>CM062804.1:1384429244-1387026744 GCA_031772625.1 Pinus tabuliformis
GGTTTTGAATGTACACATTAATTTCTACATGGTATCAGAGCAGAGATTTCGAAGATGTCATTGTAGGAGGTTTTGAATTTGAAGATTAGTGTAGCAGGATTCCTTCAGAGATGATAAGACGACTTTCAATGGACTACGGTAGAGTATGCCTTGGAAGGGCACCTCAAATTTTGTTGCATGGAAGGACCACATTGGAGACAGTATTGGATGACAAATGGGTTACTAGAGTACATCAAGACAGATGTTGAAAAACCTCAAGTATTTGATGCCTACAATCTTGCTCAATGGAAGAAAGATGTGGTCAAGCGAGGAGAATCATATTGTCTTGAATCTCCACTGAAAAGAAACTTCGTTTGCAATGTGGAAAGCATTAATAGAATTGTTCGAGAATAGTAGTGACCACAAGAAGCTCGCACTCAAGGACAAACTTTGAAGTATCAAGATGCAAAACAAAGAAAATTCCGCAGTATCTGAGTAAGTTTACACAATGTCGTGATTCACTTGTCAGGGTCAATTTTAATGTCCCTGAAGAAGACTTGGTAGCTCTAGCCCTTCTAGGCCTTCCCAAGAGTTGGCATAGCTATCAAGATTTGGTGAATGGGAGGGAGAAACTCTTGAGTTGAGATCACTTATGGTCTGACCAGATACAAGAGGAAATAAGGCGAAATACCAGAGATGAGACTTCATCCAAGGGAGAGGATGAGGAGAATTGTGCCTTAGATGGAAAATCAAAGAAGGGGGAAGGGAAGAAATCCAAAATCCAAAGCAGAATCTAGTCAAGGGGGCAAGAAGAAAGTCTTGTCTAGAATCAAGTGCTTTCATTGTTATGAATTCGAGAATTATGCCATGAAGTGTCCGCACAATAAGACAAGCAAGAAGACCTCAGGAGAAGTAACAAGTGAAGCCTTGACTTCATAGTTTGAGTTGGATTTTACTCTCATTGCATGCATGATCAACACAGTGATGGGGAGTGTATGGTACTTGGATTGCGGTGCTTCATTCCATATGAAGGGGAATAGAGACTTTTTTAGTGATTTGGAGGAGAAAGATCTCCAGATTCACATCAAGATGGGAGATGATGGAAGGTACAGTGTGACCCAAATTGTTACAATCACGTTTCAGAGGGATTCAACCTCCCCTTTTAGACTCAAGGATGTGATGTTTGTTACAGGTCTAAAGAATGTTCTTGTCTCCGTTGAAGTTTTGGAAGACCGTGGATATGATGTGATCTTCAACAAAGGAAATACATTCCTGAGATACATAGCCACGGGACAGGTGAAGCAAATTAGGTTTTGTGTGAAGAACCTCTACAAGCTAGATGCAGAGGATTGTGCTGCATTGAGCACAAAGGCAGAGAAGGTGCAGAGCCGCGATGTCGGTGGACTTTGGCATAGAAGACTTGGCCATTTGCATCATGTCACTTTGAAGATCATGCAGCAGATAACCACAAGCCTCCCCAAAGGAACACTAGAGTAGCATGATACATGCAAAGGGTGTACCTTGGGGAAGTACACAAAAGCCACTTTCCATGATCAGGACAACAGAGCACATGCAGTCCTTGAAAGGATCCACTCTGATGTTTATGGACCTTTATCGATAACATCCACTGCTAGGCACAAATATTCTGTCATTTTTATTGATGACTTCTTGTGAAAGTGTTGAATCTTCTTCACGCGAAAGAAGGACGAGACTTTCTCCAAGTTCTTAGAATTCAAAGCACTTGTTGAGAAAGAAACAAGCAAGAAGGTGAAGGCTCTCAGGAGCAATAATGGAGGTGAGTACGTGTCAAATGAGTTTAAAAATTTATGTGCAAAAGAAGGCATTCGACAAGAGTTGACAACAGCGCACAACCCACAACAGAATGGCATGGCTGGGACGAAGAACCACAACATTGTGGGAACAACAAGAGAAATGTTGCATGATCAATTCCAACCTCTGCACTTGTTGGTTGAAGTACGCAACACAACGGTCTATTTGCAGAACAAGAGTTCTCATTGGATTCTTGTAATGATTACAATGGAGGAGGCTTTTTCGGGGAGGAAGTTGGATGTGTCACACCTCAGGATTTTTTGAGCCTCTATTTACTTCCATGTCTCCAAAGAATCAAGGAAGAAGCTAAAGCCAACAGCAAAGTTGGGGGTATTTGTGGATTACATAAAAAATTACCACAATTACCGTGTGTGCTTGCCATCCCTCAAAATGACAATTGTGCAAAGGGATGTAAAATTTGATGAAGGCAAAGCCATGCGATGCTCTCTTGATAGGGAGCTTCAAATCCCACCGGAGGAGGAGATTTTAGCTCCAAAGGAGGAGCCTCGAGATGTTTTCAAGCAGCCACAAATTGAGGAGCAGAGAGTGGAGACAACCACTCAAGCAGGACCATCCAGAGAAGGCAGGAAAAGGACCAGGGAAGCTTAGAGACTTGTGCAGAATGGGAGGGAGAATGTGGGTGCTCCTTCAAGTCAGTGCAAGCAGAGAAGGTCACCAAACCGATACATTAGCTATATGGGTCTAATGATTAAGCTTGTAGAGACTGGTCTTTCGAGGAAGCAGTATGGGTTGATGTAATGATGGAGGAGTACAAATCCATTTTAAACAATAGTGTTTGGGAAGTGGTCCCAAGACCAGCAGACAAATCAGTTGTGGGTTCGAGATGGATTTTCTAGGTAAAGCATGTAGTACACGGAAGCATCGAAAAGTACAAGGCTAGATTTGTGGCCAAGGGGTACTCTCAGGTTGAGGAGATTGGCTATGAGGAGACCTCTTCTCCTGTGGCAAGGTACTCATCCATCAGATCAATCCTTGCTCTGGATGCACAGATGGAGTGGAAGATCCACTAGATGGATGTGAAAACAACATTCCTCAATGGAGTTATTGAGGAGGAGGTGTATATCGAGCAACCAAAAGGCTTCGAGACTTTTGATCGAGAGTCTCATGTGTGCAGACTCAAGTGAGCATTGTACGGTCTCAAGCAAGCACCTCGTGTTTGGTACACCCGGATCGATAGCTATCTCATAGGTTTTTGCTTCACTAAAAGTGAAGCAGACATAAACCTCTATCATATTTTGGTAGAAGGTAATTTTTTTATTATTGTCTTATATGTTGATGACTTGATTTTGATTAGTGATGAGCATTTGGTCATATCTTGCAAGGAGGACCTTGGGAGAGAGTTTGAGATGAAGGACATGGGTCTCATGCACTATTTCCTTGGATTGGAAGTATGGCAAGGTGATGGGGAAATGTTTGTCTCTCAGGAAAATTATGCCAACGAGATACTTTAGAGATTCTGCATGAACAAGTGCAAACCCATGGAGACTCCTTTAGCGACCAACTAGAGGAAAGAGGATGCCATTTTAGGTGAGGAAGTTGATGCTGTTGTTTACCAATAGTTGGTGGGTTTACTCATGTATCTTGTGAATACACGACTAGATATATGCTTTGCAGTCACCCAGTTGAGACAAGTAATGGTTAGGCCAACCAAACTGTCTTGGAGGGTAGCTAAGCACGTTTTACGGTACCTCAGAGGCACTACCCAATTTGGACTATGGTACAAACGAACAGAGGGAGTGGAGTTGTGTGGCTTCACAGATGCAGGTTAGGCTAGAAGCCCATTAAACTGAAAGAATACATCAGCTGGAATTTTTAGTGTTGGGTTTGCAATTGTTTCTTGATACAGCAGGAAGCAAAGATTTGTGGCACTCAACTCGTCAAAAGCATAATACATGGTTGCAATTTAAGCAGCATGTGAGGCGATCTTGATGAGAAATATACTTGTTGGATTGTTTGGTCAGATGATGGATCCAACTGTGATAATCAAAGTTGCATCAAACTTTCTGAAAATCTTGTTTTCATGATCGATCCAAGCATTTTGATATATGGTATCACCATTTACAAGATTGTGTGTAGAGAGATTATGTTGTTGCAGTTCATTTTGACAGAGGAACAAGATGTTGATATTTTGACAATGGCCTTGTCAAGAGGAAAGTTTGAGTTCCACAGGTGCAGGATAGGGGTGGTTGATAATATTTTTCCTACTGAGAGGGAGTGTTGAAAATGTGGCAAGAAAATCTCAACTTGACCTTGCCTTGGTCAAACTAGAGAACATTTGAATTTCTATTTCAGCAAAAATCTTGAAGGTAGTTATCTGAGGTGACATGGCACTTGTCACTCAGTTAAGTCAGTTAATTCAACTTGGGGAAGTTTGATTTCAGTTTAGTATGATTGATTTCTAATTTGTAGCAATCTATTTCAATTACTTTAAGTTATTGTCAGTTAAACTAGTTCTAATTATTAGAAGAACTAGTGGAGGTCAAGTTGGGGAAGTGGAACTTCAACCACACCCGGTGATCAACCAGTTCACTGATCAATTAGCCCAAAATAATTGTTGCATGCAGAGAATTCGAGTTACCCAGTTGAGATGGAGATTCTAAGGCAATGTACTATCAATTGTAGAATATTCCAATGTGTCTAAGTGGTGCATGCAGTCAGAGGAAGGACCTAAAGGACTTGTGCAATTCAATAATGGGAAATTCCTAAATAATAGGAGCTAATTTCCTGGAGGAACACCGCAAGAAAATAGGAACTTGTAGGGCTTGAAAATTGGATAAGTGTTGGCCAGAGTCAGTCAATCAGTCAGGCAGTGGGATAGACTATACACTTGCAAGTTATGCTCAGGATTGAGCAAGCATATGTATTTCATCTCTATTCTTTGATTAATGCAATACAAATAGGAAGGGGTTTTGAGTAGTTGTTTTCCCTTAGATAAATCTGTGTGCATGTGTGATGTTTCATTTTGCATGTATGTGATTTATGTTCTAAATGGTGAATTAACTTCCGCGGATTAGTAGAGTAGCTTCAAATCTTATGATTTAGAAAATTTCATGAGCAGTTTCAAATCTACACAAAAATTGTCAAAATTTTAAGGTTTTTCTAAGTCGCAATATTTAATCTTTAATGCTACCGTTGAAAACAATTATAAGTATTTTATCTTTGAACGTCATGGCCGAAAATTATTGGAATTTTAAGGTTTTTCAGAGACATGATATTTTATCTTTAATGCCATGCTTGAAAATTGTTGAAATTTTAAGGTTTTTTGGAGTCATAATATTTTATCTTTAATGTCATTGCTAAAAAATGTTGAAAATTAACCCCGACAAAAAAAAGACGCTATTCCAGCATCAACACTTTTCATTTTTAGGGTGTTTTTTACAAAAAAAAAAAATGGCTTTTATTGGCTTTACTGTCATTTTCTTTAATGTTGAAAATTTACCCCAAAAAAATAAAATAAATAAATAAATTTGTTGATGCAACATCAACACTTTTTGTTTTTGGGATGTTGTTGTTGTTGTTTTTTTTTGGGTTTTTGGCTAGAGTTCTCGTTTTGAGGTAATAGTTCTTGTTCGATCAATAACTGTGTTAACATAAGGAGGTAACCTATTTAAGAGACTTGATCTAGTTAGACATTTGAATGTGAGCTTTGCGTGAAGTATTATTATGCCCTAAGCATTAGGTATGGCCCATTATGATACATTTATGGTTATTGTCCCTAATGATTGGTGATTTCACTTGATTTTGGGTAAGGTTTTCTCAGGGGGTGTCATCACATCAACAAAGGCCTTTGGAGAGATGATTATCACTCCATTCAACAACATATTAGAGGCTATTTTACCCATTCCAAAGAGCAGATATGACCTTTTTAATCCCAACTAGAGTAGATTATTGGGTGATATGATGGTTCCACATGGTACTCGACACTCCAAGGTACCCCCAAAAGTTGAAAAATTGAGCCCATGTAGCTTGGTGTTAGAGATATTGATGATGTGCCTAAATGGACCCAAGATGGCCTCGGGCTAGCCTTGACATTGTTTAATGGACATTGTTTGTTCTAGGGCCCAAATGATGATGGTTATCCTTGAAATGATATGAGAGGGATTGCACATCACTAGTTGTCCCCAAAGCTTGAGTAGATTGATGCCATGTCACTCTTCTTTCCCTTTAAAAGGTGACATAGGGCATTTTAATGATGACATCTTGGTATCAAGACACTTTAGAGGCATAGCCATGTACATTGAGCTACATTTTGGAGTATGGAGCACTCATTAGCCCATTTGCCACTTGCATGTGGAATTTTGAGATCCTTTAGAGGTTGACATCATAGTGGAGGAGGCTTCTCTCCCACATGTGGGCATTTTTGGCATTATTTGTTATGTTTTTGAGCTACGAGGTTGGCTTGTAACCTCACACTTGTTGAACACCCAAAGTAAACTTGTAATTAGGGTTTTTACTTGTCTTATTGTAAAAATAAGGGTGATAAGTCTCATATAAATAGAGTTTCCCCCTTATTTCATTTGATCGCCATATGTTTGATTACTCTTCTCTACAAATGAACATGAATTAGTCTTTTTTGTTACTTGGGCAAGATGTGACTTTTCTATGGTGCAAATTCTTGAGGAGATGATATTTTGTATGGATATATTTTTATAGGATCGAAAGAAGTGCTTCTTTGGAGAATTTTATAAATTTCACACTTTATCTTTCATATTTTGTATATATTATGTGTGAAGTAGGGTTTCTATTTATGCCATGACTAAATGCTAAATTTATATTGAAATCTTGTTGCATTATTGTATGCAAAACTTTTTTTTTTTAAGCCTATAAGGAAACTCTAAATGTGCGTTCCTTATATTTAATAGTTAAGGTTTTAAAAGTGGATGCCCTAGTCATACCCCTTTACTCCATTAAAACCTCTTCATGTAAATGTGGCCCTAGAAGACTCCATTAAGTGTTGAAATTTGGTCGCATCAAGAGATACTCTCACACGCCCTTGGTGTTGGGTATGTGAGAGGAAAACATTCATAGAAGTGATTTTATGAGTGTATGTGCTAAGACCCATCGTAATCTTATGACCCATGGTATTGCACCCTTTGAAAAGCATAACTTAGAACCGATGGAGAGGCTTGAGATCATTCATGGAGATGAGAATAACAAATGTTTCTTCTTGATTGGGGTTCTAATTTGATGAGGAAACTGTAGACTTGCAAACAAGCAATAGGGTTGATCCATAAACTGTCATGGATATTCCACTGGAGAGTTCGTCACATCAGATCTGATAAAACTATATTTAAAAATCCAAAATCTAAATTATTACAATTTTATATCTCTTTAGATTTATGGATTTGTAGATTATTGTTAATTGCATATGCATGCAAAATAAAATAATGTATAAAATAAAAATAGTAAAATAAGAACTCACAAACCATGCTTTGACACAAGATAAGCCCTGGGAAACCCTTTTGAGAAAAAACCCAGCTGAAAAGTGAGGCCGCTCTACTCTCTTTCTCTTAATAGAAAATGGTTAAGAGTACAAAGAAGTATGGCATGTGGCTCGTGGGATACTATAGTGCACAAATTCTCTCTGTGTGCTCTATCTCTTATCCCTTTCAGTGATTTTTGCTCATCAATGGAACAAATGCACTTGAAAGAATGAAAATCATTTTCGTCCTAGTGGCCTAGTTATAACACAACCTGATAGCCTATTAGTGGTTAGATTTGACTATCTCAACTTTTAACCAGAGTTACAATATGGACTCTTCTAGAGTCTTCTTCATCATAATCGCATGGCTATCCCTTTTTCCATGAATAATGGGGGTTGTTGTGGTATCCTCTCGAATTATGGTGTTGAAAATAGGAAGGTCAACTTCTAAGTGGCATAACTTTTGCATATGATCTCTGATTGACATGATTCTTGCGTCGTTGGAAAAGTCTCTATGTGTAGAATATGAAAAAATGTATGGTGTTAAAGTGACAAAGTTTTACCCACAACTCACAAAAATATTTCAGACCCCAATTTCCTAACTCGGTCTTGCCAGTAAAAATGGTCCTGTGAGCTAATTCCTCCACTTTTTCCACTTTGAAAGCATTGAGATGGACGAAAAAAATATAATGATCCAATCTAGATCAAGGGTTCTCTTGAAGGATGTGAGTAAATTGGTTCATGTGGCAAATCTTATAGGGAAAATTTGTTAGTGCAATGGCTGAAGGACAAGCTATTGAAGGGAGAGGAAGCTAGTCGCTAGTTTGAGAGACAAAGCGACAATCAAGGGAAGGAGTTGTTCCCTAACGAGGGTCGGTTTAATGATAAGGCAGTCGTGTAGGGGTCAAGCACGAGAAAGAGGTCTGACTATGTCTTTTTTGTAGCTAGCAGGAGGCTGGTAGCTTAATGGAAGCAGACCGCAGCTAAATGGTCAGGGTCAATGTATGGTTACAGCATGTGCAATCATCCACAGGGAAGGAAAAGGAGGGTCGAACCTTATGGAAGGTCCAGGCTTGTGGCTAGGAATAGGTTACAACAAGGAGCAGTTAGTTGAGGCCTGTGCAAGGGCAGAGAAAGCTTGTTTTGGTTAAGACACAATAGAAGGATGTAGGTCGGGGTTGTGAAAGGTCTACAAAACTTGCCTAAGGGAAGATATTTGTGGGTCATGAGTAGCTAAGGGTTATTGTTGCCCATGAGAAGGCAATAAGTTCAGACCGAAGGGCCTATGTGAGGGTCGTGGGCTACAGGAGGTAGTAACAACAGGACAAACCTATAAAGAGGGAAGATTGCAGTTGGATCGAGTGTTTAAGGAGGGTTAGGAAGCCCCACAGTGTTATAGCAAGGTGGATGTGTGGATAGTCCATTACAGGAGAAATTAGCTGAGTGATTTTGGGTAGTGGAGGGTTGAAAGAACATAGCCTCATCCCCAGGAAAACACAGGTGTGTTTGTTCTTATATTTTTGGTATTGTACAGGAATTGTAAAGGGAAATTTCCCTGCTATGGGAGCCCTTGTATTTCTTGTTAAAGGAATAATAAGAAATCAATTTTGGGAATTAAATTTTGCATATTATGCATGATCCAAATGTTGGTGTGTTTTCTAATGTGTGAAAGTTTTAAAGTTAGGCATTTCAGTGTGTTTATGTTGTCTATTTGTGAAACTGCCAAAACATAGACCAAACGTAGGGCACATGGAATTCTAACATTAATCCCAATTAGGATAAGGAACTAATCATTATTGTGTTGATCATCCACAAATTTCATTAAATGTCTTCTTCTTACCTTGCTCTTAGACATATAGGGTTAGTCGTTATGGTTCTTTAGGGTAAAATCATGCATAAAAGTGAATTTGTGTTTGATGTTAGTGACTAATAAAATAGGAATTACATCAATAAATCACATAAAAGCATATATCTAGCATTGTCTATGGTTAATCCTTGCTTGTTTGGGATGACTTCATACTTGCTTGTTGTTTATGCACGTAATTCATCTCTAATTTCCCATTAAGTGACCCTAACCCTAGGTGTTCATTGAAAGGCCTTTGTTCCTCTTGTTGATTATCCTTGAAAGGCATTTTATTTGACTGTAATATGACATTGTGCACCTTATTATTGAAAATCAATCAAACCTTGACTGATAACAGTCATATCTCTAGTCTAGGTGTAAAGTGCTTGAACCCTAGCATAGAATATCTAGGCCATTATAGGCTTTGTAGGTTTTTATCATGTATAGAGACCTCTTATCCATTGTCTTGAGCTATAACATTAGAATATCCTTTAGGTGATCTAAGGAAGCCTCCCTTGTGGTCAAATACCACTAAAGAGTAGGATAAAGGTTGTTGAGGTGACAGTGAAAACCCTTTCTCTTATTTCCATAAGGTTTGGCCCTGCCTAGTGAGGCTTTGCACTGGACTTGCCAGATTTTATGGCAACAGTCCCAAATTCCATATTCACCATTCTAATGCATCAATATGGTCAAATGGTAACTATGTATATCCATTTTGGATCATTCTCTACTTGCATTTCTTCACTCCTAGGTTTAGAATAGAGTTAAAGTACCCCAAGATTAGTGTTATTGAGTCCAATTGGAGCTTGATGAGGTTAGAGATTTGTGAGGGGCTATTTTACCTAAGAGATATATTAAGAAGAAATGAAGAGATGAAACACAAGAACTTACCTCATGGGTGAGCCACCCTCTACCTCTCTCTCCTCTTTTCACAATGGCTTTTATTGGATCCCACACAATGACCATGTTAGGTCCCTATAATACTAGTGATTCCCCCATTACTATTGTCATTGTAGCATTTATTGTTATCGTTGTTCTCCTATTGTCCCCATATTGTTATTATTGTGCCCCATAGAAGCTCACTATTGTTATTTTTGTGCCCTTATATTATTATTGCTATGTCGGCTTTGGTTATATTGTGACCACTTAGACTCCTATATATAGAAAGGAGGTTTTGTCATTTGTATCATCAAAGAATTGTTCATTTGTGTAATATAAATGAGGTTTCCCCCTTGAAGAGGTTGATTTCTAAGTCATTGATCTATTTTTTCTATCTTTTTGTGAGTTGGTTTCATAACATTTGGTATCAGAGCTTTGGATTCTAGGGTCCAAACATGTCATCGTGGCAATTTCGCTATAACTTTTTTCTTTTTTTTTGCTGCAATGTTTCAGAAGCTAAAAAAAAACCCATTTGAATCAAAATCGCTCTGAACCGCGGGTCCAAATTTCAAATGTTTTTGCACTATATTTTCGAAGATATGATCCAAGGAAGTTAGGGTTTTTACAGGATCCCGAATTATATCTCAAATAGGTGACCTGGGGAAAATCGTTATAACTTTGTTTCTGAGCATCAAATTGAAATTTCGTAAAAAATTTACAGAAAGAGGATGGCCTGTAGTTTTTTGTGTATAGGTTTCAGGTCCTAAGGTCGAAACAATGACATGTAGCACTTCGTACAAGTTATCTCTATTGAACCAGTCTATAATTAGGTCATCGTGGGAGATTCAACATAACTCTTCCTTGGAGAATCCAACCTTCATCAGACTTGCAGGGCTAGAAAGAGGACTCAGAGGGCTGCCGCAGAGAGAAATTTCAGATCTTGGAAATATGAAATTACAAAGATACACCTGATTCAATATCGAGCTCCTACAAAGTGAAAAAATGTGTAGTTTTTTTTTAATTTTTGCATAAGTTTGGTTTGAAAAATTAGTTTGAAGGAATTCAAAGGGCATAATGAAGCATTATTATCATTAATTGATGCCCCGAAGAAAGAAAATGGAAACACCTAGTAAGCAACATGAAAGCTCAAGCATGACTCATGAAGAAGAGGAAGAAATGCAACATGATATATCAAAATTACGAGAGCAAATGCAACAAAATTCACTCTCACAAAAAGTAACAGAAGTTAAGATGAATGGTTTAAAGAAAGACGTAGAAGCTAATATGTATGGCGTGGAAGCTAAGATATAAGATTTAAAAAAGGGTGGGGAAGCTAAGATGGATGGTTTAAAGAAAAGCGTAGAAGCTAAGATGAATGGCGTGGAAGCTAAGATGGAAGATTTGAAGACTGATTTGACATAGTTTCTACAAGAAATACTTACTAATGGCAAAAGGGTAGTAAAGGAAACTCATTATGAGAACAAAATAAATGTTATTCATGATTTCATAGACTCTAACATTGGATCGAAGACCCACCATGTTCAAAAGATCGACATGAGGAAGTTTAATGGCAAAGATCCTGTAACATGGATACTACAGATGGAGCGATATTTCGATATCCATAATGTACAAAACACACAAAAGGTATACATTGCAACTTTATATTTGGAACCAAATTAGTTTGTATGGTATCGATGGCTTTGCTCTCGTAAACAAATTGTCACTTGGGCAATTTTACGGATGAAATGATAACACATTATGAGGATACAAAAAGCAACACTTTTTTTAGCCAATTGATAAATCTCAAATAAAAGGGTTCAATGATAGAGTACATTAAGGACTTCCAAAAATTGAATATAAGGGTAAAATATATTCCAGAGGAGCATAGGATTGATGTGTTCATAGGGACTTTAAAGGATAACATCCAACAATAGGTTCGCCTTTGGGAAGCTGATTCATTGGAGAAGGCATTTAGGTTGACAAGAAAAATGGAAAGCAAAATTATGGCAACAAGGAAGCTTACCACTCACAATTATAAAGATGGAAGTGTTGTTGCCCCTATCCTTCCACAACCTAGAAGGTTGACACCACAACAATTGGAAGAGAAAAGAGCAAAAGGGCTTTGTTACAGTTGTGATAGCAAATACACTAAAGGTCATAAGTGTGCTGAGAAGAAATTGTTTTACATAGATTGTGAAGAGGAGAAAGAAAATGAACAAGAAACGTCAAAAGGAGATGATATACACCAGGAAAAAACCCTAGAGAAAGAAGAAATGAATCTGACCATATCTTCTAATGCATTGGCATATCAAGATAGAAGGGCATATCAAGAAGAAAAAGGTAATAATGCTGATTGATTCGGGCAGTATCCATAATTTTATTCATTATAAGATAGCCAAGGAATTGAATTGCTTCCTATATCCAGCACCAAAATGTCAAGTGATGGTTGCAAGTGGAGGAACCATAAATTGCTCTGGAAAGTGCCATAATATCAAGCTATCCATGGGAAATATGTATTGAATAGCCTAATGCTTTACATTCCAATGAGCGGTGTTGATATTGTACTAGGAGTCCAATGGCTACAATCCTTGGGTACAATAGCTTTTAATTTTCAAGAAATTTTCATGAAATTTCCTTCAGAATGAAAGGAAGTTGAATTAAGGGGTATCGCAGGGAAACCGAGAAAGATAATCAGCTCTATCGGAATGACAAAGCTTCTAAAGAAAAAACAATGAGGCATAATTGCACAATTATGTTCACTATAGGTTCCCACATTGAAATACTCTATTTCTCCAGATCTCCAAAAAGTCCTAGACAATCATTACAAGGTATTTGAGACTCCCAAAGGCCTCCCACATATTCGTGATCATGATCATGCTATTCATTTGATTCCAGGAAGTGTTCCTCCAAACATCGGGCCTTACATATATCCCTATGCCCAAAAGAGCGAAATTGAACATATGGTTGCAGAAATGCTAGAGGCTGTTATAATTCAACCTAGTCAAAGTTCTTTCTATGCTCCAATAGTATTGGTTCACAAGAAGGATGGATCATGGTGCATGTTTTTAGATTATAGGGAGCTCAACAAGCTCACTATTAAAGATAAATTAGAATTGCATGGATCAATTTACTTCACCAAGTTGGATCTTCATTTAGGATATCATCAAATTAGAATGAAGACTGAAGACATTCTGAAAATAGCGTTTAGAACTCATGAGGGTAATTATGAATTTTTGGTCATGCCTTTTGGCCTTACCAATGCACCTTCTACATTTAAAGGTTTGATGAATTCCATTTTCAAACCCTTCTTTAGAACATTTGTGTTAGTATTTTTTGATGATATACTAATCTACAGCAAGTCCTGGAAGGATCATGTTGACAGGGTGCTCAAACTTTTGGAGGAGAAACAATTATATGCAAAAAGCTCCAAATGTTTCTTTGGAGTACAAGAGGTGGAATATCTAGGTCATATTGTATCTCATGAAGGTGTTAAAGTAGACCCTGACAAAATTAAAACCATTAAGGAATGGAAAATTCGCACATCCATAAAGCATCTTCGAGGATTTCTCGGGTTGACAGGGTATTATCGCAAGTTTGTTAAGAATTATGGGAGAATAGCAACACCTCTAACGACATTATTGAAGAAAGATGCATTTTTATGGACTCCAGAAGCAACGAAGGCCTTTGAACATCTTAAAGAGGAAACGTGCCAAGCATCGGTCTTAGCTACACCAGACATCACAAAAACCTTTAAAGTGGAATGTGATAACTCAGGAAATGGAATTGGTGTTGTTTTAATGCAAGAAAAAAGACCCATTGCTTTCGAAAGTTGTCCAATCAAAAGAAAGTATTTACGCAAAGTTATTTATGAGAAGGAAATATGGGCAATACTACATGCAATTAAGAAGTGATGACCCTACCTAATGGGAAGACACTTCCAGGTAAAAACGGATCATGATAGTCTTAAATACATTTTAGAGCAAAGATTATCTTCAGAAGAGCAACAAAAATGGATCACAAAAATGTTGGGTTATGACTTTGAAATCATCTACAAAAAAGGGAAGCAAAATGTTGTGGCAGATGCACTCTCCAGAAAGGATGAGGATGTGGAAGCATTTCTTTGCGCCATTTCTATTATCCATCCAGATTTGATAAATGAAGCAAGGGACGAATGGAAGAATGACGAAGAAGTGTGGGCACTCATTCAAAAGATACAACAAGATCCTAGTACATCTGATACATTTAGCTGGAAAAATGATTCGTTATGGTACAAAGATCAATTATATCTATGTAAGAATTCCCAACTCAAACAAAAGATTGTTAGGGAATTGCACACCTCTCCCTTAGGAGGGCACTCATGATTTCTAAAAACTTACCACAAGGTTAAGAAAGAATTTTTTTGGGATGGCCTTAAATCGGATATTCAAAAGTTTGTGGTGGAATGTTTGGTTTGCCAACAAAATAAAGTTAACACAATTAAGACCCCAAGTCTATTACAACCTTTATCCATTCCAAGCCAACGTTGGGAGGAGGTTTCAATGGATTTTATTGTTAGTTTGACAACGATTTAGTAAACTTAGGTAAAAATAGACGGTTTTGTATACCGAATAAATCAGTTATGTAACGATAGTTGGGGATATAAAAAACATTCAAATGCCCATGATTCACGATACGGAGAATCATTGTTTAATAAAGTCAGATCCAAATTCAGTTTCATATCTCTTGGTCATTCTGTTGTGTTTTCTTCTCCTATTTTTCCTGCTGTTCTTTCTACAAGTGGTATCGAGGGCCGAGCGATTGGGCGTAGGCGTGAAGACCCTGCGTAAATGGGCGTGATCTTTGCTGAGTAGAACGCTGAAAAAAGTCCAGACCTGCGCTGAGAAGAGTCCAAACCCTGAGCGTAAGGTAGAGTCCAAACCCTGAGCGTAAGGTATCTGATGCGTGCTCCTGTGTGAAGAAGAGTCCGAGCGTAAGGCTGTATCTACGTGCTGGCCGGTGGTGCTGGGCGTGTGGCTGAAGGGCTGTAATTGAAGGCCGAATCTTGCTGCGTGTATCAGAGACCAGTGAGGCGTGAAGGGCTCTGCTGCGTGCTGGCCGGTGGTGCTGGGCGTGTGGCTGAAGGGCTGTAATTAAAGGCCGAATCTTGCTGCGTGTATCAGAGACCAGTGAGGTGTGAAGGGCTCTGCTGCGTGCTGGCCGGTGGTGCTGGGCGTGTGGCTGAATCTACATGAGACCAGTGAGGCGTGAGGGGCTGTAATTGCTCTACGTCAAGGCTGAGTTTTGCTGCGTGTATCAGTGTGAGCCTGCGTGGAGGAAGGGTGGTCTGCAGTGGCTGCCAGAACCTCGTTGTGTTTGCTGCCAGTTGCTGCAAGTAGGATCTGCGTGCTGGATCCGGGTATTATTTTTTTTTAAAAGGAAATTTTGTTTCGGAACTTTTTTTTTAAAAGTGGTGAATGTGAGCAAGTCAAGAAAAAGAAGACAGTTTTTTTTTAAAGGAAAGGAGGACATAAGTTTTTTTTAAAGGGTTTTCTTTGATTTTGAAAAAACAAAGGTTTTTTCCTTGAAAAAATTCAGGTTTTCTTTGAGTTGAAAAGAAAACAAAGGTTTTTCTCTGAAAAATTCAGTAATTCTTTTTTAAAAGATTGACGTAGGGAGAGTTAAAACTTGGAAATCCTTTGTTGGCATTGGAAATTTTTTTTGGAAGAAGGAAATTGAAATATTCTTTTTTTTAAAAACCCTAGACTGAAGATTGAAAGTCTTAGAAAATGGCCAAGATGTCAAATGCAAGATTCGAGGTGGAGAAATTCACCGGAAAGAGAAATTTTGCTCTTTGGAAACTGAAGGTTAAGGATTTGCTTGTGCAACAAGGGTTGCACAAGGCATTGGATGGGGTAACTAAGAAACCTACAACCATGACTACTTCAGACTGGGAGGACTTGGATGCCCGAGCTCTCAGTACCATCCGGTTATGCCTAGCGGATGAAGTTCTCTTCAACATTGTTGAAGAAACTACGGCGTCAGGATTGTGGGAAAAACTTGAAAACCTCTATATGACAAAATCATTAACCAACAGAATTTATCTGAAACGACAGTTATACAGTCTTCGAATGAAAGAAGGTTCAAACGTTGCAGAACATTTGAATGTTTTTAATACACTAATTTGTCAATTAATAGATATGGAAGTCAAGATACAGGAAGAAGATAAAGCCATAACCTTGCTGTGTTCTCTGCCTGAATCATGGGATCACTTCGTAACTTCAATCAGCTTCAGCTCTGCTGATTCTTTGAAGTTTGAATCAGTCATGGGAGCTCTTCTGTCTGAAGAAGTACGAAGGAAATCCAGCACTGAAACAGCTGCATCAGAAGCCATGGTCGCTAGAGGACGCTCAAAGGAAAGAGGAGAAAAGCCAAGGGGATCTTCCAGGTCGAAATCAAAGGGCAAGAAGTGCAAGGCAAAGTGTTGGAACTGTGGTAAAGTTGGACACTTGAAGAAGGACTGTTGGAAACGGAAGGAATCCGAAAACCCGAAGAACGAAGCGAATCAGGTCGATTTAGGTATGGTAGACGAAGTTTTATCTGCTGAAGAATTGTGTATGATAGATGAAACTTCACCTGAATGTAATGTCTCTCAGAGTTTTGATAGCTGGCTGTTAGACTCTGGTGCTTCGCATCACATGTGCCCACATAGAAATTGGTTTACTTCGTATGAAAATGTAAACGGTAGTTCTGTGTTTATGGGTAACAATATGTCATGTCAGACTGTTGGGATGGGAGATATCAGGATTAAGATGTATGATAACACAGTTAGGACATTAACTAGTGTTAGACATGTACCTGATTTGAAGAAAAATTTAATCTCTTTGGGAGTGTTGGATTCAGATGGTTATAAGTTTACAGGTTAGGATGGCGTCTTGAAAGTCTTCAAAGGTGCTCTTATGGTTATGAAGGCAGAAAAGGTCGGGAATCTTTACAGGTTAAAAGGAAGTACTCAGGTCGGTGAAGCAGCGGTTGCGTCAGAAAAGGAAGAAGCAGGTACTCGTCTGTGGCATCAGTGTTTGGGTCATATGAGTGAGAAAGGTCTTCACATACTGATGAAACGTAAATCTCTTCCCGGTCTGAAATCCTTGAATTTAGATTTCTGTAAACATTGTGTGTATGGAAAACAGTGTAAACAGAGATTTAAAGTTGGCAATCATAATAGTAAAGATGTTTTAGACTACATTCATTCTAATCTGTGGGGGCCTTCCCCTGTTATGTCATATGGAGGTGCATTGTATTTTTTAACGTTCATTGATGATTACTCTCGTAGAGTTTGGGTCTATATGCTAAAAAGGAAAGCAGATGTATTAAATGTCTTTAAACAATTTAAAGTAATGGTAGAGAAAAGAACAGGCAAATCTATTAAATGTCTAAGAACTGACAATGGTGGTGAGTTCACTTCTGTTGAATTTGAACAATATTATAAGGATGAGGGCATTGTTAGACACAAAACTGCTGTTTATACTCCTCAGCAAAATGGTGTTGCTGAGCGTATGAATCGGACTCTTATGGAAAGAGCCAGAAGCATGATCAACAATGCTAACTTGCAAAAGGAGTTGTGGGCAGAAGCAGTATCTACTGCTTGTTATTTAGTTAACAGATCACCTTCAGTAGCAATTGATTGTAAAATTCCTGAAGAAGTTTGGACAGGTCAGTCTTGTGACTATTCTCATTTGAGGATATTTGGCTGTGATGCTTATTCTCTTATTCCGAAAAATCAGCGTTCAAAATTAGATCCAAAGTCGAAATGTTATGTCTTTGTTGGGTATGACTATGCAGTGAAAGGATATAGGTTGTGGGATCCTACTTTGCGGAAGATAGTCATTAGTAGAGATGTAACATTTGATGAATCCTCTTTGTTAAAATCAAATGTTGAAAGAATTGAACAGGAACAGGTATCGTCGATTCAACGAGTTCAGTTGGAGGCTAGATCTTTCGGTGACAGTTGAAAGGAAGGAGAGACTTCTGGAGACAAAGGTGTTGAAGACACAAAGGAAGCCGTTGAAGCTTCTGAACCAGTGCAAGTTTCTGAACCAGTTCAGCAACCAGTCGCTCTGAGAAGGTCTACAAGGGAAAGGAAAACTCCCAAAAGGTATGAAGATTCTGCTTCATATGTTGCTTTGGTTACTAAAGATGGAGAACCTTCATGTTATCAGGAAGCAGTAGATGATACAGATAGCGAGAAATGGAAAATGGCTATGGAAGAAGAAATGGACTCCTTATCCAAGAACTATACTTGGGATCTTGTAGAGCTTCCTGAAGGGAGAAGTGTTGTTGGATGTAAATGGGTCTTCAAGCTGAAACGGAAAGTTGATGGGAGTATTGAAAGGTATAAGGCGTGATTGGTAGCAAAAGGGTATTCTCAGGTTGAAGGTATAGACTTTCATGAGATTTTTTCTCCAGTTGTAAAACTTGTTTCTATACGTACTGTGTTGGCACTAACTGCGTTGCTTAATCTTGAGTTAGAACAGTTAGATGTTAAAACAGCTTTTCTACATGGTGATTTGAACGAAGAGATATATATGGAACAACCAGAAGGTTTTGTACGAGGTCGCAGCAGAAGATTAGTTTGCAAGCTCAGGAAATCATTGTATGGTCTGAGGCAGTCTCCCAGACAATGGTACAAGAAGTTTGATTCCTTCATGGTGAGCCAGAACTTTATAAGAAGTGAGTATGATCATTGTGTGTACTTCAAAAGTTTCAATGGAATATTCATTATCTTAGCTCTGTATGTTGACGATATGCTTATTGCAAGCAAAAGCATGGAAGAGATCAATAGGTTAAAGGCTCAACTCTCTAGGACATTTGATATGAAGGATCTTGGAGCAGCAAAACATATCTTGGGAATGGAGATACATAGAGACAGGAAAAATGGTAAGCTTTGGTTGTCACAGCAGAAGTATGTGGAGAAGGTACTTGAAAAGTTCTCTATGAATAATGTGAAACCTGTTAATGTTCCTTTAGCTTCCCATTTTAAGCTTTCTTCGGTTTTGAGTCCTAGAGATGATGAAGAAAAGCAGTATATGTCTCATGTACCATATGCAAACGTTGTAGGCAACTTAATGTATGCGATGGTATCTACAAGACCTGACATTTCACATGCAGTTGGAGTTGTCAGCAGGTTCATGGAAAATCCAGGTAAAGAACATTGGCAAGCAGTGAAATGGGTGCTTCGATATCTAAGAGGCACAAGTGATCATTGCATCGTCTTTAATGGTAGTGAAGGATCAGTCTGCGGATATGTAGATGCTGACTATGCAGGTGATTTGGACAAAAGAAGATCTACTACAGGTTACGTCTTTACTCTTGCAGGTGGAGCAATTAGTTGGATGTCAAAGCTTCAAGACACGGTTGCATTGTCCACTACCGAAGCTGAATATATAGCTGCTTCAGATGCCAGTAAAGAAGCAATCTAGTTAAAGGGTTTGCTCGATGAGATTGGAAGGATGCAAGAGAAAGTGAATGTACTTTGTGACAGTCAAAGCGCTATTCACTTGGCTACAAACCCTGCCTATCATAGCAGAACCAAGCACATTGATGTAAGATATCATTTTCTGAGACATGTGATCGATGGCGGAAAAGTAGCTCTTAAAAAGGTCCATACACGAGAAAATTGTGCAGACATATTCACAAAGCCAGTTACAGTAGAGAAGCTGTAGTGGTGTTTAGCTTCTCTTGGCTTGTAGGAAAGATGATGAATGGGAAAATTGTTGTCAAGGTGGAGTTTGTTAGTTTGACAACGATTTAGTAAACTTAGGTAAAAATAGACGGTTTTGTATACCGAATAAATCAGTTATGTAACGATAGTTGGGGATATAAAAAAACATTCAAATGCCCATGATTTACGATACGAAGAATCATTGTTTAATAAAATCAGATCCAAATTCAGTTTCATATCTCTTGGTCATTCTGTTGTGTTTTCTTCTCCTATTTTTCCTGCTGTTCTTTCTACATTTATCACAGGTTTACCCAAGTCCGAAGGAAAGAGTGTTATCATGGTGGTAGTTAACAGACTTACCAAGTATGCACACTTTTGTGCATTATCTCATCCATTTAAAGCAAGTACAGTTTCTACTGCATTTATGGAAACAATTCAAAATCTACATGGAAACCCAAAGATTATTGTAAGCGATAGAGATCCCATTTTCACTGGAACTTTTTGGACAGAATTATTTTCTTGTCATGGTACTCAGTTAGCTCATAGCTCATCTTATCATCCTCAATCTAATGGGCAAACTGAGATAGTAAACAAATGTTTGGAAGGATATCTTCGTTGCTTTGTATCTGATAAACAAACACAATGGGTGAAATGGTTGCCTCTGCCTGAATGGTGGTATAACACTTACTTCCATACTGCAACAAAAATGACCCCGTTTATGGCACTTTATGGATATCATCCACTATTCATCACATCATATTTAAGAGAAAATTCTAAGGTTCAAGCAGTGGAAGATCACATCGAACATCAACAACAAGTTGTCCAACTCCTAAAGGATAACCTCACTTTGGCGCAGAATAGAATGAAACAACAAGCAGATCAACATCGCAACGAAAGAAGTTTTGATGTAGGTGATTGGGTATTCCTACTGCTACAACCATATAAACAAGCGTCCCTAAAGCAAGCTAAGAAGGATAATAAATTATCACCAAAGTATTATGGTTCGTACAAGGTGTCGCAAAAGATAGGTATTATGGCATACAAATTGGAGCATCCCGCAGCTTCTCGAGTGCACCTAGTTTTCCATGTTTCATGCTTAAAGAAGGTTATAGGTGACAAGCTCCTAGTTCAAACAATATTGCAAGAACTTGATGGGGAAGGAAAAATCATATTGGAACCTGAAGCAGTCACAGAAACAAGAACTTGGCAGCTACAAAATTTATCAATTTCAGAGTATCTCATCAAGTGGAAGAACTTATCCGTTGAAGATTCCACATGGGAGGATGAGAATTTTATACAGAATCATTCAGAACTACTCAAGCGTTGAAGACAACACTTTTTTGAATGAGAGGGGCATGTTAAGTCCCTATAATACTAGTGATTCCGCCATTACTATTGTCATTATAGCCCTTATTGTTATTGTTGTGCCCCTATTTTCCCCATATTTTTATTATTGTGCCCCATAGAAGCCCACTATTGTTATTTTTGCGCCCTTATATTATTATTGTTAGGTCGGCTTTGGTTATATTGTGACCCCTTAGACTCCTATATATAGAAAGGAGGTTTTGTCATTTGTATCATCCAAGAATTGTTCATTTGTGTAATGTAAAGGAGGTTCCCCTTCGAAGAGGCTAATTTCTAAGTTGTTGATCTATCTTTTCTATCTATTTTTGAGTTGGTTTCATAACAACCCAAGCTCCCTGATCAACTTGCTGAAATGAAATTATTGCATTATGGCTATCAGTTTTATTTTATCACATAGAATGTCCAAGCTCCCTAATTGATTTGCTAAAATGATAATCTAGCATTATTAATATCTTTAAACCACATGCCTTAAGGCATCTAGTTCTTCACCAGAGTTTTAGTTTATTGTAAGAGAACCATGTCTAGTTTATATAGTTTTATTTTCTATTTCAATAGTCTTCTTTTCAAGGGAGCACTTAGACCCTTTATGTTGCCATTAGTTTACAATTAGTTTGATTGGGTGATGAGACTTGGTTTAGTGAACATGTGTGAACATGTATTATAGTTCATTGCATCTTTTTACAGTTGTTTTTAGTATATGTTATATTGTATTCATTTTGTATTTTTGGGTGACTTGGTCCAAACCAATCACTCACCTTTTATTCTATTGGAGACTTGGTTAACTTGACCACTCTCCCACAATTTTGTAACCTTGTATAGAGATAATAAAGATGAGTGTACAATATAGGTGCATTATGGAAATCTCCTCTCCTCTTAATAGTTTCATATTTGATCTCTTGTATTTTCTTATGTGTGAGTATACACATTGTTTTCGACTCATATCAACTATATCAGAGCCTTAGGATTAGTGCCCATAGTGTTCTGCAAGTTTAGCTTCCTTGGAATTTTCCTTTCCTGATATTCTCCGCAAGCTCTCAACTCCAAGCAATTCAAGCGATTTATAAGCAAATCAACACCCTTCTCTCCTACTTTCAAGTCATTGATACACAAGTAACTAATTATCACATGCGTTTTACTCAAATTTATTCCTCAATTTTGCAATCTTGTCATAACTATGGATTCTTAACCACAATTAACAAAATCACTTGCCCTTTTCACCACATTCTGTTGGTTTTCCCCGCATGTCATCAATTTTTTGTTTCTTAGATTGGTTTTGTCCCTTACACTAATAAAAGCCACAATTTATGAATTTGTGCCCCCAAAATTCATTCCATGCTAGTAACTTACAAATCAATGTTTTTAACTTGAAACTGGCATGACATGTACTATGGCTCCATGGAATTCTTTAAAAGACTTCTGTCGACTCTCGAGCTCCTGGCATTGCTCAACTTCTACCATATCAACAATGACTAAACTACTAGTTCATGGAAACCTTTGCACAACAATAACAGGGATTTGCATGACAACAACTAGAGTGTCAAACCAAAATGATGGAAGAGATGAAAACTTTGATGCATACCTTATAGGAGGTTCTCCAAAAATTGTAAGTCTATAATCAAGAGGTATTCATGCCTTTAGCATTTCCAGCCCTTCCTCCTACAATAATGGTCATGTCTCTTGCACTTGTCCATGCACACCATTATGCTCCAACATCATTTGTCTTGCATGACTATCCTCTTGCAAGGGAAAACATGCATGAAGATTAATTGCTATTATTTTTTGGGAACACGTTGCATTGCCTCTTTTTCAAGTTGCCCTAACTCAAAATAGTTGAGATGCATTGGACTAGTCCAATTGTGCTACATAGCAAGTGTAGGGTGTTGGAGAGTCATCTAGAATTTGTCTTTGAATCATCCTCTTATATCTTTCTACCTTTAATAAGCCTCACTCTTTTAGTTTATTTGAAGTTTTTGTCACGGTCTTGTACTCCCTCATTAGTTTTCCAAACAACCCATGGGAGCTTCTTTGAAGCTCAAAGAACACCCTACACCACGAAATCCTCCATGTCCTTATCTTTCTTCAATCAAGGACTGTTATGTAAAAAATAATCCATAACTATTAGTTAATTAGGCAAAAGGGCATAATCAAAGATCATACCCATTCACCAAGAGGCACCTAGGGTTGTATTTAAGCCAAGGCCTCTCTCATTGTAAATCATTCAATCATTATTAATAAAATATATATAATTGTTGTCTGAGGCTGAGTATTTTTACTCCGTTTGGTATCAGATCTAGTGCGTTCCTCGATTGGGAGTTTTCCTGATTCGCTATTGCATTTCACCTTCAGCTATGTCTGTTTTGTTGTCGTCGTTCTCGCCTGCATCAATTTTGTCCGCAATATTCTTCTAATCGTTCTGATATTGCTGCTCCTATCATTACATCAGACGTCAACTTTCTCTCCCATTCGCCTCTCAAGTTGCCCCCCTACCTGCATACATCTCCCCCACCACTTTTTTTTTCATACCGATCATCCTACTTCCATCGTATATGTATTCCCCTGTTCGTTGTCATCCCAACAGTTGCAGCCAATTGTTCCCTTTGAACAATTTTGTCTGCTCCAACAAGTCTGTTGTTCTGTCCACAGTAACATCGACCACTCGTCAATCGTTATGTCCGTTGACCGTTGTTTTATTGTTGTAGACCTTCCAAATTCCTTTTAACGATTGCCATTGATATATAATATATTTGTATAGTTATTATACTGTTAATTATTAATTTGTTATATAATTATTAATTAATTAACTAATTATTATTTAATAACTATATAATATAATTAATATTTAATTGTATATATATAATTAAGATCAAATAAGAAAAGTTAAGTTGGATAAGTATACTCCGCCGGATCCCAAATCAATGACTTGATCAATGTCAATGGTTGATTTCAATAAAAAAATTGATAGATCTTGAAGCTAAGGTGACGGGACATGGCGAAAAAATCAAAGCGCTCCAAGGCACAACAAAGAGAATAGAAAGTCAGCTCGAGCAGGACAAGAATGAATTTAAAAAGGATCAGGTAGATCTTTCAAGTAAGGTAGATCAAGCGATGGTGATGTTGACCTGTATCTGTAGCAATATGAAGATTACGCCCGATCAAATACCCCAGAATAATGAGGCTACTCAACATCTCAATTCTTCAAATTCGTCAAAATTGTTAGACTCGCATGAGAAACCCGAGTCTCCAAAGGCATCTTCCACGCTTAATCAAGAAAATATTAACACGAATGTTCAAATTAAGCAGCTCTAGAATCCATACACCAATGTCGTTTTTAAATCAACACCCTTTCTTCGCCCTGTCGATAGCTACATATCAACGAAGAGCAAAACTTGAGCTATCCAAATTTGATGGTAACGAAAAATACGGTGCTTCTTGGTTCAATAAAGCAAAGGAATATTTCGAGATTTACAGTATTGAAAGTGATGACAAAAATATTTGGCATGCTTCCATGCAAATGAAAGACGAAGCATATAATTGTTATATGTGGTGGAAAAAGACAACGCTTGCAATCAATTGGAGGAAATTCAAAAATGTGTTCTTTAATTGGTTCCAAGGTGTCGTGGAAGAAGAGTTTTTCTCAACACTCACTAGGTTGCAACAAAAAGGCGATGTGGATGAATACACTCGAGAATGGGAAACTTTGGCCACACGAGTACCTGGATTATCAGAAACTCATCTAATCAAGTCATACATTACAGAATTAAACCCTATATCTAGGCTGAGCTTAAGCTTCATGACATCACTTCTATAGAGATAGCCAAACAGAAGGCAAAATCTGTTGAAAAGAAGCATGAAAAAATGTAGTGGCCGAAGGTTGAAAGAGTATATTCGAGACAAAGATTTTCCCAAGCCGCGAACACAGATAACACAAAATATGTTCCACCACATCTTCATGAAGGAGAAAAAACTAACATGGAAATGCAAAGAATAAAATAGGGCAAATGCAAACGTTGTAGTGAAAATGGGACCCTAAACATAGGTGTGCTAAAGGAAAAGAGACCAAGAACCTATATAAATGTCAAGTATCTAATGATTCAGACAGTGATGAATCAGACGTAGAAATTGAAGATTCCCCATAATTCTCTCCAGAACTAGATGACAAGAGCATTCCGCAAGTATCATTATCGGCTATGACAGGTATATCACAGCCCCAGACATTAAAATTAAAAGGACGTATCAAGAAGAACAATGTAATAGTTCTGATCGATACGGGTAGAACCCACAATTTTTTGGACTCAACCATGGCAAAGAGACTCAACATTTTCACGTTTTCCATGCCCAACATGAAGGTTATCATAGCTGACGGTGAGAAAATTGAAAAGGTAGGGAAATGCCATAAAGTCAAATGGAAAATTCAAGACTTTAATTTAGAATATTTGTTCTACAGTGTACCATTAGGAGGAGTGGATGCAGTCTTAGGTATCCAATGGCTACAAACCCTCAGTACTTACTCTGCCAACCATCAAAAGCAATTTATAAAATTTATATGGGAAGGTTAGAAATACAAGTTATATGGGTTCCAGCCACCTGAGAACCAAATTGTATCATCATCCCAGATGATGAAAATGATTCGGAAGGGTGCACCAGCTTATGTAGTATAATGTCATCAATTATAAATGTTAACTTCGAATATGGTCAATGAAGAAGCACCAGAAGTCCAAGAGCTAATTCAAAAGCACGAAAACGTATTCCAATGCCTTCCTATGAAGATGCCTCCTAAAAGGGAAATCAACCATACAATAGAAGTCAAAGCAAGATCAAATCCCATCAACATCAAACCATATCGATATCCACATCATAAAAAAACTGAAATTGAAAGATTAATTCAAGATCTTTTAAAATGTGGCATCATCACAAAAAAAGTAAAAGTTTGTATGTTGCTCCAATTGTATTAGTTCGAAAGAAAGATGGATCGTTTAGATTATGTGTCGATTATCGAGGACTAAACAAAATAAAAATTAAAAACAAGTTTCCAATTCTTTTATCGATGAAATGTTGGATCAACTACATGGCGCTAAATACTTCTCAAAATTGGACCAAAGGTTAGGATATTGCCAAATCAGAGTAAGATTGGAAGACTTAGCAAAAACTGCGTTCTTACGAGTTTAAAGTAATGCCTTTTGGTTTAACCAATGCACCGACAACATTCCAAGCTACTATGAACGAGCTGTTTCGTCCATATCTAAGGAAGTTTGTGTTAGTGTTCTTTGATGACATTTTAATTTAAAACAAAACTTGGAAGGAGCACCTAAAACATTCGGAGAAAGTTCTTATTGCGTGGGAAGAACATCATTTCTATGCCGAGAAGTACAAATGCACTTTTGGGAAGGAAGAAGTAGAATATCTCGGACATATAATATCCAAGGAAGAAGTAAAAGTAGATCCTAATAAGATCAAGGCTATAAGGGAATGACCCATACCTGTTAATATCTCTAAGCTAAGAGGATTCTTAGGGTTGACCGGGTATTATCGAAGATTTATTAAAAACTATGCCCATATAACCGCACCCCTATCGAACCTTCTAAAGAAGAACTCATTTCAATGGAATGATGAAGTAGAAAAGTGTTTTGAAGACTTGAAGGAAGTTATGTCTAGTGCCCCTATATTGGCAACTCCATACTTCTCAAAACCATTTGTAATTGAATGTGATGCTACAGGTTTTGGCATAGGAGCAGTACTAATGCAGGATGGTCACCCAATCGCGTTTGAAAGCAAGAAGCTCAATAAGCAAGAACGTCTCAAGTCTACATACAACAAGGAAATGCTTGCTATTATGCACGCATTAGCTAAATGGAGACAATATCTCTTGGGAAGTAAGTTCTTAATATGAACATATCATAATAGTCTTCAGCATCTCTTCCAACAGAAAACGATATCTATAGAACAACAAAAATGGATAGAAAAAACCATTACCTTTGACATGGATATATTACATAAGAAAGGGAAAGATAACGTAGTAACTGATGCTTTGTCGAGGAAAGAAAAATAACCATCATTTCTTGCAGTTTCAGTGGTTGTGCCCGAATGGCTTAATGAGATTCGAAGTGAATATGCAAAAGACTCAGAAACAAGTGTTATAATCAATAATCTTCCTCATAATTCAAAATTTGAATGGAAGAATGATATTGTATGGTACAAGGGAAGAATTTATCTGAATACAAATTCCAAATTTAAAGCCAGTGTTCTCAAAGAGTCACATGATTCACTATCATCCGAACATGTATGATTCTTTAAAACCTACTATAACGCACGTCGGTCATTCTTTTGGAAGGGAATGAGTAACGATATTCAAAAATAAGTAGCCAAATGCGATAAATGCCAAAGGAATAAAAATGAAAATATTATGACACATGTACTACTTCATCCCTTAAACAACCCATTTCAGAAATGGGAGGAAATATCAATGGAATTTATTAAAGGTTTACATGTATCTGATGGTAAGGAAACAATTCTTGTAGTAGTCGACAGACTCACCAAGTATGCTCACTTTATTGCAATGAGGAAATCAGACTCAACAAAACAAATCGCTGAGATATTTTGCAAAAATGTTTACAAATTACATGGATTTCCCAAGGTTATTGTGAGCGATAAAGATGCCAAATTTAAGGGCAATTTTTGGAAGGAATTCTTCAAACATATAAGAACCTACCTCAACATGAGTTCAACTTACCATCCTCAAACAGATGGTTAAACAGAGGTTGTCAATAAATGTTTAGAAGCCTATTTACGTTGTTATGCCACAGACAAACAAAATAAGTGGGTTCAGTGGTTACATCTTGTTGAATGGTGGTACAATTCCACATACCACACATCAATGAAAATGACTCCATTTCAAGCTCTTTACAATTACGAACCTCCAAAATGGAAGGAATTTGCTATCATCGAGACGAAGCTTCCAACTGTTAAAAATCAGTTAGAAGAAACCCAAAAAGTTGTCCAAACTCTAAAAGAAAATCTAAATAATGCAAGGAATCATATGAAGTAGCAAGCTTACCAAAATAGAACCGAGAGAGAATTTGAAGTTGGAGATTGGGTATTTGTTAAACTCCAACTTTACAAGCAGTTGTCATTAAAACATAGGGGAAAAAACAAATTGGCACCAAGGTTTTATGGACCCTACCAAATCAACAAAAAGATCATGGAAGTAGCATACAGTTTAAGCCTTCTTGATAAAAGTTGTATTCCCAACGTTTTCCATGTATCCTACCTTAAAAGGGCACTTGGTGAACATCAATCAACGCAAACAACACTTCTGACTTTAGATAACGAAGGAAGGATTATTCTAGAGCCAGAAGGTATCATCTCCAGCAGGGAAAAGAAGTTGTGATCACGAGTAATCAAAGGTTACCTGATCAAATGGAAGGACTTACAAGAAGAAGAAGCTTCTTAGGAGATAGAAGCCTTTCTTCAACAACACCCGTCGTTACGTATGCTTTGAGGACAAAACATCTTTTCAAGAGGGAGGCAATGTTATGTAAAAAATAATCAATAACTATTAGTTAATTAGGCAAAAGGGCATGATCAAATATCATGCCCATTCACCAAGAGGCACCTAGGGTTGTATTTAAGCTAGGGCCTCTCTCACTGTAAATCATTCAATCATTATTAATAAAATATATATAATTGTTGTCTAATGCTGAGTATTTTACTCCAAGGACTCACTCAACCCCTTGCTCCAATGTGCATCCAGTATGAAGCAAAATGAGTTCAATCTTTCCAAGTACAACATTACCTATGCAAACGCTCATGTCTATAGTCCTTCTACAACAAGCGTAATATATTTTGCATCAATGTTTCTCCTCCCTAACTTTTTGCATGCTTCTACTAGTTTTGTTCTCAAGCAAGGACACCAATTGATTGATGAGCCTCTTCTTCAACGAAACATTCAACCATTAGTCTAAGCACTCTACTCCTAGTAGGAAATGGATCCATACCAAGATCCCACTATGCAAAGCTCAAGGATTATTTTATACTATTGGAAGGGGTGTACTCCCACATAGAAGTGAAATCAAGAACAATTTCCTCCAAGAAAGGAGTAATAGATGAGACTAAATCTAGTGAAAATGTGTGAACATGTATTATAGTTGTACCAAGTACATTTTTGAACATTATTTATTTTAGAGAAGATTCTTCGGCGAAAATCACATGGAATACCATTTGTCGACGCGTTTCGAACCAACCAGTGTGGTTCATCGTCAGGACGATGAACCACACTGGTTGGTTCGAAACACGTCGACAAATGGTATTCCATGTGATTTTCGCCGAAGAATCTTCTCTAACTTCATATGGATCACAGAAGCCTAAACTCTATTATTATTTATTTTGTACTTTGATACTTTATCTTTTGTGTTTTTGGGTGACTTGTTTCCAAATTAGTCACCATCGTATGTTATCATATTTTATTGGAAACTTCATGAAACTTTATCTCTTGCACAATTTTGTAATTTTATATTTGTCGATTTTTTTATGTAGCATCATGATGTATTCCTACATGCCTAAATCAGCCTAGAAGAACTATGAAAAAATAAAATAAAATTTGATTTTTTGGAGCATCAAGTCAGCCCAACTCATGAAGGAGTGTGTCCCATCGGTTATTTCACCCCTATTCGACAAGTATAAATATATGATGTGATGCCTCATTCTCTCGTCAACAAAACACAAGTCTAAGATCTGTTTTTAGAGGTTATCTTTTCTAATTTTATCTTTCTCTTGGCCGCATGTGTGGAGAAATAAGACCAAGTTTATCAATTGTTTGACTGAGTGATATGATTGGGCATTGACTACAAAACAATTTGAGTTCAACTACAAAAAAAGGTAGAGTTGATGGTAGGTTTGAATACAAGTATTAATTGCAGGTCTGGGTGGCCATTGACTATAGGGATTAGTTGATCGCAAGGCCGAGTTTGACCAAGCCAAAGTTTGATTACAAGTTTGACGTTTGGCTAGTTTAAACAACATTGAATCATTGCAGTTTTGGACCAGATTTGACTAGTATTTAACTTGGATTATTGGCACAAATTTCTAGACAAATTGTTGATTTGTAAACCTTGTTGAAGAATAATTTCTCCTAAAAAAACATTGTTGGGTTTTCTCCCAAGGTTGGGTTTCCTGGGGTAAAACTTGTTGTCTCTATTGTGCATGGTTATCTTTCTATGATCTTTATTATTTCTGCTATATTTACTGTTGAGGTTTTCTAAGTATAATTATTCAATAATAGTAGTGGCATAAATTTTGGTTAGAAACCATTAGGAGTAATTATCTGGTAGAAAATCATATTCTATTGTACAACTTATAGAAAATTCAACAATATTTACATAATGCAACTACATGTACAATGTATGCATACATTATGTCAATCTCCTCTTTTCTCAATACCGACATATTTACACTTTTGTGTTCCCTCATATCTAGGAATTTGCATTTGGGTCCTACTGGCATGTACAACATATGTGTGCATTAAACCAATCTCCTCTCTTCCCAATACCTACATACTTACTCTTTTGTGTTCACTTGTATCTAAGTATTTGCATTTGGGACCTAGTTTGTATTGGAAACACATTACCTCTAGAGGATGTAACTAACCCTAAATCAACTAGGAATTTCTCTTCTTCGATTAAGATGTGATTATTTTTTCACTTTATCTCCTTTTAGTCAATTTGAGCACTCCATTCCTAGTAGGAATATGGGTCCATAACTATTAGAAATGGTGTACTTTGACCTACAAGGGAAATCTGGAATGAATTCCTCCAATTAAAAAGGAATTGATAAGACTTAGTTTAGTGAACATGTGTGAACATGTATTATAGTTGTACTCGATACATTTTCGTATGTTATTTATTTATTTTATTTATTTTGTACTTTGGTACTTCAATTTTTTTCAATGACTTAGTCCAGATTGGTCACTCGTCTATTTTATTGGAGACTTGAGAAAGATTTACCTCTTGTCCAATTTCATAATCCTATATTTAGTTGATGCAACTAGATGTACAACATATGTGTACATTACAATAATCTCCTCTCTTTATTGGTACCTACATCCTTACTCTCTTATGTTCCCTTGTACATATATTTGCATTTAGGTCTTATAGGATACCTCTAGAGGGTGTAACTACCCTAATCAACTAGCTATTTCTCCTCTTCTATTAAGATGTGATTCTTTAACTCTCTACCCTTTTGTTCTCTATTTGTAAATCAGCTTTGAGTGTTTGTAATTCTATTCTTTATTTTGTCCCCTTCTTTTCCACGTCTCCTTGGCCTCATTTCATGGAAAGCTCTTTACATACTTTCTCCCAATCCATATCTTAAGAGTTCTCTCATGTCAAGAACATGTTCCTTTATTGTTTGATTTGAACTAATTCCCTCACCTTTTAAGTCTTATTCATTTGTTGGTTCATCATTGTAGATTTCTTGTTTTTTATTTACAACATGAGTGTAGACTCATTTTGTTTTCTCCTTTGTTTTGTTTATATTGTCCTACTTTGGGTCTTGCTTATTGTCTCTTCCCAATTGGTGTCTCATTTCTTCTATTTTCCTCGGGTGTTGTGTTTTCCTTGTCAAGGTGTCTTTTCATATGGTTTTGAAAGTTGGCTCACCTTGAGCAACAATGTCAGTCAAGGTTATTTCCATGTCTTCCAAAGTCCTATGAGTCACATAAGTTTCATAAGTTCCTCTTGTGATGTCTGGCAATCTTATAAATTCACCCAAGGAGACATTGCTCACTCTTAGCATCTCTTCATTCCAAAACACTAGTGGGAAGAAGCAAAGCATAATCTAGACTAGAGATTTGAAAAGTGTTATGTTTTAGGATAAAAGCTTATATTCCAATACCTCATATAGAGTCCAACAATGTAAAGGAAGTAGAATCCTTAAAACATTTGTTCCTTGTCTTACTAGCAAAATAAGGCCATTGTAAAGAAAGCTTACTAGTCATCCATTTCCTCAAGAACAATTCCAATAACCACAGGTCTGGGAATCTGTAACCTAGGTTGCGCTCACTTAAATAAACTACTACTAGTTTTTTGCCACTGCTAGCATCTACACTGATTTTTTTCCCTACTTTTTGTAGAAACTTTGAATAATATGACACATATTCAACAGAGATTATCCTGATCATACAATTTAAGCGGAACATGTATAATACATAATCTCCTCTACGTTGATCATCAAATTACAGAAGCAGAAACATCCACAGGCACACATAGAAGCATCAATCAAACTCATAAACACAGTATGTATCCCGGGGAAAGCATCTCGCTAAAAACCCCACACTATCTGTATATTATATTGATTGAATCATGTAACAATACAAAGCATAATACTTCTCACAAGTATCTCCACCTGTTACACACAATACAGCTCAGATTTGATCTCCAAATCTCTCCCGCTGCTTGCCTGCCTCCACTGCTCAAACCTGCTCGAGAACTGATGAGAATTGCTTCCCAAACTCGATTTTACACTGCAAAATAGTCACCCACACTATGTTGGACGTGAGCAACAGCTATAATATCATGAAGATACATGAGCAAACTCATTGGCATACTCAATCCTTTGATTGTGCAAATCATCATGCACAGCTATAGTCACAACTGATAGCAATCTGATCCTCTAACACCTGTCCCTGCTGAACTGAACATGCACTGACATGCAACTGAGTTAACTGATGTATTCTATAGTTGCATTATGAGTTAATAACTTGTGAATTAATTAATAACTAATTCACCCAACTCATCTTTAGTCTATTGATCAGTTAGACTAAATACAACCAGTTTAACAAAGCTAAACTGAACACAACTCCATCAATTGTACCTCCAGTCCACTAAACTCAACTCACTTGAGTTCTAACTGAAGTCATGCATGCAACAACTCAACTGACTCATAAGAAAAATGAATTTCCTTCTGACAGCTGCATGTGCCACTTCCGTAGCTCAAACTGAAGTGCTCCAAGAGAATAAGATTAAGTTTATAGTCCAAATATTATTGTGAGATAATAATATTTGACTTTTCTATTTTTGACTTTGATCACTCACACTGTGATCACTCACACTATAATCACTCACACTGTGATCACTCACACTTTCATCAAAAATAGAAGTCCATCTATTTTTCCCAACTTGATCAATCATCCATAGACATGATCCATATGTCTAAAAATAGACATAGTCTAAAAATAGACTTGCGCCAAAAATAGCCTGCGGGCCCACTTAGTGAAGGCGACTCTTTTCACTAAGCTCCATCATCTTGTTGCACTCTCAACAAGCATTTCTTGTTGCACACTTTTCAACACTTTTGTAAGGCACCTATTTTCCTAGTCTCTTAGGGATTTTCCTTGATTTGACACATTTTCCCTGTTTTTTAATAAGCTCGTTTACTTTTGGTAATGTTCACTACTTGGTGCATTGATCTCCTTGCTAGGGCATCTCTAAATGAGGATACCATGTCTCCAATAATGCCATTCACAAGCACAAAGATAATGAAGCAAAAAGAACCGAGAGACCTGAGCAACCTTTAACTCTAAACATTACACTGCCATGAATTGTTATTAGTTCACTTATCATCAGTAGTTGAAAATGAAATGTCAATTTGGCATAGCTCAAATGGTTGTGAGACAAAGTTGTTACCCTCCCCTCCTAAGTTCAAAACCTTGAGATGTTTGCTCTTAGTGAGAAAATTGTTGATGAACTATATATAATTTATTCGTTAGCTCTTGACCTAGCCTTGTACCCTAAAAAATCTGGGGTTTACCCTGCATACCATCTTTATAGTGAGGGGAAGCACATGTGAGGTTTCTTTAGGATATGTTACCTGGAAAAAAATGAATAAAAGTCACCCATATTTTAAAGGACATGATTTGTTAAGGATATAAACAGCATCACATATGTTGCTTCAATGGTAGTTTTTTGTTTTAAAATTTTCCTCACTCATACTATGGGGAAGGAAGTGGATTATAATCCGCTACTCTATTCAAGATTATGAATGATCCAATTTCATAAGGATTTAGTGACAAGATCTTCTCAATAATATGATCAAATGGAATCAATTCCTTATCCTCTTCATATGACAAATCTGACTCTCCCTGACAGGTTTTAATCAAAAGTTATTTTCTAAGAAGTCATTATCTTTTTTCACAATGAAAAACAATATCTTGCTCTCCCTTCTTTTTGCTTTAATTTTTTTTTTTCCTTTTTATCAAAAGAAGGCTTCATTATAGTCACCTTTTTATTAGGTAGATATAGACAATATGCTGGGAAAGAAAGGTAGGAAAGAAGGCTTCAATATATTCACCTTATTAGTAGGTATATAGGGCGCCCATATGCTGGGAAATAAAGATAGGAATAAGCTTATTCTATGTTTTAATCAGTTGGTTGCAAATAACTTTAAAAACTGATTGAGTTATCCACTTATATGGTCCAATATCCCAAATTCCATATTAAAAAAATTTGACACTAATAAATCAAAGAAAGCAATGCAAAGCAGAATAGACAAATAGTAGGTCCAAGGAGCTCTAAACCAGCAACGACAATCCAATCCAACCATGCACTGACAATCCAATCCAACCATGCACTGGCCTGATTTTACAGTATCAGTAAAAATGTTTATTGCCATAAAAAAAATCCGCAAGGAACAATATGGGTGATAACCAGAAAGAAGAATGTACTCCAATCTAAATCTGAAGAGTGATACTCAGTTTAAGATTAACTTAGACATGTATTGGTTTAAACCTAGACATGGTTAGAACAAAATTACAAACAACATTGCCTTTAAATATGCATATTACACACATTTTAAATGAGTTACAATAATTAGAAACTTCAAGAACTAGCACCATTTATTATAAAGCTCTTTAACAACTAGAACTTCAATATAACAAAATTTTAAGAAACTGTTAATCAAAGAAAACACATTTCAACTTGACAGATAATATGCACTTGCCCAATTTGTCAGGTCCTCTTCAGCAGCAGTAAAAAGTGCCACCAAACTTGTCACCACAAAACTCATCAAAATTCTACATTCAGCCTAAAATGACATTCGTCTTGATTGAGATTGCCTTTACAACAGACCTAATCTCTCTGATTTGATACTGATTCAGAAACTCCCATGTTATGTTCGATAATCAAATCAGGCACTGCAGAAATGAGAAACAGCTGCAAAAGATAACACTGTGACTGGAATGGTTTCCTAAGATACAAAAGACTATCCCCATGGAGGGATCAGGTCAGAGATTAATTCCTCATGTTCTCAAATACATGGGAATATGACGTTTCTTCAATGTCCTGTAAGACTTACACTCGTCCACTCTATTGACTACTTATTTCTCATATCCATACTTGGTAAAAAAATAAAAAATGTTAAACAGATAATGCCTTAAGCCCATCATCAGAGTCATAGAACAGCCAAACATATTTTAGAGGCATAAATCACTACCACCACATAAGAAATGGGTACAAAGAGTTCGCTTAAATTTGCTGTTTACTACTCTGAAAAAACCCAATGTAAAATAACAACTGATGATCCCACGCATAACTTTGGGCAAGTATGCAAATTCACACCACAAATTTTGGCTTTGGTCCAGTTGAATCTGGCTTGCTTTCTTGCACAATACCTGAAAAAACAAGATGAAATGACAATGTTGAACTTGCTAAGACGATAATTAAGAGAGCTATAACTTCATTTTTGGGATCTTGGATTTATTAACATCACCTTGAGGTGATTAATTATCAGAGTTTTACATCAAGCCAAGATTCAGTGAATACAGTGAAGATTTCCACTGTCCAGCATCCGATGCTTGTCTTTTTGTGTGTTGAAGTTATACTTCCAAGTATGTTGCATGTCCAATAAGACTACACAGGGTCATGGCACAATATGGATTCTGGATTGTTTCTTAAATTAGATTACCTGGTTGCTCCCAAATGTACTCCTTTCTGCCTTGGCAAATTGAGCAGCAGCAGAGATTGCAGAGCTGGAGAGAGAATGCACTTGTGAAGGAGATAATCATGGCAGGGTGAGTTTACCTTGCAGGCTTTCTCTACTGTTGGAATCCAGGAGTTACTTTCTAGGTGGGGTGCACTTCCCTAGATGGAGGCTTTAATGCCTCGGACTCCGGAGTTACCTTTGAGAGTGGGGGCACATTAGTCCATGAGTGGGGCACTTTTACAGCTGGGAGTTACATTAGTGGGCATTCATAATGGAGTTTACAATGCTTCATGAAGGGCACACTTCTTGGAGGTTACTCATGCTTTATGAAGGCAAACCACTTGAGGCTATTCATAGCCTCCTTTTTGTAACTTCCTCATATTCTATAAATAGGGGACTGCATTACCTTGGCAGTGTGAGAGTTTGTGTGTCAAATATCTTTCAGCTGTGTTTCTAACTTGAGTGTGATGCCAAGCTTCTGTAATACTTTCCTTTCTGAGTAATAGAGAATTTATTCGATTGCTGTTGGAGACCATGCTCCCTGTCCTAACCTCCAGATTGCAGATGCATATAGATTCAGCCTGATCTAATTGCTGTTTTGCTCTACTGTATATGATATTGTGTTTGCAATGTTGAATTTACATCCTTAAATTTCTGTCGGTACAAATCCGAAGTTCTGATAGGCAGATACTAAAGTTCAGTCCTCCTTGTAGGAATTTTTTTATTCTTTTAGTGCAGACATGATTTCATGCGTTAAAAAATTGACATGTTCTCGGAGCTGTACAGCGGAAGTCTTCCAAGTTCTGACCAGCATATGGAGAAAGTTGTTGCCAGTAGTGAGAGGTAGCTGTTATCGGAGGATTTCAGCTGGTGTGATGCCCAAAAATCTCCAAAGAGTGAAGTAATCTGTCCATGAGAGAAGCACAAGGACCTATGAGGGGATGAGCTCCAGTGATCATAGTTGCTTCATGCCTGAGAGAGGCTGTTGTTGTTGATGCCCATGAGGGTTGGTTAAAGGTTTGAACCAGTAATTGGTAGAATTATTTTCTGGCTAATCTGTTTTTTGTGAGCTGTGTTTAAGAAGTTGCAGGTGCCAGGAATGGCTACCTAGACAGGTCTCCAAATAAGTGACCAGCTAGAGTGTGCTTCAAACTTCACTTCTAAGAAGTGCAGACTGCAGATGTTGTTGGAAGTGGATCTTTGAAGACTATTCTGACAGATCCCCGGCATTTGGTTGGCTATCATAAGAAGCTTGCCGAGGCAAAGAGAATCATCCTTGATTCTGTGAAGTACCATTTGATACCTTGCATCGTGGAGAGGTCACCCAAGGAGATGTATTAAGCATTGACATCCTTGTACCTACTACCAGAGAGTCAACATGTCCCAGAAACTATACCAAAAAACAAACTGACTCATACAGACATGAGCAAGATAGGCACTGCATCTATCTAGCTACCTGATGAAGATTACCAAGCTTAGATACCAGCTCTTTGCTATAATATGGAGGTTGAGATGAAGAGCTAATTCCCGTCGCACTAAATGTGTTCTGACCAGAATGGGAAATCTTTTGTAGGGTATCTATGCACATGAACACACTCTTGCATTTCAGAAGCTTTGGGAGGATTTCTTCCACGGAAAGACAAGGGAAGAGACCTTGGTAGCCAGAGTTGAGGAAGTGCCAGATCTAGCACTCATCAAGAAGATGACAAAAGGAAAGAAGAAAAAGGAGGACCCAAGAAGGGTATAAAAAACAGAGTTCTTCTTCTCACGTTGTAAAGGAGGACATTAACGACGTGACATGTTTTAGATGTCACAAGAAGGGGCGCTATGCAAGCCAATGCAAAAGAAGAAATGGAAGCACCAGCAAAAGCGGTTTGCAAGGAACGCAGAAGCTGCAATGGATGAATTGGCATCCAAGTGGAGAAACAAATATTTTGGCTATGAGCCTAATAGTGGATGAAATGCATGCAGTCAAGGAGTCAGAATATCTTTAGTAATCAACAACGAGAGTGAAGAAGAGAAAATCTAGAATGATTGTTCCACTCATCACAAGAAGAAAGGAACCTTCAAGAAGTCCAAAGGGCCAATGCTACACTTGTCACGAGATGGGTCACTATAAAAGGGATTGTCCTGAGAATCCAGGGAATAAAAGGAAGAACAAGAATCAAGCAAACTTTGCCGAAGAAGTTTCACCAAAGAAGAACAAGATGGAAGGATCCGAAGTCAAAGACCTATTTGTTAGGGACTCTATCCCTTACGTATCCCTCAAGTTTGGATTAAGAGGGAGCCCTCACCACTTTCCAAAGACAAGTATCTTACTCTTCGCATTATCTTTTAAATTTGGTTTCCCTTATCTAAGTTTGTTTATATTAAATACTCATCACATTTCTATTCATATTTTCCTTGTTTAGGAAAGGCTTACTAAATACTCGAGGATTATGAAATAAGGCCTCACAAGACAAAGCATTGGGATTACAAGGTTTGTTAAGAAACAAAGGTATGCCTTAGACCAGAAGCTTTGTTCTCTTCATGATAAAAGTATATTCATTATTTTTGGTAATTTATTCTACATTACTAACATTGTTGTGTCTAGCACTCTTGAATCATAAAGATTCTTGTTTGGCTGATTCATCATTAGATAAATCTACCCTCCTCACATCTTTGATTATTCTTGTGGAGCCTGTTGTGTGTAGCTTTTTACCTATTTTCTGCACATTCTTTCCCCAGTCTTGATCCTTCTGTCCTCCAGGCCTATGACTTCACATGATTAATTCCCCTGTTTTCTCACCTGTATAACCTATTCTACTGTCATGTTACTTTGTTGTATTTTACTAAATAATACGATGCCTTATTGCTTTTTGTGGCTAATTGGGGGGCATTGAAGAAGTATTTTGGAAAGCTCTTCCCCTTTTCAGGTGTTGCTCACGAGAACAAAGTTATGGAGCAGACAGACAGCGCGGATTAACTACAGAGAGGGGTAGAACAGTTCGTTATTACACCCTGTATGTTGTCACAGGTTGTTGTTACACATTGGATGTTGTTACAGGCTGTTGTTACACATTGGATGTTGTTACAAGATGTTGTTACACTATGCGTTGATACAAAAGTCCGTTGTTACACCAAGGGTGTTGTCGCCAGTGATGTCGTAACATCCCAAACCGTTATTCACTCGCAGGATGTTGTTGCACCGAAGCTGACAAATGTGGGTACTATTCCACATAACAGCTGTCGGCAATAGGAATTGTTTATTTTGGAAGCAACAGACCCAAGCGGTTGCAATCTTAACTAATGTATATTTGTATTTAGAAATAGGTTGTAACTACATTATTTTTTATCAGCATGAGAATCTCCACATAACAACGGTCGGCAATAGGAATTGTTTATTTTGGAAGCAACAGACCCAAGCGGTTGCAATCCTAACTAATGTATATTTGTATTTAGAAATAGGTTGTAACTACTTTTATTTTTTATCAGCATGAGAATCGTGAGATTCTCATGACTGATCTGTTTCTAATTTCGGGTATGTAATAACTATAAAGGAACTCGATTTTCCATGTACAAGGACACAACATATAGAAAAGTATTGTTACTCTTCTTCTGTAACTCTGAATTTATTTTTAATATTAATCAACACGGTGATGTTGTTACTGCTCTTCAGTTGATTCGTTAATTACTTTTGTGTTATTCCTGCGCCCTGCTGAGGAGGAAGGGCCCTCCTCTTTGGCAGGGACTGCAGTGATAGAGGTAGTGTACATTCTAGTTTAGCTAATTGATTTATGGTTTCTCGTTGTTGCTGTACAAATTGTGGGTTACATTCGTTGTTGTTTCAATTTACATTATGTTGTTACACTGAGTTAATCAACATAATGGTAGTAACCAGCTGGAGTAGATATTAGTTCCTGTGTGGCGCGCCTTTACTTTGATAGTTGTGAAGTGTGATTTAATTCTGTAGAGTGTTTTTTAATGTCTACATGAATGGTTTGATTCAACAATTTGATTCAGCGACATCTTTTACTGTTTTCTTCATTTTATCATTCTTGGCTGTAGTGTATCGACACAGATAGTGCTAACTCCATTGAAACATCAAGACCTACCCTGGGTTGACAATTAAATGTTGCAGTCTCGGTCAATTACGATTGATTAAAACAACACTACATTTTGGCGTCATTGTCGGGGATGGCAGTTGACGATACAGTCAGCCAAGTTGTTTGCTTGATGTAGAGTGTTCCTAGTCCACAATTGTTGGGCAGTAAGACGAGAGGTAAGAACTTGCGCATCGCTCTAACATACCTGGGCGGGCTCACCATTGTGATCACTAGGGCACTTAGGGCATTTTGGTGTTTTGTTTAGCGTGTCTTCAGCTCTTCAGTCGTTGGGCGGTAAGACGAGAGGTAAGAACCTGTGCATCGCTCTAACATACCTAGGCGGGCTCACCACTGTCAAAGACTGAGACACTTAGGGTCCATGTGTGCAACTATAGGAATTATAGAGATACCAAAACTACCCCCACTCTAATTAGTCACAGGAAAAACGGGTCGTAAAAAGGAAAGGAAGAGTGTAGATTTGGGAAGGAAAACATTTATCCAGGAACTAATCTCTAAGGCAGAAAAAGAACAGTCCAGCTCTCAAAGGGATGCAAGGAAAACAGGGCCGTAGAAAGTTGTTACTCCCATAGCAAAAGCAAAAACCTTTGATTCCTCTATCTTGGGACCATATCATTCTAAAGCTAGCACCCATACCCCCAAGACCAAGAATCCGATTCAGGGGCAGGAGGGGGAAGCTAGTAGCCAGAACTTGAGGACCGAGGGGCAAGGGAAAACTGAGGGGGAACATCGAACACCTGAGACGGAAGAACACATGTTGGTTTATCAATACCCAGATACAGGTAGTGTGGTGAAACAATCAGTCCCAAGGACATTTGAGCCACTAATCACACCTACAAGACCATCACAAGAACAATTTGAAGGACGTCTGTTACAACAAGGGTTAGAAGGATTAGTCATGGGGGACGATAATGACAACAATGCTAAAACAGATGCTACTATCATCACTTTTGAGTTCGCAATCGGAGATTTCAAAGGTGAAGCTCCTATGAAAAATATTCCTCTATCATCCTTACCATCCTTCCAGGGGATGACTGTGGAAGATCTAGACACCTTTCTATTTGAGTTCAATGTCTTATGCAGAAGTTATGATTATACCTCAGATGCACAGAAATTAAAATTATTTCCTGGTACTTTAAAAGGGGCAGTCTTGAAATGGTTCATGGGATTGGGCTCTGCTTCTATTCAAACATGGAATGATATGAAGGAGACATTCTTATCAAAGTACCAAGACTATTGCAGAACCAGGGACTTAAGGGAGGAGATATTTAGAATGACACAAAAGGAGGATGAAAGCTTGGAAGATTATGTGGAGCGATTCCACTATAATTTGCAGAGGTCTAAACATAGCGATTTAGACCGGGAAATCTTGAAGACTATATTTATTACAGGAATGAGGGATGACTGCCTTGACACCTTGAACCTATTAGGGAAGGGGGGTATATCGCAAGAACCATTCGCTGAAATTGTAAAGCTATGTCTAAGATGCTCTAGAGGATCGTCTAAGGGGAGGAGCACAATTCAAGATGCCTCCACCCAAATACAAAAATCTGCAGGAGGAGTGACAACAATAGAGATCGGGAATTTGTTCGAAAATTTGAAGGCCAAATCCTCAGCACTCTCTCTGCCCAGATAACGACAACGCAGATCAAGAAGACACAAGCAGAAGCTGACACACCTCTGGCTGTGTTCTATTCGAATTGCCGGAAGAAACATCCTTTGAGGGAATGCGAATTGAACAACATCAGCTTGTGTAATATTTGCGAGCTGGAACATTCGACAGGGCAATGTCTGGAGCTTCCTAGACTGAAGGCAGTACTTAGAGAATCAAGCAAGGAAGTGCAGTCCTCTTATTTCATCGCACCAAGGAGACCATGGCAACCACGACCTCCAAGTATGTGTCAAGATTTTTCCTCTTTCAATTCGTGGAACAATGCATATAATACTCAGCAATATCCATGGCAATATCCCACTCCTCCTTTAGCACAGTTTCCCTCACCCTGGAACCAATGGTCTCCATCTCCCTCTGTCCAATATCCTCAATCCCAACCATATCCTTGGAACCAGAACTCAGCTTTACTTGGATTACCAATGCAACAACAGTTGCAGTTACCTCCTTTCCAAACTCCTGCTCCTCCACCGCCTGTGCGACCCCAACTACCTGTGCAACCTAACCCAAACCCGAACAATAAAGCAGCTCAGGGCATAGAGGCTCCAACTACCTTCCAGACCTACCTTATTACCCCTGTGGGGCTTAATGAAATACAATTGTGATTGGGCAAGGTAATTAAACCAAGTCACTCCCCTATCATTATAGAGGAGGAATGTGAACCATCCAGAAGAGATATCGGAGCCTTTGAGGCGGCTACTGTGCTTACAACAACTAATATAGAGGAAGTTTTTACATCCGTAACAGCCAACCCGCGAAGGACTGTTACTGTTGTAACAGCCAACTCGGGAAAGGCTGATACACTTGTAACAGTCAATTCGACTGTCGTAACTCAAGACTCTCCGTATCCTTAGAGATTGGCTGAACCTGGGATGACTTCACAACCCGAATCTGATTTTCTTAGGGAGCTGCAAAATCTACATGTATGAATTCCTCTACTACAATCCCTTAAGGAAGTACCTATTTATGCTAAAATAGTGAGAGATTTGTGCATCACGAAACCTGGGAGGAAGCCTAGAGACCTTGCCACCATACATGTGATGGGAAATTATCCGAATTAATCTATGCTCAGCCTCTCCTAACTAAGTATACTGATCCAGGAAATCGTATAATCACTGTCTACATTAATGAACAACCCATAGCTAACACGTTGATCGATCTCGGGGCTCCCATTAATGGAATGACAAAGGACCTTTTTACCACTCTCGGGCTACAGGGACTTAGACATACTCCTACTATACTTGAATTAGCGGACAGGTCTCGTGTTAAACCCGAGGGGGTGTTAGAGGATATCGTGATTACAATAGCTTCCTGGAGGTATCCAACTGACTTTCTTATCTTGCAGCCCAAATCCAATTTGGGGGGACATCCTTTGATCCTAAGGAGACCTTGGTTGGCCACTGCAGATGCATTTATAGGCTGCAGATCAGGATCTATGGTGATCTCGGATGGCCAGGCAACAAAGAACCTTAACCTTTACCCCCCAAAACCAAATGTGGATGTATACAACCCTTGGTGGGATGAGTTTGAGCCTGAGTCAGATCTTTCCCTGCCACTCCTCACTCTAGGGAAAGCCCAGTATTTCAAAGATGAGACAGAAGATGATGTCATTAATGTTTTTATTAGTAACTCACTTTCTGTCGCTTCTGTTAAAAATGCGAACAAGGAAGAAGAGGTGGAAGATATAAATTTTGAACAAACGAGAAGCGCTCCGAATATTGACAGCAGCCCAATTGAGATAGAAACTAGAAAGTTTTTGAATATTAATCCCAACTTGACTGCTGAGCAAAACCAACTGTTGTTACAGCTGTTACAGAAATACAAAAAGGCATTTGCATGGGACTATACGGATATGAAAGGGATCCACCCTAACCTATGCACTCACCAGATTTATTTGAAGGATGGTTGCAAACCAGTGAAACAACCACAGTGCCGCATGAACCCTACACTGAAGAAGGTGGTAAAGGAAGAACTACAGAAACTCTAGAGTGCTAATTTTATTTATCCAATATCTGACAGTCAGTGGGTGTCGCCGCTTGTCATCATTCCTAAAAAGAATGGAAAGTGGAGAGTCTGTGTAGATTACAGAGAACTCAATAAAGCCACTCAAAAGGACCATTTTCCCTTACCATTTATAGATCAGGTCCTTGATACCCTTTCCGGAAAGAAATTATTTTCATTCTTGGACGGATTTAGTGGCTACAATCAGATACAGATTGCCTCGAAGGATCAAGATAAAACAACCTTTACTTGCCCTTGGGGAACCTTCGCATACAGAGTGCTTCCTTTTGGACTCTGTAATGCGCCAGCAACCTTTCAAAGGGCAATACTAGGAATTTTTTTCTGACTTGTTGAATGACTGCCTTGAAATCTTCATGGATGATTTTACACCTTATGGAGATGCTTTTGAAACAGCATTAGTTAATCTGGAAAAAGTGTTGGAACGCTGTGTACAGACTAATGTTGCTTTGAGCACTGAAAACTAATGTTGCTTTGAGCTTGAAAAATATCACATGATGATGACTGAAGGGATCGTGCTTGGACACTACATTTCTGCTGAAGGAATCAAGGTAGACCCTGCAAAAATAAAGGTAATTCTAAAAATTCCAACCCCCAAAATGCAAAAAGAGGTACGTAGTTTCTTGGGGCATGCAGGGTATTACAGAAGATTTATAGAAAAAATTTCAAAAATTGCATTGCCATTATTTTCCTTACTCATGAAGGATGATGACTTTTTCAAAAACCAATCTCTTACCTCTATCCATGCATACAGTTGGGTCCACAATCCAGCTTGATCTAGATGTATTTGGAATATTTAATAAGATCCAAGTCTGTGAATGTCCAAATATCTCTAAGCCCAGATATCCGACCTGATTTGGTAATTCAAAAGGTTTAACAAGTGATATTTTTTTGATAATTGAACTAACTTGGACTAGGATTTGTATTGTCAAATACACCCTCACTAAAAGAAACTTGCCTCAATCGCACGTCCACTAAATGTTACCTGGATGATTGTGGGTCCCATGCCAAACATGTTTTTGATGCAATGTTTAATCCAACTCCTTGAAGACCTAGATGTTTTCCTTATCCTTTTAAAGTCAAATACAGTCAGAATTGAATACACATAATTAGAAACTTCACGCTCACCAGATTATCCTTCCCGTAACATGATTAAAATATACGACTTCCTTCATATGATTGAGAATGTGACAACCCAAAACTAACACACACACAAAGATCAATGGATACACATAAAATTAATAGCGATCTACTAATTCTGGAATGAAAAGGGGAAATAACAATTATAGTCATGTGCAATCACTTTGCACAAAAACCAATCTCTTGTATTAATTATTCAAACTCTCTAAGCTCTCTCTACTTCTTCTATTCTTCCATTTAATTAAATTAGAGTCTCTTTTCTAAGAGAATTCTCATACAATTAATCAAACAAACCAATTCTGTTTTCGATATTTTCCAACAAAATAACATATTTCTAACTTCTTAACAATTTTTTTCCTTCTAGTCTATATTAAATATCAAAATCAAATAAATTAGGGAAACCAACTCCCTTGGTAAATGAGGTTTCTATTTAAGAAGGTCAAAGGTGATCTTGACTCGTAAATTCTCCTCCATCACTTAACATGAATATTCAACTATTTTATTTATGGATTACATAGTTAATGTAAAATTTTGTTTTTGTTATTAATATATTCTTAAATACACTTCAATATTACTTAACCTTAACCTTATGTATTCAAATATTTTATTTAGTAGTTGTCTATAATGCGATTTTTTGGAAACCTTTCCGGTAGGTTTTTCCGGTCAAAATCTGGCAGCAATTTATTGGAATTGCAAGTTTGATAGCTAGTTTCTGCACAATCAAAGCGTCCCAGGGGTTTTTCAGGGTGCTGAATCCAAATATGCAGTTAAAAAAATTGAATATAAACCAACCTAGATCCACCTTAACTCCGGTCTTTCAAGCGACGTGAGGGATAAAATCTCTCGAGGTGCAAACCTCTCTTTTGAGTGCAAGACTTGAGGAAAGGTTTTCACCTCAAGAGATTTGATCCCTCTTGACGCTTGATAGATCTGAAGTTAAGATGGATCTAGGTTGGTTTCAGTCATGTGCAACCTAGGAAGATCTATCGAAGATATGATTAATTTTATCAATAATATGTAAATACATATAATATTAATATAATGATTTTAAATATGCTAAATATGTATGATATTAATCTGGTCATTTTAATTTTAAATTTTCTTAATTACCTCAGGTTGTTGAGATGATAAATATTGTTAATAACTTTAATGACGAAAAATGATGAAATAAATTTTTTGAATGAAAGGCGACATTGTAATAGTGTTTAATGATAGAAAATGTGAATAATAAGAATGTAGTCAATTAAAAATATTCTTCATTGTTATCAATCTCAAACTATTTTCTTCTACTATTCTTATTTTCAACCTTGTTTATTTTGTCATCTTTTCATATCGATTATATGAAAATGACAATTCAAATTGTAAACCATTTAAATATTTAGCTCGAGCTCTTGTACTAAACATCATACCTTGTATCTCTTTCTCTCTATGGAATTATGACAAATGTGTTGTCCTTGATGGTAACCTACTTAATAAACATGTCAACATGATGGTAGCAGGATCAATATTCATGCCAATACAGATGTGACAGAAAAGGAATATCAGTTCAGAGACAGAGGAATGAAAAAGATGAAGTTTGAAGAAGTATACATAGGTTCTATGAAGCAAATCCATGTACATACATAGGTATGGAGAAGAAAAAGCAAGTGCAATTTCCACAACATGGTATTCTAAATATCAAGGGTCTTTACCATGGTATTGACCCATATTATTGATCCCAACGACAGATATTTGATCTCGTCAAAGAATACCATCGGAATCAGTGTGATTTTGACATGTGGTATTCGCTAAGGGCTAATCTATATAAGGAGATGTAGATCAATGTACTCTGAGGGGTGCAAGTGATGAATATTTCATGAATAGTTAGATCTGAAGCAAGTTTGCATGTAATGGGCTATTAATGAATTATTTGATCTAAAACTAAGTATGCACCCGAGAATTTGATGATGGATTAGATCCAATAGATCTGAAATGACTATATTGATAATGGATTGATTTGATTTGTAATATTTATGTATGATGCATGTTTTATTATGTATTCTAAGGGATGGGTTTATTCTGAAGGTCTGATGTGCAAAGAAGCAATAAGTCAGTAGTTGCAAATATATATGCGGGTTTGATAACCTGAAAGGTTTGTACATACACAGGTTTAATGTTGGTAAGTCACGTATCGATTATGCACTTTGGATAGTTCTGTACATGGGTTTGATTTTCGAAGAGCGCACATACACGCAGAAGTGTTTTATGAAAAGTGCATATATAAGCTAGGTTTTTGTTGAATAAGATGTCTGATCAGTCTAATCAATCTTGTTGTGTTTCTGTTGTCTGTCAATGAAGTCTTACTTGATGATCTGGGTTTAACAGTGGTGATTGAAGTTGAATTAATTGATTGAAGGGTGATGATGCTGCTAGTTCTATCTGATTGAAGATCTGTGATGGTTCTATGATTATTTGAGAGTAATTCAATGGTTCAGGATGTAACTCAACTTTTATTTCAGAATGACAGTGATTCAATTTTAGGGTCTAATGTTTTGAGATCTGTACAAAGGTATGCTTCAAGGAAGTCGCATATACATGCAGATTTTCTAAAGTAAAGTAGCTTATATATTCTGACATTTTATTGATCAAGGTTTTCAGTTGGTTTAGTGAGTTGATGCAATGTCTTGGCAGCAGAAAACGATTGTCCTGAGGTGACAAAAGTTGTTTCTAGCAGCGCAGAATCCAAGGAAGTGTGACGTAGAGCCAACCAGAGCCACGCTGAGGAAGCCGGGAACTGCGCAGAGCCTTAGAGAGGCCAGCGTTGCGGACACAGAAGGCAAAAGGGATGACACAGAGCCAGCGTGGGGCAGAGAGGGGCTAATAAAGTTCACAGAGAGGCAGCTGCTGGAGTCTAGAAGGTTGCATAAATATTGCAGAGTGGAGCTGGTGAGGTACTGTAGTCAGAACAATACCTAACAGAGCAAGGCCAAAGGAGTTGTTACCGAGGGTTTCTAGCTGAGAAACCTGGATCAACAGTGCAGTTGCACAAGACGACCAGAGTAGGGGACATATCAACAAGTGACAGAAGGATTTCCAAGAGGGAAATCAGGATTCAGAGGGAGTCCAGAAGAGAACTTCCAGACGGGAAGTAGAGACTCAGAGGAGTCGAATCGAGAACTTCCAAGAGGGAAGTAGAGGAGCATAATGGCACTACACAGGGTAAGAGACCAAGATAGACTGGATGGATCATTGAACTTCGCAGTCTGGAAGGCCAGAATCTTTATTAGTGCTTGACAGGAATCGTGTCACGAACTTCTCCTTGAAGTTTATAGCTATCCCTGCCGACCCCAATGATAACGATAAGTACGAAGAGGCGATGGCGAGGGCCAAGTGCATTATCCTGTACGGGGTCAAGGATCATGTGGTACCACATATAGCCGAGAAGGAAACGACAGTTGAGATGTGGGAGGCTCTCAAGAACCTATACCAACATACTTCTGTGCAGAGAAGAATGCTGCTCGAGAACCAAATGAGGTCATATCAGATGAAGAAGGGTCAATCAATTGACAACTTCCTTGGAGGACTGAATGAGATTTGAGACCAGTTGACTACTATAGGAGCGACACCAGATCAGGAGCTTATGGTGAGGACAACCTTGAATGTTGTCTTAGAATATTGGGAAGTGTTTGTCCAGAGTATACTAGGCAGAGGAACTCTCCTACCTTGGGACAAGATGTGGGCAACTCTTCGCCAGGAAGAGATCAGATAACAGTCAAAGATAGGTAGCAGCAGCAAAGGGATCAAAGTTCAGCAGGAGGAGGAAGATGTGGCCCTAGCATCTAATGGAAAGCAAGAGAAGCGGAAGAAGAAAGATCTCTCCAAGATCAAGTGCTTCCATTGTGGGGAGATGGGTCATTATGCGACCTAGTTCCCAAGGAAGAAGAGTAAGGGAGAGTCTTCCGAGACTAAGGCAGTGCCAGCATAGGCAGAGAAGGAAGTTTTGTTAGACAATGATTGTGCCATGAGTGCACACGCACCACTTGAGCGGAAGTGGGAAGACATCGAGCTGTAGTCAGGCGAAGTACAAGCGATGAGGGGTAGGATCCTTAAGGTACCCAGTCTCTTGGATTAGACCTTGCCACGGGAGCCCCGAAGAGGAGTAGCAGGATTGGTTGATGTGGGAAGAGACAGATGTAGATGAAGCAACAGAGAGAGCTACAGTGCAGGAGTCCCGAGACAACGCGAGGCTAGAAGGCTGCAACAGTGTGAGAGGCACGGGAGTGTTGCACCAGTGCAGGATGGCATAGAGAGGTGTGCAACGGTGCGAGATGTAGGGAGTTTCTGCAGCAGCGCAGAGGTTAGAGAGGGAGCACTTGTCAGCGGCAGAGGGAGCTTTAGCATCAGGAGGGTCTCTAGCCCAACAGAGAGGTTAGAATTGGGAGATCAGTTACTTACTTCTCAGTAACTGAGTTGCAATGCAGTAGTGGGCAGCACGATGCAACATGATGAGAGGAGATGCAGTGCAGATGCAGTAGTGGCAGTGGCAGAGCCATGGGTGACAAGAATGGATGTAGAGGGAGCTGTCGTACAGATGCAACAGTGGCAGTGGAAGAACCATGGGTAGCAGTACAGGATACAATAGTGCAGAGGATGGTGGGCAGCAGGCTTAGCATCAGCACAGGGATCGTTGCCGGATGATCAGAGTAATACTTAGTGAGGAGTATTGCTAGAGCACAGTCCTCGCTAAGAGGGAGCGTTGATTTGGGGTAGCATCGGATGTTCTCTAGCCACGAAATTTGGTGGAGAGGTTAGGGAACATGAGATCTCTAATACCTAGAAAGGGTTTGGGCAGATTCTAAACTATTAGGGAGATATTAAAATAATTAATATTTTTAATGGAGTCCCTAAGTCTAAACTTAGGGAAATTAAAATATTAATGTGTATTAATATGAATCTGTGTTAGAATGGTCCAAAAGACATGGATCAAGCCAGATCTAATTTTAGCTGTTGATTAGGGACTTAACCTCGGTCGTTGATATGTCAACGAGAAAAGTATAAGAGGAGGCTTGAGGGTCACTTGGAGAGCACACCAGATGATCAACTGTTCTATTCTCTAGAGCAGGGTTTGCTAAGAGAGATAGAATCAGTGATTAGAGTTGCAGCTGAGGGGCATTGAGTATAGAGAGATAGAGAGGCAGAGATAGTGCCGAAAGAGCAGCGCAAGAGCTAGAGAGAGTGACGCAGTAGCAGCTAGGGCTCATGCAGGGCCAGACATAGGTAGCTAGGAGTTGCGCAGAGCTTTAGAGAGGCCAGCGTTGCTGACGCAGAGGGACAAAAGGCTTATGCAAGGCCTCCTAAGGCTGATGTAGACCCATTCAGGGTGATGCAGGGCCAACACTGGGCAGAGAGGGGCTGACGTAGTCCAGAAAGGTAGACGCTGGGGTTTCTGGGGCAGATTGGAGTTGAGGAGCTGCCGGAAGGGTTATCCGGGGTTTCAGCTGGGACATTTGTCTCAAATTGAGAGGTATTACTGCCAAGGAAATTGTCTGTTGGGTAAGCCAGATTTGGCATCCAAATTGTAATTTGATATTGCTTAATAAGAAAACCCTCAAATAGCTGCACCGATTTTCCCGCATTAGGTTTTTCTGGGGACATTGGTCCAAAAGTAATGGTTTCATGTGGTGTGTTTGTTCTTGTTTCTTTTATTTGCTAATATGTAATATATTGAGCATGCACTGGTGTTTATTTTCAGTATTTACTTTGTAAATAACTTGTTAAAGAAAAATAACAAGTAGGTAGGAATAAATCAGAAAAAGTGCATGAAGGGTTTCTAAACTAAGTAAACTTAGAAACTTCAACAGGCATGTAGACCTGATAGTTGTGGGGTGTATCAATGTACCCCACAAAGATCCCCAACTCTATTGTGTTCTCAAGATTCTTCCATGCATCTTTGGTCACATGGCAATAAACTGATGACCCAAAAATCTTGATGTGACGAACATCTGGCCTCTTACCAGAATAAGCCTCCTTTGGTGTCTTCATCTCAAGTATCTAATGTGGGCTACGGTTGTGAACATAAACCGTTGTGTTGCATGCCTCAGCCCAGAAGTGTAGTGGTAGGCCCTGATCATGCAACATCGCCCTTGTTGCCCTTACTATGCTCCTATTCTTCCTCTTGGAAACCCCATTCTGTTGAGGGTTATGGGGTGCCATCAAATCTCGTTTAATCCCTTCCGCTGCACATAAGTTCTTAAACTCATTGGAGACATACTAACAACCGTTATCACTCCGTAGAGCTTTAACCTTCTTGTCATACTCTTTCTCTACCAATGCTTTGAACTCACAAAACTTTGTGAAAGTTTGATCCTTTTTCTGCATAAAAAATACCAAGCATTTACGAGAATAGACATCAACAAATATAACATAATACCTGTGTTTGGTTGTGGATGCTGTCGAGAATGGTCCACACACATCAAAATGGACTCTCTCAAGAATAGACTATGCTCAACTGTCTCTGTCTCCGAAGGAAGACTTGGTGTATTTTCCCAAAGTACAACCCTTGCATGTATCAACTTGCTCAAGAGTACCTTTGGGAAGACTGGTAGAGATTTGTTGCAATATCTTCACAGCCCCATGATGCAAGTGGCCCAATCGCCTGTGCCACAACTCGTCGACATCCTGACTCAACATCTTTTCCTCTTTTGAACTCAAAGCAGCACAATACTGTACCTCTATCTTATAGAGATTCTGAACTCGAATCCCTATCTTCTTTACTTGACCCATGGCTATCTGTCGAAGGAACGCTTTCCTTTCGAAAAGATCACATCATAGCCTCTATCCTCAAGCATGGAAACAGATACCAAGTTCTTCGTCAGTCTAGGTACATGCATAACATTCTTCAAGGTGAGTGGAGTTGCATGCTCCCTCTGAAAAGTAATAGTTCCCACACTAGTAACACTATACTTACCGTCATCACCCATCTCGATATGCATCTTAAGATCTTTCTCCTCCAGTTCACTAAATAACCCTTTGTCGCCAGTAATGTGGAAAGAAGCTCCACTGTCTAAGTACCAGACACTTCCCATCATTGAAGACACAATGCATGCAATGAGGGAAAAGTCCAATTCGAATTGGGAGGCCAAGTCCTCACCCGCCACTCCTCCTGAGGACTTCTCCTTGGAATTCTTCAATGGAAAATTTGTAGCAAAGTGTCCCATCTTGTGACAATGAAAGCATGTAACTTTCGTCATGTCCTTCTTCTTACCTCTATGATAAGAATCTGATTTGGAATAGGAAATTTTACATTTCCCCTTCCTCGCCTTAATCGCTAAGGCACAATTCTCTTCATCATTAGTCTTTGATGAAGAGCCATCCCTGATGTTCCTCCTGATCTCATCCTGCATCAAATCCGACCATAGTCGTTCCCAATTTGGCACCTTCTCCCGACCATTGACAAAGTCCTGATAACTATGCCAACTCTTTGGGAGTCCAAGAAGAGCAAGGCTCACCATATCCTCCTCGACAACCGTGATTCCAACACTTCCAAGTTCATCCCGACATTGAGTGAACTTGGTCAAATACTTTGGAATCATCTCGCCTTTTTCCATTTTGATTTTATGAAGTTTGTCCTTCAGTGCAAACTTCCTTTGATCACTGCTATTATGATACAAGTCCTTTAATGTTTTTCACATAGCATGCAGGGTTTCCATTCCATGGAGATTCGAGACAATATGATCTCGAACTCCCTCAAGGATTATTTGCCCTTGCCTTTGCCACACACTTCTTCCACTCGACCAAGTTCTGTGCATCAGTGGATGTTGGCTTAGGAATTGCTTGTTTAACAAATTCCTTCAAACCATTGTCCTCTAGGACAACCTCCATCTTGTCCCTCCAGGATATGAAATTTGAGCTTCCTTCCATGGCATACTCAAGCCTCAACCCATGGAATGCCATCTGCCAATCCTGAAGTATGTATTGCAAATTCGAATTTCACCTGTAACCTAGAAACTCAAAACTTCAAAATCTCCTCTAGTATATTATTCTCAGCTCTGATATCTTGTAGAAAGTCCTGTAGATTCACAAGATAATGCAATTTGCTAAAGCAAGAGACAAGAATATACTTCTACTCTTTTCAGCGGAAGCCCATAAACATCGAGCAAATAATAATCAATAGAGGAAGAGAATCAAAGGAACATAACACAATAAATATCCAAGGAAAGCCACAACTCAAAACCACACTATCTGTTTTGTATTAATCCGGAAAATCAAGATGAAATTACAATGTTTGTTCTCTCTAGAACAATCCCAACACTCAACAAATTCAATCTCCAACTCATAAGCAAGCTCAAGGCCAAATCTTAGCCAATTCACAAGCTCTCCAAGTCTGTATTCCAATGCGTGATTCCTATGGAGGATAGCTTGTATTTAAAGGGAAATAAAGCCTCTAAAAACTGTGCAATCCCTTAAGGACCAGTTCCTGAATGCATGCACTATCAGTGCAACTCAAAAAAATCTAAAACAAATAGCACACTGTCCCTGCACTCTAGTCTCAACTGGGTCTTTCTCAGAATCGACATGCATGAGTTTCTGATGAGTAAATATTCAGTTAACTAGAGTAGCACTGGTGGAGTTCATTAGTGACACCATTGACTGTTAACTCACTATTAGTTCTCTCAATCAATTTGAGAACTAATTTAACTGAATTGACTCATGAAACCGAGTCTTCTATTTTGCAACTCACAATTAACTCACACTGGACTCCTACAAAGTAGGGAGAACATACACATGACAACATAAAGGCTTCCAACTTGAATTTCCTAAGTTAAGTAAGTTTAATAAACTTAATGAACTAATTTTAAGTTGCTATGAGAATAGAATTCGAATTTAATTCACAGTTTAATTCAAGGACAAATTAAACTGGAATTTCTTGTTGCCATTTCTCAACAAGTTCCATAGATATACAATAGTAATGATTGTCTGGACCTACGAGGTGTGCTCATATGGATATGTGATTATAGGCTCCTATAGGTTTTTATCTTTTTTGGTGTTGGAAACAGTTTTTAGCTTCTCTTATGAAGATCTCACCAAAATTTAGAAACTATTGATTTTTCCTCACTATGAATGGCTATTGAGAAACGACTGTTCTTAGATTGTGGATGATGTATTTGTTTAGTTTTTGATGTCGATGGGTAGACATATGCCGATCTCTTATGCACGATACTTATGTATTGGTTTACTCTTATTAATATATACCAGTGGTTTTTTCTTTTGAAAAACTTGTGTTACAATTTGATTCTCAATTGCATATATTTTGGCAACAAGATTACTTGCCACTAGTGATGTTTTTATTTATATCACTAGTGTTATAATTTGATTCTTAATTGCATGTATTTTGGCAGCAAAATTACTTACCATCTGAAAGATGATGGTTCCAATAATATTCATCACATGATAATAAACCGATATGATATTTATCGATATAAACAATATTAATAAAAAAATTATTTAGTAAATTATTACACCATTAACAGTAAAACACCCTTCCTTTTCGCTTAATCTTATATTTACTCACTTATATGCTTTGTTGTTATGTTTTTGAAGTATATGATAATATCATATATCAAAGAATAATTCCATTTATCTACTTCAATTCAAGGTTAGAATAAGAACATTTCTGAATTTAGATTTCTGTGATCCATATTATGATTGTTGAGATAACTTTAGGTAAAAATCATATAAGAAATTTTTTGTCGACACGTTTCGAACCATCTAATGTGATTAATCATCCAAACAAGATAAACCACACTAGATGATTCAAAATGAGTCCACAAATTTTTTTATATATAATTTTACCAAAAAAATATCTTAACAATAAAAAATTATCAAATTTTTTAATTATATAATTAATAATGCCACTCTTTTTAATCATATGATTGATAAATATGTTGGAGTGTCCAATCATCTTAATTAAACACATACTTATATCTTAATTAAACACATACTTATATCTTCGAGCTTTGCCTTTTTTTTCCCGATGGCTTTATGGAAAACAGGATGCCCCCCTAGAATGATCTTTTTTGCATGGCTGGTATTCAACAACAGAAATCTGACATGGGATAACCTGAGGAAGAGAAATTGGCATGGACCTAGCAGGTGTTCGATGTGCGAGTCAGAAGAGGAGACTAATCTTCACATGTTTTTTCATTGCAACTCCACTCAGGAAATCTGGTATGAGCTTGCCATTTTATTTGATTTTCCTCTTAATGTCTTTGTCTCTGTTCATGCAGCCTTTCAATGGTGGAGTTCTCAATGCGAGTCAAGGCGCCCCATTCTTATCATCATGATCTGGTGTGCTTGGAGGTGGCGGAACCATAAAATCTTCAGAGATTCTAAGGCTCCATATAAGTCCATTCTGCACTGTATCAGCTCTTTTTTTGACTCTGTTTCAAGCAACAGGCCTAATTCTTCGGGCTAAGCCTGTCTTTGCTCTGTTCTTATGATCATAATGATAAGCATATGTACCCATGAGTTCTGTCCCTTTTCATCTAGATTCATCTGTTTCTTTTATCTCTACAGTCTTCCTATAATGCTGTGCTATATGTCATCCATCTTATTATGATTCTTCTCAAAGATGTCTTGTTTTGGAGCTGCACAAGTCATCTTTTTGTATCCAATCATGGTTTTTTATATTGACTTAATATAATCTATGATGCTTTTTCTTCTGAAAAAAAACAAAATACTCATGTTCTATTATGTGAAGCAATACCTAATCTCTAGACAAAACAAGTTTCATTTGTTCCTTTTGGTGAATGATAAGTGATGGCAGCTTTTTTATTTAATTTTATAAAAGTTTAATCATCGGGAAAGCAAGAGGACGAAACCAATTATTCAGTTTTTCACACATTAAAGGAACAATTCTTTGCTGGGGTGGAAAAATATTCGTTACTCTCAAACAAGAAAAGCATTTATACTTTGGAAATTTTTGCATTTATACTTTAGAAAAATGAAATTAAAAAAAGAATTGACCTATACATCACCTAAACGAGAAATGAATTAAATTCTTCCATTTAAGTTTAGGTGTGGGGAGAGTAATAAATAAATTTTCATAAATGAAATAGACTTTCTTTTTACAAGTATTTGGTAAAATAATTTTTTTTAAATGTAATTTTCTTTTTTATTTAAAATGTATAAATAGATTTGATATCTGAAAAACTCCATGCATTTAATTCTGTAAATTAAATGATTTAAATTTAAGTTTTTAAAAATGTCTCTTGGATTTTGATTAAAATTAACAAATTAATCAGAAAATTAAAATTAACAAATAAACTAGAAAATATGTCGTGAAATTATTTAAATTCAAGTTTTTAAAAATGTCTCTTGGAATTAATCAGAAAATTTTGATTAAAATTAACAAATAAACTAGAAAATATGTCATGAAAAATGTCACTTCGTCTATATTTATAGACTACGCCTATATATATGTTTGAATATATAAACATAAAGTATTTTATATAAATAAATAATTATATAATTATTATTCAAATAATTTTAAATTATAATAATTTTTATCCATTCAAATTATAATAATTGATAATAAATAAATTAATATTTATAATTATTATTCAATATAAAATTTATAAGTATTTTTAATATAAAATAAATTTAATAATTAAAGATATATGTTTTAAACATATTTAAATTTGGTTTACACGGTTTTGGATAGATCGTGATTAGGTGTTTTGTTAAGATATTTTTTGATGTGAAGTTATTAGTTCAATTCCCCGCCTCAATGAGAGTGATATATTGGACATGTTGAAGATGTAATCCTACCAAACTTATAAAAAAACCATATTTAAATTTGAAAAAAATATATATAATGAATTTGTTATATAACAATTTGTATATAATAAATCAAAATTTTTAAACAAATTGTAAAATAATTTAATACAATGAAGATTTGCACAGTTATTTTTATGTATAAAACTATGTATAAGATTTTCCAAACATATAATATAAACATGTTTAATTTTCCAAAAAAATAATAATCTTTTTTTATTTAAAAAACATAATCCAAGAGACTTATTTATGCACATATAAACATGTTTAATTGTCCCAAAAAAAAAAAAATAATAAACATTTTTTATTTAAAAAACATGTAAAAAGAATTCTACTAACAAAAGTCTGACTATTTCACCGACCAATCAAACACCAAATAATACAACTTTATTCTTAAAATATTTTTTAAAGACCAAACGAGCATGACTTCAATCTCTAAAATATTTGTGTGTTTCTGTAGCTACAATTGTTTGTAACAGATGTCGGATTTGAAAGGCATTTGTATACAATAAGGCATTTGTATACAATTAGCCGTTAGCTTGATAGCTGTTGGAGTCTCTGCACGCTCTATTTATTCAAGCTTTGCCAGTTTGGTTCTTCAACTTGTCCTGACGATGAACCACACTGGTTGGTTCGAAACGCGTCGACAAAAGTTTGATTATGTGATTTTGCCGAAGATTTTCTAAACAATGTTATGGATCACAGAAGTCTAAATTCTTTAATGATCAGATCTCTTACAGAAAAAAAAGGCGGTACTAGAAAACTAGGCAGAGACTCCATTGCCTTCTATAACTTCATGAATAACATGGGGCTAGTAGACATTGAAACAGTAAATGGAACTTTTACTTGGAATAATAAGAGGGGAGGGGCTTCTCAAGTCGCCTCTAAACTAGATAGATTCATAATATCAGAGGACCTCCTTCTCATAGGCCTTGATATGTCAACTTTAATCCTTCCCTTCGGAGGCTCGGACCACTGGCTTGTCCAGCTTGAAGCTACTTTTATGGGTACTCCGAGGAATAAACCTTTTAGGTTTGAAAATGTCTGGTTCTCTCACCCTGACTTCAATAGCAATATTGAGAAATGGTGGATGGAAGATATGCCCATTCAAGGCACTAAAATGTGCATGTTGCAGCAGAGACTTAAACAGATCAAATCTAGGCTTAAAGATTGGAACAAAAAAGAGTTTGGTAATATTTTTAAAGCCAAAAGAGAAGTTGAGCAGAAACTCTAGGAGATTAATTAGATCATCATCTTAGAAGGTTTTACTGAGGAACGGAAAATTCAGGCTGACTCTCTCCTAAATGAACGGGAAGATCGATGCATGCAAGTGGAGATTTTATGGAGATAGAAATCGAGGGTGCAGTGGATTAGAGAAGGAGAAAGAAACATGAAGTTTTTTCATAGATCAACCTTGGAGCACAGATCTCATAACAGAATTTCAAAACTTAAAGATTCTTAAGTGAAAGAGCTTGTCTCTCACAAATAAATGGAATCTATCCTAGTTCAACACTTCCTTAGCATAGCAAATGAGCCTCTCGTCGACAGATCTCGGTTCATTAACAAATTCAAAAAGTTCACTCCTAAGCTTGTAACCAGGGAAGACAACCACAATCTTAACAAGCCAATGTCTGAAGAGGAGGTTAGTGAAGTTACCAATGAGATGCAAAATGGGAAAGCACCTGACCCTCATGGTTTCCATGTGGACTTATTCAAAGCTTGTTGGAAAACATTCAAACAAGATATCCTTGATGTCGTGGAAGACTCTAGAAGATCCAAAATTGTTTTGAAAGCTCTTAATGCCTCTTTCATAGCTTTGATTTCGAAGCAAGAAAAAGCTATGACACCGGACAGATTCAGACCCACAGCCTTATGTAATGTGGTGTACAAAATTATTTCCAAAGCTAGCAAACTCAAGCCTCTTCTTCCTGCTCTCGTCTCAGAGGAGCAAACTGGATTTGTGGAAGGAAGACAGGTTCTCAACAACATCATACAAGCTCACGAGGTGGTACACACTCTTAAGAGCAATAAGCAAGTTGGTATGATCATGCAGCTTGACCTAGCGAAAGCTTATGATAAGCTAAGCTGGTCTTACTTCAGGGCAGTGCTAAGAGCTTACAGCTTCGACCACAACTAGATAAGATGGGTTATGGCCCTTGTATCCACGACCAACTTCTCCATTCTGCTTAATGACTCTCCCTCTAGAACCTTTATGCCTTCTAGGGGTCTCAGACAAGGGGATTCGTTCTCCCCCTTCCTCTTTGTTCTCATGATGGAAGGGCTAGGCAGAGCGATCAAAATGGCAAATGTTGAAGGAAGAATCCAGGGTCTGAAACTTACCCCAGATGGTGCTGCTTCTACTCATCAACAATTTGTTGATGACACAATGTTGCAAGGCAATCCTATGGTCAAGGAAGCCAGAGCTTTCAAACAAATCTTGAATGAATTTGCATTGGCCCCTAGTACGGAGGTAAGCCATGACAAATCAAAGGTGATCTTTTTTAACACTGACACTGCTATTCAGAGGAACCTCACCAGAATTCTTGGGTTTCAAAGGGATCAGTTACCTTCCAAGTACCTTGGAATGCCTCTTATTGACAAACCTCTAAGTAAGGGAGTGTGGGAGCCGGTAACTAATAAACTTCAGGACAAAGTCAGGAAATGGACCTGCAGGTCTTTGAATTTGGCAGGGCATCTTGTGCTTACAAAGGTTGTCCTGCAGGCTATACCCATTTTCATGTTTTTAGTTCTTCCTGCTCCTAAAGGAGTTATGTAACAAATCAGGAGTATTCAACGAGATTTTCTTTGGGGCAAAGGGGAAGAGAAAAATAAGTGGGCTTTGGTAGCTTGGGACAAGATCTACAAACCTAAAGCCCATGGTGGTTTGGGGCTTCATGACCCTGAAATTCTCAGCAGATTTTCGGGAGCCAAACTTTGGTGGAGGTGGCTCAAGGAATCGTCCACCCCTTGGGCCAAGCTTTGGAAGCAAAAATATGAAAATAATTGGTAGGAGAGGGATCATATCCGAATGTTAGGGCTCATCAAGGGCTCCCACATTTGGAATCTTGCTTGGGAGAATAGAGCCATTATCGAGCAGCATAGTTTCTGGGAGATCCGAGCTAGGAACCTTGCATGGTTTTGGGAGGATAACTAGCAGCAGGAACCAAATTTGTTTAGAGAAGAACTAACCGCTCTCAAAAATGACACTGACAACAAATTTTTACTTATGGTAAGTGACTTCTGGGATCAGGTAAGGGACAATGAAAAATGGAGAATGTAGAAGGATCTTCGTTATAGTGAAGTGAGTCCTTTGAAGGCCAAGGCGGATTCTCTTGCTCTTGACTTGGAGCAGAGGAAGATTTTGATGTCATCCTCGTCTGACCAACTAAGATGGGGTCGAAACACCGAAGGCACCTTTAACCTCAAAGAAGCTAAATGCATGGACCTAGGTTTTGATTATCCAAGCCCTAATCAGGTTTGGAATGACCTTTGGCAGAACTCGAAATGGATGAAAATCAAGTTGTTTATGTGGTTGGTTCACCAAAAGAAAATTCTCACATGGGAGAATCTTCTGAAAAGGGAATTTGTTGGCCCATCCAAATGCCATCTATGTGGCTTATAGGAGGAGACGATGGAAGATTTACTGAACCTCTGCCCCTTCACCTCTACATTGTGGGATTGGGCGGCCTCAGTGTTTAGGCAGACTGATAGGGACAGACTCAACATCACCAACATTTTGAAGAATTGGAGGAAATACTTCTCAAGTAGTGAAATCATTAACAAGGCTTGGACTCTAGTTCCAGGCTTTATTATCTGGGATGTCTCGAAAGAACGCAATGGAAGGATTTTAAAGAACAAAACAGGCTTGACCCAGAACATCATTGTCCAAATTTTATGACAACAAAGATATAGTAGGAGCCCTTATGTGGAAAATTCCTGAGGACCCTCCTTTGCCCCAAGATGCTTGCATATTGCTGCAGTTGGGTCTCCATTCTCTGGTTCCCCAAGGCACTGACAAGGGTGTGAGAAAAACAACTACTGGTAAAGATATCTGGCAGCCTCCTCCTCATGGTTTGTTGAAAATCAATATAGACGAGGCTTCTAAGGGCAACCAAGGGATGGATGGATTTGGAGGTGTCATTAGAGATGAGCAGGGGCACATAAAGGATATCTTTCACAGTCATTTGGTGACTGACACTAACAACATGGCGGAGCTCATGGCCTTAGAGCAGTGCCTGGAAATCCTAATGGAGTCAAATTTACACAATGCCATCATCCAAGTTGATTCTGAATTGGTTATTAATGCGGCCAAGAAAATGTGTAATGGAACGGCACCTGGAAAAGTGTTGAAACATTGGAGGCTATTGCAAGTATTTCAGTGTATTCATTCCCACTTGTGAACCATGAGAACTGCCAGCTTTGTTCATGTGCGAAGAAAAGCCAATATCTTAGTTGATCGTCTGGCGAATGAAATAGTGCTATGTAAGGAAAGCTATATTTAGTATGATTGGGATTTTATACCCTCTGGTAAACTGTGTGATGATTGTCAACGATAGGCAGCCAATGATATGGCGTACTTCCAGACCATGAATAATGAGCAGGAGGAAGACAAGCGGAAGTAGGAGAGAGTGGAAGTCCTTGAGCCTGGTTGAAGTGCTGTAGTAAATCCTAACTGTCGATCCCACAGTGAATGCTTAAGTCATAGCTAACTACGGGGGATGAGTATTTGGTAAACATCGTGCTAGTTGAAGGGCCACAGGCCATAGGTTTTGATGGCCTTTGTTAGCGAATGGCTATCGTGTTTGAAAATGGTCGGAGGTTAAGTCTACAAGTGGACTCGACGATTTATAGACCAATGGTTTATAATCTTTACCGGCTCCGTAAAGCGGGTAAGTGTTGCGCAAGTTTCCGATCCGATATCATTGAGGACCATCGGATGAAAAGGGTCTTGATCGAATGGATATCGAGTTTTAAAATGATCGGAGGTTAAATGTAAGAGCGGACTCGATGTTTTATAGACCAATGGCTTATAATCTTTATTGGCTCCATGAAGCGGGTAAGTGTCACGCAAGTTTCTGGTGCGATATCATTAAGGACCGTCGGATCATTTGAGTTCTTGATGGAAAGGATATCGGGTTTTAAACTGGTGGGAGGTTAAGTCTAAGAGTGGACTCGAAGTTTTATAGGCCAATGGTTTATAATTTCTTTCAGCCCTGTGAAGTCGGCAAGTGTCACGCAAGTTTCCAATGCGATACCTTTGAGGACCGTCCGATCAATTGGGTTCTTATCGAATGGCTATCGGGTTTTAAAATGATCGGAGATTTTGTGTGTAAAGTTTTAGGTTTTGTTGACCCTATTGTCTAAGGCTACCACATAATGTATATAAAATACCATATAATAGCTTAATGATTAATTTATTATTTTTGTTAATAATAATAATATCCAAAGGTAGCCCCCGCCCGCATCAAAGTGACATAGGTGTGGGTTTGTTTTTTTCAAGTCAACGAACACATATTGAAACCTGGTTTACTTTCGAGGTTAAAACCTCAGGAATGAATACTCACCTGTACCTCCTCCTCTTTATGTAGACGACCATATATCTCTCTCGCACTCACAGAGAAACGTATGGCCTCTATTTCTCATCCTTTGTCTCTCTAATTTCATTGGAGGAACCAACAATCTCCTCAAAATGGCCGCTGCAGCCATCAGAGGCGAAGAACGTCCACCAGCCATTGTCTGCGTGACGGGAGCGACAGGTTTCATTGCCTCCTGGTTGGTCAAGCGTCTACTCGAGAAGGGCTACACTGTCCATGCTACAGTGCGCGATCCAGGTAATTTCAATCTCAGCCTCCTTTTATTCCAAAACTTGCCTCTTTTCATCTATTTAAGCACTGTAAAATTGGGAATCCATTTAAGCACTGTAAAATTGGGGAGCCATTGAATCATGCTGTAAAATTAAAAATAAAAATAAAAGGTAAAGCTATTAGAATGTGGCCATTAGAGATTATATAAGCTAGAGATTTCGCACATACAAATTTTGACTTATTTCTTCGTCATCACAAAACTGCTATAAACTGATTTATTTTTGCATTTGTTTAATATTGGGTAAAACTCCTCTGAACATTAATAATGAAACTTCGATCAAAATTTCTGGCCCCAAAATTATTTCATTACCAACTTAACTTATTTCATAGAACAAGGCAAAGGTGAAGCATCTCCTGGACATTTCAGAAGTTGGGGAGAAGCTCAGGCTCTTCAGAGCAGATCTAATCGAAGAAGGCAGTTTCGACGCTGCCATCAATGGCTGTGGTGCCGTTTTTCATGTGGCCAGTCCCGTCGCCTTCGCTCCCAAAGATCCCGAGGTAAGTATCTTCGCCCCTTCAATTCCCCCAACAACATGCTATTAACAGTTCTGCATTCCTGCACACGGTTAGAATGTCAAAACAGAATTATTTCTCATATTTCTGTTAAGATAAGTTAATTATTGAATGGAGAAGATTTGGTTAAATTTATAGTCAAGATGAGTTATAATCAAATATTTAGTGTATGGTTGTACGTCAAGTTATTATTTTTGTATAATAATAAAAAATCTGCAACTTGTATTATTGTATCTGGTTTATTTGTGTTATCTTATCCCTATCCTCCTCTCTTTCCCTAGCCCATTTTCACACTTTCAAAAAAAATCCTGACTATCTTATAAGGTTTTAAATGGTATTAGACTAGCAAATCACGTCAAATTCCATCTCTGCATAATGTTTTAAACTATATTTGACCAGCAAATCAAACTGTATTTGACGGGCAAATCTCTGTCATCGGTCATTCACATTTAGCAACGTGAAATTGCCGCTGTGTAGAACGATATGATCAAGCCAGTGGTTGAGGGAACGCTGAATGTTCTGAGGTCGTGCACGAAGGCCAGAACCGTAAAGCGCGTGGTTGTCACATCGTCTACGGTGACGGCTTGCATAAACGAGTCGGAGGACCAGAATCAGTACATTGACGAAAAAAGCTGGACAGATGTGGATTTCCTCCGAACCAAAAAACCCCCTAACTGGGTATAACGGTCATTATAAAGCGTTAGAAGATTTAGCAGTTGTTGCTGTGTTGCTGACAAAATAAAATGTGTGACAGTTGTTTATTGCTTGATTGTGTAGGCATATGGCGTTGCCAAGACGCTTGCAGAACAAGCAGCGCTGCAGTATGGAAAAGAAATGCGGCGCTGGATGTGGTGAGCATCAACCCTGTGATTGTGTCGGGATCTGCCATTACCCACATCGTCCCCTATACCGTTGAGATGACCCTTACCCACATCTGCCATTAGAAGTTTTGAAGAAGATACAGACGATATACGGCACTATTTCGTTGGTTCACATCGATGACGTATGCAGTGCTCATATTTTCTTGATGGAGAACCCCTCTGCAGAGGGCCGCTACATTTGCAGTGCCATCAATATATCTGTCCCACAGCTGGCAGACTACTTATCCAAACGCTATCCGCAGTACAATGTGACTACCCTGTGAGTATCATTATCAGTAGGGTATGGCATTTTTTATATTATTACGACTATGGATTTAAATATGATCACTAGTAATGAAATGAAATGCTTGTACAGGTTTGACGATGTGCCACCGATCCCAAAGGTATACATTTCGTCGAAGAAGCTGGTGGAGAGCGGTTTCTCCTTCAAATTTGGGATGGACGAGATCATGGATGATAGTGTTGAATACGTGAAGACGAAGGGATTGCTTCTTTAATTACTTCACTGTCACTCGTTTAACGAGTATCGGTGGGAAAGACATGGCAGACAGAATGTTCATTTCACTTCAATCCGTTGAAGCTGTTGAATATAAGGTTTCATCATTGAATAACCATTTAAAAGACGAAGTGGAAATTAATATGAATGTGAAATGAGTGAATTATCAATTGATGGTCAAATCAGGTAAATACAGGAAGTGGAAATTACTATAAACGTGAAATGAGTGAATTATTAATTGATTGTGGAAATTAATATGAATGTGAAATGAGTGAATTATTAATTGAGGGTCAAATTAGGTAAATAGACGAAGTGGAAATTAATATGAATGTGAAATGAGTGAATTATTAATTGATGGTCAAATTAGGTAAATTGGGTAGATAGGTGCGGTGTATTTTAAAATAGATTTTTATTTTTATTTTTATTTATTATATAGATGATTTAGATTTAATTATATTAGAATATTTTTAGTTATATATATAATTTAATATTTTTCATTTTATATATAATTTAATGGATGAAATTAAAGATCTCTAATAGTTTTTTATTTCTTATATAAATTTCTTATATATGTATAAGAAATTTTGAAGACATGACTAAGGATTTGTTTGGTACCAAGTTACTCAAGCTTTGTAATTTGCAGGGCCTAATAATTTGCAATGGTATAGTGAAGTGGCCAAACTCTAACAAAATTACTTGTATTCATGGGTTAGATGGTATTGTTGTGGATTACGGGATTTTAGATACCCCTATTTATAACCGAATACTTAATGTTGACCTCTTGAATTACCCTGACCTTGAATGTGGTCATAGACCTTAACCCTAACTTTAAACTTTTCCATGCACAAAATCCCCATGAAAGAAAATTTTGATAATAAAAGACACTTGTTTTTTTCACAAGCGGAAAAATAATCTTTATCTCTTCTTAAAGGATTTAAATATGGATTTAAATCTCCTAACTTATAAGGAAATATTCTAATACCTCTATTACAACCCTTTTTACTCTTTATCTCTTCTTAAAGGATTTAAATATGGATTTAAACCTCCTAACTTATAAGGAAAAATTATAATACCTCTATTATGATCCTTTTTACTTCCATATATAGGTTCTCTATGGAGATACTACATAAAGATAATAAGATAACTAAAAGCCATTAGGGATACTTTTAATGAATCTTTAAAACTTGGTATAAATATATACAAACCCTTATTAAAAGGAATAAAATGTACTATGCAAATAGAAAGCAAGAACAATTGCCACACTTTTCTAAATTGAATGATAGAAAGTTTTCAAGAAAAAATTTAATTAATGAAATTGAAGAAAATAATACAATTCCCTTGAAGGATTATCTTAAAGCTCTTTAGGAATCCATGACACCTTGGACACTATTTCAATGATTCCTATAAAGTGTTAAATCCTTGAGTTTTGGGTTTAAGCGGGTCACTATTATGAAATCTAAGGACATTGAATTCTACTAAACTGAAATTTTTAAATAAAAGAGATTATCATCATCGCTCACATCTATAAGTTGATCTGTAAATTATTGTCGGTATTCCACTAGAATGGTCCATCACAATAGATTTGATAAAATAACTAAAATCTATATAATATAGGTTAAATTTTCTTTAGATTTTAGATCCATCGTTGACTTTCTACTTAAATGAATGAAATAACTTAAATGTGAGAAACAAAGAACATAAAGAAATGCACGCACACCATCCACAATTAGTCACAAGTTTTATCTTGGGAAACCATTATAGTAGAAAAGCTAAGTAGAAGGTGAGGCTACTATACTCTCTTTTATCTGGGTTGGAAACATACAATTACAGAGGAAGAGGTACTCATTATGGAGTTACCTATCACCTGTGCCCTATAAGGCTACTACAAAACCTTAAAAACCTATCTTCTACTCTATAACTTCTCTCTCTTAGTTGCTCTACTCAACTATGGAACAAAGAACAATAGCACAAAATGGAATCCCTACTCCTTCTAGTGGCCTAATATTTAACATAGGTTGATAGCCAATTAGGGGTAAGGTTTGATTCCATCAACCCTCAACTAGAGTTATAATTTTGGAGCTTTTAGAGTCTTCTTGAACATTCACACATGAATAACTCCATTTGCATGAGTAATGGGGGTTGACATGACATTCTCTCGTACCATGGTGATCAACAAAATCAATTAACTTGCAAGAGGAATTTAACTTTTACTTTTGAATACCAATTGACATATGGGAAAGGAATTTGAGTGTAGATAAACATATTTGGGATCATTTCTAAAGTGAACAAGTTTTGACCCCAAAAAATTCCATTTGATTCCTCAAAATTGCTCAAGAAGGTTTTAGACTCCAATTCTCAAAATAGGGACCCATAATTAAAATGACCCTACAAGCTTATTAATATGGATTTTCCACTCTAAAAGTATCAACATTAATGAAAAAGAATATAATTATCAAATACAAATCATATCTCTAGGGAGATTTTTTATTTCCCAAAATCTTTACTGGATAATGTGAGGAAAATTTTCCTCTATCTTCTCCTTAGAATACCACTTTGCTTTTTGTTGGCTGGACAGGGTCCCCTGGGGTAAATTTTGTAATTAATTTTTGTATACTTGTAAAGTCTCTGTGTTTTGAGGGAGCGGAGCACGAAGGTCATAGGAATCAAAAGGAGCTTTAGTCCATTAGTTTGTTAGAAGATAGGGAGTTTTGAGACCTGCCCATGGTCCGCGGACCATGATATTGTAAAAGATAAGATATATGAAGGAATCATAACAAGTCTAGGAGATCATCATAGAATAAACGGTCGTTTTATGGGAAATTAAGCTAAGGTAGGAAGGTTGTTTCCTGTACTTAGGGGAAGGGGAAGGCTCCTGCTACTAAGTGCGCAAAGACATTGGTAACTATACAGGCTGAGTGTGCGAGCCCCTGCAACTAAGTGTGCAAGGAAGAAGGGTCTGTAACAACAAAGAATACATCTAATAAAGATTATTTTGGGCCATAATTGTGTATCTATGCATCTATATATACTTATGCAAGTTTTGTATATTCACTCTGTTATTTTGAATTTATATGAAGTAATACTTAATTGATGCATGAAAGTAGAAAATATGCTTATTTACTTAATGTTATGAATGTTTAAAGCATTTTGCGAAGACTTAGATTTTATTTCTACAAGTTACTATAATTATCTATATTTTAACGGTTAAGGTTCGCGAAGATTAGAAATAAGCCCTAGGAACCATAGAAGCCCATCACACTGACCTATGGAAGCAGAAACTTGGTTCCATCATCCCCCAATATTTCTTCGGGTGAGACTGCAGCCTGCACTAAGCAGGTTGTTGCCGAAAGGGCTGACAATTTAAGGTTTTGTTGGTTGGTGTAGCTAAGTCCGAACTTGAGTCAGGACCCCTTAAGCCAACAAATGTTTCCATTGTCGGGACCGGGATCTATCTGAGGAATGTGTGATGTCGAATAAATGTTTCCCAGCTAAGAAAGAAATTGAGAAGTGGATAGATCGAAAGCTGCATGAATTTTCAGCTCAGGAAAACAAGAATATGCGTGTGTCAAAAGAAGAATGGTTGAATATATTTTCATATAAGGACGAGCACAAAATTTTATTATGTTCTTTTCCTTGCGAATTGCACCAGTGGTTGTCAAAATTGGCAGATAGTTAGGGCACATGGAAGTTGGACAACCCTCTTGTGTGGACTCCAAAATTGGTAAGGCATCTCGAAGCTTCAAAAAACAAGATCACGAGGGCTGTCGACTACTGGATCGATAGAATTTTGGCTGGAGTCATCACTGAGTTTGCGATCGATACATCTATGAGTAATAGCAAAGCTGAATAACAATTCTTCCAGGGACTTAGAGGTAAGTATTCGAAATCCTTGAAGACTTGGATTAAAATGCTATTGTGCAAAAATAGGGTTATGCCATTAAATTAATATTTATAAGAGATTTGACGGGAGCTACGCGGAGTGGGAAAACATTCAGAAGAGATTTAGATTTAGGTATTGAATACAGTCCTTTGTTAGGAGTGTCCGACAGTGATGAAGAAAGTAGTGTTCTGAGGACACCACTATTTGCACTGCATGTAGGAAGACAGGGTATCGTAGGGATACCGAATCCATCCACTCCACCTCCACCATCACCTCCACCTCAGACACCTACACCTACACCTCCATCTCCACCTCCACCACCATCATTCAACATGGCGAATGTCATGAAGATGCCTGTGTTTAAGGGTTTGGGAACTAAAGATGATAAACAATTATGGTTTGTAGCAAATGTCATATGGAAGGCACAACAGATTAGACGATGAAATGAAGAAGGTGCAATTGGTTACAACACTACAGGACAGAGCATTGAAGTGGTATATCAAGTTTTGTTCAGGTAAACCCAATGCGACTATGCTGGAAACATAACAAGCATTCAACAATGAGTTTAAGAAGCCTAAATCGCAAGCCGAGTCAGTGATGGAGCTTATATAGATCCAAAAGAGGGTAAATGAGCCTGCATGGGACTTTGATCAAAGATTGAAGTGTCTTATTTAGAGGTTAATATGAACATCACGGATGATCAACAGAGAGACTGGTACATTGCTTCGGTGTTGTCTCATCTAAGATTTCCACTGTCTCAACAGAAAATAGGAACGTAAGCTGAAGCCTTGGAGATTTCCATGAGATTGGAGGCTTCACCTGTGCAAGATACGAATCTTGGGGTGCAACAGATTCAGTCACAGTTGTCCATCTTACATATGGAGTTACAGAGCCTCAAGAAAGGAAAGGAAGTCCAGCCGGAGGTACGCACAGAAGTTTGGTGCCTAAAATGCAAGGGCCATCGTGACGATAAGGATCATTGCCCAGTTTATTACAATTATTTTATAGGAGGGGACCCTGCCCCCCTGAAGCCAAGAAACACTGCTGGGCCAATTGTGGGAGCAGCATTATGGTGCGCTACTTGTCAAGTTTATGGGAAACACACGATGAATTATTTTCATCTTCTGCAAAATTTTGTATAGACCCCGCAAAAATTATTTTGTACTTTCTACAAATCTAAAGGGCACGATGAGCGCAATTGTTGAAGTTATGAACTAATGATGGAGGAGACCCCTACGTATAGGATGCAACCAAAAAATCAACCTCAATATCAGGGCGCAAATGCAGCGTGCGAAGGATTTCAAGGTCAAGGAAGAGGGCGAGGAGGAGGAGATGGAAGGGGGTGTGGACAAATTATATGTTACAACTGTGGGGAAGTAGGTCATTTCACACGTGACTGTCAGAATCCGACACACCCCTCTTGTCAGTATTGTAGGCAATTTAACCATGTCATAGAAGATTGCCTGATACTTATAGCGAAGATGCAAGAAAAGAAGACTCAGACCCAATAACCTACGCAGAATATCCAAATGATGAGGTCAGAGCCTCGCGAAGATGATCCTAATGTTAATATTATTATGCGAAGTGGTATTGCCACTGGACAAGATAAGGGGAAGCAACCAAAAGTTGAGTGATGGATATGCAAGGCTGCTAAAAAAGAAGTTGGGTTCGATTTAAGAAAAGCAAAGGAAACCTTTATGGTGGCTAAGAAGAGATTAATGGAAGCTTCTACATTAGGAAGTCAGGGAAAATATGGAGGAAGCGATAATACTTAAGATGTAGAGCGTTCGTTGCTAGCAACATTTTTGAAGACTTCATGAAGCTTCTAAGGGATAGGAAAGCGGTAGAGGGGCTACATAAATTAATAGACAACTGTATGGGTAAAAATAAATCATTGTTGGAATAGCGTAGTACGCAAAGTGGGAAAAAGAAACAAGTGAACCAGTTGCCAGATGAGGTTGACTACACAAATTGGAGAGTACGAAATGGATCAGGTAATTCTTGATCTGGGATCTGATGTGAACATTTTACCAGTGCAAACTTGGGAGAGAATGTGGAGACCCTTGATGCAGTGGTATCCTATCTAACTACGAATGATGAACCAACAAAAGATCATTCCTATGGGCCATCTATATAGGGTAGCGGTAGATATTGAAGGAGCAAGTGCTCTAGCTGATTTTGAAGTGATCGAGATAGTCGACGATAAAAACGCTTACCCTTCACTACTTGGCATCGATTGGGCATTTGATATGGATGTGGTCATTAATCTCAAAAAGAAAAAAATGATGTTCAAGAGGAAAGAGCTCATTGTTATTGTTCCATTGGATCCGACTGAAGGTGCACGATATATTGATCCAGTCCACGATTATGAAGAAGAAGATGACCTTGATCAGATCTATAAGATCATTGTGCGTGATGAGGACTAGATCAACCCCACTATGGATCGATGGATCGCGTGGAATAAGGATAGTTATTGCACTTCGGATTCTGATGAGGAGCTTGAGCATTGGTAGAACTGACTACATGAAGTATCATCACTATGTTGTAACAAGCTTACAAAGTCGCTTCGATGCATATCAACTAAGGTATGAAATTTACCTTATTATGATGGTTTAGAAGATGTTAATTTGTTTTTGTATAAGTTTGAAAGGGATCTACCAGAGGAACATCGGTTCCAAGCTCTAGATATTGTGTTGCGAGCTACGCTTGCCCGATGGTGGGGTGTGCATAAAGACAACTTTGTTGATTGGAAGGAGTACAAAAGAATGATGAAGTTGAGGTTTGGGTATGCCAATACCTGCATGATGTAAAAAAACATAGCGAAGAATGATTCGCATGAGCATTTGGCATGATGGACGAAGGCATGGGGAGAATAACCACAACCGCAGTGGGCTCATATATTTTGCCACACTTTGGATACAATACCAATGAACTGGTACTTCGAAATGAAGCTGTGATATGGGACTATAGAATGGGATGTTTTGAAAGAAAGTTTTTTGCTAAATTTTAGCTTTGAAGATGGGTTTGAATGTATAGATGAAGCACTATAGACGATCAAAGCTACAATATTCAAGATGCCTGAAGAACCAGTTGCATGGCTACAACCATATTGGAGTACGCAATTGCGCCATGCACTTGAATGTTATAATATGGCTGCAAAGGAAGGTGAGGAAGATCCTAGAAACATCAACATTCCGAAGTCTGAAGGATAGCGTGAAGTCGAGAGCCTTTAAAGGCCAAAAAAGTGAATATTGGAGTAGAGGCATAGCCAAAGTTTGCGAAGATAAGCGACTATTGGGATGAATATACAGTTGATAATGTCACAGAACTATTACGCGAATATTAGTACTTGTTTCCCACCAAGTTCTCTGATCTAAAAGGAATAGTAGGGGATTTGGGCGTCATGAAAATCACTTTGAAGCCAGTTACAAATTCAGTAAAGCAGTGCCTGTACTGATTAAATCCCAAGTATAAAGAAAAGGTGTGCAAGGAGTTGGATAAGATGCTGGAAGCTAGGATCATTGAACTCATGGAGGAGTGAGACTCGATGAGTCCCATGGTGGTTCAAGAAAAGAAGCAGCAGGATGAAATTCGGATGTGTGTAGACTTGAGGAAGCTGAATGACACGTGCATCCATGACCCATTCCCTACGCCATTTACAGACGAGGTAATAGAGAATGTTCTAGGGCAGGTAACCTACTCATTCACAAATGGGCTTTTAGGGTACAGTCAGATCAAGTTCGCGATAGAGGATCAGAGTAAGAATACCTTCTCGACTGAGTGGGGTTGTTTCAATATACAGTGATGCCTTTTGGGCTGAAGAATGCGCCCGAAATATTTTCACGAGTAGTAAATGTGGCCTTCAAGGAATTTATACACAATTTTTTGGAGGTCTAGTTTGATGACTTGACAGTGTTTGGATTGGTAAAGTACCATGTTGCTAGTCTGCGCCTCATGCTAGATACCTGTCGAAGATATCAGATAACCCTTAACCTAAAGAAGTGCATATTCTGCGTATCTTATGGGATACTCTTAGGTCATGTGGTTTACAAGTAGGGATTGATGGTAGACCCTACCAAGATAGCAGTCATTGTTAATTTGGAGGCCCTGAAGAATGTTAAACAACAATGTTGGGCCATACCTGATATTATAGGAATTTCATCAAGGAATATGCACAAATAACTGCGTTGATGGAATGACTGTTGAAAAAGGATGCGACCTTTTTCTAGGACAAGGATTTCCAGAAAAGTTTAAATGGTTTAAAGGAGAAAATGGTCACCGCACCCGTTTTAGTATTCCCGAATTGGAAGAAGGAGTTTCATGTTCATGTAGACACGCCCTGTATTGCACTAGGTGTAGTACTGACCCAACTAGGCGAAGGAGATATTGACCGCCCAATAGAATTTATGAGTAGGAAGTTGTTGAAGGCACAAAAGAACTACTTGACCACAAAGTGCAAAGGACTGTCAATGGTCTACGTGTTGCAGAAATTTTGGAACTATTTGCTGGGAGTTCACTTCAAGATGTATACAGACTATTATGCTCTGAAATACTTGGTCAACAAGCCTGTGTTGGGGGGAAAGATGTGCGGGTGGTTTTTGTTTCTCCAAGAATATGATTTTTAGGTAATTGTGAAGCCAAGACACTTGAATGTTGGTTTTGATCACCTCTCGTAGATTGAGACTAGCGATGTGCCTACGAGTTTGGAGGAAGTGTTTCCTGATGTGTAGATCCTCACTGTTCGCATCACAGATGATCACTTTGCATATATAATTTAGCTTTTATCTACAGGTATAGCCCCAGAATGATATTCGACAAAATAGAAGAAAGAACTAGTGGTCTGGGCGGTTGATTTTTCTGTAGTTGCCAGACACTTATACAAAATGGGCTGTGATGAAATATTGCGCAGATATGTCCCAAAGTGTCAGCGGCCAAGCATTCTCACAGAAGCACATGGAGGAATAAAGGGAGGACATTACGCAGGGAGAGCGACTACGCAGAAAATCCTACGTGTAGGACTTTGGTGGCCTATGGTTCATAAGGACTATAAGACCTATTTCAAGACATGCAATGTTTGTCAAAGGACGGGGAGACCATCGCGAAGAGATGAATTTCCCCTAAATCTACAAGTGACATTACAAGTGTTTGATAAGTAGGCGATAGAATTTTTGGGTCCAATACAGCCACCAGGGAAAAGGACAAGGCTATATACATTATTATAGAAACTGAATACTTGACTACATGGGCGGAGGCACAGCCTATAAAAGATTGTACCATAGCTACAAGCACGAATTTTATCTTCGAGTATATCTTGTCTCAATTCGACTGCCCTAAAATTTTAATGAGTGATAGGGGCACACACTTCTTAAATGAAACAATCACTGTGCTTCTTGATGAATTCTAGGTATATCATCAGAAGAGTATGCCTTATCACCCTTAAGAGAATGGCACGGTGAAAGGCTTCAATAAAATTTTGGAGAACACATTGATAAAGATTTTCAACGCGAAGAGGAATGATTGAGATGTGTGCATATCAGTTGTCCTTTGGGCGTATAGGACTACTTGTAAGAAGTTGACAGGCCAAACCCCGTTCAAATTGGTATATGGGAAAGAGGCTATAATGCCCATGGAATACATTGTTCCAAGTTTATGGATTGTAACAATTACAGACATGGATGATTGTGATACTATGGAGGAGCGACTTGCACAACTGGTATAACTGGAAGATGATCACTTCTTGGCATGCTTTCATAAACAGGTGTAGAAGGATCGTGAAAAGGCATGGCATGATCTCCATATAAAACAATGCACCTTCAAGATGGAAGATTTGGTATTGCTTTACGACAGCAAGTTTACAAAGTTCCCTGGCAAATTTCAAATGCATTGGCTGGGACCTTATGTTGTTACGGAAATTATGGGGAATTTTTACTCAGAAAGGTCAATGGAAGTCGCCTGAAGCTATATAGGGGTGATCTCGCCCCTGCAAAATGACTATATGATTGTGGGATAGTCTTAGTACTCCAGGTAGCTGCAAGGAAGTATGGGACTATAAACTACACTTCCCAAAAATTGGAAAGCTGAAATGATGAGGTTGTGTGATGAATTGAATTGAGGTGCCGAGGGGAGTTGCACCTAAGGAATTGTGCCACAAGGTTGGGTGCCAAATGGCTTGGCCGAAAAGTGACTGTTGGAAGCACTGTAGATGATTAGATGGCAAAATTTCCCTTAAAAGGAAAGGGGAAAATGCATTTATGGAGCATATATTTCGAAATTTGCCTCCAAATATGCATTAATAATCAAGAATTCGAGGGAACGGTTGGATTTGAATTCAAATTGGTCTATAAATATGGCATGCCTCTCCAGATTCAAACACTTTTATTCTTAATAGTTTGCCTTAGGATTTCTCCCCTTGATTTGTGCCAGGAACTCCACTGTATATCTGATCCAGATTTGGAGGAACTCTTTTCATGACCGGGGTTGGAAAACGTGCCTGAAATTTCTGTAAGGTTTTTTGGAAAGAATGACTACAACCTGCTCAGAGGCAGATCCAGCCCCATCGGAAGTAGCGCTAGCCACACCTATGTCTACCAGATTGCATACTACCACACCTAAATAGCCTAGGCATAAATCGTCCATGTCTACAAAGCAGAAGAAGCCTCAGCTGGTTTCGATATGATAATGTCCAAGTAAAAACACCACGGAAATCCACCAGAAGGGCAAGATGGATCAGTCACAACAACCGACATAGCATTGGATGAAGAAGAACTATTCGGAGGCATAGAAACAATTGATGCCGAGGAGGGTGAGCCGATGACTCAGTTGCTGAAATATATTATGCTACGAAAGTCCATGGCTAAAGTACCAAAAGATCCGGAAAATGTGAAGTTCATGGTGTCCATGCCACTATTTCCAGAGAAAGTGATTTTTGAGGGCGTTTTGTTGGCCCGCATACACACCCTCAAGATGGAGGATTGGGACTTAGGTGACCATGAGAAGTTTCCTCTGTTGTCATCAAGAAATTACCTATCTAAGGTATATTATGAAGATTTGGAGGTCACACGATTGGAGCCGATGAAATGGGTAGCTGGTGTTGGGGCTGCGGGGCTGTTGAATATGCTATGGGTGTTGCACTTCAGTCGCACCAACATAAACACCAGTTGTGTGTGCTAATTGCTCACACTAGTCCATGATGAGTGTCTCTAGCTGGGAGAACCTGTCCCCATAACTGACATGTTGATCTACTAGGTTACACTTCTGTCGTACCAAGGAGTGGACCTTGTAGAAGCGTTTGGAGGAAAAATGCAGGAAAAGCAACTCATGGACCAAATGAAGAGTGAGTTTGATCTGATCAAGAAGTCACGAGGATTCTCCATCCACTCTATCACAGATCCTGTGGTGCATTTTTCCACACAGATATTAGTAGGAAAGATTATGCATAAGTGTCATGCAGATGAAGTACCGACACCGGTGATCTCTTTGGCTATACAGTGCACCAAACGATTCCAGTATAACTCAGCTCAATATTTATGCAAGGATTTTTTGGATAATTAAAGGGATGCTCAGGATGAGGGCAAGGTGTTCCATTACACATGGTTGCTTCGATTGATAACATCGATGCCTTGGAAGATACCTGAGGAAAGTCAATTTCCTTCGCAGGACTCAGACCTCCTGGACGCAATGAAGTTCGCTTCACTTTTGGCTACCAAGGACCCCGTGCACATCACAAAGGAAAAGATCTTTTGGATTCTTTTTGAGATGGAACTGAGGATGGTGATCGTCCAGAGGCCGAGGCTATCATCCACATTTCACGCGCAGTATGAAACCATAGTTGATTTTAAAGCAGATTTCCACAATCTACATATTTGTGTGAAGAAGGATGCCATGAGGGAATAGCACAAGTTGCATTACTTGGTGGCCAAGGAGGATATAGCAAGGTTCATGAGCAAGTGGCCAAGTGATTGGCTCATCCCTTCAGATGTTGCGTAGGTACCAGTAAGTTTGCTGAAGGGTCAACCACATAGATGACGGAAATTGAGAAGAAAAAGGAAGCACAGAAGGCTTATGCTCGGGAAAAAGATGTGCAAAAGAAGGAAGCTACTGCAAGAGAGAAAGAAGAGGCAACCAAAGCAACATAGGAGAAACTGACGTCACAAGCCACAATTGAATTCAAGGAATTAGAAAAGGAAAATGCATTGGAGGAGGAAGAAATAGAGGAACAAGATGAATGGGGTGTAGAGTTAGAATCCACCTTCGTGGTCAAGAAAAGGAAGAAGCAAACCTCAACTGAGCGACGCAAGAAACAAAGGTCTAACCAATTAGTAGGCGTGACTCCTTTGGTCCTCACTGAAGGGGACTTTGATGAGATAGGAGATGTTGTCCGCGACACGACAACAAATCTTTGGGGCCACTTTTGAGGAACAATACTAGAAGGCGTTGGGCAAGGTTCAACAATACCAACACGAGTTGCACATCCAAATAGGTAGGATACAAATAAGCATGGGACAGGTGAGAGGGAAGCAAGCGAGCCTAAGTCAAGAGAGTGGGTGAGTTATGGACATAGAGATGACCTTGGATCTCCAAGCCATTCAACTTCCAGAAGGATCTCTGCGTGTTGAGATAGAAGAAGAAAGGGCTCAACTGATACAGATGAAGAACCTAAGCTTAAATCTTGCGAGGCTCCCTATCCAGACCTTCCATAAACTACACCAAGGGGTGTCTGATGAATTGAGGGTTCGGGAGCAACATGCACTGCTGATAATCAGTGAAGTAAAGACAAACAATCAATATATTTTCGAGGAGAAAACATAGGCGCCTAAATAAAAAGAGGAAATCGCAGCGCGAACTCAATAGTTGGAAGTCGCCCTTGCACAGGCCTTGTGTGAGCTTCTATAGCTCAAGATCCCGAAAGAAGTGGCCTCAGCGGAAAAGATTCAGAAACTGGTCGCTGCAGTGAAGGAGTCCAAGGATGAAATAGGCCGAGTTTGGTTCGAGTTGAAGTTGCAGATATTAGAGTTACAACTTAAATTGTAGCCCACGACTCCTCCAAAAGTTAGCGAGTAGCGCAGAGCTGCTATCAAAGCAGGCATGACAACCTTGGAAGATGCAGTCAAGGGTTGTACTGATCTTTTTGAGCAAGCCATGGAATTGTGAACCTCGCTGCAGGAGGATACCACTCTATAAAAGATTATCATAGACATTAGGAAGAAGCAGAGGCAATTCAATGAAATCAGGTTAACATCACAAACCTTAGCATCAGAGAAAAGGTTCGCGAGATTACATGAAGGAAATTTAATTCAGAGTGAGATCGATGAGCTGAACCGCAAGGAAACAATCATCTCTTCTAGGATGCAGCCATGGGCATATGAGTCCAGCCAGTTGACGTTTTCCATGCAGAGTAAGATCAAGGGCATGCAACAGACTCAAAGGACCATGGGCGTTGTAGTTGAACACCCAACTATTGAAAATTTGGTCAAATAGGTGCAACAAGTTGCTACATAGGGAACTGCAGACCTGCAGGTTTTGAAGCTAGAGTTCAGCGAGCTGCAAGCGAAGATTGAGGTGCCAACAGAGTGACTCAAGGACGAGTCACCAAATTGTGTTGGGGGCCTATTGAGACGGGTCCCCTGGGGTAAATTTTGTAATTAATTTTTGTATACTTGGAAAGTCTCCGCTTTTGAGGGAGTAGAGCGCGAAGGTCATAGCAGTCAAAAGGGGCTTTAGTCCCTTGTCTTTTTAGAAGATAGGGATTTTTGAGACCCATCCAATATAATCATAGAATAGAAGATCATTGTATGGGAAAGTAAGCTAAGGCAGAGTTTGTTTCCTATACTTAGGCGAAGGGGAATGCTCTCGCTATTGAGTGCATGAAGACCTTGGTAAGTTCGCAGGCTGAGTGCACAAGCCCCTGCAGCTGAGTGTGCAGGGAAGAAGAGTCTGTAATAGCAAAGAATACATCTAATAAATACTATTTTGGGCCATAATTGTGTATATGTGCATCTGTATTAACTTATGCAAGCTATGCATATTCACTATGTTATTTTGAATTTATATGAAGTAATGCTTAATTGATGCATGAAACTAGCAAATATGCTTATTTACTTAATTTTATGAATGTTTAAAGAATTTCACGAAGATTTAGATTTTGTTTTTGTAAGTTACTGCAATTATCTGTATTTTAAGGGTTATGGTTCGCGAAGATCAGACATAAGCCCTTGAAACCATAGAAGACAATCAAACTGACCTCTGGATGCAGAAACATGGTTTTTCATCCTCTAATACTGCTTCGGGTGAGACTGTAGCCTGTTAAGCGGGTTGTTGCTGAAAGGGCTAACAGTTTAGGGTTTGTTGGTTGGCACAGCTAAATCCGAACCTAGGTCAGGACCCCTTAAGCCAACACTTTTCCTAAAAGTTTTCCTTTCAACCCAATCTACCAAAGGTCATGATTCCCCTATATTGTAGTTATGGACTATTTATGAAAAACTATGTCCTATACTAATTATGTCAAATAACTATTTCTAAGTCCTATGTGGAAGGTGGGACTCGCTAATCTTCCTAATATAACATGAAAGTCTCATAGATTTTGATATTCTCCATATTCACTACTTAGTAAATGTGCATGTATGTGGGTATATTGATTCTATAGCCATTATTTTCCACCTTTTCTAATATCTCAAAAGGACCATACAACAAAGTCTTAATTTTTTTATCAAGACCCTATAATATTTCCTTGTTCAATTGAAACCAAAATCTATCTCCCACTCTAAATAAATCTCTATTGTATGTTGATCATGGATGGCCTTATACTTTTCCTATGACTTCCTTGGTGTCTCGTGTACTGGCAAATGGATCTGCCTAATCCTCTCAATATGTTTTATGTTCTTAATGCATATCCTACGAGGTCCTCCCTGACTCCTCCTTTTCGTCAATATACAACATCCAAGCTTGAACGTGGAAAATATCAATAGAAAGTTTCAAAATATGAATTACCAATAGAAGTGTGCATTGATTTATGATAAACACGTTGTATATAGATCATATTTTCACCCTAGGTCTTCAAATGCTTCTGATTATAGCCCCTCAAAAGCTACGCCAAAGTCTTATTGACTACTTATGTCTTCTAGTTGTTTGTGGTGGAGCTTTGTAGACCTCTACAAATTTGTGTTCATCTTTTACAATGAAATAGTCTAAAATCCACTAAGAAATATGGTTTCCCTGTCTGAAATTATGCTCCTTGGTATCCCAAAGTGCAGCCAAACATGTTGAAAGAAAAATTTTGTTGCTTCTTATCCTTTGATGGTGTTTTTACAAGGCATGAGAATGCACATTTTGTTGAACCTATCAAATTTCACGAATAGGTAGTCATTTCCCTTCATGATTGTTGGTAAACCTCCCACAAATCCATGGAAATGTTTTTTGAAGGTCTAGTGGATATTGGTAAGGGATGGTATAAAACTTACTTAATGGTATTGGGATAGTTAGTATGACAAAGTGTCCATATTGTAATGTATAGTGCTATATTTCTTTCTTTCTAGGTCGATATAGATACCTTTATAAGTTGGAAACTATCTTACCAACAGCAAACTATCTTGAAACCTTAGAGGTGTGAGCCTCTTTGATAGGATGCAATTGTTCACATTTCAGACCACAAAGTTTCTCTAATCTGTAGAGTAACTGAATCAGGAGACAATAGTAAGTTATGTTGTGATCTGTAAACTAACATTGATATTCCACTAGATAGTTCGTCACAATAGATCTGATAATGTTATATTAAAAATATTAGATTCTACATTATTACAATTTTATTTAATTTCTAGATTTGTAAAATTAACTGTAATTAGTACATTAATGTAAAAGTAAATCAAGAAGAAAAGTACAGAATGAAAAAAATAATCTCACACACACATAATACACAAGATATTCTCTCTGGGAAACCCTTTCAGGAGAAAACCCAACTGGAAGGTGAGGTCGCTTCGCTCTCTTTCTCTGTCTAGAAATACAACTGAAGATACAAAGAAGTAATGTATGTGGCCTGTAGGCTGCTACAGTGCACAAATCCTGTCTATGTGCTCTACCTCCTATCTCTCCTGGCTATCTTTGTTCAACTATGGAACAAAATTCTCTTGAAATAATGGAATGTCTCTTCCTCCTAGTGGCTCGGTTATAACACAACCCCATAGCCTACTAGTGGTTAAGTTTGACTACATAAACTCTTAACTAGAGTTAAAAAATATACTCTTATAGAGTCTTTTACATCACAAACATGTGGCCATCCCCTTTTCTATGAATAATGGGGGCTGACGTGACATCCTCCCGAACTATAGGTGTGAAAACAGGAAGGTCAACTTCTGAGTGGCATAACTCTTGCATACAGACTTCGATTGACGTGATTATTGTGTTGTTGGAAATCTCTCTATGTTTAGGATATCATGAAAATGGTTTCTGCTTAAGATACAATTTTTTACCCACAAAAAACGTCATTTCATTCCTTAAAACACTACTAGAAGGTTTCAGACCATGTTTCGCAAAACTGGGTCCTGTTAGTAAAAACAATCCTGCGAACTGATTCCTCCACTTTTTCCACTCCAACTACATCGAGATGGATGAAAAAATAATATAATGATCCAATTCGGATCACAAATCCCCATTTTGGGAGGCTTTTGGTCCCCAAAATCGTTTACTAAATGAGGTGAGGAAATTTCTCTTTCACCTTCTCTCTGGTGTACCATTTAGCTTTGATGGAAGTTGTCCCTTCAATGCAATCTACCAAAGGTATTTTTGCCCTTTTATTGTGGTTGTAGACCTCTTCTGTAAAAATGTATCTTCCATCAACTATGCCTGAGCATCTGGTGCCGAATCCTCCACAGAAGGTAGGACCTACTCCTCTTCCTGATGTAGCATGGAAAGCTCATAGAGTTTCAAATTATCTACATTTACAACTGAGTAAATGTGCATATATGGTGGTAAGCTGATTTCATAAGAATTATCACCCACCTTTTCAAGTATCTCAAAAGGACCATACCTTAGAGCCTTGATTTTCTTACCAGGCCCTTACAACCTCTCCCTTTTCAAATGTAAACATAATTTGTCTCCCACCTTGAATGATTTCGTTGTTCTGTGTTGATCATGCTTGGCCTTATAATTCACCTGCGACTTTTGTCATGTTTCCTGTACCTATAGATGGATTTGTCTGATATTCTCTATAAATTTTTCAGCCCTTAAAGCATCTCCTGTAATTTATTCCTTGACTCCTCCTTGCTACCCATATGCAATATCCAAAGGTGAAGTTGGAAAATATCCAAAAAAAGTTTCAAATGGGGACCTTTTTGTAGAAGTGTGGGCTGCTCTGTTATAAGAATGTTGTATCTATACCAGATCTTCATCTGAGGTCTTGGTATGCTTCTGGTTGTAAGACCTTAGAAGCTGCACCAATGTCCTGTTGACTACTTATGTCTACCCATCTATCTGTGGATGGAATGTTGTAGATCTCTTCAACTTCATGTCCATATTCTCCCACAATGTAGTCCAAAATGTATTGAGAAATCTTGTATCCCTGTTTGAAATGATGCTCCTTGGTATCCCAAAGTGTACCCAAACCTGTCCAAAGAACAAGTTTGTTGGTTCTTGTCTATTGATGGTATTTTTACATGGCATCGGAATGCACATCTTGTTGAACTTGTCAACTACCACGAACATGTAGTCATGTCCCTTCCTGGTTGTCGGTAAACCTCCCACAAAGTCCATGGAAATTCTTTCACAAGGATGAGTAGGTATAGGAAAGGGATGATACAGACCCTGTTTCCTATTTTTAGGCTTCATGGTACAACAAAGCATGCATCCTCTTATGGAACTAGCTACTTTTTCTTGCATCTTATGCCAATAAACATACCTCTGCAAGTTAGTCATGGTATTCACTACACCAAAGTGCCCTTCAACCTTGGAGGTGTGAGCCTCTCTAATTAGCTACAAATGCTCACTTTAGGAACACTTAGCTTATCCAGCCTATAGAGTAACCCATCCTAGAGATGGTAGTCAACGTGTTTTCGCCATCGTGCACATGACTCTGACTCTGCAACTGTTGATACACCTCCTTGAAGTCCTCATCTTATGAATATGCCTCTCTGTATGCATCATCAGTGAATGGATCCATGTGCATAAGAGTCCCCAAAACTATAATCTTTGATGTGTGTGGCCTTGAAATCATAGTATCCAACTTGTTTGTGCTGTCGTTCTTATACTTGATCATCAAATGAAACTGCTGTAAAAATCCCATCCACTTGTAATGCCTGGTCTGTTGTAGCTTATTTTGGGCCCACGGGTACTGTAACGGTTGGTGATCTGTGTGGACTATTGTATCCTTTCCCATCAAATAGTGCTTCCACTTATTCATATCTTGCACCATGGCATAGATCTCCTTATCGTAGGTAGGGTAGTTAAGAACTACACCATGAAATACATTAGAATGGTAGAAAACGAGTCTTGCTCCTTGCATCAATATAGTTCCCATAGCATACCCACTCACATCTATATCCATTTCAAAGGGATGTTGCAAGTTTGGTAATTCTAGAACCGGTGTTTCATTGGTCCTCTTCTTTAACTCAATGAAAGCCTTTTGCTGCCCTTTTCCCCACTAGAAACTCTTGCCACTTCTTGTTATGGCATGGAACAATGCTGCTACCATTAAAAATGAGGCTATGAATTACCTTAGGCACTGTCTTGCTCCAAAGAAACTCTTAATCTCAGTAACATTAGTAGGCGCTAGCCATTTCATGATGGTCTCCATCTTGGAAGGATCTATCTTCAATTCTCCTCCACCGATCACATATCCCAAATGCACTAAGGACTACTGCACAAACTCCCACTTCTTGAGATTTGCTAGCAGCTGGTGCTTCTTCAATGTTTCCAACACCTATGTCAAATGTGAAATATGCTCCTCCCAGGTAGTACCATATACCAGTATATCATCCAAATAGACAATAACAAATGAATCTATAAAAGGGCGCAGTACATCATTCATTAATCTCATAAATGTAGCTGGTGCATTACATAGGCAAAATGGCATAACTAACCACTCATATAAACCTTGCCTGGTTTTGAAGGCGGTCTTCCATGTATCTTCTTCTTTGACTCGAACCTGTTGATATCTAGACTTCAAGTCCATCTTGGTGAAATACTTTGCTTGCTGCAATTGATCTAGAAAATTGTTTATCCTGGGTAGGGGGTATCTGTTCTTGAGCATGATTTTATTCAACGCCCTACAATCTATACACATTCACCAAGTCCCATCCTTCTTTGGCATACTGATGATGGGAGACCCACATGGTGATGTACTTGGTCGAATGACACCCTGTTCTAGCAATTGCTGCAACACTTTCTTCACCTCACTTGCTTCTACAACATACTTCCTATACAACCCAATATTTGGCAATGGGGAGTCTAGCAATAACTGGATATAGTGCTCCACTTCTCTCTTAGGGGGTAGCCCTTTAGGCTCTCGGAACACGTCCTTGTATGCCTATAAAAACTCCTCCAATTGTTGTTTTTGTTTATTAGTACACCCCTCTAGAGATGTGTTGCCTCTTATTGACTCCTCTACACACTGATTTTCTCTTAAAAATAATAAAACATACTTCTTGCTGGAACTAATCAATTTATTTTCTTGGTTGGCACTTACCAGTGAAATTTTTGACTTTCCTTTGTGTGCATTGATGATGAATGATTTTCCATCCTTGATGATTCGGTACTGGTTAGCTCTCCTCATGAATATTGCATCACGCATGTACATGTATGGACTCCCAAACACGACTCCACATACATCAAGGGGAACCACATCCAGATCTACTTCATCAATAAAATCAACACTGATAGAAAATCTAATTTTACACTGTTTTATTACCTTCTGATCTGCATCCTTATGTACCCATCCCAGTGGATATGGGTTTGGGCGATCATGAACTTCCAGCCCCAACTTCTTGACTAGATCTGCTGCAATGATATTTTCTTGCGATCCTTAGTCAAACAGATCATCAATGTTTGTGTTCTTGACCTGTATCTCTACATGGAAGAGTTTGGTCATCTTTCTCTTCCTCTTACTGAAGGCTTCTTAGATTCACCTCCTTCTGCACTGATGTAACATATAATATTTTCATCTGCATTTGAGATGCTTTCAACTTGGTTCCTCGAATTAGTGGCCATGAGATTCTTCTTCTTATTATATTTCTTCTTGTTCTTCAAGTTTAGCTCTAGATGCAACTTCCAACACTTCTCCTTTGTATAGCCATCAATGTTGCAGTGGTTTTAGTGGTTGCTAGGATCTTTGCACTGGTGTGCTGTGGCTACCATAATTTTATCTTTTCCCCCTTTTTTCTTCTTCTACCCATCCTTAAAAGCGTCTTGTTGCTCCTTTTTCTTCGATCCACTTCATTGCGCCCTTTTAAGGCCTATGTTCTCCAAATATTGTGTCTGTACACAAGTCTCATCCACCTTTTTGGGCTTGAACAACATCACTCAGTCATGCAGATTGTGGTGAAGACCCCCCAAATACTTGAGGAGTACATCTGGGTTCTTTGGAGAGATACCAAACATTATAACCATCATTCTGAATACTCTAGTGTACTCCTGCACACTTTGGCCCAGCTTTTGCCTGAAGTAATGCCACTGAATCCACTAGTCTTCCACGTACCAAATGGGACAAAACTGCGACTTAATGAGGGTTCTGAAATCCTCCCACTTAGTCATTGGAGGTTCTCCCTCCAACCTTAGGGTTTCTGTGTGCCTCTCCCACCAAGTCAATGCATGGCCCTTCAATATCAGTCGTGCGAATGAGATATTCTTCCCTTCCTCGATCTGATGGACACTGAAATAAACTTCCAGTTGCTGCAACCAGTGGTTCAATTTCAAAGTGTCAATATTGCCATGCTATGGGTTGATATCGACTTTTTCTCCCACTTTAAATACGGATTGGTTCACGGCACTCGAACTAGGTTGATCATTTTCGAGTTCTTTCTTCGGTTGGTTATTTACGTCTTCTTGATCTCCCGATCCCCCTTCTAATTGTTCCTCTACATTCGAACCCCTTCTTCTCAAAATACCCCCAGCTTATTTCTTAGGGCCACCGTGAGGAGGCTAACATTATGTTTATACCCATGACTTGTTCTTCAAGCCGTGAAAATCTCACCTCTGCAGGATTATGATGTTCGTTTACATATTCGTCGCCCATGATTAGGGTTTTATGATTTTCAACCTTGTTGATCTAGATCCCTGCAATCTCCACAAAGTACCCAAAGAAATCGGCTTTGATACCAAAAACAATGTAAACTTTGAAACGGGAACTCTAGCCAAAAAACCCCAAAAACACATGAAAAACAATGCTAAAAACGAAAATTATGTATACTGGAACGATAGTTTTTTTTAGGGTTAATTTTGAACATGTTTTAAAAATGGCAGCGAAAACAAATTTTTTGTGCAAATATTGTGAAAAAAAACCCTGAAAACGAAAAGTGTTGATACTGCAATGATGGTTTTGTTTTCAGGGTCAATTTTCAACATTTTTAAAAAATGCCAGTAAAACCAAATTTTTATGTGCAAAAAAAAACTTTTTTTGAGGAAAAAAGCACACTAATGTTTTTGGTAGAATAACATTTTTCTTTGCTAACTATAATTTCAGCATGTTTTAGTAATGACGATAAAGATAAATAATGGGATCTGAAACACATTAAAATTATATTAGTTTCCATCCATGTTGTTAAACATATAATAACATGACACTAAAGATCATTGAAATCCTAATTGTTTTCAACCATAACATTAAAGATTCTAAAAAAATTAGAGAATTTTCAACCATAAAATTAAAAAACCATGACATTATGAACAAATTACATGACTAAATTAATCAAAATGTCATTATTTGTAGATTGAATGAAACATACATTATATCTCTAAGTTATTGTTGCATTCTAGATATTCTAAACAATAAAAATCATCATAATTAAAACATATAATCCAACAACATAAAAATGACTCATAAATTCTGATTTAACACCATATGGAAATAAATTTTTTTATTTCAAGATACGATGCAAACATCAGTTATATAAACTGTCTTAGACAATTATTCAAAATCACTTGTATTTTCTTGCACACCATTAGAATTCACATCTTCAGACGAATGACTGGATGCAGATGAAGATGTACCATATTCTTCTCTTTCATCAACTAGTGCCCCATCTGAGTCCACATGCATGCCCACCATTTTGGGTTTCAAAATTCTTCTAGATCTATGACTAGTTTCAACACACTCCCATCTCAACAATGTTCCTTTTGGTGACAACCTTTTCAAAATCTCTATCTTCTTGAAGCGAAGAGTTCCTCCATTTGTTAAATTGAAGTCATAAACAAGTATTTCAACATCCTCCAATTTTAAGAGGTTTGTGTGGCGACGATTTATATTTGTACCCTTTTTTTTCTCTTTCTGCCAATTTGTTTATCAACTACCATCTCTGTCTTATACACACCATTGAATGGGCATGTATTTGTGGCGTACCATGTACTTCAACACCTATAACATCTTCATTTTCTGTAATGACCTTTCTTACCTCAGCAACCCAGAATAGATAGTCATTTGGATCTCCATCTGCTAGCACTGCGATCATGCAACCCTCCTTAATATCATGTACTGAACCCTTGTAAAGGTCTTCCATGGCTTCACATTGTGCACGAGATCTTCTGGGACCAATATACATCTCTCTTTCCTCTGCCTATGAAGATTTAATAATACCTTCAGATTGTTTTTCTTCAACAATGTTTCTTTCCTCATGTTCATTTGACACATTTTGTGGAAAAATAAATGGATTTTTCAGAGGTGTATCTTAATTTGATGTTCTTGAAATGATATCACTTTGATTATAACAAAGGACTCCCACCAAACTGAATCAACAATATCAAATTACTCATATGTATATCTAATACATTTTTAAATTTCTTCTAGGCAATTAGAATAATTTATATCTCTATTTTGTTTGCCTGCATTATGAGCTTCAACAACTGACTGTAATAACAATATATTTGATGCAAATATTGGATGATCTGGAATGAACTTCAAAAATTCCAAAGCTGATGATGGTGCCCATTCTGCAGTAGTTGAATACTTCTTGCCCCATATTAATGTTTTTCCATCAATTTTTTTGATATGAAATTGATGTTGGAAGCTACTGTCATTAAGTTGTTCAATGCATTTCTCCTCACCATGTGATCCCAGAATAAACCTTCGCATGTCAACATTTTCTTCCAACACATCAAAAGTAGGTGCTGGCATGTATGATTTATTAATACATTCAATTAATGATGGAAAGCTCCCAACTTCCTTACTCCTCAATGTGACTGAAAAATGACTAAACATCTGATCAATATGGCCGTGAGAGTGCCCAACAAGAAGGAAACCAACCTTTACCATCTGAAAAATTCTCAATTCAACAAGCATGTTTAGATATCCAAAAACAATCTGATTTTGTTTTCACGGCAAGTGTTGTCCAATTGTAGATACAAAACTTCAGGAAGATTACCAGACCAATGAGAAAACACATCATGAATTATGGTTATTTTCAGATTTTCATCGTTATGAATATTTGAAGCTGTGAAGTACACCCTTGGCAACATTTTCCCATTGAAGAACATACAACCAACGAAGTGATACTGAACAAAATTTTCCTCCTGTAAATTTTTGGGTGTGCAAACAAAATGTGGTAAAAGTGCTTTCTTCTGGTCCATACCATCAATTATCAAACCCAAATATTTATTCGGATTATAATAAAACTTCTTTCGATGCTTGTGCAACTTTTTCCTTTGACTTTTTTGTTGTTCGCAATGCTCCTAAAGTTATTTGACAATGGATTCTACACAACATAAAAGAAAGCCATTAAGAAATACATTTTCATAGTTGATGACTATACAATTTTAAAAGTTAAAGTTATGAATGCTTACCTCTTTCTGAGCCTTCACATTGATCCCTTTTTTATTTAAGATAAGCACAGGTACTACAAATCCCCATCCTTGTCTTCTTAGGAATACAGACATTGTTGAATTCTTTCTTCTGTACCTTCACAAAATATTGATATGTAATAAATCGACCATGTCCCTCAACACCTTCTGCATATTCTGTATAAGTTTTAGATTTCTCATCTTGAGAAATTACCTGGAATATGTATTGTCTGTCTATTTGTCATACACTCTCCATGCTTTGAAAAGAAATATTTCATCCATGACATTGCAGTATTTGATAATGGCCCAAGCTATTGTTTATGATGTACTTCTGAATAAAATGTGGGATCCTTCTTCAAATTTTCTTGGATTCTTGATAGATGAAAATTACCCATTGAATGAAACATTTTGAAAGCCTTTCTATAGATAAATAAAGACCCAATATGAAATGCATGCAAATCACTGCTATTGTCATATTCCATAGGATTAGGACTAAGTGGACATTGTGACAGTCCATTCTTTTGAAATTCTTCATCGCGCTCTTCATCACTGCTACTCTCGTAGTCCATAGGATTAGGACTAAATGGACACCATGACACTCCATTCTTTTGAAATTCTTCATCATGCTCTTCATCACATATGCTCTCATAGTCCATAGGATTAGGACTAAGTGGACACCATGAAACTCCATTCTTTTGAAATTTTTCGTCATGCTCTTCATCACTGTTGCTCTCATAATCCATAGGATTAGGACTAAGTGGAAACCATGACTATTTATTTATTTGAAATTCTTCATCCCATCTTTCATTAGTGCTGCTCTCATAGTCTTTAGGATTATGACTAAGTGGAAGATTTGACTCTCTATTCATAGTGGAGGAATTTCCATTATGTTCATCAATATGAATAGGGTTGTTACACAACGAAGAAGTTGATGCTTCACAAAGTGAAACTTCACTATCAGAAGAATCCATGCCTTTCAATCTGAAGAGGTTGAATGATACAAATGAATACTCTCCTAATGATAATGTATAGCTTAAAGAATGAAAATTTCCCTCCAAAGTTTCCCTCCAAAATTTTCGCCAAAACATTTCCCTCCAAAAATTTTGTTTCATGTATTTCCCTCCATGATTTTCTTCTACAATTTATTGAAAAATTTTAACCAAAATTTTGTTACGAAATAAATATTTTAAATTAAAATTGTAAGCTAAATCTTTTACCTAAATTAATTTATTACTTAAACTATATAATATTTACTAGACAATTGAATGTTTTTTTTTAATTTTTATTATACCTTCGAAAACAAATTAATCCCACGTTCACCGTGTTGCAAAACAATTCTGCAATGTTCGTTTTATCATAGTTCCCTATATCACCATAAAAGAAATTACATGTTAAGGTTTTTATAAAAATAAATTAGACCCACATTAACTGTACAGTAAATTTTTTTCGTAATTTCCACTATATAGTAAATTTCATTATCACTATTCCTCACATCACATCAAGGTTTTTCGAGGTTCGTTAAAATACTTGGAGCGAATTTGTGGAGCAGATACATTACTATCAACAAAATATTCCATGGAGGATTATCACATTTGAAAGGTTAGTTTCTTTTTTTGCTATGTGCAAATATTAAAATTAAATAAGTTTAATGATTTTCTTTTTTTAGAAATTAAAAATTTCAATGATACAGATTTACCCACTACATCTGCAATGGGCGTGGTGGGCTCAATCATGCTCTTGGTGGCCCAATGGGCCCGTGGCGGAGGGGCGGCAGGGCTGGCTGCTCAGGGCCCTACCCCACCCCGGTGGCCCAATGACTGGTCGGGGTGATGGTCTGTTGGGCCACTGGGGTGGGACAGGGTGCTGGCCACCAGTCCCCGCCCCACCCCAGTCGCCCAATGGCCTGCCGGGCTAGGGGTGGGGTGGGGGGTGGTCATTTGTCGACCGAGGTGGGGTAGTGTGGCTGGCCCCCGGCTCCCTTCCCCACTCTAGTGACCTAACGACCGGCTCGGGTGGCGGGCCAATTTCCAGGTTGGGGCGGTAGGGGACTGTATTTTTTAAATTTCTTATTATTATTTTTTTAATTGTTATGTTTTACAAAATTAACTATCATTTATTGTTTGTTTGTTAATTTAAGATAAATTTTTTTGTAATTTACTTATTTATATGTCTCTTTTTTTGCAGGAAAATGGCATCAAAGAAGATTTCTGTGAATCATTCTGGACCAAAGATTATTAAAGGTGGATCCTAAAAAATCATTGTTGAATGAACAAAACCTGCGCTGATAGCTACAAATATTTCAAGTGCCTCAAACGATAAGAAGACGATCTAATACTGGAAGAAATCAAAAGAAGTGAAACTTCCAGAAAATGTATGGTATGTTAAAGAAAGAGAAAGCGGAGTTGTGCATATATATCTATATATTGATATACCTAATGATAGTGAAATTTATGAGGTGTTGGGAAAGGTCATAGACATGTGTTCGGTACCGGATAGTGAAGTTGTTTATTTACTTACAAAACTGCTCAAGTCACATGAAAGGATTAAATATTAGTTATTATATTTATTGTATGACACAAGAGAGATATCTACAAAGTTGTGTAAACAAATCGTAAATGAGATTACACAAAATGTCATAAGTATTGCTATTTCTATTTGTTTTTTGTGTTATTGTAATTGTCTCATTATATTTTTATAACTTATTTTTTATTGACATATGATATTTTATTTCACAGAATTTTGTTGAAAGTGTTTCAATTATCTTGGGAGGCATTCATTTCATAGAGCATGATATTATGAATGTTATCAGCAGTTTCTACTCAGTGTCAAAAGAAGATATGGAAAACAAGGAAAAGGTAGTAATTCATGATGCTACAAAACTACATCCAAGGAATCAGAAAAAAAAATGCCTCTAGTGGATAATGATGAGCACCAATATTATAGCAAGAATGTCGCAACTCCCGGGGCTACCAAATTTACTTTATCAACCCGGGGTTCGTACAAACTTTGCGGTGATAGTGTTGTATACACAAGAAGATGTGATGGGTCCACTCTTTGTCACTACTAAGCTGGTGATAGACCACTATGGTTTCTTAAACCAGCCTTCTATTAATTCAGAACAAGCTTGATTACCAATGAGGAAAGGCAAAATTTTCACTAACTAAAATCTTGTCTACTGTAGTAAGGAAACACTGAAATAAAATGCTCGAACACACCATTCATCTAACTAACTTCTAAGAGGCTTTAATTCAATAGAATGCTAAGTTAACATGTATGTAATCCTTCTGTCCTAGGCATGCAATATGAAAAAACCAAACATTCTACAACTGTTCATGTAAATGAACATAATAACTTTTTTCCTTTTTATCTTTTTGTGTGAAAATGTGAATGCTAAATCCTCTTGGTGATGTGGCAGGTGGTTTGGAGATGGTGGTGGAAGGTGAGATGGCTTAGGAGGCAAGTAGGGGTGTTATTCTTTCTTCCTAGATGCTTTTCCCACGATTCGGCCTCAAAACAGGCCACTACAGGTTGTCTTACAAGATGTCTTAATGCCTCCTATAGGATGTCCTAATGCTCCTACAGGATCCCCTGTATTCCTATAGGATTCGACCGAGAGAAATAGGAGTGATTTGGAAGGTGACGCAGGGCTTAGGGAAGGTGAATGGTGGGAGAAATAAGGAAAGAGAGTGACTAGGACTTCTTCAAAGCTCAAAACAAAGATTGTAAGATGGTTGGATTTTCTCAACAAACCTGGAAAGTTGTTCTTATGGAATGATGAATTGGGCGAGGAACTTAGTGGCTTTTGATGATCATGGATGGATGAATTTAGGTTGAGGTTGTTGGTCATGAGATATCCCTGCACTATTGAAACTCCTGCACTACATCAATCACTGACATTTATACATGAATCATGTCAAATGAGAAAGATTTTCAATCAACTAAGAAAACATAATTTCATTATCTAGTTGCCTAATTCATGCATGGAAAAACTTGTAGAATAATGTGAAACCCTTATGAGATATAATGCAAGGCTAAAGATATCATAAATGACAATTAAATCCTATTCTTGAAAACTGAAAATATGTTGATCCAAGTAGTAGAAAACCCTAAATCCCATGAGAAATCAAAATTTTGTCTTTTTTTGCTACATAGGAGTTCTTTCCTCAAACCATGGTCCTTGAAGGGAGGAGTGAGACAAAATCTACCTACTATAAGCTCTTTTGTATTCTTTTATCTTCCTAAGATATTGCTAGAACAATGCACAAATGGAAGCAAACTAATCAAATCCATAACTACTTGTAATGAAATAATGCTAAAACCAATTCAACCATTAATCTAAGAAATCAACTAAACATACAAATACAAGAAGAGGAGCCTTTGCTACTAGGGTTGGGCCCTAAACCAAGAGATTCATCTGTCTGAGTTAACTCAGTGTTGGATCAAGGAAATGCTCATTCTCATTATCATATCAGAAAATTACATAACAATGTCTTCCACAAGTCTTGAACTCGAAAATGATTAGTTCTCTTACATAAAAATCTAAATCCTAATGAAACTCTAGGCCTCTTTAGTTATACAACTGAAGTCTCCAACAACTTCCTTAAATCTAGGGAGGCTCGGCTCCCAAACTCAAGATGAATTGGCTCTTTAACTATCACTCTCTCGGCTGCCTTTTGATCTTCATGACTCAGTTGCATGCAACTCCGAGCTAGTGTGATTTGATGGAGGAATATTTGAATGAGTGAGGATTAAATTAGGATGATCTATCTACTAAAATATCTCCTCCTCGTCTCATTCGAGTTTCTACCCTTAATTAGCCAAAATTTCCATGATTTTCTCTTAAAAAACTGCAATCAATGCACATTAGTCCACTAGACATAACATATTACGTTTACTCATCTCATTAAGGAAAATATGATTAAAATATGTAAGGAATTATGAGAAGAGTTGAGTAGAATAAGCTTGGAGGTGTATCAAGGTCCATATAATAACCCAATGATGAGGCCCATCATCACCCCCTACTGAAAGTGTTGCTCATCCTCTTAGCAACTCAATCTATATCCATGTCCTTCATTGCTCTAGTGGCCTCCCTGACATCCCATGCTTCTATTGTAGTTTCCTCTTCCTGTGAATAGAATCATTCCCTCCTCTCTATTTCCTCCCACTTCTTTCTTTCTTCCTCTTCCTTCCTTCCTTCCAACATTCCTAAGAGTAGTGGTGGGCTGAGTCTCAAGCCAATCCAATTGACTTTCGGTCTTTGTAGAGCTTGCTTGTACATGGGTGTTCTGTTTAGTGCCTCTCTCATTCTCTGAGGAGAATGGTATTCTATGATTTTAAGGCTGTAAGGCAAGGTTTTCCATCTCCTTTGGCAAGCTTGCATGTTGTCATCTCCTAACAACCTAAACATGTCATCAAAGTGTGTGACTACTTGCTCTTGGTCAACAAGGTACCTAGGTGCAAGCTTAGGATCATTTGCAATCATGTTGTGGGTGTTGATGGCAGACATTGGGTTAGATTGATCAACTCTTATCATGAGGGGTTTTGTCTCTTCTCCTTCGATTAACTTCTTCATCTCTACAGCTCTTGCCTCTTCATGATCCATACATGATGCTAAGGCCATCAATTGAAAGTCCCCTAGTTTTGGATTTGGGTCCCACACATCCAAATATGTAAAAGCCAAGTTGTGTAGGTAAAACTCAGACATTTTAGCTATATCCTCCATGGTTCTTTGATCACAGAGATCAATGAATTGTCTATAGTCTTGCAAGGCATAATGCCTCTCTCTGCTAAAGTCTTAATTTGGAACTGTAGCCACTACTCCTTAAGATACAAGGCATAATACTTTTTTGGCATCCTGCACTAGATTGCCTCTAAGGATAAACTGGCAATAGCTTCCAACTCGATTTTCCTTTCTTGTAATTGTCCCCTCAGCCATGCATTCTCCGCTTCCAAATAAGATTTCATCATTGCCTCTCTGTCCCTTATGCTGCTTAGTTCTTTGCCCATCTCTCTTACCTTCTCCTCGATGTGGCCCACATCCTCCACTACTTTGGATTTGGTAATTTGCATCCACCTGTGTGTTCTTTCCCTTTCTTTCTCAAGATTAAAGAATAAGGGGATGGAAAATTTCTCTGTGATGACCTTACCTCCTTCAATGAACCTATAGTAAGAGTCGAGGTTGGGTTGAGGACTAGGCTCTCTCAGTTTTGGGTCTTCCTTATTTTTTTCTTGCTGAGTGATACCTTCTTGGTCCATTTTCTGATTTTCTTGTAGGTTTAGCAGAGTTTGCTGTAGGATGGTCTCTGCTTCTTGTAGGTCCTTTTGTGTCTCCTATAGGAGACATTTTCCTTTTGATGAGGTAGAACTCATGACAGGCCTCCTAACATAAGTGATGGGAGATTTGGGAGAGGCTTGTCCTGATGATCCTTCTCCCTGATTTTTCCCAAGAGGAGCTACCTTTTCTTGCTGCTTTGGTGAGCCTTCAATGACAATAGGAATTTTGGTGGGTATTTGAGGTCTTCCTTGCCTGATTCTTGTAGTTTTTCTTGTCCTAAATTACAATGGGGTTTGTATCCATCTCTTCCCTTTTTTCTTGATATGTGTACTTAGGGAAGTAAGAGTAGTTGATGCCTCTTTCTCAGTGGGTTCTAGAGATACCCTTTGTGATTCTTCCCCTTATTTGCCTTGAACTATAGACCTCTATTCTTCCTTGCCTTTTGTCACCTCTTTTCCATTCTCCTTCTCATCCTTGTCTTTCTCTTCCTCTTCTTCCTATAGTTCCTCACTCTGTTCATATGTTTCTTCTTTCGCTTCTTCTTCTATCTCTTCTTTGTTTTCCTCCTCTGTTTCTTCTTCATCCCTTTCACTAGTAGTGGGGATTTTGTCATATTCAAGAGCTTTTATTTCTCCCACTGCCTGAAAGTCTATGAAAGTTGTCCATGTAATAGGGAATATTAGGTTTTGGAGAGCATCTTCTAGGATAAGTTTGATTAAGCTGTTGAAAAATGTGCAATAATAAATGCTAAATTTAGAAAGTGCTAAAATAACACTTCTAAAAATAGCACTGGTAAAAATAGCACTTCTAAAAATAGCAGTTTGGCCAATGAGCATTTTGGCCACCTTGGGTGAGAGGTGAAACTATTAAAAATAGCATCTTCTAAAAATAGCATTTCTAGGTCCCTTCCTATTTATAGCAGTCCCTGGTGTATCTATAGGAAGTAAAATCGAATTTGGTCTTACCAGTAGTTTGGAATATTAATTAATTAATTCTCTATGAGTTAATTAGTTAAGGAAAAGAAAATATGAAGTCTTTGTGGGAGCATGCAATTATTTCTCCACTAATTGGGGAATGTGTCCTTGATTTGCTCCACTAATTAAGGAATTAAGGATGAGTTCTATATTGAGAGGATTAATTGACTTAGTTTAACTTAGTCAAGTTCAGTTAGATTAATTTAAAAAGTTGCTAAATTAATGAGATATAGTTTTTTGACGCTTGCATGCATGTGACAAATATTATTTTCAGATAACTGTGTATTCACTTATGGATGACTGATGCATTTCAGTTCTGTCAGAGACCCAACTGAGATCAGATGTGGGAGAATGTACTATCAGATGCTAGGATTTCTTACATGCAGAAGGAAATAGGAGCTTGGAGGACTTATGTAGCCTATATATTCAAGCCTAGGTAGTCCATGAGATATATCATTAGAGTACAAAGAGAGCAGGATAGGTTTTGAGCTGATTCCTTTTGTATGTTGTTGAGGATTTCCACTTGATTGATAATATAGTGTTGGGGTTTTATGTTGGTGCTTTCCCCAGTGATATATTTTGTGTTATGTGTGATTGATTCCTTCTTATCAGTTATATGTGTTCATGCTTGATGTTGCTCATGGTTGATTAGCTTCCGCAAAGTTTATGGTAGATGTAGATCTAGTATTATGCTTTAGTACATTGCATATATCAGTTTGATATGTAGGTGAAATTTCTACATGATATCAGTGGGCTAGCCGATCTGTAGAGAAAAATCTACATGGTATCAGAGCATAGGTGATCAAGGAAGAACAATATACAATAAGGAATTTGAAGTTTATTATTCGAGATATAAATCTCAAGTTCTTATCACATCTATTTCACCGCTGGCATTCTATGGTTTGAGGCTTGAGTATGCCCTTGATGGAAACTCAAACTATATAGCTTGGAAGGATCGCATGGAGGCAGTATTGGAAGATAACGGCCTTAAGGACTTCACTGATCAAGAAGTCCCTAAGCCTACTGATGCTACTCAACTGGCAGAATGGAAGAAGTGTATGGCTAGAGCTAGGAGAATTCTCTTGGAGGGAGTGCGAGATCACATTGTCTCGAGCCTCCATGGGAAGGAGACTCCTTATGCAATGTGGAAAACATTGAAATATTTATATTAGAATAGTAGTGATCAGAGGAAGCTGGCACTGAAGGACAAACTTCGGAAGATCAAGTGTGAAAAGGATGAGACGATCTCTATTTATCCGACCAAGCTCATCACATGCAGAGATAAGCTTGCAAGTGTAGGGGTCGTGAGATGATATGGTGAGTCTAGCACTCCTTGGCCTTCCTAAGAGTTGGCATAGCTACCAGGACCCGGTTAATGGAAGGGAGAAACTGCCAGATTGGGTATGACTATGGTTGGATTTGATGCAGGAGGAGATCATACGGAGCACTAGAGATGGTTCTTCATCCTTGGAGGATGAGGAAAACTATGCCTTAGTGAGTAAGGCAAAGAAGGCGAAGGAGAAGGTTTCTCTTTCTAAATCCAGTTCTTCCAATGGTGGGAAGAAGGTTAACAAATCAAAAGTGCGATGCTTTCATTGTCATGAGGTGGGCCATTATGCTACAAATTTTCCACAGAGGAAATCCGAGAAGGGATCCGCGAAAGGATCTGAAGGTGAGGCACTTGCTTCATAGTTTGAGTTGGATTTCACACTCTTTGCATGCATGGTTTCATCCATGGTGGGAAGTGGTTGGTTTCTTGACAGTGGAGCTTCTTTCCACATGACCGGCGACAAGAGTTTGTTCTGTACCTTGGAGGAGAAAGATCTCCAGATACTCATAGCGATGGGTAATGATGAGAAGTATGGTGTCTCAGGTGTAGGCACGATTATTTTTTAGAGGGAGCATGGAGCTCGCCTTACCTTGACCGATGTCATGTATGTACCAAGACTGAAGAGAAACTTGGTGTCAATCGTGATGATGGAAGACAGAGGCTATGATGTAGTCTTTAGTAAGGGAAATGTTTTCCTTAGACACATCATCACTAGACAGGTGAAGCAGACTGGTTCACGGGTCAAGAACCTGTATGCTCTTGAGGTTCAAGATGCACGCAAAGCCTTGAGAAGCAAGGCAACTGATGGAGACTTGGTGGTTGAGAGGCAGGGTATGTTACCTTTCAACATGCAGCGCCAGAAGAAATCTCAGATGATTGTGGAGGAGCCATGATTGGTGCAGCAGATTCAGGAGGTTGTGGAGCTGCCACAACAAGGGAAGCTGAGTGGAGATCGAGTAGAGACATCTACTCATGCAAAGACCTCTAATAGGGGGAAACTTAGAGCCAGGTCGGTAAAGGGATCACATGCAGCCATACCTCTAGGTAGGAGGTGGGGCGATATAGAGTGATCGTCCCAAGGAGGAGGGGTAGGATCCTTGAGGTACCCAACCTCTTGGATGAGACCTTACTATGGGAACCTCGATGTGGAGTAGCAGGAACTGACTGATTGGGTAGAGACAGATGTGGATGGAGTGGCACAGAGAGCTACAGTGCAGGGAATCCCAGGACAGTGTAGAGCATGCAGGCTACGGCAATGTGAGAGGAAGAAGTGTGTTGCATAGTGCAGGGTAGCACAGAGAAGGGTGCAATGATGCGAGATGCATGGAGATGTTGCAGTAGCACACTTGTTAGCAGCAGGTAGAGCTTCAACATTATAGTATGTTTCTAGCCCAATAGAGTGGTCAATTGGGAGTTTTTTTTGTCCCGAGTGTTGTTGGAGCAACCACACTTGGTAGATGTGTTGCATTTAGAACATTACAAAGTTACAGGATTAGGTTCGAGAGGAAGCCTTTCTTGTTGAGAGGGAGTGTTGAAAAATGTTCAACGAGAAATGCTAAATTTAGAAAGTGCTAAAAATAGAATTGCTAAAAATAACACTTCTAAAAATAGCAGTTTGGCCAATGAGAATTTTGGCCACCTTGGGTGAGATGTGAAACTGCTAAAATTAAAATCTTCTAAAAATAACATCTTCTAAAAATAGCATTTCTAGTTCCCTTCCTACTTATAGCAATCCTTGGTCTATCTATAGGAAGTAAATTCGAATTTGGTCTTACCAGCAGTTTGGAATATTAATTAATTAATTCTCCATGAGTTAATTAGTTAAGGAAAAGAAAACTTGAAGTCTTTGTGAGAACATGCAATTATTTCTCCACTAATTGGGGAATGTGTCCTTGATTTGCTCCACTGATTGAGGAATTAAGGATGAGTTCTATATTGAGAGGATCAGTTGACTTAGTTTAACTTAGTCAAGTTCAGTTAGATTAATTTAACAAGTTGTTAAATTAATGAGATATAGTTTGTTGATGCTTGCATGCATGTGACAACTATTATTTTTAGGTAACTGTGTATTCACTCATGGATAACTGATGCATGTCAGTTCTGTCAGAAACCCAGTTGAGATCAGATGTGGGACAATGTACTATCAGATGCTAGGATATTTCTAGTAAGTATTACTTGCATGCAGAAGGAAATAGGAGCTTGGAGTACTTGTGTAGCCTATATATTCAGGCCTAGGTAGTTCATGAGCTATATCATCAGAGTACAGAGAGAAGGATAGCTTTCGAGCTGATTCTTTTGTATGTTGTTGAGGATTTCCACTTGATTGATAATACAGAGTTGGGGTTTTATGCTTGTGCTTTCCTCGGTGATATATTCTGTGTTATGTGTGATTGATTCCTTCTTATCATTTATATGTGTTCATGCTTGATGTTGTTCATGGTTGATTAGCTTCTGCAAATTTTATGGTAGATGTAGATCTAGTATTATTCTTTACTACATTGCATATATCAGTTTGATCTGCAGGTACAATTTCTGCCTGATATCAGTGAGCTAGCTCATTTGTAGAGAAAATTCTGCATAAGCCATGATGGACTAGTTGTTGATGTTTCCCTTCCTGCGCTTTGATGCTCATATCTATCACTGATTGAAGAAGAAAGTAGGGTATGCTTAGTTAGTTTTGAGGAGGTGTGTCTACTCCAAATCTTAGCTCTTGGAGAAGCCTGAAATGGTATCCATACACCACATTGTATCTCCCTTCACATGATATATATTTAATGAGGTGGTAGCTAATTTCATTCCGAGGGTATGGAAGGATTTCTCTTCTGACCCCATTTTTGTCCCCCATTGCCTCCTCCCCTTCCAAAAATATTTTCTTCTTAGCAAGGGTGTTGTTTCCCTTATCTTCCTTTCTCCAAGGAAACCCTAAAGGAAGTGTGGTGATTTTTCCTATGAATTTAGGGGTGATTTCTACTGAGAGGCCTTTCACCACAGTAGTGTCATGGGTCCTAGTTAGTGGTATGAGTGAGAGAGAAAAGTCTTTGGCCACCTCATCATCATATCCCCTCATTTTTTCAAAGAAACCCATCCAATTATGCCTTGTGAAAATTTCTACTACAGGAGGGTGCTGATGAATTCTCACTGTGTTTGTGGGTTCCCTCTTGTTAAATCCACTTGTCATTTTTCCTCTGGTAATTGTGGAGGCTTGTATGGGTATAATTCCACTTTCTAGTATGTGAGAGATTTTAAATGACAACTCTGTAGTATAATTCCCCTAGACTGCAATTACATTAACCAAATGGAGGATTTTTCTATGTTGTTTAACTAGAAAATGTGGGAAGGTATAGCTCCTAACTCCTTGGTACTCACTGATGAAGCCAACCTTTGATATTTCCTCTCCAATTACCCACTAGAATCATGTATATGCTTGCTCTGTATCATGTAGATGCTCCTGTAGGATCCTGTAGGTTTTTCTGTAGGATCCTATAGGTGCTTATGTGCTAAAAACTACTCATTGCCTTTCCTGTAAACACTTCTTCAAGAGCTATGAGCAACCTTGCTTCAATGAATTCTCGAGATCACGAATGCCTCCTTTGCATGGAAATCAATGTTTTATTTCCTCATATGGGTGATTGTGTGGGATGGTGTGCTGTCTACCTAAGTATGAGCACCCACTTTTGGACAGTTGGTCCCACTACCACTCCATCATTCCCCCTTACCTTGTAATCATCTCCCACTTTGATCATCTATAATTTAACCATTTTTTGCCTTATCTCCTTTTCCTCTGATTTGACTACTGCCACATGTGGAGTGCTCTAACTGATTTCTCCTCATCGATTGGCCGAAGGTGGCCAAGTTAACTGACCACCTTTGCTCACAAAACCAACTTTTACAAAACTCTTACAAAATCCTATAATTTTTATCATATTATGTGATCCAAATAGGATCCTAGAACACTCTCCAAGTTTTCATGAACTCCTTAAAAATCATGCCAAAGATTCAAAGTCTTATAAAGATCAAGCTATTGGAGGGAATCCTTAGATAGTTGCAATGGTGATTAGTGCGGATCAACGAGGGCCGTTGATCTAGCGTGCAGAGCGGTGGACCATGGTAACGTGCACTGACACCAACCAGCAAATGGAGGGACAAATTTAAGCAGTAGAGGTAGTTTCCGATATGTGATTAGTGACAAGTTGCTAATCGCATATCGCAGGGCAAACCTCTTAGTGAAGATAAGCCCCGAGCGTCTGGACCCAAAATAATTATAAAATGTGGAAAATATTGTTTCAGTTCCATCGGAGTGGGATTCCACAAAACTGGCAGGATATTGGATGGGCTTCAAGTAGTAAGCGGTTTCAATTGAGTTCCGCCCAATGCCATACAACGATTGCCATGCGTCCCAGTGGAAGAGAGAGAAAACCACTCACATTGGATAGGTAAACATCATGCTACTTAGCTTCCTGATATGAACAATGACCATAGGATCTGGGGCCTCCAGATCAATGGCGAAGAGGAGTTCTGATGGATGACCAGATTTGACAAGATTATAAAGCAAGATCACATAGGATTTGAAGTCCGATTTGGATGATGCATTGGCAGAAGGTCATGTTTTGCAGGCATTCTTGGAGTTAACGGAAAAAATGACCGTTTCAAATATGTCCAAGAGAACTGACACTCATATGTTATGAAATAGGTGGCCACCTCCTTGTGAGGCATTATACAATGACTGATTACGCAAGAAAGAGGGATTCAAACGGACAGAGGCAGGGGAATCGGAAAGCTGGGAGGCAGAAACAAACAGTCAGGAAGGTAGATTTGCTTTCAAGCCACAAATTGACAGAGAGAGAAGCAATTTGAGAGTAGTAGGCAGTAAGTCGAAAGCAAAGAGAAGAAGCTGAGCTGACCTATAGAAGCAAAGGCAACATCGAGCCAAGATTATGACAGAGACAGAGAGGGTCAGAGAGTCTATGTACTCCAAAGAAGGCTTGAGAAATTCAAGCGCACTCCTCTATAATGCCTGTCATGTATGAGTCTCTGATTGGGCTCATACTACTGTGACTGATAGAGGTCAAGAGTTAGTAAGGAGAGTCTGTGTACTCCAGAGACTTGGGGGATCCAAATACAGTCTTACTGATTTGTATCTATTGTGTGAGACTCAAATTGAGCTCACTATTGTAAAAATACTTCTTTGAAAACATAATAGAGAGGCCACCACTAAAGGCTGGACCAGGAGACGTAGCATAGGAGTATTGGGTGAACTCCTTATTAAAATTGTTGTGTTTATATGTGTTTCCTATTATTTTTTCCTTAATTGCTTCATTGCCTGTGTATTTCACAATCTTATCGATCCATTGCATAAAATAACATAGGCACATCCATGAACATGAGTCTGTAATACCTTATTAATTGTCTTAGACCAATTTCAGATCAAGTGGTATCAGAGCTTTAGGTTGCTAAGGTTAGACAAGATTGTGCTGGATTTTTTTGTTGAATGCTAACTAGGAAAAAGCTCAAATTAGGATAATGAGAGTTGGTTGAAGCTAACCCAGAAATTGGAAGAGTCTATCCTAAGAGGAAAATGGCAGAAGAAATTACCTTGGAATCGGACTCCGAGTTCATGGACAGTTTCATGACCATGAGAGCCATGGTAGAAGAAATGTATAGAGAATTTAAGAAAGGTAGAGGTGAAGATTCTTCCACCTCCAAACAAGATAAAGGAGTAGAAAAATCTCTTCTAGTTTCCCACCCAGAAGGCAAAGGAAAAGAAGAAAAGCCCTCTCCACCATCTCCCCTATCATCACCTTCATCATCATCTTCTTCACATAAATAAAGCCCTGAAAAGAAAAATAAGAAACCTTCTTTGATTAAATTAGATGTGAAGTTTGATTTGCCAGTTTATGACGAAGAATTGAATGCAAAAAAGCTATATAACTGGATTAGACAGATTGATGTATATTGCAGAGTGCAGAACATCGATTCAGAAAGGAGAAAGATTCAGCTGGCTAGCCTACGCCTTGGAGGCACTGCCCTAGTATGGTGGGAAGGCAGGACACAAGCTGATTTGAAGAAGCATGGTAAAATTCTTTCTACCTAGAATGAATTTGTTTCTGCCATTAAAAAAACAATTCTATCCACTAGATTATATGCAACAAGCTATGATGAGTTGGAAAACTCTTTGCCAATTAATAGGGAAAAGTGTACAAAGCTACACCCAAGAATTTAGAAAAAGGGCTTTGATTCTAGGCATTTCTTTAGACTCACCTAAAACTCTGCTAAAGTATATAGGTGGTCTACATAGCTATTCAAAGCACACCATTCTCATGTTTAATCCTACTAGCATAGATGAGGTATCTGTTCAGGCTACACATCTAGAGGCTAGAGGCAAGAATGTGAACCCAAAAGTTGGGGGATCATCAAAATTCACTGCAAGCAAGAACAAGGAAAAGGGAAAGCAGAAATGGAAAGAGACAAATACAAATTTTGTACAAAAGACCAAGCCTTCATCCACTCATTACAATAAGGATGGGCATGATGATGAACATTTTTGGATTCTGCATCTGGAGCTAAGGCCCAAGAAGTTCGATGGAAAAAAGAAGAATATTGTTGTAGCTATTCAAAAGGATTTAGGGTCAGACTCAGGGGATGAAACAAAAATCACAGCCACAAGTATAAAAGGTAAAAATTTTGAAGCATCTACTAGTAATTCTGCACAATCTACTGATAATGAATAAAATGAGAGGAAAAGACATGAGCTTTTTCATATTAGACTTATTTCCAAGCATCAAAAGATTGATACTTTGTTTGATAGTGGCTCACAAGTAAAATTAATTTCTGAAGCAATTGTAAAGAAGTTGGGATTACTAACCACACTTCACAACAAGCCATATCCATTGGGTTGGGTATGTGATAAAGCAAAGCTACAAGTTACTAGACAATGCAAACTTAGGTTTTCTTTTGGGTCAACATTTGTAGATGAGTTTGAGTTAGATATCATTCCCTTGGATATATGTGGAATTGTTTTAGGAAGTCCTTAATTGGATGATAGAAAAGCCATTTTCTGTAGAGCTGAAAACAAGTATCAACTCGTTAAAGATGAAATCAAATATATTGTAAGAGCTCATAAACTCAAGAATAATTATACTCTCATAAACTCAGGGCAGATGAAAAGAATTGTAAATTCATGCAAACAATTTTTATTGATGGTTGTAAGGGAAAAGAAACCTGATAAAACCAATGTATTTGAAGGCTGTGATGCTAAACAACAAGCTGATTTAGAAAAGTTGTTTCAGAATATGATATGCTATTTCAAGAACCTAAAAGTCTGCCACCCAAAAAGGAAATAGTACATGATATTAATTTGTAGCAAGATGCTACATTGCCTAACATCGGAATGTACTGGTTGTCTGCTTTACAGAATGCAGAACTCAAGAAGCAGGTACAAGAGCTACTCGAGAAAGGGTTCATAAGACATAGCACATCACCATGTGGGTCTCCAATTGTCTTGGTGAGAAAGAAAGATGGCTCATGGAGAATGTGCATTGATTACCGAGCACTGAATAATATAACGATCAAAAATCATTATCCCCTTCCTCACATAGATGTTCTAATAGATCAGTTGAAAGAAGTTGTGTAATTTTCGAAGTTGGACTTGCATAGTGGCTACCATCAGGTCAGAGTTGCAGAGCAAGATGCATGGAACACTGCTTTCAAAACAAAGCAGGGATTGTATGAGTGGTTAGTTATGCCTTTTGGCTAACTAATGCTCCTGCTACTTTCATGAAAGTAATGAATGATGTACTCAGGAATTTTACTGATGATTTTGTCATTGTATATCTAGATGACATTCTTGTATTTAGTAAAACACGGGAAGAAAATTTGAAGCATGTAAAGCAGACTCTAGATGTTTTTGAAAGAGAAAATATTTATGTTAAGCCATCAAAATGTGAATTTGGAAAAACATATTTGAATTATTTGGGTCATATTGTAGGGGTGGTGAATTGAAGATAGATCCCTCTAAGGTTGCAGTCATTATAAACTTGCCTAAACCCAAATCTGCTACAGAAGTTAGAAGCTTCCTAGGAGCAGCATAGTATTGGAGAAAGTTTATTACTAACTTTTCCTTGATTGCAACTCCCTTACATGCTTTAACAGGATTGAACAAGGTGTTTCAGTGGGGAGGCAAATAGCAGAAAGCCTTTGACACCTTAAAAGAAAAGATTAGTACAACACCAGTACTAGCACTGCCCAATCTTCCAAGACCCTTTGAGATTGAACGGATGCCAGTGATATTTAATTCTGCAGTAGTTAATTATCCCACATATGATAAAGAATTGTATGCATTAGTACAAAGTGTGAAAAAGTGGAAACATTATTTAATGGGCAAAGAGACAGTTATACAAACTGATCATCAACCACTTCAATATTTACACTCACAAACTAAGTTGCAACGATCAAGACACTATAGGTGGATGGGTTTTCTACAACAGTTTCATCTAGTCATCAGATATAAGAAAGGCATACAAAATAAATTTGCAGATATGTTGTCCAGACCAATCATAAATGCATCTACTATACTTAATCATAACTTGGTATTGCATGAAAGCTACATTGAACAGTATGCTCAAGATATAGATTTCAAAGATGTATATGCAACTTTGAGTCATGGCAAACAAGTAGAAGAATTGGATTACCATGTTAAGGACCTAATCTTGTATCATTTTGGAAATTTATGCATTCCTCAAACCGAAAGAGTAAAGATAATTCAAGAAGCACACACTTCTCTAATATCAGGTCACTTTGGTGTAAGTAAACCAGTTGCATAACTGCAAATATTTTGTTATTGGCCAAAATTGAAAGAAAAAGTTTCTAGATATGTATGAGGGTGTACCATGTGTGCTAAAATCAAGCCTAACAATAGAAAACTAGGCTTGTACACTCCACTACCAGTTCCTTCTCATCCTTGGGAAAGTGTTTCCATGGACTTTGTTGGGGGACTGCCTAAATATAGAAAAGGTCATGACTATTTATATGTTATTGTGGATAGGTTTAGAAAAATGTGTATTTTAGTACCCTGTAACAAACAAATTATAGCTAAACAAACAACAAAGATGCTCTTTCAGCATGTATGTGTTCATTTTGGATTACCCACTTCCATTGTATCTGATCGCGATTCCCTATTTGTTGGGATGTTTTGGTCAAGTCTGTGGGAATTGATGGACACCAGACTGAAGAAGAGCACAACCTTTCATCCACAAACAGATGCCCAAATAGAGGTGGTCAACTGGAGAGTGATCCAGTTGCTCAGAGGCTATTGCAGCAAGCATCCCAAGATTTGGGATGAAAATTTATGTTATGTGCAACATGCTTACAACCGAGCTAAACATTCTTCTACACAAAGATCTCCTTTTGAGACCTGTTTTGGTTTCACACCAAGGTCTCCCTTGGATATTGTCTTTGGTAAAGACATAGTGGTTGATGGACACATTGATGTGGACAAGGCCAACAAGTTCATTGAACAAATCCAAGAGATTCACCAAGCATTACAAGAACAGTTGGAAAAGAGCTAAGCCAAGTACAAGGCAAGGCATGATAAACATCAGTTTGAGCATAGTTTCCAAGTTGGTGATCAAGTCTGGCTGTATCTCAGCAAAGATATAATGCAAGGTGAAGGTAAGAAGCTGAAGCCAATAAGGTATGGACCTTTCAAGATACTTGAGAAAATCGGTGAGAATGCTTTCCGCCTTGATTTGTCAGCTTACATGCACATCTATTCAGTAGTTAATGCAGAAAACTTGAGACTATTTGAACCTTCATTGATTGAAGATCCTGAAGAGTAGAGTCAATTGCCTTCTATTGATGATCTATTGCTTGAATATCTCAATGAATTGCAGGAAGATACAGTTCTGGACAAGAAGGTGAGAACTATGCACAGAGGGGATGTTGAGTACCTCAGGATTGGACTCAAAGGTTCAAAATCAAGCGGTGCAAGATGGATAGAAATTGGGCAAGCAAGGAATCTATATCCTCGCTTGATTGATGCTTAAAAACCTACTTTTGGTGGTCCAAAAGCTTTTTCAGTGGGAAGGCGTGATCCAAATAGGATCCTAGAACACTCTCTAAGTTTTCATGAACTCCTTAAAAATCATGCCAAAGATTCAAAGTCTTATAAAGGTCAATCTATCGGAGGGAATCCTCAGACAGTTGCAATGGCGATCAGTGTGGATCAACGATTGCGGTCGATCTAGTGCAAGGATAAATGGTAATGCACATTGACACCAGTCAACAAATGCAAGGACAAATTTAAGCAGCGGAGGTAGTTTCCAATATTGCAGGGAGAACCTCTTAGTGAAGAGAAGACCCTAGCACTTGGACCCTAAATAATTATAAAACGCGGAAAATATTGTTTCAGTTCCATCGGAGCGGGATTCCAAAAAATCGGCAAGATATCGGATGGGCTTCGAGTGGTAAGTGGTTTCAACCGAGCTCCGCCCGATGCCATACAACGATTGCCACGCGTCCTGGTAGAAGAGAGAGAAAACCGTTCACATCGGATGGGTAAACATCATGCTACTTAGCCCCCCGATATGAACGATGACTGTAGGATCTAGGGCCCCCAGATCAATGGTGGAGATGCATTCCAATGGTTGACCAGATTTGACAAGATTATAAAGAAAGATCACATAGGATTTGAAGTCCGATATGGACGATGTGTTGGCAGAAGGCCGTGTTTTGTAGGCACCCTTGGAGTTAACGAAAAAAATAGCCGTTTCAAATATGTCCAAGAGAACTAACACTCATCCATTATGAAATAGGTGGCCACCTTGGTTGAGGGGAAAGTACCCCGAGGGTCCTTTGGGTTAAGACTCTACCAGACTGAAAATTGCTTATTCAAAGAAACACACACACAGCCATTATCTTTACTGTAAGCAAATTCTAATGTTGAGGGTACGTACCTAAGGTCCTACGTTCGAGAAGGCCTTTAGGGTCCAAACCCTTCTTGGAGTTCCCTTCTTCTCCTTTGACCTGTAAAACAAACAAATCAAAGAACACAACAGTACATGGACAAATACTTATACATAAACCATCTTCATGCTATAAAGTTAGTTATAAAAATCTTAAGTAACTACTTGCATAAGAATTCAAAACAAGAATCTCATAAGCACAAAGAAAGATTGTTTCGGGAACCAAGACGTGTTTCTTTATATAAAGGCAAGTAAAGTACATATAACGGAAAGATTTCACCTGAAACACCTTTAGCAGGCTCCAAGCAAAGCTTCCTCCCGGATTCGTTCCAGCCTCAAGCCTCCAACAAGAGCTCCTTCCAAGTCTTACTCAATGATGACATAAAGGATGAATGATCACCAATACATATGGAAACAAGGGTTTCCTATGCAAAATGGGGGAAGTGCAGAAGGCACCAAGGACTTCAGACCTGGTCTAAGGGGAAAATCTCAGCATAATAATCTTGCTCTCTTTTTTCTCTCTCTTTTGGCCTTCCCTTTGATGTCTTTTTATACCATCTCCAAAGTAGTTTTTTAGTTAGGAGTTGGTTGGGAACAGTTGGGCCACGGGCACTAACAGGTGATCAGTAGGTAAAACCCGTGATCTCCACCCGAAAATAAGGAATTATTTATTTTTTTAAGTGTTTTAATACATACACGTGGGTTGGGTATACACAGACCCACGTGTACACGCATTTAACTCAGGGCAATGTCGCGTATAAGGGATAAAACACTGTTTTTTAAATTTTAGGACCAGGTCTAGAAGGAGGGGTTGCCCTAGGCCATGAGTACAACATCACAAACCATAAGAGTGAGATTTGGAGCTATAACAGATGCCCCCTAATATATGAGGTCAGAAGGGGAACATGATGGCCGAAATATATTATGTAAGTACATGGAAAGGAAGTCTTGTCGAGAAACCGAGGAGGACTTCACCAGAATTCAGCCTGCCAAGCCACCAAAAGGAGATCAGAAAGAAACACTATCTGAGGCGGGCATACCCATGCTCAGGAAAAGTAAAGCATGTCCGCATATCAAGTACAAGCGGATCCACTAAGTATACAAGTATAAATGACTGGAAGATACATAATGGATCATCTGATCATAATGAACAAGTACATGTCTGAATATCACATATAAGACTGTCAATGATGCTGAAAGATGCAACGGATCACTGATATCAAAGACTGATCCCAAAAGGTACCAACTAAACATGAAGGAATAGGATGGTACTGCACTGCAAACTCAGGTGCCAACATATAGAATGTCGCCATGAATGACTGCAACATATAAGATGGAGTGGTATCAACTAGTAGCAACAGGAGCAACTGTCAAGTGAACCAATGAATGCTGATACAACCTGAGGTCTTCACCGACCGCCGTGGTACATTTCTACACCATGGGAATAAATGATCTGAAGTCGACCATGTGAGAAATCGTTTGATTACCGGTCATTGATGTATACCGTTAACAAACGCGAGACTACTCACCGATAATTCTAGTTGAGGGGAAAGTACCCCGAGGGTCCTTTGGGTTAAGACTCTACCAGACTGAAAATTTCTTATTCAAAGAAACACACACACAACCATTATCTTTATTGTAAGCAAATTCTAATGTTGAGGGTACGTACCTAAGGTCCTACGTTCGAGAAGGCCTTTAGGGTCCAAACCCTTCTTGGAGTTCCCTTCTTCTCCTTTGACCTGTAAAACAAACAAATCAAAGAACACAACAGTACATGGACAAATACTTATACATAAACCATCTTCATGCTATAAAGTTAGTTATAAAAATCTTAAGTAACTACTTGCATAAGAATTCAAAACAAGAATCTCATAAGCACAAAGAAAGATTGTTTCGGGAACCAAGACGTGTTTCTTTATATAAAGGCAAGTAAAGTACATATAATGGAAAGATTTCACCTGAAACACCTTCAGCAGGCTCCAAGCAAAGCTTCCTCCCAGATTCGTTCCAGCCTCAAGCCTCCAACAAGAGCTCCTTCCAAGTCTTACTCAATGATGACATAAAGGATGAATGATCACCAATACATATGGAAACAAGGGTTTCCTATGCAAAATGGGGGAAGTGCAAAAGGCACCAAGGACTTTAGACCTGGTCTAAGGGGAAAATCTCAGCATAATAATCTTGCTCTCTTTTTTCTCTCTCTTTTGGCCTTCCCTTTGATGTCTTTTTATACCATCTCCAAAGTATTTTTTTAGTTAGGAGTTGGTTGGGAACAGTTGGGCCACGGGCACTAACAGGTGATCAGCAGGTAAAACCCGCGATCTCCGCCCGAAAATAAGGAATTATTTATTTTTTTAAGTGTTTTAATACATACACGCGGGTTGGGTATACACAGACCCGCGTGTACACTCGTTTAAATCAGGGCAATGTCGCGTATAAGGGATAAAACACTGTTTTTTAAATTTTAGGACTAGGTCTGGAAGGAGGGGTTGCCCTAGGCCATGAGTACATCATCACAAACCATAAGAGTGAGATTTGGAGCTATAACACACCTCCCTGTGAGGCATTATACAGTGACTGATTACGCAGGACAGAGGGATTCAAACAGACAGAGGCAGGGGAACCAGAAAGCCGAGAAGTAGAAACGAACAGTCAGGAAAGCATATTGGCTTTAAAGCCACAAATTGACAGAGAGAGAAGTAGGTTGAGAGCAGTAGTCAGTAAGCCGAAAGCAAAGAGAAGAAGCTGATTGGACCTATAGAAGCAAAGGGAGCATCGAGCCAGGATTAGGACAAAGATAGAGAGGGTCAGAGAGTCTATGTACTCCAAAGAAGGCTTTAGAAGTTCAAGTGCACTCCTCTGTAATGCCTGTCATGTATGAGTCTCATATTGGGCTCATACTACTGTGACCAATAGAGGTCAAGAGTCATTAAGGAGAGTCTGTGTACTCTAGAGACTTGGGGGACACAAGTACAGTCTTACTGATTTGTATCTGTTGTGTGAGACTCAAATTGAGCTCACTGTTGTAAAGACTCTGCTTTGAAAACATAATAGAGAGGCCACCACTAAAGGCTGGACTGGGAGACATAGCCCAAGAGTATTGGGTGAACTCCTTATTAAACTTGTTGTGTTTAGATGTGTTGCCTATTATGTTTTCCTTAACTTCTTCATTGCTTGTGTATTTCGCAATCTTATCGATCTGTTGCATAAAATAACATAGGCACATCCATGCACATGGGTCTGTAATACCTTATTAATTGTCTTAGATAAATTTCAAATCATTATGCTAACAAGAGAGCTTAAGCAAGATGACATACCTGTGTGTAAGATGCCTTGATGATGCTTCTTGTTGGAGAATGATGTCTCTGTGCTATATATTTGTTGCATATATTTTTTTATTGGCCTCCTTCGATGTTTTTTTTCGTTTAAATTGCAGGTACTGGAGAGTGATGCTAATGATCATGCTACTACTGCTAAGGTCTAAGGGAGCTTCCTTGACATTGGGATCTCTATGTTGAAGATGACTACAACCTGTGAAATTTTGTTTTGTTGGATAGGTTGCTATAATATTTCCTATAGGAAACCTACAAGATGTCCTGTAACTGCCTCTCCCCTAAACTTTTCATTTTTTTTCACTTATGGAGCATGAGGATTTTTGTCATGGGTAGAGGAAGGGTCTAGTGATTGGTAGGTGACAGGTATAGCCTTCAGGTATTGTCCCCTTGTCCTTTATTCTCACCTTCTTCTAGTTGTTTTTTTTTTCTTTCTGAAAACTGTAATCTTTTTGGAACTGACTTATTGGATGAATGTAGGGGTAATCATGATGGTGAGAGGCATGGTGGTGAAGTGGTGGAGTAACATTTTTTTTTTTTTGACACAGTCTGGTCATCCTCTTGCTCTAGGGTCACTTTTCTTAGGATTCCCAAGCCACTATAATTCCTACATGATCCTCCTGTAGGTTTTCAAGGAATCCTGTAGGATTACAGGGAATCATGTAGAAAACACAGAGCCTATGTAAACTGAGCTGGAGGAGTTCATAAATGGAGGGATTGATGGGATAATGAAGAAGATGGGAGGGAGGAATGAAAATATGAATTGTATAGGTCCTTATGCTCCTCTCTTATTGCTTTGATCCTCCTCCTGCTGACTTGCAAACAACATTTTCAATGTTTTTCTTTTCTCTCTTTTTTTTATATATATTTTTTGCTTTTTTCTGGAAAACAACTACTCTGCCTCCAAGAGTTTTTCATCCTAGCTGCTTGCCCTAGGTGCCTCAAAAGAGGTTTTCACCCAGAGATCTTTTATTTTTTCTTTTTTCGACACCATTGGGCCGCCTCAAGAGGTTTTCAACCCAACAGTGGGACTTAGGTGCCTCATGGAGGTTTTCACCTGAGCCTCTTTATTTTTTTGTTTTTTGTTTTTCTCTCTTTTTTCTTTTCTTTTTTTAGGGACTTGATGGTGTAGAGGCTAAGACTTGCTCCACCACCATCACTGTCTTGCTAATTCCCTTGATGAATTCTTGCTTTGAGAGGATTTTCTTGTAGACCATCAATCTGTGCCCATTGACAAGTAAAGGAATAGCCTCTGTGTCAATGGTTCTTACCTGTATTGAACCATTATCGTGATATTTGTCTATGACATAAGGCCCTAACCATCTAGTCCTTCACTTGCCTTTAAAATCCTTGCATCTGGAATCATACATCAGAGTCCAATCACCTTCTTGAAACTTTTTTCCTTTATGTTCTTGTCATGCTATATCTTCATTTGAACTTGAGTCACCTCTGTGTGCAAGAGGGTCTGCATTCTAAACTCATCTAACTCATTCAGCTGGAGAAATCTCTCTTGTTGCAGCCTAGTGAGATCTAGATCTAGTTGTGTTGCCATTATTAAGGTGTTGTATTCAAATTCAATGGACAATTGGGCCTTCTTCCCATAGACCTGCTCATAAGGAGTGAATCTAGTGGTGGTGTTCTAGGTGGTATTGTAGGCCCAAGTGGCCTCAACTAATCTATCTGCCCAGTCCTTTCTGGTGCTGCTAATCACTTTTTTCAAAATGCCCTCTAGCACTCTGTTGGTTAGCTCCACTTGCCCATTAGCTTGTGGGTGGTAAGGAGTGGACGTTCTATGCTTGATCTTTTGTTGGCTTAACAATTTTTCAATCATGGGAGATGTAAACTAGCTGCCTTGATCAGTGACCAGTTCTCTAGGGTTCCCAAACTTATAAAATATATTTTCCCTTAAGAACTCAGCCACATTTTCCTCTATTGTTGCTTTGATGGCCTTGGCTTCAGTCCACTTGGTCAAATAATCAGTGCACACAATGATGTACTGCTTTTGCATATATGGAGAGTCAATGGGTTCAATGAAATCCATTCTCCACTTGTCAAATGGATCGAAATTCACTTGAGGTTACAGAGGTATTTTATCCTGTGGGGCAGGTTTCCCCATCCTTTGGCATCGATCAAACTGACTAGTATACCTCCTCACATCCTGGTGAAGAGTGGGCTAGTAATAACCAACTTATAGCACCTTGAATACTATCCTTTTGGCTGCAAAGTGACCTCCACAAGGCCCATCATGACAGGTCAGAAGGATTTCAACAAATACCTCCTCCGTGAAACATCTTCTCAGAATTTGATCTAGGCCTAGTTTGAAGAGGTTGCCCCAATCCAAGTGAATGGGGCACTCTTCCTCACAATATTGATTTTTTTCTTAGAGGAAAAATTTGTTGGATACTATGTAGACACAAAGTATTTTCTATGTCAGCAAACCATGGAGAGAGAAATAAAATGGTGGATAAGTGTTCATCCGGTAACTAATCATCAACCATTCCTTGGAAAGTGCAGTTGTTATGAAAAGGACTACAGGTGTTATCTTATTTGAGTCCACCTGTAGTCCTTTTCATAACAACTGCACTTTCCAAGGAATGGTTGATGATTAGTTACCGGATGAACACTTATCCACCATTTTATTTCTCTCTAGGGGATTATTAGTTACCGGATGAACACTTATCCACCATTTTATCTGCTACAGGGATTCTAGGGTCTAAATACTTCGGGTAAATTACCTGCCCCAACATTAAGTTGAACACTTGTCCAATGACATTAATTCTAGGGGTGTCTATTTTTCGCCTCCCTGGATGTTTTGAACACTTCTCTTTAAGGAATTTTTTGTAAACAGGTACATCCTTGATGGCTTGGAGAAGTGGAATTTTGACACATAGGTTTTTCAATTCACCCAGAAGTTCATTCTCTTCTGGGGTAGGCTGGACTGGATGAGTTAATCTTTTAGGAAAGGGTGGTGGATTCATTCTAGGCATGCTTTCCTCTCTTTCCTCTTCACTCTCTCTAGGTGGAGGTGGAGGTTGGTTGTCTGTGTGTACTCTTTGAGATCTTAGGTTGATTTCCTGAATCTCCATAGCATAAGTAGGATAAGATGTCTCTCCACTATACATTTGCTATGCATGTTTGTTGTTTGGGTTCGGATTTGGCTGGGCAGGCATCCAAGGTTGTTTAGGTGGAGCAGGGTGTAAAAGTTGTGGTTGAGTAGGAGGTGAAGGCAATAAAGCTGGAGAATTGTTGTATGCGGGCCTCCACCCCTGGGGTGGTGCATTCCACTAAGGTTGTGGTAGAGTATATGGCTGAAATGACTAGCTAGTTGGTTGGGAATGGTACTGAGGTGTAAAAGACTAAGGAGGAGGTGTAGACAAGGAGGGATGCATAGGGGACCCCCAAGAGGGAATGGATGTGTTCTGGTTAGGGTTGTAATATGGATGGGATGACCCTTTCATGCCCTGTTGGTATGGCCGAGGCCCTTGGGGTCTCCTTTGATTTATGTGGCAAAGTTCTTCAGTCACTCCTTCAGTTCCCTAATACACAATTTTTAGTCCAGGTAGAGAAGGGAACTTGTGTGTGGAGTGGTTTTCTTCACATGTGATCTGATAATCACGCTATGAGTGACCTCAGTTAAAGATTCATTTAATAAAGGTATTACAGAATCATGTGCTGGTGTGTGTGTCTATGTTATTTAGCAATGGATCGATCAGATTGCAAATACACAGACACTTGAAATGGAAAGACAACAGAGAAATATAGAAAAAAAATACAAGAACACAAGAAATTAATAAGTAGTTCATCCTATCCTCCAAGGACACATATCTGGTCCAGCTCTCAGTGGTGGCCTTATTTTATTGTGTCTTAAGCAGAGAATTACAATGCAGGAGCTAAATATAAGTCTCATGGAACAGATTTGCTTAGCAGGGTGGTTCTTGGATTCCCAAGCCACTGGTGTGCACAAACTCTCTTCCTACCCGCTCTTTGACCTCTCTGGTCTGACAGATCCTCTCGGAGATGGTTTGAATCTCTCAAGCTCTTTGGTGATCAACGCTGCCTTTGGTCATCTCAGCCCTCTGTCTTCTTTCTGCTTTTCCTTCACTGTCTTCTTTCTTCTCTGTCTTCCTCTCTGGGTTTCATCCTCCTCTTGGGGTTCTCGTGTCTTTCTGCTTTACCTGTGCATGGTTTTAAGGCCATTCGTTCCCATGGTCGTTTGATACCTCTTCCACTTCCCGTCAGATTGACTTCTGCAGCTACGCTTGGAGTTCCCTGTTTGGCGTCATCATCAGGCTCACAAGGAGTGGCCACATGTCCTCCTGTAAACTACGCCAGCCTGCTTCGTCCGTTAAATTCTTCGGTTACGTCGTGGAATGAGTCTTCCTCCATCGTGGTGGTCAGAGAAGACCTCAAATTCTTCTAGATAGTGGCTTATTCCCTAGTTAAATCGAGTTTGGCCATCGGGCGCAATATCAACCGTCAAATCTGGATCCCGTAGACCCAATGTCGTCCGCTTATTTCACGCAGTTGACTTCCTCGACCATTAGCGCACGATGAGTGGTGGTTTTCTCTCTCCCCCACTCACCATGTATTGATCGCTGAGTGGGATCGCTCCAATTTCACCAATTCTGCTTACCACTTAAGGAGCCCCCGATCAATACCGCCAGTTTCGGAGTGCGGGTCACGCCTTGTCCTTTAGCCTTTTCACCTTTTGTCCCACGGTTCTCCTACTCCCCATGGGATCGGGCGCTTGGGGGTCCTCCATTTTGAGGGTTTTCTCCGCATCAAAAACCACCTCCGTTTCCCGATCTAGGCCTCTGTCACACGGAATGAGTCAATATTGCAGACAAGATAGACCTTCCTAGAATCTAACGATATCTAGTGATAAGCAAGCTAATCAAAAACTAACTTTCTCTAACTATGCATTTATAAATAAAGGCAAACAAGTGTTTAGGCCTACCTTGGGTCCAATGCAAGTTTTTGGAAGCCTCGCTCCTTTGATATAAATGAGCTCCCTTAGTGCGAATCTGCAAACACAAACAAGCAAACAAATTAAATAACACCTGAAAAGCCAATATCATAAAGCATACTTAACATGATGATCAAGGAATTCATGAAACAAATGACATAAGACAATTTGTTGAGAAAAATGAATCTGATTGTATTAATTCAAATCAAAGAAGAACTTTACAACCTGTGCCTTGATGCTGTACAAGCTCCTCCCAGGGTCCAACAAGAAGTCTCCTCTACTTTGACAAGTTTCACTCTCTTCCCAATGAATCCAAAAAGGTATGTGATCTCTCCTCTTAAGCTTAACTAGGAAGTCTCAATTCCACCAGCATTTACCCTAAAAAATGTTCAGCTTCTAACCTCCCTAGCAACCAGCCCAATACCTTAATTTATAGTGCAATGGAGGGAAGTTAATAGGTTGTCCTTCAAAGGGATAAAGCCCTCCTTCAAAGGGATAGCTCCTCTCATCAAGGGATTAGCTCCTTCTCTTTTGGGATGCATGAACCACCTAAGAGCGACCTATCCACGTCAAAATTCCTTCTAGAATCATCTAGAATTAACCCAAAGTGAGTTTTTTAGAATAAACTTGCGTATTTTTGACTTTCACAGGGGTCCGCACCCACTCCTTTAGGGACAGAGTGGGTAGGTTCCCAGTTTTTGTGAACAGGGGGTGCGGGACCGCAGGCAACAGTGAGAGAAAGTGCGGAACTAGAGCTTTGTTGATTTTCAATGTCTTTCTCTCATTTTCAAAGCTTGACTTGAAGAGCTGAGGTCTGAGACTTGCTTAGGAGGATAGTACAAGTGATGATAGACCCATACTGACTGCAAATAGTAATGGTGACGATATTTTTGTGTAACAGATTGCCCCCTAAAGTGCGAAGTCTGTAGTAGATGAGGATTTCATTTATCATTTAGGAAGAGTGAAGTACTTTATCATTTCGAGGATCATCTTGTGGAGAGCCCAGTTGGAACCTGTAAAAGACATTCAATGAAAAATATATATATGAGATCATATCATCGCTGAGGTATGCATTCCCATTCTCAGATCAAAACTGACTTAGAAAACTAACTACTGCTCTGATATAGGAATGATATTGTAATACATCACAAGTATAGACACATGTAGACACAGTATGGACGCAACCATCTGTTTATGAATAGTCTACAATATAATGAATACAAAATTCCTCGCAGCCTGGATTGCGGAAACTAGATCTAGGGTCTTCATTTCTACTTCCCGAAACAGTACGATTCTATCCATGCGAATGAATGTGTTGAAGTCGAACATGGTAGAAACCACTTGATTACCAGTCAATGATGTAAACTGTTAACAAGTGTGAGAGAAACCACCAGTGATGTCAATGGCTCTCAAAGTACCCAGTACAATCCATGAGATGTGAATAGACGTGTTGATGTCGAACATGTCACAGAGTCCTTTGATCGAAGGTCAATGATGCAACCTGTCGTCAAAGGCGAGAAACCTGCCATTGAGGCGTGTTTATCCCAAGGTACTGACGATTTCTAGATCATCTTTCTAGATAATGAGCTGAAGTCGATAGAAAGCGATCCGTCGCAGGCAAGCCCACAACACGAAATCATAGATCATGTTGAAGAAATTTAGTTGCAAGGACTGACTCAGGGATGGTCAAGATGGATGACAGATATTTTGCAGATGAATGGCTTATTGGCAGTGACCTCTTGAACACATAACGACACAACAGATGGTTTGGTGACAATTGACCCAAAGTTAATACCCAGAAATCGGCTGAAGACTTTCAATGTGGTTTGATCAACTATTTAGGCAAAGGATTTCCCAACCTAGGTGAATAAAAGTGTCGTGTTCAAGAATGGTTACAAAGTATGACAAACAGGCTCATTTTTCTCTCTTTTCCCCCACCATTTTTGGCAAGTACCTCTTTATCTTTGACAAGCTTGAGGAGGATAACATTTGCTTGATAAGCTCATCCTTCGGATGAGTCCAACTTAGTTTAAATTCGAACCCTAAGAAGGAGTGGTTCGTTCTTGTTTGTAATTGAACAGGTCCTTTACTGTTAAACTTTAACGAGTCCAGTATAGGAGAAACTCGGCGTTTTTCAATTTTAGATAGTCTGAAAAAACTTAAGAAGACTCCAAGGTTGACCTTTTTCATAAATTTGTGTCTCCCAAGCTCGAAAAAGTATAAAATAATACTTGAGAGAACCACTTGATCTTTACGACCAAGGAGTACTTTTCGTAATTAGTGCCCCTGATCCGAAAAAAAGTAAAAAAGCGACCAATGACACGTCGTTTTATAACCAATATCGAATTTGAAATGACAAAAATCCGGCAATCTTTTCATGTTTTTACGGTCAGAAAAAGAGCTATAAGTGGACCATCTTTTTAGTTCCATTTTAACGAGTTTAAAAAGAAAAACTCGGCGATCTTTTCATGTTTTAGGAGTCAAAAAAGAGCTTAAAGGTGACTCTAAATGTTTTTTCATCGAAAATGATCGATTTCGCCTGAACAATCCGTTATCCTGAACAAAAATTGCAAACATTACTCATACCTGTTTGAGATGGATAAAAATGCTGCAAAAGTTACCTTTCTAAAGTGAAACATAAACAAATTTACAATTCGTTTATTCAAAAAACTTATAAAAAGGGCTTTCGTCAATTCATTTTTACTGTTTAAGATTTGGGTGAGAAAATAATGCTTTTGTTCAGAAACTTCCCATGAAGATTTCGGAAAATCCATCCAACGGAATCGAACGCCGTCTCTTCCAGGTAATCCACATCATCCTACTCTTCAATTTCAACCGTTTCAATTTTTGTTTTATGGTTTTATTTCATTTTTTTTTAGAGGGTTTTTAGGCTAGAAACCCGCGCGCGGGGGCCCGTAGGCATGACACTGGCAGCCCGCAGACCCCGAATTTTTCTCAATGGGGAAAATGTCAGGGGTCCATACCTTCCATGAAGGCAAGGTGCGGACCCACGCACTGTCTCTAATAGAGAGGGTGTGGTCCCCGCAGCAAGGGTTTTTAACCAAAAAATTCTCAAAATTGACCCAAACAATTTAATTTCTTGCATTCTAATTTGCCTTTTTGTTGGATGCAGAGTGTACATCATGCTTGATTGGCGAGAACAGGAGCATGAGGACATAGATCTTGCCACGTTAAATCACCAACCTTCGATCGATGCATTGAAGGCAAGCGGCTTGTACAAATTCTGGGCCATACCTGGCATGAGGGCCCAGGTGGACTTCTTGCAATGGCTGGTAGACATGTGGAGCATACAGGACTAGTGCTTCTTCATGGGTGGCCACCAGCTCGAAATTTAGCCAGCAAACATATACTTTTTGACTGGTTTGCCTAAGAGAGGTGAAGACTTGACTCTGTTCGAGACTAGGCCAGGTGGCCAGTCTGTCGATAGCCTCTGGCTAGAGTTCTGCAACAACCAGGCTAGAGACAAAGGGATAGACATTAAAACCATATCCCGTCCTAAACTCATGGTGATTGCGTTTATTGTTACCAGGCTTTGCGGGAGTGCCTCACTACATATTGCCACCGGATCCCAGATGCGGATGGCAGTTGACTGCTTTCGAGGCACCATCTTCAACTGGTGTGATGCTGTGTTGGCTAATGTAAAAGGCCAACTAACCAGAGCCAAGAACAGACAACTGAAGACGTTTGGTTATGGGGCTTTCGTTGTGAGCTTTGTTCTGGAGAGGGTCCGAATGTTGGTCCCGCAGCACCTCATTGTTGGAGCTGGGCTTCCTCGAGAGCCCAAACTGATGCGATGGGTTGCAGTTATGGCCCATCATCCTGATGAGGGGACAAAGGTCATTCGATTCAAACCTGAGTATTTCCATTGGTTGGAAAACCAGGTTTTTTCTATTCAGGACTTCCCTTATGCTGGGGTATATTTTCGCGGTGACCCAGACATGGCTCTTCCAGCAGGAGAGCAATGGGATGACTCAGGTAAAATCATTTTCAACATTTTCCTATTTAATTTTTTTTTTGTTTTTATGTCATCCCAAAACTGATAGTAAAAATTTTAATGTAGATGTGGGTCCACAGCGACCAGCCACTCTCTGGCCTTACGAGAGGAAACAACCAGCTGCAGTGGTGCCAGCCCCACAGGACGAATCAGCGGAGACCTTGGCCAAGTTGGAGAGTCATCTAGAGCACTTGACATGGGACATTCCAGAGACTGGCATAGATGACATTCCTCGTCGACTACAACACTATGTGATTGGGGTCCCAGGACCTTTTAGGAGGTTCCTTTGCAAGGTGGCCCATACAGTGGTTTCTTATCGAGATCATCACCATTGATAGGATGATCGCCTATTGTAGACACATATGACATTTTTGCTTTTTGTACTTATCATTTTTGCCGATCATAAGGTGTTTTTCAACCTATGATCGAGGACGATGTATATTTTGACACACTCCTATATATATCACTATTACCGGCTTATCTTGTAAAACATGTTATGGAATGCTTTTAAATTTACATGTATGATTATTGCAAATGTCTACTTAACATTCGAGAAGCAATTGCACCTGCTCATGTATTTAAAGATCTTGGAATATGCTGATATTCAATATAATCAAATTCACGTTCCAAGAGACACATTCTCAAAAATAATCTCAATAACACTGGATTTCTAATGGCATACACTCTATTAAGCTGTAATACAATGAGTTTAGAATCTAACCTCACTATCAAACTCCGAATCCCAAATGAAATAGATTCAGATAATAACTCAATCACTACACTATACTCAGCAATGTTGTTCGTTGTTTGACCAATGCTTACCCCATGCATAGATACCAACTCGTCAGAGGGTGAATAGATAACCCAAGCTGCAGAAGAAATGTTCCGTGTATTACGACAAGCACCATCAGCGAAACCTATGTATGTTTGGAGAGGCATCGACATCTGGAATATCAAGAGTAAAACCAAGATAAGTAGGAATAATGACGAAAAACACTCTCTAAGCTAAGCACACTTTTTAAACTAAAACACATTAGTTAGAAAGAAAACTATCCTAACTAAAAATCTCCATACCCATTCTTTAAGCATAATACCTCTTCAGGTAAAGATCATTTCTGGGTTTACCTAAAGAGTCCCTGTCAAAGTCTACCAATTCATAGGCCCCTTTTGCTAGCTTTCGCTTGACAACAGAGGGACCATGCCACATAGGAACGAATTTTCCAGTGCCTAATTTATCATTAGCTTGATTGTACAATAAGACTAGATCTCCTTCCGAAAAATTTCAAGGGGTCACATTTCGATCATAATGAGCTTTGATACGTTTTGCGTGAGTTTCGATCGCCAATGCAGCATCACGTCGATTCTCATCTAATTGAGCCAAGTATAACAAACATTTTTCCTCTTCGGAAGTGGCTGGAAGTAACTTGATGGCCATTTGCAATGACGAGATTTTGCATTCAATGGGTAACACAGCTTACAGACCATAAACTAGTTGGAAAGGAGTGAACCCTATTGACGTTTTTACGGAGGTTCGATACGCCCAAAGCGCTAAAAATAGCATGTTATGCCAATTCGACTGATGAATCCCAATGATTCGTTGGATCATGATGACTAAAAATTTGTTGATGGATTCAACCAGACCATTAGCTTGTGGATAATAAGGAGTTGAACTATCGTGAGGCAAGCCAAGCTGGCCTGTAAGTTCGGTCATCATAACGTTTCGAAAATGATGCCCATGATCAGTGATAATCGCTTGTGGAACACCAAACCTAGAAATGATATGATTGAACACGAAAATTGCAGCTGTTTTGCTGTCTGCCTCAAATGTAGGCATTGGCTCAGCCCACTTGGTAAAATAATCTACCGCAAGGTTGATATACGCATGCCCCCAGGCCGAGTGAGGGTTACATGTAATAAAATCGATACCCCATTTGGCAAAAGGACCAACAGTAATTATAGGGTGGAGAGGAGCAGGTGGAGCGTGCATTTTTCGATCAAAAATTTGGCAGTTGTGGCATTTTCGGACCACGTTAATACAATATTTAAACAAAGACGGCCAGAAGTAGCCAGCGCACAATATCTTTTGGGTTGTGGCATACCCAGACATATGACCGCCACACGCTCCAGAGTGACAGTCATTTAGAACCCTTTCAACTTCCTCGTGAGTTAAACAATGTCGAAAAACAGAGTCCGCCCCACGATGATAAAGAGTATCTCCAATAATTCTGAATTGTTGGGACTGGAATCGTATTTTTCGATATTCTGACCTTGAAATTTCTGGCCGAAAGGATTGGGTATGGAGATAAACAATGATATCCCCATACCACGGATCTAAAGTGTTGATTAGAAACAAGGATTCATCCGCAATGGGCTCCTCCGCCACAGTTTCCGTGTCAGCACGCGGGAAGTCACACATTAACTCCAGCAAAAACTAAAACACATTTCTTAGACTTAGATTTTTCAAATTCCAAGTCGAACTCCTGCAGGATCACAATCCATTTGGAGTACTTGCCCCCTAGCAATTGCTTGGTCAAAATGTAGATCATAGGGTTACAATCAGAAACCACTGTAGTTTTACGTACTAAAATGTAGTGACGAAAACGTTGGACAACTTGAACAGTTGCCAATGCCAATTTCTCCACATGTGAGTATTTTAGCTCAGTTCGATTTAAAGTTCGACTAAGGTAATATATCACATGTTCAGTACCGAATTCATCTTCCTGAACTAAGACCATTCCAATGGTGGAATGAGAGGCGACGAGATACAAGAAGTAGTCCTGGTTGTAGTTGGGAGGATGCAATAACGGTGCATGGGTCAACGCATGCTTTAGTGCATCAAAAGATTTCTGAGCTATCTCATCCCAATAGAATGGAGTATTCTGTTTCAACAACCGGGTAAAACCCTTTGTAACCTCAGCGTAGTTAGGAATGAATCGTTGTAAAAACTTTGCTTTCCCTTGCAAACTTTGGAGTTGGCGAAGACTCGAAGGAGGAGGCAATTTGACAATAGCTTCAACTTTCGAGGGATCGACGCGAATGCCGGCTTTCGAAACAACAAACCCCAGCAACTGACCCGTTTCTATACAGAAAACACACTTGTGTGGATTCAACCTAATCCGATAATTCCTACACCTCATAAAGATTTCTCGTAAATGGATGAGATGATTAGCTCGATGTAATGAATGAGCAGGAAAATCATCGAGATAGGGTTGCACAATGTGCTTGATGTCATGAAATGCCTAAGACATGGCCCTTTGAAAAGTTGCCCCAGCATTCTTGAGCCCAAAAGGTAATTTGCAATAAGCAAATGTCCCCCATGGACAAATGAAAGCCATTTTTGGTTGATCGGCAGGTAGAATATTGATTTGATTGTATCCGGAAAAACCATCCATGAAGGAGACTATTTCGCTGCCTGCACAATCATCAATGATTTGATCGATATAGGGAGTTGGGTAATTGTCCTTTGGACAGGCTCGATTAATGTCCCTATAATCGATACATATTATTATTGTCCCTTGCTTTTTTTTAACCAGAACAATATTCGATACCCAATCCATTAACGGAATCGGATAAATGAAACCTGCTTTAAGTAATTTTTCAACTTCTGCTTTAATAGAAGCAGCTTTTCTTGGGTGAATCTAACGCAAACATTGTCGGACGGGTTTAGCGTCCGGGTAAGTTTTGATTTCATGAACAACAATTGCGGGGTCAATTCCTAGCATTTCCTCATATGACCAGGCAAACACGTCGCAGAATTCTTGAAATAGGGCCTTATATATTTGAATTTCATCTTCTGTACACAAGGCACCTATATGAATGTTCTCAACAATTCCAGGCTTAACCGAAATGTCAATAGGAATAGTTCGAGAAATGTTTCCCAAATTTAACTCTGAATCATGATTTTTCATTGGATTCTGAGGTTCCTTGACATATTCAGTCGTAAAAATTGATGAAAAATCATTTTCAAAACGATCATTCTCGGGTAAAAATGAAGATCGGTGATGGAGATCTTCCCATGGTAAATCATCGACACATAGGATTTCACGAATTTTCTCATCAGAGTAAACAAGTTCAGAAAAATTTGTTGAATTTGAGTTTGACGTGAAAAGTGATTCCTCATGGACTGCATTCATTAAGTCAATTTTGGTTGAAGATGGGTCGAAAAATGACTGCACAGCCTGATACGCAATTTCATATGGACTCAAAGGCATAACATCACCAAATGAGTCTATCTCAGATTCAGAAGGTACGATCCAAGGATCATCATAAACAATGGTGTCTGACGAAATCATATGAATGGTTGCAAAAGAAGACGATGCGTTGATCAGAGGAAAAGGAAAAGTTCCCAGTAAACCAGCATCTTTAACTAGTCCTACTCCAACATCCTTATACGGGATAGTCGTTTGACCGACTTGCTGAATGCTTTCAGAAGAGGCTGGGTCGGATGAAAAGTAAGCTAGCTGGTCTATTATTACGATCTTTCCATTATGAGGAAACTTTATAACTCGAAAGACCAATGAAATGACAGCTGTCATAGTGTAAGACCAACTACGACCCAAGAGAAGGTTGTAATCTAGAGGGGCATCAACCACCTCCACATCTAGATTAACAGTTTTACCTTCAACCCCTATAGGTAAATCCTATAGAATGCCAAAAGGATGAAACCCACGGCCATAAAAGGCCTTTAGAATCGTCGGGGATTGATTTAATGAAGGAGAACCAAGCGATCTCCAACACTGTATCGACATAATACACGTTGAGGCTCCCTCATCAATCACAGTCCTATCAATAGGTCTGTTTTTGACTATCACTGGGATTTGGAAAGCCATTTGATGAGGTAAGTGCGGTGTACTATTTTCTAGATTGAAAATTATTAGGTTCGAGTCCTGAACGTCAACAGCTCCTATAGCTGACAAAAGTAATTTACGCTGTGCTGGGCATGATTGCAGCACTTCCAAAGCCGACATTGTTGAAGGTGAAACAGCTAAGTCTTCAACAATGTTATAGTTCTGAGCCGCTCTCACATGTGGATTGAAAGTTGACTTTCGAAGTATACCCTTGGCGGGCGGTTTGATTACTAAGTCTGGATTAGGTTTCTTGATCTATAGTGGATCGGAACCGGGAGCTGAGGTTGATGGGTTAGAATGAGAAGATTCTGCTTCTTTACCATCAACATGACTTTTACTACCATAATCATGCGATCGAGTCACAATCCTAACATGGGACATCATCAGTATGGGTTCTTCACTGGCATTCGAGGAAGAACCTATCATCTTACTCTCTTGACTTGGAAAAGGATCCTTCAAAACAGCAGGCGTTTGGGAACCTTTGACAATCTTCGCAACCTCTGCACGATGAGGGCAGTCTCTTGTAAAATGCTCTTCCTCGTAAATGAGACAAGGATAACGAGGTTTGCGTTTCTCATCATTTGAATCCGCTTTTTCTGGTTTCTCTTTTGAATTTTTATCTGTTTTATTTTTCTTCTTCCCTTTCTTCTTACCACCGGATTTTGATTTGGCTGTAGATGACTCCACAACATGAATATCGGCAGAATTCTCCGCGGAAGAATCTCCTGTCGGGGAACCTGGCAAGGTTATGATAGGAGAAGAATTCTTGTAAGACTTCTTCTTACTTTTGGTATTAACCGTACCAATCATACTGTCAACGGCATGAGACCCTGAAGGAGCTGCAGCGATTTGATTTTGCTTAGGAAGATAAGGGATTTTCTCATGTAACGTACCTAACTGAGTATAAACTAAGTCAAGGTACTGTGCTTGAGCAATTACTTGCTCCTCAGTAACAACTCCGTCCTTAGCTACATCCTCAGTGATCTTTGGCAATAAAGATTTTACAAACCATTCAGCTAAGATCTGATCCAGAATAAAAACCTTCACTAAACGCCATCGACGTCTCCGTTCATGAATATGATCCGAAATGTAAGTGGACGTCGACTGCTTTAATGAAGTTAGTAATTCCGTGCCATTGTCATATTTGACTGGCAACTGAAAATGAGTTAAAAATGAGGTAGCTAACTGACTAAAGTTATAAAAAGTGGCTCGTGGTAACTCAATGTACCACTTGGCCGCAAGACCAATTAGAGTGCGCTGGAAAAGCCTTAAATGTATTGAATCATCTGAAATGGACTTAGACGCACACCAGAGGTGATAAGTCATCACATGGTTTGACGGATCCTCTCCTAATTTGCCTTCAAACTTAAGAATATCACTAGGAAACTTATTCGGCATTGGTGGCCAAAACGGAAGATAGTTAATGGGATCGTTCGTTAGGCACGACAAGTCAGGCAAGTCCAAAGTTACGATAAACAGTAACTGACGATTAGGGTCCCTAAAACTCTGGGTCATGAGACCAGCGCTAGGAGGAGGATATCTAGGATAACTAGGAATAGGAATTGCATTTGGGATATTGTATCCTCCCGGAAAACTAGGATTAACCGGACCATACTGGGGTTGTTGAGGTTGTTGATACATATACCCAGGGTACGGTTGATACTGATAGACTGGCTGCTGCACAGCCGAACCGAATTGGTACTGTCCCTGGTACGGTTGATAAGTAAATTATGGTTGACTTGTGACAACCGTACTTAAACCAGGTTGTCCTACAGGCATTTGAATTGAAGTTTGAATTGTGGATCCAGACTAGGGTAAAGATGTCTGAGGAGTTGATACAGGAATAGTAGAAACCGGAGCTGTCGATACTCCAGAAGTAGGTGGGGTTGATTGAACAGATGTTGCGGCAGTTGCAGCAGCAGTTTGAGGTGGAGTACAAGGCGTACTAGGCCTAGGCTGAGAAACTACCGAAGGTACAAAAGTTTGAATAGTAGACTGGACAAGTTGCTGCGGTGAACCAAAAACTAAGGGTTGTCCAGTTTGAGATGACAACTTTACATTTGGTTGCAAGACCTGTTGAGTTTGCGATGGATCCCACACTAAATTCATTCCGGGGTACGAACCCATAACAGGTTGAGAATATTGAGGACCATAACCAGGTTGAGGGTAGGGTTGATAATTCAAAGGTACATTTCTCGTTCCTTGAACATATGATTGACTGGAGGGTAGTTGGAAACCTTGGTTCGAGTACTGACCTTGGGGTTGATACCCTTGAGGCACGTACTGATACTGGGGTTGACCTTGAGGTACATATTGATACTGGGGTTGACCTTGAGGTACATATTGAGTCTGGGGTTGACCTTGAGGAACGTACTATCCTGTAGGTATGTACTGTCCTTGAGGTTGCCCCCTAGGCACAAATTGGGTACCTTGAGGTTGCCCCCCAGGCGATAATTGAGGATTTTAAGGCTGCCCCCCAGGTGGTAACTGGCCACCTTGAGGTTGAGGATTAGGAATAGTACCTGACATCATGAGAATATCTTCTACACTAAACGGCTTAGTACCATTGTTTCCAGTTAATAACCCTTGTTCAATGGGTTGAGGAGATGCTCTCGCAAAAGTACCAGAAAGTGATTGATACCTAGAAGGAACAGAAGGACCGCCGTACAAAAAGGATTCTGGCGATTGAGTAAACATGGACGACTGTCTTGACATATTTAACAGAGGATAGTAACCTCTAGGTGTTGGGTGATAAGGAATACGAGGTGTTGAAAAACTTAGTCCCGGGTTTTCCAAAAAATTAGTCAATGAAAGATACCAAGCACTGCTCCTAGGTGGACTGTAAAAAATTGATTCACACTCCCTAAGTTCAATAACAGGTTGATTTTCAGGGATAGGGATGCCTAGTTCTTCTTCCAGAGTAGCAAGTTCTTCGATAGCTATAAGTCCAGAAGGAAGATTTTGGGTAATTATTCTTTCTACCCTGGGTGAACCAGGACCACTAGAAGTTGGAGAGGTAAACCCCGATGTTGGGGTAGTAGCAAATTCACTTTCAGGTTCGGATATTTCAAGTTCCTGACCTATATCACTAGTAGATGAAAAGCTACCAGTAATTTCAGAAACAGACACTGATTGTGGATTATAATTTGCTACTAAAGCTTGAAAATTAGGATGTACCACCAAAGAAGACTCTCCTTCTTTAGGTGACCCAACTCTACTGTCTCTAGGAGTTACGAGGGCTCTTAACCCTTCAGGCTGGCTCGGTGAAAACTCAGGAGGTTGGCCCCGAAGTCTACGGGACTTCCTCGGTAATTCAGCCACGATTAAAAATTTTAACTACTTCACACGAAAACAAAGTAAAATCTCAATCAAAACCACCTAAAGCCTCTAAAGAACCAAACAAATTTCAATCACATGCCTAAAGAATCTAGGAGATCAAATCAAACACAAACAATAACTTTCCATACTGAAAATACTAGTTGGTGATGAAGCCCAATGTCGTAGAATTCAATACAGAAATGGCGGTTGGAACTATTACCCCGGCAACCTGCTTAATGAATAGACTGGCACAAGTTCCTCCACTAAACCGTCTCGAGTGAAGAGAACCCCCCAGAAAATCCAAGTGATTCTAGTCGACGTCTGCTCCAGGTACAGTGGGATCTTCCCACCACTGTCACCTTAGGAAGAATCCTATAGAATATGGTCACTAAGGTTACCAACGGAAACAAATATACCTGGGGGAACAGTCTACGATCTGATACGCACGCAAGGGAAGAGTAACAAGCTCAATCCCCTTGAAGGCTCCTTGACATAATCCAAGGTTTACCAACAAGTGACCTTAGGCTCCTCGACAATGGTTAAGCCAAGGTTTACTATTTTTAATACATGAATATCTGGCATCGTTCCCAATGAGGAAGGATTGATTCCCACACTGGTTCAGACACGATCTCGTGCTTCTCCTTTAAGAGGAGATTTCCCAGAGCATAAATGCAACAATTGGATTTTTCTTCTACCGCAAGATACAACTACTTGTTTGTTTTACTGGAGAGTTAATTACTCCCTACTCCAAGACACTAGCCTAAGCTATATTGGTGTATCAGAGCCTTAGAAATAAAAATATTACTAGATAGATTTTACTTTAAGCGTTATTTTTATTGGTTTTTATTTAAGTCAAGAGGTGCGGAGATGAAACTCGTTATGTGAAGACTCGACTCGAAATCACTAAAAAATGCACTTAAGATGATTAAGCAATCTTTTCCCTTCAATGAACTTCTAGCTAGGAAAGAGTTTGAGAATGCAAATACTTGTAAACACAAATCTTTGTTAACAAACAAATTAAAAGAAGAGCTTTTTGTCTTTTCCAATGCACTCAAAATGAGACAACTAGTTATTTTCACAAAAATTTCCCTTTTCTTTCAAAACACTCAAACACTACAAAAACAAACTTTTTCCAAAAGAGATTTTTTATTTTTTATAAAACACTCAAAACTATGGAAATGACTAATCTTGAGATCTATAAACTATAAAAACCTATTTGAAGTCAGCTTACAAGATGTCTTTTTCAAGGATGTTTTACTTAGCTACAAGAAAACTAAGGACTAATTTGTCCAGAATCACAAATCAGTCAAAAAACAACCAATTTTTGTTTTCTTTTCTAAAAATGAAATCCAAACTTTTAACACAAGCCTTTTCGAAGTTTCGTAAAGAGAAAACACAAGGTGGATTCCTCAACCAAGGTATATTTTGCAAATGGTTAGACTCATAAGAAGGTTAGTAAAAACCAAGGTGATCTGACGTTTCTACAACTTTAAGCTCAGAGCTACTACAAGACCAAAATGAAAACCAAACCCAACAATCAAAACTTCTAGGAATTTCAGCTAAAACCCTAACACCAATGGAATTAACCTAAGGAAAGCTTCTGACAGCTTATATGTAGGTCTGGGCAGGGGATAATAACATCTAAACAAAAACTAAGCTGACTAACAGAGAAAATCTTAGGTTTTCCAAAATTTTGACAGGGTCCGTAGGCCCACAGTTCACACAAGTGCGGCACAGCTTTGTGATAAAAGCAAAAGTGTGGATAGGTCCGCACTGTGTCCCAAGCGGAGGGTGCGGTCCTCTCCCAAAGTTATGAAAAACAAAAACAATCCTAGATCTACTAAATCTACCCAATTCCACACACAACAAGCCAAAAACAGAAACAAAACACAGTTTCTCGGGTCAAAGTAAAAACAAGGAAAAAATAAAGTCCCCAGCGGAGTCGCCATTTTGTCACACGGAATGAGTCGATTTTACGGACAAGATAGAACTTCCTAGAATCTAACAATATCTAGTGACAAGCAAGCCAATCAAAAACTATCTTTCTCTAAATATGCATTTATAAACAAAGGCAAACAAGTGTTTAGGCCTACCTTGGGTCCAATGCAAGTTTGTGGAAGCCTCGCTCCTTTGATCCAAATGAGCTCCCTTAGTGTGAATCTGCAAACACAAACAAGAAAAAAAAATAAATAGCACCTGAAAAGCCAATATCATAAAGCATACTTAACATGATGATCAAGGAATTCATGAAACAAATGACATAAGACAATTTGTTGAGAAAAATGAATCTGATTGTATTAATTCAAATCAAAGAAGAACTTTACAACCTGTGCCTTGATGCTGTACAAGCTCCTCCCAGGGTCCAACAAGAAGTCTCCTCTACTTTGACAAGTTTCACTCTCTTCCCAATGAAGCCAAAAAGGTATGTGATCTCTCCTCTTAAGCTTAACTAGGAAGTCTCAATTCCACCAGCATTTACCCTCAAAAATGTTCAGCTTCTAAACTCCCTAGCAACTAGCCCAATGCCTTAATTTATAGTGCAATGGAGGGAAGTTACTAGGTCCTCCTTCAAAGGGATAAAGCCCTCCTTCAAAGGGATAGCTCCTCTCATCAAGGGATTAGCTCCTTCTCTTTTGGGATGCATGAACCACCTAAGAGTGACAAATCCACATCAAAATTCCTTCTAGAATCATCTAGAATTAACCCAAAGTGAGTTTTTTAAAATAAACTTGCGCCTTTTTTACTTTCACAGGGGTCCGCACCCACTCCTTTAGGGACAGAGCAGGTAGGTCCGCATTTTTTGTGAACAGGGAGTGCGGGACTACAGGCAACAGTGAGAGAAAGTGAGGAACTAGAGCTTTGTTGATTTTCAATGTCTTTCTCTCATTTTCAAAGCTTGACTTGAAGAGCTGAAGTCTGAGACTTGCTTAGGAGGACAGTACAAGTGATGATAGACCCATACTGACTGCAAATAGTCATGGTGATGATATTTTTGTGTAACAACCTCCGAGGGGCTAATTTCACCTCCCACGTAGTCTCCATGGGCCTCGGTCAGCGCACTTTGACCGAGGTCCTCGTCGTTCCATGCTGGCGGCCACTGCCACTGGTTTGAGGTGTTTTTCATCGTTGTTTTGAATTCTTTGAAGTATTTACCAACCTGGTACATCCATGGTTCTTTTGATTATCCTTCATGGATCCCATTCGGATCACGGCCTTCCCACTGAAAAGCTTTTGGACCAACAAAAGTTGGTTTTCAAGCATTGACTAAGTGAGGGTATTGTTTTATCACTTGCCCAATCTCAATCCACTTTGAACTGCTTGGCTTTGAACCTTTGAGCACAATCCTGAGGTACTCCACATCTCCCCCCACGTCATCCTCACCTTCCTGTCCAGTATGGTGTCTTCCTGCAATTCATTAAGATATTCAGGTAGCAAGTCATCGATAGAAGGCAATTGACTCTGCTCTTCGGGGTCCTCAATCATTGAAGGTTCAAACAATCTCAAGCAATCTGCATTTACGACTGAGTAGATGTGCTTGTAAGCTGGTAGATCAAGGTGAAAATCATTTTCCCCAATCTTCTCAAGTATCCTAAAGGGTCCATACCTCATAGGATTTATCTTTTTACCTTCACCTTGCATCCTGTCCTTGCTGATATACAGCCAGACCTGGTCACCAACTTGAAAACTATGCTCCATCCAATGCTTGTCATGCCTAGGCTTGTATTTGGCTTGGCTCTTTTCCAGCTATTCCTGTATTACCCGGTGGATCTCCTGGATCTGTTCAATGAACCTAGTTGCCTTTTCCACATCACTGTGTCCATCAACCATGGTATCTTTACCAAAGACAAAGTCCAAAGGAGACCATGGTGTGAAACCAAAACAGGCCTCAAAAGGAGATCTCTATGTAGAAGAATGTTTTGCTCTGTTGTAAGCATGATGCACATAACACAAATGTTCATCCCAAAGCTTAGGATGTTTGCTACAATATCCTCTCAGTAACTGGATCACTGTCCTATTAACTACTTCTGTCTGGCCATCAGTTTGTGGATGAAAAGTTGTTCTCTTCTTCAATTTGGTGTCCATCAGTTCCCAAAGACTCAACCAAAACTTCCCCACAAATCGGGTGTCTTAATCAGATACAATAGAAGTGGGTAATCCAAAATGAACCCATACATGTTCAAAGAATAATTTTGCAGTCTGTTCAGTTGTAATCTGCTTATTACAAGGTATCAAAATACACATTTTGCTGAACCTATCCACAACAACATATAGATAATCATGACCTTTCCTAGATTTAGGCAGTCCTCAAACAAAATCCATGGAAACACTTTCCCAAGGGTGAGAAGGAACTAGCAATGGAGTGTACAAGCCTAGTTTTCTATTACTGGGCTTGCTTTTAGCACACATAGCACACCCTATTACATATCTAGAAACTGTCTCACTCATTTTCGGCCAACAACAAAATCTATGCAGCTGTGCAACTGTTTTACTTACCCCAAAGTGACCTGATATCAGAGAAGTGTGTGCTTCCCTAATTATCTTTATCCTCTCAGTTTTTGGAATGCAGAGTTTCCCACAATGATATAAGAGTCAGTCCTTCACATGATAATCCAATTCTTCTATTCTTTTGCCTTGACTCAAAGTTGCATATACATCTTTAAAGTCCATATCCTGAGGATATTGTTCAATGTAGCTTTCATGTAGTACAAAATTATGCTTAAGAATGGTAGATGCATTTATAATGGGTCTAGATAACATGTTTGCAACTTTGTTATGTATGCCCTTTTTATATCTAATGACTAAATGAAACTGTTGTAAAAAACCCATCCATCTGTAATGTCTTGATTGCTGCAACTTAGTTTGGGAGTGTAGATATTGAAGTGGTTGATGATCAATATGTATTACTGTCTCTTTGCCCATTAAGTAATGTTTCCACTTTTTCACACTCTGAACTAATGCATACAATTCTTTATCATATGTAGGATAGTTAACTACTGCAGGATTAAAAGTCTCAGAATGATAGCATATGGGTTTACTGTGCTGTGTCAACACTGCTCCCATGGCATAGTCACTGGCATCAGTTTGGATCTCAAATGGTCTTTGTAGATCTAGCAGTGCTAGTACAGGTGTTGTACTAATCTTTTCTTTCAAGGTGTCGAAGGCTTTCTGATGTTTGCCTCCCCACTGAAACACCTTATTCAATCCTGTTAAAGCATGTAACGGAGCTGCGATTGAGGAAAAGTTAGAAATGAACTTCCTCCAATATTTTGCTGCTCCTAAGAAGCTTCTCACTTCTGTAGCAGACTTGGGTTTCGGCTAGTTCACAATGACTACCACTTTAGAGGAATCTATTTTCAATTCACCACCCCCTACTATATGACCCAAGTAGTTTAGAGATGTTTTTCCAAATTCACATTTTGAGAGGTTAACATAAATGTTTTCTCTTTTCAAAACATCTAGTGTCTGCTTAACATGCTTTAAATGTTCTTCCCATGTTTTACTAAAAATCAGAATGTCATCAAGGTACACAATAACAAAATCATCAAGAAAAGGTCTGAGTACATCATTCATTAATCTCATGAAAGTAGCAGGAGCATTAGTTAAGCAAAAAGGCATAACCAACCACTCATACAATCCCTGATTTGTTTTGAAAGTAGTCTTCCATGCATCTTGTTCTGCAACCCTAACCTGATGGTATCCACTGTGCAAGTCTAGCTTGGTGAAATAAACAACTTCCTTCATTTGATCTAAAATATCATCTATGCGAGGAAGGGGATAACGATTTTTGATTGTTATCTTATTCAGTGCTCGACAATCAATGCACATTCTCCAAGAGCCATCTTTCTTTCTCACCAAAACGATTGGTGACCGACATGGTGATGTGCTAGGCATGATGAATCCCTTCTCGAGCAACTCCTGCACCTGGTTCTTGATTTCAGCATTCTCTAAAGCAGACAACCTGTACATTCCAATGTTAGGCAATGGAACATCTTGTTGCAAAATTATATCATGTACTATTCCCTTTTTGGATGGCAGACCTTTTGGTTCTTGAAATAAGACATCATACTCTAAAACAACCTTTTCTATATCAGCTTGCTATTCAACATTACAACCCTCAAATATATTGGTTTTATCAGGTTTCTTTTCCTTCACAACCATCAGTAAGAATTGTTTGCATGAATTTATCATTCTTTTCATTTGCCCTGAGCTTATGAGAGTATAATTATTCTTGAGCATATGAGCTCTTACAAAGTATTTGATTCCATCTTTAACAAGCAGATACTTGTTCTCAGCTCTATCTAAAATAACCTTTTCTATCATACAAGTAAGGACTTCCTAAAACAATTCCACATATATCCAATGGAATTATGTCTAACTCAACCTCATCTACAAATGCTGACCCAAAAGAAAACTTGAGTTTGCACTGTCTAGTCACTTGTAGTTGTGCTTTATCATTCAACCATCCTAATGGGTATGGTTTCTTATGAGGTGTAGTTGCTAATCCCAATTTCTTTACAGTTGCTTCGGAAATTACTTTTACTTGTGACCCACTATCAAACAAAGTATCAATCTTTTGATGTTTAGAAACAACTTGAATATGGAAAAGCTCATGTCTTTTTCTCTCATTTTCTTCATCAATAACAGATTGAGCATAATTACTAGTATATGCTTCAGAATTCTTACCTTTTATACCTGTGGCTGCAATAGTTGTTTCATGTCCTAAGTCTGACCCCAAATCTTTCTGAATAGCTGTAGCAGTCTTCTTCTTCTTGCCCTCGGACTTCTTAGGTCTCAGCTCTAAATGCAGAATCCAACAATGCTCATCATCATGCCCATCCTTTTTACAATGAGTGCATGAAGCTTTGCTTTTCTGTGTAGTATTAGCCTTCCTTGCTTTCCACTTCTGCTTTCTTTTCTCCTTGCTCTTGCTTGTAGTGGGTTGGGATGGTCCCCAACTTCTGGATTTCCATTCTTTCCTCTAGCTTCTAGATGAGTAGCTTGTGCAGATACCTCATCTATACTAGTGGGATTAAACATGAGGATGGTATGCCTCATGTAGCTATGTAGACCACCAATGTACTTCAAAAGAGTTTCTGGTGAGTCTAGTTAGATGCCTAGAATCAATGCTGTCTTTATAAATTCTTGAGTGTACCCTTGCACACTTTTCCCTTTCAACTGCCGAAGAGTTTGCCAACTCATCATGGCTTGTTGCATGTAGGCCAATGGATAGAACTGCTTTTTAATTGTCTTTTCATATCAGCTTGGGTTCTGCCTTCCCACCAAACCAAGGCAGTGCCTCCTAGGCATAGGCTTTCCAGCTAAATCTTACTCTTGTTTGAGTCGATGTTCTGTACTCTGCAATACACATCAATTTGTCTAATCCAATTGTCTAACTTTTCAGCATTTAGCTCTCCATCATATATAGGCAAGTCAAATTTAACATCTAGCTTGATCAAAGATGCTTTTTTATTATGCACGGGGCTATTAGGAGGTGTGAGAAAGCTTTCCTCTTTCCCTTTTCCTTTGGAGTGGTCATGGAAGTGAGACTCATCTTCTTCTTTATCTTGTTTAGAACCTGATGAATCTTCAACCTTATGCTTTCTAAAGTCCCCATACATTTCTTCTACCATAGACTTTATAGCTAGGAAACTTTCTATGAATTGAGGGTCTTGCCCCACAAAACCTTCCTCTGACATTGTTTTCCAAGGACAGGCTCTCCCAATTTTAGGGTTAGTTTCGACCAGCTCTCCTTCTCCTAATTTGAGCTTTGATCTAGTGAGCATTCAACAACTAAGCCAACACAAGCTTGTCTAACCTTACAGCCTAAAGCTCTGATACCACTTGATCTGATAATCACCCTATGAGTGACCTTAGTTAAAGATTCATTGAATAAAGGTATTACAGACTCATGTGCTGGTGTGTGTGTCTATGTTATTTAGCAATGGATCGATCAAATTGCAAATACACAGACACTTAAAATGGAAAGATAATAGAGAAATACAACAAGCAAATGCAAGAATGCAAGAAATTAATAAGGAGTTCACCCTATCCTCCAAGGCTACATCTCCGGTCCAACTCTCAGTAGTGGCATTATTTTATTATGTCTTAAGCATCGAATTACAATGCAGGAGCTAAATATAAGTCTCCTTGAACAAATTTGCTTGGTAGGGTGGTTCTTGGATTCCCCAAGCCACTGGAGTCCACAGACTCTCTTCCTACCCGCTCTTTGACCTCTCTGGTCTCACAGATCCTCTCGGGGATGGCTTGAATCTCTTAAGCTATCTAGTGCCTGATGCTGCCTTTGGTCAGCTCGACCCTATATCTTCTTTCTGCTTTTGCTTCACTGTCTTCTTTCTTCTCTGTCTTCCTCTCTGGGTTTCGTCCTCCTCTCAGGGTTCTCATGACTTTCTGCTTTACCTATGCATGGATTTAAGGCCATTCGTTCCCATGGCTATTTGATTCCTCTTCCACTTCTCATTGGATCGACTTCTGCAACTGCGCTTGGAGTTCCCTGTTTGGCATCATCATCAAGCTCATAGGGAGTGGTCACATGTCCTCCTATAAACTGCGCCAGCCTGCTTCGTCGGTTCAATTCTTCGGTTACGTCGTGGAATGAGTCTTCCTCCACCGTGGCGGTCAAAGCAGACCTCAAATTCTTCTAGATCGCGGCTTATTCCCTCGTTAAATTCGGTCTGGCCGTTGGGCACAATATCAACTGTCAGATCTGGATCCCCTAGATCCAACGCCATCCGCTCATTTCACGTAGTTGACTTGCTCAAACGTTAGCACACGATGAGTTTTCTCTCTCCTCCACTCGCCACATGTCGATCGCTGAGTGGGACTACTCAAATTTCACCAATTATACTTACCGCTTAAGGAGCCCCTGATCAATACCACCAATTTCGGAGCGTGGGTCCTGCCTTTTCCTTTAGCCTTTTTGCCTTTTGTCCCATGGTTCTCTGGCTCCCCATGCGATCGGGCACTCGGGGCTCCTCCATTTTAAGGGTTTTCACCCTGTGATGCGTGATTAGCGCTAATCGCGTATCAAAAACCACCTCTGTTTCCCAATCTAGGCCTCCCAGGGGCTAATTTTGCCTCCCGCGCCGTCTCCATGGGCCTCAGTCAGTGCGCTTTCACCGAGGTCCTCATCATTGCACACTGGCAGCCACTGCCACTGGTTTGAGGTGTTTTTGATCATTGTTTTGAATTATTTGAAGTTTGTCCCGACCTAGTACAACCATGGTTCTTTTGATTATTCTTCATGGATCCAATTCAGATCAACATGCCAAGCATATTTTAATCAGGTTTAATGGACATTCATTCCTAGGGTGACTCCTTGTGCATGTAGGGCAGAAGATGGCTAATGTTCTCTTTGCTTCCTCCTGCTTTTTCTTGATGTGCATAGTGTCCATCTGTAGGGAAAGGGTTTGCATCATTTCACTCTTGAAATCTTCCAACATATTTCGAAGTTCACCTTTTATGGATGTGTTGGAAGAGAATGGGATGGCCATTGGTTGACTACCCCTACCCTTTTTCCTAGCTGCCCTAGAATGGTTCCTAAAGACAACCTTGATATATTCATAGGGTAGCTGGTAGATGTCCCCTCCTGCTAGTAGGTTTAAGGTATCCAAAATATCTTCCCTTACCCCTTGGAGCAGGACTAGCTTTAGTGACTCAGGATCAATTGTGTACCTAGCCCTTTTGTAGCTAAGTTGGAATATTTCTTCATAATCCTCTAGGGATTCATCATGCCCCAAGGTAATCCTAAAAATTTCCTCTTTAGTGTCTTTGGACCTGCAGTAGTCTTGGTACTTGTTGTTAAAGGCTTGTTGCATATGAGCCCAGGTTGTGATGTTATCCCTAGGTAAACCCATCAACCAGCTCAAAGTTGCATCCTTGAGAGTGGATGGGAATAATTTCAACTTCTGCTCATAAGTGGTGTAATCATAAGTTATACATATGACAACGAACTCAAACATGAAAGTATCTAGATCTTCTGAGGTTGGGGCATGGAAATGAGGGAGAGCAGAGGGGCTTATGTTTTTCATCTTGGTATCCCCATTAGTTTCGCTAATGGGAAATGCAACCTAAACTCTTTCTCTATCTCCTCTTTCATTTCTATTTTCATCCATTAGTTTAGTTGGAATGGGTTCTCCTTCTTTTTCTCCCCCTGTAGGCTATTCAAAAATCTCTCGTTGTTCGCCTAAGGGGTCCTCCAATTCACAGCCACCAAAGAAGAGGGAAGGTTGACTGTTTTAAGTGGTGGGGGTATTTTGTATAAATTTTCCTAAGTTATCCATATTCCTATGAGGCATGAAAGAGGTGTTTTTGTTTTGTTTTGTGATTTTTTTCAAGCTTTGAGACTAATTGCAGAATTGAAATAACAAACTGAATGGAAACTAACTGCTGAATTAAATCTTACTTGCAGAATGGGAAAGAAAGCAAACCAACTTACAATTACTTTTGCAGAAATGAAGCTAATAGCAAAATGTCAAAGATAAGAAATAGAAGAGAGAAAGCTGAAATCACATCTTACTCATACACCTCCCCGGCAACGGCGCCAAAAAGTGATGAGCACCAGTATTGCAGCAAGAATGCTGCAACTCTTGGGGCTACCAACTTTACTTTATCAACCCGAGGTTTGTACAAACTTGGAGGTGACAGTGTTGTATACACAAGCATATGTGATGGGTCCACTCTTTGTCATTGCTACACTAGTGATAGATCACTATGGTTTCTCAAACTAGCCTTCTATTGATTTAGAAGAAGCTTAATTTCCAATGAGGAAAGGGGAAATTTGCACTAACTGAAATCTAGTCTATTGTAGTAAGGAAAGACTGAAATCAAATGGTCAAACACACCATTAATCTAAATAACTGCTAAGACTCTTTGCTTCAACGTAATGCTAAGTTAACATGTGTGTAATCCTACTGTCATAGGCATGCAATTTGAAACAACCAAACATTATACTGCTGTGCATGTAAATGAACACAATAACTTTTTTCCTTTTCTTCTTTTTGTGTGAAAATTTAAATGATAAATCCTCTTGGTGATGTGGCAGGTGGGTTGGAGATGGTGGTGGAAGATCATATGGCTTAGGAGGCAAGTAGGGGTCTTCTTTCTTCCTAGATTTTTTTTGCATAATTCGGTCTCAAAACAGGCCACTACAGGTCGTCCTACAAGATGTCCTAATGCCTCCTTCAGGATGTCCTAACGCTCCTAGACGATCCGTCTGAGAGAATTAGGAGTGATTTGGAAGGTTGTGTGGGGCTTAGGGAAGGTGAATGGTGGGAGCAATAAGGCATGAGAGTGACTAGCACTTCTTCAGAGCTCAAAACAAAGTTTGTAAGATGGTTGGATTTTCTCAACAAACCTAGAAAGTTGTTGTTATGGAATGATGAATTAGGTGAGGGACTTAGTGGCTTTTGATGATCATGGATGGATGAAGTTAGGTTGGCGTTGTTGATCATGAGATATCTCTGCACTTTTGAAACTCATGCACTACATTTGTTATCACCAAAATAGGACCCTGATAGGTTGCTGATCAGACTATCTCGGTGTAACTATTTCAAACCAATCTTTTAGCTAAGGCTTAGCCTCCTTAGCTTGAGAGGGCTCTCTCAAAGGGTTAATGATTTAGATTAAAGATATGAATAGATGGCTAACTCTATGGTTTGTAATTGTATATGTTTATAGGTTGAAAGATGAAGGCTGGCTACCATTGGGCGATGGAGTCAAAGTATGTTTCAATACCACAGCAAGATCAGCTTAACATGAAGTCAAGGCATAGAGAGTTTTTATGCATCAACAAAACAAAGATACAATGCAAGGAAACACAGTTTATAAATACATGAAGGAAGTTAGAGCATGATTGATGAGTTCTAAGTAACATGTATTCATACCACTGCAAGTAAGTGAAAGAGGAAAGCCATGAGACAATATGACATTAAAAACTCTCTTTGAATCCTGAGTAGTGAAGCCAAAACATTCTACCTATCATGGAAGTCAAGGCATTATAGAGTTCAAGTGCAGAAATGAAAATACAAAACAATGAAACATAGTTAGTTTATCTATGAAGGAAGTCAGAGCATCATTGATGAGTTCTGAGTATCATATGTAAACACCATTGCAATGTAAGTATTGGAAGATGCCATCATAACAAGAACATACAAGAACTCTTCATGAATCTTGAGTTGTCTAAGTAGAAATCTGCATTAGGTTAAAAATATACACAGTTTGCACATAGAGCAGCAGCTGAGCCAAAAACTCTCCAACCCTTTGCTAATTCGACCTCTTACTCTATATATAGCATTTAAAATTAGGATTCCATCATCCCTCATCAAGAGAATTCGAATTTTCCATCAGCGACACCTATTCTAACCATAAAACAAACCTTTAAATGCATTTGACAACTAACTAGCAGTCCTAGAGACCTAATACAACTAGGAGTGTAACTCCTTATTATGATTACAACAACCTTATCTAAACATTTAAATGCATTATTTGACAACTGCAACCTCATGAAGTCGAATTTGATGAAGCCTCCCACGTGGTCACCCAACTGCTAATGACAAACCCTAGAAATTAGGGAACATGTTTCCCTGTCTTTAGGTTTAGATCCTTGAAAATTGGCACGTGGGACAGAGCCTTTATCTCCTCATCCATGACACATTTTAGAAAACTGAAGTAGGTTTTTGTAGCCCATGTTGTCCAAAACAAAACTACTCCTAGTTTTTTAAAACATTCCTCCAGCTGTCCAGAATCTGTCCTTGAAAACACGTGTCAAACAGGAAAAATCCATTTTCTGAAATTAGGGTCTCAATGAAAGCTTAGTATCTCCCAACTGAAAAAACTTATGAACAAAGTGAGATATTTTATTGTATCTGGAGAGTTTATGAAGAGAAACCTCCCTCAGAATTCCAAAATACGTCTTCTTGTAACCAGAAAATGATCTTGAAAAAGACTGCTAAAACCAGAAGACAAAGCTTGACTTTCAGTAGTTTCGTAGTGCAAGTTTAACCATAAATACCTCCCACCTCAGAACTAATTTGAAGAAAATGAAAGAGGTTTTTGTATTTCAGCATGGTAGGAAGGAAAGCCTCTTTCATTTTGAAAAATTGAGTTCTCATCTGCTCAGGAAAGCTTCTGGAAGTTAACTAGTAAAAACGGTTTTTCTGCTGAAACAGACTGCTTCAGGGGTTTCGTAGCGCGCTACGAAAACAATGATTTCGTAGTGCAAAATAGGATTTTTACACTATCTGTGCTACGAAAACTTGGATTCACAGCTAGTTTCAAAATTTCTCCAAAATGATGTGAGATATGACTTCTAAACACATGGTGAGGCTTCTAGGACATGGAATGAGGCTATCAAACTTTATTTGAAGATGGACATGAGACTCTAACCCTATGACTTAGACTCTAAAACATAAAAATGACTTCACCATGACTTGACCATGAATGATACAAGAATTGAGAAACCATGTAAGTTGTCCAAATTTTTTAAGGAAGTTTTACAGTGATATCAACATCAATCATTGGCATTTATCTATGAATCATGTCAAATGAGAAAGATTTCCAATAAAATAAGAAAAAAAAATTTCATTATCTAGTTGCCTAATTCATGCATGGGAAAAATTGTAGAATAATGTGAAACCCTTATGAGATATAATGCAGGGATGAAGATATCAGAAATGAAAATTAAAGCCTATTCTTGAAAATTGAAAAGAGGTTGGCATAAATAGTAGAAAACCCTAAATTCCATGAGAAATTAGAACTTTGTCTTTTTGGGCTACATAGGAGTTCTTTCCTTAAACCATGGTCCCTGAAAGGAGGAGTGGGACAAAATATATCTACTATCATCTCTTTGGTATTCCTTTATCTTCCTAAGCTACTACTAGAGCAATGCACAAATGAAAGCAAACTAATCAAATCCACAACTACTTGCAATGAAATATTGCTAAAACCAATTCAACCATTAATCTATGAAATCAACTAAGCATACAAATACAAGAAGATGATCCTTTACTGCTAGGGTTGGGCCCTAACCCAAGTGCTTCAGCCCTCTGAGTCAACTGAGTGCTGGATCAAGGAAATGCTCATTCTCATTATCATATCAAAAAATTACAAAAGAATGTCTTCCACAAGTCTTGAACTCGAAAATTCTTAGTGCTCGTACATAAAAAATCTGAATTCTAATGAGGCTCTAGGCCTCTTTATTTATACAACTAAAGTCTCCAACAACCTCCTTAAATCTAGGAAGTCTCAGCTCCCAAACTCAAGATGAACTTGCTCTTTAACTGTCACTAGCTCAACTGCCTTTTGATCTTCATGACTCGGATGCTTACAACTCCGAGCTAGTGTGATTTGATGGAGGAATATTTGAATAAGTGAGGATTAAATGAGGAGGATCTATCTCCTACAATCTCTCCTCCTTGTCTCATTTGAGTTTCTCCCCTTAATTAGCCAAAATTGCCATGATTTGCTCTCAAAAACCTTGCAACCAATGCACATTAGTCCACTAGACATAACATATTACTTTTACTCATCTCATTAAGAAAAATATGATTAAAATATGTAAGGAATTACGAGAAGAGTTGAATTAAATAAGCTTGGAGGTGTATTAAGGTCCATATAGTTACCCAATGATGAGGCTCATCAGATAAATCTAGCAAAGGTAGACATGTTACTTTTGAAGATGAGGAAGTTGAAAGTGTCGCTAAAGAATATGTTGTCGTTACTAAGGATGACACTGGAACTAATGTTAGAAAGGAGAAGAGCCGTAAAAGAACAAAAGTAATAATGCCCAAGAATAAATTTGTTCTATTTAATGATGAGAATGTTATGAAGAAGAAAAGTAAAGTTGAACATTCTCAAATAGTCATTACCAATAGTGAAGATCCTAGCGAAACTTCAAAAGAAAGCAGAGAAATCATTACACTAGGAGCTGATTTAAATGATGGAATTATTAAAAAAAAAAAAAAAACAAAATTATTTTTGACAGAACTTGACAAAGAGAAACGTAATTGAGTGTGGTTGTACATTTCAGCTTAATGTGAGACAAATCTATAAGCCAAGTGAAGGACAATGTAAATATCAAATCAGAAAGCCGCACCACCTGCATGTTCACAACTTGAAGACATTGATGAGGTACAATCCATATTTTCATGTGGTCAATTATGTGCATCTTGTTGATCTAGTTCAAGTTCCCAACAAAGAAGCATTCAATCAGTCAAAAAGTTTTGAATATAATTATTATGTTCTTGGGGGGAACCATTCTATAGAAGCTAAAAGATAATTGATGGAGGAATATCCCAATAACCCATGTTTTGAAACAATGGAATGTATCATTTAAGTTGGTTTATTAGATACAGAAGAAAAGTTAGTGGCATGGTATCATAATTTAGATAATGAATATAGTTACTGTAGATTTCCGAAAGGAATGTTGTATGGAAATATGCTATCAAATTGATGACAAAATCAATTCAAAAGGAGGTAGAGTAAATACTGATTTATTCAGAGGTATTGATAACATTTTCCAGTTGGCATTTAATACTGGAGAGATATGGGAATTGATTAATGAGATTTTTAGCATGTGGGAGAACATTGGCATTAAAAACCAGAAGGCCAAAAGGTCTAAACCATTGATACGTAACAATAGTAAATCATGTCCTGAAATGAAGCAGCTTCTAGAAGATATGACTATCACACCTTTGAGAGAATTGCAAGGAGTGAAGGATGAAAAAGTATCAAAGAAATATTATCTCGTGTGAGGTCAGGGGAGTTATCATTGGAGGAAATGTCTGAGGAATTTCAAAAGTAAGTTTGTTGAATTATTTTTACTTATTTCTAGATTATAATTTTCTTTTAAATATAACATATTATTCTTGGTAGTATTTGTTATAGATATCATTGTATTAACTTTTTTTACTTTATCTATGCAGTCACAAAGTTTACATGAAAATACAAGAACAAATGGTTAAATTGTTGAATGAAGATAGTTGGGATGATGTTGTACGCAACTATCCAGATTCAAGTTCTACATAAACACTATTTTTTTATTATCTTGCATTTAAAAAGGTATGTTGGTTTATACATTCATTTTTATTCATCTGCATAAGTCTATTTTTATTTTATAACTTATACATATATTTGTTTATTTTATTAAATATGAGGAAGGGCACAAATGGAGCACCAGATAGTTTCAGAACCTTTATTGAAAAAATTAAGATCGAAACACTGAAGAAGCAACATCTTAAGAATGTTGAACTTGATCCAACTCTTACTCATTTCATTTGGAATGGGCTAGACACTATTCAATGTCAAGTAATACAAGGAAACTATGAAGACATTTCCAAACTCATAACTAAAAGGGATTATGCCCTAGTTATTGTAGATATTCCCCATGGTTTCAATATCCCAAACATTGACTATGATAGTGACCCTTATACTTATCTATCTCTTAGTAAAGTGGTTGCGGGATTTTTAGAAGTCACATCATCACCATTATGGAGATTTGTGACATTTCATTCAGACACAAAATTGGCAATGATGTTGTCAAGCTTCAAGGGGAAAACAAACTCAAGGATGATTCTTACATGGTAAGTGTTGGCTTATTGGGGCCTGACCCAGGTTCAAAAGTGTTTTAGCCAAACAAATCCCGCACTACCGGCCCTTTTGGTAACAGTCCGCAGAGTGCGGACTGAGGTCTCACCCGAGGTAGTATGGGAGGGTGCTGGAACCAGGTTTCCGCACCCTAGGGATGTCTTGATGAGGTCTGGAAAGGTCATGAATGGATCCTGTGTGCTCACACTGCTCCACGCAGTTGTCTGACCTTTGCGCAACTCTTGTACCGAGTGCAAAGTGGTGCGGTCTAGATCCTTTACCCTTACTATGTTATTATTATAGATCTGACTTAATTTAGGAGTCTTACTCAATCATTCAATATTTATAACCTGTGCATGCAAACATAATACTGTAAAGAGATGCAAAGATATAACAAAAGCATAAGCACACAGATTAGATGCACGATATTCCAGAATCAACTTATCTTTTATTAACCTTCTATTCAAATACAATCCAATTCCACCCTGTGCAATTAGCTGCAAGGGTCCGTGCACACAGCTGCGGACTCTACTAGGCCTCTGCGCACACAGTTGTAGAGCCTGTTTCTACCACTATGACCCAAGAATTAGACTTATAGACTCGGAGCAAATATCACATTTAAAAACCCATATCACTTACGATCAGAACCAAAAGCTGCCTTCTACACTTAGAGCCTCGCTCTATTTATACATTCCCATGGTCCGCAGAGCATGGGTAGGCCAATACCTTCTATATTAAATTAAAATATTTTAGGGTGGACTATCCTAGACTCTTGCGCTCCGTGCCTGCATTTTGCGGGGTATTTACATTACATTGTCCCACAGCTTGGTCTTTAAGCCCCAAAAACCCGCTATTGGGGGATTCGTTGCCCAACAGGCCCCCGACACAATCATCATGACTCGTCCTGAGTCACTCGGCTAGTGTGTTGATCTTTGTGCAAAGGCCATCTAGCAACCTCTACGCTTCACTTACGTCCGCAACACATTCTTCCACTGTCCATTGTACCCGTTGTGCACGTACCTTCGATGCTTCATCACCAGGTACAATTCCTTGCCTGAGTTTGTATACACCCTGCATCTGTGCCAGCTTTCCCTTGATCTTGGCTGTGGTCGTGAATGCTTCCTCGAGCCAAGGTTGGATGCATTCTTTAAGCACTACTTCTTTCTGACACACGGCATCCACCTGCGCCTTGAGAGCCTGGGCCTCCCTCATCTTGCCTAGTCACTGAGTAAGGGTGAGCGCCTGCGCAGTCCCTCGAACATTTTCGTAGGACTTCTACAATTCTCGTGCTTCTGTCTCTAGCCGTTGTAGCATGGGATCTTCCTGTAGTGAAGTGAGGGTGTAGAGTGACTGATCTAACAAGTCTGTGCAGGCCTGTATGGCGCACTCAATTGCTTCCAACCCTGAGTTAATGTCGTGGTTTCATTACTCTCTAACTTCCGGCAGTGTAGCAGGCCACACTTTCAGCCTCAGCTCTGCGATCTGCAGGTTGAGGTCCATCTGGATCTTTGTTGCTTCCTCTTGTGCCTGGCGAAATCCACTGGCTAGTTTGTGGATCCGGATAGCCATTGGTAAGTCTGCTACAATCTCTAGCTCGTGGACACGGCGACATGCTTCCTCGACGATTTTCTCCAATTGCTGAGCCTGTGCTATCGCTTCATCACATTGAAGGCCTAGCTGCTCGATGTTGATTCGCTGTTCACTAAGCACCTGGACTATGCGTCATTCCCTAGCACAAAGCTCTGTCATCGCTCCATCCTGTAGTTGGTATAATATTTCTCATAGCAGGGTATCCAATTTTAAACCAAGTACCTTGAGTCAGCTTATCGTAGCTCTGTCCTCCGTATTAGCCGCTGCTAGTGCTCCTTCCAGCAGTGTAACAATATTTTCCATTTTGGCCCGCAACAATTACTTGGTTGCTGATGTATCCATATCTGCAATTACCATTACTTGTTGCGGGGCCTGCACCTAAAGTCCGTAGAGTTGTGCCCTGAGCTCCCCCAACACATTCTGTTGCTCAGTCATTACCTCTTGGAGCGCGTCCCTGGTGACTTCACAAACTGTGTCGCCGATGTCGTATAGGTCACCCTTGGTCAATGTAATAGGCTCCCCATATAACTTGGAAGCCTTGGTCTTCTTTCGTGGCCCTGTTCATTCTATTCCATGCGGTCCTTTCAATTACGTTGAGGTGGTGCTTGGGTCTGTGCTTTCCATTGTCGCATCTATCCCTTGTCCTGTGGTTATGATCGGGTCTCTTTCGTCTTGTGTCAGAGCGGCCCCTCCTGCTACTGCCTTTTCTGCGGCAGCCTTCGCTACCTCCCAGGATGCCCGTACTTCTTCAGCTAGTTGTTCGTTTCACTTTTGTTATGCTAGAAGCTTGGCGGCAGCCTTCTATCTTTGAATCTCAGTTTCATCACGTGCCACCAAATCAAGTGCATACCATTCCAGTGGCCATGTGTCGAGCACCGTGAAAAAAACATCATCTATGATGATGAAGGGGAGTGTGGTCCACTTCTGTTCTAGATCCCTTCGCCCCCTAATATACACATTGTGCATATCTGCTTTAAAGTCTACAAATTTCTTCAGACTATCATATACCGAGGCAGATAGGTGCAGCCGTTTGTTGATCGATAGTCATATTCTCACCTCCATCAGTACCTAGAAGATCTTGGTTTCTCGGATTTGCATAGCATCCTTCGTCGCCCATAGCGACGCGTATTTTACTGCCTCTGTCCAGTCCTGGTCAAGGGGAGGAAACTGACTATCCTCTGGTAATTTGCCTGTAACCAACAGGATGGATAAGAGAAACCACGCATAGTGGAAGGTCTTACCCTGCTATTAGGCCTCCCTGAAGTTTGTCAGGAACTCATCGCAGAGGAACTACGCTTAGTTGAACTGTACCCCTTCTGCACATTGCTCGGCCAGTGCGATGACCGTTGCTGGTACCTCGTTGCCTCGACATTTTCTCATCACCTTTCCTGCCAACAACTGGGTAGCGACGCAGACCGCTTTGTTCTGGATGCTAGTAATAACGTACCCCCTCTGCCTTTTCTCTAACTTATATTTATTTTTCATAGCCTCCACAATTGCCAAGTCCCCACTTGTGCTAACTATTTTGGTAGGGTACCTTCCTGAACAGGGAAGCCGAGAAAGCAGTTGCTTGATGACAAATATCATGATTGGGGCCCGATGAAAGTGTGGGATTGATAGGAAGTGGAGTAGCTGAGCCTCCTCCACCCCATGGAGCCATGTCTATGGCTGCAGTCTTGTAACTGCCCCCTCTGTGCTCTGTTCCATCAGCTAGCTAGTTTCCAAATGAGGGAACTTCTCGCTATCTGTGAGGTCCCAGTCTTCAAACTTCATAGAGGGTACGCGACCCACAGCTAAAATTTCAATTAGAACTCCCATGGGGAGGAATGGGGTGTTGAGTGTGCTTTTAACGACATCCAAATCTTTAGGTACCATTACCCTCCCTTTTCGCGGAGGGACATTCTTGGGCAGCTTTGTTGTGGCGCATATTGGCTGGGTGTCTTCTTCCATCTCTTCCTCTGGTTCCATCTCGTTATAGACATTTTTGTGCCTTGTAGCTCCAAGCATGAAATGTCCATAAACCAAGGGATCCTAAGTCCCTAAAAGTGTTGTTCCGACCCCTAAAGGAACAAGGTCAACAAATTACAGCTTCTCCCAGAAGTTCTCCACCAGAAACTGCTCAGAATCAGTCAAATCAGGATCATTTCAGCTGCTCCATTGGCTAGCTGCGTTGCATAGCACCCAAATACACTAGCTAGGTGCGTTGCAATGCACCTAAATGTTGTTGGGAAAAGTATCCAATACGGAATGACCCTATCCCACTCTAAGGAGTGATAGTACCTCAGCAACAAACAAGACAAAACTATCTAAGTGTTATTCTTTATGAAATGTAAAGAGAGGAGAAGGAGTTAACTAACCGATGTCTTCCGCTAGTTTGTTGATCCAATATCACTCCTTGCTGCTTGCCCCCAGCTCCTTGCTCCTTCATTGGCCCAGCTACACCAAGTTCCTGCAAAATGGCAAGAGAGGGAAACTATAAGAAGCATACATTCATAACTAGTTTAAGGATTAGAATAAACTAAATATGCAAATACAACAAAACATCATTGAGATACATGCATATAGAAGAAACTCAAATGGCTTTATTGATGAAGAAGTAAAGTTCAGGAAGTGATACAACCATAAGAGGCCCAATCCAGCATCACCTTCCCAGCAGAAAGGAATCTCCTCTTCACCTCCTTCAAAGCAAATCACCCAATAGCTCTAAACTCAAACCAACAGCAATTCTTTGCATTCACAAAATTCCAGCCTCCAGATCTCATGGGGGAGAGATCCATATATAGATGTTTGGAGAGAGGATGAGTCAGCCTGAGATGTGACTAGTGTCCTCTCCCTCTTTCAGTTCTTGATTCCACTTGGAGGTTCTTGCTTCCACTTGGAGATTTGGAACCTCTTACTCATCACCAGTCGAATTCCTTGAGGCAAGTGTCATTTTGGAAGCTTCCTGGGCTCTGACACCTTGAGAAATGAGCTTGCCACTTGTCCCTTCTCGCTCAACGTAGGTAGCCAGTGTTGTAGTTGACATTCAGCGCAGGTAGCCAGTGTTGGTTTTGACATTCAGCGCAGACAGCTAGTGTAGCCACTGAAATGATCCTGAATTGACTTGGTTTTGATCAGTTTTTGGTGGAGAACTTCTCTGAATTGCTGTGGTTTATTGGCCTTTTTCCTCTAGGGGTAGGAACAACATGTTTAGGGACTTTGGATCCCTTAGATTATGGACATTTCATGCTCAATGCTGTAAGGCACAAAAATGTCTATAACAGTTGCCCCCTAAAGTATGAGGCCGTTTATCGGGTGAAATGCTTTATCAGGAGGATCCGAAGTTCATCCAATGCTGGGAGGAGACCTGTAATAAGATACAATACAATACATTATTTTTCATACTGCTTTCATGATCTAGCTGAGGCAGGCATTCCCATGCTCAGCTTTATAAATTCATTTTTCTGTACATAGAACAGACAATCGTCTGATGGTAGACTGATAATTTTGATGAAATTATCATCCTTTGAGTAGGATGATCATCTGCTGCACATGTCAATGTCTTTATTTCCTGAATATATATCACAGCCCGGATGGATGAAACTAGATCCGGGGTCTTCAATCTCGTCCGATCTTCACTCTAAGTACAAGTCTATCCACGTGAGAATTTTTTGAAGTCGAACGTGGAAAGACATCGCTTGATTACCAGTCAATGATGTAAACTGTTAACAAGCGCGAGAGGAATCACCGATAATGATGATGACCCTCAAGGTACTGCAATACAATTCACGTGGTGTGAATAAAGGACTTGGTGTCGAACACCACGCAATATCTTTCGGTCGAAGGTCATTGATGTATACCTGTCGCCGGAAGTGAGAAACTTTCCATTGTGGCATGCAAGCTTCAAAGTACTGAGGGGGGTGTTCCTAGATCAACTTCTTGGATAATGAGCTGATGTCGACAAGAAGTGATCCGTCAAAGGAGGGCCTTAATGAATCCCACATCAGTGACACGGAACGGAGCTAATGATTGTGATGGAGGTGAAAACGATCTGTGACATATGATTCAGGGTGGCGGTCATGAAAGGATGAAAGATGATGTATGGTAGTGGATGGGACACGGTTGACTCTTTCTGAACAACATCTCTTGAACATATGGCGACACTGATGCAATGGATCGGTAGCATTACCCCAAATATGGATGGTATGGCGAAACCATGGTGATGTGACCGGTGAATGAAACAACCCAACCTGATTGTGGTACGGAGGAAAAGTGTCATGTTCAAGAGCGACTTGCTACCATCAAAGTTTTGAGTTTCTCCCAATTTTTCCCCAGTCATTGCTGACCAGTACCTCTTTATTTTTGTCAAGCTTGAGGAGGATAACATATGCTTTTTCTATAACCTGCCCTTCGGGCAAGCCCATCGCTATGTTTTAACGAGCCTAGCGATAGGGAAACTCGTTCTCGTCTAAAGACAAGTTTGTCGCTATTTAATGTATTTAACGAGTCTAGCAACAAAGACAACTCTGTCCTTTTCATTTTTAGAGAGTCTGAAAAGGTACGTAAAGTTAACTCCAAAGGTCCTTTTTCGTCATCTAATCCCTTAAGTCCGAAAAAGTATAAAACAATACAGAAGGGATGAATCTTCGATAGTTTTAATGAGCCGAACTAAACAAGTGCTCGATCTTTTTGTGCAATAATCCCTCAGGTCCAAAAAGATTAAAATCTAGAGGAGGGATAGCTCTTCCGGTCGCTTTAACGAGCTGGAAGGCCAAAACTCGGCAAACCTTTCATATTTTACAAGTCAGATGAAAAGAGCTCAAAGAAGACTCGTATTTTGAGGAACAAGTGATAAATAGGGATAACAGCAGATTCCAGGTACAGGTTGGAATTTTCCAATCACGGCAGTGTCACAAGGATGGCTAGGTGAAATCACTCTTCGCAGCTATTCCTCAAAATAGGTAAACAATCAAATGGAGGTGAACGATTGACCAAATGAAAGGTGGAGGTGACAGTGCAAACACGACCAAGGCTTTTATGGTTGATGAATTTACGATCACAATGGTTATTTACCGGTTCATTTTTTCTGGATGAGCTTGAACTCTAGGGGAAAGCTTGCTCACAATTGCTTTTCTATTTTTTAACGAGCATAAATTCCGTGTTAAAATTGCTCGGATCTTGGGTTTATTTTTTAACGAGCATGAACTTTGCTAAAACTGCTCGATTATACCAGTCATAAGATAAGAATGTCTCCTTAAGATTCTATTTTTTACTGGAGCTTCATCTTTAAAGCTTTGCTCCATATCCTTTCTTTATGCAAGTTCGGCTACGACTAATCCTACGAGTTTAAAGGGTTAGACCTACAGGTTTAAAGGGAGGACTTAAAAATTTAAAAAATAAATAGCCGCCCTTGCTTGCACTCCAAAAGGTTTGCATGCCCCCAGGTATAAAATACAATTTCAAGGTTACCTCTCCGGCTTCTCACATTTGTTTTACTGAGGGAGGCTTACCTCTTTCAGGTTACCCAAAGATTGTCTCGTTCGCGGCTACGAATAAAACATTTCTTCGGCGATGTCTACCGAAATAGACAAAGGTGAATGACCCTGTTCCGTCAAACACATAACTTTGACAAAAGAATCTTGTTCCAGAACAACCCCTCTTCCTTTTCGGACGGGGTATGGACTAGTCATATTCTCCCGCGGAAACCTACCTTATACCCAAGGTTTTCTCTGCCCGAAGCAGACCAGGATGCATGCCCCCTGGGTTCCAGTCACATCTTTCCAAATCACTCGCACTCATCGGGAAGAAGGACTGGGGGTGGAGACATTTCTTGATTGAACAGACCATTTAGGGTTGGTATATGACTATTTGCGATGCGTGATCCCGGAAATGAAAGTTGGTCTACGAGCTTGACCATTCTTCCTTCGTGTGGAAAACACATTACTCTAAAGAGTGAGGAGACGATGGCTCCCATGCAATATATATAGTCTCGTCCAAGGAGTAGGTTATAATCCAAGGGTCCTTGAACGACCATCACGTTCATTTGAACGGCCTTCCCTTTCAATGTTATGGGCACATTGGGGAGGATCCCTAAAGGTCGACTGGTTCCTTTATCAAAGCCTGATAGATTTCTTATCTCAGGCAAAAGCGCTGGGGAACCCAGTGCTTTCCAAGCAATAGAGGAAAGGATACTCACAGATGCCCCTTCATCAATGATAGTGCCAGCCATTACCATTCTATATATTTGGACTATAATTCTGAATGGTATACTGGCTGGCAACCGGGGTCTGCCTAGTTGGTTCCAGTCAAAGGACACAACCAGGTTGCTTGGTGGTGGGACCGAATACACGGCCGGATATGACCCTGACGAAGTTCCTTCCTGCGATAAAGGAATGGGCACATTGCCCCCATGCTCGTCAGAGTCTGTGTTGATGAAAAGAATCTGGATGGTGTCATCCTTATTCTCTTCAGTGACGGTGTCATTTGAAGATGAATCCTCTGAAGGCAAAACCGGGTCAACTGCCGTTTCGACCTTTGGACTTTCGTCAGGTCTGGATTCAGTAGGTTCATTTTCAATGACTGACGCTTCAGCTGACCACTTGAGCGGGCCAACTGTGTTCTCAACTAATGAAGGACTTGGCACGAGTTTATTATATCCAGGAGGAAGTCGTAACGGTGAAACCGGACGATCTTCCAAAACTCTCTTTGCCTCGTCTAAGAAGGGACAACGGTGGATGGTGTGATCGCCTTCACACAGTCTGCAGGGGGATCTTTCTCCCCCTCTTTGTCTTGGACCTTCACTTTCCCTGGTTGACGGTAAGCATTCAACATGGCTATCAGAGGTTGATGCTCCCGAATTGTGCAAACGAGGAGACCAGTCCCTTAGTATCCGGGGAATACAGGGACAATCTCTATGGAAGTGGTCTCCTCTACATATGACACATGGCGATTTAGGCCCGGTCAGTGCTGTGTGTGGATTTTTGTCAGATGTCTTTTGCTTGCCCCCAGTCGCCTTTGGCTCCTTCTTCTTCTTCTCTCTCTTCTTCTTCTCCTTCTTCTCTTTGGGAGCTTGGCTTTTGCCGGCTCTACCTTGCGAGGAGGAAGGAGGAGAGGAAGAGTTATAGGAAGTAGAAGGCTGGTGGGCAGCTCTAGACTGATCTAACTGTTGACTCGACTGTTCAGGAACCGTGGTGTTCTGAACTACATTGGTTGAGAAGAGCCAGACTGGCAGGCCAATTGTCAGTCCTGGAAGTGACAATGTGGCCATGTGGGGCGCACCAACATCTCCCCAAGAGGAGAAGGGACTAGGATTTCCATCATGGGGAATTCCTTGGTTGGTGTGTTCCATTTTCTCAACCTAAAGATCAACGCAGGAATAGGAGGTGATTTTGTTCCGTTTAAAATAAATTTTTAACGACGCTTTAGACACAACTTGCTTTTTCACTTTTAAAGAGTCGAGAAAAAGCTAAAGATGACTCTAGTCTCCTTCGATGTTTTAACGAGCCCGAAGTGACAAATGCTCGGATGGACTTTTTCTGTTATAGAGTCTGAAAAAGGCCAAAAGGAACTGCTCTGGAGTTCTAGGTAGAAGGTGTGCCAAACTTTTCGCAAAACCGCAGAATACTTTTTAGGGTACGGGCGGTCGATCTTCCTGAATGCTGTGTTCAGTGCATTGCGATCAGTAGGGCGGCCGACACGGCTTCCTATGGATAAAGGCTTTATTCCTATAGGGGTCTCCCAATATATACGCGACGGTACGTGGGAGCACAAGTCCGTATTGATACTTATCGCTTCACCGTGGAGGAATCACCCAACCACTCAACGGTAAGATATCAGGTTTAACGACGCCGGAACACGTCTCTAGCCTAGACCTCTATGTGTGCGTTATGTTTCAAAGCGTTGTTATGTTCATTCAATTTATTTTAGGTTGATCTTGTTTAGAAGTTTGCCTTTATGGATCACCACGAGATGTATGGTACAACTCCTAAATGCAGTCTAAAGATGATAAGCAAGCTTTTTCTATCTTTTCAACATATGAAAATCCTAACTACTGAGGGAAAAGAAAGACATCATCTTTTCACACAGAGCATAGAGCACACAGTAATGCACTTTTTCCTAAATCAACATGCAAGCTGTCAAAATGCAAATGCACAAATGCAGGTATTTCTTTACTCTTCCTTAATATTGATGTTTATATAAAGAAAGCTATTGTATAACTTTGAATTCGATTTCAAGTGAAAACACAAACAAGTTCTTTGTCCAAAGTCACAAGACACCTTATGATTTACTTGTTTCGACACTAGAAATGCATAAATTCAAACCATATGACGAAAGTAAAAGCTAAATCAACTATGAACAACAAACAAACTTACTCCTAAGACCAAAATGACACTTATGACAGGTCTAGATCAAAGGGGCCACAGTAAGACTAGATTACTTTCGTAATGGGAAACTGCAAATGATGTAAGAAATACACAAAGAAAAAATACAGTTTCTTTATACAACTGAGGCGGAATAGAGGCAAAGAAAGGTGGTTTAAGATAGGTACATTGACTGATAACAGGCTGCAAAAACAGGGATAAAAACTGAGCAAAAGACATAGGGAACCAAAGCTGCACAAGGCAAGGACTGTTTCAGCACATGTCTAACACAGAGGTTTTGAAATTCAGCGTAGGTAGCCTTCACGGGACCTGCGTTGAAATGCAGAACCTCTTCACTGGGTCTGCGCTGAAGCAGAAACGAGAATTGTTTCTGGGTTTTGAGCTACGGTTTGCAGTTAAAATCACAGTTTTTGGCCAAATCAAAGCTAGCAATCAAGTACAACCTAAGGGATGATTCAAAGGAGGATGAAGATCTATCACTAAGAGCTGTTAGAGCACTTGTGGATCAGCTCTTTAGATCATAAACAGGCCCAGTGATTGGACTAGAGTAGCTGCCCTCTACTTTGCATTTGAAAGATCCAAATGCAGTTCGATTCGGTACTCTTTGAGTTTATGAATTGAATAGCAAAAACACAAACAAACCAACAAGATACGATCCCCAGTGGAGTCGCCAATTTGTTGTTGGGAAAAGTATCCAATACGGAATGACCCTATCCCACTCTAAGGAGTGATAGTACCTCAGCAACAAACAAGACAAAACTATCTAAGTGTTCTTCTTTATGAAATGTAAAGAGAGGAGAAGGAGTTAACTAACCGATGTCTTCCGCTAGTTTGTTGATCCAATCTCACTCCTTGCTACTTGCCCCCAGCTCCTTGCTCCTTCACTGGCCCAGCTACACCAAGTTCCTGCAAAATGGCAAGAGAGGGAAACTACAAGAAGCATACATTCATAACTAGTTTAAGGATTAGAATAAACTAAATATGCAAATACAACAAAACATCATTGAGATACATGCATATAGAAGAAACTCAAATGGCTTTATTGATGAAGAAGTAAAGTTCAGGAAGTGATACAACCATAAGAGGCCCAATCCAGCATCACCTTCCTAGCAGAAAGGAATCTCCTCTTCACCTCCTTTAAAGCAAATCACCCAATAGCTCTAAACTCAAACCAACAACAATTCTTTGCATTCACAAAATTCCAGCCTCCAGATCTCATGGGGGAGAGATCCATATATAGATGTTTGGAGAGAGGATAAGTCAGCCTGAGATGTGACTAGTGTCCTCTCCCTCTTTCAGTTCTTGATTCCACTTGGAGGTTCTTGCTTCCACTTGGAGATTTGGAACCTCTTACTCATCACCAGTCGAATTCCCTGAGGCAAGTGTCATTTTGGAAGCTTCCTGGGCTCTGACACCTTGAGAAATGAACTTGCCACTTGTCCCTTCTCGCTCAGCGTAGGTAGCCAGTGTTGTAGTTGACATTCAGCGCAGGTAGCCAGTGTTGGCTTTGACATTCAGCGCAGACAGCTAGTGTAGCCACTGAAATGATCCTGAATTGACTTGGTTTTGATCAGTTTTTGGTGGAGAACTTCTCTGAATTGCTGTGGTTTATTGGCCTTGTTCCTCTAGGGGTAGGAACAACATGTTTAGGGACTTTGGATCCCTTAGATTATGGACATTTCATGCTCAATTTTGTAAGGCACAAAAATGTCTATAACACTAAATGCACTATCAGGGTGCATTGAGCCGGAAATGACAAATGGCAGTGCCATTCCGCGAGGTGGAAAGACAATGGAAGCTTCCAAAATCTTCTCCAATGACACTTGCCTCACTGAGTTCGACCAAGGATGAGTAAGAGGCTCTCAGTCTCCAAGTGGAAGCAAGAACTGACAGAGAGAAGACACTAGTCAAATCATAAGCTGACTCATCTTCCTTGCATACATCTATATATGCATCCCTCATCCCAGAGATCCAGGGGCTGGAATTTCGTACATTGCAAAGAATTGTTGTTGGTTTTGAGATAGATATAAGAGTATTGGGTGATTTATGCTTTGTTGGAGGTGAAGAGGGGCTTCTTTGCTGGGAGGTTGATGCTGGATCATGAATCATCGGTTGTAACTCCTCCTGGATCTTCTTGTTATATCAATAAAACTATTTGAGTTTCTCCTACATGCTTGTGTATCATTGATGTTTGTTACATTTGTATGTTTAGCTTAAATCTGATCCTAAGCTATTTATGAATATAAATCCATGTCTTTGTGTAGTTTTCTTCTTTTGTGATCTTACAGGAACTTGGTGAAGCTAGACAAGTAAGGGAGCAGGTAGCTGGAAGCTGTCAAAGAGAAGAGAGATTGGATCAAAGGACTAGCGCAAGACACAGGTTGGTTCATCTTATTCCTCTTCGTTTATAGTTCATAAAGAAGAATACAAAAGTAGTTTTCTCTGTTTGTTTCTAAGGTCACTGTCACGCCTTAGTGGGATAGGGTCGTTCTGAATAGACACTTTTCCCATTAACAAAATGGCGACTCCGCTGGGGACCATTTCTAGTTAGTTTGTTTGTGTTTCTCTTGTTTTTTATTTCATAAACTTAGCAGTAGTAAATCGAACTGCATTTGCCATTAACAAATGCAAAGTAGACATCTGCTACTTCAATCCATTCACTGGATCTGTTTATGATTCGAACAGCTAATTCACAAATGATCTGATTGCCTTTTGTGACAGCCCTTAGACCTTCTTTAAATCTACCCTCTGATTGTACATTACTGATTGCTTTTACTCGGCCAAATACCAAAGACTAAACTGTAAACCGTGACCCAGAACCCGGATAGAATTCTCGTTTCTGCCCCAGTGCAGGTACTGTGAAGAGTTCCTGCATTTCAGCGCAGTTCCCGAGAGGGAAACCTGCGGTGCAATCCAGTTTCTCTGTGTAACAGGTGCGCTGATCAGCCTAGCCCTGTGCAGCTAAGGTTCTTTGCTTCATTTTTTAGTTTTATCTCTGATTTTTGTAGCCTGTGATCAGTGTATGTGTCTGTTTAAAAACCCTCTTTTCTTTGCCGTAATTCCGCCTCCTTTGTACAAAAAGATTGTAGATGTTTTTGTGTGTTTGTTACATCATTTACAATTTTCCATTGCAAAAGTAGAATAGTCATACTGTCGTCCTTTGATTTAGATCTGTCGCAAGTGTCGATTTTGATCTTAGGAGGAAGTTTATTTGCTGTTGACAGTCGATTATGCTTTTACTTTTGCCTTTGGTTTGAATTTGTGACTTTCTAGTGTCGAAACGAGTTTTTATTTCAAAGTCATAAGGTGTCGTAATCATCTCTACTTTTTGATTTCGAAAAGAAGCTTGTTTGTGTTTGTCACTTGAAAGAAAATTCAGATTTGTACATCAACTTTCTTTTTAGGCATCAATATTAAGAAAGTGAAAAACAAATACATACACATGTGCATTTGCATATTGACAGTCTGTTTGGCTTGATTTAGGAAAGTGCATTTATAGTGTGCTCTTTGCTCTTTGTGAAAAGATTGTGTCTTTCTTTTCCCCTTGTAGCTAGGATTTTCATTGCTGAAAAGAGATAAAAGTTTGTTTATCATCTTTAGATTGCATTTTAGGAATTACATCTACATCTCGTGGTGAACCCAAAAGGCAAACTTCATAAGAAATATCAACTTAAAATAAATTCAATGAATCTAACAACGCTTTGGAACTTAACGCACAAAATTTAGAGGTCTAGGCTAGAGACGTATTCCGGCATCGTAAAGCCTGGTAATTGTTGTCCTCACTGATGGTTGGGTGATTCCTCCACTTTGAGACAATAGGTGCCAGTACGGACTTGTGCTCCCACGTACCGTCGAGTATATATTGGGAGACCCCTATAGGCTTAAATCCTTTTATCCATAGGAAGCCGTGTCGGCAGCCCTACTGATCGCAATGCACCGAACACAGCATTCGGGAAGATTGACTGCCGTACCGTAAAAGGTATTCTGCAGTTTTGCAATTGGTTTGGTACTCCCTCTACCTAGATCTCCAGAGCAGTCCCTTTCGTTCCTTTTCAGACTCCTTAATGGAAAAGGTCCATCTGAGCACTTGTCACTTCAGGCTCATTAAAAATCGAAGGAGACTAGAGTCATCTTTTGTTTTTTCTCGACTCTTAAAAATTGAAAAAACAAGTTGTGTCAAAGCGTATAAAAAATTTATTTTAAACGGAATATTCATTACCCCCTTCCTACGTTGATCTTAGTTTGAGAAAATGGAGTCCACCAACCAAGGAATTCCCCTTGGTGGAAATCCTAGTCCCTTCTCCTCTTGGGGAGATGTTGGTGCACCCCATATGGCCACATTGACACTTCCAGGACTGACAATCGGCTTGCCAGTATGGCTCTTCTCAACCAATGTCGTTCAGAACACCACTATTCCTGAACAATCGAATCAGCAGTTAGACGAGTCCAGAGTTACCCACCAACCTTCTACTTCCTCTAATTCTTTGTCTCCTCCTTCCTCTTTGCTTGATGGGGCTGGCAAAGCCAAAAGTCAAGTTCCTAAGGAGAAGAAAGAAAAGAAGAAGAAAGAGAAGAAGAAGAAGGAGCCAAAGGCGAATGGGGGAAAACGAGTGTCGTCTAACGAAAATCCACACACTGCACCGACCAGGCCTAAATCACCATGTGTCATTTGCAAAGGAGACCACCTTCACAGAGATTGTCCTTGCATCCCCCAGATACTAAGGGACTGGTCTCCTCGTTTGCACAATCTGGTGTCATCAACCTCTGATGATCTTGTTGAAAGCACACCGTCAACTAGTGAAAGTGAAGCCCCAGGACAAAAAGGGAAAGCTAGATTTCCTTGTAAAGTGTGCGAAGGCAATCATGCCATCCACCGTTGTCCCTTCTTAGACGAAGCTAAAATAGTTTTGGATGATCGTCCGGTTTCACCGTTACGACTTCCTCCTGGATATAAAAAACTCTTGCCGAGTCCGTCGCTAGTTGAGAATCCAGCTGGCCCACACAGGTGGTCGGCTGAAGCACCTATCATTGAAGATAAACCATTTGGATCCATACCAGACGAAAGTCAAAAGGTCGAGGCGGTAGTTGACCCGGTCTTGCCTTCAGAGGTTTTATCTTCGGATGATACAGTCACTGAAGAGAACAAGGATGACACCGTCCAAATTCTCTTCATCAACACAGGCTCCGACGAACATGGGGGCAATCTACCCATTCCTTTACCGCAGGAAGGAAGTTCGTCAGAGCCATACCCGGCCGTCTACTCGGTCCCACCTCCAAGCAACCTAGTTGTCTCCTTCGACTGAAATCAACTAGACAGACCCCGCCTACCAGCAAGCATACCATTCCGAATTATCGTTCAAATAATAGAATGGTCATGGCTGGTACCATCATAGATGAAGGGGCTTCTGTGAGTATCCTTTCCTCTACTACTTGGAAAGCGCTTGGTTCGCCATCGCTTTTGCCTGAGATGAGAAATATGACAAGCTTTGATAAAGGAACCAGTCGACCTTTAGGGATCCTTCCCGATGTGCCCATAACATTGAGAGGGAAGACAGTTCGCATGAACGTAATGGTAGTTCAAGGACCCTTGGATTATAACCTACTCCTTGGACGAGACTATATTTATTGCATGAGATCCATCATCTCCTCACTCTTTAGAGTAATGTGTTTTCCGCACGAAGGAAGAGTGGTCAAGCTCGTGGACCAGCTTTCATTTCTCGGATCACGCATAGAAAATAGTCATATACCGTCCCTAAATGGTCTTTTCACGCAAGAAATGTCTCAATCCCCAGTCCGTCCTCCCGATGAGCGCGAGTAATTCGGAGGGATATGACTGAAACCCAGGGGGCATGCATCCTGGTCTACTTCAGCAGGAAAACTTCGGGTATAGGGTAGTTTTTTGCGAGAGAATATGACTAGTCTGTACCCCGTCCGTCGGTGGAAGAGGGGTTATTCTAGAATAAGATTCTCTTGTCAAAGTTATGTGAGTTGGCGGGCAGCGTCGCTCACCTTTGTTTATCTTGGTAGACATCGCTGAAGAAATGTTTCATTCGCAATGCGAATAAGACAATCTTTGGTAACCTGTAAGAGGTAGGCCTCTCCTGATAAAACAAATGTTTTGCCTGCAAATTGAGGGGTAACCTTGAAACCATATTTTATACCTGGGGGCATGCAAACCTTTTGGAGTGCAAGCGAGGGGCAGCTATTTATTTTTCAAATTTTTAGGACCTCTAACCCTTTAAACTCGTAGGATTAGTTGTCACCTAACTTACATAAAGAAAGGATGCGGGGAAAAAATCTAAAAATTGCCATTTTTATATGAGACATTCTTATCATATGACTGGATTAATCGAGCAGTTTTAGCACATAGTTCAAGCTTGTTAAAAAATAAACATAAGACATGAGCAAATGTTTCCACCCGCGTTTAAGCTCGTTAAAAAATGAACTATTCCCCGGTAAATAACCACCGTGAGTGTAGCTTTTCAGCCATTAAAGCCTTGGTCGTGTTTGCACCGTCACCTCCACTTGATTGTTTACCCATTTTGAGGAACAGCTGCAAAGAGTGATTTCACTAGCCATCCTTGTGACACTGCCGTGATTGGAAAATTCCAAACCTTACCTGGAATCAACTGCTACCCATTTTATCACTCGTTCCTCAAAAGACGAGTGTCCTTTAAGCTCTTTTCAACTGACTTGTAAAATATGAAAAGATTACCGAATTTTGGCCTTCCAGCTCGTTAAAGCGACGGGAAGTGCTATCCCTCTAGATTTTAATCTTTTTGGACCTGAGGGATTATTGCACAAAAAGATCGAGCGCTTGTTTTTTTCGGCTCGTTAAAACTATCGAAAATTCATCCCTTCTGTATTGTTTTATCATTTTTCGGACTTAAGGGATTAGATGACGAAAAAGGAATTTTGGAGTTACCTTTACGTACCTTTTCAGACTCTCTAAAAATGAAAAGGACCGAGTTATCTTTGTCGTTAAACTCGTTAAAAAGATTAATAGCGACAAACTTGTCTTTAGACGAGAACGAGTTTCACTATCGGTAGGCTCGTTAAAACATAGCGATGGGTTTGCTCGAAGGGAAAATTATAGAACAAGCATATGTTATCCTCCTCAAGCTTGCCAAAAATAAAGAGGTAGTGGTCAGCAATGACTGGGGAAAATTTGGGAAGAAAACTGAAAGAATCTTTATTGGTAGCAAGTCGCTCTTGAACATGACACTTCCACTCCGTGTCCGAATCGAGTTGGGTTGTTTCATTCACCGGTCACATCCCCATGGTCACGTCATACCATCCACATTTGGGGTAAATGCTACCAATCCATCACATAAGTGTCGCCGACATGTTCAAGAGAAGTCATCCAGGGAAGTCACCTGTGTCCCATCCACTACCATACATTATACTTCATTCTTTCATGACCGCCATCCTGAACCGTATATCATCAGATTGTTTTCACCTCCATCAAAATCATTTGCTCCGTTTCGTTTCATTGATGTGGGATTCATTAAGGCCCTCCTTTGACGGATACCTTCTTGTCGACATCAGCTCATTATCCAAGAAGTTGATCTAGGAACACCCCATTCAGTACTTTGAAGCTTGCATGCCTCAATGGCAAGTTTCTCACTTCCAGTGACAGGTATACATCAATGACCTTCGACCGAAAGATTTTGCGTGGTGTTCGACACCAAGTCCTTTATTCACACCACGTGAATTGTACTGCAGTACCTTGAGGGTCATCATCATTATCGGTGATTCCTCTCGCGCTTGTTAACAGTTTACATCATTGACTGGTAATCAAGCGATGTCTTTCCATGTTCGACTTCAAAACATTTCTCACATGGATCGACTTGTACCTCGAGTGAAGATCGGACGAAATTGAAGACCCCGGATCTAGTTTCATCCATCCGGGCTGCGATATATATTCAGGAAAATAAAGACATTGAAATGTACAGCATTGTAGCACAGATAATCATCCTACCAAAAGGATGATGGCTCTATTAGAATCATCAGTCTACCATCAGACGATTGTCTGTCCTATGTACATGAAAATGAATTTATAAAGCTGAGCATGGGAATGCCCGCCTCAGCTAGATCATGAAAAATAGTATGAAGATAATGTATTGTACTGTATCTTATTACAGGTCTCCTCCCAGCATTGAAAGAACTTTGGATCCTCCTAATAAAGCATTTCACCCGATAAACGGCCTCATACTTTAGGGGGCAACTGTTATAGACATTTTTGTGCCTTGCAGCTCCAAGCATGAAATGTCCATAAACCAAGGGATCAGAAGTCCCTAAAAGTGTTGTTCCGACCCCTAGAGGAACAAGGTCAACAAATTACAGCTTCTCCCAGAAGTTCTCCACCAGAAACTGCTCAGAATCAGTCAAATCAGGATCATTTCAGCTGCTCTACTGGCTAGCTGCGTTGCATAGCACCCAGATACACTAGCTAGGTGCGTTGCAACGCACCTAAATGAACTATCAGGGTGCGTTGAGCGGGAAATTACAAATGGCAGTGCCATTCCGCGAGGTGGAAAGACAATGGAAGCTTCCAGAATCTTCTCCAATGACACTTGCCTCACTGAGTTCGACCAAGGATGAGTAAGAGGCTCCCAGTCTCCAAGTGGAAGCAAGAACTGACAGAGAGAAGACACTAGTCAAACCATAAGCTGACTCATCTTCCTTGCATACATCTATATATGGATCCCTCATCCCAGAGATCCAGGGGCTAGAATTTCGTACATTGCAAAGAATTGCTGTTGGTTTTGAGATAGATATCAGAGTATTGGGTGATTTATGCTTTGTTGGAGGTGAAGAGGGGCTTCTTTCCTGGTAGGTTGATGCTGGATCAGGAATCATCGGTTGTAACTCCTTCTGGATCTTTTTGTTATATCAATAAAACTATTTGAGTTTCTCCTACATTCTTGTGTATCATTGATGTTTGTTACATTTGTATGTTTAGCTTAAATCTGATCCTAAGCTATTTATGAATATAAATCCATGTCTTTGTGTAGTTTTCTTCTTCTATGATCTTACAGGAACTTGGTGAAGCTGGACAAGTAAGGGAGCAGGTAGCTGTCAAAGAGAAGAGAGATTGGATCAAAGGACTAGCACAAGACACAGGTTGGTTCATCCTATTCCTCTTCGTTTATAGTTCATAAAGAAGAATACCAAAGTAGTTTTCTCTGTTTGTTTCTAAGGTCACTGTCACACCTTAGTGGGATAGGGTCGTTCTGAATAGACACTTTTCCCATTAACACATCTCTTCGACAAAGGTCGAAGGATCCTCTTCCTCATCATCGCTCTCAATATTAACTGTTTTGGCCTTCTCTTCCATCGACAGTTTTCCGAACCACAGATTTCACGGAGACATATGGATTGTTCTTGCTACCTATGGATCCTTTTTGGCCCTTAGTGTCCGGGGTGATTTTGGAATTTCCGGCACATCCTGCACTGGTGACATAGGGCTTGGTGTGGCGTTCTTGGCAGTCAACATTTCTCTTCTAAGGAGGTCCTGTGTCTCTTTCGGTAATGCTTCAAATACTGAACTCGCTGTCAAAGCCTCTAAAGCCATAAAGTCCATGCACAATAAATGACTTCTCAAGATGCTAAGGGTTGTTTGGCGGATGACCATCTAGGATTTATAGGCCTGCTGGAATTCAAATTTGAGCATTCCTGCCTTTCTTGGCTCATTAATGCAATATTGGTGGCAGATCCTTTCAAATCTAGTTCTGACCCCGTGTCTTAATTGTCTACCATCCGCTCCTCGTTGCCTTAAATTGGACATCTTGTCATGAACAGTGTTACCAATAGTCACTTTCCATCCCATCTGCGCGGTAGCACAATCCCCTATGCGCAACCATGATATGTGTGCCGTACTAATCTTATGCACAACGTCCGAGCCGTGCTGCTCCCATATAGACTCTTTTATAGTCTCGCGCTCTCTTCCAACTGCTTGGAGCACTGAGACTGTGCTTCTACGGATAGTCAGGTGGTGACGCTAATGGTGCGAGCCTTCTAGTCCCTACCCAATTTAGTCTATAGGCCTTCCTTAGTTACCCATGAGTCAATCAGCGCCTCGCGTTCTCCCTTATGGAGAGCGCTTCCTTGGTTGCTTCACCTGATAAGGTGCGGTCGCAACCATGGTAGTATAGCCAACAACTCCCAGCAACAATCTTCTAGTGCGGTGGTGGGGTTGCTCATGCGTGGCCCCGTCCTACTGTCGGCATGTAATGCTTGCAATATTTTCGTCTCTAGTTCTCTGATATCCTCGTCCATTAATATGCTTTTCTGATTTAGTTGCACCCGATCTTCTTCGAGTTCGCAAAGCTCAATATTCCCTTGCTAAATGGCTTCTTGAATCTGCGTATGTTCATCCAGCTGCATAATCTCTTCGCTCTGGTCCTTGCATGCTGTGGCAATTATAGGGGTGATTATGTGAGGATTCTTTCTCAAAACTATGGCCTTGACTCCGGTCGTCATCTTTGGAACCATTTCCGCGCCTCGGTTCCCGCACATGGCCCTATATTGGACCGCTGGCATGCGCAAGTACCAATCAGTTCATTCTGTTTAGTAAACTTTGTTCATGATGCCATGTAGCTTTGTGAAGGCGCTGACATGAAATTTTTGTGGCATGTGTCGCATTCCTTGATTTCTGACCCCTAGTCTGGGAGGTGCTTGCGCAACACACATCTGTGCCCATAGACACAAGTGGGCACACAACCCGCTACGTTCTAGCTGCCCGACTCATGTTCATTGAAAGGGACTTCTAAGTTGTAAGCGCATCCGTCTTCTACCTTCACACCAGTTCCTCATAGTCTTCTGATGTATATTCCCACATTGTGTGGGTGTCACGTGCAACGTCCGTTCTAGCGCACCGCACTGCTTCTGTTCCGGTACTACACTTTCACATTTGTCTAAGAATTCACCTTCTCGGAATTCCCTTTCATATGTTGGCAGTTCCCTTGCTTTGGTCATCACTCGCCATAGTGATCTAATCATCATGTTTCAATTTAGCGTTGTTACTTCGTGCAACTAATTCTGCCAGTGCTCTACTTCTTCATCTGAATCCGAAGTACGGGAATTTTCGCGCTCCCATGAGATTCTCCCATCTGCTGTCGGGTTCACCCTATCTTGGTCTTGTGCCATTATCTGGTAAATGCAATCTAGCTCATCGTCACTATCAGCGTCGTGCACAGGTTCAGTGTAACGCGCTCCTTCGGTTGGATCTAGTAGAACTACCACGGGTAGGGACTTTTTCTCAAAAATCATCTTCTTCTTCTTCAAGTTGATGACTCCATTCATATCCATGGCCCAACCTATTCCTACCAACGCGGGGTAAGGGTTGTTTTCATCAAAAATATCTATTACCTCAAAGTCCGTCTACGTGCTCGCACCTTCGATATCTAATGTTACCCCTTATAACCTTCCCATGGGCAAGATCTTTTGTCGGTTCACCATCCGTAATTGAATCGGGGACCACTGTAACACGGGCCTGCCCATGCATTCCCATGTCTATTTAGGTAACATATTCGCATTCGAACCTAGGTCCAGGATTACCTGATCCATTTCATATTCTCCAATCTGCACTGTCAATCACATTTCCCTCCCGGTGTGCAACACATGCTTCCCCAGTTTCTGAACTACGTGCGGTTCACCTGACCCTGCACACCTAGTGATCAGCTCTTGTAGTCCTTTAACTACCTTATTGTCACGCAACAGCTTCATGCATGTCTCTAAAAAGGTAGTTAGCATAGAAGGATCCATCCATGTCTCTGGTTGATCCTTACTACCTGAAGTAGAGGCCTCCGCAAAGCTCTTCTTAGCTTCCATAAACGTCTCCTTTTCCTGTTCCAAGTCAAATTCAGGTTCCTTTGTAGGAGCCTTGTGAACCCATGTATTTTCCTCGGGCTGCTTCCCCTTATCTTCTCCTGTGGTTGCACCACTTTTGAGCATCATGTTCACATTAGGGTCTTCGTTGCACAGTTCAACCCTCATAATTTGGATATTTTGAGTTAGAGTAGGCTGTAGTACCCCTTTCTCGTGCATCTGTGCGATCAACATAGGACAATCTACCATTTTATGATCAAACTGCTCATAGTACGAACAAGATATTCTCGTTGGGTTGGTACAATCATGAGCGTAGTGCCCTGGTCCTCCATAATTGTAACAGATTAGCTGTCTACGGCCCCTTCCTGGCCCCATTCCTCCTCGTCCTCGACCTCACCCTTGAAAACCCCCGCACAACATCGCTGCAGCTGGGTGAAGGCCTCACATTTCCATCTGCATTCTATATGCTGGGGTCCGCTCCATCATTAACTCGTAGCTTCGACAAGTACGCTCATCGTGGCACACCGATCTACAAAAATTGAAAAACGACTGCTAGGGGGTCTGTGTATATTTCTAAAACAGATGACAGTTGTCCGTCGTGTGATTTCCCCCCACCTAACAGATCGCGCACCAGAGCGTGGGTGATACACTTGGCCCTGCCTGTGCCTCTGGTCTTAACAACATTGGTCCCCCTCCTGCCAAATAGTTCACGAATACTGGGAAGTGATCCTTATTGTGGCCCTGGCCTTTACATTTTATGCACCACACTTCTTCGCGCTCTTCTGGCCTCGGCACCCTATCCTGCTTCAAACTATGCATATCCAAGCATAGGTTTTGTAGTTGTGCATGGATCTGTTGGACTCCCGACCTAGAATCCTGTATCGGAGTTTCATGCAACCTCATCACCATTTCCAATGCTTCTACTTGCATTGAAAGCTTCTGCTGTGACAGCACCATCCTCAGGTGTGGTGTCAAAGGCTCCAAAAACCACGCATGATGCTACGCATCTATTAGCGTCATATTAGCCTCGCAGATCATACTTTTCAGCCTCTGATCTAGATCCTAGGTTGCTTCACCTCGAAGCATTGTGATTTCTTTAAACCCAATGATTGACTGAGTCTCTGATTTTGGCCGGCTAAACTCTATGTTCAGTGCAGTCTGGATTTATGCTATTCCTGCATTTGGGTGGTTGTTCGAGTGCTTGATATACCACGTCAACGTGTGATCTTGCAGTGCACTCACCAATGTGGCCTTCTTGATGTTATCTTCTGTAACCCCATGTGCTTCCCACACTTCTCTTACTATGAAACAAAACTTATCTAGATCCTCATTCCCTACTCCTCTAAATATGGGTAGCTTGATTGTGCTCGCCATGCTGAACTACGAGTTGGGTGGAGGTGGGGTGGTTGAAGATGGAGGTGAAGTAGGTGAAGTGGGTGATGGCGTAAGTGGAGGTGATAACTATGGAATGCGCTACCTTATCAGACTAACCACACTCCTTGGAGAAGCCCGAGCTTGTTCTTCCTCGCTTTCCCACAAAGGTGAAATTAAGAGATATTTCCTAATCCTTCGATACCTTGGTAGATCTTTCCACTCCACATTGCTCCAAACATTAATGTATTAGCATAACCCGTTTTCACATAACAACATCTTAATCCAAGTATTCATAGATTTGATGTACCTACCTCGAGGTCCCTTGAGAAAATGTCGCTCTGCTTCGCTATAGCTCACGATTTTGTCTATCATGAACTCAGTGATAAACCCTCCTATTATCTGGTCGAGCCAATGGTCCATGGCCCACACAATCTTATCTTATGATGCCTCTAGTTTGCGCACTAACTCCAGAGTCCACACTATTGGTTGATCGAGCTTGTACCTTCCCTGGCTATCGGCTAACCTTGTGATCTAATCATATAGTTCAAAAGAGAACGATGCGAAGAAGATCTTGCGGATTCCATATATACGTAGCGATCCAGCCACCTCTTCTTAGATATCTGTGGAGTTTTTTTTCTTGAACCACAAATTCATGAAGCTTCTGATCTAACCACTCTTTAATTTCCTTCTTCGTATGGTTCAAGTGTTATAACATCAGACATCCCTTAGGTAGATCCCGGTCCTGACAACGAAACCATTTGTTGGCTTATTAGGGCCTGACCCAGGCTCAAAAGTGTTTTAGCCAAACAAATCCTACATTACTAGCCCTTTCAGCAACAATCCGTGGAGCATGGACTGAAGTCTCACCTGAGGTAGTATGGGAGGGTGCTGGAACTAGTTTTCCGCAGCCTAGGGATGTCTTGATGAGGTCTGGAAAGGTCACGAACGGATCCTGCACGCTCACACTGCTCCGTGCAGTTGTCTGACCTTCGCACAACTCTTGTACTGAGTGCAAAGAGGCATGGTCTAGATCCTTTACTCTTACTGTGTTATTATTATAGATCTTACTTAATTTAGGAGTCTTACTCAATCATTCAATATTTATAACCATTGTGCGCAAACATAATACTGTAAAGAGATGCAAGGATATAACAGAAACATAAACACGATGCACGATATTCTAGAATCTACTTATCTTTTATTAACCTTCTATTCTAGTACAATCCAATTCCACCCTGCGCACTCAGTTGTAGGCGTCCATGCACACAGCTGCGAACTCTACCAGGCCTCTGCGCACACAGCTGCAGAGTCTCTTTCTACCACTACGACCCAAAACTCGGACTTACAGACTTGGAGCAAATATCACATTTAAAAACCCATATCACTTACGATTAGAACCAAAAGTTGCCTTCTACACTTAGAGCCTCGCTCTATTTATACATTCCCATGGTCCGCAGACCATGGGTAGGCCAACACCTTCTATATTAAATTACAATATTTTAAGGCGGACTACCCTAGACTCTCGCACTCCGTGCCCACATTTTGTAGGGTTTTTACATCACATTGTCCTAAAACTTGGGATTTAAGCCCCAAAAACTTGTTATGGGGGGATCTGCTACCCAACAATAAGATGTTGAAAATGTATATTTGATTAATGTTAAAAAATTCATTTATGTACAAGTTAATTGAACTTTTACTATTTCATGTTACAAGCAAAAGTCAAATCTTCTTAACTTTGAAGATCAACCATTTATAAATGATTGTGAGTTCATTCATATTGATAGTTGGGAAAAAGATGATAGCTATATGTCTATGATTTTTAATCGGGTAGATGGAAAAAGTCATAGCCAAGTACTGGCTTATGATGTTGTTGTGAAAAAACTAACATATGAAGACAAAGAAGCAAAAGGAGAGATTGTTAACATTTATAAAAAATCACAGTTATTGATTAATTATCTTATAGACATATGTTCAAATGAAGGAGATTGGGTTCTGGATTTATTTTCTGGCTTAGGTAAGTTTTATTATATGGAATTGAATTTCAATATCTTCTTTCTTAAATTATATGTCATTATACTAGTTTACTTGATTATTTATTTTGTTCTTGATAATTAGGTACAACACTAGCATGTTGCCTGCAAAAAGGAAGAAATTTCATTGCCATTGAAAAAGATCCAGTACAGTGCAATTTTATTCAACGAAGAATTAATGTTCTTCAATTTCTTCCAGATGCAATGCAAGAAATTGGGTTGAAGAAAGGAGATTTTAGTGAATCACGTGTGGCAAAAAGGCAAAGGAACCTCAACCACCATTACATGGAATGATTGGAAAGGCATACGTTGCGAGACTTACAGACATCAAAGATCCATTAGAAGAGGAAAATGAGAAAAATGAAGCAGAAAATATTGTGGAAGAAGACAATGATGAAACTCTAGAGGATGAAGAGTTTGGATTACGTGATATTGTTGATTAAATTTAAGTTATGCTTGGAAATCAGGATCATTTTTTGTAACTATTAATTAGTTATACTTGTAATGTTTTGACGTTGACATTTTATGAGAAGAATAAGCATTCAATTAATGTTATTATGTGTTCAATATTTGTATTATGTTATTTTCACATTAATTTTTATGTTAATCATTATTTTTTGAAAAAAAATAGTCATTATTATTATTTTTTTGACATGAAATTCATAAAACAAAACGATTATTTAACCATTTTTTGTATAAAAATTGTGATTTTGACATGTGATTTCTAGCAAAAAATTATCAAAATGTGTATTTTTTTAGTTATATTTATGCTAAAAATGGTTATTTTTATGTCAATTGTTAAAAATTATTGTTTTTTAGAGACAATTATTTGATATGCATTGAAAAATTAATTGATGATGTATAAATATGTAGAATATCAAAACTTTAAAATATCGACCTTCTTCTTTAAATATGCAAAACAATAAAACCTCACTACAAAAAAAAAAATTAAAATAAAAACAAGAAAATATGAAGAAGAGAACCACTTCAAAAATTGTTAAATTTAGAAAATAATTATTTACATTTCATACATTAGAAAATTTAAAGTAAAAAAATAGGTCTTTTAAAAAAGGGCCTGATGCAGAATCACCACTTTTTTAAATCAGCATACAAATCACCAACATTCTAAAGAGTAATGTACATAAAAAAATTAAAGTGCTAAATACTATGCTAAAAAACAAATATGTGTATTTTGCATCGCCCCTTTCCAAAATCGGGTCACTTTTTTGCTACCTCTACGAAACGGGTAATTGCATCAGTTCCTGTTTCAAAGTTTACATTGTTCAAATCATCTGTAAACTATCGTGGATATTCCACTCGACAGTTCGTCACAACATATATGATAATATTATATTGGAAATCTGAGATTCTACATTATTACAGTTTTATTTCATTTCTCGATCTGTAAAATTAACTGTATTTAGTGCATTTATGTAAAAGTAAATCAAGAATATAAGTAGAGAACGAAAAAATAACCTCTCACACACATAATACACAAGATATGCTCTCCGGGAAACCCTTTCGGGAGAAAACCAAGCTATAAGGTGAGGTCGATTCGCTCTCTTTCTTTGTCTCGAAATATGGCTGAAGATACAAAGAAGTAATGTCTATGGCCCATGGCCTACTACAATGCACAGATCCTCCCTATGTGGTATACCTCCTATCTCTCCTGGCTATCTTTTCTCAACTATGGAACACAATGCTCTTCAACTAATGGAATGCCTCTTCCTCCCACTGGCCTGGTTATAGCACAGCTTGATAGCCTACTAGTGGTTAAGTTTGACTACATCAAATCTTAACTAGATTTACAAAATAAACTCTTCTAGTGTCTTTTACATCAAAAACATATTTCTAGCCCCTTTTCCATGAATAATGGGGGATGACACAACATCCTCCCGAACTATTGGTGTGAAAACAAGAAGGTCAATTTCTGAGTGGCATAACTTTTTCATACGGACTCTGATTGACGTTATTCATGTGTTGTTGGAAATATCTCTATGTGTAGAATAGCATGATAAATTTCTACTCTTTATCGGAAAAATTTTACCCCATCAAAATGTAATTTGATGCCTCAAAATTCTCCTAGAAGGTTTCAGACCTCGTTCCGCCAAACTAGGTCCCGCCAGTAAAAAACGTCCCATGAGCTAACTCCTCCACTTTTCCCACTCCAAATTCATTAAGATGGATGAAAAACAATATAATGATCTAATTCGGATCACACATCCCCATTTTGGGAGGCTTTTGGTGTCCAAAATATTTTACTAAATGAGGTGAGGAAAGTTTTCCTCCACCTTCTCCACCTTCTCCCTGGTGTACCATTTAGCTTTTCCTGGAAGTTGTCCCTTCAACTGAATCTGCCAAAGCTCATGTTGCCCTTTTTTTGTAGTTCTGGACCTCTTCTGCAAAATTGTATCTTCTGTCAACTATGCGAGAACTTCTGGTGCCAAATCCTCCACACATGGTAGGACCTGCTCCTCTTCCTGATCTAGCATGGAAGGTGGTGAGCTCCAGTATTGTAGCAATAATGCTACAACTCCTGGGGCTTCCTGTCTCTAATTTTATCAACCCGGTAGTTCGTACAAACTTGGAAGCGACGGTGCTGTATGCACAAGTACTAGCTCTTGTCGCAGTTATCACTTGGTCAGCTAGCACAAGTCCGCTAGGGCTCAAGCCAACTTCTATATGCTCTCAGAAGAAGCTTGCTAAATGATGGACGAAAGCTATCTCAAAGAAAACTAATCTACTTGGCAAAAATGAACTGAAAGCAAACCAAAGCATGGAAACCCTAGGAAACCCTAATCTGACTAGTTTAACCTCTATGATGCAATAGTGAGAGTGCAGATGTCTAAGAATGATGCCGTTACCTCTAGTTATATGAAATACATGAACTCAAACTACTTTCATGAAAAAGGACATTGTTTTTATGTTTTTGCTTGAATGGTTGGAGTGATTGTGATTTTGTTCTTATTAGGGTTTGGTTGTGCAGAGGTGGTGCAGAAGGAAGGAAAGCTTGGGAAAGGTCAGGGAGGCTAGGAGAGGTCCCCAGGGATCCTTAGCATCTGTCCATAGAGGTTCCTCATGTTCAGATGCTCAGCAACCGAGTGTGTGGGCTCCTACAGGATGTCTGCAGGGGATCCTACAGGAAACTCAGGAATTTCTACAGGAAGTCTATTAATTTCTACAAGATGTCCTACCGTGGGAGTTTTGGGTGATGGTGAAGTGATGGAATGGTATGGGGGAATATGTAGGATGGAGATGAAGCTGGTGATGGCTCAGGAGTAGAGGAATAGGATGGAGAACGAGTGCATGAAGTTGGTTGGTGGATGGAAGGCTAGAACAACGAAAGGTCAAGAAAATGAAGTTACGTGGGGAATGGAGGTGTTGGGAGATAACCGAGCTAAACAGAGGTCAAGGATGTGGCTTTGGGCATGGTCAAGATGAAGAAGAAGGAAATGGAATGATGAGGAGCAGTGTAAATAAAACAAATTGCTTATGACTGTCACCAAAAATGAGAATTCATTAAGCTATTCTACCTGTGATAGGAACTCAACGAACAGCAATGTAAATCGTGGAGAGAAGTGTGCATGAAGCTGTGATGAAGGTGTATGGTTCAAGAGTGAAGTGCATGGAAAGATCTATCATGACAGTGACTGTGTTGCAGCGTGCATAAAGGTAAAAGACTGCGTTTTTTTGGTGGTTGGTGTAGACTGCACCCCAAGCTCCAAACAGAGATGGCAATAGAGGCTCTCTCAACCTTTTTCTTGGAGCTCCAATGAGTTATCAACCTCCTATTCTAGCTAAACAACTGAAAGCAATTTAACCATAAATTAAACTCACTCAATCTCATAAAAACTAAATCAGCAGACTGTAATTTCGAATTGCATGTTAAAGCAAAGAAACAAAGTGCTGGAACCAAAAGGCAAATAACATTACAAAACAGAGGAGATCTATTGCTCTCAGGTTGGGCCCTAACCTGAGAGCTATAGCTCCCTTAAAAGCTCAGAACTAGATCCAAATCTGCTTGCCTTTATTCATATTCAAAAATCTAATGTCATGCCAAAACTGGCTTACACAAAAACAAACACCGAGCTTGTAACTCGTGCACAACAATTACAATAGTAATCCCAAGGTTCAAAAAGCTTCTAACATAGGCTACGGCCTGCATATTTATACACAATGATGATCAGGCTGGCTTCCTTCATTCGTGGGGCTTGGCTGTCCAACTGAAGTCAAACTGCTGTAAAACTGCTGATCCTGTAGAACGTGTTGGCTGCCTTTGAGCTCGGTGGGGAGAGCTGTTGGAGCTCGGAGTTAAGGTGATAATTACGAGGGAAGTCATTTAAGGCCGTAGACAACCTCCCTATAAACCTGCAATGTCACCTTTGCTGTCTCCTTGTCTCCATTTACGTGGTCTTTTGCTCTCTTTAATGCCAAAAACCTGAAATCACCATGTATTAGCCACACAAATATAATGCCTGCCCTTCTTCCTACAAACACACGAATATACTAAGAAATGAATGCATAAGTAGTAAAAGATGAATGGTTGAGCAAGTAAAGTAGGCCAAAATGAGCCCAAATTGTACCAAAAATTGGGGCTCATCATCACCCCCCAGCTAAACCATTTGCTCATCCTTGAGCAACCCTGCTCCTGCTCCTTGTCCTTGGCCGAGGACTAGGGACCGGAACATGCTCTTCCTTTCCTGTTTTTGATGGCCCTGCCTTCTCTGCCCCTGGTGGTGACGAGGGTGGAACTTCTTCCCTCTTTCCCGTTTCTTTGAGCCGGGCTTCGGAAGGCGATTGGCCTATCTTTCGTGTCCAGGAGGTGACTTTCGGGCTTCCCTTCTCGGGGGTGGCCGGTGTTTTAGAGGGAGATTTCTCACTGGGTGAAGTAGGGACACTCCCTAAAGTGGTTTGGCTGCTGGGTGGAGGCTGCGACTTGCCCGTTTTCATTCTCTGACTTCTCCTGGCTTCGAAAGGTAGAGGGATCTCCCTCTCTCTCTTCTCCTTTGGCTTTGCAGGTGTGCTGAGGGCAGCCAGCGCAGCTGCTGCCTCCTTTTCGAGAATGCCAGCCTTTCCTTCCTTGCTTTTTACTCTCCCAGTGCTCCTTGTGGAAGGCCCCTTCCTTTCTGATTTCGGGCTTCCTGTAGAAGACCCTGCTTTATCCACTTTCGGCCCTCCTGTAGAAGACCCTTTCTTTACTAATTTTGGGCTTCCTGTAGAAGACCCGGTCTTGACCAATGTCGGGCTTCCTGTGGAAGACCCCTTCTCTGTTTTTGGGCTTCCTGTAGAAGCCTGCGTCTCTATTTTTGGGCTTCCTGTAGAAGCCTGTTGCTGCTTTCCTGTAGGCGCTGTTCTTGGGCTTCCTGTAGAAGCCTGCTTCTGTTTTCCTGTAGGGACTGCTTTTGGGCTTCCTGTAGAAGCCTGTTTCTGCGTTCCTGTAGACACGGATGTCACCACCTTTTCTTGCTTAGCTGCATGGATTTTGCTTTTTGCTTTGGTTGCAGGTGCTGATGAGGTACTTGGGCTGACGTGGACCACCTCAGCTTTGTCCGTCCTGCTCTTCAACCTCTTTTCTCTTGCTGACAGGATGGGTGTGCCCTCTTTTGCTTTGTCATCCTTTTCCTCATGCTTCTTCTTTTGTTCTTTCTTCTGCACTGTAGTCGGGATCTTCTGGCCTTTCCCTCTCTTACCCTCGGCTACTGCTTCTTCTTCCTCACTGCTAGAGGAACCCGTTTCTTCAATCAACATTTTTATGTCTCCCTCTCTTGTCAAATTCCTGAATGATTCCCATGAGAGGGGAACCTTATATGAATGGAGCGCATCCTCCACAAGAAGCTTGATCAACCCATGGTGGGCTACTTGATCTGGTATGCCGTCTTTGAGCTTTGTAGCGCACTCAATCAAGGACTGTAGCAGGAAATAAGGAATGCTCAGTCTCTGCTCTACAGGAAGATCAATCCGGTGTCTTAATTCAGTGAGCAGCCGAAAGTGATATGCATACACGATGCTATAACGACCTTCACAGGTTATATACTTCATGATTTGCAAGCTGACTTCGTTCCATGGTGGCAACAAACTTGTCCTTCGCACCCCATTTTTGTCCTCCGAGAATTCCTCCTCAGGTGGGAAGAACTCTTTCTTGGCCTGCTGGCTCAGCTTCCGTTCTTCTTTATCCCACGGCAGACCCAGTGGAAGTTCAGTGATTCTACTGATAGATTGCGGGGTGAGCTTGAGGCTTAGGCCCCTGAAATTCACTGTGGCCAGCGTCTTGGATTTCGGCCTCAGGGCCTGCAAGAATTCCTCGGCCACTTCATCATCGTAACCCTGCAGCTTATCACAAAATGATATCCATTGTGCTCGTGTGAAGAGCTCCACCACTTCCTGATTTCTCCTTAATTTGTCTGAATCAGTGGGTTCTCGTCTAATAAACCCACCCGGCATGATGGCACAGTTTTCTTAACCGGAGGTGGTGATTGTGGAAGAGAGTTTAGTTTCTGAGACAGAGTGTAGAGTAATGCACATAACCCACAAAATTTTATGACTGAGGAACTTAACACAGTCTAATTACTCAACATCCTGTAGAATGACAGTATAGGCACAGCAGACAACAATTTCACCACTTTCCTATGACCAGACGGTGAACGACAATTCTGCCACCTTTAATAACCAGTTGCATGAAGAGTCCAGGGTTACCTCTTTAATTGGCCACCTTTTTACTTGAGGCACCCGCTTTCCTGTAGAAAACTGTGTTCCTGTAGGATGACAACGTTCCTGTAGAATGCAGCGTTCCTGTAGAATGCAGCGCGCGATTTTCGGGAGAGACTGCAGTCGGTCTGCGCCTTGGGTGTGCTTCTCAATCGCTCTGATAGCCAAAGGCTCGGCGTATCACACTGCAGAAGGATCAGGATCGCCGCTCGAGTTCAAACTGGTGGTTGATACATGCATGAATGCAATCTAGCCGATTAGATTTTGAATTCGGCGGAACTCGTGGCGCGGGGGTGAGCTGTCCCCGCCGGACCGTTGGGTGACGTCGTCCCCATCATTCAACTGTGCGTTCACTTGCTGCCGCATCAATTCCCGCGGATCTGCCGCCGCCTTTTTCTGTTAGTCGTTCTTTCCCCGACGGGATTTCTCACGTGCATGCTGCCCATACTTTTTGTCTTGGCCGCCACTCACACATCCAACTAGACCATTCACTGACTGACGTGGCCGGCCAAATGGCCACACCGTCACTCAACCCATTCACCTTTACGCTTAGCAATCAATCAAAGTAACATTCATGCAGTCTGATGGAAGGAAGGGTTGAGACACTTACCTGCGTGGCTGCACACGATGTTTCGGCTCTTTGGGATGCTGATGAGTCGATTTACCTGCTGCTGGCGAACTTACACAGTCCCGGAGGTCTATGTTCACGAGCTGCCGATGATGGATGGCATGCTTTGGTTGCATGCGCCCACGTTTCACTTCATATGGCCTGCGCGGTGAATGGTATCCACTCTAGCAGGCTTAACTGTTACAGGACTCCCTCGGGATGTCTTGGAACAGTTCTTCCTCCTTGGGTGCATGCTGCACGACGATGGATGGCCTCACGATCACGCTCCCGGAGCTTCTGGACGACTGTGATGAATAAGATGTGAGATCTCCAGCGTTTGTTTCATTGACAGTTTGCTTTTTCTTGAGAACTCATCGATCTGCTTTGCTGATGCAGGTACTTTGTTGCATGTCGACAAGGATGGTGGAACAAGATAACAGCAATGTGCATGGTTGACAACGGTGGCGTGCATGCGTCCAAACCCATCCTTAGCCGCTAGATCTCTTCATGAAATGCATTCTGGGCCATTTTGAGCTTCTACAGGAAGTTTCCTGTAGAAATACAGAGCTTCCTGTAGAAAGGCGGCTCTTCCTGTAGAAAGTCTGCACCTTCCTGTAGAAAATCCGCATCTTCCTGTAGAAAATCTGTGTCTTCCTGTAGAAGACTCAAGCTGTAATGAAAGTGCACATACCTTGGAGAAAATGAGCATTCTTGGAGGAGGTGCTGGTGAGGTGTCCTGGCTGCATGATAAGGACCCTTGGCTTTGAGTTGAGAGGCTTCCTCTCCTCCATAGAACACCTGCAATCTGCATGCAACTTTCACATGATAAACTTGCTGATCTTGTTTTTTCTCTTTTTTCTTTTGTTTTTTTTTTTTTTGAAAGATAGCAGGGGCGCCTCATTGAGGTTTTCACCCTTGCCACCTGCCTTAAGCGCCTCAAAGAGGTTTTCACTCAAGGATCTTTATCTCTTTTTTTTTTTTTTTTTTGAAAGACAATAGGGGCGCCTCAATGAGGTTTTCACCCCTACCACCTGCCCTGGGCGCCTCAGAAAGGTTTTCACCCAAGGATCTTTATTATTTATTTATTTATTTTTTTTGGATTCTTCAGGGTATGCCCAAAGCAGAGGCAAAACCCTTCTCTATGACCAATACTGCCTTCTCCATAGTTTTGATGAACTCTTGTCTTGAGGGAGGCTTCCTGTAGATCTTCAATCGATGCCCATTGACAAGCATGGGGATGGCTTCCTCATCAATGGTCCGAATAAGAACAGATCCATTGTCATGACATTTTTCCACTGAATATGGCCCGAGCCATCTGGTTCTCAGCTTCCCCTTGAAATCTTTGTATCTGGAGTCATACAACAAAGCCCAATCTCCCGGCTGAAATTGCTTGTCATGGAGATGTTGGTCATGCCACACCTTTCTCTGAAGTTGAACCACTTCTGAGTGAAGGAGGGCCTGCATGCGGTGCTCATCCAGTCCATTCAGCTGCAATAGCCTTTCTTGTTGTGCATGGCTGAGATCTAGATCCAGCTGAGCTGCCATCCTCAAAGTGTTGTATTCGAACTCAATGGACAGCAAAGCTTTCTTCCCATAGATCAGCTTATAAGGTGTGAAGTCAGTGGTGGTCTTCCAAGTGGTGTTGTAAGCCCATGTGGCTTCAACTAGGCGATCTGCCCAGTCCTTTCTGCTACCGCTCACCACCTTAGTCAAGATCCCTTCTAATGCTCTATTGGTGACTTCCACCTGCCCATTTGCTTGAGGATGATAGGGGGTGGAAGTCCTATGCTTGATCTTGTGATGAGCTAGTAGATCTTCAACTAGGTTGGAGGTGAACTGGCTCCCTTGGTCGGTGACCATCTCTCTTGGATAGCCAAACTTATAGAAGATGTTTTCTCTTAAGAACTCGGCCACCTTTTCTTCTGTTGCTGCTTTGATTGCTTTGGTCTCTACCCACTTTGTCAGGTAGTCGGTGCACACAATGATGTAAGACCTTTGCCTCGAAGGAGGGTTGATTGGGCCCACAAAGTCCATACCCCACTTCTCAAATGGCTCAAGAGTCACTTGAGGTTGGAGAGGCATCTCATCCCTTTGGGTCGGTTTCCCCATTCTTTGGCATTGGTCACACTGGCTGACATATCTTCTGACATCTTGATGTAGTGTGGGCCAATAGTAGCCTGCCTGCAGGATTTTGAAGGCAGTTCTCTTTGCTGCAAAATGTCCTCCACAAGGCCCATCATGACAAGTGAGGAGGATGTCAAAGACTTCCTCCTCCCTTACAAAATGCCTTAAGATCTGATCGGGGCCAAGCTTGAACAGATTGCCCCCGATCTAGGTAAATGAGGCACTTTTTCTGATGATTCTGCTCTTCTCTCTCGAAGAGAGATGCAGAGGGAACTGTGCTGAAACAAGGTAGTTTGCTATATTAGTAAACCATGGAGAGAGTACTGAGATAGCAAACAGATGTTCATCGGGCATCTGATCATCCACTGTTCCATCCTCACCTGCAGACAAATCCAATCTAGATAAAAAGTCAGCAACAACATTTTCTCTACCTGGTTTGTCAACAATGGTCAAATCAAACTGCTGCAATAAAAGTAACCATCTAATAATACGAGCATTCACATCTGGTTTATTCATTAAATATCTGATTGCAACATGGTCAGTATGTACAAATGTTTGATAGCCAGTGATATAATGTCGGAACTTGTTCAGTGCATGGACCATAGCTAAGAATTCTTTCTCGGTTACAGTGTAATTAAGCTCAGCTTTGGACAAGTTTTTGCTAACAAAGTAAATGGCATATGGAAGTTTTTGCTCAACTTGTCCTAAGGCTGCACCTATGGCTTTGTTCGAGGCATCAGTGTGGATGTGGAAAGGTAGGGCCCAGTTTGGACCTCTCAGGATTGGGGCTGACACCAACTTGTCTTTTAATTCATTCAAACTCTTCTGACAATCGTCAGTCCAATTAAACTCCACATCTTTTGCCAACAGGCCAAACAATGGCGAGGCTAGCTTGCTGAAGTCTTTAATGAATCTCCGGTAATATCCTGCTAATCCCAAGAAACTCCTAACATCCCTTACCTTTTGTGGAGGTGGAACCTTCTTGATTAGAGCAATTTTGTTAGGATCCACCTGTAACCCTTGGCAAGAGATGGTATGGCCTAGCACGGTCCCTTCAGTCATTAGGAATTCACATTTTTCAGGACTAAGGGACAAGTTCATCTCGATACATTTGGTTAGGACTTTTCCCAGATTGGACAATGCTTCCTGGAAGTTGGCCCCATAAGGAGTAAAGTCATCCATGTAGATTTCCACTGCATCATGGACCAGCTCCGAGAAGATGCTTAAGACAGCTCTCTGGAAGGTAGCAGGAGCATTGCATAGCCCAAAGGGAAGGACACGGTAGGCAAAGGTACCCCAAGGACAAGTGAAGGTGGTCTTATCTTGGTCTTCCGGGCTGATTTGAATCTGGTTGTACCCGCTAAATCCATCCAGGAAAGAGAAGAACTTCTTTCCTGCCAGTCCATCCAACACTTGATCTATGAAAGGTAGAGGGAAATGGTCTTTCTTGGTAGCTTTGTTCAGTTCTCGGTAGTCCACACAGATTCTCCATTTCCCATTTTTCTTGGGAACCAAGACCAGAGGGGACACCCATTCACTATCTGAGATGGGGTAGATGAATCCGGCATCCAACAGTTTTTGCAATTCTTCCTTGACAATGTCCTTAAGGGTTGGATTCATTCTCCTCTGGGGTTGCCTAACCGGTTGACAATCCTCTTTGATGTATATGTGATGGGTACAGACCGAGGGATGGACTCCTTTCATCTCCTTATAGCTCCAAGCAAAAGCATCTAGGTGGCTGGCCAACAGGCTACACAACTCCTTTTCCTGGGAAGGAGATAGGGAGGAGCTGATCTTTAATGCTCTCTCAGGACCGAACTCCACATTCTTGACTCTGGGAGTGACAGGGTTGGTTGTACAGAGATCCACTAAGGTGCTAGCTTGGGCATCCTCCACCAGTTTCTCTAAGGACAGTGCACTGGAAGGTGGATTCTGGATCAAAGTCTCAATCAAGTCATCCTCGGTTGGAGGGTCTCTTCTAGTGGTATCTAGGGTGCACAGAGGTGCTGAGTACACCTCATCTTACTCTCCTTCTTCTAACCAAAGGGGTAAGTCATGCTCTAAGGAGGGTTGGGCAGGAGGGTATAGGACTAGCTGCTTGGACGTGGGACCATTTTTGATGGTCATGTTTCCTGCACGACAACTTATGTAAGCATCTGCAGTAGCTAACCAAGGCCTTCCCAAAATGAGAGGATATCCAGTAAGCTTTGCCTTTGGTTGCAGAACCAGGAAGTCTGCAGGGTATTCCCAGGAGTCAATAGAGACCAAGACATCCTCCACAATCCCTTCGGGAGTCACGGTGGAGCGATCTGCTAGTTGCAGTACTGTCAAGGTATTCCTCAAGGAATCCTGAAGATTGAGTTTGAGCATGGTATCCCTGGTCATCACATTAATGGCGGCCCCCAGATCAATCAAGGTGTGAGGTATGATGGTGCCATTGATGTGGACATCTACTACAGGACTTCCGGGATCTAGATACTTTGGGCAGATGATTTGTCCTAACATAAGGTCAGACAGTTGTCCTATGACATTGATGGTTGAGGCATCTTTCTTTCGCCTGCCTGGGTGTTTGAAGCACTTTTCCTTAACCAGTTTGTTGTATATTGGCACATCCTTGATGGCTTGGAGAAGTGGTATTTTCACACACAACTGCTTGAGCTCTCCCAGAAGCTCATCCTCCTCTGGGTTGGGTTGTGTGGTGGCTGTTAGTCTCTCAGGAAAGGGTGGAATAGCCTTTGGTCCACTTTCCTGTTTATCTTCCTCATCCTCTGGGGGAGGAGGTTGGCGATCTGGAAGGGTCTTTCCAGATCGAAGATTGATCTCCTGGATCTCCACAGCATAGGTAGGACATGATGTTTCCCCAGTGTATACCTGCTGGGCCTGTCTATTGTTGGGGTTCGGGTTCGGTTGAGCAGGCATTTGAGGTTGTCTTGGAGGAGCAGGAGGTAAAGGCTGAGGTTGAACTGGTGGTGGAGGAAAAATGGCAGGAGGAGTGTTGTATTGGGGCCTCCACCCCGACTGAGGTGCACTCCACTGAGGCTGTGACTGGGCATGTGAATGATATGAGTGAGAAGTGGGTTGAGTAGGGTACTGAGGTGGATAAGACCATGGAGGAGGCATGGACCAGGAAGGATGGGCAGGGGGACCCTAGGAAGGCATAGGAGTCAATTGGTTGGGACTGTAATAAGCTTGAGGTGCCCCTTGCATTCCCTGTTGATAAGGTCTAGATCCTTGTGGCCTCCTTTGGTTGATGAAATAGAGAGGTTCAGTGGGGGCTTCTGTCCCTTGGTACATGGCTTTAAACCCAGGTAAGGTTGGACACTGATTTGTCGGATGGTCCTCCTCACAAACGAAACACACTTCAACCGAATGCAATGGGCATTCGTTCTTAGGGTGTCTTCTTGTGCACCTAGGGCAGAAGACAGCCAAGGCTCTCTCCGCTTCTTCTTTCTTCTGCTGGATCCTGAATGTGTCTAGCTGCATGGAAATGGTCTGTCTCACCTCACTCTTAAGATCTTCTAATTGGTTTGTAAACTCATGTTTGGAGAAAGGGACACCAGTGGAGAGGAGATTTCCTCTACCTCGTTTCCTAGCTGCCCTGGAGTGATTTCTAAACACAGTCTTGATGTCCTCATAAGGCAGTTGGTAAATGTCCCCCCCAGCTAACATGTGAAGGGTATCTAAGAGGTCTTCAGGGACTCCTCGGAGCAGAACCAACTTGAGGGATTCAGGATCAAGTGTGCACCTGGCCCGCTTATAGCTAAGTTGGAACCTCTCCTCATAATCCTCTAAGGACTCATCATTTCCCATGGTCATCCGAAAGATTTCTCCCTTGGTTTCCTTGGACCTACAGTAATCCCTGTACTTGGTATTGAAGGCTTGCTGCATCTGAGCCCAAGTAGTGATACTATTCCCAGGTAACCCCATGAACCAGCGTAATGCTGCATCCTTAAGAGTTGAAGGGAAGAGTTTCAGCTTTTGCTCATCTTCAGTATAGTCATAGGTTCTACAAAGGACAGCAAACTCAAACAAGAAGGTATCCGGATCTTCAGTGGTCAGTCCATGGAAGTGAGGCAAGGCGGAGGGGCTAATGTTCTTCATTTTCATCTCTCCATTGGTCTCTCGGATGGGGAAGGCACCTTCTATTCTCTCATCTTCTCTTCTATTGTCAGCCATAGCTTCAGATGGAGTGGTCTCTAACTCTTCTTCTTCTATAGGATCTTCGTATATCTCAGGATGTTCACCTATAGGTTCCTCTAGGTCACTATCACCAAAGAAGAGAGAAGGGTGACTCAGTGATGTGGTGGGGGTGTTGGGTAGCAATTTGCCTGATTTATCTCGGTTCCTACGAGGCATGAAATGGAAAAGACTTTTCTTTTTTTTTTGATTGCTTTTGCTTTTTTTCTTTGGTACCTGCAAAACTGAAACAGAGTGATCTACAACTAACTGTCTTACTGAAACGAAAATGCGGAATTGAAATGGAAGCAGGAAAGAACTAGTCTACTTTGCTCAAATGAAATTGCGGAATTGAAAGGCTAATCTATGAAAGCAGGAAATGCTAATCTATGAAAGCAGGAAATGCTAATCTATGAAAGCAGGAAATGCTAATCTATGAAAGCAGGAAATACTAATCTATGAAAGCAGGAAATACTAATCTATGAAAGCAGGAAATGCTAATCTATGAAAGCAGGAAATACTAATCTATGAAAGCAGGAAATGTCTATGCTACTTTTGCAGAATGGAAATGAAATAAACTACTGAGCAGAAGGCAAGAGTAAGAAAATAGAAGAAAAGCAACAATTACTAATACTCTGACGCTTCCCCGGCAACGACGCCAAAAATATGGTGAGCTCCAGTATTGTAGCAATAATGCTACAACTCCTGGGGCTTCCTGTCTCTAATTTTATCAACCCGGTAGTTCGTACAAACTTGGAAGCGACGGTGCTGTATGCACAAGTACTAGCTCTTGTCGCAGCTATCACTTGGTCAGCTGGCACAAGTCCGCTAGGGCTCAAGCCAACTTCTATATGCTCTCAGAAGAAGCTTGCTAAATGATGGACAAAAGCTATCTCAAAGAAAACTAATCTACTTGGCAAAAATGAACTGAAAGCAAACCAAAGCATGGAAACCCTAGGAAACCCTAATCTGACTAGTTTAACCTCTATGATGCAATAGTGAGAGTTCAGATGTCTAAGAATGATGTTTTTACCTCTAGTTATATGAAATGCATGAACTCAAACTACTTTCATGAAAAAGGACATTGTTTTTATGTTTTTGCTTGAATGGTTGGAGTGATTGTGATTTTGTTCTTATTAGGGTTTGGTTGTGCAGAGGTGGTGCAGAAGGAAGGAAAGCTTGGGAAAGGTCAGGGAGGCTAGGAGAGGTCCCTAGGGATCCTTAGCATCCGTCCATAGAGGTTCCTCACATTCAGATGCTCAGCAACTGAGTGTGTGGGCTCCTACAGGATGTCTGCAGGGGATCCTACAGGAAACTCAGGAATTTCTACAGGAAGTCTATTAATTTCTACAGGATGTCCTACCGTGGGAGTTTTGGGTGATGGTGAAGTGATGGAATGGTATGGGGGGATATGTAGGATGGAGATGAAGCTGGTGATGGCTCAGGAGTAGAGAAATAGGATGGAGAACGAGTGCATGAAGTTGGTTGGTGGATGGAAGGCTAGAACAACGAAAGGTCAAGAAAATGAAGTTACGTGGGGAATGGAGATGTTGGGAGATAACCGAGCTAAACAGAGGTCAAGGATGTGGCTTTGGGCGTGGTCAAGATGAAGAAGAAGGAAATGGAATGATGAGGAGCAGTGTAAATAAAACAAATTGCTTATGACTGTCACCAAAAACGAGAATTCATTAACCTATGCTACCTGTGCTATGAACTCAACGAACAACAATGTAAATCGTGAAGAGAAGTGTGCATGAAGCTGTGATGAAGGCGTATGGTTCAAGAGTGAAGTGCATGGAAAGATCTATCATGACAGTGACTGTGTTGCAGCGTGCATAAAGGTAAAAGACTGCGTTTTTTTGGTGGTTGGTGTAGACTGCACCCCAATCTCCAAACAGAGATGGCAGTGGAGGCTCTCTCAACCTTTTTCTTGGAGCTCCAATGAGTTATCAACCTCCTATTCTAGCTAAACAACTGAAAGCAATTTAACCATAAATTAAACTCACTCAATCTCATAAAAACTAAATCAGCAGACTGTAATTTCGAATTGCATGTTAAAGCAAAGAAACAAAGTGCTGGAACCAAAAGGAAAATAACATTACAAAATAGAGGAGATCTATTGCTCTCAGGTTGGGCCCTAACCTGAGAGCTATAGCTCCCTTAAAATCTTAGAACTAGATCCAAATCTGCTTGCCTTTATTCATATTCAAAAATCTAATGTCATGCCAAAACTGGCTTACACAAAAACAAACACCGAGCTTGTAACTCGTGCACAGCAATTACAATAGTAATCCCAAGGTTCAAAAAGCTTCTAACATAGGCTACGGCCTGCATATTTATACACAATGATGATCAGGCTGGCTTCCTTCATTCGTGGGGCTTGGCTGTCCAACTGAAGTCAAACTGCTGTAAAATTGCTGATCCTGTAGAACGTGTTGGCTGCCTTTGAGCTCGGTGGGGAGAGCTGTTGGAGCACAGAGTTAAGGTGATAATTACGAGGGAAGTCATTTAAGGCCGTAGACAACCTCCCTATAAACCTGCAATGTCACCTTTGCTGTCTCCTTGTCTCCATTTACGTGGTCTTTTGCTCTCTTTAATGCCAAAAAGCTGAAATCACCATGTATTAGCCACACAAATATAATGCCTGCCCTTCTTCCTACAAACACACGAATATACTAAGAAATGAATGCATAAGTAGTAAAAGATGAATGGTTGAGCAAGTAAAGTAGGCCAAAATGAGCCCAAATTGTACCAAAAATTGGGGCTCATCAGAAGGCTCATAGATTTTTAAATTATCTACATTTACAACTGAGTAAATTAAAATATACGGTGGTAAAATATGTCGATAGGCATTATCACCCACATTTTCCAATATATCAAAGGGACCATGCCTTATAGCCTTTATTTTCTTACCAGGCCCCTACAACCTTGTTGGGACAGGGTCCACTGGGGTCAATTTTCCAAATAGTTTTTATTATTGTAAAGTTTCTGCATTTTGAGGAGCGGAGCGTGAAGTTTGTTAGGAGTCAAAGGGGCTTTAGGGAGGTCAAAGCCTCCTTATAGCCTTTATTTTCTTACCAGGCCCCTACAACCTTGTTGGGACAGGGTCCACTGGTGTCAATTTTCCAAATAGTTTTTATTATTGTAAAGTTTCTGCATTTTGAGGAGCGGAGCGTGAAGTTTGTTAGGAGTCAAAGGGGCTTTAGGGAGGTCAAAGCCTCTTATTCCTTGAGAAGTTAAGTTGTTTTATGACCTTCCCATGGTTCACGAACCATGGTATTGTAAAAGAATATGATATAAAAAGAAGTCATAGAGAGTCATACCATATATCTAAGAATGAATTAGTATGTAAGTGATCTAAGTCAGAATAGTCTATGTTTTATACTTAGGCAAAGGGGAAGGCTCTTGCAGCTATGTACATGGAGACATTGGTATGTCTATAGCTGAGTGCACAAGCCCCTACAGCTATGTGCGCAGGGAAGAAGGAGTTTGTAATAGAAGGTTTGGACATAATAAAGACTATTTTGGATAAGTATTTATGCACATGTGCGTTTATGTTTACTTCTGAATTTACTGTGTATTCACTCTATTTACTGCAATTTATTATGAAACACACTTAATAGATGCATGAAAGTGGTAGATCCAATCAATTACATGGTGTTGTGAATGTTTAGAACACTTAGAGAAGAGTTTAGATATTTTATTTGTAAGTTACTATAATTTCTGCGTTTCAAGGGTTAGGGTTCACGAAGGTTGGAATAAAGCTCTAGAAGTAATAGAACCACATAACAAAGACCTCTTGGTGTAGAATCCTAGTTCTGTCATCCCCCAATACTGCCTCAAGTGAGACTGCAACTTGCGCTATGCGGGTTGTTGCCGAAAGGGCCAGTAGTGTAGGGTTTTGCGGGTTAGCACAACTAACTCTGAACTTGGGTCTAAGCCCCCTCAAGCCAACAAATTGTTTCAGATGCCGGGACTGGGATGTATCTGAGGATTATGTGATTAGAAATAAGTGGATACTGACTAAGAAATAGATCGAGAAGTGGATAGATCAAAATCTCCATGAGTTTGTAGCCAAGGAAAATAGGAACCCACACCTGTCTAAGGAAGAGTGGTTGAATAGATATTTGTATACAGAAGCACACGAAAATTTATTCTACTCCTTTCCATGTGAATTATATGAATGGTTGTCTAAATTGGCGAATAGTCAAGGTGTGTGGAAGTTGGATAATCCTATTGTGTGGAATACATAATTAGTGAGGTTCTTGGAAGCTTTAGAAAACAAGATCGCGAGGGTTGTCGATTATTGGATCGATAACATCTTGGGTGGGTTCATTATTGAGTTTGCAATCGACACATTTGTTAGCTATAGTGAAGTTGAACACCACTTTTTCAAAGGACCAAGAGGTAAGTACCTGAAGTCCCTGAAAACTTGGATTAAAACAATTGTATGAGAAAAAGTGTTATGCCATTGAATTGATGTTTAAAAGAGACTTGACAAGAACTACGGGAAGTGGAAAGACATTCAGAAGAGATCTAGAGTTAGGTGTTGAGTACAGTCCTCTGTTTGGAGCATCTGATAGTGATGAAGAAAGTAGTATTCTAAAAAATCCTCGAGGTGTGTTGTAGACGGTAAATCAAGGTATCTCGGGAATACCAAATCCATCCACTCCACCTCCACTATCACCTTCGCCTCACTCACCTACACCTACACCTCTGCCTCCACTATTCAATATGGCGAACACTATGAAGATGCCCATATTCAGGGGTTTGGGGATAGAAGTCCCTGAATAATTTTAGTTTGTAGTAGATGTTGTGTGGAAGTCATAGTAGACAACATATGATGACCTGAAGAAAGCATAGTTGGTCACAACATTGCAAGATAGAGCATTGAGCTGGTATATCAAGTATTGTTCGAGTCATCCAGTTGATATGCTAAATGATATGATGGATGCACTGAATAGTGAATTCAAGAAGCCTAAGTCGCAAAGTCGGTAATAGAAGTCAAAGAGATCCACTAGAAGGTAAATGAACCTGCATGGGATTTCAATAAGAGGTTGAAATGTTTGTTGCAGTAGGCTAATAAGCAGATCATAGATTACCAACACAAGTACTATTATATTGCTTCACTATTACTCCATTCCAGATTGTCACTATCACAACAGAAGATTGCAATGTGGGATGAGGCACTAGAGCTTGCTATGAAATTGGAAGCCTCACCAATTCAGGATACAAATTTGGGAGCACAACAGATTTAGTTATAGTTGGCTAGCCTGCATATGGAATTGTAGAGCCTCAAGAAGGGAAACAAAGTCTAGAATGAGGTCTGCATAGAAGTATGTTGTTTAAAATGCAAAGGCCTTGGTCATGACGAGGATCATTACCTAGTGTATCAAAATTATCTAGTTGGTGGAGGTCTTACTACCCTAAAGCCTGAAAATACCGTTGGGCTAAGTACGTGTGTGGTACCATGGTGCACTATTTGTCATATTAAGGGAAAAACATATGACAAACAATTTCCATTTGTTGCATAAGTTTGTGCAGACCCCGAAACAGTTGTTTAGTAATTTCTCTAAGTCTATGGGCCATGACGAGCGTAATTACCAAAGTTATGAATTGATGATGGACATAACACCAACATATATAGTACATATGGAGGCACATCCTTAGGATCAAGGTGCAAATGCAGCACATGGAGGATTCCAAGGACGAGGAAGAGGATGAGGAGGAGGAGCTAGAAGAGATTGTGGCCAAATCATTTGTTACAATTGTGGAGAACTAGGTCACTTCGCATGGGACTGTCAAAATCCAATGCACCCCTCATGCCAATATTGTTCACAGTTTGAGCATGTCATAGAAGATTGTCCCATGATCATCATGAAGATACAAGAAACAAAGACCCAGACTTAGCAGCCCACTCAAAACATCCATATGATGAGATCATAACCGCGTGAAGATGGACTCAGTGTTAATATTTTTAAGTGGAGTATTATAGCTACCGAGGAGGATGAAGGGAATCAACCACGGGAAAATGTATGGATTTGCAAGGCTACTGACAAGGAGGATGGATTCGATGTGAATAAAGTAAAGCAAACATTTATGGAGGCAAAGAGGAGCTTCGTGGATGCAAGAGCTTCTACATCAAGGACTCAAAGTACACACAAGGAGAAGCCCGAAGGAATCAATATTGCGCAAGAAAAAGATCCATCATTGTTGGCATCTTTCTTACAGACCTGCATGAAGCTCCTGAGGGACCAAAAAGTAGTAGATGGCCTGCAAGAGTTGATAGATAACTACACTAGCAAGGATAAGCCACTACCAAAATAGTGCACGGTGCATAAGGTGGACAAAGGTAAGAAAAGCATTGGTTGCGAAATGAGATTGACTGCCCAGATTGGAGACTTCGAAATGGACCAAGAAATCCTTGATTTGGGGTCTGATGCAAATGTTTTACCGAAGCAAACCTAGGAAAGAATGGGAAGGCCAACACTACAATGGTCCTCGATCCAGCTGATAATGGTGAATCAACAAAAGATTATTCCCATGGGGCGCCTACATGGGGTGACAGTAGATATTAAAGGGGAACGCGCTAAAGCTGATTTTGAAGTGATTGAAATAGTGGGCGATAGTAACCCATACCCAATGTTGCTTGGCGTTGATTGGGAATTTGATATGAACGTAGTCATCAAACTTAGGAAGCACAATATGACATTTGAAAAGAAGGAACTAAGGGTTATTGTTCCATTGGATCCGTCCGAGGGTGTGCAATATATTGAACTAGTCTATGATTATTATGAGGAGAATGATATTGAGAAAATCTATAAGCTGACTACATGGGATGAATATTAGATAAACCCTATGATGGATGGGTGAATTACTTGGGAGAAGGACAACTCTTGCAATTCTGATTCAAATGAGGAGCTTGAACACTAGCAGAACCAGTTGCATGAGGTATCGTTGTTGTGATGGAACAGGACTACTAAGTCACTCTGATGTATATCCATTGAGGTACACAACATACCGTATTATGATGGTTTAGAAGATGTCAATTTATTTCTAGATAAATTTGAAAGGGATGTACCGGAGGAACATCGGTTCCAGGCATTAGACATCACAGTGAGACCTGCATGCTAGATGGTGGGGTACACGTAAGAAAGACTTTTCAGATTGGAAGCAATATCGACAGATGATGAAGCTATGGTTTGGGTATGCCAATACCCGCCTTACGAAGAAATATATAGGAAAGGATGATCCACGCAAGCATCTAGCTCGATGGACGAAAGCATGGGGAGAAGGACCATAGTCAAAATATTCTGCCACACTTTGGGTATGATTTTGATGAATGGGTATCTCCAAATAGAGTTATGACATGGAACCACCGAATGGGATGTTTTGAAGGAAAGGTTTTTGCTAACGTTCAGTTTTGAGGATGGATTTGAGTGTATTGACGAAGTGTTACAAGAGATCAAAGCTGCAATATTTAGAATGATGGAAGAACCTATTGCGTGGGTACAACCAGATTGGAGTATGAAGCTATGCCATGCGCTCGAATGCTACAATGTGAACATTGAGGAAGGCGAAGAAGATCCTAGGAAAATCAATATTCTTTAGTCAAAAGGAAATTGGAAAGTCGTAGGGCCTAAGGCGCAAGCCCTTGATATCTCAAAGCCCTTGAAGACTAAGCAAGTCAATATTGGATTGGAAACACAACCGAAGTTCACAAACATAGGTGACTATTTGGATGAAGACACAGTGGGAAAAGTCATGGAGTTATTGCGGGAATATCAGGACTTGGTTCCCACAAAGTTCTCTGATCTAAATGGGACAGTAGGTGGTATGGGTGTCATGAAGATCATTCTAAAGCCAAATGCAAACCTAGTGAAGTAGCTCCCCTACCAGTTGAATCCTAGGTACAAGGAAAAAGTGTGCGAAGAGTTAGATAAGATGCTTGTCGCTGAAATTATTGAATCTGTCGAAGAATCAAGCTCAGTTAGTCCTATGGTGGTTCAAGAGAAGAAGACAAAGGATGAAATTCAGATCTACATAGATTTAAGGAAATTGAATGATGCTTGTGTCCATGATCCATTTCCTACGCCATTCAAAGATGAAGTATTGGAGAATGTTGGCGGTCAGGAAGACTACTCGTTTACAGATGGGTTCTCAGGATATCATCAGATCAAGATTGTGCTCGAGGATAGGAGTAAGACCACCTTCACTACTTGTTACGCAGTAATTTGTCACTGTCTCCCTGTCAGTATCTCTACTGTGTCTGGGTTTCAAGATAATCAAGCCCATGCTCTCTCAGCTGGCAAAATGACCCACTTTGCCAAAGTTTGTTTCATCAGCGCAACTGTTATTAAAATGTCCGCGCTGACTGGTGCTTACAGTGTAATTGACGCGCTGCCAGCGCGGAAGCACACGTGTTTTCCGCGCTGGTCGAATTTCATGAGCCAGCGCACACTCTGTTTGTATTAAGCCGCGCTGACACGGACCTGTCTATTATAGCCTTGCGATGTCAGCGCTCCAGACCAGTTATGCACCCGCGCTGATCCTGTTTGGGCGAATTTGTTCTAACAGCCAACCTTCCAGATGACTCCAGACCTGGTTGTTGGCCTTGTGAGTATCGCCCTCCCTTCTATGGCATGTCTGTTCGTCATTTGACCCACCTTCCTTGGAGTTGAGCTCATCCTCTTGCCCTCCATGGAGGCTCCTCTTCTTATTTAAACCTCTACCATTGCCATGAGCAGCTAGTTTGGATTGTGTGGAGTTTATAGAGCTTGGATTGCTGCTAGTGTGCATTTGATAGGTAGTTGGTGTGACAAGTGTGGGATTGTTGTAAAGCTTGAGGAAGGTTGTAAAGTGTGACTTGTGTGAGAGAGAGTTTGTCTTGGGAAATCTATCTCCAAAGGTGAATGCTTAAGAGACTTGCTGGCTGGACCCTCTTGAGAAGGATTCGACGTCAGAACATTTGGTTGTACTCTTCTCTGTTATTGATCATTAATAATAGATGACTACTATTATGGTTCCATTCTCATTTGTCCTTATGATGGTTAATGTGAATTACATCCTTTCTGACTGATGTATAATTGCTTTTATTAGATTTCACGCTTGTATTTGTATCTCTCTTCGTGTGTGCAGGTATCCATTCACCAGGATCGTGAAGGATTGTGACCAGCCAAAGCGAAGGAGCGAGGACAGGGCTTCTTCATCAAACATAAGCGTTGGAATTCAAGTAGGTCTTCTTTGCCTACCTTTTATTTGCAATTAGGAACTTGCGTAGTAGCATTGTGTGATTGTTACTAGACCCGTTCTGGGCTAGTAGGGATCGTCTCTGTCCGCAGAGAGGATTTACCTCCGTAACAATTTGGCGACTCCACTGGGGAGCCAGCCTTTGTCCCTTTTCATTCATTCTTGTTTTGAGTTTGTTTGATTGCTCTCTCTTTGAAGTTTGGGGATTAGTCTGCTGTTTTTGAATTTCCTGGGTCAATCTGGGAAGTGTTTTAATTGTTTAAAGAACCCTTGCCCTGGTTTGGGAGCTTTTTATTTGATTCTGCTTGTTTTTTAGCCTCAGCGCGTTTTTAATTGAAACAGTTGCGCTGGCATCGCTTGCCTGTTTCTTGAGTCTCGCGGTCATCGCGCTTTCTCATTGAACAGTCGCGACGGTTCTGAAATCGAACCAGCGCGGATAACCCGTGTCCTTCCGCGCTGACAGCGCATTGTTGCTACGCGTGGTCTCTTATCAGCGCACAGTTGCTGAGCACCACCCGCGCTGACACCTGTAGAATTGAATTTTTTCAATTCTTCCTCCTGGGCTTGTTAGTTTGGCTATTCCTTGTTCTTCTCACCTGGTTTATCACTTGTTTTTCATTGTTTGAATATTGGAGAACTTGCTTTAGGGAGTCTTGTTGGACAAACCTTGTTTTTGTGTCTCGTGACCTGGTTTTACCATCCTGTTTTCACTGGATTGGCTTTGTTTAGTTGCTTGTTCACAAAGATCCGTTTGTTGCTTGACTTTACTTTTGCGGGAACTTTCCTTCTTGCTTGGTTTTTATTCCACCTTGTTAGGCTTAGATCACATAGCCTTTTCAAGCTTTTTGTTTTCCTTTGATTTGGAGAACTGTTGTAGGGTTTTGGATTTTTGTCGTGATTTGCATTGAGTGATTTTACTTTTGTTTGCTCAGTGTTGCTGTCTCTCAAAATTCATTTTAAAGTGCATAGTGCCATTGGAAAAAAAATCAAACTAGTATCTTTTGCGTTCAATAGTTAATGGGAAAAAGAGCATTTCATTGATTTGTGTTCTCAAAAGAAAAAGTTTTATTTCGTTGCCATTAGCTGCATTAGGTTGCTTGTTTGATTGTGTTCATTTTTGTTTGATTGAAAGCTCTTAACCTTCTCATAGTTAGAATTCATCGAACGAAATGATGTCCTTTGGCATGTAGTTTGCATCTAGGTAATTGTGAGAGATCATATGGTAGGACCTGAAACCGAAACTTAACTCAAGATCAACCATAAAATAAACTGAATGAACATAAAAATGCATTGGAACATAACGCTCATATTGTAGAGGTCTAGGCTAGAGACGTGCTCCGGCGTCGTTAAACCTAGTCACTGTTGTTTCACATTACGGTTGGGTGATTCCTCCTCTTGTGACTCGATAGTGGTCTAGCACGGATTTGAGCTCCCACGTACCGTCGCGTATATAGGGGAGACCCCACTAGGTTATCGACCTTGATCCCTAGGAAGCTGAGTCTGCCGCCTTGCGAACCGTAACGCACCGAACACAACATTCGGGAAGATTGACTGCAGTACGTAAAGTCCTTGGTTCTCATATGATTGCCAAGGTGTATAAGCGGTTTTACGGATTGCCTGGTAAACCCTTTGCCTAGAAGTCTCCAGAGTAGTCACTTTTGATCCTTTTCGGACTCCCTAAATGAAAAGGTGCCAGTGAGCGTCTTGTCACTTCGTGCTCATTAAATATTCGAAGGAGACTAGAGTCATCTTTTGTCCTTTTCTTGACTCTTAAAACATGAAAAGGTCAAGTTGTGTCTGTGCGTCTTAAAATTCATTTGGCTACGATAACATTACCTGATTAGATCTTGTGTGCGTTAGTTTTGAGTAGGGTTTTTATCGTTAGTTTCCCTTAGGTCTTGTTTGGGGTTTTGTCATCCTGGCTGACCCGTCTACTCCTGTTTCAAGTGATCAAGGTTCTCCATCTTCTTCCCCTCCTGAGGTACCAGTTGTAAGCGATACTCTTCCGATTCTCCCGAGTATCCAGCCTATCAACTCTCGTGCCCCGGGCGACGAAGATTACGAAGAAGATTGGAACCCTATCTGGGAGCCTGACGAGGACGATATTCCAGCTACCCCAACAAGTGTCTCGTCTCCGATGTCGACTTCCCCCATGGATGAGACATCTTCCAGCACAGGCGAGACGCCTGTGGTGTCGAATGTTGACAATCCCATCCCAGCTACTTCTCCACTCCCCCCACGATATCAGTCGATGAGGGAAAGAATAGCTGCCAGGATGCCTACTACGACTATATGGGATCCTCAAATCGCGGCCACCACAGAGCCTTTTATTTCGCGACCCCTTCAAACACCCGTTACCTCAGTTCCCACAAATCCAACCGTTTGTGTAGCGTATTCGACTCCGGTCGTCAGTGCCGTAACAGCGTCATCATCAAACTCTGGTGCTAGCCCTCCTCACGGTCAAGTGAGTAGTGGCCAGCCGGAACTCTCGCCTAGAGTCATCCACCCTGCACAAAGTGCTCCACCCTCTTCTGGTGCGTTTCCAGGAGCAGGGCCTTATGATGCCCATGGGCAACCTGTTGATCCAAATGCGCAAGGTCCACTCTTTTATTATGATTCTACTGGACAATATCTCCAGTATACCCAAACCTTGCCGCTTGAACCTTTCATTGAGGTTTCAACACCGTTATCCATTGCTTGGGACTCTAGTTCCCATTCTTTTCATGGAGGCCAAGCAATTCCTGGGCAGTTTCAAGGACCGCCGTATCAAGGCCAGCCACCTTATGTGCAAGCCCCTCAAGGGCAACCACTTTATGGCCAGTCTTACCCAGGACAATCTGGGGGCCCACAAGGACAACCCTACCCGGGACAACCTTTGGCCGCCGGTGGTCCGTCATTTACCTATCAGAGTCAGCCTTCTGGTTATCCGGGGCAACCCGGTATCCAGCAAGGTTACCCTTCTGGACAACCAGGACAGCCTTACATTCAACAAGGCCAACCTGGTTTCCAGCAGGGTTATCCCTCTGGACCAGCTGGACAAACTTCTATTCCACAAGCTCAACCAGCAGTTCAGCAGGGATATCCCTCTGGGCAAGGGGGGCAACCCTACGTACAGCAGGGCCAACCCTCTGCTCAGTCTATGCATCCTCCTGGGCAAGGGGGGCAACCCTACGTGCAGCAGGGCCAACCCACTGCTCAGTCTGGTCATCCTTCCGGGCAAACGGGCCAGCCTACTGTTCCACAGCAAGGCCAACCCAGTGCCCGCCCTAATCCTCCTTCTGGACAAGCTGGCCAGCCTCAGGGTCAACCAGCCGTCCAGCCGGCTCGACCATCTGCTCCGCAAGGACAACCCTTGGTTGCCCAAGGACAACCTGGCACCCAGCAAGTACGTCCTTCTGGGCAAACAGGTTCGTCCCAAACCCAATCAGGCCAACCTTCTGGCCAGATGGTCCTAGCCCAACCCGTTCAAGGACATCTCTCTGGGCCCCAAACTCAAATGGGTTATCAAATGCAAGGTGGGCCACGGCCCCAACCTTCTTACCAGACGCAGCCTCTTTATCAGGCTCAGTATGGGGCTCAGCAAACCTATGGCTACCAGCAACCCCAGGGGCAAACGCAGTTTACCCCGTATCAAAATTACCAACAACTGCAGGTCACTCCTTACCAAAATTATCAGTATGCCGCACCTGCAGGACAAGTTGCTAATCCATGGGGTGCTGGGGGGCAGACCCAGGGTCAACTGTCCGCATATGGACAAAATCCATATGGACAAAATCCGTACGGACAGAACCCCTACGGGCAAAGTCCCTATAGGCCAGGTCCCTTCGGACCAGGTCCATCCGGACAAAGCCCATGGGGGCAACCACCACCTGGTTGGAACCCTGGTGCTCCTTCTGTCCCACAGCCACAAATGTCCTTTAACCCTCAGTTGCCATTTTTAGCGACGTTGGAACTTCCTGACGTGTCCAAGCTGACAAATGATCCAATTCTTCATAATCCGTATTGGCCACCTGTTCCAACTAAAATACCTGGTGATTGTCCGAAGTTTGATGGCAAGGCAGGTGAAGATCCTCAAGCTCATGTAATGACTTATCACCTTTGGTGCTCATCGAACTCATGGCTTGATGACTCTATCCGGCTTCGCCTCTTTCAAAGAACTCTCACCGGCTCAGCCGCTAAATGGTATATCGAGCTTAATCGCGGAACATTTCAAGACTTCAACTCGTTGGCTATGGCGTTCCTTACTCATTTTCAGTTACCCATTCGGTACGAGACTGGGACTCATCTTCTCACGTCTCTCAAGCAGGATACGGCAACGCATATATCCGATCACATCCATGAATGGAGAAGGCGTCGTCGGTTGATCAAATTCTGGATACCTGATCAACTCCTCACCGATTGGTTCACGACTTCCTTTGTCCCCGCGATCGCGCGAGACATCGCTATGGGAGCCTGTGTAACTGAAGAGCAAGCTATTGCGCGAGCTCAGTACCTTGACTTAGTGTACTCTCAGTCAGGTACTCTTTATGATTATTTGCCAGATGCCCCGAGGCCTGGACAGACCAAAACTCCACCAAAACCATCTGTTGATGGAGTCATTGGTTCTGTGAATTCGTCGTCAAAGAAATCCTCCGCGAACCCTGGGAAGCAAAAACAGAATGCTTCTAATGGAAATGCTCCTCAGGGCCAATCGAATTCTGGAAGTACCTCAGAGGTTAACGCCGTTCAGTCCACCGCGGCGGACAAATCCTCGAAAGGGAAAGGGAAGGGGAAAGGAAAAGCTAAAAATAAGACTGAACAACCTAAGCAGGACTCCTCTAAAAATTCATCTGAAGAAGGAGCTAAGCGAAAACCTAAGTATCCTTGTCTCATCTGTGACGAGGATCACTACACCAAAGACTGCCCCAGGCGGTCTGAGGTTAGTCGGTTATTGAAAGGTGCTCCTGGGCCTCCTGCTGTGTTGAAAGAGCCTTTCCCTTCTCAACAGACTCAAATGGTGGCCGACCCATCTCAACCCTCTTCCTCGTTCGGTTCTCAAGTCTTCATGGCTGGCACGATCCCCATCCATGTTTCCACTCGAGTGAAAGATTATCCATCTCATGCCGGGAAAGAGCCGGAGGTTCCCTCCAGTGCTCCTTCGTCCAGTTCTGGTCCTCTCCATATCGAAAGACCCAGCACTGAGACGATCCCCCGACCCCCTCCCAAAGGTGTACTCCGGAAGTCATCCTATAACCCTAATGCTCGTGCTGCTCAGCACTATAGCATTGTTGAGGACTTAGCTCAGGCTCCGTCTGCTATGTCCACGTTAGAAGTCCTCCAGAGCTGCCCCTCACAGAGGAAGTCCTTGCTATCAGCTATTGGTGGCATCGACCCGGCAGATTCAGATTTGATTTCTTTTGATCTCGAGGGTTTTACACAGAGACTGCCTCACCAAGTAGCTTTCCTTATACAGGTCATCATCAATAGCAAAACGATTCATCGTACAGTTATTGATGAAGGTGCCTCAACCTGCATCATGTCTGTTGCTTGCTGGAAGGCTATTGGTTCCCCTACCCTGAGTCAGTCTCCCACGACGCTAGAAGCCTTCGACGGAAGAGAATCCCGTCCTTATGGTATTCTCCAACGTTTGCCCATTTCTTTAGAAGGTAAGACGGTAGAAGTAGAGGTGGAAGTTGTCGACGCCAATCTTACTTACAACCTCCTCCTCGGACGCAGCTGGACATACGCCATGCAAGCCGTGGCTTCCTCCCTGTTCCGTGTCATTCGTTTCCCTCACCAAGGGAAGATTGTCACGGTGGACCAGCTCTCTTTCTTCGCCTCTTCTTCTGAAGGTAATGTGCCATTTGTGGAGCATACCTCTAAGTCGTTAGAGAGTGTGGGAGCCGGACTTTTCAAAGATCCTGCTTTAATGGGAGTCTTTCCCCTCCCACCTCCGAATCTCGCCCCTATAAATATGATCTCTGTACGTTCTGATCCATGGGTCCTTCCTCCCCCGAATCAGGAAGACTCCTGGGGCGATATGATGCCGTTGAGTCCTGCCGAGCTCAACTACGTCGAGATTGTCGCTGCATCGGCTCCACCCCCTGAACCTGCTCTTCCGAGCAGTGTTCTCGATTCATATGGTCATGTCCCTTGGCTTGGAGAAGATGATACTTCGGACCCATTGAAGGAAACTTTTCCCTCTGATGAAGCTATCATAGAGACCATGTCTCTTGAAGAGCCTCCTTGGTCAGATCACCACCATCGCTCTTCATTTCTCCCTCCCCACCAAGGCATGATCACGTGTCTCGAGCGGTTTGCTCCATGTCTCCCATCCACGCCCCTGCAGACACCTATCCAGATATATCAAGTATCTTCTGAGGGCAACATGGGAAATATCACGCAAACCCAGCCTATCGACATCTCTGTCAAACCAGGGATCGTCGAGCATATCCATATCGGAGTCACTTGCACTCCAGAGGAAGTTCAACTCTACACTGATCTATTTCGCGAATTTCATGATGTTTTTGCGTGGTCCTACGAAGAGATGCCCGGCATCGACCCTAGTATTGTGGTGCACGAGATACCTACATATCCCGGGGCCAAGCCTGTTCGTCAGCGCCTACGCCCTGTGCACCCCCGAAAGGCCGCCGCCATCAAAGCAGAAGTCGAAAAGCTTCTCAAGGCCGGTTTTATTTACCCCATTCCACTGACGGATTGGGTCTCTAATATAGTCCCTGTGAACAAAAAGCAGGGCACTATCCGAGTTTGTGTCGATTACCGCGATATCAATCGGGCTTGTCCTAAGGATAACTTCCCTACACCCTTCATCGATCAGCTTATTGATGACTGTGCGGGAAGCGAGATTTACTCGTTCATGGACGGCTTCTCTGGATATAACCAGATCAACATTGCACCCACTGATCAACACAAGACGGCTTTTATCTGTCCTTGGGGCACTTTTGCCTACAAGAAGCTACCTTTCGGTCTAAAAAATGCCGGCGCTACCTTCCAACGTGCGATGTCATATGCCTTTCATGATATTCGAAACATCGTACAGCCCTACCTGGATGACCTTCCAGCTCATTCAGCAAAGCGTCAGGACCATCCATCACATCTTCGCGCGATTTTTCTCCGCTGTAGACACTACCGTATCAGGCTCAACCCTCATAAGTGTGTCTTCTGCGTGGAGTCTGGCCGACTACTCGGGTTCATCGTCTCCCGAGAAGGTATCCGTTTGGATCCTCTCAAAGTCGAGGCCATCCTGAATCTTCCTCCCCCTGCTTCTTTGCAGCAATTGCAGAGCTTGCAGGGAAAAGCAAATTTTCTTAGACGGTTCATCCCGAATTATGCTGAGGTGGCTAAGGGTTTCACACGATTGTTGAAGCGAGACACACCCTTCCATTGGGATGCCATCGCTCAGGAGTCTTTCGAGCAACTCAAGCATCTTCTTGTCTCTGCTCCATTGTTAAGACCTCCGAACTACCATCGTGATTACACTCTCTATCTGGCTGCCGCCGATACCACCATCGGCATGGTTCTGGTGCAGGACGATGATGATGGCACTGAACACGTTATTTATTACCTTAGTCGCAACCTCTTGGATACGGAGACTCGTTATGCTTATGTTGAGAAGTTGGCATTGGCCGCCGTGTGCGCCGTCCAACGTTTCCGTCACTATATCCTGTTGCGCACTACGACCGTGATTTCCGACTGCAACCCTATGACGTACATCTTGTCGCGTCAGCTGCTGGGGGGCAAATACTCGAAGTGGATTGTCATCCTCCAAGAGTTTGACTTGGAATTTACTGCTGCCAAGTCTAAGAAGTCTCTGGTCTTCGCTGAATTGCTTTGTTCTTTGCCATCCTCTTCTGCACCCCCTGCTCCTGAAGAGCATATTCCGGACGAAACATTGTTTCTAATCAGCACCCTCGACCCTTGGTATGGGGACATCATCGTATATTTGTAGACGTCTTCCTTCCATCCCAATGTATCGAAAGACGCTCGACGAAGGATTCGTCATCAATCCCAACCCTATCGCATCATTGGCGATACCCTATACCGCCTCGGCGCCGACTCTGTTCTCCGCCGATGCTTGACTCTCGAGGAAGCTGAGCGAGTGTTGAATGATTGCCACTCCGGTGCTTGTGGCGGTCATATGTCTGGGTATGCTACTGCTCAGAAGATCCTCCGCGCTGGTTATTTCTGGCCTTCCATATTCAAAGATTGTATCCTTGCCGTTCGCGCATGCCATGAATGTCAGATCTACCACCGGAAGATGCGTGCTCCCCCTGCACCACTGCACCCTGTTGTTACCGTAGGTCCATTTGCCAAATGGGGCATCGATTATACCTCCTGTAACCCTCGCTCGGCCGGGGGGCATGGGTTTATCATCGTTGCCGTGGATTATTTCACTAAATGGGCCGAAGCGATGCCTACACTAACCGAAGACGGTCACACAGCGGCGCAGTTTTTGTTTAATCATGTCATTACTCGGTTCGGGGTCCCTCAAGCCATCGTCACTGATCACGGAAAACATTTTCGTAATCATATGATGACGGAATTGACAACCCAGCTAGGCTTGCGTCAGGATAGTTCGACACCGTACTATCCCCAATCCAACGGTCAAGTGGAAGCTGTGAACAAAGTTTTGATCACAATGCTTCAACGCACCGTCAACACACACAAGTCTAATTGGCACCTGATGTTATTCCCTGCCTTGTGGGCCTACCGGACCTCTGTGAAGGACGCCACCGGTTTCACCCCTTTTCAGTTGGTTTATGGACTGGAGGCCACCCTTCCTGTTGAGTGTGAGATTCCTTCGTTGAAGTTAGCTGTCGAGTTGCTTCCCAACACCACTCCGGTGGAGGAACGGCTTCTTTATCTAGAACGGTTAGACGAGACCCGTCGTTTAGCTTCTCTGGCTATCGAAGCGCAAAAGAAGAGAGTCAAGGCTCACTTTGACCATAATATTCAACCTCGTTCCTTTGTTGAGGGAGATCTAGTACTGCTCTATGATCAAGCTAAGGATAAGCTGGGGGCAGGAAAACTCGAATCCATGTGGCTAGGCCCCTATATTGTGAAGAGAGTTTTACAGAAGGGGGCATACGAGCTGATTGACTATGAAGGAAACCCTCTTGACAAGCCCCGCAACGGGCTTTATTTGAAGAAATATTATGCATGATCTCGTACACCTAGTTTGTACATACGTGTGTTTTTAGCAGGTGTGTGTGATGATTGTATGATTTCGTGTTTTGCTTTGGTGTGAAGGCGTGCTTGCCTCTCATTGTGTTTTCTGCTTCTTGTGCAGATGTCTAGTGCACCTTATGTTGGTTTCGCTGATGGTGCTTCCCGTAGCACTTGCAATTTGTCGTCTGCGGCGTGGGCGATCTATGATCCTCACGGAGAGTTGTTGGATCTCCAAGGTGTGTGCTTGGGACGTACCACTAACAATGTTGCCGAGTACAGTGCTGTGATTGAGTTATTAGCTGAGGCAATTGATCTCGGCGTCCGTACATTGGTGGTGAACCTGGACTCCCAGCTTGTCGTCCATCAGCTCAACGGGCGTTATTCCGTCAGAGACCAACGCATCCTAAGGTTGTATCTACGTGTAAGATTGTTAGAAAGGAATTTTGATTACATCACATATCAACACATTCCGAGACGATTAAACACGTTAACTGATGCATTGGCAAACCATGTATTAGATAGACATTTGCGAAATAGATAAACATCATACAAGAAGACATAGAAAGCATAATAAGACCATAGGCATATGTAAATAAATCTTTTTCCAAGCATAGTTTGCATGCGTGCTGTGTGTGCTTTTAAGCTTGCATTTAAAAAATTAAAATACATGGGTCGTGTGTTGTGCAACTGATACATAAGATCACATTTGTATTAGACATTTGCATAAGCATATAAAAACATCATCACATGTAAAAGATCCATCCAAAAACAGTATATATATATATATATATATATATATATATATATATATATATATATATATATATATATATATATATATCGTGTGGCGCACTAGGCGCTCAAAAATAAAGTGTACATGTCTAACATAAAGCCGAAGTTCTCAGTACATCTGAGACGAGTGTCTCTCAAAAAACAACAGTGGAAATAAATCCTAGGTGACTACTGTGGTGGGTTATGCTCTCTGTAGCATACGCATGCCCGTGCCACCCGCCTCAAAAGGCGGTGCATCCTAGGTTCCACCCCCACTGTGTGGATCTGGTGAGCTATGGGGACCTCCTCGACCCCCTGGTAATCTGGCACCCCCACCAGTAAACCCTCGAGGTTATGAGATATAGTCTCCGTTGTGTCGACTCCTGGAGGAGCCAGGGCCAGGGCTCCTACACCTTGCCCCTCTCTCCGTGCCTTTGGGGCTAGACCAATGGGTCTCACAGGTCCCACATCTACACACCATGACATTCATCAAGACATGTACATGAAAAATCAAAAACATTAAAAAATATTAAAAAGAGATCAAGTGTCATACCTCCATCATCCCAATGCTCTCCCGCGGGCAGTGGCATGTCGGGATCGCCGCGGAAGTCCATACCGGGATATGGCCAGTCCTCTATGAAAATGACCTGCCGATCCAGCCACTCTAAAAAATACACCCCCCAAGCCACTGGGCGGCCACCACCTCCACGCGGCATGACACGGCCCCATCGAGTGGCCCTCGTCTCCCGGGGACCTTTGGGTAAATCCACGACCATGCTCTGTAACTGTAGGGCCGGCACCCGCTCCAGCATGAGCGGAAGTAGGAGCGACCCATAAGCAAACTGCTTCGACTCTCTGCGTCGGCAGTTGCTTAGTTGCCTCTTCATGCTAGTCGTCACTCCTGCTGCCTAGTTAAAAATGGTGGGCTGTAAACACTGAAGAGCCAGTAGTAGATGGGTCTTTGAGGCCTCATGATTGGCCAAAGAGCCCGCTGCCCGTGTCACCATAAAGAGTATGGTGTGAAGAACCATGTCATCCACCGTCGGAATACCAACCTTCCCACTCCGTGTTTTGACAGCCCGTGGGCACACTCGAGCCATGAGCTGGTCAAGGGACTCACCGCTGGGCCGTTGCCCCTCCAGGATGGGCATCTGGCCCCGGCGTGACAATCCAGTCAAAAAATAGATATCCGTGGAATCAAACTCAATGTCCCGGCCACGGATTGTGAATTTCTCGTCAACTGGGTTCCAAGCTTTGATTAAGAGCTCGAGAAGATCAGGTTGCGCCCTCAGGCGCGGAGTGAGGAAGAATTTTAAGAAACCGCATGCCTGCATTGCATTTCAGCATTCCGCAATAGCATAAGCGGTTATATCCTCGTCATCGTGAGCTCTCTCTTGCCAAACGAAGGCCATTATGTCCTGCAAAACCATGAAAAAACATTAGAGCGCTAATCGTTGGAGTTTGTACGTTCATTTTATTAAAAACAAAATTTTACGGCGTCAGCGCGGCTGTTTTTAAAACAGTCGCGCTGATCATGGCGCCTCGTTGTTTTTTCCTTGGGTCAGCGCGGAAGAACACGAGTTCTCTGCGTTGACCCGAGAGGTGGTGTGTGTAAATTTAAATCGATCAGCGCGGACCCAAGCGGGAAATCCGTGCTGACCGAGAGCGCATCAACGCCCAAACAATTTGCCCAAAGGGCCACTTCCCACCATGGAATTGCTCTCAGAAGGACTCAAATTAAAGCGCAGGGGGAGGAGAAACTACTTGGAACAAGCTGCCGGATGAATGGTGTCCGCACGGGCTGGAAATTGCTCCGTCAACCTTGCAGCTCCACAACGTTCTTCACAACTCAAAATGGTAACAATGGTAAAAAATGACTTTCACCCCCCTATTTATGGTAAAAATTCATAATTAACCATAGTTTCTTATCAATGTGGGTTTGTCATATTTTTTGCCATGGATTTAGCACTGATGTCGCTATATTATGCTTTTACACATGTTTCACTATGTTTTTAAACATGTCGAATAGGTTTATGCGGGTGGTGTTCTTGTGCAGGTTCTAGTAACCCGCGTGGTCATGACGATTCTATGTCCACTTGGTCCCAAAAAATGTCGTCTTTAAGCTCTTTTCTGACATAAAGCAAGAAAACATGGCCGAGCTTCCTTTCGGCTCGTTAAAAGGAATGGGAGGCGGTCACTTTTAAAGCTCTTTTTTAGACTGTTTAACTTAAAAAGATTGCCGAGTGTTTGTCATTTCGCACTCATTATTGGTTCCAAAACGACGTACTTCCGACCGCTTTTTTACTTTTTCGAGTCGAAGTTACTATTTACGAAAAGTACTCCTTGATCATAATGGTCGGGTGGTTCTTTCGAGTATTGTTTTATACTTTTTCGGGCTCGAGAGACACAACTCTACGAAAAAGGACCCCCCTGGAGTTTTCTTTTTCGTTGTCTTTTCAGACTCTCTAAACAAGAAAAGACGTCGAGTTCTTCCTTTGTCAGACTTGTTAAAACTTAATGACATCGGGCATTGTCGAAATGACACTCTCCAAGCATATGCTATCCCCGTCAAGCTTGTCATCCAAAATTAATCGGAGTACCTGCCAGAAATGGTGGGGAAAATGGAACTATAATAATTGTCGTGTCGGCAGTATGTCGCTCTTGAACATGGCACTGGTCTGCATTCGTGTCTGGGTGGGGATTTCTCATCTTGTTTCACATTAGCCTCCGTGGGTTTGGGTTATCCTGTTTTGACCGCTCATCTGCTCATTGCCTTGTCACCATGACCTCTGCTCATTTGATGTCAAATACTGCCAACTCCACTGTCGTGCCGCCGATATGTTCAAGAGAAGTTGACCTCTGCAATAGTGCAACCTTCGCTTATGTCTCACACAAAATATTTTTTCTCTGTCTCGTGTCGATGATGTGGGAAACATTATGGCCCACCTTCGATCAAGGTCACTTCCTGTCGACTTCAGCTCATTATCCAGGAAGGTGACTTAGAGACTCCCTTCAGGTGCCTTGGAGCCTGCATGCCTCAATGGCAGGTTCCTCGTGTTCGACGTGAGGTTTACATCATTGGCCTCCGATCGAATGATTCTGCGGGTGTTCGACACCAGCTCATTGATTCACACGCCGCGGATTGTACCTATAGTACCTTGAGGGCCATTGTCATTATTGGTGGTACCTCTCGCGTCTGTTAACAGTTTTCATCATTGACTGGTAATCAGACGATGTCCACGCATGTTCGACTTCAGCTCATGTATTCACATGCTTGGACTTGTACTTTGTTCGGGTCGAGATGGAGCGCAAGACCCTGGATCCCTGTCTATTACGATCCAGGTTGCGATTTTGTGGATGTTTATGATCATTACATGACTCATTGATGGATGGCTGCGCCCATACCTGAGTCTTCATGGATGGCTGCGACCATACCTTATTATCATCATGGTCTTCTTAGCTGGGTGGCTGCGTCCATACCACAGACCTTCTTCGCATGTCTTTTGGATGGCTGCGCCCATGCCTAGACTGCATGTACTTGATTATCGGAGATATTCGATCCTTCCTAGTGGTATTCCAGTTCAGCGAGTTTTGTAAAGCATTTCACCCCTCCCACTCTCTCGGGTTTCACGCTTTAGGGGGCAATCTGTTACGCAGTAATTTGTCACTGTCTCCCTGTCAGTCTCTCTACTATGTCTGGGTTTCAAAATAATCAAGCCCATGCTCTCTCAGTTGGCCAAATGACCCACTTTGCCAAAGTTTGTTTCATCAGCGCGACTGTTATTAAAATATCCGCGCTGACTGGCGGCTTACAGTGTAACTGATGCGCTGCCAGCGCGGAAGCACACGTGTTTTCCGCGCTGGTCGAATTTCATGAGCCAGCGCACACTCTGTTTGTATTAAGCCGCGCTGACACAGACCTGTCTATTATAGCCTTGCGATGTCAGCACTCCAGAGCAGTTATGCACCCGCGCTGATCCTGTTCGGGCGAATTTGTTCTAACAGCCAACCTTCCAGATGACTCCATACCTGGTTGTTGGCCTTGTGAGTATCACCCTCCCTTCTATGGCATGTCTATTCGTCATTTGACCCACCTTCCTTGGAGTTGAGCTCATCCTCTTGCCCTCCATGGAGGCTCCTCTTCTTATTTAAACCTCTACCATTGCCATGAGCAGCTAGTTTAGAATGTGTGGAGTTTATAGAGCTTGGATTGCTGCTAGTGTGCATTTGGTAGGTAGTTGGTTTGACAAGTGTGGGATTGTTGTAAAGCTTGAGGAAGGTTGTAAAGTGTGACTTATGTGAGAGAGAGTTTGTCTTGGGAAATCTATCTCCAAAGGTGAATACTTAAGAGACTTGCTAGCTGGACCCTCTTGAGAAGGATTCGACGTCAGAACATTTGGTTGTACTCTTCTCTGTTATTGATCATTAATAATAGATGACTACTATTATGGTTCCATTCTCATTTGTCCTTATGATGGTTAATGTGAATTACATCCTTTCTGACTGATGTATAATTGCTTTTATTAGATTTCATGCTTGTATTTGTATCTCTCTTCGTGTGTGCAGGTATCCATTCACCAGGATCGTGAAGGATTGTGACCAGCCAAAGCGAAGGAGCGAGGACAGGGCTTCTTCATCAAACATAAGCGTTGGAATTCAAGTAGGTCTTCTTTGCCTACCTTTTATTTGCAATTAGGAACTTGCGTAGTAGCATTGTGTGATTGTTACTAGACCCGTTCTGGGCTAGTAGGGATCGTCTCTGTCCGCAGAGAGGATTTACCTCTGTAACACTACTGAATGTGGCTATTTTCAGTATACAGTTATGCCTTTGAGACTTAAAAATTCCCCTGTAATCTTCTCTAGGGTGGTAGTTGCAACTTTCAAATAATTTATTCACAAGTTTTTCTAGGTTTACTTCAATGATTGGATAATGTTTGGGTTACTAAAGAGACATGTTTCCAGTCTTTACCTCATGTTGGATACTTGTTGAAAGTATCAGATATCCCTTAATCTAAAGAAATGCATATTCTGCGTACCGTGTGGGATACTTTTAGGCCATGTTGTATGCAAGTAGGGGTTGATGGTAGACCCTGCTAAAATTGTAGGTATTATCATTTTGTAGCCTCCGAAGAATGTCAAACATCTACGTGAAACGTTGGGACATACAGGATATTATAGGAAGTTTATCAAAGCATATGCATAGATCACTGCGCCCATGGAAAAATTGCTGAAAAAGGATGCGATATTTTGTTGGGATAATGATTTCCAGGAGAGTTTGGATGTCTTGAAGGAAAAGATGGACACTCTGCATATTCTAGTGTTCCCCAACTAGAAGAAGGAGTTCCACGTACATGTAGATTCATCCTGCATAGCACTAGGAGTTGTGCTAACCCAGTGAGGCGAAGGTGATATCGACCATCTGATAGCGTTTGCGAGTAGGAAGTTTCGAAGGAAAAAAAAGAATTATTCAACCATAGAGTGCGAAGGATTAGCAATGGTGTATGCACTCCAGAATTTCAGGCACTATTTGTTGGGTGCGCACTTCAAAATGTACATAGACCATTTTTCTTTGAAGTACTTGGTCAACAAGCCTGTGTTGGGGGGGGGGGGAATTTGTAGATGGCTGCTGCTTTTTCAAGAATATGACTTTGAAGTAATTGTGAAGCCAGGGCGATTGAACGTTGGACCAGATCACCTCTTGCGGATTGAGAATGCTAACGAACCTAAAAATTTGGAGGAAGGGCTTCTTGATGCGTAGCTCTTTGTTGTATGTGTCGTAGATGACCATTTTGCAGACATAATCCAATTCTTGTCTATGGGTACAACTCCTGAAGGGTATACGGCACAAGAAAAGAAATAATTGGTGGTCCGGGCTACAGATTTCTCCATTATCGTAGGAAACTTATATAAAATGGGATCTGATGAAAAATTTCATAGGTATGTCCCGGAGAATGAATGAAAAAGTATCCTCATTGAAGTGAAAGGAGGGGTTGCATGAGGACATTATGCAGGAAGAGAAATTTCGTAGAAGATCCTACGAGTAGGGCTATGGTGGTCGACTGTGCATAAGGATTCCAAGGATTATTGCAGAGCATGTGATGTCTGTCAGAGAACAGGGAGGCTTTTGCGAAGAGATGAATTTCCTTTGAATCCACAAGTGTCGTTATAGGCATTTGATAAGTGGGAAATAGACTTCATGGGACCAATTCAGCCACTAGGAAAGAAGACAAGAGCCTGATACATCATTACAGCGACCAAATATTTAACCAGGTGGGCTGAGGAACATCTTGTGAAGGATTGTAGCATAGCCACAACTGCGAAGTTCATTTTTGAATACATTTTACCTCGGTTTGGCTACCCTAAAATCTTGATGAGGGATAGGGGTTTTCACTTCTTGAACGAAACAATTACAGCTTTTGTTTAATAATTTCAGATGTATCATGAGAAAAGTACGCCATATCATCCTCAAGCAAATGGCACAGTGGAAGCCTTTAAAAAAATCTTGGAGAACGCCTTAACAAATATCTGCAATGTGAAGTGGAATGATTGGGATGTGTGCATACTAGCTGTTCTATGGGCTATAAAACTAATTGCAAAAATTTGACTAGACAAATGTTGTTTAGACTGGTTTATGGACAAGAAGTTGTAATGTCAATGGAGTACATCATGCCAAGTTTGTGTATTGTTGCAGTAAGAGACATGGTTGATCGAGATACCATGGAAGAATGCCTCGCATAGCTAGTTGAGTTGGAGGAAGATCGCTTCTTGGCAGACTTTCATCAGTAGGTACAGAAGGATCACGAAAAGGCATGGCATGATCTCCATATTAAATACCGAACCATTAAGAATGGAGATTTGGTATTGCTATATGATAGTAAGTTCACGAATTTTCCGAAAAATTTCCAAATGCATTCGTTGGGGCCATATATTGTTAAGGAGATTACTGATGGAGGTGCAATTCAATTCACGAAGCTGAATGGGGAGCTATTTCCAGGAAAGTTCAATGGGAGTCGGTTAAAGTTGTACAGGGGTTATCCCGCCCCTATGCAATGATTATATGTATGTGGGATAACCTTATTACTCCCAACAGTTGCAAGAGAGTACGAGACTATAACCTACACTACCAGTAGGATAGTTTGGCGAAGTGGATGTGTTGTGGGACGAATCGAGGGAAGGGGCAGAGGAGAGTTGTGCCGAAGGAGCTCTACTAGCATGGTGGGTCTAGCACAACTTGGCCAAAAAGTGACCATTGGAAGCACTGTAGACGATTGGATGGCGATTTTTCCATTAAAAGGAGTGAGGGGAGAGTATTTAAGTAACATATCTTTAGAAATATACTAGCATAAGCACATTAATGATAGGTATCTGGAGGAAATGGATGGATTTGAATTAAAATTACACTATAAATACAACATCCCGCTCAACATTCAAACACTTTGCTTCTTGATAATTCATCTTCAGCTTATCTACTTCAATTTGCACCAAAATTACTGTTGTATGTCTGCAGAAGAGTGGGAAGTACTCCAAGAGAAGATCTTACAACTAGGATTAGCGAATTTAATGGATTGGAAATGTGAACAATTCTTGGAGAGAATGACAGTAACTCGACCTGAGCCAGAACAACCTGCACCTACTACTATGCCTACTATAGTGCCTAGGTCGTCAAGGCCTAAGCCATCCATGGCAAGAGATAAGAAGCAGAAGAAGCCCCAGCAGGAACTGGTGCAACAATCGCCATGGAAAAATCCAATGGAGGTCTGACAGAAGGGAAAGATGGATATATATAGGCAGTTGATGGAGCCGCTAGACCTAGATAAGGAAGAGCTAACCAAGGGTATTGAGGAGATTGATGCAAAAGAGGCTGAGCCAATAACTCATCTACTGTCATATATACTACCAAGAAAACCCATGGCTAAAGTTCCTAAAGATGCGGATTCATCAAAGTTCATGGTCTCCACACCTTTGCTACTGGAGAATGTGAGGTTTGAGGGAAATCTGATATCCTAGATACCATACTTAAAAATGGAGGATTGGGACCTGGGGGACCATGCGAAGTTCCCGTAGTTGTAGTTGAACAAGTACCTGAAGAAGGTATATTATGAAGAATCGTTGGTCACGCAGCTTGTGCCGACGAAATGGGTGGCCGAAGTTGGGTGTGCGGGGTTACTAAACATGTTGTGGGTGCCGCATTTTAGTCGCAGCGCCATTAATACAATTTACGTGTGATAATTGTTGATGTTGGTGCATGATGGGTGCTTGTGGTTAGGAGGGCCCATTCTGATTACTAATATCTTGATTCACATAATTACATTATTGCCTTACCAAGGAGTGGACCCTGCGAGTGCATTTGTGGGAAAATCACAGGAGAAAAACTTGGTGGACCAAATGAAGAGAAATTTCATCTTAGTAAAGAAGTTGTGCGATTATTCAATTCATTCCATCTTTGGTGGCATGGTGTAGTTTGCTGAAAAAATTTTGGCCAGCAAAATCATGAGAAGTGTCGCATCGATGAAGTGCCAGTGCCAGTAGTATCTTTGGCTATGTATTGCACTAAAGGAGTCCAATACAATTGGGCTTAATATTTATGTCACAAATTTTTAGAGGATTAGAGAGAGGCCCAAGATGACGACAAGACGTTCCACTACGCATACCTTCTGTTGTTGATCACATTGGTGGCATGGAAGATGCCCAAAGAAGGTTAGTTCCCTCAGCATGATCTAGATCTACCTGAGGCCATGAAGTTTGCCTCGTTGTGGGCAACTAAGGATGCTGAGTGTGCTATGGAGACGAAGATATTTTTGGTCTTGTTTGAATCAGAGCTGAGGATGGTGATTAACCAGAGGCCAAGGTTATCACCAAGTTTGCACACACAGTACGTCAATGTTGCTGATTTCAAGGCATATTTTCATAATATGCACATCTGTGTGAAGAAAGATGCCATGGCACATGTCACAAGTTTTCGTACTTAGTCACCGAGGAGAATATTCTGGGGGTCGTCAGTAAATGGATGAGTGACTAGATCACCCACTTTGATGCTGACATGGGAACTAGTAAGGTTGCTGAAGGAGAAGCAACACAAACCACAACAACGATAACAACAACAAAAGAGAAGAAGAAGGAAGCACAAAAGGCTTCCACAAAATAGAAGGTCATGGCAAAAGAAAAGGCCACACAGTGGAAAGAAGCTGCTGCAAAGGAGAAAGAAGCAACAAAAGAAAAGGTCTCTGCCAAAGAGAGTGACGCGCCAAAGGAGAAAACAACCACTATGTCGTAGGCCACTATTGACCTCGATGAGTTAGAAACAGAGTGCACCAATGTCGAGGGTGAGACAAAGGATGAAGAGGAAGGAGGTGTAGGCAAGGAGTCCCCCTTCATCATCAAAATGAGGTAGAAGAGGAGTTCTACAAGGCTGCACAAGAAGCAGAAGTCAGACAAATCAGTGAGTATGGCACCTTTGGTCCTCATGGAGGGGAACCTAGATGAGATCAATGATGTGGTCTGCAATGCCACAAAGAATATCTGGAATGACATCGAAGACCGGTATCATCAAATCTTAGATAAGGTACAATAGGGCCTGAGGGAATTGTAGGTCCAGACCAGCGTTATTCAAGTGAGCGTGGGACAGGTGAACCTCAAGAAATCGAGCCTGAAACAAGTGAGCAGGTCAGCCTTAGCAGTAGAACTCACCATGGATCTCCACACAGTGTAGTTACTAGAGGGGTCACTACAGGTTGAGGCATCGGCAGACAATACATGTCTCTTACACATGAAGGATTTTAGTGTGAACCTGGCAGCGCTTCCTATTCAAAAATTGCATGAGCTGCATCAAGGGGTATCAAATGAGCTCAAAGTTTGGGAACAATGTGCAATGTTGATCATCAATGAAGTCAAAACCAGCAATCAGCAAATGTTTGAGGAAAAGGCGCAATCCCTCAAGGAAAGGGAGGAAGTGATGGTGCAAAGTCAGCAGCTAGAAGCAGCAATAGCGTGAGCCTATAGTGAGCTTCTCAAGCTCCAGATTCTTGCAGATGCAGCCTATACAAAGAAGATTAAGAAGATAGCTACCGCAGTAAAGGAGTTGAAAGAGGAAATTGGGAATGTTCAATTTGAGTTGCAGCTGTAGATCTCTGAGCTCCAACTTAAGTTGAAGCCAACCACTCCTCCAGAATTCAGAGAGAAGTGTGAGGTCACTATCAAAGAAGAGATGGCTACATTAGAAGTCGTAGTCAAGGGCTACACCAAGTTGTTTAAGCAAGCCATGGAACTGTGGACCTCACTACAGGAGGATCCAACTCTGTCGAATATTGAAGTAGATATCCAAGAAAAGCAAAGGGAGTTTGACGAGATTAGGTCTACAGCTCAAACCTTAGCACTAATGCAAAGGTTCACCAGATTATAGGAGGGAAAGATCATCCAGAGTGAGATCGATGAGTTTCATCAAAAGGAATACATCATATCTTCAAGGACACAGTCCTCGGCTGATGAAGCAAGTCAGTTGACACTATCAATAAAGAGCAAGTTGAAGGCCATGCAATAGACACAGAGAACCATGGGCCTTACAGTCAAAGGTCAAGAAGAAGTCTATCAGATCACTATGCAGGGAACAACTAATCTACAAGTGTTGAAGATAGAATTCAATGAGCTGCAGGTGAAGATCGAGGTGCCACCATTAGAGTGACTTGAGGACAAGTCACGACTTTGTGTTGGGGGCTTGTTGGGACAGGGTCCCCTAGGGTCAATTTTGCAAATAGTTTTTATTATTGTAAAGTATCCACATTTTTAGGAGCGCAGCGTGAAGGTTGTTAGGAGTCAAAGGTGCTTTAGGGAGGTCAAATCCCCTTAGTTTGTTAGAAGTTAAGTTGTTTTATGATCCTCCCATGGTTCTCAGACCATGGTATTGTAAAGTAAGATGATATAAAAAGGATTCATAAAGAGTCATAGGATATACCTAAGAATGAATCTGTAAGTAAGTGATTTAAGTCAAAAGAGTCCGTTTTCTATACTTAGGAAAAGGAGAAGGCTCCTGCAGCTGTGTGCGCATGAAAGGAGTCTGTAATAGAAGATATGGACATAATAAAGACTATTTTAGAACAATATTTGTCCATCTGTGCATTTATGTTTACTTCTGAATTTACTATGTATTCACTCGGTTTACTGCAACTTATTATGAAACATGGTTAATAGATGTGTTATCACAAAATCAAGCACTGAAAGGCTGCTGATCAGGTAGACTCTGTGTAACTATTTCAAACCAGACTTTTCACTAAGGCTTAGCCTCCTTAGCCTGAGAGGGCTCTCTCAAAAGGTTATTGATTTGACTATTGATAAGATGGCTAACTCTTGCAAAGTGAATTTAACAAATATGTTGGCTGGACAGACATTACAAAGACTTCCATTGGGCTTATGGAGTTAATCATCCTTCAGTAAACTATAACACTACTCATACATAGAAGTCAGGGCATGTAATGTTTAAATACTCAAAACACATCTCATAGAAACCTAAGCTTACAAATACACATAGGAAATCAGAGCAGCAAAGTGAATTCTGAGTGATTGTGTATTTATACAACTGTAAAAACATTAAGGATAAAGAAAACCACATGTATTGAGCATTTGAAACATTGTATGAATCCTGAGAAGAAAAGCAGTCACTTGTATTACTGAAAATGAGTTTTTTACACAAGCCAAAACAATACTCTGTTTTCTCAAATATCCAACCCTCATTACATAGATGATCCAGCTATATATAGAAACATAATTATAACTACTTAGAGCTTCCTCCTCCAGCATGAGGGGAGCTCGATGACTGCCACTAATGACCCCTATCGGCTTATTGAACTGACTCATTAAATACAATAAGTGCTAAACTGGAGTTTAAAGAGTCCTAATTTAACTATAACTCTAACTCTATCTTCCTCGTAGAATGATTCCTTCTTGTTCTTTGACACCTGTCTCCTTTTAGTTTGGCTGAGATGGCTGAGATGAGTATTCAATGTTCCATGCTAGCTTTGGATGCTGAATGCTTTGATGGTTCAGTGATGTTAGGAGAAATCCCCTGTTTTTCGGTTCCAGTCTTCCACCACTTATTCGAAAATGCAGCAGCATGTCTTCAGCTCTTTAATATCCCAAAAATGTATAGCACCACCATGTTTCCAGATGTGTTGGAGGCTTCATTGATGGACAGGTGTACAAGCCAAGACTCCTCGTATGCAACTCCTTCCAAACCCTAATGACCTGTAATAAAGTGACTTTATAATAAAAACTTTAAACTTGAGTCAAAACATTTCACTTTTACAAAAGGTACACCTGTCATCATTTGAATGGCTGTGATAGCTTCATTTGGTCTCCTATATGTCCCTTAGGTGTTTCCTTTGAAAATTTCCGATAATCTTATCAAACTGTTTGTCTGCGTTTAAAAACAACACCTACAGCAGTTTCGTAGCGCGCTACGAAACTGCTGAATTTGCTAAAACCAGCTTGTATTTGCCCTAAGGTAGTTACTGCTTAGACCTTTAATGGTTAAAACTCCTTTACATATGGCAGGGATCTAGATGTCCTCAAAATAATGAAACTAAGCAAAATTTTACAAAACTTAGAACAACACCTTTCTTTGAACATCAACATCATTTAGCAGCTAATTGACCTAGCTGTGCCTTCAAGTCTGCAACCTCCTTCCTCATGGCTTTGTTTTCAGCTCTTAAATGCATGTTTATTTTCCTGATGAATTTGGCCTGTTTGAGAGCTGGAACTGTCCATGTGTAAACATCAGCTACTGAATCCACCTGGCTTACTAGGTTTTTACTTCCTTTCAAAACAGCTTTTCGATAATTTGCATACCTGACTGCAGACTCCCTAGTGGCATTCTTCACCTTAGCAATTTCATTTTTTGCTGCCTCCAACTGGTTCTTTATGGCTATAATATTACCTCCTTAGGAAATAATGACTGTTCTATTTTTGTCTTTTTGCTTGATTTTCTCTGCCTCCTCTGTTCTGGACAATTCCTCAGCTACCTCTGTTCTAGGCAATTTTTCAACTTCCTCTGTTCTAGGCAGTTTCTCAGCTTCCCTTACTTGTTTTCTTGTAATAGGTCTTCTTGGTTTGAAGATAAATTCATCACCTGGTTCATCAAACCTCAGTCTTTTTGAAGCCCTAGATTTCTTGGTGCTTTCTGGTGATGATTGTGTCAAATCAATGTGCACTGGTTCAATATGCACCGGTTCAACCTGCTCAAACTCAATGGCCTCAAGCAAATCACTCAAGCTGGCCTTAGATATCGGGCTTTCCTCAACAGCCAATGCTTTGCCTTTTTCTTTGCTTATTTGACTCCTTGTCCTAACTCTTGACACTGTTTCAGATCCACTTGGTCCAGGTACAGTTTTCTTATGCTGAGCTTCTTCTTTTGCTGATGGCTGAGGTTGTTCTTTAATGATCAGTGGCTTTACTGATTTTCTTAACTGTGACTTGATCTTCTTTTTACCTTTTGCCTCCTTTTGAAGCTCAGCTATTGTGGGTTCTTTAACTGATTGTTCTTTTTCTCTAACTGGCTGTGGAGTAAGACCTGTTTTACTTTGGAAACCAGCCATGAAGATGAAGGAGTTCCAGTCTCTACCTATTTTCTGAAGACCATCCAAAACTAACAATTTAACCAAACCATGGTGAAATAAAGATGTTTCACAGTCATCCTTCCTTAATTGCACTTTGTCACACATTTTGCTTAGACTGCGAAACAAGTAAAAGGGAATATCTATGGATGCTTTACCAGTAAAATGTAACAGCAACTTGAAGTGATAAGAGTAGACCTTATTGTATCTCCCCTCACAGGTTAAGTACTTCTGAATACAGGTGAGAAGAAGGGCATAGTGCTCCTTAACATAGTTTCTAGGCACTGCTTTTGTTAGGTCTTCATTCACATATGCCTCTTTTAGAAACTCTTTGCATGGATTCATATCGAATTTAAAATTCTTAAACCACTCTTGCCCCCCTCTTGGGATCTCAGTTACAGCAGCTATTGCCTCCGAAGACACTTGAACTTCTAACATAGCTATTTTAGAATTCAAACCGGTGAAGTTTAAAGGAAAATCCTTTGTTACCTGAGCATGGCCACCCTGCAGCTTCTTACAGAAATTCCAACAGCCGGCATCCTTGAAGGCTTTCTTCACGCCTTCACCTCTTAATGCTAGGTCTAAACCTTCAGGCTCTGTTCTCTGACATTTTCCAGACCTATGTTCTTTCCTCTCCATTTTGCTTTTGAAATTTTCACACAGACAATGACCAACAACTTCAATTCTTTTTAACTCGGGCTCGCTTGTAATCAGGCTCACTTGAAAAACAGTCTCACTTGCAAACTCAAATATCTCATCACACAGGCTGGTCACTTATGCATCATTTACGGTCATCATAAAAATCCATGCACGATAAAACCCATTTGAATAATATTTATGTGCATGTCTACAAATCTACTAGTGGAGTGATGGTTAATGAGCGTTTGGGAGGTACGCCAACTGACATGAGAGGACGGAAGTGGTGACTCATCAACAGACTTGACACTTTGGGAAAAATCCACTGCAAAACGCATGAATCTACAATTTCGCAGCGCGGTTAGTTTTGAATTGTCATAATGCGCTGCGAAACGGCTTGATGATGACGCGCTGCGGAATGGCTAAACAATGATTACGCTGCGAAACTGACCAATGAGAGACTGCGCTGCGAAATTACGGAAAGGATCGGTGACATGGATAAGACAAGACATGGCTTATGAAACCATGATGGTGGAGGATGACTAATAGGATTAGAGTACAATTGACATCCAACACCTTTAAAGCTCCAACCCTAAGTAAGAAACATAGAACAAAAACAATTTGACACCAACTTTTGACATTTAACTTGGACAAAGGATTATATACAAATGTTTATAGTTCTAAGTGATAACAGTGGCTCCACTTGGGATAGTGTGCTCCTGTAGTACACTAAGAACTCGTAGATCCAGTGCTTTATCCATTTCTTAAAAACACACACAGAGTTGACAAGCATTCCTTTCTAGCTTTGTGGGCCTTCTCCTCGAGCTAAAGCTTTTCTGTTCAGCTTGTCATTTATTTTCAACAGGAAAGATTCATAAAACGATTATATACAATGCTCATGAGATACTTGGCAGACTTTCATTGATTGTAATGCTTTAAGAACCTGCCATTAACAGGTCCTCCAGCATATGGTGTTCCATCAACTTCCTACAGAATGTAGGTGTTATTTCCATGGAAAGAAGAAATCTGATATGGCCCTTTCCACAAATTTTCAAATTTACCATGTTTACCTTTCTCTTCAATTCTGGCTTCCCATTTCAGGACTTTATCATGAATCTGAAATGTAACCTCTTTGATCTTCTTGTCAAATGCTCTCTTGACCCGATTCTGGTTTTGTTGATGACCTTCAAACACCTCACTTCTTTTCTCCTGCAAAGCTATTAGCTGATTTATCCTTCGCTGTATGGCATTTGGTTCCTCTTCTAATCCTTGAATCAGCTTCATTACTGGTACCCCGAGAGATGTTGGGAATATAGCCTCTGCTCCATACACAAGTTCATATGGTGATGTTCCAATGGACCTCTTTGTGCAAATTCGATCAGCCCACAAGGCATACTTCAGTTTCAAATGCCAAGCCTTTTTATTTTCTTGGAGTAGCTTCTTAATAATTCTCACAAGACTCTTGTTTGAACTTTCAGCTAAACCATTTCCCTGTGGATAATAAGCAGTGGAATGACCAAGGGAAATGTGGTATTGATGACAAAAATTTATCATTCTTTTGGACTTAAAAGCCTGGGCATTGTCTGTGATAATCTTGATTGGGCAACCAAACCTTGATAAGATGTTATTTTCTAAAAAGGAAATTATCACTGAATCATTTGCTTGCCTGGTAGGTATTGCCTCTATCTACTTTGTAAAATAATCGGTGGCTGTGAGAATCCAACGATGCTGTCCTGATGAAGGAGGATGGATTTCCCCTATAAAATCTAATCCCCACTGCTGGAAAGGTGCTTCAACATAAATAGGAACCAATGGCATTGGCATAAGCTTTCTCTTTCCTTCAAATACTTGACATTCATGGAATGATGCTATCTTTTTATAAATGTCTCTGAACATAGTTGGCCAAAAATATCCAGCTCTCAAAACTTTGTTTGCAGTGGCTTTCCAATAGTGATGGCCTCCACAATCCCCCTTATGAAATTCATCAATTACCTTATCAACTTCTTCTTTAATGAGACAATTTAATAATATTCCTCCTGCATCCTTCCAAAATAAATTTTGATCATATACAAAATATCTGAGAGATTTCAACTTGGTGAACCGAGCTTTAGATTTTGAAAGGTTATCAGGGGCTCTATTGTGCTGCAAGACAAATGCTACATCCTTATACCACTCTGAGATCAAAAATTTTTCATTGATTTGGACCAATTCTTCTTCATTCTCAGAAATTTCTGATATTTCTGTGCTTAAATTGATACCAATGCAGTCCAGATTTGACTGAGTCAACAATTTTGCTAAGCCTTGACCCTTTACCAACTTGGTGGGCTTGATCTCAATGTCATACTCCAACAGCTTTGCTATCCATTTCCCTCTTTTTCCATCTGGGTCAGCTTGTGTAAGAATATCTTTTATAACAGCGCTTGGCACATATGCAACAATATGAGAGTGCAACACATAAATTCTGAAATCCTTAATTGCTTTCACCAATGCATATGCTTGCTTCTCTAAAATATTATATTTCAATTCAGCATTAGCCAATATCTAGCTAAAGAAATAAATGGGCTGTTCAATACCTTGACTTCCTTTCTGGAATAAAACTCCAGCAATTGTATCTTCAGAAGCAAATGTGAAAATCAAGAACTCCTTGGTAAAATCCGGGCTGATGAGGACTGGTGCTTGAGTGAGTGCTTTTTTGATTTCTTCAAATGATTTCTTTGCTTCGGCTGTCCACTTAAAATCTGCTCCTTTCCTTAACATTTTTGTTATATGTTTGACCACTTCAGCAAAGTTAGGAATGAATCTTCTAACAAAATTAACCTTTCCAAGAAAGGATTGAATCTCTTTCTTGCTCCTTGGCAAATCTAGCCTTTGAATAGCACTAACTCTATTAGGATCAATCCTAATTCCCTCTTCAGAGATAATATGTCCAAGCAATTTGCCAGAAGTTAAAGCAAAGATGCTTTTGGTTGGGTTTAAAGAAATACCAAACCTCCTACACTTTAGTAAGATCCTTTCAAGGTGCTTTAAGTGATCTTCTTCCTTCTTTGAAAAGACTGTGATATCATCAAGATATACCACCACTGATTTATCTTTTTCTTCAGCGAAAGCAATGTCCATAGCCCTCTGGAAAGTTGCCCCTTCATTCATGAGGCCAAAGGGCATCTTTGCATACATAAATGTGCCCCATGGTGTAGTGAAAGCTGTCTTCTCCTGATCATCTGGATGAACAAGGATCTGATTATACCCTGAGAAGCCATCCAGCATAGACATTCTTTGGGAACCAACAATATTTTGCAAAATGAAATCCATTTTGGGAAGAGGGTAATTATCTTTCAGTGAAGCCTTGTTTAAGTTCCTGAAGTCTATGCAAATTCTAATCTCCCCATTCTTTTTTCTTACTGGTACCAAATTAGCAAGCCAATTTGAGAATCTGATTGGAACAATAATTTTTGCATCAAAAAGCTTTTTCACTTCTTTTTCAATTAGTGGCATCAGAAGGGGATTAATCCTCCTTAATTTCTGCTTAAAAGGCTTCTCATTTTGCTTAATTGGGATGGTATGTTGTATGATTGAAGAATCATACTGTTTCAAATCTGCATAGCTCCATGCGAAAACATCAATAAATTTCTTCATCATTTCAACATATTTGACCTTCATATCAGCTGATAAGAACTTTGAAATCTTGACTAATTTGGGCACAACTGAGTCACCTAAATTACAGCTTTCTATTTCCTCTTCATTGGCTTGCAAACTTGGTGCTTTAAACACATCATTTTGATCAAATAATTTTTCAAGTGGAATAAGGCCTTTAGGAATTAGGTTGTTTTGTAGCTGCAACACTTCAGAATTTTCCCTTGTCTCTGTTAACATATTCTGTTGATCTATTTGATTATGCTCAAACTCTTCTTTCAACTCAAGGAAATTTCTTACCTGCTGATCATCTTCAAAGACTTGCCAGTTTATGATATTATCTGGGATGACTGGCCTATGGCGAACTTTCACTTCATAGCTATCAGAAGAATGTTTGGGAATAATAAAAAGACTGGCTGCAACACCAAGAGAATCTGCAATAGAATTTTGATCTCTGGTTTTTATAGTGAAGGAATAGGATTGAAACTTTTCCAACAACTCCAACACTAAATTTCTGTAGGCTCTCATCCTTGCATCCTTTGTTTGATATGCACCTTGTACTTGCTTAATAATCAATTCAGAATCTCCACAAACAGCAATGTTCTTTGCCTTCAACTCTATCAAGGTTTCCAGGCCTAAAACCAGAGATTCGTACTCAGCCATGTTATTGGTACAATCAAAGTTCAGTTTGTATGACAGGAACTTACTTTCTTCAGTTGGACTAGTGATCCAAATCCCAGCTCCTGCGCCTTCTTTTCCTGCTGCTCCATCAAAGTATAGGGACCAGCAACCAGTGATGTCTCTTTCATTTCTTTGCTGTACCTCCTGACACTGATTTTCTGCATGTTCATCTTGTGATTATTTTCCAACTGATTCATTGAAAAGGATAGCTGATCCAAGACCTGTATCACAAGAGTAAATAGGAAAATTCTGAGGCTTGTCCTTGCTGCTTACCATATATGCCATCCTTGTTTCACGATACAACCTCCTTTGTTCACCAAACACTGGAATGGTAGCATATGTCAGATCCATTTGCATGGTACCCTTGATTTTTGCTGCCCATGACCTTGAAAGAAGCATCCCAAACTTAGGTGGAATGTCTACAACAACAATGTCCATGACAATTGTTTTTGCTGGGATTTGTGTGAGTGCCACAACAACATCTTTTATTAACCCAATGCAATGAACTCTCTTTGAATCAAATGAAAATAAGTCCTTGTATGGTCTAGTTACTTCTAATCCCAGTCTTTCCATGATTACCTTAGGCATGAGATTATGTGATGCCCCTGAATCCAGCATAGCATTATGTAGAGTCATGTCATGGATATTAATGCTTATATAAAAAGGGGGAAACTCATCATTTTGTTCATCCTCAAGTCTTGGTCCTAAACAGATAATAGGATTATCCTCTTGCACATTTAGAATATCAGCCCCTCCTGGTGGAGAATTAAGCATTTCAACAATCTTGCTTCTATATTTGTCTACTTTTAGAATTTCATTGAATGGGACTGATATTTTAATTTTTGCAATCTCATTTTCAATGTTAAAAACAGAAGTAGACTTTTCAAGTTCCTTAGGAGGTGCAGGGTTTTGAATATCCTTTCTATCAACAGGGGAATCACCTTTACCATCAATCTGCTTTGACTTTTCGTTTTTATCTTCAATTGCATTTGAAATATTCTTCTTGGGCTGTGTTTTATTTGCTGTAATAGGGACATCTCGGTTTCTGAGATTGTACTGCTTCTGAATTTCAAATATGGCATGCTGATAACCCTTTAAGAAATCTGAAGGCTCCTCTTCTGCCTTTACCAAACTAGACTCATCATGTTCCTCCTTAGTTAAGAAAATTTCTGAGTCTTCCTCACCAAAACAATGAATAGATTCCTCAGGTACTTCAGGTTCTTCTTCTTCATCCACCATGTTTTGTTGGAAAGGAGGTCTCACTGGAGGATCTACCTGCTGATTTCTATTGTCTCTTGGCCTTTGCTGATTTTGAGGCCTTCTAAATTGAGGGTTCCTAAACCGAGGCTCTTGTTGTGCTTGGGGAGCAGCAGTATTCCCAAGTGCTAATTGATCCATCAATTTCTCCATGGTTTTCACCATGGTTTCAAACTTGTCTTCTTGAGCAGAGGTAGAAGGTTTCTCCTCTTCCTTTATCTTAGTCTTTGCCATCTTCGACTTCTTAGCAGCAAGCATGTTCACATCTACCTTAACTGCATCATTTTGCATGTCAGCAAGAGTGGCAGACTCTCTTTCTCTGAGTAAAAGAGAGAAATCTGAATCAAATGACTCAGCATATCTTAACTGTGCCAAAGCTCCAGGAGGTTTCAAATGTGCTGGAATGGAATTATATACTTTATTAAACCTCTTAGAAAAGTTTTGGACAATTTCATCTAGAGCTCTTCTTAGACTATTATATTCAGTGAGGGCTTGAACAGGATTGGTTCTATTTCCCCATTTCCTCAGAAAACTATCTTCAAACTCAGCCCAACTATGAATGCTACCAGCTCCAAGGGCTTTGAACCATTTTCAGACTTCCCCAATAAAAGTTTGAGCAAACAGTCTTAACTTTACATCTTCATCATCCACTTCTTCCCTATCAACAAAATCATTGAATCTATCCACATGTTCCTTAGCTGTAATGTCATCATCTCCTCCCCATGTTGGAATCCTAGCAGCATATTTACTAGGGAGATCATGCAAAACAGCAGGGAGAGCTAGAGGAGCATACCTAGCAGGTACAGCCATAATGAAAAGAGGAGCAGGGATAACAGGTACTGTATGACTAGTGGGACCAGAACTAGTATGAGATGTTGTCTGAGGACTATTTGGACTAGCAGAGGCAGAAGATAAAGTATGAGTACGGAAAGGGCTATTGGGACTTTGTAAACCAATGACAAAAGAACTCCAATTTGGGAGAGGTAAACCAGTTTTAGATTTAAGCAAAACTTCAAAAGGGTCAAGCTCCTTGAGCTGTTTCAAGTCCTCCTCCTCTAATAACAATTCAGAAGTAACAATTTCCCAAAACTCTTCTTTATCTTTTTGTGACACTAAAGATGAAGTATCAATGCCTTTCTTTTGTAAATCCAAAATGATACCAATAAGTTCTTCTTCGTTTTCAGACCTCAACAATACTTCTTGAATTTTATCATCAACAATTTTATCTTCAGGACTTCTAGAAAACTTAGGAAACAAAGACTTTGAAATATTTGAAGTACCTGGTATATCAGAAAATCTTTGTCTACTCCTTCAGATGATATTAGGATTATCCACAGGACTAGGAGGGTTTGGGTCAGGATTACTCCTTGTATACCTTCCTCTCGAAGCTACCTTTTAAACTTTAAGAATTAATGGAGTCACCAAGGTAGAATGCAGCCTCGAAAACCTTTTTGAGCTCCTGCTACTTTCAGAAGTTCAGTCTTATAATTACGGGAATGAGTAATCTTCAGGCTCCCGGCAGACGCACCAAAATGTTATCACAAAATCAAGCACTGAAAGGCTGCTGATCAGGTAGACTCTGTGTAACTATTTCAAACCAGACTTTTGACTAAGGCTTAGCCTCCTTAGCCTGAGAGGGCTCTCTCAAAAGGTTATTGATTTGACTATTGATAAGATGGCTAACTCTTGCAAAGTTAATTTAATAAATATGTTGGCTGGACAGACATTACAAAGACTTCCATTGGGCTTATGGAGTTAATCATCCTTCAGTAAACTATAACACTACTCATACATAGAAGTCAGGGCATGTAATGTTTAAATACTCAAAACACATCTCATAGAAACCTCAGCTTACAAATACACACAGGAAATCAGAGCAGCAAAGTGAATTCTGAGTGATTGTGTATTTATACAACTGTAAAAACATTAAGGATAAAGAAAACCACATGTATTGAGCATTTGAAACACTGTATGAATCCTGAGAAGAAAAGTAGTCACTTGTATTACTGAAAATGAGTTTTTTACACAAGCCAAAACAATACTCTGTTTTCTCAAATATCCAACCCTCATTACATAGATGATCCAGCTATATATAGAAACATAATTCTAACTACTTGGAGCTTCCTCCTCCAGCATGAGGGGAGCTCGATGACTGCCACTAATGACCCCTATCTGCTATTGAACTGACTCATTAAATACAATAAGTGCTAAACTGGAGTTTAAAGAGTCCTAATTTAACTATAACTCTAACTCTATCTTCCTCGTAGAATGATTCCTTCTTGTTCTTTGACACCTGTCTCCTTTTAGTTTGGTTGAGATGGCCGAGATGAGTATTCAATGTTCCATGCTAGCTTTGGATGCTGAATGCTTTGATGGTTCAGTGATGTTAGGAGAAATCCCCTGTTTTTCGGTTCCAGTCTTCCACCACCTATTCGAAAATGCAGCAGCATGTCTTCAGTTCTTTAATATCCCAAAAATGTAGAGCACCACCATGTTTCCAGATGTGTTGGAGGCTTCATTGATGGACAGGTGTACAAGCCAAGACTCCTCGTATGCAACTCCTTCCAAACCCTAATGACCGGTAATAAAGTGACTTTATAATAAAAACTTTAAACTTGAGTCAAAACATTTCACTTTTACAAAAGGTACACCTGTCATCATTTGAATGGCTGTGATAGCTTCATTTGGTCTCCTATATGTCCCTTAGGTGTTTCCTTTGAAAATTTCCGATCATCTTATCAAACTGTTTGTCTGCGTTTAAAAACAACACCTACAGCAGTTTCGTAGCGCGCTACGAAACTGCTGAATTTGCTAAAACAGCTTGTATTTGCCCTGAGGTATTTACTGCTTAGACCTTTAATGGTTAAAACTCCTTTACATATGGCAGGGATCTAGATGTCCTCAAAATAATGAAACTAAGCAAAATTTTACAAAACTTAGAACAACACCTTTCTTTGAACAACAACATCATTTAGCAGCTAATTGACCTAGCTGTGCCTTCAAGTCTGCAACCTCCTTCCTCATGGCTTTGTTTTTAGCTCTTAAATGCATGTTTATTTTCCTGATGAATTTGGCCTGTTTGAGAGCTGGAACTGTCCATGTGTAAACATCAGCTACTGAATCCACCTGGCTTACTAGGTTTTTACTTCCTTTCAAAACAGCTTTTCGATAATTTGCATACCTGACTGCAGACTCCCTAGTGGCATTCTTCACCTTAGCAATTTCATTTTTTGCTGCCTCCAACTAGTTCTTTATGGCTATAATATTACCTCCTTGGGAAATAATGACTGTTCTATTTTTGTCTTTTTGCTTGATTTTCTCTGCCTCCTCTGTTCTGGACAATTCCTCAGCTACCTCTGTTCTAGGCAATTTTTCAACTTCCTCTGTTCTAGGCAGTTTCTCAGCTTCCCTTACTTGTTTTCTTGTAATAGGTCTTCTTGGTTTGAAGATAAATTCATCACCTGGTTCATCAAACCTCAGTCTTTTTGAAGCCCTAGATTTCTTGGTGCTTTCTGGTGATGATTGTGTCAAATCAATGTGCACTGGTTCAATATGCACCGGTTCAACCTGCTCAAACTCAATGGCCTCAAGCAAATGTTACACTAAAAAATGTCACCATGGCTATTTACAGTTGGTATGGCTCTATCAACAGTCATACTACCCTCTTAAGCAAGTCTTATGCCTCTGCTATCTATGTCAAACTCCAGAAAGAGAGAAAGTCTTTAAAAATGTGTTTATCTCTGGGACGCAGGTTCTCTCAACCTTTCCTGCGGGTACGCACCTAATGTTCACTATGTCTGCGTCCAAAGACGCTCTGTATCTAAAGGGGCAGGTGCGTCCCTCTCAAAAGGTTAAAATGCGCAAGTTTTATCTTCAAAAACTTACTTGTGGTCATTTCTAGAGCTTTCTAGAAGGTTGTTTGACGTGTATGAAGCGCCTCCAGATGGTTCATGTACCCCTAACAAAGAGGAACTTATCCCATCAATAGGGGAGCTATCCCACCCAAAGAGGGGATTATCCCATTGATGTTGGACCTGAATAACTTCCTTTTGAGCACTATAAATACAGGCATTGGGCCAGAGGGAGGGGAGGCTGAAAGTTAAACATTCCTAAGGGTAAATGCTGCTGGAATTGGGACCTCTTTGTGAGAACTAGTGAGGAGAGATTGTCATCTTTGCTTGTTTCCATTGGGAGGAGGGTGAGCTTTGTCAAAGTAAAGGAAGACTCTTGTGGACCCTGGAAGGAGCTTGCACAACACCAAGGCTCAGGTTGTAATGGTTCCTTTTTTGTTACCTTTAATGCAAATTAGTCCATTCTTCTCAATAACTTGTTGTTTATGGGTTATTTCATGTACTCCTTGGTCTACATGTTGAATATGCTTTGTTTTATGTTATAATCAGGTGCTATTTAATGGTTTTGCTGTTGATGATTGCAGGTTTTGGAGAAAAGGAGGAGCTCATCCAGATCAACAAAGCTTGGACTTCTACAACAGCGTTTGGACAAAGGTAAGTCTCGTACTTGATTTCTCATATAATGATGTATGTTTAGAGAAGGATAGCTCTACTTTGTTTTGTTTGTCATTAGAATGTCTTAGACATCTAGGAAGGTCGGTTGTGTCCGCACTATTGACTGATTCCGCGTGACAAATTGGCGACCATACTGGGGAGCCATTGTTGTGAAGAGTCTTTTCCTTTGAATGAACTTTGCTCTGAGAAAATTGGTTTATTTTTCTGGTTTTTGACTGTGTGAACTTGTATTTGGGTGGATTAGCTTAGGGTTAGATTAGTTTTAGTTTTTCTTGAATTTTTCCGAAGGACGCACCCTCTGAGTGTTGCACAGTGCGTCCCTGGATGCACTGTAGCCGTGTGCATAGAGCGGGCCCGCACCTGTCTTAACAGGCTGCCTGCGTCCCCTGCTAAAATTTGAGAAAAATCTTTTTTTTTGCTTTTTTCCCCTTAGATTTTGGTTTTTCTTGGTTTTTTCTGCCCAGATCCATAGCTCTCTTGTCAAAGATTTTCCCCTGAACTTGTTTCAATAGCATTAAGTGTTTTAGTGGTTTTCATAGAAGTTTGACCCATAGGGTTTGATTTTTGAGTGGGTCTTGTAGTGACTTTGACGGTGGAAGTTGTCAAGCCTTAGATCTCTCTGGTTTTGTCAGCATTCTTAGAAGTCAGACCTGTCGTTAAGTCTACCTATGAGAGCAACCTCCCTTTGAGTGGTCTCTTTGGCAAATTTCGAAGTACTTTTTGATTAAGTATTGGATTCCATTTTAAAAAAGAACAAAAAGATTAGGTTTTTGTTTTGACTGGTTTTTGATTCTGCATTAGCTGGTCCTTGATTTGATTTTGGTCAAGTAAAACATCCAGGAATCATTTTGTGAGCTTTTGTCCTCTTTAAGTTTTGCTTGTAGGAAAATTTCCTTTGAGTTTGTTTTTGCGTGATTTTGGCTTGATTTCCTTTGTTTTGTTAAAATTAGTGTTTGATAAGTAGTTTCATTTGCTTGGCTAGTTTAGGCAAAATACAAAATTCTTTTGGAATCGAATTTGCTTTAGTAGCGTTTTTAAGTTTTTTGAAGAAAAGGAATTCTTGTGAGTAAATAGAGGTTATGAGTGCATGTTTTGGAAAAGACAAAAGAATTGTTTCTTTGGTTGTCTTTATTAAGAAAGTTGCTTTTATAAAAATTGCATTCTCTCAACTCTCTTAGTTAAGCAATTCATCGAAAAAGTAAAGTAGTGGGTAAATCATCCTAGGTGCATTTTTGTAGTGGTTACGAGTCGAGTCAACACACCACTAGTTTCATCTCCATCACCCTTTGTCTTAAGGAAGCCTTTAAAAATTAACGCTTAAAGTAAAATTGACGTAGTAATTTTTATTTACTAGGGCTCTGAAACACCAACATAGCTTAGGCTAGTGTCTTGGAGTAGGAGAGTAATAAACTCTCCAAGACAACAAAACCAAACAAGTAGTTTATCTTGTGATAGAATAAATCCAATTGTTTCATTTGCACTCTGGGAAAGCTCCTCTTAAAGGAGAAGCACGAGCTCGTGTCCGAACCAGTGAGGGGATCATTCCCCCCTCGTTGGGAACGACGCCAGACAGTACGTATTACAAACGGTAAACCTCGGATTAACCATTTTTGAGGAGCCAGGGGTCACTTATCGGTAAACCTTGGATTATTGTCAAGGAGCCGGTAAGGGGATTGAGCTTGCTACTCTGCCCTTGCGTGCTGTCGGAGTTTAGACTGTTCCCCCAGGTGTACTTGTTGCAGTTGGTAACCTTAGTGACCATAATCTTTAGGGTTCTACCGAGGTGACGGTGGAGGGAAGGTCCCACTGTACCTGGAGCAGACGTCGGTTATACTCACTTGGATTTTCCGGGGGGTTCACTTCACTCGAGACGGTTAAAGTGGAGGAACTTGTGCCGGTCTATTCATTAAGCAGGTTGTCGGGGTAACTGTTCCACCCGCCATTTCTGTACTGAATCCAGCGAGGTTGGGCTTCATCACCAACTAGCGCTTTTGGTCCGGAAGACTACTGTTTGTGTTTGGTTTGACGCTCTAGATTCTTTAGGCGTGTGCTTCAAATTTGTTTGGTTCTTTAGAGACTTTAGGTGGTTTGATTTGAAATTTTACTTTGTTTTCGTGTGTAGTAGTTAAAAAATCTTTAATTGTGGCGGAATTACCGAGACAGTCCCGTAGACTTCGGGGCCAGTCTCCTGAGACTGTTTCTGTGGCCGAATTGTTGAGGCGATCCCGTAGACTTCGGGGTGAACCTCCTCGAGACGACCCAAGTGTCTTAGAAGGTTTGAAGGTCCTTGTAACTCCTCCTAGTGGCAGTAGAGTAGGTTCACCTGAAGAAGGAGAATCTTCCTTGGTAGTCCATCCAGATTACCAAAGTTTAGAGACAGGTTATAATCCCGAAGCTGTTACAGTTTCTGAGCTTGTTGGTAGTTTTTCATCTGCTAGTGATACAGGCGAAGAACCTGAAATCTCCGAACCTGTTACTCCAACTTCTAGTGTCCCTGATTCACCTAAGGTTGAAAGAATTATAACCGAGAATCTTCCTTCTGGATTAATTGCTATTGAAGAACTTGTTCCAGAAGAAGAAGAGGTAGGTTCTCTTTTTGAAGATCAACCAACTCTTGAACTGAGAGAGCGTGAGTCTATCTTTTACAGCCCTCCTAGAAGTACTACTTGGTATCTCGCGTTAACTAATTATCTAGACAACCTAAGTCCCGGTTTTTCTCCACCTCGTACTCCTTTTCCATCTAGAGGTATATATAGTCCTGTAAATATGTCTGGTCAGTCATCCATGTTTTCTCAATCATCTGAATCATTTTTACATGGCGGTCCTTCTGTTCCCCCTGGATATCAGTCACTTTCTGGTACCTTTGCGGGGGCATCTCCTCAACCTATTGATCATGGGTTATTAACTGGAAACAGTGGTAATATACCATTGGGTGTAGGAGACATTTACATGATGTCAGGTTCAGTTCCCGTTTCTCAACCTCAAGGTGGCCAATTACCGCCTGGGGGGCAACCTCAGTTAACGCCTGGGGGACAACCTCAAGGTACACAAATTGGGTCTGGGGGGCAACCTCAAGGTCAGTATACACCTATGGTGCAATACATGCCTCAAGGTCAACCCCAACCTCAATATGTACCCCAAGGTCAACCTCAGTATCAATATCAACCTCAAGGCTGGCAACCTCAAGGATGGCAACCCCAAGGGTATCAACCCCAAGGGTATCAACCTCAAGGTTATCAACCTCAAGGTCAAGGTCAACCCCAGTATCAACCTCAGTCATATATTCCAAGTATGGGAACTGCACCTTACAATTATCAATCCTATCCTCAATCCGGTTATGGATCTCAGTATCCTCAACCTGTTACGGGTCAATACCCCGGAATGTTAGTGTGGGATCCATCACAAGGTCAGCAGGTGTTGCAGCCAAGTTTACAGTTGTTACCTCAAGCTGGACAACCCGTAGTTTCTGGTACACCCCAGCAACCACAACCTGTCCAGTCAACTATTCAAACTCCTGTAACTTCGGTAGTTACTCAGTCGCCAATTGCACCTAGCACTCCATCTCAAACGACTGCTGCAACTACCGCACCATCTGTCCAGTCCACCGCACTTACTTCTGGAGTATCGACGGCTCCGGTTTCTACTGTCTCTGTAACCACTCCTCAGACATCTTTACCGTTGTCTGGATCCACCATTCAAACCACGGTCCAGATGCCTGCAGGTCAGCCTGGTATTAGTACGGTTGTTACTCCTCAACCTCAATTTGTTAACCAACCATACCAGGGACAGTACCAACCCGGACAAGCTGTCCAACAGCCGGTTTACCAGTATCAACCGTATCCTGGGTACACTTATCAACAACCTCAACAACCCCAGTACGGTCCGGTTAATCCTGGTTTTCCAGGAGGATATAATATCCCCAATGCGACTCCTGTTCCTAGTTATCCTGGATATCCTCCTCCTGGGGCTGGTCTTGTGACCCAGACTTTTAGAGATCCTAACCGGCAGTTACCGTTTATTGCAACTTTGGATTTACCAGACTTGACGCGCCTGACGAATGATCCAATTCAATATCTTCCGTTCTGGCCGCCAATGCCAAATAAGTTGCCCAGTGATATACCCAAGTTCGAAGGTAAGTCTGGAGAGGACCCGTCCAATCATGTGATGACTTACCACCTCTGGTGTGCTTCAAATTCTATCTCAGATGATTCCATCCGCTTACGTCTTTTCCAACGTACACTCATTGGTCTCGCGGCCAAGTGGTACATTGAGTTACCACGGGCCTCTTTTTACAATTTTAGCCAGTTAGCTACCTCGTTCCTAACTCACTTTCAGTTGCCGGTCAGATACGATAACGGCACGGAGTTATTAACTTCACTAAAACAATCGACGTCCACGTATATTTCTGATCACATCCATGAGTGGAGACGTCGTAGGAGGTTAGTGAAAGTTTTTATCCCGGACCAAATCTTAGCTGAATGGTTTGTTAAATCATTATTACCGAAGATTACTGAAGATGTAGCTAAGGCCGGAGTAGTTACTGAGGAGCAAGTCATTGCTCAGGCACAATACCTTGACTTAGTTTATACTCAGTCGGGTACGTTACACGAGAAGATCCCAGATCTTCCAAAATCGAATCAAATCGCTGCTACTCCTTCGGGATCTCATGCTGCTGATGGTATGATTGGTATCGTGAATACAAAGAGTAAGAAGAAGTCTTCCAAGGCTTCAACCACTCCTATAATCACTTTGCCTGATTCCCCTACAGGAGAGTCTTCTCCCGAACTTACCGCCGACATTCACGCTGTAGAGTCATCTACGGCCAAATCAAAGAACGGTGGGAAGAAGAAAGGTAAGAAGAAAGAGAAAGCAGATAAGTCTCCAAAGGAGAAGAAAGAGAAGTCGGAACCTAATGACGAAAAATGCAAACCTAAATATCCTTGTTTAATTTGTGAAGAAGATCATTTCACAAGAGATTTCCCTCATCGGGCGGAGGTTGTGAAAATCGTTAAGGGTTCCCCAACTCCTGCTGTTTTGAAAGATCCATTTCCAAAGCAGGAGAGTAAGATGATAGGCTCCTCCTCGAATGCTAGTGAAGAACCCATTTTAATGATGTCTCACGTACGGATTGCGACTCGATCGCATGATTATGGTAGTAAGAGTCCTGTTGATGGTAAAGAAGCAGAATCTTCTCATTCTACTCCATCAACCTCAGCTCCTGGTTCCGATCCACTACAGATCGAGAAACCTAACCCAGACTTGGTAATTAAACCGCCCGCCAAGGGTATACTTCGAAAATCTGCTTTCAATCCACATGCGAGAGCAGCTCAGAATTATAATATTGTTGAGGACTTAGCTGTTTCACCCTCAGCAATGTCGGCCTTGGAAGTGCTGCAATCATGTCCAGCACAGAGTAAATTACTCTTGTCGGCTATAGGAGCTGTTGATATTCAGGATCCGAACCTGATAATCTTCGATCTAGAAAATAGTACACCACGTCTCCCTCATCAAATGGCTTTCCAGATCCCGGTGATAGTAAAAAACAGACCCATTCATAGGACTGTAATTGATGAAGGAGCTTCCACGTGTATTATGTCGATTCAATGTTGGAGATCGCTTGGTTCTCCTACATTGAACCAGTCCCCGACCATTCTTAAGGCCTTCGATGGCCGTGGGTTCCATCCGTTTGGTATTCTTCAGGATTTGCCTATAGGGGTTGAAGGAAAAACCGTTAGTCTAGATGTGGAAGTGGTTGATGCCCCTCTAGACTACAACCTTCTTTTGGGTCGAAGTTGGTCTTACGCTATGACAGCGGTCGTGTCATCGGTCTTCAGACTTATAAAATTTCCACACAATGGTAAGATCGTGACCATAGATCAGCTGACTTATTTTTCATCTGACCCAGCCTCTTCTGAGAGTATTCAGCATGTCGGAAAAACGACAATCCCTTATCGGGACGTTGGCGTAGGTTTAGTTAAGGATTCCGGTTTACTGGGAACTTTTCCTTTCCCTCCAATCAACGAAGACCCTTTGTTTGCAACAATTCATATGATTACATCAGAAAATATTATCTATGATGATCCTTGGATCGTCCCATCCGAATCTGAGATAGACTCATTCGGTGATGCTATGCCTTTGAGTCCATATGAAATTGCTTATGAAGCAGTTACATCTTTTTCTGACACGTTTTCAACCCAAATTGACCAAATGAATGTGGTCGGTGAAGAGTCACTTTTCACATCAACCTCAGAACGGATAACGTTTCCTGAAGTTGTGTCATCTGACGAACAACTTCGCGAAACCCTAAGTGTAGACGATCTACCATGGGAAGATCTCCATCATAGATCTTCGTTTTTACCTGAAGATGATGATTTTGAAAAGGATTTTTCATCTATTTTTACCACTGAATATGTCAAAGACGCTCAGAATCCAATGAAACATCCTGATTCCGAGTTGAATTTAGCAAATATTTCTCATACTATTGCCATTGACATTTCAGTAAAAACTGGAACTATTGAGAACATTCATATAGGTGCCTCATGTACAGACGATGAAATTCAAAGTTACAAGGCCCTATTCCAAGAGTTCCGCGACGTGTTTGCCTGGTCTTACGAGGAGATGCCAGGAATTGATCCCTCCATTGTTGTTCATGAGATTAAAACTTACCCGGACGCTAAACCCGTTCGGCAACGTCTGCGTCAGATACACCCTAGGAAAGCGGCTGCAATAAAAGCAGAAGTTGAGAAGCTGTTGAAAGCAGGTTTCATTTATCCAATCCCGTTAACGGATTGGGTTTCGAATATTGTTCCGGTCAACAAGAAACAAGGAACAATAAGAATCTGTATCGATTATAGGGATATAAATCGTGCTTGTCCAAAAGACAACTATCCCACGCCCTATATCGATCAAATCATTGATGATTGTGCCGGCAGTGAAATATTTTCCTTTATGGACGGTTTTTCCGGATACAATCAAATCAATATTCTACCTGCCGATCAACCAAAAACGGCTTTCATTTGTCCTTGGGGAACATTTGCTTATTGCAAACTACCTTTTGGACTTAAGAATGCCGGAGCCACTTTCCAACGGGCAATGTCTTACGCGTTTCACGACATCAAACACATTGTGCAACCGTATCTCGATGATTTGCCTGCTCACTCTTTACGTCGAGCTGATCACCCTGTTCACTTACGAGCTATTTTCATGAGGTGTCGGCATTATCGAATTCGTTTGAATCCACACAAATGTGTCTTCTGCATAGAAGTGGGACGATTGCTAGGTTTCGTTGTTTCAAAAGCCGGTATCCGCGTCGATCCCTCGAAGGTAGAAGCTATCGTCAAATTGCCTCCTCCTTCGAGTTTACGCCAACTCCAAAGTTTGCAAGGGAAAGCAAATTTTTTACGTCGATTCATTCCTAACTACGCCGAGATTACGAAAGGTTTCACCCGGTTGTTGAAACAAAATGTTCAATTCTTTTGGGATGAGATAGCTCAGAAATCTTTTGATGCGCTCAAGCACGCGTTAACCCATGCACCGTTGCTGCATCCTCCCAACTACAATCAGGATTACCTTTTATATCTCGCCGCCTCCCACTCCACCATCGGAATGGTTTTAGTTCAGGAAGATGAACTCGGAACGGAGCATGTGATATATTATCTTAGTCGGACCTTAAATCCCACTGAGTTAAAATACTCACATGTGGAAAAGTTGGCTCTGGCAGTCGTTCAAGCTGTTCAGCGTTTTCGTCACTACATTCTTCTCCGCAAAACTATTGTGATTTCGGATTGCAACCCTATGACCTATATTTTGACAAAACAATTGCTAGGGGGCAAGTACTCCAAATGGATCGTCATCCTGCAGGAGTTCGATTTGGAGTTTGAGAAGTCCAAGTCTAAGAAATCCTTAGTTTTTGCTGAGTTAATGTGTGATTTCCCGTATACTGATACAGAGACTGTGGCAGAGGAGCCCATTGCAGACGAATCTTTGTTTCTTATCAGTACTTTAGATCCGTGGTATGGGGATATAATCATCTATCTCCAAACCCAAACCTTTCGGCCTGAAGCTTCAAAGTCAGAACGTCGAAGAATTCGGTTTCAATCCCAACAATACAAAATTATTGGAGATACACTTTATCGCAAGGGGGCAGACTTAGTTTTTCGACGTTGTTTAACTCACGAAGAGGCTGAGAGGGTTTTGAATGACTGTCACTCTGGAGCATGTGGTGGTCATATGTCTGGGTATGCCACAGCTCAGAAGGTGTTGCGCGCTGGCTATTTCTGGCCGTCTATGTTTAAAGATTGTATCATTGCGGTCCGGAAGTGCCACAACTGTCAAGTGTTTGATCGCAAGATGCGCGCACCACCTGCTCCACTCCACCCTATAATTGCCGTTGGACCATTCGCCAAATGGGGTATCGATTTTATTACTTGTAACCCTCACTCGGCCGGGGGGCATGCGTATATCATCCTCGCGGTTGATTATTTTACTAAATGGGCCGAGGCGATGCCTACATTCGACGCAAGCGGCAAAACAGCTGCAGTTTTCGTATTCAATCATATCATAGCTAGGTTTGGTGTCCCACAAGCAATCATTACTGACCATGGGAGTCATTTTCGAAACATCATGATGACTGAGCTTACAAGCCAGCTTGGTTTGCGCCACGACAGTTCTACTCCTTATTATCCACAAGCCAACGGCTTGGTTGAATCTATCAATAAGGTTCTAGTCATCATGATTCGACGGATCATTGGTATCCATCGGTCGAATTGGCACAACATGTTGTTTTCGGCGCTATGGGCATATCGAACCTCAGTAAAAACTTCAACAGGGTTCACTCCTTTCCAGCTAGTTTATGGCTTGGAAGCTGTGTTACCCATTGAATGCGAAATCCCATCACTTCAAATGGCTGTCGAATTACTCCCAGCTACTTCCGAAGAAGAGAAACGTCTGTTATACTTAGCTAAATTGGATGAGACTCGACGTGAAGCTACTTTAGCAATCGAGACTCACGCGAAGCGAATGAAAGCTCAGTATGATAAGAATGTGACCCCTCGTAGTTTTTCGGAAGGAGACCTAGTGCTATTATATGATCAAGCTAACGATAAGCTAGGTGCTGGAAAATTCGTTCCTATGTGGCATGGGCCCTACATTGTAAAGCGAAAGCTAGCAAAAGGGGCCTATGAGTTAGTAGATTTTGATGGGGACTCTTTGGGCAAACCCAGAAATGGGCTTTACCTAAAGAGGTATTATGCTTAAATGATGGGTGTGGAGAATTTTTTAGTTAGGTTAGATTTACTTTTCTAGCTAGTATATTTGTTAGTTTAGTCAGTGTGCTTAGTTTAGAAGAGTGTGTTTTCGTCGTTATTCTGGCTTATCTTGGTTTTGCTCTTGATATTGCAGATGTCGACGCCTCTCCAAACGTATATAGGATTTGCTGATGGTGCTTGTCATAGTACACGGAATATCTCTTCCGCAGCTTGGGTTATCTATTCGCCCTCTGACGAGTTAGTTTCTATGCATGGGGTAAGCCTTGGTCAAACAACAAACAACATTGCAGAATACAGTGCAGTGATTGAATTATTATCTGAGTCTATTTCATTTGGGATTCGGAGTTTGATAGTAAGGTTGGATTCTGAACTCGTTGTATTACAGCTTAATAGGGTTTATGCCATTAGAAATCCTGTGTTATTGAGATTATTTTTGAGGGTGCGTCTCTTGGAACGTGGATTTGATTATATTGAATATCAACATATTCCAAGGTCTTTAAATACATTAGCAGATGCATTGGCGTCTCGAATGTTAAATAGACATTTGTAAACAATCATAAATGCAAATTTATAAACATTTCATCATACATGTTAAACAAAGTAAGCCGGTAATAATGATATATATATATATATATAGGTAGAAGTGTGTCAAAAAATATACATCGCCTTCGATCATAGGTTTAAAACACCTTATGATCGGTAAAATGATAAGTACAAAAAGTCAAAAATGTCACATGTGACTACAAAGGTGACCATCCAGTCACTGGTGATGCTCTCTGTAAGACACTACTGCCCGGGCCACCTTACATAAAAAACCTCTAATAGGCCCCGGGACCGCGACTACATAGCGCTGCAGTCTGATAGGAATGTCGTCTATAGTCGTATCCGGTATGCCTACCGTGAGACGCTCTAGATCATGCTCTAACTCGACCAGCATCTCTGCGGCCGCATCCTGTGGGTCCGGTGGCGGTGCAGGTGGGTGTCTCCTCTCGAATGCCCGGAGATTGGCTGGGCGCCGTGGGCCTACATCTGCATTTTAAACATTTTTACTGTCAGTTTAAGGCGATATATATAAAAATAAAAAAATTACATAACTTAAAAAATCTCGTGAAAAACAAAGTACCTCTGTCATCCCATTGTTCTCCCTGTGGAAGAACCATGTCCGGATCATTCCGAAAATCTACACCGGCATACGGAAAGTCCTGAACCGCAAACACCTGGTCCTCTAACCAGTGAAAGTAACTATCAGTGAATCGAACCACTGCCGTACCCTCGTCAGGATGCCGAGCCATCACCGTAACCCATCGTATCAGCTTTGGCTCCCGAGGACCCAAAATATCAACAGTGAGATGCTGAGGGATCAACATCGGAACTCTCTCTAAGGCAAAGCTCACAACTATAGGCCCATATCCAAAGGTCTTTAGTTGTCCGTTCTTTGCCCTGGTCAGTTGGGCTTTCAAGTTAGCCGACACCGCATCACACCAGTTGAAGATGGTGCCTTGGAGACAGTCAATTGCCATCCGCATTTGGGACCCAGTGGCAATATGTAGAGTGGCTGAGCCACAAATCCTGGTCACAGTGAAAGCTAAGACCATGAGTTCAGGCCGAGAGATGTATTTGATCTCTATGCCTTTCGCATGGTGTCGATCAGGTAGGCACCAATCTGTTCGGAGACTATCAAGGGATTGGCCACCCGGCCTAGCCCCGGCCAGATTGAGTTGCTCACCCCTATTCGGCAAGCCAGTGAGAAAGTAGATGTCGGAGGGCTCTATCTCGAGCTGTTGCTCTCCGATGTAAAAGCATTGTTCATGAATGTTCCATCTCTCGACCAGCCACTCCAAGAATCTTACCTGAGCCCTCATGCCAGGTATGGCCCAGTATTTGTACAATCCACACCCTCTTAGGGCATCGAGGGAAGGTTGATGATTGATTGCAGCTTCATCAACCTCCTCATGCTCTCTTTCTCTCCAATCCAGCATGGTAAGTGCCCTACACATGAATAAACAGGCATTAGAATAAATTTTGGGCAATTTGAATGGTTAATTTGGGAGATTGGGGTTTCAATTTCCGCGTTTTGCGGAGGACGCACCCCGCGTTTGGCACACAGTGCGCCGGGACGCAGGTGGCCTGAAGGTAGCCTGCGTCCCCCGACCTTTTCCCTGTGTAGGAAAAAGTCGAGGGACGCAGGCCACCCTTTAGGGCACCTGCGTCCCCCGCGGAGCGGTTTTCAAACCCCAAAACCCCCCAAAAATCAAAATTAAGACCTGAAACAAAATTCTAAATGGATGAAATTGACAAGGAGGATGTTGTGAAATACCTGAAAGAGACGGCGTTTGATTCTGACGGTCGGATTCTCCGCAATGACCACGGGAAGTTTCTTGCCAAAAGCCCTTTTTTCAACCTCAACAGTAAAATGGTAAAAATGACATGGTAAAAAGTCTTTTTATAGGTTTTTTGGATAAATGAATGCTAGTTTTGTTTATTTTTCACCATGAAAGGATGTTTTTCAATGAATTTTTGCCTATCTTAAACAGGTATGAGTAATGTGTCGTTTTTGTGCAGGACAAAGGGATTTAGGGGGAAAATTGTCATTTTTCACAAACAAAAATATCAGAGTCATCTTTTAAGCCCTTTTCTGACTCCTAAAACATGAAAAGATTGCCGAGCGTTTCTTTTACACTCGTTAAAACGGAATTAAAAGATGGTCCCCTTATAGCTCTTTTTTGACCGTAAAATCAGGAAAAGATTGCCGGGTTTTTGTCGTTTCAAACTCGATACTGGAAATAAAACGACGTGTCCTTGATCGCTTTTTACTTTTCAGGTCAGCAACACTAAACATGAAAGTACTCCTTGGTCGCAAGATCAAGCGGTTCCCCCAGGTATTATTTTATACTTTTTCGGGCTTGAGGGACACAAACATACGAAAAAGTTCACCGTGGAGTCTCCTTTAGTTTTTTTCAGACTCTCTAAAATTGAAAAACGCCGAGTTTCTCCTATACTGGGCTCGTAAAACATTTTACAGTAAAGGACCTGTTCAATTACAGACAGGAACGAACCACTCCTTCCTAGGGTTCGAATCAAAACTAGGTTGGACTCATCCGAAGGATGAGCTTATAATCAAGCATATGTTATCCTCCTCAAGCTTGTTAAAAATAAAGAGGTACTTGCCAGAAATGGTGGGGGAAAAGAGAGAAGAATGAACCTATTTGTCATCTTTTTACAGAAGAACCTTATCACCACTCTTGAGCACGACACTTTTTATTTCACCTGGGTTGGGAAATCTTTTACCTCACAGTTGACCAAACCACTTTGAAAGTCTTCAAATCGGGTTCCGGGGATTAACTTTGAGTTGTTTATCACCAAGCCATCTGTCGTGTCGTTATGTGTTCAAGAGGTCTACAAACAAAACTTTCATCTGCAAAATACTTGTCATCCGTTTGACCATCCCTGAGTCAGTCCTTACAGCAACATTTCTTCAACTTGATCAATGATTTCGTGTTGTGGGCTTCCCTGCAACGGGTCACTTTCTATCAACATCGACACATTATCTAGAAAGATGACTTAGAAATCATCAGTACCTTGAAGTCTGCATGCATCAATGGCAGGTTTCTCGCCTTTGACGTCAGTTTACATCATTGACTTTCGATCGAAGGATTCCGTGAAATGTTCGACATCAACTCATTTATTCACATCTCATGGATTGTACTGGGTGCCTTGAGAACCATTGACATTACTGGTGGTCTCTCTCATGCTTGTTAACGGTTTACATCATCGACCGGTAATCAAGTGGTTTCTACCATGCTCGACATCAACTCATTTATTCGCATGGATAGGATCGTACCAATTCGAGAAGTAGAAATGAAGACCCTGGATCTAGTTTCCACCATCCAGGCTGCGAGGAGTTTTGTATTCATTATCTAAGTAGACTAATCATAAACAGATGGCTGCGCCCATACTGTGTCTACAAAAGTCTATGATTATGATGTACTGCAAGATCATTCCTGTATCAGAGTAGTTAGTCTATTAGTTAAAGTTTTGATCTGAGTATGGGAATGCCTACCTCAGTGATGATATAATCTTACACATGTATTTTGTGTTGAAAATTGCAGGTTCCGACCAGGTTCTCCATAAATATTGCATCATAAATATTGCATCACGCATGTACATGTATGTACTCCCAAATACAACACCACACACATCAAGGGGAACCACATCCAGATCTGCTTCATCAATAAAATAAACATTGATAGAAAATCCAATTTTACGTTGTTTTGTTACCTTCAGCTTTGCATCCTTATGTACCCATCCCATTGGATATGGGTTTGGATGATCATGAACTTCCAGCCCGAACTTCTTTACTAGATTTGCTGCAATGATATTTCCCTGTGATGCTGAGTCAAATTGAGCACCAATATTTGTCTTCTTGACCTGTATCTTTACATGGAAGAGTTTGGTCATTTCTTTCTCTTCCTATTGCTGAAGGCTACTCAGATTCACCTCCTTGTGCACTAATGTACATACAATATGCTCATCCATGTCTGAGCTGCTTTCAACTTGGTTTCTCAAATCAGTGGCCATAAGATTCTTATTCTTATTATATTTCTTCTTGTTCTTTGAGTTTAGCTATGGATGCAACTTCCAACACTTCTCCTGTGTATGGCCATCAATGTTACAGTGGTTGTAGTGGTTTCTAGGATCTTTGCACTAGTTTGATGTGGCTGCCATATTTTTATATTTTCCCCCTTTTTGCCTCTTATTCGCATCCTTAGAAGCGTCTTGTTTCTCCTTTTGCTTCAATCCACTTGATTGCAATCTTTTCATGCATATGTTCCACATACTGTTCTTGTAAATATGCCTCCTCCACCATTTTGGGCATGAAAAACATTACTTTCTCACATAGATGGTGGTGAAGATCCCCCAAATACTTGAGGGATAAATCTAGGTTCTTTGGATAGATACCAAATGTTGTGGTGGTTTAATCATTGTTAATTAACTGAACCACAACCATTTAATTGTCAATTAGGGTAGGTTTGTTTATTTCAAAGGTGTCTTCACTATCTGTGCCAATACATAACACCCAAGGATAGAAATAAAGAATTGAAATAAATTTCACTGAAACAATTGCAAAAATTAAACACTCATGCAGAAATCAAAAAGCATTCTACTATAATGAAATCAGAGTTCATGTTTTACCAAGAACGAGCTCACCACACATAATATCAATGACTGAACCAACTAATCAATTATTACAGCTTAATCAATCCTATGTAACAACATATCATAAATTTGAAAAAGAGAAGTAATCTTCTCTATGAAATATACAGCAACAACAAAGAATTCACACTTACGAGAAATAAATAATTAATCTACTTATACCACTACTACTGCAATCCTTGCTAAAGAGGAGGGCCCTTCATCCCTAGTAGGGCACAGGGATGAATTAAGAACTAGTTAGGAATTCAACACAAAATCTGTAAAATCATCATCAATGATGTTCTTGTATTAAAATAGTTGTGAATTACATAATTGAAATTAAGATACTGGTGAGAACCAGTATTGCAGCAATAATGCTACAACTCGTAGGGCTTCCTACTTTACTTTTATCAACCCAGTAGTTCATAACAAACTTGGAAGCGACTGTGCTGTATGCACAAGTACTAGCTCTTACTACATGCTCTCACTTGGTCAGCTGGTGCAAGTTTCGGTAGGAGCTTAAGCCAACTTCTATGAGTTCTCAGAAGAAGCTTTTAACTATGATGAAGGAAAGCCAACTCTACGAGGCTATTCTATTTGCAGAAAGATAAGGAAAACTGAAATGTAACGCAAACCCTAACAAACCCTAATTTACCTATTAACCTTACTTTTGCAAGAAAAGAGATGAAAACTGATGAAATGAGTGCCATTGACTACTAAAAAGGTAAATTGAATTTATTCAAGTTACTTCTGAAAAGAAATGAGAAGAAAACATATTTTTGTGCTTTTGAGTGTCCTTATGTGAAATGATTATGCTTGTTATTTATCTGGTTGTGATTGTGCAGAGGTTTGGTGGCGAAGGAAGGTAGAGTTGGTCTTTGCAGAGGTGGAGGGAGGTGTGGAGAGGTCCTAAGAAGCCCCTAGTACCCTTCTGAAGATTTTCATAGCGATCAGACATCGAAAAATCACTCACCGGAAATGCTAAAGGAGGCTGCAAGGGATCTACAGGAGGAGGCCGAGAGCTATTTTTGGAGTTTTGAAGGTGGAAAAATGATGGGAAAGGGTAACTGAAGGCTATATTAAGGTGTTTAGGTGTTTGGAGCTTGTCAAGGAAGGTCAAGAGGGAACATGATGGTTGGATTTGTTCAAATGGCAAGAGGGAAGCTTATGGAGAAAAATGACGAAATTAGGGCAGATTGGTGAAATGTTGCGAATGACTTGGGAAATATATGAGAAGCAAGCTGGTGCTAGCTATTTTATGGATGTATGGTGATCTGTGGTGTCCTACAAGAGATCTACACATCTACTTACAAAAACTGATCAAAGAAAGAACTAACTATGCCATGAAAACAAAAATTTCTCTAGCTTGACCTAATTTCTGACCTACAATAGAAAAATGCTGAATAGCAACCTTTGAACTGAAAATCATGCAGAGAGATCTATGGTAAAAGAACAAGAAATGATCTAATCAACTGAATCTGAATCAATATATCAATCTTTCCAAACGAAGTTATCACACTAGCAGTTGCATGGAAGAGCAAAACTGTGTTTTTGGTGGAAGCAGAAGTTCCTTGACCTCAAATCATAGTCCTAGGAAGCGAGAAAGGAGATTAGGGCATGCTGTTGGCCTTTTTGAATCTTATTATGTCACTACAGTAACATACTTGAGCAACTGAAACAAAAACAGCTATGCAAACTATCAAAAGCAACCTAATCTAACAAAGTAAAATGAATCTATGTAACATAAATTAACTCATGAACTGAAGAAAAAACATATAAGTACACAATAAGAGGTGTTGGGCATCTTGGGTTGGGCCCTAACCCAAGAGCATCAGCCCTCTGAAGGAGATCAGTGCTGGCTCAAAAAATGTTTCATCTCCATTACCAAAAGAATAGTCACATTACATGAATTGTTCTCAAAAGGAATTCGAAAATAAGCTGAAGAATGTGTTGCACAAAAGTGAGAAAATTCTACTAATGACTGGCTTACCTAATGAGGCTCTAAGCCCCCTTATTTATACAAATGGAGTCCTCCAACATTCCTTCTAAAATCAAGGAACTCGACTTCTTAGAAGTGGAGATAAACATCAGTCCTTTTTTATTTGCTCGGCTGCCCCTTGGAATGTGGACCTTTGTGCTCCGAGTTGCTGATGGAGGATTTGAGGAAAGGGGTCATAAATGAAGGAGACACCCCCTACAAACCCTCTTCCCTATTTTCTTCGAGCTTTGGTTGCCTTTTGCTCATAAATCCCTTGACTTTGTCGAAAATTGACCAAAACATCTGCATAAGGCACACATTAGACTACATTGCAAAATGACTAATCCAATTCACTCTATTAACATAAATATATTAAAAAAAATGCAATAAAATAATGAGAATGGTGGATTAAGTCGAAATAAGAGGCAAAATGAGCCCATATAATTACCCATTTCTGGGGCTCATCATCACCCCCTACTGAATGGGTTGCTCATCCTCTGAGCAACTAGTCTAACTCTTCATCCTTGATGGCTCTGACAAATTCCCTAACATCCCATGCCTCTGATGTGATATCTTCCTCTTTATCATGGAAACCTACCTTCTTATCCACCTCTTCCCACTGTTTCTATTATTCCTCCTCTTTTACTCATCCCAGCAATCCTAGCAGCAGTGGAGGACTGAGTTTAAGGCCAATCCAATTGGCCTCAAACTTTGCATTGAGTGCTTATACAGGGGAACTCTCGTCATGGCTTCCCTCATCCTACTTGGGGAGTGAAACTCCCTGATTCGTAGGCTGTGTGGCAATGTAATCCACCTTCTCATGTAGGCATGAATGCAGTCATCTCCAAAAAATCTCTCCATGTCCTCGAAATGAACAATAGCCTGGGCTTGCTTGTCAACATAATCAGGGACAACTTGAGGAATAGCTGCGAGGTGTTGGTGGGCATAGATGAGAGCCATGGGCTCTGCTGGCTCTGCACGAATCATCAGGGGTCATTCAGTTCTTTTGCAATGATTTTATGGATTTCCACTGCCTTTTTCTCTTCATGGCTTATCCAAGATGCCATGGCCATCAGCTGCAAGTCTCCCAATGTAGCATTTGGATCCCATAAGTTCATGTCAGTAAGTGTCATGTTGTGCAAGTAAAACTCTTCTAGCTTTGCTTTGTCCTTAGTTGAACTGTGATCACATAGATGCATGAATTGGCGATAATCCTAAAAAGGGATTGTGCCCCTCTGGGCCAGTGTCTTAATCTGAAATTGGAGCCACTGATCCTTGAGGTACACTGCATATGATTTGGCTGACTTCCTGCACTGTAATGCCTCCATAGCCCAGCTGGCCATGCAGGCTAACTGGGCTTCCTTTTCCTGTAGTTGCCTTATCAAAATCAATACCTCATTTTTTGCCTGGGATTCCCTTTCCTGTTGCTGTTTTATCAATGTCTGACTGTCCGCCTGGGGTTCCTCTGCCTATTGCTATCTTTGTAAGATTTACAACTCATTTCCTCCTTGAGGTTCCCTTTCTTGAAGTTGCTTCTTCAACATTTCATTTTCTGCCTCCAATTGAGCTCTTCTGATGCTTTCTGTATGCCTAACCATGCTCAATTCTTTACCCATTTCTCTCAACTTGTTTTCCATGTGCCTAATATCTTCCACCCCTTTTGATTTTGCAATCTGTATCCATGTATGGGTCCTGACTCTTTCCTTTTCCAACTCGAAGAAAATGGGGGCTGCAAAGTTTTGTGGGATGATCTTCCCACCTTCCAGAAGGTTGTAGTAGGAGCCTAAGTTAGGCTGAGGTCCAAGCTCTGGTATCTCTTTTGCCTTGTCTTCCTCCTTGGTCCGTACTTATGCCTTATTTTAAAGCCTTTCAGTCTCTTGGAGCTTTGCCAACGTCTCTTGTAGAGAGGTCTACGCCTCCTGTAGGACTGTTTTAGAGTCCATTAGTTTGATCCTTTCTTTCCAAGTAGATGTCTTAGGACTTCCTCTTTCGTAAGCGATGGGAGTTTTGGAGGGAGATTCCTCCCTTGTTGCAGTAGGGACATCCTCAATGATGATGGGCTCCTTTGAAGGTGGCTGAGGCTTCCCCATCTTGATTCTGGTGCTCTTTCAAGCCTTGAAGTACATAGATCGTTGTCTCTTCCTATTCCCTTTTGGCTTGGATGGAGTACTAAGTGCAGCACGAACAATTTCTGCTTCTCTTGCTAGTGTCTCAGGAGACACTTCTTCTTGCTATGTTTCTTCTTCTTCATTTGTTGTTTTTCCTGTTTCTGCTGGTTTTGTTTTTTTTTTGTCTCTGACTCTATTCTCTCCTTTGCTTGCTGAGTTTCTACCTTTCCTGTGGCAACCTTTTTCTAAGCTGTCTTAGGCTTCTTCTTTTTAGTTCTTGTCCTCTTCTTTTTCTCTGCTATGGTTTTCCCTTTTTCTGCTTTTGACTCTGTCTTCTTCTCTGCTTTAGGCTCATCTTTGGTGGTGTCATGTTTCTCCTCTCCTCTCTATTTTTCTTCTTTTCCTGTGTGGGTTTAATCTTCTTCCAATTGAATGATCTGTTCTTCTTCATGGATTTCCTTCTCATCTTCCCCTTTTTGTTCCTCCTCTTCACTTCCGGATGGACTAAGGTTATCAATGAGAGTTTTTATATCATCCTCTTTAATCATGTTCCTATAAATCTCCCAGACTATGGGGATTGTGTAAGTGTGGAGGGCATCCTCCACCAGCAATTTAATTAGCCCATGGTGGGCCAATTGGTCTGGAACCCCTACCTTCAGTTTGGTGCTAGAATCTATCAAGTATTCGAGGAGAAAATATGGAATACTAAGTTTTCTGGATGCAAGAAGGTCCATGCCATATCTTAGTTCATGTAACAGTTTGAAATGATACCCATAGACTATGTTGTATCTTCCTTCACAAGAGATATATTTCATGATCTGATAACTGACCTCATCCCATGGATAAGGTATACCTGTCCCCCTGATGCCATCCTTATCCTCCATAGGATGTTCATCAGGCTGGAAAAAGGTCTCCTTAGCCACTTGAACTAGTGTTTTTTCTTCTTTGCTCCAGGGGAGTCCAAGTGGAAGACTTGTAATTCTACGGATAAAATCCAGTGTAAGTTCTATGGTTAGACCCCTGAAACTGACTGTGGCATGGGTTTTTGAGTGAGGCTTTCAAGACAATAAAAATTCCTATGTGACTTCCTCACCATACCCATGAAATTTTTCAAAGAAAGGCATCCAATTTTCCCTAGTAAAGAGGGCTACCACTTCTGGGTATTCATGCAACTTAGTGTCATGATGTTCAGAGACTGTTGGAATGTTTCAGGTGAGGAGGAAGGCAGCAAATTTTCAAACCCGAAAACGGAGGTACAGCTGAGGTTTTCTTTCTGGAACTAGAGAAAGAGTTTTTCGTGTTCTTCCTTTTTAATAAAGACAAATTGCAACTTTCCTTCCCTTCAAACTCTGTTCTCAAACTTAATTTACTTCATGGTTTGTTTGAGGGAAACAATATCTAAGAAAACAAAGAGTATACAAAACAATGTTTTTTCCCTTTCATAAAATAAGCAGAATGCCCAATGCAAATTCACTTTTTTACAAGCTTAATTCTCTAGAGTTGCATCATCTTTTTACAGAGGAGAATACCACGAAAGAGAAAGAGACAGTATTTCGATGCAAAGAGTAAATGGAGAAACTGTATATATTTCTAAAAAACACATGCAGACTTCTGTTATCACTTTTCCTTTCTCTTCGACTCAATACGTCACTTAAATTCCCACCACCTTCTGTAGATATATGAAATGCAGAGTGGATTTTACTGAGCCTACCTTTTCGAGCTCGAATTTGGCATAAAATACCGAATTTCCCTCTGTGAGACTGCTCACGGGCCCTTCTGTAGAAAGGCTCCTGTAGGACTGTGTTTCCGCTCCTGTAGAGTCTAATAGTGCTCTTATAGAGCCCAATAAGTGGAAGGGTTCTGAAACTGACAGAGAGTGACTGTTTCGAGGTTCTGGAGGTGGTAGGTAGGTTGCTACAGCTGATAGCTCGTCGATACAAATGAAAACAAAGGTGGTGGAGGCAGTCGACTGCAACATACTTAAGCTTACGAGAGTGTTCTGCGGTGACGAGGTGAGGTGTCAGGAAGGGTATGTTACCCTCATCCGAACCGTTGGTCCCTACTTCAGTGCCATTATGAATCTTCATGCCACCTGCCTGCAATCATTGCCATCATTCCCGTTATACGCCACCACTACCTGTTTTGAGTTCTTTCCCGAGTTGACTGAACACACGTGCCGATTGCACCCAATGAACGCTGTTTGAATTGGACAAGGGTGGCCAGTTAGCTGGCCACCGATCTCATTTAATCGCAACCATCTCAATTTTTTCATGCAGTTTCTAGATTATACTCATGCAACAGAGGAACGGGTTTAGTCACTTACCTGTTAGTCGCTATCGTGTTGTTGCATGCTCATACTTTAGCGTTCTGTTCATGGATTATTGTTGCTGGTGCCCATGGCTTATGAATTGGTGGCTTGGCTACCTCATGTTGGTGATCTTTAATCAGGTCCGGTTCCTTGCACGTTTTATCATCTGTGGCTACACTGACCTTGCCTCTGGAGCTCGATTTTTAAAGGGATCAGCTGTTACAGGAATCCTGTAGGATTTCCTGTAACTGCTTCTCCCTCTAAAACTTTTGGCTGAGGCTTGAGCAGGGACTAGAGAGGTAGCTGAGGAAGGTTCTATCGGTCAAGGAAAAATAGCTGGTATGCACTAGGTAAGAGATAAGCTATGGATGATAATTCTGTATTTTCTGTGCAGGGATGAAAAGAAGCAAGTGGAAATGTGGTGGTGCAGGTATGGAATGGAGAATTAGGAGGATGAATGGTGGCAGGGGGGTCCATAGGTCTTCTGAACAAGTTTCTAGCCCTCTGATCCCTTTCTGGACTTGATTTCTAGCTCTTTGTGATTTCTACAGGAGCCTCCTGTAGAATGCACAGAGGCTCCTATAGGATGAAGTTTTCTAGAACAAGTGAGACCAGGGACTAGGTAAGGAAAATAATGATGGAGAAATGGTCTATCAAGGGTGTATTCACCTTGTACATGTCCCTTTTTCTTTTGTGGCCCTCCTGCAATCTGCAATGCATTCAAAAAAGTTAATTTTCTATTCCTGTTTTTTCTTTTTTCTTTGTCTTTTTTTTTTTTTTTATGAGACATTTCGGGCACGTCCAAGAGGTTTTCACCCTTCACTGCCTGCCCTGGGCACCTCCAAGGGGAGGTTTTCACCCATGTATCTTTTATTCTCCTCTTTTTTTTTGCTGTTTTTTTTCTTTTTTAGGGTATGGTTGGACAGGAGGCAGAGACTTGCTCCACTACCAACACTATTTTACTCAGATTTTCATTGAATTCTTGCTTGGAGAGGGGCTTCCTGTAGATTTTCAACCTATGCCCATTAACAAGCATGGGGATGGCTTCTTCATCCATGGTCCTAATCAGAACTGAACCATTGTCATTGCACTTTTCTACTGTGTACGGTCCCAACCATCTTGTCCTAAGTTTGCCCTCGAAATCTTTATACCTTGAATCATACAGCAGCACCCAATCTCCTTCCTAGAATTGTTTCTCTTTGAGGTGTTTGTCATGCCATACTTTCCTTTGAAGTTCGACTACCTCTGAGTGGAGAAGGGCCTCCAATCTCTGTTCATCCAATCCACTTAGCTGAAGTAACCTTTCCTTTTGTGGCACTGATTTAGAGCTATGGCACAAGTGTTGTCCTTGATGGCAACTCACTTTGGTGACAGATCTCAGTACAGGCTCTCAGAATGAAAGAAAAAGATATATACGTAGGTTCACCTAGACGAAGGCACGCATACACGCGGTTTATATGTTACAAAGATGTGTATGCGTATACACGCACTTTCACGAAAGGAAAAGCGCGTATATGTTGGAGAACTTACTTTTGGTCCATGGTAGTTAGTCCTTGGTATTTGAACCTATGGTTTTGGACCATGGTATCTCGTCAGAAGTGTTGATCCCAAGTATTGGGCCCATGGTATTGTTCTATTATGGTTTTGGATCGTGGTATTGTGAAAGGCCTAAGACTATAAAAGAGGAAGGAGATCATTTGGCAAAGGATCATCTGAACTAATTGAATATCTAATAAGTGCTAGATCTGAAATATTGGTGATTGGGGTTATGGTGCAGATCTGGATCTAAATGAAGGAGGAACCTTTGCGCAAAGAGAAGGATAAGTTCTATTGATGGATCATAATATTTAGGCTTGAATGATAGTATCTTTGTATGATTTTGATCCGTTATATGTGGTACATGCTTGATCTATAAATCTGATAATCTAGGTTAATTAGTGTCTGAATATTTGAAAGAGTGAATTATCCTTTATAGATTTGTACACAGGTTCAGTGAAGCGGAGACACGTATACACGCAGGTTCGTTGAATAAAAACAGCATATACGCAGGTTGATCCAGAAACAGAAGCATGTGCACGCAGGTTTCAGGTTATTGAAGTGGCGTATATCTTTTGAGTTGTGATCTAGCTGCTTCTGTTTATTGCTGCAGTGGTCTGGGTTCAGAATTTGGTGTGTGGTTACTGTTACTGTGTTTTGGGTACAACTGTCAGAGAAGTATCTACTTGATTTAGTTCTAATTGGTGAAAAGGAGATTGTTTGATGCAGAAATTCTTGATGATTGATTAATGTTCATGGATCGAGTCTGAAAATTTATGAAACGTGGTCCCTGAAAGAAAGAGAAGGTTGTAGCCTTCTATAGGCCAGCACCTACGTACTAGTATCTTGGCTAGTGCAAGAGCTAAGGAGGTTGTAGCTCCCTTCCAGGAGAAGCTGGAGAACGAGAGAGGGTTGTAGCTCTCTGCAGGTTGCATCCTGCGTACTGGTAAATGACTGCACCAGTACATTGTAAAAAAAGAAGTTTCTAATTGAAAGAAGATAGAGACGAATTGCAGCAGGTGGTTTTCACCCACATTGGGTTTCCACCTTATATCTTGTGTTCTTGTGTGTGTGATTGTCTTCAGATCTGTTTTACTATTTCTGGTTACTGTTTATTTGATCCTAATACATAGATTAATGATCAACATCAGTAAGATAAATTAAATTATAAGTCTGCATTGCATACGTGGGTTTCCTTCTCTGCAGTTGCATATATACGTGGTTTTATCTAACTGAAGTAGCGTATATGATCTAGGTTTGAAAAAGAAAATAAGTGACTTGATAATACTGATTCATCCCCCCTCTCAGTATTATTTCCAACAATTGGTATCAGAGGAGTTCCTTCTGAAGAAGCTTGATTGCTTGAAGGAAGATCCATCATCATGAGAAACTACGAGAGAGAAGCATCGATCAGGCCACCAATTTTTGATGGGACCAACTTCGTTTATTGGAAGGTAAGAGTTACAGCCTATCTTCAATCTCTTGGTACTGAAGTCTGGGATATCATAGATACAGGGTACACTTTTCCTTCAGTAACTCCTACAGATCCGGCTGGTAAGAAGCAATATGAAACAAATGCAAAGGCTATCAATACTCTATTAGGATGTCTATCTCAATCAGAATTCGTCAAGGTTATGCAGTATAAATCCGCAAAAGGAATATGGGACAAGATTGTTCTGAGCTATGAAGGAGATGAACAAGTAAAACGAGCAAAACTTCAAACCCTCATAATTCAGTATGAAAATCTCAGAATGCACAATGATGAAAGTGTGGCTAACTATTTCCTTCATGTAGATGAGATTGTTAATTGTATGAAAAACTTGGGTGAAGAAATAAAAGAGGCTATTGTGGTTGAAAAGGTTCTAAGATCTTTGTCCCCTAGGTTTGAATCTAAAGTTTCTACAATAGAAGAAAAAGAGAATCTACGAAACCTTACCATGTCACAGCTGCACGGAATTCTGACTGCTTATGAAATGAGGAAAGGAGGACCATCAGACAGGAGAGAAGCTACCTTCAAGGCTTCAGGCAAAGGAGATTACTACGAGTCAGGACGCGTGTCAGAAGAAGAAGAAGAATCAAACTTTGTCAAGAACCTTCAACGAGGTGCTGAAAGATTCCGAGGTAAGTTACCTTTCAAATGCTTTGCTTGTGGAAGAGTCGGTCACTATGCTGCCAAATGTCCTCATAAGGATAAGATTGAAAAGGGGAAGGAACCTGTTATATGGAACAAGAAACATAATGTAAATACGAAAACCTATTACACTCATGAAGATAGTGATGGACTTTCAAATAGTGACGAAGATGAACAAGGTAACAAATATAAACTTTTAATGGATTTTGAAGATGATGATTTTGTGGATGCTATAGATGAAGAAAGTCTTTATGAAGAGATTTCTAGACTCAAAATTTGTTTAGAAGAGAAGAATGTGATCATAGATACTCTACAACTCCAACTTGCTGAAAAGGAAAAACATCATGGAAAGTTAGAATGTGAAATTGTGGGACTAAGAAAAGAGATTGAGAAAACAAAAGATCTTAATCTTAGATTTGTTAAAGGATCTGACACATTAGATGAGATTATCAAAGTGTAGCACTCTCCACTAATCAAAACAGGTCTGGGATATAATGAAGAAACAACTCAAGCTCAGAAACCATCTACCTCCAAGAGTTATCTTGATGCTGCAAGGAGAAGCGAACAAAGACCCAATGGAAATCACCAGGTAAATCAGAGACAATTTACCTCAAGAATGAACAAAGACTACCAGGTAAATCGAGGGCAATCTACTTTAAGGACAAACAGAAGCTACAACCAGCCACAGGTAAAACCTTATCAATTTTCCTCAAGAATGGATGTCAATAGGAACTACAATCATTTGGCTGGTAGATTTGATAATCACAGGAGTTTCTTCAATGGCCAATGTTTTTCATGTCATAACTTTGGTCACAAAGAAACTCAATGTGTTGCCTATAAGACAATCAAGACTAGAGAAGCTCATAAATAGAGGAGTATGACTGGGATCATGAAAAGGACCTACAACAACTTCTCTGCTCTTGAAAATGAAATAGAATGTTCTATTTGTAACAATTTCGGTCATGAAGATTCTGAATGTCGGAGCAGGTTTCGGCAGACAACTCAGAAAGAGCAAGTCTCAAGTGCCAAATCATGGAGAATCAAAGAACCCCAACCAGAAAGATGTGGTATAGCCTTATATGAGGAAGGGCAAGAAAATCAATGGTACATTGACAATGGATGTTCGAAACATATGACAGGTGATAAAGAAAAACTTCAGCCATATAGTGCCTTAGGGAAGGAGAAGAAGGTTTCTTTTGGAAATGACACCCCTGCTCTCATAAAAGGTAAAGGTTCTGTTCAGTTGAAAGAAAGGGTCAAAGTTGGAAATGTCATGTATGTTGATGGCTTAAAGCATAATCTATTAAGTGTCAGCCAGATGTGTGATCAAGGAACTGAGGTAATATTTCGATTAAATGGATGTAGTGTTCATGATCTTGATACAGGAAAAACAGTGATCAAAGGCGTAAGGACTCCAAATAATTTATACATATTCAAAGAAGGACAACATCAATGCTATCTGAGCAAGAATGATGAACACTGGCTATGGCACAAAAGATTGGGGCATCTTAGTTTCTCACAGATAAGGAAAGCATGCAAATATCGGGCAGTTCGTGGTCTTCCAGACATCCCAGACAATACAATATGCAAATCATGTCAGTTTGGTAAGAAAACTAGAACTAACTTCCTTGACAAGGAAGGATCAGCCAGCAAGCCGCTTGAACTTGTCCATACTGATGTATGTGGTCCAACTAGGAAAATGTCACCTCGAGGAGAAGAATACTTTATATTATTCATTGATGACTATTCCAGGATGTGTTGGATAGGACTTATGAAGCACAAAGATGAAGCCTTTGAAAAGTTCAAATCATTCAAAGCCTTGGTGGAGAACGAATCTGATCTTAGAATCAAATGCCTCAGGTCTGATCGAGGAGGAGAATTTACCTCGAATGAATTTTTTGATTTTTGTGAAGAACATGGAATAAGAAGGGAATTATCTACAGCCAGGACTCCTAAACAAAATGGAGTAGTGGAAAGCATGAACAGAACGGTTCAACAAATGGCTTGTGCAATGCTTGATGAATCTAGAACTCCCACAACTTTCTGGGGTGAAGCCGCATTTTCTGCAGTTGTTATTCTCAAAAAGAAAAATGTCCAGGTGAACAACACTCAAACTCCTCATGAGCTCTGGTATAATGAGACTCCTTCGGTAAAATATTTCAAAAATTTTGGAAGAAAATGCTATATTAAAAATAATGATGAAAATCTTGGCAAGTTCTAACCTAGAGCAGATGAAGGAATTCTCCTTGGTTATTCTCCTCCTAGCAAAGCATATAAGTGTTACAACAAAAGATTTGGAAAAATTGTTGACAACATTGATGTAGTGGTTGAGTGAAGAAGGAAACATTCCTAGGCAAGTGAATTCTGAAGATTTCAAAGATGATGAGGACTATCCTTCAACATCCAATCAGAACTGTGATGAAGAAGAAGCTCAAGGGGCACCAGAAGAACAGATAAGAATAGAAGAGAAGAATCCATCCAGGTACGTTCAGAAGAATCATCCAGAATCTCAAATTTTGGGGCAGAAAGAGGTAGGTATACAAACAAGAAGAACAATTGTAGAAGCCTCAAGCTATTTGGCCTTGCTCTCCTCCACTGAACCACAAAATGTAAAAAAGGCATGCATGGATGAATGCTGGGTCAAGGCAATGGATGAAGAACTTGAACAAATCGAAAATAATAACACTTGGGAGTTGGTTCCTAGACCAAAAGATAAGAATGTCATAGGGACAAAATGGATCTTCAAAAACAAGTTGAATGAAAATGGGGAAGTGATTAGAAACAAGGCCAGACTTGTCTGTAAAGGGTATGCTCAACAAGAATGAATATACTTTGAAGAAACTTTTGCTCTAGTTGCTAGACTTGAGGCCATCAGGATGTTCCTTGCTCTCTCTAGCTTTCAGAAGTTAAAAGTATTTCAAATGGACGTGAAATCAACCTTTCTAAATGGAGACTTAGAAGAAGAAGTGTACATTGAGCAACCAGATGGTTTCATTCTTGGGGATGATCCAAATCTTGTATGCAGACTAAAAAAGGCTCTCTATTGTCTTAAACAGGCTCCAAGGGCTTGGTACTACTGTTTGGACAAATATCTTCATCAAAAAGGTTTTTCAAAAGGATCAGCAGATAGCAATCTTTATATAAAAATTGAAAATAAAAAATTGCTAATACTTGTTGGGTATGTAGATGATATTATCTTTGGTAGCAATGAAGAAGCTATGAGTCAAAGCTTTGCCTTGGTGATGCAAAAAGAATTCGAAATGTCTTTGCTTGGAGAACTGACAGATTTTCTTGGGTTGCAAATCCAACAAAATGAAGGCGGTATCTTTTTGTCTCAAACCAAGTATCTCAAGCAGATCTTGAAGAAATATGGCATGGAATATGCAAAACCTGTATGCACCCCTATGGTTACAGGATGCAGCCTTAGTGCAAATGATGAATCAGTGGCAATGCATCAACCAACCTATAGATCTATGATTGGAAGTCTACTTTATTTGACAGGTACCTGACCAGACATCATGCATGTAGTGGGAATAGTTGGAAGATTTCAGGAAAATCCAAATGAAGCTCATCTTCAGGCAGTGAAGAGAATTTTCAAGTATCTTCAAGGAACTCAAAACTATGGCTTATGGTATCCTAGAGATGCAGATCTCACTCTTCATGCTTATACAGATGCAGATTGGGTTGGAAGCGTGGATGACAGAAAGAGCACAAGTGGTGGTGCATTCTTTATGGGTTCCAGATTAGTATCTTGGTTCAGCAAGAAACATAGTTCGATTGCTCTATCTACAGTTGAAGCAGAATATGTGGCTGCCACATCTTGTTGCACACAACTCCTTTGGATGATGCAAACTTTGCAGGATTTTCAAATCACTTGTACTCCACCTATCTCCATCTTATGTGATAATACAAGTGTTATCAGTATTTCAAAGAATCCTGTCATGCATTCAAAGACTAAGCACATACCAATCAAGTATCATTTTCTTTGGGAACAAGTGTTAGAACAAAAGGGAAAATTGGAGTATGTTCCCTCTAAGGAACAAGTTGCTGATATTCTCACCAAACCACTGCCCAGGGAAACTTTTGAATACCTCAGACAGAAGCTAGGAGTAGTCGATGCATCATTTTGCTATTAAAACTTGTTTGTTTCAGAGAAAAATGGGTGTACGCGAGTTTCCTGAGGAGGATCCGCGTACATACGCCGGTTTATGCAGAGACAGTCGCGTATATGAAGGCTTGATGGATATTAGCAGGGACAGGCTCTGGATGAAGATAGTTTGATATGGGTCTGACAGAGACCATCTGGCACAGGTTCAGGGGGAGCAGATCAATTTCTAATGATGAATTGTTGGAATTATCTTAGAAGATTTTGGTTCAAGTTCACAACTGTTGTTGGTTTCAGGTGGAGCAAATGCAGAAGGAAAACATGTTTGCTGATCTGAATGGTGATTGACAGATGCTGCTATCAGTTATTGGTGACTTTCATAAGTCTTGGTCTAGATATTTCGTCTCTATGTCATGTATCTCTTTTATGGTGTCAAGGTCATGTAACGGCCTATTTTGGTTTCCCCAATATGCTTGGGATGAATATGTAATGTACTTGGTTGACATATGTAAATGTCTGATGTATCCCCACTTGGTTGGGTGGATGATCCCCACTTGGTTGGGTGATGGATGTATGTATTGAGTCTTTTGGGGATAGGAAGGTCTTTTATGATGTATAAGTCATGGTTTTTCTTGAAGAACATCGTTTTGTAGATCTTGCCTACAGTCAGGGGGAGCATGGTAAACACAGCAGGGCAAAGATTTCAGCATGTACTCAGGGGGAGCACAACCCTTTGCCCTCGATGACAAAGAGGGAGAATGACTCTGAGGATCTTGGGGTTGCCATAAAGTCCAAAGGGGGAGATTGTTGGCATTGTGGCATTGATTTAGAGCTATGGCACAGGTGTTGTCCTTGATGGCAACTCACTTTGGTGACAGATCTCAATACAGGCTCTCAGAATGAAAGAAAAATATATATACGCAGGTTCACCTAGACAAAGGTGCGTATACATGTGGTTTATACGTTACAAAGACGCATATGCGTATACATGCGATTTCACGCAAGGAAAAGCGCGTATATGTTGGAGAGCTTACTTTTGGTCCACGGTAGTTAGTCCTTGGTATTTGAACCTATGGTTTTGGACCATGGTATCTTGTCAAAAGTGTTGATCCCAAGTATTGGTGTTAATGGGAGAAGTGTCTATTCAGAACGACCCTATCCCACTAAGGTGTGACAGTGACCTTAGAAACAAACAGGGAAAACTACTTTCGTATTATTCTTTATGAACTATAAACGAAGAGGAATAGGATGAACCAACCTGTGTCTTGTGCTAGTCCTTTGATCCAATCTCTCTCCTCTTTGACAGCTTCCAGCTACCTGCTCCCTTACTTTCCCAGCTTCACCAAGTTCCTGTAAGATCACAGAAGAGGAAAACTACACAAAGACATGGATTTATATTCATAAATAGCTTAGGATTAGATTTAAGCTAAACATACAAATGTAAGAAACATCAATGATACACAAGTATGTAGGAGAAACTCAAATAGTTTTATTGATATAACAAGAAGATCCAAGAGGAATTACAACCGATGATTCCTGATCCAGCATCAACCTCCCACCAAAGAATCCCCTCTTCAGCTCCAACAAAGCATAAATCACCCAATACTCTGATATCTATCTCAAAACCAACAGCAATTCTCTGCAATGTACAAAATTCCAGCCTCTGGATCTCTAGGATGAGGGATCCATATATAGATGTATGCAAAGAGGATGAGTCAGCTTATGATTTGACTAGTGGCTTCTCTCTGTCAGTTCTTGCTTCCACTTGGAGACTGAGAGCCTCTTACTCATCCTTGGTCGAACTCAGTGAGGCAAGTGTCATTGGAGAAGATTCTAGAAGCTTCCATTGTCTTTCCACCTCGCGGAATGGCACTGCCATTTATCATTTCCCGCTCAACGCACCCTGGTAGTGCATTTAGGTGCATTGCAACGCACCTAGCTAGTGTACTTGGGTGCTATGCAACGCAGCTAGCTAGTGGAGCAGCTAAAATGATCATGATTTGACTGAATCTAAGCAGTTTCTGGTGGAGAACTTCTGGGAGAAGCTGTAATTTGTTGACCTTGTTCCTCTAGGGGTCGGGACAACACTTTTAGGGACTTAGGATCCCTTAGTTTATGGACATTTCATGCTTAGAGCTGTAAGGCACAAAAATGTCTATAACAGTTGCCCCCTAAAGTATGAGGCCGTTTATCGGGTGAAATGCTTTATTAGGAGGATCCGAAGTTCTTTCAATGCTGGGAGGAGACCTGTAATAAGATACAATACAATACATTATCTTCATACTGTTTTCATGATCTAGCTGAAGTGGGCATTCCCATGCTCAGCTTTATAAATTCATTTTCATGTACATAGGACAGGCAATCGTCTGATGGTAGACTGATGATTCCGATAGAGCCATCATCCTTTTGGTAGGATGATTATCTGTGCTGTAATGCTATACATTTCAATGTCTTTATTTTTCCTGAATATATATCGCAGCCCGATGGATGAAACTAGATCCGGGGTCTTCAATCTCGTCCTATATTCACTCGAAGTACAAGTCGATCCATGTGAGAAATGTTTTGAAGTCGAACATAGAAAGACATCGCTTGATTACCAGCCAATGATGTAAACTGTTAACAAGCGCGAGAGGAATCACCGATAATGATGATGACCCTCAAGGTACTGCAGTACAATTCACGTGGTGTGAATAAAGGACTTGGCGTCGAACACCACGCAAAATATTTCGGTCGAAGGTCATTGATGTATACCTGTCGCCGGAAGTGAGAAACTTTCCATTGAGGCATGCAAGCTTCAAAGTACTGAAGGGGGTGTTCCTAGATCAACTTCTTGGATAATGAGCTGATGTCGACAAGAAGTGATCTGTCAAAGGAGGGCCTTAATGAATCCCACATCAATGACACGGAACAGAGAAAATGAGGTGAAAATGATATGATGATATATGGTTCAGGATGGCGGTCATGAAAGAATGAAGTATAATGTATGGTAGTGGATGGGACACAGGTGACTTCTCTGGATGACTTCTCTTGAACATGTCGGCGACACTTATGTGATGGATTGGTAGCATTTACCCCAAATGTGGATGGTATGGCGTGACCATGGTGATGTGACTGGTGAATGAAACAACCCAACCCGACTCGGACACGGAGTGGAAGTGTCATGTTCAAGAGTGACTTGCTACCAATAAAGATTCTTTGAGTTTTCTTCCCAATTTTTCCCCAGTCATTGCTGATCAGTACCTCTTTATTTTTGTCAAGCTTGAGGAGGATAACATATGCTTGTTCTATAATTTTCCCTTCGGGAAAACCCATCGCTATGTTTTAATGAGCCTAGCAATAGTGAAACTCGTTCTCGTCTAAAGACAAGTTTGTCGCTATTAATCTTTTTAACGAGTTTAACGACAAAGATAACTCGGTCCTTTTCATTTTTAGAGAGTCTGAAAAGGTACGTAAAGGTAACTCCAAAATTCCTTTTTCGTCATCTAATCCCTTAAGTCTGAAAAAGTATAAAACAATACATAAGGGATGAATTTTCGATAGTTTTAACGAGCCAAAAAAAACAAGCGCTCGATCTTTTTGTGCAATAATCCCTTAGGTCCAAAAAGATTAAAATCTAGAGGAGGGATAGCACTTCCCGTCGCTTTAACGAGCTGGAAGGCCAAAACTCGGCAATATTTTCATATTTTACGAGTCAGTTGAAAAGAGCTTAAAGGAGACTTGTCTTTTGAGGAACGAGTGATAAAATGGGTAGCAGCTGATTCCAGGTAAGGTTTGGAATTTTCCAATCACGGCAGTATCACAAGGATGGCTAGTGAAATCACTCTTTGCAGCTGTTCCTCAAAATGGGTAAACAATCAAATGGAGGTGAATGATCGGCCAATGGAAAAGTGGAGGTGACAGTGCAAACACGACCAAGGCTTTAATGGCTGAAGCACTACATTCACGGTGGTTATTTACCAGGGAATAATTCATTTTTTATCGAGCTTAAACGTGGGTGGAAACACTTGCTCGGTGCGGGTTTATTTTTTAACGAGCTTGAACCTTGCGGTAACAATGCTCGATAAGTTTCCATGCCCCTAGCATAATAACTCAAATCGAGGTGCATGCCCCCCAAGCTTCATTGCATTCAACTCGGTGGTTGGAATGAAGGTTTACCTTTGAGACTTGGAAAGGGGATTTGTTTCATTTTTTAATGAGGTCGACACAGTAAAAGAACTATCCTCATGACTCCTTGTTTCATTTTTTAACGAGGTCGACACGAGATAAGAACCGTCCTCGGAATCCAAATCCATTAGATATAGAAGGTTTCATATTCCACTCAGGCCACTTCCGCCAGATTGATTGGAGGTGGAAGTGTGAAAGTTCCCATTAATATAGGGTCTTTTAGTAGGCCTACTCCGATATTTTGAAGCGAATGGGTGCTTCCATGGATCATTGGAATGCTTCCCGTAACTTGAGAACCATTGGGGAGGAAGTTCTGCTGATCGACGATTGTAATCCCTCCTTGAAAGGGAAATGCAATCTTTCTGAAATAGGTCGACACAATAGCTGCCATGGCATATATCCATGGTATTCCTAGTAGGATGTTGTAATCAAGATTCCCATCGATGACTTCAACATCTATTTCTACTGTTTTCCCTCCTAGTTCAACTTTCAAGTTATTTAGGATACCATATGGGGTATATGTTCGTCCATCAAATGCTTTTAATGTCGTCGAAGATCGCGACAAGGTTGGAGATCCTAAACTTTTCCAGCAACTCATCGACATAATACATGTAGATGCCCCCTCATCAATAATTGTTCGATGAATAGTTTTGTTGAGGGCTTTCACTTGAACAAGGAAAGCTAGTTGAGCTGGTAACTGAGGATCGTATCCCTTATGATCGAAGGATACAAGATTGGAATCCTTTGGGTCAATCCCACCAATGGCTGATAATAATGCCTGCTTTTGGGATGGGCAATTTTGTAGTACTTCAAGAGTCGACATAGCGGACAGCGATTGGGCCAAATCTTTCACTATGTTATAATGCTGTGCCGATCTAGCGCGGGGATTAAATGTCAACTTGTGTACTACCCCCTTTGGCGGTTTTATCGTTAATTCAGGAATGGTGGGTGGCGCAACTTCTATTGAAGTTGTTGTCAAACTACTTGGTTGATCTTTATCCTTGTTGTTCGACAGTTGTGGATTCCCATAACCTTTGTTCCTTGTCGAAATCAAAGTATCATTCCGCTGTTTTGAAATCGACAACATCAGCACTTGAGACGGGGAAGCATTTCCACTTTCAACCAGATTTGTTCCTGGATTTGGAAACGGATCAGTTAACACAGCGGAGGTTTTCGAATACTTAAAGAATTTTTTAAGCTCTGCTCTGTGTGGGCAATCTAAAGTCCAATGATCCTCATCGCATATCATGCATGGATATTTTTGTTTCCTATTTCCAGGACGGTTTGAAGAAGACTTTTCAGGTGATGATTCATCCTGTTTCTTCTTCTTCCCTTTGCCCTTCTTCTTGCTTCTTGGTTGTTTGGTTTCTTTGCCCTTATCTGTCGATACGCCATTTACTTCCGAAGCAAGAAGTTCGTCTTTTGCATTTTGATCTGAAATCTTACGGGCCTTCTTGGACGTAGCCTTTGTTGATTTCGTGTCTGTTGTGCTAATCACGCCATCGCCGGCGTGAGAGTCATTGTTTGATTTAGGAGGAGGAGGAATTGAGAATTCCGGTCTAGGGGCGTCAGGTATTTTGTCGTAGAGCGTGCCGGACTGAGTATAGATCAAGTCCAGATATTGTGCATGAGCGATAACTTTCTCTTCCGTTACGACTCCCCCCTTTGCCACATCTTCCATGATGGAAGGTAGTAATGACTTGATAAACCATTCAGCTAAGAGCTGATCGGGGACGTACGTTTTTACCATCCTACGATGACGTCACCACTCATGTATATGATCAGATATGTGAGTGGCCGTTGTCTGTTTGAAGTTGGTAAGGAGTTCTGTTCCCGTTTCGTACCTTATCGGTAATTGAAAATGGGTTAAAAAGGTTGTGGCTAAGGTACTGAAGTTGTCGAACGAAGCTATAGGCAATTCAATGTACCATTTTGCCATTGGACCCGTTAACGTCCTCTGAAAGAGGCGAAGTCTTATCGAATCATCATTTAGGGTGTTTGATGAACACCATAGATGAAATGTCATCACATGATTCGATGCATCTTCACTCGGATTTCCATTAAATTTAGGAATATCTGATGGAAGTTTATGTGGAATCGCTGGCCACCAAGGGGCGTAAGCAATTGGATCGTTTTTTAACCGGTTTAAATCAGGTAACTCTAAAGTTGCCATGAATGGTAACTTTTGATTCAGGTTAGGTGAAGCATACCCAGGATGCGATGGAATCGCCTGAGCATTTGGTCTTTGCATACCGGCATAATGCATTTGATGCTGGTATGTTTGGTAAGGTTGGTGGACTTGACCATTGTAAAATGGTTGATTTTGACCGGCTGTCCACTGTTCGCAAAGATTTGTTGCTCATGACCTTGGTATACTTGTTGGAATTGCGGTTGTTGGTATTGTACTAGCCATGGTTGTGAAGCCATGTGCTGTTGACCGATACTAACAGTTTGACCAAGATGAGGGGTAATTGTACCCGTCTGAACCTGTGTCATCCCACCAGTCGGCGATTATGGTGGAGTCGCAGGGTCAAGGGACTGTTGCATTACAACCTGAGAAACCTCAGGTTGGCATACAACAGGCGGCGCTTGAACCTGTGACACCGTCACAATAGCTGGCGTAGTCAGTATGTTTGACATAGGTAAGCATTGTTGCATTGAGTATACGACTCTTGGTTGTTGAGGTAGTATTGGTACCCAACCGCTTGAGGTAATTCCAGTGTAACCTGAATGTTGTTGTGAACTCCCGTATGGATATCCTCCCGGAGGGGACAATGAAAGGTCATACTGCCCCCCATACGGTGGTAATCCGGAACTGAAGGGAATTGTTTTCCCTTGGGGACTGGACTACCCAAATTGACCTCCAAATGGATCAATTTGTTGAGACTCAACATAAGAGTTTCCAGGTATTATTCCGGATGAACAAATAGGAACGGACCATACTGTCGTAATAGCCCCTGAGTGGGCTCCTTCGAGAGGTTGAGAGCTAGTTGGGACAGATGGGATGCCGGCAAACATTGTCGGAGTGACAGTAGGGAGTTCTGCTGTCGCTTTGTCAGATGACATAGTCCTAGATGTTGATGGTTGTTTAGACATTTGTAGTCTATCCAAAAGATTACCTAGCGATTCTATAGGAGCTTCTGCTGGTGGTAGACTAACTTCTGATGAAGAAGGATATAGAGTGATCCTGACTCCAAAGTGCGTTGGAGTACTTATTGGAGGATCTTCTACAATTTCTTCAATTGCAATTAGACCAGGTGGAAGGGGAAGACCGTCCGGTCCGTAAAATATTTCTGGTGCCGAAGAAGGTGTGGAATCGACAACGACAGATGTTTGAAGAGCAAGACTCTCCGAACCGGTTGTAGATGGAACTGGTTTGGTAACGCAAGTGTTTACTCTCAGACTAGGATCAGTATCACTGTCCCTCTGTGGCTGTTGAACTTCTTCTGTAGAGGCAGGGATTCCAGAAATGTTTGGAGTAACCGGAGTCTCTGATGTTGTTGGAACACTTCTTCTAACTTTAATAGGAGATTTGGAACCGGTTAAGCGAGTTCGCTTTGTCCGTACTGGTTTCGATTCCGAAGACAAAGACGGTTGACTCGTAAGCCTCCGCGAACGATGGGGTTTCAATTGACTTTCTTCCACGATTGCGGATTACTCGATCAACTAAAATAAAAGGGGGAAGTATGTTTCCAATTTAAATGAATTTTAGACGCTTTTGACACAACTTGTTTTTTCAGTTTTTAAGAGTCGAGAAAAAACAAAAGATGACTCTAGTCTCCTTCGATTTTTAATGAGCCTGAAGTGACAAGTTCTCAGATGGACCTTTTCCGTTAAGGAGTCTGAAAAGGAACGAAAGGGACTGCTTTGGAGATCTAGGTAGAGGGAGTACCAAACCAATCGCAAAACTACAGAATACTTTTTACGGTACGACAGTCAATCTTCCCGAATGCTGTGTTCGGTGCATTGCGATCAGTAGGGCGGCTGACACGGCTTCCTATCGATAAAAGGATTTAAGCCTATAGGGGTCTCCCAATATATACTCGACGATACGTGGGAGCACAAGTCCGTACTGGCACTTATCGTCTCAAAGTGGAGGGATCACCCAACCATCAGTGAGGACAACAGTTACCAGGCTTTATGACGCCGGAATACGTCTCTAGCCTAGACCTCTAAATGTTGTGCGTTAAGTTCCAAAGTGTTGTTAGATTCATTCAATTTATTTTAAGTTGATCTTTCTTATGAAGTTTGCCTTTTGGGTTCACCACGAGATGTAGATGTAATTCCTAAAATGCAATCTAAAGATGATAAGCAAACTTTTATCTCTTTTCAGCAATGAAAATCCTAGCTACAAGGGGAAAAGAAAGACACAATCTTTTCACAAAGAGCAAAGAGCACACTGTAAATGCACTTTTCCTAAATCAAGCCAAACAGACTGTCAATATGCAAATGCACATGTGCATGTATTTGTTTTTTCACTTTCTTAATATTGATGCCTAAAAAGAAAGTTGATGTACAAATCTGAATTTGCTTTCAAGTGACAAACACAAACAAGCTTCTTTTCGAAATCGAAAGGTAGAGATGATTACGACACTTTATGATTTTGAAATAAATACTTGTTTCGACACTAGAAAGTCACAAATTCAAACCAAAGGCAAAAGTAAAAGCATAATCGACTGTCAACAGCAAATAAACTTTCTCCTAAGACCAAAATCCACAGTTACGACAGATCTAAATCAAAGGACGACAGTACGACTATTCTACTTTTGCAATGGAAAACTGTAAATGATGCCACAAACACACCAAAACATCTACAATATTTTTGTATAAAGGAGGCGGAATTAAGGCGAAGAAAAGTGGTTTTTAAACAGATACATACACTGATCACAGGCTGCAAAAAACAGAGACAAAACTGGAAAGAATGAAGCAAAGAACCTCAACTGCACAAGGCAAGGCTGATCACGCACCTATAACACAGAGAAACTGGATTGCTGCGCAGGTAGCCCTCTCGGGAACTGTGCTGAAATGCAGGAATTCTTCACAGTGCCTGCGCTGGGGCAGAAACGAGAATTCTATCTGGGTTCTAGGTCACAGTTTGCAGTTTAATCTATGGCTTTTGGCCGAGTAAAAGCAATTAGTAATGCACAATCAAAGGGTAGATTTAAAGAAGGTCTAAGAGCTATCACAAAGGGCAATCAGATCATTTGTGAATCAGCTGTTCAAATCATAAACAGATCTAGTGAATGGATCGAAGCAGCAGATGTCTACTTTGCATTTGTTAATGGCAAATGCAGTTTGATTTGCTACTTCTAAGTTTATGAAACAAACAACAAGAGAAGCACAAACAAACTAACTAGACACAATCCCCAGCGGAGTCGCCATTTTGTTAATGGGAAAAGTGTCTATTCAGAACGACCCTATCCCACTAAGGTGTGACAGTGACCTTAGAAACAAACAGGGAAAACTACTTTCGTATTCTTCTTTATGAACTATAAACGAAGAGGAATAGGATGAACCAACCTGTGTCTTGCGCTAGTCCTTTAATCCAATCTCTCTCCTCTTTGACAGCTTCCATCTACCTGCTCCCTTACTTGCCCAGCTTCACCAAGTTCCTGTAAGATCACAAAAGAAGAAAACTACACAAAGACATGGATTTATATTCATAAATAGCTTAGGATCAGATTTAAGCTAAACATACAAATTAAGAAACATCAATGATACACAAGTATGTAGGAGAAACTCAAATAGTTTTATTGATATAACAAGAAGATCCAGGAGGAGTTACAACCGATGATTCCTGATCCAGCATCAACCTCCCACCAAAGAATCCCCTCTTCAGCTCCAACAAAGCATAAATCACCCAATACTCTGATATCTATCTCAAAACCAGCAGCAATTCTCTGCAATGTACAAAATTCCAGCCTCTGGATCTCTGGGATGAGGGATCCATATATAGATGTATGCAAAGAGGATGAGTCAGCTTATGATTTGATTAGTGGCTTCTCTCTGTCAGTTCTTGCTTCCACTTGGAGACTGAGAGCCTCTTACTCATCCTTGGTCGAACTCAGTGAGGAAAGTGTCATTGGAGAAGATTATGGAAGCTTCCATTGTCTTTCCACCTCGTGGAATGGCACTGCCATTTGTCATTTCCCGCTCAACGCACCCTAGTAGTGCATTTAGGTGCATTTCAACGCACCTAGCTAGTGTACTTGGGTGCTATGCAACGCAGCTAGCTAGTGGAGCAGTTGAAATGATCCTGATTTGACTTATTCTGAGCAGTTTCTGGTGGAGAACTTCTGGGAGAAGCTGTAATTTGTTGACCTTGTTCCTCTAGGGGTCGGAACAACACTTTTAGGGACTTAGGATCCCGTGGTTTATGGACATTTCATGCTTAGAGTTGTAAGGCCCAAAAATGTCTATAACAATTGGGCCCATGGTATTGTTCTATTATGGTTTTGGACCGTGGTATTGTGAAAGGCCTAAGACTATAAAAGAGGAAGGAGATCATTTGGAAAAGGATCATCTGAATTAATTGAATATCTAATAAGTGTTAGATCTGAAATATTGGTGATTGGGGTTATGGTGCAGATCTGGATCTGAATGAAGGAGGAACCTTAGTGCAAAGAGAAGGATAAGTTCTATTGATGGGTCATAATCTTTTGGCTTGACTGATAGTATCTTTGTATGATTTTGATTTTTTATATGTGGCGCATGCTTGATCTATAAATCTGATAATCTGGGTTAATTAGTGTTTGAATATCGAAAGAGTGAATTATCCTTTATAGATATGTACGTAGGTTCAGTGAAGCAAAGACGCGTATACACGTTGGTTCATTGAATAAAAACAGCGTATACACAGGTTGATCCAGACACAGAAGCGTATGCACGCAGGTTTCAGGTTATTGAAGCGGCGTATATATTTTGAGTTGTGATCTAGCTGCTTCTGTTTATTACTGCAGTGGTCTGGGTTCAGAATTTGGTGTGTGGTTACTGTTACCGTGTTTTGGGTACAAATGTCAGAGAAGTATCTACTTGATTCAATTCTAATTGGTGAAAAGGAGATTATTTGATGCAGAAATTCTTGATGATTGATTGATGTTCATGGATCCAGTCTGAAAATTTATGAAACATGGTCCCTGGAAGAAAGAAAAGGTTGTAGCCTTCTGTAGGCCAACACCTACATACTAGTATCTTGGCTAGTGCAAGAGCTAAGGGGGTTGTAGCTCCCTTCCAGGAGAAGCTGGAGAACGAGAGAGGGTTGTAGCTCTCTGCAGGTTGCAGCCTGCGTACTAGTAAAGGACTGCACCAGTACATTGTAAAAAAAGAAGTTTCCAATTGAAAGAAGATAGAGACGAACAGCAGCAGGTGGTTTTCACCCACATTGGGTTTCCACCTTATATCTTATGTTCTTGTGTGTGTGATTATCTTCAGATCTATTTTACTGTTTCTGGTTACTATTTATTTGATCCTAATACACAGATTAATGATCAACATCAGTAAGATAAATTAAATTATAAGTTTGCATTGCATAGACGGGTGTCCTTCTTTTCAGTTTTGTATATATGCGGTTTTATCTAACTGAAGTAGCGTATATGATCTGGGTTTGAAAAAGAAAATAAGTGACTTGATAATACTGATTCACCCCCCCTCTCAGTATTATTTCCAACAGGGCGCCTCCAAGGGGAGGTTTTCACCCAGGGAGCTTTTATTCTCCTCTCTTTTTTTTTGCTGTTTTTTTTTTAGGGTGTGGGTGGACTGGAGGCAGAGACATGCTCCACTACCAACACTGTTTTACTCAGATTGTCTATGAATTCTTGCTTGGAGAGGGGCTTCCTGTAGATTTTCAACCTATGCCCATTAACAAGCATGGGGATGGCTTCTTCATCGATTGTCCTAATCAGAACTAAACCATTGTCATTGCACTTTTCTACTGTGTACGCTCCCAACCATATTGTCCTTAGTTTGCCCTTGAAATATTATACCTTGAATCATACAGCAGTGCCCAATCTCCTTCCTAGAATTGTTTCTCTTTGAGGTGTCTGTCATGCCATACTTTCCTTTGAAGTTGGACTACCTCTGAGTGGAGAAGGGCCTCCAATCTCTGTTCATCCAATCCACTTAGCTGAAGTAACCTTTCCTTTTGTGCATGGCTAAGATCTAGGTCCAGTTGAGCTGCCATCCTTAGTGTATTATATTCAAATTCTATTGGCAGCAAAGCCTTCTTTCCATAGACCAGCTCATAGGGTGTGAACCTTGTGGTGGTTTCCAGGTGGTTTTATAGGCCCAGGTGGCCTCAACCAATTGATCTACCCAATCTTTTTTGCTGCTCCTCACTACCTTGGTCAAAATCCCTTCTAAATCTCTGTTAGTGACTTCCACCTGTCCATTTGCTTGCGGATGATAAGGGGTGGAAATTCTGTGCTTAATTTTGTGATGTGTTAGCAGGTCTTCAATCAAATTGGAGGTAAACTGACTCCCTTGTTCTGTGACTAATTCTCCTGGATATCCAAACTTGTAGAAGATATTCTCTCTCCAAAACTCAGTTACCTTTTTTTCTGTTACTGCCTTGATTGCCGTTTTTTCTACCCATTTTGTCAGATAATCAGTGCACACAATGATGTAAGATTTCTGCTTTGAAGGAGGATTGGCAGGACCCACAAAGTCGATGCTCCACTTCTCAAATGGCTCGAAAGTCACTTGAGGTTGTAGGGGCATCTCATCCCTTGGAGTAGGTTCCCCCTTCCTTTGACATCAGTCACATTGGCTAATATATCTCCTTACATATTGATGAAGAGTGGGCCAATAGTAACCCGCTTGCAGGATTTTGAAGGCAGCCCCTTTTGCTGCAAAATGGCTCCCACAGGGCCCATCATGACAGGTTAGGAGAATGTCAAAAACTTCCTCCTCCCTGACACATCACCTCAAAATCTGATCTAGGCCAAGTTTGAAGAGATTGCCCCCAATCCAGGTGAAAGGGGCACTTTTTCTCAAAATCTTTCTCTTCTCTTTTGAGGACAGGTGTGGCAGGAACTGTGCGGAAACCAAGTAATTTGCTATATTAGCAAACCATGGAGAGAGTACTAAGATAAAAAATAGGTGTTCATCTAGAATTTGATCATCCACCATTCCTTCTTCACCTGCAAGCAGATCTATTCTAGACAAAAAATCAGTAACAACATTTTCCTTACCTGGCTTATCAACAATGGTTAAATCAAATTGCTGCAATAAAAGAAACCATCTAATAATGCGAGCATTTATGTCTGGTTTGTTCATTAAATACCTAATTGCAGCATGACCAATGTGTACAAATGTTTGATAGCTGGTGATGTAGTGTCTGAACTTATTTAAGGAATGGACTACAACTAGGAGCTCCTTTTCGGTTATAGTGTAGTTTAATTCTGCCTTCGACAAGTTTTTACTTACAAAAAATATGGCATAAGGCAGCTTCTCATCAACTTGCCCCAAGGATGCTCCTATTTCTTTGTTTGAGGCATCTATATGAATGTGGAAAGGTAGGGCCTAGTTTGGACCTCTCAAAATTGGGGCAGTCACCAGTTTAATTTTCAAGGTATCCAGAGCCTCTTGACAGTTGTCAGTCCATATGAACTCAGCATCTTTTCCCGAAAGACCAAATAAATGAGAGGCCAGTTTACTTAAATACTTAATCAATCTTCTATAATACCCTGCTAAACCTAAGAAACTTCGAACATCTCTTACCTTTTGAGGAGGTGGGACCCTTTGGATGATGGCAATTTTGTTGGGCTCCACTTGTAATCCTTGGTGAGAGATTTCATGACCTAGCACGGTCCCTTCAGTCATCAGGAATTCACATTTTTCAGGACCGAGGGATAGGTTCATTTCAATACACTTGTTCAAAACTTTTCCCAGGTTAGATAAAGCTTCCAGGAAGTTAGAACCATAAAGGGTAAAGTCATCCATATAGATTTCCACTGCATCATGAACCAGTTCAGCAAATATACTCAATACAGCTCTCTGGAAAGTGGCGGGAGCATTGCACAATCCAAAAGGAAGGACACGGTATGCAAAGGTATCCCAAGGACAGGTGAAAGTGTTATTATCTTGGTCTTCCAGGCTGATTTGGATCTAGTTGTACCGGCTAAACCCATCTAGGAAGGAGAAGAACTTCTTCTCTGCCAGGCCATCTAACACTTGATCTATGAAAGGCAAAGGAAAATGGTCCTTCTTGGTGGCCTTGTTTAGTTCCCGATAATCGACACAGATTCTCCACTTCCCACTTTTCTTTGGCACTAGCACCAAAGGAGAGACCCATTAGCTGTCAGAGATAGGGTAGATGATTCCCACATCTAGTAACTTTTGCAGCTCTTCTTTGACAATGTCCTTAAGGGTTGGATTCATCCTCCTTTGAGGCTGCTTGACTGGTTTGCAATCTTCCTTAATGTAAATGTGATGAGTACATACTGAAGGGTGCACTCCCTTCATCTTCTTATAGCTCCAAGAAAAAGCATCCAAGTAGTTTTTCAATAAGCTACATAGTTCTTTCTCCTGAGAGGTGGATAGGGATGAGTTGATCTTCAAGGTTCTTTCTGGTCCAAATTCCACATTCTTAACTTAGAGAGAGGTTGGATCATCCACACAGAGATCAACTAAAGGATTTTCTTGGGTTTCTTCCACTAGCTCTTCTAATGGCAACACACTAGGGGGTGGATTTTGGATCAAGTTTTCAATAAGATCATCCCCGGTTTGTGGGCCTCCCCTCATGGTAGCTTCTACTGCACATAGTGGTGTAGAATAGACTTCATCCTCATCTTCCTCCTCCAACCAGAGAAGTAAATCATGTTCTCACAAAGGTTGGGCAGTAGGATATAGGACTAGCTGCTTGGACATATGTCCATTCTTGATTGTCATGTTCCCATCTCGACAACTGATGTAGGCATCTGCAGTAGCCAACCAGGGTCTTCCCAGGATGAGAGGATACTCAGTGAGCTTTGCTTTTGGTTGGAGAACCAGGAAATCAATAGGGTACTCCCAAGAATTGATGGAGACCATTACATCTTCCACAATCCCCTCAAGGGTCACAGTGGAGTGGTCCGCTAACTGTAGTACTGTTGTGGTCTTTCTCAGGAAGCCCTGAAGGTTGAGCTTGAGCATGTGTCCTTGGTCATCACATTAATGGTAGCCCCTAGATCAACCAAGGTATGGGGGATTATGGTGCCATTAATGTGGACATCGACTACAGGACTTCCAGGGTCTAGATATTTCAGACAGATTACCTACCCCAACATCAGGTCGGACAGTTGTCCTATGACATTGATAGTTGGAGCATCTCTCTTGTGCCTACCTAGTTGCCTGAAGAACTTCTCTTTGATCATCTTGTTGTATATAGGCACATCCTTTATGGCTTGGAGAAGTGGTATCTTTACGCATAATTATTTGAATTCTCCCATAATTTTAGTTTCTTCTAGGGTAGGCTGTGTGGTTCCAATTAATCTCTCAGGAAAGGGTGGAATGGATTTTGGTTCACTTTCCTCTTTTTATTCTTCATCCTCCTTAGGGAGAGGTTGGTTATCTGGGAGAACTTTCCTATATCATAGGTTAATATCCTAAATCTCCACAGCATAGGTCGGACATGATGTTTCCCCACTGTATACAAGCTGGGCCTGTCAGTTATTCAAGTTCGGGTTCATTTGAGCAGGTATTTGGGGTTGCCTTGGTGGAGTAGGAGGAAATGGTTGTGGTTGAGCAGGTGGTGGAGGCAAAGGAGTGGGAGGAGAGTTGTACTAGGGCCTCCACCCCTGATGAGGTGCATTCCACTGAGGTTGTGGTTGAGCATAAGAGTGAAATGAATGAGTAGCTAGTTGAGCATGGTATTGAGATGGATATGACCAAGGAGGTGGTGTGGACCAGGAAGGATGAGTAGGGGGACCCCAATAAGGCATGGAAGTGGCATGATTGGGGTTGTAATATGTCTGGGATTTCCCTTGCATTCCCTTCTAGTAAGGTCTGGGCCCATGTGGCCTCCTTTGGTTCATGAAATAGATTAGTTCAGTGGCTCCTTCGGCCCCTTGGTATGCAGCTTTAAGTTCGGGCAAGGAAGGGCACTGATTCATAGAATAGTCTTCTTCATAGACTGAACACACTTCTATAGAGTTCAATGAAAATTCATTCCTAGGATGCCTTCTCGTGCACCTAGGACAAAAGATGGCCAAAGCCCTTTCTGCTTCCTCTTGTTTTCTTTTGATATGCAAGGTATCCATTTGCATGGCAAGAGTTTGCCTCATCTCGCTCTTGAAATCTTCCAGCATATTTTCAAATTCACCTCTAAGGGATGAACTGGATGAGGATGTACTAGTTAAGGGTTAACTTCCCCTACCTCTCTTTCTGGCTGCCCTAGAATGGTTTCTAAACACAGTATTTATGTCATCATAAGGTAATTGGTAGATGTCCCCCCCAGCCAACAAATGGAGGGTATCTAGAAGGTCTTCCAGGACCCCTCTGACCAGAACCAACTTCAAATATTTGGGGTCAAGTGTGCACCTAGCCCTTTTATAACTAAGTTGAAACCTCTTTTCATAGTCTTCTAAGGATTCATCGCTTCCCATGGTCATTAAGATGATTTCTTCCTTGGTATCATTTGACATACAATAGTCCCAGTATTTGTTGTTAAAGGCTTGCTGCATCTGAGCCCAAGTTGTAATACTGTTGCTAGGTAACTCCATGAACCAGCGCAATGCTACATCCTTGAGGGTAGAAGGAAACAGTTTCAACTTCTACTCATCTTCTACATAGTCATAGGTTCAACAAAGAATAGTAAATTCAAACAAAAGGGTATCAGGATCTTCGATAGTCAACCCATGGAAGTGAGGTAAGGCTGAAGGACTTATGTTTTTCATTCTAGTGTCCCCATTGGTCTCTTAGATGGGAAAGGTATCCTCTACTCTTTCCCCATTTCCTCTAACGTTTCTGTTTTCAGCCATGGTCTCAGCTGGAATGGTTTATTTCTCTGCTTCTACTATAGGATCTTTGTATATCTCTGGTGGTTCACCTATAGGTTCTTCTATATCACTTCCACCGAAGAAGAGAGAAGGGTGATTGTGTGATGTGGTGGGGGTGTTGGGTAGGAATTTTCCTGAATTATCTCTGTTCCTACGAGGCATGAAAGGAAATATCTTTTTGGGTGATTTTTATTTTTTTTCTCTGCTTGTACCTGCAAAACTGAAATGGATTGAACAACAAATTACAACTAACTGAAATAAACTTGCTGAAATGAAATTGCAGAATTGAAATGAAAGCAAGGAAATGAATAATCTACTCTTGCTGAAATGGAAATTGCAGAATTGAAATGAAAGCAGCAAATGACTAATCTATTTTTGGTGAAATGGAAATTGCAGAATTGAAATGAAAGAAGGAAATGACTAATCTACTTTTGGTGAAATGGAAATGGCAGAATTGAAATGAAACAACTACTCTACTTTTGTTTAAATAAACTACTTAGCAAAATGTTGCAGTAGAAAATAGAAGAAAGAAATAATCACAAAATACTCTGATGCTTCCCCGGCAAAAACACCAAAAAGTGGTGAGCACCAGTATTGCAGCAATAATGTTGCAACTCCTGTGGCTTCCCACTTTACTTTTATCAACCCAGTAGTCAGTAACAAACTTGGAAGCGACGGTGCTGTATGCACAAGTACTAGCTCTTACTGCATGATGTCACTTGGTCAGCTGGCACAAGTTCGCTGGGAGCTTAAGCCAACTTCTATGAGTTCTCAGAAGAAGCTTTTAACTATGATGAAAGAAAGAAAACTCTACAGAGGCTATTCTATTTGCAGAAAGAGAAGGAAAACTGAAATGTAACGCAAACCCTAACAAACCCTAGCAAACCTTAATTTACTTATTAACCCTACTTTTGCAAGAAAAGAGATGAAAACTAATGAAATGAGTGCCATTGACTACTGAAAAGGTAAATTACATTTATTTAAGCTACTTCTGAAAAGAAATGAGAAGAAAACATCTTTTTGTGCTTTTGAGTGTCTTTATGTGAAAGGATTATGCTTGTGATTTATCTAGTTGTGATTGTGCAGAGGTTTGGTGGTGAAGGAAGGTAGGGTTGGCCTTTGCAAAGGTGGAGGGAGGTGTGGAGAGGTCCTAAGAATTACCCAGTACCCTTATGAAGGCTTTCATAGCGATCAGACTTCGAAAAATCACTCACAGGAAATTCTACAAGAGGCTGTAGGGGATTTACAGGAGGATCTACAGGAGGATTTACAGGAGGAGGCCGAGAGATATTTTTGGAGTTTTGAAGGTGGAAAAATGATGGGAAAGGGTAACTGAAGGCTAGATGAAGGTTTTCAGGTGTCTGGAGCTTCTCAAGGAAGGTCAAGAGGGAACATGATGGTTGGATTTGTTAAAATGGCAAGAGGGAAGCTTATGGAGAAAAACACATAAATTAGGGCAGATTGGCGAAATGTTGCGAATGACTTGGGAAATATAAGAGAAGCAAGCTGGTGCTGGCTGTTTTATAGATGTATGGTGAGATGAGGTGTCCTGCAAGATATCTGCACATCTACTTACAAAAACTGATCAAAAAAAGAACTAACTATGCCATGAAAACAGAAATTTCTCTAGCTTGACCTAATTTCTGACCTACAACAGAAAAATGCTGAATAGTAACCTTTGAACAGAAGATCATGTAGAGAGATCTATGATAAAAGAACAAGAAATGATCTAGGCAACTGAATCTGAATCAATATATCAATCTTTCCAAACCAATTTATCACACTAGCAGTTGCATGGAAGAGCAAAATTGTGTTTTTGGTGGTAACAGAAGTGCCTTGACCTCAAATCATAGTCCCAGGAAGGGAGAAAGGAGATCAGGGCCTGCTATTGGCCTTTTTGAATCTTATTCTATCACTGCAGTAACCTACTTGAGCAACTGAAACAAAAATAGCTATGCAAACCATCAAAAGAAACCTAATCTAACAAAGTAAAATGAATCTATGTAACATAAATTAACTCATGAACTAAAGCAAAAACATATAAGTATACTGTAAGAGGTGCTGGGCAGCTTGGGTTGGGCCCTAACCTAAGAGCATCAACCCTCTGAAGGAGATCAGTGCTGGCTCAAAAACTGTTTCATCTCCATTACCAAAAATAATAGTCACATTACATGAACTGTTCTCAAAAGGAACTCGAAAATAAGCTGAACAATGTGCTACACAAAAGTGTGAAAATTCTACTAATGACTAGCTAACCTATTGAGGCTCTAAGCCCCCTTATTTATACAAATGGAGTCCTCCAACAGTCCTCCTAAAATCAAGGAACTCGGCTTCCTAGAACTGGAGATAAATAACAGTCCTTCTTTACTTGCTCGGCTACCCCTTGGAATGTGGACCTTTGTGCTCCGAGTTGCTAATGGAGGATTCAAGGAAAGGGGTCATAAATGAAGGAGACACCCCCTTACAAATCCTCTTCCCTATTTTCCTCGAGTTTTGGCTGCCATTTGCTCATAAATCCCTTGACTTTGTCCAAAATTGACCAAAAAATCTGCATAAGGCACACATTAGACTACATGGCAAAATGACTAACCCAATTCACTCTATTAGCATAAATATATTAAAAAACATGCAATAAACTAATGAGAATGGTGGATTAAGTTGAAATAAGAGGCAAAATGAGCCCATATAATTACCCATTTCTGGGGCTCATCAGATACTCTCTCTTGTTGCTTGTTCCCTTCGTGGAACCAAATCCTTTTATAAAGTTTACATGCCCAAAATAGGGAATAGATCAGTGATGAGAATCTTACAATTCTCATGCTGATCGATATGCAAAGAAAATAGAAATTGTTACAAATGGTTTCTAAATACAAGGCCTATTCAAGTTACATCATTTTCTAAAATCATAACCGCTTAGATTCTTTAACTACCCATAGGTAATTAATGCGTCTTGAAAACTCTCTCATGGAATAGTACCCACGATCTTTGACTATTGTGGTGTAACAACATCTTGCGGCGTAACAAAAACTTGAGGTGTAATAACAATGATCTATAACAACAAATCCTCAAAACATATTTGTGATTTAACAACACAGTTGTCCATTCTTTGGCGTTGAATTTATGGGCAAAACTTGAAATAAAAAGAGCCAGAGAACTTCTTCCACACTTACCTTGCTTAGCCATAAAAAAGATATCACTTCATTCATATTTAACAAAAGTGGAAAAATAATATGGCACAACAAGAGTTGCTTCTTATAACAAGGAAAAATGATAATTAGGACGTAAAGATCATGGGTTCAAAGGTAAAATCTTAAAAAATGGGGGAAAGAGGTATCTAAAATATGCCCAAAAGCTACACCCAGCATTTTCCCCCAACTGAAGCAATTGCATGTCCTCATGCAAAATTTTCAGATACTATTGTTGTACTTCCACTGTGGATCTATCAAGTTGTAAGCACGGACAATATCCTCATCAACTAACCTATAGCCCAGAGTGTCCATCAACTAATGCGGCCAAGATTCCTCCTCATAGTCACACAACTAATACTGGTGCTGGTACTCCTCCACTCATAGCCAAATCAAAGGATATTTAAACTTGAGCCCTATCCAGAAGGCTCCCAATGATCTCACAATCTAGGTGTACTTTGGGACCCATGTAACAACAACCACAAAATTTTGAAACCCAAAAGCATCACCCTACTGTAGACCTGCGCTACAACCCTCAGTGCACTTAAGGCACCCTATTAGTGCTCGGATCTTCAGTTGCATAAAGAGGTTGAGGCAGAACCCCACGATTTTCCTTCTGTAGATAGCTGATTTCTGTCTCATGTCTACAGTACTCAGAAATCTCTTAAATCACACCTCAACTCTGTAGCCATTTCAGGTTCCGCCCTTATCCATAATGTTGTATTTTCGTCATTGGTGTTTGCTGACTTCATCGCCAGGTGCCATTCTATCTGATTTCTCATGAAAGAAATAAAATCACGCAATTGTAGGTCCCTCATGTAGGAGAAAAGGCACGCAACCATGTGAAAACTTGAATACTCACATATTATATTATGAAGAAACAACTCGCATAGTAAGCTTTGGCCATTAAAATTATAAGCACGGAAAACTTCCAAAGCAGTTCAGGTAGGATTACCCAAATACGATTTATTTTCATAAATGGCCTTCAACTAAAACAAATAAAATATTTCCCACATAAATAATGGGTAGGATGGAGAGGGCATTCTACACACTAATAGATTTAGGGCGAGTTTGTGCAACTTATTTTAATCATTTGTTAAATCCTGAACTTGTTGTTGTAACAACCGTAATTTCTCTGCCTTGTCCTTCATGGCTTCCTTCTTCTCCCATCTTTCCCATTCTTCTGCTAATTTATTTTCAGCCCAATTTTCCTTGAACGAATCTAAAACTTTCTAATGTTCTTCTAGTGAGATCACTCCCTTTTGTAAGGAGAGTGCCTGTTGTTTCCATTTATGCAATTCTAATATCAAAAAAAATTCTCCAAACACCATCTTGCTTCATGACCCTATGTTTCTTCACATGCAATATCACTTGGGGGTGTAACAATATCTCGAGGATTGATATTATCTGCTTCGACTGCTAGTTTTAGTGTACGAGCTACTTTGTTAGTAGTTTCTCGCGTTTCAGATTTTGGTTGGTTATCATATGTGGTGACATGGCATGATTGGTTGGTTAATGGAGGACCAATGAGGAGGGGACAAGTGGCAAACCCGAAGGCTGCCACATGTCCCTCCCCAAAGGTTGGCTTGGTACACAGTGCAATAAAAAATTTGTGGCAAGTCAGGGCGGTCAAACCCGGGACCTACATCGAACAACCACAACACATTTCCATTACACCACCGCATTACAACTTAACCGTTATGTTTACCGCACCTATTTCAAGTTTAATGTAATGAAAGTTGGGGGTTAGGAGGGCCAGTCCGCAGGCTGACCCTCCCATCTAAATGCTCTGTTGGTGGTTACGGTTATATGTATTCAACAGTCACCATAAAATGTGCCACATAAACCATAACCATTAGCATTATGCCATTGCATGTGTCTACCTCCAAGAACGCCACCGGAGTTAACAGTTAGTAAAACCGCGGTTTGTGTTAATCACGTTTAGTGGTTAATTAAGCGTGTTTAACACTAATTAAAATCCAGTTTAACCTGGCAGGAATTCCAACGGACCCTCCAAATTTGGCGCCAACTCTAGTTTTAGTGGAGGATTACTAAGAGAAAACAAATTTGGTCATAACTGGAGAAAAATTTGACCAAATAAAACTCAGGAAAAGGATTTCCTAGCTAATTTGAGCATTTTAAACACATTGAAGCATGTTTTAGGAGTAGTAGAAATTTGTAAACAACATTTTTTCCATATTGAGCTAATACAGAGGCCCAAACCATGGAATATAGACCAAGGAGATGTAGCCCAAGAGGGGTGAACTCCTTCATCAAAATAGTGTCTTAAGTGTTCATGTTGATGGATTGTTGTACTTTTCATTGCTATTGTTCAACACTTGTTTTCATGCTATTTTTCTCATGCATTTCACTTAAAACTTGATAACATCTACATGTTTCCTATCACAAACACCATAAGAGAACCATGCACATGAAGCAATTGAAAAGCATTTGTTTATAAATCTGAAGTTGAAATTAGCATAGCAAAACTAACATTCAACAACACATCAAGCTGGTATCAGAGCAAAGGTTTATTTGCTTGATTGCTTGAGTTTTGTGCAAGTAGGGTTTTAATGGTTGCAAAATTGTGATGCTTACAAGGTTAAAGTTGTAGAGAGGAGAAGGGAAATTGTTGGTTGCAACTCTTGAAGTAATGCCCAAAAGAAGGAGAACCACAAGGCCACAATCTCCACCCATAGTTCCAATTCTAGTTGCACTCAAAACACCTCAAGTTTTACCTTCAATTGAGATTGAGGAGGTACAAGCAGTACCAGAAGCTAAGCTTGAATCCAAAGCCATCATGTCTGGAGCAATAGAGACTGGAAGTCTTTTAGAAGAGGAAGCATTTAAGAAATATTTCTATGACTTGACTTACAAGGTTAGAGTCCTCTATGAAGAGAGGAACACTAGAATGGCTGGAGCAAGTTCTAAGCCTCCACATGGAGAAGGAATCTCAAGGGAGAAAAAAGATGATAAGAAGGATTCAAAGGGTAATGAAGGAAATCCTCCTCCATCTCCACCATCTTCACCATCTTCCTCATCATATTAATCATCCTCAACATCTCAAACAACAACATCTTCCACTTCCACCACAAAAACTGCTCATACTCATTCCTAAACCCCAAAAGGAAAAACTCCCTTACGAAAATTGGACATTAAGTTTGAGCTTCCCTGCATGTACAATGGTGAAGTGAATTCAGAAAAGTTAGACAATTGGATTCAAAAATTGGAGGTATACTGCAGAATTCGGAACCTTCAAGAATATGACATAAATATCTAGTTGGCTTCATTGAAGCTAGAAGGAGCAACATTAGTCTGGTGGGAATAAAAGACTTAAGAGGAAATATGAATTCATGGTAAGATATCCATTTCTTGGGTTGAATTTGTTTCTGGAATTAAAAGACAGTTTTACCCTTTAGCCTATATGGAAAAAGCCATTATGAGTTGGCAAAATTTTAGGCAGCTTAAAGGCCAAACAGTCCAAGACTATACCCAAGAAATTAGAAAGAGGGCTTTGTTGTTAGGAGTAAAATTGAATTCCCAAGATAAATTGTTGAAATATATTGGGGGTTTACATTTCTATTTAAAACATACTATCCTTATGTTCAATCCAAGAAATTTGGATGAGGTATATGTGCAAGCCACACACCTTGAAGCAAGGGGAAAGAACATTCAGGAAGAGGTTAGTAAGAAGAAGCCATTCAAGGGTAAGGAGAAAGAGAAGGGAGGAAAATTGGAGGTCAAGAAGAATGCAAGTGTGAAGAAATAAGGGGGAGAAACTATATGCCAACATTGTTCCAAAGTTGGGCATGATGAAGCCCATTGTTGGAAATTGCATCCTGAACTAAGGCCTAAGAAACTGAACAATAAGGGAAAAAAAGAGATGACCGCTACCACACAACATGATCTCGGATCCGATTCTGGTGATGAGACCAAGATTTGAGCCATGGTCACAACAGGAAAAGAAGTTGTTGCAAACACTAGTTCCTCTCATAGTCACAATAACACTCCAAATGAAGAATCAAAAATAGAGTTGTTCCATGTAAGGGTAATTTCTAATCATACAAAGATTGATGAATTATTTGATAGTGGGTCATGTTATCACCCCAAGAAACTCTCCCAGGTTATAGCTCGGAGATGCTCAGTAACATTACAAACTCAACTTAATGTTAGAGATGGCTACATGGAAGAGATGATGCTTGTTCAAGCCAAATAACCACTTCTACTATGCTTAACTCTAGACATGAATGAACACCCCCAGACTACAAGGCTTTAGACCACCAATTACTCACAATTCAGAGGTTGGGTGAATATGAAGAATAATGACCACACCAGCAGATGCACAAGACCTTCTGATGGCTGGCTGCAACCGGTAAAGAGGTCTACAAATCTAACTCCCTAGTGTACAGACAAGATGACAGCTCTCTGTCACTAAGTGACCAGAAACCTGAATAACACATTCACTGATACATGCAAGATTTAAACACAGAGGTAGGATGACAGCTCCTCTAATGCTATACATCAAGAGTTCAGGAAAACTGCATATCAGGCACAGCTTGAGACAGAATAGGAATGGAAAGTGAGAAATTAACAGCAAAAGAAGCTTGTATTAGCTGAAAATGAAGACGAGATGCTGCAACTATCAAAGTAGTTACAGTCTCCAGAATTTGAACCTTACATCAAAATAACAACCATCAACCCTGATTACATCTTGTTTCTGGGTATTTATAGAGTTTCATTACAAAGGCACTCAACCATTCTAAGTATGGAGGGGCCATAATTGACCACCAACCGCTTTAACTGCTTGATGGAGTTTCTGGTGCAATTTGCCTACTTCAGTGAATGATTTGATCTTCTCGGGTGCTCTGCTGTCCTTCTCGGGCAGGTGGAGTGTTATATGGGATGAAGTCCCATAACTGTTGAATGCATTTACCTGCTCGGCTCTGTCCTTTTCCTTCTCGGCCATGTTGTTCGTGGAACGTAGTTGTTGAGGAGGAAATGCATCTGGTACTGAAAATTGATTACCTTTGTCCTTTCAGGAGCATAGAATGGTTATAGTACGTGGATTTCACAGTGGGTAGAGTAGTCAGATGGCGGAGCAATATCGATCGTTGGATTGGGAAGATAGATAGAAAAGATGGGCTAACAGGGATATCGGAGGAGGCAGGAGTGGGGTGATCACAGGCCGTTGGATCTCGGGTGGGCAGATCCAATGGTTGTTGGGCGTCGAAGATGCGGAGGCATTACCGAGCGCGAGAATAAGTCTGAGTGGTAAGTGGTATTTTCTCGCACCGGCGTTGGGTTCGGGCGGTAAACATACATTGGCGTGTGATACCACTCAGAGCATGACATGTGGCAACGAGGAAAGGGAAAACCACCCTCCCATCGCACATTATCATGTTGTTACTTTGCGAGTGCGGGGGAAGCGATCACCGTCCAATCGTGGCAGGGATGATCGGACGGTAAGGGAATGGCCGTGTAAGTTGTTGCAATGGGAGCTGTTAGATCAGGGTGGCAGAGATTAACGGATGCGAGTAAAGGTGGTGATGAACTATGGGAGCACGGGGTCATGTGAATACGGGCTCACGGGGACTTAAGCTTTGCGCTCAGGGCTTGGAGAAACAAGGGTTTATCCAGGATTTTGGAGTAAAAACAGAGATAGCGGGGTTATGAAAGTGTAAGTGGAGTGAAGGAGAAGGAGAAGGATGACTGATGTGAGTCCTCTTTTGAGCATAAACAACACGACTGAGCTTGCATCTGACCCTCAACATGTCAAAGTATGTAGCAGAGCTAACACTGGCTCCTTCTGGGGATGAGATCCTCTCGGTGAGGTCTCAAAAACAGCAGACCAATGCCTTTTCTGTGAAAAACAAATTAACAAAATTTCCTAGTGTTCCATTGGGCATGGAGTCTAACTGAGCATATACTAAAACAGATAGAACAACATATTTACACTTTTAAGGCCAAAAGACCTTAAATAACATAAATTTTCAGAAAACGCCCATTGACTGGGCCATGAAAAACTATCTCCCCTTCCATACTCTGCAGTATGAAGGTATTGTTCCCTTAGATCTAAGAGATGATAAAAGGCCCTATCCACAAGGCATCAAACCTCCCATGGTTGCCTTTCTTCTTTTTCAGTGCATCCCACTTTAGAACCAAATCTCCAAGCTGAAAATTATCTGTTTTGTCTCTTCTGTCAAAAGCTTCCTTGATTCTTTGTTGATGTGCTGCTGACCTTTCAACCAACTGTTCTTTGATTTGATGTACCTCTGCTAAATCAACGATCCTTTTTGCCATGTCTTCTTCCTCATCCTGCTCTTCTTGTAGGAATTTTTCCACAGGGAGGGTTAACTGAATTGGGAACACCACCTCAATGCCATATACCAGCTTAAAAGGAGAATTCCCTGTGGATTTTTTCTGTGGATTTTTTGGTGGTCACTCTGTCAGCCCATAGTGCATATTTGAGCTTAGAATCCCATTTCTTTTTGTTGTCTTCCAATAGCTTTTTAATTACCCTTATCAGACTTTTGTTGGAATATTCTACTAGATCATTGCATTGAGGGTAATATGAGGTGGAATGAACCAGCTTAATGCCCATTGAGTCACATATGTCCACCAATTCTTTTGCCCTGAAGGCTACTACATTGTCTGTGATCAATTGATGTGGACAACCAAACCTGGTGAAGATATTCGCTATTAAGAACCTCATGACCACATGACGATCAACCTTTTTGGTAGGGATGGTCTCAATCCATTTAGTGAAGTAATCTGTGGCTACTAATATCCATCTGTGCTAGCCACTGGAATTTGGATTGACTTCTCCGATGAAATCCAAGGTCCACTACTGAAAAGGGCCACTAGCATGTATAGGTTTCAAGGGAAGGGACTTTAATTGCTGCTTTCCTTCAAATATTTGGCACCTGCCACAAGATCTAACAAATGAAAAGACATCAGAAAACAAGGTGGGCCAATAGTACCCAGCTCTGAGAATCTTATGGGTTGTAGTTTTCCAATAATGATGCCCTCCACACAGGCTGGAATGAAGTTGCTGCATGACTTCAATGGATTGTTCTTTGTCCAGAAACCTTAGCAGGATTCCAGAGGGATCCCTCTAGTAGAGCATATTTTCATGAATGCAATATTTGGCTGCCCTAAGATTAACAGTTCTGGCTTGACTTGAACTAAGGCCTGGAGTAATTTCTAGCTTCAGCAAAAATTGAGCTATTGCAGAGTACGAATCACAAGAAGCTAAATTTTCTGCTAATGACTGATTTTTCCCTGGTTCAGCTGTTTCTTCTTCTGTCTGACCATTCATTGAAATCGTGCTCATGAGATTTATGTCCAATGTTCTGCAATTTTCTTCTACCATTAGTCTAGCAAGGCCCTGACCTCTGACAAGCTTAGTGGGCTTCAGTTCTATATTAAACTCAATAAGCTTTGCAATCCATTTAGCCCTTCTTCCATCAACATCAGGCTGCATTAGAACATCTTTTATTGAAGCAGAGGGTACATATGCAATTATCTTGGAATGCAGAATGTATATTATGAAAGCTTTCAAAGACTTGATAAGAGCATATGCCTATTTTTCAATGATATCATACTTCAGCTCAACATCCCTTAATGTTTTGCTGAAAAAGCCACTGGATGCTCTGAGCCTTCTTCATCTGCTTGCAATAAAACTGTTGCAAGGGTGTCTTCAGAGGCAAATGAAAATATATGGAACTCCTTGCTGTAATCTGGACTTCTTGAAGTGGGAGCTTCCATAATAGCTTTTTTAATGGACTCAAAGGATCTTCTTGCTACATTGGTCCATTTGATCTTTGACCCCTTTCTCAGCATGGAGGTAATGTGCTTTACAAGTTCTGCAAAATTTGGGATGAGCCTCCTTACAAAATTTATATTGCCCAGAAAGGACTGGATGTCTTTCTTTGATCTTGGGATAGATAAGGTCTGTATTTCTCTTACTCTTTCTGGGTCAATTTTTACACCTACAACAGAAACAACATGTCCTAACAACTTGCCCTCTTCCAAAGCAAACTGTGACTTTTTAGGATTGACTAAAATCCGAAACCTTCTGCACTTCAGGAACACTTTATTCAAATGTTGTAAATGGTCATGATGGCTGCTGGAGTACACTTTTATATCATCTAGGTAGATAAGGACGAACTTATCCTTCTCTCCCACAAATTCTATATCCATAGCTCTCTGAAAGGTGGCTCTAGCATTCATCAACCCAAAAGGAATCTTGGAATACATAAAAGTGCCCCAAGGAGTGGTGAATGCAGTATTCTCTTGGTCATCTGGATGTACAACAACCTAATTATACCTTGAAAATCCATCCAAGAAATACATACTTTGGCCCCTAAGACCTTCTGCAGCAAATGCTCCATCTTGGGTAGAGGATAGTTGTCTTTTTTAGAGAATTTGTTCAAGTTTCTGAAATCAACACAGAGTCTGATTTCTCCAATTTTCTTCCTTATCACTACTAGGTTGGCTACCCACTTGGAATATCTGAGAGGAACTATGATTTTGGCAGCCAGTAACTTCTTAATTTCCTTTTCAATTAGAGGAAGAAGCAAAGGATTTATTGGTCTTAGCTTCTGCTTAAAAGGGATGGTGTCTTTCTCTAAAGGGATTTTATGCTGAATGATCTTTTTGTCATAAGTTTACAGGTCACTATATTCCCAGGCAAAGACATAAGCAAATTGCTTCATCAAATTGCAGTATTTGGAACTTTGGGCAGCAGATAGATGAGTAGACAGATTTATGTATCTGGGCTGATCTAGACTCCCTATATTATGCTTACAAACTGTAGATTGGTCTTCTTTTTGGGCAGCCTTATAAGGCACGTCATTTTGGTCAAACAACTTTTCTAATGGAACCAAACCCTTAGGTATATGATTACTAGGTAGTTGGACAATGCTATCTTTACCAATTCTATTTCTAAGCTAGGACTGGGGGTTTTATTTCAAGGCTTCATTCTCTTGGTCAATTTGCATTTTGGAGAATTCATCAATGACTTGCAGGAACCTATTTATTTCATCATCATCTTCAAAAACTTTCCAATGCTGGACATTATCAGGCAAGGATGGTTTGTATTTCATTTGAACTTCATAAACTAGTCTGGGAGGCATGGGGGGAATAAACATGCAAGCAGACACAGCAAGGGAATCGGCAAGCTGATTTTTTACTCTGGAGATATATGAGATACAAAAATTATCAAAAGAATATTTAAGTCCTCATACCTCATCTCTGTATGCTTTCAGCCTTGGGTGCTTTGCTTGGAATGTTTTGTTTACTTGCTGAATGATAAGATCAACATCTCCAAACACCTTTATGTTCCTGATTCCTCTGTCTTTGGTTGCATTGAGACCCAATATCAGAGCCTCATACTCTACTATATTTTTGGTAACTTGAAAGGCCAACTTAAAAGACAGATTTCTGCTTTCTTGTTCTGGAGATATCAACACCACCCCTGCTCCTGCAGTCTCCCTAGAACATGCTCCATCAAAGAACATTTCCCAAACCTGACTTCCTTGCTCTCCCTTAGCTTGATTCAGTGGTTTCTTGATCTGCATGGAGGCCTTTTTGGGATTCTTCAATTTGGAGAATACAAGCTCCAAAGTCAGTGTCCACAACATATATGGGATGATTAGAAGGATTCGTTTCATCACTGATGATGTAGGCCAGCTGTGCTTCTCTGTACAATCTCCTGCTTTCCCCTCCAAAGACTAGGATAGTGGCATAAGATAAATGATTCTGTAATGTCCCACCTAGTCTCTTAATCCACCCTCTCGACAACAACATGCAAAACTTGGGAGGGACATCTGCTATCACAATATCCATCATCATACTCTTCATGGGCAGCTAAGTTAGGGTGATAGCTAAATCTTTGATCAATCCCAGACATTTCACCTTTCTTGAATCAAAGGAGAATAGATTATGATATCGTCTGGTAATATCAAGGCCCAACTCTTCCATGACAGCTCTTGGCATCAGATTGTGGCTAGCCCTCGTATCTAGCAGGCAATTGTGGAGGATATTGTCATGAATGGTCAAGGAGACATAAAATGATGGGGAATTATTATCAGCAGGTTCAGTCATTGGGCTAAGCACAACTGCGGGTTTATCATCTTGCAAATTGACATAGTCGGTGGAGGTTTGTGTGGCTTTCAGCTCAAGAGCCTCAAGGATAATCTTTCTAAAAACTTCACTCTTTACAAGCTCTATCAGAGGTACAAATATTCTTAACTTCTGGACTTCTGACTCAAAACTGAAAGGGGAAGGGGGCTTATCAAGACCTCTTACCTCTTGTGCTGGTGCTTTGAGGATGATTAGATCAACTGCTAGTCTTTTCTACCTGATATTCTATTGCTTTGTTTGGAGAGGAGCTCTTTGGGTAGGATTCTCCTTGACAGTGTTTGCTTTTGACCTCATATTGTATCTTTGCTATTCGCCAGTCTACAGAACAACCTCCCTGTCCCACTCTTGACTGGTTTGGTCCTGTAATAATGATTCTTCATATGTAGCCAATTTCAAAAAGGTAGCTCTACCTTTATCTTCCATGCAATGAATTTCATCCTCTTCTTCAAACTGCTCCTCCTCCATGACTACATTTTGGAAGGGAGCCTTCACTCTTTGTTCTTCATTTGCTTCTTTACCCCTTTGAATGATTTGTAACTGTTCATTTGCTCTTCTGAATGGATTTGGATTTCTTGGAGAAAATGTGTTTTGAAACCTTGCTTTCCCAGAACTCTACTCAAGTTTTAGCTTAGATATCTCAGCAGCCAATGACTCTATCATTTTAGTCATTTTATCTAATTTGGGTTCTGAAGATGAAGCAGAGGAAGAAGAAGCCTCACCTCTCTGCCTTCTTCTATCAGCATGACTTTTGAGCTTTTCTACAGCCATGATATTAGATTCCACCTCTAGGGTTGCATCCTGCATTTCAGCTAGAGTGGCACACCTTCTTTCTCTCAAAAGTAGGCAGAAATCAGAATCAAAAGCATTGGCATAAATGAGCTTGGAAGAGGTGGGGGTAGGCTTTACTTCAGCTGGTATCTTACTATACATATAGTTAAATCTTCTGTTAAAATCAGGCAATGATTCCCCATTCTCCCTCTTTAGGTTTCCAAACTCTGTATGGTAATAGAGCATATCTTTCCTATCCCCCCATTTTTTCAGGAATGCATCATCCAATGCTTCAATGTCTGTTATGGACCTATGGGGCAATTATGTGAACCACTTTCTAGCCTCACCATCAAGGCTTTGGACAAACACTCTCATCCATACATCATCTTCACTGATATCTAAGTTATCAACATAACTATAAAAGGACTCAAGGTGTTCTTCAACGGTTACTCCCTCTGTACCAGTGAATTTGGGCATATATTTCTGATATTCTCCTGTAGGCATGGCATTCAAAGGAACAGGCAAAACCAGGGGTCCAAAGGGGAACTGACTGAACAAGGAGCTTTATGAATCTCTGAAGGTATTTCTTTACTAACAATGCTAGGCTCTAAATCTTCAAACTGTATATCCTTAGCTATAATCTTCTCTTGCAGAGATACATAAGATTTCTTAGGCTTACCTGATCCTGATTCGCCTTTCTGTGATGTTTTCCCTCGCTTAGAAATCTTCTCAGGGTCAGGCACTGGGTCAGCTGGTGATTTTTGAGGATTTCTCCGAGTATGCCTCACAAACCGAGCCAGAACTGTAATGTGGAGTCGCCAGTAGGTTGGTCCTCCAGTAGAGTCGCCAGATAGATGATTATAACCAAAAATGTGTCCAAACTTTGTCTATCATCAAAACTGGATCCGTGTCATTTCCTAGGGAAGCTGAGCTTCAATCTCCTCTCCTCGGCAACGGTGCCAATTAATGTTATCACCCCAAGAAACTCTCCCAGGTTGTAGCTCAGAGATGCTCGGGAACATTACAAACTCAACTTAATGTTGGAAATGGATGAATGGAAGAGATGATGCTTGTTCAAGCAAGATAACCACTTCTACTATGCTTAACTCCAGACATGTGTGAACATCCCCAGACTACAAGGCTTTATACCACCAATTACTCACAGTTCAGAGGTTGGGTGAATATGAAGAACACTGACCACACCAGCAGATGCACAAGACCTTGTGATGGCTGGCTGCAACCGGTAAAGAGGTTTGCAAATCTAACTCCCTAGTGTACAGATAGGATGACAGCTCTCTGTCACTAAGTGACCAGAAACCTGAATAACACATTCACTGATACATGCAAGATTTAAACACAGAGGTAGGATGAAAGCTCCTCTAATGCTATACATCAAGAGTTTAGGAAAACTACATATCGGGCACAACCTGGAACAGAATAGGAATGGAAAGTGAGAAATTAACAGCAAAAGAAGCTTGTATTAGCTGAAAATGAAGACGAGACACTGCAAGTATCAAAGTAATTACAGTCTCCAGAAGTTGATCCTGACATCAAAATAACAACCATCAACCCTGATTACATCTTGTTTCTGGGTATTTATAGAGTTTTATTACAAAGACACTCGACCATTCTAAGTATGGAGGGGCCATAATTGACCACCAATTGCTTTAACTGCCTGATGGAGTTTCTGGTGCAATTTGCCTGCTTCAGTGAATGATTTGATCTTCTTGGGTGCTTTGTTGTCCTTTTTAGGCAGGTGGAGTGTTATATGGGATGTAGTCCCATAACTGTTGAATGCATTTACCTACTCAGCTCTGTCCTTTTCCTTCTTGGCCATGCTATCCATGGAACATAGTTGTTGAGGAGGAAATGCATCTGGTACCGAAAATTGATTACCTTTGTCCTTTCGGGAGCATAGAATGGTTATAGTACGTGGATTGCACAGTGGGTGGAGTAGTCGAATGGCGGAGCAATATCGGTAATTGGATCGGGTGGATAGACGGCGGAGATAGGCCAACAGGGATATCGAAGGAGGCAGGAGCAGGGTGATCACAGGCCGTTGGATCTGGAGCGGGCAGATCCAATGGTCGTCGGGTGTCAAAGATGCAGAGGCATTACTCAGCAGGATAATAGATCTGAGTGGTAAGTGGTATTTACTCGCACCGGTGTTGGGGGTTGGGCAGTAAACATACATTAGCGTGCGATACCACTCGAAGCACGACGCATGGTGGCGAGGAATAAGGATGAAACTATTAGTAAATGATGAAATACAAATTTTGAATGAAAAGTGTCAATGTAACAATTTTGATAGATAGAAAATGTGAATACTAAGAATATAGTCAATTATAAACAATCTTCATTGCAATCAATCTGAAACTATTTTCTTCTACTGTTCCTATTGTCACACATCAATCTGGAACTATTTTCTTCTATTGTTCCTATTGTCACACCTATTACTTTTTCCATTTTCTCAAATGAAAAGAGTAGTTGGAACCATAGGCCATTCAAATATTTAACTCAAGATACTCTAGTAAACAACATACCTTGTCTCTATTGCTCTCCATTATTAATAGTGGTTTTCTCCAAAGTCAATCATTGTGAGTTATGGAGTGTTAAACCCCAAATAATTTTCAATGGTAGTTATTTTCTATTACTATGTTTAAATGCAAAGTAATTAACAATGTTGAATGATTGAAAATGGGAATAATAATAATGTACCCAATTTTAAATAGTTTATAGTTTCAAGAAGCAAACATTTGGGGTAAACAAACATTTTATTTAGGATGAAAATTTAAGTATTGTATTTATGGTTGAATAATTTTTATGTGCTTACATTGAGAGAGTGTGTATGTGTTTTGGTGTTGAGAAGGAGAGACAAGGGGAGATAGAGATATAGATGGGGTGGGGAGAGGGAAGAAGAGAGAGGCGAAGAGAGGCAGGGAGGAAGAGAGATATATATATATATATATATATATATATATAGAGAGAGAGAGAGAGAGAGAGAGAGAGAGAGAGAGAGAGAGAAAAGGGGAAGAGAGAGAGAGATAGATAGATATAGAGAGAGTGTGTGTATGTTTAGGGGATGAGATAAAGAGATAGAGAAGGAGAGATAATGGGAGATAGAGATATAGATGGAGGAGGTAGAGATGTGCTTACACTGAAATCAATGCACACTATTAATCTAATTACTTTAAAATTAATGTACATCATACATCTTGTTGCATCAAATCAGAAATCAACATCTACACTAAAATCAATGCTTCTAGTGCAAACAATTAAATAGGATTAGAAATCAACATCTATACTAAAATCAATGCATCTAGTGCAAGAAATCAAATAGGATTAGAAATCAATATCTACATTGAAACCAATGCATCTAATGCAAGAAATCAAATATGAGTAGATATCAACATCTACATTGAAATCAATGCATCTAGTGTAAGGTATTAAATACGATTGGAAATCGACATCTACAATGAAATCAATGCATCTAGTGCAAGCAATTAAATAGGATTAGAAGTCAATATCTACACTGAAACCAATGCATCCTGTGCAAGTAATCAAATAGGAGTAAAAATTAATATCTACACTGAAACCAATGCATCTAATGCAAGCAATCAAATATGAGTAGAAATCAACATCTACACTGAAATCAATGCATCTAGTGTAAGGTATTAAATATGATTAGAAATCGACATCTACACTGAAATCGATGCATCTAGCAAAAGAAATAAAAAAGGATTAGAAATCAATATGTACACTGAAACCAATGCATCATGTGTAAGCGATCAAATAGGAGTAGAAATCAACACCGACATTGAAATCAATGCATCTAGTGTAAGGTATTAAATCGAATTATAAATCGACATCTACGTTGAAATCAGTGCATATAGTGCATGTGATAAAATAGGATTAGAAATCAACAACTACATTGAAATCAATACATATAGTCTAAGAAATCAAATAGGATTAGAAATCAATATCTACACTGAAATCCTATAAGATTAGAAATCAACATCTACACTAAAATCAATGCATCTAGTGGAAGCAATCAAATAGGATTAGAAATCAACATCAACATTGAAATCAATGCATCTAGTGTAAGGTATTAAATAGAATTATAAATCGACATCTACGTTGAAATCGGTGCATATAGTGCATGTGATCAAATAGGATTAGAAATCAATGTCTATACTGAAATCCTATAGGATTAGAAATCGACATCTACACTAAAACCAATGCATCTAGTGAAAGCAATTAAATAGGATTAGAAATCAATATCTACACTGAAACCAATGCATCTTGTGCAACCAATCAAATAGGAGTAGAAATAAATATCTACACTAAAACCAATGCATCTAGTGTAAGGTTTTAAATAGAATTATAAATTGATAACTACACTGAAATCAATGCATATAGTGCACGTGATCAAATAGGATTGGAAATCAACAACTACATTGAAATCAATACATCTATTTTAGTGAAAATCTAAAATATTCATGACTTTCTAGATCTTACTTCTATGTCTGTATTTGTCTCTCTGAGACTCGTTCTTCTTCCCTCTCTCTCCACCTTCCATTCTATGTCTATCTCCCTCCCCCTCTCCTTCTCTCTCTTCCCCTCCCTATCTCCCCCATCTCACTCTAACTACCTCTCCCTAACTTTCTCTATATTTCTCTTCTTTCCTCTCTCCCCCTGCTATATATATCTATACCTCCCTCTATCTCTCCTTCTTTGTCTCTCTATCTCAACCCCCTAAACATATGTCACGCTCTCTCTCTCTCCCCATATCTATCTATCTATCTTCTCTCTCTCTCCATCTCTCTCTCTCTCTCTATACTCCCTCCATATATATCTCTATCTCCCATCTATCCCTCTTCCTCCCTCCCTCTCTTTGCCTCTCTCTTCTATCACTTCCCCCGCCCCATATATATATATATATATATATCCCCTTGTCTCTCCTTCTCACCCCCAAAACATACACACTCTCTCTCTCTCCATATCTATCTATCTCTCTCTCCCTCCTTCTTCCTCTCCCTCTCTCTCTCCAACTTCTCTCTCCCTCTCTCTTTCTCTCTCTCACTCTCTCACTAGCTCTCCATCACTCCCTTGCCACTCCCTCGGCACATTTCTCTCTCTATGTTTTTCTTCCCCTTCCAACTCCATCTCTCCCCCCCTCTCTCTCCTCTCTCTCAAGTCCTCTCTCTTTTCCCTTCCTCTCTCTCCCCTTCTCTCTCTCGTCCCTCTATCTCTCCCCTCATCATACACACACTCTCTCTCCACCGTATGGTGTATTGACCTGGGTATTCGTCTGTATTCATCCTTGTAGTATATTTAGCTTGACCCGATGCTGGTTATGGTGGTTTCATGCTCCGAAGGGTTTTATCAGGTAAAAAACTAAGTTTCTAAGCTACACTGGAGATTTTTTCTTGTTTTATGCAGTTTTTTGGAGGTTTTTGGATGTCTAACCCATGGCAGGCCTGTCTTGTAGGTCAATATGTGATTTGCAGTTGGAACTATGGTTTATGGAGCATCTGGGGTTCCTGTGGCGTGCTGGCATGGAGGAAGCCAACAAAACAAGAACTTGAAGGTAGGACATTGTCCTACCAACCTATATCTACCTATGTTTTTAAAGACATTTAACTGGATGGATTAGTGTGCCTTTGTGCTTATCTGCCTTTGTTTTTGAACACTTTCAGTTGTTGAATTTAGGCTTCTGTGATCCATATCAATTTAGAGAAGAATCTTCGGCGAAAATCACATAGAGATAATTTTTTGTCGACGCGTTTTGAACCAGCCAGTGTGATTCATTGTCAGGACAAGTTGAATGAGTAGATCTTGCTATGCATTATAAATAGATTGGGAAGAATATCCAGGTAATAACTAGATTTGACCAGGAAACGACTAGTTAGACCAAAATAATTATTTATTTTTATTCAAATCAGTTAAATCTGGTTATTAATTTTCTTATTAACGTAAATAGACAATTTTATAAATATATATTAAAATAAGTGAGTTAATATACTATAAACATAAAATAATCAAGTAATTAAAAATAGATAATAGTTAGCTATATTTTAAATAAATATAAGTTAATTATATTTCAAATAAAATATCATATAAAGGGAGATTTAAATCTTAAAATAAATTAATTATAAATCAACGAGGTTATATACAACCACCACAGATCTACATGGTGGGAAGGAGCACAAAAAGAACACTACACTGTCATCAAAGAAGAATACTCTAGAGAAAACTCTGAATCACAAGAAATCAGGCAGGAAAGAAACAACTCTCAAGACAGGCAGGGAGAAAGCCCCGCCCAACAAATCAACAGTTATGAGGATTCGACCGCACAAAATAAATCTTCATTTAACAGCAAAGCAGATCTCCTAGACCAAACTTCTTCTCCGACTATCTTCAAAAGGACGAACACAATAGATCGCGAAGCTAAGACACCAATGTCCCAAGAACCAGAAGAGATGAAGGGGATGCAAGATAAAGGAAGTTGGAAGACTGTAGAGAAAAAAAAGAAAGCTACAGCACCAATCTCGCCAAGAAAGACGAGGAGCCAAATAATTAAAAACTAAGAAAATTATAGGTCCGATAGACCAATTTGGTCTCAGTGGATGTTAACCGTCATCATCATCATCATCATCATAAATATTAGTTAGTTGTAAAGGTTGAAAATAGAATAGTTAATTCTATTTTAAAAATATATATATATATATATATATATATATATATATATATATATATATATATATATATAGATATATATATAAATAAATAAGTTTTATAGTCATAATAAAAATATTTACTTAATAGTTTATTAAAGGTAAAAATTAGTATATTAGTTTAAAAAATAAAAATAAAAATAAAATAAAATAAAATATTAATTTTAATTTAAGAATCAAAAAGCTTGCCAAAAAATAAAAATAAATAATAAATAAATAAATATATATATATATATATATGAAAAATAATAATAATAATTTTAATTTAAGAATCGAAGAATTTGAAAAAAGAAAATATTAATAATAATAATAATAATAATAATAATAAATAAAAACGTTAATTTTAAGAGCTTGGAATATATATATATATATATATATATATTATTTTTTTTAATTTTAAGAAAAAAATAAAAAAAAATAAAAAAAATATATTAATTTTAAATTTAAGAATCAAAGAGCTTGCAAAAAAACAAAAAACACTCAAGGGAGAAAACGACTAGGAGGAGATGGCTGGGACCCAACAACTACTAATCTTCTAGCCATCCTCTCTATTGAGATTGTTCGGTCATTTTTCAATCTCAAGGGCTTCCCTAAATTTCCGGTGATGGAATTGCGACACTCTAGCAATCACACTAGCTTCTTCGATGCAGACATGGTGATTGGTTTTCTCCACATGCTTTGCTAAAGCAGAATACTTAGTTCTCATATGCTTGAGGTCCATTGCATGCTCACTAATCCTTTGGTTAATGGAGCGACCAGTCTCACCGATATAGGGGGTCCCACATGAACAAGGAATAATATAAACACCTTTCATGTCCTTGGGGTCGATAGGATCCTTCACAGATATGAGGGACTTACGAATGGTGTTAAGAGGTCTAAAGGTTGCGGGGACATTGTGCTTCTTAAGAATCCTCGCAATCCTATCCGTGGTCCCTTGAACATACAGAAGATGGACCCCAGGAATCTGATCCTTAGGTTCTCTTCTAGATAACGAATTCTTAGTGGCTTTGAGGAAAGCATTATGTCCCAAATGTCTGCTATAACTGTTTTCAACAAAGACATTAAGGAGATGGGACTTCTCCTCCTTAAAGCTCCTTTCATCGGAGATCCTCAAGGCACGAGTCGCCAGAGTGTTGAGAACCCCCAACTTTTGGGCAGGGAAATGGTGGGAACTAGCATGAAGATACTGTTCTGTATGAGTTTTCTTTCGAAACACTCGGTGGGAGAGGGAACCATCCTTATTCCTAGAGATAAGAATATCACGGAATGGGAGGCAACCATCGACTTCTTGTTCCTTAGTGAACTTGACGGCTGATGATTGACTATTGAGATGATCGAAGAAGAGATCTAGTTCATCTTGGCCGTGAGACCAGATGACATTAGTGTCATCCACATATCACTTCCAGAGCTTGGGTACGAGACGGGCTGAGTTCAGAGCCTTAGATTCAAAATCATCTATAAAACGATTTGCAACAACAGGAGATAGGGGGAGCCCATGGAAACTCCACAGGTTTGCTCAAAGAACCCCCCTTCAAAACTGAAAAAGGTCAAAGTGAGGCAGATCTCAACTAACCGAGCAGTATCAGGATCAGTTAGACGGTTGATCATTTCCATGGCCTTATTTATAGGGATGCAAGTGTAGAGTGAGACAACATCAAAATTGACAAGAATGTCTCCAGAGTCTAACTTAATGTCCTTGAGCTCCTCAATAAAGGAAGCCGAGTCTTTAACGAAGGACCTTGTACGACCAACTAAGGGTTTAAGCTTCAAGGCAAGGAACTTAGCAAGAAGATAGGTCGGACCTCCTAAACTGTGTTGGTTTTCTCTAAACTGTGGGTTTTATGTTAGTTTTGTGTAAATTGAGGGGTTTGAAGTATGAATACTCTATGCGTCGAGTCATTTGTGCAGAAACAGTGCTTTGAGTTTGGTTGTATTTTTGGTATTTTGGTGTTCTGGTTGTGATAATTTATTTTGGTTGCGGACTCAGTGCTGGGGTTTGGTGTATTATAATGCTTTGTATGTCAGAATAGGGTTTTAAATGAGAACAACCCACTAAGGTAGAAAGTATTGATGAAATTTGTTATGAAACCAGCTCAAGAAAAGATAGAAAAGATAGATCAATGCCTTAGAATTTAGCCTCTTCGAGGGGGAAACCTCCTTTACGTTACATAAATGAAAAATTCTGCGACGATTCAAAGGCCAAAACCTCCTTTCTATATATAGGAGTCTAAGGAGTCACAATATAATCCAGCCGACCTAACAATAATAATATAAAGCCACAAAAATAACAATAGAGGGATTCTATGGGGCACAGTAATAACAATATGGGGGCAATAGGGGCACAACAATATTAATAAGGGGTATAACTACAATAGTAATGGGGTAATCACTAGTATTATAGGGACCCAACATGCCCCTCTCCTTCAAAAAAGTGTTGTCCTCAATGCTTGAGTAGTTCTGGATACTTCTGCATAAAATTCTCATCCTCCCATGTGGAATCTTCAGCGGATAAGTTTTTCCACTTGATAAGATACTCTGAATTGATCGATTTCGTAGCTGTCGAGTTCTTGTTTCTGTGACTGCTTCCGGTTCCAATATAATTTTTCCTTCCTCGTCAAGTTCTGGCAATATTGTTTGAACTGGGAGCTTGTCGCCTATAACCTTCTTTAAACATGAAACATGGAAAACTGGGTGCAATCGAGAAGCTGCAGGAAGCTCCAATTTGTATGCCATAGTACCAATATTTTGCAACACCTTGTATGGACCATAATACTTTGGTGATAATTTATTATCCTTCTTAGCTTGCTTGAGGGACATTTTCTTATATGGTTGTAGTCGTAGGAATACCCAATCACCTACATCAAAACTTCTTTCACTGCAATGTTGATCTGCCTGTTGTTTCATTCTATTATGTGCCAACACGAGGTTATCCTTTAAGAGTTGGAGGACTTGTTGTTGATGTTCGATGTGATGTTCCACTGCCTGAACCTTAGAATTTTCTCTTAAATATGATGTGATGGATGGTGGTTGATACCCATAAAGTGCCATAAATGGGGTCATTTTTGTTGCTGTATGGAAGGAAGTGTTATACCACCATTCAGCCAGAGGCAACCATTTGACCCATTGTGTCTGTTTATCAGATACAAAGCAACGAAGATATCCTTCCAAACATTTGTTTACTATCTCAGTTTTCCCATCAGATTGAGGATGATAAGATGAGCTATGAGCTAACTGAGTACCAAGACAAGAAAATAATTCTGTCCAAAAATTTCCAGTGAAAATGGGATCTCTGTCACTTACAATAATCTTTGGGTTTCCATGTAGCTTTTGAATTGTTTCCATAAATGCAGTAGAAACTGTACTGGCTTTAAATGGATGTGATAATGCACAAAAGTGTGCATACTTGGTAAGTCTGTCAACTACCACCATGATGACACTCTTTCCCTCAGACTTGGGTAAACCTGTGATAAAATCCATTGAAACCTCCTCCCAACGTTGGCTTGGAATGGATAAAGGTTGTAATAGACCCGGTGTCTTAATTGTTTCAACTTTATTTTGTTGGCAAACCAAACATTCCGCCACAAACTTTTGAATATCTGATTTAAGGCCATCCCAAAAAAATTCCTTCTTAACCCTGTGGTAAGTTTTTAAAAATCCTGAGTGCCCTCCTAAGGGAGAAGTGTGCAATTCCATAAGAATCTTTTGTTTTAGCTGGGAATTCTTACAGAGGTATAAGCGATCTTTGTACCATAACGAATCATTTTGCCAGCTAAATGTATCAGACGTACTGGAATCTTGTTGTAACTTTCGAATAAGTGCCCACACTTCTTCGTCATTCTTCCATTCCTCCCTTGCTTCGTTTATCCAATCTGGTTGGATAATAGAAATGGTGCACAACAATGCTTCCACATCCTCATCCTTTCTTGAGAGTGCATCTGCCACCACATTTTGCTTCCCTTTTTTGTAGATGATTTCAAAGTCATAACCCAACATCTTTGTGACCCACTTTTGTTGCTCTTCAGAGGATAATCTTTGTTCTAAAAAGTATTTAAGGCTATCATGATCCGTTTTTACCTTGAAGTGTCTTCCCATTAGGTAGGGTCGCCATTTCTTAAGTGCATGGAGTATTGCCAACATTTCCTTCTCATAAATAGCTTTGCTTAAAAACTTTCCCTTGATTGGACGACTTTCAAAAGCAATGGGTCTTTCATCTTGCATTAGAACAACACCAATTCCATTTCCTGAAGCATCACATTCCACAATAAAGGTTTTTGTGAAGTCCGGTGTAGCTAAGACCAGTGCTTGGCACATTGCCTCTTTAAGATGTTCAAAGGCCTTTGTTGCCTCCGGAGTCCATGAAAATGTTGTTAGAGGTGCTGCGATTCTCCCATAATTCTTAACAAACTTGTGATAATACCCTGTCAACCCAAGAAATCCTCGCAGATGCTTTATGGATGTGGGGATTTTCCATTCCTTAATGGCTTTAATTTTGCTAGGGTCTACCTTAACTCCTTCATGAGATACAATATGACCCAGATATTCCACCTCCTGGACTCCAAAGAAACATTTGGATCTTTTTGCATATAATTGTTTCTCCTCCAATAGTTGTAGCACCCTGTCAACATGTTCAACATGATCCTTCCAAGACTTGCTGTAGATTAGTATATCATCAAAAAATACTAACACAAATTTTCTAAGGAATGGTTTGAAAATTGAATTCATCAAACCTTGAAATGTTGAAGGTGCATTGGTAAGGCCAAAAGGCATGACCAAAAATTCATAATGACCCTCATGAGTTCTAAATGTTTTTTTCGGAATGTCTTCAGTCTTCATTCTGATTTGATGATATCCTGAACGAAGATCCAACTTGGTGAAGTAAATTGATCCATGCAATTCATCCAGTAATTCATCAATGACAGGAATGGGGAACTTATCTTTAATAGTGAGCTTGTTGAGCTCCCTATAATCTAGACACATGCGCCATGATCCATCCTTCTTGTGCACCAATACTACTGGAGCAGAGAAAGAACTTTGACTCGGTTGAATTATACCAGCCTCTAGCATTTCTGCAACCATACGTTCAATTTCACTCTTTTGGACATAGGGATATCTGTACGGCCTGATGTTTGGAGGAACACTTCCTGGAATCAGATGAATAGCATGATCATGATCACGCATAGGTGGGAGACCTTTGGGAGTCTCAAATACCTTGGAATGATTGTCCAGAACTTTTTGGAGATCTGGAGAAATAGATGATTCCGATGTGGAAACATCTAGCGAACATAATTGTGCAATTACACCTCTTTGCTCCTTTTTTAGAAGCTTTGTCATACCATTAGAGCTGATTATCTTTCCTGGTTTCCCTGCAATACCCCTTAATTCAACTTCCTTTCCTTCCGTAGAAAATTTGATGAAAAGTTCTTGAAAATTAAAAGCTATTGTACCCAAGGATTGTAGCCATTGGACTCCTAGTACAACATCAGCACCTCCCATTGGAATGGAAAGCATTGGGCTAGTCAATACATATTCTCCCATGGATAGCTTGATATTATGGCACTTTCCAGAGAAATTTATTGTTCCTCCATTTGCAATCATCACTTGACACTCTGGTGCTGGATATAGGAAGCAATTCAATTCTTTTGCTACCTTACAATGAATAAAATTGTGGGTGCTTCCTGAATCAATCAACACTATTACCTTTTTCTTCTTGATTTGTCCTTCTATCTTGATGGTTTGAGGAGTGGTAATTCCCGCCAATGCATTACAAGATATGGTCGGATTTATTTTTTCTTCATCTAGGCTTTGTTCCTGGAGTATATCCTCTTCTTTTGACCTTTCTTGCTCCTTTTCTTCTTCCTCTTCACAATCTATGTAGAATAATTTCTTCTCAGCACACTTATGACCTTTAGTGTATTTGCTATCACAACTGTAACAAAGCCCTTTTGCTCTTTTTTCTTCCAATTGTTGTGGTGTCAACCTTATAGGTTGTGGAAGACTAGGGGCAACAACACTTCCGTCTTTATAGTTGTGAGTGGTATGCTTCCTGGTTGCCATAATTTTGCTTTCCATTTTTCTTGCTAACCTGAATGCCTTCTCTAATGAATCAGGTTCCCAAAGGCGAACATCATGTTGGATATTATCCTTTAAAGACCCTATGAACACATCAATCCTATGCTCCTCTGGAATATCTTTTACCCTTATGTTCAATTTTTGGAACTCCTCAATGTGCTCCATTATTGAACCCTTTTGTTTGAGACTTATCAATTGGCTAAAAAAAGTGTTGCTTTTTGTATCCTCATAATGTGCTATCAATTCTTCCGTAAAAATTGCCCAAGTGATAAATTGTTTACGAGAGCAAAGCCATTGATACCATACAAACTGATTTGGTTCCAAATATAAAGTTGCCATACGTACCTTTTGTGTGTTTTGCACATTATTGAGATCGAAGAATTGCTCCATCTGTAATATCCATGTGGCAGGATCCTTGCCATCAAACTTCCTCATATCGATTTTTGGAATATGGTGAGTCTTCGATCCAACATTAGAGTCTATGGAATCATGATTAACATTTCTTTTGTTCTCATCATGAGTTTCCTTTAGTACCCTTTCACCCTTAGTGACCATTTCTTGTAGCAACTTATTCATATTTATCTTCAATTCTTCCATCTTATCATCCATGCCATCAATTTTAGCTTCTATGCCTTTCTTTAAACAATCCATCTTAGCTTCTACACCTTTCTTTAAACCATCCATCTTAGCTTCTACATCTTTCCTTAAACCATCCATCTTAGCTTCTGTTGCTTTTTGTGCAAGTGACACTTGTTGCACTTGTTCTTGTAATTTTGATATATCATATAGCATTTCTTCTTCTTCTTCATGAGTCATGCTAGAGCTTTCAGGTTCCTTACTAGGTGTTTGCATTTTCTTTCCTCGGGGCATCAGTTACCGATAATAATGCTCTACTATGCCCTTTGAATTCCTTCAAAATAAATTTTCAAACCAAGCTTAAGCAAAAATTTAAGAAAATCTACACACCTTTTTTCACTTTGTAGGAGCTCGATATTGCCTCTAATGTATCTTTGTACTTTCCAATCATCTAGTTCTGAATTTGTGACCTGAAGTAGCCCTTTGTGTCCTCTTTCCAATGCCACAATTCTGACCCAAATTGGATTCTCCAAGGAAGAGTTATGTGAAATCTCCCACAGTGACTTGATTATAGACTAGTTCAGTAGAGCGAACTTGTACGACGTGCCACGAGTCACTATTTCGACCTTTGGATCTGAAAAATGCATACAAGAAACTAAATTATGTCCTCTTTCTGTACCTTCTTACTAAATTTCAATCCGATCCCCAGAGAGAAAGCTATGACGATTTTCCCCAGGTCACCTGTTTGGAATGTAATTCAGGAGTCTGCAAAAAGACCAACTTCCTCAGATCATATCTCCGCAAATATAACGTGAAAAGCTCTGAAGTTCGAACTCGAGGTTTAGTGCGATTTCTTCTCAAATGGGTTTTTTTGTAATTTCTGAAACATCGCAGAAAAAAAGTTATAGCGAAAATTCCACGATGACCTGTTTGGAGCAGCGAAACCCTAGAATCCAAAGCTCTGATACCAAATGTTATGAAACCAGCTCAAGAAAAGATAGAAAAGATAGATCAATGCCTTAGAATTTAGCCTCTTCGAGGGGGAAACCTCCTTTACATTACATAAATGAACAATTCTTCGATGATTCAAATGACAAAACCTCCTTTCTATATATAGGAGTCTAAGGAGTCACAATATAATCCAGCCGACCTAACAATAATAATATAAAGCCACAAAAATAACGATAGAGGGATTCTATGGGGCACAATAATAACAATATGGGGGCAATAGGGGCACAACGATATTAAGAAGGGGTATAACTACAATAGTAATGGGGTAATCACTAGTATTATAGGGACCCAAAAAAATCTTTAATAAGCTACGAGTTCAACTGTAAAAGGACAAAGAGATAATAAATTTGTTTTTCTTTAAAACAGAGAAATAATTCTAAAAAATTATGACCCTACAAGCTCGAGCCTTAATTTTTAAACAAGATAAGAAGCCCCATCAGAGAATTCATGTTTAACTATCGTTCCTAATGAATTATAGAACAATATGTATTTACTGCCTTGGAAATGTAAGAATAAAAATTACAGTCGTGGCCATATGGGCCTCAGCCAAGAATTGAAGAGTGAAATAAGAGTCTGGAAATAAATCCTTAGGAGCAGGTGAAACCCTCGACAAAATAGAAAGAGCACAAATATTATTGAAATCTTGTTACAGAAAATAGGCACTTGCCCTTAATATTATTAATAGAACTTCTAGACATAGTGCTTTACAAATAGAAAAGTGTTTACAACTAGCTGAAGACAAAGAGACCTAATTAAGTAATTCAACTTTGAATCTCTTAAGAATAGAGGAATCTAGTAAATCATGGTCTTGATTGAAATTTGTAAATAAACAGTGTTTTTGGTTGTTGGTTGCTAATTGGTCTAGCTATGATCTTGCTGAAATTGCTTGGGCGGTGTTTTTATTTTCAGGTTGATATGGTGCTGGTTTGCAGTTGATGTTGTGTGGTTATGTTGGTATATGTTTTTTCAGTGAGTTAGAGTTTCTAGTTTTTGTGATGGAGGGTATGGAGGGTACATGCTATTAGTATTCTGGATTATGATTGGTAGTTGATTGGATTATGATTATGTTACAAGTGTAATTGAATGATGCATAAATTTTGTTAGCAATTGTTAGTAATATAATGTTGTTAATAGTTGTTAGTAGTATAATACATTTAAATTGTTAGTAGTTGTTAGCTTTTTTGTTTGTTTGTTAGATTTAAATTTAAAAACTACCTAAATACATGCAATTTTCTTCAGTGAGTTAGAGTTTCTAGTTATTTTTATGGAGGGTATGGTGGGTACATGTTATCACTGGTCTAGATTATGATTGGTACTTGATTGGCTTATGATAATGTTACCAGTGTAATTGACTGATGCCTATTTTTTTTTACCAATTGTTAGCAGTATAATGTTAAGAGAAGTTGTTAGCAGTATAATACATTTAAAATGTTAGCATTTGTCAGCTGTATAATACATTTAAATTGTTAGTATTTGTTAGCAGTAAAATGTTGTTAGCTTGTTTGTTACATTTAAATTTTAAAATTACCTAAATAGATGTGATTTTCTTCACTGTCTTTAGTCCCTCCCTCGCTCTTTTCAATTTGGGTAATGGAATACCTCCCCTAATGGTTTAAATGCTTGCATTATGAGTAGTATATTTGTGGTGCTAGAGAAAGGTTTGGAAGTCTCTCTATTTTTTCATGGATAAAAAATTATGTGAGGAGGAGATACAACCACCATATGTGATTGCAACTGAGAAAAGTGCTTGCAAATTCATCAGAGAGGGTACTTATAATTAGCTTTAGGGCTTGCATGGTGTTGTATGGAACTGGGTGATTCAAACTAGAAAATATGGTTAGCAATAAGATGCCTAAAAATGTTGTTGTTACTAAATCCTAACAAAACCATAAACTAAAGCTTCGAAGGAAAACATTAAACTAAATGATTCATTGATTTAGAGTTAGTGATTTTATCTAAATAAAAGAGCAGATTTTGATGATTGAAAAAAGCATAAAAACCTGACATTGAAACAAAAATATTTTTCAGATTAGAATTCATATTCAAATTCAACAGAGTTCAGATTCTTGAATTCAGTTTATCTATTTTTAATCAAATTATCTAAATGGAGTTCAATTATCTACAAGTCATATTATCCCAACAGAGTTCAAATTCTTCAATTCAATTCATCTACATTTGTTCCTTTATCATCACAGTGACCATTAACAAGCATTCTCAAATCAAGTAAAACTGGATGTAATTGTGTAGAAGAGAATGACGATTTTTATCATTTGCAATCCTTAATTTAATGAAATAGATAATCCTTAAATGTGTAGAAGTGTAGCTTATATTATTAAACCAATCAACATATTGCATCCTTACAAAATTTACATTGTGATGCGGTTACAAAAATTATGTCATGCCACCCCTATGTTTGATGGCATCCACTACCCGCATTGCCCAAACTTGTTGAGTTGCCTGCCTAACCCAATTATGGTGGACTACCCAAGATTGGTTGATTACGATGTGCCTGAATGTTTCCATATGGTTGACTCTAATTTCTTCCTTGTAACCATGGAGGGACTAAGTAGACCAATTGTCCACTTTTGTTACTAACCCCAACACTAAGTGCAGGTGTCATATAAACACAATTAGGATTTAGACATGCATTGGTAGGGGTATAAGAGGTGGACATAACCCCTGGATGATAGCGAGGGACTTGGGTGTGATTCAGGTCTTGGTATGATGGTGTGCGATCTACAATGTGGTCCAATGTGTTGGACATCATCCTATTTGCCCCAAATTGGCTTGGACCATGGTCTTCCATGCTTGTCACCCCTCCTCCTTTTTCCAACACCTATTGAACATTTGTTGCCTTCCTCTCTTGCCTTGCTAATTGTTTTTGATGTTCCTTATCTTCCCTAGATTTTTTCTTTCCAACCTTTCCTTTGCTTGAGCTTTTTCTACCGCAATCCTTGCAACTCTCTTTTCCTTGGCCAATTCCTTTTTTCTCTTTTTAGATTCCTAAATTTCATTTTTTTTACGTTTAAAGTCAAATAATAAATTCATATAATCTTCAGATGTGAGAAACTATGATCTCCTCCCCAAATGAAGACAATCTAATGTTGAGTGCCTTGATGAGGCCTTCACTATCTCTACTGGTAACTTTAGGAATGCACCAAGTATTCTCTTATTTGATGTCCCATTCTCCTCAGGACCTAACACTTGGCTTTAAACCTCTGGGACAAATGATTGTCCCCCATTGTTGTCTTCTTCAGGTACTTCATTCTCAATAGGCTCGGACCTCTTCCAGTGACCCATTGTCCACAAAATAATGAACAATTTCAGTATTCAACTCTAATGGTAATGAAGGCATGTCCATGCTTTCCTCATTGGTGGCAGACACATTATGTGTCTTGATATTCATCATGGCCTATGCCAACCATGATGGTGGGCTTACTTTGGTTGGCATGCTCAATTTCTCATTGTTTAATCCTGTTGCGTTATCATTTGAAATCAAGCTTGCATTATCATTCGCTTGATCAATTGCCTCATATGTAATATCACATGAAGAATTGGCCGGTGGTTCAGTGGGTGTGACAACCTCCACGATATTGAGATTTGGTTCATGACTAAACTGTGTCTCACTCACATGTTCATCATCATCACTATAGAAGTTCCCTTTAGAAAGGGAAATTATACCTTCAGCAATAACAACATCTTCTCAACCATCAACATGGTCTTGTAAATTATGTGCTTCTTGACCTTCCACATCAAATTCTTTCCATACAACTAGTATCATGCATAAGAACATCAACATTAAGTGGCCATCTACCAGTCCTCCTAAATCCAACCTTGATATTAGAAGGTATGAGAGCCTATTTAAATGCTTTACTTGCAAGCTCAACTAGCTCAAACCTCTTTATTTCCACCCCTCAATTATTTTCCATTCACGAAGCTCACTCAACCTTGAAATAGTTCTTGAAAGGCCCAAACATGCTAACATCAAGGGGTTGCAATCTGTGAGTCATATGAGTCGGCAATGTTAACAGGTCAATTCCCAAATTGTTGGCCTCCGCAATTATCTGAAGCCATGTGGCTTCCATGGCCATCTAAAATTAGTAGGTGTCTATTTTTCAAGTGAGATACCACCTGTTACAGATGCAACAAAGTGACAAAGCCAATTCAATAATAGTTCCTTTGTCATCCATGCATGGGGATGTGCAACCATGCATGCACCTGGTTCAAAGTTCTGTATATAGTTTTTTAGTTGTGTTTTACCTTTAAATAGATAAAATCATGGGATTGAAGAACCAATTTCATTGACACAACAAAGAATAGTGATCCACTCCCTGCTCTTAGGCAAAATCTTAGGCACATTTCTTCTCCCTCTCTTGGTAATTACCTGCATACCACATATCCTTCCTGCTTGTAAGCCTGTTTCATCACATTTCCATATATGGTCTAGGCCATATGAGTGTTTCTCATATAAAATAGAAAGAGTGTTATAGAACTTGGACACAATTGAAGGGAATATATTTAAATCCTTGTATCTCTTAAGGCCATCAGCTGTACATACCACAAGGTCTGGATGCCTTTCTCTAAACCCACTCCACCATGATTTACCAAGAAACCCATCTTTGAAGGGGATTGGCCTCCCCTGACAGATTTTAGCTACTATGGATTTGAGTTGTTTAAGGTCTAACCCATGTCTCAATTGGTCCATCTCCTTACGCCACTCAACCACCTCACCCTCCTCCTCTTCAGTCATAACTGTAACAGGCCCTCTATTCTTTGTATTAATTAAGCTATTTATCCAATACTGTATGTTAGAGGTAGCAATACCATGTTTTTTTGCAGAGGCACAGATTGAATGTCCCTTAAAATTGATGTCATGAATTGTAGCTAGCATGTCTTGTTTTGTCAAACCTTTGATGGCATTGATTTTCTTTGTTGAACTTGCACCATGCACTGTGGTTGAAGGTGTATCTATGATTGATGGTGGGATAACATGATCTGCCACCAAATTGTCCTTTTCAATGACATTACTAAGCGCATTGGGAGAATTCACATCACCCCCCCAGCCCCATATGATGAATTGGGTTGCAGTTGGGCCCCCCTCACTCCTTGCCTCCTCCTATTCCTTGTACGATCTTCAATAGAAACTCTTGGCATGAATGCAACAACCTACAGAGTTACCACGAAATTCTGATTTTAAAAAGTTGTATTAGAAAACAAGGTAATTCATTGGCCCTTGTGATCAATGAGAAACAACAATCAGTGCTTTACCTATATATTGTAAATTCAATCTTACATTTCATTAACATGAGCCTTATGAGTGACCGAATACATCTCGGATTTGAATCTTATAATTGGAAGGGTTTTCACACATAAAATTTCATATTACAAGAGGCTTGGAATAATTAAATTCACACAAAGAAACAAGAAAAACAAGAAATCTAGAAAGAAACAGTGAGGATTCAAACATTAAATTTCACACATAAAATTCACACATAAAAATTCTCTTGAGATTTCTCTTGCAGGGTTGTGGGCTTTATTTGATTGATTTGTCTAGGTTGTGAGGCTCTTATAAGGTATGTTGCATGTTATTGATGATTAGAGTGTATTTTTTCAATCACTTGTAGGCTTACTTCTCCTTAACAGTGACATATTGCACACTGTGAAGCATTGTTATTATAGTAGTCTGATATTGAATTGCAGGGGTTGGATTTGAGGTTATAATGGCATTGAACCTTTCTTTCATTTTAAATTCTTTATTGATTGTTAGAGGATTTCACAAGGGCTTCATTGGGGGAACAATACCATACCATGTGGGTTCATATTGGCAGATATATATTGAGGAAAAAATGCATAATATATTGGGGGATATATAGGGGTTCAAGGGTTTTTATATTGACAAGTATAAAAACTGTTAATGAAAAAATGGATACCTACAATATATAATGAAATCAAGGGTTTTTTAAATTGGGAAGGTGTATTGGTTCGTATTGATAGGGGGTTAAATAATGTAATTTTTAGAGGTATTTTCCAATATATAGTCAAATTAAGGGTATTGTTTAATATTCCATGAACACACGTGATATGTTGGAGTTTCATTGAGTGAAGCTCCAGCGGATGATTTTTTTATCCAAACATTTAGTCAATGTCTTAATCTACTTGCAATTAGTGTTAATATTTAACTTTCCTTTTCAGCTTTAAACCATGACTTTTTTTTTTGCTTCCTTTTTCTTGTTGTAACAAGTTTGACACAACACAGTTTATTCAACCCAACTATTTTTTTTGTTAGGTAAACTTGACTCAGGATAGAATCAAAGTTGACTAGGTTAAACAGTGATGGTTTTGGGGCACATGGTATTGTGCACCCATAGTATTCTGCCCATGGTATTATATGTAATGGAGCTTATAAAAGGCTGTAAGGACTTCATTGTAATGCAAGACCTGGAGGTGAGCGGTGAAGGCTCACTTGGTCGGATTGGCCAGGGTTTTTGGCCAATGCTAATGAGATCTTATTAGGTTGGGTTTTTCCCTGGATTTGGGGTTTTCCCAGATAAACATTTGTGTTTATGTGTTTATGGTTGTTGCTGGTTATTTTATTATATATATTCCTCTCGGTAATTATTTATGTTATGCAGTAAATTTCTTAACATTTTTATGTCCTCAAATCATGGTTCTTGGCATTCATTTTATCTTTTTGGAGTATTTTCTCAAAGTATAAGCTCTAATTTCCTAGTTGGTAAAAATATTAGTTATGAGGAAGAGCTATAGAGAGTAAGGGTTCTTAGTTGTAGTCTCTTTATGCAATTATTCCCTTTCAAAGTCTAAAATTCTAAGGGTTTAGTTCTAGTTCTTTTTGTTCTTGCAAGTCAAAGCCTAAGTCAAATACTAGTAAGACGTTTCTTTCCTTCTTGTTCTTGTTCCTACTCTATCCTAATTATTATAACTAACCTATATATAATATATCTTGACATCTAATTCCTTCTTTCACTTCTTATCTTATACAAATCATACTATCTAATTATAGTTCCTCTAAATACTAACATAAATACAAGAAGGTAGCTCCTTTCTATTCAGGATAAGATTTTTCCCTGCAAATACATACCTTATAAACTAAAATGATACTATAGTTTATATAAAGAGGAAGTAACAAATTGATGCAGATTATATTTGACTTTCCTTTTCAGCTTTAAACCATGACTTCTTTTTTTTCTTCCTTTTTCTTTTTGTAACAACATTGACATAACACAGTTTCTTCAATCCAACTAGTTTTCTGTGTCCTCAAATCATTGTTTTTGGCATTCATTTTATCCTTTTGTAGTATTTTCTCAAAGTATAAGTTATAAATTCCTATTTGGCAAAAATATGAGTTATCAGGAAGAGCTATAGAGAGTAAGGGTTCTTAGTTGTAATCTCTTTATGTAGTTATTCCATTTCAAAGTCTAAAAGTCTAAGGGTTTAGTTCTAGTTCTTTTTATTCTTGCAAGACAAAGCCTAAGTCAAATAGTAGTAAGAGGTTTCTTTCCTTCTTGTTCTTGTTCCTACTATATCCTAATTATTATAGCTAAACTATATAGAATATATCTTGACATATAATTCCTTCTTTCGCTTATTATCTTATACAAATCATATTATGTAATTATAGTTCCTCTAAGTACTAACATAAATACAAGAAGGTAGCTCCTTCCTATTCATGATAAGATCTTTCCTTACAAATACATACCCTATAAACTAAAAATCTCATGAGTTTATATAAAGAGGAAGTAACAAATTGATGTCAGTTATATTTGACTTTCCTTTTCAGCTTTAAACCAAGACTTTGGTTTTTTTGTTTCCTTTTTGTTTTTGTAACATCTTTGACATAACATAGTTTCTTCAACTAGACTATTTTTCTGTGTCCTAAAATCATTGTTCTTTGCATTCATTTTATCCTTTTGCAGTATTTTTCTTTTGCCATTGAAATTCGTTACTAAACTAGGTTGTTGGGATGTTGGGGGTTTCTAACTAGTATTAGCATTATGAGTGTTCTTGGGCTGCTCCACTTATTTCAGTTCTTCTCTAATTGGAATATCTACTCTTTTCAATTCATACATAAAAGTTCTTTCTAGATTTTTCTTGCATGGTTGTGGACATTATTTGATTGACATGTCTAGGCTGTGAGGATCTTCTAAATTTTGTTGCATGTATTAATGATTGGAGTGTATTTTTTCAATAACTTGTAAGATTACTTCTCCTCAACAGTGATCTATTATAGACCGTTGAAAAATATTAGGTCTGAAGCATTACTATTATAGTATTTTGATATTGAATTGCAGGGACCAGATTTGAGGTTACAGTGGCATTGAATTTGGTTACTAAACTCGGTTGTTGGTAAGATGGGGTTTCTAACTAGTATTAGCATTCCACGTGTTCTTTGGTTTCTCCACTTTTAGTTCTTCTCTAATTGGAATAGCTATTCTTTTCAATTCACACATAATTTCTAGATTTCTCTTGCATGGTTGTGGGCTTTATTTGATTAAAATGTCTAGGTTGTGAGGATCTTCTAAGGTCTTCTACATGTTATTGATGATTGGAGTGTATTTTTTCAATCACTTATAAACTTACTTCTCCTAAATAGTGACCTATTATAGACTGTCGAAAAATATAAGGTCTGAAGCATTGTTATTATAGTAGTCTAATATTGAATTGTAGGGGTCAGATTTGAGGTTACAATGGCATTGAAATTGGTTACTAAATTTGGCTGCTCCACTAATTTCAGTTCTTCTCTAATTAGAATATCTAGCCTCTTCAAATCATAGGCCTTTAGTGTTGCCTCTCCTCTATAAGTTTGTTCTACCTCCTTAGGTGCATCCCTTCTTGCATTTCCAGGCCCCCTTACTACCTTCTACCTTCTCAAATTTGGTGTATTCAATCTTTTCCATAGCTCATATTTATTTCTCATATTCGCCATGATATTATCAAACACCATTCTGAGTCAAGCAGGGGAAAAGTTAAAGGGATGATCATCATTTAAGTACACTTCCTCCTCCTACACTTCTTCTTCCTTCCCCATCATGAGCAGACTAGTGGAATGAAGGGAAATAAAGTCATCTAGTGGAATCATGATTAAATATAATTTTAATGTCTATGGGCAGGTCTGTAGGCTCTTAAACACCTTGCTCATAATATTCTTCATAACGAAATAAATGATTATTTGTTGCATCTCATTTGTCTAATTACTTGTAGTTCTGCTTTTGCAATCTTGTAGTTATCTCGTCCTAATAATTAAAAGAGAATTTCTAATAAGCATATACAAGTGATAAATAGACATTGGTATCATTATTCATTTAGAAATGTTTCTCTAATCGAACCTTGTGATCTGTTTAACAAGTGGTATTGCCTATAATGGCTTTAACTTGCCCTTGTTTCTCAACAAAAATAACATTATTCAACAAAAATGATAACATTATTCAAGAAAAACAATTGTGTATGTCTCCAACAAGTGCTGAATAGAATGAATGTAACACTATGCACACACTCTATATGTATGTCTCCAGCAATTGATGAATATAATGAATATAACAGTGTGCACACACTTTGTTTGCATGTCTCCAACAGCTGATGAATAGAATGAATGTAACACTATCTGAACACTTTGATTGTATGTCTCCAACAACTCATGAGTAGAATGAATGTTTGAAATGAAAATCAATAAGAGTTGATGTTTTATAGTTTTTTGATATAGAATTTAATTAGTAGGGAAGATTAGCATGGATTTTCATCTCCCAAATTCAAATGTGTGTTTTGTATTGATTTGTACATGATCAAATGACTGATAATATTTCATGGTTGATCCTTGTGCTTTCCTGTATTTAATTCCTGAATTGAAAAGGCTACTGGGTTTAATACTTGAATTAAAAGGGTTGGTGTCATTTATTGCATCCTCTGGACTAATTCTTGAATTAAATGTTGTCATCTATTGTCTTCAATAAGTTGAATGGTTAAACACACATGTACATATGGCTGACACACATTTCACCTATTTTTGAGCAGGTATTACTGAGCAATAGGATGTGTTGCTCCAGTGGAAATCAGTGGGTGACTGTTTGATGGGATAGGTGTACTCCTGAATAGAATTCAATGGAATGTTTTGTAGCGCATTTTGACTTATTTGGTAATTCAAAGCTGAAGGTACTTGGGACATTATGTCTTGTCAACTTGTGATGTTAAGGTTTGGTGTTTGACAGTTGTTGGTCCAATCAATATATGGACCCATTTTGGACATAATTATATAACTCATATAACTTAATATAAACTATTTATGTGCATTTTTTATAAAATTTATGATGATTTTTTTATGGATGTGTGGGACCAATACTATAACTAATATTAATCCATGCACAATGATAGAAAACTCTTCCCTACATTTTAAAATTTTAAATTCACTATTACACGATAAATATATATTAAACATTATATGATAAAACAATAAGTCAATCGCTAAGAAATATTTATTTATTTAATTACACATTTCAAACCAATCTTAATTACTAATTAATCAATAACAAATTAGTGATTAACTTATAGAAAACTCTCCCCTACATTTAAATTTTGAAATTCACTATTACACAATAAATATATATTAAACATTATATAGTAAAATAATAAGTCAATCACTAAGAAATATTTATTTATTTAATTACACATTTTAAACCAATCTTAATTACTAATTAATCAATAACAAACAACAAACTAGTGATTAACTTACTCTACTATTTTTATCCGTTGAATTTTACATTATTTCCTCAAATAGACCAAGTGAAACACACTCAAACCATCATTAACTCTTGCATCTATATGAATATCGTTTACCCATATCATTCAACAAGGGTCAATGTCAATCTTCCCCTAACGCATATTAGTCCCTGCCATCTGGCATCCGGCAGGGACTATAGTAACCGTTACATTAATTCGCCGGGTTTTTTAGTGGTATTTTTGGTTATATCCTAAAGTTTGCAGTTGAACTTCTGTTGGCCATCTTATTTGGCCTCTTCCCGAGGCGGAAGAGGCCGGACCATATCTTAAACTCGTACTTACCCACAATCAACTGGCCTTGACGGTTTGCGGTTTCGATTTAATGCTGACATTAATTCCTTAATTTTTACAGTTAAGTGCGAATGGGATACATATGCTAAGTTGCTTTTGCTGTTTCGATTTAATGCTGACATTAATTCCTTAATTTTTACTGTTAAGTGCGAATGGGATACATATGCTAAGTTGCTTTTTCTTTTGCAGGTGTCGGCCGTATGGTCAAGTTTTGCATGGCGGGAGGTGTCTTTGTGCGAAGCATGTGCGTGCTACATGCACAGCAGCTGTGCAGTCCCGCTGTTATAACCTTCCGCCACCGGTGCTAATGTAGTCCAGTACGTTGCCTCTGGGTTTTATTTCTAACTGCCCTTCGCTGATCAGATCGAGCTTTACAACAGCTTCAATAGATTGTATAGCAGTGGATCTCACAGATCGTATAGTAGCCTCAACACAACGCTCAACAATGGATCTTGATGCATCGCTTGTCGATTCCACGGATAACGAGTCCGGCCTCCTCCTCAGCAGTCCGACTGACTCTCAAATCGATTTCTCAAGTAAGATCTCTCATACAGCTACTTTCTAGCGCCTTTTTATTGAATTCTTTAAATGTTTTAACTCGCTCCTTGTACCTGTTATTCCTTAATTTTCACAGAAACTATTTATTTCCGAAAAAAATTCAAGGGAAACCAGGGTTATAAGAATGACGTATTTTAACCGTTTATCGATGATTATTACCTGTAAAATATTATACGCTCCGGCTTGTGTCCTGTATTCCTTCTGAATGAAATCAACAATTCCCTGAGAGAATTGATATGCTTTCATATTTCAGTTTCAAAAGCCAAACCAAATAGGAACAGAATGAAAAATATTATAAGCAGAGATGCAAAAGAAGAATTTAGAATGACCCCTCTTTCATGCTTGCACAAACATTGCTTCAAAAAAGCTTAATTCAGTCAAGCAGGTCAAACACTCGGCCACATTTGCACATATTTTCTGTTTTTAGGGATAGACAAGAAATGTATACTTTATCATGCCTCCAGTTGCAGACCCTCGCACAGGATCCTGCCAGACTTGTAAAGATCCTGAATGAGTTCCTGACGATGTGCCTGAGCACAAACTAAGCCTGCATATTTAGTGACTTCAGGCCAATCTTGAGACGCTACAACCTGAAGAAACGCATCAAACAAAGAGCCATTATTATTAAATCTGTCATATGCGCAAGAAAGAACAAACTCCAAAGATTCAAGCAAATCTGGGTCAAAACTTACAGCAGCTATCGATATTCTACACACAAAAGAGCTTGCGTTGAGACTCGAGGTAACCTTAATCTTGAGCTACGTTTTCCATAACCGCTCAAATTTACAATTTTTTTACAAGGAATAAACATTTAACACAAGTTTCCGTCTAGAATGCAGAAAATGAAGGCCAATGTGACAGCAAATTCTATCTATCCACGCATTGTAAGGACCAGAATTACTAGAGACGGCGACGGACTTCTCACAGGTAACAGTAATATGTTTATCTTGCTTTGTTATTTTTTGTATTTTCTTCTTGGAAGCTACCCTGCAGCTCAATATCATATTCTCGGAAAAATTGATGAAATAATTGCTTTGCCTTCTGCCGATTTGGTTTTCTTCCTTGCATCAAAACTTCTCAAATCGATTTATGTTGACGCTGCGACGCTGTTGAAGAAAGCTATGGACGGCATGGAGAAATAGTTCCGAAGCCTCCTCGGGGAGCTCTCGCCAGATTGTCTCGTCCATAGCCGCACTGGTAACCTGGCCATTTATACCCTTCCTCCTAAGTACACGAAAACCCTCAGTAAACAGTAAGACTACCCTGAGTAAACAGTAAGACTAGACTAGATTCTTATTATTTGTAGCATGGTTCTGGCAGTGTTTTGCAGGTCTGCAGAGCCATGTTTCAGGTCTGGAGAGCCATGTTTCAGGCACAAGTGTTGCAGATTTGGAGAGCCATGGTGGTTCTCATGGCCTTGTTTCCCACGTTCCGTACAAACACGTTGGTGCGTACAAACACGTTGCTGCATGCATGTCCATCACATGTCTCCTGTGTAACATGTGGCCTCGTCTTAAAATATATTTGTTAACGATATCGAAATCCATTACAAGTAATTATTACCTATGAAACGGGCGTTGCGTTGGGTAGATACATTATTATTCTAACATTTTGCTTACTTTTACATAGCTACGTAATTATTACAATTTACAATCCATAAGCCTTGAAGCAGATTTTAATATTGTCGGCCAATGAGATTCTCTCTGCAAGAAGGTTTTCTGTTTACTTAAATTCTCATTTTCTGCGTACCCACTGTGACAATCCTTCTGAATCAATGCAATTCAATCCTTCTAGCTGTGACAACTCTTTCGAAGGAATGCAAATCAATCCAAAATTCGACCCCACTCAAGATGCCGAAAGTTTTACCAGAACGCAGCCTTCGCTCATGCGAGATCTTCATCAAAATATGTTCTCCTTTCAAACTCATACTTCCTCGGTTGCTCATTATCCCCGGAAGCCCGTCGCTAAGCATCCCAACGAAGCCGTTTTAGGTAAAAAGATTTTGGAGACATGGAAGGATTCAGCTCCACGACGTTCAAACTCCTCAGAAATGTCATCTCTGTCTAAGAACCAGAAGTTGGCAAACTCTAAAGAGATGGAATATACAACTGTCATAACTCCGGTAAAGCTTTTAAATCACTGCAAATTCCTCTCTTTTGGTTGTACATTCTGTGAATTTCTATGCATTTTGTGCTGTTTAAAATCTAAATATGATTAATTGTTACAATCTGGCATGTTAACTGCGATATTATGTTGATACTTTTGATAATAATGTGCACTAATTTATCAAATTCACTGTATCCAGGGCATGGAGACAAGCAAAAGGAAATCAATCATATGATTAGATATTTGCTAAAAATTATAATGAAAGATTAGAAAAGCTTAATCATTCGATTCTTTTATTTGTACGACTAAGAACGCTCATAGAGTCGCCGTGAAAGACGAAATATTTTTATAATTTAGGTTGAAACATTCATAGACTTTCACTCGGTTTGCGTGCTTCCCTCTTGGCTCGTCCTTACAGTGATATCCCACGGTTTCCACGCGCATTGTCCTGAAACTAACCATATTTATATGCTGCCAATCACTTGGGGTGAGTTGTTTTAGCTATGACTTGGCATAAATCACTAAAAAAATATGAAACAAACTGTGAATACTAAGATTTAGGTAAAGCTACAATGATTTACCTTTAAAGTCATAGCTAAAATAACTATGTCTAAGCACATGAACAATATAAGCTCTAGACATGAACAATATAAGCAGGCTCAACTTCACGCAGTAAGCAGGCTCAACTTCACGCAGGGACTCGCTGCGTCGCAGCTCCCCTTGTTCACACAATGAATCTCCCCTTGTTCACACAATGAATCAGTGTGACGGAAAATCATAGAGCTATCCTATAAGAAATCTTTTGATCCTAAAAGGTATATAATCATCTCGATTTGTGATATATCACAAATGTGAACGAAGTAAAAGTTTAAATATGTACATACAATTAAATATATTTTAGAAAAAATTTACATCTAAGATAATAGAGAATTTATGAAATAATAATTAATGTAAATTTATTTAATTATGCATTATTAAAAAATAATAATATTTATGTTTGCTTTCTTTATTTTTTATTTTTATAATAAATATGAAGTTAAAATAGATTTGTATTGATTTTATTTATTGATAAATAAAGTTGATATAAAAATATAAAGAAGTTTTTATTTTTTTAAAGATGTTTATATATTATTTTTAGCGTTAGATATTAAGCATTAGTCTAATTCATTTTAACTCAGGGTTTACCAAGTTCTTATAAGGATCAAATCATTTTTCACTCTAAAAGAGGTTTGCACTTGCAACTTGGTAGATCTGAAGTTAAGATGGATCAAAATTGATTTAATTATTAATAATTGATAATTATTAATTTAATTTAATTTTATTTGTATGTAATTTGACCGAGTCAAAATGTTTACATAACATCACATAACATAACCTTACAACATCCCTTCCATGTTAGATTGGAGAGCGCCTCTCATCATTTTATTTCAAATGAATCTTATATGTCAATTTTTTGTTTTTTGTTTTTGTTCATAATAAAGATCTTTACACTAGTTGTTTGTATATATATAAAATTGATATGAAAATAAAAATAAAATTCTAAAATCCAAATAATATTTTACTTTCTTATGGTTTGATAAACCAATTTTGGTTTTTAATAATCATGATAGTGATACTGATGGACTACTGATGATCATCATTTTTTTTAAATGGAAATCAAAATGTTTTATTTATGTTCGAAATTGATTTTTTTTTCCAATTATTCATATAAGCGTGATTAATTTTGATTCAAAATAAAAAAGCAATTTGTGGAGTGTTATTAGTTGTCCTAATGATAATTTTTCCAAGAAAAAGTCAATGTCATAAAATTTGTTAATTTTCCATTAAATAAAATGGTTGACCTTGCAAATTTTCACACCTCTTAATAGGTATGAGTGTGTTCACCTAAAATAAATTAGTATAAAATGTATTATTTTTAATATCTATATATATATATATATATATATATATATGTATATATATGTATGTATATGTATACATATATGTATGTATAGGTATATATATATATATACATATATATATATATATATATATGTATATATGTATCTATATATATATATATGTATATATATATACATATATATATGTATATATATATACATATATATATGTATACATATATATACATATATATACATATATGTACATATATATATGTACATATATATGTATGTACATATATATACATATATATATATATGTATATATATATACATATATGTATATATATATATATGTACATATACATATATGTACATATATATATATATGTACATATATATACATATATATATGTATATATATATACATATATGTATATATATATATGTACATATATATACATATATATATATGTATATATACATATATATATGTATATATATATATACATATATATATGTATATATATATACATATATATATGTATATATGTGTGTGTGTGTGTGTGTGAGCACGATTTACATAGAGAGAACTAAGTTTAGTATATCAAAACTTTAGTTTTTATGCAAAATTATATTTTTTTATTAATTTTTGTTCAAGCATAACGTTTAAAAGAAATTATATGAAAATTTTCATATGGATTCGAAAATGTCAAACTCAAATGTCATTGGATAGAGGATTCCTTCATGAACCCAACATTATCAACTTCGCCACCTGAGTAAAATTATTGCCTTAAGCAGGCTAAAAAATGGTGTTGCAAAGAAATCAGTAGAAGGGGAGCTAAAACTCTATTTTTTAGGCCCTCAATAGCTTGATCAAGCACTTAAGATAAAATTTGAAATAGCTCGATTGAGGGTTTACAAACCCTCATCTCTTGACATGGTTAAACAAGGGCTTGATTAAGCTATAGCTTGATTGAGCCCTTCCAACCATAAAATCCCCATTTTGTTTTGCGTAGGAATTTAAAAAAATAGCTCAATCGAGCTACTATGTAACCACGGTTTAAATAGGAGCTCAATCAAGAGTCTTTTTTAAGCCCTCAAATAGCTTCATCAAGGGCTAAAATATTGTTTGATCAAGATCCTTTTTTTCCCTCCCAATCCTTGTGCTTGCCAAAAATGTAAACCATCTTCATGCATATACCCCACTATAATACCCTATGAGGAATGACAGAAATATATTTAAAGGTAGATATTTATCTTAAAGTTTATAAACCTTAGCAAATATTGTTAGTCACTAATATGCCCATTATAAAATGGTTGATGATTTTTTTGTTAAAAAACTTAGAATTCTATCTATTTTATACTAGTTTATAAAAAATTTTGGTGAATTGTAAAATAATTTTATCCTATAAAATTCGAGCAAATCATTTTTAGAAAAAAGAAAACATGTGAATATTAGCCCTTAAAATTTTCTTTATTGCTAAGAGACTTTAATGCTAGAACTGCTACTAACCAAGTTGTTCTTCTAAGCAATTATTCCAACCCTAATCCCTTATAGTTAGATGAGGAATGTATTTTAGCTAGTAGATACAAAAGAAATTTTGAAGACATGATTGAGCTAGTCAAAATTTATAGTTCTCAAGACCTAATAATTTGTAATAGTGTAATGAAGTTGCCAAAATCCAACCAAATGACTTTTATTCATGGGCTCAGTGTTAGTGTTGTGGATTATGTGATTTTCTATACCCCTATTTATAACTAAATAGTTAATTATGACCTCTTAAATGACCATGAGCCTGATCAAAAACCTTTAACCTTAAGTAATAATACACCAACAAATTATGGATCAAACATGAATTTAACAATCATAGGACAAGCTCAAAATATTTTTATTAAGAAAGCCAACATTTATACATCCTCATCATCAATTGCTCATCTCAATCATCTTCTATAATATTTCAACTAATTTTATAATCTCTCCACAAATATCTCAACTAAATTCTTTATCTAAAATAAAGCCTTTGAGGCATACCAACATTAACAAATGCATAACCATAGTCAAAAAAAGTGAATCAAGGTCAACATGGATTACCATGTTCATGGTCAACCATAACTAGACCATATTTGACCATAGTAAACCATGTTCAAAGATGGTCAAGCAAGCTTAACCATGGTGAGCAAGCTTAGCCATGGTCAAGCTTGTTCAACAATGCAACCTGAATATATTGTTACATTAATGGATAACCATGGTCAATAATTGTCAACCTAATCAACCCTCTTTAACCATTAATGTAACATCAACAATAGGCAACCACGGTTTACAAACAAAAAATGTAACAATACTCAACATTGATGTAAAATAAATACATTGTTATGTTAATGTTCAACCTCGATCATCCTTGTCAATGAAGGTCAACCATTGTCAAGATTTTCAACCCTATTGAACCAAATCAACCATCAACAAACCTCAGCAACTATGGTTAACCATCATCAGCATTGGTCAACCATTGTCAACAATTTTTAACCATAGTTAATCAATGTCAACTATAGTCAACCATCGTCAAAATAGACTACCATGTTCATGGTCAACCATAACTTAGCTAGATTTAACCATAGTCAACCATGTTTAACGTTCAAATGAAATGTAAACTAAGATGTAGCTAGGTCATTTATAAGAGAAATCACACAGAATATGAATAAAATACAAATTTCTTCAAACCAATCAACAGTGAAGTCAAAAACACCTAATTGATAAGAAGGAAGAAAAAATCAAAGAAATTCTCATGAAAGGAAAATAAAATCAAATGCAACCACTATGGTGGATTTTCATAGATACAGATAAACTCAGAGCAAGAAAACCTTCTGAACCAAGGTAGAATAGAGAGCAAGGCAAATAAATGAGTTTTTTTTTGCATTCTACAGGATCAACATTAGGTGTAGAACAAACACCAGCATGTACCATCTCACTTTGATAGAGCATAGATTGCATTAGAGCACTCTGTCTCTAATCAAAGAGTGTGTTGGGGCTAATTTGGTTAAAACACAACACACAAAACCCTACCAAGCTCAAAATTATGTTTTCTTAAGGTCAATCATAGTCTAAATGAGTAAATTAAGGTGTCTTTAAAAGGTAAAAAATAACTAAGACAAGGAAACCATTAAGGGAAAATCACGTTCCCTAGTGGAGTTGCCAATTTCCTATATGGAAAATTCACTTCTGCAATAAAAAAATTAACTCCCTAGATGTGGTGGTCTCATCTATAACAACAGAGGAAAAAAAGGTATGATTTTTCTTTAGTGATATTAGAATACGAAAAGAGACGTACCCAGAATGATCTAGGTAGATATTGATGGCCATCTGCCTATTCCACTTGGATCCTCGCCATTGTTCTTTCAGTTTTTTTTTTTTTTTTTTTTTTTTTTTTTTTTTTTCAGTTTCCTTAATTTTAGCACAGTTTACTATTTTTGGTATTTTTTCAGGTCATGAACTTCCAGAGCCGTTTTGAGGCCCTAAACGACATTTTCTTAGCAAAATTCCTTTGGTGAATTTTATGGAAATCGCATTAGCAACTTTATTCCTTGGAGAGATCTTTCAAATGAGGTATCATACATGTCAAATGAAGATAATGTGACCAAGTTACGACCCCAGAAATTTGGTTGCCAAAGTAACCCCAATGGGGCCCATAAACTCTTGGTGTTACATCTCCTCGTATTAGGGTTTTGGTTGTTCATGGTTTTCTCTTATTTTTCAATAATAAAAAGGCCCTTGAGCCTCATTGCAAGTAAGTTTAGAGGCATGTAGCTGCCACATCTCTTCTCAGATATAAGTTACCATCACTAGAGCTAGTCCTATTTCCATTATGTTTGTAAGCATATTTCACTATTTGATATTAATCAAATGAAGTGTTATTTCTGCTGCATCTCTGTATTTATGGTTATATTTGTAATTTATTGTGTTCTCGTTTAAATCTAAATCAGTGGTATCAAAGCAGTCTGCTCTTTCTCTATTTTTATTTGCATCTACTCAATGAGGTTGGGATATAAGGAGTTAGGTATCTATCTGGTTGAACCTTTGCAAGATCAACCTCACAAACCCTGATGGACGCCCATGGGGGAAGAAAAGAAAGAAGAGGGACCAGGAGATCCTATGAAAATATTGCTCGAGGAGGCCCTCGAGAAACAAAGGAATGCGATGATGGATAAATTTTCCCATATCATTCAATGGTTGCCCACCAACGGTGAATCAACATCAAGAAACTACTCTAGAGGCTCCACACATTTTAAGGTACAAGTAAAATTTGACATTCCCATATTTGAGTGCCAAATAGATTCAAATGATCCAGGTGGATATTGGTGACCACCTGCCAAGTCCACCTGGACCCCCGCCATTGTCTTTCTCAGCATTTTCAGTTTCCTTAATTGTAGCACAACTTACTATTTTTAGCAGTTTTTCGGGTCCTGAACTTCCGGAGCCGTTTTGAGGCCCTAAACGACGTTTTTTGGGGAATCCAGGGGCAAATGATAGTGCTCGGATAGATCTTTCTAGTGAGCTATTGTACGCGTCAAACGGAGATCATATGCCAAAGTTACGACCCCGGGAAGTTGATGTACCAATTTACCCCAAACGGGGCCCACATTTTTGGCGTTTCATCTCCAAGGGTTAGGTTTTGGAATGTGAAGGGTTTTTCCATTGTTTCTCAACAATAAATAGGCCTTCGAGCCTCATTGTAACACAGTTGAGAGGCATGTAGCCATCACATCTCTTCTTAGAGATAAGCTACCATCGCCCTAGCTGATTTATTTCCATTTCTGATTGTAAGCATATTTCAGTATTTTTCCATTAATGAAATGAAGTATTATTTCCGCTGCATCTTTGTGTATATGGTTATCTCTGTGATTTGTTGCGTTCCTGTTTAAATCCGGATCAGTGGTATCAGAGCGGTCTGCTTTTTCTCGGTTTTTCTTTGCATGTCCCCAACAAGGTCGGGATATAAGGAGTTAGGGCTTGAACTGGTTGAACCTTTGCAAGACCATCCTCGCAAATCCCGACGGCCTCCCATGGCGGACGAGAAGAAAGATGAGGGGGCAGGAGATCCCATCAAAATCTTTCTCGAAGAAGCCCTCGAGCGACAACAGAACGCGATGATGGACAACTTTGCCCAGATCCTTCAGCGGCTACCTAGAAGCGGCGCATCGGCTTCCAGCAGCTACTCTGGAAACGCCACACCCTTTAAGGTACAATTTAATTTTGAAATCCCCATATTCGAGGGTCAGATAGACGCAAATGTCGTAGATAAATGGTTAAATCTGTTAGAGGGTTATTTTTCTGTTCATGAATTTTCGAATCGGGAAAAGATTGTTTTTTCTCTTCTCAAAGCAGCCCCCCACGTCAAGGACTGGTGGGAAACCTACTGCGAGAAGAAGGATGAAAGTACTGGCTCATTATTTTCAGCCGCACCCACCTGGGATTCGTTCCGGGATGCCATCAAGGAGCAATACTACCCTGTCGGAAGCTATGAGGATGAATACATAAAGTGGACCATGCTGCGACAGGGAAGGGACCAAGACGTGCCGGAGTTCACAAATCTTTTCCATACCCTTCGCACAAAGTTGGGTATCAAGGATTCAGAGCAACATTTGATACTCAAATACCATGGCTGCCTGCACAAGTACATCCAGGAAGAAATACAATTCCTAAACATCCCCTCGCTCGGCGCAACATACCGATATGCCGTCAAGGTCGAGCAGAAGTTTAAACAAAAGAAGCGAGACTTTGGATCTGCGAATCCAAAACAGGGGAAATGTGCCCCTAAACCACAGAACAAAGGACAAAGCCAAGGCGGGATAGCCCAAGACAACCAGCCGAAGCTGCAAGCAAAGAACAGCGCCGCGAAGCCGAGAAAGGACACTGGAAAATGGTGCGAGTTCCATAAGAGCTCCACTCACAATACAAGTGAGTGTCGGGCCAAGCAGTCACTGGTGGCTGAGCTAAAGGTTTTAGAATTAGATGCATGTTCTGACTCTGAGTCAGAACCCAATAAGGGGTCTGAAAAAGGGAAGCAGGTCATTGATGCGGATCCCAGCGCCACTGTTGCTACCGCAAAGATCCAGAAAAATGAACCCGAAGATCCAGAGGAGGAGGAGCGTCTCTTCCACTCCCAGATGTGGGTAAAGGGCTCCCCGATACAGTTCATTGTTGATAGCGGGAGTCAAAAGAACCTCATTTCGGCATAGGTCGTGAAGCGGTTGGGCTTACCGACCACAGCACATCCACAACCATACACCATTGGGTGGCTTCACCAAGGACGAGATCTTCGCGTGAGCCGGCAGTGTCGCCTTCCATACAACATCAAGCCCTTCACGGATGAGGTATTGTGTGACATTGCTCCCCTTGAAGTTTGTGATGTATTACTAGGACAACCATACTTGTGGAAGCGACATGCTGTGTATGAATCAAGGCCCCGTGCTGTTATTGTTACATTGGGAAATAAGTTGTTCAGGATACCAGAGGTAGCACCACCTGCTGCCCTCTCTTTGATTACTACGAAACAATGCAGTAAGATCATTTCCAAAACCAGGAAATTTGTTTTCCTGATGATACGCCCTCAAGGAAAGAAGAAGACAGTGGCCGCAGCCTCCAAACGGGGTCCCTCTGCACGACAACTACAGATGGACAAGGTTGTGGAGGAGTACGAGGACATCTTCACCTCCCCGGCAGGGGTTCCTCTGCACTGTCAAGTCAAGCACTCCAACGATCTGACCCCAGGTGCGCCGCTACCCAATGGACCAATTTATCGGCGCTCCGTTCTGGAGAACGATGAAATCAAGAGGCAGATTCAAGAGCTCCGGCAGAAAGGTCACATCCGTCCGAGTTCATCGCCCTGTGGGAGCCCGATCGTGTTGGTACAGAAGAAGGATGGGACGTGGAGACTCTGTATTGACTATCGGGCGCTGAACAAGATCACTGTCCGTAATAGGTACCCGATCCCACGGATTGACGACCTCCTAGACCAACTAAAGGGGGCGAAATATTTCAGCAAGATCGATCTGAAGTCAGGATATCACTAGGTACCGATCGAACCCTCCGATGTGTGGAAGACTGCCTTCAAATCCAAGGAGGGCCTCTTCGAATGGTTGGTCATGCCGTTCGGATTGACGAATGCTCCTGCAACCTTTATGAGGCTAATGGATGACATCTTGTGGCCATTCACCAACTCCTTTGTAGTAGTATACTTGGATGACATTCTGATCTTCAGCCAGAGTTTGGAAGAGCACCTCCACCACATCCGACAGGTTCTCCAAACACTGCGGCAACACAAGCTGTGTGCCAATTTGGAGAAATGCACTTTTGGCATGACCTTGGTTCAGTATCTGGGATACATCATTGATGAACAGGGGGTGCATGTCGATCCAGCCAAGATACAAGTCATTCGGGATTGGCCCTCTCCAACCACTCTAACAGAGCTCCGCAGCTTTCTAGGTCTTGCCAACTTCTACCGCAGGTTTGTGTTGGGGTTTTATCATATTTCTTGGCCCTTGAGTCAAGTCACCAAGGGCGGGGCGAAAGCAAAATTCTTTTGGTCTGAATCTCAACAGAAGGCATTTAGGGAGTTGAAGGATCGCCTCTGCACGGCACCAGTGCTCGCGTTACCAGATTTACAACAACCATTTGAGGTCGAGACAGATGCCTCTGACTATGCTATTGGGGCAGTCCTTACTCAACATGGACATCCAGTGGCATATCACAGTGAAACATTGTCAAACACAGTCCGGAAGTACCCCACTTATGATAAAGAGATGTATTCCATTGTACAGGCCTGCCGACAATGGAAGCATTACATTTTGGGGAAGGAAATGGTCATCCACACAGACCATCGACCTCTGCAGTTCATGCAGACCCAAGGGAAATTGCAGAATGATCGCCATCAGAAGTGGTCTACATACCTGCAACAGTTTCACTTGAATATCAAGTATAAAAAGGGCAGCACCAATAATGTTGCAGATTGCCTCAGTCAACCACCGATCATGGCGCTAACCACCGTGCTCAACTCTTGTGGGCACGAGACTTCTGATTGGCCACTTCTCTACAAAAGCGACCCAGAATTCGGCCACACATACCAGACACTCTTGGAGGGTCGGCATGTTGCAGATTTTCACCTCCAGGATTCCTTATTATGCCACCTCGGTCACCTTTGTGTTCCTTCAAGCTAGCGTGCCAAGATGATTTGAGAAGCACACTACAGTCGGGCTGCTGGGCATTTCGGGGTCGAGAAAACAGTGGCAGTACTGCAAAATTATTTCTATTGGCCGAATCTTCGACAGGATGTTGGGAAGTACATCCGATCATGTACTGCCTGTGCCATTGCCAAACCAGCCATTAAGAAGCACAGCCTCTATACCCCGTTGCCTACCCCTAGTCGACCGTGGGAATCCATCTCCATGGATTACATGTCAGGCCTTCCTTCCACTAAGCATGGCAATGACTGTGTTTTTGTGGTCGTCGACAGGTTCTCGAAGATGACCATTATGATGGCCTGCAAGAAGAATATCACAGCAGAAGCCACTGCTAAACTCTTCTTTGAACGAGTGTGGGTGCACTTTGGGATCCCACAGTCTATCATCTCAGATCGGGACAGTCGGTTTCTCAGCACATTTTGGTCCAGTCTCTGGTCAATGCCGGACACCAAACTCACGAAGTCCACAGCCTTCCATCCTCAAACTGATGGCCAGACAGAGGTTGTCAATAGGATGATTGTGCACATTCTGCGCATGTATAACTCCAAGCATCCACGCACATGGGACGAGAGCCTCCCCTATGTTCAGCACAGCTACAACCGAGCTCTTCACAGCTCCACTGGCCATAGCCCTTTTCAGGTGGGTTTGGGATTCCAGCCACTATGCCCCATTGATGTGGCCATGCCACTTGCAGCTACTCACATGAATTCAGCTCATGTCCAGTCCGAAACAGATAAGGCCACCAGCTTCATTGAGCGCATCCAACATATTCGCCAGCAGGTCCATGACATTCTTGAGAAATCAAATGCCAAGTACAAGCAGCGACATGATCAACATCGGGTGCCACACAAGTTTCAGGTGGGCGACAAAGTCTGGTTGCATTTGCAAAAGGAACGCCTTACTGGAGCCTATCGGAAATTGATACCACTCCGATATGGTCCTTACACCATTACTAAGGCTATGGGAGACAATGCATTTGAGCTCAGCATTCCCCCATTCCTTGGCCTGCACCCAGTGTTCAATGTGGACCGCCTTCGGCCATACTTTCCACCATTGCTAGACACATCCGACATTGCAGAACAACTCAAACCCACAGAATTAAATCTAGATTGCATGGAACAAGCTGCAACTGATCGGATCATGGACACACAGATCAAGAACACTCGCCAACAGAATATCCAACTGTATCGAGTTGTCAAAGCAGGCCAACTACTTCAGCAGGGCAAGTGGCTCACCCGAGAACAAGTTCAGCAGAAGTTTCCTCATCTCATGGAGGAGCTCAACGCAATGGGGACCATTGCTTCCTAAGGGGGGAGGAATGATCCAGGTGGATATTGGTGGCCACCTGCCAAGTCCACCTGGACCCCCACCATTTTCTTTCTCAACATTTTCAGTTTCCTTAATTGTAGCACAACTTACTATTTTTAGCAGTTTTTCGGGTCCTGAACTTCCAGAGCCGTTTTGAGGCCCTAAACAACGTTTTTTGGGGAATCCGGGGGCAACATGGGTCCATGGAATGGACCGATGTTTCCCGTTCCAACAATGATAGTGCTCGGATAGATCTTTCTAGCGAGCTATTGTACGCATCAAACGGAGATCATATGCCAAAGTTACGACCCCGGGAAGTTGATGTACCAATTTACCCCAAACAGGGCCCACATTTTTGGCGTTTCATCTCCAAGGGTTAGGTTTTGGAATGTGAAGGGTTTTTCCATTGTTTCTCAACAATAAATAGGCCTTCGAGCCTCATTGTAACACAGTTGAGAGGCATGTAGCCATCACATCTCTTCTCAGAGATAAGCTACCATCGCCCTAGCTGATTTATTTCCATTTCTGATTGTAAGCATATTTCAGTATTTTTCCATTAATGAAATGAAGTATTATTTCCGCTGCATCTTTGTGTATATGGTTATCTCTGTGATTTGTTGCGTTCCTGTTTAATTCCGGATCAGCAAACGCCATAGATAAATGGTTAAATATGCTAGAAGGATATTTTCCTATTCATGTGTTTTCTAGTCGAGAAAAGATTTTTTTTTCTTTTATCAAAGTTGCCCCCCATGTCAAGGATTGGTGGGAAACCTACTGTGAGTAAAAGGTTGAAAGTACAACCTCACTACTTTCAGCCGCTCCCACTTGGAATTCATTCTGGGACACTATCAAGGAGCAGTACTACCTTGTCAGGAGCTATGAGGAAAAATACATAAAGTGGACCATGCTGTGGCAGGGAAGGAACCAAGATGTGTTGGAGTTTACCAATGTTTTTCATACCCTTTGCACGAAGCTGGGTATCAAGGATTCTAAGATACATTTGGTACTCAAGTACCATGACTGCCTACACATATACATATAGGATGGGATGGAGTTCTTGGACATCTCCTCGCTTGGCACGACATACCGATACACTGTCAAGATCGAGCAGAAGTTTAAACAGAAGAAGCGAGACTTTGGATATTGGAATCTGAAGTAAGGGAAAGGTGCCCCCAAACCACAGAAAAAGGAAAAATCCAATGTGGGACAACCCAGGACAACTCGCCAAAGCTAGAAGCAAAGGAAAACACTACAAAGCTTAAGAAGGACACGGGAAAGCGGTGTGAGCTCCATAAGAGCTCCACTCACAACACAAGTGAGTATCAAGCCAAGTAGTCACTAGTGGTCAAACTTAAGGCTTCAGAATCAGAGGCATGTTCCGACTCTGAGTCAAGACCCAACAAGGGGAATGACAAAGGGAAGAAAATATGATGAGGAGCCCATCGCCACCGTTGCCACCAAGAATATCCAAAAGGAGGAACCCAAATATCCAAAGGAGGAGGAGCATCTCTTCCACTCCTAGATGTGGGTAAATGGCTCCTCGCTACAATAAATTGTCCACAAGAACCTCATTGAGGAAGAGGTCGTGAAGCAGTTGGGCTTACTGACTACAACACACCCATAATTATACACCATTGGGTGGCTTCACCCAAGACGAGATATTTGCATGAGCCAACAATGTCTCCTTCCATATAGCATCAAGCCCTTCACAGATGAGGTATTATGTGACATTGTTCCCCGTGATGTTTGTGATGTATTATTAGGTCAACAATACTTGTGGAAGTGACATGTTGTGTATGATTCAAGGCCTCACGTTGTTATTGTTACCTTGGGAAATTAGTTATATAGCATACCTGAGGTAGCACAGCCTACTTCCATCTCTCTAGTTACTACAAAACAATGGAGTAAGCTCATTTCCAAAACTGGGAAATTTGTTTTCTTGATGATACCCCCTCAGGTAAAGAATAAGAGGGTGGCCATGAACTTTAGACAGGGCCCCTCAACATGACAACAACAGATGGACAAGATCGTGGAGGAGCACAAGGACATCTTCACCTCCTCTGCAGGGGTGCCTCTACAATTTTAGGTCAAGCAATCCATTGATCTTACCCCAGGTGCATCGTTTCCCAATGGACAAATCTATTGGCGCTCCATTCTAGAGAACGATGAAATCAAGAGGTAGATTCAGGAGCTATTGTAGAAAGGTCACATCTGGCTGAGTTCATTGCCCCGTGGGATCCCGATCGTGATGGTACAAAAGAAGGATGGGACTTGGAGACTCTGTATTGACTATCAGGAACTGAACAAGATCACTATCCAGAATAGGTACCATATCCCACAGATTGATGACCTTCTGGACTAGCTCAGGGGGGGAAATATTTCAGTAATAGCGACTTGAAGTCCATACATCACTAGGTACCAGTCGAACCCTCTAATGTGTGTAAGATAGTCTTCAAAGCTAAGGAGGGCTTTTTGAATGATTGGTTATGCCTTTCGGGTTAACGAATTCGCTTGCAACCTTCATGAGACTGATGGATGACATCTTGCGGCCATTCACGAACTCATTTGTAGCGGTATACTTGGATGAAATCTTGACCTTTAGCTAGAGTTGGGAAGGGCACCTCCACCATATCTGATAGGCTCTCCAAACACTCCGGCAACACAAGTTGTGTGCAAATTCGGAGAAATGCACTTTTGGCATGACCCAGGTTCAGTATTTAGGATACATTATTGATGAAGTGGGGGTGCATGTGAATCTAGCCAACATCCAAGTCATTCGAGATTGGCTAGCCCCAACCACTCTGACAGAGCTCTGTAGCTTTTTGGGTCTTGCCAATTTCTACTGTAGGTTCATGTTGGGGTTATCTCATATCGCTTGGCCCTTGAGTCAAGTCACCAAGGGAGGAGAAAAAGAAAAATTATTTGGGTATGAATCTAAATAGAAGGCATTCACAAAGTTGAAACATCGTCTCTACTCAGCACCAGTGCTCACATTACTAGACTTGAAACAACCATTTGAGATCGAGACAGTTACCTCTAACTATGTTATTGGGGCAGTCCTTATTCAACAGGGGCATCCAATGGCATATCACAGTGAGACACTTTCGGACACAGTCCGAAAGTATCCCACTTATGACAAAGAGATGTATTCCATTGTGCAGGCCTTTCGACAATGGGAGCATTACATTTTGGGGAAGGAAATGGTCATCCACACAGACCACCAATATCTACAATTCATACAGACACAAGGGAAGTTGCAGAATGATCACCATTAGAAGTGGTACACATATCTGCAACAGTTCCATTTGAATATCAAGTACAAGAAGGGAAGCACCAATAATGTTCCAGACTACTGATGAGCACCAGTATTGTGGCAAGAATGTTGCAACTCTTGGAGCTACCAGCTTTACTTTATCAACCCGGGGTTCGTACAAACTTGGAGGTGAAAGTGTTGTATACACAAGTACAAGTGATGGTTCTGCCTTTTGTCACTATTTAACTGGCGAGAGACCACTAGGGTTTTGAATCCAAACTTCTATGGATTTAGAAGAAGCTTGATTGCTGATGAAAGAGAGAGAGATCTACTCTAGGAGAAAGTTTATCTACTGCAAATAAGGAAATTGATTGAAATCCTATGCTAAAAACACACCCTTCTCTAACTAACTCCTCATAAATTATGCTTTACAAAAATGCCAAACCAACATGTATGAAATGCTACTATCTGATCATGGAACTTCAAGACATCAAACATCAGTACTGTGCATGTAAAGGACTGAAATAAATCTGTTTTGTTCTTTTTATTCTTTTTCTAGAAAGTCAAGTGTAAACCATAATCTCTTTTGGTGATGTGGCAGGTGGTTTAGCAATGATGGTGGATGGTTGGGAGGTTTAGGAGATGATTGGAAGGTTTGGGAGACCCTTGGGTTACCTGGTGTGGCTTCCTAGAGGTTTTCCCTCAATTCAGCCTCAAAACAGCCCACTACAGGAAAACCTATAGGATGTACTAGAAACCTATAGGATGTACTAGAAACCTACATGATATAGCCAAGAGAAAAAACGATGGTTGCTGGAGGTGATGGAAGGCTTAGGGAAGGTGGTGGATGGGTGGAATGGAGTGTGAAAATGCCCAAGATCACTCAGAACTCAATACCAAGGTTAGGAGATGGTTGGATTCGCTCAACATTCTTGAAGGAATTTCTATGTAAAATGATGAGATTGGTGAAGATCTTGGTGAAAGAAAGGGATGATTAACAATGGGTGAAGTTGGGAGGTGGTTGCTTGATATGAGATCCCTTTAGATTTCAGAATCACCTACTCTGCATCAAACATTTATAATTTCCACAAAGTCATGTAAACAAGAAGAATTCTAACAAGCTAGAAAAGCATAATTTAATGAACTATTTGTCTACTTCATGCATGAAGAAAATTGCTGAACAAAATGGAATCATGGATGAGATATACTGAAACAATGAAGATGGAAGAGATGGAAACTAAATCCTACACTTGGAAAAATGGTCAAATGCTAGTTTAAGTATATTAAACTCTAAATCTTATAAAGAAATGGAAATTTGTCTTTTTGGAGCTGCTTAAGGGTCTTTTCCTCAAATCATGATCCCTAAGGGAAGAGGTGAGGCCAAGACACCCACTGATAGCTTCATGGTGCTCCTTTTATCTCTTCTACCCTGCTACTGAAGTAAAGCAAAAATGGAAGCAAACTAATAAACAACTAATCAAATCCACAATAATTGCAATGAAATACTTCTAGAGACAATTTGACCATGAATCTATGAAACTAAGCTTATCATACAGATACAAGAAGAGGAGCCTTTATTGCTAGGGTTGGGCCTAACCCAAGAGCTGCCCTCTATGTCAACTCAGTGCTGGATCAAGAAAAGGATGATTCTCATTATCAAAACATAAAATTACATCAATGTCTTCCACAAGTCTGGAGGTCGAAAATAACTAGTGTTTTTGCAACAAAAATTTGAATCCTAATGAGGCTCTAGGCCTCTCTACTTATACAACTGATGTCCCCAACGACTTTCTTAAATCTAGGTGGCTCAACTCCCAAACTCGAGATAAACTAACTCTTTTTCTATCACTTGCTCGGTTGCCTTTTGATCTTCATGACTTGGTTTCTTTCACTTTGAGCTGGTGTGATTAATGGAGGAATATTCGAGTGGGGGAGGAGTAAATGAGAAGGATTTACTTCCTAAAATCTCTCTCCCTTGTCCCATTTGAGTTTAAAACCTTATTCTTTCCAAAATTCCTTGATTTTCTCTTCCAAACCTGCATCCAATGCATATTAGTCCACTAGGCATAATATCTCACTTTAATTCATCTCATTAAAGAAAATATAATCAAAACATGTAATAAGTTGTGAGAAGAGTTGATTTGACTAAGATATGAGGTGAGTTAAGGCCCATATAATTACCCAATGATGAGGATCATCATCACCCCCCTATTGAAATTGTTTCTCATCTTCTGAGCAACTCAATCAATATCCATGTCTTTCATAGCTCTAGTGGCTTCCGTGACATTGCATGCCTCTGTTGTGGTTTCTTCTTCTTGTGCATAGAATCCTACCTTCTTTTCTACCTCCTCCCACTGCATTCTTTCTTCCTCTTCCTTCCTTCCTTCTAACATCCCCAAGAGCAGTGGGGCACTGAGTTTCAGGTCAATCTAATTGACTTTGAGCCTTTGGATGGATTGCTTATACATGGGTTTCCTTTTTAGTGATTCTCTCATCCGTTGAGGAAAGTGGTACTCTCTTATCTTCAAATAGTATGGCAATGTATTCCAACTCCTTAGGCAAGCTTGCATGTTGTCATCCCATAATAATCTGAACATCTCCTCAAAATGTGTAATTGCTTTCTCTTGGGTAGCAAGATACATGGGTGCAAGTTGAGGATCATTTGCAATTAAATTATGTGTACTTACGAGTTCCATTGGATTGGACTACTCATCTCTGATCATAAGAGGCTTTGTTTCTTCTCTTGCCAATACCTTCTTCATTTCTGCATCCCTTGCTTTGTTCATCCATGATGCCAAAGCCATCAACTGTAAATCCCCTAGCTTTGCATTAGGGTGCCATACATTCATGTCTGTCAAGGCCATGTTATGCAAATAAAAATCAGACATCTTGGCCCTATCTTCCAGTGTGCTTTGATCACAAAGATCAATGAAGTGTCTATAATCCTGGAATGGCATAGCGCCTCTTTGTGCTAGGGTCTTGATTTGGAACAATAGCCATTTTTCCTTAAGGTATAGTGCATAGGACTTAGCTGGCATCTTGCACTGGATTGCTTCCAAAGAGAGACTGCCCATGGATGCCAATTGATTCTCTCTTTCTTGCAGTTGTCCTTTCAACCATGTATTTTTTTCCTCTCACTTATTTTTCATGATGACCTTTATGTCCCTCAAGCTACTTAGCTCTCTGCCCATCACTTTGAGCTTCTCTTCCATGTGACCAATGTCCTCGACTCCCTTAGACTTGGCAATCTGCATCCACTTATGAGTTCTCTCTCTCTCTTTCTCAAGCTCAAAGAATAATGGAATGGCGAATTTTTGTGGAATGACCCTACGCCCCTCAATAAATTTGTAGTAGGAGTCAAGGTCAGGTTGAGGACTAGGCTCCTCTAGCTCTGGGTCCACTCTTTTTGGTTCTGACTGCTCACTTCTTTCCTCAACCAATTTTTGAGTTTCCTTTAGGTTTAGCACAATTTCCTGTAGGACTGCCTCTACTTCCTATAGGTCCTATTGTGTATCCTGTAGGATGCTTTTCCTTTGGATGAGGTAGACCTGGTCACAGGCCTTCTCACATACGTGATAGGATACATAGGGGAGGTTTGGTTTGAGGATCCTTCTTTTTGCGTTTTTATAGGAGGAGCCATCTTCTCCTGCTGTTTAGGTGAGTCCTCAATAACAATGGGAACCTTTGTTGGAGTTTGGGGTTTTCCCTACCTTATCCTTGTGTTTTTCCTTGTTCTGAAGTATAAGGGGGTCTGCCTCTGTCTTTTTCCTTTTTGTTTGATAGGGTTGATAAGGGTAGTGAGGGCAATTGTTTCCTCTCTCTCAGTTGGTTCTGGAGATAGCCTAGGTGACTCCTCTTTTCCATTTCCCTTTTCCTCTATGTTTTTACCCTATTCTCCTCCTTCTAGATTCTCATCTTGTTTATCAGTCTCCTCCTTGACATCTTCCTATGTTTCCTCATCACCTTCCTTCTCTTTCTCCTCTTCTTCCTCCTCATCTATCTTATCTTCATCCCTCTCTACTTCTTCTCCATCTTGTCATGCGGAAAGAGTCAATTTTGCGGACAAAACCGACCTCCCTAGAAAACAAGGCTTTTCTAGTGACAAACAAAACAATCAAGCACTATCTTTCCCTAAATATGCATTTAAAATAAAAGCAACCAGGTGTTTAAGGCTTACCTTTAGTCCAACGCTGTTTGTAGTAGCCAAGCCTCTTCGATCCAGATGAGCTCCTTCTCCTCGAAGCCTGCATACACTAACAAGCAAACGATTACATAGCACCTGAATAACTCATATAATAAAACATATTCATCATAAAGACCAAGGAGTTTATGAAACAAATTATATATAACAACTTGTTGAGAAAAATGAACTTAATTTTATTAATTGGAAACAAAGAAACCTTACAACCAATGCCTTGGTGTTGTGCAGGTCCCTCCCAGGGTCCAGCAAGAGTTCTCCTCTACTTTGATTAGCTCACCCACTTCCAAATGAAGCTAAGAAAGGAATGTGATCTCTCCTCTCAAGCTCTATAAGGGAGTCCTAATTTCAACAGCATCTACCTTTAGGAATGTTCAGCTTTCAACCTCCTTTACCTCTGGCCCAATGCCTGTATTTATAATGCTTTGGAGGAAGTTAAACAGGTCCACCATCAATGGGATAAGCCCCTCTTTCAAAGCGATAGTTCCCCTCTTCATGGGATAAGTTCCTCTTTCATTGGGATGCATGAACCATCTGGAGGCGCTCAACCCACGTCAAACCATCTTCTAGAATGCTCTAGAATCGATCGCAAGTAAGTTTTTTGAAGTAAAACTTGCGCCTTTTGACTTTTACAGGGGTACGCACCCACCCCTTTATAGACAGAGCATACAAGTATGCAGGTATTATGTACTTGAGGTGCGTGCACGCAGGTAAGAGTAAGAGAAAGTGCAGAACCAGAGTTATATTGATTTTTTAAAGGCTTTCTCTCTTTTTTGGAGTTTGACATGAGGAGCAGAGGTATAAGACTTGCCAAGGAGGACAGTATGGTTATTGATGGAGCCATACTGACTGCAAATAGTCATGGTGACAAATTTTAGTGTAACACATCTATTTCAGTTTCTTCCTCATATTTTTCACTAAAAATAGGACTAATGTCATATTTGAGGGCTTTGATATCCTCCTTTGTCTGCATGTCTCTGAAAATTTCCCATTGGATAGGAATTCTCAGGTTGTGGAGGGCATCTTCTATGATGATTCTAATTAACCCATGGTGGGCTAACTATTGGTGGTTTCCCTCCTGCACCTTTATGCTTGTATCTATCAGTGATTGCAGAAGGAAGTATGGTAGGCTGAGCCTATGGTGAGGAGGTGTTTCTACTCCAAACCTCAATTCTTGAAGAAGCCTAAAGTAATGCCCATAAACCACACTATACCTACCTTCACATGATATGTATTTAATAAGGTGGTAGCTTACCTCATTCTAGGGGTATGGTAGGCTTGTTCTCTTTACTCCATTTTTTTCCTCAATGGGCTCTTCTCCCTCTAAAAAGAACTTCTTCTTGGCAATCTCGCTATCTCTATTGTTTTCCTTTCTCCAAGGCACTCCTAGGGGAAGTGTGGTAATCCTGCTTATGAGTTCATGGGTGAGCTCTTGTTGGGTTGTGTTATATTCTTTCCATGACTAGCCTACATAGTTAACCGGGGGGTTAGACGGGGGGTGGAGGCCCCCCTTTGTTGCGTTGATTGTGCAGTGGGGGGGTCACAGGGGGTTTGAGGTGGGTGGGTAGCCCCCCTCTATGGGGTCCAGGGCAGCGCCTCGGGGAAATTTTTTTTGGACCCTATATTAGGTTAGGCAGACATACCTATGGTTTTGTGCATGGTTTTCACACATGGTTTTGGACGTGCTGGTTTTCGGTCAATGGTATTGGATGCTTCGGCATGTATAAATATGTATTGTAACAGTGAAAGGAACATAATGAAAAATCAATCTGGTAGTCCTGGTTTTGGGATCCAGGGGAAAATCTCTGTGTATATGTGTTTTATGCGTTATGCTCTCGCATTGTTTATTTTCTATGTTTTAGAATTCGTGTGCAGGTAATTTTTGTACTGGGTTAAAACCTAAATTTGGTATCAAATTTGTTTTGGCTTCAAGGGGACACCTTTGTTGCTGAGGGGTTTCGCTCAGGCCTGTGGTAGACCCTGTTCAGTGGGAGATCTGTGGGATCGATTCTGGTGGTGAAAGAAGATGGCGAGCAGTGGAAAGATAAAGATCGAGAAATTTAATGGGTAGAGTTTTGAGTTACAGAAACTCAAGATGGAGGATCTGTTGGTGGATAAAGATCAGTGGATTACAATAGATCTAGGTACTAAACCAATGGGACTGTACGATGAAGAATGGAAGAAGTTGGATTCGAAGGAAAAGAGCACAATACGATTGTGTGTCTCAGGTTCAATATTGCTAAATGTATCAGGGGAAGCTATGGTGAAGGATTTGTAGGACAAGTTAGGGACTTTGTACCAATCTAAGTCTCTGTTATCACTTAGGTTGTCCTTCTGGTCGGCATCAAAAGGATACAGCCGAGGTAACCACAGACCAATCTTTGGACTGCAGGTTCTAGCCCACCTGCAATCAGAGAGGGCTCTCTCTTTCTAATTTAGCTTTGTTGATAAGGTTCTTAGGCTAGTTATTAAGTTCAAGGGGTTTTGTTTTGTTTTTTGGTGGGAAGGATGATGCTTTCAAGTAAAGAGGCAGGGATAGCATGAAAGTTTTAGAACCATTGGGCGTGGAGTCAAGGAGTAGGACTGCTGGTGCATTTTCCTGGTCGCAAGAAGGAATATGGAGCAAGCTCGCTATATATGAAACAATCATTCAAGGTAAAAGAGATGGATTAAAGGCTAAGGAATGAGGGGCAATTAAGAATCTCTCATTCAGATTAGCAGAAAGAAGACAAATGAGCCCTATCTAGGAGCAGTTAAGAATTCCTAGATAACAGTCATTCATATGTGAAAATAGGTCAAACATGAGCCATAACAGAATTCATTTTCATGCCTAATTCAAGAGGAAAACATTAAGAAGCCACAAAAACTAAGCATAGAGTGCAACCAAGCAAATTCTAAACCAATCCTTTGTTATGTGACCCGAGCATATGTGAAATCGAAATAATAGAGGTAAGGAAAACTTATTGATTCATATAGCAGCACAAGAATTTCGCATTTAATTCTTCAAACCATTAGACACAGAGCAGACAGTCATTCCTCCCAAGCTTTTGAGCAATCTTTGATTAAGTAAAACATCTCAGATATCTAGTGCGAGTCTCTAATGAGGATTATAAACCAACCAACCCTTTAAACAATACAGAGGGTCAGTATATATAGGGAAAATTGTCCAAAAACTAATCTATTACAGCCGACCTAAACAGGTCTGAATGAAAATGATTACTTTAACCTAATCTTATCCAGGAATAAATGCATGAAAATATCTTTGAGCTGCGCTGAGGGCAGCTGTATCAAAACTGAGTTAATGTCTGTCCTAGGTGACTCGGTGCAGTCCTCCTGTATTAATTGTGATTTGTCCTTTATCTCCACCTCTAACTTGGTTTTGCTGCTGTTTTGCTGGCATTAATGTGCACTAATCCCGACCAAATAGGCTTTTAAATGGCCTTAACTGCTTTGCTGACTTTGATGAAGGTTTTTAATTTTCACCTGATTTGATGTTGCTGAACTGATACTCTTTGTCGCTTCCTGATACTCTTTGGTGCTGATCCTGGAGTCTTTAATATCTTCTGAATGGTTTAGACTGTCCCATCGATCCTTCATGGCAGTTGTTTGGCCTTCTGTTGCTTTAAAAAGTGTGTTTTCCCCTTTCTGAATGCTTCGCAAAGAAAAACGGGTCATTCTGCACCTTTCGGGCTTTCTGGGAGCTGCGCGATGAGGGGATTTCCATTTTGGCCCATTTACCGTAGCCGCGCATGAAAAATTGCCTTAGATTTTGAATCCGGGCTTCCTAAGCACGATTTTCGCCTTTCGCGCCTTTTTGAGTGATGACGTCAGCGTGACGTCAGCATGACATCAACGTGTGGGACCCAGTACGACGGGTGATGTGGTGGGATGACGTCAGTTGATGACGTCAGCAGTACAGTGGGTGACGTGGTGGGATGACATCAGTTGATGACGTCAGCAGTACGACGGGTGATGTGGTGGTACATGGTGGCAGTGACGTGGCAATGGTGAGTTGGCAGTATGGTGGCAGGAGGCCGACGCAGGCAGATGACGCAGCAGGATGACATCACTCGGCAGAGGACGGGGTGCCGACATCACCCAGGGGAGGGCTGTTTGGTGGTTTCGGGCGCACCGCCTTTGCACTGGAGTGGTTTGGGAGGAGGGGGCTCCGCCACACCTGGGAGGGCGACGCGTGGTGGGAGTACGACGAGAAAACCGCCCATCTCCCGGACGCTAAACATCGGCGGCTTCGGAGATGAAAAGGCCTGCCCGCTGTTGATTTGGGGCACGGGCGATCGGACGGTTGGCGGGACGGGTAAGGTGGCGGAGGGATAAGGGACGGGGCCCGCGCACCTTTTGATAAATTTATTATGTGACGGGGGGGTTTAAAACATTAGGGAAGTGGGTTATGGGGTTATAAACGAGCGGGGGTTAAATGTTTTGAGCAAAACCTTAGGATAAGGGTGGAAAAGTGGGTTTTATACATGGTTTTCACACCGGGGTTAAAGTTCAATGTTTATTCAAACATTTTAACACTAAAATTTAAACAATCAGCAAGAGGGGGTGAGAATGATGAAATGTTTATGGGTAAAGGGGAAAGAAAAGGTTATTAACTTAACCAGATGTCAAGTTAATCCCAGGGTTTGGACGTGGAAGGCTAATGTCAAGGTCCAGGTGAACTCAGCATTTCCCAAACTTGATATTATATGGCTATAGTGCTAGGGAGGGGGTATTTAATATTTTTGGGATTTTATATATTTTGCATAATAGGGGATAAGGGAATAGACTAGGGAGTTAGATAATAGAGTTAGGAGTTAATATGAAAATGACCAGAAAGCGCTAAGTATGGGACCTTAGGCTATTTTGGGGAAAAAGTGACTCATAGAGTGAAACAACAGTACTCCTAAGCAAAGAGAACCTTCACTTAGGCCAATATAATGGAAAATGATGAAACTAAGAGGAATCAAGTAGATCTTGACCTCTTCAGGGAAGTTAGTAAGTGATTTGGGAAAGAAGAAGAAGGGGAAGTTAGTAATGTCCAGTTTGAGCTCCTCCAAATGGAAAACTGCCTCCAACTTGTGATCTGAATAAATATGACACTTGACAACAAGAAATGGATCACAAGTCATGATTCTGCAACTACATAGCTACCTACCTAGCCTACCTTCCTAACATTTTTTCTTCTTTTTGGTGGGTGCACTTAGACTTGCAGACCCAGCTTCACAATTTTTCTTTTGACTGTCCTCTTATCTAAATCTACACTTATTTCTACCAAGGGCCCAGATTAAGCAGTTGGGCTCCTTTGGTTCTCTACCTATCTATAAATCTGCCAAGATTAAGCTGTTTGGACAGATATCATTCTCTATATTCTAAAACAAGAAATTGAAACTTAGGGAGGCCATGATTAAGCTATTTGGCCTTCCCTTAACTGAAAAACTTTTCAAAAATGAAATAACTCATCAAAGTTAGAATACAATAGTGGTATTTAGACTAGCACACTTTCACGGCCTCTTCTGGAAATATGGAACCTTGCAGCATGAAAGATGACATATTTGGCATGTAAAAATGTCAATCATGAAATATGAACACCTGTTGCAACAGGAGGCTAACAGTGGCTCCACTTGGGGATGGCTTTTCCTTGTGAAAAGCCGAGAACAACAGGTCAGACTGCCTTGATCTTCTGTTGTTGCTGTAGACTAGAAACACTTCTTTGTGCTGACTGTTAGATAATCAAAACTTTGGAATAAGAATGGTACTTTCCCTCAACTGAATTGATGTGAACTATGAAGCACTGCCTGCTTTCTTCTACGTGCTTGATGTTATGTACAGTATTGCTTGAGCATTGTGCCTTTGAAAAATAGAGATCAAAAACTGATGGGTTTGCTTTAGCTCTGGTCTAGAAGCAGTTGCTGATGTGAAATTTTAAAAAATGCTCCTCTCTTATTGATACTGTTTGACTGAAGACTGCAAGCTGCCCACTGTTTGCTTTCACCATAAATTTCTGTGATATGACAGTGCTACTCTTGCTGTTTTTCTGAAATTAATGCAGAGACAAAGCTTTTAAAAGTGGAGTATTTGCATTGGCTGTATCTTCACAAAATTTACTGCTGTTCCTATAATAATCGGTCTGCTTATATAAAAATTAAAACAGGGTGCTGATATATACAAATATTACTGTACAAGAAATATATATAGAGCTGTATTGTATCCCTTTAAAAGGGATCATGGTAATGTTTCAGCATACGGTCATTAACAGGGCCTTCTTCAGCAGTGCTGCCCTCTATATATTTGAGAAAATATGTGTTATTTCCCTGAACAACAGAAATAACGAATGGCCCTTTCCATAAAAAATCAAATTTTGCATGTTTTCCCTTGTCTTCTCTTTGTGAGTCCCACCTTAGAACTTTGTCACCAATATAGAAATCCTCAGCCTTAACTCTCTTATCAAACATCTTTTTGAGCTTTTCTTGCAAAATTTGAGCTCTGTCATAGACCTGTTCTCTGGTTTGCTGAAGATGAATGGTCTGATTAATTCTTCTTTGAATGTCATTTGGTTCAGCCTGAATCTCCTGTAGTAGTCTGATAGTAGGGATGCCCAAGGATGAAGGAAATCTGGCCTCCATGCCATATACTAGCTCATAAGGGCTCATCCCAATGGATCTCTTTGTTGAAAGTCTGTCTGCCCATAGGGCATTTACCAGCTTTTTGTGCCAGTTCTTCTTGTTTTCTTCTAGCACTTTCTTTATGATGTTGATGAGGCTTTTGTTGGATGATTCGGCCAAGCCATTACCTTGAGGGTAATAGGCTGTAGAGTGGCCCAAGGTAATATGAAATTGGTGGCAAAAATTGATCATCTTTTTGGATTTGAAGGCAGCGGCGTTGTCAGTAATGATTTTCTCAGGGCAGCCAAATCTAGAAAGGATATTGCACTCAAGGAATTGGATAATGATGGTGTCATTGGCTTGCCTACATGGGATGGCTTCAACCCACTTGGTGAAATAGTCAGTGGCTGTTAGGATCCACTTGTGCTGGCCTGAGGAAGAGGGATGGATTTCTCCAATGAAGTCAAGACCCCATTGTTGAAAAGGTTTTTCGGTTGAGATGGGTTTCAGGGGCAGGGGAAACAACATTCTTTTGCCCTCAAAGATTTGGCATTTGTGACATGACATGGCAAACTTCTTTACATCTGCAAAAAGAGAGGGCCAATAGAAACCAGCCCTTAAAATTTTATCAGCAGTGGACTTCCAATATAGATGTCCTCCACAGTCACCTGCATGGAATTCTTTCTTGACATTGTTAGTTTCATTTATTATTAAACAATTAAGCAATATACCTTGATGATTTTTCCAAAATAATGCACCATCTATGACACAAAACTTTGAAGCCTTCATTCTTAAAAATCTTTTCTTAGTTCTGGACAATCCTGGGGGAGAAAACAGGTTTAACAAAACAAAGCATATATCAGCATACCATGGGGATTACAAAAAGGTTTCACTGATCTGTGGAGTCACCAGCTCCTGTTCATTGTCCAATTGGTTAATGTCTAAGGCTTGGAAGTTTGTTTCGGACATCAGTTTGGCTAAACCTTGTCCCTTTATCAGTTTGGTTGGTTTTATTTCTATGTCATATTCAAGGATGTTTGCAATCCACTTGCCTCTTTTTCCTTCTAATCCCTCTTGGGCCAATATGTCTTTTACAACAACATTTGGGACATAGGCAATCACATGTGAATATAAAATGTACACTCTGAAATCCTTGATGGCCTTAACAAGGGCATAGTCCTGCTTCTCCATGATTCAGTATTTCAAAGGGGCGTCTCTTAAGGCTCGGCTGAAAAATGCAATTGGCTTTTTAGCTCCCTGTTCATCCTTTTGCAAAAGGACAGCAGCTATAGTGTGATCAGATGCAAAAGAAAAAATGATAAAGTCTTTGTCAAACTGTGGACTTGTGAGGACAGGGGCTTGGGTTAAGGCAGATTTTATGCTCTTAAACGCCTGTTTGGTTTCAAGAGACCATTTTACCTTGGCATCCTTTTTTAACATGTTGCTTAACATTCTTATCAGCTCAGCTAGATTTGGAATAAATCTCCTTAGAAAACTGATCTTTCCAAGAAATGCTTGTAGCTCCTTTATGTTTCTTGGATATGGGATTTGGAGGATGGCTTGGATTCTTTCAGGATCAATTCTAATCCCATCTTTTGATATGATGTGGCCAAGTAGTTTGCCTTCTTCAATGCCAAAGAGAGACTTCTTGGGGTTCAAGGAAATGCCATATTTCCTACATGTTATGAATATTTGCCTCAAGTGTTTGAGGTGCTCTTAATCAGATTTGGAAAATGGGGTCAAGTCATCAAGGTAGACAACTAGGAAATCATGTATTTCTTTGGCAAATGCAATATCCATTGCCCTTTGAAAGGTAGCACCAGCGTTTTTAAGTCCGAATGGCATCTTCACATACTTAAATGTTCCCCACGGTGTGGTAAAGGCTGTCTTGTCTTGGTCATCCAGGTGAACCAGTATTTGATTGAAACCTGAAAAACCATCTAGCAAAGAAATTCTAGATGATCCCACTACTCTTTGTAGGATGTGGTCCATTTTGGGCAAAGGATAGTGGTATTTTAGGGAGACTTGGTTTAAATTTTTCAGATCTACACAAAGTCTAATCTCAGTTGTCTTCTTTCTTGTGGGAACAAGATTGGATACCCATTCAGAAAATCTGATGGGTGCTATGATACCTGCTTCAAACATTCTTCTCACTTCCTTTTCAATCAAAGGGAGAAGCATGGGATTGATTCTCCTTAGTTTCTGTTTGAAGAGCTTTTGGTTTGGTTTTAAGGGGATGGTGTGTTGGATTACTGAGCTATCATAGGATTTCAAATCCTCATAACTCCAAGCAAATACATCTTGGAATTATTTGAACAAATCAACATATTTAGGCTTCTGATCAGGTGGCAAATTTTTAGATAGTTTGATCATTTTGGGCTTCTCTGCTGTCCTGATGTTATGTTCTTCTATAGCAGCATTTAGGGGTTGCATTTTCGGTTTCTTGGGAACATCATTAGCATCAAACATGTCTTCCAGCGGAGTGAGGCCAGCAGGGAGTAAGTTATCTTTTAGATCAACTATCTCGGCCTCTGTTTCGGCTATTTCCTCCAAATGCATCAATTTCAGTTCTTCTATATTTGTGTTATCAAAAACAGTTGGGTTCAGCATTCGTTTGGCCGTTATAGGTGTTATAGCCTGCTGATTTTCATTGGTTTGTTGTTGTTCATCCGTCATAGCATCCATGTCAATGTTAATATTTGAAAACTCATGCTCAAGGGTGAGGAAATTGTTAATCTGGGCATCATTCTCGAACACTTGCCAATCTTTAACATTATTTGGGACAGCGGGCCTATGTTTTATTTCAGCAGTGAAATGATGATTTGGTTCAAAGGGAAGCTTGCATGTACTAGCAAAAGTGGCCAGGTTGTGTGCATGAATGTTATGCTCTCCTGAAATCTTGGCAAGCTTGGGTTCAGTGAATGTGTTGAGTATACTAATGGCAGCAGTCCTATAGGCCCTCATTCTATTGTCATTGGTAAAAAAATTACCTTTCATCTGTTGTATGATTAAATCAGAGTCACCTAAAATGGATACTTTTGCAGCTCCTAGGGCTTTGAGCAGTTTAAGACCTAAGAGGAGAGCCTCATACTCGGCCATGTTATTAGTGCATTTGAAATTTAGTCTGTAGGCATGGCCTTCTGCATGGTTGTTCTGTGTATTGTGAATCCAGACACCTGCCCCTGCTCCTAACTTGTTGACAGAGCCATCAAACTCTAAATACCATACGATTTCTTGCTTGTGGTTAGTGTCAAGAGTTTCAGTCATTCTTGCAGTGGACAGATTTGAATTTTCTGTTTGGGGAGGTTCTTCTTGTAAGATGGTTGCCTTGATTGTTTTGACAATTTTATCAGTATGGGCAACCGATTCTTCGTTGATGTGTGTGTTCATTTCTAAAGCTAACGGCTTGTCATCAATGGGAGGACTTATTTCATCATTAAATAAAATAAAAGAATCCATATCATAATGGATTGAGTAAATGGGAAAATTTTTAGGCTTGCTCTCACTAGTTACCACATATTTCATCAGTGTTTCTCTATACAGTCTCTTTGGTTTCCCAAAGACAGATATAGTGGCATAAGAGAGGTCTAATTGGAGGGATCCTTGGAGTTTTTCTCCCCAAGATCTTGACAATAACATGCCATACTTTGGTGGAATGTCAGCAACCACCACATCCATGAGGATTGTCTTGTTAGGAAATTGGACTAAGGAGACACACAGGTCTTTAATGAGGCCTAAACACTTGACTTGACTTGAGTCAAAGGAGAATAGATCTTTGTAGGGTCTTGTAACATCAAGGTTTAGCTTTTCCATTACAGCTTTGGGCATAAGGTTGTGGGAGGCACCTGAGTCAAACATGGCATTGTGCAGGACTTTGTCATGTATATGTAAACTGACATAAAAGGGCAAGACAGATCCATATGTTGATTTTCCATTAACTTCTAGACCAAACAGCAGCTCAGGTTGATCATCAAGAACATTCAAATCATCCTTTACCTCCGGCATTTGAAGTGACCTTTGAATTTTTTGCCTATACACATCATGTTTGGCCAGTTCGGATAAGGGGATGGATATCTTCAATTTACCTATTTCTGCCTCTAAGTCGAATGATTTTTTAGATTGGTTTTTAGTAATGTGAGAGGCAAGTTTCCCTTTTTCCATTGGAGTATTAGCAACTTGGCCTTGTTTATCAGTGTTATGGGAAATGTTTGATTGCAGTTTTTCTGTTTTAGGAGGGCTTTTCGGAATGTTGTTCAAATTTTCTTTCGAGGAAAAAGGTGGCTTATGCTGGTCAATAGAAGGCTGCATTTGTGTTATGTCCTCTATAGTCACTTGATGCGGGTTTGGGACAGGTATATCAGCTGGTTCTGTTATGACAGTCTTGCCTTTAATCTTGTTGGGTTGTTTGCCATCCTTTGGTTTGTTAGATTCAGGAATGTCAATGGTCCTAGTTCTCAGCTTATATTGTTGGTGGACCTCATACACAGCAGTATCATAGCCTTGTTTAAAATCAAAAGACTCACCAGACTTAGTCTGAAATTGATTAAAGTCATGCTCATCTTGGTCTTGTTGAGTTAGGAAAATTTGTTGCTCAGCCCTCGAGTCCACCAGGTTCATGTGAGTGTCCTCTGGGGTTTCACTAGATGTAGATGCTTCCGCATAATTTTCATGAAAAGGTGGTCTTGTATCATGGTCTGGACTAGACCTACCAGCATTTGTATTCTGCGTTTTCCTGAAATTTGGGTTCCTTATTGTAGTGGATTGTTGTCCTTCCCATGATGATTTCCTCTCAAAACTTTCTACTATGTCTCCCAGCCTTTGCATGCCATTGATAATAGCATCAAGTTTCTGATCTAAGGCTGTGGGTTCTTCCTTGAAAGAGGCTCTTCTCTCCATTCTAGCTCTATTTCTTTTGGCAATCAGGTTGGCCTCTATGCTAACAACAACATTTTACATGTCTGCAAGGTTTTGAGGGGCTCTTTCTTTTAACTAGTAGGCCATATCTGGGTCAAATCCATCAGGGAATTTATACAAGGCAAGGTCAGGTGGAGGTCTCAGGTTCTGTGGTATTAAATTACAGACATTATTGAATCTAGCACAGTAATCTAGGACAAACTCTTGAGGGCCTCTTTTTATTGTATCGTACTCAGCAAGTATGTGCAAGGGGTCTTTCGTTTTCTCCCATCTGTTGGTAAAAGATTGGTAAAGCTCATCCGGAGTGGTTATGGAATTTGTAGCAAGTGATCTGAACCAAGTTCTTACATCACCTGTTAAACTTTGAACAAAAATTTTCATTCTCACACTATCATCATCTATTTTGTAGTTCTCAAAATAGTCTTGCATCTTCTTTGTATGCTGAAGGGCTGCGCAAGTACCAGTTCCATCAAAATATGTGATTTTAGTTTGATAATCCTGAGGCATAGCCCCAGGGTTTGCAGGTAATTGCAGGGGTGCATATCTATTGGCCATGTTTACAGGGACGACCGAAACAATAGGGATAAGTGGAACAACTGGGACAATTGGAACAACAGTAGTGGTAATGGTAGTATGTGCAGTGAATGGGGGTGTGGAAGGAGTGCTTTGGGAATTAGATGATGAACAAGGGGAAGTAGGGGTTGAACGAAATAAGACTTTGACAAGGGTTGGAATACTGCTTGGGTGAACTGCTTCAGGACTGTTATCAGCAAAATCTTCTCTTTGTTCTTGCTTCCTAAGGATTTTTGGGATTAAGTTCAGATTTTCAAAAGCAGCTGGTGGATTTGGGTCTGGATTTGACCTAGTATAACGAGAATTCTTTTTGGGAGCCAGATTCTGAATTTGTTTTGGTATTTTCTGCGAATGTTTTTAGAATTGGCAAGGAACTGATTAAATTTCGGGGACAGCTATCTATAGTTTAAACCTAGCATGAAGATTGACTGAAGTAGCATTTATTTACTCCGGTAACTGCAAAGCAAGAATAGTTTCGAAGGCTTCCTGGCTGACATTCAGACTTCATCTGTAGTTTTAAGGAACAGACAAAATTGATTTTTGTTCCTATGGAGTTTTCCAACTTGATTTGTGAAGATAACTGAGGAGGTCCCCTGTGGAGTCACCATTATGTTATCACTCAGGTTGTCCTTCTAGTCGACATCAAAAGGATATGACCGAGGTAACCACAGACCAATCTTTGGACTGTAGGTTCTAGCCCACCTGCAATCAGAGAGGGCTCTCTCTTTCTGATTTAGCTTTGTTGATAAGGTTCTTAGGCTAGTTATTAAGTTCAAGGGGTTTTGTTTTGTTTTTTGGTGGGAAGGATGATGCTTTCAAGTAAAGAGGCAGGGATAGCATGAAAGTTTTAGAACCATTGGGCGTGGAGTTAAGGAGTAGGACTACAGGTGCGTTTCCCTGGTCGCAAGAAGGAATATGGAGCAAGCTAGCTGTATATGAAACAATCATTCAAGGTAAAATAGATGGATTAAAGGCTAAGGAATGAGGGGCAATTAAGACTCTCTCATTCAGATTAGAAAAAAGAAGACAAATGAGCCCTATCTAGGAGCAGTTAAGAATTCCTAGATAACAGTCATTCATATGTGAAAATAGGTCAAACATGAGCCATAACAGAATTCATATTCATGCCTAATTCAAGAGGAAAACATTAAGAAGCCACAGAAACTGAGCATAGAGTTCAACAAAGCAAATTCTAAACCAATCCTTTGTTCTGTGACCCGAGCATATGTGAAATCGAAATAATAGAGGTAAGGAAAACTTATTGATTCATATAGTAGCACAAGAATTCCACATTTAATTCTTCAAACCATTAGACACAGAGCAGACAGTCATTCCTCCCAAGCTTTTGAGCAATCTTTGATTAAGTAAAACATCTCAGATATCCAGTGCGAGTCTCTAATGAGGATTATCAACCAACCAACCCTTTAAACAATATAGAGGGTCGGTATATATAGGGAAAATTGTCCAAAAACTAATCTATTACAGCCCACCTAAACAGGTCTGAAAGAAAATGATTACTTTAGCCTAATCTTATCCAGGAATAAATGCATGAAAATATCTTTGAGCTGCGCTGAGGGCAGCTGTATCAAAACTGAGTTAATGTCTGTCCTGGGTGACTCGGTGCAGTCCTCCTGTATTAATTGTGATTTGTCCTTTATCTCCACCTCTAACTTGGTTTTGTTGCTATTTTGCTGGCATTAATGTGCACTAATCCCGAACAGATAGGCTTTTAAATGGCCTTAACTGCTTTGCTGACTTTGATGAAGGTTTTTAATTTTCACCTTATTTGATGTTGCTGAACTGATACTCTTTGCCGCTTCCTGATACTCTTTGGCGCTGATCCTGGAGTCTTTAATATCTTCTGAATGGTTTAGACTGTCCCATCGATCCTTCATGGCAGTTGTTCGGCCTTCTGTTGCTTTAAAAAGTGTGTTTGCCCCTTTCTGAATGCTTTGAAAAGAAAAACGGGCCATTCTGCGCCTTTCGGGCTTTTTGGGGGCTGCGCGATGAGAGGCTTTCCATTTTGGCCCATTTCCCGTGAAAAATTGCCTCAGATTTTGAATCCGGGCTTCCTAAGCACGATTTTCGCCTTTCGCGCCTTTTTAAGTGATGACGTCAGCATGACGTCAGCGTGTGGGACCCAGTACGGTGGGTGACGTGGTAGGATGATGTCAGCTGATGATGTCAGCAGTATGGCGGGTGACGTGGCGGTACACGGTGGCAGTGACATGGCAATGGTGAGTTGGCAGTATGGTGGCAGGAGGCCGACGCAGCAGGATGACGTCACTGGGCGGAGGACGGGGCACCGACGTCACCCAGGGGAGGGCGGTTTGGCAGTTTCAGGCACACCGCCTTTGCACTGGAGAGGTTTGGGAGGAGGGGGCTTCACCATACTTGGGAGGGCGACGCGTGGCGGGAGTACGGCGGGAAAACCGCCCATCTCCCGGATGCTAAACATCGGCAGCTTCGGAGATGAAAAAGCCCGCCCGCCGTTGATCTGGGGCGCGGGTGATCAGACGGTTAGCGAGACGGGTAAGGCAGCGGAGGGATAAGGGACGGGGCCCGCGCGCCTTTTGATTAATTTATTATGTGATGGGGGGGTTTAAAACATTAGGGAAGTGGGTTATGGGGTTATAAACGAGCGGGGGTTAAATTTTTATGAGCAAAACCTTAGGATAAGGGCGGAAAAGTGGGTTTTATACATGGTTTGCGCACCAGGGGTAAAGTTCAATGTTTATTCAAACATTTTAACACTAAACTTTAAACAATCGGTGAGAGGGGGTGAGAATGATGAAATGTTTATGGGCAAAGGGGAAAGAAAAGGTTATTAACTTAACCAGATGTCAAGTTAATCCCAGGGTTTGGACATGGAAGGCTAATGTCAAGCTCCAGGTGAACTCAGCATTTCCCAAACTTGATATTATATGGCTATAGTGCCAGGGAGGGGGTATTTAATATTTTTGGGATTTTATATATTTTTCATAATAGGGGATAAGGGAATAGACTAGGGAGTTAGATAATAGAGTTAGGAGTTAATATGAAAATGACCAGAAAGCGCTAAGTATGGGACCTTAGGCTATTTTGGGGAAAAAGTGACTCATAGAGTGAAACAACAGTACTCCTAAGCAAAGAGGACCTTCACTTAGGCAAATATAATGGAAAATGATGAAACTAAGAGGAATCAAGCAGATCTTGACCTCTTCAGGGAAGTTAGTAAGTGATTTGGGAAAGAAGAAGAAGGGGAAGTTAGTAATGTCCAGTTTGAGCTCCTCCAAATGGAAAACTGCCTCCAACTTGTGATCTGAATAAATATGACACTTGACAACAAGAAATGGATCACAAGTCATGATTCTGTAACTACACAGCTACCTACCCAGCCTACCTTCCTAACATTTTTTCTTCTTTTTGGTGGGTGCACTTAGACTTGCAGACCCAGCTTCACCATTTTTGTTTTGATTGCCCTCCCATTTAAATCTACACTTATTTCTGCCAAGGGCCCAGATTAAGCAGTTGGGCTCCTTTGATTCTCTACCTATCTATAAATCTGCCAAGATTAAGCTGTTTGGACAGATATCATTCTCTATATTCTAAAACAAGAAATTGAAACCTAGGGAGGCTAGGATTAAGCTGTTTGGCCTTCCCTTAACTGAAAAACTTTTCAAAAATGAAATAACTAATCAAAGGCAGAATACAGCAGTGGTATTTAGACTAGCACACTTTCATGGCCTCTTCTTTGGCCTCTTCTGGAAATATGGAACCTTGCAGCATGAAAGATGACATATTTGGCATGTAAAAATGTCAATCATGAAATATGAACACCTGTTGCAACAGGAGGCTAACAGTCTCTAGTGAATAAATTGTTCCTACGAAAAAATTTGTATAACCTGAGGATGAAATATGGAGACTTGGTGACAGAGTATCTGAATGCATTTAATATTGTGGTAAGTTAGTTATTGTCTATTGATATTAAAATTTAATATGAAGATAAGCGCATTAGTTTGTTGTGTTCTCTAACAGATTCGTTGGATAGTCTGGTTATTGCAATAGGTAGCAATGCAACTTGTTATAGACATTTTTGTGCCCTACAACTCCAATCATGAAATGTCCATAAATCAAGGGCTCCTAAGTCCCTAAAAGTGTTGTTCTAACCCCTAAAGGAACAAGGTCAACATATTATAGCTTCTCCCAGAAGTTCTCCACCAGAAACTGCTCAGAATAAGTCAAAACAGGATCATTTCAGCTGCTCCATTGGCTAGGTACGTTGCATTGCACCTAAATACACTGTGAGGGTGCGTTGCATTTCAAAAGTCCCTTCTGTGGGGTGCGATGGGCGAGAAATGACAAATGGCAGTGTCATTCCGCGAGGTGGAGAGACAATGTAAGCTTCCAGAATCTTCTCCTGTGACACTTGCCTCACTGAATTCGACCAAGGATGAGTAAGAGGCCTTCAGTCTCCAAGTGGAAGCAAGAACTGACAGAGAGAAGACACTAATCAAATCACAAGCTGACTCATCCTCCTTACAGATATCTATATATGGATCTCTCATCCCAGAGATCCAGAGGCTGGAATTTTGCATATTGTAAGGAATTGTTGTTGGTTTTTTGAGACAAACATCAGATTGTTGGGTGACCTATGCTTTGTTTGAGGTGAAGAGGGGCTTCTTTGCTGGGAGGTTGATGCTGGGTCAGGAACCACTGGTTGTAACGCCTCCTGAATCTTTTCTTGTTTATCAATAAAAGCTATTTGAGTTTTCCTCCATGCTTTTGTATCATTGATGCTTGTTACATTTGTATGGTTAACTTAAATCTAATCCTAAGTTGTTTATGACTATCGATCCATGTCTTTGTATAGTGTTCTTCTTCTGTGATCTTACAGGTACTTTGTGAAGCTGGGCAAGTAAGGGAGTAGGTAGCTGAGGACTATCAAAGAAGAGAGGAATCGACTTGAAGGATTAGCGCAAGACAGAGGTTGGTCCTTCTATTCTTCTCTATCTATAATTCATAAAGGAAATACAAAAGTAGTTTTTCTTTGTTTGTTTCTAAGGTAGCTGTCACACCTTAGTGGGATAGAGCAGTTCTAAATAGACACTTTTCCCTGTAACAAAATGGTGACTCCGCTGGGGAGCTAATTAGTTTGTTTGTTTATCATTCTTTGTTTGTTTGTTTCATAAACTTATAAGTGGCATTCGAACTGCATTTGCCATAACAAATGCAAAGTAGAAATCTGCTGCTTCAATCCATTCACTGGATCTGTTTATGATTTAAAAAACTGATTCACAAACTATCTGATTGCCCCTGTGATAGCTCTTAGATCCTCCTTAGATCTACCCCTGATTTTTGAATTACTGATTGCTTTTTACTCAGCCAAAAACCAAAGACTGAACTGCAAACTGTGACCCGAAACCCGACAGAGTCTCGTTTCTAGCCCAGCGCAGGTACTGTTAAGAGATCCTGAATTTCAGCGCACTTCCCGAAAGGGAAACCTACGCTGCATTTCAGATTCTCTGTGTTGCAGGTGCGCTGATCAGACTAGCTCTGTGCAGCTGTGGTTCTTGTGTTTCATTCTTTCTAGTTATATCTCTGAATTTTGCTGCCTGTGATCAGTATATGTCTGTTTGAAACCCCTTTTCCTTGCTGTTATTTCGCCTCCTTTGTACAAAAGAACTGTAGATGTTTTTGTGTGTTTGTTGAGTCATTTACAGTTCTCCTTTGCAAAAGTAGCATAATCGTATTGTCGTCCTTTGATTTGAATCTGTCGTAAGTGTCGATTTCGATTGTAGGAAAGAGTTTGATTGCTGTTGATGGTCGATTATCTTGTTACTATTGCTTTTGGTCTGAATTTGTAATTTTCTAGTGTCAAAAACGAGTATTCATTTCAAAATTGTAAGCTGTCGTAATCATCTCTATCTTTTGATTTCGAAAAGAAGCTTGTTTGTGTTTGTCGCTTGAAAAGAAATTCAGATTTGTGCATCAACTTTCTTTTTAGCATCCATATACTAAGAAAGTCGAAAACAAATACATGCACGTGCATTTGCATATAGACAGTCTGTTTGGCTTGATTTAGGAAAGTGCATTTACTCTTTGCTCTTTTTGAAAAGATTATGTCTTTCTTTCCCTAGTAGCTAGGATTTTCATTGCATAAAAGAGATAAAAAGTTTGTTTATCATCTTTAGATTGCATTTTAGGAATTACATCTACAGCTTGTGGTGAACCCCAAAAGGCAAACTTCATAAGCAAGAACAACTTAAAATAAATTCAACGAATCTAACAACGCTTTGGAACTTAACGCACAACATTTAGAGGTCTAGGCTAGAGACGTATTTTGACGTCGTAAAGCCTCGTAACTGTTGTTCTCACTGATGGTTGGGTGATTCCTCCACTTTGAGGCGATAAGCTCCAGTACGGACTTGTGCTCCCACGTACTGTCGAGTATATTTTTGGAGACCCCTATAGGCTTAAATCCTTTATCCATAGGAAGCCGTGTCTACCGCCCTATCAATCGCAATGCACTGAACACAACATTCGGGAAGATTGACTACCGTACCGTAAAAAGTATTCTGCAGTTTTGCGATTGGTTTGGTACTCCCTCTACCTAGACTTCTAGAGTAGTCCATTTCGTTCCTTTTCAGACTCCTTAACGGAAAAGGTCCATCTGAGCACTTGTCACTTCAGGCTCATTAAAAATCGAAGGAGACTAGAGTCATCTTTTGTTTTTTCTCGACTCTTAAAAATTGAAAAAGCAAGTTGTGTCAAAAGCGTCTAAAATTCATTTAATTCGGAAACATACTTCCCTTTTATTTTAGTTGATCGAGTAATCTGCAATCATGGAAGAAAGTCAATTGAAACCCTGTCGTTCGCAGAGGCTTACGAGTCAACCGTCTTTGTCTCCGGAATCGAAGCCAGTACGGACAAAGAGAACTCGTTTAACCGGTTCCAAATCTCCTATTAAAGTTAGAACAAGTGTTCCAACGACATCAAAGACTCAGGTTACTCCAAACATTTCTGGAATCCCTGCCTCTACAAAAGAAGTTCAACAGCCGCGGAGGGACAGTAATACTGATCCTAGTCTGAGAGTAAACACTTGTGTTACTGAACCAGTTCCATCTACAACCAGTTCGGAGAGTCTTGCTCTTCAAACATCTGTCACTGTCGATTCCATACCTTCTTCGGCACCAGAAATATTATACGGACCTGATGGTCTTCCCCTTCCACCTGGTCTGATTGCAATAGAAAAAATTGTAGAAGATCCTCCAACAAGTACTCCAACGCAATTTGGAGTAGGGATCACTCTATATCCTTCTTCATCAGAAGTTAGTCCACCACCAGTGGAAGCTCCTATAGAATCGCTAGGTAATCTTTTGGATAGACTACAAATGTCTGAACAATCGTCAACATCTAGGACTGTGTCGTCTGACACAGCGACGGTAGAACTCCCTGCTATCATTCCAACAATGTTTGCCGGTATACCATCTATCCAAACTATCTCTCAACAGCTAGAAGGAGCCCACTCAGGGACCATTTCGACAGTATGGTCTGTTCCTATTTGTTCATCCGGAACAACATCCGGAAACTCTTATGTTGAGTCTCAACAAATTGATCCATTTGGAGGTCAATTTGGGCAGTCCGGCCCCCAAGGGCAAACCATTCCCTTGAGTTCTGGATTACCACCGTATGGGGGGCAGTATACCCTTTCATTATCCCCTCTGGGAGGATATCCATACGTGAGTTCACAATAACATTCAGGTTATACTGGAATTACCTCAAGCGGTTGGGTACCAATACTACCTCAACAACTAAGAGTTGTATACTCAATGCAACAATGCTTACCTATGTCAAACATACCGACTACGCCAGCTATTGTGACGGTGTCACAAGTTCAAGTGCTGCCTGTTGTATGCCAACCTCAGGTTTCTCAGGTTGTAATGCAACAGCCCCTTGACCCTGCGACTCAACCACAATCGCTGACTGGTGGAATGACACAGGTTTAGACGGGTACAATTACCCCTCATCTTGGTCAAACTGTTAGTATCGGTCAACAGCACATGGCTTCACAACCATGGCTAGTACAATACCAACAACCGCAATTCCAATAAGTATACCAAGGTTCTGAGCAACAAATCTTTGCTAATGGTGGGCAGCCGTACATTCAAAACGGTCAAAATCAACCATTTCACAATGGTCCTGCCCACCAACCTTACCAAACATACCAGCATCAGATGCATTATGCCGGTATGCAAAGACCAACTGCTCAAGCAATCCCATCTTATCCTGGGTATGCTTCACCTAACTTGAATCAGCAGTTACCCTTTGTGGCAACTTTAGAGTTACCTGATTTAAATCGGTTAACAAACGATCCCATCGCTTACGCCCCTTGGTGGCCAGCGATCCCGCAGAAACTTCCATTAGATATTCCTAAATTTAATGGAAATCCAGGTGAAGATCCATCGAATCACGTGATGACCTTTCATCTATGGTGTTCATCAAACACCTTAAATGATGATTCGATAAGACTTCGCCTCTTTCAGAGGACGTTAATGGGTCCGGCGGCAAAATGGTACATCGAATTGCCTAGAGCTTCGTTCGACAACTTCAGTACCTTAGCCACAACCTTTTTAACCCATTTTCAGTTACCAATAAGGTACAAAATGGGAACAGAACTTCTTACCAACTTCAAACAGACAACGGCCACTCACATATCTGATCATATACATGAGTGGCGACGTCGTCATAGGATGGTAAAAACGTACGTTTCTGATCAGCTCTTAGCTGAATGGTTTATCAAGTCATTACTACCTTCCATCACGGAAGATGTGGCAAAGGGGGGGAGTCGTAACAGAAGAGCAAGTTATCGCTCGTGCGCAATATTTGGATTTTATTTACACTCAGTTCGGCACGCTCTACGATAAAATACCTGACGCCCCTAGACCGGAATTCTCAATTCCTCCTCCTCCTAAATCAAACAATGACTCTCATGCCGGCGATGGCATGATTGGCACAATAGACAGGAAATCAACAAAGGCTACATCCAAAAAGTCCCGTAAGATTTCAAGTCAAAATGCAAAGGATGAACTTCTTGCTTCGGAAGTAAATGTTGTATCGACAGATAAAGGCAAAGAAACCAAACAACCAGGGAGTAAGAAGAAAGGCAAAGGGAAGAAGAAGAAACAAGAGGAATCATCGCCTGAAAAATCTTCTTCAAACCCTCCTGGAGATAGGAAACCAAAAAATCCATGCATGATATGTGATGAGGATCATTGGACAAAAGATTGTCCACATAGAGCTGAGCTTAAAAAATTCTTCAAGAATTCAAAAACCTCTGCAGTGTTAACTGATCCGTTTCCAAATCCAGGAACAAATCTGGTTGATAGTGGAAATGCTTCCCCGTCTCAAGTGCTAATGTTGTCGGTCTCAAAATAGCAAAATGATGCTTTGATATCGACAAGGAACAAAGATTATGGGAATCCACAGCTGTCGAACAACAAGGATAATGATCAACCTAGTAGTTCGACAACAACTTCGACAGAAGTTGCGCCACCCATCATTCCTAAATTGACGATAAAACCGCCAAAGGGAGTAGTACACAAGTCGACATTTAATCCCCGTGCTAGAGAGGCACAACATTATAATATAGTGGAAGATTTGGCCCAATCGCCATCCGCTATGTCGACTCTTGAAGTACTACAGAATTGCCCATCCCAAAAGCAGGATTTATTATCGGCTATTGGTGGGATAGACCCAAAGGATTCCAATCTTGTACCCTTCGATCATAAAGGATACGATCCTCAATTACCAGCTCAACTAGCTTTCCTTGTTCAAGTGAAAGCCCTCAACAAAAATGTTCATCGAACAATCATTGATGAGGGGGCATCTACATGCATTATTTCGATGAGTTGCTGGAAAACTTTAGGATCTCCAACCTTGTCGCGATCTTCGACAACATTAAAAGCATTCGACGGAAGGACATATACCCCATACAGTATTCTAAGTAACTTGAAAGTTTAACTAGGAGGGAAAACGGTAGAAATAGATGTTGAAGTAATCGATGAAAATCTTGATTACAACATCCTACTAGGAAGGCCATGGATATATGTTATGGCGGCTGTTGTGTCGACCTATTTTAGGAAGATTGCATTTCCCTTTCAAGGAGGGATTACAATCGTTGATCAACAAAACTTCCTCCCCAATGGTTCTCAAGTTACGAGAAGCATTCCAATGATCCATGGAAGCCCCCATTCACTTCAAAATATCGGAGTAGGCCTACTAAAATACCCTATATTAATGGGAACTTTTGCACTTCCACCTCCAATCAATATGGGAGAAGTAGCGTCGGTAGGAACCTGCAATATGATATCTTCGACACGAAAGATCTCAGAAGACGATATCGACATGGATCATGAAATGGTTTTCCCCCAAGCCCAACAGAAATATTGTAGAAATCAATGTTCCTAGCATGGGAGGAAAACCCAAATCAACGCACATCAAGCGTTTGGATAGAAAGATCTAGAGAATATGGTACTCCTTCAGATCCTTGGTCGCAAGTGCATGTCACCGACGAAGGAATTCTCCAATCAATGGTAATTGAAGGAGCACCATGAAATGATTCCCACCATCGTTCCCTTCTTCCGGATTGTGGAGAAGATACTCAAGATGACCTTTACCATCCTTCAGTCTTTGATTTCCTATCAAATACTGTAAACACGGTGGATTCCGAGCGAAACTTGTCCAACATTGAAGAGACTGTTGCCATAAATATCTCGACCAAAACAGATGTTGTAGAGAATATTTATGTTGGCAAATGTTGTTCTCCTTCAGAACTGGAAATATATAACACTCTTTTTCGCGAATTCAGAGATCTCTTTGCTTGGTCATATGATGAAATGCCAGGCATTGACTCGAGTATCGTTGAACACGAAATTAAGGTGTATCCAGATGTCAAACCAGTACGACAACGGCTACAGCAGGTGCACCCCAAGAAAGCTGCTGCCATTAAGGCAGAAGTTGAAAAACTTCTCCATGCTGGTTTCATCTACCTGGTTCCTCTAACCGATTGGGTATCGAATATTGTCCTTGTTATGAAAAAACAAGGAACGATTAGAGTGTGCGTCGATTATAGGGATGTAAATCAAGCTTGTCCAAAAGACAACTAGCTGTTGAGGGCCCTGAAATCGGGTCAACAACAAGGGGGATACCCACCCGGTCCGGAACCTGGTTGGCGGCTCCTTGCCCGTTTGGAGTAGCGGGTCCAACTGGGGATAATGGGACAAGTTTCCCAATGCAAGGGGGTGTGTGTGTGTAGAGTTTGATTATGCTGATTCTACGGGCATTTTAGAGCTAATTTAAATCTAACTTATAAACTGACTCTAAGCTACTGTAATCTAATGAAAACAACATATACAATCTACGCTAACCCGGGGTATATCTTTTCCATTATGCGATCTAAAAAGATTTCATACAATAACTGGTAATAAAGATTATTCAGCTACCATAAGAATATAAACCATTTAAGATGAACCATTCTGCATAAGAAGTTAAGCAAAACAGTTGTGAACAGCATATCGCATAATAAATCATTCATATGTCAAGCATGAATAAATGACTCCACCGTACAAAAGTGCCAAATGGTAACCACACATTTATACATTAACATATAAACAACATCAGCTGTATATCACTCTAAGCATATAAGCAGAAATTCATCAAGAGATAAAAGTACCATTTATGACTGATTTTTACTCACAAACTTCAAGCAATAACGATTTACCTCTACTTACTTCTAACGCCTACTAAGAGTACAGAAGTGCAACATCAGTAGCAGACATTAAGATGCAAACATAAATAAATCTCGATCCTTCCATTCATCAAAACCTCCTCTGAGGGTGCAGAAGTGCATGTTCCGAGGACAAGTTTTTGACAAATTTCTGGACCCTTCTCCAATGCAATGAGAAGGGTTAAAATACTACTTCCTAATTCTAATAATAGTATTATTACAAAATTGAGGATTCGGTTTTCAAACGACCGTCCTTTTTCTAATCTAGCTAAAAGGAAAAAACAACATTCTAAATGAAACTACTTGTGAACTTGGTCTTTGAAGTTGCAAGTGTCCAACATAGGCTTGAGAAGAGTCGGCTGGCTAATTTCTGTTCTGAGCTGGGCTGCGAAAACGGCATCTATAAGAGCTGGCGCTACCTTCTCGGCTGCGTTCGTGATACACTTTACCGTCATCCATTGGCTGTGTGGTTTAACCAAGTACATCCAGTAACCTTCCCAATTCAGCCTAGCCAATGCTTGGATTGCTTTCCCTTTTGCCTGCGCCTTCTGCCTCCATTCTGTCTCCAGTTGCAACTTGTTTGGTAGGTATCCCGGGGTGGTCTCTGAAATCAAATTGGCCCTGTGTAAATTTTCATTTACACAGTCGATAAGAATACTCGCCTGTGTCGCCGCTGTCTCTGCTGCTTGCTCCGCCTGCGTGATTTGCTCGTCCCATTTATTAAAGAGTAGCTCCTTATGATTCTCATTAATCCTGAGTGTTCCTGCTCTTTTCCCTTCCTCATCATCTTGCCAAGTCAAATATTTTGTCACCCTCTTGTCGCTCTGATCATAGTCGCTTCGCAATTCCACCACCTGACTGGTGATTTTGTCGCTTAGCTCACAAAAGTGCCTCCACTGTGATATTTTACGTCCCAACTCTTCCTGTTGCTGCAGTAGTTGCTCGTTCAAGCCGATGGACTCTGAAATAAACTCTGCCAGCTTAGGCTCATCTTTGTGCATTTCTTGCACCGTCTGCAGTTGTTTTTCTTTTTCTTCAAGACTCCTTTGATAGCCTATCTGCATCTGTTGAAAGTCTTCCTGAAGCTTTTCGAGCTGTCTAGAAGCTTCATTGTTCGCGTTGGATTGTTGCAACTGTTGTTGTAGCAGTTGTATATGATTTTCTTGTTCCTTTAAAAGTTATTGAACTTCAGAGGATTTGTTAATAGTTGCAGAAGCATATGCTCCTGCAATTTGAGACAGCTTTGTAAGATTTTCTGTCGGATTCTTATTTGGGTCTTTCTACAAGACGTCCGAATGTTCAGCATCTTGAGACAGTGTATTTTCGAGCTTTCTCTTCTTTCTCTGTCTCCTCACAACTGTTTTGTGTTGGGGACTGTAGAACACATCCAGTGGGGGAATTTCTTCCACGTTAAGTAGAAGCTCTGAGGATGGAGCGATGGGGAGGTGTTCTGCTTCTGTGGCACCGCTGACTATGGTCGAAGTGACCTCTTGCACCACCTGTGTATTGCTCACAGGCATCTTTGGGACTTGCCCTTCAAGGTTGATTAATTCGTTGAAGGTCTCCCACTCTTTATCTAGTTCTGTTGTGACAAGAGGGGCTTCGATAACTGGAGGGGGGACATCTCTTGATGGTGAGGTGATAACTTGCTGCTGAGACATTGCACTTGACTGAGCTGTATCTTTGACTGTTTCTTCGTTTTTTCCTTTGTCGTGAACAGACTCTTCAGGATGTTCATATACTTCTTGCGCGACGTTGGACTTAGATCCGGAAGTGCTGGAGTTCTCACTGAGGCTGATGCTCGAAGTTGGCTCTCTAGTAGGTATTCGCAACCTTTCTAGTGGAATGCTCGCCAGCCTTCTATCTTTGTATGACGTGAATTTCTGGAGGTCACCTGGAGATAACCTCGACTGAGCTTCTCGCAAAATTTATTTGAGCGAGCTCTTACTCTGAAAGAGATCATCAAACAGATCTTTCTGTCCAAAGAACACTCTTATCTTGACGTTCGTTGTGAATTCTTGGGCCACTTTATTTGGGTCGAATGGCCTCGCTGGGAACTTATATAATTGAAGACACGTCACATTCTCCACCTCGCCAAAAGCGTGTCCTACATCGAACAAAGAGAAGGCCCCACAAGTGACGGGAAATTGAGGCCAAATGGCCTTCTTCTTGTCTTTTAAGTCCTTGGTTAGGCCGCCTTCAGAACAGGTTTGATAAGCGATTTCCCGGGCCAAAAGCTTATCAGGGACATATAAGGGTAGGACATGTGGAGGTACAGTGCTTCCAAAAACTCGAATGTAAGTAAACCATTCTTCCCCAAACCATCTCGCGATGGGGAGGATGTCCATTTGGGCCTCGGGAGAGCACCTTGGGGGGTCCTTATCATATATCATTCTATATATGGGCAATATAAGCCCATGGCAAATCTGGTAAAAATGAGGGGCAAACTGGGAATCCCACAAATTGCACATTATAGGTCGCTTGCGGTTCAGGAAGATGATACATCAGCTTCAGATCTTGGGCAGCGAAAGATCCCACGAGCCCATGTCCTTGAACTTTGAATTGTCTGTTATTTAATTCTGCATCATCCAGAATCCACTTGATCATATCTGTGTATGGTAGAATCTTAGGCCTTGCCGCTATTCTGTGAAGGAATGAACATGCTAGGTCCTCTAGGGACGCCTCCGAAGAGCGTGGTGCACCCGCAACAGCAGTCACCTTCATTATTCTGGGCTTCTCCTCTTCTAACAGCCTGTACATGCCTTCCCATGTTGAGATCCCTGCGTCTCGGTTGCAGGCTGTATCTGTGTATAGGGGCGCCATCTCCTTGGTCTTCTCTCTTGCTTCGGAGCTTTGAGCTTTGTTCTTCTTTCCCATTTTTGCTTTGTGTTTCTGTCTGAGTCGTCTTGGCACTTTGTTCCTGCAGATTACGAGTGAAATGGAAATGACTGATCAGAAAGGTGATGGGAGAGTTTTAAATGCAAGAGATAAATCAAATATGCCACCTTACGTGAAGCAAATCTTTAACAAGGCATGCGTCTTTAATCCATTTAATAACTGACAACTTTCATTTACTATCATTAAAAGCGCATGATTTCAGGTCAGGTTATAGTAAGTGGCTTTTTCTTTGAATGGCGCACCCGAAGGGTTCGTACTAAGGTGATTTATGATTTGCTGACGTACCCTCGCATGTCGTACAATCGCAAATCGCACCAGCGCAAATCGCATCAGCGCAAATCGCATGAATGCAAAATCGCAAGGATGTGGCATCGCAGCGATCGCAATATCGCAGATCGCAAAACTTAGTGTTTGCCAAACCTTGCCTGGCTCATTTCTGCGATATGCGATCTAGCGATCGCAATATCGCAGATCGAAGAATTTTTTAGCTTTTCCTTATGGACACTAGTATGCTGCGATGCGATGTCATTATTAACATGAGGGTGGTGCGCGTATTGATTTTAGAAGGGTAATGAAGATGTTTCCTATCCTTTTGCAAACGCGACTTTAAAGATTTGTTCTCTACCATAGACTTAGGCTTTTAAAATATCTAAGAGGCTTTTTCTAAGTCATGATTTGTAACCTCAAAAAGAAAGTCTAGCTTTTCCTAAAAATTTATCTAAGGGTCCCCATTCATTCAGTATCACGGCTGATACTAAATTGAAAAAAGGGGGGGGGTTGTTGCTGGCCACAACAATTGGCGATTCACTTGGGAGAACCAGTTATCTCTGTATTTCTATTGATGCTTTCAAAACTCCTGACAAAAAAAAAAAATTGAACTTTATTATAAAAAGATAAAGCAAATGATACTTCAAACTGTCTATGATGTTTCGTTTCAACCTCTTTCTGTTTTAATTACTTGCACACCCAGTTCGTCTTTGCATCTAAATCAGTTATTACTTGGTCTTTGTAAAACATAAAATAAAGTCTTCTCTGTGTATCAGTCCTTTTTAGATATGCTCCTTAGTCGCAGGTAGAGCCTCTGCTGCCAGCAGGCGTCCATAGCCTCGACAGGGTTACCTATTATCCAGCAATGATCCTTTATCCTGCTTAAGGCTATTTACAACTTTTTCAGAGAAAATCCCCTTTTTGACACTTTTTCCTTTTTTTATTCTCTAAAGAACAATGTCTTGGTTTGGTGGCCAAATTATGACACAGTCATTCACTTGATTTACATTTTTTCTGAACAAGCTGGCTCGTAATGAGACCCCTTGTCTTTTGATTGCAACAATCTTGAGTCATTGCCCTGTTTTGGTAGACAGTTTTGGCAAAGTCAGCAATCTATAATATCTGTGATCATGATAAGTCAGCTCGTGATGAGACCTCTTATTCTTTGAGATATAGTGTCTTTTTAGGTTATTCCTCTGAATGCTGCGTTTTCCTTTAGCAGGGAGGAAGTCAAATTTTCTTTCCTTAAGAAAGTTCTGGACGACAATGATAGGGCCGTTTTTTGATAAAGGCTGCTTTGACAGAGAATATTTATTTTAATATTGATACCTTTCATTGTGCTGACTTAAAACAAATCCTATACTGAGATAGCTTTCTTTTAATTTTTTGGAGTTTGAAACTATCATCATATCTGGGTTAAAGTTCTAATGATAATAAAGATCAAATTTTTAAAAGATTTGCTGTTCATAGCAGCAGAAGTTCAAAATTTTCAACAGAGACAAGGTGTCTTTAGTAAATGTCAAATGTCGTTGAACCAAAACAAACATTATTATGGAGGAAAATTTTCACGGAATGATAGGCAAATATTTTCTAGGGTTATGTAGAGAATATGTATAACTTTGCTTATCAGTTATTAAAAACAAAAAACTAACTAAATTACTCCTACTCCTACTCTAGCTATATACAGGAAATAACTATGTGAAATGATGTTTCCAATGGAACCATCTATTCATTTTTATTCCTAGTCGTATGAATCTTCCAAGCATCAGTAAAAAGAACCGAATTTCCCTTGGATCGTAATTGTTGGCTATGAAATAAAAACATATAACCTCAATTGGAATTCTGTCTGATTTTCCTTTCTTATGCGAAGTTCTTTCCAACTGGGTACCTATTGGATCATAAAAATTAGGATGAATTTCAGTTATGAATTGATGATCTCGCAATAGGAAGGATAACAAGTCAAATTGTGAAAATGATTTTTTGGTTTCAATGGCTTGTAACCTGTTGTTTGTTAAATTTGAGTTTTTAGCGATTTCGTTTGAAAAGAAAATTCTCATATGTAAATCGCTAAAACATAATCCATCAAAAGTTTGAAAATTTGAAAAGAAATCCGATTTTGTACAAAGTGAGTGTAAGTGAGAAAGAAATGATTGGGTATTTATACAAATAGTGTTACAGCACGACTGGGATTTACTTGTAACATCTTGCTCCTCACAAGAACTGGCCAGGTTTTGTGAATCGGGAACTAGGTCATGATTACAAACAGGGATGGAGCTTTCCTCATGATATGAATCATAGATCGGGGTATTGCCTGGGATAGTAAAATCATTCAAGTGATCTTCTACTTTGAGATGAGGGTGGACTGATATGATTTCTGATTTAAGATGTCCCTTATCATCTGACCCTAGTTGAGTTACTTGGGAAAACTCAACAACATCATCATTGTCAAAGTAACTATCACAAAAGACTCTACAGATTTCCCTAGGTTCCTCCTTTTCATTATATGTTTTCAGACAAGGGAGGTCAGGCAACTCTTTTTTGTCATTGATCAAAAGCTGTGTTAAAGTGGTCTCTTTAACTTGAAAACCTAATGATGAGTCATTTAAATAACCCTCTGTGTTTTTTGAGATATCTTGAATATTAAGAGGGGAAAAATTGTCATCACTAAAAACATCGGGATAAAGAGAAAAATGTGAATCCGGAACAATGCATTTAAAAACATCATGAAAAAAACTTTGTTCATCAGATTCATCATAAACATCGGGCTTTAGATCATACCTTTGTGCGCTGATACTTTTTGAAAGAGAAACAGTTGATTGATCTAACCTTGGCATCTGCATTCGTTGACTTGAAATGATATTGTCTGGATTTGTGTCAGAGTCATCTTCTGGTTCCAAGGTAATTTTCCTTTCAGCATCTTCGTCTCTATTTTCTGGTATTAGAGCATGCATGACTCCCAGGCTTTGTAGATTTTCTTCATTATGGATGATTTGTGTATTTGACTTGAAATGGTCATTCATATTAGAAGAAAATGAAGCAAAGGTCGAACTAATTTCTGCCTGGTCAGACATAGGAGGTAGGAAATACTCATCGTAATCTGAAGATTCTTCGTCTGTGAGCTCATTCTCGAGATCATACTGTAGACATTTAAGATGAAATCGCATATTGAAATCCCTTACGGGTTCATCTTGTTTTCGTAGATAATCAATTTCATCATATACCTGGTCGTAGTCATAACAATCAAATTCCAAGATGAAAATCTTGACGAATTGGTCCCAGCTGTGAATTGATGCAACTGGGAGGGTTCTGCACCATTTTCTAGCTTCTGCTGTGAAGGTAAGAGTAAAAATCCTGCACAAAACGCCTTCATCAATTCTCTGAATATCAGAACTTGAAACTTTTTGTATGAACTGAAGGGCGTGATTGAATGCAGAAGAGTTATTCTTACCGTTGAATTTTACCTGAGACAAGAGCCTTACCACATCTGGTGGAGTGTTGGAAGAGGTAGGAACATAGATGCAACTCCAAATAGGAATTTTATGAGTAGCCATCCTGTTTCAAGATTTATAATTTGGAAAACATTCCAACAGACACTATGCTCAGGCCCTCCTTCTAGCGCCAAATATGTTGAGGGCCCTGAAATCGGGTCAACAACAAGGGGGATACCCACCCGGTCCGGAACCTGGTTGGCGGCTCCTTGCCCGTTTGGAGTAGCGGGTCCGACTGGGGATAACGGGACCAGTTTCCCAATGCAAGGGGGTGTGTGTGTGTAGAGTTTGATTATGCTGATTCTAGAGGCATTTTAGAGCTAATTTAAATCTAACTTATAAACTGACTCTAAGCTACTGTAATCTAATGAAAACAACATATACAATCTATGCTAACCCGGGGTATATCTTTTCCATTATGCGATCTAAAAAGATTTCATACAATAACTTGTAATAAAGATTATTCAGCTACCATAAGAATATAAACCATTTAAGATGAACCATTCTGCATAAGAAGTTAAGCAAAACGGTCATGAACAGTATATTGCATAATAAACCATTCATATGTCAAGCATGAATAAATGACTCCACCGTACAAAAGTGCCAAATGGTAACCACACATTTATACATTAACATATAAACAACATCAGTTGTATATCACTTTAAGCATATAAGCAGAAATTCATCAAAAAGATAAAAATACCATTTATGACTGATTTTTACTCACAAACTTCAAGAAATAACGATTTACCTCTACTTACTTCTAACTCCTACTAAGAGTACAGAAGTGCAACATCAGTAGCAGACATTAAGATGCAAACATAAATAAATCTCGATCCTTCCATTCATCAAAACCTCCTCTGAGGGTGCAGAAGTGCATGTTCCAAGGACAAGTTTTGACAAATTTCTGGACCCTTCTCCAATGCAATGAGAAGGGTTAAAATACTACTTCCTAATTCTAATAATAGTATTATTACAAAATTGAGGATTCAGTTTTCAAACGACCGTCCTTTTTCTAATCTAGCTGAAAGGAAAAAAAAACAACATTCTAAATGAAACTACTTGTGAACTTAGTCTTTGAAGTTGCAAGTATCCAACATAGGCTTGAGAAGAGTCGGCTGGCTAATTTCTATTCTGAGCTGTGCTGCGAAAATGGCATCTATAAGAGCTGGCGCTACCTTCTCGGGTGCGCTCGTGATACACTTTACCGTCATCCATTGGCTGTGTGGTTTAACCAAGTACATCCAGTAACCTTCCCAATTCAGCCTAGCCAATGCTTGGATTGCTTTCCCTTTTGCCTGCGCCTTCTGCCTCCATTCTGTCTCCAGTTGCAACTTGTTTGGTAGGTATCCCGGGGTGGTCTCTGAAATCAAATTGGCCCTGTGTAAATTTTCATTTACACAGTCGATAAGAATACTCGCCTGTGTCACCGCTGTCTCTGCTGCTTGCTCCGCCTGCGTGATTTGCTCGTCCCATTTATTAAAGAGCAGCTCCTTATGATTCTCATTAATCCTGGGTGCTCCTGCTCTTTTCCCTTCCTCATCATCTTGCCAAGTCAAATATTTTGTCACCCTCTTGTCGCTCTGATCATAGTCGCTTCGCAATTCCACCACCTGACTGGTGATTTTGTTGACTAGCTCACAAAAGTGCCTCCACTGTGATATTTTACGTCCCAACTCTTCCTGTTTCTGCAGTAGTTGCTTGTTCAAGCCGATGGACTCTGAAATAAACTCTGCCAGCTTAGGCTCATCTTTGTGCATTTCTTGCACCATCTGCAGTTGTTTTTCTTTTTCTTCAAGACTCCTTTGATAGCCTATCTGCATCTGTTGAAAGTCTTCCTGAAGCTTTTCGAGCTGTCTGGAAGCTTCATTGTTCGCGTTGGCTTGTTGCAACTGTTGTTGTAGCAGTTGTATATGATTTTCTTGTTCCTTTAAAAGTTGCTGAACTTCAGAGGCTTTGTCAATAGTTGCAGAAGCATATGCTCCTGCAATTTGAGACAGCTTCGTAAGATTTTCTGTCGGATTATTATTTGGGTCTTTCCACAAGACGTCCAAATGTTCAGCATCTTGAGACAGTGTATTTTCGAGCTTTCTCTTCTTTCTCTGTCTCCTCACAACTGCTTTGTGTTGGGGACTGTAGAACACATCCAGTGGGGGAATTTCTTCCACGTTAAGTAGAAGCTCTGAGGATGGAGCGATGGGGAGGTTTTCTGCTTCTGCGGCACCGCTGACTATGGTCGAAGCGACCTCTTGCACCACCTGTGTATTGCTCACAGGCGTCTTTGGGACTTGCCCTTCAAGGTTGATTAATTCATTGAAGGTCTCCCACTCTTTATCTAGCTCTGTTGTGACAAGAGGGGCTTCGATAACCGGAGGGGGGACATCTCTTGGTGGTGAGGTGATAACTTGCTGCTGAGACATTGCACTTGACTGAGCTGTATCTTTGACTGTTTCTTCGTTTTTTCCTTTGTCGTGAACAGACTCTTCAGGATGTTCAGATACTTCTTGCGCGGCGTTGGACTTAGATCTGGAAGTGCTGGAGTTCTCACTGAGGCTGATGCTCGGAGTTGGCTCTCTAGTAGGTATTCGCAGCCTTTCTAGTGGAATGTTGGCCAGCCTTCTATCTCTGTATGACGTGAATTTCTGGAGGTCACCTGGAGATAACCTCGACTGAGCTTCTCGCAAAATTTCTTTGAGCGAGCTCTTACTCTGAAAGAGATCATCAAACAGATCTTTCTGTCCAAAGAACACTCTTATCTTGACGTTCGTTGTGAATTCTTGGGCCACTTTATTTGGGTCGAATGGCCTCGTTGGGAACTTATATAATTGAAGACACCTCACATTTTCCACCTCGCCAAAAGCGTGTCCTACATCGAACAAAGAGAAGGCCCCACAAGTGACGGGAAATTGAGGCCAAATGGCCTTCTTCTTGTCTTTTAAGTCCTTGGTTAGGCCGCCTTCAGAACAGGTTTGATAAGCGATTTCCCGGGCCAAAAGCTTATCAGGGACATATAAGGGTAGGACATGTGGAGGTATAGTGCTTCCAAAAACTCGAATGTAAGTAAACCATTCTTCCCCAAACCATCTCGCGATGGGGAGGATGTCCATTTGGGCCTCGGGAGAGCACCTTGGGGGGTCCTTATCATATATCATTCTATATATGGGCAATATAAGCCCATGGCAAATCTGGTAAAAATGAGGGGCAAACTGGGAATCCCACAAGACTTTGTGATAGACGTGGATGGGCAACGGGTCTTGGGTAGTCCATTTCCATCCCATAGTAGGGAAATTAGATACAAGGCAAACAGAATCCATAACATAGGCAGCCAAATAAAAAGGAGGGTAGACCCTTTCAGAAAAGGATCTTTTGGACCGGTAACTGACCACAGCCGTATATAGAGTATCGGAAAGAATTTTGGCCCAATCTACTATATCGGCGTTTGTGGCAGCGTCAATTAATGGCAGCCATTCAGGTGAAAACTTGTTGATATCGGGCATACCAAATAACCTACATAGCATGGCTGCAGCAAAACAATATGGAGAAGTAAGGGAACCAGTGCTGTACATACCGTTCTTATCCTTTTTTAACGGCTCGTCTCTTCTAGACCATTCCTTAGTGGTGTCCGATAGATCTGGATTCTCTACCGCGAACTTCTTAACAAATTGCGCATTATAGGTCGCTTGCGGTTCAGGAAGATGATACATCAGCTTCAGATCTTGGGCAGTGAAAGATCCCACGAGCCCATGTCCTTGAACTTTGAATTGTCTATTATTTAATTCTGCATCATCCAGAATCCACTTGATCATATCTGTGTATGGTAGAATCTTAGGCCTTGCCGCTATTCTATGAAGGAATGAACATGCTAGGTCCTCTAGGGATGCCTTCGAAGAGCGTGGTGCACCCGCAACAATAGTCACCTTCATTATTCTGGGCTTCTCCTCTTCTAACAGCCTGTACATGCCTTCCCATGTTGAGATCCCTGCGTCTCGGTTGCAGGCTGTATCTGTGTATAGGGGCGCCATCTCCTTGGTCTTCTCTCTTGCTTCAGAGCTTTGAGCTTTGTTCTTCTTTCCCATTTTTGCTTTGCGTTTCTGTCTGAGTCGTCTTGGCACTTTGTGTCTGTAGATTACGAGCAAAATGGAAATGACTGATCAGAAAGGTGATGGGAGAGTTTTAAATGCAAGAGATACATCAAATATGCCACCTTACGTGAAGCAAATATCCAACAAGGCACGCGTCTTTAATCCATTTAATAACTGACAACTAATTCATTTACTATCATTAAAAGCGCATGATTTCAGGTCAGGTTATAGTAAGTGGCTTTTTCTTTGAATGGCGCGCCCGAAGGATTCGTACTAAGGTGATTTATGATTTGCTGACGTACCCTCGCATGTCGCACAATCGCAAATCGCACCATCGCAAATCCTATGAATGCAAAATCGCAAGGATGTGGCATCGCAGCGATCGCAATATCGCAGATCGCAAAACTTAGTGTTTGTCAAACCTTGCTTGGCTCATTTCTGCGATATGCGATCTAGCGATCGCAATATCGCAGATCGGCGAATTTTTTAGCTTTTCCTTATGGACACTAGTATGCTGCGATGCGATGTCATTATTAACATGAGGGTGGTGCGCATATTGATTTTTAGAAGGGTAATGAAGATGTTTCCTATCCTTTTGCAAAAGCGACTTTAAAGATTTTTTCTCTACCATAGACTTAGGCTTTTAAAATATCTAAGAGGCTTTTTCTAAGTCATGATTTGTAACCTCAAAAAGAAAGTCTAGCTTTTCCTAAAAATTTATCTAAGGGTCCCCATTCATTCAGTATCATGGCTGATACTAAATTGGAAAAAAGAGGGGGGGGTTGTTGCTGGCCACAACACTACCCTACGCCCTTCATCGACCAGATAATTGATGAATGCGCCGGATGCGAAATCTTTTCATTCATGGATGGATTCTCCGAGTATAATCAAATAAATATCCGCCCACAGGACCAGTCAAAGACTGCATTTATTTGTCCGTGGGGCACATTCGCATATCAAAAATTACCCTTTGGTTTAAGGAACGCAGGGTGACGTTTCAGAGGGCAATGAATTATGCCTTCCATGACATCAAAAACATCGTTCAACCATACCTCGACGACCTTCCGGCTCATTCGCGAAAGCGGACTGATCATCTGCAGCATTAAGAGCGATATTTCTACGTTGCCGACACTACAAGATATGACTCAATCCGCACAAATGTGTATTTTGCGTCAGTTCTGGTCGTTTACTTGGCTTTGTAGTCTCAAAGGACGGGATTCGTCTCGACCCATGTAAGGTCCAGGCAATCATAAATTTGCCTCCACCTTCGAATTTGCTTCAGATACAGAAACTCCAAGGGAAAGCGAACTTTCTGAGGAGGTTCATTCCAAATTACGACGAACTTGCTAAAGGTTATACACGTCTTTTGAAAAATGAAGTGCCCTTTGTCTGGGATCAGGTGGCACAAGCTTCCTTTGATGCTTTAAAAGAATCCCTAATGAAAGCATCATTAATGTACGCTCCTGATTATCAAAAAGACTTTAACCTGTATCTGGCTGCAGCAGATACGACCATCACAATGGTTTTAGTTCAAGAATTCGATGGACTTGAACATCCTATATATTATTTAAGTAAGAACTTAAATGATACAGAAAGCAAATATTCTTACGTTGAAAAGCTAGTACTCGCAGCTATTCAAGCGATACAGAGATTTCGACACTATGTCCTCTTTCGGAAAGCTACCATTCTGTCAGATTGCAACCCCATGACTTATATATTGTAGCGACAGTTGCTTGGGGGAAAATATTCAAAATGGATAGCAATCCTACAAGAGTTTGATCTGGAATTTGTAAAATCCAAGTCAAAGAAAGCTCTAGTTTTCGCAGAATTATTGTGCGATCTCCCATCATCGTCCAACGATGAAAAATCCGAAGAAACAATCGTGGACGAAAGTTTGTTTCTGATATCAACAAGCAATAAGTGGTATGGGGATATAATCATTTATCTCCAAACCCAAAAATATAGGCCAAACACCTCCCACTCCGAACAAAAACGTATTCGATACCAAGCAAAAGACTACATGATCGTCGGTGATACACTTTACCGTCGCGGTATCGATACAGTCCTGAGAAGGTGCCTCACCCATGAGGAGGCTGAAAAAGTCCTGAATGATTGTCACTCAGGCGCGTGTGGGGGGCATCAATCTAGATATGCTACAACACAAAAAATCTTACAAGCAGGATACTTCTGGCCAACAATGTTCAAAGATTGCATAACCGCAGTCAGAAGTTGCCATGCTTGTCAAATTTTCGATAGCAAAACCAGAATACCACCCGCACCTTTACAGCCAATAGTTGTTGTTGGGCCATTCACCAAATGGGGCATCGATTTCATGACATGTAACCCCACCTCGACTGGGGGGCATGGGTATATCATAGTCGCAGTTGACTATTTTACCAAATGGACCGAGGTGATGCCTACATTAGATAATACTGGTGAAACAGCTGCCCTCTTCTTTTTCAATCATGTAGTCGCCAGATTCGGCGTACCACAGGCTATAGTCACAGATCATGGATCGCATTTTCGCAATCACATGATGGTCGAATTAGTTGCCAAACTAGGTTTGTCTCACGACAGCTCTACTCCATATTATCCGCAAGCCAACAGACAAGTTGAAGCAATCAACAAGGTCCTGAAATGCATGCTGCAAAGGATGATTGGAATTCACAAAATAAGATGGCACCTAACCCTATACTCAGCTTTGTGGGCTTACCGAACATCGGTAAGGAATGCAACTGGGTTCACGCCTTTCCAACTGGTATATGGCATGGAAGTAGTCTTACCAATCCAGTGTGAAATCTCGTCTCTCAAACTCGCAATTGATCTCCTCCCCGGAACTTCAGAAGAAGAGGCTTGTTTCTTGGAATTAATCCAATTGGATGAAGCCCGTCGTGATGCCGCTTTGGCTAATGAAGCCCATAAGAAACGAGTCAAGGCACAGTTCGACAAAAATGTCAAACCTTGTGTCTTCTCAGAAGGTGACTTGGTCTTGCTTTACGACCAAGAATCCGATAAATTGGGAGCATGTAAATTTAAGTCTTTATGGATGGGACCCTATATTGCTAAACGCGTGTTAGCAAAAGGAGCCTACAAGTTAATGGATTATGACGGAATTCCACTGGCGCAACCTCGTAATGGGTTGTACCTCAAGCGTTACTATGCCTAATGTTAACCTGCATGCTTTTGTTATGTTTTTGTTTTCGCTAAAGTGTTTATTTTGGTCAAGTAATCCACTTTTTACATTTTTTGCAGATGTCAAACCTATTGGAGTCATGTGTTGGATATGCCGACGAGGCAAGTCATAGTTCGCGGAACCTATCCTCCGCAGCCTGGGCTATTTTTGATCCAAGCGACGAGTTAGTGAGTTTCAGAGGGGTATGTATTGGTCTATCAACAAATAACATCGCTGAATATAGCGCGTTGATAGAACTTCTCTTTGATGCCATCACACGTGGTATACGCCGACTAATTGTCAGGCTAGACTCACAACTCGTAATACTACAACTCACTGGTATCTACTCTGTGCGAAATCCAACTATTTATCGCATGTTCCTAAAGGTTAAGATTTTGGAAAGACAATTTGATTTTATTCAATATCAACACATTTCCAGAAGTTTAAACACATTAACTGAGTCATTAGAAAATTATGTGTTAGATAGACATTTGTGACATTTATAAAAAGAAACATACCATCAATGTTTGCATTTGGATCATGTAACTTAACCAAAATAAAACTCCAAAAATCAAAAATATATATAATTGTTTATGGTTTACACATAATGTTCTGTAACCAAGACAAAATCGGTCAAGTGACCAAAAAATCAAAACGCTGGGGGGCACCCTAGCCTAATGATGCTCGTGATAGCAAGTCACAGCCTGTGCGATCATGCATAAAAGATGAGTCCACCGTCTTGGCACACCAGTAGTATGCCGCTGTAACCTCAAAGGTAGCTCGTCAGTCCTCACATCTGGAATACCAAGAGTGAGGCCCTCAACCTGCTCCTGTAATGCTGTGAGAGTCTCGGCCACATCGAGGTCACGAAGGATAGCCCTTCCGACAGCCTCTCCTGCCAGGGCGGCAGCTGGTACTCTCAGGCGAACTACTGGACGGACAGGACCAACATCTGCATGTACACATGAGTTTGATTAGAGTCTTGATAGAATAAAGCACAATGACATTATAAATGAAAAACAATAAACAGAAATATGGTCAAAGATTTTACCAATGGCGCCCCACTGTTCGCCATCCGGCAGTATTAAATCTGGATCACCCCGGAAGTCCATGACAGCATATGGATACTCGGAATAAACCATCTCCTGACGATCAAACCACCTGAAGAAGGTATCAGAAAATGAAATCTGAGACTGACTGGCATGCCTAGACATATGGTCAACCCATCTCTGCATACGTGGTTCAGTAGGAGAAGGTAAATCGAGTGCAATATACTGCGGCTGCATTAGTGGTATCTTCTCCAAGGCAAAGGCGGTCAAAATAGAACCATACCCAAAGTTCTTCAACCTCCCGCTCTTTGTCTTGGTCAACTGTTCTTTCATCACAAGAAGTACTGCGTCACACCAGTTGAACACCTTCGGTTGGAGGCTTTCCAAGGCATACTGCATATAAGATCAGTTGGCTACATGAAGAGCCGCACCACCAGCCATCCTACCAAAAGTAAATAGAATAGTCCCGAGGGACCTATCAGTAACATCATGGATCATGATCTTGCCATCTTTAATCAGCTGAGATCCTTCTCTGTAGTACCGGCGAACATAATCTCTCACCGAGTCACCTCCTCGGGCCGAACCTGATAAAGATATGGGGGCACCTCGCCTCGACAAGCCAGTCAAGAAATAGATGTCTACTACAGTCAAGGGGATAGATTTGCCCCTGATCTAGAAAACCTGGTTGGTAGGATCCCAAGCATCGAGCAAATACTGCAATAAGTTGATCTATTGTCTCATGCTAGAAATGCGGAAAAACTTCAGCAAGCCACAGTTCCGCAATGCGTTTACTGTAAATGGATCATGTAGGGCAAGCATGTCCTCTTCTTCATGCTCACGTTCTCGCCATGTAATGGTCATCTTACTCCAAAGATCTCTGAAAAACAGACAAGAGAAGAGTTAGATCCTGATTTTGGCAAGAAATAGGCAAAATTTCCATCAAATATTGTGCACAGAATTCCTTCTCTGCGCCCATCGCACTTGCAACAGTACTCTGGGTGCGTTTCATGTCAGATGACCTTCACAATGGCCAACATTCAACGCACCGTTTGATACACAGAGGGTGCGCTGAAGGCAGAACGATTTTTTAAAACCCCGGGGGCTCAAAAGAACTAGGAATCAAGCTCAGAATGCAAAACGGAAAACATGAAATGAAAGAGCTCAGGTTTAGCTCCTACCTGGTCCAGATGGCGCCGAGAATTGTCCACAGAATCTCCCAAAATCAGCTGATGAAAATCAAGGGGGAAAAGCACCTCCAAAGCTCCAACAAACGAAAGTTCAAATGAAATGGTAAAATGAGAGGTAAAAACAATTTTTCATTACTTTTTACGTAGTTCAAAGTAAAATATTAGTGTTCTAACTCGTTTTCAAGCATATATTGTTCATTTTTGACTAGTTTGATGAAGCAGTTGAAAATACAGTACAATCTTTGAAAGAACTAAGCTATTTATGGTAAAATAAAAAAGAGACCATTTAATCGAGCAGTTTTAGCACATAGTTCAAGCTCGTTAAAAAATAAACATAAGCCATGAGCAAATGTTTCATCTCGCGTTTAATCTCGTTAAAAAATGAACTATTCCCCGGTAAATAACCATCGTGAATGTAGTACTTCAGCCATTAAAGCCTTGGTCGTGTTTGCACTGTCACCTCCACTTTTCATTGGCCAATCATTCACCTCCACTTGATTGTTTACCCATTTTGAGGAACAGCTGCGAAGAGTGATTTCACTAACCATCCTTATGACACTGCCATGATTGGAAAATTCCAAACCTTACCTGAAATCAGCTGCTACCCATTTTATCACTTGTTCCTCAAAAGACAAGTCTCCTTTAAGCTCTTTTCAACTGACTCGTAAAATATGAAAAGATTGCCGAGTCCTTGGCCTTCCAGCTCGTTAAAGGGACAGGAAGTGCTATCCCTCCTCTATATTTTAATCTTTTTGGACCTGAGGGATTATTACACAAAAATATCGAGCGCTTGTTTTATTCGGCTCGTTAAAAGTATCGAAAATTCATCCTTTCTGTATTGTTTTATACTTTTTCGGACTTAAGGGATTAGATGACAAAACAGGAATTTTGGAGTTTCCTTTAGGTTCCTTTTCAGACTCTCTAAAATTGAAAAGGACCGAGTTATCTTTGTCGTTAAACTCGTTAAAAAGATTAATAGCGACAAACTTGTCTTTAGACGAGAACGAGTTTCACTATCGCTAGGCTCGTTAAAACATAGTGATGGGTTTTCCCGAAGGGCAAATTATAGAACAAGCATATGTTATCCTCCTCAAGCTTGACAAAAATAAATAGGTACTGGTCAGCAATGACTGGGGAAAAAATGGGAAGAAAACTCAAAGAAACTTTATTGGTAGCAAGTCACTCTTGAACATGACACTTTCACTACGCATCCCGTTCGGGTTGGGTTGTTTCATTCACCGGTCACATCACCATGGTCACATCACACCATCCACACTTGGGTTAATGATACCAGTCCATCATGTCAGTGTTGCCGATATGTTCAAGAGAAGTCATTCAGTGAATTCACCTGTGTCCCACCCACTACCATACATTATACTCCATTCATTCATGACCGCCACCCTGAACCTTATATCACCAGATCGTTTTCACCTCCATTAAAATCATTTGCTCCATTCCGAGTCATTGATGTGGGATTCATTAAGGCCCTCCTGTGACGGATCGCTTCTTGTCGACATCAGCTTATTATCCAAGAATTTGATCTAGGAACACCCCATTCAGTACTTTGAAGCTTGCATGCCTCAATGGCAAGTTTCTCACTTCCGGCGACAGGTTTACATCAATGGCCTTTGACCGAAAGATTTTGCATGGTGTTCGATGCCAAGTCCTTTATTGACGCCACGTGAATTGTACTGTAGTACCTTGAGGGTCATTATCATTATTGGTGATTCCTCTCGTGCTTGTTAACGGTTTACATCATTGACTAGTAATCAAGCGATGTCTTTCCATGTTTGACTTCAGAACATTTCTCACATGGATCGACTTGTACTTCGAGTGAGGATTGGATGAGATTGAAGACCCCAGATCTAGTTTCATCCATCCGGGCTGCGATATATATTCAGGAAAATAAAGACATTAAATGTACATCATTGCTGCACAGATAATCACCCACTCAAAAGGATGATGGCTCTACCAGAATCATCAGTCTACACTCAGACGGTTGTCTATCCTATGTACATGAAAATGAATTTATAAAGCTGAGCATGGGAATGCCCGCCTCAGCTAGATCATGAAAATAGTATGAAGATAATGTATTGTATTGTATCTTATTACAGGTCTCCTCCCAGCATTGAAAGAACTTCAGATCCTCATAATAAAGCACTTCACCCAACACCAAAAGGTTAATGGCCTCATACTTTAGGGGGCAACTGTTATAGACATTTTTGTGCCCTACAACTCCAAGCATGAAATGTCCATAAATCAAGGGCTCCTAAGTCCCTAAAAGTGTTTTTCTAACCCCTAAAGGAACAAGGTCAACAGATTACAGCTTCTCCCAGAAGTTCTCCACCAGAAACCGCTCAGAATAAGTCAAAACAGGATCATTTCAGCTGCTCCACTGGCTAGGTGCGTTGCATTGCACCTAAATACACTGTGAGGGTGCGTTGCATTTCAAAAGTCCCTTCTGTGGGGTGCGATGGGCGAGAAATGAAAAATGGCATTGTCATTCCGCGAGGTGGAGAGACAATGGAAGCTTCCAGAATCTTCTCCTGTGACACTTGCCTCACTGAATTCGACCAAGGATGAGTAAGAGGCCTTCAGTCTCCAAGTGGAAGCAAGAACTGAAAGAGAGAAGACACTAATCAAATCACAAGCTGACTCATCCTCCTTACAAATATCTATATATGGATCCCTCATCCCAGAGATCCAGAGGCTGGAAATTTGCATATTGTAAGGAATTACTGTTGGTTTTTTGAGACAAACATCAGATTGTTGGGTGACCTATGCTTTGTTTGAGGTGAAGAGGGGCTTCTTTGCTGGGAGGTTGATGCTGGGTCAGGAACCACTGGTTGTAACTCCTCCTGAATCTTTTCTTGTTTATCAATAAAAGCTATTTGAGTTTTCCTCCATGCTTTTGTATCAATGATGCTTGTTACATTTGTATGGTTAACTTAAATCTGATCCTAAGTTGTTTATGAATATAGATCCATGTCTTTGTATAGTGTTTTTCTTCTGTGATCTTACAGGTACTTTCTAAAGCTGGGCAAGTAAGGGAGCAGGTAGCTGAGGACTATCAAAGAAGAGAGGAATCGACTTGAAGGATTAGCGTAAGACAGAGGTTGGTCCTTCTATTCTTCTCTATCTATAATTCATAAAGGAAATACAAAAGTAGTTTTTCTCTATTTGTTTCTAAGGCAGCTGTCACACCTTAGTGGGATAGAGCAGTTCTAAATAGACACTTTTCCCTATAACACAACTCCCTTGCAGTTTGATGAAATAGTCTCATCTTTGCTGACGGAGGAGATGAGACAGAAAAATGTGAAGAGCCAGAATGGTGATGCCTTGTCTGTATGAGGATGGTCCCAGAACAGAAAAAAAATAAGCCATCGAGTGGGAGATCTAAATCTAGAGGGAGATCTAAATCTCCAGGAAAACCTGTAAAGGTGGTGTGCTGGAAATGTGGAAAGTGTTAGCGCTTGAGATTTCACCTCAGGCTGAAAAGGTAAATCATCAAGGCTACATCAAACCATTTCACCTCGTAGCTATCCCTACGAGGTATGAGAAGGCTCTCTCGGGTCAGATTTGATAGATCTTTCAATATGATTAGGCTGACCAATTAAGAATAAAGATTTTAGGCTAGTAAATTGATAGGGGGGTTGGATTTAATGATTTTTGGGGTTTTTGGTGGCAATTGGAGGGAGTGCAATTCAGGGTGCGGGGATTGGGCTCAGTTTTTGCAGGGGGTTCTTTGGGGCAAGGTAGGAACTTGTACTGATGCCTTTGGCTTGGATGAGTGATCAGGGAAGAAAGAGAGGAGGTTAAAGAGGGCAAACAAGGACTTTGAATCCTCTTTAAACAGTGGAAAACATAGATATTGAACAGAATTAAAAGCTGAGCATGGCATGCATGAATTCAAACTTTATCACTTCATCTTGTTCAATTAGCAGCAAAGAAAGAGAGATGTAACACATAAACAAACTTACAGTAACAATTAGAAGACACACCATCAACACAATGATCCACAAGAATCCACAATGAAGTCTGCAAAACCCTGGCTTTCCTTTCCTTAAATTGCAGAAATAGATGTACAATACACAATAATGTTTCTCCCACAAGAGTCCAACCATGAAAATGAGAAGGAGAGAGCATAATATAGACCATCTAGACCATCTAACTCCTTTCCCCACCTCTAGGGGTCGAGCTCAGCTTCCTAGGAGCAGTTTGAACTAATTCTAAACTAAGAACTAGAAAATAGGCAGCCAAACAACTTGCCTCTATTACTTAGCTAACTCATCCATGCATTAATTTTTCACTTTTTACATCATGGAAGCTTCTAGAAGGGTAAAGAGAGATAAAATCTATCAAAGTGCCATGAAAATATTACATTTATCCATCATCTACAAGTAAAAATGGTCAACCATAGTCAAAACAATGTTTTTTTGACAAAAAAGGTCAATTCTGGCAAAGCTGGCTCAAATGGTCGCGCCCCCTGTTCAAATGGTCGCGCCCCTTTGCAGCTACTTTTGAGTGGGTTCCACTGATCCAAATCAGGTGCAAGATGGCTAATTGGAAAGCTTGGTCTGTCTACTTTCCATCCCAAGTGGAATTTCTGAATTTGGAGTTGTTTTGCCCCCTCAAAAACCATTTCTCCCAAGGTCACTTTCTGCAACTCAAAAAGTGGGCAGAAAGTCATTTTTTTTGATGTATTTTGAGCTTTTGGAGGCTCAAATCTCAAAATCAGGCTTCTCCCAAGTATTGGTAATTTTTCTCTTTGCATGCCCTTTCCAAAAATGCCAAGTTTTCAAAATTCCGAGCAATCCTCCAGAATGGTCTCACCCGGGGTGAGACCATTCCACGGGCAAAAACCTGTAATTTTACCAAAAATTTGCAAAATGCTCCAAAATTCTCAAAATTTTCAGATTTTGATGCTAGATCAAGGCTGATCAGTACCATGATGAGTGAGGGATGCCTCAGCCAAGATGCGGAGTGGGTTTGTCCTTTTCTTCTTCTTCTGGGCCTCTGACAGCTTCCTTCGGAGAATTTTCATTTTAGCCTTGCAAACATGCAATCTTGCCCAGTAATGTGTCCTCATGTTTCGGAGCAGCTCTTTGTCATGGTTTGCCTTCTCCAACAATCTCTCCAAACGAATAATCTCATGAATGTACCAAGTCTCCCGGTCAGCGGGCAATGGGTCACCGGGCCTCCTGCGGTTTAAGCCTCTGTTACCGCGGATTCTCCATAGTTCATCCAGCTCTTTCTCCGTCTCTAGCTGTTGGTTGCGCTGCTCTAAATAAGTGATGGTCCACTGAGCCATCTCAAGCTTCCGCTGCAACACAAGGTTCTCCTCATCTCTCCGCCGGATGATCTCATCAAAATCTGAAGAGGGAGAGCGGGCATCGCGACCAGTGAAATCATCATGTGCCTCTCCAATTGCCTCATCCTCAACCATGGGCTGCTTGCCCTCTCGTACTCCCTGTGTCGATGAAGAAAGCGAGGCCCCTTCCACCTGGTGTGGAGATAACACTCGCTGCTCTGAAGATGATGACGAGACCCCTTCCACCGGCTATGGAGAAAGTACTCGTAGAGCTGCTGCAAATAAGGTCCTATGACCTCTCTGATATGTGACCCTAGGAGAAGAAGCCATGTGTCTCGGAATGCTGGTCTCGGGCTGATGTGATGGCCCTCCCTCCTCGTGAACTGCCTCTGGCTCTGGATGTGGCTGTGTAAAAAACTCTCTGGAGATAAAATCTGCCCAAGGAATGCCCTGCTGGCTCAGCTAATGGGAAACTACTAGCTTGATAAGACCATGATGGCATAGGCTCCGAAGTTGCTGTATTAGGGTCTGTCTCTGAAAGATAGAGACCATCCTCTGAGTGTCGTGAAATAAGTATGCTGAGATGTTCATCATCCTCACTCTGGTGAAGTGCATTAGCATGCAGATATGACCAGGACCTACCCGTGAGAATCTCCCCTCGCATGTGAAGTAGTGCATAATGAGTCTCATGATATCTACATACTCTGCTCAGAGGAACTTGATAGGAAATTTCCTTGTCAAGTTACGCACATGTGTAGGCCTGACATATGGCTCATAGTATACTAGGTCCAGCCACTTGCGCTTCGGCCACACCTCACCCACATTGGGTATCCCGATAGCCTCTGTGATAGCCTCTGGAGAAAACACAAAATTCACCCCTGCAAGGGTGACCTGCCTGTCATGGAGATGTAGGACAAACAACCGGGCCAACTCTCTGTGATGCTAAATGTGTGACAGCCTCTCGCAAAACTGATAACAAGCCATATGCTGAAAACAAGCCACTGCCAATGGGCAAGCCTGCAACTCTGTCAATGATGTGGGCTCTTCTCTCCTGTGGTGACCACCTTTGCCTCCCCTACGAGGCCTCCGCTGTGTCTCAATCTCAGAAGATGATGATCGGTCATCACCTTGCTCATTAGTCTCAGTAGTTGACATGGTATTATTGAGCAAGGTGGAATAAACAAGTCAAAATGACCGCTGCCCTGCCTGCAAAATGCTGTGAAGTATGCTGTTTTCAAGGGGAAACATCATGAGGGACGTGTTAGGGGAGGGAATTTACATATAGGAAAGGGAAAAATATATATAAGCAGGGAATTTTGAAGGAAAACATCACATAATGCTAAACATGTCATTCCATCTCTCACCATTTGCAAATCAATACTTTATTTAGGGAAACTGTGTTTTTTAAGCACCAAGGGAAAGGACAATGAAAATCTTCATCATGGAGGGAATGATGTCATGGGTATAGGGGAATAGGGTAGCATCAACTATGTACAAGTAACAGGCTGCTCATTTCATTTTGCTTTGAATGTCATTTAAGAGAATACTCTGTTTTTTCATGACTTTAGAATGGCCATTTGATGCTTTGGGAAACAGGGATTTAGGGTATTTGATTGCAAGAGGAAGGGAAGGTTTGCTGTGATAGACTTGCAATGGAAATGGGGTATGATGTCTTGTGAGTTAGGGAGATGAGGGGATATAGGGAATTGGGGTTAGGGAAACAATGAAACCTTTTTAATAATCACTGCCAATCAATTTTCATAACAGCAGTTCATTTAAACAGGGGTAGTTTCATTTTTGCATTTGTCATTGGGAATTAGGGTTTCACTGTATGCTTTGACATTGGGGATGGAAATTCAATTGCATAAGGAGCTTTGTATGAAGGGAAATGCAATTTGAATTAGGTTTTCATATGGGGAATAGATAGGGAAAAACATAGACTTAAGGATGGGGAAGAATACCATGTTAATGCAAAACCCTAATCACAGCAAAACTGATCTTTTTTTGATAGCTATGCAGCTGTACATTTAATGGATTTTTGTCATGACTTTAACATAGCTTGCAACCTTTGACATATACACAGCAAGATGACATTTTTCTTTATTTTTTATAAGGCTATGCAAATGGCATTTTCACTGTTTTTACAATTCTTGTGTGCATGCCTTGTCATCACTTTCTTTTTGTTTTTTACAATGTTTTCTTTTTCATTTCTTTGCTGTGCATTTCATATATTTGCTGTATGTCATAATGGTGCTTAGGGTTTTAGCATGATTCATGGAGGAACTAGGGTTTGAATAGGTTTAGAAGGGATTAGGGTTTCATAGGATTTAGGGGTAGGGTTTGTATGGTTAATTTGCAAATGAGATCAATAAATATGACATATTAACATATGTGATTAACATGGGAAAATGAAAGGAGGGACATAAGGAAAAAAAAATTGCCTTGAAAAACAAACAAACTGTCATAACATATGCTTGCAAAACAACCATCATTCAACCTATCTTCTATTGATTTCTTGCATGAAATTATGACCATAATCCTCCTTTGCAATCATAACACCATCACAAACCACGTGGAGGAGACATACCTTGACAAATTTGAGCGGATTTGGAGAAGTTTAACTGTTTGGGTGAGTTTTTGTGCAGGCAGCCAGAATGGTCACGCACCACCCTGGAATGGTCGCGCACCACTGTAATGGTCGCGCCCGTGTATTTTTATACAGCGAAAAACTCACCGAAAGGTCGCGCACCACCCAGGTGGTCGCGCACACCTGTGGAATGGTCGCGCACCTTCCCAAGCACTGGATTTGCAGAAAATTGCCACGAAATCGCCTTCTTTGCCTCTAGCACGAAATTTTCACTTTCAATTGCACAATAAGAGTGACTAAAGAGGGAAATTAGCTTTTATAGGGTCATTTAAAAAAAATTTAACTTTAGAACCCACTTTCTAATGTTTTCAATTTGCTTTCTTTTTAACACTGTTTGGAGTCTTTTTGTCCTGAAATGAGCTCTTTTGATGCGTTTGACTCCGTTCTTTTTGCAGGTTGACCGCCTGATGGACTGTAGTGAAGGAACCAGGGTTGTTGCCGACACTTTTACAAATTTTTGAAAATTTCTTTATTTTTACAAATTCTTCATGGCCTTGGACTTAAAAACAGGGTTTTTTAAATCCAAGGCATAAAGTGAGCTGTAGCTGAAGAAAATGATAATGAAACATATGTACAAAATTCCTTCCCGCTTGCTGGGCACTTACTGACCATGACTCATTACCTTGAAATGATTTTGACTCAAAACCCTAGACCTAAGACCATGGGATCTCAAGACAAAAAATAAGAACAAGCATGACTCAATTACATTGTTGTATGACCTGATCCAGCAAAGCCAAGAAGGGAACAAAGACCAGCTCCTCCATTCAGTGTTATGGCATGCCTAGTGGGATGCAAAACTGACACTGATGAGACACCTATAAATGCATATGCAAAGAGTTATTGATCACTGATGGAGGGCTCAAGACCGACACTAACAGAAAGGAAGGGCACTACAAAAGGGATTGTAAATCTAAAGCTCCTGGCAAAGGAAAGGGGTCTGATGATGCTCCTTCTACGGAGGTGGGTATGTGTACTTGGCTTCTTCAAGTAAACATGTAGATCATGAGGCATGGTTTATTGACTCAGGTGCATCCTTTCACTTAACTCCCCATAGAGAGTGGTTCTATGAGTATGAGAAATACGATGGTGGTGATGTCTTCTTAGGGGATGATAAGAAGGCTAGAATCATTGGTTGTGAAAAAGTAAAGTTGAAGTTGCAATGTGGAAGGGTTAGAACACTTCCAGGTGTTCTGCATATTCCTGCATTGGCTGGATATCTAATTTCTGTAAGCAAGCTAGATGATTTAGGTGTAAAAATTCTGTTCGAGAAGGATACTTGCAAGATGGTTCATGGAGCACTAGTATAGATGCGGGGAGTTCGGATTGGAACTTTGTACAAGCTACAAGGTAGCATTGTTGTTGATGGGTGAAACAGTTCTGTGGTTCCTGAAAGTGGAGCAGAAAATCTAGTGGTCTCTGGAGAGAAGACCATGTTGTGGGATCAAAGGCTTGGACATATTGGAGAGAAGGGCCTTCAAATACTTCATGATAAAGGTATGGTAGAAGGTATGAGTAATAGCTCTCTGGATTTTGATTTTTGTGAAAATTGTGTATATGGGAAGCATAATCGAGTGAGTTTCCCCTCTGGTAGTAAGAGGGTGAAACAAATATTAGATCTTGTGCACAGTGATGTGTTTGGACCTGTGAATATTCCATCACTAGGTAAGTTTGTGTACTATGTATCATTTATAGACGAATTCTCAAGGAATACATGGATATATTTCCTTAAGAAGAAATATGAAGTCTTTGACAAGTTTAAACAATTTAAGGCTTTGGTGGAAAACATGACAGAGAAGAAGATAAAGGTGTTGAGGTCAGATAACGGTGGAGAGTTTTGCAGCAATGAATTTGAAGAATTCTATAAGAAGTGTGGTATAGCACGACTAAAAACTACTCCATACACACCTGAGAAAAATGGAGTTGCAAAAAGTATGAATAAGACGTTGATGGAAAGGGAAAGAAGGATGCTCAGTGGTGCCAGGTTAGGACAGGAATTCTAGGCAGAGGCGGTGGAGACAACATGTTACCTGGTCAAGATATCACCTTCATCGGCATTGGAGGATAAGACTCCACAAGAGGTATGGACTGGTAAGAAACCATCTCTTTCACATTTGAGGGCATTTGGATGTGATGCATATGTACATGTTCCAAAGGAGAAAAGAACCAAGTTGGATAGTAAATATGAAAAGTGCATCTTTATTTGGTATAAGGATGGTTTAAAGGGTTATAAGCTTTGGAACCCAGTAACAAGGAAGGTTGTGTACAACCGAGATGTAGTGTTCAGAGAGGTGAAAGATGTTATTAATCATTAAGTCCCATTAAAGGATCATGAGAAGATAGAGTTTGAGCTAAAGGAGGAAGAATCAAACTCTACAACAGAAGAGGAATTAGAAGATGAAGAGCCACAAACTTCGGTTTTAAGAAGATTAGTTCGAGAAAAAAGGGAACCAGAAAGGTATAGTCCATCTACTTTCTGTTCAAATTTTTCTTTATCTATTACTGATGATGATCCAAAAACTGTGAAGGAAACAGTAGATTCAGAGGATGGAAAACTCTGGAAAGAGACCATGGTTGATGAAATGGCATCTTTGCAAAAAAATGAGGGTTGGGATCTGGTGGATTTGTCGGCTGGAAGGAAAGCCATTCGCAGCAAATGGGTGCTCAAGAAGAAGAAAAATGCAGAAGGAAAGGTGGAGAAATACAAAGCTCGGTTGGTAGCAAAATGTTATTACCAGGTTCCGGGAATTGATTTTGGTGATATTTTTTCTCCTCTTTCCAAGGTAGCTTATATTAGATTACTTTTATTTGTTGCTGCTACTTTTGATTTTGAGGTAGAACAAGTGGATGTGAAGACAACCTTTATTCACGGAGATCTAGAAGAAGAGATCTACATGAAGTAACTTGAAGGATTTGCTGTGAAGGGTAACAAAAGAACTGGTATGCAAGTTAAAAAAGTCTCTGTATGGGTTAAAACAATCACCAAGGATTTGGTATCAGAAAATTGATACATTTATACGGGGACTTAGCTTCACCAGAAGCAAAGCAGATCACTGTGTGTATTTTAAATTAATTGGTGACCATGTTATTTATCTAGTCTTGTATGTGGATGATATGTTGCTGGTTGGAAATGACAAAGAAATTATCTAGGATTTGAAGACCCAATTGTCCTCCAAATTCGACATGAAAGATCTTGGTGCGGCAAACTATATATTGGGCATGGAAAATAAAAGAGATCGAGCAAAGAGGAAGCTCTGGTTAAACCAAGGGAAGTATGTCGAGACAATACTACAGAGGTTTAATATGCAGTATAGTAAACCGGTGAAGGTTCCTATTCCTGTAGGTGTAAATTTATCTGCTCAACAGTGTCCCAAGACATAGAAAGAGGAAGAGGACATGTCCCGTGTTCCATAAGCAAGTGCAATCGGTAGCCTGATGTATGTGATGGTCTGTACGAGAACAAACATTGCCCATGCAGTGGGATTATTGAGTAGGTTTATGTCAAAACCAAGGAAGGAGCATTGGACAGTAGTGAAGCAGGGTTTCAGGTATTTGTGTGGCACTAGTGATTATGGTTTATGCTACCAAGGAAGACTAGGATTGGACAAAGTTTTGGATATTCATGGCTTTATTGATGCAGACTGGGCTGGAGATATGGATCAGAGAAGATCTACAAGTGGGTATGCGTTTAACCTATTTGGAGGTGCAGTCAGTTGGAAGAGTAAGAAACAATATGTAGTGGCACTATCAACTACAGAGGCAGAATATATGGCAGCCACTCATGCAATCAAGGAAGCAGTTTGGTTGCAGAGATTGTGTTCAAGTATGGGGTTAGTACATGGAGATATAAGGATAGACTGTGACAGCCAAAGTGCAATTTTCTTGGCAAATAGCTTACCATGCAAAGACAAAGCACATTGATGTTCAGTATCACTTTGTGAGGGATATGATAGAAGACAAAAGGTGTTGCTGGTAAAGGTGGACACTTTGAAGAATACTGCAGATGCATTGACAAAATCAGTGAGCTCTGAGAAGTTCTCTTGGTGTAGAGAAACAATGGATCTTGTAGGGCTGGATAAATGAGTAATCTCTCCTGTGGCCCCATGTGGAAAGAAAACAACAATTGGGAGAATGTTGGGTTGTGTTATATTCTTTCCACAACTAGCCTACGTAGTTAACCGGGGGGTTAGAGGGGTTGCGCCGATTGTGCAGTGGGGGGATCACAGGGTGTTTGAGGGGGGTGGGTAGCCCCCCTCTACGGGGTCTGGGGCAGCGCCCTACGAAATATTTTTTTGGACCCTATATTAGGTTGGGCGGACCTACCTATGGTTTTGTGCATGGTTTTCGCACATGGTTTTGGACACGATGGTTTTCGGTCCATGGTATTGGATGCTTTGGCATGTATAAATATGTATTGTAACATTGAAAGGAACATAGTGAAAAATCAATTTGGTAGTCTCGGTTTTTGAATCCACGGGAAAATATCTGTGTATATGTGTTTTATGTGTTATGCTCTCGCATTGTTTATTTTTTATGTTTTAGAATTCGTATGCAAGTAATTTCCTTACAGGGTTAAAACCTACATCCTTATGGAGAGGCCTCTCACCACAACAGTGGCATGGGATCTAGTCAGTGGAATGAGGGGGAGAGAAAACTCTTGGGCCACTCCATCATCATACCCCCTTAATTTCTCAAAATATCCCATCCAATTATGCGTCGTGAAGACTTCTAACACAGGACGGTGTTGGTGGATTCTCACACTGTTAATGGGCTCCCTTCTATTAAACCCACTATCATTTTTCCTGGTGAATTCTGAGGAGAAGAGATGGTTGATAGAGGTTTTAATGTAGAAGTAAATGGGACTGAAATAATTATGGAGTCAATTCCCTACACAACTGCTAAATTCACTCAAACTAGGAGATTTTTCTGAGAAATTCACTTTGAAAAAGGGAAGTAAATAAAGAGCCTACCTCCTCGTGGTGTTTTTTGTGGCCAACCCATGTGTATCCCCTTCTAAAAATGCTCTCAACCAACCTTGCAGACTGTCTCTGTATCCCATAGGATTATTGTGCGATCCTATAGGATTCCCTGTGTAATCCTGTAGGAAGTCCTGTGCAGAAGAAAGGTGGAATTTTCTCTTCTATAGGTTGCCTGGGTACAAGAGCGACTTCGCTAGAGTGAGCCTTGAGGAGATGAATGCATGAGTGCATGGGGATCAATGATTATTTCCTCTTATGGTCGAGTTGAGTGAGGTGGTGTGCTGGAAGTGGAGGTACGTTTTCTATTTTTGGATCATTGGTCCCCACTACCAACTCATCATTCCCCTCTCCTCTTAACCAACTCCCAGTTCATGCTTTCATAGACTTAACTTCTTTTGTCCTTCTCCTCTCTTTTTTTGACTTGATTATTGCCACGTGTGGGAGGACCAACTGTTTTGTCGTCGTCGACTGAACAAAGGTGGCCAATTTAACTGGTCGCCTTTCGCTTATAAACCAACTCGCTCACAACCTTTACATTTATTTGACTACATAATGCAGATGAGAGAGTGAAGTGAGATACTTACCTGTGGTGCTCATACCTTATTGTAGTTTGTTGAAGACATGAGGTGCTTGCTGTGTGTTGGCTGCATATTATTTTTCCTTCCTTTTTTAATGATCTCTAATGATTCCTTTGATTTGCAGGCACCTGGTTTTGAAGATGATGGTGTTGCTGCTACTATGGAGCTCCTTCTGCCCTTGGATCTTCATGTTGGAAGCTTGTTGCTACTCATGATTTTTATTTTGTGGGATAGGCTGCTACAAGATGTCCTATAGCTACATCTCCCTCAAAAATTTTAATCATACACTCTGTTGGGATTTTGAAGATGATGACATGGATTGAGAGGAGGTCTATGAGTGTGAATAATGAGGAATATGCTCAGGTGTTGTTCCCTTTTGCCCTTTTGTTTCATTTTTTCTCTGTGTTTTCTCTTGAGGATTGTGAATTTTTTTTGGAAATTGATTTGTTTATGATGAATGTAGGGGCGATTGAGGTGGAGAGAGGTATGGTAATTAAGTGGTGATGTAGGGATGTTATTTTTTTGATATGGTAGGTCATTTTCTCGCCTTAGGGTCACTTCCTGTAGGATTCCTGAGCCACTGTAATTCCTACAGGATCATCCTATAGGTTTTCAGGGGATCTTGTAGGTTTACAGGGGATCCTGTAGAAAACACAATCCCCTTGTAAATTGAAGCAAAGGAGTGAAAAAAATGAAAGAAATGGTGGAGTGATGAATGATGATTGGTGGAAAAATAAAAGTGTGAGTGAAATAGGTCCCTTTTTTACTCTCTTTTGTTCTATGATCATCCTCCTGCTAACCTGCAAACATTAACTTTTAATGAGTTTTCTCTTTTTTCCTTTATTTTTATTATTGTTTTATTTTTTTTAAGACAACTAGTCTACCTCTAAGAGGTTTTCATTCTAGCTATTCTTCCTAAGCACCTCAAGAGAGGTTTTCACCTAGGGATCTTTTTATTTACATTTTTCTTTTTAACACCATTGGGCCACCCCAAGAGGTTTCAACCCACTAGTGGGACTTAGACACCTCATGGAGGTTTTCAGCTGAGTCCTTTTTTTCTTTTTTTCTCTCAGTGATTTGATGAGGCAAGAGCTGAAACTTGGTCCACCACCATCACTGTTTTATTGATACCATCAATGAACTCTTGCTTTGACAATGGCCTCTTGTAAACTTTCAGTATGTGCCCATTAAAAAGTAAAGGAATGGCCTCTGCATCTATGGTCCTGATCTACACTGAACCATTATCATGACATATCTCTATAACATAAGTCCCCAACCTTCTTGTCCTTAACTTTCCCTTAAAGTCTTTATATCTGGAATCATATCACAAGGCTCAATCACCTTCTTGAAATTGCTTATTCTTGATGTTCTTATCATGCCATATCTTCCTCTGAAGTTGAGTTACCTTTGTGTGTAGGAGGGCCTACATTCTGAATTCATCTAAACCATTCAACTGAAGCAAACTCTCTTGTTGTGCATTGCTGAGATCTAGATCTAGTTGGGATACCATCCTCAATGTGTTATACTCAAACTCAATGGATAGCAGGGTCTTTTTCCCATAGACCAGATCATAGGGTGTGAATCCAGTGGTGGTCTTCCAAGTGGTATTATAGGCCCAGGTGGCCTCAACTAGTCTATCTACCCAATCTTTCCTACTACTGCTAACCACTTTGGTCAAGATGCCCTCCAACGCTCTGTTGGTCACCTCCACTTGCCCATTAGCTTGTGGGTGATAGGGAGTGGAGGTCCTATTCTTGATCTTGTGCTGGCTGAGCAAGTCTTCAATCATGTTGGAGGTAAACTGGCTGCCTTGATCAATGACCAGTTCTCTAGGGTACCCAAATTTGTAAAATACATTCTCCCTTAAGAACTCAACCACCTTCTCCTCTGTTGCTGCCTTAATTTCCTTGGTTTTAGCCCACTTAGTCAGATAGTCAGTGCACATGATGATATAGTGCTTTTTCTTGGAAGGGGGGTTAATAGGTCCAATGAAGTCCATGCCCCACTTGTCAAATGGCTCAAAAGTCACTTGAGGTTGCAAAGGAATTTCATCTCTTAGAGAGGGCTTTCCCATCCTTTGGCACCGATTGCTCTGACTAGTATATCTTTTCACATCCTAATGAAGAGTGGGCCAATAATACCCAACTTGTAACACTTTAAATGATGTCCTCTTTGATTCAAAGTGACCTCCACAAGGCCCATCATGACAAGTTAGAAGGATGTCAAAGACTTCCTCCTCCCTCACACATCTTCTCAGAATTTGATCTAGGCCAAGTTTGAAGAGGTTTCCCCCAGTTCAGGTGAAGGGGGTGCTCTTCTTCACAATATTGCTTTTCTCCTTGGAAGATAGATTCAGTGGGAACTGTGTAGATACCAAATAGTTTGCTATGTCAGAAAACCATGGAGAGAGAACTGAAAGGGAAAATTAGTGCTCATCTGGTAACTGATCATCAACCATTCCCTCTTCACCTGCAGGCAAATTTAATCTAGACAAAATGTCTGCAACAACATTTTCCTTGTGAGGATTATCAACAATAGTTAGATCAAACTGATGTAATAAAAGTAACCATCTAATAATCCGGGCATTCACATCAGGTTTATTCACTAAATATTTGATTGCAGCATGGTCAATATGTACAAATTTTTGATAGCCTGTAATATAATGCCTAATTTTTTTCAATGAATGCACAACAACCATGAGATCCTTTTCGGTCGCTGTGTATTTTAGTTAGACCTTTGACATATTCTCACTAATAAATTAAATGGCATAAGGAAATTTCTCACCTATCTGGCCTAGGGCTGCTCCTATGGCTTTGTGTGAGGCATCAACATGAATGTGAAAAGGAAGGGCCCAATTTGCGCCTTGGAGAATTGGTACAGTGGTTAACTTGTCCTTCAGGGTGTCCAAGGCCTCTTGACAGCTTTTTGACCGTACAAACTCAGATTCTTTGGCCAATAACCCAAATAAAGGAGAAGCCAAATTTCTAAAGTCTTTTATAAACCTTCGGTACTATCCAGCTAACCCTAGGAAAGTTTTGATATCTCTCTGCTTTTATGGAGGTGGGACCCTTTGGATGATAGCTATTTTTTTTGGGTCCACTTGCAGTCCTTGCTGAGATATTGAATGACCTAGCACGGTCCCTGCAGTCATCAAGAATTCACATTTCATGGGACTGAAAGATAGGTTCATCTCAATGGATTTGTGTAGAACCTTACCTAAGTTGGACAAAGCCTCCTGAAAATCACCCCCATAAGGTGTGAAATCATCCATATAGATTTCTACCACATCATGGACTAACTCAGCAAAGATACTCAGGACTGCTCTCTAAAAAGTGGTAGGAGCATTGCATAGGCCAAAATGAAGGACATTATAGGCAAAAGTACCCCAAGGACAAGTGAAAATGGTTTTATTCTGGTCTTCTAGGCTAAACTGGATTTGATTGTACCCGATGAATCCATCTAGGAAAGAGAAAAACGTTTTCCCTACCACGCCATCTAGCACTTGGCCGATGAAACGTAGAGGGAAATGGTCCTTCTTTGTGGCTTTGTTTAACTCCCTATAATCGACACAAATCCTCCATTTACCATTTTCATTTGGAACCAACACCAAACGAGAGACCCACTCACTATCTGAGATAGGGTAAATGAATCCTGCATTTAGCAGTTTTTGCAGTTCTTCTTTGACTATATGTTTAATATCTAGATTCATCCTCCTTTGGGGTTGTCAGACTAGATTGCAACCTTCCTTGATATAAATATGGTGAGTACACACTAAGGGGTGCACTCCCTTCATTTCTCGTTAACTCCAAGCAGAGGCATCTAGGTGTTCCTTTAGCATGTTGCAAAACTTTTCTTCTTGGAGAAAAAAAAGAGATGGATTGATTTTCAAAGTTCTCTCGGGACCGAATTCTATGGTTTTGACACAGATAGGGTTGGAATCGGCTAAGCATAGATCCACTTGATGGTTGTTTTGGGTTTCCTTTACTACTTCCTCTAAGGACAATGTACTGGGGGTTGGACTTTGGAGTATGTGTTCGATTAAATCATCTTCATCCTGTTGTCCCCCTCCCATGGTTGTTTCTAAGGTATAGAGTTGGGTGGAATAAAATTCATGTTCCTTCTCCTCTTCCAACTACAAAGGCAAGTCATGTTCTAGAGATGGTTGAGAAGGAGGGTATAGGACTAACTGCTTAGACATATGCCCATTCTTGATGGTCATATTTTCAGCTCTACAACTAATGTAAGCATTGACAGTGGCTAACCAGGGCCTCCCAAGGATGAGAGGGTAACCACTAATCTTAGCCTTAGGCTAGAGAGCTAGGAAATCTTCAGGGTATTCCCAAGAATCGATGGATACCATCACATCCTCCACAATCCCCTCTGGGGTCACTATGGAACAGTCTGCAAGTTATAGAACTGTTGTGGTCTTCCTCAATGAACCTTGGAGGTTGAGTTTGAGCATGGTGTCCTTGGTGATCACATTAATGGAAGTTGCAAGATTGATCAAAGTGTGTGGGAAAATGGTGCCATTGATGTGCACATCTACTACATGGCTTCCACGGTCCAAATACTTTGGACAGATTACCTGCCCCAACATTACGTCAGACAGTTGTCCAATGACATTAATGATAGGGGCATCTCTTTTTCACCTCCCTGGATGTTTGAAGCACTTCTCCTTAATCAACTTGTTGTAAGCTGGTACATCCTTGATAGCTTGGAGAAGTGGAATTTAGACACATAGTTTTTTCAATTCTCCCAGAAGTTCAGTGTCTTTTGGGGTAGGCTGGGGTGGTTAGGTTAATCTCTCAGGAAAGGGTGGTGGATTTACTTTAAGCACGCTTTCCTCTCTTTCTCCCTCAACCTCCCTGGGTGGAGGTAGAGGTTGGTTGTCCAAGAGTACTCTCCTAGATCTCAGGTCGATTTCCTAAATCTCCACAGCATAGGCTGGATATGATGTCTCTCCACTGTATACTTGTTGTTCCTTTCTATTGTTCGGGTTTGGATTTGGCTAGGTGGGAATCTGGGGTTGTTTAGGTGGAGCAGAGTGTAGAAGCTGTGGTTGGGCAGATGGTGAAGGGAATAAAGCTGGGAAATTATTGTATTAGGGCCTCCATCCCTGGGATGGTGCATTCCATTGAGGTTGTGGCAGAGCATATGGTTGAAATGGCTGATTGGCTGGCTGGGAATGATACTAAGGTGCAAAGGACCAAGGAGGAGGCGTAGACCAGGAAGGATGAGCAGTGGGTCCCCAAGAAGGTATGGATGTGGTCTAGTTGGGGTTGTAATATGCATGGGATGACCCTTACATGCCTCACTGGTATGGCCTATGCCCATGATGTCTCCTTTAGTTTATGTAGCAGAGCTGCTCAGTGACCCCTTCAGCTACTTGATATACATCTTTGAGTCCAGGTAAAGAGGGGCACTTTTCTGTGGAGTGGTTTTCTTCACAGACTGAGAAAATTTCAATAGAATTCAATGGACATTCATTCTTAGGATGCCTCCTGGTGCATCTAAGACAAAAAATGTCCAAGGCTCTCTCTGCTTCTTCCTTCTTTCTCTTAATGTTCATAGTGTCCATCTATAGGGCAAGGGTCTACAACATCTCACTTTTGAAATCCTCCAGCATATTTCCAATTTCACCCTTGATGGATGAATTGGAAGAGGATGGACTGACCATAGGTTGACTACCCCTACCCTTTTTCCGTGATGCCCTAGAATGGTTTCTAAAGACAGTCTTGATATCCTCATAGGGTAACTGGTAGATATACCCTCCTGCTAACAAGTGTAGGGTATCTAGAAGGTCTTCCCTTACTCCTCTAAGAAGGACCAGCTTCAGTGACTCAGGGTCAAGTGTGCACCTAGTCCTTTTGTAGCTAAGTTGGAATCTTTCTTCATAATCCTCTAGGGATTCATCATTGCCTAAGGTCATCCTAAAAATTTCCTCTTTAGTGTCTTTAGACATACAGTAGTCCTGATACTTGTTGTTGAAGGCTTGCTGCATTCGAGTCCACGTTGTAATGTTATCTCTAGTTAAACCCATGAACCAGCACAAAGATGCATCTTTGAGAGTGGATGGAAATAGTTTCAACCTCTTCTCATCATTTGTATAGTCATAGGTTTGGCATATGACAAAAAACTCAAATAAGAAAGTGTCTGCGTCTTCTGTGGTCAAGCCATGGAAATTAGGAAGGGCAGAAGGGCTTATATTTTTCATCTTAGTATCCCCATTGGTCTCCCTGATGGGGAAGGCACCCTCAACTCTTTCTCTATTTCCCCTGTCATTTCTGTTTTCAGCCATAGGTTCAATAGGAATGGGTTCTCCTTCTCCTTCTTTCCCTGTAGGTTCTTGAAATATGTCTGGTTTCTCACCTAAGGGTTCCTCCAGTTCACATCCACCAAAAAAGAGGGAAGGTTGGCTATTGTAAGCAATGGGGGTATTTGGAAAAAATTGCCCTAAGTTATCCCTATTCCTACGAGGCATGAAAATAATGTTCTTGTTTGGTTTTGTTATTTTTCCAAACTTTGAAAGTGATTGCAGAATTAAAATTGTAGACTGAATGAAAACTGCTGACTGAATGAAAAGATTAAGTGCTTGATTGAAATCTAACTTGCAAAATGGAAAGGAAAGCAAACAATGTAGAATGAAAAGGAAGAAAACTAAATTACTTTTGCAGAAATGAAACTAAGAGGAGAATATTAGAAACAAGAAATAGAAGAAAGAAGATAGTAATCACATAGTACTCAGAAACCTCTCTAGCAACGGCACCAAAAAGTGATGAGCACCAGTATTGTAGCAAGAATGTTGCAACTCCTAGAGCTACTAGCTTTACTTTATCAACCCAGGGTTCATACAAACATGGAGGTGACAGTGATGTATACACAAGTACAAGTGATGGTTCTACCTTTTGTCACTATTCATCTAGTGAGAGACCAATAGGGTTTTCAAGCCAAACTTCTATGGATTCAGAAGAAGCTTGATTGTTGATGAAAGAAAGAGAGATCTACTCTAGGAGAAATATTATCTACTACAAATAAGGAAAATGACTGAAATCATATGCTAAAAACACACCCTTCTCTAACTAACTGCCGAGAAACTATGCTTTACAAAAATGCCAAACCAACATGATTGAAATACTACTATCTAAGCATGGAAGTTCAAGACATCAAACATCACTACAATGCATGTAAAGGACTAAAATAAATCTACTTTTTTCTTTTTATTCTTTTTCTAGAAAGTCATTGTTGGAGAGGTAAATCCCCTCTACGGACAGAGGTAATCCCACTAGCCCAAAATGGGTCTAGCAACAATCAAACAATGCTATCACGTGTAAACCCTAATCTCTTTTGGTGATGTGGTAGGTGGTTTAGTGATGATGGTGGATAATTGGGAGGTTTAGGAGATGATTGGAAGGTTTGGGAGACCCTTGGGAGACCTGGTGTGTCTTCCTCGAGGTTTTCCCTCAATTCGGCCTCAAAACAGGACACTACAGGAAAACCTACAAGATGTACTAGAAACCTACAGGATTCCCTCTATTTCTATAAGATATATCCGAGAGAAAAGCTATGGTTGCTAGAGGTGATGGTCTTAGGGAAGGTGGTGGATGGGTGGAATGGAGTGTTAAAATGCCCATGATCACTCAAAATTGAATACCAAGGTTAGGAGATGGTTGGATTTGCTCAACATTCTTGGAGTAATTTCTATGTAAAATGATGAGATTGGTGAAGATCTTGGTGAAAGAAAGGGATGATTAAGAATGGGTGAAGTTGGGAGGTGGTTCCCTGATATGAGATCCCTTTAGATTTCTAAAGCACCTACTCTGCATCAAACATTTATAATTTCCACAAAGTCATGTAAACAAGAATAATTCTAACAAGCTAGAAAATCATAATTTAATGAACTAGTTGCCTACTTCATGCATGAAGAAAATTGTTGAACAAAATGGAATCATGGATGAGATCTAATGAAACACTGAAGATGGAAGAGATGGCAACTAAACCCTACACTTTCAAAAATGATCAAATGCTAGTTTAAGTACAATAAACTCTAAATCTTATAAAGAAATGGAAATCTGTCTTTTTGGGACTGCTTAAGGGTCTTTTACTCAAATCATGATCCCTGAGGGAAGAAGTGAGGCCAAGAAACCCACTGATAGATTTGTGGTGCTCCTTTTATCTCTTCTACCTTGCTACTGAAGTAAAGCAAAAATGGAAGCAAACTAATAAACAACTAATCAAATCCACAATACTTGCAATGAAACAATTCTAGAGACAATTTAACCATGAATCTATGAAACTAAGCTAAGAATACAGATACAAGAAGAGGAGACTTTCTTGCTAGGGTTGGACCCTAACCCAAGAGCTTGAGCCCACTAAGTCAAATTAGTGTTGGATCAAGAAAAATCTCATTCTCATTATCAAAACAGAAAATTACATCAATGTCTTCCACAAGTTTGGAGCTCGAAAATAACTAGTGTTTTTGCAACGAAAATTTGAATCCTAATGAGGCTCTAGGCCTCTCTACTTATACAACTAAAGTCTACAATGACTTCCTTAAATCTAAGGAGGCTTAGATCCCAAACTCGAGATGAACTAACTCTTTGTCTATCACTTGCTCAGGTGCCTTTTGGTCTTCGTGACTTGGATGTGTTAGAGTCGGTCTGGTCAGTGCTCCGTCAGAGATCAAAACTCTTTATGCATTTCATTTTAGGTGTCCCGCTCCATTCACTCAGCTACATTCTGCTAGGGGCATGCCATAATCTAATGGAAAAGGTCATGCTAGTCATTTCCCCTCATATCTAGCTCCTACTGGCTTAGGTCTTTGGTCAATGATCACAAAAGTCCATAACAATCAAGGTCTGGTCCTTTAATGGACAAAAGTCATTTTTGGTCATTAGGTCTAGGGATTTATCAGTTTTGTCTTTAAATATGTCCAGTAAATCCATGTAGGCCAGAGAGAGGCCCTTACAAAATAATGATTCACAGAGTTTCATTGTCATATTGATAAACTTTGACTGTTCTCCAAAACTCGTTTTTGAAGAAAAGTCAAACAATGTCATTGGTGATAAATTTTTCAAAAAAGGTCGACAATTGATTTCTTCAGGTGCAGTCATGGTTTCCATGGCCAAATTCCCTGTCATGCAATCCCCACAAAGAGTGTCGAAAATTTCATCATTTTAGCCAAAATTTCAAAGGAAAAGTGAAAACCAGTGTTGATTTAAGTCAGTAAAAAAGTGGCAAAACATGACATTAGAAAAATGGGTTTTTGAAAAAGCAAAATTTAAATCATGACCTCCAAGTCTTTATACACAAGTTTACATCAAAAATCAAAGTCATTGTGCAATCAAAGGCATAGGGAAAACATTGCAAAGTCGTGGAGTGTGCATCATACGTTTTGGAGCAAAGTTGGAGGCGGTTTCAGTGCACAGCGCATATTGACTGGGGCGCGGCGCACACAGAGCCCGACCGCAGTGCAATTTTCTAACTGGCGCAACGCACACCCAGGGTGCAGCGCACTGGTTTTTGCGTGCGACGCACACAAACAAAGGGCCAGAAACTTGCCAAAACTCCCTCAAATCTTTTGTGGATGCCCATCAGCTCGAGAGGTAGGCTCTATAACATCCATGGTTCCTCAAATTATGTAAATGATAGAGTGATGTATGCGTACGATCGAAATGCAACAAAACTCATAAAGCAACCACAAGAAAACACAAAGGGCCATTTTTTCTAGGGTTGTGTAATTGTGTTGTTGGTGCCAAGGTCCCATTCTCCCTTCCTTACCATTTTTCCTTATTCCCCCATGCCATTTTTCCTATTATCACTACCCTAAAACACTACCAAACCCTATTCCCTTCCCCCTCCTCCTATTGGTCAATACAAACCCCAAACCCTACCTTATAAAAACCCCAAACCCTACCTTGTCAAACCCCCTACATATCCCTAAACAAACTTCCCCCCATAACCCCTATTCCCATCACATTACTCCCTTCCTAATACTCCCTTTGTTTCATTGTTCCCCTTGGTGGCAGATATCACAAACAACACCCAGCTTCACCATCATCAAAGGGTAGCCTAAGTACAGTATATAAACAATAGTCATGGCATCTAAGGGTTCATCAGAGTATGAGGTGGAAACTCACAGCGATACAGCTTCAGGAGAACAGGCTCCCAGGAGACATCACAGGAGTGGCAAACATGTTAGGGATGAGCCAAACACCCTCACTGAATTGCAGGCATGCCCTCTTGCTATGTCATGTTTCCAGCACCTAGCATGTTTTGAATTTTTTCAAAGGGTAGCTAACGTTAGAGTTCATCATGAGTTGGCCCGTCTTTTTGTGCTTCACCTACATGGAGGTCAGTCTATCTTGGTCGGGGTCACCTTCACATTGACACCCGAAACTATCTCAGTGGCAACAGGCATACCAAATGTTGGAGAACAGTGGCATAAGAAGAAGAAGGTGGATAGGCATCATTATGAGCCTTACATTAAGGCCAGTTGTTTGAGGCATCTCACAAGAGTCTTCCCATTCAGATATTTGAAAGATGAGTATGCTCCGCTCATGAAATACTTCAGTTGTGAAGGGAGGTTCTCCCGCCTATATGCCTATCACATCAGGTTGCTCATTCACTTTACCAGGGTGCAGATGATGAACCTCCCATTTTTCATTTGTGGGAACATAGAGAGGATGAAAAATTTCATGCAGCATAAGGCCCCTCAACAGCAGCTCAACAATGTTTATCACTTTGCTCTTATCCGGATTTTGGTGGATCCTCAGTTGGCATTGCAGGGCATTGCTTGGGAGGACTTCATCTCCCGTGACTTCTTTAGCACTCCATAGGTAGTATCAAAGGCAGAGCATGAGATAGGTGGTCCTTTTCATCAGTATGAGCGCCATGAGGCCACTACTATGCCAGTATTCATCACCTATCAGAGAGGCAGTAGACAATTGTTTGCAGCGGCAAAGCGAGTGTTATCTCCACTCGGGGTGGAAGGGGCCTCGCTTCCTACATCGACGAAATAGGAACAGGACAGAGGTAAGGAGCCAATGCATGATGAGGAGCCTTCAGGTGAGCCATCAGGTGAACGAGAGACAAAATTCGTTCTCCTTCATGATGATGAGACAGATATAGAACCGACAAATGCAGAGCTTAGAGAGATCATCCAGGAGTATCAATCGGTGATTAAGGCCTTATCCCTTAACTTGGAGAGGGCTAAGTGGAACATGAAATACCTGGAGCAGAGGAACAAATAGCTGGAGGATCAGTAGGTGATCATGGAGCTACAAAACATTCGTGAGCATCGCCAAGCTGCACAAAGAAGAAGAGTTGAGCTCACGTCATTGGAGCAAGAGATCAATGAGGATCGGGAGGCCAATCTAGAGAGAGTTAACATGCACTTGGAGAGGCTGCTAGATAAGGCCAACAAAGACCATGCCTTACTGAGACACATGGATTTCCATTACAGGGCACGAAACATGAGTGCAAGGACCCGGATAAAGAGCTTGAAGGCAAAATTGAGCAAAGCAACAAAAGAGGCAAAAGAGGAAAAAGAGCAAGATCGGCTTCAAATCTTGGCTGAATATTCCTTGGCATAGCATAGCACTTCATAGAGGACCTCCAGCCCAAATTTCAAGAAATTTGGGGGTATTTTGGTCACATGACAAATTTTTGGGCAAAACACAGGTTTTTTCTCCCTCTGCGCCGCGCCACTGGTGCGACGCTAAAAATTGGGAGCTCCAAATGAAGAATGGTTTGTATTTTTGGATTCAGCATTAAAAATCACAACTACTGGTGCTTGGAAAAGAAATTTGGCCATGATTTGAGTCTTGAGGAGGTCAAAAACACCCAAAAAATGACCTCTCTGCCCCTATTTTGACACACAGGAAGCAATCTTGGGAGAATTAAGATTTGGAGGGGCAAATGAGCACCAAATTCAGAAATTCAACTTGGGTTAGAAAGTAGACAGGACAGGCTTTCCAACAAGCACACTTGGTCACATTTTTTACTCCTAAAAGTGCCTCAAAACAGGCTCCAAAGTGGCGTGGCGCACACAGAAAAGGGCGCGGCACATATAGGAAAAATAGCCCAATTTTACCTCCGTTTTGCGAAATTTCGATTCGCGACTTCTCCAAGTGGGCCTGCTCATCTACATTACAGTTTTTTGGCACCTAAGATAGCATTTAAAGTGTTTTCTCTCCAGATTGGCTTCTATCCAAGTGGAGAAGGAAGGCAAACGGTCACCCAAGCCATTTGTCATGTTTGTAACGCAGCACCTGTAGCTGATGGTTGGCTCTTCACCTCCATTTTGTAATGATTCAAGTAACTCCCCAACCCTTGGGCGTTCTATCTCTTCATAGCACATTCTATAAATTGTATGCAAACTATTTGCAAAGGGTTGGTTGGCTTGTAACTTCTGGGAGACTGTGGGAAAGAAACTCAGTTCTTCATTGTATATTTTGATAGAGGATTAATGAAAGGCAGCGGCTCTGTTTCATGAGATTCATGTGGTTGTGAGTGTAGTAAATGTTGGCATTATGGCTAAAGTGTTGTCCTTGATGGCAACCCATTCAGGTGATAGATCACAGTACTTCAAGTCAGCAGCAGCAGCTATCAAATATTGAAGAAAATAAGGGGTACGCAGGTACACCTTACATAAGGTGCGTACACGCAGGCCGGTGTTACATAAAGTGCGTACATACCCGCAGGTCAGCCGTTCAGGAGGTGCGTACCCCCAGTGCACACATTTCAAGGCAGAGAAAAGCACACGTGGGGTTTCTTATGTTTAACCTTTGGTATTTAGCCGACGGTTTTGTGTTATTATGGTGTCGGCCCGTGGTATTAATCCATGATTTAAGGAAGAGCTTTCCTATATAAAGCAAAGGAGATCATTTGGCTTGAGCATGTTTTGGGTTGAATATCTTATGAGGGCTAGATCTGGTCTAGATCTAAATAAGGCGAATCTACTAATGGACTGAGATCCCTTCGGCGCATGTTCAGATCTGTAGATCTGACTGTCTGGGCTATTTCTGAAGTCTTGAAATCATCTATGCCCGAAGGTACGCAGGTACAGTGAGAGAAAAGTGCGTACATATGCAGGAACGAAGCATTTCAGGTGCGCCCGTACGCAGGCACAGAAGGGTTTCAGGTGCGCCGGTACGCAGGCACAGAAGGGTTTCAGGTGCGCCGGTACGCAGGCACAGAAGGGTTTCAGGTGCGCCGGTACGCAGGCACAGAAGGGTTGCAGGTGCGTACATACGCAGGCACAGAAGGGTTGCAGGTGCGGAGGTCCGCAGGCAGTTCAATGGACTCAGAGCGAGGTACGCAGGCGAGCAGTTGAGCAGGATGCGTACGTAAGCAGGCGAGCAGTTGAGCAGGGTGCGTACTGTAAGCAGGCAAGCAGTTGAGCAGGGTGCTTACTGTAAGCAGGCAAGCAGTTGAGCAGGGTGCTTACGTAAGCAGGCGAGCAGTTGAGCAGGGTGCTTCTCTTAAAATCTTTGTTTATCATTGTTGTGTTCTGGGTTTGGTTCTATTATTGCTGATTTGGTTACTACAGTTGATTGGGTGATTCTCCTATACTTGATGAACATTTGATGCTTATGGATCCAGTTTGAAAATTTATGAAAAGTGGTCCTTGTAAGAAAAGAAGTAGGGGGTTGTAGCTCCCTTCTAGGAGAGACTGGAAAACGAGAGAGAGTTGTAGCTCTCTGCAGGTTGCAGCCTGCGTACTGGTAAAGGACTGCACCAGTACTAAATCATTGTAAAAGGAGTTTCTAATTTGAAAGAAGATAGAGACATATTGCAGCAGGTGGTTTTCACCCACATTGGGTTTCCACCTTACATCTTGTGTTCTTTGGTGTGACTATCTGTTTTCTTTGTTCATGCTCATTATTTTATGGTACTGATATGCAAAAATAATTCAAAGATCAAATAAGGAAGATTTATTAAAAGAATTAGATAATACTGATTCAACCCCCCTCTCAGTATTATCTCCAACAATTAGTATCGGAGCAGGTCCTTCAGAGAAGCTTGATCGCTTGAAGGTAGATCGTTCATCATGAGCAACTACGAGAGAGAAGCATCAATCAGGCCACCGGTTTTTGATGGGACAAACTTCAATTATTGGAAGGTAAGAGTTACTGCCTATCTTCAATCTCTTGGTACAGATGTTTGGGACATCGTAGAGACAGGCTACGCTTTTCCTTCAGCTACTCCTACAGGTGCAGCTGAGAAAAAGAAGTATGAAACAAATGCGAAAGCAGTCAGTACCCTATTAGGATGTATATCCCAAACGGAATTCATGAACGTAATGCACTACAAATCCGCAAAAGAGATATGGGACAAAATTGTCACGAGCTATGAAGGAGATGAACAGGTAAAGCGTGCTAAACTTCAAACTCTCAGGATTCAGTATGAGACTCTCAAGATGTATAATGATGAAAGTGTGGCTAACTATTTTCTTCGGGTAGATGAGATTTTTAATTGTATGAAAAATTTGGGTGAAGAAATAAAAGAGGCTATAGTGGTTGAAAAGGTTCTAAGATCATTGTCCCCCAAGTTTGAATCTAAAGTATCTGCAATAGAAGAAAAGGAAAATCTACGAATTCTTACTATGTCTCAGCTACATGGAATTCTAACTGCTTATGAAATGAGAAAGGGAGGTCCATCAGACAGAAGAGAAGCTGCTTTCAAGGCATCAGGCAAAGAAGATTATTATGAAGCAAGCCACGTCCCAGAAGAAGAGGAAGAAGAATCAAATTTTGTCAGAAATCTTCAAAGGGGTTCTGGAAGGTTCAGAGGTAAGTTACCTTTTAAATGCTTTGCTTGTGGAAGAGTAGGTCATTATGCTGCAAAATGTCCTTATAAGGATAAAGGAAAGGAACCTGCTAGATGGAACAAGAAACAGAGTGCATGTTATGAAACCAGCTCACAAAAAGATAGAAAAGAGAGATCCACGCCTTAGAATTCAGCCTCTTCGAGGGGGCAACCTCCTTTACATTACATAAATGAACAATTCTTGGATGATCCAAATGAAAATACCTCCTTTCTATATATAGGAGTCTAAGTGGTCCCAATACAATCAAAGCCTACATAACAATAATATTGTAGGGCACAACAATAACAATAGTGGGCTTCTATGTGGCACAATAGTAACAATATGGGCACTACATGGGTACATCAATATAAATAAGGGGTATAACTACAATAGTAATGGGGTAATCACTAGTATTATAGGGACCCAACATGCCCCTCTCCTTCAAAAAAGTGTTGTCCTCAACGCTTGAGTAGTTCAGGATACTTCTGCATAAAATTCTCATCCTCCCATGTGGAATCTTCAGCGGATAAGTTCTTCCACTTGATAAGGTACTCTGAAATTGATCGATTTCGTAGCTGTCGAGTTCTTGTTTCTATAACTGCTTCCGGTTCCAATATAATTTTTCCTTCTTCGTCAAGTTCTGGCAATATTGTTTGAATTGGGAGCTTGTCGCCTATAACCTTCTTTAAGCATGAAACATGGAAAACTGGGTGCAATCGAGAAGCTGCAGGAAGCTCCAATTTGTATGCCATAGTACCAATCTTTTGCAACACCTTGTACGGACCATAATACTTTGGTGATAATTTATTATCCTTCTTAGCTTGCTTGAGGGACATTTTCTTATATGGTTGTAGCCGTAGGAATACCCAATCACCTACATCAAAACTTCTTTCACTGCGATGTTGATCTGCCTGTTGTTTCATTCTATTCTGTGCCAACACAAGGTTATCCTTTAAGAGTTGGAGGACTTGTTGTTGATGTTCGATGTGATGTTCCACTGCCTGAACCTTAGAATTTTCTCTTAAATATGATGTGATGGATGGTGGTTGATACCCATAAAGTGCCATAAATGGGGTCATTTTTGTTGCTGTATGAAAGGAAGTGTTATACCACCATTCAGCCAGAGGCAACCATTTGACCCATTGTGTCTGTTTATCAGATACAAAGCAACGAAGATATCCTTCCAAACATTTGTTTACTATCTCAGTTTGCCCATCAGATTGAGGATGATAAGATGAGCTATGAGCTAACTGAGTACCAAGACAAGAAAATAATTCTGTCCAAAAATTTCCAGTGAAAATGGGATCTCTGTCACTTACAATAATCTTTGGGTTTCCATGTAGCTTTTGAATTGTTTCCATAAATGCAGTAGAAACTGTACTGGCTTTAAATGGATGTGATAATGCACAAAAGTGTGCATACTTGGTAAGTCTGTCAACTACCACCATGATGACACTCTTTCCCTCAGACTTGGGTAAACCTGTGATAAAATCCATTGAAACCTCCTCCCAACGTTGGCTTGGAATGGATAAAGGTTGTAATAGACCCGGTGTCTTAATTGTTTCAACTTTATTTTGTTGGCAAACCAAACATTCTGCCACAAACTTTTGAATATCTGATTTAAGGCCATCCCAAAAAAATTCCTTCTTAACCCTGTGGTAAGTTTTTAAAAATCCTGAGTGCCCTCCTAAGGGAGAAGTGTGCAATTCCATAAGAATCTTTTGTTTTAGCTGGGAATTCTTACAGAGGTATAAGCGATCTTTGTACCATAACGAATCATTTTTCCAGCTAAATGTATCAGACGTACTGGAATCTTGTTGTAGCTTTTGAATAAGTGCCCACACTTCTTCGTCATTCTTCCATTCCTCCCTTGCTTCATTTATCCAATCTGGTTGGATAATAGAAATAGCGCACAACAATGCTTCCACATCCTCATCCTTTCTTGAGAGTGCATCTGCCACCACATTTTGCTTCCCTTTTTTGTAGATGATTTCAAAGTCATAACCCAACATCTTTGTGACCCACTTTTGTTGCTCTTCAGAGGATAATCTTTGTTCTAAAAAGTATTTAAGGCTATCATGATCCGTTTTTACCTTGAAGTGTCTTCCCATTAGGTAGGGTCGCCATTTCTTAAGTGCATGGAGTATTGCCAACATTTCCTTCTCATAAATAGCTTTTCTTAAAAACTTTCCCTTGATTGGACGACTTTCAAAAGCAATGGGTCTTTCATCTTGCATTAGAACAGCACCAATTCCATTTCCTGAAGCATCACATTCCACAATAAAGGTTTTTGTGAAGTCCGGTGTAGCTAAGACCGGTGCTTGGCACATTGCCTCTTTAAGATGTTCAAAGGCCTTTGTTGCTTCCGGAGTCCATGAAAATGCATCTTTCTTCAATAATGTTGTTAGAGGTGCTGCTATTCTCCCATAATTCTTAACAAACTTGCGATAATACCCTGTCAACCCAAGAAATCCTCGCAAATGCTTTATGGATGTGGGGATTTTCCATTCCTTAATGGCTTTAATTTTGCTAGGGTCTACCTTAACTCCTTCATGAGATACAATATGACCCAAATATTCCACCTCCTGGACTCCAAAGAAACATTTGGATCTTTTTGCATATAATTGTTTCTCCTCCAATAGTTGTAGCACCCTGTCAACATGTTCAACATGATCCTTCCAAGACTTGCTGTAGATTAGTATATCATCAAAAAATACTAACACAAATTTTCTAAGGAATGGTTTGAAAATTGAATTCATCAAACCTTGAAATGTTGAAGGTGCATTGGTAAGGCCAAAAGGCATGACCAAAAATTCATAATGACCCTCATGAGTTCTAAATGCCGTTTTCGGAATGTCTTCAATCTTCATTCTGATTTGATGATATCCTGAACGAAGATCCAACTTGGTGAAGTAAATTGATCCATGCAATTCATCCAGTAATTCATCAATGACAGGAATGGGGAACTTATCTTTAATAGTGAGCTTGTTGAGCTCCCTATAATCCGGACACATGCGCCATGATCCATCCTTCTTGTGCACCAATACTACTGGAGCAGAGAAAGAACTTTGACTCGGTTGAATTATACCAGCCTCTAGCATTTCTGCAACCATACGTTCAATTTCACTTTTTTGGACATAGGGATATCTGTACGGCCTGATGTTTGGAGGAACACTTCCTGGAATCAGATGAATAGCATGATCATGATCACGCATAGGTGGGAGACCTTTGGGAGTCTCAAATACCTTGGAATGATTGTCCAGGACTTTTTGGAGATCTGGAGAAATAGATGATTCCAATGTGGAAACATCTAGCGAACATAATTGTGCAATTACACCCCTTTGCTCCTTTTTTAGAAGCTTTGTCATACCATTAGAGCTGATTATCTTTCCTGGTTTCCCTGCAATACCCCTTAATTCAACTTCCTTTCCTTCCACAGAAAATTTCATGAAAAGTTCTTGAAAATTAAAAGCTATTGTACCCAAGGATTGTAGCCATTGGACTCCTAGTACAACATCAGCACCTCCCATTGGAATGGAAAGCATTGGGCTAGTCAATACATATTCTCCCATGGATAGCTTGATATTATGGCACTTTCCAGAACAATTTATTGTTCCTCCATTTGCAATCATCACTTGACACTCTGGTGCTGGATATAGGAAGCAATTCAATTCTTTTGCTACCCTACAATGAATAAAATTGTGGGTGCTTCCTGAATCAATCAACACTATTACCTTTTTCTTCTTGATTTGTCCTTCTATCTTGATGGTTTGAGGAGTGGTAATTCCTGCCAATGCATTACAAGATATGGTCGGATTTATTTGTTCTTCATCTAGGCTTTGTTCCTGGAATATATCCTCTTCTTTTGACCTTTCTTGCTCCTTTTCTTCTTCCTCTTCACAATCTATGTAGAATAATTTCTTCTCAGCACACTTATGACCTTTTGTGTATTTGCTATCACAATTGTAACAAAGCCCTTTTGCTCTTTTTTCTTCCAATTGTTGTGGTGTCAACCTTGTAGGTTGTGGAAGACTATGGGCAACAACACTTCCGTCTTTATAGTTGTGAACGGTATGCTTCCTAGTTGCCATAATTTTGCTTTCCATTTTTCTTGCTAACCTGAATGCCTTCTCTAATGAATCAGGTTCCCAAAGGCGCACATCATGTTGGATATTATCCTTTAAAGACCCTATGAACACATCAATCCTATGCTCCTCTGGAATATCTTTTACCCTTATGTTCAATTTTTGGAACTCCTCAATGTGCTCCATTATTGAACCCTTTTGTTTGAGACTTATCAATTGGCTAAAAAAAGTGTTGCTTTTTGTATCCTCATAATGTGCTATCAATTCTTCCGTAAAAATTGCCCAAGTGATAAATTGTTTACGAGAACAAAGCCATTGATACCATACAAACTGATTTGGTTCCAAATATAAAGTTGCCATACGTACCTTTTGTGTGTTTTGCACATTATTGAGATCGAAGAATTGCTCCATCTGTAATATCCATGTGGCGGGATCCTTGCCATCAAACTTCCTCATATCGATTTTTGGAACATGGTGAGTCTTCGATCCAACATTAGAGTCTATGGAATCATGATTAACATTTCTTTTATTCTCATCATGAGTTTCCTTTACTACCTTTTCACCATTAGTGACCCTTTCTTGTAGCAACTTCTTCAATTCATCCATCTTATCATCCATGCCATCAATTTTAGCGTCCATGCCATCAATTTTAGCGTCAATCTTAGCTTCCATGCCATCCATCTTAGCTTCCATTCCCTTTATCTTAGATTCCATGCCATTTACCTTAGATTCCATGCCACTTATCTTAGCTTCTGTTAGCTTTTGTGAGCGTGACATTTGTTGCACTTGTTCTTGTAATTTTGATATATCATGTAGCATTTCTTCCTCTTCTTCATGAGTCATGCTAGAGCTTTCAGGTTCCTTACTAGGTGTTTGCATTTTCTTTCCTCGGGGCATCAGTTACCGATAATAAAGTTTTACTATGCCTTTTGAATTCCGTTAAACCAAGCTTACACAAAAATTAAAAAAAAAAACTACACACCTTTTTTCACTTTATAGAAGCCTGATATTGAATCTGATGTATCTCTGTAATTTCGGATCATCCAATTCTGAAATTTCTACTTGCAGTATCCTTCTGCGTCCTCTTTCCAATGCCACAAGTCTGAGCCAAATTGGATTCTCTAAGGAAGAGTTATGTGAAATCTCCCACAGTGACTTGCTTTTAGACTGGTTCAGTAGAGAGAACTTGTACGACGTGCCACGGGTCACTGTTTCAACTTTTGAATCTAAAACACACATACAAAAAACTACAGTCCGTCCTATTTCTGTACCTTTTTACGAAATTTCAATCCGATCCTCAGAGAGAGAGTTATGACGATTTTCCCCAAGTCACCTGGTTTGAATGTAATTCCAGAGTCTGCAAAAAGGCCAACTTCCTCAGATCATATCTCCGAAAATATCGCGCGACACGCTCTGAAATTTAGACCCAAGGTTCAACACCAATTCTTCTCAAATGGGTTTTTTTTTTGACTTCTGAAACGTCACAGAAAACAAGTTATAGCGAAAATTCCACGATGACCTGTTTGGAGCAGTGAAACCCTAGAATCCAAAGCTCTGATACCAAATGTTATGAAACCAGCTCACAAAAAGATAGAAAAGAGAGATCCACGCCTTAGAATTCAGCCTCTTCGAGGGGGCAACGTCCTTTACATTACATAAATGAACAATTCTTGGATGATCCAAATGAAAATACCTCCTTTCTATATATAGGAGTCTAAGTGGTCCCAATACAATCAAAGCCTACATAACAATAATATTGTAGGGCACAACAATAACAATAGTGGGCTTCTATTTGGCACAATAGTAACAATATGGGCACTACATGGGTACATCAATATAAATAAGGGGTATAACTACAATAGTAATGGGGTAATCACTAGTATTATAGGGACCCAACAGTGCAAATAAGAAAAGCTACTACACTCATGAAGATAGTGATGGTCTATCAAACAGTGATGAAGATGAACGAGGTAATGAATATAAGTTGTTAATGGCATTTGAAGATGATGATTATATGGATGCTATAGATGTGGATAACCATTATGATGAAATTACTAGACTCAAGAGATGTATAGAAGAAAAGAATGTGATCATTGATACTCTACAATTTCAAATTGATGAAAAGGAAAAACATCTTGAAAAACTAGAAGGTGAAATTGTTGGTCTTAGAAAAGAGATTGAGAAAACAAAAGCTATTAATCTTAAGTTTATCAAAGGATCTGAAACTTTGGATGAGATTATCAATGTGCAGCAGTCTCCACTAAACAATACAGGTCTGGGCTATAATGGAGAAACTTCTCAAGCATCCACCTCAAAAAGTTATCTTGATGCAGCAAGAAGAAATGAGTAAAAGCACAATGAAGACCATCACGTAAAGCAGGGACGAATTGCAAACAGAAACTATCAGGGGCAATCCATCTTAAGGGTGAACAAAAGCTACAACCAGCCACAGGTAAAATCTTCTCAATTTGGTTCAAGAATAGATGACAATAGAAATTACAATCAATTGGCTGGTAGATTCGATAATCGCAGAAGTTTCTTCAATGGACAATGCTTTTCTTGCCATAACTTTGGTCACAAAGTAGCTCAATGTGTTGCATATAAAACGATCATGACTAAGGAGGCTCAAAAACAAAGAAGTATGACCGGGATTACAAAAAGGACCTACAACAACTTTTCGGTTCTTGAAAATGAAGTTGAATGTTCTATTTGCAATAACTTTGGTCATGAAGACTCTGAATGCAGGAGCAGGTTTCAGCAGAAAAAGGAACAAGCCTCAAGCACCAAAACATGGAGAATAAAGGAACCACAAACAGAAAGATGTGGGATAGCATTTTATGCAGAAGGACAGGAAAATCTATGGTACATTGACAGTGGATGTTCGAAGCATATGACAGGTGATAAAGAAAAACTTGAGTCATATTCTGATCTAGAAAAGGGAAAGAAAGTCTCTTTTGGAAATGATACTCCTGCAACTATAAAAGGAAAAGGCATTGCTTAGTTAAAAGAAAAGGTCAAGGCTGGAAATGTTTTGTATGTTGATGGATTGAAGCATAATCTTCTAAGTGTCAGCCAAATGTGTGATCAAAGAACCGAGGTTATATTCAGATCAAATGGATGTCTTGTTCGTGATCTTGATACAGGTAAAACAGTGATCAAAGGCAAAAGAACTCCAAATAATCTGTACATATTTGAAGAAGGACAACAACAATGCTATCTGAGCAAGGATGATAAGCACTGGTTATGGCATCGGAGGTTGGGACATCTAAGCTTTTCACAAATAAGGAAAGCACGCAAATATCAAGCAGTTCGTGATCTTCCAGATATCAAAATTCCTGACAACACCATATGCAAATCATGTCAGTTTGGAAAACAAACCAAAACTAACTTTCTAGAGAAAGAAGGATCAGCTAGCATGCCTCTTGAGCTAGTACATACAGATACATGTGGTCCCTTCAGGAAAAGAACACCTCGAGGAGAAGAATACTTGATATTATTCATTGACGATTTCTCCAGGTTTGTCTGGTTAGGACTGATGAAGCACAAAGATGAAGCATTCGAAAAATTCAAATCCTTCAAAGCCTTGGTTGAAAATGAATCAGGTCACAAAATTAAGTGCCTCAGATCCGACAGAGGTGGGGAATTTACTTCAAATGAATTTTTCGATTTCTGTGAAGAACATGGGATAAGAAGAGAATTCTCTACAGCAAGAACTCCTCAGCAAAATGGAGTTGTGGAAAGAATGAACAGAACAATCCAACAAATGGCTCGTGCTATGCTTGATGAGTCAGGAACTCCCGCAACTTTCTGGGGTGAAGCTGCACATGCTGCGGTTGTTATTCTCAACAAAACAAATGTCTGGGTGAACAGTACTCAAACTCCTCATGAGCTCTGGAGTGGTAGGACTCCTTCGGTAAAGCACTTCAAAATCTTTGGGAGCAAATGCTATATCAAGAATACTGATGAGCAGCTTGGAAAACTTGAGCCTAGAGCAGATGAAGGCATTCTTCTTGGTTACTCTCCACATAGCAAAGCATACAAATGCTACAATAAAATACTTGGCAGAATTGTTGACAGCATTGATGTAGTGGTTGATGAGAAGGGATACATTCCTAGGCAAGTACATCATGAAGACATCGAAGAAGATGAAGGCTACCCCGAACGACAGAATGATGAAGAACCTCAAGAAGAACCTCAAGAAGAACCAGAGGAGCAAACAAGAATAGAAGAAAAGACTCCATCTAGATATGTTCAGAAGAATCATCCAGAATCTCAGATTATGGGGCAGAAAGAAGCAGGTATACAAACAAGAAGAAAAGTTGCAGAAGCTTCAAGCTATTTGGCATTACTCTCCGCTACTGAACCACAAAATGTGAAAGAGGCATGCAAAGATGAATGTTGGGTGAAAGCAATGGATGAAGAACTTGAGCAGATCGAAAAGAACAACACTTGGGAGCTGGTTCCTAGACCAAAGGATAAGAATGTTATCGGAACAAAATGGGTCTTCAAAAATAAATTGAATGAAAATGGAGAAGTAATTAGAAACAAAGCCAGACTTGTTTGTAAAGGGTATGCACAGCAAGAAGGAATAGACTTTGAAGAAACATTTGCTCCTGTTGCAAGACTTGAGGCCATCCGAATGTTTCTTGCTCTCTCAAGTTTTCAAAACTTCAAAGTATTTCAAATGGACGTGAAATCAGCCTTTCTGAATGGAGACTTGGAAGAAGAAGTATACATTGAACAGCCAGATGGGTTCATTCTTGGAAATGATCCAAACCTTGTCTGCAGATTGAAAAAGGCCCTCTATGGTCTCAAACAAGCTCCAAGGGCTTGGTACTACCGCTTGGACAAATATCTTCATCAACAAGGTTTTTCAAAAGGATCAACAGATAGCAATCTTTATATAAAAGTTGAAAATGACAAATTGCTAATACTTGTTGTGTATGTAGATGACATTATTTTTGGCAGCAATGAAGAAGCTATGAGTCAAAGCTTTGCCTTGGTCATGCAGAAAGAATTTGAAATGTCCTTGCTAGGAGAACTAACATATTTCCTTGGTTTGCAAATCCAACAAAAGGAAGGAGGAATCTTTTTATCTCAAACCAAGTATCTCAAACAGATTTTGAAGAAATATGGCATGGAAGATGCAAAACCAGTATGTACACCCATGGTCACAGGATGTAGCCTTAGTGCAAATGATGAATCTGCAGCAGTACATCAACCAACCTAAAGATCTATGATTGGAAGTTTACTTTATTTGACAGGTACCCGACCGGACATCATGCATGCAGTTGGAATAGTTGGAAGATTTCAGGCAAATCCGAAGGAGACTCATCTTCAAGCAGTGAAGAGAATTTTCAAATATCTTCAAGGGACTCAAAATTATGGCTTATAGTATCCTAGAGATACAGATCTTACACTTCATGCTTATACAGATGCAGATTGGGCCAGAAGCGTGGATGACAGGAAAAGCACAAGTGGTGGTGCGTTCTTTATGGGTTCCAGACTGGTATCTTGGTTCAGCAAGAAACAGAGTTCGATTGCCTTGTCTACAGCTGAAGCGGAATATGTTGCTGCTGCATCTTGTTGCACCCAACTCCTTTGGATGATGCAGACTTTGCAGGATTTTCAAATCACTTGTACACCACCTATCCCCATCTTATGTGATAACACAAGTGCAATCATCATCTCAAAGAATCCTGTTATGCATTCAAAAACCAAGCACATACCAATCAAGTACCATTTTCTCCGGGAACAAGTGCTTGAATAGAAGGTCAAGTTAGAGTATGTTCCTTCTAAGGAACAAGTTGCTGATATACTCACCAAACCATTGCCTAGGGACACTTTTGAATACCTCAGGCAAAAGCTAGGGGTTGTTGATGCATCATCTTATTGCTGAACCTCTTCTGATTGGTGGTACAGGTTCAGGGGGAGCATATAATGCATTGTTGGCATTATGGAGGATGTGCAGAAGGAGATCTTGGAAGTAGCTGCAATATGTCTCTATCTCTTTCATGGTGGATTATGGTTCGTCGCTGCAGATCTGGTTCATATTCAGGGGGAGCATGTTCTTAGGGGGAGCATAACCCTTTGCCCTTGATGTCAAAGGGGGAGAATGAAGCTGAAGTTTGTGAGCTTGCCATCAAGTCCAAAGGGGGAGATTGTTGGCATTATGGCTAAAGTGTTGTCCTTGATGGCAACCCATTCAGGTGATAGATCACAATACTTCAAGTCAGCAGCAGCAGCTATCAAATATTGAAGAAAATAAGGGGTACGCAGGTACACCTTACATAAGGTGCGTACACGCAGGCCGGTGTTTCATAAAGTGCGTACATACCCGCAGGTCAGCCGTTCAAGAGGTGCGTACCCCCAGTGCAAACATTTCAAGGCAGAGAAAAGCACATGTGGGGTTTCTTATGTTTAACCTTTGGTATTTAGCCGACGGTTTTGTGTTATTATGGTGTCGGCCTGTGGTATTAATCCATGATTTAAGGAAGAGATTTCCTATATAAAGCAAAGGAGATCATTTGGCTTGAGCATGTTTTGGGTTGAATATCTTATGAGGGTTAGATCTGGTCTAGATCTAAATAAGGCGAATCTACTAATGGACTGAGATCCCTTCGGCGCATGTTCATATCTGTAGATCTGATTGTCTGGGTTATTTCTGAAGTCTTGAAATCATCTATGCCCGAAGGTACGCAGGTACAGTGAGAGAAAAGTGCGTACATACGCAAGAACGAAGCGTTTCAGGTGCGCCCGTACGCAGGCACAGAAGGGTTTCAGGTGCGCCGGTACGCAGGCACAGAAGGGTTTCAGGTGCGCCGGTACGCAGGCACAGAAGGGTTTCAGGTGCGCCGGTACGTAGGCACAGAATGGTTGCAGGTGCGTACATACGCAGGCACAGAAGGGTTGCAGGTGCGGAGGTCCACAGGCAGTTCAATGGACTCAGAGCGAGGTACGCAGGCGAGCAGTTGAGCAGGGTGCGTACGTAAGCAGGCGAGCAGTTGAGCAGGGTGCGTACTGTAAGCAGGCAAGCAGTTGAGCAGGGTGCTTACTGTAAGCAGGCAAGCAGTTGAGCAGGGTGCTTACGTAAGCAGGCGAGCAGTTGAGCAGGGTGCTTACTTCTCTTAAAATCTTTGTTTATCATTGCTGTGTTCTGGGTTTGGTTCTATTATTGCTGATTTGGTTACTACAGTTGATTGGGTGATTCTCCTATACTTGATGAACATTTGATGCTTATGGATCCAGTTTGAAAATTTATGAAAAGTGGTCCTTGTAAGAAAAGAAGTAGGGGGTTGTAGCTCCCTTCCAGGAGAGACTGGAAAACGAGAGAGAGTTGTAGCTCTCTGCAGGTTGCAGCCTGCGTACTGGTAAAGGACTGCACCAGTACTAAATCATTGTAAAAGGAGTTTCTAATTTGAAAGAAGATAGAGACATATTGCAGCAGGTGGTTTTCACCCACATTGGGTTTCACCTTACATCTTGTGTTCTTTGGTGTGACTACCTGTTTTCTTTGTTCATGCTCATTATTTTATGGTACTGATATGCAAAAATAATTCAAAGATCAAATAAGGAAGATTTATTAAAAGAATTAGATAATACTGATTCACCCCCCCTCTCAGTATTATTTCCAACAGTAAATGTGTCTCTTATGTTTCATATGTATTTTGTAATGTTCATAGTTCAATTCATATTCATTTCCAGTGAAATTTTCTGAGTTAGATAAGGTAGAATTCAATTTCATTGCTCTGCCTGTGGGAAAATTTCATGTTCAGTGTTCTTCTTCTGTTGAAAAGGATTCATGTACTTATGCCCTTTTCACTCTCCTAAGCAATCTCTCCATTCCGTGTTATTTCGAACTAAATTGGTACACTTTCCACCTGTCTTGCCTCATGGAGTAATCTGTGCCTTTGTATTAAATTCTCTGTTCATTGCTGTCCGTTGGTCCCATAACATCCCAAAATCTCAGTCATTCATAAAAAATTGTTTCTTGTATCCATATTCACTTACTAGCCTAAGATCAATATTCCACTGTAAGTCACCTCAGACCGTTTCGTTTATCTATTCACTGAGCGTAACTCAGAGAGAGCCCTCTCCTGTTCTAGTAGGGCTAGCTACCAGACTGAGCGTGGTTTGTGGTTACCCTGAATTTTTCCTTCCTTCAACCTAAGGCAGATTTAGGTGCTAACAGGATGCTTGCACTCCGAGCTGGTGTGATTAATGGAGGAATATTGGGGGAGGATTAAATGATGAGGATTTACCTCCTACAATCTCTCTCCCTTGTCCCATTTTAATTTCAAACCTTAGTCTTGCAAAAATTTCTTTATTTTTTCTTCCAAACCTGCATTCGATGCATATTAGTCCACTAGGCATAATATCTCACTTTAACTCATGTCATTAATCAAAATATAATCAAGACATGTAATAAGTTGTGAGAAGAGTTTATTTGACTAAGCTAGGAGGTGAGTTAAGGCCCATGTAATTACCCAATGATGAGGCTCATCAACTACCTCAGCCGATCACTGATCATGGCATTAACCACTGTGCTCAACTCTTATGGGCGTGATACTTATGATTGGCCACTTCTCTACAAAAGCAACCCAGAATTCAGTCTCACATACCATACTCTCTTGGAGGGTCAGCAAGTTCCATATTATCACCTCTAGGATGCTCCGTTATGCCACCTGGGACACCTTTGTGTTCCTTCAACCGAGTGTGCCGAGATGATTTGGGAAGCGCACTACAGTCGGGCCGCTGGGCATTTCAGGGTTGAGAAAACAGTGGCAGTATTGTAGAAGTATTTCTATTGGCCAAATATTCAATAGGATGTTAGGAAGTACATCAGATCTTGCACTGCCTACGCCATTACCAAACCAACCATCAAGAAGTAAGGCCTCTATACTCCACTACCTACCCCTAGTTGACCTCGGGAATCCATCTCCAGGGATTACATGTGGGGCCTTCCTTATATTAAGCACGGTAATGACTGTGTTTTTGTGGTCGTCAACAGATTCTCGAAGATGGCCATTATGGTGGCCTACAAGAAGAATACCACAGATGATGCCACTGCCAAACTCTTCTTTGAACGAGTGCGGTTACACTTTGGGATCCCACAATCTCTCATCTCAGATCAAGAAAACAGGTTCCTCAGTACATTTTGGTTGATTCTCTGGTCAATGTTGGAAACCAAGCTCATTAAGTCTACATATTTCCATCCCCAAACTGATGGTCAGATAGAGATCATCAACAGGATGATCATACACATTCTGTGCATATAAAACTAAAAGTATCCACGCACATGGGATGAGAGCTTCTATTATATCTAACACAGCTATAACGAGGCTCTCCACAGCCTGACTGACCACATCCATTTTCAGGTGACCTTGGGATTCCAACCACTATGTCCCATTGATGTGGCCATACCATTTGCAGTGAATCAGGCACATTCGGCTCATTTCCAGTCCAAAGCTGACGGGGAAAATAGCTTCATTGAGCACATTCAACACATCCACCAACAGGTCCATGACATATTGGACAAAGCCAATGCTAAGTATAAGCAGCGACATGATCAACATCGGGTGCCACATAATTTCTAGGTGGGTGACAAAGTTTGCCTACATCGCCTCGTTCTGCCCCACTACAAGATTCACCCACTTCGATATGGGCCATACACCATCACCCAAGTTGTGGGATATAATTCTTTTGAGCTCAAAATTCCCCCATACCTTGTCTTGCACCTAGTGTTCAATGTGGATTTCTTTCGGCCATACTTTCCACCATTACTGGACACATCCGACATTGTGGAACAACTCACACCAGTAGGTTAAATCTAGACTGCATGGAACAATATGCAAATGATCGGATCATGAACATGTAGATCTAGAACACTCACCAGCGAAAGATCTAGTTGTATCAAATTTTTAAAGCCAACCAACTGCTACACCAAGGAAAATGGCTCACCAGGGACCAAGTTCAGTAGAAGTTTCCTCATCTCATGGAGGAACTCAATGCAATGGAGACCATTACTTCCTAGGTGGGGGGGGGGAATAATCCAGGTGGATATTGTTGGCCACCCACCTATTCCACTTGGACCCTCACCATTGTTCTTTTAGTGTTTTTTTTTTCAGTTTCCTTAATTTTAGCACAATTTACTATTTTTGGCATTTTTTGGGGTCTTGAACTTCGAGAGCTGTTTTGAGGCCCTAAAAAACGATTTTGTGGCAAAATATCTCTTGCAATTTCAATAGAAATTGCATAGCAACTATAGTGCTCGGAGAGATATTTACAACGAGGTATCATACGCGTCAAACAAAGATAATATGACCAAGTTACGACCTCGGGAAGTTGGCTGCCAAACTAACCCCAACGGGGCCCATAAAATCTTGGTGTTACATCTGTTCGGGTTAGGGTTTTGGTTGTTTAGGGTTTTGTTTTATTATTCAATAATAAAAATTCCCTTGAACCTCATTGCAACTAAGTTCAAAGGCATGTAGCCACCACATCTCTTCTCAGAGATAAGCTACCATCGTCCGACCTAGTCTTATTTCCATTATGTTTGTAAGCATATTTCAGTATTTTATATTAATGAAATGAAGATTTCTTTCTATTGGATCTTTGTATTTATGGTTATATTTGTAATTTGTTGCATTCCTATTTAAATCTTGATCACAAAATTTGTAGTAAGTCCTCCTCTTCTCCTTTCTTGTAAGCTCCAACCCAAGCTCCAATGTTATAAATGGAACTTGCAGCAATGACTAAAACAAGAAAAGAAACTACAACATCCACATAGCATAATCTAGTCTCTCTATTGAATGAGTCAACATGGCATTGAAATACATAAGCATCAACACGACACAAGTATAGGAAAACAAAGTGCATTTTGTATTAATAGATAAAGGAGAGAGTTAAAACCATATATAGAAGTTGACTTTGTGCATATCTCCCTAATTGACTTGTCCTATATTTCCACAAATCAAACCTTCACACTCAACTCTAATAAATAAATGGATGGATTCCTTAATCTCAAAGAAGTAGCATGAGGGCACTAGCAATATCAAAAAACAAATCCAGACTCTATGGGAGGTAGTAATTTTATAGGGTGAAAGTGGTAAGCTAGGATTTACCAATCTAGTCTTGAGATCCAAAATTAAGGGAAGATAAGCTCTAGGGATAAGATATAAGACCACTAGAATAGGATTAGATAGGAATTTGAGATATTTATCCATGGTAAATGGTTAAAACCACTTCAAAAGCTTTTGGAAAAAGAAGATTCAATTCTTTTTTTTTATTTTCCTGAATTTCTAAAATTAGTGCACCTGCATAAGGGAGCAACCTGCATTGATCAACGCTGATGCTCAGTTATGAAAATTTTTTGGGGTCTTCATTTTTTAAGGAATAGTAGTTTCGAAGGGAATTTTGGAAAAAACATTTGAAAAAAGAGCACCAAAAAATCAAAGTGGCAGTGAAATGTTTTGGAACTTGCACACCAGAATATAAGAGTGCGTGTCAAAGAACTAGGAGCCAATTTTGATGCAGTCAACAGAGAACCAAGGTAATGGCACTAGGTATTGGAAAACCATGGATCAAGTGAGTGAGGTGTCAAAGACTAGATCAAGCAAGAATGACTATAAAATAAGACAAAAGGAATCGAGAAATAAGTTTAGATGTTGTTGCAAAGTTTAGATCATGTAGGGAATATAGAGAATGCCTATATATGTTGGGACTATGTTGCAGTGTTTTGGTCTTATGTAATGTTTGAGATCTGAGCTTGTAATTTCCTATTTCTATATTGTGTGTCGATTTGGATATTTGCGTGCAAACTTGTAATTTTCGCAAGTTGTAATGGTGATGTTATATTATAACTGAACTCTATTGTTTAATAATATATGGAGGCTGGGATTCTGATATTCAGTTGTGTATTTTATGGCCCCTTTTCAAATTTTATGCATATGCCTGTTTTCTTGTTAGGTGCATGAAACGAATGGTTGTAAATGAATGTGGTAATAGTTTCACAAGTTTCCTAATTAATCAAATCTAGACCCCCTACATCCTTTTATGGTTTTGGCTCACTGCAGGTGAGATGCACCTTTGTTCCAAAGGGGTGAAAATGTCAGTGAAGTGCTAGACTATGCAGGAACCTTTGTTAGCACCATCAGTCAAACCCTGGGAAAAACTCAAATTAAACATTTCCACCAAAAAATGGTTCTTTTTGTTGGAAATAATACTGAGAAGGGGGGGTTGAATCAGTATTATCAAATTCTTATCAATCTATCTTCCTTATTTATACTTTGAATAATTCTTCAAATATTGATCATTACTTTGTATGTCAGTATCATAAAATAATGAGTAGGAACAAGAAAAGCAAATAGTCACACAAAAGAACACCAGATATAAGGTGGAAACCCAATGTGGGTGAAAACCACCTGCTGCAATATGTCTCTATCTTCTTTCAATTAGAAACTCCTTTTACAATAGTTCTGTACTGGTGCAGACTTATACCAGTACACAGGCTTCTACCTGCAGAAGGCTACAACCTTCTCTCGTTCTCCAGACTCTCCTGGAAGGGAGCTACAACCCCCTTTGCGCAGGCTGCTACCTGCTGAGATGCTCCAACCTTTACTTGTTTTCCAGCTGCTACTAGAAGGGAGGTACCACCCCTTTGGCTCTTGTACTAGCTGATGTACTAGTACGTAGGTGCAGACCTACCGAAGGCTACAACCTTCTCTTTCTTCCTCCACGTACCACGTTTCATCAATTTTCAGACTAGATACACTGAAGCACAACATCATAATCTGAAAGGCCACGTTTCATCCAATTTTCATACTGGACCCTTTAATATCATTGAAGCTCATAATCAATCAATACTAGCAACATCAATCTCTGAATTACCCAATACTGAATCAATGCTTTCACCAAAGCCAACCCGCATACAGATCTGCAAATATTTCCTTATAACTTTGCAGCTGTTCCATACATCAGACATACCCAGATCATACCATTCATAAAACATACGTCAATAATTCAGATCTAGTCTATCAAACCAGATAATGATAAACATTCCAATCCTTAAGATCCCGATCCATCAAGTATCAAATAGATCACTATTCCAGCCTTAAGATTTTGACCCATCAATAGAACTTATCCTTCTCCTTGCGCTCAGGTTCCTTCTTTATTCAGATCTAGATCTGCACCATAACCCAATCATCGTATTCCAGATCTAGCACTTTATCAGATATTCAATTAATCAAAAGATGCCTTGCCAAATGATCTCCTTCCTCTTTTATAGCCTTAGTCCTTTCTCAATACCACGGTCCAAAACCATAGGATCAAAAAACTGTTGGACTAATACCATGAACCAACCATGAAAGTGCGTGAGATCAACACTTTTGGATGCAATACCATGGGCCAAAACCATAGGATCAAAAATTGTCGGACTAATACCTTGAACCAACCATGAAAGTGCGTGAGATCAACACTTTTAGATGCAATACCACGGACCAAAACCATAGGATCAAAAACTGTCGGACTAATACCATGAACCAACCATGAAAGTGTGTGAACTTTTCTCTTGCATGAAAGTGCGTAAACTTTTCTCTACAAGAAATAAACTTTTCTCTGCATAAAAGTGCGTGAACATTTCTCTACATGAAATAAACTCTTTTCTGCATAAAAGTGCGTGAACTTTTCTCTACATGAAATAAACTTTTCTCTGCATAAAAGTGCATGAACTTTTCTCTACATGGAATAAACTTTTCTCTGCATAAAAGTGTGTGAACTTTTCTCTACATGGAATAAACTTTTCTCTGCATAAAAGTGCGTGAACTTTTCTCTACATGAAGGAAACTTTGTTGCACTATAATTTATCAAATAAATTTGCTGCACTATAATTTATCATTTGTGTGATTTGCCATCAAGGACAACACTTGTCTCATAATGCCAACAATCTCCCCCTTTGGACTTGTCATACTGAGAATTGTCATCTGATATCTCTTCCGTAGATTCATCTAGATATATATAAGTGAGTTGATCTTCTATGATTTGTTTGCCATCAAGTACAACACATGCATCATAATGCCAACAGTCTCCCCCTTTAGACTTGATGGCAACAATACCAAATCGCTCTCCCCCTTTGACATCAAGGGCAAAGGGCGAACCAAGATATTCTCTTCCTTTGCTGTCCATACTCCCCCTGAGTGCCTGCTGAAATTTTTGAATGAGCTCCCCCTTTGTATATGCCAAGGTGTACCAATCTATCCATGCTCCCCTTGAGTACATGCTGAAGTCTCTGCTCTGCTAAAGTGTGTTGTTCATGCTCCCCCTGACTATAAGCAAGGTCTGCAAAAAGATGTTTTACAAGAAGAACATGACTCTATCATAAATGACCTTCCTATCACCAAGGACTCATACATACATCCATTTCCCAACCAAGTGGGGATATACTAGAATTGACTCATCCACCCAACCAAGTGGGGATACAACAAAAGTTTACACACGATAAAACAAGAACATTACATCTTCATCCCAGGCATAGTGGAGAAACCAATATAAGCCGTTACATGACCTTGATATGACTGAAATATTTCATCAAATGACTACAGTAGATAGAGACACACTATTACATCATGAGTCTTGATATGACCTTTACATCGAATGATATACATGACATTTATAACAAAGACCAAACACCTAAATAAGATCATGATAAACATCAACAACGACACTGAATGATCTGCTCCATAGCATCTGTCACCAGCAACTTGTATTAGTGCATGAATCATCAAGGTATGTCCGTATCAACTCATCCTTTTGAACAGAATTCTATATATACAGAATCATTCTATCATATGTGAGAAACACCATAGCCATCCAGATCTGCATGGACCAAGTATCATCAATTGGGAATATCAATCAACATATGTACGAAACAACCTATCATCATATAGGTAAGAACTCATCATCATCAAGTCTCCAACAATGCAACTTTGAATAATCATCCATGTATCCAGCCAACAATCCTCATCCATATATGTGCCAAGAACAATAGGAATCCTACATTATAACTGTAATATATGATCTTTATGCATATGACGACAACATCATATGAGTGACTCATCATCAAGTAAATAAGATGTGAATTCAAGCTATGTACTTCTCCTTATCCTTATGAAGATCACCATGTAAGCACCATTAGAGGATCAACCACAAATCTGATCTAAATATCAACTATGTAACCCCAAGAATCATCTGAACAACTCATAACCATATCATAGCAAGATGAATCATTTATCCATATAAGCATCATCACCAAGGACTATTAACCATAATGCCAACAATGCATTAAAAGCATATGCTCCCCCTAAACCTGTGCCATCTTGTTTACTGTCAGATCTGATCATTCATATTAGCAAGAAGTATCAATACATCATCATTATCAAGTTAGAAACAAAACACTTCTAACCATCAAGTCATTTCCACACATCATCAGTAAATTGTAACCATTATCAAACAGCACAAATAATAAACCGAATCATGACTGATCCTTTTCCTGAACCTGTCCCTACTGCCTTTCCTCAAACAATCATATACGTGACTATGCCATAACCAACTCGCTTATATACGTGACTTCTCTTTAAGAAACTTGCATATGAGATTTAGGACACTGAAGTTTTACACTTCCAGCTCCCTCTAATTCCGTTATGTCTGTATGTTGTGCTGTGCCGCCTCTTTCTGACTGTACTTCTTTCTTCTTCCACATCTTCAAGTGTGATGATGATGTTTTCTCCTTTTGGTATGGTGCCCATACTTTGTTCCTGCATTCCTTAGCTATATGTCCAAGCTTGTTACATGCGTAACATCTTACATGTCTCATATTTCTTTTATAGCAATCAACAGCTCTATGACCAAACATATTGCAAGCAAAGCAATATCCATTAAAGTACCTTGAATGTGATGATCTTTCTGCATGATGGTATTGAAACCTTCTTCTTCTACATCTGGCTGCAACATGTCCAAGATTATGACATACATAACATTCAACATTATTCATAGGAGGAGTAAAAGATTTTCTTTGAAGAATTTCTTTCCTTGGTTGATGATGAGATTGACCTTTCATCTCTTTATTGAGCATTTCAGATTTTGCAGTCGAGTCCCTTGTCTTACTTTGTGAACTAGATTCACCTTCAATAGATTCATGAAAACCAAGACCAGTTTTGGTAGCATGAGACCTTTGACTATTAAGAATATCATCCAAGACTTTAGTACTATCTTGAAATCGCAACAGTTTATCCTTTTCTTCTAATTTACCTTTCAAGATATTTACCTCAACTTGAAGTTGTTCTTCCTTTTCAAGATATTGCTTCTTCATGTCTTCTTCAGCTTTCCTTCCTTCTTCCAACTGATGCCTTAGTTTGAGAATCTCCTTTTCTTATTCTTCATTCAGATCCTGCTGCATTTGACGAATTCTGAAGGCACATTCTAGCTGAGATTTTAAGCTGATAACTTCGTTTACCTGTTTTTCATTAGCTTGGAGTAGATATTTATTCTGCTTCCTTGATTCTTCAAGATCTTCCTTTAGCGAGCGGATTGTGGCTTCAAGACTTTCATAGTAACTGGATCTATCTCTGAGTTTCTTGATGGTTGTGCTTCTTTCATTGACTTCATTTCTTAGAGATGTTACTTCATCCTGCAACTTTTGATATTTGTCCTTGAATAACTCTCGTTGAGCCTTTTGTCTAGTAACAACTTCTTTGAGGGCACCACTCTTTATGTTCAGAAGTCTTTCTTGTTCACTAATTTTGTTTGTCAGCCTATTAAATTCTGCCTCTATTTGATATCCTTCTTCCTCACCCATAAGAGCACATTCAGTTGTTTCGTTATCACTTCCATCTTTTCCAAATGGATAGATAGCTGGAACACCATAGCAAATTCATACCTGATAGTTCATCTTTATTATGAAATGATTCCGAATCTGAATCTGAATCTGAAGAACTTCTTATACCTAATCCCCAATCGATTCTCCCACTGTCATAGTTCTTCTGAGATGTCTTCTTCTTCTTAGGTGCTTTATTCTTAAGCTTCTTTCCCATAGTTCCACGGATCTCCTTCAAGCGATCAAGCTTCTACCAAAGGACCTGCTCTGATACCAATTGTTGGAAATAATACTGAGGGGGGGGGGGGGTGAATTAGTATTATCAAATTCTTATCAATCTATCTTCCTTATTTATACTTTGAATAATTCTTCAAATATTGATCATTACTTTGTATGTCAGTATCATAAAATAATGAGCAGGAACAAGAAAAGCAAATAGTCACACAAAAGAACACCAGATATAAGGTGGAAACCCAATGTGGGTGAAAACCACCTGCTGCAATATGTCTCTATCTTCTTTCAATTAGAAACTCCTTTTACAATAGTTTTGTACTGGTGCAGACTTATACCAGTACACAGGCTTCTACCTGCAGAAGGCTACAACCTTCTCTCATTCTCCAGACTCTCCTAGAAGGGAGCTACAACCCCCTTTGCGAAGGCTGCTACCTGTTGAGATTCTCCAACCTTTACTTGTTTTCCAGCTGCTACTAGAAGGGAGGTACCACCCCCTTGGCTCTTGTACTAGCTGATGTACTAGTACGTAGGTGCGGACCTACCGAAGGCTACAACCTTCTCTTTCTTCCTCCAGGTACCACGTTTCATCAATTTTCAGACTGGATACACTGAAGCACAACATCATAATCTGAAAGGCCACGTTTCATCCAATTTTCATACTGGACCCATTAATATCATTGAAGCTCATAATCAATCAATACTAGCAACATCAATCTCTGAATTACCCAATACTGAATCAATGCTTTCACCAAAGCTAACCCGCATACAGATCTACAAATATTTCCTTATAACTTTGCAGCTATTCCATACATCAGACATACCCAGATCATACCATTCATAAAACATACGTCAATAATTCAGATCTAGTCTATCAAACCAGATAATGATAAACATTCTAATCCTTAAGATCCTGATCCATCAAGTATCAAATAGATCTGCAATCAACCAACTTCCTTGTGCATAAGCTAAATTAATACACTATTCCAACCTTAACATTTTGACCCATCAATAGAACTTATCCTTCTCCTTGCGCTCAAGTTCCTTCTTTATTCAGATCTATATCTGCACCATAACCCAATTACCGTATTCCAGATCTAGCACTTTATCAGATATTCAATTAATCAAAAGATGCCTTGCCAAATGATCTCCTTCCTCTTTTATAGCCTTAGTCATTTCTCAATACCACGGTCCAAAACCATAGGATCAAAAAACTGTTGGACTAATACCATGAACCAACCATGAAAGTGTGTGAGATCAACACTTTTGGATGCAATACCACGGGCCAAAACCATAGGATCAAAAACTGTCGGACTAATACCATGAACCAACCATGAAAGTGCGTGAGATCAACACTTTTGGATGCAATACCACTGACCAAAACCATAGGATCAAAAACTGTCGGACTAATACCATGAACCAACCATGAAAGTGTGTGAACTTTTCTCTTGCATGAAAGTGCGTAAACTTTTCTCTACATGAAATAAACTTTTCTTTGCATAAAAGTGCGTGAACATTTCTCTACATGAAATAAACTCTTCTCTGCATAAAAGTGCGTGAACTTTTCTCTACATGAAATAAACTTTTCTCTGCATAAAAGTGCGTGAACGTTTCTCTACATTGAATAAACGTTTCTCTGCATAAAAGTGCGTGAACTTTTCTCTACATGGAATAAACTTTTCTCTGCATAAAAGTGCGTGAAGTTTTCTCTACATGAAGGAAACTTTGTTGCACTATAATTTATCAAATAAATTTGCTGCACTATAATTTATCATTTGTGTGATTTGCCATCAAGGACAACACTTGTCTCATAATGCCAACAATCTCCCCCTTTGGACTTGTCATACTGAGAATTGTCATCTGATATCTCTTCCGTAGATTCATCTAGATATATATAAGTGAGTTGATCTTCTATGAGTTGTTTGCCATCAAGTACAACACATGCATCATAATGCCAACACTTTTGTTAGGACCTCGAGTTGCTTAGGGGATTTAGATCATGTGACCAAGGTATATTCGTCAGGATATCCACAAATGGTGACATGAAAGGGTTGATTACATTATTTTGCAGTAGGCAGAACTAAGATAGAAGGATCTGAATTGGGTCAAAGAAGAGACATTTTACTTTGAACATGCTTGTGACCACTACAAGACATTTTGGTGTGAATTCCCAGAGAGGTTAAAAAATTGGTTGACTCGCTTCCACTATAAATCAAGGGTTGCAATACAATTGAGGTTGAACAGAAATTGGACCACATTCGATCTAGTTGATCTTTATTAGTTGGATACAAAGTTAACAAGAGCTATTGACTTTTGGGTTAACACAACTCTTGAATGTTATATCATTGAATTTGTGACTAAGAAGAACCAGTCATTCTCTTTCACAGAACCCATATTCAAATTTGCAAGATGAGGACATCTAATAAAAGAGATTCCTCTCTAGATTAAAGTATTGTTGGTTGAAGATAGTTTGTTGGTGTTTCCACAGAATCAGATTACAGCTTAAACTCTTAGTATTGGGGGAATGGACTAGAAGAGATGAATGTCATGCAGTTCCGGGAGAATGAGGAAGTTATTATGATGAATCAAGAATATTTCCGGAAGGCAAGATATTTCAGTGCATTGCAAAGGGAGAGAATATCTTAAGAGTGGCATGAAATAAAGTTACAAGAGATTAGGGCTAGAAGAGGGGATCTGTAGCGCATAGGTGATTCTCTAAGAAGTTCAACTAATAGAAGTACGAAAATGGAGACTTTGGATTCATGGAAAAGAAATGAGGAATAAGGTTATCCCTCTGGAAAAGTAGGAGTTTCTAGTGAAGGTGAAGCAGAGGAGTTTCTTCAAGGATGATTTGGTACCATAACGTAAAATCCTGCAATCAAACAGCATGACTCCTCCTCTCCCTAACCTTCCCATGCCATATCAAAGTCCTAATTTATTCTTTTCAAAGGTATGTAAGTTTATTAAAGTTTAGTTATCGCTTAAAGCTAAAAGTAGTTCTAGTCGTGTTAGTTAATCAAGTACAACTAGTTGTTCTCAACCAAGCTCCCAAGGATTCATACTTTTTTCTTCAACAAAAGAAACTATGGCTGGAGTCACATCCAATTCTCTTACTAGATATCTAGAGTTTTAGGAAGGGGGGATGAAGATGTTGAGCAGCATTGGTACTTATGTGAAGCTGTGTGGAGATCTCATCATACCCCTAATGCTACTAAGCTTATTTCCAAACTACATTGCATGATAGAGCATTGCGATGGTTTATAAAATGGATTGATGTTAACCCAATGCTGGTATAGATATAGTTAAACAAGAATTTATTCAATAATTTAAGTTACCGCATTCAAATCAATAGGGACTAGAATAATTGTTGGATATTTGCCAATGAGAGGGAGAATCTACTTGGAAATGTATGCAGTGGTTCAAAGATGTTATTAGAAAATTATCTTATCCCATTTATTCACATCATCAGAGAGATTGCTTCATCAATCCTATGCTTCCCATTACTCACATTCCTTTATCTCATCATAAGATTGATACCCTCCAGGATGCCTTGGTAAAAGAAATTTAGATTGAAGTTATGGCTAGTTATCGCAAGACCATAAAACTGGTGCTTCCTCAACACATCCTTCTATTATGGGCCTTTAGAATCAAATTGCTACTTTGACAAATAGATTAAAAGAACTTTCACCTATGAGGCGTGAGAGACCTCATTTATCGTGTACTCACTGTTAGGTTGAAGGACATCTTGTTACAGAATACCCAATATTGATGGGGTTAGGACCGTCTAGTGCTCCTATGGGACCTCCACCACCTTAGTCTATTGGAGTTGCACAATTCTCATATGATCTTCCTTATTAGGGTCATGCGAAATTCTAGTCCTTTCCCGGTCCTCAAGGTATGTCTGTAAATGAATATTATGAGATTTGTCAAATTTTTGGTCATTTACCTCGTTTATGTCCTATTCTATAGAAATATTCTACTGTCCCAATTAACTTGTTTTGTGAGTTTTTTAGATCACCCAATCATCATGCAAATTAACGTTGGTCCTTGGATGCTTTAGCGGACCACCTCGGTCATTCTTCTTCCTGGGTCAATGAGACTCCTTGAGGGCGAGGAGGAGGAGCTCCAAGGGGAGGAAGGACAGGTGGAAGAGGCCCGATGAGATGTTATAATTGTGATTAGGAAGGACATGTTGCATGAGAATTCCCTATTCCATGAAGAACTTGGTGTTCCTACTTTCATGTGAATACCCATGCAACTGAAGATTTCCTTAAATTTATTTCTCAGTGGGAGGAACGTAACCAGGGTAAAGGAGCCAATTAAGTTTGTGCAGAACCTCGATATCCTAGTCGTACAACGCAACCTAATATCAATGTTCTCACAAGGGGAGGGAAGAAGATGAGAGATGATATTGGAACTTCTTGTTAGCCTGCTATTATAAGACCTGAATCTCGTAAACAGTCTTATGAGCCAAATAAGCATAAGGAGTACTATAGAGACATAGTTGAACTATTCAGATAATTGATTTCTTCACAAGGACATCATAGTGAAGAACATGGACAAGTAAGGATCCATGAGGAGAAGCAGTAGAAAAAATCTTTCCAAACAATAATGGATGGGTTTAAGTTATTCTTATAAATTATGAATGATGAACAACTTACAAGCCAGTTGTGGAAAATATTAAAATCTATTGTGAACAAAGATGTGTTCACGACAGACCCAATTTCTACAAATTTACTTGAGTGACATTCTAGGAGGGTTTGATGGAACAAGAAGAGAACGAGAAGGGGTTTTCAAGTAAATGATCATATTGCAGGGTTTCAAATCAAGGAATCCATGTTGGATTTGAGGTCAGATGTTAATATTTTTCCAAGAAAAACATGGGATATCTCGAAAAACCCAAGTTGGTCTATTCCCCTATTTAGTTGTGAATGGAAAACCAATATCATATTATTCTTGTTGGAAGATTAGAGTATGTTGAGGTTGATATAGCTAGTGTTAAAACTTATGCAAATTTCGAAGTTATTGATATTATTGGTGATAAATATCCATACCCGGCTTTATTGGTCATTGACTGGGCTTTCGAGAATTATGTAGTCATTGATTGGAAGTGGGATACTATGAATTTTGAAGTGGGCGTCCTGCACATTTTAAATCCTCTTGATCCTTATTAGGGTCTGAGATTTACCGAACCTATGGATGATGTTGAATCCCCTAATTTAGTGGACTAATTATATCAACAGACTGTTGGCAAGTGAGAAGATTATATTAACCCTACAATAGTTGGTTCTATCGGTAGGTGGAGTATTCAAAGTATTGAAGTTGGCTCCGAGGATGCCATGGAATATTTCCAAAAAGGCGCTCATGAAATCCACTCCTTACATTGATCTATTATTCGATGTGTCTGCTAGATTGGTACTGAGGTATGAAAGTATCTCGTTTTTATGGTACTAATTTTGTTGTAAACTTTATTAAGGAAATTGATTCTGGCATAGAATAATGTTAGAAGATACCTATAATGAGTGTTTCTTTGCAAGTGACTCCTGCGAGATGGTGGGCAGCTCATCGAGATCAACTTCAAGAATGGAACACTGTTAAGGTTGTTTTGTTATATCGATTTTCTCCATCGAATGAGCTTCTAAGCAACATTCCTATTTATAATGGTCTTACTTCTCCACAATAATGTGTTGCGCATTGTTGTTTTGTATAAAATAATAATGGCCTAGTAGTTAAGATGTGGCCACATCTATTCATTCATCCATTGGGAAATATTCTGCAAGCTTGGTATATGCAGGAGGAGTTAAAATGACAAACAATAGATTGGGAGGTGTTGTCTGTGTAATTTTGGAATTTTCCTTTTTTAATGCCGATGAAAAGATAGCGCAAGCCCTTACAGCTATCAAAAGAGTTTTATTTTCTGATGGAGGTGCTTTAGCAAAGTGTGGCAGATATGGAAACTTTGCACACCAATATGAATCAGGGTTTCATAAATTTGCTTTTTGCGGTAAAGTTAAAAAAGACCCAGATGATGATTTAGAGGAGTTACGACACTTATCCTTCAAAGAGTCTGAAGAGGAGTGGAAAATTAAAGAGGATCTTGTATGTGATGCTCTACATTTGCAACTACTTAAGTTGAAAAAAATGAATATTGGCATAGAAGATAGGTCAAATCTTGCTTCCATTGGAGATTACTGGGATGATCAGACCACGTGCAAAATTTTTGATCTACTTAAAGAATATGAGCATTTATTTCCATGTTTCCTCTCCGAATTGAAAGGAATTAAAGATGATCTGTGAGAGCTAAAAATAACACTGAAGCCAGATGCAAAACCTATTAAGCACAGGCCTTACAGGCTGAATCCACGAGTCAAGGAGAAAGTCAAGAAGGAAATTGACAAAATGCTAGTTGTTGGCCTCATATTCTATGTTGATGAAGCTGAATTGATAAGCCCCATTGTTATACAAGATAAGAAGCATTTAGAAGAAATTCGGGTGTGTGTTGATTATCATAGCCTCAATAATACATGCATGCATGACCCGTTTCCAACTCCTTTCAGTGATGAATTCTTGGATGATCTAGAAGCGATGGAAACTAACTCTGTTGTTGTTTCTTATTCTTTTTTTCCCACTATTGTTACCCTTTCACCATCGACTGTTCCACCTCCTATTGCGACTTCCTCTTACCCGTCCTCATCCACCACTCCAGTCATTTCTATTGAGAAAGTGGCTGATTTCATGAAGGATCTTGACCAATGTTGTCAAGTGATTTCTATTGCTGCCAAGTAGCATGATCTTATTACTTTTATTCTAGCCCTAGTTCTCCATAGGATTGTGTAGAATAAAAACTCTTCCATACAGAGAGAGTCCTATCCATAAGATTAGTCAGATTGCTCGGTTGCTAGTGGCAAACCACTACGATCGTCACTTCCTCCAACAGACTCAATTTTAACTAACACCCTCAGCACTTAATATTCACTGCAACTTATACAATTTATTCATGCTTTTGTTTCTTAGTAGGAGCTTCGCTTGGTTGATACAGAGACTAGGTGCATTAACCTTTAGGTCACTTATGAAGAGCATCAACATCATTTAAATATTGCCATGGTACAAACGTAATAGCGCTTTGAGAAGGAAGAATTAGAGACCCAAATTAATACGGTCCATTCTCAGTTGTAGTCTTTATGGCCTACTCTTTCTCCATATCATGCAGAGAAACTTGAAGATTTTACCACCTACTCCCTTGCTGAATGTTTTTTTATGGTTTAAGCAGCTTGTAAGCAAATTTTTACTCAAAATCTTTCATTTCAGGACATTATCGCCACCCTATAGACATCTACATCAGATCTAGCAGAGCAATTTAATAACCAGATTGTTGAGAAGATTCAAACCGTCACTTTTGTTTGCGCTACTCTACCACAAGCTATGCAAGACTCTCATCACATGGTCTGCCAAATCTTAAATGGTAGTAGTGTTCTTGCGAAAAATAATTTAGTGATCAATCCTCTGTGAGAGAACATCCAAAACCTTTTTTGAGCAGGAAATGGTGACCGTTGACCTATAAATAAAGAAACATTTTTTGGATCAGACAGATGTACTCGATGCCCAAATCAACCAGTTGGAAGATGCATCCCAAGTAACCAAGTGAGTTCTTTGTGACCTCTGTCGGAGGCTCATAATCACTTTATCACTTTGAGTACTCTATCCACGGTTGTAGACTAGGATATTCAAGAACTTTTTTAGTCGTAACCCACTTATCTCAGGAAGCAAGTAGTTATTGACTTTTTAGCTAAGGTATCCACATTTCTGGACTTGTGGACCTTATTTTTTTCTTCCTTCACCAGTTTTAAGGAATCTGCTATTCAGACTGTTCTTGATTTGGGTCCTTCATTTGAAGGTACCACAACTGATCTCAGTAGAGGCCAACCTGCACAGGATCCCAAAGTAGAAGAATCATCAAATTGACTTGAGTGCGAGTCAATAGGATGTGGTTGATAAATGTTGGGTCCTTCATTTTTTAAGGAATAACACTTGCGAAGGACGTTTTAGATAAAATTTCCAGAAATATAGGACCAGAAAATCAAAGTGGTAATGAAATGTTTTGGAACTTGCACAACATAATATAAGGGCATGTGCTGAAGAACTAGGAGACGATTTTGATACAATCAACTTTGAACGAAAGAAATGGCCCTAGGTATTGTAAAATGATGGATCAAGAGAGTGAGGTATCGAAGATTAGATCAAGTGAGCGCGACTGTAAAAGAAGAGAGAAGGCAGCAAGAAATAAGTTTAGATGGAGCTGAAAAGTTTATATAATGTCAGGAATATAGACAGTGCCTGTATATGTTGGGATTGTGTTGCAACATTTTGGTGTTATGTAATGTTTGAGATCTGAGCTTGTAATGTCCTGTTTCTATATAGTCTGTCGATTTTGATATCTATGTGCAAGCCTATAATTGCCACAAGTTGTAATGGTCATGTTATATTATAATTGAAATCTGCTATTTAATAATATATGGAGGATGGGAATTTTGATATTCAGTTATGTATTTTATGGCCCCTTTTAAAATTTTATGCATATGTCTATTTTCTGTTAAGTACATGACATGAATGGTTGTAAGTGAATATAATAATAGTTGCGCAAGTTGTGTAATTAATGAAATAGATCCCCTACATCCTTTTATGGTTTTGGATTTCCTCGGGTGAGATGCTCCTTTGTTCCAGAGGGGTGAAAATTTCAGCAAAGTGCTAGATTACACGGACACCTTTGTTTGCACCCTCAATCAAACCCTGGGTCAAACTCAAATTAAACTTTTCCTCCAACAAACTTGCACCCAATGTAGGTGGATAGGAATACAGAGTGCGTTGGGGCTAAAAACATGGTTTTTAAGCAGATGGACCCATAAACTCTAACTTCTTGGAGAAGTGATGCTTAGGGATTTCCAAAGGGATTATGACAAAGTGTTAAGGATGTTGATTGATTCAGGATTTCAGGCCATTTGATTCGATGCGACAAAATTACCTATAACAAGGACATTATAAACTATTGGGAAAATAATGGCAAAGATATCAAAGATCCGTAACAAGTCTTCCTGGAATTTATCTTGATCTCTGATATCATTTCTCAGTGTTCTCTATTTTCAATTTATTTGGTAGTGCTTCTAAAAAATTCAACACTCATGCTTCCAATTAATTTGGTAGTGCTTTCTCAAACCACTACTTCTGTTGCACTGTCAAAATATTTGGTAGTGCTTCTGTCAGGATCACTATGCCCATACGCTACCCAAGGAATTGAGAACGCCTTTTACAAGCTTCTAAGCTCTTTTGTTGCCAAAAAATGGCAGTGCTCTCTTAAAGTCTTTTCCCTTCTAAAACTTATTCTCAACCTTTGTTCAATAAAATTTTTAAACCCAATTCAAATGCATCCATTCAAAAGGTGTTGATCATATTTTAGAACAGGGGGTATGTCTCGACTTGAATGTCATTCTAAAACCATCCAAAACCTCAACTTTTACTTCTCCAGGACATGGTTTCATTCCTTCATACTATGACCCACAATCTAGTGAAAATCAAAAGGTATATTCAAAGTATAAAAAGGGAAAAACCCCATATACGAAATATACCAAAATGTGTAGTCGTTGCAAACTCACATATATAAATTTATCCATAACTCAGTGATATAGAAAATCATGGCTTTGAATCAATATAGTGAAAACCGAAGGGAAATATGAGGTGTACCAAGTTTCAAAAGGAACAACAGTGCATAAGTCAAATAACGATTTAACTATGGAAACTTCAATCAGACCATGCCAACACATTCCTTCATGGTTTTGCAGAGCAATACAATAAGAGTCAAATAGATTCAAGGAAATCGGGTGGTCTATCTCCATCTCGATTAGTATCAACTAAAAAAATTGGTGAATTTACAAATACACTATTTATTCAATCCATTTCACTTCATAACAACACTCGAATCATTATAGAACCCACATTCAAAGTCTCTTCAATCCACACATGTGACTACTCCAAGGCACAATCCTTTAGATTCTAAGAGCGATACAACAAGAGTTGAAAAGGAAAAAGAATAGATTAATAGAATTTATTATGGATATTTGATAACAGAAAATGATGTAGGGTGAGTCACGAAGACTCACCTGTAATGTACCTCTCTCAACTTCATCAGATAATTTGGTAGTGCTCTACAAACTTTCTCTGTCGTTTATGTTGCAAATTGGTTTGGTAGCACTTCTCAAATTTTCTGCACTCCTGTGCGGCTAATTGACTTGGCAGTGAATTCTTAAACCACTCCTTTTTTTGTGCTATCAAATATTTGTCGGCACTTTCTCGATATGGTCATTGTCTATGTAAAATGGCTTTCAAAGCACATTCAATACTCAACAATCTAGTCATATTCATGAAATTCAATTCCCTTCATAAGGCTACAATGCTTATACTCTCAAAATGAGATCCTTTTATGCCTTTGACCAAATCAAACTTGCAATTCCTTTTCTGTCAGCCCTCTTGGCTCTAACAATGTAAACATTGAAATGAGAACTGTATCAAGTACCCATTTTTTCAAGGTAGAAAAAAAATCATCCGAATTTGAAAAGTGCAGGTTCAAAATACATTTTATCTATTTTCTAGCATATCTTTGACACTTTAAATTTTCTTATGTATCAAGTATAAACATTTTTAAAATGTTAGTAATTTTCATGTTTATTTTGAAAGTGTTGATGCAACATCAACCCCTTTTTTTAGAAGACTTATTTTTTGACTTTAAATTTTCTAATGTATTAAGTGTGGAAAATTGTTTTCTAAATTTAATAATTTTTGCAGTAGTTCTCTTCTTCTTCTTCCCTGACATATTGTTTTTCAAGTGTTTTTCAGGTTTGTATTTTTTTTTTCTTTTCATTTTGTTTTTGTAGTGAGATATTTGTTCTTTTTCATAGTTAAAGAAAATGTTGATATTTTAATGTTTCGATCTTCTATATATTTATATATCGCTAATTAACATTTCAATGTGCATCAAATAATTGTCACTAAAAAACAATAAGTTTTAACAGTTGACATAAAAATACACATTTTGAATATAGATATAACAAAACAAATACACATTTTGAGACTTTTTTGCTAAAAATGACATGTCAAATAAACAATTTTTAGAGGAAAAATTTAACAACAGATGTTTAAAATTAGAAATTTTTATGAATTTCATGTCAAAAAATAATAATGATCATAGTATTTTTCAAAAAATAATGATTCACATAAAAATTAAAGTGAAAATCACATAATACAAATATTAAACATATAAGAACAATAATTGAATACTTATTCTTCTCATAATAGCTCAATGTCAAAACATTACAAGTATAACTATTACAAAAATGAGCTTGTTTTCCAAGCATAACTTAAATTTAATCAATAATATCACATAATCCATACTCTTCATCTTCTAGAGTTCCATTAGTTTCTTCTTCCACAATATTTTTTGCTTCATTTTGGTCATTTTCCTCTTCTGATGGATCTTTGATGTTTGCGAATCTCTCAATGTATGCCTTTCCAATCATTCCATCTAATGGTGGTTGAGGTTCCTTTTCCTTTTTTTCCACACGTGATTCATAAAAACCCCCTTTCCTCAAACCAACTTATAGCATTTCATCTAGAGGAAATTGAAGAGCGTTAATTATTCACTAAATAAATTTGCAGTGTACTGGGTATTTTTCAATGATAATGCAATTTCTTCCTTTTGGTAGGCAGCATGCTAGCGTTGTACCTAATCATCAAGTACAAAATAAATAATTAAGTAAATTAGTATAAACACATAAAAAATAAAAAATAAAATATTGAAATTCAATTTAATATAATAAAACTTACCTGATCCTGAGAATAAATCCAAAACCAATCTCGTTCATTTGAACATAAATCTATAACATAATTAATCAATGACTATGGTTTTTGATAAATGTTAACTATCTCTCCTTTTGCTTCTTTATCTTCATATGTTAGTTTTTTTACAACAGCATCATGAACCAATACTTGGCTATGACTCTTTCCATCTAGAGCTATCATATTTTGTCCAACATTCAACATAGATGAACTCACAATCACTTATAATTGGTTGATCTCCGAAACCAATAAGATTTTACCTTTTCCTATAACATGAAATGGTAAAAGTTAAATTAACTTGTACATAAATGATTTTTTTAACATTAATCCATTATACAATTTCAACGTCTTACCATGTAAGTTGCACGCTTGAGTTTTCTTTTCCCTTAAAGATTGTTAATAACATTGCAAATTTTGTGTTTGAATGAAATGTCACATATCTCCAAAACGGTGATGTTGTGACTTGTAAAAATCCCTTAACCACTTTGCTAAAATCTTTATAAGTATAAGGGTCACTATCGTATTCAATGTTTGGGATATTGAAACCATGAGGAATATATGTAATAACTAGGGAATAATCCCTTTTAGATATGAGCTTTGCAATGTCTTCACAATCACCTTGTATTATTTGATATTGGATAGTTTGGAGCCCATTCCAAATTAAATGAGTAAGACCAGGATTAAGTTCAACATTACTAAGACGTTGCTTTCTCAACCTTTCCATCTTAATTTTTTCAATAAAGCCTTTGAAACTATCTAGTGCTCCATTTGCATCCTTCTTCATCTTTAATGAAATAAACAAATATATGTATAAGTTATAAAATAAAAATAGTATACATATGAATAAAAATGAATGTATAAATCAATATTCCTTTTTAAAATCAAGATAAAAATATTCTATTGTTGATATAAAACTTGAATCTGGGTAGTTGTGTACAACATCATCCCAGCTATCTTCATTCAACAATTTAACAATTTGTTCTTGTATTCTCATATAAACCTTGTGACTGGATAAATAAAGTAAAAAATGTTAATATAATGATATGTATAACAAATATTACCAACAACAATATGTTATATTTAAAAGAATAATCCAGAAATAAGTAAAAATAATTCAACAAATTTACTTTTGAAATTCCTTAGACATTTTGTCCAATGATAATTCACCTGACTTCACATGAGATAATATTGTTTTGACAAGTTTTTCATCATTCACTCCTTGAAATGCTCTCCAAGGTGTGATAGTCATATCTTCTGGAAGGAGCTTCATTTTAGGACCTGATTTACTATTGGTACATATCAATGGTTTAGAATTTTTGACCTTTTGTTTTTTATGTCAATGTTCTCCCACATGTAAAAAATCTCAATAATCAATTCCCATATCTCTCCAGTTTTAAATGCCAAATGAACAATGTTATCCATACCTCTCAATATTTCATAATTTACTTTAAAACCATTTTAATTGATTTCTTCCTCAATTTGATAACCAATTTCCATACAACAATCCTTTCGAAAGGCTAGAATAACCTTTGTCTTATCCCCACCAAATTTTTCTTCAAATTCATTATGAATAAATATAACCCTTTTGATGAAATTCATAGGCATCCTATACTCATTATCTGTATTATGAACCCATGCCAATAACTTTTCATATGTATATGTTAAACCAACATAAATGATACATTTCGTTGTTTAAAAACATGGATTATTGGGATATGCATCCATCAATTGTCTTTGAGCTTCTACATAAGGGTTCCCCCCAAGTACATAATATTTGTATTCAAAACATCTTGACTTATCAAATGTTTTTTGTTGGAAACTTGAATTGGATCAACAAGAAGCACATAATCAACCACATGTGCATATGGATTGTACCTCATCAATTTTTTCAAGTTGTGAACATGCAAGTGGCGTGGCTTTCTAATTTGATATTTAAATTGTCCTTCATTTGGATTATAGATTTGGTTGACATTAAGTTGAAATGTATGACCGCCCTCAATTAAGTTTATTTTCATCAACTGATGTTGAATTGAATTTTGGTTTGGTTTAATAATTCCATACTCTAAATAATCTCCTGTTGTAATGATTTTATTGCTTCCTTTTGAGTTTTCACTAGGATATTCACTGTTGCCCATGATTTTTTCAGAATAATCAAATTTTAACTTCTTCCTCCTATTGGTTATCATATTTTCTTCTACATAAGAAATCTCCTCACCATCAACTAGAAGGGAGACATTATTGGTAATATTTCTTTTGGTATTTTATGGCTCTTTTCCTTTCTAACATCAGTTCAATCTCATCCTCAGTATTTGAAACATATTCTGCAGCCTCAGCTTCAGCTTCCTCCTCTTAAAAAGTAACATGTGTAGCTTTACTAGATTGATCCACTATAGGCATTCCTTGCTGATTCCTTGTATGTAGTCTTGTAGCATCATAAAGTAATTTTGTTTTCTTGTTTCTCATATATTCCTAGACCTTGAGTGGAAACTGCCGACAACATTCATAATATCTCACTCTATAAAATAAATTCCCCCCAACATAATTGAAAGGCCCTTTGTAAAATTATGTCAAACAAAATATGAATATGTCAATAATAACTAAGTTATAAAAAATATATTTATACAGCTATAATAATGAAAAACACATAAATATAAATAAGAATACTTACGATATTTTGTGCAATGTCATTTACAATTTGTTTGCATATCCTTGTAGAATCTTTCATCGTGTGATACATTGATAATGCAAAATGATATCTAATCTTCTCATCTGACTTGGGCGGTTTTGTAAGTACATAAACAACTTCAGTATCCGGCATCAAACATATGTCCAGTACTTTTCCCAGCACCTCATAACTTCCACCATCGTAAATCATACCAACATATAGATATATCTACAAATATTCTTCGCCTTCTCTATATTTCACATACCATGCAAATTTTGTACGCTTCACTTCTTGTGATTTCTTCCAGTATGAAATTAACTTCTTTTCCTTTGACGAGCCACTTGCTAGATTTTCAGTCATTAACTCAGGTCGGGTTCATTCAACAATATATTTCGAGGGTCCACCTACAACTTTAGATGATGTAATAGTTATCTTTGGTTCAGAAAGATTCACGGAAACCTTCCTTGATGTCATTTTCCTGCCAAAATATATATATATATATATATATATATAAATTAGAAAAAACTAATATCTTAATCAAACAAAAAAAAACTAAAAAACACCAAAAACATGCACAACAACCCCCTGCCTTCCAGGGAGTCGTTATACCCCAGGCAAGTGCGCCCTGCCATGGCTGTGCCCACCCGCAACATAGTGGGCATGCTTGGCACACACGGTCGTAGCCGTGGTTGCCCGTGACAAAACAGGTGTGCACAACACACATGACCATGGCCATGTCCGCCCATAGCACTAGGCATGCCCACTGCATCATGGGTGGGAATGCCCATGGCCGAGCTCTCCCGTCCAAGGCACATGATGACCTTGTGCCTTGGGTGGTGTCGCCCGACTATGGGCAAGCCTGCTCACAGCATGGTGGGTGTGCCCACCCAAGGCACAAGACTCTTGTGCCGTGGGCGGGCACACCCATGGTTGGGTGTGCCTGCTAGAGGCAAAGGACTCCTGTGCCACAAGAGGGCACACCTACACGCAGGTGTGCCCACCCAAGGCATAGGACATCTTTTTCCTTGGGAGGGTGGTCACACCCACGGCCAGGTGCGCCTGCCTGTAGCAAAATGACCCCTTGCCTGCCATGGGGACATTGTGCCACCGATGGGCACACCATGGCACAATGGGCATGCAAGGAATAATGACCCTCTGCCTACCAGGGGGCCGTCTAGCAAGCCTGGCCCATGTGAATTTTTTTTTTGAAAAAGAATCTATATTTCATTAACTAAATGTTCAAAAAAATAAAATTAATGTAAAGTATTTTTTGTCTGGTATCTTGAATGAACCTAACAACCCAGCTGACACGTAACTACTAGAAACCTTATGTGGGTTTAAGACTTATACTCAGTGGGATTTAAATTTAAGTCTACCTTTTTTCAACAATTTCCTAATTCTTGAATTAATAAATTGAGTTCCCTCCCAAGACAAAGAAAATAAATTTAAAAAAAATGACTATGTCGGCATATAACAAACAATTTTCCCCAAATTCCTCGTTGAATGGTTGAAGTAGAAGGGAAAATAACCTTTGAAATGTGATAATCTCCTGTTGAATGTGTTGTCGATGACAATGTAGCAGCTACACAAAATAGCTCCATGTTTTTTAATGAAACCTCGAGAAATCTTGATGTGATGTGAGGAATAGTGACAATGAAAGTTATTATATAGTGGAAATTATGGAATTTCTTTATCACTTCTTGAATGTGTTATTAAAAATAAAATTAGAAAAGACTTAATATATAGTTAATATTATTATGATACACTAATTTATGTTACATGTGGGATAAAAAAAAAATACACAATTATCTAGTAAATGTTATATAATTGAAGTAAAAGATTTAGTTTAATTTTGAAGGAATGTATTAAATGAAAATTTTGTGGAAAATTAAATAGAAATTAGGGTCAAAATTTTCAAATAAATTCTAGAAGAAAATTTTGGAGGGAAATACTTCAAACGAATTTTTTTGAGGGAAAATTTTCGACGAAATTTTTTGGGGGGGAACTTTGGAGGGAAATTTTCATTCTTTAAGCTGTATATTATCATTGGGAGAGAGTGCATTTGTATCATTCAACATCTTATATTTGTAAGTCGTGGATTCTTTAGATAGTAAAGTTTCTCTTTTTGAAGCATCAACATCTTCGTCGTGTAACAACTCTATTCATATTGATGAATATAATGAAAATTCTTTCATTATGAATAGAGTCAAATTTTCCAATTAGTCCTAATCCTAAGGATGAAGAGAGAAACATTGATGAAGGGCAGCATGAAGAATTTCAAATAAATAGAGAGTCACATTTTACACTTAGTTCTAATCCTATGGTCTATGAGAGCAATAGTGACGAAGGTCGGGATGAAGAATTTCCAATAAATCGATAATTACATTTTCCACTTAGTCCTAATCCTAAGGACTATGAGAGTAGTAGTGATGAAGGGAAGAATGTAGAATTTCCAGTAAATAGAGAATCACATTTTCCACTTAGTCCTAATCCTAAGCATTATGAGAGCAGTAGTGACGAAGGGTAGGATGAAGATTTTTCAGTAAATAGAGTCACATTTTCCACTTAGTCCTAATCCTAAGGACTATGAGAGCAGTAGTGATAAAGGGAAGGATGAAGAATTTCCAGTAAATAGAGAGTCACATTTTCCACTTAGTCCTAATCGTAAGGACTATGAGAGAAACACTAACAAAGCACAAGATGAATAATTTCCAGTAAATAGAGAGTCAAATTTTCCACTTAGTCCTAATTCTAAGGGCTATGAGGGTAGCATTGAAAAAAGGTAGGATGAAGATGATGAACAATATCTTCCAAGTCAGTATTTCAAAATCACAAATGATGGTAGTGAAAAATTTCCTGCAACCCCTGATGGTAATGAATATTTTTCAAACAATGATGGTAATGAATTTCCTAATTATGAATATTCCTCCTAATGATGATGAAAATACTTATACAGAGGATGATGAAATGATGGAGGCATTTCTAGGAAATAACATATCTAGGAGTAGGAGTAGGCCTTTTCTTATCAATGCAAGTGAATCTTGTCAAAAGGATTTCTTGAAACATATGGATTTCAAGTTGGCATTGGAGAAAAGGAAGAGATATTTGTCAATGAATAAAAGCATGCAAAATTCATATTTAGTGGTGTGCACGCAATCTACATTGTCAGGTTATGATTATCATATTGGGTATTTATTTCTCTGTAGAAAGGCTTTCAAAATGTTTCATTCAATTGGTAAATTTCATTTGTCAAGAATCCAAGAAAATTTAGAAAAAGATCCCACAGTTTATTTAGAAGTACGTCATAGACGAGAGTTTGGGCCATTATCAAATACTTCAATGTCATGGATGCAATAATTCTTTTCAAAGAATGGAGAGTATATGCCAAATAGAGACATAATACATATTCCAAATAATTTCTCAACAGAAGAAATCTACAAGTTATATAATTAATACGCAGAAGGTGTTGAAGGAAATGATAGTTTTATTACATATCAATTTTTTTTGAGATATGGAGGAAAGAATTCAACAATGTTTGTATTTCTAAGAAGACAAGGATGGGAGTTTGCAGTACATGTGCTTATCTTAAATAAAAAAGGGATAAATGTCAACGGGTAGAAAGAGGTAAGCATTCATAACATTATTTTTAAAATTGTATAGTCATCAAATATGAAAATGTATTTATTAATAGGTTTATTTTATCTTATGTGTAGGTTCCATTTTCAAATCACTTCAAGAGCATCGCAAGCAACAAACAAGTGAAACAAAAAAAGTTGTAAAAGCATCGAAATAAGTGTTATGATAATCTGAATAAATATTTGGGTTTGATAATTAATGGTATGGACCAGAAGAAAACACTTCTACCACATTTTGTTCGGACACCCAAAAATTTACAGGAGGAAAATTTTATTCAGTTTCACTTGGTCGATAGTATGGTCTTCAATGGGAAAATGGCGCCAAGGGTTTACTTCACAGCTCCAAATATTCATAATGATGAAAATCTAACAATAACCATAATTCATGATGTTCTTTCTCATTGGTTTGGTAATCTACCTGAAGTTTTATATCTACAATTAGACAAAACTTGTCATGAAAACAAAAATCGGATTGCTTTTGGATATCTGAACATACTTGTTGAATTGAGAATTTTTCAGAAGGTAAAGGTTGGTATCCTTCTTGTTGGGCACACTCATGACCATATTGATCATTTGTTTAGTGATTTTTCAGTAACATTGAGGAGGAAGGATGTTGGGAGCCTACCATCATTAATTGAATGTATTAAGAAATCATACATGCCATAGCCTATTTTTCATGTGTTGGAAGAAACTGTTGACATGCGAAGGTTTATTCTAGGATTGCATGGTGAGGAGAAATGCATTGAACAACATAATGGCATTAGCTTTCAACGTCAATTTCGTATCAAAAAAATTGATGGGAAAACACTTATATGGGGCAAGAAGTATTCAACTACTGGAGAATGGGTGTCATCATCATGTTTGGCATTTTTGAAGTTCATTCTAGATCATCCAACATTTGGGTCATATATATTGTTATTACAATCAGTCACTGAAGTTTGTTGGTCACTTTAATTGCTTATTGAATTAAGCAACAAAGTGCGACATTAATTGTCAACCCAGGGAAGTCTTGTTATTTCAAAGGCAACTGCGTACTGTATGTACTCAATTTTAAAAGTGACAGAAGTTATAGTATAAACAAATCACGCCTTAAATTAACAAACTGAAGCTCCACTCTGCATTACAGCAATTACACTTTGTTGCAGATGGCTATCAGAAAAATGATTAATTCTAATAAAGAAATGGAAAGAATCAATCTGCAAAAGAAAACAATGGCTGTGCTGTAACAGAGAGTCAGGACCCTATTCCCCTGAGCGGGAATCTCCAGCACCTGCCTCTGATTAATTCAGCTTTCCAATTCACTTTGTAACTTAATCACCGGTGAAACAATTAACAGAAACATAGTTCAGCGAAAGGTATTATAAACAATGTTCAACAAATAGTACTGTTAACAAGGCATGAATAAAAGGCACACTTAACACACTGTGGAAATGTAATGGGTGAATCTTGTGATGAAGGTGGGCCCTGTCCTTCTCACAAGATTCCCCAGGAAACAAGAACTAGAAAGAGACGAAACTTTATTCGTCCATCAATATGTCATATTACAGAAAAGACTTCTAGTCTTGTTCCTTCAGCTAAGCCCTTTTTCCCCCATATCGGTCCCCCTCTAATGTAGATGTCTCCTCTTTATATAGAGGAGACATATATTACAAAATATTTACATTTTTCTAACCCATTATACAAAAATAGGGAAGTCAATTCCCTGTCAATGAAACGTTGTTACAGTAATGCTGTCTTTAGATATAAGCGTTACAACCCGTGTAACAGCTTCTTTGGTGATCAGTCCCGATTCCTTTGTTGATGTCATATTTAGAATGTGGATCTCAACTGTTTCAGCATCGTGATCCGCATGCCGTTCCTGCTGTTTCAGCAACTACAAAAATAGTCTTTCGGCTGTTTCAGCATCATAGACTGCACATCATCCTTTAACTGTTTAGCACTTAATAATTCAAAGATTAAATATGAAGATGTCGTGATTATATGGTAAATAATTAAACGTATAGTGATGAGAAGAATCATTACAAACCTTAGAGATAATTGGGTCAAATTACTTAACAAAGGCTTTTAAATATAAGTTTGAAAGGGATGGTATCATAGCAAAATATATGGTCAAAAAGGGACAATATGAGGTCCTAACAAAGTTCATAATGCATGAAGGCCGAAGAGAGATATAATTTATTTTGAATGGCTAGAATAAATTAAAAAATCTATTATATATACATATGAGTGCTTTTATGTTGCTGATTTGTTCTAGTGGGAGTCTTTTTTCAATAATCAAAGTGATATCATTTCAAGGTCAACAAATGAAGATATACTTTTGAAGACTCCATTCACGAAATGTGTCAAATGAACATGAGGAAAGAAACATTGTTGAACAACAACAATCTCAAGGTATTATTAATTCTTTACAGGTAGAGGAAAGAGAGATGTATATTGGTTCTAGAAGATCTCGTGCACAATATGGAGCCATGGAATACCTCTATAGGGGTTCACTAAGGGATATTAAAGAGGGTTGCATGATCACAGTGTTAGTAGATGGATATGCACATGGCACATTCTGGGTTGCCAAGGTTATAAAGGCCATTACAAAAAATGAAGATGTTGCACATTTTGAGGTACATTGGTATGCTACAAATACACACCCATTAAATGGTGTGTACAAACAAGAGATGGTAGTCGACAAAAAAATTGGCGGAAAGAGAAAAAGAAAGGGTACAAATATAAATCGTGGCCGCAAAAACCTCTTAAAATTGGAGGATGTTGACATACATGTTTATGACTTCAATTTAACAAAGAGAGGAACTTTTCACTTTAGGATGATAGATATTTTGAAGAGGTTGCTACAAGAAGAAACAATGTTGAGATGGGACTCTGTTGAACCTAGTTGTAGATCTAGAAGTCTTTTGAAACTTGAAGTGGTGGGCATGCATGTTGACTTAGATGGGGCACAAGTTCATGAAAGAGAAGAATATGAAACATCTTCATCTAAATCCAGTCATTTAACTGAAGGTGTGAATTATGATGGTGAGTAAGAACATATGAGCAATTTTGAGTAATTATCTAAGACAATTTAGATAAATGATGTTTGCATGGTAACTTGAAATAAATATTTTAACTTCCATATGATCTTACATGAAGTTATGAGTCATTTTTATGTTTGTTGGATTATATGTTTTAATTATGATGAATTTATTTGTTGAGAATATCCACAATGCAACAATAACTTAGAGAAATAATTTATGTTTCATTTAATCTACAAGTATTGATATTTTGATTAATTTAGTCATATAATTTATTCATAATGTCATGGTTGAAATATATTGAAAACATAAAGTTTTTTATTTCTCTAGTTGAAAATTTGTCAAACGTTTTTTATCTTTGATGTTATGGTTGAAAATAATTAGAATTTTAGGTATTTTGAGTGTCATGATATTATGTTTAATGACATGGATGAAAATTGTTGGAATTTAAAGGTGTTTTGGATCCCATAATTTTATCTTTAATGCCATTACTAAAAATTATTGAAATTGTACCCGGAAAAGAAAAATGTTATTATAATAACAATATTAGTGTGTTTTCTTCATTTATTTTACACAAAAAAATTGGTTGTACTCCTATTTTCAAAAATGTTGAAAATTAACACTAAAAAAAACAAAACATCATTCTGGAATACACACTTTTCGTTTCTGGGTTGTTTTTCATTTTTTTGGGGGTATTTTGGCTAGAATTCTTGTTTTGAGTTTATATTTACCATTTAAAAGTTTACATTGTTCTCTTCTCCTGATTCTTTTGTGTAAATCCTCTTCCTGGAATCTGAAATTCAACTTGAATCCACAAGGTTGCTCAAAACTTTTCTTTACGAATTGGCAGTGTCTTCTACGAACTTCTATGTAATATGACTCTACCCTTAAAATCAGGACCACCTTAGGTTCACCACAACTTATAAACTTGACCCTTTAATTTAAATTATAAGCATGTAAAAACTTACCCATCCATGAAAAATACACCATAAATTTATGAATGATTACCTGCCATACAATATTGGAGTTCAACAATTGTAAACCACTTTGTCTCAGTCTCTGCACTCTTCAAATTGAGTTTGATTTGAGCTCCATTATTCTCTGCTCATATGGCTTTTGATTTCCTTCTTCCCTCGTTTACCATAATTTGCAACCCAAAAACATAAATCAAAAGGAAGGGTATCAATTGTATTCAAAGAGTAGGGTACTTTTTTGTGCCTTGGTTTAATGGTGCTACAAAGCCACACCTCTAGTGATGGTGATACATCATATTCTAAAACCTAGGATTCTGTATTAACTTCATGTGCTCAATTCACTGTATAAACTACACATTCCTTTACGACCTCGAAATCGATACAACGAAAATCAAAATGGAAATAGAAGGTATCTTAAAAGGAATTAAGTGTGCATGAATTAGGTTACAGTATAATAATATCATTTATAGACAGATAACGACTAGTGTTGCTCATCATCATCCCTTCTTGTTCAGGAAATTTTGTGTGGTAACAAGCCCCATAACTATTTCATCTTCAACACCTTTACTACATCTAACTACTTATCATTGAAAGAAAACATTGACCATCCCTTCATTTGAGTGTGAAAATGTATTGTATATCCTAGAAATGGATTCTAGTGTTGTTCTATCCAGCTCACTAAGATATCCCCTAAAATATGTCAACCATACAACCTCCATATCAAATATTTTCATGTTAATCCTGACATTTAATCAATGGTTATTTCCTCATCAAGATACAACTTGGTTTTATCTTTTAATAGTTTTACACACCAACATTTTTCCTCACCACTTATTTAAGTTGTTTAATTACATGAATAATTGGTTAAATCCCAAAGATGGAAAATAACTTAAGGTCATATGTATGATTTCACTCCAACAAAGTGATTTTGGTTATGCATATATCTCTTGTAGTGATGAAGATATAAATTTATTGTAGAAATTGCTTGTAGATTCACACCGCTTATGTGATTTTATAAAACAAAAGACTTGAATCTACTCTACTGATAAGCAAAAATAATTAATTGATAAAAATTTAATGAACCATACAAGAGAAATAATTTAATCAACACATTATACAATTATTTCCTGGGGAAATCCAAAGCTAAAAATCCCTGCTATCTATGTAATGCATTAGTAAAAGAATATGATAAGATTACAATGCTTTGCTCAAGCCTGAGCAACCTCTACACTATCTCTATCTATCTCACAGCTTCCTAGATAAGACTAGGCCAATACTTAACCAATTTTATGCTTTCCCGAGTCCATATTTCCTTTCATTGTTTCCTTGGGAATTAGCCCCTATTAATTAGGGAAATTTGTCAATTAGAATTGTGCAATCCTCATAGGCCTTCCTCTGACTACATGCACCACCTGTACAATTTGGATGATTATACAACTTATAGTACACTATCCTTGAACTCACATCTAAACTAGCTAACTCTCATATCTGACATGTATGAGTTATTTATGAGTGAATAATAAGTTAACTAGTTGAACACATGAATCAACACCCCACCATATGACCTCCTACCAGTTCCTCCATCAGTTGGAACTAGATTAGCTAACTTTAATTCAGTTAAACTAAATTAGTTAAGTAGGAGACACTCTAAATGAATCAAGTTATACCATCAACTCGAATTAACTGAGCCAACTAAGTCAAATTAACTTAGTTAACTCGTACAAGTTGGCTTGTGGTGTGGAATTACAATTTTATTCCTAATTTAATTCAAAGGAAAATTAAATCAAGAATTTTCTTCTTGCATTTTCAACACTCCCTCTCATTAAGAAAGGGGTTACCAGATACCCCAATCCTACCCCTATGGAACTCGAATTTTCCTCTTGAAAGTGCCTTAGTCAAGATGTCTGCATCCTATTCCTCTATAGGAATGTACTCCAATAACGTGATTCTCCTCTACACACAATCTCCTCGATGGTGATACCAAATGTCGATATTCTTAGATTGATAATGAAAAATTGGATTCTTAGAGAGTTTGATACAACTACGATTTTCACAATAAATCATTGTAGGATCCATTTGTTGACCAAATAACCCAACAAGGATCTTCCTCATCTAGATAGCCTCATAAGATGCTTGACTAGTAGTCATGTACTTTGCTTATGTTAAACTGAGTGCAACTGATCTCTACTTCTTATTGTGAAAAGAAATTATTGTTGACCCAATATTGAAGATACCCCCTGATCTGCTCTTCCTGTCTGATGGACTCCCCACCCAATTTGCATCTTTGAAGCCTTGAAGCTTCACCCCCTCTATCCATTTGTACCAAAGACCAAACTGATTGATTCCTCTAATGTATCTCAACACATGTTTAGCTTCCTTCCAATAGAGTTCGTTTGTCTTAACCATTGTTTGACTAAGCTTGTTAACTGAAAAACAAATTTTTCTCGTGTGTTAACCAAGTACATAAGTGAACCCACAAGTTGTTTATAAATAGTAGACTCCACTACTTCACCTAAAGTAGCATCTTCCTTCCTTCAATTCCCTGCTAAAGGAGTCTCCATGGGTTTGCTTCTCTCCATGTGGAACTTCTTTAGTATGCCGTTGGCATACTTTCTGTATGAGACAAACAGTTCCCCATATCCTTTCCATACTTCCATACCAAGGAAATAATGCATGAGCCTCAGGTCCTTCATCTCGAACTCTCTCACAAGATCCTCTTTTCAAGATTTTACCAACTTCTCATCACCTGTTAGAATTAAAACATCAACATATAATACTACAATCAATAGTTTACCTTCAACCATAATATGGTAAAACTTTGCATCTGCTTCACTTTTGGTGAAGCAAAAACTAGTGAAATAGTTGTTGATCTTAGGGTACCAAGCATGGGGTGCTTGTTTCAGTCCATACAACATTCGCTTTAGTCCGTGTTAGTGTCGGTCTTGAGCCCTCCATCAGTGATCAATAACTCTTTGCATATGCATTTATAGGTGTCTCATCAGTGTCAGTTTTGCATCCCACTAGGCATGCCATAACACTGAATGGAGGAGCTGGTCTTTGTTCCCTTCTTGGCTTTGCTGGATCAGGTCATACAACAATGTAATTGAGTCATGCTTGTTCTTATTTTTTGTCTTGAGATCCCATGGTCTTAGGTCTAGGGTTTTGAGTCAAAATAATTTCAAGGTAATGAGTCATGGTCAGTAAGTGCCCAGCAAGCTGGAAGGAGTTTTGTACATATGTTTCATTATCATTTTCTTCAGCTACAGCTCACTTTATGCCTTGGATTTAAAAAACCCCGTTTTTAAGTCCAAGGCCACGAGGAATTTGTAAAAGTAAAAGAAATTTTCAAAAGTTTGTAAAAGTGCCGGCAACAACCCTGGTCCCTTCACTACAGTCCATCAGGCGGTCAACCTGCAAAAAGAACGGAGTCAAACGCATCAAAAGAGCTCATTTCAGGACAAAAAGACTCTAAACAGTGTTAAAAAGAAAAGCAAGTTGAAAACATTAGAAAGTGGGTTCTAAAATTAAATTTTTTTAAAATGACCCTATAAAAGCTAATTTCCCTCTTTAGTCACTCTTATTGTGCAATTGAAAGTGAAAATTTCGTGCTAGAGGCAAAGGAGGCGATTTCGTGGCAATTTTCTGCAAATCCAGCGCTTGGAAAGGGGCGCGACCATTCGAGCCAGCTTTGCCAGAATTGACCTTTTTTGTCAAAAAACACTGTTTTGACTATGGTTGACCATTTTTACTTGTAGATGATGGATAAATGTAATATTTTCATGGCACTTTGATAGATTTTATCTCTCTTTACCGTTCTAGAAGCTTCCATGATGTAAAAAGTGAAAAATTAATGCATGGATGAGTTAGCTAAGTAATAGAGGCAAGTTGTTTGGCTGCCTATTTTCTAGTTCTTAGTTTAGAATTAGTTCAAACTGCTCCTAGGAAGCTGAGCTCGACCCCTAGAGGTGGGGAAAGGAGTTAGATGGTCTAGATGGTCTATATTATGCTCTCTCCTTCTCATTTTCATGGTTGGACTCTTGTGGGAGAAACATTATTGTGTATTGTACATCTATTTCTGCAATTTAAGGAAAGGAAAGCCAGGGTTTTGCAGACTTCATTGTGGATTCTTGTGGATCATTGTGTTGATGGTGTGTCTTCTAATTGTTACTGTAAGTTTGTTTATGTGTTACATCTCTCTTTCTTTGCTGCTAATTGAACAAGATGAAGTGATAAAGTTTGAATTCATGCATGCCATGCTCAGCTTTTAATTCTGTTCAATATCTATGTTTTCCACTGTTTAAAGAGGATTCAAAGTCCTTGTTTGCCCTCTTTAACCTCCTCTCTTTCTTCCCTGATTACTCATCCAAGCCAAAGGCATCAACACAAGTTCCTACCTTGCCCCAAAGAACCCCCTGCAAAAACTGAGCCCAATCCCCGCACCCTGAATTGCACTCCCTCCAATTGCCACCAAAAACCCCAAAAATCATTAAATCCAACCCCCCTATCAATTTACTAGCCTAAAATCTCTATTCTTAATTGGTCAGCCTAAACATATTGAAAGATCTATCAAATCTGACCCGAGAGAGCCTTCTCATACCTCGTAGGGCTAGCTACGAGGTGAAATGGTTTGATGTAGCCTTGAAGATTTACTTTTCTCAGCCTAGGGTGAAATCTCAAGCGCTAACATAGTGGTGACCATACTGGGGAAGAACAAATTGATTGTTTGCTTATTGGCGTGTTTAATTCATAAGCTTAGACGGAGTCTGAAGGTACGCCAGGTAGCCTTCGAAAACGCTCTTGTTTTACATCAGCGTAAGTAGATAAACGCTCCTTCGGTCGACCTCCGTGAGCTAGTGAATGTAACATGGCAATTTGCAATTTACCCCAGTACATGTATCAAGTTCAGATCTGATTGTTGATGGTGGACAACGATCAGACACTTGAAAGGCTGAAATCATTCACCTGGCGACTCCTTTCACTGAAGAATCCAGCAATCAGTGCTTCATGGTGACTTCACTGCAGAGAGATCAGTAGCTTTGAGATTTTCAAGATGGATCAGATTGCAAGAAGATATGCTCCCTTGAGCCGAGATCACATTCCAGGTTTTCCGAATAAAATTCCGAAGGTAGATTGGTCAAGGAATTTGCCTATATTTAATGATGATGGTAAGAAGGATGCTGCCTTACATCTAGTCAGATTTCATATGCATATTCGCAAATTCAAGATCGATTTTCCTGAGGATTGCTTGATGAAAATATTCTTGGCCACTTTGGAAGGTAGAGCCCAATCATGGTATGAAAGTTTGCCGCCTGCTTGTATTTACTGTTTAAAGGATTTTCATGCTATGTTCATTGAACGATATAAGGACTCTTATCCATCATTGAATTTGGTTCATGATTGTTGCAAGCATGCCTATAGTTTTATTGAAAGCCTTGAAAAATATTATGAAGATGATAATTTCATGGATGAAGAGATCATGGAAGCATTGTATGAAAATCCGTTTCAGCAGCACATAGAGATCTTAGAGGATACTTGTCAGGATGATCAGGACATTTTGCAGCAGAATCAAGATCAGCAGGCTAAAGATGGTCATATGGTGGAAGAGGATGAAAGAGAAGAGCTTGTTTCAGATCTGCCCACAGAAGAGGACAGCATGCATGAAAGTCAAGTTTCAAGTTCAGAAAGTGACAAATTCAAGTCAGTGATTTCAAATCTAGATTTAGATCGCGATAAGGAAGACAACCTTGTTCTAAATCCCATAAAGGAGAGCTCTGATGTTGAGATCATCTGGTATGAAGAAGACAAAGTTATTGACCAGAGCCTTCGTGAGGAGGTAATTCAGCCAACTCATGAACAACAAGATGAGATCTTCGTTCAAGTAAGTGAAAAACCCTCTTTCAATCATAATTTGGATAATTTGATTGCCATGTCATATGAAGACAAGACTTGTTTGAGCAGAAGGAAACAAAAAGTCTTATCTCCTTTGTCTGAAGAGGAGATAGATCAACTCTTGAAAGGTCATGCTACAACCCAAGCTAAAGCAGATTTGCAGTGCACACATGGTCATGAAAGTGTTGGTGAAACTTCTTCCTCTTTTGAAAATGATGACAGTCTTGTAATTAGTTTTATAGATCAGCAAACAAATAATGTTTTCCTTCACAAAGATGATAAGGCTATCATGTTTGAGGACCTTGAAGATTGTTTGTTATTTAAGAATGACCTAGATCATGAAGTAGAGGAATATATGCTCGAAATTCTCACGGTCAAGGAATGTACAGCCAACACTCATATGGCAGAAGCTTATACCTCTTTGTGCCTTCCTATCAATCAGCAACCCACTGTTTTTTCATATCAGAATGAAGCAAGTACTTATATTTTTGCAGTTGGATCTCCAAACAAGATAGTGCTTCAGGATTATCAAGATCCCCTTGGCATTCTTCTGCAAACATTAGAAAAGATAAATGTTGCCTGGTTCATTATCATACGCTTTGGTTTCAGTGGTTATTTTGAGTTGCCTACAGGTTCATCATTTCGCCTGCTCGAGATAAGCGGGAGCAGAAAATTGGTATGTAGCCATCTGCTGGATTGGTTACATTGGAAAGCTCATTATACATGATTGTACATATTTCATTAGTATGCAGGTGGTTGTCATCATGATTCCAAATCTTGATGGACTGCTGCCCTTCAATAAGCTTTGTAAGTTCTTGTTTTAGTTAAGTCAGTCATGAGTCATTTGTGTTTGGTCTGTTGAGTCAGTTTTTTCAAGTTATTTCAGTTTTCCGTCGAGTTGTTTGAGTCAAAGTCCTTTCAAAGTTTTCAGTTTATAGTCAAGTCAAATAAAGTCTTTTTGAGTTGGTTATTTTTTCTATTAGTTGACTCCATTGCCCAATGAATAAAGCACTGGTCTGCTCTCCCAAGAGGTCTGAGGTTCTTGGCACCTCCAAGGAGCTGCCATCCCCATTGGAGCCAATGTTAGTGTCGGTCTTGAGCCCTCCATCAGTGATCAATAACTCTTTGCATATGCATTTATAGGTGTCTCATCAGTGTCAGTTTTGCATCCCACTAGGCATGCCATAACACTGAATGGAGGAGCTGGTCTTTGTTCCCTTCTTGGCTTTGCTGGATCAGGTCATACAACAATGTAATTGAGTCATGCTTGTTCTTATTTTTTGTCTTGAGATCCCATGGTCTTAGGTCTAGGGTTTTGAGTCAAAATCATTTCAAGGTAATGAGTCATGGTCAGTAAGTGCCCAGCAAGCCGGAAGGAGTTTTGTACATATGTTTCATTATCATTTTCTTCAGCTACAGCTCACTTTATGCCTTGGATTTAAAAAACCCTGTTTTTAAGTCCAAGGCCACGAGGAATTTGTAAAAATAAAAGAAATTTTCAAAAGTTTGTAAAAGTGCCGGCAACAACCCTGGTCCCTTCACTACAGTCCATCAGGCGGTCAACCTGCAAAAAGAACGGAGTCAAACGCATCAAAAGAGCTCATTTCAGGACAAAAAGACTCTAAACAGTGTTAAAAAGAAAAGCAAGTTGAAAACATTAGAAAGTGGGTTCTAAAATTAAATTTTTTTAAAATGACCCTATAAAAGCTAATTTCCCTCTTTAGTCACTCTTATTGTGCAATTGAAAGTGAAAATTTCGTGCTAGAGGCAAAGGAGGCGATTTCGTGGCAATTTTCTGCAAATCCAGCGCTTGGAAAGGGGCGCGACCATTTGAACAGGGGGCGCGACCATTCGAGCCAGCTTTGCCAGAATTGACCTTTTTTGTCAAAAAACACTGTTTTGACTATGGTTGACCATTTTTACTTGTAGATGATGGATAAATGTAATATTTTCATGGCACTTTGATAGATTTTATCTCTCTTTACCCTTCTAGAAGCTTCCATGATGTAAAAAGTGAAAAATTAATGCATGGATGAGTTAGCTAAGTAATAGAGGCAAGTTGTTTGGCTGCCTATTTTCTAGTTCTTAGTTTAGAATTAGTTCAAACTGCTCCTAGGAAGCTGAGCTCGACCCCTAGAGGTGGGGAAAGGAGTTAGATGGTCTAGATGGTCTATATTATGCTCTCTCCTTCCCATTTTCATGGTTGGACTCTTGTGGGAGAAACATTATTGTGTATTGTACATCTATTTCTGCAATTTAAGGAAAGGAAAGCCAGGGTTTTGCAGACTTCATTGTGGATTCTTGTGGATCATTGTGTTGATGGTGTGTCTTCTAATTGTTACTGTAAGTTTGTTTATGTGTTACATCTCTCTTTCTTTGCTGCTAATTGAACAAGATGAAGTGATAAAGTTTGAATTCATGCATGCCATGCTCAGCTTTTAATTATGTTCAATATCTATGTTTTCCACTGTTTAAAGAGGATTCAAAGTCCTTGTTTGCCCTCTTTAACCTCCTCTCTTTCTTCCCTGATTACTCATCCAAGCCAAAGGCATCAGCACAAGTTCCTACCTTGCCCCAAAGAACCCCCTGCAAAAACTGAGCCCAATCCCCGCACCCTGAATTGCACTCCCTCCAATTGCCACCAAAAACCCCAAAAATCATTAAATCCAACCCCCCTATCAATTTACTAGCCTAAAATCTCTATTCTTAATTGGTCAGCCTAAACATATTGAAAGATCTATCAAATCTGACCCGAGAGAGCCTTCTCATACCTCGTAGGGCTAGCTACGAGGTGAAATGGTTTGATGTAGCCTTGAAGATTTACTTTTCTCAGCCTAGAGTGAAATCTCAAGCGCTAACAGTATGCACACATGCGACTCTTTGTTGAAGGTCTCAAATATTTTTGGTTTCTCATTGTACACCTCTTCCTCAATCACTCCATTTAGGAATATTGTCTTCACATCCATCTGATGTATCTTCATCACATCTGCACTGAAAGTTCTAGAATAGATATGATTGAAGAGTACCTTGCTACTAGAGAGAAGGTCTCCTCGTAATCAATTCCCTCCACTTGAGAGAACCCTCCGGTCACAAATTTTGCTTTGTGTTTTGCAACACTCCCATTTGGAACTCACCATTGACTTTTCTTTTGGTCTTAGGAACACTTCCCAAACACTATTTCTGATAATGGATTCATACTCCTCTACGTGGCATTAACCCATACTAGTTGTTACATTGCTTCCTCGAATGAGGACGGATCAGTCTCTACATTCTCGCTCATTAAAGCGATGTATCAAGTGTATCGATATGGTGATCACCTTTCTCTACGTTGTGATGTGGGTGCTACCACATCCTCTCTAGCATAAGGAATCAATCTATCATCTTCTTTGGTGTGCTTCTTTCCATCTTTGGATGTCTCTACATGAGTGGGTACTTCCACTCTCTGCTCCTCTGCATGTGGCTACTCCACATCATCCTGAGGTTCTTCCTTTGGAGCTAAAATCTCCTCATATACATGAAACTAAATCTTCCTCTCAAGGGAACATGTCATGGCCTTCTCTTCATCTAACTTCACATCTCTACGAACAAGTGTCATCATGTGAGATGGAAGGTACACCCAATAGTTGTGAGGTGTATCAGTGTACCCCAGAAATATACCCAACTCAACTGTTAGATCTAGCTATTTCCTTGCATCCTTGGTAACATGACAATAAACTGATGAACCAAAGATCCTGAAGTGTGCCACATCTAGTTTCTTACCTGAAAAATCTTATTCTGGTGTACTCGTCCTGAGAATTTGATGAGGACTCTTGTTTAGCACATATATAGTAGTGTTGCATGCTTCATCTCACAAGTGCAATGGTAGGCCTTGCTCTTGTAACATCGCCCATGCAACTCCCACAATACTTCTATTCTTTCTTTCAGCTACCCCATTCTACTATGGGTTATGGGGTGTTACTAACTCTTGTCGAATTCCTTCTGATGCATAGAAGTTCTTGAATTCATTTGACACATATTCTCTTCACCATATCTCTTCTTGCACCAAGTCGGACGATAAATGCTCCAAATTTTGTAGATGCTCGCTCCCATTTACCAAATCATGGTAGTTGTGCTAGCTCTTGTGAAGGCCTAAAAGTGCTAGGCTGACCAGATCATATTTAACAAATATAATGCTAATGCTCCCAATCTCATCCAAATATTGGGTGAACCTGCTCAAGTATTATGGTATTATGTCACCCTTCTCCGTCTTTATCTTCCAAATATTGTACTTTAGTGCCAGTTTCTTGTGGTCATTGTTATTCTAAAACAAGTTGTTTAAGGCTTGCTATTACATATGGTGTATCCTTCCCATGGAGGTTCGAGACAATATGATCTTAAACTCCTTCTAGTATGATCCTTCTCGCATTTGCAACACATTTCTTCCACTCTTCCAGATCTTGAGCATCTATTGTTGGGGCTTAAGAACTTTGTCTATGAATTCCTTGAGCCTGTTGTCTTCCAACACTTCCTCCATCTTGTCCTTCCAAGCAATATAATTTGAATTATCCTTAAGTTAATATTCGAGACTCAATCCATAGAATGACATCCTATTGTCTCTAATGAATGATCATGCAAATTCAATTTCACCTGCAAAGAAAAAATTGTATTTTCCTCTTCTAGTTTGATTTCTACTCTGATACAATGTAAAAATTCCTTGTAGATTCAAACTTCTTATGTGATTTTCTAAAAAAAAATACTTGAATATACTCTACTCATCCGCAGAAACAATTAATTGATCAATAAATCATGAAGCATACAAGAGAAAGAATTCAATCAACACATTACACAATGATTTGCTAGGGAAGGCCATCACTAAAAACCCCTCCTATTTGTATATTGTATTAATTAGAAAATGTGAGAAGGTTACAATGTTTTTCTCAAGCCCGAGCAACCTCTACACTATCTCTATCTGTCTCACAACTTCCCAGAAAATCCTAGGCCAATACTTAACCAATTTCCAGCTTTCCCAAGTCCTTATTTCCTTGCATTGTTTCCTTGGGATTAGCCCCTATTAATTATGGAAATTCCTCAATTGGAATTGCACACTCCTCATAGGCCTTCCTCTGAATGCATGCACCACCTATACAATTTGGATGATTATACAACTGATAGTACACTTCCCTTGAACTCCAATATCAACTGGGTAACTCTCAGATCTGACATGCATGAGTTATTTATGAGTGAATAATCAGTTAACTGGTTGAACACGTGAAGAAATACCCCACTTTTTGACTCTCTACTAGCTCCTACATTAGTTGGAACTAGCTTCACTGAATTTAACTCAGTCAAATTGAATTAATTAACTACAAATCAAAATAAACTCAATCAGGGCACTTATAAGGAAGGATACACTCTACAGTATTCAAGCTAGACCCTCAACTCGAATTAACTTAGCCAACTAAGTAAAACTAACTTAGTTAACTCGTACAAGTTGTCTTGTGATGTGGAAAATTAAATCAGGATTTTTCTTGTTGCATTTTCAACATTTACTTAGTGAACACTAGTTTCCAATGTGTGCCTAGTGCCAAGTGCCAATGCATGCCAGTGTGTTCTAATGAGTTCCAGGGAGTGCTACAAAATGCCAATGTATGTCAACGTATGCTAGGAAGTTCTAGGGAATTCCAATGTACAATGCAGTGCCAAGGAATGCCAACACATGATGGTGCATCCCAAGAATGCCAATGGATGCCAGGTGCCAAGCCATCCTAATTGGTGCTAGCTAGGGAGTTTCCAAGGGGGCTTCACTCCAAATGAACCTATGACATACTAAACAATACCCCTAGTTGGACTACATATTGGAAAATACCTCTAAAAATCACATTATTTAACCTCCTACTAATATGAACCCAATACACATCCCCAATTTAAAGATCCCCTACTTTCTTTTTTTTGGTAGGTAAGCACCCACGGGGGATTTGAAGCGGTGACCTATCACAAGGAGTGCCTTAACAATGCACCCATTCACCGTCAATCCAAAACCCCATGGGCAAAGATCCCCTACTTTCACTAGATATTATAGGTATCCATTTTTTCATTAACATTTTTTATACCCCTTTATATTTTTTCATTAACTTTGAGCTCCATTTCTTATACTTTCTAATATAAAAACCCTTTACCCCCTATATATCCCCCAATATATTAAGTCAAATTTTCCTTAACATATATCCCCCAATATGAACCCACATGGTATGGTATTGCTCCACTAGTGAAGACCCCGTGGGAGTGTCGAGGAGTGCTAGTGCAACACAACGGAGAACTGGGTTAAAATGAATGGAAATTAATGAATAAGAGGGATTCCATGGATTTCCTATGATTTCCACAGTGTGATAGAGTTCCACGGAGTTCCACTATGTGCCAAGTATGCATAAATGTGCTAGGTGCTAAGTCGTCCCAAGTGCCAAGGCATTCTAGTGTGTGCCAATACATTTTAGGGAGTGCCAAAATGTCCTAGAAAAATATTCACTTATGAAATATAATAGAAGAATACATATATACTAGTTAACTCTAAAAGTATATTCAAGGAACACATAATCATATATAGAAAAAAAATGGAGATGGTTTGTTCTTAAGCATATGTAATAGAAAATACAATTGATAGTTAAATTGTATAACATTTTTTTTGTATGATCTTTACTAATGCTTATTAGAATTGTTTAATGTTTTACATCATTGGAATGACACCTTAGTTGTAACTTATTTGAAATTTTATTATTGTATGTGCACTTTGATATGATGTAATATGAGTATAGTTTCATTTCATATGTTGTAATATTATATGTATAACAAAGAAATTAATAATTGCATGAAATAAATAATGACTTTTCATTCTAAATGTTTTTTTGTAGAACAAGGATCTTCCAGAAGATCTGAATGATCCTCGTCACATAGATCCAGATCATGTTGGGTCTAATACTGAGATGGTAGATGATGCTCATGATGACTCAAATACAAATGACATCAAGGTTGATATCGATACAGATGACGATGATCATGATCATGATCACAATAGTGATGATGATGATGAGGTAGTTGTTGGTAGGTGCCAGTGACATTCATGATCATATAGATTGCATCATGGATCATTTTTTGATCGAAATGGATCCAAGAATCACTGTCTCTATCTTCAAAAAACTCAAAATCATGCCAAATACCAAAGAAAATCGCATAAGGAAGCCTTTCAAAACACTATCAGGAGGCAAAAACCCTTGAAATCAATGAAAAAATAGAGTATCGGAGGTGGAACAAGTAATGCACAGTTGCCATAAGATCTAGCTGATCAACGACCCAGATCTGAGTGGCAGATCACAATCGGCGGTAACCTTTGACAAATATCGGTGTGATCCACATAAGACTTGCGACGCGATCATTGAATATCGAAGGGATCCACATGAGGCTTGCGACGACGATTGGCAGAGACCTCTTAGGAGATGCGATGGTGACTGATGGGGTCAACGAGGACCGTCAATCAAGCGCGCAGATCGATGGCCCATGTTGCAGCGCCAAATTCAATCAGCAAATGCAAAGGAGCGGGTTTATGTGTATATGCATATATGCGACTCGATGGATCAGACCCGATAATATTGTAAGCCATATTGCATGGCTCTTGAGATCAGTCAAACACCAATTTTAATGTATTTTCATAGTTTCATTTGTGAAATGAAATGCGAAGGGGAAAGTGTCGATGTGATATGCCAGACCTGATAGGGTACCTTAAGGCTATTAGATATAATTTCAAGTCCAGAGGAAAGCCATTTATAATGCATTTTTGTAGTTTTTAAATATTTATGAAACACAAAGGGACAGAGCCATTGCGATAAGCGGAAACGACCAATAGGCAGACCTGATGGGAGTATAGGATGGATTTAAGGACTTTTGAAGTCCGATAAATTGAGTTTTGGAAGAATTTCTCCGTGAAAATACCTTTTCACTGTGAAAACAGAGCACAGCTATTTCAGGAGTTGCAGAGGCCCGAGGCACTCTTACGTTTCAGAATGGGTGGCCACCTCCTCTCTATGCATTAAGAAATGATTGTATAACATTGGCAGAGGGATTCAAAGCGGACAGAGGCTAGGGAGACCGAGATACGGGAACCTGAAATGAACAAGCAGCGTTGGTTTTAAAGCCACAGATAGAGAGTGCAGCAGAGGAGGCAGTATTGTAGGCAAATGCCGAGACAGGGTTAGGAAAGAGATAGAGAGCATTGAGGGAGTTTATGTACTCAGATAAAACTTGAGAGGTTCAAGTAAAGCTCTTGTTATTGTATCTTGTTGTGTGTGAGGCTCAAATTGAGCTCACTGTTGTAAAAAGAACTATGCTTGAAGACATAATAGAGAGGCCACCACTAAAGGCTAGACCAGGAGATATAGCCCAAGAGTATTGGGTGAACTCCTCATTAAATTTGCTATGTTATGTGTTGTCTATTATGTTTTGTTTACTGCTTCATTGTCTGTGCATTTCGCAATCTTATCGATCCATTGCATAAAATGACATAGACAAATCCATGCACATAAGTCTGTAATACCTTATTGTTGTCTTAGATCTCATTATCAGATCATTTTTGATATATTATTATGATGTTGTTTTTCATGGTTACTAGCATATGTATCATTTTCACGACCTCTCGTACCATATTATTGAGTTGTATCTTTTTGAAATGTATCATTTTGACTTATATCATTTGAACATGACTTATCATATTGACTTGTATCATTTTGTCTTACATAATTTAACATTTTTATTTATATCATTTGTACATGATGTATCATTTTGACTTATGTCCACTATTCGACATGTATCATTTTCACATGTTATTGAGCTACTAGTATATGTGAATTTCGCTTGTTTTAATTATATATGATGATGACCTTATCAATATTGACTTGTGAATTTTTACATATTGAAAGTGGTTGATTATTTGGATGAATATTTATTATGTATGATGGTTTTGATTTACTGCTCACGATGGATTTTGTCAAATTCACTTAAATTATAGATATTTAACTCACTTGTTTTAATTATAGATGATGATCATGTTACAATAAATATATTGTTATTTTATATATACTAGATGTTGTAGATTTTATTTTGATGGACATTTAATAAGTATAATGATGTTAACTTGTATGGATGTTCGTTTCCCTAAAAAATCTTTATAAATGTTATCCTATAAAATATTTCAAATGAATTCATATGACTTACTATATAATCATATAACTTAGTTAAGAGACATGATATGTTTAACTAATTAAATTGAAATAAAACATATTAATTTAACTTTATGCAAAATAATAATCATTTTTGGAAGCAAAAAAAGAAGCAACAACGGAAGAAAAATTGGAAGCCACACTAGAACCAAAACGGGAAGAAAAACTAGTAGTAAAATGGGAAGAAAAACTAGAAGCAAAATGGGAAGCAAAACTAGAAGCTCAATTAGAAGCCAAACTGGAAGTGAATCCTAGTGCTATTCCTGACACAAATTTCGGTGCTTGGAAGCAACAATGGAAGCCCAATTGGAAGAAAAATTGGAAGCAACACTTGAAGAAAAATTGGATGGAAAATTGGAAGCCAAAATAGTAAGCAGATCTTGGCACTAATTCTTGAAATAAACCGACACTATTCTTGTCTCTATTCTTGGAACTATTTCTAGCACTATTCTCGATGTTATTTCATGTGCAATTTCTAGTGCAATTTCTAATGAAATTTTTGGCACAATTCCAGGCGCTATTCTGGCACTATTTTTTCGGCATTATTTTCGGTGCAAAATATGGAACTATGATAAAAAAACATCCATGTTTGAGCCCCATTTTGCACCGGAAAAGGTGACCAATTCATGAACTGAAATTAACTAAATTTTCGCGTTGTTTTAGGTGATATTTGCCTATTTTGTTGTAGTGCATTAACGAGAAGTTTGCTACCAGTAAGTGGCCTTCTCCAAGTATGTGTTCTAAGAACTATTGATTATGAGTCTTGAACTTATGCAACCTTAAAGTGTTGTATGAATGTTTGATTAAGTGCATGATATAAGTATGTGCTTATGAGATTGCATGAAGGAATGTTCTTGTTTCAAGACAACTATACTAACACAATGTTTCCTGAGACAGTTAATATGCACATGATTTCAAGTGGGTGTTGGTTGTAGCACTATGAATAATGACCATTAAATAATGGCATACTATTAAACACACACATGACAAAGAAAAATAGGAAAGATAATCATGAGAGTACATTTATTATTAACAAATGATATAGATTTATAGTACATGATGTGACCCTTGGATTCATATTCCAAGTGGTCTCTTGGACTCCTTTTGGTTTTTCAGCTTCAACACCAACCCCTAGAGGATTAGGTGTCCAACATTCGCCCCCTTAATCCGAAGGGTTATGTATGAGTCCAAGAAGAGAGATGTAATACAAAATGTGAAAAAATAAATGTCAACACTAGGCTAAATGTGCTCTCTGAAATGTTGGTATAAAGGACGGTGGTTTAAGGATGACCACCAACACTGGAATGCTTAGTGCAGTTCTTAGAACTCTTCCAAGTCTTTCATGAAGCTCAAGTCCTCTGCTAGAGGAAGTGCTTCTAATGTTTTGAAGAGGGAAACCTTCAACCATGAAAGGGAGGTCTCACCCCGCATAAAAGGGAGAACCTCAACTTGAAAAGGGAGGTCTCAACCTGTGATGGTTTAAGGATGACCAACAACTCTGGAATGCTTAATGCAATTCCTAGAAATCTTCCAAAACTTGCAAGAAGATGAAGTCTTCTGCTAGAGAAAGTGTCCCCAATTCTTTGAAGAGGCTTCACCAACTGAAGGCATGCTCAGGGGCATCTTTGTCTCTGGCTACAATTCTGAATCTGGTGCGGCAGGTTGTGGCCCAAGCTCACTTGATGTGGCTTTGAAGCTTTTAGATGACCATCATTTCCCCCCTGTCAGATACAAGGTGAGATGATGGAGAAAACTCAACTGCAAGACTATTCAATACTCTAGAACAAGTTCTGACATGTGACTAGAATATCTTCTTGGTTGTTGATGCCCATTGCTAAGAAACGATCCATCCAAGATGAATCTTTGTTCTTGTAGGAGGTTTGTTTCTGAAGCATCTGTGTGAAGAATGGGTGGTTTTATGACAATGATTATATGGATTAAGATCAAAACAGTGATCTTTCAGATGGCCAACTCGGTCACAGCGTTGGCATTTCACAATCTGTTGTTGTGGAAGAGGGGCAAAATCTAGAACAGCTGGAGGTGAACGGTCATGAAGGAATCCAACACTCTGAAACAGAATGGGCTTTGAGTAGTCTGGAATATGAAAGGACATGTCCTTGTCATATCCAAGACTAGTTCTATGCTTGTTGTGGACAAGATCTTCCCAAGGTCTGATGATGGGCTTTGGAAGTGCAAATTGAACTTCTGCATCTGCATGTACAACTATTGCTTTATTTGGCACTAGATCTGAAACAATTGTAACATTATTGTCTTGCTGTTTATCGGAGTTTGTTTCAATATTCTAAAAAGAAATAGGTTTAGAATGATGACTCCACTGTTGTAATTCTTCTTGCTGTAGCTGAGTTTCAAGCTACAAAAAATCAATGGTTTCTTGTGCAAGTTGTAAAGATGTTTAAATATCTCTCAGAGTGTTTTTGTTGACTTTAACTATACTTTCGTCAGTAGATAAGATTATAGTGCTTAATAACTCTAATAATCCATGATTTTTCTCCATTATTCAAACAATCAAATCAATAATGTATTTGTAGAAACAATCAAATGACCAAAAATGCACTCTCGTTTTTTTTTTTTTTTACACAGAAAATTAGTCCATTAGACAATCACTTAAATGAATGTACACACCCAAAATAGAAGTGTTTCCTCCCTAAACAGTGAGTTGATACACGCTCAAGAACAGGGTTTTTCTTGCAGGTAGACTGCTTCTTTCTAGGCTTACTCACCCAGAAATCTTGGCCTGCTCCTACTGCAACCTCAGCTTGTACCCAAGCATCAAGAAATGTGCTGAAAAAGGCTTGAACTTCACACTGTAAAACACAGAAATCTGAGCAGTGACAAGCCTCGGTTTTTGTGCCAATTCCTACCTTTTACCTCCACTATTTTAGCTGATAAATACGCAAAACTCACCTTTCAGAAACAATACTACGATTCATCTATCATTTCAGCCTTCTATCCCTAAAACTCGACCTGATTTTTCCTTAAATCTCGTGCTACCAAGTTTAGATACCATAGGAGAAAGAACTCAAGATTCTTGCCAAAGTCTGATAGCTAAAAACACGAGCTGAGTAGTCTCTCTTAGCAGTTCGATCTTCCTTCCTGTGCACAACAATCTTTGCCTCCTCTTGTTCCTTGCTCAAGCTCTTCTTTTCCTCCTACGCTCTCCTTCAGCTTCTCAATATCATACATGGGTGAGGATCTGAATTTTTATATATCACCAGAAACGTCGTACAATTTTCAAATGATCCAGAAATGAATTTAAGAAATAAATTTTCAGTTGGACGTTACAAGAAAATGAGTTCCGTCATGAACATTTTTCTTACAATAGCCATGAGAGTAGATTTCAGTGGCATAGACTATCCAGATACTAGAGAAGGGCTTAACACCAAAAATACCCGATCGGCTATGACAAAAACAGGCATTTCAATCTGTAAATTGACATAATAATAATAATTATAGTGTACATAGCCATGGTCGGTAGCGCCCAGGACAAAAATTAATTCTTTTGAAAGATCATATGGAGGTGTTTAATGGAGCAGATAGTGTTCCCCATTCTTTGCTGGCATCCAAGAAACTACACACGGACAATAAATGCATTTCATAAATGAATCAGACCCTTGCAATTAGGCGACAATCCACATCTAGCAAATGTACCACAACAATCATACTTCATGGTTTTAGCCATAGTAGAAGAAGATTTGATTGTCGGAGAAGAGCCACATATCAATGCAGTCTGGATGGAAAGCATGGCTGCACTTGGGCAGCAAGCGAAGCTTCTCGTCGTCTCTGAATTTGCTGAGACACACTGTGCACTCGACGATTACTTTGGTCTGCATCTTGAGGCCCTTCACAAGATCGTAGCTGAACACCGAAAATATTTCAATGACGGTCATATCAAGACCACAGTTGTCCCCGTTCTACCTCCAGGCCTGTGCATTGGCCCCTCTCGTCCCTCATCTCAGGCTTTCGTCTCTAGTGCCCACACATGGCGCCAATAACCCATGGAACTTCAATTCAGAATAAAGGTTTCATTTCACCAGAATCTCCAGGGCTGGTGAGAAATGGGACAATAATGTGAAAGAAATGGTCGAGTACTGCTCACCAGCGTTGCTTGAGCTAGCTGCAAATAACGACCTTAGTGGGTTCAAACAGGCTGTGGAAGAAGGTGGGTCAAGTGTTAATGAGAGAGGCTTATGGTATAGTTGATTTTGATATAGTTAAGCATGTCATAAATCATTTCATATTTGATAAGCATGTTTCTATTTCAGGGATTGGTCTTATTTAGTCCCTTCCTAATTCTAAGTAATTCTGCCATCACACTTGCTCGCTTCACTACTAGAATCGATTCTTTATTTGTTCCAGGGATAATAGTCCGCAGTGATTCCTTGCCTCCCAGCGATACACTTCTCTATCTGGTGGAATGGCTTGGAGAATGCAAGATGACATGATAATCTTTGTAGTGCAAAAGGGCGTGACAAAAGCTATGTAGAATATGTAGTAACAGTCAATGCTAATCGCTGAGAATTATGTTTATCTCATACTTGATTTTTTTTTCTAATAGCATAATAGTCTGGAGTAGACCTCGTGAAGAATGGAAATCTGTAAATTTCTAACCAGAGGAAGAGTAATAGACACGTAGTGCTATGAGAGAGAATAAGGAGGAACGATTTTGCAGGGGTTGGTAGAGCTGCAACAATAGCAGAACATAAGAAAAGGAGTTACGACTGAACAATAAATACCTTTGGTAGAGCGCTCAGGTGTAGATTCCAGGGAGGCAGGAGTCTAGGTGCAATTTTGCTATTTGAGACAGTGGATAGAGAACCCAACATAAATCTTGCTGAGAGAGATCAGTCGAACAGTGTGCAACATGAAATAGGCATGCACACAATAATGACAGTTCTATATGCAGGGATGTAGAACTGACACGCACAGAGAGGCCACAACTAGTGGCTCAAATTTTAGCATGGTAGGAATTCACCCACTCTGATACCATGTTAAACACACACATGGAAAAGACAAACAAGAAAGATAATCAGGAGAGTGCATTTATTATTAACGAATGATATACATTTATAGTACATGGTGTGACCCTTGGATTCATATTCCAAGTGCTCTCTTGGATTCCTTTTGGTTGTTCAGCTTCCACACCAACCCTTAGAGGATTGGGTGTCCAACACATACAATGTCATGGTTGGTAAAATGATGATTTTAAATTTCATGATGCTAGTCTTGGTAAAATACTAATTTTAATTTGTTGACACTAGTCTTGGTAAAATGTGGATTTCAAATTAATAGACATGATGGTTTGATTCTTGGAACATGTGACTAACATGTGTCAATAGTGTAGGGAAACATGATTTCTATTAGCATCATAAGGTAAAGATGATTTGTTTATATAACTAACAGTCAGGTGAATATGACAACACATAGTAAGATTCAATTGCAACAAGGTAAAAAGGTAAAAGAAATGAATTGGGTGAGAATTACATTAGCTATGTTTGGAAATTGTTGTTCCAAATGAATGTGTGCTTTACTTAAACATAGGGGGTGCTCTTAACCTTGATTTTATATGACATTATGTGAATATGTGCAATGTTCATAAACATGTTGATGATTAAATGAGTATACGCAATGCCATTATATTTGATAGGTTGTTTTTAGGAATCGTTTTGTGGAAGGATTATGGATTATGGTTATAAAAATTGATGAATATATAAGTGGCATGTTTGGTAAGATTATCTAATGAAATTCGCTATTTTTGAGGAATCTAATGGGAAAATGGGAATTCTTGTTGTTACTTATTTCTATTATCATGTGATTATGACATACTTGTGTCCATGTTTGTATTATTTTTATGTCCAAAAAATATGGATTGTGATGTCAACATATACACTAATTACCAATTGGAATCCTTGGTCAAAGGATTAGACATATATGCCACTAAGAGTTGTGCCTTGGGGCTGATAAATCACTTAAAATGTTGGTTGGGTCCATGGGAAACAATGGATAATGAAATGGAACAAAGAAGGTTCTCTAAACCTTGAACTTGATATATATATATATATATATATATATATATATATATATATATATATATATATATATATATATATATATATATATATATATATATATTATATATATATATATATGAATATGTGACATTATATCCATGAACCTGATTACTGAAGTTATGTTAAGCCATTGTGACTAGTAGGTTCTTATCAAGTATCATTCCTATGAGAGAATGATGGTATGTATGGCATGAAAATATTTCAAGGTGTGAGGAATCAATTGGGAAAGAGGTAGCCCTTGTTGATTTATAATTTTGATATTATGTGCTTTTAATTGTGCCCAAGTGTTACACTAAAAAATGTCACCTTGACTACTTACAGTTAGTATGGCTCAAATCAACAGTCATGCTACCCTCTTAGGCAAGTCTCATGCCTCTGTTATCCATCTCAAACTCAAAGAAGAGAGAAAGTCTTGTAAAAACTATGTTTATCTCTGGGGTCGCAGGTTCTCTCTAGCCTTACCTGCGGGGACGCTGACCATGTTCACAAAATCTGCGTCCATGGACGCTCTGTATGTTAAGGGACAGGTGCGTCCCTCTGTAAAAGGCAAAATGCGCGAGTTTTATCTTGAAAAAGTTACTTGTGGTTACTTCTAGAACATTCTAGAGGTCGGTTTGATGAAATGGATGCGCCTCCAGTTGGTTCATGTATCTCTATTAAGGGGGAACTTATCCCATCAATAAGGGAGCTATCCCACCCAAAGAGGGGGATGATCCCATTGATAGTGGACCTGAATAACCTCTTTACAGCACTATAAATAAAGGCATTGAGCCAGAAGGAGAAGAGGTTGGAGCTATACATTTTCTTTGGGTAAATGCTGCAGGATTTAGGTCTTCCATTAGAGCCTTTGTGAGGAGAGATTGTCTTCACTTGATTCTACTTGGGAGAGGGTGAGCTTTGTCAAAGTAGAGGAAAACCCTTGATGAACCCTGGGAGGAATTTGCACAACACCAAGGCCAGGTTGTAAGAGTTTCTTTGTTTCGTTATTAATACAAACTGGTTTATTTTTCTCAATAGCTTGTGTTAATGAGTTATTTCATGTGTTCCTTGGTCTGCATGTTGAATATATGTTTTATTATATGAAATGCAAGTGCTTGGTAATTGTTTGATTGTTTGTGGTTGCAGGAATTGACTTGAAGGAGGAGCTCATCCGGATCGTCAAGAACGGACTTCAACAACAGCGTTTTGGAATAAGGTAAGCCTAAACACTTGTAGTTTTCATGTTGTAAAAGGTGTATTTAGAGAAAGATCACTCCATTTTGTCTTGTTTGTCATTAGAACGTCTTAGACTTCTAGGAAGGTCAGTCGTGTCCGCACCCTTGACAAATTCCGTGTGACACCAAGTTTATGCTATGAACAATGTATGTTGAAGGATACATTAGTAGAACTAAAGCAGTGTAATATGCAGCATGTCAGGACAAGCATGGATAATGGAAAAAACTACAGACCCAATATTTGGGTTGTGGATACACACATTAAGGCGTGGTAAAGACACTAGAGGAAAGGTTGCATGGTAGAGAGTGTGTGGTCTCTTGATATTTAATACTACTATTATGTACATGTTGTAAATATTGTGTTGTGTACATGTTGTATTGTGTCATGTACATTGTGTATGCATTGTGTTGTAGCATGTGTATTTGTTGCGTTGTATCATGCGTATGTGTAAATGTGTTTTTTTGTATATGTTGTGTATGTCTATATGTTTTATATTGTGGTGGGGCAGGATGGAAGAGAAAGGAATTGTTGAAGAGAAGAGAAGATAAGTGAAGGGGATTGGTTCTCAGGTTATACTCACTTGGATTTTCTGGGGGGTTCGCTTCACTTCGAGACGGTTAAAGTGGAGGAACTTGGTCCAGTCTATTCATTAAGCAGGTTGCCGGGGTAACTGTTCCACCCACCATTTCTGTACTGAATCCTGCGAGGTTGGGCCTAATCACCAACTAGCGCTTTTGGTCCGGAAGACTATTGTTTGTGTGTGGTTTGACGCTCTACATTATTTAGGCGTGTGCTTCAAATTTGTTTGCTTATTTAGAAGACTTTAGGTGGTTTGATTTGAAATTTTTACTTTGTTTTCGTGTGTTGTAGTTAAAATCTTTAATTGTGGCGGAATTACCGAGACAGTCCCGTAGACTTCGGGGCAAGTCTCCTGAGATTGTTACCGGAATAGATTTGTTAAGAAAACTCCGTAAATCGCGGGGTGAATCTCCTGAAGACATTCCGGGTCATTTAGAAGGGTTAAAGGTCCTTGTAACTCCTCCTAGTGGCAGTAGAGTAGGATCACCTGAAGAAGGAGAGTTTTCCTTGGTAGTCCATCCAGATTACCAAAGTTTAGAAACAGGTTACAATCCCAAAGCAGTTACAGTTTCCGAGCTTGCTGGTAGTTTTTCATCTGCCAGTGAAACAGGCGAAGAACCTGAAATTTCCGAACCTGTTACTCCAACTCCTAGTGTTCCTGATTCACCAAGAATAGAAAGAATTATCACCGAAAATCTTCCTGTTGGATTAATTTCTATAGAAGAACTTGTTCCAGAGGAAGAAATAGGCGTTTCTGATTCTGAAGATCTAATTACCCTTGATCTAAGGGAGCGTGAATCCATCTTTTACAGTCCTCCTAGAAGTGAATCTTGGTACCTTGCATTAACCAATTTTTTAGACAACTCAGTAGGTTTTTCTACACCTCGTACTCCGGTTCCACCTAGAGGAATTCATTCTCCTGTAAATATGTCTGGTCAGTCATCTGTGTTTTCACAAAGTCCTGAATCATTTTTACATGGCGGTCCTTCTGTTCCTACTGGGTATCAATCACTTTCTGGTACCTTTGCGGGAGCATCTCCTCAACCCGTTGATCATGGGTTATTAGTTGGAAACAGTGGTAATGTACCATTGAGTATAGGTGACGTTTATATGATGTCAGGTTCAACTCCCATTAACCAACCTCAAGGTGGCCAATTACCGCCTGGGGGGCAACCTTCGTTAATGCCTGGGGGGCAACCTCAAGGTACTTCATTCGTGACTGGGGGGCAACCTCAAGGGTATCAACCCCAAGGGTATCAACCCCAGCCTCAATATGTACCCCAAAGTCAACCTCAGTATCAATATCAACCTCAAGGATGGCAACCTCAAGGATGGCAACCCCAAGGGTATCAACCCCAAGGGTATCAACCTCAAGGATACCAACCCCAAGGTCAAGGTCAACCCCAGTACTCGTATTTACCTCAAGGTTATCAACCTACGGGTCAATACCCTGGTCAAGGTTATCAACCACCTCAAGGGCAATCATATGGGACTGCACCTTACAGTTATCAACCCTATCCTCAATACGGCTATGGATCTCAGTATCCTCAACCTGTTACGAGTCAATACCCTGGAATGTTAACATGGGATCCGTCACAGGGTCAACAGATGTCGCAACCAAGTATACAGTCGGTACCTCAAGCAGGACAACCTGCAGTTCCTGGTCCACCCCAGCAACCGCAACCTGTCCAGTCAAGTGTTCAGACCCCTGTAACTTCTGTAGTTACTCAGCCGCCAATTGCACCTGGTACTCCACCTCACACGGCTGCAGCAACTACCGCTTCATCTACCATGCTTACTTCTGGAGTATCGGCAGCTCCAGTTTCTACTGTCCCTGTCACCACTCCTCAGACATCTGTACCGTTGTCTGGACCCACGGTTCAAACCACAGTCCAGATGCCTGCAGGCCAACCTGGTACAAGTACGGTTGTTACTACTCAACCTCAATTTGTTCAACCTCCGTACCAGGGACAGTATCAACCTGGGCAAGCTGCCCAACAACCGGTTTACCAGTATCAACCGTATCCTGGGTACACTTATCAACAACCTCATCAACCCCAGTACGGTCCGGTTAATCCTGGTTTTCCAGGAGGATATAATATCCCAAATGCGACTCCTGTTCCTAGTTATCCTGGATATCCTCCTCCTGGGGCTGGTATTGTGACTCAGAGTTTTAGAGATCCTAACCGGCAGTTACCGTTTATTGCGACTTTAGATTTACCCGACTTGACGCGCCTAACGAACGATCCAATTCAATATCTTCAGTTCTGGCCGCCAATGCCAAATAAGTTGCCCAGCGATATACCCAAGTTCGAAGGTAAGTCTGGAGAGGATCCGTCTAATCACGTGATGACTTACCACCTCTGGTGTGCATCAAATTCCATCTCAGATGATTCCATCCGCTTACGTCTTTTCCAGCGTACACTCATTGGTCTCGCAGCCAAGTGGTACATTGAGTTACCACGGGCCTCTTTTTACAACTTTAGCCAGTTAGCTACCTCGTTCTTAACTCATTTTCAGTTACCAGTCAGATACGATAATGGTACAGAATTATTAACTTCGCTAAAACAATCGACATCCACGTACATTTCTGATCACATTCATGAGTGGAGACGTCGAAGAAGATTAGTGAAAGTTTTTATCCCGGACCAAATCTTAGCTGAATGGTTTGTCAAATCATTATTACCAAGAATTACTGAAGATGTAGCTAAGGCCGGAGTAGTTACTGAGGAGCAAGTCATTGCTCAGGCACAATACCTTGACTTAGTTTACACTCAGTCGGGTACGTTACATGAGAAAATTCCGGATCTTCCAAAGTCAAACCAAATCGCTGCTGCTCCTTCGGGATCTCATGCCGCTGATGGTATGATCGGTATCGTGACTACGAAGAGTAAGAAGAAGTCTTCCAAGACCTCCAATACTCCAATTATCACTTTGCCTGATTCTCCGACAGGAGAGTCTTCTCCTCCTGAACTTACCGCCGACATTCACGCTGTAGAGTCATCTACGGCCAAATCAAAAAACGGTGGAAAGAAGAAAGGAAAGAAGAAGGCTAAAGCAGACAAGGCTCCAAAGGAGAAAACGGAAAAGTCGGAAACCAATGACGAAAAACGCAAACCTCGATATCCTTGTCTTATTTGTGAAGAAGATCATTTTACGAGAGACTGCCCTCATCGGGCCGAGGTAGTGAAAATAGTCAAAGGTTCTCCCACTCCTGCTGTGTTAAAAAATCCATTTCCAGAGCAGGAGAATAAGATGATAGGTTCTTCTTCGAATGCCAGTGAAGAACCCATTTTGATGATGTCTCATGTCAGGATTGCGACTCGATCGCAAGATTATGGTAGTAAGGCTCCTGTTGATGGTAAAGCAGAATCTTCTCACTCTAACCCATCAACCTCAGCTCCTGGTTCCGATCCACTACAGATCGAAAAACCTAACCCAGACTTAGTGATTAAGCCGCCCGCCAAGGGTGTACTTCGAAGGTCTGCTTTCAATCCACATGCGAGAGCAGCCCAGAATTACAACATTGTTGAAGACTTAGCTGTTTCACCTTCAGCAATGTCGGCACTCGAAGTGCTGCAATCATGTCCAGCGCAACGAAAATTGCTTTTGTCGGCTATTGGAGCTGTCGATGTTCAGGACCCGAACCTAATGATCTTTGATCTAGAAAGTAGTACACCACGTCTCCCCCATCAAATGGCTTTCCAAATTCCAGTGATAGTCAAAAACAGGCCTATTCATCGGACTGTGATTGATGAGGGAGCTTCTACGTGTATTATGTCGATTCAATGTTGGAGATCGCTTGGTTCTCCTTCGTTGAACCAATCCCCCACCATCCTTAAGGCCTTTGATGGCCGTGGGTTCCGTCCGTTTGGTATTCTACAAGAATTGCCTATAGGGGTCGAAGGTAAAACCGTTAGTCTGGATGTGGAAGTGGTTGATGCCCCTCTAGACTACAACCTTCTTTTGGGTCGAAGTTGGTCATATGCTATGACAGCGGTCGTTTCATCGGTCTTCAGAGTCATTAAGTTTCCACATAACGGTAAGATCGTGACTATTGATCAGCTGACATACTTTTCATCCGACCCAACCTCTTCAGAAACTATCCAGCATGTTGGTAAAACGACAATCCCTTATAGGGACATTGGTGTAGGTTTAGTTAAGGATTCCGGTTTACTGGGAACTTTTCCTCTCCCTCCACTCAATGCAGACCCTTCGTTTGCAACAATTCATATGATCACGTCAGAAAACATTATTTATGATGATCCTTGGTATGTTCCATCTGACTCTGAGCTAGACTCACTCGGTGATGTTATGCCGTTGAGTCCGTATGAGATTGCTTATGAAGCTCTTATGTCTTTTACCAATTTCCATTCAACCGAAGCCGACCAAATGAATGTGGTCAGTGAAGAGTCACTTTTCACCTCACCCTTAGAACGGATAACGTTTCCCGAAGAAGTGTCATCTGACGAACAACTTCGCGAAATCCTAAGTGTAGATGATCTACCATGGGAAGATCTCCATCACAGATCTTCGTTTTTACCTAAGGATGATGCATTTGAAAATGATTTTTCATCTATCTTTACCGCTGAATATGTCAAAGACGCTCAGGATCCAACGAAACATTCTGATTCAGAGCTGAATTTAGGGAATATTTCTCGTACTATTCCCATTGATATTTCAGTGAAGCCCGGAATCGAGGAGAACATTCATATAGGTGCCGCATGTACTGAAGAAGAAATCCAAACTTACAAGGCCCTATTCCAAGAATTCCGCGACGTGTTTGCCTGGTCTTACGAGGAAATGCCGGGAATTGATCCTGCCATTGTTGTTCATGAAATCAAAACCTACCCGGATGCTAAACCCATTCGGCAACGGTTGCGTCAGATTCACCCTCGAAAAGCAGCTGCAATTAAAGCAGAAGTCGAAAAGCTGTTGAAAGCAGGTTTCATTTATCCGATCCCGTTAACGGATTGGGTATCGAATATTGTTCCCGTCAATAAAAAACAAGGAACAATAAGAATCTGTATCGACTATAGGGATATCAATCGAGCTTGTCCAAAAGACAACTATCCTACGCCTTATATCGATCAAATTATTGATGATTGTGCCGGAAGTGAGATGTTTTCCTTCATGGATGGTTTCTCAGGCTATAATCAAATCAATATTCTACCTGCCGATCAACCAAAAACGGCATTCATTTGTCCATGGGGGACATTTGCTTATTGCAAATTACCTTTTGGACTTAAGAATGCCGGGGCCACTTTTCAACGGGCGATGTCTTATGCATTTCATGACATCAAGCACATTGTGCAACCCTATCTCGATGATTTGCCTGCTCATTCTTTACAACGAGCTGATCACCTTGTCCACCTACGAGCAATCTTTATGAGGTGTAGGCATTATCGAATTCGGTTGAATCCCCACAAGTGTGTTTTCTGTATAGAAACAGGTCGATTGCTGGGATTTGTTGTTTCAAAAGCCGGCATTCGCGTCGATCCCTCGAAAGTCGAGGCTATCATCAAATTGCCTCCTCCTTCGAGTTTGCGCCAACTCCAAAGTTTGCAAGGGAAAGCGAACTTTTTACGCCGATTCATCCCAAACTACGCCGAGGTCACTAAAGGTTTTACACGGTTGTTGAAACAGAACGCACAATTCTTTTGGGACGAGATTGCCCAACAATCTTTTGATGCATTAAAACACGCGTTGACCCATGCACCGTTATTGCATCCTCCCAACTACAACCAGGACTACTTCTTATACCTCGCAGCTTCGCATTCCACCATTGGAATGGTGTTAGTTCAAGAAGATGAATTCAAAGCAGAGCATGTGATATATTATCTTAGTAGAACCTTAAATCCCACTGAGTTAAAATATTCGCATGTGGAGAAATTGGCCCTGGCAGCCGTTCAAGCTGTCCAGCGTTTTCGTCACTACATTCTTCTCCGCAAAACTACGGTTATTTCGGATTGCAACCCTATGATTTATATTTTGACAAAACAACTGCTAGGGGGCAAGTACTCTAAATGGATTGTTATCCTGCAAGAGTTCGACTTGGAGTTCGAGAAGTCCAAGTCTAAGAAATCTTTAGTTTTTGCGGAATTGATGTGTGATTTCCCGAGTGCTGACACAGAGACTGTGGCAGAGGAGTCCATTGCGGACGAATCTTTGTTTCTTATTAGCACTTTAGATCCGTGGTATGGGGATATAATCATCTATCTCCAAACCCAAACCTTTCGGCCTGAAGCTTCCAAGGAAGACCGTCGAAAAATTCGGTTTCGATCCCAGCAATACAGAATTATTGGAGATACACTTTATCGCCGGGGGGCAGACTTAGTTTTTCGACGTTGTTTAACTCACGAAGAGGCTGAGAGAGTTTTGAATGATTGTCACTCTGGAGCATGTGGCGGTCATATGTCTGGGTATGCCACAGCTCAGAAGGTGTTGCGCGCTGGCTATTTCTGGCCGTCTATGTTTAAAGATTGTATCCTTGCCGTCAGAACATGCCACAACTGTCAAGTGTTTGATCGAAAGATGCGCGCTCCACCTGCTCCTCTCCACCCTATAATTGCCGCTGGTCCATTCGCCAAATGGGGCATTGACTTTATTACTTGTAACCCTCACTCGGCCGGGGGGCATGCGTATATCATCCTCGCGGTTGATTATTTTACAAAATGGGCCGAGGCGATGCCTACATTCGACGCAAGCGGCAAGACAGCTGCAGTTTTCGTATTCAATCATATCATAACTAGGTTTGGTGTCCCACAAGCAATCATTACTGACCATGGGAGCCATTTTCGAAACGTCATGATGACTGAGCTTACAAGCCAGCTTGGTTTGCGCCACGATAGCTCTACTCCTTATTATCCGCAAGCCAACGGTTTGGTTGAGTCAATCAACAAAGTTCTAGTCATCATGATTCGACGGATCATTGGTATCCATCGAACGAATTGGCATAACATGTTATTTTCGGCGCTATGGGCATATCGAACTTCAGTGAAAAATTCAACAGGTTTCACCCCTTTCCAGCTAGTTTATGGCTTAGAAGCTGTGTTACCTATTGAATGCGAAATCCCATCACTTCAAATGGCTGTCGAATTACTTCCAGCTACTTCCGAAGAGGAGAAACGGTTATTATACTTGGCTAAATTAGATGAGACTCGACGTGACGCTACTTTAGCTATCGAGACTCACGCGAAACGAATGAAAGCTCAGTACGATAAAAATGTAACCCCTCGAAGTTTTTCGGAAGGAGACCTAGTACTATTATATGATCAAGCTAACGATAAGCTAGGTGCCGGAAAATTCGTTCCCATGTGGCATGGGCCCTACATTGTAAAGCGAAAGCTAGCAAAAGGGGCTTATGAGTTAGTTGATTTTGATGGGGACTCTTTGGGTAAACCCAGAAATGGACTTTACCTAAAGAGGTATTATGCTTAAAATGATGGGTATGGAGAAATTTTTAGATAGGTTAGATTTCCTTTCTAGCTAGCAAGTGTGTTAGTTTAGTCAGTGTGCTTAGCTTAGCGAGTGTGGTTTTTCGTCATTATTCTGGCTTATCTTGGTTTTACTCTTGATATTGTAGATGTCGACGCCTCTCCAAACATACATTGGATTTGCTGATGGTGCTTGTCGTAATACACGGAATATCTCTTCCGCAGCTTGGGTTATCTATTCGCCCTCTGACGAGTTAGTTTCTATGCATGGGGTAAGCCTCGGTCAAACAACGAATAACATTGCAGAATACAGTGCAGTGGTTGAATTATTATCCGAATCTATTTCATTTGGAATTCGACGTTTGATAGTGAGGTTAGATTCTGAACTTGTTGTATTACAGCTTAATAGAGTTTATGCCATTAGAAATCCTGTGTTATTAAGGTTGTTTTTGAGAGTGCGTCTCTTGGAACGTGAATTTGATTACATTGAATATCAACATATTCCAAGGTCTTTGAATACATTAGCAGATGCAATTGCTTCTCGAATGTTGGACAGACATTTACGATAATCATGCAAGTAAATTTAAAAACATTTCATCACATATGTTAAACAAGATAAGCCGGTAATAGTGATATATATAGATAGAAGTGTGTCAAAAAATATATACATCGTCTTCGATCATAGGTTTAAAACACCTTATGATCGGCAAAATGATAGTACAAAAAGTCAAAAATGTCACATGTGACTACAAAAGTGACTAGTCAATCACTGGTGGTGCTCTCTGTACGACACCACTGCGCGGGCTACCTTACGCAAAAATCTCCTAAACGGTCCAGGGACCGCGACTACGAAGCGCTGAAGCCTGATAGGAATGTCGTCCATAGTAGTCTCAGGTATATCTGCCGTGAGACGCTCTAGATCATGCTCCAACTCAGCTAGTACTTCTGCTGTCGCATCCTGTGGGGCCGGTACCGGTGCAGCTGGATGTAGTCTATCATAAGGCCGGAGGTTGGCTGGACGCTGTGGACCAACATCTGCATTTTGAAAAATTTTACTATTAGTTTTGAGACGATATATATAAAAAATACAAAAAATACATAACTAGAAAACTTGTGAAAATAAAAAGTACCTCTGTCGTCCCATTGTTCTCCCTGTGGAAGAACCATGTCCGGATCACCTCTGAAATCCATTCCGGCATACGGAAAGTCCTGTATCACAAAAAGCTGGCCCTCTAACCAGTCAAAATAACTATCTGAGAATCGAACTACTGTCGCGCCCTCGTCAGGATGCCGGGCCATCACCGCAACCCATCGTATCAGCTTTGGCTGCTGGGGACCCAAGATATCAACAGTGAGTTGCTGAGGGATCAGCATTGGAATTCTCTCCAAGGCAAAGCTCACGACTATAGGCCCATATCCAAAAGTCTTTAGTCGTCCGTTCTTTGCCTTGGTCAGTTGGCTCTTCATATGAGCCGACACAGCTTCACACCAGTTGAAAATGGTGCCTTGGTAACAGTCAATTGCCATCCGCATTTGGGATCCGGAAGCAATGTGTAAAGCGGCCGCGCCGCAAATTCTGGTAACCGTGAACGCTATGACTTTGAGTTCCGGTAGAGTGATGTGTTTTATCTCTATGCCTTTTGAATGGTGAGCCCCACGTGTGCACCAATCCTCGCGGAGACTATCAAGGGATTGGCCACCCGGCCTAGTCCCCGCAAGACTGAGTTGCTCACCTCTGTTTGGCAAGCCAGTGAGAAAGTATACATCCGAGGGCTCTATCTCGAGCTGGTGCCCTCCTATGTAAAAGCATTGTTCTTGTACGTTCCATCGCTCAACCAGCCATTCCAAGAATCTTACCTGGCCCCTCATGCCCGGTATGGTCCAATATTTGTATAATCCGCATGCTCTTAGGGCATCCAGGGAAGGTTGATGATTTATTGCAGCTTCATCTTCCTCTACATGCTCTCTTTCTCTCCAGTCTAACATGATTAATGCCCTGCATATCAAAAATAGCAATTAGAAATTGATTTGGGAATTTTTGGTGGTTTTTTGAGAGAGTTGGGGTTTTGAAATGCGCGTTTCTCGGAGGACGCACCCCGGCTTTGTAGCACAGGGCGCCCGGACGCAGCTGGCCTGAAGGCGGGCTGCGTCTTCCGACCGTTTTCCCGTATGAGAAAAAGTCGGGGGACGCAGGTCACCCGAAGGGCACCTGCGTCCGCCGAGAGGCGCATTCCAAAACCAAAACCCCCCAAAAAATGAAACTAAGACCTAAAAATTAATTCTAAACGGATAGAAATGCAGAGTAGGATGTGTAAAATACCTGGATGAGACGGCGTTCGATTCCGACGGTCAGATTTTCCGCAGCGACCACGGGAAGTTTCTTGTCAAAAGCTCCTTTTTCAACCTCAACAGTGAAACGGTAAAAATGACATGGTAAAAGGTCTTTTTATAGGTTTTTTGGATGAATTAGTTCATTTTTTACCATGAAAAGATGTTTTTGAATGTATTTTTGCCTATTTTAAACAGGTATGAGTAATGTGTTGCTTTTGTGCAGGACAAAGGGATTTCGAGGGAAATTGTAATTTTTCACAAACAAAAATATCAGAGTCATCTTTTAAGCCCTTTTCTGACTCCTAAAACATGAAAAGATCGCCGAGTGTTTCTTTTTCACTCTTTAAAACGGAATTAAAAGACGGTCCCCTTTTAGCTCTTTTCTGACCGCAAAATCAGGAAAAGATTGCCGGGTTTTTGTCGTTTCGAACTCGATAAGGAAATAAAACGACGTGTCCTTGATCGCTTTTTACTTTTCAGGTCAACGACACTATTATGAAAGTACTCCTTGGTCGCAAGATCAAGCGGTTCCCCCAGGTATTATTTTATACTTTTTCGGGCTTGAGGGACACAAATATACGAAAAAGTTCAACGTGGAGTCTCCTTTAGTTTTTTCAGACTCTCTAAAATTGAAAAACGCCGAGTTTCTCCTATACTGGGCTCGTTAAACTTTTACAGTAGAGGACCTGTTCAATTACAAACAGGAACGAACCACTCCTTCCTAGGGTTCGAATTTAAACTAGGTTGGACTCGTCCGAAGGATGAGCTTATAATCAAGCATATGTTATCCTCCTCAAGCTTGTTAAAAATAAAGAGGTACTTGCCAGAAATGGTGGGGGAAAAGAGAGAAGAATGAACCTGTTTGTCACCTTTTGTCTCAGAAGAAACTTTATTACCACTCTTGAACACGACACTTTTCATTCACCTGGGTTGGGAAATCTTTTACCTCACAGTTGACCAAATCACTTTGAAAGTCTTTAACCGGGTTTCGGGGATTAACTTTGAGTTATTCGTCACCAAGCCATCTGTTGTGTCGTTATGTGTTCAAGAGGTCTGCAAGCAAAACTTTCATCTGCAAAATACTTGTCATCCATTTGACCATCCCTGAGTCAGTCCTTACAGCAACATTTCTTCAACTTGAACAATGATTTCGTGTTGTGGGCTTGCCTGCAACGGGTCGCTTTCTATCGACATCGACACATTATCTAGAAAGATGACTTAGGAATCGACAGTACCTTGAAGTCTGCATGCATCAATGGCAGGTTTCTCGCCTTTGACGTCAGTTTACATCATTGACTTTCGATCAAAGGATTCCGTGAAGTGTTCGACATCAAAACATCTATTCACATTTCACGGGTTGTGCTTGGTACTTTGAGAACCATTGACATTACTGGTGGTTTCTCTCACGCTTGTTAACAGTTTACATCATTGACTGGTAATCAAGTGGTTTCTATCATGTTCGACATCGAATCATTTAATCACATGGCTAGAATCGTACCAATTCGGGAAGTAGAAGTGAAGACCCTGGATCTAGTTTCTACCATCCAGGCTGCGAGGAGTTTTGTATTCATTATCTATGTAGACTAATCATAAACAGATGGCTGCGTCCATACTGTGTCTACAAAAGTCTATTAAAATGATGTACTGCAAGATCATTCCTGTATCAGAATAGTTAGTCCATTAGTTAAAGTTTTGAATCTGAGTATGGGAATGCCTACCTCAGTGATGATATAATCTTATCCATGTATTTTGTGTTGAAAATTGCAGGTTCCAACCAGGCCATCCACAAGACAATCCTTGAAATGATAAAGCGCTTCACCCTTCCTAGAATTACAAAACCCTATTCTATTCCAGGCTTCGCACTTTAGGGGGCAATCTGTTACACTAAAAAATGTCACCTTGACTACTTACAGTTAGTATGGCTCAAATCAACAGTCATGCTACCCTCTTAGGCAAGTCTCATGCCTCTGTTATCCATCTCAAACTCAAAGAAGAGAGAAAGTCTTGTAAAAACTATGTTTATCTCTGGGGTCGCAGGTTCTCTCTAGCCTTACCTGCGGGGACGCTGACCATGTTCACAAAATCTGCGTCCATGGACGCTCTGTATGTTAAGGGACAGGTGCGTCCCTCTGTAAAAGGCAAAATGCGCGAGTTTTATCTTGAAAAAGTTACTTGTGGTTACTTCTAGAACATTCTAGAGGTCGGTTTGATGAAATGGATGCGCCTCCAGTTGGTTCATGTATCTCTATTAAGGGGGAACTTATCCCATCAATAAGGGAGCTATCCCACCCAAAGAGGGGGATGATCCCATTGATAGTGGACCTGAATAACCTCTTTACAGCACTATAAATAAAGGCATTGAGCCAGAAGGAGAAGAGGTTGGAGCTATACATTTTCTTTGGGTAAATGCTGCAGGATTTAGGTCTTCCATTAGAGCCTTTGTGAGGAGAGATTGTCTTCACTTGATTCTACTTGGGAGAGGGTGAGCTTTGTCAAAGTAGAGGAAAACCCTTGATGGACCCTGGGAGGAATTTGCACAACACCAAGGCCAGGTTGTAAGAGTTTCTTTGTTTCGTTATTAATACAAACTGGTTTATTTTTCTCAATAGCTTGTGTTAATGAGTTATTTCATGTGTTCCTTGGTCTGCATGTTGAATATATGTTTTATTATATGAAATGCAAGTGCTTGGTAATTGTTTGATTGTTTGTGGTTGCAGGAATTGACTTGAAGGAGGAGCTCATCCGGATCGTCAAGAACGGACTTCAACAACAGCGTTTTGGAATAAGGTAAGCCTAAACACTTGTAGTTTTCATGTTGTAAAAGGTGTATTTAGAGAAAGATCACTCCATTTTGTCTTGTTTGTCATTAGAACGTCTTAGACTTCTAGGAAGGTCAGTCGTGTCCGCACCCTTGACAAATTCCGTGTGACACCAAGTTTATGCTATGAACAATGTATGTTGAAGGATACATTAGTAGAACTAAAGCAGTGTAATATGCAGCATGTCAGGACAAGCATGGATAATGGAAAAAACTACAGACCCAATATTTGGGTTGTGGATACACACATTAAGGCGTGGTAAAGACACTAGAGGAAAGGTTGCATGGTAGAGAGTGTGTGGTCTCTTGATATTTAATACTACTATTATGTACATGTTGTAAATATTGTGTTGTGTACATGTTGTATTGTGTCATGTACATTGTGTATGCATTGTGTTGTAGCATGTGTATTTGTTGCGTTGTATCATGCGTATGTGTAAATGTGTTTTTTTGTATATGTTGTGTATGTCTATATGTTTTATATTGTGGTGGGGCAGGATGGAAGAGAAAGGAATTGTTGAAGAGAAGAGAAGATAAGTGAAGGGGATTGGTTCTCAGGTTCCTTGGAGTCTATGGATTGGAATAGAATTTCTGGAGCCCTGTAACAACTTGGGTTCTCTAGAGGCTGTGGATTGAGATAGTAGTCTTTAGATCCCTTTAAAAACTTGGGTTCTCTAGAGGTTGTCGGTGGATACAGTAGTCCCTAGAGCCCTGGACAGCTTAGGAAGAGACCAATCTTGAGTTATTATATGCAACAATCATTTGTAAAGATTCTTATTTTAGGATTTGATTTTAGCAGTGGATTCTAGACTTCATGGAAGGAGGTGAATCCGCGGTACTACTCTTGATGGTAGAGGTCACACCCACTCCACTCTCTTGTGGTTAATTGAGGGTGGAGGTGTGAGCCTTTGGATTCCCTTGTTGTTAATCATATGTGAGCATTGTATCCTTTTTATTTGTTGGTTGAAGGAGATGTGCATATGTATATATGTGTATATCAATGTAAATATTGTATCTAGTTGTGTTTGTAAATCTCCATAGGCAATATGTTTGTCATATTTTCAACAGTTTTTTAGTGTAAATATTGTATCTATCTCTGTTTACAAATCTCTATAAATAGTATGTTGTCATGTATTTCAATAGTTTTGTCTTGTCAAAAGAGTCATAGAGCACCAAGGACAGTGTTTCCCAAAGGGGAGGGGTTTGTAACAACCTCGGGTTATATTTACATGTAAATAAATAATGTATGGACATTATAAAAGTAAAAATCAAACCGTGACCATGGGACATGTATTTCAATTTGAATGTGGGGAGAAACATTACATTGGGATCCACTTCTGGTTAATTATTTATTGGCTATGGAAATTGGCATTGGCAAGAGGAAAAAGGCAATAAATAGAAAATCAATTATTACATACTAGCAAGGACATGTGGAAAAATGAAAAAGAAATAAAGGAAAATGAGATAAATTCCACTTTAGCGGGTGGGGAAGAGGAAGAGACAAGAAAATGAAAAAGATATTAAAAGAATATACATTCAAGGAAAAATAAAAAAAGGAAAAAGAAAAGAAAGGAAACTGGAGAGAGAACATTCTAGAATTTTATTTTGGGGAAAAGAGCAAGGAAAGGAAGGAAAGGAAGGAAAAACAAAGAAGACAAGAAACAAACAAGAAAGAGATAAGCAATGAGTGCAAGAATAATTTGAGTGGCAGCCAAGAAGAAGGATTGAACAACAATTAGCAAAGGGCAGAAAAAAGCAGCCAACAAGAATATTTTTGTAGGTAACAAAATGCATGTTTCATATCTTGTTGGGAATTGAATGCATGGTTCATGAATTTGTTTTTGGTTCACTTTTTCTATCATTGGCATGGAATTTGTCTAGATTCAGATTCATGTACAACCTTGTCTTATTCCATTCCTAAATAGCCACGATGTAGTGGGTTCCTTGATTTGGTTGAACTTTGGATTCCGATAGATTTTGGATCCTAGTTGAGGTGGTCTCAGGAAAATTCACTAGGGTTGAGGGTGGAGATAGTTTTATTTTGGAACTCTTGACAAGTGGACAGAGACATGAAAATTTCTCTAGGTACGATGAAGAAATTCTGAGGCATCCTCGATTGCATTGAATTTTGTGATTTCTAAACCTGGCATTAGGTGAAATCACTGTGACTTGAGGGTGGAGGTGGCTTCCTCTAAATTCCCTATTTGTTTTTATTTTGGGTTTATCCCATGTAATCCAAATTAAATATTGGAATATGGCATGATGGTGATTGGTTCGGAAGAAATATTTGGTTCATCCCAATCTATGGTCGGGTGGTATGTGGAAGTCTCTCACTTGGTTGGCACTATGCATGTGTTATTATGTATTATTTTTAAATGAGATCAATCAGCATAAGTTTTGGTTTAATGTGTGCATTATGAGACTAGTTTTTCATGGTTCCATTACTGTTTAAGTGCATGTTACATGAAGTTCTTTTTTTATTGATCTTTTTTGTGGTTTTGACAGGCTCTGGATATTTTATCTTGATGCATGAACTAATTTATGTTTTATTACAGCTAGTATGAGATGGAAACAAGGATTCTTGATGAATTTATGATAAAATTAATGAAAAAGATGAACAAACTATGCATACATGACATACATGTACCACGTTCACAATATTGGTTCACAATATTTTAGGAATTGTGACCTGAGGAAGATGACCTTCCTAAAATGCATCTTTAAACAGAGCATGTTGGAATTTCTACCATAACTTATTTTCTATTAGGTTCCATAAGCTCAAAAAATGTCCAAATTGAGAGGAAATCCCACTGATAATATAGTAAACATTTCAAATATTGGGTCACAAAATTTTAGGAGATATGAGCAGAGGAAGTCAAGCCTTCTGAATGCTCCTAAAATCAGGCATCAAATAGGTCATGCTGGAACTTCTATTATAACTTTTCTTCTAGGTGGTATCATGAGATGAAAATTTATCTGTAGTGAGGATAAATGCCATTAAGATTGTGGTAAAAAATTTCATATGTTGGGTCACTACATTTTAGGATATATTACCATTGGAAGTCGAGCTTCTATAATGCTCTTAGAATTATGCCTCAGATAGGATTGTGTTGGTATTTTTCTTATAACGTTTCATACATGAAGTTTGAGAAGTTGAAAGTTGAACCATAGTAAGGCAAACACAGTTATGATGATTACGTCCTATGAAATAATGCACTCTATTCTACATTAAAAGGTGTGACAACCTCTTAACTTAAGTAAAAATAAAAAAGTAATTTCTAGAAGCCTTTGTAGAAATTATCATTGTAGATCACCTGATAATGCAATATACTAAAGAAAAATACTTGATCTACTTCTACAAACAAACTTGCGAAAGCTTAATAAATTTTGAGCAACATCAAATATAATACATATAACAGATGAAGAAGAAATCAATCACACATGAACACAGAAGAATACTCTAGGGAAAGTGTCAGCTAAAAACCTTGAGCTCTGTATTATCATACAAATGGAAATATCTCCAGATTACACAAAGCTTTAGCTCACAAGCTATCCAACTCTCAATACAATACCACAATGCTGCTCATAAACAGAATAGAAAACACATATTCCTTCCTTCAGTCCTCCAAGCCTCCTATTTCCTTGCGCAATTTCTCCTGGGTCCTCCAACTGCAACCTGTGTGATTCTCACCTCACACACAACACTAGCCTCTAAAATAACTACGCAATCTTGAAGGAGATATTTCCTTCTGCATGGATGAGTTTCTTATATAGGAAAATTCCTCCAACTAATAGTACATTGTTCCTTCCTTTAATCTCGACTGGGTCTCTGTCTGAACTGACATGCATGAGTTATTTATGAGAGAATATTTAGTTATCTGGAGAACACTAGTTGCATGCATGCATGCATTAACTGACTGAACTCACAATTAGTTACTCCAACTGTTTGGAACTAATTTAACTGGACTTAACTCAGTTAACTGAGCTAACTAATTACAACTCAAATACAACTTATCCTTATCTCCTTAATTAAGGGATAACTTCCTCAATCAAAGGGATAATTGTTGTATGTCTTCACAAAGACTTCATGTTTGATTTTCTCCAACTAATTAACTCAAGATGAATTAATTAATTATTTTCCAACTAGTTGCTAAGACAAAATTCGAATTTTACTTCTCAGTTTTAGTTCAGGGACTAACTAAAATTGGAATCCATCCCAAAATGCTATTTATAGCAATGCTAATTTTAGCACTTCCATTTTTCATTCCTTATTGCTATGTCCAACACTAGTACCTGAACTGCTATTTATAACAATGCTATTTATAGCATTTCTATTTTTAGCATTTCTTGTTGCCATTGTCAACAGCCTTGTTAGGGGAATATTTCCCAACTAGAAGGCCTTGAACTCCTACCTACTTGGGCCTCATCCCTTAGTTCATGGATCAAACTCCCTCTCTTTTTGGAACCCTAATCCCTCTCCTTATGGATCTCATCCCTTGAGAAGAGAATATCAAACATCCTCCTCTTGGCATATAAATTCAACACAAACTAGAGGAGAAGGGTCGACTTTTGTTATGTAAACTTATGCTACCAATTTGAGGTTGGAATCTTGTCATTCAAGGGAGGATTGGAGGCTATTGGAAGGAGGTTTGTAACATCAAGGCTAGGTTGTATTTGTCCTTTTCATTCAATTACAATACAAAATACTTTCTCACTATATTTTCCATTAGATCTGATATATTGAATATTTACTTGCATTGTCGATTTATTATGATATTAGGTACTAGTCTCCTTGGTCACTAGTATAGATCATATTAAATCATTCATATGCCACATGCATTTTATCTTGTGTTTGTTAGTGTATTTGCAGGTCTGGATTCTAAACATTTGGAAGTTGCATGAAACCATAGCAAGGATCTTCATTGGGAACTTCGTTTGAAAGGTATGTATTTTATACCCCATTACTCCTACTTTTAATTTAATAGAATGGACCTAGGGAAATATTTACTAGTTTGTTTGTCTATTACTAGATTCATTCATTGAGTCGAGGGAGATATTGTATTGTCTGCAAGAGGAGATTAGTTTGCCTAAGAAATTGGTGACTGTATTGAGGAGAATTTTCTTTCTTCATTGTGCCTTTTTTTCTTTGATTGCCTTCTACTACCTTTATTGGTTGGATCTGTTAACACCCAGGTTGTTCCCTTTGACTCCCAAGGGAATACGGCCGGGGTAACCACTAACCAAGCTTTGGATTATAGGTTCTAGCCCACCTATAATCAGAGAGGGCTCTCTCTTTAAGATTTATCTCTGTTTTGTGAAGATTTTAGGCTAGTTATGAGTTCAGGGTTTGGTTTTATATTTTGGTTGAGTGATGTCTTTCAGTACCTAAGGTGGAAATCTTTAGACAATATTAGTCCATTGGGAAATGGAGTCTGGGGTACAGGTTGTTTGAAGTATTGTGTGAGATTGTTGAAACTGCAGGGCCATCTAAATATTTCATGAAACAAACTTGAAATTGTGATGATGAATTGTGTTTAACCAGTGAAAAGCAATTAAGAATTTTCCACTAAGCTGGGGGTGTGAGAAAGAGATATATTGCACAGGAGCAGATTTGATTTCCTGAACAATAGCCCATGTGAAATATATAGTCTGGAGATGCAGCAATTAAGAATTACACCCTTATAACTATAACTGAAGGAAACATTTATAACAGCATAGATTGAGTTCAGGGTATTCTATGAATAAATCCTGGAACTATTCTTTTTCTTTGCCATTGACTGTGAAACATAGAACATGAATGGGTAGTGAAGAAATAATAAAAACACATAACGAAGAGTTTAAAGGAAACTTATTGTGCCATGAAATACGCAGGAATCCTGTAGCATTCAGCAAACACACTACAACGCCTCAGACAACACAGAACTTTGGAAATTCCATCAGCCTTTGTATTAATACTCTGAAAATTTACAGCATAAGATCTCTAGAAGAGAAAATCAACAACCCCTGCAAGCTTATGCGAGGGGGAATATATACAATCGGTTATACAAAATATCTGAACCGCTGAGTCACTTGATGAATTAAATACGCTCACCAACTTTACAAAATAGCAGATAAGGAAGTAATTGCTGCTCTAAATACAAAATGAATGCTCTTTAATTCTGTCAGAAGACTTTTTGACCTTTGGAGGCCACTGAGTCGGTTGAGCGTTCTGTTTTAATGCTGAATGATGTGTCTTTATGGCTTTGTCATGCTGTAGCTTTCTCGGCCCTGTCATCTGTAACTGTCAGTGCTGCCTTGGTGGCCGAGTAGGTTTGCTGAGTTGGCTCAGCCCATTCTTCTTCATGCATCAAATTTTCCTGTACATGATAACTTATGTTTTTTGATGAAAAAACTTGATGAGAGGCTCTTGTTTACAGTATTAACTGTATCATTTTGGTCCAGAATTCCTGTGTGGGCAATTGATGTCTCAGAATTGCATCTAAGGTCTCATCTGCCTCTGTATATTTGTAGAAGTTTGGAGGCACTTCAAACAAATGTTTGATCTCATTCATAATGAAAAATAAGTTCTCTACTCTGTTATAGAGACTTTGCCCAGATGCTGGCCCTGTTTCTTCTGAGGTACTTGGTCTTTCAGTGATCTGATTGGTAGCAAATGTATTGACCCTTTTAGCATAGTTCTCATGTGAAAGTAGTCTCCCTGCGCTGTTCAGTAAGCCAGGAAGACCTCTGCTTTGTAATGCTGCAAACTTGTCCATGAATTTGTTTACTTCTATCTGCATGTCCTGGCTTCTTCTTTCCAGTGTTTGTACCAGGCTTCTCAATGTAAGGACCCTCTTTATCAGCAGGATAGTTTCAGTTCTGTTGGAGATTCCTATTGCTGCCAGCTGAGGACCTGTACAGTTATTGAGCACATTAATCATTCTATTGGCTATCTCAGGCATATTGCCTAGAGATGCCCTTGCTCTCTGGACTTCCCTGTGTGCTTTGCCTATGAGCTCCATTTGCTCATGAATGGTCTCTATGTACTGCCATTGATCTGTGATTGATTGGCCAATGTTGGCCCATAAAACTTTCTTGAGCTCAGCCACCACTTTGTCAAGGGTGAGCTCTTTCTCTAGCTCCTTTATCTTCTCTTTGAGAGCCTTCACTTCTCTTCCCTTTTCAGCTATGCTTTGCTTTGATTTGTCATATTTTTCATTCAGCTTAGCTAAATTCTCCCTGGCTTCTTTTAACTCTGCCATTTGGGCTTTTAAGGCCTGAATTTCATTCTTTAGCTTCTGCATATCAAGGCTTGGAGCCTGCTCTGTTGTTGGTGCTGGTGCTGATGTAGATGGCACTGTTTGCGCTGTCTGCTCTGTAGGAGGAGCAGTAGTTTGAGGAGATTCCTCAAGGTTGATTATTTGTGGAGGGGGCTGAGATGTTTGGCCTCCTTCCTTTTGTTGTAGGGTTGCCTGCAGTGCAGCCTCTGACTCTCCCAATTTCTCTTCTATCTGGATCAGCTGTTTGTATAATGATACCAGCATAGCTGCTGCATCTTGGTCATGCCTTAGCTGGGCAACCTCTTCTGTCTGGGGATGAAGAGTTGCTGGGATTTTGATCATTTTTCTCAATGCTGCCATATCTGCACCTCTTAGTTTCAACAGCGCTTGTACAGCCTTGATGTCCTTGGGATCATGCCCAAGCTCTATGATGATATCCTCCAACGCTTTGATTCGGTTGTCTTTTTCCTGGGAGGATGCTTTCTCGAACTCAAGTTGGGCAGTTGTGTTGTTTAGGCTATTTTCTAGCCTATAATTCACCAATGTTTTGTCTGCAAGGGTGGCATATACCATCTCACCCATTTTCTTGTGCAACTCAATTTGATCCATAGGGTGGATGTCTTTTGCAAGGACGTCAAGGTTGGTCCTTATGTAGTCTGCAGCTGACTGTGGCTGCAACATGGTTTGCATGAAGTGGCTCATTATCATTTTGCCCCCTTGCACATCATATGCAGACATCAATCTCTGCTGGTTTGTAGGAGCCATCTTTAATAAGTGGTTGTAGAGCTACATCTTGAGTGGCTCATTCCTCTTTTTGATATCAATAAATTGCTGTTTGATGCCTGTCTCAACTCCCCTTTGCTGGCTTGAGGAACTAAATTCTCCTCCAACTGTCCTTTCTTGTTCCTACTGAAAGGAACTTGCAGATGCTTCCATGTTTGGTGGGCCCATGCCCAAAGATTGCCCTATAGGCATTTCTTCTTCTGAAAGGGGATTTAGCCTCTGTCTTTTCTCCCCTTGAGTTGTGGATGTGGTGAAGGGAGTTTCCTGCTCTCTATCCCTCTTTCGATTTCTGTCTTCATTTTGTGGGGTTTGGAGGACCGAGGCCTCCACTGTTGTTTCCTTCCTAGGAGGCAGAGTTTCTTGTGCCTGCTGCCCAGTGGATATTGGGGCTTCAGCTGTTTGTTCTTGCTGCACTGGCTGCTCCTGTTTTTCTTGTTCTTTTTGCTGTTGTACTTCTTCATGAGGTGGCTGTTCTGGCTCCATCTGTTTCTCTTTGCCTTTGTTGGAAGCTTGATAAGTATCTTTGGCTGCTTGCTGATGTGCTGTAGAGGATGAGGCAGCTGCTCCAAGTTGCCTTTGATATGAAGAGGAAACCTGTCCACAAGTTTCCAAGTCAGCCTCTTTTTCAATATTCTTTGCACTTCTTTGTATCATTTTCTCTCTAGAAATTGCCTCTTCTAGGGTGCCCTCTTTCCAACTCAATAAGTTGGCATACTTCTCAATGTGAGGCAATCTGACATGAGCATATCCACCCAATTTATGTTTTACCCTCCTGAGAGAGATGAAATGATTAGGGTCATAAGGTACCCATCGAAAACTGGTTTCCAATCGGAGGGCCTCTAGCATGCCATCTGCTTCCTTCCATCCCTCCTCCCTTATGTTGTAAAGAAAAGGGCCTAGCTGGTTCCTGACCTTTAGTTGCACTTTCTTGTTTTTACTATGGAAATGGATCTGGTCTGCATTTCCAAACTGCCTGAAATACTCCAAGGCAAATAGTCTCATAGGGACATATCTTGGCAGCCTATAAGGGTCCAACTCACAGCCATATATTCTTATCACTGTATGGTGTTGGTAAAAGTACCAATCACCAATGCTGTAAGTCTTAGAGAGATGGAGAATTCTTTGCATTTCATCGGTCAATCTTGGAGGAGGAACACCATATAACAAGGTCAAAGCTGGATGAATGAAAAGGTCTATGAATTCACAGTATGTGTATGGTGAGCAAGAGGTGTGATGAAAAACCGAAGTCCAAAACACAACCGACCTTGGATTTCCCTGGGCATCAAGTTTCTTGAGAGGAATAGGGAAACTATCAGGTTGATAAAATATAAACAGATGATATATGTATGAGGTGTATCTAAACACCTTTTACCTTTCTAGATTCATCAGTTGCTCATGAATCTTGTTTGCAATCTATGTAGCATAATCATAGTGCACAGCAGGAGGCTTTCCAGGAGAAAATATGGACAGCATAGCCATAATGGTGTCATCAACATCCTCAATTCCCTTGTAACCCAGGACATAGCTGATCAAATCTACAAGCATTTTGCCCAAGTCATTGAGATATGGATTTCCAATAGGAGGCGTTCTCACAGTTTCAGAGCTTGGCTGTATGAATAACTGATTGATTTTGATGATCTGAGCACTGGATAGGTTGCCCCCCTTCTTTAATAAGTCCAACATGGAGAGAGGAGTCAGTGGTCTTGCAGTGTGAAAGTGCAGCATCTCATTTATGGCCTCAGGGGTGATATGGAACAAGACTGAGCCTGTGGGACTGAGAACAGCTCTCTGACATGGATCATAGCATTCACAGCATCTATGGATCAAGTCTGGAAGGGAATTGACTTGAGGAAGGTTAAAATTTGGCAAATTGGAGTCCCAAATCCCTAATATATCAGCTCCACTAAGGTGTTGGGCCTTTAACTCATTCAGCATATGGATGTTAAATTCGGAATTCAGTGGAAATGAGTCTATCATCTGATAATCTTTATCACCTAGAGCCTTCCATTCTAACTCTCTCTGTGGGGCATTCAGAGGTTGAATATTCAGGGCTACTCGTGTTTCCATGGTTAAGTAGTACTATAATTTGTACTAGAACTGGTTTCAGTGGGCAGAACAACACAAAGGGGTATCTCTGGAACAGAGAGGTGAATTGCAAAGGAACAGAGGGTAACTGGTAGTGACAGCAAATGAAATACTGTACAGAGGACTGATTGAGCCAATGCTAGGATTAATAAGACTATTTTCACGGTGAATTAGTGTAGCTCAGGTTTTTAAGTTCACGAATGCGCGAACTAACTATGAATTTAGGTAAATTTGGCTAAATGCAGGTTCTGTAGAGGAATTTCGTCCCAACCACTGAAAATAGGCCTGGTTACTGGGATTTGCTGGTAGGTAGAGTGCTTTCTCACTTTTTTAAGCTATGTTTGGAGAATTATGGACAAAACCAGGCGCGGAGGAAATGATTCGGATAAATACCTTGTGAATGGCCGTCAATGGTTACAAATGCAGGTAGATTGGATGCGCCCATGGTCTTTGTAGCGATTTCTGCAGGTTGGTGACGGATTGGTCGTAAAATGAATGCAGAGCAGAGCAACAATATTTTTGGCAAAAGTGACAAAAAACACAAATTTCGGCTAAAATATGGACTTTTTGGGATTTTGGCGCTTTTTTGGATGATGTCAGCATGACGTCATCAGGTGGGGTCAGGGTCGGATGACGTCATCGAGTGACGTGGCGGCCTGTGAGCGGTCCACGGGGATTGCATAGGTGGCGGACATGTCGGAGCGCTGGCGGGCGGGGCGCTGATGCGGCGGCGATGTGGCATGATGTGGGCACGACGTGGCGGTGACGAGGACGTGACGTGAGCGTGACTGGTCAGCGGAAGTGGTAAGCGGTAAGCGGTAAATGGTTTTCTCGGACCGCTCTGGATACGGAAGCAGTATTGTCAGAGGGCGACCCGAGAAAATATGGGGGTGACGCGTGGCAGAGGCCTGACGTCACCCTCTGACAGTTTCTCGGGAAGTAAGTTACGGTCGTCGGGGCCGACCCGATATGGATATGAGCCATCGGATGGGAAAGCCCAGATCTGACGGTCGACGGGTCATCAAGTTGTCAGGGCGATACGGTCAGCGGGTGGGGGAATAAAATAATTTTTTTGTGAAATGTGGGCCCGGTGGAAACTTTAGGAAAGTGGGTTTCAAGCTCTGTTACGGGCAAAATGTATTATGCGCGGGTTTTATTAACAAAGCCGGATTAAGGTTATTAATACAAGCGGATCTTGGATTAATCCCAGGATTAATATATCAGCGCTCTTTGGGTCGCGCTATAATGTTTTAGCGCTTAAACCACATTCAAAACCAAACTTAGAGCTATAATGCTCGGGGAAGGGTATACATAGGTATTTTGGGGTTTTTTGCATAATTTACATAGTAATAGGGGGAATAGGGGGTATAGGGAGTTAAATAGTAGAAGTTAGGGGTTAATATGAGTGGAAAAGGTGGATGAGGGGGGAAAACACCAAGTTTTATATGGAATTAACTTAGTTTAGGAAGTAGATCAAAATGAAAAGAATTTTAGACAAAAAATGTGGCTCTCAAAGAAATAAGAACCAACATAAGACCTTGAATTCTTTTATGAACATAGCTGGTAATGAGATTGTTAGCAATGAATGTGAAGGGGGGGAAACGGGAAGTTAGATATGCTCCTTTGTTTTGCTGCAAAATGATGGAGAAGAGGACCTTCTATATCCACTGATGTTCCTTTATGTTAGACCAGCAAAATTCAATTGAAAGGAATGACATTTCTGCAACCCCATCTACCTACCCATCTACTTGTCTAGCATTTTTTGTTTCTTCATGGAGGGTGCACTTAGACTTGCAGACCCTCATATGCCTTTTCTTTTCTTTTGGCTTTTTCTTTTGATTTTCTATCTAGAACTACCCTTATTGCTTCCAAGGTCCCAGATTAAGCAGTTGGGAACCTTAATTCTCTACCTAACTACTGGTCCGCCAAGATTAAACAGTTTGGACAGACTTCTTTCTCTATTCTACAATAGAAAATTGAAACATGGCATGATCCAGATTAGGCTATTGGACCATCCATCCCAAAATTGAGTCAACATCAAGCTATGTACACATATTGTCTTCCCTTGAAAATATGGGATCTTTGCATCACCAAAGCAAAGTATATTTGGAACTTTCTTTGCCAATCATGAAATATGAAACCTATTGGTATAGGTATCTAACAGTGGCTCCACATGGGGATGGTTTTTCCATTTGAAAGACCAAGAACAACAGGTCAGAATGCCTTGGCCCTTGAATTCTTTTACCAAAACTTGGAATATTCCTCTTTGAAATCCCAAAATTGTGCTCTTCCCATCTTGGTAGGTCTCTGAACTTATTTGCCTTTTGCTGATAACTTACAAAACTTGGGAAACTGCATTTTTTTACATGTTAACAGAAAGCAATATATACACCTGAGTATGTACAAGGGAGAATTAGGCTACATTCATGGATAGTAGTCAAAATAGTGCTTCAACATCCTGCCATTCACAAGACCTTCATCCAAATCAGCTTCATCAAGACTTTTAAGGAAGTAAGTATTGTTTCCTTGTACTGCTTGAACAGCAAATGGTCCTCTCCAAAGGGAATCAAATTTTCCATGTTTTCCTTTATCTTCCCTTCTTGAATCCCACTTGAGGACTTTGTCACCAATGTTGAAATCTTCAGCCTTAGTCTTTCTATCAAAAGCCTTCTTTAACTTTTCTTGTAAAACTTGAACTCTGCTATAAACTTGGTCTCTAGTTTGCTGCAAACATATTATTTGATTGATCCTTCTTTGCATGTCATTGGGTTCAGCTTGACTTTCTTGAAGTAGTTTCATAACAGGAACCCCTAGTGATGAAGGAAATTTGGCTTCTAATCCATAGACTAACTCATATGGGCTGACCCCAATTGATCTCTTAGTTGTTAGTCTATCTGCCCATAAGGCATTGACCAGCTTCTTATGCCAATTCTTCTTATTTTCTTCCAACACCTTCTTTATGATGTTTACAAGGATTTTATTTGATGATTCAGCTAGGCCATTTCCTTGGGGATAGTATGCAGTAGAATGGCCCAAGGTAATGTGGAATTTGTGGCAGAAGTTCACCATTTTCTTAAATCTGAAAGCATCAACATTGTCTGTTATTATCTTGTCAGGACAGCCAAATCTAGAAAGGATATTGGTCTCAAGGAACTGAATTATAGTAGAATCATTTGCTTGTCTACATGGAACAGCTTCAATCCATTTAGTAAAGTAGTCTGTGGCTGTGAGGATCCATCTATGTTGGCCTGAAGATGAGGGATGAATTTCCCCAATGAAATCCAAGCCCCATTGCTGAAAAGGTCTCTCTGTTGCAATAGGCCTCAAAGGAAGTGGTAGTAACTTTCTCTTTCCCTCAAACACTTGGCATTTATGACATGAGGTGATAAATTTTTTGACATCAAAGAAAACAGTGGGCCAATAGTAACCAGCCCTCAATATCCTATCCATAGTGGACTTCCAATACAAGTGTCCACCACAATCACCTGCATGAAATTCTTTCATGACATTGTTAGTCTCATTCTCAATTAAGAAGTTTAACAATATACCCTCATGGTTTTTCCAAAGCAAATTGCCATCCATGACACAAAATTTTGAAGCTTTCATTTTTTGGAACCTACATTTAGTTCTGGACAATCCTGGGGGAGCACACAGGTTTTGCAACACATAACATATATCAGAATACCAAGGAGATTGTTCAAAGGCTACATTGATCTTTGGAGTCACCAGCTCCGGTTCATTGTCCAGCTGGTTTATGTCTAAGGCTTGGAAGTTTGCATTTGTCATTAATTTGGCCAAACCTTGCCCTTTTATCAGTTTTGTAGGTTTTATTTCAATATCAAACTCCAAGATGTTGGCAATCCATTTTCCTCTTCTACCTTCCAAGTTTTCTTGAGTGAGTATGTCTTTCACAATGGGACTTGGCACATAGGTTATAACATGGGAGTACAGGATGTAAATCCTAAAGTCTTTAATAGCCTTGACCAAAGCATAAGCTTGCTTCTCCATGATTTGATATTTCAGAGGTGCATCTCTAAGAGCTCTACTAAAGAAGTCAATGGGTTTTTCATTTCCTTGGTCATCTTTCTATAATAAAACAGCAGCAATGGTATGCTGGGAGGCAAAAGAGAAAATGATAAATTCTCTTTCAAATTGAGGATTTGTTAAGACTGGGGTTTGGGTAAGGGCCAATTTTATACCTTCAAAAGCTTGATTTGCTTCTACTGTCCATTTCACTTTTGAATCCTTCTTTAGCATGTTATTTAGTAATCTGATCAATTCTGCTAAGTTTGGGATAAACTTCCTTAAAAAGTTGATCTTACCCAAGAAAGCTTGTAATTCTTTGATGTTTCTTGGGTGGGGCAATTGTAAGATAGCCTGTATCCTGTCTGGGTCAATTCTAATGCCATCCTTTGAAATGATATGCCCTAGCAGCTTACCCTCTTCCAAACCAAATAGGGATTTCTTGGGATTTAAGGAAATGCCATATTTCCTACATGTTAAGAATATCTGTCTCATGTGCTTCAAGTGTTCTTGGTCAGATTTTGAGAAGGGTGTGAGGTCATCTAAATAAATAACAAGGAAGTCATGAATCTCCTTGGCAAAAGCAATATCCATTGCTCTTTGAAATGTAGCCCCTGCATTTTTCAATCCAAAAGGCATTTTTACATATTTGAAAGTTCCCCATGGGGTTGTGAATGCGGTTTTGTCTTGATCATCAGGGTGTACTAGGATCTGATTAAAGCCTGAGAATCCATCAAATAATGAGATTCTTGAAGCCCCTACCACTCTTTGGAGAATGTGATCCATCTTAGGTAAGGGATAGTTGTCTTTGAGGGATACTTGGTTCAAATTCCTTAGATAAATGCAAAGTCTTATCTCACCAGTTTTCTTTCTTGTGGGCACCAAGTTTGAAATCCAGTCTGAAAACCTGATTGAGGCTATGATACCAGCTTTAAACATTTTTTGTAGTTCTTTCTCAATTGAAGGGAGAAGCATAGGATTTATCCTTCTTAGTTTCTGCTTAAATGGCTTTTGATTAGGCTTGAGAGGGATGGTATGTTGGATAACAAAGGTGTCATAGGATTTTAAATCCTCATAACTCCATGCAAAGACATATTGAAACTCTTTGAAAAGGTCATTGTATTTAGGCTTCTGATCAGGAGGTAAGGATGCAGACAATTTTATTATCTTGGGCTTCTCAATAGTTCCAATGTTACATTCCTCAATGGCAGCATTAAGGGGCTGCATTTTTGGTTTTCTAGGGACATCATTTGAGTCAAAAATGTCCTCCAATGGAGTTAGGCCTGTTGGTAGAAAGTTATCCTTCAGCTCTATGATTTCAGCCTCTGTACCAGCTGCTTCTTCACAACTAATTTGTTGAATTTCTTGTATATTATCTTTGTTAAAAATTGTTGGATGTAGCATTTGGTTAGCTATTTTGGGTGATATTGCCTTGTGGTTCTGTTCATTTAGTGTTTGTAACTCACTTGCAGCCTCAGTATCAATGTTTAGTCCTGAAAATTCTTGCTGCAAAGTTAAGAAATTATTTATTTGTGTATCATCCTCAAACACTTGCCAGTCTTTAACATTGTTTAGGATAGAAGGTCTGTGTTTTATCTCGGCTGTAAAACAATGCTTGGGTTCAAAAGGTAGTTTACAGGTACTTGCAAATGTGGCCAAACTATGAGCATGAAGGTTATGGGTTCTAGAAATTTTGGTAATTTGAAATTCAGTGAAGGAGTTTAGTATTTCAGTAGTAGCAGACCTATAAGATCTCAATCTTTTGTCATTGGTGACAAAATTCCCCTTTACTTGTTGGATAATTAGGTCTGAGTCTCCCATGATTGCAACTTTTGTGGCTTGTAAGGATTTTACTAGTTTGAGGCCTAGTAAAAGAGCTTCATATTCTGCCACATTGTTGGTGCACCTGAAGTTTAGCCTATAGGCTCGGCCCTCTGCATGATTGCTTAGTTCATTATGTATCCAAACCCCAGCTCCTGCCCCTAATTTGTTGACTGACCCATCAAATTCAAGAAACCATAGGATCTCTTGTTTTAGGGGAGACTTAATAGCTTCTCTGTAACCTGTAATTGTGAGTTGAAGTTCTGGTTTTTCATCTGGTTTGTCTTCTAGGACAACTTTGTTTATTGGTTGTTCAACCATTATTTCTAGAGCAGCATTTTTTTCATTAATGTCCTGATCTTGTTTGAGTGTATTTGTTTCATCATCATTTGTAGGACCGGTATTATCATTGAAGAGAATATATGAGTCTATGTCAGAATGAACAACATATATGGGAAAATTTTGAGGTTTTTCTTCACTGCTGACCATGTATTTCATGAGTGTTTCTCTGTATAGTCTCTTTCGTTGCCCAAATATAGAGATGGTGGCATATGACATGTCTAACTGCAAGGAACCTTGAAGTTTAGCCCCCCATGATCATGATAACAACATTCCATACTTGGGTGGGATATCAGCAACTACAACATCCATCAAGATTGTCTTATTGGGGTATTGGACAAGTGAGACACAGAGATCTTTTATCAGGCCTAAACACTTAACTTGGTTGGAGTCAAATGAGAATAGGTCCTTATACGGTCTTGTAATATCTAGATTTAATATTTCCATGACTGATTTGGGCATCAGGTTGTGAGAGGCACATGAGTCGAACATTGCATTGTGTAATATCTTATCATGAACATGCAGGCTGACATAAAAAGGTAAGATTTCTGTAACTGCTATCTTTCCATCAACTTCTGGGCTGAAAAGTAGTTCAGGAGTATCATCCAACACATTAACATCATCTTTGTTATTAGTAAGTTGAAGGGATCTCTTGATTTGTTGTTTGTAGATGTTATGTTTGGCCAACTCTGAGAGAGGAATGGCTATCTTCAATTTTCCAATTTCAGCTTCTAGGTCAAAAGGTCTTTCAGATTGGGTCTTAGTGTTTTGGTTAACAGCCTTTTCCCTTTCAATGGAATCCTTAATGCCTTCCTCCTGATTCTCTTTTTGATCTTGAGGCTTGTCCTTTTTACTTGTCTTTTGAGAAATGTTGCTTGGCTTATGTTGGAAGGGTGTTGTATCTACTGGTTGTTGATTTGAGGGAGATGTTTCAGTTATTTCCTCAACTGTTACCTCATTTGTAATTGGACCAGTTTTGTCACTTGGCTCTGTGACAATAGCTTTCTTAGGCTGTGGGGTGTCCTTTGTTTTGTCAGGCTGTGTCACATTTATTGTTCTACTCCTCAATCTGTATTGCTTATGAACTTCAAAAACAGTTGTATCATAGCCTTGTTTGAAATCAAATGACTCACCTGATTTGGTTTGGAATTGCTTGATGTCATCATCCTTATGATCTTCCTGTGTTAAAAAGACTTGATTTTCCCCATCCAAACCCATTAGATTTATGTGAGGGTCTTCATTGGGTTCGCTAGATGTAGAAGCCTCTGCATAATTCTCTTGGAAAGGGGGTCTGACATGTTGGTCAGGATCAGTTCTTCCAACATTGGGATTTTGAGTCTTTCTAAAGTTTTGGTTTCTCACATTACTTGTTTGCCCTTCCCATGATGAATTTCTTTCTATGGTTTCCACTATGTCCCCAAGTCTATCCATACCTTTGATGATTGCATCTAACTTCTGCTCAAATGTTGAGGGTTCTTCTTTAAAGGTAGTTCTTCTTTCTGTTCTTGCCCTATTTCTCTTGGCAATCAAATTTTCCTCTACACTTACTGCTATGTCTTGCATGTCTGCCAAAGTTGCAGGGGCTCTTTCTCTTAATTGATATGCCATATCAGCATCAAATCCATCAGGGAACTTAATTAATGCTAAATCAGGTGGTGGTCTGAGGTTTTTAGGAATGGCACTATAGACAGAATTGAATCTAGTGCAATAGTCCGAGACAATTTCTTGTGGACCTCTCTTTATGGTGTCATATTCAGATAAAATGTGTAGAGGGTCCTTTTTCTTTTCCCATCTGTTTAGGAAGGACTGATAAAGGGCACCCGAATTAGCTATAGAATTTGCAGCCAGTGCTCTGAACCATGTTCTTACTTCACCTGTCAGACTTTGTACAAAGATTTTCATCCTTACATCATCATCATCTATCTCATAGTTTTCAAAGTAGTCTTGCATTTTCTTAGTATGTTGTAAGGCAGTGTATGTACTGGTTCCATCAAAATAGGTTATTTTTCCTTGGTAATCCTGAGGCATGGCCCCAGGATTGTTAGGAAGCTGAAGAGGTGCATAACGATTCGCCATATTTGGTGGGATAAGTGGGACAACTGGAATAACAGGAACAACGATAGCAGTTTGTGTGTTAGGTGTTGCCAATATATTTTGTGAAGTGGATGATGAAGAGGGGGAGGAATGAGTTGTATGGAGGTGAATAGTAGGTTTAGAAGGGGTGGGGATAAAACTATGTTGAACTGCCTCAGGGCTAGATTCAGGAGACTGCTCCCATTCCTCTTGGCTTTTATGCGTTTTGTGGATCAAATTGGGGTTATCGAAAACAGGAGGTGGATTTGGGTCAGGATTTGACCTAGTGTACCTAGTTTTCCTTTTAGGAGCCAGCTTCTGAACTTCTTTTTGGTATTTTTAGGATATTTTAGAATTATTTTAAGGGACTTCTCAGGCTTTTAGAACCACTGCCTAGGGACAGACAACAGTTGAAAAATATGCTCAAGTCCCCAGTGGAGTCGCCAATTATGTTAACACCCAGGTTGTTCCCTTTGACTCCCAAGGGAATACGGTCAGGGTAACCACTAACCAAGATTTGGATTATAGGTTCTAGCCCACCTATAATCAGAGAGGGCTCTCTCTTTATGATTTATCTCTGTTTTGTGAAGATTTTAGGCTAGTTATGAGTTCAGGGTTTGGTTTTATATTTTGGTTGAGTGATGTCTTTCAGAACCTAAGGTGGAAATCTTTAGACAGTATTAGTCCATTGGGCAATGGAGTCTGGGGTACAGGTTGTTTGAAGTATTGTGTGAGATTGTTGAAACTGCAAGGCCATCTAAATATTTCATGAAACAAACTTGAAATTGTGATGATGAAGTGTGTTTAACCAGTGAAAAGCAATTAATAATTTTCCACTAAGCTGGGGGTGTGAGAAAGAGATATATTGCACAGGAGCAGATTTGAATTCTTGAACAATAGCCCATGTGAAAGATATAGTCTGGAGATGCAGCAATTAAGAATTACACCCTTATAACTATAACTGAAGAAAACATTTATAACAGCATAGATTGAGTTCAGGGTATTCTATGAATAAATCCTGGAACTATTCTTTTTCTTTGCCATTAACTGTGAAACATAGAACATGAATGGGTAGTGAAGAAATAATAAAAACACATAACGAAGAGTTTAAAGGAAACTTATTGTGCCATGAAATACGCAGGAATCCTGTAGCATTCAGCAAACACACTACAACGCCTCAGATAATACAGAACTTTGGAAATTCCATCAGCATTTGTATTAATACTCTGGAAATTTACAGCATAAGATCTCTAGAAGAGAAAATCAACAACCCCTGCAAGCTTATGCGAGGGGGAATATATACAATCGGTTATACAAAATATCTGAACTGCTGAGTCACTTGATGAATTAAATACGCTCACCAACTTTACAAAATAGCAGATAAGGAAGTAATTGCTGCTCTAAATACAAAATGAATGCTCTTTAATTCTGTTAGAAGACTTTTTGACATTTAGAGGCCACTGAGTCGGTTGAGCGTTCTGTTTTAATGCTGAATGATGTGTCTTTAGGGCTTTGTCATGTTGTAGCTTTCTCGGCCCTGTCATCTGTAACTGTCAGTGCTGCTTTGTTGGCTGAGTAGGTTTGCTGAGTTGGCTCAGCCCATTCTTCTTCATGCATCAAATTTTCCTGTACATGATAACTTATCTTTTTTGATGAAAAAACTTGATGAGAGGCTCTTGTTCACAGTATTAACTGTATCATTTTGGTCCAGAATTCCTGTGTGGGCAATTGATGTCTCAAAATTGCATCTAAGGTCTCATCTGCCTCTGTATATTTGTAGAAGTTTGCAGGCACTTCAAACAAATGTTTGATCTCATTCATAATGAAAAATAAGTTCTCTACTCTGTTATAGAGACTTTGCCCAGATGCTGGCCCTATTTCTTCTGAGGTACTTGGTCTTTCAGTGATCTGATTGGTAGCAAATGTATTGATCCTTTTAGCATAGTTCTCATGTGAAAGTAGTCTCCCTGCGCTGTTCAGTAAGCCAGGAAGACCTCTGCTTTGTAATGTTGCAAACTTGTCCATGAATTTGTTTACTTCTGTCTGCATGTCCTGGCTTCTCCTTTCCAGTGTTTGTACCAGGCTTCTCAATGTAAGGACCCTCTTTATCAGCAGGATAGTTTCAGTTCTGTTGGAGATTCCTATTGCTGCCAGCTGAGGACCTGTATGGTTATTGAGCACATTAATCATTCTATTGGCTATCTCAGGCATATTGCCTAGAGATGCCCTTGCTCTTTGGACTTCCCTGTGTGCTTTGCCTATGAGCTCCATTTTCTCATGAATGGTCTCTATGTACTACCACTGATCTGTGATTGATTGGCCAATGTTGGCCCATAAAACTGTCTTGAGCTCAGCCACCACTTTGTCAAGGGTGAGCTCTTTCTCCAGCTCCTTTATCTTCTCTTTGAGAGCCTTCACTTCTCTTCCCTTTTCAGCTATGCTTTGCTTTGATTTGTCATATTTTTCATTCAGCTTAGCTAAATTCTCCCTGGCTTCTTTTAACTCTGCCATTTGGGCTTCTAAGGCCTGAATTTCATTCTTCATCTTCTGCATATCAAGGCTTGGAGCCTGCTCTGTTGTTGGTGCTGGTGCTGATGTAGATGGCACTGCTTGAGCTGTCTTCTCTGTAGGAGGTGCAGTAGTTTGAGGAGATTCCTCAAGGTTGATTATTTGTGGAGGGGGCTGAGATGTTTGGCCTCCTTCCTCCTGTTGTACGGCTGCCTGCAGTGCAGCCTCTGACTCTCCCAATTTCTCTTCCATTTGGATCAGCTGTTTGTATAATGATACCAGCATAGCTGCTGCATCTTGGTCATGCCTTAGCTGGGCAACCTCTTCTGTCTGGGGATGAAGAGTTGCTGGGATTTTGATCATTTTTCTCAATGCTGGCATATCTGCATCTCTTAGTTTCAACAGCGCTTGTACAGCCTTGATGTCCTTGGGATCATGCCCAAGATCTATGATGATATCCTCCAACGCTTTTATTCGGTTGTCTTTTGCCTGGGAGGATGCTTTCTCCAACTCAAGTTGGGCAGCTGTGTTGTTTAGGCTATTTTCCAGCCTATAATTCACCAATGTTTTATCTGCAAGGGTGGCATATACCATCTCACCCGTTTGCTTGTGCAACTCAATTTGATCCATAGGGTGGATGTCTTTTGGAAGGACCTCAAGGTTGGTCCTTATGTAGTCTGCAGCTGACTGTGGCTGCAGCATGGTTGGCATGAAGTGGCTCATTATCATTTTGCCCTCTTGCACATCATATGCAGACATCAATCTCTGCTGGTTTGTAGGAGCCATCTTTAATAAGTGGTTGTAGAGCTGCATCTTGAGTGGCTCATTCCTCTTTTTGATATCAATAAATTGTTGTTTGATGCCTGTCTCAGCTCCCCTTTGTTGGCTTGAGGAACTGACTTCTCCTCCAACTGTCCTTTCTTGTTCCTATTGAAAGGAACTTGCAGATGCTTCCATGCTTGGTGGGCCCATGCCCAAAGATTGCCCTATAGGCATTTCTTCTTCTGAAAGGGGATTTAGCGTCTGTCTTTTCTCCCCTTGAGTTGTGGATGTGGTGAAGGGAGTTTCCTGCTCTCTATCCCTCTTTCGATTTCTGTCTTCATTTTGTGGGGTTTGGAGGACCGAGGCCTCCACTGTTGTTTCCTGCCTAGGAGGCAGAGTTTCTTGTGCCTGCTGCCCAGTGGACATTGGGGCTTCAGCTGTTTGTTCTTGCTGCACTGGCTGCTCCTGTTTCTCTTGTTCTTTTTGCTGCTGTACTTCTTGCTGCTGTACTTCTTCATGAGCTGGCTGTTCTGGCTCCATCTGTTTCTCTTTGCCTTTGCTGGAAGCCTGATAAGTAGCTTTGGATGCTTGCTGATGTGCTGTAGAGGATGAGGCAGCTGCTCCAAGTTGCCTTTGATATGAAGAGGAAACCTGTCCACAAGTTTCCAAGTCAGCCTCTTTTTCAATATTCTTTGCACTTCTTTGTATCATTTTCTCTCTAGAAATTGCCTCTTCTAGGGTGCCCTCTTTCCAACTCAATAAGTTGGCATACTTCTCAATGTGAGGCAATCTGACATGAGCATAGCCACCCAATTTATGTTTTACCCTCCTGAGAGAGATGAAATGATTAAGGTCATAAGGTACCCAGCGAAAACTGGTTTCCAATCGGAGGGCCTCTAGCATGCCATCTTCTTCCTTCCATCCCTCCTCCCTTATGTTGTAAAGAAAAGGGCCTAGCTGGTTCCTGACCTTTAGTTGCACTTTCTTGTTTTTACTATGGAAATGGATCTGGTCTACATTTCCAAACTGCCTGAAATACTCCAAGGCAAATAGTCTCATAGGGACATATCTTGGTAGCCTATAAGGGTCCAACTCACAGCCATATATTCTTATCACTATATGGTGTTGGTAAAAGTACCAATCACCAATGCTATAGGTCTTAGAGAGATGGAGAATTCTTTGCATTTCATCGGTCAATCTTGGAGGAGGAACGCCATATAACAAGGTCAAAGCTGGATGAATGAAAAGGTCTATGAATTCACAGTATGTGTATGGTGAGCAAGAGGTGTGATGAAAAACCGAAGTCCAAAACACAACCGACCTTGGATTTCCCTGGGCATCAAGTTTCTTGAGAGGAATAGGGAAACTGTCAGGTTGATAAAATATGAACAGATGATATATGTATGAGGTGTATCTAAACACCTTTTCCCTTTCTAGATTCATCAATTGCTCATGAATCTTGTTTGCAATGTATGTAGCATAATCATAGTGCACAGCAGGAGGCTTTCCAGGAGAAAATATGGACAGCATAGCCATAATGGTGTCATCAACATCCTCAATTCCCTTGTAACCCAGGACATAGCTGATCAAATCTACAAGCATTTTGCCCAAGTCATTGAGATATGGATTTCCAATAGGAGGCGTTCTCACAGTTTCAGAGCTTGGCTGTATGAATAACTGATTGATTTTGAAGATCTCAGCACTGGATAGGTTGCCCCCCTTCTTTAATAAGTCCAACATGGAGAGAGGAGTCAGTGGTCTTGCAGTGTGAAAGTGCAGCATCTCATTTATGGCCTCAGGGGTGATATGGAACAAGACTGAGCCTGTGGGACTGAGAACAGCTCTCTGACATGGATCATAGCATTCACAGCATCTATGGATCAAGTCTGGAAGGGAATTGACTTGAGGAAGGTTAAATATTGGCAAATTGGAGTCCCAAATCCCTAATATATCAGCTCCTCTAAGGTGTTGGGCCTTTAACTCATTCAGCATATGGATGTTAAATTTGGAATTCAGTGGAAATGAGTCTATCATCTGATAATCTTTATCACCTAGAGCCTTCCATTCTAACTCTCTCTATGGGGCATTCAGAGGTTGAATATTCAGGGCTACTCGTGTTTCCATGGTTAAGTAGTACTATAATTTGTACTAGAACTGGTTTCAGTGGGCAGAACAACACAAAGGGGTATCTCTGGAACAGAGAGGTGAATTGCAAAGGAACAGAGGGTAACTGGTAGTGACAGCAAATGAAATACTGTACAGAGGACTGATTGAGCCAATGCTAGGATTAATAAGACAGTTTTCACGGTGAATTAGTGCAGCTCAGGTTTTTAAGTTCACGAATGTGCGAACTAACTAAGAATTTAGGTAAATTTGGCTAAATGCAGGTTCTGTAGAGGAATTTCATCCCAACCACTGAAAATAGGTCTGGTTAATGGGGTTTGCTGGTAGGTAGAGTGGTTTCTCACTTTTTTAAGCTATGTTTGGAGAATTATGGACAAAACCAGGCGCGGAGGAAATGATTCGGATAAATACCTTGTGAATGGCCGGCAATGGTTACAAATGCAGGTATATTGGACGCACCCACGGTCTTTGTAGCGATTTCTGCAGGTTGGCGACGGATTGGTCGTAAAATGCATGCAGAGCAGAGCAACAGTCTTTTTGGCAAAAGTGACAAAAAACACAAATTTCGGCTAAAATATGGACTTTTTGGGATTTTGGCGCTTTTTTGGATGACGTCAGCATGACGTCATCAGGTGGGGTCAGGGTCGGATGACGTCAGCATGACGTCATCGAGTGACGTGGCGGCCTGTGAGCAGTCCACGGGGATTGCATAGGTGGCGGACATGTCGGAGCGTTGGCGGGCGGGGGCGCTGATGCGGCGGCGATGTGGCATGACGTGGTCACGACGTGGCGGTGACGAGGACGTGACGTGAGCGTGACTGGTCAGCGGAAGTGGTAAGCGGTAAGCGATAAATGGTTTTCTCGGACCGCTCTGGATACGGAAGCAGTATTGTCAGAGGGCGACCCGAGAAAATATAGGGGTGACGCGTGGCAGAGGCCTGACGTCACCCTCTGACAGTTTCTCGGGAGGTAAGTTACGGTCGTCGGGGCCGACCTGATATGGATATGGGCTGTCGGATGGGAAAGCCTAGATCCAACGGTCGACGGGTCATCAAGTTGTCAAGGCGATACGGTCAGCGGGCGGGGGAATAAAATAATGTTTTTTGTGAAATGCGTGCCCGACGGAAACTTTAGGAAAGTGGGTTTCAAGCTGTGTTACGGGCAAAATGTATTATGCGCGGGTTTTATTAACAAAGTCGGATTAAGGTTATTAATCCAAGCGGATCTTGGATTAATCCCAGGATTAATATATCAGCGCTCTTTGGGTCGCGCTATAATGTTTTAGCGCTTAAACCATTCAAAACCAAACTTAGAGCTATAATGCTCGGGGAAGGGGATACATAGGTATTTTGGGGTTTTTTGCATAATTTACATAGTAATAGGGGGAATAGGGGGTATAGGGAGTTAAATAGTAGAAGTTAGGGGTTAATATGAGTGGAAAAGGTGGATGAGGGGGGAAAACACCAAGTTTTATATGGAATTAACTTAGTTTAGGAAGTAGATCAAAATGAAAAGAATTTTAGACAAGAAATGTGGCTCTCAAAGAAATAAGAACCAGCATAAGACCTTGAATTCTTTTATGAACATAGCTGGTAATGAGATTGTTAGCAATGAATGTAAAGGGGGGGAGACGGGAAGTTAGATATGCTCCTTTGTTTTGCTGCAAAATGATGGAGAAGAGGACCTTCTCTATCCACTGATGTTCCTTTATGTTAGACCAGCAAAATTCAATTGAAAGGAATGACATTTCTGCAACCCCATCTACCTACCCATCTACTTGTCTAGCATTTTTTGTTTCTTCATGGAGGGTGCACTTAGACTTGCAGACCCTCATATGCCTTTTCTTTTCTTTTGGCTTTCTCTTTTGATTTTCTATCTAGAACTACCCTTATTGCTTCCAAGGTCCCAGATTAAGCAGTTGGGAACCTTAATTCTCTACCTAACTACTGGTCCGCCAAGATTAAACAGTTTGGACAGACTTCTTTCTCTATTCTACAACAGAAAATTGAAACATGGCATGATCCAGATTAGGCTGTTGGACCATCCATCCCAAAATTGAGTCAACATCAAGCTATGTACACATATTGTCTTCCCTTGAAAATTTGGGATCTTTGCATCACCAAAGCAGAGCATATATGGAACTTTCTTTGCCAATCATGAAATATGAAACCTATTGGTATAGGTATCTAACAGGATCTAGATTCTGGAAAAGTTAATTTTTTGGACTTGTGGCTCTGTTTTTTATTTTTCCTTTGTTTTCTTGGTTGTATAACTTTTCTCTTTACCAAAAGAGAGAAAGTTGTGCACTCTTCCCTTAGCGACAGAGAAACATTTCACTAGTGTCAATTTCTCACCTTTGATAGTCTTAGAAATTTTGAAAATTTTGGATTTTTTCCTTGTGGGTCCAAAAAAAATCATTTGTTTTGTTTTCTTGGGTCTGTTTACATTATAGAAAAGTAAACTTTATTTTAATTTGATGTCTTGAATTTCCTTCTTGAAAAAATACTTATCTTTGCAGACTAGGATTCAAGGTTTTATTTATTGATTTATCAAAAGAAAGTTTGGTCATTGCTAGCATAGTTTGTGCCCATCTTTCTTCTTTCACCAGGTCAGATTAAATACTTATGTATACTTGATTGCAATGAATCATTAACATTGGTAAAAATTTAGTGTTTTTCAAAGTAAGCATTTTTCATTTTTCATTTCTTGTTTTTGTTGAAATGAAGTGAATATCGATTATTCCAATTTATTAGAGAAAACAAAAATTGTGCTTATAGTGATTCGTATTTCAATAGATCAAGTTGAAGTTATGGCTTGTCTAGTTTCAAGGAGGAATTAGTTGTTTGATTTTGGGTATACAAGAAGTTGTTCAGATTAAAATTTTGCTTTTTTTAAATTGGATTTTAAGGAAATTAGGTTCCATTTTTCAAAAAACTTCACCCTCATGGTTGGGCGGGGTGGGGGGGTGGGCAAGGATCATGTATTTTTCATTCTCTTTGATTTTAATATTGAAAATGATCCATTGATTATTTCATTGTTGAAGAGTCAACAAAACCTTCCCTCTTTTGTAAATAAGATTCATCGAAGTGAAAAGGATATATTTCATGTTAGTTGCATTGAAATTGAGTTATTCAATAAGTTGATTATCATACATATCTAATTACTTTAATGAAAAGTGAAACAATAAAACCAATTAAAATTTGCCAAGGCAATAATAAATCACATCATATTTAGTGGATCTAGGTTAGAAGATGTGTTTTAGTGTCTATAAACATAGAAGTTGTCATTAATCGTCTACATTACATTCTGTAGATAGTAGGTATTCCACTTACATAAGTATATCAGACCATTCTCCATGTACCCTTGGGTATATCGGATCATGCTCCATGTAATAAGTATATCAGAACACTTCCTGTCATAAAGCACACACTAGAAAATACTAACATGAACTGAGATTCCACATACTGTCGGGTATATCTTAAACCCCCCTCTAAGTTGCAAACCTGCCATAGGTAACTGAGTCAGCCACCTTGTTGTTTTTGATACAACGAACACAACATTTGGGGAGATTTCTAACACGTACTGGAAATGGTATTCTGCGGTTCACAATACATTGGTAACATTTTATACCTAGTATCTCGTTTTTACTGCTTTTGTTTATTTTCATTGATACAAATTTTGAATTTAACTATCATAAATTGTTAAACTTCTTAATGAAAATTCACTTTTAATAGACCTAGGGTTTAATCTGATGGAAACAGTTCCAGAATTTACCAACCAAGGAACCCCACCTAACAGGGATCCTAGTCCTTTTCCTTGTTTTGGAAATTTTGGTTCTTCTTATATGGCTACTTTTTCTCATCCTCGATTCACAATAGGTTTACCAGTATGGTTGCTTTCAACCTAATTGGTTTCAAATACTCAACCTACTTCACCTCAACCAGATACTTCTCTTCAACCTTAATTGTATACTTCTTTTCAGCCTCAACCGCATACTTCTCCTCAACCTCAACTAGGTATTTTACTCATGTTGACCCTTTACCTTCTTCACCCAACATGTCTTCCTCCCTTTCTTCTTCTTTTCTTGGTAAAATCCTTAGTTCTAGTAACTAGGTGGCTAAGAAGAATAAAGGGAAGAAGAACAAGAAACAAGTTAACAAAGGAGTAAATCAGCCAACCATAGTTGTGATGATTGATAATGTCGAGGAAACCTCCAACATGCATCACAAGGCCAAATACACAATATTAAGGTCTTGGAAGTATGGTATAAACTTTTTATCAACTTAATGTTTATTCATCAACGAGTGATTCTAAGGTTCCAAGGGAAAAGGGTAAAGTTAGGTTTCATTGTAGGTTATGCAAAGGGAGTCATCAAACTCACCTTTTCCCTCATATGGATGAAGCCTCTAAATTTTTGGAAAGCCTTATTGTTTCTCAACAACAACTTTCAAGTGGTTACTGTAAGCTTTCTCCCAACCTACCATTAGTTGATGAAGTGATTGATCTCATTTCAAGTTCAGTCAATACCACTCTTCCCTTGGAGAGTGAAATCCATATCACTTAGGATGATGAACCATTGGTTTATGAATTGGTCGACTCGATTCCACATTCAATTGTTCCCACTCTCCCCTTAGAGAGTGAAATTCATACCACTCAAATTCTTCTTGTTACTTTAGATTCCACCAAACAAGGGGGAATTTCATCCATTTCCATGGAACCCCCTCCAAGTACTAAGTTTATTTCCTTTGATTGGACTAGACTAATAGAGTGCCATATCCTTAATTCCATCCCTTTCTAAATAATTATGAAGGGTTATGGTAGAAATGTGCATCGCATAAATGTAGATGAAGGTGCTTCTGTTAGTATTTTATCCTAAACTGCTTGATAAGCTTTGGGTTCCCCTCAATTTTTGTCTGTTATACAAAATATTTTAGCTTTTAACAGAACAATCAATAAACCTTTAGGGATCCTTCCTAAGTTAACCATTACTCTGGAAGGAAAAATTTTCTGTATTTATCTTATGGTTGTCTAAGGTCCCTTGGATTTCAATTTACTCCTTGGGTGGGACTATGTTTATGCCAAGAAAGTTGTCGTGTCCACACTATTTCAAGTGTTGTCTTTCCCTCACAATGGAAACATTGTGACTATTGATCAACTTTCATTCGTTGGTCTTGAGTTGGCTATGAACCATGTGCATCCTTGAATTTTCCTTATATGGAAGTGGTATCTACCACACCACATGTTAATTATGTGGAAACTTGTCCCATGCATTCACTTACTCATAGAAAATAGCCTCTCTCTTTTTCCTCAACTTATTTTGACCTAAATCTAGTAAGTGACATGGTGAACTTTTGAATGGGGACATTTGAACCAAATTTTCTTGTCCCTGTTGAGTCCCTAAACATGTGTTCCTTCCATAGAACTTTTTTTCCTTCTGATGAATACCTCTTGGAAGCCATGATCAAGGTGCGTCCCTTGGCATGTATTCCTTCCAAAGAAATGTCCTCTTGAATTCATGATAACGCCTTGATTAGCATAGTTCCTTTTCTTGTGCCAAGATTGTTAAAAAATGAAACAAGGTCCAAGAATAGTTATTTTCATTTCAATCTCACATAAAAATGAGACCAACCTATGAAACTAATGATCAGAGTTCATTTTCTTGTGTTAATATCATTAAAAAATGAAACAAGGTTCCCTCAGCATAGTTATTTTCCTATGTTAAGCTCGTTAAAAAATGAAACAAATCCTCCCCTAATTGATTTGAGTCTTTGATTAGATCTTGTAAATGTCAAGTCGAGTGTTTCACTTGATCTCATAAATGAACCTTCATTTCATCTTCCTATTAGTAACCAATATTCTACTTAGGCAGATCAAATGAAGCTTTGGGTCATGTGCCTATGTAGAGTATGCTTTGAGGGCATTGAAACCACTCTCAAGCATAATTTTCTCATGTTTTGAGCTTGTGTAAAAATGAAACCTCTCAAGTATAATTTTCCTTTGTTTCAAGCTTTTGTGAAAATGAAACCACTCTTACTTTATCCTCTTAACCAGTGGTCTTATTAGCCAACCTCTTGACCTTTACATGTTTTGAGCTATTTCGTCATGACTGAACCAGTTTCTACCCTTTATACCACTCGTTCCTCTAGGAGTAGTTATCTTTAAGCTCTTTTTTGACTCTCAAAACATGCAAATATTGTTGAGTATGCTTGTTTCTTTTAAACTCGTGAAAGTACATGAAAGGGCATCTACTTGGTATAAGTTTATCCCTTTTACAAAATAAGTAGACTAGTTACAAAAATGTATACCTTGACTGATCATGGTCAAAAGAGTTACCTCCTACATTATTTTACCCTTTTCTGTGCTTGAGAGACTAAATTTATGAAAAAGGATATTTTGGAGTTTACTTAATTTTTTCTCTTGACTCCCTAAACAGGAAAAACACTGAGCTTCACTTTCTCGGGGCTTGTTAAAATTTTACATGGAGAGAAATACATGAGTTTTCTCTTTTCCTCTTTTCAAACTCTTAAAATATGAAAAGGAGTCAAGTTACCCCTGTATTGGACACATAAAATTAAATAATATAAGAATTTCCAATCATGATGAAACTGAACCACTCCTTCCTAGGGTTCATTAAAAATACTCAGAAGGAATCATCCGAAGGATGAGCTTACAGGACAAGCATAAGTCATCCTCCTCAATATTGCATAAAATAAAAAGGTACTTACCAGTGATGCTTGGGGGTAATGGGAAAGAAACATTTATTTTTGTTATTTTGAAAAGATAGTATGTCTCTCTTGAACATGACACTCCATAACCTTTGTGTCTAGGTTGAGAAATCCATTTGCCTCTGAGATGATCATACCTCATTGGAAATTTTCAAACGGTTTTGGGTCTTATCTTTGAGTCAAATGCTACCAAGTCAAAATTCCATGTTTCCAATATATTCAAGATAATTCCAACCTCAATCAAAATTACCTTGTAAATCATAGCAGTCAATCACGTCAACCATCCCTAAATCAATCTTGAACCACTCCAAATTTTTCTTCAAAACTTGACATGAGTTTTGTGTCGTAGGCTTTTTTGCGACAAATCACTTCCTATCGACTTTAGCTCTCTATATAGGAAGTTAATCTAGAAACCTCCTTTAGTACCTTGGAGACTACATGACTTAATGGTAGGTTTCTCACTTTCAACAACAAATTCTCATCGTTGACCTTCGATAAGATGATTCTATGACTATTCAACTTCAAGACATCTATTCACACTTCATAGATTGCACTGGAGTACCTTGAGAAATATTGTCATTATTGGTGGTTTCTCTCGCACTTGTTAATGATTCACATCACTAATTGGTAATCATGTGGTTTCTACCATGTTCGACTTCGAGACATTCACTTGCATGGTTAGATTTGTATTATGGATCGATAGAGATGAAGACCAAGACTCTGGATTTAGTTTCATCCATCGAGGATCCACAAAGTTTTTAAATGTTCATGATTGTAAATAAGATTCATATTTTATGGATGCATCCATACTGTCTCTATTATTGATATGGATCTTAGTACATTTCCATACTTATTCTTTAAGATATTTGTACTCTAAGTATGGGAATGCCTACCTCAGTGATGATTATATGAAGATATTGTATTGTAATCCTTCATTTTTTGTTTCAGGTCTCCAACCAATTGGTCTTCCAGACTTTTGTATGGTAAAGTGCTTCAGTCCTCAAACACATTTTTTGACTTTTCACTTTGGGGGCAATCTGTTACACATCATTTTTTCACCATTATGAAAATGACCGCCAATCCAGATATCTAGCTATTCGATGAAGTGTTCCAAATAAATCCCCTACAATGTTTGAAGAAAAACAATCCCAAAGACAATAAGAATCATGAGCTATATTTCCTAAAAACCTATTTTCAAGCACTATCACACTTTTCAAAGTCACTACCTATGAGACACAGGTATGATCATTATGGCCTGCACAATCCTATGCTCTTTTCTCCCTTAAAATGTGTGATAACCTCTTAATGTAAGTAAAACAAAAATCAATTTCTAGAAGCCTTGTTGGGGGAATATTTCTCAACTAAAAGCCCTTGAATGCTTACCTACTTGGGCCTCATCCCTTGGTTCATGGATCAAACTCCCTCTCTTTGTGAAACCATAATCCCTCTATTTATTTATCTCATCCCCTGAGAAGAGGATCTCAAACCTCCTCCTCTTGGCCTATAAATTCAACACAGACCAGAGGAGAAGGGTTGACTTTTTTATGTAACTTATGCTACCAATTTGAGGTTGGAAGTGTGTCATTGAAGGGAGGATTGGAGACTATTGGAAGGAGGTTTGAAACATCAAGGCTAAGTTGTATTTCTCCTTTTCGTTCAATTATAATACAAAATATTATTTCTTTCTCACTATATTGTCCATTAGATTTGATATATTGAATGTTTACTTTCATTGTCTATTGATTATGATATTGGGTACAAGTCTCCTTGATCAATAATATAGGTTGTATTGAATCATTTATATGTCATGTGCATTTGATCTTGTGTTTCTTAGTGTATTTGCAAGTTTGGATTTTGAACATTTGCAAGCCGCATCAAACGATAACAAGGATCTTCATTAGGAACTTGATTTGAAAGGTATTGATTTTATACTCCATTACTCTTGCTTATGATCCAATAGAATGGACCTAGGCAAAGATTTACTAGTTTGTTTGTTTATTACTAGATTCAGTCATTGAGTCAAGGGAGATATTGTCTTGTCTACAATATGAGATTAGTTTTCCTAACATTGGGGTGTTACAAACTGGTATTAGAGTAGGTTCAGAACACTAGACCTCAACGTAAAAGCAAATTGTTATGCATATAGATCTGCACATGTCTATCTGTTTATCATGTGTGCATGTTAGTTATTTTATTTGTTAGTAATGATTATGTTGAGGAATTTAGACTTCTGTGATCCATAATATTGTAAGATAATCTTCGGCAAAATCACATAGCGAATCTTTTGTCGACGCGTTTCGAACCAACTAGTGTGGTTCATCGTCAGGACAAGTTGAAAAACAGATCCAGCTTCGCCCGTTTAAATAGCTAGAGCAGAGACACCAACGGTTACCTAACTAAGGGAGCAAGGTCCAATTCAGTTATATTAGGTAAAAAAATAGATAAAAATTAAATTAAATATAATAATAAATAAATCAATATATATAAATTTATATATAAATGTATAAAATTAGTTATATTCGGTGTGAGATAAAACTATAAACATATGAAGAATTATAAAATAATAATAAATTATTTATAAATAAATCAATGAAGAAATATAAATTAATAATAAATTATATATTAATGAATATAAAAGTATAAAATATTTTATTTAATGAAAAAATAAAATTAAATGGTATCATTTTTAGTTATATTAGGTGTAAGATAGATAAAGAATTATAGAATAATAATAAATTATTTAATTATAAAATTATAAATAATTATAATATAATAATAAATAAATAAATATTTTACATATAGATATATAAAAAATTAGTTATATTAGGTGTAAGATAAAATAAACAAATTATTTATTTATTAACTAAATATATAAATATATAAATGAAGAAAAATAATAATAAATAAATTATTAATCTACTAAATAAATAAATGATTAAATGAAAAAATATAAACTAATAATAGTATAAATTATTTATTTAATGAAAAATAAAAATAAATGGTGTCATTAGTAGGTAATAAATATATAGATATCTAAATAGAGAAGAATAAAGACGATGAACCACACTAGTTGGTTCGAAACGCGTCGACAAAAGATTCGCTATGTGATTTTGCCGAAGATTATCTTACAATGATTATGTTGTTACAATTTTTTGATATTATCTTTATTCATGTATGAATTGATATACTCTTGATATTATTATGTATCGTGCTAATCTAGATTGACATGGGTAGATGGAATAGTCTCACCATAAGTAAATTAATATAATACTTTTGATTATCCCTTTTATTTGGTTTATCTAATAGTGGTATGTTACAGGAAAATTCAAGGCTAAGAGATGAAGAGTAGGGTGGTTGAGTATAGTTCATATGACTCCCCGCATAGGCTAGAAGAGAAATCACTAGGATGGGAGAAATTAGTTGAGCAACAGTGAGAGGGAGACTCTCCTAATCTTGCAAATACATTAAGAAGTTTGAAGTCAAAGATAAAAAGTTGTAAAGATGATAATGAGCAGTTGATTGAAGCCCAAGAAAGACTTTCAAAAGCTCAATAAAATAAAGATGAGGTTAATGCAGTCATTCTTCAAAACCTTCCAGATTTACAAAGATAGGAAGGAAGAAAAGATTGATGGGGAAGATGGAAGATGGTCTCAGAAAAGGTACAGGATGGATTGTGATGATATAGTAAAGAGTGGAAGACTATTGGGTACACCTGAGAATAGGTTTAGCATGCATGGATTTTATTCTAGATCTACTTCTATGAGACATCATCGCCATCACCACCAACATTATCAGAGGAGGAGTGGGAAGGAGTAACTTTCAGAGGAATTCAAGAAATCCAAGCCTCCTACTTTTGATGGTGAGATGACCAAATCAAAATATCTAGAAGCATGGTTTCTTGGAATAAGAAATTTTTTTAGAATTCATGATTACTTAGAGAATATCAAATCCAAGAGAACTACCTTCAGTCTAAAGGGAAAATAAGATATCTGGTGGGAATATGTCAAGCATGTCAGAGACATAAGGGAAAAAAAGTTGACTTGGGAAGCATATGAATGACTCTTCAAAAATAAGTACTTGTTTGAGAGGTATTATGATGGAAAGGTCAAGGAATTGTATGGTCTCAAGATGGGTTCCATGTCAGATGAAGAATATATAACCAAATTTCTAGAGCTATTGAGATATGTTCCCTATCTCAAGGATGAGAAAGCAAAGATCCAATGGTTCTATTGTAGTGTTTTCTTCTCAAAGATGTACAAAAAGAACTCACTTAAGATTGTGGATGACAAATAATCTCAACAATATAAATGGCTGCTAAACATTCTAGATCTATAGCAACTGATAGAAACAAAACTTGCCAAAGTCTGGATCTATGCCACAATCATAGTTAAACAACAAAAAGAAAGAGTAATAACTCTAATCATCCAATGGAAACCAAATATACAAACAATAGTTTTAATTATAACACCTGTGAATAGAACAAATAAATGTTACCAGTCTCCCTCTATGGGATGGGTTCTTCACTATCCTCAAACGTCTTCACGTTGTGTAGAGTCTCTCTCCTCTATAATGTGTAAACCCAACAAAAATATGGTGTGCAACAATGAAAATAATCAAAAGTGAATAATGAATGGAAAACCATTCTATTTATAACAAAATATTAAGTTATCCTCGAATAATGAGCAATAATAAAATATTATTGATCCATCCTTGGAATAACCACCTAGAATATTTTATAATATTTGTTTAGGAGGGAAAAAGTATTTAAACTTTTATTTATAAATAATAAATAATAAATAATTAAATGAATTATTTATCATCTCAAGGAATTAGTTTAGGATTAATAAAAAAAATAAGGATTTATTCAATTATTCCTAAGGGATTTAGTCAAATTTGACAAAGAATAATAATTAATTACTGATTAACTAATTATTCTTAGAGAAAATAAAGATAATTAATGATTTATCTCTTTATTTTTCATGATTGGGTCAAAAATGACAAGGAGTGATAATTGAAAAATGGTTTAATTAATTATTCCAAGAAGAAAATCAAATAAATAATAATTTATTTAATTATTATTCATGGTTATAACTATATATTACTTTAAAAAGGTGGTTTATTAAGTAATTTCTCACAGTGAAAGCAATTTTACTATGGTAAAATTGGATTTACATGGTGTACTTAGATCCATCTAGTAAATTAGGCTAAATGATCAATTTTTCAGTGATAACAGATTTCCCCCGAACGTATGAGTGTTAGGAGAAAAATGTATGTCTGAAGTATGTTGTAAAGACACGATCACTAGAGAACATAGGGGAGTCAGAGAGAGAGATATATATATACCAATGAAGCTAAATTGAAAGAGGATAGGGATGGAGGGGGAGAGATTAATGTAAGTCTAATTTTATGTGGTACCAGACCTCAATGAGGTGTGGGAGGCATACTCATGCCTGCTGAGATAACTTATTACAAAAATAATGGTTTTCCCAACAATATAAAACTGAGCAACAAAGTACATGCTGAATGGTACATGACATTCTGGCAATAATGGAGCTAGAAAATAATACAATGTGTCCCATATACATAATGCACCTAGAAAAGACATGTGTTAGGGCTGAATACAATAATATCTGATTACATGAGATACAAAGCCCTTTCCCTCAAAAAAAGGGTGGGAGGGAGGGAAGAACAACCGGAGAAGCCCTGCTAAATAGGGGAAGGATTTGCAAACTGAATGGATCATCTGAATGAGATTTGCATGCTATGAACACTACGATTGGTAGGAAGCAAACCCATCAACTCTGTGGAACTTCATTTGAGGTTGTAGCATAGTAGGTATACATCTGGGCATGTGGGGGTACCTGAAGGGCCACCCCCTCGTGAGGTCTAAAACATATCACACACACTTGGGAATCACTGGTACAATCTACTGCATCACTGGACCATCAAGTGTATGGATCATGAACATGAAACGACCAATTCAAAGGGCAATAATGAGACCCTCTTCTTGATCCATGGCACCGAACAAGAGTGGAAGCTAGAACCAAAATACACTGCCCTCTAAGCCATTCTTCTAGAATAAATGAGTTGATGTTGACAGAATAGGGCCCGCAATAGATGAGGCAATGTGGATCCTCAACTAAAGCACGACCGAAAATAGTAATGTGATTGATGGAATGACACCAGGGATAATGGGGGAAAGTGGGACTGAGGAACAAACATATGACTACCCTTTTCAAAGCATAAAGTGCATGGTTAACCTGGCAACAATTGACTCAACTCCGGAGGGGATGGGGCCAGTATTACTAGAGGCTAGAATGGGAAACACATGATGAACATTATGAAAACATGGATGGAATACTGTGACATGACATAATGGGACATGAAATAGACTCCAAGAGTGCAAGGGTGACTCACCGTGGATGCTCTGAACAAGGGTGACTTCATGACGCTACCACACATGCTAGGCCTGGTGGGGATCATCAAAACATGAGTAAATGATGGCTACTTATGATGAAATTCAACATATGGTACGAAAAGTATTAACAGAAAGTGCAACTTGAAGTACAAGTGTCTCTTTATGAAAAAATTCGATTTTGAGAGGTGACGAAGTGACGCTTCGAAAAAAGGATTCCTGATGAAGTGTCAAATCATCAAGAACTGAGGAAGACCCATTATAGAGCTCGGTGAGAGCTTTCCAATGGTGCTAATGCTTCATCAAACTAAGCTATGCCCTGGTCATAATGTACGACATGAAAACTCTGGGTTTTTCTATAAAAGGCCATTTTCTTTGCAATTTGAGAGGAGGAGAAGGCCTTAAATCTTGTGGATATCATAGTGGACAAACTGACCATCAGAATCAAGATTTGCAACTTTCAGGAAAGTGGCCTTACTTATCTAAACGTGGCCTTAATGCTTCTTGGAACAATGGTTCTTGGTGAGGAATTAAGGGAAGATGAAAATGAGAGTGAACTACTACAGGAGGTCTAGATTCATTCTCACCCACTAAGTCAAACATGGGGACTATGTGGTATTGAGTAGAATATTTGAAGATATGGTATCAAATTTGTATGATATTCGATGTAAATATGGCTAAGTGGAGAGGTCAGTAGGACAAACTATCCAAGGAATGGGAGGATAATCGACCATATCTAGATTTAGTGGGATCTAGGCTAAGACTTAATTGAGAAGATGGCCAGGGGAAAAAAATCATGCCCTAAAGCATGTGATACCGATATGGTATGCAAAGGTGGGAATGATTCCCCCTAGTAGGAGGATTTTGTGGAGCGTCATTGTGTTTTGAGTGCTTGAAAAAGGGATTCAAGCAGCTCGACCCAACTTGGCATGAGATCCTCCAAAGGATGATAATGAGATTGTTAGGTCCCTATAATACTAGTGATTCCCACGTTACTATTGTCAGTGTATCCCTTATTGTTAGTGTTGTGTCCCTATTATCCCCATATTGTTATTATTGTGCCCCATAGAAGCCCACTATTTTTATTTTTGTGCCCTTATATTATTATTGTTAGGTTGGCTTTGGTTATATTGTGACCCCTTAGACTCCTATATATAGAAAGGAGGTTTTGTCATTTGTATCATCCAATAATTGTTCATTTGTGTAATGTAAAGGAGGTTTCCCCCTCGAAGAGGCTTATTTTGAAGGCATTTATCTATCTTTTCTATCTTTTTGTGAGCTAGTTTCATAAAATTTGGTATCAGAGCTTTGGATTCTAGGGTTTCGCTGCTCCAAATAGGTCATCGTGGAATTTATGCTATAAATTTTTTGCTACGAAGTTTCAGAAGCTAAGAAAAACACATTTGAGAAGAAATTGGTCTGAACCTCGGGTCCGGATTTCAGATCTTTTCTCGCTATATTTTCAGAGCTATGATATGAGGATGTTAGGGTTTTTGAAAGCGCTAGAATTTCATCTCAAACAGGTCATTGTGGATGTTTCACTATAATTTTGTTTCTATGCAGGTTCAGGCTCTGAAATTAATACCCATTTGATCAGAAATCCTGGTGAAGCTTGGGTCTGAATTTTAGATCTTGTCTCACTACATTTTTAGAGATAATATGAGGAAGTTAGGGTTTTCGAAGACTCCCGAATTAGATTCTAAACAGGTTACCTTGGGAAAATTGTCATAACTTTCTCTCTAAGCATCAGATTGAAATTTCATAAGAAGCTACAAGAAGAGGACAAACTGTAATTTTTTTTGTATTTTGTTTAGGTATGAAGGTTGAAATAGTAACACGTGACACTTCGTACAAGTTTGCTCTACTGAACAAATATATAAGTAGGTCATCTTGGGAGGTGGGGCATAACTCTTTCTTGAAGAATCCAATTTCAATAAGATTGGTGGCATTAGAAAGAGGGCACAAAGGGATACTACAGGTTGCAATATAAGACCTTGAAGATCCTAAATTATATATTTATAGTTGTTCAATATCGAGCTCCTACAAAGTGAGAAAAGGTGTGTAGTTTTTTTTAGATTTTTGCATAAGTTGGGTTTGAAAAATTAGTTTGAAGGAATTCAAAGGGCATAGTGAAGCATTATTATCAGTAATTGATGCCCCAATGAAAGAAAATGGAAACACCTAGTAAGCAACCCGAAATCTCTAGCATGACTCATGAGGAAGAGGAAGAAATGCAATATGATATATCAAAATTACGAGAACAAGTGCAACAAATTTCACTCACACAAAAAGTGACAGAAGCTAAAATGAATGGTTTAAAGAAATACATAGAAGCTAAGATGTATGGTGTGGAAGCGAAGATGGATGGCTTAAAGAAATGCGTAGAAGATAAGATGGATGGTTAAAGAAAGGCATAGAAGCTAAGATGAATGATGTGGAAGCTAAGATGGATGGCATGGAAACTAAGATGGATGGCGTGGAAGCTAATATGGATGATTTAAAGAAAGGAATGGAAGCTAAAATGGAAGATTTGACAAAAATTCTATAAGAAATTCTTACTAATGGTGAAAGAGTAGTAAAGGAAACTCATGATGAGAACAAAATAAATGTTAATCATGATTTCATAGACTCTAACATTGGATCGAAGAACCACCATGTTCGAAAGATCGATATGAGGAAGTTTGACGGCAAGGATCCTGCAACATGGATACTACAGATGGAGCAATTTTTCGACCTCCATAATGTCCAATACACACAAAAGGTACGGATTCCAACTTTATACTTGGAACCAAATCAGTTTATATGGTATCAATGGGTTTTCTCTTGTAAACAAATTGTCACTTGGGCTATTTTTACGAATGAAATGATAGCACATTATGAGGATACAAAAAACAACACTTTTGTCATCCAATTGATAAATCTCAAACAAAAGGGTTCAACGATGGAGCACATTGAGGACTTCCAAAAATTGAATATAAGGGTAAAGGATATTCCAGAGGAGCATAGGATTGATGTGCTCATGGGGACTTTAAAGGATAACATCGAAAATGAGGTTCGCCTTTGGAAACTTGATTCATTGAAGAAGGCATTCAAGTTGGCAAGAAAAATGGGAAGAAAAATTATGGCAACAAGGAAGCCTACCACTCATAATGATAAAGATGGAAGTGTTGTTGCCCCTAGCCATCCACAACCTACAAGGTTGACACCACAACAATTGGAAGAAAAAAGAGCCAAAGGGCTTTGTTACAGTTGTGATAACAAATACACTAAAGGTCATAAGTGTGCTGAGAATAAGTTATTTTACATAGATTGTGAAGAGGAGGAAGAAAAGGAACAAGAAATGTCAAAAGAAGAGGATATACAACAGGAAGAAACCCTAGAGAAAGAAGAAATGAATTTGACCATACCTTGTAATGCATTGGCTAGAATCACCACTCCTCAAACTATCAAGATAGAAGGGCATATCAAGAAGAAAAAGGTAATAATGTTGATTGATTCAGGCAGTACCCAAAATTTTATTCATTGTAAGATAGCAAGGAATTGAATTGCTTCCTATATCTAGCATCAGAGTGTCAAATGATGGTTGCAAGTGGAGGAACCATAACTTGCTCAAGAAAGTGCCATAATATCAAGCTATCCATGGGAGAATATGTATTGAATAGCCCAATGCTTTCCATTCCAAAGGGTGGTGTTGATGTTGTACTAGGAGTCCAATGGCTACAATCCTTGGGTACAATAGCTTTTAATTGTTAAGAACTTTTCATGAAATTTTCTTCAGAAGGAAAGAAAGTTGAATTAAGGGGTATCGTAGGGAAACCAGGAAGGATAATCAGCTCTAATGGAATGACAACGCTTTTAAAGAAAGAACAAAGAGGCATAATTGCACAAGTATGTTCACTAGAGGTTCCCACATCGAAATCATCAATTTCTCCAGATCTCCAAAAAGTCTTGGACAATCATTCCTAGGTATTTGATACTCCCAAAGGCCTCACACCTATTCGTGATCATGATCATGATATTCATTTGATTCCAGGAAGTGTTCCTCCAAACATCAGGCCTTATAGATATCCCTATGCCCAAAAGAGTGAATTGAACGTATGGTTGCAGAAATTCTAGAGGCTAGTATAATTCAACCTAGTCAAAGTTCTTTCTCTACTCCAATAGTATTGGTTCACAAGAAGGATGGATCATGGTGCATGTGTCTAGATTATAGGGAGCTCAAAAAGCTCACTATTAAAGATAAATTTCCCATTCCTGTCATTGATGAATTATTGGATGAATTGCATGGATCAATTTACTTCACCAAGTTGGATCTTCATTCAGGATATCATCAAATCAAAATGAAGACTAAAGACATTCCAAAAAAAACATTTAGAACTCATGAGGGTCATTATGAATTTTTGGTCATGCCTTTTGGCCTTACCAATGCACCTTCTACATTTCAAGGTTTGATGAAGTCCATTTTCAAACCTTTCCTTTGAAAATTTGTGTTAGTATTTTTTGATGATATACTAATCTACATCAATCTTGGAAGGATCATGTTCAACATGTTGATAGGGTGCTCAAACTATTGGAGGAGAAACAATTATATGCAAAAAGCTCCAAATGTTTCTTTGGAGTACAAGAGGTGGAATATCTAGGTCATATTGTATCTCATGAAGGTGTTAAGGTATACCCTAGCAAAATTAAAACCATTAAGGAATGGAAAATCCCCACATCCATAAAGCATCTACAAGGATTTCTCAGGTTGTTAGGGTATTATCGCAAGTTTGTTAAGAATTATTGGAGAATAGTAGCACCTATAATAACATTATTGAAGAAAGATGCATTTTCATGGACTCCATAAGCAATGAAGGCCTTTGAACATCTTAAAGAGGCAATGTGCCAAGCACCGGTCTTAGCTACACCGAACTTCACAAAAACCTTTATTGTGGAATGTGATGCCTCAAGAAATGGAATTGGTGTTTTTTTAATGCAAGAAGAAAGAACCATTTCTTTTGAAAGTCATTCAATCAAAGGAAGGTATTTACACAAAGCTATTTATGAGAAGGAAATGTTGGAAATACTACATGCACTTAAGAAATGGCGACCCTACCTAATAGGAAGATACTTCAAGGTAAAAATAGATCATGATAGTCTTAAATACTTTTTAGAACAAAGATTATCTTCAGAAGAGTAGCAAAAATGGGTCACAAAGATGTTGGGGTATGGCTTTGAAATCATATACAAAAAAGGGAAGAAAAATGTTGTGGCAAATGCACTCTCAAGAAAGGATGAGGATGTGGAAGCATTTATCTGCGCCATTTCTATCATCCAACCAGAATGGATAAACGAAGCAAAGGATGAATGGAAGAAAGACAAAGAAGTGCGGACAGTCATTCAAAAGTTACAACAAGATCCCAGTACATCTGATACATTTAGCTGGAAAAATGATTCACTACGGTACAAAGATTGGTTATACCTATGTAAGAATTGCCAACTCTCCCTTAGGAGGGCATTCTGGATTTCTTAAAACTTACCATAGGGTTAAGAAGGATTTTTTTGGGACGACCTTAAATTGGATATTCAAAAGTTTGTGGCGGAATGTTTGGTTTGCCAACAAAATAAAGTTGAAACAATTAAGACCCTAGGTCTATTACAACCTTTATCCATTCCAAGCCAATGTTGGGAGGAGGTTTCAATGGATTTTATCACAGGTTTACCCAAGTCCGAAGGAAAGAGTGTTATCATGGTGGTAGTTGACAGACTTACCAAGTATGCACACTTTTGTGCATTATCTCATCCATTTAAAGTGAGTACAGTTTCTATTGCATTTATGGAAACAATTCAAAAGCTACATGGAAACCCAAAGATTATTGTAAGCGAGAGAGATCCCATTTTCACTAGAATTTTTTGGACAGAATTATTTTCTTGTCTTGGTACTCAGTTAGGTCATAGCTCATCTTATCATCCTCAATCTGATGGGCAAACTGAGATAGTAAACAAATGTTTGGAAGGATATCTTCGTTGGTTTGTATCTGATAAACATACACAATGGGTCAAATGGTTGCCTTTGGTTCAATGGTGGTATAACACTTCCTTCCATACCGCAACAAAACTAACCCCATTTATGGCACTTTATGGATATCATCCACCATCCATCACATCATATCTAAAAGAAAATTGTAAGGTCCAAGTAGTGGAAGATCACATTGAGCATCAAAAACAAGTTCTCCAACTCTTAAAGGATAACCTCACCTTGGTGCAGAATAGAATGAAATAGTAGGCAGATCACCATCACAGCGAAAGAAGGCTTCATGTAGGTGATTGGGTATTCCTACGACTACAACCATATAAACAAATGTCCCTCAAGCATGCTAATAAGGGTTATAAATTATCACCAAAGTATTATGGTTCGTACAAGGTGTTGCAAAATATAGGTACTATGGCATACAAATTGGAGCTTCTTGCAGCTTCTCGAGTGCACCCAGTTTTCCATGTGTCATGCTTAAAGAAGGTTATAGGCAACAACCTCCCAGTTCAAACAATATTTCTAGAACTTGATGACGAAGGAAAAATCATATTGGAACCTGAAGCAGTCAAAGAAACAAGAACTCGATAGCTACGAAATCAATCAATTTCAGAGTATCTCATTAAGTGGAAGAACTTACTCATTGAAGATTCCACATGGGAGGGATAGAATTTTATACAGAAGCATGCAGAACTACTCAAACATTGAGGACAACATTTTTTTGAAGGAGAGGGGCATGTTAGGTCCCTATAATAGTAGTTATTCCCCCATTACTATTGTCATTGTATCCGTTATTTTTATTGTTGTGCCCTATTGTCCCATATTGTTATTATTGTGCCCCATAGAAGCCCACTATTGTTATTTTTGTGCCCTTATATTATTATTGTTAGGTTTTCTTTGGTTATATTATGACCCCTTAGACTCCTATATACAGAAAGGAGGTTTTGTCATTTGTATCATCCAAAAATTGTTCATTTCTGTAATTTAAAGGAGGTTTCCCCCTCGAAGAGGCTTATTTTGAAGGCATTTATCTATCTTTTCTATCTTTTTGTGAGATGGTTCCATAACAGAGATGTAGAGGCCTATGTGCCCCACTAGTATGTTATGGGCGTACTGGATATATTTAGAGTGGTGGACTCCAAATATGGGGGGAAGTATGCACAACGGTGCATATCATTCCAAGGATAATCATGGGTATCCATGGATTCCATGATGTCCTCATCAAAATGAGAGATGGGCGGATGTGAGGAAGATTGACTACATGATGCAGAGACATTACCTGTTGTATCAACCTGAGAAAGAAGGTTCACATATGCTTCATCTGGAATGGTAAACGACAAGCTAGTAGATGGAGGATCTATAGATGTTGAGCACTGGGATTATGTCGAAAGAGGTTCGATAGAAGTGCACGCAGAAACCTTCGAAAGGTTTATCTACGAGGAACTCAAGGATGATGACATGTAAAGGATATGGACCGTGGTGTCCGTTATCTCGAAATTGGGGAGAGGGATCACAATAGTGGGGCCAGAGTCTCCATGTTCAGATTGACTAGTGGTACCAGAATCCACAGGTAGAGGATTAGATGATCCACTACGAGTGGCCTCGTATTTGCGAATCACCCCAAGGCAATCGCGAAATTCATCGAGACAAGGGCAACAATGGGAATAGTGACCATGATGATCATGCAGGGCACAAGGGTGGTTTGTGTGTAGTGTTTTAAGTTTCTTAGGTGGGATTGGTAAGTTAACATGGACTTCCATGATATTTGACTTAGGGAACACTTCATGAACCAAAGTTTTAGGTTGAGTAAGCTCAGGACAATTATTGGTGGTGTTCCCAACAACTTTACACAAAGCGCACGGAGGTGATGGATTTGGGGACTTAGGGGATGGATGAGCTTTGGAGCCTTGTCTTTCAATTCTTTCCTTTTATATTTTCCCCAATGGCCAAATGCTTTTGCAACAAGAGGTGGTTCCTATTGAGGTTGTGATGGAACTGAAGTAGCGACAAGGGTCATGGGGACTGGTTGTACCGAGGTCAAAGCATGATATGGTCTAAGCTAACTAGGCCAAGTGTTCGCTAGGGGATCAATTTACCAGACTTGGATCCCCAAAGTAATATTATGGAGGACCATCAAAGCCATGACAAGGGCAAAAAATACTCCCCGATGGGAAAATAAGAAAGGTATCTGGACTATAGGGTAATGTCCCAGTAGAATAACTCCTGTATGGTTGAGCCCTAGAGGAATGGTTTATAGTGGAGACATAGGAGAGGCACCCACTAACAAAGGAGGTCCTACGTGGGTGGATTTAGATGGCTTGACTAAGATGGTAACAACAGGGTGATGAGGAGTTGGCTGCTTATCAGATGTATGGAACTCGTCAGAATCCATCATGAGGATCTGGTAGTCACTAAGACCAGAAGGTTGGGGGGCATGAGCTGCTTGATATGGATGAGGTTGAGTAGCTACGAATCCTTGCTGAGGGAAAGGATTTGTAAGAACTACCAGTTGAGATGGCGCAGGATTCTGAGGTGATTGTTGACCTCTAGAAGTTGCTTGAGCTTCCCACATTTGGTGCATCTAGGGTAAGATAGGACACTCATGTGTATAGTGGCCATGTACACCACAACATACAAAAGGTTTTTTAGTACAAATAGCCTTGTTCTTCTTGGGTTGGCTGCCCTGTTGTTGGTTTTTGGTGTTAGGTTGGTTCCCTTGGGGTTCACTGGGCTGGTTACCTTGATTACCCTGTGTACCCTTGTTACCATTCCCCTTATTCCTTTTCTTCAAATTTGGGGGATTGGTAGCACTCTGTTGTGCAAACACTTGACCCTGATGGGGCGGTGGATGTTGGGGATGAGGATGCATGGGAAGCTACGATGCTAATGCTAGAGGGGTTGGAGTGCTAGGTTGTGCATAAGGAGGAGCAACAGTTTGGTAAGTGGGTTGGGGCCCTGGAAACATGTTGCTAGCAAGAGGGGCATACGTGTTGGAGGAACAGGTGCCCCCCTGCGGGTAGCCATAACTTTGTTGAGTATATGGTGAAGAGTGTGAAATGGATCCAATGATACTGTTGGCAGCGTGAGATGCCCCCAGTTCATTGGCACTTCCAAGATGAGGGAGGTCTAGAATGACAGTATAGACATAACCAGATTGTGCATAGATCAGATCATATCTCAGAGTGGTTTGGAGAGCTTCTTCCTCAATCTAAGGAAAATGGACGTGACATCCTTTCCAATGGGAGATAAAAGGCTCATAAGAAACCAATCTAGATAGACACGGTCTTTCAAAGGTGGGGCATGACATGTGCTCCTCCTTCGACGCCACTCTTGAACATGGTTGGAAAGGTGAGTGGCGGAGGACTGACGGAATGTGGTCAATAGCTCCATACCAATGTCGTATCGGAGAGGTAAATGGAAATATGAGAGGAACTCTTTAGCAAGCATTACGAAAATGGAATGAAATGCGGATGGATGGTCTACATACCATTTTGCAACTTCTCCAGTAAGTGTGCATTGGAATAGCTATAGATGAATGGAGTCATCAGTTATGGAGTTGGATGAACACCACATGTGGAAGGATCATACATGGTTGGTAGGATCCTCTCCAGCATTACCCTCAAACTTCGGGATGTCTGAGGGAAGCGTAGTCGGCATAGAGGAACAACCACCATCATGGTGTATGGGGTCATTTATTAATTGGTTAAAATCTGGTAGACTTAACCCAGCCATAAAGGGGAGCATGGCCTATCGAAACAATCCCTGAGACTGTTCCGCTTGATATGACCATAGGGATAGAACCAGAGCCAACACCAGGTTGGGTTCCTACACCAGCTATGGGTTCAAACATGGTGACGATATGCGGTGAAGGAGGCTCAGAATCAGATGAGAAATCAGATGGAACAGGAAAAGAGTCAATATGGGGACTCGGATACACCAGCTGGATACACCAATGACCGAAGTAATATGACTTCACTCGAAAATATTCTTGTGATTCAGGATTTCGTGGATGTGTTCCCTGAATCCATTCCTGGATTTTCACCTAGGCATGATATTGATTTTACCATTGAATTAATACCTAGAGAAGCTTCTGTTTCGAAAGCTCCTTACTACATGAACATGCCTGAGTTAACAGAACTCAAAATGCAGCTTTAGGAACTTTTGGATAAAGGGTACATTCAACCCAGTGTATCTCCGTGGGGAGCCCTTGTGCTGTTTGTGTAAAAGAAAGACATAACCTTAAGATGCATTGATTATCATCACTAAATAAATTGACTATAAAAAAAAGTACCCTTCACCCCATATTGATGATTTATTTGATCAAGTGTAGGGGGCCAGCGTATTATCAAAATTTGACTTGAGGTCCGATTACCACCAGATCAGAATAAAGGATAAGACATTTGCAAAAATGCATTTCGAACTTGTTATGGCCATTACGAGTTCATGGTACTGCCTTCCGGCCTTACCAATGCTCCAGCCACTTTCATGAGCCTGATGCACAACATTTTTCAGCCATTTCTAGATAAATTTGTACTGATTTTTATTGACGATATACTAATTTATTCAGAAAATCAAGAGGAGCATGAGAAGCACTTGAGAATAGTATTACAGATTTTGCGAGATAATCATCTATACGCCAAGTATAACAAGTGTGATGTTTACAAAAGTCAAATATAGTACCTAGGCCATGTTATATCAGCCGAGGGAATAGTGGTGGATCCTAAAAAGATCAAAACTACTATGGAATGGACCACTCTGAAAAACATTGTTGACATTAGATCCTTTTTGGGCTTGGTGGGTTATCACTGTCGATTCATTAAAGGCTTTTCAAAAATAGCTTTTCCTATGACCTTGCTACAGAAAAAGGGGCATGCCTTCCACTGGACAGCATAATGTCAACAAAGTTTTGAGCAGCTAAAGAAATTACTTACTACTACACCAGTGCTAAAAGTAGCAAATCCAAAAAAGTCCTTTGTAGTTTGCACATATGCAAGTAAGTAGAGTGTCGGTGGTGTATTAACACAAGAAGGGAAGGTCATAGCCTATGAATCATGCAAATTGAAGGATTATGAGCAGCGATACTCTGTGTATGATCTTGAGTTGACCGCAGTAGTACACACACTCAAAATGTGGTGACACTACCTCCTAGGAAAAAAATTTTTGTTATTAACCGAACATAGCAGCCTTACAAATTTCTTTAACCAGTCTAGTTTAAATGCTCGACAGGCCAGATGGATGCATTCCTGAGCGAATTTGACTTCGATATGAAGCACCTTAAGGGAAAAGAAAATTGAGTGGCCGGCGCATTAAGAATGAAAATGCATTGCGTCTACGAAATACAATTTAGTCAAATACAATCTAACCTTCCTGAAATCATTAGAGAAGCATCCCTCAAAGACCCAGAATATGCATTGCTTTGGCAACAAGCATCGAAAGTTCAAAAGAGAGGGAAACAGTCTGATTATGGTATAAACCCAGAAAAATTGTTAACATTCAGAAACATGATATATGTTCCCAACCAAAATTCTGTCAAACAATTGTTATTGGATGAATTTCATAGGAAGCCTTATGTTGCTCACTCAGGATACCAGAAACTATTTTCTGCCATCAGGAAATATATTTATGGCCAGGTTTAAGGAAGCATGTTGTGGAATACTTATCAAAATGTTTAGAGTGTCAGCTGATGAAAGTGGAGCATCAACACCCCACTAGTCTATTGCAGCTGTTACCCATTCCTGAGTGGAAATTGGAGACGATCACTCTAGACTTCATCACAGGTTTACCTCGCACTAAGAAACAACATGACTCAATTATGGTGGTAGTGGACAAGTTAATAAAAACTACCAATTCCATACATGTGAAATCCACCTACAAGATTATAGAAATCACAGACATATTCATGAGGGAAATTTTTCGATTACACGGGATACCCAGGGTAGTAATTTCTGACAGGGATGTAAAATTTACATCCACATTTTGGAAAACCCTCGTTGCTCGGTTAGGTACTCATATTCTATTTAGTACTACCTACCATCCATAGACGGATGGCCAAATAGAGCAAGTGAATCAAGTCCTGGAAGACATGTTAAGGATGTTCATAATGCAACAACCGCACAAGTGGGAGGACTACCTCCACCTAGTAGAGTTCGCCTATAATAACAAACATCACAAATCATTGGGAATGAGCCCTTTTGAGGTGTTGTATGGAAGAAAGTGCCAGGTACCCACAACTTGGAATAGTCTAGTTAATAAGTTAGCATTGGGTCTTGATATGTTAGCTAAAATGGAGGCTATAGTTAAAAAGGTCGACCAGAACTTAAAATCCACTCAGGATAGGCAAAATGTTTATGTAGATAAGAAAAGGGCTCATAAAGAATTCTAGTTGGGGGATCGTGTGTATTTGAAAGTCAAACCCCGGAAAAGTACTTTACAGTGGAAGGGTTGCACTAAGCTGGCACCTTGGTACTGTGGACCGTTCCAAATCTTGGAACGAATTGAACTAATGGCATACAAATTAGCACTCTCTAGCCACATCCAAGTCCACAATGTCTTCCATGTCTCCTTGTTAAAAAAATATGTGTACAATTCTCAACATATAATTAATTGGGAAAATATACAGGTAATAAAACAATTGAATAGGTAACATTGAATTATTGTTTTGTACAATTCTGACAACCAATTGTAAATTGTGCAAGTCGAACCGGAGGGAGTGTTTCTAGCAAAACCTCTTTGTATTCTCGATCCAAGAGAAACCACCTTGCGAAAATGAGCCATCACCCAGGTTAAAGTGCAATGGAAGCACTTTGGCCTAGAGTAGGCTACTTGAGAAGAAGGGGAGACTATGTAGAAATCCTATCCAGCATTATTTTCCTAGAAGAACACCATAGACATTGTTCCTCATAAGGCAGAGACGCTGTAACACCCTTTTTTGCACAAGCATTTATTTTTTCTTACCAAGTTTTACGTATTACTTCAAAAAATTTACTTTTCTTCACATAGATTGCTAAAGGATTAAGGCTTGAAAGCCAAAACATCTTGTCACTTTTTTATTAAGGAATTTAAATAGTTTGTTAAAGAACTAAATGAAACAGTTACATAACTCCTTAGACAGTTAGAAACAGTGGCCCATCTTTCCTTCCCAAAAAAAGGAAGAAATGAGAAAGAAGGGGAGACACAAGAAAAGCAAGGACATGCTGCTCAGATTTTTCCTTGAGCTGGGCACAAATAACCAGTGGGAAAATACTATGGTGAACATTTGAACTGCTACGGGACTTGAGGCTGGACTGTAGTCCTAAAGCCCAAGATACCATAATGCATCTGCCTAGTAACTGTCAGGAACATGAAGTGCTTGGAGGGGGACTCTGGACGTAATTTCCATGTCCGTGGATAGGTGTTGAGACCTTCCAAGAATAGAAAGTATCTATATGGTTATAAACAAGCAGAAACAGATAAGTGACAAATTCTGTGTTAATTATTCATTACTAGAAAATCATTACTCTTAATCAAGAACAGATGATTATCAACACAACTAGTATATTCGTTTATTTTCAAGAATAGATATTTAGTAAGTAGATTGTATTGCTTATTATGATTAACTTTTCATGATTAATGCAAGTATTGATACTATCTTATTAAATCTATGGCCAGAAATGTATACTATCAATTTTGTTACTAGTTCTAATATGCTTACTCATATGTTTAGTAAAGTACATAGCTTTAAACAGTTCCAAACTCCCAGAAATGTATGTAATCATGACATAATCGCGAGGATCCGTCCTAGCTCTCAGTCGATTTCAGAAGAAAGGACTGAGATCCAACCGGCCACATAGTAGTGAAGTCTAAAATACTAAACTGAGAATAATAATCTCCAAGCAAAACATTAAAGATTACAAACACTGTTCGAATTATAGTTACAATAACATAGTATGGATATCGTGCAACTGGGTTAAGAACCCTTAATAGCAAAAATGGCCAGACAGAGCGCTGGTGCAAACCCCTCTTACTTAAACCGAAATTAATAATGCCATAGTTATTAACAGTGTCAAACTGAAGAGTTGGCCGAGCTTCGGCATAAGGCCATCAACCAACCCGAATAACTAAGCTAACCAAAATAATTAAAACACTTCTGAAATTAACGAAGGCATAAGGGAAATCTTCAACTTGCAAGCCATCAGAGGGTTTGATGACAGAACCAATTTGAGAACAGAAGACAAAATCCCCTGTTAAGAAGCCTCCCGACTCTGAACTTTGTAAAATCGCATGACAAAAGATTTTACCTGTGATGGAAGATAAGAAGTTAAGCTTATTGAAATCGGGAACAATCTTTGACCAGATTGAAAGTTCATTACTTACCTGTGTAGGAGCCGCACCGAGTAAGAGAAAGTCGAACACTTGGAGGAACCATTCACGAGTTAAGCTTATTGAAAGTTCATTACTTACCTGTGTAGGAGCCGCACCGAGTAAGAGAAAGTCGAACACTTGGAGGAACCATTCACGAGTTAATGTCTCCACGCAGGTAGGAATAAATAAAGGAATCAATGTTCTGTAACTATGAAAATTCTTACCTCTGTGAGAGAGCCGTCCTCTTTCCATTGTGACCCTATTGGAGTGAGTGAAGCAGTAGTTGGAGAACCTATCTGCAGCAGAGGTAAATGGATCAGAGGAATTCATTCGGGTTGTGGACCAATACCAGTGTAATTTCCAGAACCCGGCAGAACGAGGAGGGTCGACGTCGCCATGGATTTCTCCATCAACCCTTGAAAAGTTACAGAGCCGCGTTACACAACAAACATTGCGCCCAAATGAGAAATGTGCATAACAGGAACCTGATGTATGGCATAGGTTTAGCTGGGAGCACCAGAGTCGTTAAACCTACCAACCCCAAGTCCTACGATGAAGAATCCTTAGCAATGAATGCTCTTGGCCTTTCTGGCATGAGCCATCAAAATGGACTATCAAGCAATTAAGGTGGAGCCACATGTGGTAGCTCCACTCTCACTCTACTTCCTCGGTAGTATAATGCCACATTAACAATGCAATTGCCGTCTAGGGTGGATCCATGTGAAGTCTAATAAAGATACGCCAAACAGCCCATAATCCCAAATTTAATTAACCTTTCAACCTTAATCATTAACCTTTAATTGATGTGCGTATTACATTAATGGAATATTGTAATTACAGCATATTACATTAATGGAATATTGTAATTATACTGTGGTTGTATTAATAAATAAAAAATACTGTGATATGTGATGAGAGTTACATTCCTGGCACGTTTACAATCACAAGGCGATTGCGTGCCCGATGAGAGTGGTGAGGTTTATTTCACCACATCTCAGTTGTAAAATGTTTCCCAGAAGCGTTCGGGGAGATAAATACATAAAGTTGTTCCGGATTAACTTCAAACCCATGCTGTCATACATTGTCAAAAGCACCAAACTGACGAAGTTAATATTTGTAATAACTATTAATTTATCAATATTTACAAACTTTGTTTCTCTGATTTTAAAACTGTCACAATGAATGTACACTAGTGTAGTAAATGGCTTATAAATTATGATTTATATCCTCGTAATGTATATCTCAGTCCATGCCATATTTATTTCAAAATTTTATAGCACATATTTATTTTATTGTTAAAATATTTAATTAATAAAATAAAATAAAAAAAATTTAAAATAAATATTATTATTATTATTCACTTTTATTTGTAATTAAAAAAATTATATATTTTTAGCATAATTATTTAGTAGAAGTTTTCATCATTTTTAGTCAATTTTACTTAAAATTAATTAATGACTTTTTAAATGATAAATTTGAATTGTGTAATGTGCACACTCATGCTCTAATTTCCAAAAATATTTTTTAGAATGTTGAATTCGTTTATGTATTCAAAAACTTATACTTATAAAAAATTATATAACTAAATTTCTAAGAGAAAAGGAAAATGTATAATAATTACATTATCACTAATATTTTTAATAAATATAAATAAGAAATATTGTGAAAATAATTTTAATAAATATAAATAAGAATCAAGTTGTCTTTAAATGCAATTTATATAAGTGAGAAATATTTCTTATTGGAGTTGTCTTTATAAACAACTCCAATAAAAATTATTCCTCACTTATACAAGTATAAATAAAATATAAGAATTATTCCTCACCTATATAAGTACAATCTTAGCCTAACTTATAGATGATTGGTCAATTTTTATCAAAATCCTATATATATTTCTAAAAACTTGAGTTTAAATTGTTTAATCTGAGAATCTCCCAAGGGATTTTTTGGGTGTTGAATCCATTTAAGCATTCAAAATGTATTTTAAAAAATAAAAGAAATTGAAATTGTATTGTTAGATTTTAGTGGATTTTGGTGAAAAAACTATTTCATCTATAAATTATACTACATATATATGAAACATAAATTAGAGTGCTTTATTTTAATCTTTATATATATTTAATATCCACATAAACCAAAATTTTGAAAGTATAATATTTTTTTTAATTTTTTATATCATAATTTCATAAGAAAGTTTAATTACATTTAAAAAAAAATTATTTTTATTTGTTAAATTTAAAATTAAAAAAATTATACTAATATATATTAAATTAATAAATTATGTATAATTATTTATTTTTAAACATTACATTAACAATAATTATTATTTTTAGCATCTTTATCTTGAATGTCAGCATCCACATCATCACCATTTTAATTCTCATTGTTAATGTTGTCATTGTCACCACTATTAGCATTATCATCATCATCATCCTTAGTATAGTTATTGCCCTCATTATCAACCTACTCTTGCTCCTTATCATTGACCAAGCATTATCATGGTCATCATTGTTGTGATCATCGTCATCATTGTCATAATCATCATAATCATTATGCATCATTGTTGTCATCATGATCATCATCATTTTCATAATCATCATAGATATCATCATCATTATCATTATTTTTCTCATCATCATCCTGCTATTACATATATCCCTCAAATAGCTCTATCATAATTATGTGATTATCCAAACCCAAAATAATTGTAACTCGATTATTACACATGGAATAATGTTTATCTTTTTCCACCATTTTTATAATATATTTCTCAATAAAGTTTATTTTAGATTAGCTATTCTTGTATTCCATAACATCATTGCATTTATAGTTACAAAAAGATTTAAAAAAATAATTCGTTAAAGAAAAAAAATATGCTCCCATGTTGCATGTTCTTAAGATGTATTTACGTAAAAAATTATTATTAGATTAATCTTAACTCTAGATTTATCAAGCATCGAGAGGGATTAAATTTCTAGAGGTGAAAATCGTTTTTTTAGTGCAAAACTTGAGGAAAGGTCTACACCTTGAGAGATTCGATCACTCTAGTGGCTTGATAGATATGGAGTTAGGATAGATATGGGCTTGTTTAATTCTAACTTTATTTTTTAAAATAATTTGAGCAATTCAACATAACATAACATAACATTACATTATATTACATTAAATTACGTAATGTTTTACAACATGGTTTTCATATTAGGCTCTAGGTGCAACAAATAAATTTCAGTAATAAAGTCGGGAAGTTGGGAAGATAAGAATTATAAAGAACGATTTAGATTCATATTAACTCTAGACTTATCAATTGCCAAGAGGAACCTGTTGTGCCTATCAACAACCCCCCTTTTATTAGTATTAGTAATAACATTAATAAATGGGGACCCTTCCAAAAAATCGAATCTTAGCATTTAATCATGCCTTTCTTGTTTTTAGAATAAAATAAGATGTTAAAGACGAACTTGATAAAACATGGAAATTTACCTTTTCATACTTTAAGCACATAAAACTTCACAGACAATGAGTTTCTATAAAAAGTGTTATAGGATAAAAAGCCTAAGAATGACTTTATAGCGGAAAATTATGAATGTTAAAGAAAACCTTTGAAAGACACGCTTTAAAATATTATTCTAGGATCGAAAAAATAAGTTATGGCATACATCTCTTATAAAAGTCACCCCTTGAAAATGCGATCCGCGAGAATGCGATATCATAAGTCCTATAACCCTATCGCATTGCAATTTCAATATCGCAGCGCTACTTGATGAAACATAAGAAAATATCGTGAAAGGCGATAGCATATCGTAGTAACTCACGTCACAATGGGTTTTAACGAAAACAGGGTTTGCGATATAGCGATCTGCGATATTGTGAAGAAAATCGCAAAATCACTTTTATCACAATTCAAAGGGCTCAGTGTTCTAGGAGAGTACTTCCCGACTTTCGATGTGAGGTTATGAACATTTAAGTTAAGCATAACAGTTCATTAGTGGTCATTTATTAAAAGAATGATTAGGATCAGTGTAAAGGACCATTTGACGCAAGTTGATATCTTTTGATATGATTTAGAATTGAAGACCCTCCGTCACCTTATTTTTGTTCTTCTATTGATTATTTCTGCATTCACTCTCATTTCTATCATAATTTTCTCTCTACTTGCAACTTTCAGGAAGAACACATAGAGCAGAACATACGAAGAAATGGGGAAGAAAGAAAAGACGCTCACTGTTGAAAAGTCATAAATGACCCCATTATTCACAGACACTAACTATAATCGCGATGCAGGAACATTTACATGGGAATCTATGTATCAGTTGTTGGAGGAGGAAAAATTGAGAATAATGGAAGTAACAGTTACAGCAGATGGATGTGACTCTTCTGATGCATCCATAACTGAATTTGCATGCTCATTTCTACACCGCATTGCTGCAAGGCAAAAGATACTCCCCTACACTGACATGGTGAAATGGATTATAGATGACGCAGACATATCTGACATACAATTCAAGATAGCAAGCGAAGAGGTAATAGGGTCATTTACTCTAGAAAATTTGAGGCGTATGTACCACTTACCAGAACCCTAGGCTAGCTACAACAAGCAATTTGTCGAGAAGTTCGCCAAGGAGAATGAAGACTTGGCAAAATGCACAAAGGACTGGTCAAACAATGAGGAAAGACTCAAAAAAGATAAAAACAATATGTACGCCATTGGTTCTCTTTGCTCCCCTTACTGTTTTGCTGTTGCTATGTTATGTAGACTGTTTGGTAAACCAGACACCAACAAATTTTCATCAGAATGGTTACCCCTAGTGGATGCAGCTATCAATGCCACAATAATGAATTGGGTCCAAATCCTGTCAGATAACTTAGCCACTACAATTTTAGAATACAGAAGAAAAAGAAGCGTTGCTTCGAGGGTTTACCCTCCATTTTTTATGAGCACCTATGTTATGGACGATATTTGTTTTGTTTCGAAATTTCCTATTATGGGATGGAAGTGGACGGTTCAAAATCCACTTCCCATTCAAATTTATCACAAAGTCATGTGGGAATCAAGTTTTGTGCCACATTTCTTCAAAATTTGTCACAGAGTTATACTCTCGATCCATAAAAAGATCTACAACAGAGATGCCCCAAGGTTTTCCCAAGAAGCGGAGGTAGATATTCTCTCCATGGCAAGATGGTTTGGGGAAGAATTGTTCACGTATATCAGAGTATTTGGCAACATTGCTTCACCCCATGTGCTCCCTTTTTACGTACCATACAAACTAATGGCTAGGGAGATAGCCTATCAGACCTTCAGCGTAGGGGGAATGAGTAAAGTACTGAAAGATTCCAAGAAGGCCATTTCACCTCAATTTCCTGTAGTATGCGGAGCACTTACATTGCGTGACTTAGGTCATGTTTTCAAAGAAGTTAATAATGTATTATCTTTACAACTACCAAAGTTCCTGGGAAGGCAATATGATCCCTTTGCTGTTGTAAGTAATTTTACTACAATGCTTAAAATAAAAGTATTTTCCCATGAAGAAGATCCCTTTGATGATGTTTTCCTATAGAAAAACACCTTCAAAGAGGTTCAGCATACAACACGAATTCTTTTTGACCAAGAAAGTCTCCAGAATTTTGACAATTACAGAAAACAGAGGTTATCTAAGGTCCCATTGGACCAATTACTCAACGAACCAATAACAGAACCTATTCCCAGTGTCAGCATAAGTGATGATCAAAAGAAAAGTCCAAAACAAGTTCAGAAAGAGAATCAGCAAAAAAGTCTGATAGTCAGTCCCAAGATGAACATAGTAAGGATGAGGAATCAATAAAAGACACTGCTCAGTCTACAGTAGATTCTAATCAATAGACTTCATCAATAAAACAAGCTGAGGCTACAACTCCCCTTACAAAGCATATAGAGCCGCTAGTAATTGATCTAGAAGGGGAATGGGAAAATTTTAATAAGATACTTAACACAGAAGAACAAAACGCGGAGCCACCAACAAATCCAAAAGAGACGACCGCGTAAATGGTAATACAAAGGGCTGTTAACACCCAGGAAACGGAGCACATTCACATTGCTCCCTATCTCAGATTGTACTAAGAATAGAGGAAATTCCTCCTCTAGATGTATTTTACAGCCCTCAATATAAAGCTATCGTTAGAATGCAAAGAAAGAAAAGAAAGTTGGATTCTGTGCTCGCTCCCGAGGATGAACCTCTGGATGTTCTTTAGAAAGATCCCTTTACAGCTCCATCGGCAAATCTCACTAGGTTGTCACAGGTCGCAGGTGCATACGCTTCAACAACTATTGATAAAGCAGCAGAGGTTCAATTACTACTTAAAGAAAAAGAATATAGGATTTTGTTTTTGGAACATCAGTTACAACAAGTCAACATCAACCAACAAGCTAAAACACAGTTGGAAAAACCTCAGCAAGACTTCTAGCAGATGCAATTGGTACATCAAAGTAGTTTAGCTAGTAAAGAAGAACAGTTACAGGGTATGATAGAACTTTATAAAGATGATCCCAAAATTGAAGATTTTATCACATAGGAACTTGGTCTCAATGCCCAGCTCTTACAATAGAAAGAACTACTATGCCAGAAGATTTCGCAATGGAATTCCCATTGCAAAATGAGTGATAATATTACAAATCAAGTCGTAGAATTGCGACTTGAATATGATTCAATTTTAAGAAAGTCTCAGACTTCTTAAACTGGTAGAAATCTGAAGAAGGGAAAAGATCAGACATGCCCAAAATTGATGAATCACACAAAGAGATTATATTTGCGAAATGGGACTCTCAGCTAAAGGAGGCAGAACATGCAATGGAGGATGTGGCGACAGCAACAAACAATGTCATCGAGTGCGTAAATGAAAATCTATACAAGGCTAATTTGGTAGCAAAAACTACCCTTGGCTTTCTCCCAAAAGCACAGCAGCTTCAAGCATAATGGAAACAAGCAGCAAAGGAAAGGGCAGAGGCAATTAAACAGCTAAACAGATTGAATTGGGAAGCATACTAGAAGTACTTGGTGAAACCACATAGCCAATGGATGACCCTAAAGTGCCTGATGACTTCCGCCGAGAAGATAGTGCCAACTCTCACCAACTTCGTATTTGCAGGACAGTTAAAGGCTGAAGTTGGCCAACCAACACTCTTAAAACCAATGTTGGATATTTGTGATCTAAAGAATCAGATGCAGGATTAATCATAGATACATTTTAGTTTTGTTTTTGTTTATTTTTTGCTTAAAATGAGGCAGGTCGTTTGAACCGCCTCATCTATTTTTGTAATATTTATTTTTAGATTTCATAGTGTAGTATTTAAAGCCCCCTCTTGCATTTAGAGAGGGTTCTAGAGTTTTATCAAAAACATTCTTTAGAATGTGCATTTTTCCCCCCCATTGAGGAGGTTTTGATAAAATCAATGGAACGAGATTTATTTTCTATTTGAGTTTAACATCTGCTACTGAAATTGCACTTTTGTACTCTTAGTTGATGTTAAGTGATTTGAAGATAGATTGATATTGCTGCAGCTCATGAGTAGGACGTATTACAAATGGTACTTTTATCTCCTAATCCTTTTTACTTGTGTGTTAAGTAATAAATCATTTTCAGTTATTTATGTGTGAAAGTTTAAATGTTTAGTTATCGTTATTGCACTTCTGTATGGTGATGACTTACTCTTTATGCTGAATATGTGAATGACTCTTTAGTGATATATTTCTCATATTGTTTTAGTTAACCTTTTATAGGAAACAATCATTCTTAAATGGATTCTCTTCTTATTGTGATTGAATGATCTTCACTATCAATCGCTTTTAGAAATCATTTTAGATTGCATACTTAAGCATTACTCCCGGGATAATTTTAAACTTAGATGTTTTCTTTGATTATGATAGATTGCATATGATAGTTAGAAGATAGATTATATTTAGGAAAAGTATTCACCTCTTAAACCCCAAAAAAGAAAAACATCATCCTATTAGCACAAACATCATAAGTAGATTGGGAAACTGGTCCCATCATCCCCAGTCGGAGCCACTATTCCAAACGGAAAATGAGTTGTCTGAAGGTCCAGACCGGGTGGTTATCCCCCTTGTTGGAGTCCCGATTTTTCAAGCCTTCAACAAATTTGGTGCTAAAAGGAGGGCCTGACTGTGAATGGCAAGTAAATCTACATCTTCATGCCATTCTAAGAGTAAAAATCTCTCACCATCACCCTCAACTTCTCGTTCACATTCTAAATCTTCCATCTTTGAACCAGCAGTTGAGAAGAAAAATACAGAGCACATTATTGAAATCCCAAATAAGCCAGATCATTCTTCTTCAGATCCCCCTGAGTTACAAACTTTAATTCATAAGTTACAGGGGATTTCTATATCTCAAGAAGAATATGAGTTATCCCAAGGTAGTGTCACTTCTCATCTAACCCCATCTCAACGACTGACTAGAGCACAAAGCGAAAAGCTAGGAATCCCACCGGTTGAGTTTCCTTTACCGAGTCGTAAGAAAGCTAGGAAAACGCCAGCAGAATCTTAGAGTGAGGTTCTATCATCATTTTCATCTACCATCCCATCTATATCATCACAAGTTCATTCATCCATCCCTCAACTCCAGATCGTGGTTCATACAGGTACAGGAGCAACATCCTCCTCTACCCAATCACTTTCAACTACTCCCACACCCCCTCCTACTCACACTTTGACGATGGCAGGAAATACACCACCAAGACCATGGGCCAATCCAGAGGCTGTAAGAATGCCTGCACCTTTATCTTAGTTACCAGCTCACCTTGAGAAATGGTTGCCCAAATTCAATCCTGACAATGGCCAATTAGCTGAGGAACACATAAACAATTTTATGCTATCTGTTAATTTGAATGGAGTAACAGAAGAGGACGTAGTTGTAAGATTATTCCCCTATACTTTACAAGGAGCAGTATGATCCTAGTATTTTTCTTTACCAGCAGGCTCCATTAATAACTGGGATACATTTCAAGATCAATTTTTAACAAAATTCAGAGATGATAGGTCAACAACAACCTTAATAAATGACCTCTCCAATTTAAAAGCCGAACCAAAGGAACCAATTAAAGATTTCAACTCTCACTTTAATAAATTATTGAACAAAATACCAGCAGCATCTAAACCTAGAAATGAAGTCCAAAGTGAATGGTATATTTCTGCTTTACCTTCAAATTCAGCCATCTTTGTAGATAGAGCTGCCAAGCCGACGTTAGCAGAAAACATGAAAGAGCCAATAGCTGTAGAGAGATGTATCTTAGCTGTAGAAAAAGAAAAACGTTGTAGATGAAAGAAAGTATAAAAAAGTGTCTTTTAGAGATGATTCTAAGAAGAAACAAGCGAAGGACCCATTCGACTTGGAAGCATTGCAAAAGGTTTTGAAGACCATGTCTAATGAAATGGTATATATAAAGAAACAAGTGGAAGAAACCTCTTCCAAGAAACCTTTTATACCCTATAAAAGAAACCCTTCAATTGACCCAAAACCTCCAAATGCTATAACAAATGCTAAATCAGAAGGGGAAGAGGAAGAAGTTTCGAATGAGGAACAGACCGACGATGAAGAAATCATAGAACTACAAGGAATGTGGGATTTCATTCTTCCAAATGAGTAAGATCGAGAAGCATTACCTGTTGCTACTAGAAGTAGAAATAAACTTGACCCTCCACAATCTAGTGCTAAATAGAAAAACCCAACTCCGCCTCCCAAGGATAAAGTAGTAGGCAAGAAATCCTCACCGAAGTCTACTCAGACAAACCTAATTCAATCTGATTCCACATCTTCATCTAAAATGATTATCATCTCAGATGAAATGGAATATAACATTGTTGAAGATATGAAGAAAACCAGAGCAAACATTACTCTTCACAAGCTTAGTAAATTAAAGCATCAACATAAATTACTCTTGAAAGAATTGAAGGCAGTACCTACTACGCTTCTCCCTGCTGCTGTAATTTCACAAGATACTCATGAAATGGGAAAACCTCTTATTGGCATTTCAAATAAAGTCGATCTGACTGATATTTCTCTAATTGGGAGGAGATCCAAATCCCATACCCTGCCATTTCTCCTTACTTTTGAAGTTTTCAACAAAAATCTGCATAACTGTCTAGTCAATTCCAGTGCATCATCTAACATTTTACCTAAGACAGTTTGTGCGAAATTAAATGTTCAACCTCAGAAATCTGCAGTACGAATAGTACAATTAGATCGGTCTCAAGTCGAGGTCATCGGTGAACTTAATCAAGTGACCATAATACTTTCGTCAAACCCTAAGGTATGTCAAGTTATTGATATACTTGTCGCAAACATCCCTGAATTTTATGGACTGATCCTCAGTAGGGATTGGTCAAAAAAGCTTCACAGTTACTTTGCGACCGACTGGTCTCATATGTGGCTCCCCTACAATGGCAAACCTAATCAGATCAAGGTTGAACGAGAAAGACATCAAAAGTATATAGTAATAGAGTTAGAAGGAGAAAACGAGCCATTAGCATATAGCAACAACATTATCAAAAACTATTCTGTTGATTCATTCTTAGGGAATTTCAACGCTCATACTTCACCTTTCTTGGAAAATTCCATTTTATCTCAGATAGAAAATTTCTCTCAAACTGACACTTTTAGATGCATCAATTTTATAGATAAACCTGTAAATAAAAAATTGTTTTGGAAATTATTTTTTGATGGTTCTATATCCAATGATGGAGCAGGAGCAGGTTGTATATTAGTTAGTCCACAAGGAGAGAAAACCATGATAGCATGTAGGCTTGAGTTCGATTGCACAAACAATACCGCTAAATATGAAGCATTAGTTCAAGGGTTATGCAAAGCAATCAGGCTCAATATCAAATATTTGCAAGTATTTGGAGACTCCGAGATTGTTATTAAATAGGTAAGAAATACTATACATTGTCTGTCGGGACACTTGAAACACTATCAATCTTTAGTACAAGACCTGACTTCACACTTTATAGCATTTAATATTTCATCCATTCCCAGACTCCAAAATGCGAGTGCTGATCTCCTTGCTAATGTAGCTTCCAAGCTTATTCCATCAGAGGACTATAGCCCAGACAGATTCTCAATTGAATTAATCTTTATATCCTCTATTTCTGATAACATCACCGATTGGAGAGTTTTCAACAATGACCCTGATAGTTTTCTGACTTCAGAAGGCTCTTACAATAATTAGATAATTTATGAAGACCAACATGACAAACAAATGGAACAAGAAAACAAAAATAACACTATACCAAAATCCGTAGTCAAGTTATAGGACCTATATGACTTAAAGGACAAATTTAAACAATCCACCATTTCAAAACTTCAGAGTTCAACTCTGAGATATGAATTAGTGAATCTGGGGACAAACATAAAACCACAAAACATCAACCTAGGTCTTGGCCTAACATCTGAGGAAAAATCAGATTTCATTCGATTATTGAAACAATACAAGAGTGTCTTTTCCTGGAATTACGATGATCTTAAAACCAACGACACTTCAATTATACAACATACAATCCCGGTGATGTCTGATGAAAAGCATGTTCAGCATAAATTAAGAAAAATACATCCTAGTTTGGAAAGCCAAATTAAATCTCAGTTGAACAAATTATTAAAAGCCAAGATAATTTTTCCTGTCAGACATTCCAGATGGGTCTCTAACCTAGTCCCAGTCAGAAAGAAAAATGGAGATATTCGGATTTGTATTGACTTTCAAAACCTCAATAAAGTTTGCCAAAAGGATAATTTTCCACTGCTCCCTATTGAACAGATATTACAATCAGTCACAAGGTCTGAATTAATGTCCTTTTTAGATGGCTTTTCAAGGTATAATCAAATCTTGGTCCACCCCGTTGATCAATTAAAAACTACATTTAGAACCAAATGGGGCACTTATGCGTATCACAAGATGCCATTTGGGCTAATCAATTTCAGTGCCACATTTCAAAGAGCCATGGACATTGCGTTTAAAGGATTAGTAAACAAGTCAGTGGTGATATACTTAAATGACATAACGGTATATTCTAAAAAAGTAGTAATCATCTTAGAGACTTAAAACAAATCTTTCAAATTTGTCAAAAATATGGAATTTCACTTAACCCAAAGAAATATTTTTTTGCTTAAAGTGAAGGAAAACTTCTTGGATTCATAGTATCCAAATCAGGTATCCATATTGACCCAGATAGGATTAAGGAAATTTCTGAAATATCTTTACCCCATAATAAAAAAGCAACGCAGTCTTTCCTTGGTCATATCAATTTTTTGAAAATATTCGTCCTTGACTTCTTAAGAATTGTGGCACCTCTCTAAGCCATGATAAAGAAAAACTCTCTTCAAATGGGGTCATGTAGAACATGAAGCATTTAGCTTGATAAAACAAGCAATTATAAATGCCCCATCTCTAGCAACTCCAAATTTTTCTAATCCTTTCACTCTATATACATTCGCCTCCGAGAAATCATATGCTACCATACTCACACAAGCGAATCAAGATAAAGTTGAAGCCCCAATTTCTTTCTTCAGATCAAATTTGCAAGGACCAGAATTAAATTACTATGATATTGAGAAAAAGGCTTATGTTGATTTCAAAGCGATTAAATGTCCCTCCTTCTCAAGACTCACACCAAAATAATAGTACCTTTTCCGGCGGTAAGAAATATTTTGGTACAAAAGGATGTGGGCGAAAAGAGGGCAAATTGGGTCACAGCCCTGCAAGAATATGACGCTGAGATTAAACCAGCAAATATTGTAAAAGGTCAAGGTCTTTGTAGGATATTGGCAGGAGCATCGCACATATTAGAAATGCAATCTCCAGATAGTGAAGTACAAGTGTATGAGGTAAGCCTAAACGACTCTAAATCAAGGTATGCTGATATCATGTTCTATTTAAATAATGGATACGCTCCTCCACATTTGAATCACACAAAGAAAAGGGCCCTGAGGTTAAAAGCTAAGCAATATCAAATTATCAATGATATACTCTTTAGAATGAATTATGATTCTATTCTCCTTAGATGCCTTGAGAAATCTGAAGCAGAAAAAGTAATGCAGGAACTTCATGACAGGCCAGCAAGCGGACACTATGCAGGAGATGCAACAACACACAAAATCTTGTGCACTGGCTACTACTGGCCAACTCTATTTAAAGATGCACATAGCTATGTAAGAAGATGTCAAATTTGCCAAATTGCTGCTAGAAGATAGAAGAAGCCATCATTGCCATTACAGCCCGTTAACATCGATCAACCATTTGAACAATGGGGATTAGATATAATAGGTGAGATCGTTCCTCATTCTTCTAAACAACATAAATACATCCTTACATCTATCGACTACTTTACCAAATGGGTAGAAGTGGTTCCACTCAAAATAGCCAACTCTAAGAATATCATCGAATTTATAGATCAATTCATAATCACCAGGTTTGGCTTACCTTCTACTTTAATGTTTGATAATGCATACTATTTCTCAGGTAATGCCATGACAGAATTTTCTCTCAAAAGAGGTTTTAAACTCAAATATTCTGCTAATTATTATCCACAAGGGAATGGATTAGCCGAATCAACAAACAAAAACCTTATTAGAATTATCAAATGGACCATTGATCAAAATCAAAGAAATTGGCATAAGTATTTAATGAATGCTCTTTGGGCAGATATGATAACTCAGAAAACCTCCATTGGCACTTCTCCTTTTAATTTAGTTTATGGGAAAGAAGTGGCCTTACCAACAATTCTAGCTATTCCTTCTCTAGCCTTAGCTCAATTCATTGAAGAAAACCCTTCCTTATCAATGCAATTAAGACAATTGCATATCCTTAAACTTGAAGAGGAACGAGAAAAGGCCAGAATTACCCACATGCATCATCAACAATTAGTGAAAGCTTCTTTTGATTCACACTCAGTGTCTAGAAGATATTTTCAACTTGGAGACTTAGTATTAAAATGGGATAAAGCCCATGAAGAGAAAGGCAAGCATACTAAATTCCAACGGATGTGGCTTGGACCATTCCAGATTGTCGAACTCATTGGTCCATCAACTTTCATGTTACAAGATTTAGCAGTAAAAAGGGAATGTTTACCTATTAATTGACAGATCCTTAAGAAATATTTTCCATAGAAGATTATCTCTTCTATTTTTTTCTGTAAATTATATTTCTAGTTAAAGTTTTCTTTTGATAATAAAACAGGTTGAGAATGTTCACTTCTGGTTTTCATGAAAAGAATAGTGTCTCATTTCAAATTTTATTTTTCACTTGTATAAATGGGAATGGTTATGAAAATTAATCTTCATTTATGAAACATATGGGTAAGTGTTGTTATTTCGAAAATTTTTCTTACTCTTCTATTTCAACTGTCTAAGTTTCGGTTAGAATTAACCTTAGGAAGAAGTTTTCCTTACATCGGTCACAAACGGTATCAATAAAAAAACAATAAACTCTCTTTGGAAAAACTATTTTTAAACTCTACAATTATCGTCCAGGAGAATTCTTAAGGAACCAGTGACTTACTCCACTCAAGGAATTTGCAAGATTCAAGGAGTAATTCAATTATACACTTTAAAACTTAAAGAATAACAGGTCTCATCAAGAGCCAACTTATCATGATCATAAAGATTATAACTAACTAACATTGCCATACTGAATATCAAAACAGGGTAATGGCTGGAGATTGTTCAATCAAAAGACAAGGGGTCTCATCATGAGTCAACTTGTTCAATTAAGTTATAAATCAAGTCAATGGCACTATCAAATTTGGCCACCAAACCAAGACATTATTCTTTAAGAATTAAAAGAGAAATAAGAAAAGAAAAAAGCAATAAGTGTATATGAGAATTTATCTTTGAAAATTGCATGCTTCTCAAGTTGGACACTGGATCATTGCTGGGTAACAAGTAACCCTGTCAAGGCTATGAACGCTTGTTGGTAGCAGAGGCTCTACCGACGACAAATGAGTACACCAAAACTGATCTAAAGAGATGTTTTTGCTTTTATCTTCACAACCAAGTAATGATTGATGTGAGTAAAATGACCGACTCTAGGGAGAATATAATCAGAAGAAATATAGTTAGAACAAGATGTTGTTATTAATAAATAGCACTATTTTCCTAATATTTCGTACAATGAAGTTTCATTTTCAAAACCATTTCTATTTTGGAAGCTTTAGAAAATTCAAAAAGACATCAGAGATAACTAGTTCTTCCAAGTGAATCGTCAATTGTTGTGCCTATCAACAACCCCCCTTTTATTAGTATTAGTAATAACATTAATAAATGGGGACCCTTCCAAAGAATCAAATCTTAGCATTTAATCATGCCTTTCTTGTTTTTAGAATAAAATAAGATGTCAAAGTGGAACTTGCTAAAACATGGACATTTACCTTTTCATACTTTAAGCACATAAAACTTCACAAACAACGAGTTTCTATAAAAAGCGCTATATGATAAAAAGCCTAAGAATGACTTTATAGCGGAAAATCGTGAATATTAAAGAAAACTTTTGAAAAGACCCGCTTTAAAAGATTATTCTCGCATCACAAAAACAAGTTATGGCAGACATCCCTTATAAAAGTTACCCCTTGAAAATGTGATCCACGATAATGTGAGATCATAAATCCTATAACCCTATCGCATCGCAATTTCAATATCGCAGTGCTACTTGATGAAACATAAGCAATTATCGCAAAATGTGATAGAATCTTGCAAATCGCAATAACTCACGTCGCAATGGGTTTTAACGAAAACAGGTTTTACGATATAGCGATCTACGATATTGCGAAGCAAATCGCAAAATCGCTTTTATCAAAATTCAAAGGGCTCAATGTTCTATGAGAGTACTTCCCGACTTTCGATGTGAAATTATGAACATTAAAGTTAAGCGTAATGGTTCATTAGTGGCCATTTATTAAAAGAACGATTAGGATCAGTGTAAAGGACCATTTGACGCAAGCTGATATATTTTGATATGATTTAGAATTAAAGACCCTCCGTCACCTTATTTTCATTCTTCTATTGATTATTTTTGCATTCGCTCTCATTTTTATCATAATTTTCTTTCTGCTTGTAACTTTCAGGAAGAACACACAGAGAAAAACATACGAAGAAATGGGGAAGAAAGTAAAGACGCCCACTGCTGAAAAGTCATAAATGACCCCATTATTCATAGACACTACCTATAATCGGGATGCAAGAACATCTACGTGGGAATCTATTTATCAGTTGTTGGAGGAGGAAAAACTGAGAATTATGGAAGTAACAGTTACAGCGTATGGACACGACTCTTCTGATGCATCCATAACTGAACTTGCATGCTCATTTCTACACCACATTGCTGCAAGGCCAAAGATGCTCCCCTACACTGACATGGTGAAATGGATTATAGATGACGCAGACATATCTGACAGACAATTCAAGGCCGCAAGCGAAGAGGTAATAGGGTCATTTACTCCAGACAATTTGAGGCGTATGTACCACTTACCAGAACCCCAGGCCAACTACAACAAGCAATTTGTCAAGATGTTCACCAACGAGAATGAAGACTTGGAAGAATGCACAAAGCACTGGTCAAACAATGAGGAAAGACTCAAAAAAGATAAAAATGGTATGTACGCCACTAGTTCTCTTTGGTCCCCTTACTGTTTTACCGTTGCTATGTTATGTAGATTGTTTGGTAAACCAGACACCAACAAATTTTCATTAGAATGGTTACCCCTAGTGGATGGGGCTATCAATGCCACAATAATGAATTGGGCCCAAATCCTGTTAGATAATTTAGCCACTGCAATTTTAGAATACAGAAGAAAAAGGAGCGTTGCTTCGAGGGTTTACCCTCCATTTTTTATGAGCGCCTGTGTTATGGACGCTATTTGTTTTGTTTCCAAATTTCCTGTTATGGAATGGAAGTGGACAGTTCAAAATCCACTTCCCATTCAAATTTATCACAAAGTCATGTGGGAATCAAGTTTTGTGCCACATTTCTTCAGAATTTGTCACAGAGTTATACTCCCGATTCATAAAAAGATCTACAATAGAGATGCCCCAAGGTTTTCCCAAGAAGTGGAGGTAGATATTCTCTCTGTGGCAAGATGGTTTGGGGAAGAATTATTCACGTATATCAGAGTATTTGACAACATTGCTTCACCCCATGTGCTACCTTTTTACGTCCCATACAAACTGATGGCTAGGGAGATAGCCTATACACCTGCAACATAGGGGGAATGAGTAAAGTACTGAAAGTTTCCAAGAAGGCCATTTGGCCTCAATTTCCTGTAGTATGTGGAGCATTTGCATTCCATGACTTAGGTAATGCTTTCAAAGAAGTTAATAATGTATTATCTTTACAACTACCAAAGTTCCCAAGAAGGCAATATGGTCCCTTTGGTGTTGTAAGTAATTTTACTACAATGGTTAAAATAAAAGTATTTTCCCATGAAGAAGATCCCTTGGATGATGTTTTCCTACATAAAAACACCTTCAAAGAGGTTTAGCATACAGTACGAATTCTTTTTTACCAAGAAAGCCTCCATAATTTTGACAATTACAGAGAATACAGGTTATCTAAGGTCCCATTGGACCAATTACTCATCGAACCAATAAGAGAACCTACTCCCACCATTAGCATAAGTGATGATTCAAAAGAAAAGTCCAAAACAAGTTTAGAAAGAGAATCAGCAGAAAAGTCTGATAATCAGTCCCATGATGAACATAGTAAGGATGAGGAATCAATAAAAGACACAGCTCAGTCTACAGTAGAGTCTGATCAGCAGACTTCATCAATAAAACAAGTTGAGGCTTCAACTCCCCTTACAAAGCAAATAGAGCCGCTAGTAATTGATCTAGAAGGGGAATGAGAAAATTTTAATAAGATACTTAACATTGAAGAGAAAATCACAGAGCCACCAACAAATCCAAAAGAGACGACCATAGAAATGGTAATAGAAAGGGTTGTTAACACTCAGGAAACGGAGCACATTCCCATTGCTCCCTCATCTGAGATTGTACTAAGAATAGAGGAAATTCCTCCTCTAGATGTATTCTACAGCCCTCAACATAAAGTTGTCGTCAGAAGGCAAAGAAAGAAAAGAAAGTTGGATTCTATGCTCACTCCCGAGGATGAACCTCTAGATGTTCTTTGGAAAGATCCCTCTACAGATCCATCGACAAATCTCACTAGGCTCTCACAGGTCGCAGGTGCATACGCTTCAACAAATATTGATAAAGCAGCAGAGGTTCAATTACTACTCAAAGAAAAAGAAGATAGGATTTTGTTTTTGGAACAACAGTTACAGCAAGTCAGCATCAACCAACAAGCCGAAACATAGTTGGAAAAACTTCAGCAAGACTTCCAGTAGATGCAGTTGGCACATCAAAGCAGTTTAGCTAGTAAAGAAGAACAGTTACAGGGTATGATAAAACTGCATAAAGATGATCCCAAAATTGAAGAGTTTATCACAGAGGCACTTGGTCTCAATGCCCAGCTCTTGCAACAGAAAGAACTACTATGCTAGAAGATTTCGCAATGGAATTCTCATTGTGAAATGAGTGATAATATTACAAATCAAGTCATAGAATTGCGACTTGAATATGATTCAATTTTTAAGAAAGTCTCAAACTTCTTAAACTGGCAGAAATCCAAAGAAGAGAAAAGAGAAAACATGCCCAAAATTGTTGAATCGTACAAAAAGATTTTATTTGTGAAATGGGACTCTCGGCTAATGGAGACAGAACAAGCAATGGAGGATGTGGCGGCAATAGTAAACAATGTCATCGAGTGCGTAAATGAAAATCTACATAAGGATAATTTGGTAGAATAAAATACCCCTGGCTTTCTCCCAAAATCACAGCAACTTCAAGCAGAATGGAAACAAGCAGCAGAGGAAAGGGCAGAGAGAATTAAACAGGTAAACAGATTGAACTAGCAAGCATACTGGTAGTACCTGGTGAAAACCACATAGCCAATGGATGACCCTGAAGTGCCTGATGACTTCCGCCAAGAAGATAGTGCCAACTCTCACCAACGCCATATTTGCAGGACAGTTAAAGGCTGAAATCGACCAACCGACACTCTTAAAACCAATGTTGGATGTTTGTGATCTAAAGAATCAGATGCAAGATTAATCATAGATACATTTTAGTTTTGTTTTTGTTTATTTTTTTCTTAAAATGAGGTAGGTCATTTAAACCGCCTCATCTATTTTTGTAATATTTATTTTTAGATTTCATAGAGTAGTATTTAAACCCCTCTCATGCATTTAGAGAGGGGTCCAGAGTTTTATCAAAAACATTATTCAAAACGTGCATTTTTGCCCCCCACTGAGAAGGTTTTGATAAAGTCAATGGAACGAGATTTATTTTCTATTTGAGTTTAACATCTGCTACTGAAATTTCACTTTTGTACTCTTAGTTGATGTTAAGTGATTTGAAGATAGATCGATATTGCCGCAGCTCATGAGTAGGACATATTACAAATGATACTTTTATCTCCTAATGTTTTTTACTTGTGTCAAGCAATAAATCATTTTCAGTTATTTATGTGTGAAAGTTTAAATGTTTAGTTATCATTATTGCACTTCTGTATGGTGATGACTTACTCTTTATGCTGAATATGTGAATGACTCTTTATGCGATATATTTCTCATATTGTTTTAGTTAACTTTTTATATGAAACAATCATTCTTAAATGGATTCTCTTCTTAATGTGATTGAATGATCTTCATTATCAGTCGCTTTTAGAAATCATTTTAGATCGCATACTTAAACATTACTCCCAGGATAGTTTTAAACTTAGATGCTTTCTTTGATTATGATAGATTGCATATGATAGTTAGAAGATATATTAGATTTAGGACAAGTATTCACCTCATAAACCCCAAAAAAGAAAAACATCATCCCATTAGCACAAACATCATAAATAGATTGGGAAATTGGTCTCATCATCCCCAGTCGGAGACACTATTCCAAATGGAAAAGGAGTTGTCTTAAGGTCCGGACCAAGTGATTATCCCCCTTGTTGGAGTCCCGATTTTTTGAGCCTTCAACAAAACCAAAGAAGGAGCAATTTTTTTTTATTGCAAAACTTAAGAAAATTGTTTGCACCTTAAGAGATTTCATCGCTAGTTTGATTTTAATTTTTTAAATAATTTTACCAATTCGAGATAATATAACATTACATTACATTACATAATGTTTTACAACATGATTCTCATATTAAACTCTAGGCTTAACAAATAAATTTCAATAATAAAGTGAGGAAGATAATTTTTTATTTTTTTTATAAGAATGAGTTAATTTCAAAAAACTTATTTTGTAATAAAAATTAGTAAAGTATATAACTTTTATTGTGCTAAGAAATTGTTAGAACTACATTTTAATATGAGAAAGAAGTTGAAATCTATATATATATATATATATATATATATATATATATATATATATATATATATATATATAGATAGATATATATATAGATATATAGATATAAATAATAATAATAATAATAATAATAATAATAATAATAGTAATAATAAAATATTATGGTTTTAAAGAAGATAAGTGTTTTCAAAGGATGGCGACCACTCCAAACAAGGGTTACGGTTAATCGTTGCCCCTGCTCCTCTGTAACCGCCAGATCCTTGCAGACTTGCTGTCATTCTCCGCTACCTGCTGACTATCCTCCGTGCCTCCTGTTTTCAATGTCTTTATCAAGTATCTCCAGGCCTGCTGCATCATGGATGATATGGAATTAGAGGAGGTGGATTATTCCACCGACCCTAACCCCAATATCCCCATATTTCGAAGCCCTAACCCTATGTTGGCTATATCTGCTCACCGGGAATCGTCTATTATATTTTGCTTCGTCTCTCCTCCCATCATGACCTTGCCCAGATCATCTTGTTCCAGCCTCCCCTTGCCTCCCTCTCCATTGACTCCCCTGAGCTTGAATGCCCTCTTCTCTCATCGGCAACCCTCCATCTGCTTGCTAGTTGTTATCCATCATCCCCACCCTTCGAACCTTTGCCTTCAGAGGACCTATTGCACTCCCCGTCATTTGCACCTGCATCTGGGATCGACCGAGCCGTCGTGCCCAATAAAATCTTATCTGAGCCTGGTATCCCCTCCTCCACTACAACAACATCTTCCTCCTCAATCCCATCTAATTGTTTTGAGACCCCGGTCAACAAGGTCTAGCACCCTGCGCAGAATCACTAGGAGAATCAGGGCTCTCCAGACCCTCTACAAGACCACCCGACTACGCCGAGATCAGGCAAGCAGAAGATTAAGTGTGTGAAGGCCTCGGGAAAGGACCTCACCCTCAAATTTGGGGAAGGTTTGAACATGGGAGAGGTTGTCAATATGGCTGGTAAGATTCTGGTCGGTAGGGTTTAGGGTCGTGCCTACTCCGCGGCACGACTTAGCCTCTAGGTCAAGGAGATTTGGGGCAACATATTCAAAGATCTTTCGGAAGTGCATACCCTACCCCGCGGTTGTGTTGAAAAGTGTGCAACAAGAAATGCTAAATTTAGGAAGTGCTAAAAATAGCACTTCTAAAAATAGCAGTTTGGCCACCTTGGGTGAGAGGTGAAACTGCTAAAAATAACAGCTTCTAAAAATAGCATTTCTGGGTCCTTCCTATTTATAGTAGTCCCTGGTCTATCTATAGGAAGTAAATTCAAATTTGGTCTTACCAGCAGTTTGGAATATTAATTAATTAATTCTCCATGAGTTAATTAGTTAAGGAAAAGCAAACTTGAAGTCTTTGTGAGAACATGTAATTATTTATCCACTGATTGGGGAATGTGTCCTTGATTTGCTCCACTGATTGAGGAATTAAGGATGAGTTCTATATTGAGAGGATCAATTGACTTACTTTAACTTAGTCAAGTTCAGTTAGATTAATTTAACAAGTTGTTAAATTAATGAGATACCGTTTTCTAATGCTTGCATGCATGTGACAACTGTTATTTTCAGATAACTGTGTATTCTATCATGGATAACTGATGCATGTCAGTTTTGTCAGAGACCTAGTTGAGATCAGATGTGGGACAATGTATTATTAGATGCTAGGATATTCTAGTATGTATTCCTTGCATGGGAAAGGAAGCTTCTTCCTTCTATGACTGCGTAGTTGGACCTGAGGTGACAGCAGGTATGATCAGGCCAATTTACATGTGTTTTGTAATTGGACCCCAATCAAAACTGCACAAGGAAACAGGAGCTTGGACCTGAGGTGCAGCCTTTATATAGAGGGCTAGGTAGTCCATGAGCTTTATCATCAGAGTACAGAGACAGCAGGATAGCTTTTGAGCTGATTCCTTTTGTATGTTGTTGAGGATTTCCACTTGATTGATAATACAAAGATGGGGTTTTAGGCTGGTGTTTTTCCCAGATAAATTCTTCTGTGTTATGTGTGATTGATTCCTTCTTATCAGTTATATGTGTTCATGCTTGATGTTTCTCATGGTTGATTAGCTTCTACAAAGTTTATGGTAGATGTAGATCTAGTATTATGCTTTAGTACATTGCATATATCAGTTTGATCTGCAGGTAAAATTTCTACATGATATCAGTGAGCTAGCTGATTTGTAAGGAAAATTCTACATGGTATCGGAGCACAAGTGATCAAGGAAGAATAGTATATAAGAAGGAATTCGAGGTTTATTATTCGAGATAAGATCTCAAGTTCTTATCACATCTATTTCACTGATGTCATTCTATGGTTTGAGGCTTGAGTATGCCCTTGATGGTAGCTCAAACTATATAGCTTGGAAGGATCGCATGGAAGCAGTATTGGAAGATAATGGCCTTAAGGACTTCATTGATCAAGAAGTCCCTAAGCCTACTGATGCTACTCAACTGGTGAAATGGAAAATTGTGGCTAGAGCTAGGAGAATTCTCTTGGAGGGAGTGCGAGATCACATTATCTTGAGCCTCCATGGGAAGGAGACTCCATTTTCAATGTGGAAAATAGTGAAAGATTTATATCAGAATAGCAGTGATCAGAGGAAGCTGGCACTGAAGGAAAAACTTTGAAAGATCAAGTGTGAAAAGGATGAGACGATCTCTATGTATCTAACCAAGCTCATCACATGCAAGGATGAGCTTGCAAGTGTAGGGGTCGTGACAGCTGATGATGATATAGTGAGTCTAGCACTCCTTCGCATTCCTAAGAGCTGGCATAGCTACCAGGACTCAGTTAATGGAAGGGAGAAACCGCCAGATTAGGAACGACTATGGTCATATTTGATGCAGGAGGAGATCATATGGAGCACTAGAGACGGTTCTTCATCCATGGAGGATGAGGAGAACTGTGCCTTAGCAAGTAAGGAAAAGAAGGGGAAGGAGAAGGTTGACAAATCAAAAGTGCGATGCTTTCGTTGTCATGAGGTGGTCCACTATGCTACAAATTGTCCACAGAGGAAATCCAAGAAGGGATCTGGGGAAGGATCTAAAGGTGAGGCACTTGCTTCACAGTTTGAGTTGGATTTCACACTCTTCGCATGCATGGTTTCATCCATGGTGGGAAGTGGTTGGTTTCTTAACAGTGGAGATTCTTTTCACATGATCGATGACAAGAGTTTGTTCAGTACTTTAGAGGAGAAAGATCTCCAGATACTCATAGCGATGGGTAATGATGAGAAGTATAGTGTCTCAGGTGTAGGCATGGTTATTTTTCAGAGGGAGCATGGAGCTCGCCCTACCTTAACTGATGTCAACTATGTACCAGGACTGAAGAGAAACTTGGAATCGGTCACGATGCTAGAAGACAGAGGCTATGATGTAGTCTTTAGTAAGGGAAAGGTTTTCCTTAGACACATCATCACTAGACAAGTCAAGCAGATTGGTTCACGGGTCAAGAACTTGTATGCTCTTGAGGTTCAAGATGCATGCAAAGCCTTGAGAAGCAAGGCAACTGATGGAGACTTGGTGGTTGAGAGGGAGGGTATATTACCTCTCAACATGCAGCACCAGAATAAGTCTCAGACGATTGTGGAGGAGCCACGATTGGTGCAGCAACTTCAGGAGGTTATGGAGCAGCCACAACAGGGGAAGCTGAGTGGAGATCGAGTAGAGACATCTACTCGTGCAGATACCTCCAGTAGGGGAAAACTTCCAGCCAGGTGGGCAGAGGGATCACATGCAGCCATACCTCCAGGTAGGAGGTGGGGAGATATAGAGTGATCATCCCAAGGATGAGGGGCAAGATCCTTGAGGTACCCAACCTCTTGGATGAGACCTTGCTATGGGAGCCCCGATGTGGAGTAGCATGAACTGACTAATTGGGTTGAGATAGATGCGGATGGAGCGGCAAGGAGAGATATAGTGCAAGGAATCCCAGGATAGCATAGAGCATGTAGGTTGCAGCAATGCGAGAGGCACAAGTGTGTTGCACAGTGCAGGGTAACACAGAGAAGGGTGCAATGGTGCGAGATGCATGGAGATGTTGCAGTAGCGTAGAGGTCAGAGAGGGAGCACTTTTTAGTAGCAGGTAGAGCTTCAGCATTAGATTATGTTTCTAGCCCAACAAAGAGTTCAATTGGGAATATTTTTGTTTCGAGTGTAGCTGGAGTAACCGCACTTGGTAGATGTGTTGCATGCATAACATTCTAGAGTTACAGGATCGGGTTCGAGAGGAAGCCTTTCTTGTTGAGAGAGAGCGTTGAAAAGTGTGCAACAAGAAATGCTAAATTTAGGAAGTGCTAAAAATTGCACTTCTAAAAATAGCAGTTTGGCCACCTTGGGTGAGAGGTGAAACTGCTAAAAATAGCATTTCTGGGTCCCTTCCTATTTATAGCAGTCCCTGGTCTATCTATAGGAAGTAAATTTGAATTTGGTCTTACCAGCAGTTTGGAATATTAATTAATTAATTCTCCATGAGTTAATAAGTTAAGGAAAAGCAAACTTGAAAACTTTGTGAGACATGCAATTATTTCTCCACTGATTGGGGAATGTGTCCTTGATTTGCTCCACTAATTGAGGAATTAAGGATGAGTTCTATATTGAGAGGATCAATTGACGTAGTTTAACTTAGTCAAGTTTAGTTAGATTAATTTAACGAGTTGTTAAATTAATGAGATACAGTTTATTGATGCTTTCATGCATGTGACAATTGTTATTTTCAGATAACTGTGTATTCACTCATGGATAACTGATGCATGTCAGTTTTGTCAAAGACTCAGTTGAGATCAGATGTGGGACAGTGTACTATCAGATGCTAGGGTATTTCTAGTAAGTATTCCTTGCATGGGGAAGGAAGCTTCTTCCTTCTATGACTGCGTAGTTGGACTTGAGATGACAGCAAGTATGATCAGGCCAATTTACATGTGTTTTGTAATTGGATCCCAATCAAAACTGCACAAGGAAATAGGAGCTTGGACCTGAGGTGAAACCTTTATATATAGGGCTGGGTAGTCCATGAGCTTTATCATCAGAGTACAGAGAGAGAAGGATAGCTTTTGAGCTGATTCTTTTTGCATGTTGTTGAGGATTTCCACTTGATTGATAATACAAAGATGGGGTTTTAGGCTGGTGCTTTTCTCGGATAAATTCTTCTGTGTTATGTGTGATTGATTCCTTCTTATCAGTTATATGTGTTCATGCTTGATGTTGGTCATGGTCGATAAGCTTCCGCAAAGTTTGTGGTAAATGTAGATCTAGTATTATGCTTTAGTACATTGCATATATCAGTTTGATTTGCAGGTGAAATTTCTACATGATATCAGTGAGCTAGTTGATTTGTAGAGAAAATTCTACAGGCTGGTTTGTGCTCCATTTCCTAAAAGAGGAATACACCAACTGGGCACTTGCTAGATATTGGAACATTGAAATGACCCTGGTCATGTTGAAGCGATGGAGCCCGCTTTTTGACCCTGAAAGAGAACAAATTAGGGTTGGACCATTATGGGTTAGAATGCCTAGACTCCCACTGTAGCATTGGTCTGAGGATGTGTTTGTCCATATCGGGAATGCGCTGTGTTATGTAACCAGCTCAAGAAAAGATAGAAGAGATAGATCAACGCCTTAGAATTTAGCCTCTTCGAGGGGGCAACCTCCTTTACATTACATAAATGAACAATTCTTCGATGATACAAATGACAAAACCTCCTTTCTATATATAGGAGTCTAAGGAGTCACACTATAATCCAGCCAACCTAACAATAATAATATAAAGCCACAAAAATAACAATAGAGGGATTCTATGGGGCACAAAAATAACAATATGGGGTAATAGGGGCACAACAATATAAATAAGGGGTATAACTACAATAGTAATGGGATAATCACTAGTATTATAGGGACCCAACATGCCCCTCTCCTTCAAAAAAGTGTTGTCCCCAACGCTTAAGTAGTTCTGGATACTTCTACATAAAATTCTCATCCTCCCATGTGGAATCTTCAGCGGATAAGTTCTTCCACTTGATAAGATACTCTGAAATTGATCGATTTCGTAGCTGTCGAGTTCTTGTTTCTGTGACTGCTTCCAGTTCCAATATAATTTTTCCTTCCTCGTCAAGTTCTGGCAATATTGTTTGAATTGGGAGCTTGTCGCCTATAACCTTCTTTAAACATGAAACATGGAAAACTGGGTGCAATCGAGAAGCTGCAGGAAGCTCCAATTTGTATGCCATAGTACCAATATTTTGCAACACCTTGTACGGACCATAATACTTTGGTGATAATTTATTATCCTTCTTAGCTTGCTTTAGGGACATTTGCTTATATGGTTGTAGCCGTAGGAATACCCAATCACCTACATCAAAACTTCTTTCACTGCGATGTTGATCTACCTGTTGTTTCATTCTATTTTGTGCCAACACGAGGTTATCCTTTAAGAGTTGGAGGACTTGTTGTTGATGTTCGATGTGATGTTCCACTGCTTGAACCTTAGAATTTTCTCTTAAATATGATGTGATGGATGGTGGTTGATACCCATAAAGTGCCATAAATGGGGTCATTTTTGTTGCTGTATGGAAGGAAGTTTTATACCACCATTCAGCCAGAGGCAACCATTTGACCCATTGTGTCTGTTTATCATATACAAAGCAACGAAGATATCCTTCCAAACATTTGTTTACTATCTCAGTTTGCCCATCAGATTGAGGATGATAAGATGAGCTATGAGCTAACTGAGTACGAAGACAAGAAAATAATTCTATCCAAAAAATTCCAGTGAAAATGGGATCTCTGTCACTTACAATAATCTTTGGGTTTCCATGTAGCTTTTGAACTGTTTCCATAAATGCAGTAGAAACTGTACTGGCTTTAAATGGATGTGATAATGCACAAAAGTGTGCATACTTGGTAAGTCTATCAACTACCACCATGATGACACTCTTTCCCTCAGACTTGGGTAAACCTGTAATAAAATCCATTGAAACCTCCTCCCAACGTTGGCTTGGAATGGATAAAGGTTGTAATAGACCCGGTGTCTTAATTGTTTCAACTTTATTTTGTTGGCAAACCAAACATTCCGCCACAAAATTTTGAATATCTGATTTAAGGCCATCCCAAAAAAATTCCTTCTTAACCCTGTGGTAAGTTTTTAAAAATCCTGAGTGCCCTCCTAAGGGAGAAGTGTGCAATTCCATAAGAATCTTTTGTTTTAGCTGGGAATTCTTACAGAGGTATAAGCGATCTTTGTACCATAACGAATCATTTTGCCAGCTAAATGTATCAGAAGTACTAGAATCTTGTTGTAGCTTTCGAATAAGTGCCCACACTTCTTCGTCATTCTTCCATTCCTCCCTTGCTTCGTTTATCCAATCTAGTTGGATAATAGAAATGGCACACAACAATGCTTCCACATCCTCATCCTTTCTTGAGAGTGCATCTGCCACCACATTTTGCTTCCCTTTTTTGTAGATGATTTCAAAGTCATAACCCAACATCTTTGTGACCCACTTTTGTTGCTCTTCAGAGGATAATCTTTGTTCTAAAAAGTATTTAAGGCTATCATGATCCGTTTTTACCTTGAAGTGTCTTCCCATTAGGTAGGGTCGCCATTTCTTAAGTGCATGGAGTATTGCCAACATTTCCTTCTCATAAATAGCTTTGCTTAAAAACTTTCCCTTGATTGGACGACTTTCAAAAGCAATGGGTCTTTCATCTTGCATTAGAACAGCACCAATTCCATTTCCTGAAGCATCACATTCCACAATAAAGGTTTTTGTGAAGTCCGGTGTAGCTAAGACCGGTGCTTGGCACATTGCCTCTTTAAGATGTTCAAAGGCCTTTGTTGATTCCGGAGTCCATGAAAATGAATCTTTCTTCAATAATGTTGTTAGAGGTGCTGCTATTCTCCCATTCTTAACAAACTTGCGATAATACCCTGTTAACCCAAGAAATCCTCGCAGATGCTTTATGGATGTGGGGATTTTCCATTCCTTAATGGCTTTAATTTTGCTAGGGTCTACCTTAACTCCTTCATGAGATACAATATGACCCAAATATTCCACCTCCTGGACTCCAAAGAAACATTTGGATCTTTTTGCATATAATTGTTTCTCCTCCAATAGTTGTAGCACCTTGTCAACATGTTCAACATGATCCTTCCAAGACTTGCTGTAGATTAGTATATCATCAAAAAATACTAACACAAATTTTCTAAGGAATGGTTTGAAAATTGAATTCATCAAACCTTGAAATGTTGAAGGTGCATTGGTAAGGCCAAAAGGCATGACCAAAAATTCATAATGACCCTCATGAGTTCTAAATGCCGTTTTCGGAATGTCTTCAATCTTCATTTTGATTTGATGATATCCCGAACGAAGATCCAACTTGGTGAAGTAAATTGATCCATGCAATTCATCCAGTAATTCATCAATGACAGGAATGGGGAACTTATCTTTAATAGTGAGCTTGTTGAGCTCCCTATAATCTGGACACATGCGCCATGATCCATCCTTCTTGTGCACCAATACTACTGGAGCTGAGAAAGAACTTTGACTCGGTTGAATTATACCAGCCTCTAGCATTTCTGCAACCATACGTTCAATTTCACTTTTTTGGACATAGGGATATCTGTACGGCCTGATGTTTGGAGGAACACTTCCTGGAATCAGATGAATAGCATGATCATGATCACGCATAGGTGGGAGACCTTTGGGAGTCTCAAATACCTTGGAATGATTGTCTAGGACTTTTTGGAGATCTGGAGAAATAGATGATTCCAATGTGGAAACATCTAGTGAACATAATTGTGCAATTACACCTCTTTGCTCCTTTTTTAGAAGCTTTGTCATGCCATTAGAGCTGATTATCTTTCCTGGTTTCCCTGCAATACCCCTTAATTCAACTTCCTTTCCTTCCGCATAAAATTTCATGAAAAGTTCTTGAAAATTAAAAGCTATTGTACCCAAGGATTGTAGCCATTGGACTCCTAGTACAACATCAGCACCTCCCATTGGAATGGAAAGCATTGGGCTAGTCAATACATATTCTCCCATGGATAGCTTGATATTATGGCACTTTCCAGAGCAATTTATTGTTCCTCCATTTGCAATCATCACTTGACACTCTGGTGCTGGATATAGGAAGCAATTCAATTCTTTTGCTACCCTACAATGAATAAAATTGTGGGTGCTTCCTGAATCAATCAACACTATTACCTTTTTCTTCTTGATTTGTCCTTCTATCTTGATGGTTTGAGGAGTGGTAATTCCCTCCAATGCATTACAATATATGGTCGGATTTATTTGTTCTTCATCTAGGCTTTGTTCCTTGAGTATATCCTCTTCTTTTGACCTTTCTTGCTCCTTTTCTTCTTCCTCTTCACAATCTATGTAGAATAATTTCTTCTCAGCACACTTATGACCTTTTGTGTATTTGCTATCACAATTGTAACAAAGCCCTTTTGCTCTTTTTTCTTCCAATTGTTGTGGTGTCAACCTTGTAGGTTGTGGAAGACTAGGGGCAACAACACTTCCGTCTTTATAGTTGTGAATGGTATGCTTCCTAGTTGCCATAATTTTGCTTTCCATTTTTCTTGCTAACCTGAATGCCTTCTCTAATGAATCAGGTTCCCAAAGGTGAACATCATGTTGGATATTATCCTTTAAAGACCCTATGAACACATCAATCCTATGCTCCTCTGGAATATCTTTTACCCTTATGTTCAATTTTTGGAACTCCTCAATGTGCTCCATTACTGAATCCTTTTGTTTGAGACTTATCAATTGGCTAAAAAAAGTGTTGCTTTTTGTATCTTCAAAATGTGCTATCAATTCTTCCGTAAAAATTGCCCAAGTGATAAATTGTTTATGAGAGCAAAGCCATTGATACCATACAAACTGATTTGGTTCCAAATATACAGTTGCCATACGTACCTTTTGTGTGTTTTGCACATTATTGAGATCGAAGAACTGCTCCATCTGTAATATCCATGTGGCGGGATCCTTGCCATCAAACTTCCTCATATCGATTTTTGGAATATGGTGAGTCTTCAATCCAACATTAGCGTCTATGGAATCATGATTAACATTTATTTTGTTCTCATCATAAGTTTCCTTTAGTACCCTTTCACCCTTAGGGACCATTTCTTGTAGCAACTTATTCATATTTATCTTCAATTCGTCCATGTCTGTCTTCAAACTTATCTTCAAATCATCCATCTTAGCTTCCACGTCAATCATCTTAGCTTCTACGCCTTTCTTTAAATATTCCATCTTAGCTTCTACACCTTTCTTTAAACCATCCATCTTAGATTCTGTTCCTTTTTGTGCAAGGGACAGTTGTTGCACTTGGTCTTGTAATTTTGGTATATCATGTTGCATTTCTTCCTCTTCTTCATGAGTCATGCTAGAGCTTTCAGGTTCCTTACTATGTGTTTGAATTTTCTTTCCTCGGGGCATCAGTTACCAATAATAATGCTCTACTATGCCCTTTGAATTCCTTCAAAATAAATTTTCAAACCAAGCTTAAGCAAAAATTTAAGAAAATCTACACACCTTTTTTCACTTTGTAGGAGCTCGATATTGCCTCTAATGTATCTCTGTACTTTCCAATCATCTACTTCTAAATTTGTGAGCTGTAGTAGCCCTCTGTGTTCTCTTTCCAATGCCACAAGTCTGATCCAAATTGGATTCTCCAAGGAAGAGTTACGTGAATTCTCCCACAGTGACTTGCTTATAGACTAGTTAGGTAGAGCGAACTTGTACGATGTGCCACGAGTCACTGTTTCGACCTTCGGACCTGAAACATGCACACAAGAAACTAAAGTCCGTCCTCTTTCTGTACCTTCTTACGAAATTTCAATCCGATCCCCAGAGAGAAAGTTATGACGATTTTCCCCAGGTCATATGTTTTGAATGTAATTCAGGAGTCTGCAAAAAGACCAACTTCCTCAGATCATATCTCCGCAAATATCGCGCGAAAAGCTCTGAAATTCACACCCAAGGTTCAGCGTGATTTCTTCTCAAATGGGTTTTTTTGCGACTTTTGAAACGTCACAGAAAAAAAGTTATAGTGAAAATGCCACGATGACCTGTTTGGAGCAGCGAAACCCTAGAATCCAAAGCTCTGATACCAAATGTTATGTAACCAGCTCAAGAAAAGATAGAAGAGATAGATCAACGCCTTAGAATTCAGCCTCTTCGAGGGGGAAACCTCCTTTACATTACATAAATGAACAATTCTTAGATGATACAAATGAAAAAACCTCCTTTCTATATATAGGAGTCTAAGGAGTCACAATATAATCCAGCCGACCTAACAATAATAATATAAAGCCACAAAAATAGCAATAGAGGGATTCTATGGGGCACAGAAATAACAATATGGGGTAATAGGGGCACAACAATATAAATAAGGGGTATAACTACAATAGTAATGGGATAATCACTAGTATTATAGGGACCCAACATGCTAGGTACCTATTTGGACTATGATAGGTCCTATATCCAATCTAGAAACAGGTCTCTTGCATGCATACTGATACACCTGGATATGAGAGAAGGATTAGAGGAGAAAATCACTCTACAATGGAACAATTTCACCAGGATTCAAATATTGGACTATGAAGGAGTCCCTTTCAGGTGTCGCGGGTGCGACAAATTTGGACACTTATTCAAAGAATTTCCATTGGTGCGAAGGGACTCGGACCCTCCAAAAGGACCTCAAGGTGAGGCTGCTAAGGCTCCTGCATCCGTTCCACGGTTGTCTCCTTTGGCTACCTCATCAATGCATAGGAAGGGGTCTCCAAATCATTGGCCAAGTACAAGTACTCCTCATCCTCCCTCCCCATCGATGACCCAATCGAGGGCTGCTGCTAAGGCTGCTCGCTCCTTAGGTACTCCTCCTCTCCCTGACTCTGTATTTGTTTTTTCTCTTGCATGTTTTGCACTACATATGCACTCTGCATCTACATTGGATCAGGATTTCATCCCCTCCTCCATCCCCTATCCCCTCGACTCACATCAGTCGGTCCTCTCGACCACTCCCCCATCCTTCCCTCATGATCCCCCTTCCTCCTCCGCTGTTACGCCTTCTTCCCATGATGGTCCCCCCCACCCCTACAACCTCAGGCCCCGCGTCTCCCTCTGAGAGGCCAACTTTGTATCCTTTAGTTTGGGTCTGACTTCCCCATCTCATCCCCCCAAATCCATCAGAGGTCGTAAATCCCATCTATCTAAAGCCATCCTATTAGCCGGGGTAGAAGTGGCTTTGGGTAGAAAATCATCACTTGATCGGGTTCTTAGAGCTTTGAACACCCTTCCTAAATCGCCCCCATGAAGTGGCTCTCCTTTAATTGCAGGGGCCTGGCTAGCTCGCCCAAAAAGCTAGCCCTTAGATGAATTTTTGAATCCAAGATTGTAGACATAATTTTCCTTCAAGAAACTTTGGGTGAGGCTAACCTTACCTCCTGTATTCTCCATTCCTTGAAGCCTGGATGGAACTTTCAATCCCTTGATGTCATAGGGAGATCTGGAGGACTGGCCCTGGGATATAATTTCCATTCTATTAACCTCAAGGCCTCCTCAGGTGGAACTGGTTTTATTGGCATGGAAATTTTTTTCATCAGAATTGGGGATGGATCTTTGTTTGATCAATTTATATGGCCCTTGTCAAAACAAAGAGGTCATCTGGATCTGCCTCCTCAACCTATCCCTCACTACCCCGGATAATTTCATAATAGGTGGTGACCTAGACTTCTCCTTAGGATTTGGGGAATCATGGGGGACAAATGCATAGGTGGATTCACTCTCAGAGACTATGGAGATGTTGCTCGAACAACACCATCTGACAGATATTCCCATGCTAAAACCTCTCCCCACTTGGCAAAACTGGAGAGTTGGTGAGGCAGCTCTGGCCAAGAGACTGGATCAACTCATTATGAAGGATTCTCTGATACAAAAACTTTCCTTATATAGACAATGGGTTGGTTTAGGTGGTTTATCAGACCATTCCCCCATTTTTATGGAAATCACTAGCCCCTCTCAAAAGCCAAAGGCACCGTATAAATTCAACTCTACCTGGCTGTTGGACCCACCCTACTTTCAAATGGTCTCTGATTTCTAGTTATCCAACCCTCCATCCAAGGGGAGACTCTGGCAGAAGGTTTCTACTCCAATCTTGCTAAACTAAAGAGACTCTCCATAAATTGGGTTAAGGAAAAAACTAAGAGGGATGACCAAACCCTCAGTGATATTGAACAGTCATTGGCCACTCTTCTGGATGATCAGGGCCAGGGGTTCACTCCTATAGAGACAAAGACACAACTTATAAATTTGGAAAATTAGAGATCAAAATTCTGAAGGAGAGGGAAGAAACTTCGTAGCTCCGGAGTCGAGCTGTCTAGTTAAAAGCAAGAGATGAGAACACCAAGTTCTTCCAAAACTTTTCCAAGGGAAGGAAGGTCACTAATACTATTTGGAATATTGCCATGGAAGATGGGGGAATGGAAACAACTTTTAATCATCTCTCTCGCCTTGGTAACTCTCATTTCCGAAAACTCTTCAAAGAACCTCCTAGTGTTTCCCTCACTGAAATTGTCAGAATTGCAGTACATTTCTCAAGATTTGTGGACATGGGCACGGTTTAGGATCTCACATCCCTTGTCACTCAGGCAGAACTAGAAGGTACTCTGAAATGGTTCAAAAAACATAAGAGTCCAGGGCCAAATGGCTGGACAATTGAATTCTACCTTGACTTTTATGAGATCATTGGACAAGACCTGCTTAATATGGTGGAGGAATGTAGGACTACTAGGCACTTGTATGAGGCCATTAACACCACTTTCATTTCCTTGATCCCTAAATCCGACTCCCCCACATATTTCAACTGTCCTATCTCCCTATGTAATTGTCTATATAAAATCATTGCTAAGATCCTTTCTAATTGACTCAATCCCATCCTATCCTACCATATCTCCTCTGAGAAATTTTCTTTCCTCCAGAATAGACAAATACATGAAGCAATCGGCATAGCCCAAGAAGCACTCCACTCCCTTAAAACTAAAAAGCTAAAAGGGGAAATTCTCAAAATTGACCTAGCTAAAGCCTTTGATCGAGTCATATGGCTATACATTAAGATGATCCTCACCCACCTAGGATTCCCTCCACCCTTCATCGACTAGATCATGTGTTGTATCACTTCGGCAACTTTCAATGTTCTCATTAATGGATCTGCATCACACTTCTTCCATGCTGAGAGGGGTCTTCGGAAAGGTTTCCCACTCTCCCTGCTCCTCTTTCTGATTGTCATGGAAGGGCTTAGTAGACTCGTTGCATTGGCCAAGAGGAAAGGAGGACTACAAGGGCTTAAAATGAGTGACATCTGCTACCTCACTCATCTACTTTTCGTAGATGATGTCCTCATCTTCCTAAATGGAAGCATTCGGGACTCCTCTACCTTCCATGATATTCTCTCACTATTTGCCTTGGCTACTGGCATGGAAGCAAATCACTCCAAGTCTACCATCACCCTTTCCAATACTTCACCCCTGGAAGCTAGATATGCTCATCAGAAATTTCCTTTTTAGAGACATCATCTGGAGGATGGCCTCAAGTACCTGGGGTTCTGGATTAAGCCTCATTGTTACAAAATAGCAGATTGGATATGGCTTGTTATTAAAATTTAAAAGCGACTATTAAATTGGAACCATAGATTCCTTTCCAGAGCTGGCCGATTAGTCCTCATCAAATATGTCTTGGAGGCTACCCCAGTTTATTGGATGTCGTTGGCTTGGATTCCTAAAGGAATACTTGCTCGAATTCAGAAGATCTATTGCAAATTCCTTTGGAATGGATATAAAGAGGGAAAACCATTTGCTTGGGTGGGATGGAAGCACATTGCCCTCCCCAAGAAGTGGGGAGGATGGGGGCTAAAGGACTTATCAGTCTTTGCACATGCCCTTGCTGCCAAGATGGGATGGATCCTGCTCACATCATAAAACCTCTGGACTGAAGTCTCCTATCACAAATACATTTGGCCTCATCATCTCATGGACTGGATCTGGTTACCCTCTTGGTCTCGAACAAGAGTATCTATGGTTTGGATAGCAATTCTACATACCTTGACTTTTCTTAGAGAGGGCCTAGCATAGAGAATAAGTAATGGCACATCAGCTCATATAGGCATGGACCCATGGACAGGATGGGGGAATATGTATAAATTACCACCAAGCCTCATTCTTTTTCTCAACTAGAGGCATATTAAGGTAATTGCTCAGATTGTTGATTTGGATAACAGCTCCATCTTTGAATAGGCTTGGATATCTGCTCCACACCTGGGCATCCCCGAAAAATGGCTACAGACTTGGGAGAGGTATATTAATGCCTTAAAAGAAGCCCATGTGCGCATCAACAAAGGCCCTGATGACCTTATCTGGACCGCGGCTGATCATGGTATATACTCCCCTAAAATTGGCTATCCCATCCTTCTCATAGCGCACAGGCCACATGCACTTCTTGACTGGTGGAGAAAGATATGGAAGCTTAAAGCACCACCAAGAACGAACCTGCTCAGTAACAAAACCCCAACTGGAGCAAACCTTATATGTTGATCTCACTGCAGTCCACATTGGTCTATACTATGTAAATAGGTTGAGGAGACAAATGATCACCTATTTCTCCATTGCCCAATGAGTGCGCAGCTATCACTACAAGTATTAAACCTTCTCTCCAAACTTGGATATTGGCAGAGGAAATCGATTCTAGAGGCCTGGGACAACTGGACTGCCATGAACAATAGCCCTAAAACCCACTATATCCATCTCCTCACCTGCTGGTCAATCTGGCTGACTAGGAACATAACTATATTCAAGGAAACAGAGGCTCGATGGCCACATGCTACAACAAAAATTGTTGCTGCATACTATGAGATCCCAGATGAAACACACACTCCTACAAACCACACCTGCGTCATAGAGGTTATTGATCACACCATACCATGGGCATATTTCGATGGCGTCACTCAAGCTCAGGGATGTGGGGGTGGAATTATTCTAAATCTATCTCAACATCATCATTTCAATATTCAACTGGGCTTGTGAGAGGGAACAAACAATTATGCTGAACTGATCACTCTTAGGCACCTTTTGCATTTTTCACTGGCACACTCTTGCAATAATTTACAGATCTTTGGTGACTCCAAAATCATCATAAATTGGTTCACTAACATCAATAACTGCCATGCACATTCACTTAGAAACATCTTGGATGAAATTTTGGATTTCAAGACTCAATTTAATTTCGTTACCTATCAACACATTTACAGGGAACACAATGAGGCTACTGACAAACTCTCCAAGGAGGCTATGACACATCCTAGAGGCCTATGGATGATACAAGAACAGATTGGTGTAGAAAAATATCAATACTATCACCGGCCCTACATTGATAGGGCATATACTAGGGCAGATAGGCCCTAAATTTTTGTTTATATTTTCAGCTAATGCACAATGTTACTTTATGTATATATTTATGATTATATCTCTATTCATTAGACACATCAAGCACACTCTGCGTGGTGAATATGTACAACTCTTTTTGGAAATGGCCTCAGCCATAACTTATTATTTTTTAACACTACCTAAATGGCTACAACCAAGAGTTATGCATATGCCAACGTCATCTACTATATGTAATTTTTCAAATTAATGGAAAGTTACGATTTGGGAAAAGAATAATAGTAATAATAATATATATTTCACAAATATGTTAGGAATGACACAGTTACAATCGTGACCAAAAACCTTAGTCGGAACCCAGCGCAAGACTGGAGGCAGAAGTCAGAGGGGGCCAGCCTTAGGGCTAGCCCCGGGGTCATATGACCCATCATGAAACCACATGCATGAAGGAAATGTTGGGATATCCCATGGGGGCCAGCCACGAGTCATATGACCCATGACACGACTACACTGCCAACTAATGAAACATGCCCATCAATCAGCCCTCAACACAGAAAATCTGGCACTAGGCCTGATCTTATGGGTGTGTGGTGACTACGACTTAGCCATTGGGGACCTGACCAATAGGGGCAAGCGATTAGCCCCAACCCCTGGGCACATGGCCCCCATGTGGCCCTAATTTTCAAAATTGGTAATGGTGGAATTATCTTTCCTACAATTTCGTCGGTCGAGCAAGAATTTAGGCCAAGTTTGCGTGTCGTTTCTGCATTTGGGATGCTCAAGCCAGGTTTGGGGTGAATTGTAGGATCATTAGCGAGAAAATTGGGGAAAATGAGGAAACAATCATATATTTCTCAATTTTTGGCGAAATAAGGTGCAAAAAGAACCAAAATGGGGGTTTTTGACAGTGTTGGATCTATTGGAGACATCAATTCTGTTGTTTGAGCTTTGTAAAGCATCTAAACACACTTTTGAGAATTTTAATGAAAGAGACCTTGCATTGGAAGCTAGACCAGGAGATGTAGCCCAAGAGATGGGTGAAGTCCTTTATCATGCTTATGTAATGTGCTTTAGATATGCTTATTTTGTCTCTTTTTGGCTGAAAATTATGGATAAAATTTACTTGTTTATGTGTTTAGTAAACCGACCCTCTACCCAAAACACATATAAATTTAACTTGCAAATTGTTAAAAATCTTCAAGTTTACACATATAGATCATTTGAGTTTTTTGGGGTGTTGAATCCATTTATGCATTCAAAAATGTATTTTAAAAAACGAAAAGATTTGAAATTGTATTGTTGGATTTTAGTGAATTCCAGTGAAAAATTATATTTCATCTATAAATTAGATTACGTATACATGAAACATAAATTAAATTGATTTATTTTAATCTTTAGATATATTAAATATCCACAAAAACCAAAATTTTGAAAGTATAATATTTTGTTTATTTTTTATATCATAATTTCGTAAAAAAAAATTACATTTTAAAAGAAATTAATCATTTTTATTTGTTAAATTAAATTTTTTTTTTTTACTAATATATACTAAATTAATAAATTATGTATAATTATTTACTTTTGAAAATTACATTAACAATAATTATTATTTTCAGCATCTTTATCTTGATTGTCATCCACATCATCACCATTTTAATTATCATTCTTAATGTTGTCATTGTCACCACTATCATCAGCATCATCAGCATCATCCTTAGTATAATTTTTGCCCTCATTATCAACCTCCTATTCTTCCCCATCATCAGACCAAGCATCATCATTGTCATCATTTTTGTGATCATCATCATCATCATCATCATCATCATCATCATCATCATCATCATCATCATCATCATCATCATCATCGTCGTCGTCATAATCATCATAATCATTATGCATCATCATTGTCATAATGATCATCATGATTGTCATAATCATCATAATCATCATCATTATCATTATTTTTCTCATCATCATTATCATCATCCTTCTATTATCCTTCAAATAGCTCTATCATAATTATGTGATTATCCAAACCCAAAATAACTGTAACCCAATTATTACACATGTAACGATGTTTATTCTTTTTCCACCATTTTTATAATATATTTCTAAATAAAATTTATTTTGGATTGACTATTCTTGTATTCCATAACATCATTGCATTCATAGTTACAAAAAGATTAAGAAAATTTAATTCGTTAAAGAAACAAATTATGTTCCCATGTTGTATGTTGTTTAGATGTATTTATATAAAAATTTATCATTAGATTCTTCTTAACTCTAGATTTATCAAGCACCAAGAGGGATTAAATCCCTTGAGGTGCAAACCTTTTTTAGTGAAAAACTTGAGGAAAGATCTACACCTTGAGAGATTCGATCACTCTAGTGGCTTGATAGATCTGGAGTTAAGATAGATCTAGGATTTTTAATTCCAATTTTATTTTTTTAAATAATTTGAGAAATTCAACATAACATAGCATCAAATTACATTATATTACATTAAATTACATAACGTTTTACAACATGGTTTTCATATTAGGCTCTAGGTGCAACAAATAAATTTCAGTAATAAAGTCAGGAAGTCAGGAAGATAAGTTTTATAAAGAACAATCTAGATTCATCTTAACTCTAGACTTATCAAGTACCCAAATTGACCAAAGAAGGTGCATTTTTTTTAGTTTGAAAGGAAATGTTTGCACTGTGAGATATTTGATCGCTAGTTTAATTTTAATTTTTTAAATAATTTGACCAATTCAATATAATATGACATTACATTACATAATGTTTCACAACATGACTCTCATATTAAGCTCTAGACGTAACAAATAAAATTCAGACGTAAAGTGAGGAAAATAAGTTTTTTTTTTTTTTTTTTTAAGTGAGTTAATTTCAAAAAAGTTATTTTATAACAAAGTTTAGTAAATTATATAACCTTTATTGTGCTAAAGATTTGTTAAAACTACATTGTAATGTGAGAAAGAAGTTGATATTTAGATATATTATTATTATTATTATAATATATATTTCATGAATGAAAAGATATTAATTCATATAGGAAAGAAAGACTTAATATATAAATCTAATACAAAAATAATTAGAGAAATGTTAGATTTTTTATATAAAAATAGCATTGTAGTTCAAATATATACTTATGATAATCAAAGTTATATTTTCATATGTCTATAGTTGTGTAGTGTATAATTCTCATTGCTATTTATTTGAGGAAGAATATAACCACTCCATATCCATTTTGAAGGATAAAAAAACTTACAAGTTAAAGGATTTTATTTCTCTAAGTAGCTGGTATATTCCATGATTAACAAGATCTCTATTTTAATTTTAATTGTCTAGTTCAACACTCTTTTGAATACTATGTTTATCATTTTTTAATATTTATAAAAAAAAATAAAAAAAATCTAATTTTATTGTTTGAATATGTTATTTTCCTTTATAGATTCACATGAAGAATGGAGATGTTTGTAACTTTCTAATTTTCATGGAATTGTTTAAAGGAAAATTTATTGTGACCTACATAGTTTCATACCTTTTTCTCATGTCACTGCTTCCCTTAAAAATCTTGTTCCAACCATGCATTTTATCTCATGCAAACTAGGGAAATGTGATATGTTGAGGTACGTTTTTTTTAATATGGATATCATGGTTTTGGACTACATATACATATATTAAAGTAATGAGAACAATATCAACTCAATCTCTATTGTCCTTAGTTAAGTAAATATGCCTCTTTTTTTGGGATGTGTTTTGTGGATATTTGTACACAAAATAATTGTTGAATTGATCCAGTGGATCAAAATAGTGCTCACAATTCAGAGTGTGCAACAAAGGTCAAAACCCAAATGAATGGATAGATCTTGGTGATCTGAACCCAACACAATTCATTTCACTCAAAACTGATATAGTATGCTCCTGTTGATGCCTCGAAAATCGCTGCAACAACATCGGGGAAAACCACCCGGTCCGGACCTTAAAGGCAGCTCCTTTTCCATTTGGTGTGGTGGCTCCGACTGGAAATAATGGGACCAGTTTCCCAATGATTGGTAAATAGGATGGATAAGTGGTTGATTCTCTAATATCTAATGATAATGGATGAATGATTTAATCTAAAAGTAAAATTATGAACAACTATCCTATCCCGGGAAATTTCTGCTTTAGTGTAACTTTTGATGATCTTTATCTACAAGCAGGCATATAGATGACTCTATTGGTAAACAAAAACATGTTCAAGTAGTTGAACAAATTAATCACGAAAACATTATTACACTATTCTTCATATATATCATAGACATAAATATGATTGAAAGAATAACACTCCTTAGACATTCAATAGTGATAAGTATAAGGATTGTTGTTAAAACACATACATATATCCAATGATAGCAAGATTAAATAAATGCTGATTCGCATGCAAGAATGAGGCAAGAGCATAGATAATAGTACCATATGTTATTTGGATCACTCCCGATATCAATCACATTCAAATTCCTCCTTCTAACTCAGAAACACTTCCACAACAAGGCAATAGTGCACATCTCATCAAAGCTTTCTTCGTTAAAATTCAGAATACTGGCCCAATCTTCATAAAAAATATATCAGAAGCACAATAGTGTGACTTACTGATTTGAGTTCATACAAAAACTGAGGACCCTTTCTAAATGCATGAAAGGGCCTATAAATATGAATTAGGCTAACTAATTACAAAATAAAAATGCTATTAATTGGTACAACTAAATTATGAGTATCTCCTAAAAATCGGCTTGTTTGCGGTCGACAGCATGATTCATTGTTTCGGATGATCTCCCTTTGGCTTGAGTTGGCAGATAGCAAGCATCGGTTGCAATTCTAGAGGGCGACTCAGACGAGAATGTAGTTGGGTTGAGTATGTGGCATCATGGATTTTGGGAATCATGCAACCGATGGCATCAGTTAAACATTTGAGTGCGGCCCTTTGACTATATGGTTTAATTAAGAAAAGACAAAAGGTATCCCAAGTTAAACTTTGGATGCTGGCGATTAATCTTCCATTCTTCTCCAATTCTTGATTGCATGTTTGTTCCAATGCTTTGGCTGACATCAATTTACCTGGAGTGCACTGTGAAATCATGTTAGACAGATAAAGAGTGTCATTGATTAACTCAATTAAATTACTGGTTGATAATCTGCATCTTGAGGTTTCTCTCTCTACTTTCATCAGTTGTGACTACCATTCTAGAAAAAGGATTTCTTTTTGTGACTCTAGAATTTTAGGCAGATTCGCGGCTTGCCCTTCACTGGTGTCTTGTCAAGCAAGAAAGTTGGTTGAAGTATCATCGGCCTGTTCTAAATCCTGCCTAGCATCGACTGATTTTTCAACAGGGAAAATTTTAAGAACCCCCCCCCAAATTTATAAATATAATAATTGGGCGAATCTCCATGGTATATAGGAAAAATGGAAGGCGATTTTATCAATAATATAATATGTATATATAATTTTCTGGCGAATCTCTCACTAGGCATGGCGAATATTTTACTCAATTATAACATGAGCAACATCAAGCATGAACACATATAACTCATAAGATAGAATCAATCACACATAACACAGAATATGTCACAGGGGAAAGCACCAGCATAAAACCCCAACTCTGTATTATCAATCAAGTGGAAATCTTCAACAACTTACAAAAAGAATCAGCTCAAAAGCTATAATACTCTCTCTGTACTATGATGATGAATATCATAGACTACCTAGGCCTCAATATATAGGCCACAAATCCTCCAGTCTCCTATAATACATATTTCTCTTGGAAATAGATCCTTCTCCATGCAAGGAATACTTAATAGAAATATCCAAGCATCTGATAGTACACTATCCCTCATCTGATCTCAACTGGGTCTCTGTTTGAACTGACATGCATCAGTGATCCATGAGGGAATGCTCAATTATCTGAAATATTAGTTGTCACATGCATGCAAGCATTAACATACTATATTTCATTATTTTAACAACTTGTTCAAATAATCTAACTAGACTTGACTAAGTTAAACTAAGTCAACTGATCCTCTCAATATAGAACTGAACCTTATCTCCTTTAATCAAGGGATAAATTCCTAAATCAAGGGAGAAATTCCTTTAATCAGGGGATAAATTCCTAAATCAAGGGATAAATTCCTAATTGCATGATCTCACAAAGACTTCAAGTTTAATTTTCCATAACTAATTAACTCATGGAGATTAATTAATTAATATTTTAATCTGCTGTTAAGACTAAATTTGTTTTTACTTCCTATAGTTAGACCAGGGGCTGCTAAAAATAGGAAGGGACCCAGAAATGCTATTTTTAGAAGATTTTGTTTTTAGCAGTTTCACCTTTCACCCAATGCTCAATCGCCAAATTGCTATTTTTAGAAGTGTTATTTTTAGGAGTTCTATTTTTAGCACTTTCTAAATTTAGCATTTCCTGTTGAACACTTTTCAACATGAACTGGACATGAGCTGAATCTGCTTGAGTAACTGCAAATGGTATGGTCACATCACTGAGACATAGTGGCTGGAATCTCAACCCCACCTTAAAGGGGCTATGGCAAGTTGAGCTATGGAGAGCTCTATTGTAGCTATGCAGGACATAGGGGAAATTTTCATCCCATGTGCATGGATGCTTCGAGTTGTACAAGCTCAAAATATTCACAATCATCCTATTGATGACCTATGTTTGGCCATCAGTTTGGGGGTGGAAGGTTGTGGACTTAGTGAGCGTGGTATCCAACATCGACCAGAGGCTTGACCAGAATGTACTCATAAACCTATTGTCTTGATCTAAGATAATGGACGTTGGGATCCCAAAATGTACCCACACTCATTCAAAGAAGAGCTTAACAATGGCTTGTGCTATGATACTCTTCTTGTAGGTCGCTAGAATGACCATCTTAGAAAATTTGTTGATGACCACGGACATGTAGTCATTGTCATGCTTAGTAGAAGGAAGGCCGGACATGTAATCCATGGAGATGGATTCCTAAGGCCTACTAGGATTAGGCAGGGGTGTATATAGGCCTTGCTTCTTGATTGTTGGTTTGACAATGGTGTAGGCAGTGCTTGATATTGTGTACTTCCCAACATCCCGTCAAAGTTTCGGCCAATAAAAATACTTCTGCAACACTGCCACTATTTTCTCTACTCTGAAATGTCCAACGACCCAAATGTAGTGCACCTCCAAAATCATCTTGGAATGCTCACTTGTAGGAACATAAAAGGTGTGCAAGGTGGCATAACATGTGCCCTGGAGGTGAAAATCTCGAACTTGTTTGCCTTCCAAGAGCATTTGTTATGTGTTGCCGAATTTTGGGTCACTCTTGTAAAGATGCGGCCACTCCGAAGTCTTGTGTCCACAAGAGTCGAGCATAATGGTCAGCGCCATAATCGGTGGTCAGCTGAGACAGTCTGCAACATTATTAGTGTTTCCCTTCTTATACTTGATGTTCAAATGGAACTGTTGTAGATATGTGGACCATTTTTAATGGCAATCGTTCTCTAACTTCCCGTGTGTCTGTATGAATTGCAGGGATCGGTGGTGTGTGAGGATGACTATTTTGTTCTCCATAATGTAATTCTTCCATTGTCGGCAGACCTGAACAATAGAATACATCTCTTTGTCATACGTGGGATACTTTCAGACTGTATCTGAAAGTACCTCATTGTGATATTCCCCTGCTGGGTAAGAATTGCACCAATAACATGGTTAGAGGAGTATGTCTCAATTTCAAATGGTTGTTATAGATCTGGGCGCAGTGGGAGGGTTCCAAGGGGGTTTGTAAGGGGGCAGTAACCCCCTTGCCTCGGGTTCCGGGGTAGCGCCCCGAGATTTTTTTATGCAAACCCAATAATAGTTGGGGGACCCAAGGATGGTGGGCGAACCCAAAGATGGTGGGTAGACCTAGCCATAGTTTTGTGCATGGATTTTACACATGGTTTTGTGCATATATTCTACACATGATTTTGAGCATGATGATTTTCTTCCCATGGTATTTTGTATATCTGGTCAAGGAAACTACAATTATGTTCTAATCTAAGGTTAATGGATTGGGGTTTATGAATGCTTCGGCATGTATATATGTATTGTGACATTAAAACAAATATAATGAAAAATCAATCTGATAGTCCTGGTTTTGGGATCGAGCGGAAAATCTTTGTGTATATATTTTTATGTTCTCGCCATTGTATATTTTTTGTTTTAAGAATTTGTTTGCAGGTAATTTTTGTGCAGGGTTAAAAACCTACAAAACATTAGGTATTTTTTGGTTTTCACCTTTACCAAGGACTATAGCCTACATGGATTGATAGGGTACTTCGTCTCTTAGGCAATTAATTTCTTGGGAACATTACAAACTAGATGTATGATGTGCATTAATTTCAAAGTAATAAAATTAATAGTGTGCATTGAATTTAGTGTAAGCACAAAAAAATTATTGACGACATGCTTTGGTTTCCGTGTTACATTTTCAATCCATAAATAAAATACTTCAATTTTCATCTTAAATAAAATGTTCACTTACCTTAAATGTTTTCTTCTTGAAACTATAAACTATTGTAATTTACTACATTTTTATTATTCCCATTCTTTATCATTCAACATTGTTAGTTACTTTGCATTCAAACTAGGCAATAGAAAACAACTAACATTGACTTGGTGTTTGAAACTCCATAAGTCACAATGATTGACTTTGGAGAAGACTACTATTAATATTGGAGAACAACAAAGACAAGGTATGGTGTTTACTATAATAGCTCAAGTTAAAGGTTTGATTGGCCTATGATTTCAAACACCATTTTTATATGATCGATATGAAAAGATGGAAAACCTATCATATATGGCAATAAGAACACAAGAACAAAATAGTTTGAGGTTTATCACAATGAAAACTATTTATAACTAACTACATCCTTATTATTCACATTTTCTATCATTCAACGTTGTTACATTGTCACTTTGCATTCGAAAATTTTATTTCATCATTCAAGTTATAATAGTCTCCATCAGCTCGACAAACTGAGGTAACTGAGCAAATTTAAAACTAAAATGGTCAGATCTATAATACACATATTTAGCATATTTAAATGATCAGAATAATTAAATGTTTAACAAATTTTGTGTGATCCTGCATCACTGAAACCACTCTAGATCCATCTTAATTCTGGATCTATAAAGCAATGAGAGACATCAAATCACTCGAGGTGCAAACATTTCCTAATTTTGCATTAAAAAAATGTTTTGCACCAAAAAAAATGAATCCCATAGCCTTTAATAGATTTAAAGTTAAAATAAATTTAAATTAATAAATAATTTAAGTAATTAATAATTAATAAGTAACCTATAAATTTTTAGTGAACTTAAAAGTTTGAATCAAAACTGGTACGGTTTTTATGATTATGTTTTATCATATCTTTTATGATTATGATTTATCAGGTATAATAATATATTTTAAACGTAAATATGTTAGTAAAATTAAAATAAAATGAAAAAAAACGAAGAGAATGAAACATTCTCAATTGTTACTTATATCGAACAACAGCATTTAAAACTGACATCGCTCTGAAAACAAAAGCCTATGAATTTAGAAAGTATTCTTATTTGAAATTAATATGATACGTACATACAATCAAGAAAAATTTCCGTTAAGATATATATGCTATGAAAATCAATGAAAATCCTGTAGCTCATAATACTTCATTAAAAAAAAATGGTAATTAGGAAAAACTCTATCTCCTCATTTATCTCAGAATTCCTGAATTTTTTTGATATTTTAATATGTTGTACTCGCACCTGTAGGTGGTTTTATATGCCTCCAGCTTTCATAGTACCTGTGAATGAACATTTACTTGACCAACCTCCCAATTTTTTAGTGAAATTTGGGCCAGCCATTCAAAAGATAGTAATACCTGTGAATAAGCATACACTTTGAAAGTGATACTTTGTGAATAAACATCTCCCAGACATTTTAAAAGGGAAAGATTTTTCCTTCCACTCCAATCTCCAACCATCTCAAATATTATTGATTCTCGTGAAAGTTGATGGTTCACTGTTCCTCTTACTGCCGTTTGTTGCCTGCTACTCATGTGGAAGAAAGTTAGAATGGAAGCTAATGTGACGAATAATTGGCTGTTGCTAAAGCATTATTACTTCTATGCAACAATCAATATATTGACATCAGCATTATGCTCTGATTTTAAATCAACTGAGCTGTGTTTGAGGGCCTCAACTACACCACCACCCCATAACTTGATACGATTCTCGGCAGCAGAGGCCTGCATTTCCACAGAGATCAAGAACTGAAGTGTTCAACATATAAACAAATACAAAATAAATACAACTATTCCATCAGTTCATCTCCAGCTTTCATAAGATCATTTCATAGTTCATACCTCTTTGTTCCAGTTTGTGAAATATACAATCAATAACAAAATGAAGGTTTGCAGTGCAGTTCCACCAATCATCCCACTCCAAATACCCTGCTCACTCATTTCAACATCAAATATACACAAAAAGTTAGATGGCTGAACAAACTTTTGCTTTCACTGAAGGCAATGCTTACAACAAGATCAATTTTTAAAGCTTGGAATAGAGAGACCAGAGAAGGCCTACTAGTCTTGCCTTCTACTCCAATAATGGTTGCAATGCTGAAATCAATGTGTTGGAATCATAACGAACAAAGCATAAAAAACAAAACATGGGAATGCCTAGTGCACCTTTACTCCTAAGTCAAACTTGTAGCCCAAAAGTAGACCAAGAGGTACACCAAAAACATAATAGCATCCAAAGTTTATGTAGGCTATCAAACCTTGCCACCCTCCACCAACAGCCACACCTGATAACATTTCCAAGAGAAAAACATGAGTATCTTGAAAACATTACACCTTGAAACCATTAGGGTTGACTGCTAATTGTTTGGTTTGACTTCAAATCACTAATCTACTTTCTTTGAGCGTTATGAGGAGAGTGCTCTGGATCAGAGGGACCATTATGATTGAAAAAATGTGATGATTGAAAATTTATAAGCAAAGGTGAAAACCTCCCAAGCATGTAGGTGGTAATAAGCACGGAATTATGTTGGAGATATGAGCTTTGCCCACTCAAATCAAAATCAAATATAAGAGGATTGAATGCAAATCACATACAAAATATTACCTGATAGAACTGGCTGTACACTATTTAGAAGCATTGTTACTGCAAGAAAGATTACTAATTTAGACACTGCTCTCATGATCACCTCGCTGTCAGTAAATAGTACGGCAAATTTGTTCTTCACGAGAAGAACTATAACCATGCAAATAATGCCAATCAATAGTGATTGTGCAACCACAACCATAACCCAGAATTTTGTAGCTCTTGGATGGCCAGCACCTAGTTCATTGGAAACTCTCACGCTGCAGAAGATGTGTTGAATAGAGTAAACTTAAAATTGAAGTTTGAAAGAGAGAAAAGCAGGATACAACATCAAAACTACAGATAAAAATAAACAATTTGTTAGCAATGTGCTTCCAAGACATGGGAAAGGCCATCATTTCTTTGTAGCTTAGAACGTTCTGTTGTCCCATCTACATAAGGTCTGACATGCCATATTTCAACATGTTTCAGAAAAAAACAGAAAAAATAATTGTAAAATAATATTGTTGAAATAAAGAGGGTATGTGGAACTAAAATAGCTAGCTTACCTGATGGCGGCATTAATTCCAAAGAAAATCATGGCTTCCCATTCAGTCAAATTCATGCTGAAAGAAGATTAGTTAGAAATACTTAAATGTAGTAATCACATTCAAATTCATGCTGAAAGAAGAATGGTTATAACTTATTCAATGAAAATCATGTCTTTCCATCTATTCAAATTCATGCTTAAAAATACTCAAAAGGGGAGATCGCATTCAAATTCATGTTGAAAGAAAGAATGGTTAGAAATACTTAAAAAGGAAAATCACATTGAAATTCATGCTGAAAGAAGTAATGGTTTTTCCAATGAAAATCATGGCTTCCTTCCATTCAAATCCATGCTGAAAGAAGAATGGTTAGAAATACTTAAAAGGGGATATTACATCCAAATTCATGCTCAATGAAGAATGGTTATAAATACTTAAGAGGTGAAACAACGGTCAAACTTGAGAACAATCGCTTGAAACTATAACAAGGTTACCAGAGAGAATCCTATATCATTTGGAAAAAGGTGCTAAAGAACCCATACATGGCCTATGGCTTAGCTTCTGTTGAGACACAAAGGTTAGACTAATTGGCTTCTGGTGGCCATATGCACTTCCCACTGCTTTGTTCTATATCTCTTGTTGCAGGGTAATTCCACATCTTATGGAGATCTTCCTCTTCTAGAGTGGCTCTATAAGGGAAGAAAATGTGCATATTCCTCAAAGCCATGCCAGAACCTGGGCCAGTAAAGAAGTGCAGGTAGTGTATTTGAATGTCGATCCTTACGGAGAATAGCCATCTCGATTGTCCTTTGAACCTCCTTCCAAGCCTGTTGACCTTGCAAATTTCCAGTGCTGTTTCTATATGGTGATCAATTTTGGACATAACATCAGCTTGAGTGAGTATGCCATTGCCAGGGTCTTGATAGTTTCTTGAGCTAGGTGTCTTCACCTATTTTCACATTCAATCCATTTCCTATTCTCCACATTGCCAATTGCCCAGCAGAGGAAAAGATTGAACAAGAGCCTTTTAACCATTGAGACATTTGTAATAATTTTATTTGGAAGTCTAATCCATTCCTCCAAAGATCATAGGTCCACATATTTTTGCCCTATGACTTGATGCCACAAACTTGCCCCTGTATTACTTTCCATATGCTCTTGGAAACTACAGCCTTGCCATAATAGTGTGTATTTTTTTAAACTCTCAAACTACAGCCTTGCCTTATTTTGGAAACTACAGCCTTGCCTTATTTTGGTTTGGCTATTTCTTTCCATTTTATGAGGGAGCATCCTTGATTTTAATTATGTAACTTACACACACATAAGCTATAAATGATAAACTTGAATTTTATTAGGACAATAAGTAATATAACTTTAGATCGTTGAAAGTTGCAGTTTGAGTAATGAAGGCATTTCATCCATTGATGAATGAAGGAATTCCTCCATTGGTTGTTGGAGTATATGTGATTTGGTTCATAGTTCTTTTGATGTTTTAAGCCCACAAACTAAGGTTCATCATCAGGACTTTAGTGTCAAGATATTTCATCTTTCCTCGGTATATATATTTACATGCTTCCTTAATTTGTTAATGAACTAATTTGTTAATGAAAGATCAGGCCAAGCAGTTAGACCGGATTTTAATCAAAGTCAGATATACAGCCAAGCAACCCATCAAGAACCTTGCTGATATCTAGTGCTGTTTCTGCATGGTGGTCAAATTTGGATCCACAATATCAGCTTGAGTGTGTGCCATTGTTATGCAGGGTCTCAATAGTTTCTTCATTAATCTCCTGGAGCCTTTTAAACCTCACCTAGGGATCTTCACCTATTCTCACTTTCTCTCCATTTCCTATTCTCCACATTGTACTTAGTTGTAATATGTTAACATAGCCATCTCGATTGTCCTTTGAACCTCCTTCCAAGCCTGTTGACCTTGCAAATTTCCAGTGCTGTTTCTATATGGTGATCAATTTTGGACATAACATCAGCTTGAGTGAGTATGCCATTGCCAGGGTCTTGATAGTTTCTTCATTAATCTTGTGGAGCTAGGTGTCTTCACCTATTTTCACATTCAATCCATTTCCTATTCTCCACATTGCCAATTGCCCAGCAGAGGAAAAGATTGAACAAGAGCCTTTTAACCATTGAGACATTTGTAACAATTTTATTTGGAAGTCTAATCCATTCCTCCAAAGATCATAGGTCCACATATTTTTGCCCTATGACTTGATGCCACAAACTTGCCCCTGTATTACTTTCGATATGCTCTTGGAAACTACAGCCTTGCCATAATAGTGTGTATTTTTTTAAACTCTCAAACTACAGCCTTGCCTTATTTTGGAAACTACAGCCTTGCCTTATTTTGGTTTGGCTATTTCTTTCCATTTTATGAGGGAGCATCCTTGATTTTAATTATGTAACTTACACACACGTAAGCTATAAATGATAAACTTGAATTTTATTAGGACAATAAGTAATATAACTTTAGATCGTTGAAAGTTGCAGTTTGAGTAATGAAGGCATTTCATCCATTGATGAATGAAGGAATTCCTCCATTGGTTGTTGGAGTATATGTGATTTGGTTCATAGTTCTTTTGATGTTTTAAGCCCACAAACTAATGTTCATCATCAGGACTTTAGTGTCAAGATATTTCATCTTCCCTCGGTATATATATTTACATGCTTCCTTAATTTGTTAATGAACTAATTGTATAACCGGCTGAACATGAATTATAATAGACTTTTGTTATCATTATTAAACCACAGTAAAAGGGGTAAGCTGATTAAGCTTGTCATGATATAAAATATTCTAAGATGCAAGTGTGAGAACCCAACCTACAACCTAGACTACTGAGCACAGGGAAAAACTTCAGTTGTTGCTTTGCACTTCATTATTCCTAAGAGATGAAAGCCAACTACAAGTCTACAACTAATCTTTAATCCATCATCTTGCTAAAGACAACTTGTATTAGTTTCTATTTTGATGGCCTCTTTGATCCTTCTTTCATAGTAGTTGTTCCATCAACTAGTGAATGTGTGAACATCTTTGAACCAAAAAAGCCCAGCAATAATTTCTCTGTATCGTATGTAGATCTAGTAAACAATGGCTTCATGCATGGTTCTGAAGGACATAATCCAGGGCCTGGTTTCACAGCTACTGAAGCTAGCCTGTCCACTGTGTCATACCTGAATGACAATACCTATAAAGGTACAAACACATTACCCTATCAGAATCCTCAAGAGGTGGCTTCAAACTATGGTTACAACTCAGATCCAAATGATTGGGAAAGATCAGGCCAAGCAGTTAGACCGGATTTTAATCAAAGTCAGATATACAGGCAAGCAACCCATAAAGAACCTTGGGCATCCCATTATTACACAACAGGTCAAAACTCTGAAAGGGAGGAGGAACCTGGTAGTTCAAGTTACATGCAGAATCTGCCATATCCATAAGGCACCGCCATTTTTAACTTTTTCCAGAAGGCATGATTACCACGCAGATGGAAGATAAGGGTTTAGACAGAATGGTGTTTCAATTTCAATAATCAAAGAACGGAGATGATGATTTAGATGGGATGGAGGGTAAGAATTATTATTATGCTCAGGGGTCTGGTTATGCTAGGTAATACAATAAGCCTGACAAATAAGGGAGGGAAATCTGAAGGCTATTATTGCGTTGCCTGCATGGTAGCATTCTTATCTTTTCACTCATTATACATTTTACCGGAATTTTTTTTCTTGGTTTGATCCGGTGTTTCTTCTTCTCATTGCCTTAGTGGAGTGTAAGATATCTGGTCAATATTAGAGTTGTTCCTGTCCTCTATTCAAGCAAAATCCTACATATTAAGTGGGTGTCTTTTTTCCCAAACTCAAAACATAGTTCTTCATAGTGTAGGCACTCCCATAGGTTACCAGGTTCTTAATTCTTTATTGGTGCAATCTTGCATCTTATGTAACTGGAAATAGCTACATGCAACTCTTATCTTTGGGTCCTAGTATTTTTGGTTAACCAAACCTGAAAGTGGACCATTTTAGAGTGCACTATACAAAATGCATGGGCAGGCATGCTTGGATCATTCCTCAAATGTTTCAACAATGTAGGCCACTTTGCTTGTTAAAAACGTGTTGTCAGTGGTTTATCAAAGTCCAAATGACCGGGGTAAATGGCAAGATAATGTTAAATATGAAAAATCCATTGCATGCTCTGAAAAACATAGCAGAATAAGTGGAAGCAGAGATTCAGCCATGGGTAAAATTAAGCGAAAAGCAAATTTTTGCAATGCTCGACATGGTCTAGTCAAATATTACGCATACTACGAGCAACTCCAGTGTTGTATATAAAAACAGTCACCATGGATAAACTTGGCAGCAAAATAAAGCAACATTCAATACAGTTCAACATACCTTATAAAGTTCTCATATGTTGAAACGCACTCTGAAAACTATGATCTCTGTTCAACTTTTCTATCAGATGTAAAAAGGTCATTATCAGTCATCACTTCCTCAATACTTCCACCACGGTACAAGGCCTCGGCCACAATCAGAATGGACCATTTCCTGAAAAGTCAATATACGATTCAAGTTAATTTTGAAGCGAAATCTTCTTTCCAAAATATGAAATCCAAATCAGCATAATGATACTTCTACATGTTTTTTCAGCTTTAGTTATTTTCTTTTGCTTCTGGGTAACAGGCAGATGGAGAGAATCTTTAAAAAAATTTGATATCCAACCATTAAAAAAAAAATCATGGTCTCTTGCAACCACGGTTATATTTGCTTCCAAACCAACGGAAGCATTCAGCGTTCACTGGCAAAGTACGGTTATATTTGCTTCCAAACCAACGGAAGCATTCAGCGTTCACTGGCAAAGTGATTATCACCGAACAACTGCAGGAGGCATGAATCCACCTAATTTGGCCTTCCAGAACAACTGATAATCTGTATCATACTCAGCAACTATCTTCTCCTGTACTTCAAACTTGAAGAAAAACAAGACATATGAAGCCAACTTACCTGATTCAAAAGCTGGCTACAGATGGGCAGGACCTGCATAAAGGGGCCTAATTTCTCGCGCTCAGCCAACAATTCTGTCAAGTACCGACTGTTGTTGTTGCTGCTGCAGTGGCATGAGCCGTTCAAATCCAAGAAACCATGGATACCAAAACAAGAGAAGAATAAGCGGATTGAACAATGAAAATGCAAGAATATCGTACTAAAACTGTTGCCGCTAACTAGAACATTTAGATTTGTGAACTAGGATGAAAAAACCTATTTCAAAACCATTTTTATACAGGACCAGGGAGCCATATACACCCTGAATCCGGAATTCATGAAAACAACGGACTGAATCCGTGAAAACAGGGAGCCGCCCTCCATTTGAAAAGAAATTAAGCTCCGCCCTCCATTTCAAAACAAATCTAACTTCCCAGGACCAAATCGACCCTCACAAACCACTGCCAGGACCAAATCGACCCTCAAAAACCACTCCCAAACCAGAAAACCCTAACTGTAAATCAGAAATGGCGATTTTGATCTGCCAAACTGGGAGCAAATATCAAAATGGGGCGATTTTAAGAAAATACGATTGGGTTAGTTTATCCGCCCTGGGCTAAAATAAAAAAATTAATTAATTTTTAAATAAAATGAGGGCTAATTGTATAAAAAAAAAATTATTATTTTAATTAAAAATTCGCCCCATTAAAATATAAAAAGCCTTAAATTTCGCCTTTGGGCTATTATTCGCCCCTAAAATTAACCTTGTTTGTCAACTATTGATGCAGTAATCTCACAAAGGGGCTCAACCAGAGAAATGTTATGACATAGCAGTTTTAGCTGTGTAATCAATGCTTTATTGATTTGGAGAGCTTCGGACCTGAAATGTGTTGGTTGCAGAAGACTCTTGTACTTTTCTACTTGGTGTGACAGTTGAGCGATTTGCTCATCTTTCGTCTTACTCATTTGTTCATTCATTGTCTTCAACCTGGCCAATGCTTCGGATAATTCCTTTTGTTTCTGTACTATGCTTAAGTCTATCCTCTGCTTCTCCTTGAGCAATTGCTCATTTAATTGATTGTTTATCTGCTACTGTGTTGATAGTTGTTGTTCTAACTGTTCTATTTTTTGTTGTCTTTCGAACACCTGTGACTGCAACGAAACAATTGTTTGGTCTCTTTCCTTAAGTAGATTGCTTACTTCCGAGGCTTTATCCATGGTGGCTGTCGAATAGGCTTCGGCATACTAAGAAAGTTTTGTAAGGTCATCAGAAGGGTTAAATTCCTCCTTCCACACCACATTAGCCATCTCTATTTGTTCTGGTAAAAGGGAAGATTGATCAAGTCTCCTCCTTTTTCTTTGTCTTTTCACCACAGCCCTGTGTTTGGGACTGTAAAAGACATCTAATGGTGGTATGTCTTCTATCTGCAAAACAATCTGATTGGATGGATCTTTAGGAATTATTTCTGCATCTTTGTTGATGGATAGGCTGCTGGTCCCTTCAATTGGAACCGTAGTTGTTGTTGTTTCTTGACTGACTGTTACTTGAGGTGTGCCGAACCCTTGTGAAGTCTCAGGATTGCTTATAATAGAGTCAAATTGTTGCCACTCTTTGAGGAGTTTGGGATCAATCTGAGTATCTATATCAATATATTCACTGTCCTGTTTCTTTTCTTTCTCCTACTGTGGTTATCTGGTAGGCCAACTCTCGAGCCAACAACTTATCAGGTATATACAAAGGAAGGACATGGAGTCTTGCGAGGCTACCATAAACCCTAATATATGTGAACTTTTCTTCCCCAAACCAATTCCCTACAGCAGTCAAGTCAATCGCTGCTTCCTCGGAAATCCTTGGGCCAGGCTTATCAAAAATGGCATAATAGATAGGTAACATGAAACCATTACAGATTTGGTACAAGTGGTCTTTATAGTGTGCCTTCCATAACATCTGATGATAAATGTGGATTGGCTTAGGGTCTTGTGCAGTCCATCTCCATCCGAGTACCGGGTATTCAGAATTAAAGAAAAGAGTATCCATAATATAAGCACTATAATAAAAAGGGGGAATGGTTCTGGTGGTTTTACGGGCATTTGTTCTGAAGTCAAGAATTGCAGTGGCTAATTTATCAGACAATGTGTTTGCCCAATCCATCACATAACTATTAACCACCACTTCCATTAAAGGTACCATTTCAATAGTAAACTTTGCTGAATCATGCATTCCCCACATCCTACACATCATTGCCCCAGCATAACAGTAAGGAGATGACAATGAATCCATGGATTACTTACCCGATGATTCATGTTTGTGCTTTGCGAGATTCTGTCTCCATTTCTTGATTGGGACCGACTCAGTCTCATTCTCTGCTGCAAATTTCTCCAGAAAGGCTTTGTTGTATTTCTTTTCAAGTTTGGGCAAATGATACATCTTCCTTAAGTCATCAGGCTGAAATGAACCAAAAATTCTTCCATCTACTATGCAAAACGTTCTATTTTAAACTGGAATTTCTTCAACCACCCATCTGACTACATCAGTGTATGGAAGAATTTTCTCCCGTGCTGCTATCCTGTGTAAATATGAGTCGGCTAAATCTTTCAGGGAAGCTTCTGATTTATTAGTCAAGTTTACAGTAGCTTCTTTTGACACTTCCTCAGGCTCCTCTACTTCAATTAAATTGTAGATACTTTGCCAACTTGTATTTCCAAGGCCGAGACATGTAGTGTCTGAAATCAAACCTTTTTTACTTGGTCTTGGATCACTGGTTGGCTACACTGTTGTTGTAGGAGCCGTTGCTGCCACGGATCTCTTGGATTTATTTCCCATTTGCTTCAAATTTATTATTTCGGCGGAGTTTTTCACAAGGAATGAAACCAACGTGATACATAGAATAGGTAGTATGAGCCAATATGAAAGAATTATATCAATTAGCGAATAATAAAGGCTTATAGTGAAACTGCTGCAGATACAATCTAAGGGAAAATCTTGGCACAACTGCTTCATTAATTGGTTGTTTAACCTGTCAATCATGGTAAAGGAGTTTTTTAAATACCCATCATAAAGTTTATATGATGAATGATCCATTCAAGCATGGCTTAGATTTTTGGCCAATAATCAGAATTAAATTGCAATTGATGATTGGTAACGTGAACGGGAAGGTTTTAATAATAGTCCAAAATATCCTTCGATCACCGAAAGGTGATACAATGCATGCAAGCCTTTTAAATATGTTTCGAAACACGTGCCTTCATTTAATGCATCACAATCGGGGATGGGTTCGGTTCATGCTACTTATGTCATTGCAAAATCGTCGATCGCCAATGGCGATACGCCTCATCGCATCAGAGGATTTGAAAGTGTCACAATTCATGTATTGGGTTGTTACGGCCGATTGCCGATGGCGATACCTTTTATCGCATCGGGGAAATGAGGGAGGCGTTTCTCTATACTATATGTTTTTACCTTTCCCTGATATCCTACAGCGATTTCATTTTTCGGATCGGAGTGAGTCAATGGGTCTTTTATATATGTTTTTCTTATTATTGCGATATGTGATCGCTTTATCGTAATAACAAAGAACTTTATAATTATTTAAAAGACCTATTTTATTATTGTTCAAAAGGTTTATTTTAGAATATATCATTTCCATTGGACCTTTTGATGAGGATTTTCGTATAGATGGGTTAATACCAATTTATTCACACATCTAAGTTTAAAAGGGACCCATTTCATATTATGATTTTTAAAGAAAAATTTTATGAAATGGGGGGTTGTTGTACAGCACAATAGCTCCTGATATCATTTTCTGATCAAATTGGCAAACAGCTAAAAATTTTGGAATTTGGGTTGTAGATACACCCAGTCAGCAGTCCATACGCTAACTAGGCATTTGACTAGGTTTGATTGAGTATTTGGTTGACCAATCATTGACTGCCACTTGCTTCATTCTGATTGGTTGTAGAATGGCAATTTGTTTATTGGCTAAGGGGATTTTGATGTGTCCAATTAAGGGAGTGCCACGTGGGCCAATCGGTGGCTGCCACATGGCCTCCACTCATTTGGGAAAATTGTGTTTGAGACTGCACTTCCTCTACGAGATTCGAACTTGAGACCTTCGTGGTGGCATCACAGTGCTCCACCATTATGCCACTGGTGGTTCTTGTAAAGCTATGCGTCGAGGTCCTATTTAAATTTTGATATACGTGTCATTGGAGGAGGGGTCGGGCTAATCCCTAGCCCTTGGCTACCAGAGCACCATGGGACCACAGGCAGGGGGCCAAGGGCTAGGCCTTAGCTCGGCCTACGGTTACAGTCGCAACCAAAAACCTTAGTCAGAACCTAGCACAAGACAAGAGGGCGAAGTCGGATGGGGGCATCCTCGGGGGCCAGCCCCGAGGTCATATGACCCGTCATGAAAACATAGGCGCGAAGGAAATGGGGGGCCAGCCCCGGGTCGTAAGACCCATGATACAACGACACCGCCAACTAATGAAACATGCCCGTCAATCAGCGCTCAGTGCAAAAAAACTGGCACCAATCCCAGCCTTATGGGCACGTGGTGACTACGACCTAGCTGTTGGGGGCCCAACCAAGGGGGGCAAGCGGTTAGCCTTGACCCTTGGGCACGTGGGCCCCATGTGGCCCTAATTTTTCAAAACATGGAGCTTAATGGAGGAGTTATCCGTCCTACAATTTCACCCTCCGAGGTGGAATGTAGGCTAGGTTTGTGTGCCGTTTTTTCATTTGGGGTGCTCAAGCTAGGTTTGGGGCGAATTGTAGGATCACTAGTCAAAAAATTGGAAAAAATGAGGAAACAATCATAACTTTCTCAATTTTTGGCGAAATGAGGTGCAAAAAGAACCAAAATTGGGGCTTTTGATAGTACTGGATCCATTGGAGACATCAGTTCTATTGTTTGAGCCTTTTAAAGTCTATAAACACATTTTTGAGCATTTTAATAAAAGAGGCCCTTCATTAGAAGCTGCACTAGAAGATGTAGCCCAGGAGAGGGGTGAACTCCTTTATCATGTTGTGTTATGCATTTTAGATATGCTTATTTTGTCTCTTTTTGGTTGTAAATTGTGGATAAAATTTACTTGTTTATGTGTTTAGTAAACTGATCCTCTACCCATAACACATATAAATTTAATTTGCAAATTGTTAAAAATCTTCAAGTTTACACATACAGGTCATTTTGGTATCAGAGCAATGATTTATTGTGAAGATTTGATTTTTTTTCAAGTTTTTTTCTGATGCTTACAAGGTTGAAGCTTAAAGGAGGAGAAGGAGAACTTGTGGAGCCAAGATCTCAAATTGTTTCAAGGAGAACAAACACACCTCAGGCTTCAATAGTCATGTCACATGAAGAAGGTCCTGAAGGTATGTCTGAAGATGATAAAACTTTCAAAAAAGAATTCTTTGAGATGTCTGATATGATTAAGGTTCTGTATGAGGATAGGAATTCTAAACTGTATGGAGTAATTTCAAAACCTCCAAAAGGAGATGGAGGAAAAAGAGACAAGCTTCCAAAAGGGAATGGAGGGAATGGTCACAAACCACCACATTCACCTCCATCATCATCCTCATCCTCATCTTCAACTTCTTCTACCCTTTCACAAGCACATCTAAATTCCCCAAGGGGTCATGGTAAGACTCCTTTGCTTAAGCTTGACATTAACATTGAATTTCCTATGTACAATGGAGAGGTAAATTCAGAGATATTCGATAATTCAATTCGTTAGATTGAAGTGTATAATCAAAGATGATGAAACCAAGATTCAACTTGCTTCTCTTAGATTGGAAAGTGCAACACTTATTTGGTGGGAAGCCAAAACTCAAGAGGACATGAAGAAACATGGCAAGGTTTTATCCTCTTGGAATGATTGTGTTGTTGCAATAAGAAGGAAATTTTATCCATTAGCATACATGCATAAATATTTCAGGGATTGGCATAAATTTAGACAAGCTAAAGGGAAAAATGTGCGATCTGATACTCAACAATTTAGTAAAAGAGCTTTGATTTTGGGTATATATTTTTCCTCACAAGATACTTTGCTCAAATACATTGGTGGTTTGCATAGTTACTTGAGACATATCATTCTCATGTTTAACCCTACAAAACTAGATGAAGCTTGTGTACAAGAAACTGATTTATAGGCAAGAGGGAAAAATGTTTCTGAAGAAACTAGTGAGAGTTACTTTGATTCTAGAGAAAAAGGAAAGGGAAAGTTTAAAGGAAAAGGAAGGAAAAATGTTTCCCTCAAGATGGAGAAAGAAAAACGTACATGTAAACATTGTTCCAAAGAGGGCCATGATGAAGATCATTGCTAGAAACTTCATCTAGAAATGAGACCAAAAATGTTTAAAAACAAGGAGAAAGAGAAGATAGTTGCAACTACACAACATGATTTAGGTTCTGATTCTAGAGATGAAACAAAGATCACAGCCATGGGTTTGAAAGGTAAGGACATTACAAGTACTAGTTCTTCAAATTTTCTCAATGAAACTCAAGATGAAAAAACAAGAATAGAGCTTTTCCATATTATAGTCATTTCAAAACATACCAAGATAGATGCATTTTTTGAAAGTGGTTCACAAGAAAATATTATCTCAGAATAAATTGTCAAGAATTTGAATTTAGAAACCATTCCTCATCCTAAACCTTATCCTCTAGGTTGGATATGTAACAATGCAAAATTGCATGTGACAAAAAGATGTAAACTAAAATTTGCAATCACTGCAAAATTTGTATATGAGGTGGAGCTTGATGTAATTCCAATTGAATATGTGGTATTGTTTTGGGAAGCCCATATATATATAATAAGAGAGCTATTTTTCATCACCATAAGAATAAATATCATTTGTTTAAAAATGGGATTGAGTACATTGTTAGAGAACACAACAAGAAGTTGAATGCATCTCTTGCAAATGCAAAACAAATGAAGAGGATTGTTAATGCTAGTCAAAACTTTGCATTGTTAATGATTGAACATGAAGATGTTGAGGAATCTAAAGGCTTTCAAGGATATGAATCAAGTTTGAAATCTGATTTCATTGAGGTTTATAATTCATGTGATAAGATGCTTCGGGAGTCTAACATGTTGCCTCCTAAAAGAGGTAAACAAAATGCAAAGGTTATTTTACAAAGAGTACATTGGTCCCAAAACATCTTCTTGTGGGTTTCATAATGTTTTGGCTTTGAATAAGGATGGTACATGGAAATGGCGATCACATTTGGTAAAGATTCAAACCAAGTGCAAGGCTAGACATATTAAGCATCGTCATGACCACATTGTTTAAGGTGAAAGGAACTTTAAATTTTTTAAGTTTCCATTGATTGAAGATTGAGGAGGGAATGTTCAGATTCCTTCAAAGGCAATCTTTTGTTTTACATATCTTGAAAAATTGCAGAAATATGTCATCATTGACAGAAAGTCCAGGACTCCAAAATCAGGGAAAGTGATGTACTTTCATAAAATCTCAAAGCGACAAAGTCAAGAAAAGTTCAATGGATTGAGACTAGAAGGTGAGGGAGCAATACCCTCATCTAATTATTGATTGATAAAGAGAGTTCAGAGGTCCAAAAGCTTCCAATGGGGAGGAGTGATCTGATGGATCAAAATAGTGCTCAAAATTCAACGTGTGGGACATAACTTAAAACCCGAATGTCTGGATAGATCTCGGCGGTCTAAACCCAACACAATTTGTTCCACTAAAAATTGATATTGTATGCTCCTGATATCACATTCTGATCAAATTGGCAAACAACTAAAAGTTTTGAAATTTGGGTTGGAGGTACACCCAGTCGGAAGTCTATATGCTGACTGGGAATTTGAATGGGTTTCACTGAGTATTTGGTGGACCAGTCATTGGCTGGCACTTGTCTCATTCTGATTGGTTATGGAATGGAAAAATTGTATTGGTTAAGGGTTTTTTTATGTGGCCCAATGAGGGAGTGCCACATGGTCCAATTGATGGCTGCCACATGGCCTCTACTCATTTGGGAAAAAACATGTTTGAAGTTGAACTGCCTCTACGAGATTCAAACTTGAGACCTCTCTTGTGGCAGCGCAGTGATCCATCATCCCACCACCGGTGGTTCTTGTAAATCTATGCATGGAGGTCCTATTTAAGTTTGATATACACACCATTGGGGGAGGGGCCAAGCTAAGCCCTAGCCCCTAGCCATCCCAATTCCTCGGGACCACATGCGAGGGGCCAAGGGCTAGGCCTTATCTTGTCCCATGGCTCCAACCGCGACAAAAAACCTTCGTTGGAGCCTAGCACAAGACTGGAGGAAGAAGTCGAACGGGGTCAACCACGGGGTCATATGACTCATCATGAAACCATAGACGTGGAGGAAATGGTGAGCCAACCCTGGGTCGTATGACCCATGATATGAAAAAACTGCCAGCTAATGAAATGTTCCCATCAATCAGTCCTCAGCACAAAAAATCTGGCACTAGGCCTAGTCCTATGGGCATTTGGTGACCACGACCTAGCCATTTGGAGCCCAACTGACAGGGGTAGGCGATTAGTCCCAAACCCTAGGCATGTGGCCCCCATGTGACCCTAATGTTATAGAACTGGGGCCTAATGGTAGAGTTATATGTTCTACAATTTCGCCCACAGAGAAAGAATCTAGGCCAGGTTTACATGTTGTTTCTGCATTTGGGGCGCTCAAGCTAGGTTTGGGGTGAATTGTAGGATCACTAGTCCGAAAATTGGGAAAAGGGAGGAAACAATCATAACTTTCTCGATTTTTTGCCAAATGAGGTACAAAAAAGAACCAAAATGGGTGTTTTTGATAGTGTTGAATCCATTGAAGACATTGATTCTAATGTTTGAGCTTTGTAAAGCCTCTAAACAAACATTTTGAGCATTTTTAATGATAGAGGCCTTCCATTGGAAGATGGACTAGGAGATGGGTGAACTCCTTTATCATGCTTGTGTTATGTGTTTCAAATATGCTTATTTTGACTCTGTTTATTTGTAAATTGTGGATAAAATTTACTTGTTTATGTGTTTAGTAAACTGATCCTCTACCCAAAACAAAATATAAATTTGACTTGAAAATTGTTAAAATTATTCAATTTTACACATACAGATCATGAATTATAATATTTATATACAAATTAAAGATCATTTGATGATATTATTTACATAATTTTCCTTTCAATTATTTAAAACACAAATTTGTGTAGTTTCCTTTGTATACATGATCAATGTCAAAATATTGGATGTATGTAGATAAAACTAGGAGTTATCAAGCTTTACATTGATGAGATGTTTTTTATGTTATAAAAAATACTCTTTTATAGTGTCACCTTTAACCTAAAAGAGATGTGCTTCTTTTTGTTTTTTTGTTATCTACATATATAGTCGTCTTTAAAACCCCCGTACCCACCTTGTCACGCATAATAAAAATCCTAATGAAATCACTCTTAAAATTAATTTGCACATAAGACAATTTTGAGAGGTTGTGCAATATCATGGTGTTGTTGGAAATAACATTAGGATTATTATTAGCATTGTTGGGTGTGTGTTATATTTTTTCCATGACTAGCCCCACACGTGAATCATGGGGGTTAGAGGGGGCGGGGCGCCATCTCTCCTTTCATTGCGCCAGGCGCAGCGGCGGCATCACAAGGGGGGCAGTAGCCCCTCATGTCAGGGGGTTTTAGGGGGGTGGTAACCCCCCTGTACGGGGCCTGTATGGTTTTGTGCATGGGTTTTCACATGGCTTGTGAATTGATGGTTTTCTACCCATGGTATCTTGCACATTTGGTTAAGGGAACTATGGTTATGTTCTAATCCAGTGTTAATGGATTGGGGTTTATGAATGCTTCGACATGTATATATATGTGTTGTAACATTGAAAGGAATATAATGAAAAATCAATCTAGTAGTCCTGGTTCTGGGATCTAGGGGAAAATCTCTGTGTATTTACTTTGTGTTTCTCTCCATTGTATATTTTATATTTTTAAGAATTCGTTTACAGGTAAGTTTTGTATAAGGTTAAAAACTACATTTGGTAACAGATTTGTTTCAGCTTCAAGGGGATGCCTTTGCTACTGAGGGGTTTTTCTCGAGCCTGTGGTAGACCTTGTTCAGTGGGAGATCTGCAAGATCGATTTTTGCAGTGAAAGAATATGTTGAGCAGTGGAAAGATAGAGATCAAGAAATTTAATGGTCAAAGTTTTGAGTTGTGGAAACTCACGATGGAGGATCTGCTGGTGGATAAAGTGATGGACCTCCAAATTAGACATAAATTAAGGCCCATCTAACCTTTCTTAGGCATGTGAAGGCTATATTAAACCTCTCATTCTACACTTAATAACGTTTTTTAGCTTTAATATGTTCATTAGGAAGTTTTATGGATAATTACATATTTGTGCCTAATATTATTTATTTTGGTAGAATATTGTGAGAATATTGGGAAGATTATGGAGATTTGGAGGAGGAGATAATTTAGGGACTTCCTACTACAAGAGGATTAATATTGGATAATAAACCAACAAGATATTTTGAAATTATTGCACAAATTCTCGAGCTCCAATGATTGAGAAAATCTAGGAATGTATTCCCTGTCATTTAATGCATATTCCTAGTGTTGGGAACCAAATCCACTGTTTGAGGGATTTTGGAGGGGAAAGATTCCTCCATTCATGAGGAATGATTCCTAAAAAAAAATTATAAGTAATACATCGAATTTTCCTATAGGTATTGTTTTTTATTAGTCTTCTTGTGGAGAGAACTAGTATTTTTGCAGCTCCACTTTCATTTCTTACAGGGATGTAATTGTATTTATGGAAATAATGAAGACATGTCCCATGTTCAGCTTCTAAATCTTTGTCTTCTTCAAAGGACTCTAATTTTACTTGGGATTTTCCATCCTAGGAGCCTCAGAGCCCTTTTGTGTCATTTACTTTTCTTCCTTTCACTTCTTATTCACATGCATCTCTTGTTCTTGTCTTTTTCTATTTCTCCATTTATTATTAATGATTTCTTGTTGTAGGATTGGGTTAAATGGTTGAAGTAAGTTATTTTTTAGGATCACAAGCATCATTTCATCCTTAGAAAAACTTTGGAATACCATAGTAATCATTGAGAAACTTATATTAGTTTGATTATTCCCAAATCTAAATTTCCGGAAGTCCCTCGTGACAAATAACAGTAAATTTATGCTATTTTTTAGAACATGCTAACGAGATTCAATTGAGTTGATTCCACTTGAATTAGATCAAAAAAACATTCTATATAATAACAAAATTTACCCCATTGTATTTTCACTTGATTAGGTTAGGCATTTGATAGATTTACTAGCTCACTAGTTCTTGAATTTTTAGATTTTAGACTAGTAATATTTTGCTATTTTTTAGCATGGGTTAATGGAGTATTTTTTAGTGATTCCACTTGGAATGGAGACATAAGACATCCTATTCAATAAATAAAAAATTATCATCGAATTTGGATTTGATTTTCTTGGTCATTCGGTGAATTATAACTTCCTGTAGTATCATGTAGTTTCATGTAGCACTCTTCCAACATGTATATACTTGCCTAGATTTGCTAAAAAAATATTGGTTCTCATATCTTAGGGTTGAATCATGACCCATAGGATATAAATCAATGGTTGAGGAGGAATAAACACCACTTAGTGCATTCCTTTTTACCCATGCAAAACATCTCAGTGATTTGGGTTAATGGAGAAATTTATGGATTGGATAATACAATGTTCTTTTTCTTGATTGCCACATCGAATGAACTTTTTCAATGTATATAAAATCTTTGAAATGTAATGATTAATATTTAGTTAATGATATTTACTTTATGCAATTAGAATAGTTTTTCCTTCTTTGTATTTTCTTTCTTGCAATAAGTAAGGTTTCCATTTCGAGCATTTCCATTTCTGCAACTAGTTAGGATTTTATTTCATTACATGCACCCCATTACATCATGACATCAAAGGAAGGATACATTATATGTTGCACATATAGTTATGATACCTCTTAAGTTTGTACGAACCCTGGGTTGATAATTAAAGTTGGTATCCTTGGGAATTGCAACATTCTTGTTTCAATACTAAGGGTCATCACTTTTTGGTGCCGTTGTCGAGGAGGTGTCAAGATATGCATTGTCTTCTTCCCTAGTTGATTCATTTCTTTTTACTTTCTGCAAAAAAAAAAAAAAAAATACATTAGACATCTTTCATTTCAAGAACATAAAATTGCATTGCATTAGCATTCTTATTAAAAAAAAAGTCTACAACACCAACCCCCCCACCATTTGATCATGTGGTGCAGTAAGAGCCACATCACCATTCATTTTTGTAGGTAGAAGAAGAAGAGGTGACAGTGAAGGTAGAAGAAATGGAGGGAGATGATGAAAATGAAGATGATCCTCTTGGATTTCCCATTTAATATACTGATGTTAGTGTGCGCTTGAAGAATATCCCTCCATCTTTTCTTCCAAACTTTCATGGTAAAAGGTCAGAGGATCCAGAAACATTTCTCTTTGAATTTGAAATTGTTTGTTGATATTATGGTTACTTATTAAACACTCAAAAATTGATATTCTTTCTAGCAACATTGAAGGATATAGCTCTTAAATGGTTCATGAGTTTAGGGACTAATTCAATAAGATCATTGAATCATATGCAAAAGATATTTCTAGAAAAATATAGAGATCATGATCTTAAAAAACAAATATTTAGAATGAATAAAAAATAAGATGAGAGCCTTTAGGATCTAATATAGAGGTTCATGTATAATGTTAAGAGGTAAAACCTACATCATTTAGGTTCCGACACACTAAAAACCCTCTTACTTAGGACAATTAGGGATGAATGGATTGATCTCCTTGATCTCATGAGTAGAGGTGATGTATACCAATTATCATTTGAAGAAATTTGCGAAACATGCAAACACATATCAAGAGGAAGGGAAAGAGAAATTCAATTAGCATCAAGATCGGTAAGTCAAGCTAAACTTGGAAATTTGCTTGATAACTTTAAAACAAAAATTCTTAGCAATCTATATGAACAAGTAGAATGTTAAGAATACAAAATGAGCAAAAAGAAGATGTTGATATTTGTGTTGTCCATGAAGAATCACATGATTTTAAATATTTCCCTTCTTTACCAAGGTTGAAGGAAGTTTACCAAGAGGACAATGGAGCAAGTCAATCGCCAATGCAACTATGTCATGTAGCTCCAAGAGAACTATGACAACCTATTCAACTTGATATGATGCAAGATCCTAATTCACAATTTCAATCTTATGAGCATCCATCTCAAAGTAATTGGAACACACCATTTAAATGGAAACCTTGGCCATCTCAACCCCAAAACCAATCTTAGCAACAAGGTTGGCAAGGAACTTATGGGAGTCATCCACAATATCCTGAATATTTTCCTCAATATCCTCCAACCCAAATCCATTCTATCCCTACCATTCAGCTCCACCACAACCACAACCCCAATCACATACATCTCAAAAATCCATTCCCACTCAACTACATGTACCACCATTTCTAAACCCACAAAAGGAAGTACCTCAACCCACTTACAATGTTGAGGCACAAAACTTCCAAACATCTCCTCTTGATCTCAATGGTATTCATCTTAGCTGAAGAAGAACATTGCAAAAAAGAGATTCTCTTGATGTCATTGAAGGAAAACATTTAGAAAAAGAAGATTCAAATGAGAAGACCAAAGAATCATGGGCTGCAATTGATGAAGAGAAGACATCAAATCAAAGATTGAGAAAGTTCCCTCATGTTTACCATCAGATCCTCCATGTGTTCAAGAGAATAATCAACAAAAATAAGCAGATCTGAACTACATGGAAGAAGAAGACATCCAAGATGATCCAAATTAGCAAGTGGACCAGGCACATCAAATCTATATTGAAATATGGTTCCAGACAATTAGTAATTTGCAGCTACACACTCTCTTCAACAATTCTTGATCTCATCTCAATCAAAGCATTTGGTCTCTGAATTTCAGGTACATGTCAAAGCATATATTTCAAACCTACACATCAGCTTATCTATCATCTTGATATGCAAATCGATCCATTGGAAGTATTCTTATACTTGAAAGAGATTTTGTTTTTCAGGTAGAGTAGGATAGAAAATATAAAAAATTGAAAATAAGAGAAAAAATAAAATATCAGGTGAAAATCTCCTTCGAGGTGCCTGAGCTTGGCTCATTGATTGAAAACCTCCAAGAGGCGGTCAATGGGTTGGGAAAAAGGAGAAAAAATAGAAAAAGAAAAGATCTTAGGTGAAAACCTCCTTTGAGGCGCCTAGGCATACCTACTAGTTGAAAAAATCATTGAGGCGACTAGTAGGCCTAGAAGAAAAAAGGAAAAAAAATAATAAAAAATATTTTCTCCATATATCTCTCTCTCATGAATGCAGGTGCTCTCCAACCTCTGTGAGCAACAAAAACTAGTTAGCCACCAAAAGAAAGTTGATCAAAATCCTAGTCAAAGGAAGTCAAACTTGGACTTTCTCCTCCTTTTCTCAGATTCTCTAGAAGGATCAAGTCCATGTCAATCCATCACCCTCATCTATTTCCACCATCCACTCATCATTCTCAAGATTTTACCACTCATTTTCCTTGTTGTCCTAAAATGCTACAGGAAGACTTTGTTTTGCTATAGGAAACAAAAATACATAGAGCATAAAATTATTTTTGTCATATCATGAAAACCGTGCATCCATTTGCCAAGTTGTTTCAGGGGGAGATGCATATGGATGATAGTAACATGCCTAAGAAATTTCAACAAATTCTAGTGCAGACTTTTCGAGAAATTGATCTCCATCACCTACAACTATTTTTAAATTGTCTTGATATTCATGTAGCCATTTGTCAATTTGTTTAAGGGGGAGATACATATGGATGATGGTAACATGCCCAAGTAATTTCAGTAAATTCCAGTGCACATTTTTCAAGAAATCAACCTCCATCAACTACATCCATTTTTAATTTTTCAAGAGATTCATGCATCCATTGGCTAATATTCTTTTATGGGGACGTACAAAAGGATGATGGCAACATGCTTAGAAAATTTCAAGTCAATCCAATATATGATTTGGGATATATGTGGAAAACAAGTCTGCTACAGGAAACTGCTACAGGATGTCCTGAAATTCTACAGGAAGATGGCTGAGGGTTTTTGGAGGAAACGAATGGTGATATGAAGTGTTGGAAGGGTGTATGATAGCTGTGAAAATTGTGGGGAAGGTGAACATCACCCATGGTCAAGCCCAACACTCCAAGAAGGCCGAATTTGAGTAAGATAGCCTTCTCATGGTAATTGAAAGATAGAGGTTTTGGGCCAGCATCCATCAACTCCAACAACAACAGATTGAACGCCAAAAATGGGCCTGCACTAAAAAAATATTACATCATTTAGAAAAAACATCATGCTATGAAGACATATACATTATTAAACAAAGGAAGTCAACACCTCTAAAATCATCATGTTATGAAGCTCAACAACAACATTTTAGTCAGGGATGTGAAGCAACAACGACAATAACAAAAAAAACATAGGATACCTCCACATTCAAGTCTATCACCAGTAGGACCTCCAGAAAATTATCACATGTAGCTTCAAGATCATTAGCAGTAGCTTCAAGACCACGAAAAGAAACTTCAACATTCATATCAGTAGCCTCAATATCACCTACAAAAACAAATCAAGGGTAAGGCTCAAGTATGAAATCCTTTAAACCTTTATTATGAACTTATTTTAGCTTGAAAAACATTGAAAGTGTATGAAGGAAAAGGTTTGTATAGCCAAGATTAGTAGTAGAGAAACCTCGACCTTATCTAGCAATTAACTTCACTTTTCCACCAAGACACCCACACATGGGGGAGAGGACAAGACAAAAGTGAAAAGGACTTGAGAAAGTGGGATGTAATCATTTAGTTGACATGGAAGACAAGGCGCATGAAGGGTTAGGTGAGGGCCAACCCAGTTAACTCAAAGAACTTTGATTTTATTTTGCATGCAATAAAAAAAATTGATTTTATTTTACATGCAATAAAAAAATAGAGAAAAGTTGAAAACAAAGAGAAAAAATAATGGAACAAATGAAAAAAAGAAGAAAGAAAAAAAGAAAAATAAAAATAAAAGACATAAAAAGTGGACCTACCACCTATTGGCATGCAAAATTTAGTTTCTATAGGATTCAGGTTGAGTGCAGCTCATTACAGTTGAAGGACCACCTGAGGGAAAGAAGCAGCCTCAACCTACAGTAGGGCTTCCTTAGGAAACTGAGATAGAAAAATGCAGTAGCAAGAAGGGCAACAGAAAGAGCATCAAATAGACTAGAAAACAAAGAATGAAACAAGTTAGCATACATGAAGAACAACAAGGCAAGTAGGATCAATAGGTTTCTCAGAGGATGAGCAACAGTTTCAGGAGGGGGTATGATGGGCCTCCAAATTAGACATAAATTAAAGCCCATCTAACCTTTATTAGGCACATGAAAGCTATATTAAAACTCTCCTTCTACACTTAATAAATTGTTTTAGCTTTAATATGTTAGTTAGGAAGGTTTATGGATAATTGCATATTTGTGCCTAATATTATTTATTTTTGTACAATATCTGAGAATATTGGAAAAATTATGGAGATTTGGAGGAGGAGATAATTTAGGGACTTTCTCCCTACTATAGGAGGATCAATATTGGATAATAAATCAACAATATATTATGAAATTATTGCACAGATTCTGGAGCTCCAATGATTGAGAAAATCTAGGAATGTGTTCCCTGTCATTTAATGCAGATTCCTAGTGTTGGGAACTAGATCCACTATTTGAGGGATTTTGGAGGGGAAATATTCTTCCTTTCATGGGGAATTCTTCATAATCATTTTGTATATGTACCAAGTCAAATTTTCCTCTAGGGGTTGATTTTTATTAGTCTTCTTGGGGAGAGAACTTGTATTTTTGCTACTCCACTTTCATCTCTTGCAGGGATGTAATCGTATTGATGGAAATAATGAAGATTGGTGCCATGTTTAGCTTCTAAATCTTGGTATCCTTCATAGGAATCTAAGTTTCCTTAGGCTTGGCCATCATAGGAGCCTCAAATCCCTTTTCTATCATTTAGTTTTCTTCATTTCACTTCTTATTCACATGCATCTCTTGTTCTTGTCCTTTTCTATTTCTACATTTAGTATTAATGATTTCTTATTGTGAGATTAGATTAAATGGTTGAAGTAAGTTATTTTTCAGGATCAAAAGCATCATTTCATCCTTGGAATAAATTTTTAAGTTCAGAGTAATCATTGAGCTATTTATATTAATTTTCTTATTCCAAAATCTAAATTTCTGGAAGTCTCTTGTGGCAAATAACAATAATTTTTTGTTATTTTTTAGAACATGCTAATGAGATTCAATTGAGTTGATTCCACTTGAATTATATCAAAAGAAAATTCTATATGATAAAAAAAAATTACCCCATTGCATTTTCACTTGATTAGGTTAGGCGTTTGATAGATTTACTAGCTCACTAGTTCTCGAATTTCTAGATTTTAGACTAGTAATTTTCTACTATTTTTTAGAATGGGTTAACAGGGGCATTTTTTAGTGATTCCACTTGGAATAGAGACCTAAGAAATCCTAGTCACTAAAAAAATTTTCCCATCTAGTTTGTATTTGATTTTCTTGGTCATTCAGTGAATTATAACTTCCTATAGCATCCCGTACTTTCCTATAGCACTCTCCCAGCATGTATATACTTTCCCATATTTGCTCAAAAAGATTGGTTTTCATCCCTTAGGGTTGAATCATGACCCCTAGGCTCTAAATCAATGGTTGAGGAGGAATAAAAACTACTTAGTAATTTCATTTTTACCCATGCAAAACACCTCCACGATTTGGGTTAATGAAAAAATTAATGAATTGGATAATACAGTAATGATTTTCTTTATTACAACATCTAATGAACTTTATCAATGGATCTATGCTATTTCAAATGTAATTATTGATATTTAGTTAATTATATTTACTTTATGTAATTAGAATAGATTTTCCTTCCTTTTATTTTCTTTCTTGCAATGGGTTAAGGTTTCCATTTCAAGCATTTCCATTTCTGCAACTAGTTAGGATATGATTTCATTACATGCACTCCATTACATCATGACAGCAAAGGAAGAACACACTGCATGTTGCACATACAGTGCCGATACCTCTTAAGTTTTTACGAATGCAGGTTGATAATTAAAGTTGGAAGCCTTGGGAGTTGCAACATTCTTGTTGCAATAGTGAGGCTCATCATAAAGATCAGTGGATCATGATAGATCTGGGTACTAAACCAATGACAATGTCAGTTGAAGACTAGGAGAAGTTGGATCGGAAAGAAAATAGCACAATACAATTGTGTATCTCATATTCATTATTTTTTAATGTAATAAGGGAAGCTACCATGAAGGCTTTGTGGGAAAAGTTAGAGACTTTGTACCAATCTAAGTCTTTGGTGAACAAACTGTTCCTGCATAAAAATATGTATAACCTGAGCATGAGGATGGAAACTCGGTGACAAAGCATCTAAATGACTTTAATACTGTGGTAAGCTAGTTTTTATCTGTTGATTTTAAAATTTTAGATGAATATAAGTTCATCAGATTGTTGTGTTCTCTACCATATTCGTGGGATAGTCTCGTTGTTGCAATAGGTAGCAATACAACTACCTTGAAGTTTGATGAAATAGTTTCCTCTTGTTTGTTGGAGGAGATGAGATGGAAAAATAAGGAGGGCCAGAATGGAGATGCCTTGCCTGTACAAGGATGGTCCCACAACGAAAAAAAAAAAAAAAGTCCTCAAGTGGGAGATCTAAATCTACACGAAAACTTGTAAATGTGTGCTAGAAATGCGGAAAGGAAGGGCACTTCAAAAAGGAATGTAGATCTAAAGCTCCTGAGAAAGGAAAGGGATTTGATGATGCTCCTTTTGAAGAGGCCAAAACCACCTCAGATGAGAGTGGGGATGTGTACTTGGCTTCTTATTCAAGTGCAGATGTAGGTCATGAGGTGTGGTTGATTGACCCAGGTGCATCCTTTCACTTCACTCACCATAGGTATTAGTTCTGTGAGTATGAGAAATATGATGGTGGTGATGTATTCTTAGGGGATGACAGGAAGGCTAGAATTGTCAAATGCAGAAAATTCAAGTTGAAGTTACAAGGTAGAAGGATTAGAACACTTCTGGGTGTTCTACATATTCCTTCACGGCTAAAAATATGATTTTTGTAAGCAAGATTGATGATGTAGGTGTAAAAACAGTTTTCGAGAAATATACTTATAAGATGGTTCGGTGAGCACTAATATTGATGCGGGGAGTTTGGATTAGAGCTTTGTACAAGCTTCTGGGTAGTATTGTTATTGATGGGTGCAATACTTCTATGGCTCCTGAAAGTGGGGTAGAAAATCTAGTGGTATCAAGAGAAAATACCTCGCTATGGATTCAAAGGCTTGGACATATTGGAGAGAAGGGTCTTCGAATACTTCATGGTAATGGTATGGTAGAAGGTATGTCTAATTTATCTCTGGATTTTGATTTCTATGAACATTGTGTATATGGGAAGCAAAATTGGGTGAGTTTCCCCTCTGGTGCCAAGAGGGTGAAAGGGATATTAGAGCTTGTGCACAGTGATGTATTTGGACTTGTGTCGGTTCCATCATTGGGTAAGTCTGTGTACTATGTATCATTTATAGATGACTTCTCAAGGAATACATGGATATATTTCCTCAAGAAAAAATCTGAAGTCTTTGACAGGTTTAAATAATTTTAGGTGTGGAAAACCAGACAGAGAAGAAGATAAATATGTTGAGGACAGATAATGGTGGAGAATTCTGCAAGAAGGAATTTGAAGAGTTTTATAAGAAGTGTGTTATAGAACAGAAGAAGACTACTCCATACACACCTCAGCAAAATGGAGCTTTAGAAAGAATGAACAGGACGTTGATGGAAAAGGAAAGAAGCATGCTCAGTGGTGTCGGGTTAGGATAGGAATTTTGGGGGGAGGTGGTGGAGACTGCATGTTACTTGATTAATAGATAACCTTCATCCACATTGGAGGATAAGTCTCCACATGAGGTATGGGCTGGTAAGAGACCCTCTCTTTCACATTTGAGGGTATTTGGCTGTGATGCATATGTACATGCTCCAAAGGAGAAAAGAACCAAGTTCGATAGTAAATTTGAAAGGTGCATCTTTATTGGGTATAAGGATGGTTTGAAATATTATAAGCTTTGGAGCCCAGAAACAAGGACATTTGTGTACAGTTGAGATGTGGTGTTTAGAGAGGTGAAAGATGTTATTAAACATGAATTTTTACCAAAGGAACCTAAGAAGATAGAGTTTGAGCTAAAGGAGGAATAATCAAACTCTATAACAGAACATGAATCAAAATATGGAGAGCCAGAAACTCCAGCTCTGAGAATATCAATTCGAGAAAGAAGGCAACCAGAAAGGTATAGTCCATCTACTTTGTGTTTAATTTTTTCTTTATCTAATATTGATGATGATCCCAGAACTATCAGGGAGGTAGTAGATTCATAGGATGGAAAACCATGGAAAGAGGCCATGGTTGATGAAATGGTATCTTTGGACAAAAATGAGGCTTGGGATCTGATGGAGTTGTCGGTTGGAAGGAAACCCATTGGAATAAAATGGGTTTTCAAGAAGAAGATGAATGCATAAGGCAAGGTGGAGAAATATAAACCTTGGTTGGTAGAAAAAAGTTATTCTGAGGTGCCAGGAATTGAGTTCAGTGATATTTTTTCTCCTGATGCCAAGGTATCTTCTATTAGATTACTTTTATCTATTGATGTTGCTTTTGATTTTGAGGTAGAATAGATAGATGTGAAGAAAACATTTCTTCATGGGGATATGGAAGCAGATATCTACATGAAGCAACCTAAAGGCTTTGTAGTGAAGGGAAAGAAAGAAATGGTATGCAGGTTTAAAAAGTCTCTGTATAGGTTAAAACAATCACCAAGGATGTGGTATTAGAAATTTGATAAATTTATACAGGGACTTTAATTCACTAGAAAAAAAGAGGATCATTGTGTGTATTTTAAATTAATTGGTGATTGTGTTATTTATTTGGTCTTGTATGTGGATGATATGCTGTTGATTGGAAATGACAAAGAAATTATCTAGGAATTGAAGACCCAATTGTCCTCCAAATTTGGCATGAAAGATCTTGGTGCTACAAACTATATTTTGGGCATGGAAATTAAACGAAATTGGGAAAAGAGGAAGCTCTGGTTAAACTAGAGGAATTATGTCGAGACAATATTGTGGAGGTTTAATATGTAGGATAGTAAACGGGTGAAGGTTCCTATCCCTGTAGGTGTAAAGTTATTTGTTAAATAATGTCCCAAGGCACAATAAGAGGAAGACGACATGTCTCGTGTTCCATACACAAGTGCAATTGATAGCCTGGCATATGCAATGGTTTGTATTAGACTAGACATTGCACATGCAGTGGGAGTATTAAGATTTATGATAAAACCAAGGAAGGAGCATTGGACAACAGTGAAGCAAGTTTTCAGGTATTTGCGTGGCACTAGTGATTATGGTCTATGCTACCAAGGAAGACCGAGATTGAACAAAGTTTTGGACATCTGTGGATTTGTTGATGTAGACTAGGCTCGAGATCTGGATCAAAGAAGATCTACATGTGGGTATGTGTTTAACCTATTTTGAGGTGCAGTCAGTTGGATGAGTAAGAGATAGTTTGTAGTGGCACTTTCAACTACAAAGGCAGAATACATGGCAACCACTCTCACAAGAAAGGAATCAGTTTGATTTGAGAGATTGTGTTCAAGTATGGTGTTATTACAATGAGCTATAAGGATAGACTATGACAGCCAAAGTAAAATTTTCTTGGCAAAGAACCCTACTTATCATTAAAAGACAAAGCACATTGATGTGTAGTATCACTTTGTACGGGATATCGTTGAGGAAAAAAGGGTGTTGCTAGTAAAAGTGCACACTTTGAAAAATGTTGTAGATGCATTGACGAAGTCTGTGAGCACTAATAAGTTTTATTTGTGTAGAGAAATAATAGGCATTGTAGGGCTGGACCAAATGACTAATCTCTTTTGTGACCCCCTGTGTGGAATAGAAAAAAATAAGTGGGAGAATGTTAGGTGTGTGTTATATTCTTTCCACGACTAGCCCCACGCATGAAGCAGGGGGGTTAGAGTGCGGGGGGGGGGGGGGTTGGGGGGGCGCACAACAGTCCCCCTTGTTGGGGAGTTTGAGGGGGGTGGTATCCCCCTGTATGAGGTCTGGGGCAGTGGCCCGGGAATTTTTTTTGGACCTTATAGTAGGTGGCCAGACCTACATACGGTTTTGTGCATGGGATTTGCACATGGTTTTGTGCATGGGATTTTCACATGGTTTTGGGTATGATGGTTTTATGCCCATGGTATCTTGTAGATCTGGTCAAGAGAACTATGGTTATGTTCTAATCTACTGTTAATGGATTGGGGTTTATGAATGCTTCAACATGTATATATATGTGTTGTAACATTGAAAGGAATATAATGAAAAGTCAATCTCGTAGTCTCGGTTTTCAGATCCAGGGGAAAATATCTATGTATTTACTTTGTGTTTCTCGCCATTGTATAATTTCTATTTTTAGGAATTCGTTTGCAGGTAATTTCTGTATAGGGTTAAATCCTACAAGCACCTTACATTTCTGATTAGTAACCTACCATGGATATTTCACAACACAATTTTTCATAAAATATCTTATAAAAATGGCTGGATCTAGATTATGAAGGTTAATTTCTTTAGATTCTAGATTTGTTAATTATTGATTTATTGTTTATGCATGTAATAAATAAAATGTTGAAAATAGAGAACGAGAAAATAAAATCACACACCAGCCCAAATGAAAACAATATATTCTCTTCAAAATCCTTACGAGATAAAACCGAACTAGAAAGTGAGGTTGCTTTGCTCTTTTATGCCTAGAATGGAAATAATGCAAGTATGTAGGAGAAAGCACTCTCTATGGAGTTTTAGGAGACCTTTTCCCTAATAGGCCATTATAGGGGAAAATTTTAAGAACCCCCACCCTCCAAACCAAAATTTGTGTGTATAATAAATGAGTGAATCCTCATAGTACATAGGAAAATGTATAAACTATATTATCAATATAATACTATGCATATATAATTTGTAGGTGACTCTTTCACTAAATTATAAAATATTGTTAAATATTTGTGAACCTTTCATTAATTATAAAACATTATAAAGTATTGGAAAACCTTTCATAAAATTAAAAACCGTCATAAAATCTTGGTTAATCCTTGATAATGTATATAATATTATACAATAACAAGAAAAATAATTCATTAAACTATAATATACTCATTTTTCGTGTTTGATAAAAGAAACATCATGGGTTATGTTTGTTGAGGTTCTTTCTATATACTCTAGAAAATCTATTTGTATTTTTTTTTATCATTTTTTACCACAAAGGCGTAATTACACCCATGGGGAAATTAGTTTGAGGCACCCCCAAAGGTGAGTGATGTTGAACTAGAAAAGTTATTGTGCTCAAACTAGTCTTGAAACATCCAGACAACTCACTCACATTGTATTGACATAATTCATATTTTAGAGGCGTCACATGGAAGTAAGGTCTATGAATATCTATCTCAACATTGTGAATCTTTACATCAAATTATTTTTCTTTTTGATATGTTGCTTATTTAAAAACTAGATGCTTCTCCAATTTCTTGTCTTCAGATAAACCAATAACTTTAGTATTTGGTGCTTCGCCACTATTTGTATGTGTTTCACCTCCTTCTTAGCTTGTAACTATTGTAGTAGCTACTACAATTTATTCTACAATTCAAAATTATGAAAATGTTAATTTGGTAAATAGTTCCTTGAAATTACACAAAATGAAAAATGAGATTAACTAGAAGATAAATATGCATTGAAACTTAATTTCTTATGTAATAAACAAGAACATAATAACACAAAATCATTGAGAAGTCACAACTGATGAGTTCAAAACATGACACATAAATCTAAAAATTTGTCTCTTCATGTTCATTACCTAGTAGACATGTCACAAAATAACCATCATCAAAGGATATTGCACTTCAAGAATGATAGTGCGCTAAACATTGTGTCGTCCTCCATTGATTATACGTGTTAGTTTTTTAGCCTTTGTATCAAAAGCATAACTGCATTAAAGGAATGCCAATATCATGATAATAGGCCTCCTACGATGATCACATAAGAATCTAGTGCATATACTAAGTTTCTCTTTGCTTAGCTAAGAAGAGATCATTTCCCTTTCATAATAACCAATAAGTATTTTCAAAGAAAATATAAAATAAACATATTATATTCTAAAAAGAGAAGATTCTTTATTCATGCCACATTGTGAAAGGAAATTAAAAAAAAATCTTTCCTTGAACCATTAAATATATAAAGAAAATAATAATTGTTATAGAAAACAAATTGAATTCCCGAAGAATAATTGAAGCCATATATTAAATCTAATATCATATGTTTCTCAAATAAACAGGACAAAAGGATAAACAATAGGCTTCTTTACTCAACAAAGGTATTTAACTTTAACTCAAACCCTTGAATCAATAAAACTCAGACGAAACCAACCAAAGGTTCGATCAAACATCAAGTAAGAATTATAATCATTCAAGAGATTAACTTAATTTTAACCAAAATAAAACCAAAATTTTCAAACTTGAAAGATGCTTCAAATGAAACAAACAAGCAAACCATTAATATTGGCCAAGATATTAGAGACAGATGTAAAATAATTTTCACCTATTCAAATAAACCTGTTCTCACAGTTATAGATTAAATTGTCACCATCAGGGTCAATCATAGCTCAAAGTGACACCCCCTTGGCTCTACTAGGATAGCACCTCAAAATGGAGGATGGGATGTAGGAAAGAGTCAATGGACACCATACCAAAAATAGTGTTTTTCCTCTTGAACACCCCTAGAACAGTAGCAAGGAGAGTTGCAATTCTCTAGTTACACATCAAAAGAGAGTTGAAGTAGTTATGGCAGATAGAGCGAATGGATAAGGACAAAAAAGTCAAAATTGATCAGTTGTAGAAGATAAGGATGAAAGGACCATATCAGACATGGTCAGAAAAATGTCTAGATATATTTGATCACTCCTTCAAAGCCTTCTATATAAGAAATGTGCTCCATGGAACAAAGAGAAAAACTTAATGTAACAAAATGTTGTCAGATTGAGAATTTAATGTATTCTTGCAATAAGCTACATAGTATTGTGATCTTGACAGTGATTTGTGGCGAAAGGAGGAGCAGGGACTAGGGATTATGAAAATGGATCAACATTGTAGTCATTTTGGTATAATGAAAAAATCTTACTTCCCCCTGCCCAACAACATGATTTTCATTTAAATTGTTTATGTTTGTATTTGGGTATATATGGTATTGATGCTAACATAATTTTGCAGGGATATAGAATTGGTTTTATTTTATTTGTGTGTGGGTCACATGTGAAGGGAATAAAGGAGTTATAATACATCCTATGATTGCAATTGTTGGACATCCAGCTTCGATGATAAGGTGCATATGATTCCCCCTATTGTTTAATTTTGTTTTTAATATTTGTATCATAAATTTTCTAGGTTAAGTAGGCACTACACACAGTGTCTGCCATAGGTTTTGGGCATGCTTATGGGTTAAGAGTTCTTAGTCACTACTAAGGAAATTTCATCAAATAGAATTAGTGGCTCCGTTGGGGAGTCCTAGTGGATCTTTTTGTAGTCTTTTTTTCTCATTTAATTGGATTTGTTTAATTTTCTCACCTTCGAGTATTCATTAGTGATATTAGGAGAATATTTCCTAAAAAATGTGCTTGAAAAAAATCCAGAACATGATCTAAAGCCCTTCCACTCTCCTCTGTTGCCTTGAAACAATGTTTTTGGCCTTTTCAATGCTATAGTTATCTTGTGATAGAGAATTACAACTCTTTGTTTGCTCACAAACATAGTATTGAAGCACTCAAAAGTTAGATTTGAAGATTTTTTCTCTAAATTTTCTTAGGTTTTGTTGCACCAATATGAGCCTAGGGTTAGGCCACTTTTATATTTAGTTTTCCTAGTCCTTTTTATCTATCAAAACACTCTTATATCCACTTCAAATAGGTGTTTTTATTGCCTTGTGTTGGGGTTTTAAATCCTCTTGGGTTTGATTCATAGTAATGACATTAGAGTTTGTGTATTTCTCTTTCATCATTATCTTATAGCTCTCTTTATTTCTTTTGTACATGTTAGTATGTTCTAATCTATGAATAACTTCTTTGATCAATTTTCTATTGGAAGAAGGGTCTTAGGTTTTGAACATGTTTATTTTGTTTATTTTTGGATTTTCACTATTTGTTTGAGATTTTATTATTATAATTTGATAGTGTGTGTCATAATGATAAAGGAGAGAGTGGTTAGGACTATTCATCCTACATTGGAAAGGATATAATTCCCTTATAGATAGTGCTCATAAAAAAAAATAGTTTGCATATTTTGCATCTCTTACCTTGAAGGAAGTCAAAACACCATTAAGTTTCATGCCATATACCCCCCGACTTAAAGAACAACCAATAAAATTAATGCTTAATAAAATTGATTAGACCTTTTTCTCATTTCTCTAGTAGCACACCAACATTAGCATAGGATTTAAGGGCCTTGGAATACATTGGTGAGGAAAGTCTCCAAGGCCATCAAAATAAACACTATATTTTGAGAGTATAATTCCAATTACAATCAAATGTTGTTTGGGAATACCTTCTAACAAAAAATTTAAACAATAGGTCATACTAAGATTGGTGGAGTCATCTACCCAACTTCATTTGGTCTTAGTGTGTGCCCACGATTTCCCCCCTATTCAGATTGTTGTGGTTGGTAACTGTTAGGGTCCTATAATTTATAGGATCTCAAGATGATTAAGTATTTTATCTCAGAAATCTCATACTGTAAATTATTTCCAAAAAGGTCAAAACCTTGAGAAAATAAAAAAATATGCTTGCAAGTCGAAATGCAGCATTAGAGAATAATTAAGTGTGTTTATATTAAATTAATCACATCATTTAAATGTGATTAAATAAATTGTAATTAGGCCTTTGTACCATAACTTTGACTTTATTGTAAATTGATCAAGACAAAATGAGATTTGTCTTATGTGGTTAAACTGCGCATATCTTCCGCACCCGATCTTTAGCGCACGTTTGATCTAATGACACCCGATCTAATTCGAACCCCCTCTCCTCATCTCCCTTTATCGGTGGGGGAGGGGGGGAGGTCCGAAATTAGTGGTTTTACCCCCAGGCCCCTCTGTTATGTGTCTCCCTCAGAGTATTTCGGACCCCCCTTCACTAATACAACAATCCACCTCTACCCCGCTCCGAAAGAGGTATCTGCTCCTTGCCACAAATCGCCTTCCCAGTTATGTCACCCCCCACTTCCACTCAACTGCCACTTCACTACCACCACGTATCCTCCACCTAATTACTCCCACGCCAACATTGACCCGCCATGCCCCTCCTCATCTTCCACTCATATTCTTCCACCTAATCATATTACCGTGAACCATGTGCCTCCACATCATGCCCCACCTCCATGTCATATGTGTGTTTCATGGTCAGTTAAATTATGTTTTTTTTTTTCCAATACAACACAGTCATTTAAAACATGGTTTACAAACAGATGAGAACAAATTTTCAAAAACGGAAAGAGTTTTTCTCTGGCAACATCCTCATGTAGACAAACCCCTCTCATTTTTCTAACAACGGTTATGTTTAGGTAGATTCGGATCAATCTTTGCAGGCATGGTTTCTCGAATTTTCCTGTTTTTAGTCAATGTTTTCAAATGCGGTTTCCGAGCTGGTGTAGATTAATTTTAAGAAAATTGAAAGGATTTTTTGGTTCCAACAAAATAATTTACAAAAACCTCTCTCATTTTTCTAACCTCTATTATGGTTTGGGATATAAAATGGTATTACAGGACCCTATTTTTTAGAATTTCGGGAGAAAAAAGCTCAAAGACAGTTAGTGACTTGGATGCCACCTCATCAAATAAGACTTGCAATCAAATTCAAATTTCTCTTCTTTTTCACCAAAAATCCATAAAGATAGTTCCGAGTAGATTCATTAGTTTTGAATGTCCTATATTTCAATTCTATTTGTGTAATATAGTTGGAGATATTTAACAAATATTGATATTTTTTCAAGATATTTTAGTTTAGAATTTGTATAAACACTTCATAGTTTGAAGTAGGAGATGTTGATTTTATAATATAATTTTCCTTTGCAAAAATTTGCAATTTCCCAGTTGCTGGGAGCATCAATAATACAAGGACATTTTCACAGGATTCATGTGGTGTATGAAATGGTGATGTTTCTCTTTAGTTTATGTGTTTGATCATTTTTTCATTTCTCTATTATCTCTGAAAGTCTTAATTACATAAAAGAAACTATGATGAATATGATATGTTACACAGAGCACCCTATTCTGGTTGTTAGTAATTTACATGTTTTATACTGAAGTCAAATTAAGGAATTCTTAATTGCTCCTTAAGTTCTACTAAAACTTACATTTCTGTTGTCTCGTAATCCATTCAAATTTATGAAACATCCAATTAGTTCAACCTAGCTTTCCCTGTGAAACTCCTCTAAAATTTGTTGCAAATCTTGTTAAATCTTTAGACTCCATAGCCCAATGGAATTATAACAATTAAATCAACCAAACAATCCAAACAAAATAATCAGCACCGTAATAACTAGCCTAAAATTTACATAAAATAAAGCTAAATTTTACAGAGAGATCCCTCTCTGAAGCTAGCAGTGCTAGATCCCAGCCTCCAAAGTGGTTTTGATGTTGTCCTATGTGTTTACTCCCTCAACCTCAAAAATACATAATTAAAACATAGTGGCGAGCATACTGGGGAGAACCTTTTAGATTCCCTAGAAAAGTATATCAAGCTCCAGATATGATTACTGACGGTGGACGGTGATCAGACACAAGAAGGTTGTATCATTCACCTGGCGAATCTATGTTCAAAGTATCCAGAGCTTCAAATTTTTTAGTGTGACTCCATTGTCAAAGAATCCAGATTTGTAGAAAACTCATGGCAACTCCACTGCAAGTTGATCAGATTTCTTGCTAAACAAGATGATAGGTTATGTGGCAAATCCTATATCTTGTGAAGTTTTAAAAGAATTCGAGGATGAATTAGCCAATTTTCAAATTGATGAAGATTTTTTAACGGTCGCATCTCGTTGTTTGAAATTAAGAAAATTTTATCCTGAAAGTACAATTTGTTTTCTTGAGTTAGTTGTTGAAAGATTCGAGAAGGATATTGAACTTTTGGATTATTGGATTCAGTCCTATAATTTCTGAGATCCTAAACAATTCTTTGAAAATATTCCTTATCCAAAACAAGAGGAGATTGTATTGCCTTTTGATTTGGAGATTGTTGAGAAGTATGTTTTCGAGTATAGGACTGAAACTGAACAGTGGGAATCGGGGTTTAACCTTGAGAATACAACTGATGAAATCTTCCATGCTCAATCGGTCAATGAAGGCCTGCAAAGTAAATTAATTAATCATGCCTTCACTGATCCTATAGAAAACTACATGGAGGTTCTTTTCAGCTCAAGTGTTCAGTCATGTTTTCATGACCATATCCAACAATAGTTTCCATTTCACTATACAACTATGATTTTATGGAAAAAAAAGGTCAAGTTGTCCTTTTGATTATGCTAATAAATAGTCAAGCGGCCCACTTGTTTCAGCAGCTACTTGACTAGCTTCATTGGCATTTTTGTATTATTTGATTCAGCATAATTTTCAGCAATGTAGAGTAGGTACCAGTTTCCAAATAAGCTCAGCACTCTGAGCATTGTTTTCAAGCATTATTGTCAATTTCAGTTTCAGATAGCAGTACAACTTTTAGTTCAATGTGTATTTCAGATTTCAGTGTGCAGAATAGTTTTGATTCCAGTTTGAAGAGTTTTAGTCACAAAGGTTTTTATGACAGAGCATGTTTCAGATTTGGGATCAGCCTAATGGATCAGGCTACTAGTCTATGATGTTCTTGGCACCTCCAAGGAGACTACCATCCCCATTTGGAGCCAATGTTAGGGTCCTATAATTTATAAGATCTCAAGGTAATTGAGTATTTTATCTCAGAAATCTCATTTTGTAAATAATATTCCATGTTGTAAATTATTTCCAAAAAGGTAAAAATCTTGAGAAATAAAAAAATATGCTTGCAAGTCGAAATGTAGCATTAGAGGAATAATTAAGTTTCTTTAGATTAAATTAATCACACCATTTAAATGTGATTAAATAAATTGTAATTAGGCCTTGGTATCATAAATTTGATTTTATTGTAAAATTGATCAAGACAAAAGGAGATTTGTTGTATGTGGTTAAACTGGACACATATTCCACGCCCAATCTTCAGCGCACATCCAATCTAACAGCACCTAATCTAATTCGTACCCCCTCGCCTTATCTCCCTTTATCGGTGGGGCCGGGGGTCCGAAATTAGTGGTTTTACCCCTAGGCCTCGTTGTTACATGTCTCCATTAGAGTGTTTCGGACCCCCCTTCAGTAATACCACAATTCGCTTCTGCCCCCCTCTAAAAGTGATATCTACTCCTTGCCACAAATCGCCTTCCCGGTTATGTCACACCCCACTTCCACTCAGCCGCCACTTCACTACTGCCATGTATCCTCTGCCTAATTACTCCCATGCCAACATCCACCCTCCATGTCCCTCTTCATGTTCCACTCCTATTCTTCCACCTAATTGTATTCCCGCCAACCATGTTACTCCACATCATCCCCCACCTCCATGTCACCTCCCGCCTCCATGTCATATGTCTGTTTCATGGTGAGTTAAATTATGTTTTTTTTCCCTATACAACACATTCATTTAAAACATGGTTTACAAATAGATGAGAACGAATTTTCAAAAAATGAAAGAGATTTTTTCTGATAACATCCTCATGTACACAAACCTCTCTCAGGTTTCTCACAACTATTATGGTTTGGGATATTCAGATCAATCTTTACAGGCATGTTTTCCCGAATTTTCCTGTTTTTAGTCAGTGTTTTCAAATGCGGTTTCCGAGTAGGTGGAAATGAATTTTCAAAAACTAAAAGAGGTTTTTGTTTCCAACACATCATTTACAAAAACCTCTCTCAGTTGTCTAACATCTATTATGGTTTGGCATTTAAAAAGGTAGTACAGGACCATATTTTTCAGAATTTCGGAAGGAAAAATCTCAATGACAGCTAGTGACTTGGATGCCACCTCATCAAATAAGAGTTGTAATCAAATTCGAATTACTCTTCTTTGTCACCAAAAATCCATAAAAATAGTGCCAAGTAGATTTATTAGTTTTCAATGTCCTATATTTCAATTCTATTTGTGTAATACAGTTGGAGATATTTGTAACAAATCTTGATATTTTTTCAAGATATTTTAGTTTAGAATTTGTATAAATACTTCACAGTTTGAAGTAAGAGATGTTTACTTTTTAATATAATTTTCCTCTACAAAAAATTGTAATTTCCCAGTTGCTGGAAGCATCAATAATACAAGGACATTTTCACAGGATTCATGTGGTGTATGAAATGGTGATGTTTTTCTTCAGTTTATGTGTTTGATTATTGTTTCATTTCTCTGTTATCTCTGAAAATCTTAATTACATAACAAAAACTGTGATGAATAGGATATGTTACACATAGCACCCTATTTTGGTTATTAGTAATTTACATTTTTCTGCTGAAGTCAAATTAAGGAATTCTCAATTGCTCCTTAATTTCTACTAAATCTTACATTTCTGTTGTCTCATAATCCATTCAAATTTCTGAAAGATCTAATTAGTTCAACCTAGCTTGCCCTGTGAAACTCCTCTAAAATTTGATGCAAATCCAATTAAATATTTAGACTCCATAGCCCAATGGAATTATAACAATTAACTCAACCAAACAATCCAAACAAAACAATCAACACAGTAATAACTAGCTTTAAATTTACATAAAACAAAGCTAAACTTTATAGAGAGATCCCTCTCTGAAGCTGGCAAGGCTAGATCCTAGCTTCCAAATTTGTTTTGATGTTGTCTTATGTGTTTAGTCCCTCAACCTGAAAAATACGGAACAACAACAGTAACCATAGTGGCCATATTCTTAGTGACCTTAAATAGGTAGAAAAAGTGGGACATACTTATTATACTTGGGACAAACATTGGTTAGTACCCACTCGTATCGCCCGCCTAGTTCCTATATATAACCAATGGTACTTGCACCAGGTGCGTAGATGTTAAGCATGAGGGCAATGTAACTTCCGTGACCATTTCTTCACAATTGACTTAGGCCCTAATCAGCCAAGCTTCAACAGTAGGAATATCCCTATGATATATTGGTTTGCATGCTTTCTCCTTAGATTTGATAGGTGTATGTTTTTTGGTTGAGTCTAGTTGGCCTTAGGTGTCATTTATTTAATAATTTTTGCTTACATCCTTTACTACTATAGTGGTTAGGATTAGTCTACATAATTCTTTTCATATTGATGGCCTTTCTCCTGATGAGAAGGGTCCACTTGCCCATAGATTTAGACTCACCCCTACCACTACCATAGGCTTACATACTTTAGGGGCCACTTTGGGTGATTCTCATGGAGCCAAACATGTAGTTCATGAAATGAATGCCGAAATTACTCCACCTCATTCTCTTTCCCTCTTGACTCACACTTTTTCATCCATCTTCCTAGATGGGGTGTAGGCTTGACTAGATCTTTACATTGAAATGGTCCTTATAAAGATTCAATTATGGCTAGTGGTACCTCGATAACTAGGTTTAGTTTTTCCACACCTAGTGTCACTAGAGTTTTCCCCCATGAAAAATTCCATACCTTCTACCACTACCACAGGTCCTGTCCACACCACATCCATTTAAACTATCTTCTCCTTCTACAAAAATATCTTAATATCCCATATCCTACATTTGGTACATCCAACATGGGTACCTTTACATCATCAATTGTGGACCCTTCGTTCACTTTCATTGGAGATTCTAGTTCCACTGCATGTAGCATGCCCACATCAATTGTAAGCGGCTAAAACCCCACATCCACATCTGGGTCAGTGGGACCATATGTTGGTCCTCACATATTTGTAGATAGTTCATTCACACCTAATGCCATATTTTCTTTTGGTTGGAAGAATCATACTAGGTCCATGTTGACCAATAGCACAATTGGGGGCACACATGCTTCTGGTGGGTACACATTTACATGGGGTATTCAATCATTAGGGGGGGTGACCTTTTAGCGGAATATTCTATTTCCATAGAATGTTCAAGGGGTTGGGATAACTTTCCTATTAGAAAATTATATATTATAGATCAATGGAACACATCAAATATTGTAGGAATATAAACATAGAAAATACATAAAACAAGAGAGACACAGATATACGTGGTTCACCCAATTTGGGCTACATCTATGGAGAAACAACCAGTTCTTCCTTTTATATTATCCAGCAAACTGAAGAGATACAACCTACAGCAGATCCATTGTAATTCTCTCTTTGCTCTCAATCTCCTCTCTCATCCTCACTCAGAATATAGATCTACATAGATGCAATACAATTCCCTCATATATAGCGAAGGGGTGCCTTCTAGGGCAAAAAACCCTAAATTAAACATAACGTCTACCGTCAAATATCCACCTAATGAACAGCCCAGATTGACTATGAAATTACAACATTTTACAAGGCAATTTTACATCTATTTTTAGCTTCGGGGGCATTGCCCCCGATCCCCCGACCAGGGGGGCGCTCCCAAAGGTCACAGTCACCCCCCCTGGAACCCTCCTGCAGCGTATATTTTACGGGCGGTGTTGCCGCCCCATTATGAACTGTGGTCCAATGCGATAATACCTTTGAATACAAAAGATAATTAGGCTCCACACCCAACAATCTCCCACTTGGAGACTGATTATAGCAACTCCACCATTGCTTGATTTGCTGGAAAATGACTCCACTTTGGACCCGGTTGTTTCTCATATTCTTCATCATACTTGAAGGCCAATTTGAAACTGAGCAGACTCTCAGTTTCTCCCTGGTTACAATTTTTGTTAACACATCTGTAGGATTCTGGCTAGTGTGTATCTTTTCCATCTTCAACTATCCATTTTCCAATGCTGACTATATGAAATGGCACTTGAGCTATATATGTTTAGTCTTGGAATGAAATGCAGAGTTCTTTGCAAGATGTATGGCACTCTGTATGTCACTGTATAACCTACCCAACTCCTGCTTCTTACCCAATTCATCCTGAAACTTTTGTAACCAAATCATTTCTTTACTAGCCTCTGTAGCAGCAACATGCTCCACTTCTATTGTTGAGAGTGCAACAAGACTTTGCAGTTTTGAGACCCAACTGACAGTTGTTCCACCTACAGTAAACACATACCCTGTGGTGCTCCTCCTGTTATCTCTATCACCCGCCATATCTGTATCAACATATCCTTGTAGAGTAATGTTTGAACCACCAAAGCATAATGCTTGATTTGTGGTACCTCTCAAATACGTGAGAATCCACTTTATTTCCATCCAATGTTCTTTTCCTGGATTGTTCATGTACCTGCTTACAACTCCCACTGCATGTGCAATATCGGGCCTTATGCAGACCATTGCATACATTAAGCTTCCAACTGCTAATGCATATGGAACTTTAGACATATCAGCCATTTCTTCCTATGTCTTGGGACACATTTCCTTAATTAGTTTGAAATGGCTAGCCAAAGGTATACTAACTAGCTCTACATTCTGGATATTAAACCTTTTCAACACCTTTTGTATGTACTCACTCCGAGATAATGTTAATTTGTGATTCTTCTTGTCTCTAGTTATTCTCATACAAAGGATTTGTTTTGCAGCACCCAAATCCTTCATTGCAAACGAGTTTGCTAATTTTCTTTTGAGCACATTTATTTCCTGAATGTTAGAACCTACAACAAGCATGTCATCTACATACAATAACAATATAATATAGCTTCCATCACTTTTTCTTTTGGGATAAAAACAATGATCAGAGTGACATCTAGTATAACCTTGTTCAGACATAAACCTGTCAAATTTTAGATACCATTGCCTTGGAGCCTGTTTCAAGCCATACAAGCTCTTCTTCAACCTACACACTAGTTTCTCCTTCCCTTTTGCCTCATATCCTTGTGGCTGTTGTATATATATCTCTTCCTCCAAATCCCGATGGAGAAAGGTTGTCTTTACATCTAACTACTCAAGATGCAAATCTTTAGCTGCTAATAGACTTAAAATAGTTCTGATTGAATTCATTTTAATAACAGGAGAAAATATCTCATCAATGTCTATACCCTTTTTCTGTGCAAACCCCTTCACCACAAGTCTAGCTTTATACCTTTTTCTACCTCCATCTTCTTCCTTCAACATGTAAACCCATCTATTCTGCAATGTTGTTTTACCTGCAGGCAACCTGACTATGTCCCAAGTCTGCTTATGTGCTAAGGATTCCATCTCTTCTTTCATGGCTTGCTCCCACTTCTTCCTGGTTACTACCTGCATTGCTTCTTCATAACATTCTGGTTCACTAGAATCAGTCAACAATATATAATATAATGAAGGAGAGTATCATTCAGGGGGTCTACTTATCCTGGTAGATCTTCTAACACCACTTTCAGGTGTTTGAGGTGCTTGTTGCTGTTGTGGTTGTTGTTCTGGCTGTTGATCATTATGATTTTAAGGCACCATCACTTTTTCTATGATCTCTTCAAGCACTGTGTATTCTCTGTTTTATTTTTCCTGTTTCTTTTCGTACAGCTGATCCCTATACAAAACCTTTTCATTGAATATGACATCTCCACTCCTAATGATTTTGTGTTTTTCATAATCATAAAAGCGATAACCAAAATCATTAACACCATATCCAATAAAGGTACATTTCTTTGATTTAGCCTCAAGCTTTGTTCTATTTTCTATATTAATGTGGACAAAGGCTTCACAACTAAAAGCATTTAAAAAAGAGTAGTTTACCTTTTTACTTGTCCATGCCTCCTCTGGAATACCACCATCCAAGGAACTTGAAGGCCCTCTGTTTATTAGATAAATAGTAGTATCTACAGCATCTTTCCAAAATTGTAAAGGCAATCTTGCATGTAATCTCATGCACCTTGCATGCTCCATGATTGTCCCATTCATCCTTTCCGACACACCATTTTTTTGTGGTGTTCCTGGAACTGTCTTCTCTCTGCGAATTCCATTTTCTAAACAGTTTCTATCAAACTCTTTGCTGCAATATTCAACTCCATTGTCTGATCTGAGACACTTCAACCTTTTTCCTGTCTCATTTTCAACCAAAGATTTCCATTTCTTGAAAGTATCAAATACATCAGATTTATTTCGAAGACAATAAATCCAAGTTTTTCTGGTTGCATCATCAATACAAGTAACATAATAATGAGAGCGACTAAGAGATGATACCTGAGAAGATCCCCATACATCTGTATGCACAAGCTCTAATTTAAAGCATTAACAGAATTAGAAATACCATTGCATAAATACAATGTACCAATCTTTTCTCCTTTTGCTATTACCAGGGCTCCTTTAGTGACCTTCCAGGTTTTATCTGTGAAAGTAGTTACACAGCCTTCACCTCCCAACTGCCCTGTTGAAATCAAATTTTTCTTCAGATCTAGAACATGCCTTACCTCCTTCAATAGCCATTGATTTCCATTTTGCTATTTTATGAAAATTGTACCCATTCCAATGATTTTACAGGGTTTATCATCACCCAATAGAACTTGTCCAAAATCTCCTTGAACATAATCATGAAAATGTTTCTTATCATGTGTGGCATGGAATGAGGCCCCTGAATCTACCACCCGGGCATCAATAATATTTTATAATGAAAGAATCAAAGCATCTTGCAACACATCACCTGTCACATTCGCTTCATGATTGTTTTCTTGTTGCGCGTCTCCTTCATTTCCCTTCCGAGACTTGCAGTCTTTCTTCAGGTGTCCTTTCTTCTCGCATTTCCAGCACACTATCCCTGATATGGGCTTGGATTTGCCTTTCCTTGACTTACTGTGATATCCTAGGCTCCTTCCTCTTTCCATTTTTCTTCCCCTAGTCTCTGTAGTCAAAGCATTACCTGATGTCTCACCGGGGCTTTTCCGTCACATTTCCTCGCTAAGGATTGCACCGACAACATCATCAAACTTTAAAGTACTAGATCCAAAGATAGAGTTACTAATGGCCATAATTAAACCATTCCAACTTTCTAGCAATGCGCACAGAAATAATAGAGCCCTAACTTCATCATCAAAAGTTACCCCTATAGAACATAACTCACTGGTAATTGTATTGAATTCATTTAAATGATCAGCAACAGATCCACCTTCTGACATTTTCATACTAAATAAGTGCTTCATAAGAAATACCTTATCTAAGGCTGAGGGTTTTTTATATAGTTTAGCCAATTTCTACATTAAACCCTCTATTGTCGTTTCCTTTGAAATATTAAATGCTACCGATGCTGCTAGGCACAACCGTATTGTTCCAAGTTTTTTTTGGTCAAGAATTTCTCATGCTATGTCTGTCATACTCATCATCTTCTTTGCCTTTCCGCTCAATGGTTGGTATAGATCTCTCTGATACAAACAATCTTCCATCTGCATCTTCCACAGCTAGTGGTTTTGGTCGTTAAATGTTTCGACCCTAAACCTACCATCTTCCGCCATTGCTCCCACTCGAACCAGGAGCCCTTCTCTCCTCTGAGTTTATTAGCCAAATAGACCTTCAGCTCTAATACCAGTTGTTAGAAAATTATATATTACAGAGCAATGGAACACATCAAATATTGCAGAAATGTAAACACATAAAACAAGAGAGACACAGATATACGTGGTTCACCCAGTTTGGGCTACATCCATGGAGAAACAACTAGTCCTTCCTTCTATATCATCCAGCAAACTAAAGAGATACAACCTACAGCAAATCCACTGTAATTCCCTCTTCGCTCTCAATCTCCTCTCTCTTCCTCACTCAAAATACAGATCTACATAGACGCAATACAATTCCCTCATATATAGCAAGGGGTGCCTTCTAGGGAAAAAAACCCTAAATTAAACATAACATCTACCGTCAGATCTCCGCCTAATGAATAGCCCAGATTGACTATGAAATTACAAAATTTTACAAGGAAATTTTACATCTATTTTTAGCTTCAAGGTCACTGCCCCTGTTCCCCCCATCGGGGGGGCACCCAAAGGTCATAGCCACCCCCCCTCGAACCCCCCTGTAGGGTATATTTTACGGGCGGCGTTGCCACCCCATTATGAGCTGGGGTCTAATGTGACGATACCTTTCAATACAAAAGATAATCAGGCTCCACACCCAACATTTCCTTAGTAATGGGTTTTATCCTTGGGGTACTAGCTATTTTGGTCAACCTTTTGGTCTAAGAGGCTTCCCTCTTGGCACACCCTTTGGTCTTGGAGGTCCAAATTTCTAGTGTTACAAATTATCAAAATTACAAATTACATAAATATTTTGATTGTTATCTGATATTTAAGTGTATCAACCATTTATTTTATATGGCTATGCTAGTTTAACTTATCATTGGAAACAACTTGATAAATCTGTCTTCCTAATTAGAACAAAAGTGATCAAAAGTGATGAATATTTTAGTGACAATTACGTGTTTCAAATATTTTTATATTATTATGATTGTGAGATTGACTTAATTATAATTTTTCGTAATATTATAAAATTTGACACATAAATATTTGTATTTCTATAGGAGTTTATCAACCATTTAATTTATATGGCTATGCTAACTTAACTTATCGTAATGAATTTTTTAGTGAGAAATACATTTTTCAAATATTTTATTATTATTATAGTTGTGAAGTTAGCTCAATTATAAACTTTGGGAATATTTTAAAATCTCATAAATAAAATAGGGATCAAATTATTGATCTTGCTCCTATATATCATATTTTACAATTTTCTAAAAATTTCCAATCAAATGAAAATAATTGTATTATCAATATAAAAAAAAAATTAAATTGATTATTTATTTACATGAAATAAATTATAATATAACTTTTTTCTTGCTCAATAATTTTGACAAGAATCTTTTACTCAAAATTGAGCAAAACTTTATGGCATCGATCATGTTTAATATGGAGCATTGTCAGGGTTAGGGTTTCCAACAATCATTCTGCAAACCCTACTCACATCATAAAATCAAAGAGCTTCAGACATGAGACACCCTAGATTTGGACACTAACACTGCTACCCAATTTGATTAAGTATTTTAGTTATGCCTTACGTAAGGGTTCTTACACTTGTTTGTTTCCATTTCCTATTTGGAAATAGTTGTGCTACATAAGGTGGAATCGAAATATGCATTTCTAAAATGTTTGTTTTGTTTTATTTGGATGCTCCAATATGCAATGCAATGTTAATATCTAAGTATTTGAAGCAAACTGCAGTGCTAATATCTAATGTTGTTTCCCATGTTTTAAGACATAAGAGAACCAAAGCCCTCGAAATTCAAACCATTATTGTTATGTGCATATTTTACTTATTGCATTACTTGAATGCAGACATGAGATCTAGATGGACAATTTGTATTTAGCATGAGCAACAATTGGGGTGTCAAAGTAGCATTCTTGGCAATTGTTGCATATTTTTGTTATAAACCTCTCTCAATTTTTTAGCTTCCATGCTTTATATCTCCCATGACCACTCCTATGGTTTGAATATATTTTAAATTGATTCTTGGAAGGATGTGATGGATTTCCCTTATCAGTGAAAGTATTGGGGGTGCTTATTTGTGGAGAAGATGAATCTTTTTGGTGAGATCAACTTAATTTACTTGAAAACCATCTACTTGCAGAGGCATAAAAGAGGCTTAGAATAAACTATGACTCTCTGAGTTCACAAGAAAAACAAATATTCTTAAATATTCTTTCTTTTTCCTGGGGGAAGACAAAGATGCAACAATAATAATATGGAGCTTTACTAGGATTCAAAAGTTGGAAAACAGGTCTCGCTTGGAGGTGAAAAGTGAAAATGAAAATAAGATAAATATGCATGGTCATATTAAATGTCTGGGAATAAGTATTTGTAGAATCTCTAAATACTTGAGTTGTAACTAAGGAGTGGGATACAGAGGTAGAGCCCCTCTATATCTGAAATGAATAAATATAGATTCAACTACAAATTCATCAAGCCAACATTGCTAATCAACTGTAGATTCAAATGCATATACATTCTTAGAATTTGGTTTTTTGAAGGAAGCCAATTCCAACTATATGAAGGGTATTGAGATTATGGAGCTAACCACTGTATATGATTTAATTTTCCACCATTTAATGTGATTTAAGCTTTTGGATTTTTATGTTAGAGAGTAAAGACTGTTGTAGGATAGAAAAATATTGAACACTTATCTTTTGCCTCATAATATGTCATGAAATGAAGTTACAATTAAGGATATTGCATGTTCAATTTCAATGATATGAATGTATTTTCAGCAAATATAAGTGTGCTACCTTATCACTTTCAAGGTTGCTTTCCATAATTGTTAAGTTTTAGAAATTGTTTTTTCATTGATATTTAAAAAGACATTGTTGTATGTTTTAAAAAATATTGGAATCTATTCTCTTTTTACCATAAAGAACAGAGATTTGGGGTAATTAAAATAACTATTTGAGAAATTTCAATGTTCAAAGCACCTAAAAAGAACAATTAAAATAATTTATTTATTTTTAATATATTTTTTCATATCATCTCTAGAGAGAAATAATTGGAATTAAGGATATATAGTCTCTATAGAGATTTTTTAATCTCAGCGATTGTCTCTAGAGAGACAAAAACGAATTTGTCTTTGGAGAGACAAATGAAATTGTCTTTTAAGAGACAATAATTCATCTGTTCTATATCTCTTTTATACAGACAATAGTAATATGTGTGTTCGATATTGTCTTTATTTAGACAATTTTTTAAGACAATAATTTGAGATGCTCGCTTAAAGGCAGTATTTAAGACAATACATAAGCTCATTTTTGTCTCATGTTAATACAATTGACTAAAAAATTATCCTCAATATTATCTTAAAACCCCCCTACCTGTAGACTTAGTGACACTTTATAGAAGCCTAGATCACTTGAATTGGTTTGGTTTTCACTAGGTCAAGTTTACCAAGTAACATGTTGCTTAAAATGAAAAATGTGAAATTTCTTCAATTCTTTCGATTCTCAACATCAAATTTATATATATTACTCCAAATGAAATAGATGTGTAATTATTTCCGATAATACATTAACGATGCCTTTACCATTTACCAATTCTTGGATAAATTTTGTTGTGCCGCATTTGCAAGAGATGGAAACAACTTTCATGGTGTTTACTTCCTTTGATCGATTGCTCTTTTGATCCGTAGCTCTCTAGCAGATCATGGGAAACTTTATTTAGCATATGGAAGCCTATCTTTATCATTGAGATTGCCAGAGATAATTTTATTGCATCCTTAGTCGATTGTGGATTCTCTTCGTTGAATCAACTGATCCACATCAAACAAGAGAGGCTCTCAATCCATTCCAATAGATCGATTAGGAATTCATCTCTACACCATAGTGAGGTCTCAACAACACAAAGTTCTTCTTTGAGGTGTTAGGGTTCTAAAAAATTTGACTCAGTTAAGTTACCTATTGTTTTTGGGCTCCAAGTTTATGGGAATATATGGTTTTTCCCATGGTCTGTGTAAAAAATGATTATGTTTTTTCCCTTATTATTGCATGTTAATAGTTCAAATTTGGTGTGCCATAGAATCAAGCAAGGTAATAGATCTGAGAGAGTGGTCATATGGATGGAAAGAACGAAGATGGTTTAGATAAACAAAGATATAGTAAAGAGTGTTGATGCTTAATGAAGGAGACACTGTTTAATGAGTGAATACCCTATGGTTTTTGGTCCAAAGAAGGAATTTCCCTAAGAAGTTATAAGACCTATGTTTAGGCAGACATGTTGCATAGGAGCACACATAGTTGTAAGGCCTTAAGAGCTTGCTCAGGAATACATGCAATGCAAGTGGCACATGGAGTTATCAAGCTGTGGAATAGACCACTTAGGGAGGTACCATGGTGGAAAATGTACTAGTATCATGGCTTGAGGGGGGAATGTGAAAACAAGGATGAGATGGTTGTTAAACCATGTATGCGATAAGGTATCCTAGATAACTGGTAGATACAACAACTAGTTACCCATGTACTCTAGTAAATGGAAATTATTTTATATGGATTTCAACAAAAAAATGGATGGGACCAAGTCAATCTCTCGGAGTCAAGTTTAAGGGGGGCATTATTAGGGTTGTTCTAGTAAAGTTGGCTCGATCAAGTTACCTGTGGTTTTGGGCTCCTTTTTTATGGGCATCTATGGTTTTTCCAATGGTATTCATATCCAGTGAATCCTATTTAAAGGATGGTAAATCAATGGCAAATTGTTTAGGTGGCCACTAGAACAAACAACGGTGTCTTTAGACACCACCATCTCTCTAGGTGCTTTGCAACACTAACATGAGGCATTCAAGGAAAACTCAATCCACCTCCCCAACTACACATGCAACTCAAAAATAATTGTGTTTAGAACAAATATACTAAATAGATATTTATACAAATTTTAGTAATATTTTGAAATGGAAAGTAAACAATTAGTTTCAAGAATTTCTAAAATATTTCTAAAATTTATAATTCAATTCAATTCAATATTTCCTAATTAATAAAGATATCAAAATCCACACATAATAGGTTTGCGTCTACTTACATACACTGCTAAAACAACTTCTTTGGTTGCAAAGATGGTTTTTAACTCCTATTTATCTTTGTCCGTCATTGTATTATACTAACAAAATCTCCATGGTAATCCTTCTCGTCTTAATTCAGAATAGAATTTTGCGGAGAAATTGTGTCATACAACAGTTTATTATTGTATATAATTTTAAAGATAGTTAATGTTATTTACTAGCACAATCAAATTTAATTAATTTAATGTGGTTGATATACACCGATAGACTTATATCATATTAAATATTAATATGAATATCGACCACATTAAATATTAAAAATCAATATTAATATTATTAATAATAATTAATATTATTATTAATAAATAATATAAATAATAATTATCTCAATAATAAATATTAATATTATTAAAATAATAATTATAAAAACTATTAATAAAAACAATTATTTTAATAATTATAAATAAAAATATTATTAATAAATAATAATAATTTAAACTATTATTAATAAATATAAATAAAGATATCCATAAGTAAAAATATATTTTAATAACTATTAATAATAATTGTTTAAAATATAATTATTTAATAATAATTTCAGATTGGAGGCTTTTGTGATTCATGATTTAAGAAAAATCTTCTTGAAAAATCACATTGACAACTTAGTGTCAACGAGTTTCGAACCTCTACTTAGGTTCATCGCCGGGACAAAGATGATGATGAAATATTTGTCCTAATAATGAACCTCGATAGAGGTTCGAAACATGTCAACCGTAAGTTGTCAATGTGATTTCCTGAGAAAAGTTATAATTATTTAATAATAAAAATAATTTAAGAAATAATAATAGTAAAAATAATTTATTATTTAAGAAAAATAATTATTATTATTTAATAATAATAATAATTATTATTATTATTATTATTTAATAATAATTATTATTATTATTATTAATTATTTAATAATACTAATTATTATTAATTATTATTAACAAATCCAAGGGATCAATAATATAAATTCAAGGTATATAAACCATAAGATAAATATTATAAACCCTAAAACAATTATGGTAGATGATAATTGACCATGGTTGACCATGGTTGATTTTCATATTGGGACAATCTTTTTCACAATGCATCCTTGGACGATGGTTGACCATAATTGACCATGGGAATAATAAACCCGAAGAGATTATAAACCCAAGGGAATAATATCAAGCCCAAGAGAATAATAAAAACCCAAGGTATATAAACCCTAAGATAAATATTATCAACCCTAAAGTAAATAGCATTGGACCATGGTTGACCATAATGGACCATGGTCGACCATGTTTGACTAATGTTGACCATGATTGACCATGGTTGACTTTCATATTGAGATAATGTTTGTCACAATGTGACATTGGAGCATGGTTGACCATGATTATAAACCAAATGGATTTATATTAAACTGTAGGATTAATAATATAAACCTTGTTAATAATATTATACCCTAGGAATATGAACCCTTAGATTAATAAAGTGAAGGGATTGATATTATAAACTGAAGGGAATAATAAAACCAAGGGGTTAATGCTAAAAGACCAAGGGATTATAAACCCAAGGGAATAATATTAAACCTAAAGGATTAATATTATAAACCCAAGATATATATCTAAGATAAATATTATAAACCCTAAAATAAACATGGTTTACCATGATTCACTTTCATATCAAGACAATGTTTGCCACATTGCGACATTGGACCATGGTTGATCATGGTTGATTTTCATATATAGACAATCTTTGTCACAATGTGACGTTGGACCATGGTTGACCATAATTGATATTATAAATCCAAGAGATCATTACTAAAAACCCAAGGGATTCTAAATCCAAAGGAATAATATTAAACCAAAGAGTATAATATAAATCCCATGTATATAAAGACTAAGATAAATATTATAAACCCTAAAATAAACATAGTTGACCATGTTTACCATGGTTTATTTTCATATTGAGATAATCTTTGTCACAATGGAACATTGGACCATGGTTGACCATGATTGAGATTCATATTCAGACAATCTTTGTCGTAATGAGAGAGATGTTGGACAATGGTCAACCATGGTTGATTTTCATATAGAGACAATCTTTGTCACAATGTGACGTTGGGCATTGGTTAACCATGGTTGTCACAATGTGACGTTGGACCATGAGATAAGCTTTGTCACAATGTGACCATGGTTATTGACTATGGTTGACCATGATTTCCCATGATTGATTTTCGTATTGATACAATCTTTGTCACAATGTGACCATGGAATATGAACTCTTAAATTAATAAACCCAAGGGATTGGTATTATAAACCCAAGGGATTATTACTAAAACTCCAAGGGATTATAAACCCAAGGGAATAATATTGAACCCAAGGGATTAATATTATAAACCCAAGGTATATATCTAAGATAAATACTATAAAACCTAAAATAAACATGGCTCACCATGATTCATTTTCATATCAAGACAATCTTTGTCATAATGTAATGTTGGACCATGGTTGGTAATAATTGATATTATTAACCCAAGGGATCATTACTAGAAACCTAAGGGATCATAAACCCAAAGGAATAATATTAAACCAAAGGGAATAATATAAGTTAGAAAGAGAATAATAAAACTAATGGATTTATGCTAAAAACCTAAGGGATTATAAACCTAAGGAAATAACATTAAACCCAAGGGATCAATAATATAAAATGAAGGTATATAAACCCTAAGATAAATATTATAAACCCTAAGGCAATCATGGTAGACGATGGTTGATTTCATATTGAGACAATATTTGTCACAATGCGACATTGGACCATGTTGGACCATGACTGATTTCCATATGGAGAGAATCTTTGTAACAATGTGACTTTGGACCATGGTTGATTTTCATTTTGAGAAAATATGTGTCACAATGTGACGTTGGACGATGGTTGACCATGAATATAAACCCAATGGATTTATATTAAGGCCAAAGATTAATATTATAAACCCTATGAAAAATTTTATACCCTAGGAATATGAACGCTTAGATTAATAAACCCAAGGGATTGATATTATAAACCCAAGGGAATAATAAACACTAGGGATTAATATTAAAAGCCCAAGGGAATAATATTAAACCCAAGGTATAAATATTATAAACCAAGGTATATAAACCCTAAAATAAATATGTTTAACCATCTTTTACTATGGTTGATTTTCATATTGAGATAATATTTTCCACAATTCAACATATGAATATATTATTATATATTAAACCCTAAAATAAGCATGGTTGACCATGGTTGACCATGATTAAGTTTCATATTGAGATAATCCTTGTCACAATGCGATGTTGGACCATGGTTGACCATGATTGATTTCATATCAAGAGAATCCTTGTCATAATGCGATATTGGATCATGGTTGATTTCATATTGAGACAATCTTTCTCACAATGAGACGTTGGACAATGATTGACCATAATTGACCATGGGAATAATAAACCTGAAGGAATTATAAACACAAGGGAATAATATTAAACCCAAGTTGATAATATAAACCCAAGGTATATAAAACCTAAAATAAATGGCTTAAGACCATGGTTGACCATAATTGACCATGGTCAATCATTTTTGACAATTGTTGACGATCACTAACCATGGTCAATGATGGTGGACAATGATTAAGAATGGTTGATTTTCATATTGAGACTATATTTGTGACAATGTGATGTTGGAGCATGGTTGACCATGATTATAAACCCAAGTGATTTATATTAAACCATAGGATTACTATTATAAACCCTATGTATAATATTATACCCTAGTAATATGAACCCTTACATTAATAAACCAAAGGGATTGATATGATAAACCCAAGGGATTAATACTAAAACTCCAAGGGACTATAAACCCAAGTGATTAATATTAAACCCACACGATTAATATTATAAATCCGAGGTATATAAACCCTAAAATAAACATGGTTGAGACAATATTTGTTACAATGTGACATTGGACCATGTTGACAATGATTATAAACCCAAGGGATTTATATTAAACCTTAGGATTAATATTATAAACCCTATCAATAATATTATACTCTAGGAATATTAACCCTTACATTAATAAACCGAAGGGATTGATATTATAAACGCAAGGGAATAATGAACCCATGGGATTAATACTAAGGCCCCAAGGGATTATGAACCGAAGGGAATAATATTAAACCCAAGGGATTAATATTATAAACCCAAGGTATATAAACCCTAATATAAATATTATAAACCTAAAATAAACATGGTCGACCATGGTTGATTTTCATATTGAGATAGTCCTTGTCACAATGTGATGTTGGACCCTGGTTGACCATGATTGATTTTCATATCAAGAGAATCTTTTTCACAATGCGACATTGGACCATGGTGGATTTTCATATTGAGACAATCTTGGTAACAATGCAACATTGGAAAATTCTTGACCATAATTGTCCATGAGAATAATAAAGCCAATAGGATTATAAACCCAAGGGAATAATATTAAACTCAAGGGAATAATATAAACCCAAGGTATATAAACCCTAAGATAAATATTATCAACCCTAAAATAAATGGCTCTGGACCATGGCTGACCATAATTGACCATGGTCGACCATGTATGACTAATTTTGTCCATGATTGACCATGGTTGATGATAGTTAACAATGGTTGAGCACGACTAACTTTCATAGTGAGACAATGTTTGACACAATGTGACATTGGAGCATGGTTTACCATGATTAAGAACCAAATGGATTTATATTAAACTATGGCATTAATAATGTAAACCTTGTGAACAATACTATACCCTAGGAATATGAGCCCTTAGATTAATAAAGTTAAGAGATTGATATTGTAAACCAAGGGAATAATAAACCCAAGGGATGCTAAAACTCCAAGGGATTATAAACCCAAGGGAATGATATTAAACCTAAGGGATTAATATTATAAACCCTAAAATAAACATGGTTGACCATGATTCATTTTCATAGAAACACAATCTTTATCATAATGCGATGTTGCACTATGGTTGACAAAGGTTGATTTTCATATTTATAAAATCTTTTTCACAATGCGACGTTGGACCATGGTTGACCATAATTGATATTATAAACCCAATGGATCATTACTAAAAACCCAAGGGATTCTAAACCCAAAGGAATAATATTAAACCAAAGGGAATAATATAAATCCAAGGTATATAAACCCTAAGATAAATATTATAAAGTCTAATATAAACATGGTTGGCCATGTTTACCATGGTTGATTTTCATATTGAGACAATCTTTGTCACAATGGGACATTGGACCATGGTTGACCGTGATTGAGGTTCATATCCAGAAAACCTTTGTCACAATGAGAGAGACGTTGGAGCATGGTTGATTTTCATATAGAGAAAATCTTTGTCATACTGTGACGTTGGACCATGGTTGACCATGGTTGTCACAATGTGACATTGGACCATGAGACAAACTTTGTCACAATGTGACCATGGTTATTGACTATGGTTGACGATGATTTATTTTCATATTGAGATAATCTTTGTCACATTGTGACCATGGAATATGAACCCTTAAACTAATAAACCTAAGGGATTGGTATTATAAACCCAAGGGATTAATACTAAAACTCCAAGGGATTATAAACCCAAGGGAATAATATTAAACCCAAGGGATTAATATTATAAACCCAAGGTATATATCTAAGATAAATATTATAAACCATAAAATAAACATGGTTTACCATGATTCATTTTCTTATTGAGACAATCTTTGTCACAATGTGACGTTGAACCATGGTTGATTTTCATATTTAGACAATCTTTGTCACAATCTGGTGTTGAACCATGGTTGACAATAATTGATATTATAAATCCAATGGATCATTACTAAAATCCCAAGGGATTATAAACCCAAAGGAATAATATTAAACCAAAGAGAATAATATAAATCCAAGGTATGTAAACTCTAAGGTAAATATTATAAATCCTAAAATAAACATGGTTGACCATGGTTTATTTTCATATTGAGGCCATCTTTGTCACAATGGGATGTTGGACCATGGTTGACCACGATTGAGGTTCATATCATGACAATATTTGTCATAATGAGACATTGGACCATGGTCGACCATGGTTTACCATGGTTGATTTTCATATAGAGACAATATTTGTCACAATGTGACGTTGGACCATGGTTGTCACAATGTGTCATTAGACCATGAGACAATCTTTTCCACAATGTGACCATGGTTTTTTACTATGGTTGACCATGATTGACTATGGTTGACAATGATTGATTTTCATATTGAGACAATCTTTGTCACAATGTGACCATGGAATATGAACTCTTAAATTAATAAATCCAAGGGATTGATATTATAAGCCCAAGGGATTAATATTAAAACTCCAACAGATTATAAACCCAAGGGACTAATATTAAATACAAGGGATTAATATTTTAAACCCAAGATATATAAACCCTATGATAAATATTATAAACCTTAAAATAACCATGGTTGAACATTGTTGATTTTCATATTGATACAATCCTTGTCAAAATGCAACGTTGGACCATGGTTATCCATGATTGAATTTCATATCGAGACAATCTTTGTCACAATGTGGCATTGGACCATGGTTGAACATTGTTGACCATGATTGATATTATAAACCCAAGGGATTAATATTAAAAACCCAAGGGAATGATATTAAACCAAAGGGAATAATATAAATCCAAGGTATATAAACCCTTGCCAACCATTTTCAACCATCATCAACCATGGTCAGCCATGGTCAACATTGGTCAAACATTGTCCACCATGGTCAATTATGGTCAACCATGGTCCAATGCCAATTATTTTATGGTTTATAATATTTCTCTTAGGATTTACATACCTTGGGTTTATAATCTCTTCAGTTTTTAGTATTAATCCCTTGGGTTTATAATCTCTTGAGTTTTTAATATTAATCCCTTGGGTTTATAATATCAATCATGGTCAACCATGGTCCAACATCGCATTGTGACAAATATTGTCTCGATATGAAATTCAATCATGGTCAACCATGGTCCAACATTGCATCGTGACAAGGATTGTCTCAATATGAAAATCATGTAACGTCTTATAGACCACATTGGTCTTAGATGACGTTAATCATCATCATCATTGTCATCATCATCATCGTTATTCCCTTGGGTTTATAATCCCTTAGGGATTATTATTCCCAAGGTCAATTATGGTCAACAATTATCCAACGTTGCATTGTGACAAAGATTGTCTCAATATGAAAATCAAACATGGTCAATGATGGTCCAACTTCACATTGTGATAAAGATTGTCTCAATATGAAAATCAACCATGGTCAATCATGGTCCAACGTCACATTGGAACAAAGATTCTATCGATATGAAAATCAATCATGGTCAACCATGGTTAACCATTGTCCAATGTCACATTGCGACAAGGATTCTCCCAATATGAAAATCAACCATGGTCAACCATGATCAAGCATATTTACTTTAGGGTTTATAATATTAATCTATTGAGTTTAATATTATTCCCTTGTGTTTATTATATCAACTGCTTAAATTTATTAATATAAGAATTCATATTCCAAAAACATAATATTATAATTTTATAATATTTATAAAATTAAATAAGAAAATAATAATTATAAAAAATATTGTGATATATAACTATAGTATTAATTTTTATAATTATTAAAATAATTTTGAAATAAATATTATAATTTTAATAATTAGTATACTTTTAATTTTAAAGAAAAAATAATAAAAAACAAAATAAAATCATTTTTTTTGTTTTATATAAATAATTATAATAATTATAATTTATATCTAATTTAATTAAATGTTATTTTTTCTTAAAATCAATTTAAAGTTAAATGTTATTTTAAGATATAGCATTTTATTGTTGATATTTTGCTAATAATATAAATAAATATTATTTCAAAAATATAACATTTTATTGTTGATTTTATACTACTCATATTAATAAATATTATTGGAATATTGTCCAAATTAAATTTATATTTAGTTTTAGTTTAATTTTTAACATTTAATTATTTTAATTAAAATAAATTTGAAATTAAATATTATTTTATAATTAAAATAAATTTGAAATTAAATGTTTTTTAAGATGTAGCATTTTATTGTTGATTTTTTTATTAACACTATTAGTAAATATTTGAGAAAATAATAATTATAATAAATATTATGATAATATAACTATAATAAGGATTTTTATAATATTAAAATGTTTTTGAAATAATTATCATAATTTTAATTTAAATAATTATCATAATTTTAATTTTAAAGGAAAAAAAATTAATTTAATTTAAAATAAAAAACAATTTTAATAATAATTATAATTTATATCATAATTCAATTAAATGTTAATTTATCTTAAAAAATAAAGTTAAATGTCATTTTAATATATAGCATTTTATTTTTTCTTTTTATTAATATAATTAATAAATATTTTTGTAAGGGTGGTTCACGAATACTGTTGGTCAAACTAGCAAGGCCTAACTCCAAGGGCGTCGAAGAGATTTGACCCTGTGACCTCCTGATAGGCGAGGTAGCTGAGCTATCCCTTGGGGCTAATATAATTAATAAATATTATTTCAATATTAAATTTATATTTTAGTTTTTAAATATAATATATCTTTTAGTTTTTTATCTATTTTGTTGTAAGTTTGGCAAGACTACATCTTCATCATGTCCAATATATCATCCCAATTAGGGTAGGGAATTGAACCGCTTGTTTCATATAAAAAATGTCTTACATCTTCATCATGTCCAATATATCATCCCAATCAAGGTAAAGAATTGAACCTTTATATCAAAAAATGTCTTAACAAAACACTAGATATTATATTTTTGTGATTTAAAAAATACAAATAACATTAAATTAAAAAATTAACTTATATCAAACACAAATTTTATAATTAAAATTTATTATAAAATATAAATCTACTAAATTAAATTAAAAAACATCAAACTAAACTATAATATATATATATATATATATATATATATATATATATTAAATCAAACTTTATTTTATTATCTGTTATCTGTTAAATTATTCAATATTTCGTTAGTGGCTACTCTTCGGTCGCTGATGACACATCCAACACGCGGCACCTACCGTGGTGTATGGTTGATTTTTTTAATTTAAATATATTTTTTAATAAAAATATAATTATATAATTAAAATTTAAATATTTTAAATAAATTTTATTTTTAAATAAAATTAAATCTAATTCCTCGTCGGTGGATCTGCCACTCAGACGAAGTCAGGGCTCAATCGCGGCCGTACATATTTAAAAAATATATTAAAAAATTAAAAATCAACGTCGGCACATCCATTGGTCTCAATATAGAGACGCCCATAAGAAAAAGCATGAGATGCCTATCAGACGAAGCATATTCGCTCAGGGCTCAATATAAAAATCAACGTCTGACACATCCATGTGGGGTCTATATAGATATAGAAATGCCTACCGCCCATCCATCTGGGGTCTATCTAGATATAAAAGAGCGAATTAAATAAATTAAATAATTAATTAAAAATAATAAACATCAAAACACTTATTTAATAATCTATTTTATATTATTAAAAAATATAAATTTATTTTATATTAAAAAAAAATCCTTATATGTTAAAAATATATACACAGAAACATGTTAAAAATATATAAAGAAAGCCCATAATAAACCCCAAGAAAAAGTATAAATACTATTTCTCTTTATAAAATAAAGAAAAAACATAACAATTTCTAAAATAAATTTCAAATTTTGTATTTTACTTATTTAATAAAACCAATCATCTATTCATTCAATTATTAACAGTTAAAAAATTTATTACATTCTTTTCGAGAAATCTCTAGCAATAAATTAAAATAATAAAATAATATTCCCAACAATAATGTACCAACTTCAGCCACGCACTGAGTCACGTCCACGCTACAGCGGGTTCCAGTTTCAATTCAGACACAGGAAAACAGAAAAGATTGGACTAATAATTCAAACACATGAATCAGCTTCTTCCAAACGAATATTTTATGTCCACCATCTTAATTTTCTGGGCTTTTTAAACGGAGTTGTTTATAATGTGATTTTTTTGGAGATTTTGGTGATGGAATTCAGCAGAAGAAATTGAGCTTAAATCTTGATTTGTTGCAGTTAAAATGGTTTTTTAACTCAATATTTGGATTCAGCACCCTGAAAAATCCCTGGAACTCTTTGATTGTGCAGAAACTAGCTATCAAACTTGCAATTCCAATAAATTGATTTTGACAAGAAAAACCCACTAGAAAAACTTCCAAAAAATCTCATTATAAACAACCCTTTTTAAACAAACACATCACGGCCTCTACTTCTCATCCTCTCTAACACTTTGAAACAAACAATCTCCTCAACATGGCCGCTGCAACCGTGAATGGTAAAGATTGTCCTGCAACGATCGTCTGCGTGACGGGAGCGACAGGTTTCATTGCCTCCTGGTTAGTCAAGCGTTTACTCGAGAAGGGCTACACTGTCCATGCTACAGTGCGCGATCCAGGTAATTTCAATCTCAGCCTCCTTTTATTCAATCTCAGCATGCTACAGTGCGCGATCCAGGTAATTTCAATCTCAGCCTCCTTTTATTCCAAAAATTGCCTCTTTTCATCTATTTAAGCACTGTAAAATTGGGAAGCCATTTAAGCACTGTAAAATTGGGGAGCCATTGAATCATGCTGTAAAATTAAAAATAAAAATAAAAGGTAAAGTTATTAGAATGTGGCCATTAGAAATTATATAAGCTAGAGATTTCGCACATACAAATTTTGATTTATTTCTTCATCATCCCAAAACTGCTATTTTTGCATTTGTTTAATATTGGGTAAAACTGCTCTGAACATTAATAATGAAACTTCGATCAAAATTTCTGGCCCCAAAATTATTTCATGACAAAGTTAACTTATTTCAGAGAACAAGGCAAAGGTGAAGCATCTCCTGGACATTTCAGAAGGTGGGGAGAAGCTCAAGCTCTTCAGAGCAGATCTAATCGAAGAAGGCAGTTTCGACGCTGCCATCAATGGCTGTGGTGCCGTTTTTCATGTGGCCAGTCCCGTCGACTTCGCTCCCAAAGATCCCGAGGTAAGTATCCTCGCCCCTTCAATTGCCCCCAACAACATGCTATTAACAGTTCTGCATTCCTGCACAGGGTAGAATTTCAAAACAGAACTATTTTTCAAATTTTATAGTTTTCATATATTTGTTAAAATAGGTTAATTATTGAATCAAGAAGATTTAGCTAAAATTTTATAGTTTTCATATATTTGTTAAAATAAGTTAATCATTAATCAAGAAGATTTAGTTAGTTAAATTCAGAGTCAATTTCAGTCGTAGTCGAATTTAGTGTGATTCCATTTTAAGTTATTTTAAAATGCTTACTGGAAAAAGTTAAATATTTTTTATCTCCACAAAGTTTATTGTAATATCAAATTTTTGTGTGATCAATAAAAAAATCTACAACTTGTATTATTATAATATCAAAATTTTGTATGATCAATAAAAAAAAGTTACAACTTTATATCATTTATTTGTATTATTTTATCACTATCCTCCTCTCTCTTTCCAATGACCTTCTCTATCTTTTTTGCTTTTATTTAAATAATCTTGACAATCTTATAATGTTTTAAACGGTATTTGACTAGCAAATCACGCCAAATTCCATCTCTATATAATGTTTTAAACTATATTTGACCCGCAAATCAAACTTTATTTGACGGACTACCGTCTCTGTATAATGTTTTAAACTATATTTGACCAGCAAATCAAACTGTATTTGACGGGCAAATCTCTGTCATCGGTCATTCACATTTAGCAACGTGAAATTGCCGCTGTGTAGAACGATGTGATAAAGCCGGCAGTTGAGGGAACGCTGAATGTTCTGAGGTCGTGCACGAAGGCCAAAACCGTAAAGCGCGTGGTTGTCACATCGTCTACGGCGACGGCTTGCATAAACGAGTCGGAGGAGCAGAATCAGTACATTGACGAAAAAAGCTGGACAGACGTGGATTTCCTCCGAACCAAAAAGCCCACTGCCTGGGTATACCAGACATTATCAAGCGTTAGAAGATTTAGCAGTTGTTGCTGTGTTGCTGACAAAATAAAATGTGTGACGGTTGTTTATTGCTTGATTGTGTAGGCATATGGCGTTGCCAAGACGCTTGCAGAACAAGCAGCGCTGCAATACGGTAAAGAAGATCCAGGGCTGGATGTGGTGAGCATCAACCCTGTGTTGGTGTCGGGATCTGCCATTACCCACATCGTCCCCTATACCGTTGAGATGACCCTTTCCCTTCTCACGGGCAACAACCAAATCGTAGAAGCTATGAAGGAGGTACAGACGATATACGGCCATATTTCGTTGGTTCACGTCGATGACGTATGCAGTGCTCATATTTTCTTGATGGAGAACCCCTCTGCAGAGGGCCGCTACATTTGCAGTGCCGTCAATATATCCGTCCCACAGATGGCAGACTACTTATCCAAACGCTATCCGCAGTACTATGTGACAAGCCAGTGAGTATGACTCTCTGTAGAGTATGGCATTTTTTATATTATTACGACTATGTATTTAAATATGATCACTAGCAATGAAATGAATTGCTCGTACAGGTTTGACGATGTGCAATGTGACTACCCTGCGAGTATCATTATCAGTAGTGTATCGCATTTTTTATATTATTACGACCATGGATTTAAATACGATCACTAGTAATGAAATGAAATGAAATGCTTGTACAGGTTTGACGATGTGCCACCGATCCCAAAGGTATCCGCTTCGTCGAAGAAGCTGGTGGAGAGCGGTTTCTCCTTCAAATTTGGGATGGACGAGATCATGGATGATAGTGTTGAATACGTGAAGACGAAGGGATTGCTTCTTTAATAATTACTTCACTATCACTCGTTTAATGAGTATCGGTGGGAATAACATCGCAGACAGAATGTTCATTTCACTTCAATCCGTTGAAGCTGTTGCACATAAAGTTTCATCTTTGAAAAACCATTTGAAAGACGAAGTGGAAATTAATATGAATGTGAAATGAGTGAATTGTTACTTGATTGTCAAATTAGGGTTAGGTAGAAGTGTAAATTAATATGAATATGAAATGAGTGAATTGTTAATTGATTTTCAAATTAGGATTACGTAGATAGATGAGTGAATTGTTACTTGATTGTCAAATTAGGGTTAGGTAGAAGTGTAAATTAATATGAATATGAAATGAGTGAATTGTTAATTGATTTTCAAATTAGGATTACGTAGATAGATGCTGTGTATTTTAAATTAGCAATTGCATTACATGTTGCAAGTAAGGCATAGAAAAAATATTACATGCATGCAATATGATGAATACGCCAATTTTGATGGATTATAAAATTTCAAACTATATGTTTTGACCACACCATATTTAATTGTTATTTTAAAAATATAAAAATAAATAATTATAATGTTTACAATATAATTATATTTAGAATTTTTTTCTTCTCAATTAATTAATTAATTAATTGTCAAAAATATATATGTTAAAAAATGTATTTTTACTTCCAAAAATATAATATATCTTAAATATAATGGCTAAAAATGTGCTTATAGGTTAAAAAATGTGTATGTATTTTTTATTCAATGTTATAATTTCAAATGCAAAAGGTAGAGTAATTCACTATATGGCTTCAGAGTGAATTCACATTAACTTCTTCTTATTATTATAAGCTATATTATTAAATTATTATAAAAATCTTTATCTTAATCTTTTTTATACAATGAAGTATGATTTTTAATATTATGTCTTCGATAAATAGTTTCTACAATATTTTAAAGTTTCCTATGGCTTCATGTTTATATGGTTGGACTCAACACATCTTTATGATTCAAATTGAAAAAGAGAGTTGATTATGTATAATATTCAAATCTATGGGTGATCTCAAATAGCAATTAGGTGTATGACCTTGATTATTATTATTATAAATTAAATAATTAAATTATCATAAAAATGATTTTTATTTTTAAAATCCCATAATTAATTGTTGATGAAATATGACTTTTAATGTTTTGACTATTACATGTATAACAATGACTTTGTATGACTTTGCATTTTATGTCTAGACTAAGATTTCTTTCATGAGTTATATTTTTTCATTTAATTTAATTTTTAATGTTTTCTTCATTTTAATTTATTTAAGGCCTTTTCCTATTTTCAACGCATTATGAACTCAACATGTTTCATCAAATTGAGATTGACATAAAATATGATACATGTAAATGCATAACTTTGATTAATGACAATAAATTATTAAGTACATACTTTATTTCTAAAAGAAATGTGGTATACAACCCCACTCTAATATGTACATCTAAATAAGTGCGACTATCAATACTTTTGAACAATAAATAAAAAGGGATATTAAATATATATGTTCTCAATTAGCCAAGATTCAATTGACACATTTTCACAACTATTTAGTATTACCCAAAATTCAATTAACATATTTTCACAACTATTTAGTTGCTAGTTGACTATATCATTCTCATTACCAATAATATGTTTATATACCTAACAAAGATACTTTAAAACAATAAATAAAAAGGGATATTAAATATATTCAATGTGTATAACGCATGTTCTCAATTACCCAAAATTCAATTTACAAATTTTCACAACTATTTATTTTCCGACTCAATTACCCAAAATTCAATTTACATATTTTCACAACTATTTAGTTTCCGATTGTCTGAATGATGTATATCATTTTCATTGCCAATAAAAAGGGATATTAAATATATTCCATGTGTATAACCCACATTCTCAATTACCCAAAATTCAATTTAAATATTTTGACAACTATTTAGTTTCTGATTGAGTGGTTTTATATCATTTTCATTGCCAATAACATGTTTATATAGCTAACAAATACTGGCCATGTACCTAGCTTTCACTTTTTCATGACTCAAATTTACCCACCACATTGTTCATTACCTTAACCAATCCTCCCACTAGTCTGATTTTGCAAATAATATGTTTATATAGCTAACAAATACTGGCCATGTACCTATCTTTCACTTTTTCATGACTCAAATTTACCCACCACATTGTTCATTACCTTAACCAATCCTCCCACTGTGAAGACCAGAGATTGGAGTCTAATTTGCCAACGAGGTTTACAAAACATAAATTCCCTTTTTTTCCCTAAAAGAGAAAAAAACTAACAACTTCCTGTTAATAGAAAAAAGTTTACACAACAAGTTCCTATTAATAGAAAAATGTTTCCACAATGTCATGCATGATTACATTCCCAATTACCCAAAATTCAATTTATATAAAATAGTTGTCGATTTACTGTATATGATTTTCATTTCATTTTAGGAAAAGTTTTCCATATAAACCTACCTCCCTTAATTTTTCCTGATACGTATCGGGGAAAAATAGGAAATTATTGGAAAACGTTAGGAAGCATAATCTTAGACCTTAAAAAACTAAAAAAAATTGGAAACATCAGCAGCCTTAAATTCTGAAAAAGTTGGAAATATTCAGAGAAATCAGATATATTTGAAACAAACCAGAGTGTTCAGAAACTGCAATAGCAAGAAATGCTCTGCAGAAAATCACTTTACCCATAAATAAATTATTTTTTTCATATTTGCACTATATGTTACAAGTTATTTATGGGTTCAAAAAATTATTAGCATTTCTAGCTTATTCAGAGAAATGCTTTGAAAATAAACTGAAGCTTTCTCTGCCACCAAGGCTACCAAAATCTTTCAGAAACTACAATAGCAAGAAATGCTCTACAGAAATTTTCTAATCTCTAAGAGTGAAGCTACTAGGAGTTTTACTAAATCTTGTGAGAGCAATCTCATTTCTCACAATTTTGCTAGTTTTGGCTGAAAGAGAATCAAAGAGTCTAAGCCAACCACTTCCTCGCAGGGCTTCTGAAACTGGCCTCGATGTGTTGAGAAATTTGAGGAAGCAACCATCAACGCCTCGAATAAGTCTCTGATGTATATTTGCATCCAGATTAAATAGATTTCTCTATAATTCCATGACTTAAAAGTTTTATTTTAAATAAAGAAGTCTCCAAAGAAAAATTGATTCTCACAAAGGGAACCTACAATTTCTCTTGGAACCGGACAAAAAATAGGTAGTTACAATGAATCATTAGATGGGTTTCATTATTAGAAAGCATAAACTGACCTCTGTAATATCAATAAAATCAACAGTACACTCCTACTCAATTAGCTCCACTGCACGTGCAACCATGTCTGGATATGCAACACAAATTTGTACACCAAACAAATCTTCACTGGAATGTTGGTCTTAACAATGCCCATTCGGAAGCTTGTCCCTATTGCATTAGGGACAAATGATTGAAATTAAGATTGATAACATAGATTCTTGATCTTATTAAAGAAAAATTATACTTATGTTCTATGACCATCCAAGATATAGAAGCAAACCCACTCCATATGATGCTTCTGAATACAGACTATTTTTAAATCAAACTTTGTAAACTCCATTAGTCCTAATAGCAAAAGAAATTGACAATGATCACTATGTGAAATTAGATCTAGCACATAGCTCATGCACAAGCTAAATTACCATAATCAAGGGAAAATTATTTTTTATGGTAAAGTTCTGACACCCCCTACAATGTGTCATTTACCCTTAAGAGAGTGCCTTAAGATTCTAGATAAATATCCTTAACACTCTGGTCTATTTCAAATATATCTGATTTCTCTCAATATTTCCAACTTTTTCAAAATTTAAGGCTGCTAACGTTTCCAATTTTTTTGAGTTTTTTAAGGTCTAAGATTATGCTTCCTAACATTTTCCAATAACTTCCTATTAAACAGATTTCTCTACAATTCCATGGCTTAAAAGTTTTATTTTCCATAAAGAAGTCTCCAAAGAAAAATTTATTCTCATAGAGGGAGCCTACAATTTCTCTTGGAGCTGGACAGAAAATAGCTAGTTACAACGTATCATTAGATGGGGTTAATTATCAGCAAGCATAGCATGACCTCTATAATATCAATAAAATCAATAGTACACTCCTACTCAATTAGCTCCACTACACGTGCAACCATGTCTGGATATGCAACATAAATTTGTACACCAAACAAATCTTCACTGGAATGTTGTCTTAACAATGCCCGAAAATTCAAAAACAAAAACACCAAAAAGATCATAACACCATTAGAAAAATGCCTCCACTTGCTCATTCTCTGTTATGTCACCACAGATATGGACATTACAGCTATATCTGGGTGCATTTTCTCCTACTTAATTGGGTTGGTATTATTGTCTTCCATTTGAGATTCAATATACAGAGTGAGAATTATTGAAGAGAACAAATAATTTCTTACAACACATCACTACTAGTAATAGTAATTCTATACTTCAAACTTTGAGAACAGATGGGCTTTAGGCCAAGCCTACCATGCTAGAAAGGATACCAGCACATAATTTGGAAACGTTGGCTTTATGATAACAATGTTGAAGAAAACTGAACTGAGGTTAGGGGAAGAGAAACTTACATTATGCAATAGAATAAGTCGTCTTCGAATTCAAGAGATTTTGGTAGCCTTGGTAGAGCAAGCTTCAGTTTATTTTCAAAGCATTTCTCTGAATAAGCTAGAAATTCTAATAATTTTGTGAATTGTAAAGCATTTGTGACATATAGTGCAAATATGAAAAAAATAATTAATTTATTGGTAAAGTGCTTGACAAAATAATCTGGACAATTTAAATCCTCAATGTTTCCTGTAATACATTTGAAACCATTAGTAATTCTATTAGTCTTTAATGTAATGTGGACAACACACTGTTGAGTCCATGCTCGAAATGAACATAACCACAAAAAGGCTTAAGAAACCATTAATGAAGTAGTTTGACACAGTAGATAATCTTGTTGAAGGTCTCCAACCAAGAAGTATGAGCAGACTTAAAACCTTACCCAGATAGATGAGAGACAGAAAGGTAGCCTTGGTGGTAGAGCAAGCTTCAGTTTATTTTCAAAGCATTTCTCCGAATAAGCTAGAAATACTAATAATTTTTTGAATCTGTAAAGCATTTGTAACATATAGTGTAGATATGAAAAAAATAATTAATGTATTGGTAAAGTTCTTGATAGAATAATCTGGACAGTTTAAATCTTCAATGTTTCCTGTAATACATTTGAAACCATCAGTAATTTTCTCAGCCTCTAATGTAATGTGGACAACACACTATTGAGTCCATGCTCGAAATGAACATAACCCCAAGGAGGCTTAAGAAACCATTACTAAAGTAGTTTGACAAAGTAGATAATCTTGTTGAAGGTCTCCAAACAGGCATTATGAGCAGATTTAAAATCTTACCCAGATAGACGAGAGATGGAAAGGTAGCCTTGATGGCAGAGCATGCTTTAGTTTATTTTCAAATCATTTCTCCAAATAAGCTAGAAATGCTAATAATTTTGTGAATCTGTAAAGACTTTGTAACATATAGTGCATATATATATATATAGAAAGAAATAGATATTATTGGTAAAGTGCTTGATAGAATAATCTGGACAATTTAAATCTTCAATGTTTCCTATAATACATTTGAAACCATCAGTAATTCTGTCATTATTTAATGTAATGTGGAGAACACATTGTTGAGTCCATGCTCTAAATGAACATAACCCTAAGGAGGCTTAAGAAACCATTACTAAAGTAGTTTGACATAGTAGATAATCTTGTTGAAGGTGTCCAACCAGGCAGTATGAGCAGATTTGAAACCTTACCCAGATAGACAAGAGACAATTTCCTTCCGACATAGATACGATTTGTTTTCGACAAAGATACCAAACAGTAAAGGCCAATAAATATGTTGTGAATTTTGCAGCTAAAAAATAAAACCAAAAAATCTTGAATGAGCAGAAAAGCCCTTTCTTCATCTAGTGTAAGCAGAGATTCCTAAATGGAATCCAACTAGAAAATAGAAAATTGCTGAGACAATTGTAGCATATGGTTTTGCCTCAATCTACCTGTCCTCTGGCTTGGCTTCGGTCCTAATGGATCTACGCCACCTCCGGATTTGCTCAGCTTAATAGCTCTTCGCAGAATCCTATAGAGCATCTTCAGAGATTTTACCCCTTCGGGTAGCTCCATTCAGGAAAATAGCTTCATTCCATACCTTGGAAGAGGACTACGGTGGACTAAAACTCATCTAATGACCGGTTCACTAACTGGGAAATGCAACAACTAACATACTCTAACTAATCTAACCAACCAATTAACCAACTTATCTCACGACTGATAATATTTCAATCATCTAACATAACATCGATGGTGTTAAATTTGACAAAGTGCTAGTTGGGGTGTTCTTTTCAGAGGGGAACGCCTTACTGCGTAAAAAGAATTTTTATTTTTTAAAAATAAAAATTTATGGATGATTTAGATTTAATCATATGAGAATATTTTGAGTTATATATATATATATAATTTAATGGATAAAATTAAGGATCTCTAATAGTTTTTTGTTTTTTACTTATATAAATTTTTACGAGTTACAAATTACAATAAGTATTTTTGTTTTTTGTTTACTATTATCAATCATTTAATCTATATGGATGTGCTAGTTTAACTTATCATTGGAAATGGTCTGATGAGTCCTTTCATAAAGATTACAAAAGGAAGTGATAAAAAGCGATGAATTTTTATTGACAATTATAAGTTTTAAATACTTTTTTTATTATATTGCTTATGTACTTGTAAAATTTTGAAACATTATAAATTTTGACACAAGCATTTTGATTGCTATTGGAGTTTATAAGACATTTAATTTATATGACTACGCTTGTTTAACTCATCATTAGAAACAAATTAATGAGTCCCTTCTAACTACCAATATAGACCCATCTTAAGGACAAATCTAGCATGCACTAAGAGGAATCAAATCTCTTCTATATAATAAATTTTGAAGACATGAATGATCTCTCTCTCTCCCCCTCTCTCTCTATCTCCATATATATATATATATATATATATATATATATATATATATATAATTTTTCTTTTGTTATATATGTATAAGAAATTTTGAAGACACGACTAAGGATTTGTTTGGTACCAAGCTAATCAAGCTTTGTAATTCACATGGGTCTAATAATTTGCAATGGTGTAGTGAAGTGGCCAAACTCTAACAAAATTACTTGTATTCGTGGTTTAGATGGTATTGTTGTGGACTATGGGATTTTCGATACCCCTATTTATAACCAAATACTTAATGTTATAACAAAATACTTAATGTTTACCTCTTCTATTTATGACCAAATAGTTAATTTTGACCTCTTGATATACCCTGACCTTGAATGTTGTCATAGACCTTAACCCTAACTTTAAACTTTTCCATGCACAAAATCCCCATGAAAGAAAATTTATAATAAAATACACTTGTATTTTTGACAAGTGTAAAACTAATATTTATCTCTTCTTAAAGGATTTAAATATGGATTTAAATCTCCTAACTTATAAGGAAAAATTATAATACCTCTATTACAACCCTTTTTACTCTTTATCTCTTCTTATAGGATTTAAATATGGATTTAAATCACCTAACATATAAGGATAAATTCTAATGCCTCTATTATGATATTTTTTACTTCCATATATAGGTTCACTATGGAGATACTACATTAAAAGAATAATATAACTAAAATCCATTAGGGATACTTTTAGTGAATCTTTAAAACTTGGTATAAATATATGCAAACCCTTATTAAAAGGAATAAAATGTTCCATGCCAATAGAAAGCAAGAACAATTATCTCACCTTTCTAAATTGGATCATAGAACATTTTCAAGGAAAAATTTAATTAATTAAACTGAAGAAAATAATACAATACCCTTGGAGGATTATCTTAAAGTTATTTAGGAATCCTTGACACCTTGGATATTATTTCAATGATTCCTATAGAGTGTTAAATCCTTGAGTTTTGGGTTTAAGCGGGTCATAATTATGAAATCTAAGGACATTGAAGGCTACAAAACTAAAAAATTTAAATAAAAGAGATTATCATGATCCCTCACATCTATAAGTTGATCTCTAAATTGTTGTCGATATTCCACTAGAATGGTCCATCACAATAGATTTGATAAAATAACTAAAATCTATATAATATAGGTTAAATTTTCTTTAGATTTTAGATCCTTTAATAGTTGATTTTCTACTTAAATGAATGAAATAACTTAAATGTGAGAAACAAAGAACATAAAGAAATGCACACACACCATCCACAATTAGTCACAAGTTTTATCTTGTGAAACCATTATAGTAGAAAATCCAACTAGAAGGTGAGGCTAATATACTCTCTTTTATCTGGGTTGGAAACATACAATTATAGAGGAAGAGGCACTCTTTATGGAGTTACCTAAGACCTGTAACCTATAAGGCTACTAAAAAACCTTAAAACCCTATGTTCTACTCTAAAACTTCTCTCTCATAGTTTCTCTACTCAACTATGGAACAAAGTACAATAGCACAAAATGGAATCCCTACTCCTTCTAGTTGCATGATATTTAACATAGGTTGATATCCAATTAAGGGTAAGGTTTGATTCCATCAACCCTTAACTAGAGTTATAATTTTGGACCTTTTAGAGTCTTCTTGAACGTCCACACATGGCTAAGTCCATTTGCATGAGTAATGGGGGTTAACATGGCATTCTCTCGTACCATGGGGATCAACAAAATCAGTCACATGACATTGCAAGATGAATTTAATTTTTACATTTGAACTCCAATTGACATGTGGGAAGGGAATTTGAGTGTAGATAAACATCTTTGGGCTCATTTCTAAAGTGAAAAAATTTTGACACCAAAAATTGCCACCTGATTCCTCAAAATGGGTCAAGAAGGTTTCAGATTCCAACTCTCAAAACAAGGACCCATCATTAAAATGGACCTACAAGCTTATTACTTTGACATTTTTCACTCTAAAAGTATCAACAATAATGAATAATAATATAATTATCAAATTCAAATCACATCTTTAGGGAGATTCTTTATTTTCCAAAATATTTATTGGATAATGTGAGGAAAATTTTCCTCTATCTTCTCCTTAGAGTACCTCTTTGCTTTTCGTAAAAGTTGTCCTTTCAACCCAATCTACCAAAGGTCATGTTACCCCTATCTTGTAGTTATGGAATATTTATGAAAAACTATATCCTCTACTAACTATGTCACATATGTTTCTAAGTCCTATGTGGAAGGTGGGACTCGCTAATATTCCTAATCTAACGTGAAAGTCTCATAGATTTTGATATTCTCAATATTCACTACTTAGTAAATGTGCATTTATGTGGGTATATTGATTCTATAGGCATTATTTCCCAACTTTTCTAATATCTCAAAAGGACCATACAACAAAGTATTAATCTTCTTATCAGGACCCTATAATATTTCCTTATTCAATTGTAACCAAAATCTATCTCCCACTGTAAATGAATTCTCTATTCTATGTTGATCACGGATGGCCTTATATTTTTCCTATGACTTCCTTTGTGTTTCATGTACTTACAAATGGATCTGCCCAATCTTCTCAATATTTTTTTATGTTATTAATGCATATCATATGAGGTCCTCCATCACTCCTCCTTTTTGTCCATATACAACATTGACCAAGCTTGAAGGTGGAAAATATCAAAAGAAAGTTACAGAATATGACTTACCAATAGAAGTGTGTATTTATTTATGATAAACATGTTGTATATAGATCATATTTTCACCGTAGGTCTTCAAATTCTTCTGATTGTGGCCCCTCCGAAGCTAAACCAAAGTCCTATTGACTACTTATGTATTCTAGTTGTTTGTGGTTGAATGTTGTATGCCTATACAAATTTGTGGCCATCTTTTATGATGAAATAGTCCAAAATTCACTAAGAAATATGGTGTCCCTATCTGAAATCATGCTCCTTGGTATCCCAAAGTGCAGCCAAACATGTTGAAAGAATTTTTTTGTTGCTTCTTATCCTTTGATGGTATTTTTACAAGGCATTAAGATTCACATCTTGTTGAACCTATCAATTGCCACAAGTAGGTAGTCATGTCCCTTTATTATTGTTGGTAAACCTCCCACAAATCCATGGAAATGATTTCTAAAGGTCTAGTGGATATTGGTAAGGGATGGTATAAACCTTACTTCATGGTATTGGGATAGTTAGTACAACAAAGTGTGCATATTGTAATGTATAGTGGTATATTTATTTCTTTCTAGGTCAATACACATACATTTATAAGTTGGAAACTATCTTACCAACACCAAACTATCTTCAAACCTCAGAGGTGTAAGCCTCTTTTATAGGATGTAGTTTTTCACTTTTAAGACCACAAATTTTGTCCAATCTGTAGAGTAACCCATTCAGGAGATGATAGTCTGTTATGTTGTCACTAAATTTTACATGACTCTAGCCCTATAGCTACCAAAACACCTCCTTGAAGTCCTCATAGTTTGTCTATTCCATTATGTATACACCATGGGTTAAAGGATCCATGTGCATCAAAGTTACCAAATCAATAATTTTGGATGTAGGTGGCCTTGAAAGCATGTCTGCCAACTTGTTTGTGCTTACCTTCTTATACACGATGACTAGATGAAACTGTTGCAAGAAACCCATCCACTTGTTATGTATGGTCTAATATTGTACCTTACTATGGGTCACCAGATATTATAACCATTGTGGATCTATGTGGATGATGGTCTCCTTTCCCATTAAATAGGGTTTATAATTTTTAACATCTTGTACCAGCGCAGAGCTCCTTGTTATAGGTAGGGTAGTTTAGAACTACCCCATGAAATACTTCAAAAGGATAACATACACACGTAACTCCTTACATCAAGATCACTCCTATGACAGAACTACTTGCATTTTTATCTTCTTTAGAGAACTTATGCAAGTTTGGTAGTGTGAGAACTAATGCTTTCTTAATTTTTATTTTATCTCACCCAAATACTTCTATTGGTTCTTCCGCAACTAGAACCCCTTGATGTTATGGTGTCAAGTGGATCGACTGTTGTTGAAAATCAAGCTATGAAAATTTCTAGGCATTGTAATACCCCAAAAAAACTTCTAATATTGGAGATAATTGTAGGAGCCAACCACTTCATGATGGTATACATATTTCATGATATTTATTTTAATCTCACTTGCACCAAACACATACCCCAAATACACAAAAAATCGACCAAAAAAATTCACGTTTTTTGAGGTTAACTAGCAGTTGGTGCTTTTTCAAAGTCTTTAACACCTACATAATATGTGAGAGATGCTCCTCCAAAGTAGACTATGAACCAATATATCATCCAAATAGACTATAACAAATTAATCTAGATATGAGTCTAATGCATCATTCATCTATCTCATGAACATAGCTAGTGCATTGCATAAATCAAATGGCATGACCAACTATTCATATAAAATTTTCTTGGTTTTGAAGGTGGTATTCCACATGTATTCTTCTTTCATTAAAACTTGGTTGTATCCCATTGAATTTGAGGTCCAAATTGTTGAAGTATTTTTCCTATTACAACCAATCTAGTAAATCATTAATCCTAGGTATAGGGTACCAATTCATGAGTGTAATATTGTTTAATGCTTTGTAGTCGATCAACATTCATGACATCATGTCCTTATTTCATATAATTATGATATGTGACCCAAAAGGTAAGGTGATTGGTAAAATGACACTCTACTCTAACAATTGTTGCAATTTATTCTTCACTTCATTTATTTCTAGAGCATATTGCCATATACAACCTGATTTTCGGCAAAAAAGAGTATAGAAATAGTTGGAATTTTTGCTCCAATTCCCTCTTCGATGGTATTCCTTTAGGCTCATGAAACACTCTTATGATAACTATACAAACTCCTCAAATCGATGCTTCTACTATTTAGAAAACCCCTTTAGGGATGCCCTTGTTCATATTGACTCATCATTGGACTGGTTTACTCTTAATAAAAGTAAAACATATTTCTTACTGGAACTAATTAGCTTATTAGCTTGTCTAGCACTTTCTAGTGATATCTTTAACTTGATTATGTGTGAATTTATGACATTGGGTTTCCATACTTGATTGAGTGGTATTCATTAGTTTTCCACATGAAGATTTCATCCCTCATATACATATAGGGTCTTCCAAGCCATTACTCTACATATGTCAAGGGGTACTATGTTCAATTCCACTTAATAAATATAATCAACGTGTATGACCAATTTAATCTTGCATTTCGTTTTTACCTTGATCTTTGCATCTTTTTTTACCCATCACAATGGATACGGGATAGGATGATCATGAACCTCAAATGTTATGAAACCAGATCACAAAAAGATAGAAAAGATAGATGAACACCTTAGAAATAAGCCTCTTCGAGGGGGAAACCTCCTTTAAATTACACAAATGAACAATTCTTGGATGATACAAATGACAAGACCTCCTTTCTATAAATAGGAGTCTAAGGGATCATAATATAATTAGAGCTGACATAACAATAATAATATAAAGGCACAATAATAACAATAGTGGGCTTCTATGGGGCACAATAATAAAAATATGGGGACTACATGGGCACAACAATATAATAAGGGGGTTGTACTAATAACAATAAGGGGTTACACTAGTAGTATAGGGACCTAACATGCCCCTCTCCTTCAAAAAGTGTTGTCCTCAATGCTTGAGTAGTTCTTGATGCTTCTATATAAATTCTTGTTCTCCCATGTGGAATCTTCAGCGGGTAAGTTCTTCCACTTGATGAGATACTATGAAATTGATCTATTTCATAGCTTTCAATTTCTCGGTTCTGTGACTACTTCAGGTTCCAATATGATTTTTCCTTCCTTGTCAAGTTCTCGCAATACTGTTTGAACTCGGATCTTCTGCAACTTTTGAATGAGTTCCCACTCCTTTGGGTATATGGATATATGTAAGGCCTGATGTTTGGAGGAACACTTCGTGGAATCAAATGAATAGCATGATCATGATCACGAATAGGTGGGACACCTTTAGGAGTCTCAAATACCTTGGAATGATTGTCCAAAACATTTTGGAGATCTGGAGAAATACATGATTTCAATGTGGGATCCTCTAGTGAACATAATTGCGCAATTACACCCCATTGTTCTTTATTTGGAAGCTTTGTCATGATGTTAGAGTTGATTACCTTCCAGGTTTTCCTTCGATACCCGTTAATTCAACTTCCTTTCCTTCCCAAAAAAATTTCAAGAAAAGTTCTTGAAAATTAAAAACTATCGTACCCAAAGATTGTAGCCATTGGAATCCTAGTAAAACATCAGCACCACCCATTGGAATGGAAAGCATTGGGCTATTCAATACATATTCTCCCATGGATAGCTTGATATTATGGCACTTTCCAGAGCAATTTATGGTTCCTCCACTTGCAACCATCACTTGACACTTTCGTGTTGGATATAGGAAGCAATTCAATTCCTTGGCTATCTTACAATCAATAAAATTATGGGTACTACCCGAATCAATCAACACTCTTACCCTTTTCTTCTTGATATGTCCTTCTATCTTGATAGTTTGGGGAGTGGTAATTTCTTCCAATGCATTACAAGATATGGTCGGATTGATTTCTTGAGACTTGATGTGATCTTTCAATTCTTAAATATTTTTCTTCTTGATATGTCCTTCTATATTGATAGTTTGAGGAGTGGTAATTCTATGAAATGCATTACAAGATATGGTTGGATTCATTTCTTCCTTCTTGATGTGATCTTTCACTTCTTGAACCTTTTTCTTCTTCATATGTCCTTCTATCTTGAGAGTTTGAGGAGTGGTAATTCTTGCCAATGCTTTACAAGATATGGTCGGATTCATTTCTTCTTTCTCTGGGGTTGGGTCCTAGCATATATCCTCTTCTTTTGATGTTTCTTGATCCGTTTCATCCTCCTCTTCATACTCTATGTAACATAATTTCTTCTCAGCAAACTTATGACCTTTAGTGCATTAGCTATCACAATTGTAACAAAGCCCTTTTTCTCTTTTTTCTTCCAATTTTTGTGGTGTAACCCTTGTAGGTTGTGGAAGGCTAGGAGAAGCAAAATTCCATCTTTATAGTTGCGAGGGGTAGAATTCCTTGTTGCCATAATTTTTCTTTCCATTTTTTTTGCTAACCTGAATGCCTTCTCTAATGAATCAGTTTCCCAAAGGCGAACATCATGTTGGATATTATCCTTTAAAGTCCCTATGAACACATCAATCTTATGCTCCTCTAGAATATTTTTTAACCTTATGTTCAATTTTTGGAACTCCTCAATGTGCTCCATTATTGAACACTTTTGTTTGAGACTTATCAATTGGCTAAAAAATGTGTTGCTTTTTGTATCCTCATAATGTGCTGTCAATTATTCCATAAAATTTGCCCAAGTGATAATTTGTTTATGAGAGCAAAGCCATTGATACCATACAAACTGATTTGGTTCCAAATATAAAGTTGCAATACGTACCTTTTGTGTGTTTTTCACATTATTGAGATCGAAAAATTGCTCCATCTATAATTTCCATGTTGCGGGATCCTTGCCATCAAACTTCCTCATATTGATTTTTGGAATATGGTGAGTCTTAGATCCAACATTAGAGTCTATGAAATCATGATTAACATTTATTTTGTTCTCATCATGAGTTTCCTTTACTACCCTTTCACCATTAGTAAGTATTTCTTGTAGAAAATTTGTCAAATCTGTCTTCAAATCTGCCATGCCTGTCTTCAAATCTGTCTTCAAATATATCTTCAAATCATCCATCTTAGCTTCCACGTCATTCATCTTAGCTTCTAAATCTTTCTTTAAACTATCCATCTTCGATTCTGTTACTTTTTGTGCGAGTGACATTTGTTGCACTTGGTCTCGTAATTTTGATATATCATGTTGCATTTCTTCCTCTTCTTCGTAAGTCATGCTAGAGCTTTCAGGTTGCTTACTAGGTGTTTGCATTTTCTTTCCTTGGGGCATCAGTTACCTATAATAATTCTCTACTATGCCCTTTGAATTCCTTCAAAATAGTTTTTCAAATCAAGCTTCAGCAAAAATTTAAAAAAATCTACACATCTTTTTTCACTTTGTAGGAGCTCGATATTGCCTCTGATGTATCTCTGTAATTTCGGATCATCCAGTTCTAAAATTGCAACCTACATTAGCCCTCTTTGTCCTCTTTCCAATGCCACTAGTCTGATCGAATTTAGATTCTCCAAGGCAAATTTATGCACACTCTCCCAAGATGAGCTGATTGTAGACCTTTTCAGAAGAGCGAACTTGTAGGAAGTGCCACGTGTCACTGTTTCGACCTTAGGATCTGAAAAATATACACAAGAAACTGCAGCCTGTCCTCTCTCTGTAACTTCTTATGAAATTTCAATCTAATGCTCAAAACAGAAGTTATGACTATTTTCCCCAGGTCACCTGTTTGGGATATAATTCAGGAGTCTTCAAAAATGCCAACTTCCTTAGATCATATCTCCACAAATATAGCGCAAAAAGATCTGAAATTTCGACCTATGGTTCAGAACCATTTCGGCCCAATTGGGTTTCTTTTAGCATCTGAGACATCGCAGAAAAAAATTTATAGCGCAAATGCCACGATGACCTGTTTGGAGCAGCGAAACCCTGGAATTCAAAGCTCTGATACCAAATGTTATGAAACCATCTCACAAAAAGATAGAAAAGATAGATGAACGTCTTAGAAATAAGCGTCTTCGAGGGGGCAACCTCCTTTACATTACACAAATGAACAATTCTTGTATGAAACAAATGACAAGACCTCCTTTCTATATATAGGAGTCTAAGGGGTCATAATATAATCAAAGCCGACATAACAATAATAATGTAAAGGAACAATAATAACAATAGTGGGCTTCTATGGGGCACAATAATAACAATATGGGGACTACATGGGCACAACAATATAATAAGGGGGTTCTACTAATAACAATAAGGGGTTACCCTAGTAGTATAGGGACCTAACACAACCACTTCATGATGGTATTCCTGACGATTATGGATACTCAAGTTCAACTCCTTCTACACTAATGTGCAAACAATATTCACGTCCACATTAGAGTTGTTTTTTACCCGATTGCTCAAATTTGTCATTAAAAGATTTTTTTTCATCCTTCTTGTGGTTCTTCAAGTTCAACTCTAGATGTAGCTTCCAACACTTTTATTCAATGTGACCATCAATGTTTTAATGGTTACAATGGTTACTATGATCCTTGAATTCATATGTACCAACTACAGTATTATTTTCCTTCCCCACTTTCCATTTTTTCCCCTCCTTGGAGGCTTCCTCGTGCTCTTTTTACTTGGAACCACTTGTCTACCTTTTTTGTTCCCTATGATTTCTAGAAAATATGCCTATACACATGTCTCATGCATTTTACTTGGCTTGAGAGGAATCACTTACTCTCATAGATGGCTATTTGGAACCCCTAAATATTGAATAATCCATCATGTTGGTCATTTTTATGAACTCAGTGATGTACTCTTGGACACTTGCCCTTGCCTCTTCTTGAAGTAGTGCCATTGGATCCATTGTTCCTTTACATACCCAAGAGGGTATAATTAGAAATTGATGAGGGTATTGAGGTTTTCCCACCTAGTTTCTTGCAAATCACCCTCTAGTGTAAGTGTTTCCATATACATTTATCACCAAGTTAAAGGATCGCCCTCTAACTTTAGTCTAGAAAATGAAATCTTTTTCTCTTCATCGATATTGTGAACATTTAAATAAACTTCTAGTTGTTACAACCATTGATTTAGTTGTAGTGCATGGATCTCACCTTGTTATGGCTTCATGTCTACTTATAGTTCCATCCTGAATAGGTATTTTGAAGGTGTAACAACACTCAAACTTGGAAGCTCCTTCTTGGACACTTTCCATGACTGAATTTGTAGGTTTTCCTTATCTCCCAATTTCCCCTCTAATATGACCTTTGAGTTATAACCTCCATCCTCTTAGAAGAATCTATGCTTCCTTTTAGAGCTACCATGAGGAGTCTCATATTTTGTTAATTTTGGTGACTTATGCTTCCAACCTCAAAAATATCTCTTCCATTGGATTATGAGGGTTATTATGAAAAGACTCGTCGACCATTGATAAGGTTCTATGACTTGCTTCTTAAACCAAATACTAAATCCCTACGACTTCCACAAAATAAACAAAAAAATACATTGGCACCAATACGATTTGTAAATTGATGTGAATATTTCACTATAATAGTTTGTCATAGCAAATTTGATAAAATAATTGAAATCATTACCATGAAGGTTAATTTTCCTTTAGATATGAAATTATTTAATAGTTTATTTTCTACTTAGATGAATAAAATATTTGAAATGTGAGAAATAGAGAAATATAAATAATTATGAACACAATACCCATAATAACACATGTTTTACCTTGGGAAACCCTTATTGGAGAAAACCAAACTAGAAGGTGATTCTACTCTACTCTGTTTTCTCTAGTATGTAAATATTCAAGTGCAAAGGATGATGTACTCTCTATAAAGTTATTTGAGACCTGTGGCCTACAATACAACTACATAACCTTAACCCCCTTGTTGAAAGGGTTGATTGACCTCATTGACTAGACTTGACAGTCACACCTAGTTGATTGTCTAAGTTTGAATGTAAGCCATTTGCCCACACAGACAGGTCAACCAACTAAGTTAGTTATACAATTACGAATTCCTTGTACTAAAGAAGTTTTTTTGTTGATCTCCCATTCATGTGTTATCTTCTCCTTTCTCTCATCTATGTGTGTATATGTATGTAATGTGTATAGTGCTATATATTACTTCATTGGTATATTATTGGTAACTACTCACAAAACCCCAGATTACAACATTGGTTTTATTGTGAGGCATGAGCGCAACTCAAGTGAGAGCCAAGTATCTTAACCAACTAGACTACAACATTGGCTCTACTATTAGAAGTTCTTGAACCCAAATATGAGAAAGCATGCAAACATAGTTATCTATCTTGGAGGATATTTGTGAGTGATGGGAGTGCAAAATTGAGAATTATATAAAGAAATACACAAGAAGAAATCAATTATGTTAGTAAAAGCAAGAACCCATTTAGTTATAGAGAAACACACGGGATTAACAGAGGTCATCCTTGAAGAAATTATAAAATATATTAACCATTCTAATAATGAATAGACTTATGGATGAGCAAAGGTTAATGCCAATGATCACCAACAAAGACCGAACAAATTTATACAAGTGGGTCTAGAAAATGTGCAACGATCACTATGAAGAGCAATTATTTGAAAGAAGAGTGTTCCTTAATAAAATCAAAAGAAGATTAAATGATGGTTCAAATGTATCATACATTCCCTTGTACGTAAATTCTTTCTAGACAAAGGGGTTGACCATAAAGTTGAATATTGACCATTGTTGAATCCTCTACTTGCAAACACCAATTGGGACAAGAGGCAACAAAATTGGTGTAAGTTTCTAAAAGCAAGTTATAAAAGCATGAGTGATTCTTGAGACTACTTCTTGAGTAAATAAATTTAGTAATTATTATTTCCATCATCGACGTTTCATAAGTTGTAATCAACGATGAAGGTGTCATCGATTCCTTAGTCAGATATGAAGGAATTGACCACATTGAAGAAGCATCATGCCAACATGAAGGATGAAATTGTTTAAAAGAGCATATAATCTTAAAGAAGAATGAAATAAAAAGGGTGCACATTGAATGTAGCATCATAACCCTTCATCCAACATTTAAAAAATTGAAAGGGGCAAAAGATAAAAGAAACAAGAGGAGATGTGTAACATAAGTAATCCCTAGGCATTAGAAAGAAATAAAATCTAGGAGTATCTAGTCAATGCATTGGAATTATTTAATGATGGCAAAGACCAAGTGAATTCTAGAGGGGATACCCTGACTCTTCCTGAGAGGAGTATTAGTTTATAGTTGGTCATCGTAGCAAATGATGCTTGTCAACTTGTAGATACTATTGAATGTATGGAAATAAATTACTCTGGCTCATCAATTATAGATCCATTTGGGCACATCAATCCCATCATCCATATCAGTTTTTTAGGGCTTATCAAACCCTAATTTTAGTTGCTACATGCCCTAAACAAGTCACCCCTTTGAATGCCTGCTTCCCAGATAGTTTCATGGCTTGAAGACATCCAGAAATAACCTCTAGAGGGACCAGCACAGGTAAGCCCTTGTAAGGGTTCACTGCAGAGTAGTTGAGTCCATTGCTAGGGTGCTCTGCAGAGCACTTAGGCTTCCTTTCACCTGCAGTGGGCGAGATTGAGATAAATTCACAAGGGTTTTGGGAATATTCTTATCTTTTGGAGTCATCTAGAAGGTTCCCTCACTTTTCAACTCCTATGAGCTGGAAAAGGGATGAGGAATGAGTTAAGGTGCACCCTATCCTCTCATACCTCCCTTCATGGAACTAATTCTAAGTATGGAAGGCCATTCAATGCCACCATTTATGAAAAAACCTCCTTCATCTTCCTATAAATTGACTACTGAGCCAAGTGATCAGGGGCTGGATTATGTTGAATTATAAGGAGATAATGTTTCTATGAGATTTGGCTTTGAAGCAAGTATTTTAATGCTACAAGTTTGTCATGATTTTAATGTGATGTGGATGGGATCCAAGCTGGAGGAATGGCTTTGAATCAGACACCAATGGTTGTAATTCCTTCTTCTATTCAATAAAGTGTTTGAACCTTTCTCCCATATGTTTGTATTGTTTCTATTAGCTTTGCTACATTCTTCAGCATTTGGAGGACCAAATACTAGCTTGGACATGTGTTTATGTAGAAAAAGGGAGCTTGCAGTGGTCAATTTCCTTCTCCTCCTTCATGTTTCGTATACTTCCATAGCCTCGCTGTCTCCATTTTACCTCTAAAAAACTGTGAAAGTCCATCTTCATTCGGCCCCCGAGTGCTAAGTTTGAATCGTCATATAACTGCAATCACCTGACCGTGTGATTTTCCCCGTCACCACAACCTTTTTCCCACGCATTAAACCCCATTTATTTCCCCGCCGTCCGATCATTTTCCGCGCGATCCGACAGCATTCGCACCTCCCCCGCCCGTAAGATGCCCACACATTAACCCACAGGAAAAGTGGTTTTACCCCCGTCCCGTCTGCCATGTGTCATCACCTGATTGTGATCGTGCACCTCTGTACAATTACCACTCACCTCAGAAAAGCGGTGTGGGCAATACTGCTTACCGTCCATCGTACCGTCCCCACTCATTGACCCTCGGGCATGTCCTCCGCCCGATCATCGTTGGATCTTCCCATCTAAGATCCAATGGCCTGTGATCGTCCCATTCTCGTATCTGCTGGTAGCCCCTACAAATCAATCTCTGCCGTCCATCTGCAAGATCTGACAACTAAAAATCATTTGTGCCTCTGTTTCCTCCCAACGCCTCCCACCGCGAGATCTCTGCCATCCGTCTATTCCATCCAATGGCCAATATTGCTCTCCTGACCAGATCATCCGTCTGCCATGTAGTCTTCCCGTCCTCGACCTGTACCACGCCCCCGAAGGGTAGAAGCGGCCATATATAAGTGTTTGGCGCATTTACTCCTCAACAACCGCTTTCAAGAGATAGAATGGCTGAGAAAGGAAAAGATCAGCCTCGAGCAGGTAAACACAATCAGTAGTTATGGAATGTTATCCCATACGACACTCCAATTACCTGAGATGACTGTAGAACACCAGAAAATGTCAAATTAATTCATTGAGGCAGTCAGATTGTAGCAGAAACCCATATCAGATAGTTAAAGTGGTTGGTGGACCATTATGACCCCTCCACGCATAGAATAGCAGAGCATTTTGTAATGAAACTCTATATATACCCAACAAACAGATGTAATGAGGGTTGATGGTTGTTGTTTTGATGTGAGGTTCAACTTCTAGAGGCTGTAACTACTGTGATACTTGCAGCATCTGGTCCTCATTTTCAGCTAATACAAGCTTCTTTTGCTGTTAATTTCTCACTTTCCATTTCTGCTCTGTTCTAGGTTGTGCCTATTATGAATTTTTCATGTGCTCTTGATGTTTAGCATCAGAGGGGTTGTCATCCCACCTCTATGTTAGAATCTAGTATGTATCATTGAATGTGTTACGCAGGTTTCTGTTTACTTAGTGCCAGGGAGCTGTGATCCTGTCTATGCATTAGGAAATAGATTTTCAGACCTCTTTACTGGTTGCAACCGGCCATCAAATGGTCTTGTGCATCTGCTGGTGTGGTCAGTATTCTCCATGTTCACCTAATCCTCAAACTATGAGTAATTGGTGGTCTAAAGCCTTGTAGTCTGGGGGTGTTCACCCATGTCTGGGGTTAAGCATAGTAGAAGTGGTTATCTGGCTTGAATAAGCATCATTCCTTCCATTCATCCATTTCCAACATTTTTTGAGTTTGTAATGTTCCTGAGCATCTCTGAGATACAACCTAGGAGAGTTTCTTGGGGTGATAACATTAATTGGCGCCGTTTCCAGGGAGAGGAGATTGAAGCTCAGCTTCCCTAGGAGAATGACACAGTTCCAAATTTTGATGATAGACAAAGTCTGGGAGCATTTCTAGTCGTAATCATCTATCTAGCGACTCCACTGGAGGAAGACCATCCTTTGGCGACTCCACATCATAGTCCTGGCTCATTTCATGAGACACACTCGAAGAAATCCTCAGAAATCACCAGTTGAACTAGTGCCTAACCCTGAGAAGACCATTAAACAGAAGAAAAAATCATAGAAAGGAGCATCAGAATCAGGTAAGCCCAAGAAATCTTATGTATCTCTAAGAGAAGATTAGAGTTGAAAGTATACAATTTGAAGATTTAGTGCCTAGTATTGCTAGTGAAGAAACACCTGCAGAGATTCATAAAGCTCCTCCTCCATTTAGTTCCCCTTTGGATCTTAGCCCAAAGAAAGCTTCCCATACAGTTCATCATATTCCTGTGTCTTTGTCATATGTTCCATTGTTTCCCACCATTCAATATGCCAGTATTCTCCCACATATCCTAGTCATGGCAGGCCAACAAGCTCCCACCAAGATGGAAAGAATCGTAGCTGCTAGATATGGGCCTTTAGTTTTTCCTGTTCCTTTGAATGCAATGCCTGCTGGAGAGTATCAGAAATACATGCCTAAGTTCACTGGTACAGAGGGGGTAACATCTAAAGAACATCTTGAAGCTTTTTATAGTTATGCTGATAACCTGGATACTAGTGAAGATCATGTATGGATGAGAGTTTTCGTCTAGAGCCTTGATGGTGAGGCTAGGAAGTGGTTCAAAGAATTACCCCATGGGTCCATAACAGGCATTGAAGCATTGGATGATGCATTTTTGAAGCACTGGGGAGATAAAAAAGACTTGCTATATTATCATACTGAGTTTGGTAACCTAAAGAGGGAAAATGGGGAATCATTGCCTAATTTTAATAAAAGATTCAATCATATGTATAGTAAGATACCAGCTGAGGTAAAGCCTACCCCCACCTCTACCAAACTCACTTATGCCAATGCTTTTGACTCTGATTTCTACCTATTGTTGAGAGAAAGGAGATGTGCCACTCTAGCTGATATGTAGGATGTAGCACTGGAGGTGGAATCCAATATTATGGCTACAGAAAAGCTAAAGATTCATGTTGACAGAAGGAGGCAGAGAGGTGAGGCTTCTTCTTCCTCTGCCTCATATTCAGAGCCTAAATTAGATAAAATGACTAGAATGATAGAGTCATTGGCTGCAAAGATATCTAAGTTGAAGGTTGAGCAAAACTCTGGAAAGACAAGGTAGCAGAACACATTTGCTCCTAGAAATCTGAATCCATTCAGAAGAGTAAATGAACAATCGCAAATCATTCAGAAGGGTAAAGAAACAAATGAAGAACAAAAAGTTAAAGCTCATTTTCAAAATGTAGTCATGGAAGAGGAGTAGTTTGAAGATGAGGATGAAATTCATTGCATGGAATATAAAGGCATCGCCACCTTTTTGACATTGGCTACATATGAAGAATCATTGCTACAGGAACAAGATAGTTAGGAGTGGGACAGAGAGGCTATTCTGCAGACTGGTGAACAGCAAAGATACAATCTGAGGTCAAATGCAAAAAATGTCAAAGAGAATCTTGCCCAAAGAGCTATTGTCCAAACAGAGTCACAGAATATCAGACAAAGAAGACCAGCAGCTAACACAGTCATCCTCAAAGCTCTAGTTCAAGAGGTAAGAGGTTCTGACAGATTACCTCCCTCTTTCAGCTTTGAATCAGAAGTCCAGAAGTTAAAAATATATGTGCCTCTGGTAGAGTTGGTAAAGAGTGAAGTGTTTAGAAAGCCTATCCTTGAAGCTCTTGAGCTGGAAACCACACAAACTTCCAATGACTCCATCAATTTGCAAGATGACAAGCCTGTAGTTGTGCTTAGCACTATGATCGAACCTGCTGATAATAATTCCCCATCATTTTATGTTTCATTGACCATTCATGACAAAATCCTCGACAATTGCCTGCTAGACACAGGGGCCAGCCACAATTTGATGCCTGAAGCTATCATGGAAGAGTTAGGCCTTGACATCACTAGACCATATCATGATTTATTCTCATTTGACTCAAGAAAGGTGAAATGTTTGGGATTGATCAAAGACCTGGCCATTACCCTAACTTCGCTACCCATGAAAAGTATGATGATGGATATTGTGGTAGTAGATGTCCCTCCCAAGTTTGGCATGCTACTGTCTAGGGGATGGATTAAGAGATTAGGTGGGACATTATAGAATGATCTATCTTATGCCACTGTCCCAGTTTTTGGAGGAGAAAGTAGGAGATCGTATAGAGAAGCACAGCTAGCATACATCATCAGTGATGAAAAGAATCCTTCTAATCATCCCATTTATGCTCTGGACACCGATTTTGGAGCATGTATCCTCCAAATAGAAGAATCTCAGAAGGCCTCAATGCATCTCAAGAAACCAACAAATCAGGCCGAGAAAGAGCAAGGAAGTCAGGTTTGGGAGATGTTCTTTGATGGTGCATGTTCCAGGGAGACTAGAGGAGCAGGGGTGGTGTTGGTATCTCCAGAGCAAGAAAACACACATCTGTCTTTCAAGCTGGCTTTTTAAGTCACAAACAATATAGCATATTATAAGGCTCTGCTATTGGGCCTTAATGCAGCTAAAGACAGAGGAATCAGGAACATAAAGGTGTTTGGGGATGCTGATTTGATCATTCAGCAAGTAAATAAAACATTTCAGGAAAAGCACCCAAGGCTGAAAGTGTACAGAGATGAGATATGGAGACTCACAGTTTCTTTTGATAATTTCTGTATTTCATATATCCCTAGAGCCAAACACCAACTTGTTGATTCCCTTACTGTGTCTGCTAGCATGTTTATCCCTCCCATGCCTCCCAGACTAGTTTATGAAGTCCAAATGAAATATAGGCCATCCTTGCCTGATAATGTCCAGCATTGGAAATTTTTTGAAGATGATGATGAAATAAATAGGTTTCTACAAGTCATTGATGAGTTTTCCGAAATGCAAATTGACCAAGAGAATGAAGCCTTGGAAGAATGTCCCCAATCCCAGCTTAGAAACAAAATTGGCAAAGATATCATTGTCCAGCTTCCCAGCAATTATATACCTAAGGGTTTAATTCCTTTAGAAAGACTGTTTGACCAGAATGATGTGCCTTACAAGGCTGCTCAAAAACAAGATCAATCTGCAGTCTGTAAGAATGATATAGGGAGTCCAGGTCAGCCTAGATACATAAATCTTTCTTCTCATCTGTCTGTTGATCAATGTTCTGAATACTACAATCTAATGAAGCAATTTACTGATGTGTTTGCCTGGGAATATAGTGACCTGAAAACCTATGATAAAAAGATTATTCAGCATAAAATCCCTCTGGAGAAAGATACCATTCCTTTCAAGCAGAAGCTGAGACCAATAAATCCTTTGCTCCTTCCCTTGATTGAAAGCGAAATTAAAAAGTTGCTAGCTGCCAAAATCATAGTACCTCTCAGATATTCAAAATGGGTAGAAAACTTGGTGGTAGTGAGGAAGAAAAGTGGAGAAATCAGATTGTGTGTTGATTTCAGAAACTTAAACAAATGCTCTAAGGAAGACAACTATCCTCTACCCAAGATGGAGCATTTGCTGCAAAAAGTCTCAAGAGCCAAAGTAATGTCTTTCTTGGATGGATTTTCAGGGTTTAATCAGATTGTTGTGCATCCAGATGACCAAGAGAAGACTGCATTCACCACTCCTTGGGGCACTTTTATGTATGCCAACGTGCCTTTTGGGTTAATGAATGTTGGAGCCTCCTTTCAGAGAGCTATGGATATAGCATTTGTGGGAGAGAAGGATAAATTTGTCCTCATCTACCTAGATGATATAACAGTATACTCCAGCAGCCATCAAGAGCATCTGCAACATTTGAAGAAGGTGTTCCTAAAGTGCAGAAGGTTTTGGATTTCAGTCAATCCTAAGAAGTCACAGTTTGCTTTAGAAGAAGGCAAGTTGTTGGGACATATCGTTTCTGTTGCAGGTGTCCGAATTGACCCAGAAAGTGTAAGAGCAATACAGACTTTGTCTGTCCCAAGATCAAAGAAAGATATCCAGTCCTTTCTAGGCAAAATTAGTTTTGTGAGGAGGTTTATACCAAATTTTGCAGAATTGGTGAAGCATATTACCTCCATGTTGAAGAAGGGGTTGGGAATGAAGTGGACCGATTCAACAAGAAAATCCTTTGAGTCCATTAAGAAGGCCATTATGGAGGCTCCCACTTTAATAACTCTGGATTACAACAAGGAGTTCCATATATTTTCTTTTGCCTCTAATGACACCCTTGTAGTAGTGTTATTGCAAGCAGATGAAGAAGGTTCAGAGCATCCAGTGGCATTTTTCAGCAAAAACTTAAGGGATGCTAAACTGAGGTATGATATTATTGAGAAACAAGTATATGCTCTTGTCAAATCTTTGAAAGCTTTCAGAGTCTACATTCTGCATTCCAAGATAATTGCATATGTATCCTCTGCTGCAATAAAAGATGTCTTAACAAAACCCTGATGCCGATGGAAGAAGGGCTAAATGGATTACAAAGTTAATTGAATTTAATATAGAACTGAAGCCCACCAAACTTGTCAGAGGTCAGGGTCTTGCCAAATTGCTAGCTGAAGAAAATTGCAGAACATTAGACATAAACCTCATGGGCTCAATTTTGGAAAGTGGTCAAACAAAAGAAATGGAAGAAACTGAACCAGAGAGAAAGCAGCGAGTGGCAGAAAATCTAGCTTCTTGTGATTGGTATTCTGCAATAATTAAATTCTTACTGAAGCTAGAAATCCCTCCAAGCTTTACTCAAAGTCAAGCCATAACTATTAAGCTTAGAGAAGCTAAATATTGCATTAATGAAAATATGCTCTATTGGAGGGACCCCTCTGGGATGCTTTTGAGGTGTCTGGATAAAGAATAGTCAATGAAAGTTATGCAGCAGTTTCATTACAGCATGTGTGGAGGACATCACTATTGGAAAACCACTGCCCATAAGATTCTTAGAGCTGGGTACTATTGGCCCATTTTATTTTCTGATGTATTTTCATTTGTTAAATCTTGTGACAGGTGCCAAAGATTTGAAGGGAGACAACAGTTGAAGTCCCTACCCTTAAAACCAATACATTCAAAAGGCCCTTTTTAGAGGTGGGGCTTGGACTTCATTGGAGAAATCAATCCACATTCTAGTGGCCAGCAGAGATGGATATTAGTAGCCACTGATTACTTTACTAAGTGGATTGAAGGAATCCCTACCAGGAAGGCTGATCATAATGTGGTCATCAAGTTTTTAACAGAGAATATCTTTACCAGGTTTGGTTGTCCACATAAATTAGTCACAGATAATGCAGCAGCCTTCAGGGCAAAAGAATTGGTGGAAATGTGTGACTAGATGGGCATTAAACTGGTTCATTCCACCTCATACTATCCTCAAGGAAATGGTATAGCAGAATCCTCTAATAAAAGCCTGATAAGAATAATTAAAAAGTTGTTGGAAGACAACAAAAAGAATTGGGATTCTAAGCTCAAGTATGCACTATGGGCTGACAGAGTGACCATTAAGAAATCCACAGGGAATTCTCCATTCAAGCTGGTATATGGCACGAAGGCTGTGTTCCCAATTCAGCTAACTCTCCCTGTGGCAAAGTTCCTGCAAGATGAATGTAATGAGGGAGAAGACATGGCAAAAAGGATCACTGATTTAGTAGAGGTACATCAAATCAGAGAACAGCTGGTTGAAAAGGCTGCAGCACATCAAAAAAAGATCAAGGAAGTCTTTGACAAAAAGGCAAAAAAAGATAATTTTTAGGTTGGAGACTTGGTTCTGAAGTGGGATGCACTAAAGGAAAAGAAAGGCAATCATGGCAAGTTTATGATTTCTCGACAGGGCCTTTTATCATTTCTCAGATTCAAGGGAACAACATCTTCATACTGAAAAGTATGGGAGGAGAAGCAGTTTTTGATGGCCCAGTCAATGGGCGTTTTCTAAAAATTTATGTGTTTTAAGGTCTTTTGGCCTTAAATTTCTAAATATTTTGTTTATCAGTTTAGTGTAAGCCAAGTAGACTCCATGCCCAATGGAACACTAGGAAATTTTGCTAATTTGTTTTTCACAAGAAAGGCATTGATCTCCAAGTTCTTGAGACCTCAATGGGAGGATCTCATCCCCAAAAGGAGCCAGAGTGTTAGCTCTGCTACATTCTTCAACATTTGGAGGACCAAATACTAACTTGGCCATGTGTTTATGCAGAAAAAGGGAGCTCGCAGCGGTCGATTTCCTACTCCTCCTTCATGTTTCGTATACTTCCATAGCCCCGCTGTCTCCATTTTCCTCGATTTTACCTCTAAAACACTGTGAAAGTCCATGTTCTTTCGGCCCCCAGGCACTAAGTTTGAATCATCATATAACCAAAATCACCTCACTGTGTGCTTTTCCCCATCACCACAGCCTTTTTCCCAAATGCTAAACCCTGTTTATTTCCTTGCCATCTGATCGTTTACCACGTGATCCGACGGTATTCGCACCTCCCGTGCCCGTAAGATGCCCGCACATTAACCCGCAGGAAAAGTGGTTTTATCCCTGTCCCGTCTTCCACGTGTCATCACCTAATTGTGATTGCACACCCCTGTATGATTACCGCTCACCTCCGAAAAGCAGTGCGGGCAATATCGCTTACCGCCCATTGTACCGTCCCCACTCGCTAACCCTCATGCATGTCCTCCGCCCGATCACCGTTGGATCTTCCCATCCGAGATCCAATGGCCTGTGATCATCCCACTCCCGTATCTCCCGGTAGCCCCTAGAAACCAATCTCCACCATCCATCTGCAAGATCCAACGGCTCATAATCATTTGTGCCTCTGTTTCCTCTCGACGCCTCCTGCCGAGAGATCTATGTTGTCCGTCTATTCCATCCAATGGCTAGTATTGCTCTCCTAACCAGATCATCCGTCCACTGTGCAGTCTTCCCGTCCTTGACCTGTACCATGCCCCCGAAGGATAGAAGTGGCCATCTATCAGTGTTTGGCGCATTTACTCCTCAACAACTGCTTTCAAGAGACAGAATGGCTGAGAAAGGAAAAGATTAGCCTCGAGAAAGTAAACAAAATCAACAATTATAGAATGTTATCCCGTACGACACTCTAGTTACCTAAGAGGACTCTAGAACACCAGAAAATGTCAAATTAATTCATTGAGGCAGTCAAATTGCAGCAGAAACCCATATTAGATAGTTAAAGTGGTTGGTGGACCATTATAACCCCTCCACGCATAGAATAGCACAACATTTTGTAATGAAACTCTATATATACCCAACAAACAGATGTAATGAGGGTTGGTGGTTGTTGTTTTGATGTAAGGTTCAACTTCTCGAGGCTGTAACTACTATGGTACTTGTAGTGTCTGGTCTTCATTTTCAGCTAATACAAGCTTCTTTTGCTGTTAATTGCTCACTTTCCATTTCTGCTTTGTTCTAGGCTGTGCCTGTTATGCATTTTTCATGTGCTCTTGATGTTTAGCATTAGAGGGGCTGTCATCCCACCTCTGTGTTAGAATCTAGTATGTATCATTGAATGTGTTACGCAGGTTTTCATTTACTTAGTGCTAGGGAGCTATCGTCATGTCTGTGCATTAAGAAATAGATTTGCAGACCTCTTTACTAGTTGCAGCCGGCCATCACATGGTCTTATGCATCTGCTGGTGTGGTCAGTATTCTCCATGTTCACCTAATCCTCAAACTATGAGTAATTGGTGGTCTAAAGCCTTGTATTCTATGGGTGTTCACCCATGTCTTTGGTTAAGAATAGTAGAAGTGGTGATCTGGCTTGAACAAGCATCATTCCTTCCATTCATCCATTTCCAACATTTTGTTGAGCTTGTAATGTTCCCAAGCATCTCTGAGATACAACCTAGGAGAGTTTCTTGGGCTGATAACAGTTTCATAATGCTTATATGTGCGAATTGTATCTGATTCTTTTCACTTATATTCAATAGATCGTGTTCTTTGATTGATTCTTTGTTTTCTGTTGTGTTTACAGGTACTTCTCAAGTGTACTTAGTATGGGAAGGAGCGATAGGATCGATACAAGGGAGATGAGAGGAAAGTGGAACTACAAGTAGGTCTTCTCATCTTCTCATATTATCTATTGCTTATAGGAAATTACTAAAGGTCTTTAAATTGTTGTTCTAGATACAGCTACTTATCTAGGGAATTAGTATTTATCCTTAGATACAAAATTCTCCAAAACAAATTGGCAATTCCACTAGGGAAGATCCTCTTTCCTAGTAGCTTATCCACCTCCTAGGACATCCTTGTAGACCCTACTTGTGTTCATTGATTGTATTTCAGCTCTTTTGCATTGAATTCTGGTCAAAAATTGAGGTTAGTGTAGAGCCTCTACTTTACACCTTATCATCCATCATTACCTACTGTTTTCATCACTTTCCTCTCTCTTTTGCCTCATTTTCCACCCAGATCATTACATTAGTTGTCATTAAGCATGATCAAGTGAGCTTTGCTAATGTGTGACTGTTTTGTTTAGATTTTGACCTATTTGCAGAGATTCCGCAGCTGTCTGGCAATTCCGCAGCCATTCAGCGATTCCGCAGCCATCTGATGATCCCGCAGCCATTTTGTTAAATTCAAGGTTCCACGTGCCATTTTGCAGAACGAGCCACATGGGCATGTTGGAATAAACGTGCTCGAGGTTCCTGTACCATCAGTTCAGCCAGCCACATCATCTGTACCTCCGGTCAAAGGGGGTCAAGTTACGGTCAAATAAAGGCAGCTTAACGTTGATGCGTAAGCTGTTAGGTTACGTCGGTGGAAAAGGTGACTTGTCCGTGTTTTGCAAGCCGTGGGGAACATGATCCAACGTTGGATTCATTGCCCATAACGACCAGGACCTCCAGCTCGACCATGAAGCATACGACGTGTTAAACTGCACTTTATTACGCATGACAATTAGTTATTTTCTGTTTTATGCTTTACGCATTAGGCCATCTTGCAGATGCCTATAAATACTTGCGTCTGCGTATGCTTATGTTAACTTTTTAGCTGCTGTAGTTTATGACTTTGTGAGAATTTTAGCACATTTCTGAACTCTGTTTTTATAGTGTTGTTCCAGCACCTTTGACTATGTATTTCTGCATATGAAGTAATGGAAACAGTGTTGTTCTGAAGTCTTAAAGCATCTGAGTTTTCTGTGGGTTGTATGGATGGAGGGCCCCTGTCCATGACTGCCCTTGTATAAGTATTTCATGTTTATACTTCTGCAATTTCTTTATTTCATATACAACATTTCCTTTTCTTGAGTTATGTACAGCTTGATTTCTTTTCATTGCTGCAGCCTTTATTTTCACTGATCAGATTTGTTTATTTGCAGGTTTTAACCCAGGATTGAGTGTGTTGTATTTGCTTTAATATCTAATGGTAGTTGCAGTTGTCTTATTCATAATGCTGCCCTTTTTACTCTGTTTTCTAGATTAGTTTTTAGCTTAGTTTTACAAGTTGTATGCTCACTAATTTATGGTCTCTTTATCATGAATGATTTATCTTTCAGAGAACAGAACACTAATGAATTGCAGCTTGTTTCTAAGTAGTCTTGGCTTGTAGCACTAATACTTTTTCCACTTGTTACACATAATCATATATATAGGAAGCAGTATGATGGAAAAAGCATAGTAGTGTTATAATTTGTCATTTAGAGTTTTTATCAATTCTTGGAGTTGTCTTTAGCTACTTCCTAATCGTGTTTTACACAGTACTATGTGGTAGAAGCAGGGAGTTAGGAAGAGATAACCATTATCATCAGTCCTTGAAGTGATTTTCTTATTTCTTTTATTTGCAGCAAGATGAATAGAGACTAATGCCATTAGAACGTGGTCATTTACTTTCAAGTCATTTCAAGTTATTCATTTCTTTCAAGTTCTTTTCCTTTACAAATTCAGCAAGTAATTAGAAATCATCAATCACACACTTTCACTCATCTAGAACTCACTTTACACACACTTTCACTCATCTGTCTATAATCATCACTCCATCTTAGGAAGATAAGTTAACCATAAACAACACCCCCAAACGACAAAAAGCTCTAAGAGGTTGCTTAAGTACATATAGTACACCTTCACTTCATCAGCTTACGAGCCCCGGGTTGACAATTAATACTAGCAATTTAGGAATACTAAATTGACTAAACATTTTGGCGCCGTTGCCGGGGAAGTGAAATTAAGTAGCCATATTCTTAGAAAAAAAAACATAAAATTTCAAGGAAAGAGGTTAATAACCTATCCAAGTATGCTCTCCTCTTGCACTTCAAAGTGATCTGGAGGATCAGAAAGGAGAAAGTTATTGATTTAGTAGTTTCTTGAGTATGCTCTCTTCTTGCACCTAGAGTGACCTGGAAGATCAGAAAAAGAACTATTAACTTGACTTGAAGATAAAATAATAATAAAAAAAAAAAATGACATGCATAGAGCTAGAGATTCTAGGGGAAGGTTTTTAGCTAGAGCTCGAAGTTCAATCTTTACAAGTCCATCTGCTTCAAGGGATAGACAAGAGACACCTCCCTTATCTCCAACCGAAACTCCTAGTCCTAGAATTCCTGGAATTCAAGAGCCTAGAGTTGACTCTCCTACACCTTCTATTGAGTTTGAACCAGGAAGAGACTCTTCCCTTTCTCCTACAGGAAGACCAATTGTAATTGAGGAAGTAGAATCACCTGAAGAAGAAGGAGAAATCTCTTCTCATTCACCCTTTGTAGAGGAACCAGAAGATTTTGAAATCCCTAGGAGAACCATCATGGCCGAGGAAGAAGGAGGTGGTAGAGGTAGAGTAGGAGGAGGAAACAATAATAATAATGGAGGAGGCAGAGGTCCCTTTGGAGGAGGAAATAGAGATGGGGATAACTCATTTGGATTTCCCATTGTTAATGAGGATTCCCGAGCCACTATGAAAAACATATCACCATCCGTCCTCCCAAATTTCCATGGGTTAAGAACTGAGGACCCTGAAACATTCTTGTTTGAATTTGAAGTTGTGTGTCGAACCTATGACTATCTGGATGATACTCAGAAACTCAAGCTGTTCCCCTCAACATTAAAAGATCAAGCTTTGAAATGGTTCATGGGGTTACTTACTCAATCCATTAGGTCTTGGGATGAAATGAAACAAACCTTTTTGGATAGATATCAGGACTATTGTACGCCTACTAATCACAAAGATGAGGTATTTAAAATTATCCAAAGAGAAGATGAAAGTTTGGAAGATTTGCTTGAAAGATTTCAATATAACTTAAAAAGAGCAAAAATGAGTACTTTGGATGAAGAGACCTTAAAAGCCCTCTTATTAAAAGCCATTAGGGATGAATGGATAGATATCTTAAATATGATGGGGAAAGGGGATATTTCTCAACTTTCACTCAATGATATAGCAGAACTCTGTATCCATCTCTCAAGGGGCAAATCAAAAACTCAAAAAGGGCCTAGAGATCCCTCTCTCCTTAGAGCAAATAAATCTGCAACAGGATCAGTAAGTAGGGCTGAAATTGGCAATATGCTTGATGAATTCAAAACTGATATCTTAGGGAGTCTTAGTGAACAAATAGATACCCCTAAGATTCAAAATAAACAAAAAGCAGAAGCTGAGGCTTTAGCTATCTTTTGCCCGAAATGTAGAAAGAAGCATGCTTTAAGGGAATGTCCCTTAGAAGCAAATGTTGTAGAAATATGTGCAATTTGCTCAGAAACTCATGAGACCAAGGATTGTCCTTCAATTCCTGGCCTCAAAGCAGTCTTTCAAGAGGATCCAAACACACTTGAATCTCTCTGTCTTGTTGCAAGGAGACCTTGGCAAGGGCAGCAAAATCAAGGGTTTAACAACTCTATGAATTTTCAGCCCCAACCAAATTGGAATCCTTGGCAACAGACTTGGTCTCAACCTCAGAATGCTTTTCAAGCATGGGTACAAAGCATGCAGAATCCTTATGGGAGACTTGCTCAATTCTATCAATATCCTCCATCATTTCAGAATCAGCAAGCCCCACAACTTCCAAATCAAGGTCAACAATTATCATTGCCATACCCTCAACAACAACAAACTCCTCCACAAAATCAAAATTCTCAACTCACCCAGCAGAAGTCAAATCAACTTCCCTCTCAGCCATTACCGAATCCAAATAATAGGAACCCTCAAAATGCTTATGTGATGGAAGGTCAACCATTCCCTACCTATATGGTTGTTCCTCTTAATGAAGTACAACTCAGATCAGGTAGAATCTTAGATCAACCTTCCACAAGTGTTCAAGAACCAAGCATTTCTGAGAAAGAATCTCTCAAAGTCAATAAAGGTTCTGAAGTATCACTTCAAACCCAAAATATCCAAAAAGAAAAAGAATCAACCTCTACAACTCCCATAGTTGAGAAACCTACATCTTTAGCTACACCTCCTTTTCCTGAAAGACTACAAATTGACAAAGGAGTGGAAAAGCAAATTTGGTTGCCTGACTATAGTTTTCTAGATGAATTGAAGAATGTCTGTATCAAGATTCCCTTGTTACAAGCCATTAAAGAAATTCCCATTCTCGCAAAGACAATAAAGGAGTTGAGTTTGAAGAAAACAGTAAAAAGAACCAGAGATACCAAAAGGATACACCTAGTTGGAAAAATTGCAGACATTATGATGGGCAAAATTACCATGCAAAAGTATGTGGATCCCGGTAGTCCTATTGTCAAAACTCATATTAATGGGGTTGAAATCCCAAATACTTTAATTGACTTAGGAGCCGCTATCAACATCATGAGTAGACAGACCATGGATCAGTTAAAGCTTCCTAACCTTCTCTTTACACCTACTTTGCTGCAACTTGCAGATAGATCAATCATTAAACCTGATGGTGTATTGGAAGACATTCCAGTCTCTCTAGATTCTTGGGAATATCCAGTTGATTTTATGATTTTAACTCCCAAGAACAATCTAGGAGGACATCCTCTTATCTTAGGAAGACCTTGGCTAGCAACAGCTGATGCTTTCATCAGTTGCAGGTCTGGGGACATGTATATATCAGATGGTAATTCCACCAAGAAATTCAACTTGTATCCCCCAGCAAAAGCTATAACAGAAATAGGAGAAGATGAATGGGTAGAGGATGAATATACTATACAACCTGTTTTGACCATCTCTGAGATTAGTGAGGACAGTCAAATTCTAAATACTTTAGAAATTTTTGAAGTATCTTTAGAATATGACTCTGAACATTTCCAGATAGATGCAGACATTGAATATCTCTCCTCTAGACAGATGTCTCTCTTCTCAATGGAAGAGTTTGGTAGTTCTACAATTGAAATCCTTCCAGGAAAAACTTTGAACATTAACAGAAACTTGGAAAGATCACAACAAGAAGAGCTGACCAAACTTTTGCAAAAGCATTCTACATCATTTGCATGGGAATACACTGACATGAAAGGAATTGATCCTAAGACTTGTATTCATCACATCTACATTGAAGAAAACAGCAGACCTATTAGGCAACCACAAAGACGGATGAATCCAAACCTTAGGGAAATTGTGAAAGAAGAACTTCAGAAATTGCTCAAGGTAAACTTCATTTACCCCATTTCAGATAGCCAGTGGGTTTCTCCCTTGGTTATAGTGCCCAAAAAGAATGGTAAATGGAGAGTTTGCATTGATTATCGAGAATTGAACAAGGCAACCTTAAAGGATCATTTTCCTCTACCTTTTATTGATCAGGTACTAGATACTTTAGCAGGTAAAACGTATTTCTCATTCTTGGATGGATTTAGTGGGTATAACCAAATTCAGGTAGCACCTGAAGATCAAGACAAAACCACATTTACTTGTCCTTGGGGAACTTTTGCCTACCGAGTACTTCCTTTTGGATTGTGCAATGCACCTGCTACATTTCAAAGGGCTGTACTAGGAATCTTTTCAGACCTAATTCATGATTGTGTAGAGGTTTACATGGACAATTTCACAGTTTATGGTAATACATTTGAAGAAGCTTTGGAAAATTTGGAAAAGGTACTGGTAAGATGTAAGGAAACAAATCTTTCTTTAAGTCATGAAAAATGTTTTATGATGTTTACTGAAGGGATTGTTTTAGGACATCATATTTCAGGAGATGGGATTAAGGTTGATAGATCTAAAGTAGAAGTCATCTCTAAGTTACCTATTCCAAATTGCCAGAAGGATCTTAGAAGTTTTCTTGGGTTTACTGGGTATTACAGAAGATTTATTGAAAACTTCACTAGAATAGCATCTCCTCTTTTCAAATTGCTTACTAAGGACTGTGAGTTCAAATGGGATCCTGAGTGTCAATCTGCTTTTGAAGCTTTAAAGACTAGAATATCTGAAGCACCCATCTTAAGGGGGCCAAACTGGAAACTCCCTTTCCACATTTCTACTGATGCTTCAGATACAGCTCTAGGAGCTGTTTTGGGACAAAAGGATTTGATCCCTTATGCCATTTATTACACCAGTAAAAATTTGACTCCTACTGAGTTAAATTATACTGTTACAGAAAAAGAGTTCTTAGCTGTGGTACATGCGATTAATAAGTTTAGACACTACATAACCGGCTATGAAACCTTTGTCCATACTGATCACTCTGCCATAAGATATTTAATGAACAAACCTGTCACTAATGGTAGAGTTACAAGATGGCTTTTACTTTTGCAAGAATTTAACATTACTGTGTTAGATAGACCTGGAAAGCAAAACACAGTAGCTGATTTCTTGTCTAGAATCCAAAACACTAATGAAGATTCTCCAGTAGAAGATAAGTTTCCAGATGAATACTTGTTTGCAGTAACTACCAAGACTCCTTGGTATGCAGATATGGCTAATTATCTAGTTACAGGGAAGCTACCTCTACACTTATTTCCTAATGAGAAAAGGAAAATCATTCGGGAGAGTTCACATTATTCTTGGATTTCTAATGAATTGTTCAAAACAGGGCCAGATTGTATAATCAGAAGGTGTGTTCGGGAAGATGAAATGCCTGACATCCTTAAGGCATGTCGTGATGAACCATGCGGCGGGCACTTTGCGGACAAGAGGACAACCTATAAAATCCTTTCTCTAGGATATTATTGGCCTTCTCTCTTTAAAGATGCAAAGCAGTATGTTAAAAGGTGTGACAGCTGCCAAAGAGTTGGGAAACCAACTCCTTCAAATGAAATGCCTCTACAGCCTCAGGTATGCATCGAACCCTTTGAGAAATGGGCTCTAGATTTCGTTGGACCAATTAATCCACCATCAAAGCAAAAGAAGTATATACTGGTTTGTACTGATTATGTTACTAAGTGGGTAGAAGCAAAAGCATTACCTTCTGCCACTGAAAATTCAGTTGTTCAATTTCTTTTTGAGGATATTTTCACTCGTTTTGGTGTCCCAAGGGAAATTGTGACAGATCAAGGCAGCCAGTTTACATCTAAATTGATGGAGAAACTGATGGAGGAATATAAGATCAAGCACAAAACATCTACTCCATACCATCCACAATCAAATGGTCAAGTGGAATCTACCAATAAAGTTCTTGAAGGCATCATCACCAAGACTGTTCATCTTCATAGAAGAGATTGGGCGGAAAGGCTCTCTGAAGCCTTATGGGCCTATAGAACCACATGGAAGAACACCACAGGACATTCTCCCTATGAACTTGTTTATGGGAAGGAAGTCCTGCTTCCTATTGAGTTCCAAATCAAGACCTTCAAGATGGCAGTCCAATTGGGAATGAGCCTCTCAGAAGCCCAAAAGCACAGAATGGACCAACTGAATGAGCTAGATGAAATGAGACAAGATGCAATTTTAAGGACCGATCTAGTTCAGCACCAAAGATCTAAGTGGCATGATCGTCATATCAAAGAAAGAAAGTTTCAGAAAGGAGATTGGGCTCTATTGTTTGATTCAAAGTTCAAAGACTTCAAAGGAAAGTTTCAAACTCATTGGCTTGGGCCATATGAGATTCATGAAGTCTTTAGCAATGGAGCAGTTCGAGTGAAAACTATTGATGAATTCCATACTCCTCTTATTGTAAATGGCCATCGCTTGAAGATCTATCAAAAGCCATTTTCAAAAGAAGAGTTTGTCAGATTGTTTAAAGAAGATTCTGCAATCAGGTTGGTGGAGAAGGATTCTTCTCCTCCATCAGCCTAAAGCTTTGGTTTTTGAAAAAAAAAAAAGAAAAAAAAAGAGAAAAAAAAAAAGGAAAAAAAGAAAAGAAAAAAAAAAAAAAAATGTATAGGCCTGAAAACCAGTCTCTGATTGGCAGTCCTATACAGAAAATTTGAGGTGAAAATCAGGGCCACCTGACACCTCATATTTTCTAAAAGAAAAAAATCTCCTTCTTCCCTTATTTCATCTCATTTCATCATCACCACCATTTCATCCACCATTTCATTCATTTTCACTTCACTTCATTTTTTTCATTCATCCACCAATCCACTACATTCCATTCCATCAATAAAGTCATTTTTAGATAGTTAAAGTTGTTTTTGTGCAGTCGGGGGTTCCTACTGCAGATTCCGCAGCTGTTTGACGATTCTGCAGCCATTCAGCCATTCCGCAGCCCTCTGCACCTGCATAAAAAAAAAAAAAAAAACACAGTCTGTTTGAAATTTCTTTACAGCTCAGTAGTCATCAATAATAAATGGAAACTAGTCATGCAACAACCATAAATCAATGAAGGGTTAGTGGCAAATCATCAAAGGCAAATCCAAGCGGGAATCTGAGGTATGGTTTAAATCCTAAACTTACGGTTATTTCATTATGCAAAGTTTTCTAGGTTATGTTTCTTGCCACTAAATGTAATGATTACCAGTCATACGACCATATACCCACGTATCTCCCAACTCTATCTGTCCTTGATTACCACGATTTTGAATTCCACTTGCGGCTGCTTCTCTCATTAAGGTCTCGTACCTAAGTGACGTAGCCTAATGTACTACGTCTCTACATGACATAATCCCGCAGCCAAGTGTAACTCTAAAACCGAAACCTAAGGACATAGCCGTTTCCATTCATTATTCCATAACCCTTCTACCCTCATACGCTCATATCATTTCACTTCCGCTATTTCATTCCATTTACGTTGTGCTCACTACGCTGCTGCCATTAACCATACTCTGTTTTTCCTCTCCGCTAATTCTAATCACCAGTGGAGGTCTGTTACGGCCGTATCCAGAGCTAAAGCCATAATCCACTATGTTAAGGCCGTAAATCCACTGAGTCAAGGCCATTTTGAAGCCGTGTTCCAAAACAAAGCCGTGAATTTTCTGTGTAAGGCCCTTGTTGAAGCCGTATTCCAAAACAGAGCCGTGAATTTACTGTGTAAAGCCATTCTTAGAGTCGTGTTCTAGAACAGAGCCGTGAATTGACTGTGTAAGGCCGTTTTGAAGCCGTGTTTAGAACAGAGCCGTAAGAGCCAATGGGGAAACTCTTAAGGGCAGAACCAGAAGGTTCAAAGTTTCTGGAGGGATATCCTCAGGTTAAAGAAGCATTGCAAAAGGCAAATTGGTTACAATGCATCCAGAAGTTCAGAGGCTACCATAAGGAGGTTACGAAGGCCTTTGCATGGTCCTTCAGAGAAAAATATAATCACGTGGAGATAGGGGATTTACAGTTCACAGTTACTGAGAGCAGCATAGCACAAGCTACCTCACTTCCACAGACTGGAGAAAGGTGGTTTAAGAACCGGTCAGTTCAAGATCAACAGTGGAAACAAATCTTAAAGAACCCAGGTATGGATACCAGTATCTTTACAAAAGGGATTCCTGTTTCTTATGTTAAGGAGGAATGGACAATTTTACTCTTATTAGTGCATAAATTTTTCACTTGTGAGGGAAGATTTGGGGTCTTATATGTTTACCATGCAAAGGTTATGATGCATTTTCTAGGAGATGATATTAACCTCCCATACTTTCTGCTTTCAAGTCTTAAGAAAATGTGTGCAATTGTTCAAAGGAACCCCAGAAATATTGAAGCACATCTATATCATCACGGTCTTGTTAAATTGCTAGTTGAGGAACAATTGAAATCAAAAAGAGACACATGGGAGAGGTTTCTCATAAGAAATCATTTTCAAGAATTAGGAGAAACTTCTGGAGGGTCCCCTCAAGTACCAAAAAGAAGTAGGAGAAAAAGAGGAGAGGGGGTTAACCAAGAAACTATTGCCCAAACAGAAACTATTGTTCCTAATACCACTATTCCTGAAACAATTGCCCAAGAGGAAACTGTTCAAGAACAGTTTGATGAGGAAACTGATATACAGCATCCTGAACAGGAAATTGATCCTGGATTTACTGAAGATGATGACCAAGCAGCCCAAGGAATTATCACTGAAACTCTTTCAGAACTTGCTCAAGAAATTGCTCAGAAAAGAAAAGAAGGTAGGAAGAAACAAAAGCAAGATAAAGGTAAATCTGTAGTCCAAGAAACTTACCTCACTCCTGAGAATTCTAGTGAGGAAGACACTCAGCCCTTAGCTCAAAGAATGGCCAAACTCCATGAAACCGCCCTCTCTAAAAAGGTGGAAAAACAGAAGCAAAAAGTGCAAAAAGAAAAAACAGAGTACTACCACGGTGAGGAGGAGCAGGAGAATACAAGATAGAGCAGGGGCCACAAAAGTTAAAAAGTCACTTGTCATTGACTTGAGCACACCTGAAAAGGTGGCTACAAGTCCTCCACACGCTGAGCATGATGAGACTAGTCCTCCACGTGAGGAAAGTCCTTTTGAACATGAACTTGAGCATGAACATGGATCTGAATTTGATTATGAACCAAGTCCCAAAAAGTCACCTGAGGTTGACCCGGATCAGCAAAAAGTGTATAATTATCTGGAGACATTGGAGCAAGCAGCTGCTGGCCCAAGCAATGCTCAACCTTTGGAGCAACAAGTCCATTCCTTAAAACAGGAAATTTTTGAGATTGAGGTTCTAAATCGCCATATTGTGCAAGAAAATGAAAAGTTGAAAGAGCAAGCCAAAGTAGATAAGATGATTCATGATAACACCATGTTACATTTGGGCCTGTGGCAAAGAAATAACAAAAAGTTAAGGAAGAAGTGCAAAAGGCTAAGCAGAGCCTTGATCAACCTAAAGTTCAGATGTTTAGTAAAGAAGCCAAAGGTCAATGTGTCTACACAGAGAAAGAAGAGAAGATTGGATGTCTTGGCAGAGGCATCACAGCAGGTTGATTAATCAGTGTTTTTGCATGAGGACATGCAATGCCCTCGTAGTGGGGGTATGTAGAGCCTCTACTTTACACCTTATCATCCATCATTACCTACTGTTTTCATCACTTTCCTCTCTCTTTTGCCTCATTTTCCACCCAGATCATTACATTAGTTGTCATTAAGCATGATCAAGTGAGCTTTGCTAATGTGTGACTGTTTTGTTTAGATTTTGACCTATTTGCAGAGATTCCGCAGCTGTCTGGCAATTCCGCAGCCATCTGATGATCCCGCAGCCATTTTGTTAAATTCAAGGTTCCACGTGCCATTTTGCAGAACGAGCCACATGGGCATGTTGGAATAAACGTGCTCGAGGTTCCTGTGCCATCAGTTCAGCCAGCCACGTCATCTGTACCTCCAGTCAAAGGGGGTCAAGTTACGGTCAAATAAAGGCAGCTTAACGTTGATGCGTAAGCTGTTAGGTTACGTCGGTGGAAAAGGTGACTTGTCCGTGTTTTGCAAGCCGTGGGGAACATGATCCAACGTTGGATTCATTGCCCATAACGACCAGGACCTCCAGCTCGACCATGAAGCATATGACGTGTTAAACTACACTTTATTACGCATGACAATTAGTTATTTTCTGTTTTATGCTTTACGCATTAGGCCATCTTGCAGATGCCTATAAATACTTGCGTCTGCATAAGCTTATGTTAACTTTTTAGCTGCTGTAGTTTATGACTTTGTGAGAATTTTAGCACATTTCTGAACTCTGTTTTTATAGTGCTGTTCGAGCACCTTTGACTATGTATTTCTGCATATGAAGTAATGGAAACAGTGTTGTTCTGAAGTCTTAAAGCATCTGAGTTTTCTGTGGGTTGTATGGATGGAGGGCCCCTGTCCATGACTGCCCTTGTATAAGTATTTCATGTTTATACTTCTGCAATTTCTTTATTTCATATACAACATTTCCTTTTCTTGAGTTATGTACAGCTTGATTTCTTTTCATTGCTGCAGCCTTTATTTTCACTGATCAGATTTGTTTATTTGCAGGTTTTAACCCGGGATTGAGTGTGTTGTATTTGCTTTAATATCTAATGGTAGTTGCAGTTGTCTTATTCATAATGCTGCCCTTTTTACTCTGTTTTCTAGATTAGTTTTTAGCTTAGTTTTACAAGTTGTATGCTCACTAATTTATAGTCTCTTTATCATGAATGATTTATCTTTCAGAGAATAGAACACTAATGAATTGCAGCTTGTTTCTAAGTAGTCTTGGCTTGTAGCACTAATACTTTTTCCACTTGTTACACATAATCATATATATAGGAAGCAGTATGATGGAAAAAGCATAGTAGTGTTATAATTTGTCATTTAGAGTTTTTATCAATTCTTGGATTTGTCTTTAGCTACTTCCTAATCATGTTTTACACAGTACTATGTGGTAGAAGCAGGGAGTTAGGAAGAGATAACCATTATCATCAGTCCTTGAAGTGATTTTCTTATTTCTTTTATTTGCAGCAAGATGAATAGAGACTAATGCCATTAGAACGTGGTCATTTACTTTCAAGTCATTTCAAGTTATTCATTTCTTTCAAGTTCTTTTCCTTTACAAATTCAGCAAGTAATTAGAAATCATCAATCACACACTTTCACTCATCTAGAACTCACTTTACACACACTTTCACTCATCTGTCTATAATCATCACTCCATCTTAGGAAGATAAGTTAACCATAAACAACACCCCCAAACGACAAAAAGCTCTAAGAGGTTGCTTAAGTACATATAGTACACCTTCACTTCATCAGCTTACGAGCCCCGGGTTGACAATTAATACTAGCAATTTAGGAATACTAAATTGACTAAACAGTTAGATGAATCTTGAGTGGCCTCTCAGGAATCAGTGCAGGCTTGGTTAGGGGACAGTGCTCTGCAGAGCACCCTTAAGTGAGAGACAGTGCTCTGCAACATAGTTAGGAGCTCTTTGATCTATTTTGATCCACCTTAAGGGAAATTTTCACCTTTGGATTGAGTTTTTACCAACTTTCCTCTATTTGATTGCTTTTTGATTGATAAATGAATGTTATGTCTCAGAGAACAAGTTTCTATCTCCTTGTCTAGCCCTACTTTGATTTGATTGAATAATGTTTCTTTACTATTTTCTTTGTCATTATCAATCTATAGTCAAAGTTAGAATATAGTTTATTAATCTTCATTCAAAAGTAAGTGTCGTAAAGTATTCTTTTCCTTCGAAATAGAACTGTCATAAAAGTCTTCGTTCTTATAAAAGATTGATTGATTGTATGTGCATATTTCCTTTTGTTCATATTCACATTAACGGATTCGAAAAGTAAAACTTGCATTGTTCATATTGTAGTTTGTGAATGCTTGAAAGGAATAGCTAGGGAATTTCATTAGATGTGCTCTTTGCTCTTTGTCAAAGATATGATTGCTTTATCCCTACTAGCTAAGGTTTCTATTGTTCAATTGAATGAAAATAATGCTTATCATATTTGTTGAATTTTAGGAATTGCAAACATACATCACGTGGTGAACCTTGAAACGAAAATTCTAAAGAAGATCAAATTAAAATTTATTTGAATTTACCTATTGGAGCATTGTCACCTAACGAAAAACATCTAGTGGTTCTAGGCTAGAGACATGTTCCAGTGTCGTAAAACAAAGCAGTTGTCCCTAACTTGTCTGCAATACATCCCGAGTGTGATACCTCATTCCACATACGTGAGTATATTGTAGCTCGTCCACATACCTTCTAGTATATAGGGTGGTGTTATAGTTCGTAAAGTATATGGGAATGCTCTCACTATGCAATTTTGCATTAGACAACACTTATACGAATTGGGCCTCCACATACTTTCGGTTATATATGGGAGGACAACACTAGGTTGCTATCCATCCTTAGGTAACCGAGTCAACCACCTTGTACACTGTGATACACCGAACACAACATTCGAGGTGATTTCCTACCTGTACTTCCCTGTTCGCTGGGAGGTATTCTGCAGTTCACAGTTGCTTGGTAAACCTTTTGCCTAGATTATCCCTCTTTCATTTTGTTATGTTACTTCGATTAAAATAAAATTAATTGACTGTAGATAAAATCCTCCATGCTCACTCCTTAGTTGATTTTAGGTTGATTCATGTGGCAAGAAATTCAGAGTCCACCAATCATGGAATTCCTTTTGATTGGAATCCTAGTCCTTTCCCTCCTTTTGGAAATATTGGTGCTCCTTATATGGCTACATTATCCCTATTAGGACTTACCATTGGTTTTCCAGTATGGTTGTTTTCAACCTCCTTGGTTCAAAATGTCGTGATTTCTCTGCAATCTATTACACCTCCAACTAGAAAAAATCAACCTCCATTTGATCCTAAAGTTGACCCTTTGCCTTCTTCCTCGTTTGTTTCTTCCTCATTTGTTTCTTCCTCCCCTTCTTCCTCTTTGCCTGATGAAAGTATTGGTACTAGTAACCAGGTGGTTAAGAAGAAGAAGAAGAAGAAGAAGCAAATTCAGCAGAGGGGAAACCATGCAACCATTGCTTTGAATGCAACATCTGATGAGAAAGCATCCATCAAGAGTCACAGAGTTCGATATCCATGCAAATTTTTTGCAGGAAACCATCTTCTTCGAAATTGTCCTAATATTCCCTAGATCTTAGAAGAATGGTCTTCCCATTCACATCATCCTCTGTCATCAACTTCTGGAGATCATGTTGGTGACACACCATCAACTAGTGGTTGTAAAGCTCATGGAAAGAAGGGAAAAGTCAAGTTTCCCTGTAGGTTATGTAAAGGGAATCACCCTATTCACCTTTGTCCCTATCTGGATGAAGCCAAAAAAGTGTTGGATAACCATCTTGTGTCACTGCAGCAACTTCCATTTGGTTATAGGAGACTCTCCCTTAATTCTTCACTAGTTGATGAATTGACTCTCAAATCAACCATTGGTTAAACCCAATCTCTCTGAAAGTGAATCCTATGAGTCTATGCTTGACCAAAATCAACAGGTCAAGGAAACAGTTGACCCGATTTCACCTTCAGTTAATCGTACCTTTCCCGAAGAGAGTGAATATGATACCACTCAGGTTCTCTTAATTTCTTCAAATTTGAATGAGCTTAGAGGCAACCCTCCTATTCCATCAAGACAAGAGGAAAATAATCCCATTCTATTAACCTAAGGGGTTAATTCTCCCATTTCTACGGTACCCCCTCCAAGTAGTCAGGTCACTTCCTTTGATTGGAATCGATTAGAAGGATTTTGTCTTCCTTCTTATGTGCCTTTCCAGATCATAGTACAGGTTTGTAATATGATTGTATCTAGCACTTTTATAGATGAAGGTGCATCAGTGAGTATCCTTTCCTCCACTACTTGGCAAGTCCTCGGTTCACCGCTGCTTGTGCTTATTACCCAGAATCCATTGGCTTTTAATAGAGGAACCAGTCAACCATTAGAGATCCTTCCTCAGTTTCCTCAGTTTCCTCAGTTTCCGCAGTGCACCAAAGGATTCCAGTATAACTTTGCTCAGTATTTATGCAAGGAGTTTCTAGAGAATTGTAGGGATGCCCAAGATGAGGGGAAGGTGTTCCATTACGCCTGTTTGCTTCTATTGATAGCACCGGTGGCTTGGAGGATACCTGAGGAAAGTCAATTTCCTCCACAGGACTCAGACCTCCCAAACGCAGTGAAATTCGCTTCACTTTGGGCTGCCAAGGACCCTACACACATCACAGAGGAAAAGACTAGGTTTACTCTCCTTCCATCAAAATCAAGCTTCTTCTGACCCTATAGAAGTCTGGCTTGGAACCCTTGGGGTCTCTTTCCAGATGAGTAGTGACAATAGGTAGTACCTTCACCTCTAATTGTGTATATAGCACAGTCACCTTGAAGTTTGTACGAACCCCAGGTTGATAAGTAAAGCTGATAGCCCTCAGAGTTGCAACATTCTTGCTGCAATACTTAGGCTCATTAGTATGTATCTACCCACCCAGGTAAAGGGGTTTTTAGTCCGTAGAGAATCAATGTTCATCCAACAGGATTTGTCAATGTTCTGATTCTGCTCCTCTAAGTCATGGGTCATAAACGTAGCTGCAGACAATGTAGCCACCATGCGCTTCAAAGTTTGAGATTTTGTTCTTGAGCCATTCTATAGCTCCGAGAATGTTCAGGAGATGGATCACCCTCGCTTCATTCTTTATGCATCCACCCAATGATATACTAGTTAAACGTACTAAAAATAGGCATCAAATTTTCTATAGAAGAGGAGATGCAAACTTCGGTGGCTCATTGTAGCATGGACAGTGTAACCCTTGTGGAGTAAGTACTTGACGAGCGAGGAGCCCACGAAACCTGAACCTCCTGCCACATAGAAAGTGGTTGCTTGACGACCTTTACAATTGATGGTTTCAGCTGCCATTTTGAGGAGTAATGGGTGCCTCCCTTTTCCTTCCAATATTATTTTTTGCAACACAAAGGATGCAAGATAGAGTTTTCGTGTACCTTTACAATAATCAGAATGCAAGCGCCTTCCCTATTAATCTGTGTAAGGTTTATTTCACCACATCTACGCTTGTAAATTGTGGACACCAAGTGTTCGGTCAGGTTGATACATGTGAATAAAAGTTCTTCGGGGTGAACTATAATTATTTATAATATTTTATATAACAATTATTGTTGGTAGAACACAAACAATCCAAATATGAAAACTCATAACCACATTTACCAGTGTGGTTGATATACAATGATAGGTGTATACTAAGCATATATACAACCACATTTTCCAATGTGGTTGATATAGGTCGATAGGCTATATCAACCACATTAATAATTATTATGTGTATTTTTTTTAAAACCAACTATAATTATTATGTGTATTTGTTTAAATACCAACTATATAAATAATAACAACCATATTCTTATATATTTATGATTATTATATTAATATTATAATAATAATATTATTATATAAATATTATATTAATACAATAATATAATTATTATTATATTATTATAATAATAATATAATAGTTATTACATTAATGTTAATATTAATATTATTATTATTATTATTATTTTATTATATTATTATTATTATATTATAATAATAATATTAACTCTTAATAATATTAGTAATATTAATTAATGATAATAATTTTCATAACAATAATTATTTTCATAAATGTGGCTCATATACTCATAAGGCTTCATTTCTATCTATGACACAAATCATTGCAAATAATAATAATAATAATAATAATAATAATAATAATAGATTTTTATTATTTTTTATAAATTGTAAATAAATATTACTTATTTTATTAAAAAACATTAAATTTTATTTTTTTTGAAAAAATATAAATATTTTTATTTTATTTTATTTTATTTGATAAGTTATAATAATAATAATAACTTACTAATAAAAATAAATACACAATAATCAAAAAGTTAATTATTGTTAAACAATAATAATATTTTTTTTAATTAAATATTATTAAATAATATTGATATGAATATTAATTAAATAAATAAAAATAGTAATAATTAATTCATATTTACATAATAATAATTATTAATAATAATTAATTCTTTGTCACAATGTGACGTTGGACCATGGTTGACCATGGTGTATTTTCATATTGAGATAATCTTTGTCACAAAGCGACATTTGAGCATGGTTGACTATGGTTCACTACGTTTGACCCAAAGGAATATCAAATTATTGAGATTAATACAAAAACCCAATATTGACCATGGTTGGCCATGATTGACCATGGTTGACCATGTTTGATTCTATAAAACATGCTTGACCATGAGAAACTTTCGGTGACCATGGTTGACAATGGTTGTCCACGATTTTTACATGGAGGCAATTTTTTTCACAGTGTGACATCCCACCATGGTTGGTTATGGTTGACCATCGTTGACCATGATTGATATTATAAACCCAAGTTAATAATAACCCCAAGGGATTGATATTATAAACCTACAGGAAAAATAAACCCAAGGGATTAATACTAAAATACTAAAACCCCATGATTGACCATGGTTCACAATAGTTCACCATGATTGATATTATGAACCTAAGTGAATAATATTAAACCCAAGGTGACTAATATTATAAACCCAAGGTATAAAAACCCTAAGATAAATATTAAAAATACTAAAATAAACATGATTCATCACAATTGATTTTCAAATTGAGACAATCCTGATCACAATGCGACATTGGACCATGGTTGACCATGGTTGATTATGGTTAACCATTGTTGAATAATATTAAACCCTAGGAATATGAACAAGTAGATAAATAAACCCAATGGATTTATATTATAAACCTAAAGGAGTAATAAACCTAAGGGATAACAATTATAAACTCAAGGTATATTAAACCTAACATCGATATTATAAACCCAAAAATAAACATGGTTAACTATGGTTGATTTCCAAATAGAGAAAATCCTTGACACAATGCAACGTTGGACCATGGTCAACATTGTTGACCATGATTGATTTTCATATCAAGACAATCTTTGTGGGATGCAACGTTAGACCATGGTTGACCATGCTTGATTTCGATATTCCAACCTTGTTTGACCATCGTTGAACATGGTTAGTTATGATTGACCATGGTTGAAAATGACTAATATTATAAACCCAACATATATAAACCCTAAGATAAATATTATAGACACTAAATTAAACATGCTTGAGCATCATTGATTTTCATATTGAGACAATCTTATCACAATTCCATGTTGGAACATGGCTAACCATGGTTGACATCATAATAAACCATGGTTGACCAGGGAATAATAAGCCCAACCGATTGATATTATAAACCCAAAGGAAAAATAAACCTAAGGGATTAATACTAAAACCCCAAGGGATTATGAACCTAAGGGCATAATATCAAACCAAGGGAGTAATATTATAAACCCAAGGTATAAAAACCCTAAGATAAATATTAAAAATACTAAAATAAACATGGTTGCGCATGATTGATTTTCATATTGAGGAAATCCTTCTCACAATGCGACATTGGACCATGGTTGACTATTGTTGAATAATATTAAACCCTAGGAATATGAATGCTTGCATCAATAAACCTAAGGGATTTATATTATAAACCTAAGGGAATAATAAGCCTAAGGTATAAAAATTATAAACCCAAGGTATATAAACCCTAACATGAATTTTATAAACCCTAAAATAAACATGGTTGACCATTGTTGATTTCCATAGAGAGACAATCATTGTCACAATGCAATGTTGGACCATGGTTAACCATGGTTGACCGTGATCGATTTTCATATCGAGAAAATCTTTGTGAGAACACAACCTTGGACCATGGTTGATCATGGTCAATTTCCATATCCATATGGTTTGACCATGGTTGAACATGGTTGGCTATGTGTTGGGACAGGGTCCCCTAAGGGTAAATTTTGGGGAAAATGCCCAAGTTTTAGTTATGCAAAGTGTAAAATCTCCGCAAGATGTGGTCGCGAAGCGTGTCGATAGTAAGTGTCATAAAGGGATTTTCCCTTCTTTTATGTAAGTTGTGTCATCTTGTATAGACTTATCCATGGTCCGCATACCATGGGATTGTATAAAAATGAGAGTCTTAGAGAGTCTACAACAGTAGATAGTTCAAGTTGATGAATGTAAGGGGTCATTAGAAGTGAAGAGTGAAGAGTCTTCGAGTAGAAGAGAGGCTCTGCAACTATTTGCATAGAGGCCTAGGGTAGAGTCTGCAGTTGTGTGCGTGGACCCCTGTAGCTACATGCGCAAGGTAGTCTTGAGTCTGTAAGAAAATCTAAAGTATCAATAAAAAGCTTATTCTAGAAATATCTGTGTTTTATCCATTTACTTTTGTTATGAATGAATGTGTTTATGATGTGATGAATATTGGGTTTATGATTTAATACTGTATTGATGATCGATTCTGCATGGTTTACATTGTTATATGAACACAAGTAATAATATATGTTTACACGAAGAATATCTTAATACATGTTAATGATATCAGATACTTAAGCTGATCTCGGTAATAACAGACTTAGGAGTAATTACAAAAGCGTGTAAGTGGTGGATTTACCTATTTAGGGTCCATAAAAGATAGTCTTAGACCTTCGCGAAGGGCTAGAGGTTGATAACAGAAAGTTATATTGATAAGCCTTAAAGGCTTATCAATTTGCACGAAGGAAGGTTTAGGGCATAAAATGACATCATAATCATCTCTAGGTGTAGAAACTTGGTTCCAACACCCCCCCCATACTGCTTTAGGTGAGACTTCAATCCGTGCTCCGTAGATTGATGTGGAAAGGGCCAGTAGTGCAGGGATATGTTTGGAAAACTTAACTCTGAACTTGGGTCAAGACCCACTAAGCCAAAAAATGGTTCTATTTCCAGGACTCGGATCTGCATAAAGAGATGTGCGATGTCGCATCACTGGAATCCAGCAAAGAAATAAATTGAAGACTAGTTCGATAGAAAGATCAACGAATTCATGGCGCAAGAAAATAGGAATCCGCGGTTGACGAAAGAACAGTGGTTGGACAGATATCTGTACACAGAGATCCAAAAAAATTTCTTATGTTCCTTCTCAAACGAGCTATACGAGAGGATCGCTAAATTAGCGGACGGACAAGGAAGGTGGAGGCTTGACAGTCCAATAGTGCAGACCCTGGAGATAGTGCAGAGATTGGAAGCTTTTGAAGATAAGATCGTGCGCGTTGTTGATCACTGGATTGATTATGTCATCAAAGGATCTATGACATAGTTCGTGGTCGATACTTCGTGTCAGCTACAACGAAGCAAAGCGATGCTTGTTCAAAGGACTACGAGGTAAGTATTTGAGATCTTTGAATACTTGGATGAAAATTCTCTTGTGTGAAAAGAGGGTTATGAAATTACCTTGATGTTTGGAGCTATGTGAAGTGGAAATTTATTGAGGGATAGAATGGGAACAAGGCCTAAATATAGCCCACTGATTGAGCGTCCTCTGAGCAACGATGAAGGAGAAGAACAGGCTTCCTTGCAGAGTGTTGTCTAGTTAGTAAGGCAAAGGTTCCCACAAATACCCCATCTGCTCACACCACCCCCATATTCACCTCCACTGCATACACCTTTGCCCACACCACCACCACCTCTGCCACCATTCAATATGGAGAATATAGTGAAGTTTCTCATTTTCAAGGGCTTGGAAAATGAGGACCTAGACCAATTTTGGTTCGTTGTGAAGGCTGTGTGGCAAGCTTAGAATATTACAGATGATCAGATGAAGAAATAAAAGTTGGTTACTGCTTTATAGGAGCACACGCTAACATGGTACATTAAGTACTACACTAAAAACCTGACAACTGTGTTGGCAGATATTTAGACTACGTTGAATACGAAATTTAGTAGGCCCAAGTCTAAAGCGCAATCGATCGTTGGATTCAAGGAAATCATGATGAAGCCTAGTGAGACACCCTAGGAGCTGGATGAGACACTGAAGTGAAAGATACGTGAAGCTAACATGAATCTTACAGATGGACAGCACCACGAATGGTTTCTGGCTTTAGTTTTGCTGCATCTAAGCATTTCTTTATCACAACAAAAGATTGGGACCCAGGCGGAGGCCCTAGACATTGCGATGAGATTTCATGTGACACTAATTCAAGATGCTGCTTTGGGAGTTCAACAGATTCACGCAGAGTTACGGAACCTTTACCTAGAATTTGAAAGTCTGATGAAGGATAGAGCGGCTCGGCCATAGGTGCGCGAAGAAGTTTGGCGTTTGAAATGTAAGAGTCAAGGGAATGGTAAATATCATTTCCTTGTCTTCGCAAATTATTTCACATGAGGAGGGTCGATGCCTCTGAGGCTAGAAGGTCAAGCAGGTCCAAGTACAAGGCCCGTGCTATGGTGTGTTATTTGTCAGGTAGCTGGAAAACATGTGATATATAATTGTCACTTGCTACAGAAATTTGTGCAGATGCTGCAACAGCTCTTCTATATATTCTACAAATCAGTGGGTCATGATGAGCATAACTTCTGTAGTTATGAGCTGACGATGGAAAGAAAGCCTGCATATTGGATGTAGACAGAAACTCGACCTCTGAATCAAGGTGCTGGGGGAACATGAGTAGGATATCAGGGGCACGGACGAGCCCAGGGTGGAGGGGGACCTCCGAGGGGTCTGAGACAAGTTATTTGCAACAATTGTGGAGGGCCAGGACACTACCCACGAGAATGTGTGAACCCGATGCACTTGTCGTGCCAATGTTGTACTCAATTTGACCATGCAACAGAAGATTTTCCTGTGTTAATAGCTAAGATGTGTGAAAATGGGACGCAACCTCAGCAACCTACCCAGAACCTACAGATGATGAGGGTTGAACCCCGCGAAGAGGATCCTAATGTGAATATAATGTTGTGAAGTGGAATGATGACTAGCGAAGATAAGAGAAAGAATCTTGAAGAAAGTGAATGGATCCACAAAGCTCAAGAGGAGGTTGGCTTTGATCTAGAGCATGCAAAAGACACCTTCATGGAAGCAAAGAAAAGCTTTGCTGAGGCTTCTACCTCAAGAAGTCAAGATAAGCAGTCTGAAGAAATGGACCCATCCATTCTTACTACCCTTTTGGAGACATGTATGAAGCTGCTACATGATAGCAAGGTAGTGAAAGGATTATAGGAGTTGATCAATAAGTGTGATGGTAAAGAAAATGCTCCTAAGGGACCATGCGTGGTTAGGAAAATTGGTAAGCATAAGGCAAGAACAGGGTGTGAGATGAGGCTCACCGTGCAAATAGGAGAGTATGAAAAGGACCAAGTTATTCTGGATTTTGGGTCAGATGCAAACCTTTTTCCGAAACAGACATGGCAGAGAATAGGGAGACATGTGTTGCAGTGGTATCTGATCCAATTGAGGATGATGAATCAACAAAACATTATCCCCATGGGAATATTGCAAGGAGTGACAGTAGATGTTGCAGGCACGAGTGCGTTCGCTGATTTCGAAGCAATAAAGATTGTTGATGATATCAATCCCTACCCCACGCTCCTTGGGATCGACTGGGCTATTGACACGAATGGGGTGGTCAATTTGAAGAAGTGAAAAATGTCCTTTGATAGGAAATCACTCCACGTAGTAGTACCTTTTGATCCTGCAGAAGGACTGCGCTATACTAAACCGGTCCGCGATTATGAAAGTGACGATGATTTGGACCAAATTTATAAGATAACGGTGCAAGATCAAGATTAGGTGAATTCAACAACTGATGTACGTATTGCATGGGACTACGAAAGCTCCTGCACATCAGATTCGGATGAGGAATTGGAACACTAGCAAAATTGATTGCACGAAGTGTCTACGCTACCCTGTAACATGATGACTAAATCCCTACGTTATGTATCATCGGAGGTAAAGAGTTTTCCTTATTATGATGGTGTAACTATCTTTGATAAATTTTTGGATGAATTTGAAAGGTAATTACCTGAGAAGAATCACTTCCAAGCAATGGATTTGGTGTTGTGCGCTACGCCCACAAGATAGTGGGGTATGCATAAAGATAATTTTTATGGATGGCATGAATACAGAAGAATGATGAGGGTGTAGTTTGGTCATCCAAAGGTGCGCTTATCAGATAAATATGATGGGAGGAGTGATTTTCGTGATCACTTAGCAAAATGGATTGATGCTTATGGAGAATAACCGCAACCAGAGTGGGTTTGTAGGTTTTAACCCTATATAGAAATTACCTGCATACGAATTCTAAAACACAGAAAATAAACAATGCGAGAGCATAACACATAAAACACATATACACAGAGATTTCCCCTGGATCCCAAAACCAGGACTACTAGCTTGTTTTTTCATTATGCTCCTCTCAATGTTACAATACATATTTATACATGCCGAAGCATCCAATACCATGGACCGAAAACCATCGCATCCAAAACCATGTGCGAAAAATCATGCACAAAACCATAGGTAGGTCCGCCCACAAAGTGGCGTTACCTGCACCCCTCAAACCCCCTGTGACCCCCCTGCTAAGCAATCGACGCAACGAATGGGGTGCTATGCCCCCCTTCTAACCCCTCGGTTAACTATGTGGGTTAGTCGTGGAAAGAATATTACACAACCCAACAGGGTGCATCTATTCTATCACACTTTAGATGTAATACCAACGAATTGGTACCTGGAAACAGAGCTCTGCCATCGCATGGATGAATGGGATATTTTGAGACAGGGATTCTTAATGACATTCAACTTTGAATATGGATTCGAGTGTATTGATGAAGCATTGTAGGAGGTCAAGGAAGCAATCTTCAGAATCTCGCAAGATCCCTTGGATTTGATTCAAGCAGATTGGACCACCCAGTTGCGTAGTGATACAACGTGACTGTTGAAGAAGAAGAGGAGGATCCAAGGAACATTAATGTCCCAGAGACAAAAGGTCACCGCTAAGTTGAGGAGCCGTAGATAGAGAATCCAGGTATCACCACGCCATCGAAAACTAGACAAGCGAACATTGGAACAGAGACAGAGTTGAAGTTTGCGAAGATAGGGGACTATTGGGATGATGCTAAGATCGATAAGGTTGCTGAGTTTCTCCACGAGCACCTGGATTTGTTCCCTATAAAGCTTTCAAATTTGAAGGGGATAATAGGAAATTTAGGAGTGATGGAGATAACATTGAAATAAAATGTGAAGCCTATGAAATAGAGGCCATATCGCCTTAATTCGAAGTACAAGGAAAAGATCTGCTTGGAGATGGACAAGATGTTGACAGCAGGTATTATTGAACCAAGGGAAGAGTCTGATTGGATAAGTCCTACGTTAGTTTAGGAAAAGAAGCAGAAGGATGAAATAATAATATGCGTCGATCACAGGAAGTTGAATGAAGCATGCGTACATGATCCTTTTCCAACTCTATTCACCGATGAAGTGTTGGATAATGTAGGAGGATAGGAAGCATATTCATTTACTGATGGGTTATCTAGATATCATCAAATAAATATCGCTCCAGAATATAGGAGTAAGACAACCTTCGTGACCTAATGGGGATGCTTTCAGTATATGGTAATGCCTTTTGGACTTAAGAATACGCCTGCAATCTTTTCGCACGTAGTCATTGCGGCATTCGAAGAGTTCATTCACAAGTTTTTGGAAGTATACTTTGATGATTGGATAATGTTTGGGTTGGTCAAATGCCATGTAGCTAGTTTTCACTTGATGCTGGATATGTACCGAAGGTAACAGATCGTGCTAAACTTGAAGAAGTGTCTATTTTGCATCCCTTTTGGAATCTTGTTGGGTCATGTAGTGTGCAGATAGGAATTAATGGTGGACCTAGCTAAGATCATTGTTATAATCAAATTGGAGTCACTAATAAGTGTTAAACATCTACACACAACACTGGGTCATACTGGTTATTACCGAAATTTAATCAAGAGTTATGCCCAGATTACCGTGCCGATGGAAATCTGTTGAAGAAGGACACTACATTCTGTTCGAATGAGGAATGTCAGCGGAGCTTGGATGTGTTAAAGGAGAAGATGGTCACTGCACCGATCCTAGTCTTCCCATATTGGAAGAAGGATTTCATGTGCGTGTTTATGCATCATGTATCACATTGGGCATTGTCCTGACGTAGACCGGTGAAGGAGAATTGGATCACTTGATCACCTTTGCAAGCAGGAAGTTGTCAAAGGCTGAAAGAACTATTCGACGGTGGAGAGAAAAGGGTTGGCTATAGTGTACGTGCTCCAGAAGTTCAACCATTACTTGCTAGGTTGACACTTTAATATGTATACAGACCATTCTGCATTAAAGTACCTGATCAATAAACCTGTATTGGGGGGGAAATGTGCAGATGGTTGTTGTTGTTTCAAGAGCATGATTTTGAGGTCATTGTGAAGCCATGAAGATTGAATGCTGGACCAGATCATCTGTCGTGCATTGAAACATGAGAGGAGCCTACTAATATGGAGGAAGGGCTACCTGATGCATATCTCTTTACAGTGCGCGTGGCAGACAATCATTTTAGAGACATCATCCACTTCCTATCTATGGTAATGGATCTAGAAGGATACATGATTCAACAAAAGAAGGAATTGGTCATGTGCACGATAGATTTTATTATTATTGCAGGTCACTTTTATAAAATGGAACTGGATGAGATATTGCGTCGATATGTGCCTGATTTTGAATGGAGCGACATCCTAGATGAAGCTCATGGAGGTGTTTTCGGAGGCCATTATGCAGGAAAAGCGACAACACAAAAGATTTTACGCGCTTGGTTGTGGTGGCCAATAGTGCATAAGGATTCCAAATCATATTGTAGGGAGTTTGATGCATGTGAGAGGATGGGCAGGCCATCATGGAGGGATGAGATGCCTCTGAATCGCAACTATCATTGGAGTCATTTGAGAAATGGGCAATTGATTTTGTAGGGCTGATTCAGCCTCCAGGAAAGCAGATGGGTGCACAGTACATCATCACTGCGACTTAGTATTTCACCATATGGGCAAGATCACAACTAGTGAAAGATTATATAGGGGCAACATTAGTGAAGTTCCTATTTGAATATGTGCTCACCAGGTTTGGTTGCCCAAAGGTTTTGATGAGTGATCACAGTATGCACTTCCTTAATGAAATGATCAACAAGCTGAAGGAAGAGTTCTAAGTGTATCATCAAAATAGCATGCCATATCATCCTCAAGCCAATGGTATGGTGGAAGAATTTAATAAGATATTGGAGAATGTGCTGACAAAAGTTTGCAATGCACAGAGGAATGACTGGGACGTTCACATAATAGTCGTGCTATGGTCGTATATAACTACTTGTAAGACGCTGACGAGCTAGACACCGTTTAGGTTGGTCTATGGTGTAGAGGCTATGATGCATATGGATTATGTTGTGCCTAGCCTATGCATAGCGACATTCACAGGAATGGTGGACCACGGAGCCTTACAAGAGTGGATCGCGTGGCTGACAGAGATGGAGGAAGATAGATTCTTGGCTGGATTCCATCAACAAGTTCAGAAGGAGTGCAAAAAGGCATGGCATGATTGACACATAAAACTACGCATCTTCAAGGTAAATGATTTAGTTTTATTATATAATAGCAAGTTTGATAAATTTCTAGGAAAATTTCAGATGCATTGGCTGGGGCCGTATGTGATCAAAGAGATTATACCGATGGCGGAGCAGTTCAACTTGTGAAATTGAATGGAGATCAATTTCTCGGAAAGGTAAATGGCAGTCAATTGAAGTCATACATCGAGGATCTGGCCAGTTGACTATATGACGGTAGTACAGTCTTAGCACTCCATGTAGCTGCAAGGAGGCACGAGACTATAAAATACACTACCCGGGTTATAGAGATGCGCGATGAGGGGTCTACACGGAATAGAACGGTGTCACAGTATCAGCAGACACGCAAAGGGAGCTTTGCTATAGGATAAGAGACTGCACAACGTAGCCAGAAAGTGACCGTTACTATCACTGTTCATGATTTGACTATCAGAACACGGTTAAGAGGAGCGGGCGGGCGATATTTAAGGCATTTAAGGCTTAAATAAATTGTGAAATATTTGGAAATCTGTCTCTAATATCGCATTTATGAACGGATTTTAGGGGTAATGATCGAATTTCAATTCGAAATTTCCTATAAATTATTGATGGTCATCCACCAAAAAACACTTTTCATTCTGAGAATTTTTTAGTGTTGTTGTCTATTGCGTGAGCTCTTTGCGAATTTTCTTGCAAGCCCTATGTCTGAGTCTAATTAGAAATTCATTAACAGCGTCATGTCTACAACAACTAAGACCGCTAGTACTGGGGGCGATGTTGCCTCTAAGGGCACTGCCCCTAAGGTCGTGGGTATAGAGGTTCCCGCAGTGGTGTCTAAGGTGATGAGGTATTTTAGGCTGAAGCCTACTCTGCCGAGAGAGACTCCCAAGCCAAAGAAGGATAAAGAGAAGAAGGCGCTACTGGTATGTGAATTTCCAAGGAAGTATGTAGCCACACAAGCTTAGTGGAAAGAAAAGCCAACCACCTAGGAGAAAGGAAAACTGGTAGACCTGGAGGCCAATGAGGGTGCATAAGACATAGATGTTGAGGGGGTAGACCCCATTTCAAAGCTGTCGGAGTACATCCCTCCACACCAAGGAAAGGTGAAGGTCCCAAAGGACGCAGATGAGGGACAGTTCCTCCTAACCACACCCCTTCTGCCAGAAAAAATCACTTTTGAAGGTTCGTGCTTGGCGCACATCCCACATCTAAAACTTGAAGATTGGGATTCGGGAGACGTTGAGCGGTTTCCCCATCTAGCTACTGATACCTTCATGAATCGAGTATTCTACAAGGAGTCTGGTGTCACCACGTTGGAGCCGGTGGAATGGATTCGTGGGGTAAATAAGGTAGGCTTGTTGAACCTCCTATGGGTGCGTCACTACCACTGTGCTCCTATAAATTTGACAGTCATTAAGCAGTTGTTGTGCCTTTTGCATGACGGCTGCTTGTGGTTGACTGAGCTGATACCAATCACTGATATGCTGGTCCATAGGATCACATTACTCCCTCATTCAGGACTGAATTCGGCAAAGGCATTTGGTGGCAAGATGGGCGAGTGCAACCTTGCCAAGAAGATGAAGGGCAAGTTCAAACTTGTTAAGAAAGTGTGTGGGTATTCTATTTCCAGTATTACTGACCTCGCAGTAAAGGTGGCCACCTAAATTTTGGCTGACAAAGTGATGAGGAAGTGTCGCACGGACGAGGTGTCAACACCAGCGGTTTCATTAGCGTATCAGTACGCGGAGGGCATACAGTTCAACTAGGTGTGCTAATGGTGTAGCGAGTTCCCCACGAACTGCAAGGAGACACAAGACCAAAGCAAGACATTTCGTTATTCATGGTTATTAATGTCAATTTTTTTGGTCGCATGAGAGTTGCCAAAGGACAGCCAGTTTCCTACGATTCAAATAGATTTACCAAAAGCAACAAAGTTTGCTTCGCTATGGGCCACAAAGTACATTGTGCGTGTTCGAGAAACTAAAGTTTTTTGGGTATTAATGGAGATGAGCATTCATATGGCCATCAAACAAACACCGCATTTGTTGCCAACTGTTTTTGAGTAGTTATCGGGGTATGCAAAGTTCAAAGCAGATTTGCACCATGTTTACATCTGGACACTAAAGGATCCAGAACAGAAGTGGTATGATCTCCCCCACTTGGCTACGAATGATGCCATTGCAGAGGTCCTCAAGCGATGTCCATCTTATTGACACACACCATCGGATTTCGTTGCCAAGACTAGCAAGTCCGTGAGAAAGTAGAAGGATGAAGTGGCCCGACTGAAGGTGCAACAGTTGGTAGAAAAGAGGAAGAAGGAGACTGAGGAGAAGGCCCATGTAGAAGTAGAGCACCGCACAAAGGAACAAGCAGATTAGGAAGAGTGCAGCTATAACAGAAGTCAAAAATATCCTTCGCCCCAAACAAAGGTAGAAGAACAGTCAGAACATGGTGGCAAAGATCTTGAGAGCACTCCTTTTCAAGTAAAGTGACATAGGGAACAGGAAAAGGAGGGACAGTGAAAGAATACCAAAGCCTCCAAATCATCGCTAGATCCAATCACCTTGACAAAGGGTGACTTGGACGATATTGGAGATAAGGTAAGGGATACGACAGTGGAGTTGCTGCAACAGTTTGAGTAGCAGTAGAAGCATGCACTAAGTTCCATACAAATGGGTCTACGTGAGTTGTAGGTCCAAACAACTAGACTGCAGGCAGGTGTAGGGCAGAGTAGCACGACATCAACTAGTTTGGCGTCAGGGACCACTCAAGCCATAGAGTTGGTTCGATCCTTGGATCTCCGAGCAGTCGCACTTCTAGATGGAGCTCTGAGCATGGAGGCAAAAGCTGACAAGGCTACTTTTAGTGCTTTAAATAATATTGGTTTGAACTTGGCTGCGCTCCCTAGTGAATTCCTTCACATGCTACAAGCAGGTGTGATTGAAGAGCTTAAGGCCCGAGAGAAATGCATGTTGAGCATGATCACTGAGTAGAAATTCAATAACAAATAGATACTTTTGAGAAGACAATCGCTCTAGAAGCATGGAAGAAGGTTCAGGAGAATAATGAGCAAACCGCAGTCGTGGTAGCCAAAGCATGCAGAACCATTCCAGAACTGTGTATCCCAGAAGAAGTGTCAATGGAGGCCAAGATTAGAAAATTGGCTGCAAGTGTTCACGATGCAAGGACAGAGATGGCCAAGGTTTAGTTTGAATTGGACCTTAAAATCACAGAGCTTGAGTTGAAGTCACAGCCTTCAACTCCACCAGAGGTTAGAGAACAGTGCGAGGTAGTTGCAAAGTATGCAGTCGCAACAGTAGATGCTGCGGTGGCAGACTGCATCGTGCTCTTTGAGTAGTCTATGGGGGACGTTACGACTTTGAATGAGGATCCTAACATGTAGAGGTTGAACACAGAGGCCCGAGAATTGCAAAAATAATATGATGAAGCAAGAGCGAAGGCATGAGTCGTCTCTATATCACAGTGATTGGCTAAGCTGCATGAGGCAAAGAAGTTGCTCAAGTAAGTGGAGGTAGCGCAGCGCAAAGAAGCAGTCCTAAAGGCCATATTGGAGCCTTGGTGGGACGAGGCCTATGTCATCTCTGCCACCATTGAAGAGAGGTTGACAGGACTACAAAGGAAACCACAGAAGGTAAAAGAAGGGAGTGTATGGCTAGCAACAGAGAAGTTGGTCGAGCAGCTCAAGTAGGCAGGCACTTAGAGCGCGGCTGAGGTTGCAGTGGTGCAAGTCAAGTTGGGAGGTCTCCACAGTAAGATCTCCACACCAACAGAGTGACTCACGAGCGAGTCATGATAGTTGTGTTGGGGGCTAGTTGGGACAGGGTCCCCTAAGGGTCAATTTTGGGGCAAAAGCCCCAGTTTTGGGGTAGAAAGCCCAAGTTTTTGTTATGTGAAGTGTAAAGTCTCTGCAAAATGTGGTCGTGGAGCACGTAGATATTAACTGTCATAAAGGGATTTCCCTTTCTTTTATTTAAGTTGTGTCGGCTTGTATAGACCTACCCATGGTCTGTAGACCATGGGATTGTATAAAAAGGAGAGTCTTAGAGAGCCTAAGGAAGTAGATACTTGAAATTAATGAATGTAAGGGGTCATTAGAAGTGAAGAGCGAAGAGTCTTAGAGTATAAGAGAGGTTCTACAGTTGTGTGCATAGAGGCCTAAAGTAGAGTCCGTAGCTATGCGCGCAGACCCCTATAACTGAGTGTGTAGGGTAGACTTGAGTCTGTAAGCAAATCTAAAGTATGAATAAAGAGATTATTCTGGAAATATATGTGCTTTGTCCATTTACTTATGTTATGAATGAATGCGTTTATGTTGTGATGAATATTGGGTTTATGATTTAATACTTTATTGATGCGCGATTTTGCATGGTTTACATTGTTATATGAACGCAAGTAATAATATTTGTTTACGTGAAGAATATCTTAATACATGTTAAAGATATCATATACTTAAGCTGATATGGGTAATAACAGACTTAGGAGAAATTACAGGGGTGTGTAAGTGGTGGATTTACATGTTTAGGGTCCACGAAAGACAGTCATAGACCTTTGGGAAGGGCTGGAGGTTGATAATAGGAAGTTATATCAATAAGCCTTAAGGGCTTATCGATCTGCACGAAGGAAGGTTTAGGGCATAAAACGACATCATAATCATCTTTGGGTGTAGAAACTTGGTTCCAGCACCCCCTATAATGCTTCGGGTGAGACTTCAGTCTGCGCTCCACGGATTGGTGCCGAAAGGGCGAGTAGTGTAGGGATTTGTTTGGCAAACTTAATGTTGAACCTGGGTCAGGACCCACTAAGCCAACACTATGATTGACCATGGTTTACCATTATTAATATTATGAACCTAATGGATTGATATTACAAACCCAGGGGAATAACAAACCGAAGGAATTAATACTAAAACCTGAAGGGATTATGAACCCAAGAGAATCAGATTAAACCCAAGGGACTAATATTATAAACCCAACGTATATAAGCCCTAAGATAAATTTTATAAACACTAAAGTAAACATGATTGACCATGGTTAATTTTCATATTGAGACAATCCTTGTCACAATGCCATGTTGGACCATGATTGACCATGGTTAATTTTCATATCGAGACAATATTTGTCACAATGCTACGTTGGACGATGGTTGATCATGGTTGATTTTCATATCAAGACAATTTTTGTCACAACACAACGTTCAAACATGTTTGAACACAATTGACAATGGTTGACAATGTTTGATTCTATAAAACATGGTTGACCATGATTGTCCATGATTGTGAATGATTTTTATATGGAGACAAATTTTGTCATAATGCGAGATTGGACCATGATTGACTACAGTTGACCATGGTTAGTTATGGTTGACCATGGTTGACCATGATTGATATTATCAATCCAAGTTAATAATAAACCGAAGGGATTGATATTATGAACCCTAGGGATTAATACTAAAACCCCAAGGGATTATGAACCGAAGGGAATAATATTAAACCCAAGGGACTAATATTATAAACCCAACATTGGTAAACCCTAATATAAATATTATAAACACTCAAATAAACATGGTTTTTTTCATGGTGAGACAACCCTTGTCACAATGCGACATTCAACCCTCGTTGACCATGGTTAGCTATGATTGAAAATGGTTAACCATGATTGATATTATAAACCTAAGGGAATAATAAACCCAAGGGATTGATATTATAAACCCAAGGGATTAATACTAAAACCCCAAGGAATTATGAACCTAGGGGAATAATATTAAACCCAAGGGACTAATATTATAAAGCCAACGTATATAAACCCTAAGATAAATATTATAAACATTAAAATAATCATGATTGACCATCATTGATTTTCATATTCAGACAATCATTATCACAATTCCTTGTTGGACCATGGTTGACCATGGTTGACATCATAATAAACCATGGTTGACTGGGGAATAATAAACCCAAGCGATTGATATTATAAACCCAAAGGAACAATACACCCAAGGGATCAATACTAAAAACCCATGGGTTTATGAACCTAAGGGAATAATATTAAACCTAAGGAAATAATATTATAAACCCAAGGTATATAAACCCTAAGTGGAGAAAATTTTTGTCATAATGCGAGATTGAACCATCATTGACCACAGTTGACCATGGTTGGTTATGGTTGACCATGGTTGACTATGATTGATTATACACCCAAGGGATTGATATTATGAACCCAAGGTAAACATAAACCCAAGGGATTAATAGTAGAAGCCCAAGGGACTATGAACCCAAGGGAATATTATTAAACCCAAGGGACTAATATTATAAACCAAACATTGGTAAACCCAAATATAAATATTACAAACACTAAAAAAAAACATGGTTTATTTTCATAATGAGACAATCCTTGTCACAATGTGACACTCAACCATGGTTGGTTGTGATTGACAATGGTTGACCATGATTGATATTATAAACCTAAGGGAATAATAAACCCAAGGGAATAATATTAAACCTAGGGGACTAATATTATAAACCCAACACTTATAAACCCTAAGATAAATATTAAAAACACTAAAATAAACATGATTGACCATCATTGATTGTAATATTGAGATAATCCTTATCACAATTCCATGTTGGAATCTGGTTGACCATTGTTGACATCATAATAAACCATGGTTGACCGGGGAATAATAAACCCAAGTGATTGATATTATAAACCCAAAGGAACAATAAACCCAAGGGATTAATACTAAAAACCCAAGGGATTATGAACCTAAGGGAATAATATTAAACCCAAGGGACTAATATTATAAACCCAAGGTATATAAACCCTAAGTGGAGACAATTTTTGTCATAATGTGAGATTGGAGTTTCAATGACCATAGTTGACCATGGTTGGTTATGGTTGACTATGGTTGACAATGATTGATATTATAAAGCCAAGTTAATAATAAACCCAAGGGATTGATATTATGAACCCAAGGTAAACATAAACCCAAGGGATTAATACTAAAACCCCAAGGGACTATGAACCCAAGGGAATAATATTAAACCAAGGGGACTAATATTATAAACTGAACATTGGTAAATCCAAATATAAATATTACAAACACTAAAATAAACATGGCTTATTTTCATGGTGAGACAATCATTTTCATAATGCGACATTCAACCATGGTTGGCTATGAGTAACAATGATTGATTGTATTGGCAATATTTAACCACATTTGATTAAAATAATTAAAATGTAAATATTATTAATGTTATTTATTAATATTAATATGAATACACTTTATATTAAGAATATTAATGTTAATATCTTTAATATTCTTAAAATGAATAGAATTTTCAAATTTTATTTTTTATTAATAATTTTATTGTCAATTAAAGAAAATATTATTATTCTTATTTATATATATTAATACTATTTTTCTTTGGAATTAAAATATCCATTCAATTTATTTTTAATTCCTCTTCATACTATGTTACTACTTGAAAAGACATAAAAGCTAGGACAAAGAAAAATTCTATGATGCTTTATCCATTCTAGGTTTCTCTGAATTTGAGATTGTTTTACATATTTTCAATATGTAAATCTTGGCTGTCAATATTTTCAATTAATATTTTTTTTGAATCGAGTAAAGAATATAACCTAAAATTGGAATACCCTATTTAGTTTATGTTTTATTAGTTTTAATTAATTTTATTAAAAAATATAATTATAAATTATAAAATTTCTAAAATTTTTATTTTATAAAGTTTTTTCAAAATATTTAATTATTTTTTTATGTTAAATCATATTTTGCATTAAAAATACCATTCAAATAGTTTTAACAAAAATAGTATCATAACCAAATGTTTACACCCCATAATAATTGATGCTTTCCTTTTGCATATGAATGTAAAAGAAAAGTGAAAGGCAAGAAAGTAAGATAAAGAGACATTCTTGGCTACTTCAAAGCCTAGCTTTCCCTTATCACTGTTGTCATTTGTATGTGAGCTTTAGAAAGATTTCATTTATCAAATCTCAAAATGACAAAAAAATTGGGAAATAAATTTGTGGCACAAAAGACCATTGATATAAGATTTGACATGTGTTGATGATATAGAGAGGTCTAAGTGTTCAAAATATTTTTTTATTTTAAAGTAAATGATTGTGAATGATTTTTATATGGAGACAAATTTTTTCATAATGCGAGATCGGATCATGATTGACCATAGTTTACCATGGTTGGTTATGGTTGAACATAGTTGACCATGGTTGAACATGATTGATATTTCTATATTCAAGCTTCAGTGATCCATAATGAATTAAACAAAGTCTTTCGGTAGAAATCACATGAGATAATTTTTTGGCTAACGCGTTTCGAACCAACAAGTGCGGTTCATCATCAGGACGAGATGATGAACCACACTTGTTGGTTCGAAACGCATCGACCAAAAAATTCTCTCTTGTGATTTCTACAGAAAGACTTTGTTTAGATAATTGATATTATAAACCCAAGTTAATAATAAACCCAAGGGATTGATATTATGAACCCAAGGGAAACATAAACCGAAGGGATTAATACTAAAACCCCAAGGGATTATGAACCCAAGGGAATAATATTAAACCCAAGGGACTAATATTATAAACCCAACATTGCTAAACCGTAATATAAATATTATAAAAACTAAAATAAACATGGTTTATTTTCATGGTGAGGCAATCCTTGTCACAATGCGACATTCAACCATGGTTGACCATAGTTGGCTATGATTGACAATAATTAACCATGATTGATATTATAAACCTAAAGGAATAATAAACCCAAGGGATTGATATTATAAACCCAAAGGAATAATAAACCCAAGGGATTAATACTAAAACCCAAAAGGATTATGAACCCAAGGGAATATTATTAAAGCCAAGGGACCAATATTATAAATCCAATGTATATAAACCCTAAGATAAATATTATAAAAACAAAAATAAAAATGTTTGACCATCATTGATTGTCATATTGAGACAGTCCTTATCAAAATTCCATGTTGGACCATGGTTGACATCATAATAAATGATGGTTGACTAGGGAATAATAAACCCAATCAATCGATATTATAAACCCAAAAGAAAAACAAAACCAAGGGATTAATACTAAAAACCCAAGGGATTATGAACCCAAGGGAATAATATTAAACCCAAGGGACTAATATTATAAACATAAGGTATATAAACCCTAAATGGAGATAATTTTTGTCATAATGCAATATCGAACCATCATTGACCACAGTTGACCATGGTTGATTATGGTTGACCATGATTGATATTATAAACCTGAGTTAATAATAACCCAAGGGATTGATATTATGAACCCAAGGATTAATACTAAAACCCCAAGGGACTATGAACTCAAGGTAATAATATTAAACCCAAGGGACTAATATTATAAACCGGACATTGGTGAACCCAAATATAAATATTACAAACACTAAAATAAACATGGTTTATTTTCATAGTGAGATAATCCTTGTCACAATGAGACATTCAACCATGGTTTTCTATGATTGAGAATGGTTGATCATGATTGATATTATAAACTTAAGGAAATAATCAACCCAATGGATTGATATTATAAACCCAAAGTAATAATAAACCCAACGGATTAATACTAAAACCCCAAGGGATTATGAAGCCAAGGGAATAATATTAAACCCAAGGGACTAATATTATAAACCTAACATATATAAACCCTAAGATAAATATTATAAACACTAAAATAAAATGATTGACCATCATTGATTGTAATATTGAGAGAATCCTTATCACAATTCCATCTTGGACTGTGGTTGACCATAGTTGACATCATAATAAACCATGGCTGACTGGGGAATAATAAAGTCAAGCGATTGATATTATAAACCCAAAGGAACAATAAACCCCAAGGGATTAATACTAAAAACCCAAGGGATTATGAACCTAAGGGAATAATATTAAACCCAAGGGACTAATATTATAAACCCAAGGTATATAAACCGTAAGAGGAGACAATTTTTGTCATAATGCGAGATGAGACCATCATTGACCACAGTTGACCATGGTTGGCTATGGTTGACTATTGTTGACTATGATTGATATTATAGAGGCAAGTTAATAATAAACCCAAAGAATTGATATTATGAAGCCAAGGGAAACATAAAACCAAGGGATTAATACTAAAACCTCAAATGCCTATGAACCCAAGAGAATAATATTAAACCAAAGGGACTAATATTATAAACCGAGCATTGGTAAACCCAAATATAAATATTACAAACCCTAAAATAAACATGGTTTATTTTCATGGTGAGAAAATCCTTGTCACAATGCGACATTCGACCATGATTGACTATGAGTAACAATGATTGATAGTATTGACAATATTTGACAACATTTGATTAAAATAATTAAAATGTAAATAGTATTAATGTTATTTATTAATATTAATATTAATACACTTTATATTAAAAATATTAATGTTAATATCTTTAATATTGTTAAAATGAATAGAATTTTAAAATTTTAATTTTTATTAATAATTTTATTGTCAATTAAAAATAATATTATTATTCTTATTTATATATATTAATACTATTTTTCATTGGAATTAAAATATTCATTTCATTTATTTTTAATTCCTCTTTGTACTATGTTACTACTTGAAAGGAGATAAAAGTTAAGACAAAGAAAATTTCTATTATGCTTTATTCGTTCTTGGTTTCTCTGAATTTGAGAATGTTTTACATATTTTCAACATGTATATCTTGGTCATTAATATTTTCACTTTTTTTTTTTTAAATCCAGTAAAGAATATAACCTAAAATTGGAATACTAGATTTAGTTATTTTTATTAGTTTTAATTAATTTTATTAAAAATTATTATTTTAAATTATAAAATTTCTAAAATTTAAATTTTATAAAAAAAAATTCAAAATATTAAATTATTCTTTTTATTTTAAAGCATTTGTTATATTAAAAATACCATTCAAATAGCTCGAACAGAAATAGTATTATAAAAAAAAAAAAAAAAAAAAAAAAAACAAACGAAATGTTTACGTCCCATAATAATTGATGGTTCATTTTTGCTTACTAATATAAAAGAAAATGTAAACGAAGGAATGCAAGACAAAGATATATTCTTGGCTTTCTCAAAGCCTAGCTTTCCCTTATCCGTTCTATCATTTTTGTGTGAACTTCACAAGGATTGCATTTATCAAATCTCAAAATGACAAAAAAAATTCGGAAATAAATATGTGCACAAAAGACCAATGATATAAGATTTGATACATGTTGATGATATAGAGATTTATAAGGGTTGTAAATATTTTTTATTTTTTTTAGTAAAAACAAATATAATAATTAAAAAAAAATTAATATAAATATATATATATATATCCTAGTCATCAATATTTTCGCTTTGTATTTTTAATAAAATTTATGAAAAATATATCTTACAATTGAAATAATAAATTTAGTTGATCTTTTAGTTGTTATGATTGTTTATATTATATATAGTCATATTGATTGAAAAAAAAATAAAGGCATTGAATTTCTTTTAATTTCTTTCATTATAACGATAGTGAAACCATTAAATTATGGAAGTACTTTTATAACAAGAAATTTTATGATATTTAAGAGTATATTTTTCCCTAATACTTTTACATTTATAGACAAAGACAAATGATGAGTAATGTCTGCTAAAGTTTCTATGGACAAAGTCAAATATTGAATCATCCATTCACTTAGCATTATAAATTGAAGATGCATTTAATTTAGCAATTGACTAATCAGTTTGAAGTTAATTCAAAATTTTCTACCTCTACTTTTATGAACAATATTCTCCATATAATTAATTTCTTGTTGTTATTCTCAATATGCATGTGTGAAAATTGCTAATTTGAATTATGGAGTTAATATAATTTGAATGTGTTAAAAATATTTTTAGTGAAAAGATTTTGGAAACATTGAATGGGGAAGAATAAGTTCAAATTATTTGAAATCACAAAGATTTAATTTTGAAACACTAACTTTATACTTAAAATAAACATTTTATAAGGCTTATCTTTTTGAACTCTTTAATTTGAATTGGGAAGAAGAATTTCAAATTATTCTAAATCACAAAGCCTGAATTTTGAAAGGTTAACCTTACACTGATAATAAACACTTTATAAGGTTCATCTTTTTGAACTCTTTCATTTCAATAGCATGGATGTTAGAAGAATCTCTAAGTCATTTCAAATCACATTAATTTTGAAATAATGAGGGGAAACTCTCTTTGAATACTCTCATTTACAATTAACTAAAACAAATTGCAATTTTATTTTTTCATATCGAAGATGAATCAAACTTTATAGTTGAAAACAAAAACCAATAATGAGTGGGACCTCTCTTTGAATGCTCTTTTCTACAATTAATTAAAACAAATTGTAATTTTTTTATTTTATATTGGAAATCAATTAAACTTCATAGTTCAAAACATTTTAAAAAAATCAATATGTTGAATATGAAAGAAGAAAATCGTAATATTGAATTTATTTGTACATTTTAAATAAGATTTTTTTGTATATCATCCAAAAATTAAAATTAAAAAGATAAACCAATTAAACTACTGAAATAATAATATCAAATCATTTTATGAGAATTTTCTAAGTCAATATTGTAATTCGAACATTATAAAAGTATATTTTACATTTGAAACAAAATCTATCATAAGTTATAAATAGAAAAATCATTATCAATGGTTTGTTTGTGTGTACATAGATTTTGATTTTTTTAAATATTAAATCATCATTTTTATTCTCTTAAGGAATAACAACTAAGTTTAGAATAATAAATGTGACCATCTAGCATTGAGTAAAGATAGAAAATTAAATCACCCAAGAGCCTAGGGTATGTCTAAATAATCTAGACAAAGATTGCATGTATCAACTATTCAATTTTAAGATAATTTGTAGAAACTTTACATGACTTGTACAAACTTTACATCACTCTCATGAGACTTTAGAACCCATATATCAAATAAGTAAAAACCATGGTCATTTGGTGTTGGGAAAACTTGTATGAATTTAATTGGTCAAAAATCCACTTTAATGTAGGAAGATTTGAACATTCTTATATATGTCTCAAATAGTATAGCATTCATCCAGGTTTTGATATACTCAAAGTCTCACAGTTGAATGCTCCTTTATTAAAAAAAACCGAAAATTTCACAAAAAAAAATCAATATTTATTTATTATCAAATGAACATGTAATGAAAAGGAAACCTTTGTTCTATGATTGTTTTTCTGCATATCTTCATCATTGATGTTCCCTAATTTACCTGCAAATTGAAGAGTTGCATGCTTAAATCCAAATTGAAGAGATTATCTTGCAGAATTCTTCCAAACTTTTAACCTCACTCAACCAACCATTCAACACATTGAAATTTATTGGTAAACAACAATAAAATTTTTGTGAAACTCTAGTTACAATTTGAAAAATCTGTCCCTAAGGTTAACCTAAATCTGGTAACTAGTATGTAATCTATTGAAAAAAATATGAATTCCTAAAAAGTTTATATTCAATTAATTTGTAAAAAACATTCTCAAACAAACCTCAAAAAACTAAAGACAAATTAACAATAACCACCCCATTTACTTTTGCAAAAGCTAAAGCAAGGCTTACTGTTCTAGTTTGACATTACCAGTTTAAACCTAATAATATCGTTGTCGTCTAGACTATTAATTGCACACCTTTCAGTGATAATTATGCAGGCATCTGAAAAATCCACCTATTTGGAAAGAAAATGAACTAATATGCTAAAGCAAGGCTTACTGTTCTAGTTTGACATTACTAGTTTAGAACTATTAATATCCCTGCCATCAAGTCTATTACTTGCACGCCTTTCAGTGATAATTCTGAAAGCATCTAAAAAACCGCTTATTTGGAATGAAAATGAACTAATAGACTCTGTGGATATGCTTCCATGAGAAGGGGAGCTAGTTAGATCTCAATACTATTAAAATTTACTCACTAAATCTACAAAGAGTTTTGGGATCCATTACATTATAAATAAATATCTCCGAGTCAATTGAATAAGCATGACATGTAAAGAGAAATTTACTCACTAAATCTACAAAGAGGTTTGGGATCCATTACATTATAAATAAATATCTCCGAGTCAATTGAATAAGCATGACATGTAAAGAGAAATTGATTCGAAGAAATATGAGGAATAGAAACCATCTCCTTGTACGGTGAAAAAGAGCATGACTTGCAGGAGAAATTGAAGAGGAGTCATTACATTAGAAATTGAACCAGATTCATCACTGTGAAAAAGAGCATGACGTGAAGGAGAAATTGAAGAGGAGTCGTTACATCAGAAATTGAACCGGATTCATTACTGTGAAAAAGAGCATGGCTTGAAGGAGAAATTAAAGAGTGGTTACATGAGAAATTGAACAAGATTCGTTACCAGAATGTAGGGTCGGAAACCTTTTCATTATACTTCCACATTGTTGCGGTTTATTCTTCCAGTTTTAATAATGCATAATTTTCAGAATTTAAAATAGCCATGTATCTTTTCACATGCACATTTCACATTAATTTTTTAAAATTATAAACCCTAATCATCTTAAGTGGAAATAAATACTAGCCACAGTAATTTTTTAATGATCATTTGGTAAAAATTTAATTGAAGTAGGGTGTAAATACTTGATTTAAATATGCAAGGAGGTTATTACTTTCAATTTCAATCATTAATGGACTGGCTAGGACGAGAAAATATTGGCATTTTTCAACTTGTACCATCCACAGTAATTTTTTAATGATCATTTGGTAAAAATTTAATTGAAGTAGGGTTTAAATACTTGATTTAGATATGCAAGGAGGTTATTACTTTCAATTTCAATCATTAATGGATTGGCAATATATTGGCATTTTTCAACCTGTACCATCACATAAAAAAGATTAATTAACAAAATGATTAAAATGCCCAATTCCCATAGGAAGGATGCCTATCAATGTAATTATTTATAATATTTTATATAATAATTATTGTTTGGTACAACACAAACAATCCAAACATGAAAATTCATAATTTTACATAATTCTTCTAAAATTTTATTGAAATTTAGTTCAAGTTTATTATTAAATCAAGAAGTATTTAATAAAATACTAAAAACACAATAAAATTTACTCACTTAGGAAAGAAATCTAAGTTATTGGTACTAATGATGTTTTTATGTAAAATTTGACAACTCACAAGAGACCAATATATATTAAATTAGTTTTTAGAGATTTTTTTTGTTAATTTACATAAAACACTATTTTTTTTAATAATATTTTTATTTTTATTGGTTTAACCTAACTTCACAATTTTGATATGCTAATTTTTTATTAATGTCTCTCACACACAAACATAAGTTATCTATACAAAAAAATATATATGTGAATTAAAAAAATATTTTAGTCTTATTATTGTTATTTAGTACTTTTGAATATAGAGATGTGTTAATTTTTTATTTATATCATACACAATTAAATTATATAAATTTATAAATAGTTATAAAAAAAGTGTAGCATTTCAATAACATATATAGTATGAGTGGGCCTAATGGTTAAGAGCAGAGGGGTAGAGTATGCATGTCTTCTTGGACTTAACAGTCAAATTGCTATGTAGAGGTGGATCCCTTGTCCTACAAATTGGGAGTCTCATATACACCAATTTAGTTTCTCCATGACCTTAAAATTAATAATAATAATAATAAGATGTTATTTTTGATATATATATATATATATATATATATATAAACTATTATTATAAAAATGTAATATTTCAATTACAATTTTGTGTACATGAGAGAGATATAATTTATACAACAATTTTTGGAATTATATATATTTTAATTTTCAAATTTTTTTAGTGCGTTGAATTTAGAATCAAATTTTATTTTTTTTTTATCAAAGTTTAAAGTTGTCAAACTTAAACATGAATACATGTGTTTGTCTCCATTGCTTTGAGGATGATCTTTATTCATTTAATCACTACTGTTAAAACGCTTTTGCTATTTAGAAATTGAGTTTAATTTTCTCTTACCAAATTATTAAATTATATTATTAATATTTTTACTTAAAAAATATCAATAACAAATTAATTTGCAATAGACTCATTACAAAACATTTTCTTTAATAAAAAAAAAAAATCAAAACCAATGAGAATTTCTTGTTTTAACTAAATAAAATTGAATATAATTCTATTTTTAAAAATTTAAATAAAAAAATTATCAATAAATTTGAAAAAAATATATAAAAAAATTACAAACGAAATTGAAATTGGCTGGAAAATAAACTCTTAAAAATATTGGTGATGGAGTTCATACTGTTAACAAATAAGTACATTCTCAACTAATTTGGAAAAATTACACATATTTCCTTCCTATGGTGTAACCATGTAGATAACCCCAATTTGTTAATATGTTGAATTTATTTATAATTTATATGTTTTAAAATGTATTTTGATGTTAAAAAGTCTACTAATTTTTTTTAAATTTTAAGAAATTTAATTTATTTATATATTTAAATAATATATTTTAAAGAATAAAAATCCCAATTTAATTTATTTATATATTTAAATAATATATTTTAAATAATAAAAATCTCATAATTTAATAGATATAGCTCATTTAATTCAATACTTTGTGGTTGTTTAGATAACTTTCTTCTTATCGATAGCTTTGAAAATAAAATAAACTGATGAGAGATTTTAAAACAATAATGTATTGTTTTTTTAGATTTTTTAATATGCTAAATATGTTTGTATACTTAAAAATGTATTTAAATAATAAAATTTAATAAGTCATTAAATTATCAGGAAAAAAAAAATTAAATAAATCTCACTTTTAATAGGTTAAACATGTTATCACTTTTAAAAATAAAATTAAACAATAATTTATTAAAATCAATAATATTAATGAAGAGTTTTAATCTAATTTTTTCTAGTTAATTTTGTTATTATGATTATAAATTTTAATTGGGAAATATGAGCCATTCAGTTTTCTTTTAAATATTTTAAGATTCAAAACTTTTTAATATATTACATAATATATTTGGTAAATCTACTAATATATTATATAATATATTTTATTACAATTTGGTGTGTAACCTTAAAATTAGATAATAATAATAATAATATATATATATATATATATATATAGATATCAATTGCTTAAGCTAATTTTATGTATGACAATAATAACTTGGAAGAAGTGTATTCTTAGAAGTACCTAGGAATTGATATTCATCACAAGCTCAACTGGAACCATAGCATTGAGAAAAGGATTAATGGGGGTGGAAAGCTTATTTTGGTCTTGAAAATAATTGTAAAACAGCAAACCTCGTAATGTGGGATAAAAATAAGTTCCTCTTGGAAACTTTAGTCACTCCTGTTATCTTATATGGATGTGAGGTTTGGGGTTGCAGCATCTCCAGAGAATCATGGAGAAAGATTGAGCAAATCCAGAAGAATTTTGTAACTTATAACCTGAAAATTAAAAGTAATACACCCTATCCTATTCTCCTTATAGAAGCAGGTCTTTCCCCTATTGAGAGCCTAGCTATGATTAGGTTTCTATTGTACAAGCACAAACTCAATAACATAGACGATCATAGACTTCCTAAACTAGCTTTAAATTCCAAACAAAACCACCTAAAGCTCAATCGGGGTGGCATAAAGACACAATGGCCTGGTTAAACTATTAGGAGATCAACGAGAATGATGCATTGCAAAACATTAATAACATTAAAGATATTGTTACTTTTAAGTTCAAAGGCTCAATTGGGGGTGGCATAAAGACACAAGGGTCTGGTTAAACTATTGGGAGATGAAAGAGAATGATGCATTGCAAAACATTAATAACATTAAAGATATTGTTACTTCTAAGTTCAAAGAAAAAATGTGGTGTGAGAAAGATTTAGCAGCTAAAAGAAAATTAAGTTATTATAAGAAGGTCATCAACCCCACCCTAGAAGATCAAAAGTATCTCTCTATTTTAACTAGCTCAAAGAAGAAAATTAATATAGAAAAGATTAAAACGCATTCTCATGAGCTCCATAGTGAAACATGTCGTTGGGCAGTTCTTAAAACACCATGGATGGAAAGGATCTGCCATATATGTGAGAATAGGAACATCAAGGATGAAAACCACTTCCTTTTAGAGTGACCCATGTACAACCACATTAGATCTGAGTTTCACAATCTTTGTTACAATACCGACCTTCCTAGCCTTTTACAATGTCAAAATTATAGTGAGCTCGAGAGGCTTCTCTCCAAGCTTTTTGAGCATAGGAGTAAAATCTTAAATCAAAATAAATAATTTGTTTCTTTAGGTAGGATAGACCAATGTTTGGTCTCACCGTCATCATGATCATTATTTATACAACAATTTTTAGAATTATATATATTTTAATTTTCAAATTTTTTTAGTATGTTGAATTTAGAATTAAATTTTATTTTTTTATCAAAGTTTAAAGTTGTGAAACTTAAACATTAATACATGTGTTTTTGTCTATTCCTTTGAGGATTATCTTAATTGGTTGAGTCTATATTATTAAAGTATTTTTACTATTTAAAAATTGAGCTCAATTTTCCCTTACTATATTATTAAATTATATTATTAATATTTTTACTAGAAAATATGAATAATAAATTACCTAATGATTTGAAATAAACTCATTGCAAAACATTTTCTTTAACAAAAATATTTGTGAAGGAAAAACAAAATCAAAACCAATAAAATTGCTTGTTTTAACTAAATAAAATTGAATATAATTTTATTTTTAAAATATAAATAAAAAATTTATATATAAATTTGAAAAAAAAATATAAAAAAGTTACAAAGAAAATTGAAATTCGTTGAAAAGAAAACTTTTAAAAATATTGGTGATGGAGTTCACATAACAAATAAGTACATTCTCAAGTAATTTAGAAAAATTACACATATTTCCTTCCTATGGTGTAACCATGTGGATAACCCCAATTGGCTAATATATTGAATTTATTTATAATTTATATATTTTAAAATGTATTAAGATGTTAAAAATTCTACGGTATATGTTTTTTTAGATTTTAGGATATTTAATTTATTTTTATATTTAAAAAATATATTTTAAATAATCGAAAAACAATAATTTAATAGATATAGTTCATTTAATTCAGTGCTTTGTAGTTGTTTAGATAAATTTTTTCTATATTCATAGTTTTGGAGAAAATAAATAAAATTATGAAAAATTTAAAAACAATAATATGTTGTTTTTTTAGATTTTTTAATATGTTGAATTTTTTTATATACTTGAATATGTATTTAAATAATAAAATTTCTTAAATCATAAAATTTTATAAATCATTAAATTCTCTAGAAAAACAAAAAAAAACTGAAATTTATTATTTTATAATATATATCTAACTTTTAACATGTTAAATATGTTATCACTCCTCAAAATAAAATTAAACAACTATTTATTAAAATCAATAATATTGATGAAGAATTTTAGTCTAATTCTTCTATTTTTTTCTAGTTAATTTTGTTACGAAGATTATGATTTTTAATTGTGAAATTCAAGCCATTCAATTTTCTTAAAAGATTTCAAGAGGCTAAATCTATTAATATATCACATAATATATTTGCTGAATCTATTAATATATTACATAATATATTTTATCACAATTCTTTCACAGTAATATTATTAATTAAATACCCAAAAAAACAAAGATAAAATAATTAAACAATAATCTGATCCTATTCTTAGTTCTGGTTCAGCTCAGGACTGTGATTAGTGTGACAACTAGATCAGACTGTCCAGTTGTATAAAAAGAGTCATTAGCTGTCTCAAATTCGTCAATTTGATATTTTTATAAAAATAGAGATATATATTCAAATCTACTCTCCCTTTGTGAGATACCCTAAACACACCGCGGTCTTATTGCCATCGCTGAACACACATCCCTTTTTGTTTAATGGACAGTGGACTTCCCTAATTAATTATTAAGCAATCCCTTGGTCTTTCCGTATTCCACACCCTCATCGTAGATTTAATCAATGCCAAATTTGTAGGAGAAACCACTCTCCACCAATTTCTTCAACGGAATGTTCACCTTTGGGATCTCTGGCCCATCCCCAAACCTGGACGTATACACACAAATATTCAATTGCTCAGTACTGGTATATACCTACATATGTAGACAATAGAAGGCGATACAATACTGATAATGATGGTAGGTACTGTGATGGGCGGATGGTAAGCCCCAACTGTATTAAGTATAATTTGTACCAAGTAATGATCCTTGAATAAGATTCATAAACAATAAGAAGTATATTGAAGACTTTTAGTACCTATCAACCCATATATGTAAATATATATACTATGAATATCCGTAAAAAGAGTGTTAATGGGGCTGGCTGGAACAATAAACAGTTGAGAACAAATACTGCATCACTAAGTTCCTAACCAGTGAGATTATTCACCATTTTGGAAAATAAGAATATATTTAATTAAAGAAAGACCTTGCAGCAAACAAGAAAAATTGAATAAGAGTTATATTCATGTTTATAATAAAAACGTCATACACAAGAAAAAAAACTTTAGAAATTTCGAACTCATAGTTACCAATTAACTTAGACAATACCAAGAAGGAGAGTGGAAGGAGGGATTCAACCTCATTAGAGAATTCAAATCTTGGTTTAGCTATGGGCTATCAAGAAAAGTAATCTGGACATACGGACAGATAGGCAGAGACCCTCAAGGAACTGAAGAAAATGATGGGTCAGTGTTGGAACCTGTGAACCATGAAGAAAGAAAAGATGTCTCCACAAAATTGATGAGGTTTGAAAAGTTATGATAGAAACAAACGTGAAATCCAATTTCAGAATGAGTGACTCCTTTAGGAGCAATAAATCTAAATATAAGAACAATGGACTAAGGATCAAAAGTAATTACCTGTAATGAAGTCAGTGTAGTCACTGATCTAGGAGGATATCGATGGCCACCCGCCTATTCCACTTGGCCCACACCATTGTTTTTTTCAATTTCCTTAATTGTAGGACAATTTACTATTTTTGGAATTTTTTTGGGTCTTGAACTTTTGGAGCCGTTTTGAGGCCCTAAACAATGTTTTTTTGAAAAATGAAAAAACAATAGTCTTTGACTCATGTTTCTAGTCAAAAGTTGTAGTCCTCAGATAGATTTTTCTAATGAGGTATTGTGCGCATCAAATGAAGATCATATGCTAAAGTTATGACCCCGAGAAGTTGATGCACCAATTTACCCAAAAGGGTCCCATAGTTTTGGCGCTTCATCTCCTAGGCTAAGGTTTTTGGATGTTTATGATTTTCCATTATTTCTTAATAATAAATAGGCCTTCGAGCATCATTATAACACAGTTCACAGCGATGTAGCTGCCACATCTCTTCTCATAGATAAACTACCATCACCCGAGCTAGTTTATTTCCTTTTTTGTATGTAAATATATTTTAGTTCTTTGATATTATTGAAATGAAGTTTTATTTCTACTGCATCGCTATGTATGTGTATTTCAGTATTTTGTTGCGTTCCTCCATAAGTATGCATTAATGGTATCAAAGCGGTCTTCTCTTTCTATGTTTTTCTTTGCATGTCCCCAACAAGTTTAGGGTATAAAGAGTTAGGGCTCAAATTGGTTCAACCTTTGCAAGACGAGCCTCACAAACCCCGACAGTCTCCCATGGCGAAAGAAAAGAAATATGAGGGGGTAGGTGTTATCGGGAAATCTAGTGTCCACTCAGAGCTGCTAGTCCCACTAAGACTGGTAGCTATCTTAGAAACAAGCAAACTAAAACTACTTTCGTTTCCCTTTATGAGAAGTAGATAAGAGTGGAATGAAGGACACCAACCTCAGTCTTGCGCTTGGTTCCTTGCTTGATTCCTCTCCCTTCTGACAGATCCTTGCTGCTTCTCCTTCGTCTACCCAGCTTCAAAGAGCACCTATGGAATCAAAGCAGCATAATAATATCGAAGAACAGAGATCTACAATCATAAACAATATAGGACCAGATGTATATTGACCACACAAATGCATATATCATCAAACATACAAGAATGTGGAGGAAAACTTGAATAGCTTTATTAATATCAAGAATAAGCAAAGAGGATTACAACCAATTGTTCTGACCCAGCATCACCCTCCAGCATGAAAGCCCTTCTTTCACCTCATGAAAAGCTTAGATCACCCAACACTATGATATTCCAACAAGAAACCAACAACACTTCCTTACAAGATACAAAATTCCAGCCTCTGGATCTCTGGGATGAGAGATCCATATATAGATGATTGCAGGGGGGTGAGTCAGCTTCTGGGATTTTGATTAGTGTCCTATCTCTGATAGTTCTTGATTCCACTTGGAGATTGATGGTCTCTTACTCATCCCTGGGCGAATTCAGAGAGGCAAGTGTCACAGGAGAAGTTTCTTGAAGATTCCATGATCATCCACCTCGCAAACTGTCTTTGCCATTTGTCCACTCTCGCCCATCGCACCCCATAGAAGGGATTTTTAATATGCATCACACCTCCCGTGTGCATTATGTGGGATGCATCGCACTTTGAACATGGAGCAGGTGAGATGGTCTAGTTTTGACCAGTTCTAAGCAGTTTTTCATGGAGAACTTCTCGGAGATGATGTAATCAGCTCACCTTATTCTTTTAGGGTATGGAACAACACTTTTAGGGACTTAGGAGCCTTGGTTTATGGACATGTTTGATTGGGGTTGCAGTGCCCAAAAATGTCTATAACAGTAGGAGATCCTTTCAAAATATTTATTGAGGAAGCCCTAGAGTGACATATGAACGCGATGATGGATAGCTTTAGCAATATCCTTCGGTGACTACCTAGGCGATGCATCTTCATCCATCAACCACTCTGGAGGTGCCACTCCTTTTAAGGTATAAGTTAACTTTGATATTCCCATATTTGAGTGCCAGATAGATGCATATGCTGTAGATAAATGATTAAATATGTTGGAAGTATATTTTTCAGTTCATGAATTCTCCAATCAGGAAAATATTACTTTTTCACTTCTCAAAGCCACCCCACACATCAAGGGTTGATGGGAAACCTACTGTGAAAAAAAGGACGAGAGGGAATCCTCACTGTTTTCAGCCGCACCCACTTCAAATTCTTTCCGAGATGCCATCAAGGAACAATATTCCCTGTAGAGAGCTATGAAGATAAATACATAGAGTGGACCATGCTGCGGAAGGAAAGGGAACAAGATGTGCCGAAGTTCACGAATGTTTTCTATACCCTTCCCAAAAAGTTGGGTATCAAGGATTTTGAATGAAATTTGGTACTCAAGTACCACGACTCTCTACACAAGTACATCGAGGATGAGATGGATTTCCTAGACATCTCCTCGCTTGGTGCCACCTATTGATACACTTTCAAGATTGAGTAGAAATTTAAATAGAAGAAGCGGGACTTTGTATCTGTGAATCAGAAGAAAAGGAAAAGCACTCCCAAGCTGTAGAACAAAGAACAAAGCCAAGGTGGGGCAAACTAGGACAACCTGCCAAAGCTGCAAGTGAAGAACAACACCACGAAGACAGAGAAGGACACAGGGAAATGGTGTGACTTCCATAAGAGTCCCACTCATAACTCAAGTGAGTGTTGAGCCAAGCAGTCACTGGTGGCAGATATGAAGCCTTCCGAATTAGATACATGTTCTGACTTTGAGTCAGAAACTGACAAGGGGAATGACAAAGGGAAGCAAATTACCGATGTAGAGACTAGTGCCATTGTTGCCACAACCAAGATCCAAAAGCCCGAAGATCCAGAGGAGAGGGAGTGACTCTTCCACTCATAGAAGTGGGTCAAGGGTTCCCCAATGTAGTTCATTTTCGACAACATGAGCCAAAAGAACTTCATTTCACGAGAGGTCGTGAAGTGGTTAGGCCTACCGACCACACCACACCCCTAGTCATACACCATCGGGGGCTTCACCAAGGGTGAGATCTCTGTGTTAGACAATAGCGTCGCTTTCCCTATAGCATCAAAACCTTTATGGATGAGGTATTGTGTGATGTTGCTCCTCTTGAAGTTTGTGATCTATTATTAGGCCAACCATACTTGTGGAAGTAACATGTTGTGTACGACTCTAGGCCTCGCACTATTATTATTACTTTGGATGATAAGTTTTACAGGATACCAAAGGTAGCATTTTCTACCATCATTTCTTTGATCACTGCAAAGCAATGCAGTAAGATCATTTCCCAGGCTGGGAAATTTGTTTTCCTTATGATTTGCCCTCGGGAAAAGAAAATATTGTCACCATGACCTTCAGAAAGGGCTCCTCCACACAGCAGAAGTAGATGGGCAAGTCTATGGAGGAGTACATGGACATCTTCACATCACCCACAGGGGTACCTCTACACTATCAGGTCAAGCACTCCATCGATCTGACCCTGGGCGCACCGCTACCTAATGGACCAACCTATTGACACTTTGTTATGGAGAACGATGAAATCAAGAGGCAGATTCAGGATTTGTTACAGAAAGGGCACATCACGCCAAGTTCATCACCCTGTGGGAGCCCGATCATGATTGTACAGAAGAAGGACATGACCTGGAGACTCTGTAATGACTATCTAGAACTGATCAAGATCATTGTCCGGAGAAAGTATCCAATCCCACAAATTGATGACCTTCTCAAGCAGCTTAAGGGGGGCAAATATTTCAGCAATATTGACTTGAAGTCTGGTTATCACCAAGTATCGATTGAACCCTCTGATGTGTGGAAGACTACCTTCAAATATAATAAGGTCCTTTTCGAATGGATGCTCATTACTTTCGGGTTGATGAATGCACCCGCAACCTTCATGATGTTGATGGACGACATCTTGCGACCCTTCACCAACTCATTCATGGTGGTGTATTTGGATGACATTATGATCTTCATCTATAGTTGGCAAGAGCACCTCCACCATATTCGACCAATCCTATAAACCCTGTAGCAACACAAGTTGTGTGCGAATTCGAAGAAATGCACTTCTGGTGTGACATAGGTTCAATATATGGGGTACACCATTGATGAGAAGGGTGTGCATGTGGATCGAGCCAAGATACAAGTAATTAGAGATTGGTCATCCCTGACCACTCTAATAGAGCTCCACAGCTTTCTAGGTCTTACCAACTTCTACCGCAGGTTCGTGTTGGGGTTCTCTCATATCGCTTAGCCCTTGAGTTGAGTCATTAAGGGAGGATAAAAACCAAAGTTCTTTTGCTATGAATTTCAATAGAAGGTATTTTCCGAGTTGAAGCATCACCTCTTCTCTACACCAATGCTAACATTACCGGACTTGCAACAACTATTTGAAATCAAGATAGATGCCTCTGACTATGCTATTGGTGCAATTTTTACTCAGTAGGAGAATCCAGTGGTAGGTCATAGTGAGACACTTTCAGATACAGTTTGAAAGTATTCCACCTATGACAAAGATATGTATTCCATTGTGCAAGCCTACTGATAATGGAAGCATTACATTATGGGGAAGGAAATGGTCATCCAGAAAGAGCACCAAACCCTGCAGTTCATACAGACATAAGGGAAGTTGTAGAATGATCACCATCAGAAATGTTCCACATATCTAGAACATTTCCATTTCAACATTAAGTATAAGAAAGGCAACACCAACAATGTTGCAGACTTCCTCTGCCGACTGTCGGTCATGTCACTGACAACTGTGCTTAAATCTTGTGGGAACGAGACTACAAGGTAGTCACATCTTTACAAGAGCGGTCCTGAATTCGGCAACACATACCAGACACTCCTGGAAGGAAAGAAAGTTCCAAATTTTCACCTCCAAGATGCACTATTATGCCACTAGGGACACCTTTGTGCTCCTTCAGCGAGCATGCGAAGATGGTTTAGGAGGCGCACTACAGTTGGGTCATTGGACATTTCTTTGTAGAGAAAACTATGGCAGTGTTGTAGAAGTATTTTATTGGCCGAACCTTCAACAAGATGTTGGGAGGTACATCAGATCCTGCACTGCCTACACCATTTCCAAATTGACCATCAAGAAGCAAGGCTTATATACTTCCTTACCTACTCCTAATCGACCTTGGGAATCCATCCCCATGGATTACATGTCGGACCTTCCTTCTAATAAGCAGGGCAATGACTGTGTTTTTGTGCTCATTGACAGATTCTCTAAGATGGTCATTTTGGCGACCTGCATGAAGAGTATCATAGTAGAATTCATTGCTAAGCTCTTCTTTGAATGTTTGTGGGTACACTTTGGGATCCCATAGTCCATTATCTCAGATTGGGACAACAAGTTCCTAACTACATTTCGGTCAAGTCTCTCGTCAATCTTGGATACAAGCTCACTAAATCCAGGACTTTCCACCCCGAAAATGATGGCCAAACAGAGGTCATCAATTTGATGAGCGTATGCATTCTGCACATGTACAACTTGAAGCATCCATGCATATGGGATGAAAACCTCCCCTATGTCTAGCACAACTACAACAGAGCTCTCCATAGCTTAACTGGCCACATCCCTTTTTAGGTGGGATTTAGATTCTAGCCACTATGTCCCATTGATGTGGCCATACCATTTGCAGCTACTTCGGCAAATCCAAGTCATATCTAGTTTGAAGTTGATAGGGATAACAGCTTCATTGAGCACATTCGGCACATCCACCAATAGGTCCATGCCATATTGGACATAGCCAATTCTAAGTACAAGCAGCATCATGATAAGCATCAGGTGCCACAAAAGTTCTAAGTGGGCGACAAAGTTTGGTTACATTTGCAGAAGGAGTGCCTCGCTGGGCCCCACTGCAAGCTTTGCCCGCTTCGATATGAACCGTACACCATCACTAAGGTTTTAGGGAATAATGCTTTCAAACTCAACATTACACCATTCCTTGGCCTGCACCCAGTGTTCAATGTGGACTTCCTTTGACCATACTTTCCACCACTATTGGACACATCAAACATTGCAGAACAACACACACCAACCAAGTTAAACTGAGACTGCATGTAACATGCCACAACTGATCAGATCATGGACACATAGACCAAGAGTACTCGCCAACAAAAGATCTAGCTATATCAAGTTGTCAAAGCTGACCAACTCTTGTACCAAGGTAAGTGGCTCACTAGGGACCAAGTTCAGCAGAAGTTGCCTCATCTCATGGAGGCACTCAACGCAATGGATACCATTGTTTCTTAAGGGGGGAGGAATGATCCACGTGGATATTGGTGGACACTCACCTATTCCACTTAGACCCCCACCATTGTTTCTTTTAGTTTTTAAGTTTCCTTAATTGTAGCTCAATTTATTATTTTTGTTAGTTTTTTGGATCCTGAACTTTCAAACCCGTTTTAAGGCCCTAAACGACTTATTTTTGGAAAACGGGAAAAAATGAGAATTTAATTAATGTTTTCAGTCGAAAATTGTAGCCCTTGGATAGATATTTCTAATGAGGTATTTCAAGCGTCAAATGAAAATCATATGCCAAAGTTATAACCCCGGGAAGTTGATGTACCAATTTACCCAAACAGGGCCCATAGTATTGGCGCTTCATCCCCTAGAGTTGGGTTTTTGTATGTTTAGGGTTTTCCATTGTTTCTCAATAATAAATATGCCTTCGAACCAAATTGTAACACAGTTTAGAGGTATGTAGTCGCTGCATCTCTTCTCAAAGATAAGCTACCATTGTCCTAGCTAGTTTATTTCCTTTTCTATATTTTAGCATATTTCAATTCTTTGATATTAATGAAATGAAGTTTCATTTCGGCTTCATCACTGTGTATATGTTTATTTCTATATTTTTTTGCATTCCTGCATACGTCTCGATCAGTCACCCATCTAGACCTGAAAGGCATGGTGAATCCAAGGCTTTAATTAAGGAGAATTTACAACAAGAGGAAAAGGGTTCCTTGAACTAATCTTGTAATAATGCACAACAGAGAAACATTTAATTCATTAAAAATTAGTAACCATATCGATACATTTTCTACGAATTTGCTAAACTTGAATCTTGGAGTGCGGTTCTTCATTCCCAAACCCTCAGTTCAAAATATTTATATCATTGAATGAAAAGCTCTAACAAGTGGTAGCTTGGAATTACAATTTTATCCAAGGGTCAAGTCGAAGAAACCTACGGCAGGAATATGTAAGGAAACGAGGATAGGGATTAACTAAAAAAGGAGAAAAAAACTTGTTACCGAGCAAGAAAGTGCTGGAGAATGGAATTGTCAATAATTTTAACTGAAAACCAAATCATCAACATCGTTGTGCCCAGAAAACCACTTACTGAAGCTTCTTTGTAGGCACCAGTGTAGATTTTCATTCATGGCTGTAAACAAGGATAATCGAAACACGTAAGCTACCAATACAAAAGAATTTAGGGACACTTCATTAAAAAAAATCACTCGACAAAGGATGGTGGTGTTACAAGAAACTCTGGAAGATTTGGTAAAGTGAATTGACCCTGTTAGGATTTGGTTCGAAGTTGCATACCTCATCCTTTGAGAGAGAAAGATGCAAATGTGTTGACCTTGCGGCGGAGGGGATGGTTAGTTACCCCTAACCGTCTGGTGCACATGAGAGTCATTCAATGCAAACCCTTAGGAATCGACGAAAATAATCAAGGCATTTTTCGAAGCTAAATCGTACCATCAACCCCATTCTCGTGAATGACAAATGGTATTCGAGAAAATTACACAAGCCTAGGTTATAGTCATCGATGGAGTTAATCAATTCGTGCTGATTATTCAGAAGCAAGGTCTCACATTTAGATACAAATCCATGTTAGGCCATATGAAGGTATGAACATATAAGAATGTGTTGGACAAATTGACTCATAATTGATCTCTCATAAGATCCCTTATGATATTAAAAGTTAACCCAAAGTTAGACCAGGAATAAATTTCGTAGGATTCTCTAGAACCTGTATTTAATTGATAGTTCATGTGTCTTTATATGAGGTTGGATGGTGACATTACAACGATAGTGAACATCACAATTATATACATACTTACTACAATGTTTGTTCAATATAAAACCATAGGGTGTTAATTTCTAGTTTTGAGCTACATAGTAAATGTAAATAAAATCTTTCCTTCACTATTGTGTCAAATTATATACATAATTTAGTTATAAATCATTTTTTAGGGGATATATATATGTGTGTGTGTGTGAGAGAGAGAGACAAGATTTTTAATTATGGAGGCATTTCTTCACTTTATCATATAAATTCTTTATGTGTAAATAGACTTTGTTATAGTACCTTTCGTTATCAACATTACATACTTAGAAATTCATGACCCATTTCATATGACATTTCTTCTTAATTAACCAATTTAATTAAAAGAGCATAACTACTTTGAAATGTGAATATTACTACTTATATTCTATATTATTTGATCGAGATTAAATTCACTTAATAATTAAGTGATAGTTAAATTAAAATTTTAAAAGCTTTATTCCAAAAATAAATACACTTGTAGACATAATCATAAAAGAAGTTAAAAAATAATGATATATGAATTTTTTAGGATTTTTAATATATTGAATTTATTTATATATTTTAAAATATATTGAGATATAAAAAAGTGCATGGGTATTGCTTTTTAAGATTTAAAATAAAAAATAAAAAAATTATAATTTAATGAGTGATAACTCATTTAATTTAGTGTTTTGTGGTTGTGGAAATACATTGGAAGTGAGATAAAAATTATGAAAAATGTAAAAACATTAATGATTTATGTTTTTTGATTTTAATATTTCACGATATTAAATTTATTTATATATTTAAAAATGTGTTTTAAATAATAATATATTATAATATATTATATTTCAATTAAAAAACAAAATTTAGAAAAATTAAAACAAACTTTAGTATTTTATAATAAATATACAACTTTTATTAGGTTAAATATATTATAATTTTTAAAAATAAAAATAAATTAAAAAATAATAATATTGAGGACGACTTTTACTTTAACTATTCTATATATTTTAGAACCTCTTAATATATTTTTAAATTAATTTTAATATATTAATTTTAATATTAAAATTATAAATTTTAATTGTGAAATTTACACAATCCAATTTTCTAAAAAATATTCATAATAAAAATATATTTTAAATAATCAAAAGTCACTACAATAATATTATTGAAGTATAAAAAAATATCCCAAGATAAAATATTTAAACAATAATCTAATCCCATTCCTAGTTCTGGTTCATCAAAGCACTGTGATGAGTGTGAGAACTCGATAAGATTGTCTAGTTGTATAAAAAGGAGTCATATGTTTTTATAAAAACAAAGATATGAACTTCACACAATTCAATAAGATTCGCTAGTAGTATTAAAAAAAGCTCTGTTATACAGAATTTTTTTCAAGAGTTGGGAAATTCGTTTTGAGCTGCAATGAGAGCTTGGGAAAGTTCTGGGAGCTTTGAAGATTTTTTTTTGGAGTTCCCGCGTTCCCTGGGGTTGGGGAATACAAAGCCCATAGAGAAATATGCTGCACTGCGCACAAAACATGAGCCTAAGTTGAAAACTTCGCATGAAGAAAAGCCAAAGACATCCTTCACACCGATATCCTTAATTGAGAAACTGGAGCAATCTCTTGATGGGTTAAGGAAGTGTGTGAGACCTAGATGTAAGGTGATATGTGGGATGTTATGTTGATGAGTATTCCTTTTGTTGTTTATGTATATATATGGCAAAAGATTGTGTGTGCACAGTCAATGCTTAAACATTAGAGTTTCTTTACTTTTTCTCTTAAGAATAACTAGAAAAACATATGTAAAATTGTTCCTTCGTATTTTAAGCCAAATTGATTCAAAGACTCGTCATGTGTCATAATGTTAATATTTTTTATATATAAAAAGGACGTATTTAGGGAGAAAGACACCCAAAGAATATATGTATATATAAGAAAGATTATATATTTATTATTTATATATTTAAATTGATTTTAATATTTGAATATTTTGATTCAATATGTTTTTTTATTATTATATAAATTATATAATTAAAAAAATATTTTATATTTTTATATTTTTAACACCCTTACCCAATTTCTCCCAAGTTCTCCCAACGTTCTTGCAACATAGAACTCGTGCAACATAGAAAAAAGAGAGTTGTTTTTAGTGTCATTGTTTGGATTTCCTGGTGTCTGAATCAGGTGGAAAAATTTGAGGTTAAATTTTGATTTGGGTTATTGAAACTTGTTTTTTGATTATTAATATCGATAGTTTTACTGTAGATATGGATTCAGCATCATGAAAAACCCCTGGGGCATTTTGATTGTGCGGTCTCACCCATCAAACTTGAGATTTCAATAAATTACTGTCAGATTTTAGAGAAATTAAATTGGAGAAAAATTTCTAAAAAACCACACTAAAAACAACTCATAAAAAAATCTTTAGACTGCCTCAAATTTTTAATAAAAATAGAGATACTGTCAAATCTACTTCCTTTTGTGTGTGAACGGAATGATCACATACTCCAACCACACCGCGGTTTTATTACCATCGCTCATCAAACATCCTTTTTGTTTAGTGGTCTTCTCGTCTTAATTAAGCATTCCCTTGCTCTTCAAGTATTCCACACCGTCATCGTAGATCTCATCAATGCCACATTTGAAGGAGAAACCACTCTCCACCAATTTCTTCGACGAAATGTTCACCTCCCGGGTCTCAGCTGGCACATCCTCAAACCTGGACGTATACACACAGACATTAAATTGCAATATATACGCATACATGCACATATCCAGACGACAGGAAAAGGCAATACATTACTGATATTGATACTCACTGGGTTGGGACATTGTACTGCGGATAGCGTTTTGACAAGTAGCTTGCGAGGTCTGAAATGGAGGTGCTGATTGAGCAGCAGATGTAGCGGCCCTGTGCAGAGGGGTTCTCCATCAAGAAAATATGAGCACTGCAGAGGTCGTCAACGTGTACTATTGAAGATATCCATATAACGTCGTCAACTGCTTCAAATACCCCAAGAGCTGTGGGATGCCGGTGAGGAGTGAGAGGGCCACCTGAAGAGTGCCGGGCACGTCTGGGGTGATGGAAGAGCCCGCGACAAGCACAGGAATGATGGTCACCACATCCAGATCGTACTCCTTTGCGTATTGGAGCGCTGCTTGCTCTGCCAAAATCTTGGAAACCGCATATTCCTGCACCGTCAAATAAATCATGTCCATTAGATCATAATGAAACAAGGATTTGGAGATCTTGTAGGTTATGCGTTAAAATTTTGGTGTATGTAGGTATCTATCTACCCACCCAGGAAGTGGGCTTTTTAGTCCGCAGGGAATCAACGTCCGTCCAGAAGGATTCGTTAACGCTCTGATTCTGCTCCACTGAGTCGTGGGTCATAAACGTAGCTGCAGACGATGTTAGCATAACTGTTTGGGCTTTTGTGCACGCCCTCAGAACACTCAGCGTTCCCTCTACGGCCGGCCTTATCACATCGTTCTGCCGGAGGACGAATTAAATAAATATATCAGCATTTCGGTGTATTTGGTCCACGATGCATTTCAAAATGTAAAGGGAGATTTAGAGGGGTTTATCTCTGGATTTTTGGCTGTGGAATCCATAGGAGATGCTACATGAAAAACTCCTTGGCAACCGGCGACGGCGGCGTCGAAACTGCCGTCTTCCGATAGTTCAGCTCTGAAGAGCTTGAGCCGTTCAGCACCTCCGGGAATGTTCAGGAGATGGCTCACCCTCGCTTCGTTCTCTGTGCGTCCACCCAATAATATACTTGTTAAACGTACTGAAATAAAAGGCGGAAAGCTTTCTGGAGAAGAGGAGATGCAAACCTGGGTGGCGCGTTGTAGCACGGACAGTGTAACCCTTGTGGAGTAAGCGCTTGACGAGCCAGGAGCCCGCGAAACCTGCACCTCCCGTCACGCAGAAAGTTGTTGGTTGACGGCCTTTACAATTGATGGTTTCACCGGCCATTTTGAGGAATAATGGGTGCCTCCTTTTTCCTTCAAACATTATTACGAGAGAGACAGTTTCCCTGAAACTTTACAATCAGAACGCAAGCGCCTCCATGTAAGGTTTATTTCACCACATCTACACTTGTAAATTGTGGACGCCAAGCGTTCGGTCAGGTTGATACATGTGAATAAAAGTTCTTTGGTATGAACTATAACTATTTATAGTATTTTATATAATAATTATTGTTTGGTAGAACACAAACAGTCCAAACACGAAAACTCATAATTTTACATAATTCTTATAAAATTTTATTGAAATTCAGTTCCTCTTTATTATTAGATTACGAGGTATTTAATAAAATACTAGAAACAATAAAATTCAGTTCCAAGTTTATTATTAAATCGAGGTATTTAATAAAATACTAAAAAAACAATAAAATTTACTTGCTCCCAATCTAAGTTATTGGTACTAACGGTGTCTTTATGTCAAATTTGACAACTCACAAGATACCCATATATATTAAATTAGTTTTGGGAGAATCTTTGTTAATTTTATTTTTATAATATTTATTTGTTTGACTTAATGTCACACTTTTAATATGTTAATTTTTTATTTATATCATAGATTTGAATTATAAAAGTGTAACATTTCAATAATTAATATATATATATATATATGTATGTAATACAGTCTGAGCAAGTCTAAATGTTAAGATTTTGTTTCCTTTTAAAAGGTCGTAAGTTCAAAACCAAAGGGGTAGAGTATGTATGTCTTGCTAGGCTTAGTAGTAAAATCACTACGATTGGATAATAATAATTATTATATTTATTAAGTATAAGAAAGAAACACATTTAAGTTATATAAATTTATATATATTTATAAACAATTATTATAAAAAAGTAATATTTCAATTATATATATATATATATGATACAATTTTTACTAGCAATTTTAAAACTATATATATTTTAATTTTCAATTTTTTTTAGTATGTTGAATTTAGAATCAAATTTTATTTTATTTTATCAAAGTTTAAAGTTGTCAAACTCAAACATGAATACATGTGTTTGTGTTTATTGCTTTGAGGATTATCTCAATTGGTTGAGTCCCTATTGTTAAAGCATCTTTGCTATTTAGAAGTCGACTTCAATTTTCTCTTACCATGTTATTAATGTAACATCTTTCACCCAAACAACATTGCATACTTATTTTTTTTTAAACTATAATAACTATAAAGCTTGGTACATCGAATATGCATTTGAAACGAGACATAGCATACTTGATATTTATATATATATTATTAAATATCTAACCCACTGGACCTAGCGAGGTTCTCACAACTTATATGGAGGACTTGTTTAACATTCACATTAGAGACACAATATGGTTGACATGCATTAATATTAATATTCAGTCACCAATTATTGTGGGTGCAACACCTTCCGGTTAATTGACCCTCTTACCCGGTAATCGTTCATTGACATATACTTGGAACCTTCTCGAATTAAGTTGGTATCTCTGCTAGGTGTCGATAATCTCACTTGGTTCTAGCACTCTCCGTTAGATTGCTAGATTGGTAATCGGATGATCATGAGATTCTTGGCATTTGTTAGGTTACCAGAACCCTAGCTCTGCCAGACACATTGTCATTTCTCTGTTTCCTGTTCTGTCGATGCCTCCTCGGCAAGTTGGTGAGGGTTTAGCAAACACTTACAAGTATTTTGGTTGTCATTTTAACCGATATACGCCACAGTTGCTAGTCTAAACTACGTTCTCGCTTCAACCTGGCTTTTACTGTTTTTAGCTAGTGAATTTCCAAGAATGTATTGCCATTTAGGTAAGATATTTATATGGAACCTCCGAGTGGCTATTGAATAATTTGTTAAACCCAAAATTCTTTCTTTTAACCTTGGAATATGTTTCTCTGGCTACGAAATTTAATGGTGGCCTTGTCGGTCGGTTCTCTAAACTCTGCATTGTTTCTACGACAATACTATTACCTCCTATCTTATTGAGAGATTTCTCATCGGAAATCAATCATGCATAATGGTCATGGACATGCCCAAGCCGCAGGTGAGTTCCTTGTGTAAATTACTGGGCATTCTGGGTTTCGTTACAAATATTACGGCTAACCAAGCTCTGACCTCTCACAGTGGTTTCGCTGCATCCCAACTTCAGGGTTTCACTGTAAATTTCAGTTATGGAAAATTTTCCTATTTCTCCAAGTTTCTTCGAGCATGAAATTTTTCCCTTTTAATTACTCTTTTAACTTAAATTCGTTTTTCACCTCGCAGGTGAGGAGTCTGGGCAATTTTCTCCTTTCCATTTTTTGGTTCGAACGAGAATTTAACCTACCTGTTGTGCATGGTATCATTTCAGTTTGGTTCATTCTCGCCGCTCGATTCCTCCCCTCAATCTAGTTATGAGTTAAATTACCCAGAATTTAGATACTAGCTTAGCTTGTTTAAGGTACTGGGAGCGAAAAAGTGTCCCGGTAGACAGGGTTTTATCTAGTATAAGATTGTAACTGCCATCAAGGGTGTAACACCCTTGGAAACTGAATGTCATTTATTCATCCTCAGTCTAGACATGATTATCAATTTACTGTTTCCTTCTTTTACTTCAAAAACTTGAACAGTTAATGCAAATCTGAATTTAAATATCAGTTTGCCTTTATTAAAGGAATGTTATTAATGGCAGTGAGGTCAAGTTGTATGATGTTGACTTTCTGGTTTAAATCAAAACTTCTGTAATACTATTAGGCTGGGTTATTCATAGATATTGGAGTCGCTCCTTGGCCATCTCCTCAGCTGCATACTCTTCCCCGATATTTATACATTGTTCTACCGAAAATGGAATTAAATATATCTCTGTTTTGGGTATTTGTCATCTCAATAGAAAACAAAATTGTTGAGCTTGCATGTTTGCCATTTTAGATAAAAGCCCAATATATGTATCTATTTAATTTCTATATCTTGCAGTAAGGAAAGTATTCTAACAAGATAGTATATAATCATTTGCTCATGAATATTATCTATACAGATTTTCTTACAAATACTCTCTTTCATTAGTGCTACTACATTCAAGTTTCCTTCTATGTTTCATAACAGGCATGTGCATAAAATAATTCATATATTTAAACGAACTATGTTAAGAACTTATCTATTTTTTTTTGTAATGACTCTATCTCCTGGAAGATCTCACCACCCATCCACCAATCTGGCTATGACGTCTAAACTCTCCCCCAATCTCTTCCCCTCCAAACAATATATATTCAGTAAATAGATTGAGTCACCTCGAAACCTCAAGGCTACTAGTCCAGTTTCGAGTCTCGTACGCTCTTCAAGTCACTTCCAAGTTCTCCCACTGATTTATCTTACCCAACTCAAGGAGGTTCCTTGAACTATTTGATAATGTTCTTCCTTCTCAATCAATTCCTTCTTTTCCAAAATTCTCCAACCCCTAGGCCTTCCTCGAATTTCTTATTTTGAAGCCAAGGTGTGTAACCACCTTAACTGCCTCATGAGGTTCATACAATTAATTTTCTATATCTGAAAATATGTTTATTTCTGTTACATATTATTGATAAAATTAATTTGGTCAGCTCAGCCATAAAATATTTAATGTTTCCATTGAAACACAATATGACAGAGAAATAAAAGTAAAAGTAAAATAATAAAGCAACAAAATAATTTGTCCCTGTAGTTTTGGGTGTCAAATCTTCCCCCTCTTATGAGGAACACCATCCCCGGTGTTCACCTCAATTTACGAAAATAAAGCGGGATAAACTTTACGCATCAAATCCTCCTCTTCTGAGGTAGCTTCTTTTGGGCCAAATTGCTTCCATTGCACCTTAACCTGGGTGATGACTCACTTTCGTAACGTTGTTTCTCTCCGATCGAAAATACGAAGAGGCTCTACCAAGAATTCTCCTTCTAGTTCAACCTGTTCATCGTCATGAATTATCATCGGTTATTTTTTACTTGATGTATATAAACATACGCTAAAATTTAATTCACTAATTAAATTACCTACACATTTTCCGAGTTAATTATATGCTTAGGATCGTACACATATTTTTTTAATAAAGAAACATGAAAGACATTGTGGATCCAAATATAACTTGGTAGGCAAGTTTGTATGCTATTGGTCCAATTCATTCCAATATCTGAAAAGGACTGTAGTACTGAAGTGCTAATTTAGCACATCCTCTCCACTGCAAAGTTCTTTTCTTTGACTTACTTGTAAGTACACATGATCCCATTCCTTAAACTCTCTATAGGTTCTCTTTTTATTTCCATACTATTTTTGCCTATCCTGACTAGCCTTCAAATTTTGTCTAACATTTTTAATTGTTTGCTCCATCTCGGTTAGCATATGAGGACCCAATGTTAATTTATTAACAATGTTTCTCTAGTCTATGGGTACTCTACCTTTCCTCCATACAATACCTCAAAGGGGCTCATTCCCAATGACTTTTGGTATCCATTGTTATAGTAAAATTCAATCAGATGGAGGTAATCCTCCCATTTACTTGAATGTTGCATCACAAACATTCTTAACATGTCCTCCAAAAGCTTATTAACCCGTTCAGTCTGCCCATCCGTTTGAGGATGTAAGCGGTACTGAACTGAATTTGCGTACCCAATCCAAAGAAAAGGGTCTTCCAAAATGAAGATGTAAACTTTACATATCGATTAGAGATTACCACTTTGGGTATCTCGCGCAATATAAATATTTCTCTCGTAAATATATCAACAATTTCAACGGTCTTATACGTGGATTTCACTGGTATAAAATTAGTGGTTTTGCTTAGCTTGTCAACTATGACCATAATGGAGTCATGCTGCTTTTTAGTTCTGGGAAGACCTATAATAAAGTCCAAAGTGATCACTTCCCAGTTTCACTCAGGAATAGGAAATGGATGAAGTAATCTTGTGGGATGTTGATGTTTTTCTTTCACTTTCTCACATTCTAAACATTTAGCCAAATATTTAGTAATGTCTTTTCTTAAGCCTGGCCTTAAATAACTTTTCTTGATAGCTGAAAGCAGTTTCTGATATCTAGGATGAGTAGCATAGGGTTTCTTATGGAACTCATCCATTATAAATTGTTTAATAGAATGTTGATTAGGGACATAAATTTGATTTCCAAATGTTAATAGTTTATCTTGATTTATTTCATAATCAGATTGTCCTCTGCTATTCTAAGCATTATTAGCTTGCTTCCAAAGAAAAATATGTTCAGGGTCTTTATGAGACATTTATTTAATCATATAAGAAAAATTTGACTCCACTTGGTTGTAATGTATTTCATAAATGCAATGTATTTTTCCACTTAATGCATCAGCAACTCAGTTTTCTTTTCCTTTGAGGTGTCTCATTTCAAAATCAAGTTCACTTAAAAAGGTTTTCCATCTAGCTTGATGACCATTTAAACTGGGATGGTTAAAGAAGCTTATAAGACTGCTATGGTCTGTTAACAACATAAATTTCTTCCCCAATAAGCAGTGTCACCACATCCTCAAAGCATGCACTATTGCTGTTAATTCTAAATCATAAGCAAAGTATCATTGTTCATAACCCTTTAGCATGTGGGATTCATAAGCATAACCTTACACTCTTATTGTAATACTCCTCTAATGCCTTCCTTACAAGCATCCGTGCATACGCCGAATGATTTCTCTAGATCTGCAACCTTTAGCACATGTGCAATGGTAATTAAATGCTTCAAATGCTTAAAGCTCTGTTGACATTTAGTAGTTCACCAAAAAAAATCTTCCTTTCTTCTGTAATGATGTTAGGGAAAAGGAATTTTCGAGAACCTTTCAATAAAACGATGGTAATACCCTACTAGACCCATGAAGGATCTAATATCAGCAACTTTCTTCAGAATGGGCCATTCCATAATGGTTTTGATCTTTTCTGGGTCCACTGCTATACCCTGAGCTAAAATAACATGGACAAGATATTGTATTTGGCCTTTGTAAAAATCGCATTTGTTGTATTTATGGTATAAATGATTATCCTGCAGGGTTTGCAATACAATTCTCAAGTGCTTCTCATGCTCCTCCTGGTTCTTAGAATAAATTAGGATATCATCAATGAAGATCAACACAAATTTGTCTAAGTATGATTGGAAAATACCGTTCATCGTTCATCAGGCTCATAAAAGTTGCAGGGGCATTCGTAAGACCGAAGGGTAGTACTATGAACTCATAATGACCATAACGAGTTCAAAAGGCAGTTTTACAAATGTCTTCATCTTTAATTCTTATTTCATGATACCTAGATCGTAAGTCGATTTTAGAAAACATGCAAGTCCCTCGAACCTGGTCAAACAAATCATCAATTCAAGGTAAGGGTATTTATTTTTTATGGTCAGTTTGTTTAAATGACGATAATCAATATACAACCTTAAGGTTACATCCTTCTTTCATACAAATAATACATGAGCTCCCCAAGGAGACACACTTATTATAGATCCATTTGGGCACACCACTCCCATCATTCAGATTAGTACTATTGGGGCTCATCAAACCCTAATTCAGTTGTTGCATGCCCTAGACAAGTCAACACCTTGAATGCCTCCTTCCCTAAGAGTTTCTTGGCCTGAAGCCCTCCAGAAATGCCTCCTTGAGGGACCAGCACAGCCTTGGTCAGGGGTAAGTCTGCTTTAGTGCAAGTAGGCCCATGTCAGGGTGCTTTCCAGAGCACTTAGGTCCACTTTGACCTGCGCTGGGTGAGATTGAGCGAAATCATCATAGGGTTCAGGGAATCTTCTTATCTTCTGGAGCCATCTAGAAGATTCCCACACTTATCATCTCCTATGAACTCAAAATTGGATAGGGAATGAGTTAAGTAAGCTGCTATCCTCTCATCCCTTCCTCAATGGAAACTAACTCTAAGTTTGGAAGGCCATTCATTACCCTCATTTATGACCAAACCACCATAATTTTCCTATAAATTGAGCACTCATCTAAGTGATCAGGGGCTAGAATTTGAGAATTTGTAAGGAGATACTGTTGGTGTGAGGTTTGAGATTATAGGCAAGTATTGTTATGCTGCCAGAGTATTGTGCTTTTGATGTGATTTTGGTTGGAACCCAAGCTGGAAGAGTGACAATGGATCAGACTTGATGGTTGTAATTCTTCCTTCTACTTAATAAAGTTGTTTACACCTTTTCCCATATTATTGTCTTTATGTATGATGATTATATGTGTAAATGCTTTCGATTCCATTTGCTTATAGTAGATAGATCTATTGCTTTGATTGGTTTTTGTCCTCTGTTTATGATTGTAGGTAATTGTCGAGTGGATTAAGTTCAAGAAGGAGCGATGAGAGCCAAACAAAGGAGACAAAGGGAAGTGAAAGATAACAAGTAGGTCCCTTGTCTTATTTATCTTCTATAGAAAAAGGTTAAGCACTTTAAATCTATTGTTCTAGGTGTAGCTACCCACCTAGGGAAATTGTGTTTATCCCTAGATGTAAAATTCCACATAACAAATTGGTGACTCTGTTGGGGAATGATCATCATTTTGGGTAGTTTACCTTCATCCTAGTACACCCTAGTAGACTTTACTTGCTTCCATTCATCTTGTTTTAGCCTTTTTTGAAGTTTTTTTTGGTAAAATTTATGTTTACAAGCCCCTAGGGTGGCCTCTCTACCACCAACGCAGGTCTGGTCAAGAGACAGAGCGATGCAGAGCACCCCTGGTTTGAGCACAATGCTCTAAAGCACACTGTATCCCACTCAAGGCTACGCTGATCCTCCTTAGGTCAAAAATCCCTCCTTTGACTTGATTTTTCCCAAATTTCCTTCTGTTTCTGCTTGCTAGATTATCAATGATGTTTGTCTCTCTAAAATCAATTTGTGTTTCCTTTGCCAGCACTACTTTGGCCTTGATTGTTTAATGTTTCTTAAATGATTTCTTTATCACTATCAATTCATTGTCAAAGTTAGTTGATAGTCGATTAATCTTTGTTCAAAAGAAAGTGTCATAAAAATCTTCATTTCTTTCGAAATGGAACTGTCATAAAGTCTTCGTTCTTGCAAAAAAATTGATTGATTGTATGTGCATTAGTTTCCTTTTTATTGATCACAACATTAATGGAATTGAAAAGAAAAAATTGCATTGTGGATTGAAAGATTTTGTGTGTGCTCATAGGAATAGTTTAGGGAAATTGCATTAGATGTGTTCTTTGTTCTTTGATTACAAGAATCTGATTGCTCTATCCCTACTAGCTAAGGTTTTCATTGTTCAAATTGAATGAAAAGGATGCTTATCATATTTGTTGCATTATAGGAATTGAAAAAATACATCACGTGGTGAAATTTGAAAGGAAAATTCTTAATCAAGATCAACTTAAAATTAACATCAATTAACCTAATGGAGAATTGTCATCTAACGCAAAACATTTAGAGGTTCTAGGCAAGAGACTTATTCCAGCATCGTAAAACATAGCAATTGTCGCTAACTTGTCTGTGATACATTTCGAGTGTGATACGCCATTCCATGTACATGAGTATATCGTAGCTCATCCATGTACCTTTGGGTATATAGGGTGGTGTTACAGTACGTAAAGTATAAAGGAATTCTCTCACTGTCTGGGTTTCGCATTAGAGAACGCTAATACGGATTGGGCCTCCACCTACTTTCGGGTATATATGGGAGGACAACACTAGGTTGCTATCCATCCTCCAGTAACCTAGTCGACCACCTTGTACACTATGATACATCGAACACAGCATTCGGGGGGATTTCCTGCCAGTACTTCTCGGTTCGCTGGGATGTATTTTGCAATCCATAGTTTCTTGGTAATTTTTTTTGCCTAGCTTACTCCTTTTCATTTATTTCTTTTTGGTAATAAAATCAATCAGCAATCATGGAGGAAAACCAACCGTTACCCCATCATTCATGGAGAGCAGCAAGTAAACCGCCTTTACTGCCTGAAGCTACACCCATCTGGTCGAAGCAGTCTCATTTGACTAGATCGAGTACTTCACAAACATCTGATTCTTCATCTGAATTACCAGAAACACCTATTACAGTAATTATTGTGACCCCAGTTACTCCTACAATTTCTAGTACATTTGTTACTGAAGTGGAATGTCCACAATTCCCCGAGGAAACTAGAACTGAATCTAGTGAAACGATAACCCAAGTTTTTCAACAACAAGTTGATTCTCAACCTGAAGTTGTTCAACAAGAAATTACATCTAAACCTGAATCTGTTCAACCAGAAGTTAATCCTTAACCTATCATTGTTCAATCAGAAGTTACTTCTGAACTAGAAGTTGTTCAAGAAGCCCAACCTGAACTTTTTCTTTTACCAGAACATTTGGATCTTGAGGTTGAACAATCAGAAGTTGTTACCTTACCAGAAGAAGATCGACTGGTATATCTTCAGACATCTCTAACTGTCATTACTTCATCTTTACCTCAGGAACAAATACCAGAAATCTATTACAAACCTGACAGTGAAATTCTTCCACCTAATTTGATTTCGATAAAAGAGGAACCTAAGGTAGAATCACCGAAAACTCCATTCCATTTTGGAACTAGACTGTATCTGTATCCTCATACTCCTCATTTTACTACTCCTTTTGATCTTGATTACTTTCAGACACCCATTGATTCACTACGAAATTTATTTGGACATTTGACCATGGCAGAGTCAACATCTTAGACCGTACCATCTGTTACGGCTATGAAAAAATATTCTATCTCAACCTCTTCAATGTTTGCTATGACACCTTAGTCACACTTTTATGGTGTTTCATCCTTCCCATCGGGTTACCAATCTTTATCAGGAACCCACTCAAGTGTTGATTCTAGCCCTTGGTCTTCACCAATGTCCTCTACTAGAATTTTATCTGGTTCTTCATTAACGAATACCAAACAGCTGGACCAATCAAGTTCATATCAAGCTGATTCATCTAGTTATCATCCAATGTATCTGCTTTACATTAGACTACCCCCATACAGAGAAAAATATGCAAATTCTCCTTATCCTCCATTTTTTGGGGGGCAACCATACGTCAGTATGTCATCGTCTTTAGGTCAGCCTGGAATGATTGTCTGTTAGTGGCAGCCAACAACGCCCGTTCAACCTAGGCTTGTGTATCCATCACAACCTATGCAATATGTCTCATCCATACCTACAACACCTGTTGTTACATCTTTACCACAGTCACAAGCTCAGATTGTTGTATCTCAACCTATGTAAGCTAGTCCTTTAACCTCAGACCCCCAAGTTTCAGGTGTACAGATTCAGCCTTCTCAGGCAATTTTACAACAACCACTTGTGTCTAGAGTCTAACAACTTCAGTCTAGTTTACCTTTTACTGGGATGACTCAGACTTACACTAGTTTAGTGTATTCACAACTTGGTCAACCTTACATTGGTGGGAAACAACTGTCCAACCATGTCATGACTTTTCATTTATGGTTTTCATCAAACTCCTTCAATGATGATTCAGTTAGACTATGTCTTTTCCAGAGAATGCTTACTGGTCTAGCTGCGAAGTGGTACATTGAGTTACCATGAGCTTCTTTTGATAACTTCACTACGTTAGCTACCACGTTTTTAACCCACTTCCAACTACCCATACGATATGAGACTGGAACGGAACTATTAACCAACTTTAAACATACTATTGCTACTCATATCTTTGATCATATTCATGAGTGGTGTCGTCATCGTCGAATGTTTAAAACTTATGTTCCTGATCAGATTTTAGCTAAGTGGTTTATAAAATCTTTGTTGCCATCTATCACTGAGGATGTGGAACATGGTGGAGTTGTCATTGAAGAGAAAGTAATTACTCATGCCCAATATTTGGACTTGATTTATACACAGTCTAGCATGCTCTATGACAAGATCCTGAATGCACCCCAACCAGCTTTCAATATTCCTCCTCCACCATCAAGTGAGGACTCTCATGCTGGTGATGGTGTGATTGGCTCTTCGAGCACACAAATGGCAGGTAGACCATCTCGTCAAAAACTTTCCATTTCAAATCAAACTATAAATGCACCTGATAACATTCTTGCTTCCGAAATCAATGTCGTGTCATCTGACAAAGGCAAGAATGAAAATCAACTAGGAAGCAAGAAGAAGGGGAAAAAAAGAAGAAACAAAATAATTCCCCTCAAGAGAAATCATCTGATTCTTCTCCTTTGGCTAGGAAACCTCGTTACCCATGTTTGATCTATAATGATGAGCATTTTACATGAGATTTTCCTCACCGCTCTAAAGTCTCAAAGCTTCTAAAGACTTCTAATACATCCGCAGTATTGAGTAATCCTTTTCCAAAACTGGAGACAAATATGGTTGCTACAGACCATGATTCCACTTCCCAAGTGCTTATGCTATCCACCTCTAAGCCTAAAATTGAAGTTTTGGTGTCAACATGAAGTAAATATTATGGAAATCAATCGTTGTTATTGAATAACTAGGCTGATCAACCTAACTCTTCGACTTCGACTTCGTCTGATCCTATTCCACCACCTATTGCATCAGAGTTAACAATAAAACCACCTAAGGGAGTTGTACATAAATCGACATTTAATCCTCGAGCTCAAGCTACACAGAATTATAACATAGTAGAAGATTTGGCTCAGTCACCTTCTGCTATGTCGACACTCGAGGTGCTTCAAAAGTATCCCTCCCAAAAACAGGCTTTGTTGTTGGCAATTGGTGGAATCGATCCAACTGATTCCAATCTTGTGGTTTTCAACCATGAGGGTTATATGCCACAGTGACCAACACAATTAGCATTCCTGATTCAATTAAATGTCTTGAATAAACTTGTTCAGCGAACCATTATTGACGAGGGGGAATCTACTTGTATTATGTCTATGAATTTCTGGAAAACACTTGGCTCACCACCTTTGTCACATTCACCAACAACGTTAAAATATTTTGATGGTCGCACATATATGCCTTGTGGAATATTGAGTAATCTGCAAATCGAGCTAGGAGGAAAAACAGTAACTGTTGAAGTTGAGGTTGTTGACGGACCCCTTGACTACAACATTTCGCTAGGAAGGCCGTGGGTTTATGCTATGGCTATTGTGGCTTCTACGTACTTTCGTATGATTGCATTCCCTCATAAGGGTGGAATCACAGTTATCGACCAACTCGCCTTCTTCGCCTCTAGTTCATAGGCTACTGGAAGCATTCCGTTAGTACACAGACCCCCACTATCTCTTCAAAACATTGGTGTAGGTCTCTTCAAGGATCCTTCCCTAATGGGTACTTTTTCACTACCATCACCATTTAATTTGGCGGAAGTGGCAGAAGTTGAGACTTGCAGCATGATATCTTCCACTTCATCTCACTTAAGGGAGATTACCAATAGTTCTGAAGTTGATAGTAATATTGAAATCATGCCGCTAAGCCTTATTGAGATTGCATAGTAATCAATATTTTTGGCTTGTGCAACAAACCCAAATCCATCTTCACTAATTGTATGGGTACATCGTTCATTAGAAAATGTCAAGACCATGTGTTTCCTCTTAAAAGGTCATAGGTTCAAAACCAAAGGGGTAGAGTATGTATCCTTTGCTAAACTTAGTAGTCAAATTAGTGCAATTGGATAATAATAATTATTATTATTTTTGAATATATATATTAATATTTTATTTATACCACATTAAATTATATATATTTATAAACAATTACTATAAAATGTAATATTTCAATTATATATATATATGAGATACAATTTCTACAATCATTTTTAGAATTATATATATTTTAATTTTCAATTTTTTTAGTATGTTGAATTTAGTATCAAATTTTATTTTTTTTATCAAAGTTCAAAGTTGTCAAACTCAAACATGAATACATGTGTTTGTGTTTATTTCTTTGAGGAATATCAATTGGTTGAGTCCCTATTATTAAAGCACCTTTTCTATTTAGAAGTTGAGTTCAATTTTCCCTTACCATATTATTAATGTAACATCTTTCACCCAAACAAGATTGCATACTTAATTTTTTTTTAACTATAATAATCATAAAGCTTGGTACATCGAATATGCATTTCAAACGAGACATAGGGTACTTGATATATATATATATATATATATATATATAAAACCCACCGCACCAGGCGGGGTTCTCACAACTTATATGGAGGACTTTTTAACATTTAGATTAGAGACACAATATGGTTGACATGTATTAATATTAATATTCAGTCACCAACTATTATGGGTGCAACACCTTCCAGTTAATTGACCCTTGTACCTGGTAACCGTTCATTGACATATACTTGGAACCTTCTCGAATTAAGTTGGTATCTCTGCTAGGTTTCGGTAGTCTCACTTGGGCCTAGCGCTCTCCATTAGATTGCTAGATTGGTAATCAGATGGTCATGAGATTCTCAGCATTCGTTAGGTTACTAGAACCCTAGCTCCCCCAGACACCTTGTCATCTCTCTATTTCTTGTTCTGTCGATGCTTGCTCTACAAGTTGGTGATGCTGCCTCCATGGGGTTTCGACTTCAATCCGAAATATGGTTACAGGCATGACAAAATCGGCTCCTGAGGTTACGAATATAGTTACCTTTTGTATGCCGAGGGTTTAACAAACGCTTACAAGTATTTTGGTTGTCATTTTGACTAATATACGCCACAGTTGCTAGTCTAAACTATGTTCTCGCTTCAACGTGGCTTTTTCTGCTTTCAGCTAGTGAATTTCCAAGAATTTATTTCCATTTAGGTAAGATATTTATATGGAACCTCTTGGTGGCTATTGAATAATTTGTTAAACCCAAAATTATTTATTTTAACCTTAGAATATGTTTCTCTCGCTACGAAATTTAATGGCGGCCTTGTTGGTCAGTTCTCTAAACTCTGGATTATTTCTACGACAATACTATTACATCCTATATTATTGATAGATTTATCATCAGCAATCAATTGTGCACAATGGTCATGGACACGCCCAAGCCGCAAGTGTGTTCCTTGTGTAAATTATTGGGCATTTTGGGTTTGGTTACAAATATTACAGCTAACCACGCTTTGACCTATCATAGTGGTTTCACTGCATCCCAACTTCAGGGCTTCACTGTAAATTTCAGTTATGGAAAAAATTATTTTTCTCTAAGTTTCTTCAAGCATGAAATGTTTCCCTTTTTATCACTCTTCTAACTTAGATTCGTTTTTCCCTTCGGAGGTGAAGAATTCGAGCAGTTTTCTCCTTTCCATTTTTTGGTTCCAACGGGCATCTAACCTACCTGTTATGCATGGTATCATTTCAGGTTGGTTCATTCTCGCCACTCGATTCCTCCCTTGGATCTAGTTATGAGTTAAATTACCCATAATTTAGATACGAACTTAGCTTGTTTAAGGTTCTGAGAGCGAAAAAGTGTCCCGGTAGACATGGTTTTATCTTATTAAAGATTGCAACTACCATCAAGGGTGTAACGCCCTTGGAAACTGAATGTCATTTATTCTTCCTCAGTCTAGACATGATTATCAATTTACTGTTTCTTTCTTTTATTTCAAAATTTTGAACAGTTAATGCAAATCTGAATTTAAATATCAGTGTTTCTTTATTAAAAGAATGTTATTAATGGCGGTGAGGTCAAGTTGTATGATGTTGACTTTCTGGTTTAAATCAGAACTTCTGTAATACTATTAGGCTGGGTTATTCATGGGTATTGGAGTCGCTCCTCGGCCATCTACTTAGTTGTATACTCTTCTCTGATATTTAGACATTGTTCTACCGAAAATGGAATTAAATATATTCTAAATTTTTCTGAAGATAATGAAATGAGAATGTTGTTAAATATTTGTATAAGAAACGATAAAAAGAATAATGTGATAATATGGCTCAAGTCTACTGGAAATATACTCAATTACAAATATTTTGTAGAAATAGGTTAGATCTTACGATTGGACTAGAAGCCCAGTCGAGATCAGTCTCAATTTTTGTTTTGAAATATACCTAAGTACTCTGTTGGGAAGATGGTAGGCCCTAGTAGGAATCCAGGCCCCCCTACCTTTGTAACAGTGGTAGTAATATCTGACTAAATAAAATGCAGCAGAAACCCAAAATTATATTAAGTATAATTTGTGCCAAGTAGCAATTAAACGACGGAAGAAGAATTAATTTTACCCAGGTTATGTGTCAACAAGAAGGAACAAAATTAATTGTGTCGAGGTTACCATAATAGGTGAAGCGAAAACAACCCAAAAGAAGGAATTATTCTTAAATAAGATTCATAAACAATAAGAAGTATATTGAATACTTTTAGTACCTATCAAACTATATATGTAAATATATATACTAGGAATATTTGTGAAAAGAAGTGTTAACAAGGCTTGCTGGAACAATAAACTGTCGAGAGAAAATAGTGCATTGTATGTGCTTAACTAGCGAGATTATTCACCATTTTGGAAAACAAGAATATATTTAACTAAAGAGACACAATGTGTGAAAACAAGAAAAACTGAACAAGAGTTATATTCATATTTAAATAGAAGACATCATACATAAGAAAGAAACATTGGAAATCTCTGGAATTCACAGTTACCAATTAACTTAGACAATACCGAGAACAAGAGCCTAAGGTGGGATTCAACATCATTAGAGTATCGAGAGCTTGTTTTAGCCATTAAATTTTCCATTACAAACATAGTTTATGTTGAAGATAATGGAGAATATCCTAGAATAGGTAGAGTTGGTTCACGTAGCCTCAGGATAGGAATTAGTTTCTATTTCTTAGGATGCTATTCTAACTTCCCTAAAACTATGTATTCTATTTAATGTGTAATGTTGATGAACAATGTAGAGCGTTCTGCAGAGCCAGACTCTCCTGGTTCAGACTCTCTTTCATAGAGCTGACCAATGGGTTTTATTTTAATACAAACATTGCCATTTTTATCATGGTATCAAAGCGTCAGGGCTGAGAAACCTATACGCTAGCTGGTGGGTGGTTCGTTGAACCGAGATCATCATAGTTGTAAGGTGGATAACTATGATGATTCCGAAATCATCACTAGAAAGGCGTGTACCTCTGTGACGAGGGCACTGTAGCACTTCACGCATATTTTTCATCACAGATCGTCACAGGAAAGACATGTACCTCTGCGACGGTGTCACAGAACAGACAGGGACTTCTGCGACGATCGAGGAAAACCAATAACAAGGCTGTGGTTGCGTGAGGAAGCCAAGAACAAGGTTGTAGCTATCAGAGAAGCTGCATGGAGAAGCCAATAACAAGGTTGTAGCTAACAGCAGGAGGATGTCTGGAGGCTGAGAAGAAAGCCATGGTGATCTACGTGTGTGTTGCGAGATCAAACAACAGTGATCTATCTCTGTCACAGATCTGGGGTAAATTTAACATCTTTTACTTGTCGAATTTTTTTTCTAAATCGCCAAAATGAATAACAACATATTTGAAGCATGCATGAATGAGCATAACAAGCTCGATGGTTCCAATTATGCAAATTGGAAGTTTAAGATGTAGACTCTGCTAGAAGCGTAGAGTGATGGGTAGATTGTGAATGGGGATGAGCCGAGGCCCGCGGCTGGATCAGCATCGGTCCTAGATTGGGAGAAACGAGAAAGCAGAGCAAGGACAATGTTAAAGATGTCAATGAAAGACTGTATTATACCGCATATCAGAGAAGGTAAGTCAGCTAACGAGATCTGGGGAATTCTGAAGGAATTGTACGAGATCAAAAATACAAATTGTCTTTTGTTCCTCAAGAGTAAGATTTTGTCCATGAAGATGGAGGAGAATGAAAGAATTGCCTCATTCGTAGCAAGGATTAAGGATTTGAAAACCAAATTATCAGACATTGGTCATACAATGGACGATACAGATCTTGTGACCATTACAATGAATGGTGTCACTGATGATTATCAGACGTTTATCACTGGGATCAATGCCAGAGAGAAGATCCGCACTTTGAAGAACTGACAGGTATACTGATGCAGGAAGAAGAGAGGAGATCGACTCTGAAGCCCCAGAGTTTTGATCTTGCATTTATGGTGAAGAAGAACTTCTACGAAGGGAAAGGGAGTCCACAACAGAAAAACAAAGCAAGTTCACATAAACAACCAAATCTGACTCAAGGTATGCATCCCAATAAAAACTACTCTGAAACTAAATGTTTTTATTGCAGAAAATTGGGTCACATTACGAGGGGTGTAGGAAAAAGAAGTATCATGAAGAATAGTAGAAGCCAAAGAGACATGGAGGTAATCTCGTGAATGGTGATCAGGTGCAGAATTTGACGTTGTTCATGGCAGATCGTGATTGAAATGTTAATGCAGACATCTGGTATGTAGAATCAAGAGCGTCAACACACATGACAAGGAACAAGCACTGGCTGGAGGATTTTAAAGAGATCAACGAAGGCGCACAAATTTACCTAGGAGATGACAGAAGTCATCAAATCAAAGGGTGTGGGAAAGTTCCGATTATTCTACCTGATGGTAATATCAAACAAATTTATAATGTAATGTATGTGCCTGGCATAACTAAGAACTTGGTTTCTGTATCAATGATTACAGATCAAGATTTGAAAGTTGAATTTTTAAAATCTAACTGTTACATTAAGGATCTGCTATATGGAATGAAGACAATTGCTACAAGGATCCGAACAGGAGGACTGTACAAGTTGGATGTGAGACCTGCACCAATTCGAGCATTGACAGCAGCGAACCTGACTATAGAAGAGCTTTGGCACCAGAGATTCAGCCACATCAATTACAATGATTTGTTGTTACTACAGAGGAAAGAAATGGTAAGAGATCTTCCTATGCTAAAGAAAGTACATAATGATTGTGATGCTTGTACTTTAGGAAAAATGCATAGAGAAAATTTCCTTGTTAGAATAGAAAAGAAACAGAGGGATATACTGGAGTTAGTGCACAAAGACGTTTGTGGTCCCATGTAAACAAAATCATTAGGAGGTGCAGTGTATTTCCTGTTGTTTATTGATGACTGTATGAAGTTTTCTTGGGTGTATTTCTTAAGTAAGAAGAGTCATACATTCGAATACTTTAAGCAGTTTAAAAATATGATTGAAAGACAAACAAGGAAACATATAAAAATTCTTCGTTCTGATCAAGGGGGAGAATACGGAAAGATGAGCTGATCAAATATTGTAAAGATCATGGAATTTTGCAGCAGTTTACAGTACCCCATACTCCACAGCAGAATGGAGTAACAGAAAGGAAAAACAAAACTTTGGTGGAATGTGCTAGAAGTATGCTTAAAGGTAAGAATCTTTCAAATGGTTTTTGGGCTGAAGCAGTGAATACTGCGGTTTATTTAAAAAATAGGAGTCCTACAAGAAGTCTTGAGTTTAAAACTCCTTTTGAAGCTTTATATGGATACAAACCTGCAGTAAAACACTTAAGAATATTTGGATGTAAAGCATTTTCCCACATACCAAAGGAAGATAGAAAGAAATTAGACTCAAAAGCCATCAGATGTACTTTTATAGGGTATTGTTAGTCACATAAAGCATACAGATTATTTAATCCCTCTACTCACAAGATCTTTGTTAGTAGAGATGTTAAATTCCATGAGCAGGATAATGAAGAAACTGATGAGCACTATGATGGATGGGACATCCCGTACTTTGAAGAAGAAGATGCAGAGAACAATCAGGATCAACAGAAAACAAAGGTAGAGGATAAACAACAACAACAACAACAACAACAACAACAGCAACAACAACAGAGCAACAATAGCAACAACAACAACAATAATAGCAGCAACAGGAAGAAATAAGGTTTGAAACCACCACCCCACCACTCAGGAGATTAGGTAGGAAAGCTCAAATGCCTCGAAGATATAGGGAAAATGCATTTATAACTAGTATGATGAATGTTGTTGAACCGTGTAGTTATAAAGAAGCAAATGAAAGTAATGAATGGAAAATAGCCATGGAACAGGAATATGATTCAATAATCAGAGACAACGCTTGGGAATTGGTAGAACTCCCTAGAGGAAAATAGGTCATAGGTTGCAAATGGTTATATAAACCGAAAATTAATGCAGATGGAACTATAGAAAAACTAAAAGCTAGGTTGGTTGCAAAGGGGTACACACAAAAAGAAGGGATAGATTATGAAGAAACCTTCACCCCTGTAGCTAAATTGAATACCATCATAATGTTAATTGCTTTAGCTACCAAGAAACATTGGATGATGCACCAACTAGATGTAAAGTCTGCATTTCTGAATGGAGAACTGAAAGAAGAGGTTTATTTAGAGCAACTGGAAGGGTTTGTCTAGAAGGGAAAAGAAAATTTAGTCTGTAGGTTGAAGAAAGCACTCTATGGACTAAAACAAGCTCCTAGGTCATGGTATGAGAAAATTGATTCATTTTTTCTACAAGCTGGCTACAATAGAAGTAAGAATGACCTTAATCTTTACACCATGAAAGATGAACAAGGGTGTGTAGTGCTGATTTCATTATATGTAGATGATTTGATAATTATAGGTGATGCTATATATCTAATTGATGAAATCAAGCAGCAGATGTCACAGATGTTTGAGATGAAGCATCTTGGTGAACTCAGACACTGTCTAGGTCTCGAGATCTGGAGAGATTCAGGTCAAACATTTCTGTCTCAAGCAAAGTATGTCAAAAGCCTGTTAGAAAAGTTTAGAATGGATCAGTGTAAGTCTACACCGGTACCATTGCAGCAGAATATCAAATTGCAGTGTGAGGATGGCTCAAAAGTGGTGGATGCAACACTTTACAGATAACTGGTTGGGAGTCTGATCTACCTAACCACCACTAGACCTGATTTGGATTATGCAGTCAGTGTGTTAAGCCAATTTATGTCTAAGCCACTTGAAAGCCATTGGAATGCAGCGAAGAATGTTTTGAGGTATCTACAAGGTACTGTAGATTATGGAATTATTTACACTAACTCTTATGATGTTAGATTGACAGGATTTACACATTCAGATTGGGCAGGAAATGTAGATCATCACAGATCTATAACAGGTTATGCATTCACTCTTGGATCCAGGGTGATCACATGGAGCAACAAAAAGCAGAACACCGTCTCCTTGTCTTCAGCAGAAGCAGAGTATCAAGCCATGTGTTCAACAACATGCGAGGCAGTTTGGTTGCGGAGACTTCTCCAGGATGTTGGGGAAGAACAGATAGTCACAACAACAATTAGATGTGACAATCAAAGTTCAATCAAGCTGGCCAACAATCTAGTGTTTCATAAAAACACTAAACATATTGATACTCAGTTTCACTTTGTTAGGTAGAAAGTGCAATCTAAAGAAATTCATCTGGAATATTGTAATACATGTGATAATGTTGTGGAAAAGTTAAGTTTCAAATGTTTAGGGAGATGTTAGGCATATATGTGAACCCTAAAACTATGTATTCTATTTAATGTGTAATGTTGATGAACAATGTAGAGCGTTCTGCAGAGCCAGACTCTCCTGGTTCAGACTCTCTTTCGTAGAGCTAACTAGTAGGTTTTATTTTAATACAAACATTGCCATTTTTATCATGGTATCATCGACAATTCTGAAATCATCGCTGGAAAGTCGCAGAGGTACACATCTTTCCTGCGATGATCTGCGATGAAAAATATGCGCGAAGTGTTACAGTGCCCTCGTCGTAGAGGTACATGCCTTTCTAGCGACGATTTTGGAATTGTTGCAGTTATCCGCCTTACAACTGCGATGATCTCGGTTCAGCGAACCACCCACCAGCGAGCGTATAGGTTTCTCAGCCTCGACACTCTGATACCATAATAAAATAGGTAGGGATAGGAATTAGTTTCTATTTCTTAGGATGCTGTTCTAGCTTCCCTAAAACTATGTATTCTATTTAATGTGTAATGTTGATGAACAATGTAGAGCGTTCTGCAAAGCTAGACTCTCCTAGTTCAAACTCTCTTTCGTAGAGCTGACCAGTGGGTTTTATTTTAATACAAACATTGCCATTTTTATCAGTTTATATAGCTTATGCAACCACATGGCCAAACCCTAATGAAACTTTAGTTGAACTATCAAGAAAAGCAAGGAGAATGACTTGAAGAGAATGATGGGTGTCACTGTTGGCCCTGTGAACCATGAAGAAAAAAAAGAAAGAATTTTTCCACAAAATTGATGAAGTTGGAAAAGTTATGACAAAATTAAACCTAAAATCCAATTCTAGAGAGAATAGAACTAGTAACTACTCTAGCAACAACAAATCTAAATATAAGAATGATGGAATAAGAATCGAAAGTAATTACCTGTAATGAGCTCGGCATAGCCACCCTTTCAGACTTGAAAGGCATGGTGAATCTAAGGCTTTAATTATGGAGAACTTACAACAAGAGGAAAAGTGTTCCTTGCACTAATCTTTCAATAATGCACAACAGAGAAGTATTGAATTCATTAAAAATTGGTAACCATTTCCATACATTTTCTACAAATTTGCTAAACTTGAATCTTGGAGGGCATTTCGTCATTCCCAAACCATCGGTTCAAAATATTTAGATCACTAAATGAAAATATCTAATAAGCGGTGGCTCGGAATTACAATTTTATCCACTGGTCAAGTCGAAGCAATCTATGGCAGGAACCTGTAAGGAAATGAAGATAGGAATTAACTAAAAGAGAAAAAAGAAATCTTGTTACCGAGCAGGTAAGTGCCGGAGAATGGACCAGTCAATAATGTTACCTTCAAACCAAATAAACAACATTGTTGTACACAGAAAACCACGTAGTGATGCTTCCTTGTAGGCACCATTACATATTTGTGTTTAGGGATGCAAATAAGGATAATCAAAACACATTATAAGCTACGAAATAAAAAGAATTTAGGGACAATTAAAAAAAGGAGAATTCACCCAACAAAGGATGGTGGTGTTACCTGGTAAGGGAAGAAACTTTGGCAGATTTGGTAAAGTGAATTGACCCTGTTAGAGTTTGGTTTGGAGCTGCTGAGCTTATCCTCTATGAGGGAAAGATGAAAATGCTTTGATATTGCAGGGGGTATGGTTAGTTACCCCTAAACGTCTTGTGCACATGAGATTCGTTCGATGCAAACCCTTAGGAATCAATGGTAATAATAAATATATTGGCCGAAGATGAATTGTACCACCAGCCCCATTCTCGTGCATGATAGATGGGATTCGAGAAAATTTCACAAGTCTAGGTTATAGTCGTGAGTGGAGTTAATCAATTCACATCGATTACTCACTAGCAAGGTCTCACATTTAGATACAAGTCCAAGTTAGGCCATACGAAGCTATGAACATATAGGAATGTGTTGGACAAATTGACTCTCAATTGATCTCTCATAAGACACCTTACGATATTGAAAGTTAACCCAAAGTCAGACTAGGAGTGAATTGCACAAGAATCTCTAGAACTTGTACTTAACTAATCGTTTATGTGCCTTTATATGAGGCTCGATAGTGACTTTACAATGATTACGAACATCACAATTATATACATACTTAGTACAAATTTGTGCAATGTAAAACCATAGGGTTTTAATTTCCAATTTTGGTTTACATAGTAAATGTAAATAAAATCCTTCCTTGACTATTATGGTAAATTATATATATATATATATATATATATTAAAAGTGGTATCAGAGTCAAAGGGTTCAACACTGTGACTTTCTTAAGGGCAAATAGTAACAAGATTGTGTGGTGTTCCATAGTGATGGGTAATTGGAAATATGGCAACTCTGCCTACAAGACTGAATTTTGCACCCTTACCTAAATCAAATCTTGAAATATGGATAAAGGGGGTAAGAAAAAAAACTTACATTGTTTCAGACATCGCAACAGATTTGAGGGCACCAATTACTAATTGAGAACTGGAAATGAGGAATCCTCTCTTGGGTACATCGAAATTAATATTGTTACGTAAGATACCAATTGGATTATTAATGCAATACCTTACCTACAAGAACTGATAGTTATGACTCAGGACTCTATGAGAGAAAATAGATATTGGATGACTTAAGTATTAACACACATTAAAAAGTAAACCATATACCATAACTGGGGATAATGTATAGAGATAAGTTTATTATTTATAATGATAGGAAAGGAAAAGGAATTGAAAACCCTGTAATATCTAAGCAAAGGATACAGTGTATTTGTAAACCTAAGGAAGCAGCCTCAACATGCTTAATGTTAAATGTTGTCAAAGATTGATTGAGGATATAAAACACTTACACTTACAAAATGCACGATTCAATTGGAGTTGTCTTGCGTAATAGGTGGCCATGGTTGGAATCATTTTCATTAAACTAAGCATTAGTAAGTGATATGGCAGACATCAGCCGTGGTGACAATAAAAGAATAAAACCTATATATTGGTGGTATAACTCAGATATAAACAATTCTAATATAGTAATAACCAATTGGTATAGATGTCACAATTCTAATATAGTAATAACCAATTGGTATAGATTTCATGACAGATGAAAAAAATGGATAAGAGAATTAATGAACTTCCTTATTGGAAAGTATTTTCATGAACAATGTAGAGCCACAAAAAGACTCGTTACAATAGTAGAATAATTAACACAAGTCATAGCATGAGGGATTGCAAAAGTCAAGAAATTGAGAATTGCAATAGATAGCTAGATAAAATGCTTGTTTAAAAACCAGCACAATAGAAGTACATTGTGATAAAAAGTCATAATAATTTGAGATGGAAATGAGACTAGTATCTGAAATGGTGCAGTAAATGGAATATATGAGACTTGTAAACTAAAAGTGACATGAAAATAGTACCTGGTTACTCCAAGACATCAAATAAGCACAAAATCATATCAGATTAGTGCTACTGATAACCAAAAAGATATCAGCTTTACATCAAAAGGATAACCAAAAAGATATCAGCTTTACATCAAATTTATTATGTATATAAAGAGCAAGATAATTTCCTATACTTAAGGGACGTGGGGGGAACTCAAAATGATATGAGTTACAAACTTGTAATACTGAGGAACGTAGGAGGGAACTCATATAACTCAAAATGATATGAGTTACAAACTTGTAATATTGAATCATGGGAATGATTCACTAATTCAATAGAGACATCTAATGGCTTACCACAATTTTACATAATTCTTCTCAAATTTTATTGAAATTTAGTTCAATTTTATTATTAAATCCAGAGGTATTTAATAAAATACTAAAAAAACAATAAAATTTACTGGCTTAGGAAAAATCTCTAAGTTATTGGTACTAATGTTGTTTTTAAGTCAAATTTGACAACTCACAAGAGACCAAGATATATTAAATTAGTTTTTCGAGAATCTTTGTTAATTTACATAAAACACCACTTTTTTTAATAATATTTTTCATTTTTATTTGTTTAACTTAACTTCACAATTTTGATATGCTAATTTTGTATTTATATCATACACATTTAAATTATATATATATAAGTATAATAATTTAATAAAATATAAAATTTATCTACATATATATAAATTAAAAAAATATTTTAGTCTTAGTATCATTATTTATTACCTTTTAATATGGAGGCGTGTTAATTTTTTATTGATACCATACACACTTAAATTATATACATTTATAAACAATTATAATAAAAGTGTAGCATTTCAATAATATATATATCTATATATATAACAGTTATAATAGAAGTGTAACATTTTATTTCAATTATTTCTATATATATATATATATATATATATATATATATATATATCTGTAACATTTTATTTCAATTTATATATATATATATATATATAGAATAGAAGTGTAACATTTCAATAATATATATAGCTTGAGTGGGCCTAATGGTTAAGAGCAGAGGGGTAGAGTATGCATGCCTTGCTAGACTTAACAATCAAATAGCTGAGGGAGGTGGGACCCTTGTCCCACAAACTGGAGTCTCATACACGAATCTGGTGTCTTAGAGTGACTTTCAAATTAAATAATAATAATAATAATAATAATTTATTATTTTTAACTATATATATATTAATATTTTATTTATATCACATACATTTAAATTATATAATTTATATATTTATAAAGTGTTATAATAAAAGTATAATATTTCATTAATATATAAAAGATAAATATATGAAGGAAACACATTTAAGTTATATAAATTTATATATTTATAAACAATTATTATAAAAAATGTAATATTTCAATTACATATATTTTAATTTTCAAATTCTTTTAGTATGTTGAATTTAGAATCAATTTTTTTCTATTAAAGTTTAAAGTTGTCAAACTTAAACATGAATCCATGTGTTTGAGTATATTGCTTTGAGGATTATCTCAACTGATTGAGTCTCTATTGTTAAAGCACCTTTACTATTTAGAAATTGAATTCAATTTTCCCTTACCATATTATTAAGTTATCTTATTGATTTTTTACTTAAAAAATATGAATAACAAATTATATAATGATTTGAAATGAACTCATTGCAAAACATTTTCTTTAATATAAATATTCGTAAAGGAAAAAACAAAATCAAAACCTATAAAAATTTCATGTTTTAACTAAATAAAATTTAATATAATTCTATTTTTTTAAATATAAATAAAAATTTTGTATATGAATTTGAAAAAAAAAACATAAAAAAATTACAACACAACGTTGAAATTTGTTGGATGGGTGATGGAATTCATACTGTTAACAAATAAGTACATTTTCAAGTATTTTGGAAAAAGTACACATATTTCCTTCCTATGGTGTAACCACCCAGATAACCCTAATTGGTGGTTAATATGTTGAATTTATTTATATATTTTAAGATGTACTGAAATGTTAAAAAAGTCAACAATGTATGTTTTTCTTATATTTTATGATATTTAATTTATTTATATATTTAAAAATATATTTTAGATCACCAAAAATAATATAATTTAATAGATATAGCTTATTTAATTCAGTTTTTTGTGATTATTTTTATTTATATATTTAAAAATATATTTTAGATAATTAAAAAATTATAATTTAATAGATATAACTTATTTAATTTAGTTTTTTGTGATTGTTTAGATAACTTTCTTCCAGATCCATAGTCTTGATAAAAATAAAATGAAATTATAAGAAATTTAAAAACAATAACAACCTTTGTTTTTTTAATTTTTTAATATATTGAATTTGTTTATATACTTAAAAATGTATTTTAAATAATAAAATTTTATAAATCATTAAATTCCAAAAAAATAATTTTTTAATATATTGAATTTGTTTATATACTTAAAAATGTATTTTAAATAATAAAATTTTATAAATTATTAAATTCCCAAAAAAAAAAAAAGTTAAACTGAAATTTATTATTTTATAATAAATATCCAATTTTCAATATGTTATAACTTTTAAAATAAAAGTAAACACAGATTTATTAAAATCAATAATATTGATGAAGAGTTTTAGTTTAATTATTCTAATTTTTAGAGTTGATGAAGAGTTTTAGTCTAACTATTCTATTTTTTTTGGGAGTTGATAAAGAGTTTTAGTCTAACTATTCAATTGTTTGGAGTTGATGAAGAGTTTTATTCTAACTATTCTATTTTTTGGAAATTAACTATTTTATTTTTTGGAGTTGAAAAAGAATTTTAGTCTAATTATTTTATTTTTTTGTAGTTGATGAAGAATTTTATTCTAACTATTCTATTTTTTGGAAATTAATTATTCTAATTTTTGGAGTTGATAAAGAGTTTTAGTCTAACTATTTTATTTTTTGGAGTTGATGAAGAGTTTTAGTCTAACTATTCTATTTTTTGGAATTTTTTTTAATATTTTATCCTAGTTAATTTTGTTAAATTATAAATTATAATTGTGAAATCTATGCAATATAAATTTTAATTTCTGCATTTCAGTTTTCTTAAAAAAAAATTCAGATGCTAAATCTACTGATATCTTACCTAATATATTTTATCATAGTTTTTTCACAGCAATATTACTAATTAAATTAAAAAAAAAAAAAAAAAAACAAAACCAAAGATAAAATAATTAAACAATAATCTGATCCCATTCTTAGTTCTGGTTCATTTCAGGACTGTGATTAGTGTGACAACTCGATCAGATTGTCCGGTTGTATAAACCAGAGTCATTAGCTGCATCATTAGTTGTATAAATAAAGTCATTAGTCAAATCTACATACATATCAAGACAATATGAAAAGGCAAGACATTACTGATTTTGATACATATCACGAAACCTGTACCTCCCGTCACGCAGAAAGTGGTTGTGATACAGCCCAGGCCGCTCCAAGGCCACTTCTACCAGGATCCTCTGATCACCACGCATATGAAAGCTTATTTCCTGATGTTATAATCTCAAGATTAAACCAAAACCCGAGCTTGTCTATCATATGGTGCTATAAAAAACCATATTTGTTAACTCACGGTGCTCTTCCTTAATTCTTAAAAGAAACATACTAAGAATGGTCATGCGCATACAAAATATATATATGTATTCACTTACGCACCCCCGCAGCAAGTCCCCCCCTTTGTTTGGTATCGGCGCTGGCTCTGGTTATAGGCGGAGGCAAAGGCTCGAGTATTACTGATTGACAGCTATATATCTCAGCCTCCATGCTGCTTTCGGTCAATGCATATGCATAAACTGCAATCGTGAAACAACAAACGGACTTATGTATGTGGTTTTGTATATATCGCCAGTACACAGTCTATCTTTACTTGGGCAGTGCTTCAAGGATTGATCACTATGTATATACGCCTCAGTTAACCGGAACCTGGCATTAATTAAAATTGAACAGCAAATTCTCATTATACCTATGGGCGTTCAACCTACAAACAGTCTTTTCGCAATCGATACATATATGGCACACAACGGACAACGTTCAAGCATAAACAATTGCGCGATGGTAAAACGCCAAACCACGGGATTAATAAACAGCAGTTTTGAATGGTGAAAAAACTAGAACCATCAGCACCTCATCCAAATTCAAGTTATGTAACATAACAACCAGAGCCTACGCATAACTGCGACTTTAAGCCAGTATGCATCAAACGAAAGGCAACTATTTCAAGAATCATTCCACAGCATATGCGCATGAGAAAACAATTAAGAACCATTAGCCACCCATGCAATTTCAATGTTATATAACATCAGTTTCTGCCACCATGTGCAGAGCCATATCTTAGAATCTGCTAAACGCAAACATATCCATATCAATTGAATTCAAACACTCATATTTACATAAAACAAGCATACACAACAGTTATATTCATGGCCAGATATGCAAATCTATGGCCCTTTTACAAATTGCCCGAAGGCTCCCAAGGAGAATCCTTGCTCACTTCTCACACTCACTCCTCACACACACTCTCAATGCCTTTGAGCTCCATAATTTATTAAACTTAGCATGATCTAAAAATCCTAAAATCACTCAACTAAAGCTGTAAGACTCTACATGCAATGCATACATATGGCAAAAGCATCCCTTCAGCTTTATTCTGTCTTTTTCCCTTGTTCTAAAATAGAAAAGCTTTCCTTATCACTTAATGGTCCATATCCATTCCTTTTATGCCTAAAAGCTCTCCTAGTTTTATTTATTTATTTTGAGAATATCTAAGTAACTTGGAATTTAGGAAACTAATGCATGACCCCTATGTCTATTATTTACAATAATTTCCCCTTTGAGTTGAATGCTCCCGCATCATACTCCCAAGGTAGAAAAATTTCATGATCTCCTGATCATGTGTTCAGCTCTATGTTTGCCTGGATCCCATATCTTGTACTGTAACTTTCCATTTGCCGCTGCTTCTGTCTGTTGTTCTTCTCCAGGTCTCCACATTTTATGCTGCTTTGCTCCACTAGTTGTACTCTTGCAATCTTCTGCTGTCTTCCTCTTGCTGCTTCTGCTACTTCTCTTCTTTGCTGATGTCTTTTTCTGAGACACTTTCAGCATGATTCTTCTGATTAATTCAATTTCCTTGTCCAATAAATCTTCAAGCTGTTGACTTCTTGCTTCTATGTTGGTCTCTGTTCTGACTGCCACCCGATCATCCACCCCCTCTTGTCTTCTGGAACAGAGAACTTCTTTTCCCTTCATTTGACTGTTCAACTGAGTCAAATGTTTCTCAGCACCGGCGACAATACCTGCATTCACAAAACACTTGTTAAAATAAAAAACATAAGGCATCAGTGCCTTACTTCCTTCTGCCAGCATCTCAGTATGCTGTTCCATCTCAATCAGCACATCAGTATGTTGTTTTTCTCTGCCCAAAGAATTCTCTAAAGAACTCTCAAGACTATCAATCAGTCTTCCTCTCATACCATCTGTTTCCATGATGTCTTTCTCCTCTTGTTTCTTCATCCAATAAGTCCTCTGTCTCTCCAACTCTCTTCTCTGGAGATCTAGTTTCCTATACAATTCAACAACTTCATTAGGAGTAGACCTTGGAAATTTCACATGATTTTCCATACCTCCACTAGTGTTTGACCAATCACCAGCTGGTCCTTCTCTTTCTGCATCAACATCCTGATTAGACTCCTTCTTCCCCATCTGCTTTTGAGATCTTGCTAACTCATTATCGATCTGAACAGCCTTCAGGTTCAATTCTTCTTGCACAAACTCTAAAGCTTGTTTATCTTCCTGTTCTGTACCTGCAAACATGCGCAACTCATTAGTTTTTAAATCATGAGACTTTTCAATCTTGACTGCTTCTTCCATTGCTTCTTTTCGAACAAATCTGCATTTGGAATCTTTAATTCCCATCTCTGGCATAAGAACTCTAAGCTCCTTCTTTAGTAAGGAAATCTCAATTTTCCCCAACTTCCTCTGCAATTGTTGCCAAATCACTCTCTTTCCCTTCAGTGGAAAGATCCATTTTCTATTTTGATTTTTCTGCTCTTGTAGCCATTCTTCTAGTACCTGCAATTATACCTTCATTATTGCAATCTCTCTTTCTCGAACTCCTGCAGTCATCCCATTTCTGTGCCATTTCTCTAGACCTCTTCTCTGATTCTCCATGATCAACTTCTCCAGCTGTATATAAGGCCCATCTACCTTCTGCTTTTCCAGAACAAAATTTTGATTCTGCTGGTCTTTTTCCTTCTTCATGACAATATCAACCAATTGTCTTTCACCTGCAAACATCCACAAATTGTCAGATTTAAAAATATATGACCCTTTGGTCCTACTTGAAGTTTCAGTCTTCAAGCCTTCATCTTCACTATCTCCCAGAAATTCTCCTTGTTCTAGTTCACAGATGTATTCTTCCATTTCAACTTCCTCTGGACTTATATTCTTGCCATTTACCTTGGCATCCTCTTTCTTATGTCCTCTACCGTGGCTTTTTCCTGAACCTCTGCTATGACTATCAGTAGTCATCTTCTCCTTCGCCATGAGTTCCTCACCTATGAGTTGCATGAAGCCTCTACCACAGCAAACTCTCTTGCTGCCACTTACCTCACCAATCCTTCCCTCCGGATCTGGTCTTTTGGTAATCATTGGTCCTCTGCTGGAACCTTTCGAGCATCCTCTACTGCTCCTGTAGGCTTCTCTTATCTGCAACTTTCTTCAACCTCTGTTGATTCTCCTTTGCAACAAGCCTCTGCAACAGCTAGTCCTCCTGGCTGCAATCTTACCTCACTAAGCTCTCCTTACTTAGTCTTTTGGTAAGCACGGTCCTTTGTCTGGAACCTTCTCCTGAGCAACACCTTTGCTCCCTCTAGGCTTCTGCAATCTCCTTCTCTCTCCTGAGAACACTTCAGTTGTCTTCTTTATCCAATTCCTTATTGGATTCTTCAGGTTCACTGCCACTTCTCTGCAACCATAAACTTCAATTCACAAATTTCAAATCAGAAAAATAATCTCACCTCTTAAGATCTTGCATGATCTTGTCTTTTTTTCCTCTTCTGCAATCCTGTTCACTTGTGTAGTTTGCATATCAGATTAAAAATCATTCATCACACTTCAAAGAAACATACTTCAGTTCTCGACTGTACTCATTCAATAAAACAAACTTCTTCAACAAGGTATTTCCGCTCTGATACCACCTGATGTAGCCCAGGCCGCTCCCAGGCCACTTCTACCAAGATCCTCTGATCACCACGCATATGAAAGCTTATTTCCTGATGTTATAATCTCAAGATTAAACCAAAACCCGAGCTTGTCTATCATATGGTGCTATAAAAAACCATATTTGTTAACTCACGGTGCTCTTCCTTAATTCTTAAAAGAAACATACTAAGAATGGTCATGTGCATACAAAAATATATATATGTATTCACTTATGCACCCCCGCAGCAAGTCCCCCCCTTCCTTTGGTATCGGCGCTGGCTCTGGTTATAGGTAGAGGCAAAGGCTCGAGTACTACTGATTGACAGCTATATATCTCAGCCTCTATGCTGCTTTCGGTCAATGCATATGCATAAACTGCAATCGCCAAACAACAAACGGACTTATGTATGTGGTCTTGTATATATCGCCAGTACACAGTCTATCTTTACTTGGGCAGCGCTTCAAGGATTGATCACTATGTATATACGCCTCATTTAACCAGAACCTGGCATCAATTAAAATTGAACAGCAAATTCTCATTATACCTACGGGCATTCAACCTACAAACAGTCTTTTCGCAATCGATACATATATGGCACACAACGGACAGCGTTCAAGCATAAACAATTGCGCGCTGGTAAAACGCCAAACCACGGGATTAATAAACAGCAGTTTTGAATGGTGAAAAAACTAGAACCATCAGCACCTCATCCAAATTCAAATTATGTAACATAACAACCAGAGCCTACGCATAACTGCGACTTTAAGCCAGTATGCATCAAACGAAAGGCAACTATTTCAATAATCATTCCACAGCATATGCGCATGAGAAAACAATTAAGAACCATTAGCCACCCATGCAATTTCAATGTTATATAAAATCAGTTTCTGCCACCATGTGCAGAGCCATATCTTAGAATCTGCTAAATGCAAACATATCCATATCAATTGAATTCAAACACTCATATTTACATAAAACAAGCATACACAACAGTTATATTCATGGCCAGATATGCAAATCTATGGCCCTTTTACAAACTGCCCGAAGGCTCCCAAGGAGAATCCTTGCTCACTTCTCACACTCACTCCTCACACACACTCTCAATGCCTTTGAGCTCCATAATTTATTAAACTTAGCATGATCTAAAAATCCTAAAATCACTCAACTAAATCTCTAAGACTCTACATGCAATGCATACATATGGCAAAAGCATCCCTTCAGCTTTATTCTGTCTTTTTCCCTTGTTCTAAAATAGAAAAGCTTTCCTTATCACTTAATGGTCCATATCCATTCCTTTTATGCCTAAAAGCTCTCCTAGTTTTATTTATTTATTTTGAGAATATCTAAGTAACTTGGAATTTAGGAAACTAATGCATGACCCCTATGTCTATTATTTACAATAATTTCCCCTTTGAGTTGAATGCTCCCGCATCAGGTTGCTTGACAGCCTTTACAATCGATGGTTTCACCAGCCATTTTGAAGAATAATGGGTGCCTCCTTTTCCCTTCAAATATTATTTTTGCATGACAAAGGACGAGCGAGAGGTTTCCCTGAACCTTTACAATCAGAACACAAGCGCCTCCACTATTTATAATTCAAAAATAGTTAATGAAACCAACTTAAAAGAAACAAAACTCATTAACTTAACGTTTGCATTTCCTCTAACAACTAGTGGTTAACACAGCGGTTAATTACATGTCTTATTCAAACAAATAGACCTCTACATACGCTATAGTTCCTATTTCATCGTTACACTTAATAATAACCAAACCGATTTTTTTTTTCCAGAACGAAAAAGCTGAACGATATTATATGAGAGATATAAAGGTTCAAAAATTACAATACAAATCGATTTACTCCACTTTTTATTTTTCTTTTCAGCCGTTCAACATTTTAGCATGTTCATTCTCGTTCGTGTAGCAAACAATATACACCAAGTCGACTTTAATAAATATGTTAAAATGGGATATGCATTATTATCATATATATTTCAGTTTTTATATATATATATATATATATATATATATATATATATATATATAGATATATATAATTATGTAATATATATTTAGATAATTTGTTATTTAAATATTTATTTATTTATAAAATTAATATTTATTATTTATAAAATTAATTAAATTTTTTATTATTTAAAAAATTATGGTGTTTCTTTTGTCAATCAATCATATAAATTAAATGGTTAATTAAAATAATAAACATCAAAACACTTATCTTATTGTATATCTCACATTACAAAAATTTAAAAAAAATGAAATTATACAAATTAACTAAATTAGAAATTGATTTTAAATTATTATTATTGCCCAAGAAACTCTCTACAAGACAGTATGGTAAAGATGTTGTAATGTCCTATCATGTAAACATTTTGACTAAGTCAAATTACATAAATAAACAAAAAATAAAATTGAGGTAAAATCGTCAATCTATTGGTTTCTTGGCTCTAGCTTTTAACAACCCATAGCTTTTCTGATTATATATCTATATATATATATATATATGATGATGATGATGATGATGATGATGATGATGATGATGATGATGATGATGGTGGTTAACATCCACTAAAGAAATGAATTATTATTTAGTTTGATTTAAAATTTTATTCCTATGCTCAAAAAGTTTGGAGAGAAGCCTCCCAAGCTCATTATAATTTTGACATCGTAAAAGGCTAGAAAGGTTAGTATTGCAACAAAGATTATCAAACTGAGATCTAATGTGGTTTTATACACGGCACTCTAAGAGGAAGTGATTTTCATCCTCGATGTTCATATTCTCACAGAGATCCTTTCCATCCATGGTGTTTTAAGAACTGCCCAATGACCTATTTCACTATGGAGCTCATGAGAGTTCGTTCTAATCTTGGCTATATTAATTTTCTTCTTTGAGCTAGTTAGAACAGAGAGATACTTTTGATCTTCTAGGGTGGGGTTGATGTCCTCCTTATAATATCTTAATTTTCTTTTAGCTACTAAATCTTTCTCACACCACATTTTTTCTTTGAACTTAGAAGTAACAATATTTTTAATGTTATTAATGTTTTGCAATGCAACATTCTTGTCGATCTCCCAATGGTTTAACCAGGCCCTGGTGTCTTTATACCAACCTCATTTGACCCTTAGGTGGTTTTGGCCAGAATTTAAGGCTAGGTTAGGAAGTTTATGGTCTCCTATGCTATTGAGTTTTTGCTTGTACAACAGAAGCCTAGTCATAGCTAGGCTCTCAGTAGGGGAAATACCCACTTCTATAAGGAGAATAGGATAGGGTGTATTTCTTTTAATTTTGAGGTTATACATTATAAAACGCTTCTCGATTTGCTCAATCTTTCTCCAAGATTCTCTAGAGATGCTGCAACCCCAAACCTCACATCCATATAAGATAATAGGAGTGACTAAAGTTTCAAAGAGGAACTTCTTTCTATCCCACATTACGAAGTTTGTCGTTTTACAATTATTTTCAAGACCAAAATAAGCTTTCCACCCCCCATTAATCATTTTCTCAATGCTATAGTTCGAGTTGAGCTTGTGATGAATATCAATTCCTAGGTACTTGTAAGAAGGCACTTCCTCCAAGTTACTATTGTCATACATAAAATTAGTGTAAGTGTCCTTCTTGGATTTGATAATCATAATTTTTGTTTTGTGAGTGTTAAGAGTCATACCCATGGTAGAGCAAAAATCCTTAAGAAGCCTAAGTTTCTTATCAAGATCAGATGGGCACCTTGCGAGAAGAACAATATCGTCAACATAGAGAAGAATGATGATGATTATCCCAGCTGAGATCGTGCCAGCACAACCTGCTTCCTTTAAACAACCTTCTAGCTTGTCGATGTAAATGCCAAATAGGGTAGGGGAGAGAGGGCAACCTTGTTTAACTCCGATATTACACTTAATATCTTTCGACCGCCCCTCGTTGCTATTTAACTTGGAAATTACATTCTCATATAACCTTATAGCGACAACTCTCAACTCGAGGAACCTTTAGCTCTTATAATCTATTCCATAGGTTGTTTCTAGGAACCATATCGAAAGCCTTTCTAAAGTCCACAAAGCAACAAAAGAGATTGGATTTATCATTGCGACATTCCTCCATAATGATCCTAAGCATAACGAGGTGGTCCGTTGTTCCATCCTAGATTTATCTTTAACTCTAGATCTACCAAGAGCATAGATGAATCAAATCTATTGAGATGCAACTTCATTTAGAGTGAAAAGAGATTTGATGGAACTAGGTTGGTTGTGTTCAGAGGCTAAACATTTTGACTTGTTAAAATAAAATAAAATAAAAATTCTAGTTATTATTTTTTTTAAACATTTTTTGTTGGGTAGTTAAGGTAAATTTGAAATAAAAATAAAAATAACCCTATGTTAAAATAAAAATTCTATGGTTTTTTTTAATTAATTTTTCTTGGGTAATTAAGGTAAACTTGACTTGGTCAAGTTATTGGTGGTTTTTGAGCTCTAGGTTTATGCAAACCCATGGTATTGTCCATGGTATCCATGTGGAATATAACTTATTTAAAGGGGGAATTAAGCCAGCCTACACCCATGGTATTGTCTATGGTATTCATGTCCAATATAACCTATTTAAAGGGGGGAATTAAGCTAGCCTAGATCCATCTTAACTCCTAAACTATCAAGGGCCTCCGGAGATGAAATATCTTGAGATGCAAATACCTTACCTAAAATTATTATTATTATTAATTATAAAAAATAACATATAAGTTAAATATATATATATATATATTTAAAAACATGTAACAAGATTCTTAACCATGGACATTCATTCCCGCTTTATCATGGAGATTCTTAATCTATAAGAAACCCTTAAACCATAACCTAACCTAAACAAAATTGATTAAATTTGAAGTTTGCTTAATTTCATTTATGGGCGAATTTACTCTAAAAGGTTCCCAAATCTCAAGCCAAACATGAACATTAAAAATTTCAATAAATTCATCTAAAATTGTATTGAAATTCATTTCAAATTCATCACGAAATAATAGGAAATTCAAAGGGGATAAGAAAAAAAAATTTCCTAAAGTCTAGAACCTACTCACTTAAAAAAAAATCCAGGTTACCTGCACTAGCAAATGTTGTCTGTGAACCTCTTTGGGAGAATGGTGGGAGTAGTGTGGAGGATTCAAAGGGGATAAGAAAATAAAAAACAATAAAATCTTAAAGTCTAAAACCTATTCACTTAAAAAAAAAAATCCAAGTTGAATGGTGTCTCTGAACCTCTTTGGGAGAATGGTGGGAGAAGTGTTGAGTTAATTTACATAGAACACGACTTTTTTTTAATAATATTTTTCATTTCTATTTGTTTATCTTTATCTTCACAATTTTGATATGTATCATACACATTTAACTTATATAAATTTGTATATTTATAAAGAGTTATATTAGAAATGTAATATTTCAATAAAATATAAAAGTTAAATATTTAAAAGTAACTGTAACATCACCTCAACTCAACATAATTAACAACCTAATTAAATTAGTATTATTTTTATTTTTTATTTTTTTACTTTTAATAATACAACTTGAGTGGGACTTATTGTTAAGAGTATGTATTTCTTCTTAAGATGTCACATGTTCAAAACCATAGGGGGTAGAGTATGTATGCCTTCCTAGACTTAGGATTCAAATCATTGTGCAATCAAATCATTGCGCAGAAATAGGTCCCTTGTCCTATAAACAAAAGGATCTCATACACCAATTTGGTGTTTAACTTGGCGGTGACTTTAAAATTAAATAATAATAATATAATACTCAAAACTAATACCATCATTATTTCATCTTAACTTAATTTTTAAGTGAGTAGGAAGTAAATTCTTAGTTTTCCATTTAACTTAATTTTTAACAAAGTATGAGGTAAATTCTTAGTTTTCCCTTTACCGCATGGGGTCTTACCAATGGAAAGCATGAAATCATTTAACCGAGGAATTAAGGATCTCACGAATTAAGGAATAACAGCTCACTCATGGTTCATGCTACTATATGGTTAGATTAGGACAATATTTGGGATTATGTTAGAAGACACATCCACTTATTATTTTAAAATTCATACAACCATCCACTTTGTGAGAAAGGTTAAATGCGATATTGTCCTTGTTCCACGTGAGGAAAAATCGAACGGATGAATTCCTAAGGTTGAGAATGGACGGTTGTTATGGGAGGAGGAGTTACAATGGTAACTTCCTCAATCTCCCTTCGACGCGGCCTCAAAGCATTTGCAACATTGGATCAAGAGAGTTTGCTCTGCAAACGATGGAGTTACAACCATACTTTTTAGTCTAGTAAGTTTTTTCTTGCGATTACAGCCACAATCTAATCATCTTGCTTCCAGTTTCATGGGTATATAATATTTTCCTTCGCATGTCAGCTGAACCCTTATCCAATTCTTCCCTTCCAGGAAATTTTCTTGCCTGGCAGTTCTAGACTTGGAAGTCAATCGTCTGGAGTTCTCAACCCCAGATCCGGTGCCATGACAAGGTTGGCTTCTACGAGTTCTTTTTATTTCAAATTTTCCTCGAAGCACATAGAACTGCCACAATTATTCCCTTCGATTTAACCAGTGGATTCCACTGTCCTGATAGGGTTCCAGGGTCTGCTCAAGATATTATTGGTAATATTTAATAATTTCGCCTCATTTTTTTAACAACTACAAAACTTGTTCTCTTAACTACGTTTTAACTCTCGTTACAATTTTGGTCGCTAGTTGGGACTTAAAACTTATAATAAAAAACACAAGCAGAAACACCAGCAGAAACACCAGCAAACTCACACAACTTCATTTATATAGGAAATAACACAAACTAATTCCTAACCACTCATAACTAATTATGTTCAACCACCTACAACTAATTCAGTTCAACCACTCATAACTAACTATTTCTGCATTATTCTCACATCCTCCCTTAATGGAGAAATGGATTTTCTACAACACCTAACTGACTTCTAAAAACTTCAAATTTGATTTTACCAAGGGGCTTAGTAAATATATCAGCCACATTATCCTTGGTGTTACAAAATATTAATTCAATTTCATTTGACTCAATTTTCTCACGTACAAAGTGGTACTGTAACCCAACATGTTTTGTTCTAGCATGGTAAACTGGATTATGTGCTAATTTGATAGCACTCTGATTATCACAATTGATACATGTTGCACCACTTTGCGCTTCTTCAAGATCTGCAAGAATTCTCCGCAACCAAATAGCTTCACAGGTGGCATTGGTCAAAGCTTTGTACTCTGATTCTGTTGAAGATAAAGAAACAGTTGGCTGTTTCTTACTACTCCAAGAAACGACCCCTGATCCAATATGAAATGCATAGCCAGAGGTAGATCGTCTGTCATCTGGATTTCCTGCCCAATCTGAATCAGAAAAACCTGTCAGTGCAACATCAGATACATCAGTATACATAATACCAAGATTCATTGTTCCCTTTAAGTATCGGAGAACTTTCTTTGCAGCAATCCAGTGATTTCCTGAAGGCTTAGCCATGAATTGACTAAGGATACTGACTGAGTATGCAATGTCGGGTCTGGTAGTGGTGAGATAGTTCAAACTTCCCACTAACTGACGATATAATGTTCCATCTGCCTCTTTCGATCCATCTTCTTTGTACAACTTTGCATTATGTTCTAAGGAAGTTGACATAGCTTTGCAATCTGTCATATTGAACTTTTTAAGAATCTCCTTTGTATATTTGCTTTGAGTGATCAAAGTTTTACCAGGTTCTCTCCATACCTCAATTCCTAAGCAGTAATGCATTTCTCCCAAATCTTTCATTTCAAATTCCTGTGACAACTGAACTTTAATTTCGTCAATTAACTTGTGAGCACTGCCTGTTATAATGAGATCATCCACATACAAAGATATTAAAGCAACATTTCCTTTTTCATCTTTCTTAAAATACAAGTTAGGATCATTTTTGCTTTTCACAAATCCATTCTGAAGAAAGAAGGTATCAATCTTTACATACCATGATCTTGGTGCCTGTTTCAAACCATACAATGCCTTTCTTAACCTGCAGACCAGATGCTCCTGTCCCTGTTTGACAAACCCTTCAGGTTGAACCAAATAAACTTCCTCCTTTAAATCACCATTTAGAAAAGCAGATTTGACATCCAAATGATGTATATTCCAATTATGTTTTGTGGCTAAGGCAATCAGTAATCTAATTGTATTCAACTTAGCTACTGGTGCGAAAGTGTCTTCATAATCAATTCCCTCCTGTTGAGCATATCCTTTTGCTACTAATCTTGCCTTAAATTTATCAATTGTACCATCTGCTTTAAATTTTGTTTTGTACAACCATTTGCTTCCAATTGGAACTTTATTTTCAGGAAGTTCCACTAATTCCCATGTTTGATTTTTCATAATAGAAGCATACTCATCATTCATAGCATTAATCCATGGTTCATGTTGTTTAGCCTGCTCATAATCAATTGGTTCTTCAACATTCATTATATTAGACATTAAGGCATAGTCTCTATACCTTTCAGGAAGCCGAGTCTGTCGGGACGACCTTCTTGGTGTGGGTGTTCCATCCATGATTCGTTGGCTTTGAGGTGTATCACCTCCTTGTGATGACTCACTGCTGCTAGATGTGCTCATACTATTGCTATCATCCTGATCCTGTACCTGTACCTGGACCTGTTCCTGTTCCTGCTTAATCAAAGTATCAAGCTTGAGATGTGCATCATTAGAAATATGCCATGTATCATTCTTTGTGTTACTTTTATCAGTCTGCTCATGAAACAATACATCACGACTTGCAAATAGTTTATGGGAACTTGGATCAAACAATTTATAGGCTTTCTGATCCGTACAATATCCAATGAAAACACACTTGATGGACTTGGCATCAAGTTTGCTTCTGTTAGCCTTAGGAATATGAGCAAAAGCAGTACATCCAAAGACTTTGAAATGACTCACATCAGGTTTATAACCATAAAGAACCTCAAAAGGAGTTTGAAAAACTAATTTCTTAGTGGGACATCGATTCTTCAGATAAACAGCAGTGTTAATGGCTTCTGCCCAGAAACCATTATAGATGTTCTTACCTTGCAGCATACTACGAGCAGATTCCACCAAGGTTCTATTCCATCGCTCAGCAACACCATTTTGCTGAGGGGTATGTGGCACTGTGAACTGTTGTTGAATTCCATTAGATTTACAATAGGTGTTAAATGCTGTTGATTTATATTCACCCCCTTGATCAGATCTGAGTATTTTGATGCACTTTCCTGTTTGTTTTTCAACCATATTTCGAAACTCTTTAAAATACTCAAATATGTCACTTTTCCTTCTAATGAAATAGACCCAGGTATATCTAGATCTATCATCAATAAAAATAACAAAGTATGAAGCACCACCAAGAGACCTAGTTTGCATAGGTCCACATACATCAGTGTGAATTAATTCAAGTATATCATACTTTCGTTTCTCAGTATGAACCGGAAACTCTTCTCTATGCTGCTTACCAAGCACACAAGCTTTACATGGTAAATGTTCACACTTCATAACAGGAAGACCCTCAACCATAGATTTCCTTTGTAACAACGATAAATCATTGTAATTTAGGTGCCCATACCTGTGATGCCATAATGCTGCTGTCGATGTCTCTTGAGATGTCAATGCAACATGGCGCTTGACTGTCACATCCAATCTGTACAATCCTCCAACCCTGGTACCTGTAGAAACAACCTTGTAGTGGTCCTGAACATCTTTCACTATACACCCCAATTTACCAAATTCTACTTTTAAATGATTATCAGTGATAGTGGAAACAGATAGCAAATTCTTTTTGAGAGCAGGTACATACATCACATTATGAATCTGTCGCATTTGTCCATTAGGTAAGTACACATTTATTATGCCATAGCCTTGAACTTTAAGTGACCTATCATCTCCTAGGTAAATGTGTGTACCATCAGATTTCTCATAATATTTATCATACCATTCTTTATTACAAGTCATGTGTGCCGAGGCACCAGAATCTATAAACCAAGCATTCTCATCATCAGTTTCAGCAGACAATGCAGCATCAGAAAGAAATAACTTAAGATTTTTAAATCCATCATTCACTGAGGTGTCTCTGTTTATGTAATTTCCATTATGCCTGCTATGTCTTTGATTTGATTCATTATTCTTTCTTCTATAGCAATCTTTAGCCAGATGTCCAGGTTTTCCACAATAATGACATGCAATGTTCCTTTTAACATAAGAATCAGGAGGTGCCATACCTTTCTGCTTTGCTTGAAAACGGCCTCTGTTTCTGTCCCATGGTCTCCCTCGGAATGGTCTTTGGCCTCTTGCAGTCAAAGCCAAATCAGAACCATTTGACTCCAGTTCAAAAGTTTTCATGCGCTCTTCTTCTTGAAGAAGAATTCCAGCCAATTCTTCAAATGTAGGAGGTGTCGGTCTAGCTGAGAGAGCTGAAATAAAGACTTTATAGTCTGGGACTAACCCCTTTAAAGCAACAGTTACCAAGTCTGTACTAGAAACCTTTTCACCAATATCACCAAGCTTATCACTGAAATCTTTAATTCGGGAAAGAAAGTTACTAATGCTTTCATTGGCATCCATTTTAATAGATAGCAGCTTTGTTTTTAAAAATAAAATACGGTTTGCATTAGTAGTCTCAAACAAACCTTTGAGAGTGTCCCATGTCGCCTTTGAAGTGTCACAGTCCCGAATGTGAGGAATAATATTGTCCTTCACTGACATGCGTAGCAGCACCCTTGCTTTCATTTCACGCTTCTCCCAATCTTGAGTATTAGTAGGAGGTTGAGGCTTGGTCTCGTCACCTTTGACAATCGGCCAGAGATTGTATGCCTCCAGTACTGTTATGATCTTAAATTTCCAATTGACATAATTTTCTCCATCAAGTCTTGAAGACTCATTTAAATATGAATCTGCAAGGGGATTAGCCATCTCTCCACCAATGACCAAATTCAAACAAAAAATCGCAAGCTTCTTAAAGTTGGAAAACTGGTTAATAAATAAAACTCTGCAAATTACAAGAATACTGCAGGCCTCACTACCTGAGAAATGCTACTGCAGGCCTCACTGCCTGAGAAATGCTTCAACAGAAAGGAATTATAACAAACCAAAGAAAACCGGGCCGACTAAAAAAAAATATGACCACGGCACAACAGTTTCTGCAAAGAATTAACCACGGCACAACAGTTTCTGCAAAGAATTACCTCCACGTTGCGCTCACACTCTCTGCACAACGGACTCTCCACACACCTCAGCGCTCACACTAGACTTGGTCGTCTTCCGTTCACGTCAGGTTCACCGCGTACTAACATAACACGGGTACCAATATCGACGTCCTCCACCAGGTTCCAACACCACAGCGCCAAACTGCACAACGCCTCCGGAACTGCACTCTCGAGGACAGTACTCTCCACCGACTGTACTCTCCACTGCAACAGCTGCTCGCGGTACACAACGCTCCTCCAACTCATATCCAGCCTCACGCAGACACTAATTGGCCTTCTCCTCCCATCTCCCCTTAGCTCTGATACCAACTTAAAACTTATAATAAAAAACACAGGCAGAAACACCAGCAAACTCACACAACTTCATTTATATAGGAAATAACACAAACTAATTCCTAACCACTCATAACTAATTCTATTCAACCACCTACAACTAATTCAGTTCAACCACTCATAACTAACTATTTCTGCATTATTCTCACATTCTGGGAGCTCCAACTTCAATATGATGAAAGATGAACTTCTTTTCCTTGAGGAAAACCTATTCTGAGATACATTACCTACTCGCTTGGCCCTAGCTTGCAACTAATGATAACAATTCTTTATTAGTGCAGCACATACCATTTTCCAAGAAGACTTCGAGTTAAATTCTCCTCTTCACGATTCCTTCCACTGCATTTAAGTTTTTCACTGGATGTAATCATATCTTAACAACGATCCGGTCTTCTCTGAACACAGGTTACGGTTTGGTAATACTACCGAGGGTGAAGTGGAGTTCTCTTTTGATTTTAAGATTCTCTTAAGTCAATAAGTGGAGTTCTCTTTTGATTTTAAGATTCTCTTAAGTCAATAAGTTTTCACCCATCACTCCCTTCCTTTTAGGTCCAGCTATAATGTTGCCCTTGTTGTACAAGGAATCCAAGCCCTTAAGCTTGTTAGGTTTTCTTGATTGATCGAACCCAAGAAATTGTACACATTTAGAACTGAATTGTTTTGCAATTAAATTTCTGGAAATGAAAGGAATTAGGATTTGCCTGCAATATTTTCCTAACTCCCTTGCACAAAGGGTTATATTTGGAATTGTATTGAAAATTATAAATGTGAAAACAAAATTTCCTTGCTCTTAAATATTAAATATTAGGTTGATTATCATTAGCAAGCTTTGATTCTATGTTTCGATTTCTCAATTTACAACCCTATAATGCGCATATAACCAACCAGAGCTCAGTTACTGTTTATAGAAGCTACGGGTTGCTTTTGACTACCGAGCTGATTAAATTAAATTTGTTTTATTTTATAAGTAATTGTTCTAATGTGAAATTTCCTGATTGTTGTTGGACTCTTTGTTCTATAAAATTTAACTCAGTCATTGTATGACGTTATTTGTTTGCTAGTATTCTGAATTGGAGGCTATTCACTTAGGGTAATTAAACCTCAAATCGTGGCTATTTTATTTGTGTGTGGGTCACATGTGAAGGGAATAAAGGAGGTACAATAAATCCTATCATTGCCATTGTTGGATATCCACCCTCCATGATAAGGTGCATATGATTCCCCTCTTGTTTACTTTTGTTTTGCATATTTGTATCATAAATTTTCTAGGTTAAGTAGGCACTACACACATTGTTTGCCATAGGTTTTGGGCAGGTCTATGGGTTAAAAGTACTCCGTCACTACTAAGGAAATTTCATCAAATAGAGAAAGTGGCTCCATTGGGGAGTCCTATTGGATCTTTTTGTAGTCTTTTTTTCTCATTTAATTGGATTTGTTTAATTTTCTCACCTCTGAGTATTCATTAGCCGTCTTAGATAATCTTTCCTAAAAAAAAGTGCTCAAAAAAACTTTAGAACATGATCTAAAGCCCTTCAACTCTCCTTTGTTGCCTTGACACAATGTTTTTGGCATTTTCAATGCTTTAGATATCCTGTGATAGAGCATTACAACTCTTTGTTTTCTCACAAACAAAGTATTGAAGCACTCAAAAGTTAGATTTGAAGAGGTTTTCTTTATTTTTTCTTAGGTTTTGTTGCACCAATATGAGCCCAGGGTTATGCCACTTTTATATTTAGTTTTCTTAGTCCTTTTTATCTATCAAAACACTCTTATATCCACTTCAAATAGGTGGGTTTATAGTCTTTTGTAAGGGTTTTGAATCCTCTTGGGTTTGATTCATAGTAATGACATTAGAGTCTTGGTATTTCTCTTTCATCATTATCTTATAGCCCTCTTTCTTTCTTTTTTACATGTTAGTATGTTCTAATCTATGAATAATTTCTTTGATGCATTCTTGATTGTAAGAAGGGTCTTAGGTTTTGAACATGTTTATTTTGTTTATTTTTGGATTTCCACTATTTGTTTGAGATTTTTTATTATAATTTGATAGTGCGCGTCACAATGATAAAGGAGAGAGTTGTTAGGACTATTCATCCTACATTGGAAAGGATATAATTCCTTTATAGATAATGCTCATAAAAAAAAAAATCATTTTCATATTTTGCATCTCTCACCTTTGAAGTAAGTCAAAACACCATTGAGTTTCATGCCATATACCCCTGACTTAAAGAACAACCAATAAAATTAAAGCTTAATAAAATTGATTAGACATTTTTTCATTTCTCTAGTAGCACACCAACATTAGCTTAGGACTTTAGGGCCTTGGAATACATTGGTGAGGAAACTCTCCAAGGCCATCAAAATAAACACTATATTCCTATGTTAGAGAGTGTAATTCCAATCATAATCAGATGTTGCCTGGGAATACCTTCAAATAAAAGAGTTGAACAATAGGTCATACTAAGATTGGTGGAGTCATCTACCCCACTTCATTTGGTCGTAGTGTGTGCCTATGATTTCCCCCCATGTTCAATTTGTTGTGGTAGATAACCATAGTGGCCATATTCTTAGGGACCTTACATAGGTGCCAATGAGTGGGACATGCTTATTATACTTGGGAAAAACATTGGTTAGTACCCACTCGTATCCCCCACCTAGTTCTTGCATATAATAAAGGGTACTTGCAGCAGGTGCGGAGATGTTAAGCATGAGGCCAGTGTAACTTCCCCAACCATATCTTCACAATTGACTTGCACCCTAATCAACCAAGCTCCAACTGCAGGAATATCCCTTTGATATATTGGTTTGCATGCTTGCTCCTTAGATTTGATAGGTGTATGTTGTTTGGTCAAGTCTAGTTGGCCTTAGGTGTCATTTATTTCATAATTTTTACGTACATCCTTTGCTACTATAGTGGTTAGGATTAGTCTACATAATTCTTGTCATATCGATAGCCTTTCTCTTGATGAGGAGGGTCCACTTCCCCATAGATGTAGTCTCACCCCTACCACTACCATAGGCTTACCTACTTTAGGGGCGACTTTGGATGATTCTCATGGAGCCAAACTTGTAGTTCATGAAATGGATGCTGAAATTACTCCACCTCATTCTCATTCCCTCGTGACTCACACTTTTTCATCCATCTTCCTAGGTGGGGTGTAGGCTTGAATAGATCTCTCCATTGAAATGGTCCTTATCAAGATTCAATTGTGGCTAGTGTGACCTGAATAACTAGGCTTAGTTTATCCTCACCTAGTGTCACTAGAGTCCCCCCCACCCCCCATGAAAACTTCCATACCTTCTACCACTACCATAGGACTTGTCCACACCACATCCATTTAAACTATCTTGTCCTTCTAGAAAAATATCTTAAGATCCCATATCCCTCCATTTGGTACATCCAACATGGGTGCCTTTACATCACCAATTGTGGACACTTCATTCACTTTCATTGAAGGCTCTAGTTCCACTACAAGTAGCATGCCCACATCAATTGTAAAAGGTTAAAATCCCACATCCACATCAGGGTCAGTAGGACCATATGTTTGTCCTCACATATATGTAGATAGCTCATTCACGCCTAGTGCCAGATTTTCTTTTGGTTGGAAGAATCATACTAGGTCCATGTTGTTCAATAACACAGTTAGGGGCACACATTCTTCCGGTGGGTACACATTTACTTGGGGTATTCAATTGTTAGGGGGGATGACCTTTTAGTGGAATATTCTATTTCCCTAAAATGTTCAAGAGGTTGGGATCACTTTCCTTAGTAATGGGTTTTATCCTTGGGGTACTAGCTATTTTGGTCAACCTTTTGGTCTAGGAGGCTTCCCTCTTGGTGCACCCTTTGGTCTTGGAGGTCCAAATTTCTAGTGTTACAAATTCTCAAAATTACAAATTACATAAGTATTTTGATTGTTATCTGATATTTAAGTTTATCGACCATTTAATTTATATGGCTATGCTAGTTTAACTTATCTTTGGAAACAACATGATAAATCTTTCCTCCTAATTAGAACAAAAGTGATCGAAAGTGATGAATATTTTAGTGACAATTACGTGTTTCATCCATTTGAGTGGCAAACTTAGTTAAATTGGACACATAAATATTTTTATTGCTATATGAGTTTATCAACCAGTTAATTTATATGGCTATGCTAATTTAACTTATCGTGATGAATTTTTATTGACAAATACAATTTTCAAGTATTTTATTATTATTATAGTTGTGAACTTAACTCAATTTTAAACTTTGGAAATATTTTAAAATCTCATAATTAAAATAGGGATCAAATTATTGATCTTTCTCTTGTATATCAAATTTTACAATTTTCTAAAAATTTCCAATCAAATGAAAATAATTGTATTATCAATATAAAAAAAATTAAATTGATTATTTAATTACATGAAATAAATTATAATATAACTTTGTTCTTGATTAAAATTTTTGACAAAAACCTTTTACTCAAAATTGAGCAAAACTTTATGGCATCAATCATGTTTAATATTGATCTATTTCAGGGTTAGGGTTTCCAACAGTCATTCTACAAACCCTGCTCACATCATAAAATCACAGATCTTCAGACAAGAAACACCCTAGATTTGGACACTATCACTGCTACCCAATTCGATTAAGTATTGTAGTTATTCCCTATTGAAGGGTTCTTACACTTGTTTGTTTCCATTTCCTATTTGGAAATAGTTGTGCTACATAAGGTTGAAGCAAACTGCATTGCTAATATCTAATGTTCTTTTCCATGTTTTGAGACATAAAAGAACCAAATCCCTAGAAATTCAAATCATTATTGTTATGTGCATATTTTACTTATTGCATTACTTGAATGCAGATATTAACTCTAGATGGAAATTTTTTATTTAGCATGAGAAACAATTGGGATGTCAAAGTGGAATTCTTGACAATTGTTGCATAATTTTGTTACAAACCTCTCTCAATTCTTTAGCTTCCATGCTTTCCATCTCCCACAACCACTTCTATGGTTTGAATATATTGTAAATCGATTCTTGGAAGGATGTGATGGATTTCCCTTATCAGTAAAAGTTTTGGGGGTGCTTATTGGTGGAGAAGATGAATCTTTTTTGTTAGATCAACTGAGTTTACTTGACAATCATCTACCTTCATAGACATAAAAGACGCTTAGAATAAACTATGACTCTTTGAGTTCACAAGAACAACAAATATTCATAGATATTTCTTTCTTTTTCCTAGGGTAAGACAAGGATGCAACAATAATAATATGGAGCTTTACTCGGATTCGAAAGTTGGAGAACAGGTCTCTCTTCGAGGTGAAAAGAGAAAATGAAAATAAGATAAAGATGCACGATCATCTTAAATGTCTGGGAAGAAGTATTTGTAGAATCTCTAGATACTTGAGTTGTAACTAAGGGGTGGGATACAGAGGTAGAGACCCTTTATATCTGAAATGAAGAAATATAGATTCAACTACAAATTTATCAAGCCAACATTTCCACTCAACTGTAGATTCAAATGCATATACATTCTTAGAATTTTTTTGTTTTGAAGGAAGCCAATTCCAACTATATGAAGGGTATTGAAATTGTGGAGCTAACCACTCAATATGATTTAATTTTCCACTATTTAATGTGATTTAAGCTTTTGGATTTATATGTTAGAGAGAAAACACTGTTGTAGGATAGAAATATCTTGAACATTTGTCTTTTGCCTCATAATATGTCATGAAATGAAGCTTCAATTGAGGATCTTGCATGTTCAATTTCAATGACATGAATGTATTTTCCGGAAACATAAGTGTGTTACCTTATCATTTTCAAGGTTTCTTTCCAAAATTGTTAAGTTTTGGAAAGAAAAATTCATTTATATTTAAAAAAGACATTGTTGTTAGCTTAAAAACATATTGGAATTTGTTCTCCTTTTTCCATAAAGAACAGAGATTTAGGGTAATTAAAATAACTATTTGAGAACTTTCAATGTTGAAAGCACCTAAAAAGAACAATTAAAATAATTTATTTATTTTTTAATATATTTTTTCATATCGTCTCTAGAGAGAAATAATTAGAATTAAGGAGATATAGTCTCTATAGAGACAATATGTTTTTAACCTTAGCGATTGTCTCTAGAGAGACAAAAATGAAATTGTCTCTAGAGAGACAAATGAAATTGTCTTTTAAGAGAAAATAATTCTTATGTTTTATATTTTTTTTTATAGAGAAAATGATAATATGTGTGTTCTATATTGTCTTTATTTAGACAATTTTTTAAGACAATAATTTGAGACACTCACTTAAAGACAATATTTAAGACAATACACAAGTTCATTTTTGTCTCATGTTAAGACAATTGACTAAAAAATTATCCTCAATATTATCTTAAAGCCCCCGTACATGTAAACTTAGTCACTCTTTACAGGAGTCGAGATCAGTTGACTTGGTTTGGTTTTCACTAGGTCAAGTTTACCAAGTAACACGTTGCTTAAAATGAAAAATGTGCAATTTCTTTAATTCTTTCGATGCTCAACAATGAATTTATATATATGTATATATATATATATATATATATATATATATATATATATATATATATATATATATATATATATATCTATATATATATATATATATATATATATATATATATATATATATATATATATATATAGATATCTATATATATATATATATATATATAGATATATATATATATATATATATATATTACTCAAAATGAAATGGATGTGTAATTCTTTCCAATAATACATTAACGATGCCTTTACCATTTACCAATTAGTGGATAAATTTTGTTGTGCCACATTTGCAAGAGATGGTGACAAGTTCAGTGGTGCGTACTTCCTTTGATCGATTGCTCTTTTGATCCGCGGCTCTCTAGAAGATCATGGGAAACATTCTTTAGCATATGGAAGCCTACCTTTATCACTGAAATTGCTAGAGATAATTTTATTGCATCCTTATTTGGTTGTGGATTCTCTTCATTGAATCAACTTATCCACATCAATTAAGAGAGGATCTCAAACATTACAACTATGTGTGCTCCCGTGAAACATTTCTACCTAAATATACATCTTATAACTTATTAGGGAAATGCCTTCTTTGGACCAAAACCCATAGGGTGTTCACTCATTAAACATTGGCTCCTTCATTAAGCATCAGCACTCTTTACTCTATCTTTGTTATTTTAAACCATCTTCGTTCTTTCCATCAATACGACCACTCTCTCAGCTCTGTTACCTTTCTAGATTCTATGCCACACCAAATTTGAATTATTAACATGCAACAATAAGGGAAAAACATAATCCTTTTTTACAAAGACCATGGGAAAAACCATATATTTCCATAAACCTGGAGCCCAAAACCATAGGTAACTTGACCGAGTCAAATTTATTAGAACAACCCTAACACCTCAAAGAAGAGCTTTGTGTTGTTGAGAGCTTACTATGGTGTAGTGATGAATTCTTGATCAATCTTATTGGATCTGATAAGAGCTTGCTTAGGCATACATGCAATGCAAGTGGCACATGGAGTTATCAAGTTGTGGAATGGAACACTTGGAGAGGTAGCATGGTGACATATGTGCTAGTATCATGGCTTGAGGGGGGGAATGTGAAAACATAGATGAGATGGTTGTTAAACCATGTATGAGATAAGGTATCCTAGATAATTGGAAGATACAACAAATAGTTACCCATGTACTCTGCTATATGGAATTTTTTTATATGGATTTCAACAAAATATTTAATGGGACCAAGTCAATCTCTCATAGTCAAGTTTGAGGGGGGTATTATTAGGGTTGTTCTAGTAAAGTTGGCTCAATCAATTTACCTATGGTTTTGGGCTCCATGTTTATGGCCATCTATTGTTTTTCCCATGGTATTCATATCCAATGAATCCTATTTAAAAGATGGTAAATCAATGGTAAATTGTTTAGGTGGCCACTAGAACAAAGAACGGTGTCTTTAGACACAACCATCTCTCTGGGTGATTTGTGATACTAACATGAGGCATTCCAGGAAAGCTCGATCCACCCCCCCAACTAGACATGCAACTCAAAAATATTTGTGTTTAGAACAAATATACTAAATAGATATTTCTACAAATTTTAGTAATATTTTGAAATGGAAAGTAAACAATTAGTTTCAACAATTTCTAGAATATTTCTAAATTTTATAATTAAATTAAATTCAATATATACTAATTAATATAAGATATGAAAATTCACACATAAGAGGTTTGCTTCTACTTACATACACTGCTAAAACAACTTCTTTGGTTGCAAAGATGGTTTTTAACTCCTATTTTTCTTTGTCTATCGTTGTATTATTCTAACAAAATCACTGTGGTAAGCCTTGTCAGTTTGATTCAGAATAGAATATTGTGGAGAAATTGTATCATAGGGCAGTTTATCACCGTATATAATTTTAAAGATAGTTAATACTATATACTAGCACAACCACATTTAATTAATTAAATGTGGTTGATATACGCCGATAGATATATATCATATTATAAATGAATATGAATATCAACCACATTAAATATTAAAACTCAATATTAATATTATTAAAAATTATAATAAAAATCAATATTTATATTATTAAAAATAATAATGATCTCAATAGTAAATATTAATATTATTAAAGTAATTGTTATAAAAAATATCATTAATAGCAATTATTTTAATAAATATAAACAAAAATATCCATATTTAAAAAAAAAAAAATTTTTAAATTATTACTTTAAATAATTATTAATAATAATTATTTAATAATAATAATAATTTCATATTGGAGGCTTTAGTGATTCATGATTTAAGAAAAATCTTCAAGAAAAATCACGTTGAGAATTTAGTGTCTTTGCGTTTCGAACCTCTACTGAGGTTCATCATGAAGACAAAGATGATGATGAAATATTTGTCCTAGTGATTAACCTCAGTAGAAGTTCGAAACATGTTGACCGTAAGTTGTCAATGTGAATTTTTTAGAAGAAAAATAATAAAAAATTATTATTCAATAAAAATAATGATTTAATAATAATAATAATAATAATACTAATAATAATAATAATAAAATTATTAGTATTCGAATTTAGGCTTTTGTGATCCATATTTTGAATAAAAACATTTTCGGAAGAAATCACATCAGAAGAATTAAGTCGACGCGTTTTGAACCAACCTATGTGGTTCATCATCATGACAAGATGAAGAATGAGATCATAGCCATAGGTTAAATAGGGAGATGGGCCTTCTAACAGCTAAAAGGAAACAGCTATGTTTGAATTGACGAGGAAAACCTAGAAAAATGACAAGGGATTTTTAGTTAGTTAGATTGGAAAAAAACAATTATTACTATTTTCATTTTTATTTTATTATTATTATTATTGATTTTAATATAAGTAAACTACAAGTCAAATAATAGATATTATTTTAATGGAATTTAAATTAATAGTCAAAGGGTAGAATAATAATTGCTAATAAGTATATTATCAATTAGATAGATTTTAACTCATCTAAAAACTAATATAGTGGTAAAATAACTATTTTTTTATTATTTATTTATTTAATAAATAAACCTTCTTTAATATTTATATTAATAGGTATATTAACAAAAAAACACTAACATAGTGGTAAAATAAACAATTTTTTTTTAACATTCTTTAATAAATAATTATATGTATTAAAACCTTGAAAACGATGAATTTAAATAGATTTAAATAAAACAAAATATATATATATATATATATATATATATATATATATATATATATATATATATATATATATATATATATATACGAGAGAAATACCTTAAACTAAGGAGAAGGAGACCCAAAAAAGTAGAAATGGGAACGAAAAGAGTGAAATAGAAAAGGAATCAGACAAGATAGGGAAAGAATCTAGGAGGAAAGGGCAAGAACCCAACAACTAATAATCTTCCATCTGTCATCCCTATTAAGATTACTAGGCCTCTTCTCAATTTCTATGGCTTCCCTAAATTTACGGTGATGGAAATGAGAAACCTTCGCAATGACCTCAGCCTCCTCAATACAAATATGATGTTTAGTCTTCTCTGTGTGCTTCTTCCGAAAATGATTTTATTATTATTATTATTATTAATTCTTTAATAATAATAATTATTAGTAATTATCATTAACAAACCCAATGGACCAATAATATAAATTCAAGGTATATAAACCCTAAAACAATCATGGTAGACGATAGTTGACCATGGTTTATTTTCATATTGAGATAATCCTTGTCATAATGCGATGTTGGACCATGGTTGAGCATGGTTGACCATGACTCATTTACATATCAAGAGAATCTTTGTCACAATGCGATGTTGAACAATGGTTGACCATGGTTGATTTTCATATTGGGACAATCTTTGTCACAATGTGACATTGGAAAATGGCTGACCATAATTGACCATGGGAATAATAAACCAGAATGGATTATAAACCCATGTGAATAATATAAACCCAAGGTATATAAACACTAAGATAAATATTATCAATCCTGAAATAAATGTCGTTGGACCATGGTTAACCATAATTGACCATTGTTAACCATGTTTGACTAATGTTGACCATGATTGACGATGGTTGACGATGGTTGACAATGGTTGAGCATGGTTGACTTTCATATTGAGACAATGTTTGTATTAATGTGACATTGGAGCATGCTTGACCATGATTATAAACCACATGGATTTATATTAAATTATAGGATTATTAATATAAACCCTGTTAATAATATTATATCCTAGGAATATGAACCCTTAGATTAATAAAGTGAAGGGATTGATATTATAAACCGAAGGGAATGATAAACCTGAGCGGTTAACGCTAAAACTCCAAGGGATTATAAACCCAAGGAAATAATATTAAACCTAAAGGATTAATATTATAAACCCAAGGTATATATCTAAGATAAATATTATAAACTCTAAAATAAACATGGTTGACCACGATTCATTTTCATATCGAGACAATCTTTGCCACAATGCGACGTTGGACCATGGTTGATTTTCATATTTAGACAATATTTTTCACAATGTGATGTTGGACCATGGTTGACCATAATTGATATTATAAACCGAAGGGAATGATAAACCTGAGCGGTTAACGCTAAAACTCCAAGGGATTATAAACCCAAGGAAATAATATTAAACCTAAAGGATTAATATTATAAACCCAAGGTATATATCTAAGATAAATATTATAAACTCTAAAATAAACATGGTTGACCACGATTCATTTTCATATCGAGACAATCTTTGCCACAATGCGACGTTGGACCATGGTTGATTTTCATATTTAGACAATATTTTTCACAATGTGATGTTGGACCATGGTTGACCATAATTGATATTATAAACCCAAGGGATCATTACTAAAAACCTAAGGGATTTGAAACCCAAAGGAATAATATTAAACCAAAGGGAATAATATAAATACAAGGTATATAAACACTAAGATAAATATTATAAACCCTAAAATAAACATGGTTGACCATGTTTACCATGGTTGATTTTCATATTGAGATAATATCTGTCATAATGGGACATCAGACCATGGTTGACCATGATTGAGATTCATATCAAGACAATCTTTGTCACAATGAGAGAGACGTTGGACCATGGTCAACCATGGTTGACTTTCATATAGAGATAATATTTGTCACAATGTGACATTAGACATTGGTTGACCATGGTTATCACAATGTGACATTGGACCATGAGATAATCTTTGTCACAATGTGACCATGGTTATTGACTATGGTTGACCATGATTGATTTTCGTATTGAGACAATCTTTGTCACAATGTGACCATGGAATATGAACCCTTAAATTAATAAACACAAGGGATTGGTATTATAAACCCAAGGGATTAATACTAAAACTCCATGGGATTATAAACCCAATGGAATAATATTGAACCCAAGGGATTAATATTATAAACCCAAGGTATATATCTAAGATAAATGCCCTAAAACCTAAAATAAACATGGTTAACCATGATTCATTTTCATATTTAGAAAATCTTTGTCACAATGTCACGTTGGACCATGGTCGACAATAATTGATATTATAAACCCAAGGGATCATTACTAAAAATCCAAAGGAATAATATTAAACCAAAGGGAATAATATAAATCCAAAGGAATAATAAACCTAATGGATTTATATGAGAAACCTAAGGGATTATAAACCTAAGGAGATATATTAAACCCAAGGGATCGATAATATAAACTCAAGGTATATAAACAATAAGGTAAATATTATAAACCCTAAATCAATGGTGGTAGATGATGGTTGATTTCATATTGATACAATCTATGTCACAATGCGATGTTGGACCATGGTTGACCATGTTTGATTTCCATATGGAGACAATCTTTGTAACAATGCAACGTTGGACCATGGTTGATTTTCATATTAAGAAAATCTTTGTCACAATGTGAAGTTGGACCATGGTTGGCCATGAATATAAGCCCAATGGATTTATATTAAGGCCGAACATTAATATTTTTTCTTCGTAAATACTAATTCTATTAAAAAAAAAGGTGAAAAAATATATACAATGAGGTTAAGACCTCAGAGGAGGCCGAGGCCATTCCTCAACCAGAAACTCAGAGACATTACGGTTCAGGCCTTCAACCAGATTTACAGTATAGACTTCAAAATTTTGACTTTGGACTCTAACATACTGAAAAATTTTACCAGGACTACAATCGTCATGCCCTTCACTTACCAGAAAAACAAAGGAGCAACTAGCATATCCATATTTATGACAAAAAGTAGAACCTATATTGGCTGTTGCCACTACCTGTAGCATGAGAATGAACCAGACACAAACATCTAACTTCAGAATCAAAGACACAAAACCAAAATTACATAGCTTATAGGCTAGAAGGCCACCCGACAGAGAGGAGACATGATTAATCTGCATGTTTTGGTGAAGCTGGCGTGTCCTCATTCACCTGGCTGGTAGAAGCTGCCCAGGTCACGAAACCGTCTTCATCCAGTGTCGATGCACCTCCATCAGGAGTAGTAACCAGATGTAAAATACCAACTGCCCTTTGAGATGGCTCGCAGACTAAAGCATCATTCTGAGTCGGAATAACTGGCTGCTGAGGCGCTTCCAAAACAAGGGCATCCTCTTGCATGTGATCCACATGGAACACTATTCCTGTCAAGTCCCCTAGCAGAACACTATCATCCTGAGAGTGTGAGGAGATAGAAAGAGTCGAACTGAGTTGGTTACTCTCCTCCTCCGAGACAAATATGGTGAAATTTACTGTCACCACAGGCTTGTTGAACCGACTTTGAAACGTAAACCTGGAGGTCTGGTATGAATTTTTCGGGGTAAGCCTATCTTGATCCAGAGGCGGAGAAGAAGGAGGAGATGAGGCGATGGGAGCAACATTCTGAGGAGCAGGGCGAGAAGGGCGACCTCTGTTCCCTGAATGGATTCCTCGACGTGGTATTCCTCAGCTGCGAGGCATAATCAAAGAGGCAAATGTGCTGGGAGATCGATTGAGGCAAAGCAGACCAGAAACAATAAGAGCGCTGAAAGATTCAGGGCTTTTCCAGAGCCAAGCTAACAGCCAGACACGAAAGACTAGACAGGGGAGCTAAAGCGGCTTTGCTTCATAATAAAAAGAGTCGTTAACTGCGACAGGGGCGTTGAGCAGATCCATGCCAATAAGCCAACTTGTTTGCAGTGCAGCCATGCTCGCATTAATGCCAGACCAAATTCGAGACTGCTCGAAATTTACTTCATCTGCCCTAAACTTAATACGCCATCCTACGACGCGTACCCTACATACCATCCGCGTGCCATCCGTCAGGCCAGATGTCTAAATAGCGGAGTTTGTCATTGATTGCTGTTAGTGTCACCCGCATCCGGGTGAACATTAATATTATAAACCCTATGAAAAATATTATACCCTAGGAATATGAACACTTAGATTAATAAACCCAACGGATTGATATTATAAACAGAGGGGAATAATAAACACTAGGGATTAATATTAAAAACCACAGGGAATAATATTAAACCCAAGGGATAAATAGTATAAATCCAAGGTATATAAACCCTAAAATAAATATGGTTGACCATGTTTTACTATGGTTGATTTTCATATTGAGACAATCTTTTCCACAATGCAACATATGAATTATTATTATATATTAATATATATTAAACCCTAAAATAAGAATTTTCGGCCATGGTTGACCATGATTAATTTTCATATTGAGATAATCCTTGTCACAATGTGATGTTGAACCATGGTTGACCATGATCGTTGACCATGATTGGTTTTTATATCAAGAGAATCCTTGTCACAATGCGACATTGGACCATGGTTGATTTTCATATTGAGACTATATTTGTCACAATGTGACATTGGAAAATGGTTGACCATAATTTACAATGGGAATAATAAACCCAAAGGGATTATAAACCCAAGGGAATAATATTAACCTAAGGGAATAATATAAACCTAAGGTATATAAACTCTAAAATAAATGGCTTAAGACCATGGTTGACCATAATTTACCATGGTCGATCATGTTTGCAATTGTTGACGATGATTGACCATGGTTGATGATGTTTGACAATGGTTGAGCATAGTTGATTTTCATATTGAGACAATATTTGTGACAATGTGATGTTGGACCATGGCTACCCATGATTATAAACCCAAGTGATTTATATTAAACCATAATATTAATATTATAAACCCTATGTATAATATTATACCCTAGGAATATGAACCATTACATTAATAAACCAAAGAGATTGATATGATAAACCCAAGGGATTAATACTAGAACCCCAAGGGATTATAAATTCAAGTTATTAATATTAAACCCAAGCGATTAATATTATAAAGTTGAGGTATATAAACCCTAAAATAAACATGGTTGATCATGGTTGAGACAATCTATGTTACAATGTGACATTGGAACATGGTTGACCATGATTATAAGCACAAGTGATTTATATTAAACCCTAGGATTAATATTATAAACCCTATCAATAATATTAAACTGTAGGAATATGAACCCTTACGTTAATAAACCGAAGGGATCGATATTATAAACCCAAGTGAATAATAAACCCATGGGATTAATACTAAAACAACAAGGGATTATAAACCCAAGGGAATAATATTAAACCCAAGGGATTAATATTATAAACCCAAGGTATATAAACCCTAATATAAATATTATAAACCCTAAAATAAACATGGTCAACCATGGTTGATTTTCATATTGAGATAATCCTTGTCACAATGCGACATTGGACCATGGTTGACCATGATTGATTTTCATATCAAGAGAATCTTTGTCACAATGCGACGTTGGACCATGATTCATTTTCATATTGAGACAATCTTTGTCAAAATGCAACATTGGACAATGCATGACCATAATTGTCCATGAGAATAATAAAGCCAAAGGGATTATAAACCCAAGGTATATAAACCCTAAGAGAAATATTTTCAACCCTAAAATAAATGGTGTTGGACCATGGTTGAGCATAATTAACCATGGTCGACCATGTTTGACTAATGTTGACTTTCATATTGAGACAATGTTTGACATAATGTCAGATTGGAGCATGGTTGGCCATAATTATGAACAAAATGGATTTATATTAAATTGTAGGATTAATAATATAAACCCTGTGAACAATATTATATCCTTAAAATATGAACCCTTAGATTAATAAAGTGAATGGATTGATATTATAAACCGAAGGAAATAATAAACCCAAGGGATTAATGCTAAAACTCCAAGGGATTATAAACCCAAGGGAATAATATTAAACCTAAGGGATTAATATTATAAACCCTAAAATAAACATGGTTTACCATGATTCCTTTTCATATCAAGATAATCTTTATCACAATGCGACGTTGGACCATGGTTGACCATAATTGATATTATAAACCCAATGGATCATTGCTAAAAACCCAAGGGATTATAAACCCAAAGGAATAATATTAAACCAAAGGGATTAATATAAATCCAAGGTATATAAACCCTAAGATAAATATTATAAACCCTAAAATAAACATGGTTGACCATGTTTATCAAGGTTGATTTTCGTATTGAGACAATCTTTGTCACAATGGGACGTTGGAACATGGTTGACCATGATTGATGTTCATATCAAGAAAACCTTTTCCACAATGAGAGAGGTGTTGGACCATGGTTGAACATGGTTGATTTTCATATAAATACAATATTTTTTACAATGTGACGTTGGACCATGGTTATCACAATGTGACATTTGACCATGAGACAATCTTTGTCACAATGTGACCATGGTTATTGACAATGGTTGACCATGATTGACCATGATTTATTTTTGTATTGAGACAATCTTTGTCACATTCTGACCATGGAACATGAACTCTTAAATTAATAAACCCAAGGGGTTAATACTAAAACTCCAAGGGATTATAAACCCAACGGAATAATATTAAACCCAAGGGATTAATGTTAAAACTCCAAGGGATGATAAACCCAACAGAATAATATTAAACCCAAGGGATTAATATTATAAACTAGAGGTATATATTTAAGATAAATATTATAAACCCTAAAATTAACATGTTGGCCATGATTCATTTTCATATCGAGACAATCTTTGTCACAATTGACGTTGAAACATGGTTGATTTTCATATTTAGACAATCATTTTCACAATACAACGTTGGACCATGGTTGACAATAATTGATATTATAAACCCAATGTATCATTACTAAAATCCCAAGGGATTATAAACGCACAAGAATAATATCAAACCAAAGGTAATAATATAAATACAAGGTATATAAACTCTAAGATAAATGTTATAAATCCTAAAATAAACATGGTTGACCATGGTTTATTTTCATATTGAGAACATCTTTGTCACAATGGTATGTTGGACCATGGTTGACCATGATTGAGGTTCATATCAAGACAATATTTGTCACAATGAGACCTTAGACCATGGTCGACCAGGTTTGACCATGGTTGATTTTCATATAGAGACAATCTTTGTCACAATGTGAAGTTGGGCCATGGTTAACCATGGTTATCACATTGTGCCATTGGACCATGATACAATCTTTTTCACAATATGACCATGGTTATTGACTATGGTTGACCATGATTGACCATGGTTGACAATGATTGATTTTCTTATTGAGACAATCTTTGTCGCAATGTGACCATGGAATATGAACACTTAAATTAATAAATCCAAGGGATTGATACTATAAACCGAAGGGATCAATACTAAAACTCCAAGTGATCATAAACCCAAGGGACTAATATTAAACCCAAGGGAGTAATATTTTAAGCCCAAGATATATAAACCCAACAATAAATATTATAAACCCTAAAATAACCATGGTTGACCATTATTGATTTTCATATTGAGACAATACATGTCACAATGCGATGTTGGACCGTGGTTGACCATGATTGAATTTCATATTGAGGCATTCTTTGTCACAATGCGACATTGGACCATGGTTGAGCATTGTTGACAATGATTAATATTATAAACCCAAGGGAATAATATTAAACCCAAGGGAATAATATAAATCCAAGGTGTATAAACCCTTGTCAACCATTGCCAACCATCGTCAACCATGGTCAGTCCTGGTCAACATTAGTCAAACATGGTCCACCATGGCCAATTATGGTCAACCATGGTCCAATGCCATTTATTTTAGCGTTTATAATTTTATCTTAGGGTTTACATACCTTGGGTTTATATTATTCCCTTGGGTTTATAATATTAATCATGGTCAACCATGATCAACCATGGTCCAGCATTGCATTGTGACAAATATTGTCTTTATATGAAATTCAATCATGGTCAACAATGGTCCAACATCGCATTGTGACAAGGATTGTCTCAATATGAAAATCATGTAACGTCCGATAGACTGCATTGGTCTTAGAGGACATTAATCATCATCATCATCGTCATCATCATCATCATCATTATTCCATTAGGTTTAACATTGTTCCCTTGGGGCTTATTATTCCCAAGGTCAATTATGGTCAACCATTATCCAACATTGCATTGTGACAAAGATTGTCTCAATATGAAAATCAACCGTGGTCAACCATGGTCCAACGTCACATTGTGATAAATATTGTCTCAACATGAAAATCAACCATGGTCAACCATGGTGTAGCGTCACATTGTGACAAAGATTCTATCGATATGAAAATCAATCATGGTCAACCATGGAGTAGCGTCACATTGTGACAAAGATTCTATCGATATGAAAATCAATCATGGTCAACCATCGTCCAATGTCACATTGCAACAAGGATTGTCTCAATATGAAAATCAACCATGATCAAACATATTTATTTTAAGGTTTATAATATTTATCTTAGAGTTTCTATACCTTGAGTTTATAATAAATATCCCAAGAGTTTAATATTATTCCATTGGGTTTATAATATCAACCCCTCATATTTATTAATATTAGAATTCATATTACAAAAACATAATATTATAATTTTATAATATTTATGAAAATAAATAAGAAAATAATAATTATAAAAAATATTATGATAATTATTATAGGACTACAATATTGATTTTTATAATTGTTGAAATAATTATTATAATTTTAATAATTAGCCTATTTTTAATTTTAAAGAAAAAATAATAATAATAAAAAATTCAAAATAAAAAACAATTTCAAAAATAACTATAATTTAATTATTATAAAAATAATTTAATTAAATGTTGTTTTATCTTAAAATAAATTTGAAGTTTAAAACTTCAAATTTATTTTAAGATATAACATTTTATTGTTGAATTTTTACTAATAATATAAATACATATTATTTCATAGATATAACATTTTATTGTTGAATCTTTACTTAAAAATATTAATAAATAGTATTTCAATATTATCTAAATTAAATTTCAAACATATAACATTTTATTGTTGATTTTTTACTAAGAATATTGATAAATATTATTTCAATATTATCTAAATTAAATTTGTGTTTTAGTTTTAGTTTAATTTTTAAATTTTAATTATTTTATTTAAAACAAATTTGAAATTTAATGTTATTTTAAGATATATCATTTTATTATTGATTTTTTATTAATACTATTAATAAATATTTAAGAAAATAATAATTATAATAAATTTATTATAATATAACTATAATAACAATTTTTTATAATTATTTTTGAAATAATTATCATAATTTTAATGGTATTAATAATCATAATTCTATATTTAGAGAAAAAACAATAATTTAATTGAAAATAAAAATAATTATAATTTATATCATAATTTAATTAAATGTTATTTATCTAAAATAAATTTAAAGTTAAATGTTATTTTAATATATATTATTTTTTTATTTTTTTTTTGAGTAAAGACTAATTCTATTAAAATAAGAAGAGTATAGTACAATCAAGCTTGCATGCAAGCGAAGCAGAAAAGCAAGGGAGCCCAAGGAGATAGGCTCCACCTTGCTCCATGGCGAAGAACCAGGAGAGGGCTATAGAGAACATGGAATAACAAAGAACTGGAACTGAGCAGAGAGAACTACCCTGAGGGGGCTGTTACTATCACCCGACTTTTTTTTCCTTTTTTCTTGCTAACTTTGACCCATTCAGTGGAGTTTGGCTGAGCCGAAACAAGTTGGAGACTATTCTGCCCTGGCGGCAGAATATCCTTCTCAGAGTCTGAGGACGAAGTGAGATGAGAACGTTTCTGGGATATCTGAGAGACGGAAGGTTTTGTCGGATCGTCCAAGGGAGCTTCCAGCGGAGTCTCAACGTTCTGCCCATCTGCTACAATTTCCTCCTCATCCGAACTGGAGGAATCTGAATCGTCCACAGGGGGAGGAGGCGCACAAGGGTTCCAACTTTTGGACTTGGGCTTGCGCTTCAGATTCTTCATTTTGTCGAGGTACTGGGGACAAGAACTTTGGAGGTGTCCTGTTTGATGACAATGGCGGCAATGGAAGGCTGTATTCTTGTAATCCAAGGTTTGAGTCCAATGGAAATCTCCATACTTGAGATTAATCTGATCCGGCAGTCCTCTACTAATATCTATTTCTGCACAAATTCTACCATAGGTGTAGAGCCCATTTGCCTTCTGAGAAGAATCTACAGCCAGGTAGCATCCTAAAGTTTCTACAATGGCTATGAAGACTGAGATATGCCATAGATGCGCCGGTAGGTTCGGGAGCCTGACCCAAATGGGAATCTTGGTGATAACAGCTGTAGAAGGGTTGAAGTCTGGAAACCAAGGAGTAAGAAAAAGCCCAGCCGAGCCCTAGAACCAAGGGCCTCCCGTTAAGGCCTTCTGGTAATCTTCATTTAGTTCAAAAACCACAATGAAGAATCCTTTTGAACATAAGTATATCTGGCTTTTTTTAGTCCAATTGGTATGAATCCATTGGTATAGATCTGATCTGCGAGGCCATAGCCCATTAAATCTACATACAAGTGCAGATTCTGCAAAAAGTTGATATCGATCATCAATCCCAGGATGGGAGAGATTGATGGAAGGAATGTCCTCTAATTTGTCTACAAGGAAAGGCTTTGGAGCCTCAAATGGATGGTCTGCTGTTGAAGAGGGTTGTGAATGTGTAGCATCTTTGCGAACAACCTCTTTATAAGAGAAAGAATGGGCAGAGGAGGTCTGCCTGAAGGAACCCCCTCTCAAACGAAAAGTAGCTACAATAGAGGCATCCCTCTAAATGTTGTAATAAGAGAGAGGAAGGGTATTCAAAAGTTGCTTACCCTTGTATATCAGTCTGAGGCAAGATGAGGGGATCCCTAGCCGGCATTCAAGATTTTGCAAGAGGTCCTGCACAAGATCCGTTGCGCGTGCCCATTGCATTGTTGTCTTGCCCGAGAGGTTGACTTGGATCTGAAAAACATGTAACTCTTCATGCAGATCTGGTTCAGATCTGGCCCCTGCTACTCGGCTCCAACAGGTCCAGGAAGTCTTAGAACCATGGCGAGGATAGGGAGGATTATTCTCCAGCGATTTAGGTTTTGGTTCTTCTGCGGACTCCTTTCTGTTGTCCACAGAGCTCCGAGGGTAAATGTCAGTGCCGCAGTCATTGATGGCGTAGTTGCCAGAAAACCTGGCAATAGAACCCCGGATGCAGATAGAGGCTCCCACTGGAATAGGTCTCAAATGCATCCCAAAATCCGCATTCATATTAGTTTTCTTTTCACAGTAAAAAGACGGACCCGTGTTTATCTCTTCAGCCGCTACGAGGATCTTCTCCTGTTGCAGACTTGCAGAGAGAAGCGTCGCATCCTGGTTCACATATATTGTCCGAGGTAATTCCCCTGTTCCCGCCTCTGAGTCGGCGCCAGATTTCGCTCCTGCTTCATCAGTTTTGTTCAATAACTGCTTCCATATTGCGGCATCTACAGCATTAACCTGTACAGAATTGGCCTTTGGCAATGGCGGCCTCGCCTGTGCATCTCGAGGAATCTTCGTCAAAGGGGTAGGGTTTGCTGTTGCGGCGGCCATTCTTCTTCTCGACGCACCTCCAATTCATTTTTTTATTTTTTTATTATTAATATAATTAACAAATAATTTTTGTAAGGGTGATTTATGGGAAAATCTAGGTAGATCAACTCAAAGGATCTACCCACCGGCCAAACTAGCAAGGCCTAACCCCAAGGGCGTCGAGGAGATTTGACCCTATGACCTCTTCATAGGCGAGGCACTCAGCAATAGGAACTCGACCAACAAGGTTATCTCTTGGGGCTAATATAATTAATAAATATTATTTGAATATTAAATTTATATTTTAGTTTTAAAATATAATATATCTTTTAGTTTTTTATCTATTTTTTTGTAAGTTTGGCAAGACTACATCTTCATTATGTCCAATATATCACCCCAATTGGGGTGGGGAATTGAACCGCTGTCTTCATATCAAGGAATGTCTTAACAAAAGACTCGACACTGTCTATCTAAAACCCCTTGGAATTTAATTCTTATTTAAAATTTTAAAATAAAAAAATTATTTTATCAGAAATAAAAATACATTTAAGTATTGAGTGTCTTTCACAGTGCATTATATTAGATATCATTTTTTGGGATTCAACTGCATTAAGAAAGTCATTCATCTATGACCATTTCCATGAGAGGTAGTCGTAACTCACTAATTTCTCATGATTTTTGAATAGAATACATTTAAGTATTGAGGGTCTTTCGCAGTGCATTATATTAGATATCATTTTTTGGGATTCAACTGCGTTAAGAAATTCATTCATCTATGACCATTTCCATGAGAAATTTCTCATGATTTTTGAATAGAATACATTTAAGTATTGAGGGTCTTTCATAGTGCATTATATTAGATATCATTTTTTGGGATTCAACTTTGTTAAGAAAGTCATTCATCTCTGACCATTTCCATGAGAGGTAGTCGTAACTGATTAATTTCTCATGATTTTTGAATAGTTCACACTCATTGCATCAAGTGATGCTCACAGGGGTGAAGAAGTGGGATTGAAAATAGTGAAATGAATCACATAGCATCAATCATCACTTTCGAGGCTTGCACCTGGTAACCAGGACTTCCCGAGAGGTCACCCATCCCAGATCGCCTTTGGCTCAAGTGCGCTTAACTGTGGAGTTTTCCCCACAATCAAGCCCACATAGCTTGCTACCCCATTTGCAAAATATTAGCAAGTATTGTGCCTCATGAACCATTCAAGTCAAGCTCCCTTCACTCTTATCTATTTAAGTATTGAGGGTCTTTCACAGTGCATTATATTAGATATCATTTTCGAGATTCAACTACGTTAAGAAAGTCATTCATCTATGACCATTTCCATGAGAGGTAGTCATAATTGACTAATTTCTCATGATTTTTGAATAGTCCACTTAGCACTCATTGCATCACGTGGTGCTAACAGGGGTGAAGAAGTGGGATTGAAAATAGTGAAATGAATCACATAGCGTCAACCATCACTTCCGGGGCTTGCACCCGTGATGCTCACAGGGGTGAAGAAGTGGGATTGAAAATGGTGAAATGAATCACATAGTGTCAATCATCACTTCTGGGGCTTGCACCCAGTAAGCAGGACTTCGCGAGAGGTTACCCATCCCAGATCGCCTCTGGCTCAAGTGCGCTTAACTGTGGAGTTTTCCCCATAATCAAGCCCACTTAGCTTGCTACCCCATTTGAAAAACCTTAGCAAGTATTTTGCCTTATGAACCATTCAAGTAGAGCTCCCTTCACTCTTATGTATTTAAGTATTGAGGGTCTTTCATAGTGCATTAAATTAGATATCATTTTTGGGATTCAACTGCGTTAGGAAAGTCATTCATCTATGACCATTTCATTATAGGATTCAACTGCGTTAAGAAAGTTATTCATCTATGACCATTTCCATGAGAGGTAGTTGTAACTGACTAATTTCTCATGATTTTTGAATAGTCCACTTAGCACTCATTGCATCAAGTGATGCTCACAGTGGTGAAGAAGTGGGATTGAAAATAGTGAAATGAATCACATAGCGTCAAACATCACTTTCGAGGCTTGCACCTGGTAACTAGGACTTCCTGAGAGGTCACCCATCCCAAATCGCCTCTGGCTCAAGTGCGCTTAACTCTAGAGTTTTCCCCACAATCAAGCCCATTTAGCTTGCTACCCCATTTGCAAAACCTTAGCAAGTATTGTGCCTCATGAACCATTCAAGTAGAACTCCCTTCACTCTTATGTATTTAAGTATTGAGGTTCTTTCGCAGTGCATTATATTAGATATCATTTTTTGGGATTCAACTGCGTTAAGAAAGTCATTCATATATGACCATTTCCATGAGAGGTAGTCGTAACTGACTAATTTCTCATGATTTTTGAATAGTCCACTTAGCACTCATTGCATTGGGTGATGCTCACAGGGGTGAAGAAGTGGGATTGAAAATAGTGAAATGAATCACATAGTGTCAATCATCACTTCAGGGGCTTGCACCCGATAACCAGGACTTCCCGAGAGGTCACTCATCCCAAATCATCTCTTGCTCAAGCACGCTTAACTGTGGATTTTTCCCCATAATCAAGCCCACTTAGCTGGCTACCCCATTTGCAAAACTTTAGCAAGTATTGTGCCTCATGAACCATTCAAGTAGAGCTCCCTTCACTCTTATGTATTTAAGTATTGAGGGTCTTTCGCTGTGCATTATATTAGATATCATTTTTTGGGATTCAACTTCATTAATTCATCTATGACCATTTCCATGAGAGGTAGTCGTAACTGACTAATTTCTCATGATTTTTGAATAGTCCACTTAGCACTCATTACATCGGGTGATGCTCACAGGGGTGAAGAAGTGGCATTGAAAATAGTGAAATGAATCATATAGCGTCAATCATCACTTCCGGGGCTTGCATCCGATAACCAGGACTTCCCGAAAGGTCACCCATCCCAGATCGCCTCTGGCTCAAGCGCGCTTAACTCTGGAGTTTTCCCCACAATCAAGCCCATTTAGCTTGCTACCCCATTTGCAAAACCTTAGCAAGTATTGTGCCTCATGAACCATTCAAGTAGAGCTCCCTTCACTATTATGTATTTAAGTATTAAGGGTCTTTCACAGTTTATTATATTAGATATCAGTTTTTGGGATTCAACTACGTTAAGAAAGTCATTCATCTATGACCATTTCCATGAAAGGTAGTCATAACTCACTAATTTCTCATAATTTTTTAATAGTCCAGTTAGCACTCATTGAATGACTTTCTTAATGCAGTTGAATTCCAAAAAATTATATCTAATAAAAATACAATCAATAATTTTACATATTGTATTTTTGTAATTTAAAAAATACAAATAACATTAAATTATATTATATTAAACACAAATTTTATAATTAAAATTTATTATAAAATATAAATCTATTAAACTAAATTAAAAGAATAAACTAAACTTGAAGATGATGATGATGATGGTGGTGGTGGTGGTTAACATCCACTGAGACCAAACTTTGGTCTATCGGACCTAAAGAAACAAATTATTTAGTTTGATTTAAGATTTTATTCCTATGCTCAAAAAGCTTGGAGAGAAGCCTCCTGAGCTCGCTGTAATTTTGAGAACGTAAAAGGGTAGGAAGGTCAGTATTGCAACAAAGATTTTGAAACTGAGATCTAATGTGGTTGTAGGTGGGGCACTCTAAGAGGAAGTGATTTTCATCCTCGATGTTTGTATTCTCACAGATATGGCAAAACCTTTCCATCCATGCTCTTTTAGGAACTACCCAATGACCCATTTCACTATGGAGCTCATGAGAGTTCATTCTAATCTTGGCTATATTAATTTTCTTCTTTGAGCTAGTTAAAATAGAGAGATATTTTTTATCTTCTAGGGTGGGGTTGATGACCTCCTTATAATATCTTAATTTTCTTTTAACTGCTAAATCTTTCTCACACCACATTTTTTCTTTGAACTTAGAAGTAACAATATTTTTAATGTTATTAATGTTCTACAATGCAACATTCTCATCGATCTCCCAATTGTTTAACCTGGGCCTGATGTCTTTATACCAACCTCGTTTGAGCCTTAGGTGGTTTTGGCTGCAATTTAAAGCTAGCTTACGAAGTCGATGGTCTCCTATGTTATTGAGTTTGTGCTTGTAGAACAAAAGCCTAGGCATAGCTAGGCTCTCAATAGGGGAAAGACCCACTTCTATAAGGAGAATAGGATAGGGTGTGTTGCTATTAATTTTGAGGTTATATGTTATAAAACACTTTTGGATTTTCTCAATATTTCTCCAGGATTCTCTAGAGATGCTACAAGCCTAAACCTCACATCCATATAAGATAACTGGAGTGAGTAAAGTTTCAAAGAGGAACTTCTTTCTATCCCACATTACGAGGTTTGTTGTTTTACAATTATTTTCAAGACCAAAATAAGCTTTCCATCCCCCATTAATCCTTTTTTGAATGCTATAGTTCCAGTTGAGCTTGTGATGAATATCAATTCCTAGGTACTTGTAGGAAGACACTTCCTCCAAGTTACGATTGTCATACATAAAATTAGTGTAAGTGTCCCTCTTGGATTTGATAATCATAACTTTTGTTTTGTCAGTGTTAACAATCATACCCATGGTAGAGCAGAAACCCTTCAGAAGTATAAGTTTCTTATCAAGATCAGATGGGCACCTTGCGAGAAGAACAATATCCTCAGCGTAGAGAAGAAGGATGATGACTATCCCAGCTAAGATCATGCCAGTGCATCCTGCTTCCTCTAGACAACCTTCTAGCTTATCGATGTAAATGCCAAATAGGGTAGGGGAGAGGGGGAAACCTTGTTTAACTCCAATATTACACTTAATATCTTTCGACCGCCCATCATTTCTCTTTAACTTGGAAATTACATTCTCGTATAACCTTATAGCGACAGCTCTCAACTCAAAAGGAACCTTTAGCTCTTCTAATTTGTTCCAAAGGTTGTTTTTAGGAACCGTATCGAAAGCCTTTCTAAAGAACACAAAGCAACAAAAGAGATTGGATTTATCATTGCGGCATTCCTCCACAATGATCCTAAGCGTAACGAGGTGGTCTGTTGTTGAGTGCTGCTTTCTAAAACCTGCTTAGCCTTTAGCCCGCTTACCTTCACTTTCAAGCCATATGCTCAACTTCCTTTCCAAAATAATACCATATAACTTGACTAGGAGAGTGTTGATCATAATTGTCCGATAATTAGAGGGGTTATTTGTATCCCCACTTTTAAAAATAGGGATAATGAGGCTTTGAGTCCATGGTTTAGGGAACTCTTGCTTGACGGCTTGATTGAAAAGCTTGTGAATGTGGAGGATGAGGACAAGACCTCCAATTTTTAAGATTTCCGCCCGGTAACCTTCAATGTCCTTAGCTTTCTCGTTAGCCAAGCGATTAACCCCAAAATCAATGTCTTCTAATGAGAAAACTTCTTTCGTTGTGAGCAGGGTTTCAAAGTTATCCATGACATTTGGAGATTCACAAAGCTTTTTTAAGATAGGAATTCTAGTCATGTAAAGCAATTTTATTACTATCTTTAGTTTTCCTAGTTAGAATCTGCCTCTAGAATTTATTAGGAGCTACCTTAGAGAGGTGTAAGAGATTCTCTTGTCTTTTACGAATATACTGCCTTTTTTTCCTTTTAATTAGGGCTTTGTATATTTTTATCTTGCCAATTTTAAGAGATTCATCAACAACTTCCTTAATTGCTCTCCTCGCACTTTTACTTTATTTTATTTAAAACTTAAATTTATTTAAAATATTTGAATTATATAATTTTATTTTTACAAAAAATTATATTTAAATTAAAAAACTCAACAATATAAAACGGTTAAATTGAAATTTTATTTTATTAAAAAAAACCTATATAAATTTAATTATAATTTTATATTTAAATCTTAATTAAAATTTTAAAAACATAAATAAATACGATGAAATTTAATATTATAAACACTTATAATTTACTAATAAATTTTAATATAAATTTTAATTAAAGTTGAACACATATACACGTATAACACGACATTTAAAAATATATATATATTTATAATCTACTAATAAATTTTAATATATTTATTATAAATTTTAATTAAAATTTAATAACACGACATTTAAAAATATAATATATATAAGAGAGATTCTTAAAAGACTCCACTAATGAGAATCCCTCCTAAAAGTCCAACAGTGTACAACAAACATATCAAGACAAATGCTTACTACCATTTCAGGTTAAACAAAGAGTCAATACAGACTTACACATCATAAATAAAGGTGGGACCTTTCTACATATTCGAATGGTTTATTGTCATTTTAATGCATAGTTTCAGGTTTCTAAGATCAAGGAATTCCAATCTTTATAATATTTCTATGACAATAGCGATGAAATAACTTGTAAATTACTATATTTTTAAGGTTAGCATAAATCTATTTTAAATATTGATTTAATATGAGTGTAGAGATTTAATTTTTTTATAAATTAATATTATTTAAATATTTTATATAATTATTTTTTTTATTTTTAAATTTTTTATTTTCATTGACCTGAACAAAATTTCTTTTTAATAACAAACCTAACATCATCGTACCGAAAAAAAACAAACCTAAGATCATACTGAATTATAATCTTTATAATATTTATACTACAAACATAAATAATTCTAATCTTTATAATATTTATAATACAAACATAAATAATTTAATCATAAATAAATATATGATTCTAGTAGGATGGTGTAGTAAAGATTAATTATTTCATCCATTTTAGTAATGAGTTTTTAGGTTTTCGTAACGAAGATTATTGTACCTACAACAGTGAGAGAACTCTCCAGAATTTTTATGCTGAATGGTACATAGCAGTTGACTTCTTGAATCGACTTTTTTATGCAGAAATTTTTTTAATTACTTCTGTTGAAAAGGAAAACTGACAGCAGGCCAGTACTGTCTCTGTAATTAGAAATATTTAATTTAATAAGACAAAACCATTTCTAGTTCGTCCTTCATTGTGCTATTAATTCTAAATAAGAATAAAAATTTGTAAATAATAAAAAAAGCTCAAGTTTTGTAACACAAATAATAAACAAGACATAATTGTGACACTAATACAATCAAAATAAATAGAAATAGTAGATTAATACTCTTAATGCCAGTGATATTTAAGGTAAAAAATTTAATGCAGTGTAAAATATTTAAGTTTGGATTTTTTAAATATATGGATATTTTATTTTTCCTAAAAATTAATTATAAATTCAAATGTTTAATTTTTATAATTTTAAATTTTAAATAATTTATAACGGTTAATTTAATATAATTTTAATTTTTAAATAATTTATAGATTTTAGATTTTAGGTTTTTGTGATCTATAATGTAATAAGTATGTTTTTCGGATTAAATAATATATATATATATTTTTTTTTAACAATGTCGGCTACTCATATATTAGAAAAACTTTCTGAAAAAAGAGCTAGTACATAGCGAGGGAAAGAATGAGAACTGAGGCACAAAATCGGGTACGCAGACCCATTATCCTCATAGTTTCTCTTAATTGAACACAATACAGTAAACAAGCGGCTGTACTGCCTTACATAGGAACCTCCTAACCAAGCAAATTTGCAATGCATGAAATCAAGGGTAGTGTTGTGTGACCGAGTCCTCCTTCCGGGCGCTGGCTCTAGTCGAATTTTCTGCCTGTTGGCTCTCAGTGAGGGTGCGCAGATGGTCTATAACCGCCTCCATGTGGATACAGCGATCTTTTAAGTCTTCAATCTCCCTTTTTCTTTTTTCCAGCTTCTTTCTTTTGGAATTCCTATCCGCGTGGTAGTCCTCTGTTAATTCCTTCACCTGAGCTTTCAGACTGTTGATCATAATGGTGTGTGCCATACACATATTGCATTCTTTGTTATTGAAAATGTTCCCCAATGGATCTTTATTCTGGGCCTGGTTGGAGGGCTGGCCTTGCTGTCCCGCCATTGTAATGACCTGAGGAATAAGAGGTGAGTGCGTGCTTTTGAAGAGGGAACCTGAGACAGCCTTGGAGGGCGCAGGACCGCTGAGAAGCTGAGGATTTAGGAGAAGACGAGAGGGCCTCTCAACCTTCTGGAGGTCTCTGCTGGAGGAACAAGAACCACTGTTAAATAAAAACAAAATCACATAAAACTGGTACTGTCTTACCCCTGGTTCTGGACGGATGACAAGAATCCTTGAAGAGGAGAGAGCTTCCGAACTACACCAAGGATTTGAAAGGGCAGTAGAGACTCGATCACTGACTGAGGAAAGGTTATGGAGCTGTCCACTATTTGTAGATGAAGGGAGGTTCCTCGCGCGGGTGAATCGGGACTGAGTAGGCTCGAGGATAGGAGGAAAACGATCAAGGGCCATGATTACCCTTTTGACTGTCTGAGTACGAGAAGTATGGGCTTTGCTGAAGACGCAGAGAGAGCCTGCCTTGGAAGGACGAGGTGTCACGCGTGCTATGAGGACGATGAGAGATTTAGAGGCCCGAGATCGAGAGGATCTGTCATTAAGCCAGTTTGTGCAGCTTTGAGATATGGAGAAAGATACGATAAGATGGTTCGGATGCCTGAAATGACTTCTCCCCTGATAAGGGACGGCGGAGGGCTTATGGTTACGGGATATCCTTGACATAGAATGAATTATTCTCCCTGACCTGACCGAGACTCCTTCTGACCGCTTGATTTGCTTGCTGGTCTGCCTCCTTGTTGAAATTCCTGAGGATGTGTCTGAAAGTAACTTCTCCTAACGCTCTAACATTCTCCATGATTCGATTCTTGATATTGTTGAGGGCAAGATGTTTGAATTCTCTCCCTGTGCTCATGGCAGCGATTATTATAGCTGAATCTCCTAAAATGAGAAGGTTCTGAAGGCCGAGATTCTTTGAAATGAGAGAGCCCAAAAGGAGACCATAGGCCTCTGCTTTGTTATTGGGCATTTGGCCTAATCCCCATTCAAAGGATACCATAGTGTTCCCCTGTAAATCCTTTATGATCCCACCGGCCCCAGCTTGACCCGGGTTCTTTTTTGAGGCCCCATCGAAATACAGGATAGGCCTTTTTTGATTTCTTATCCAATTACTAATTTCCTCTTCGGTGCCACGAAGCTTCCAATTCTGACTGCCCTTCCTTTCTCTGATACCAGCACATGGACTTGGAGTAAGGTTGAATTTTCCCAGCCATTCCTTGAGCCTCTCATCCTCGACCTCCATGTCTTTCTTAGATACCCCTATTGCTTCGAAAGACTCAGCAATGAGGGCAATGGATTTAGCCACAATGCCTGTAATGGTAGGCTTTTGGTTATTGAAAATGCACTTATTACGTGCAATCCAGATTTGCCAACTCAGATTAGCAGGGATGCTGTTCCATATCCTGTGCACTATGTGATTGCCTTTTTTGGGTTGATGGAGTCTTTTGTCCCATTTTTTATGGAGGGTCGAGATCTGAGGAGGAAGGGCTTCTGAAGAGATAGCACCAGAGAGGAGATGCCAACAAGCTTTAGAAATCGGGCACTCAACGAAGAGATGAGTGATGGTTTCTTCTGCTGATTTACATAAACAACACATAGAAGGCCCCTGGATACCTCGCTTTCTGAGGTTCTCAGCAGTTAGAATTTTGCCGTGAAGAAGAGTCCAATTGAATAATTTGACCTTGGGGAGGCATTCAGGGCGCCATGCAGCTTTGTACAGGGACCAATTGTTTACCACTGAGATGTCCTGGAGGGCTTTGTAGCCTTCTTTGACTGAGTAATTGCTCCCATTTGGGTCCCAAACGAACTTGTCTTCTTTCCCTCTATTGGTGGGGGCTGAGCCACTGAGGGAGCTTTTGAGCTCGTCCCAAAGCTTGGCTAAGTTCATTGGGAGATTGGGGAGGGACCAGCCAGCCCAGCAATCATGATCCCATAAAGAGATGTCGGAGAGAGAATTGAAATTCGAATCAGCCATCCACCGTTGGAGGGGAAACAGATGACGAAGTGTATCTCTGGCCTGTGACCCCATTATTCTATCTCTCCAGATACTTATTTCGCTGCCATTCCCAGGAGCTCTAGAGATGAAAGGTTTGCAAAGGGGGAGCGATTTCTTGATAAGGTTCCAAGTCGGAGTGCCTTGTCTTTCTATAATGTTTTCTGATAGGATATTGCTGTTTGGACCGTTCAGGTATTTCTTCTTTATTATGGTAGTCCACCATGCATCTCTTTCGTTTAGAATCCTCCAGATAAGTTTGAAGCCCAATGCTAGATTTGCTAGCCTAGGAACCCTTATTCCTAGCCCGCCCTTTTCCACTGGAAGGATCACCTTATCCCATTTGACCAAACTGAACTTCTTAGTATTCTGCTTGCCACCTTGCCACAGAAAGCTTCGGATTATTAACTCCATGTGTTTATGGATGCTTGCCGGAGCTAGAGCGATAGCGAACTGATAAATGGGAAGAGAGGCGAGGATGGACTTGATTAGTATCGATCTACCTGCTAAGTTTAACCAGTGCACTCCCCAACTTTGCAATTTGCCTCTGAGTTTTTCGATGATCTTGACCCAAATCCCTGATTTGATTGTCTCTTTTGCCAGGGGGAGCCCCAGATACATGAAATGGGACCAGTTTAACTGAGCTGGAATTTCCATGATGAGGGATATGCGCTGTAAGATATGATTAGGAATGTTCCAGGCGTATAACATACATTTATTATTGTTGAGTTTGCCACCTGAGGCAAGAAGAAAGAGGTCCAAGACTTTTTTGAATCTTCTCGCCATTATGCAAGAGGCACCTCCTATAAGGAGGGTATCATCCGCAAACAGAGAGTGATTAATTCCTTTCGACCCTCTGACAATTTCAATCCCTGTTATTTCTCTTTTCCTCCTCAAATTTTCCAGCTTCGAGCTTAGAGCTTCCGCCATGAGAATGTAAAGGAAGGGAGAGAGCGGGCACCCTTGCCTCAGGCCCCTCGAGCTTTTGAAAGCTTTGCTGGGTCTTCCATTGATGAGGGGGGCTGTCCAATTGCCCGATATGCACTCCAGCACCCTGCTTATAAAGAGCTCGGATATGCCCATCTTTTTAAGGACAGCCTGAAGAAAAGAGTGGTTAACTCGATCGAAAGCATTGGCCATGTCCAGCTTCATTATCATACCCTTTTCTTTCCTAGTGATACTGCTTTGAATAGCCTCTTGAATGAGAATTACATTGTCAGCGATTTGCCTCTTCGGGACAAAACCCCCTTGGTTCTCAGAGATGAGAGTGGGGAGAATGGATTTGAGCCTGTTAGCAAGGATCTTAGTTATGATTTTGTAGGAGACATTACAGAGGGAGATAGGGCGAAAGCGGTTAAAGGAGAGAGGGTTGGGGTCTTTGGGGATTAAAGCTAGGAAGGAGGATTTCATTCCACCACCCATCTTGCCTTTTTGGAAGAAATTTCTTACTGTTCTGATATAGTCCTTTTTGATGATGTCCCAATGTGTCTTGTAGAAGTCCACAGTGAAACCATCAGGTCCCGGGGCCTTGTCTGAGGCCATGTTGCGGATTGTTTGCTCGATCTCTTCTTCAGTAATCTCTTTATCCAGCTCAGAGTTTTGGTCCTCAGAGATTTTGCAGTCCATCGTGTCAAGGATTTCCATGCCATCACTACTTTGCTGGTCCGCGGTGAGGAGTTCTTGGAAGTGAGCGGACGCAGCCTCCATGATTTCCTTTTGCTCTTTTATTTCTACTCCATCCACTGTTATTTTGTCTATGTTGTTACCCGCTCTCCTCATTTTCAGATTGTTGTGAAAAAAGGAGGTGTTCCTATCTCCCGACTTGAGCCATAGACACCTTGACTTTTGTCTTTGTTCCTCTTCTTCTTTTCTGTTCAGCTTGTACAGTTCCTTTTGAAGTTCCATCTCTTTGATCTGCTCCTCTTCCGTGTCTTGTCTGCTATCTTTCTCTTGGTCCCACTGCGTGAGCTTTGCTTGGAGTGCTGATTTGTTTCGATTCTCTTCTAATGCCTTGCTTTTGGCCCAATGTTTTATGGCCCAACGCAGGATCTTTATTTTGGATTCCCAAACATAGTGCGGGGATCCTCTGATCTCTATTGACCACTGCTCTTTAATCAGAGCTCGGAAGTCTTCCTGGTTATCCCACGCTTTGTTGTATCTGAATGGGAGCGGTCCCAAGTTTGCTCCTTTATCCAATTTAAGTGCTACAGGCTTATGGTCTGAGAAATATCCTTGGATAATGAGGCTTTTGATGCATGCAAATTTAGCCACTATTCTATCTTGGACTAGGATACGATCCAATCTTTCTTTGATGTTGTTTCGACCTGCTCTCTTGTTGGACCAGGTAAAGCGCCCATTCTGAGGAGGGAAGTCCACTAAATTGTGGTTTAGAATGATTTCTTCGAGGGCTTCCCTTGAGGGATCTGCCAAGAAGTTTCCCCCCATCTTTTCTTCAGCATTTCTTATTAGATTCAGGTCTCCCCCTAGAAAAATGCTTCGACCTTGTGTCCCCTGGAGGTCTGCCGCAATTGACTTCCAGCAAGCATCTTTGTCCCGGAAATGGGGAGGGGCGTAGACATTATAGATAGTGTAATCTTCTGTCCCTGCTGTGTTTTGTATATCTGAACGGATCCACCAGCTGCTTTGTCTTTGATTTAAAAGGTTCCATTTTTGTTTGTTCCAGATGGTCCCTATACCACCTGAGGCGCCAGATGCGCTTACTGCAATTCCTTCATAGGCTCTGCTATTCTTTAGGTAGTTCTTGAAGTCCTGCTCATTAATTTTGGTCTCCTGGAGGAGGAGGATGTCAGGGTGTTCTGATTTAAGAAGATCGCGGACTGCATTGACCTTGAGGGAGGAGCCCATCCCCCTACAGTTCCAAGAGACCAGATTCATCACTTGTTTGTTTTGGTATGGGAACCTCCTTTCTCTTTCCCTTTCTCTCCATTTCCTTTCGTCTTGTCCAGATAGGTGTCCATTGGTTGTTGAATCCCTGTTGTCATTTCTTTTGCTGCCGTCTCATCCCTTATCTCCTTATTTGATTTCCTTCCGACTTTTCTTGGTGGTTCTACAGATGTGTTGCTTTCCTTGGACTTGTTCCGGGTTAATATTCTCTCTATTGTGTGGGGAGGGGAGGAAGGCGGGGGGGAGGGAGGCGGGGGGGAGGCGGGGGTGACAGGGGGGGCTCTCGGGGAGGGGGGGGGGGGAAGGAGGATCAACCTCAGATAGGGTTTCGAATTGGTTGGAGGATGAGGGAATAGTCGGGCCTGACGGAGAAGGGGGGAGGGGGGAGACTATAGGGTTTTTGCTGTTTCCATTTGGAGGGTTGGGCCTCTTCTTTTTGACAGTTTCCCAGGCTTCCTCTGCTGTTTCAGGGTTAGAATCAGAAACATTTGCATTTGCTTTACTACATCTATTGGCGAAATGTCCATATTCATGACATACCTTGCATTTGAAAGGAAGCTGTTCATAATCGACTTGCTGAAGGTGCGTCCATTGATCGACTCTGAGTTTGATGGCTTCTGGTAGTCCCTTTCCTAGATCCACTTCTACACAGATTCTTGCACATGCATGCATGTTCTCCTTAGGTTCCGATCTGTCAATATACTTCCCTATTCCATTTCCAATTGCCTTCACTGATTCATCTCCCCAGCAATGAAGGGGCAGATGCGGGAGCCGGACCCAAACGGGAACCGCGTTGGGGACGTCCATCTCCGGATCGAAGTCAGGAGTCCACCTGTTCAGGTAAAGGCCTCTTGTGTCCATAAAGTATGGGCCATTCCTGAAGATTAGGTTTCGATCTTCCACTGTTTCGAAGAGGAAGGTGAAGAACCCTCTTCCGCAGAAGCGAATCGCGATCTTGCCTTGCACGATTGAGTTCCAGTTTCTTTCCACCCATCGCTGAACTGTGCGAGGGGAGGGCCATAAACCCGTGAACTGACCAACTAAACCTCTATCGGCTAGAGCTACCGCCGCCCTCCTGGGAAGGGCAGGGGGGAGCGGGATTTCAGGGATCTCATCCATTTTTTTCACGAAGCGAGAAGTAACGGGCCTGATCCTTTCCGAAGAGTTCTCCTGGGTTAGGGAAGCGAAAGATTTCATTAGTTCATCCGGGTCCGGTCCTGAAGGGCCCGAGGCCGCCATGGTCGGGAATCTGTCAGAGGCCAGAGCGACCTAGCAGCAAACGCTGCTAGGCGCAGAAGCGAGGCAGGGCGAGGCGAGATCAGGAGAGGCGGGGGAGGTAAGAGAAGGGGAGAATACACGGGGATAAGGAAAAGGGGAGGAACGGGCACGGGGGGCAGGAGGCCCGATCGCTGAGAGCGCAGGCCTCGCAGCGAGGCTGCAAGGCACGGGGCAGCGTGAAGGTCAGGTCAGGAGGCGGCCATGGAAGCGCGCAGACCTCACTGCAGCAAAAAACCCAACACCTTATCTCATTTCCAAAAAATCTAAGGTCATTGGACTTCGAATTGATAATGTTAATGCTCGGATTAAATAATATTGACATGAAAAAATATGTTTATTAATTTATAATTTTTTTAAAAATAAATTTATTTATATTTTGAGAATATAATTTTAATAATGATAAATTAATTTTTTATTAATAAATATATATCTTACATCTTATCCAAAGTCAAAATTAAATTTTCATAAATATTAATAAATTTATTTCAATAATAATTAAAAGATTCAAAATATATAATAATTATAATGATTTAAAATTTAATATTTATAAATATGATCAATCAATATTAATATTTACCAGTGGATGATCATTGATGGAGGGCTCTACAATCTGAACTAGGGTTTTTCTTTAGGGTTTTGTCGTTGGTCACCATGGCGGGGCGTGGATTAGGGAGTTCAGCTCCCTCCTACAGTCAAATGGTTGCAGATAGAAGCAAGGGAGTTGGATCGCATCTCTTCAAGAAACCAACGGAGGTGATAACAGAGGCTACGAATACAGAAAAATCAGAAACTATCAGACCTCAAGGACAGGAAGAGAATCATGAGGAAGCTACTAAGGAGAAGAGGACAGAGGTTAGTAGTCAGAAAGTTGCTCCTATGAATACATCAGGGGTCTGTAAACCCAAGTCGACCACTATTCCTCGAGTCGTTTTAAGTGACCCAGCACTGCAAGTGCATTGAGACCACATGGTGGAAAATACTGTTATCTGTAAATTTATGGGGATTTGGCCAACAGAGAAAGCTTTGCAAATATGGATAAGAAACCACTGGAAACCAAAGGGGGAAATTGACCTTCACCTTGGGTCTAAGGGCTTCTTCACGGTGGTGTTCACAAGCACAGAGGATAAGGACAGAGTGTTCAAGGGAGTACCCTATTTTTATGCTTCTGCAAGCCTTTATATGAGACCATGGGTAATGAAATTTGTCCCAGAATGAGAAACGTTCACCTCGGTGCTGGTGTGGATAAGACTCTACTCCCTTCCTTTAGATTATTGGCTGTTGGAGTCTCTAAAGGCTATCGGCAACAAGCTAGGGCATTTTATAAAGATCTCAGATGCTACTCTAAGAGGCAAATACACTTCCTTCGCCCGGATATATGTGGAAATGGACTTATCTAGGGAACTTCCAGATGCAATAATTTTAGAAGTGTATGACGAGGAATGGGTGCAGGTAGTGGACTATGAACATGTCCCATTTAGGTGTCATAAGTGCCATGAACACGGGCACCTATACAGGGACTGCCCATTGAACAAGTTGGAGAGAAATATGAAAGCCACTACAAGCAAGGATCCCGAAGGTTTTACTAAGGTTGGGGGTAAAGGGAAAGGAGGCAAGCGGTACCAAAAGAAAATTAATGAAGACACACAACCAAGCCACAATAGTTTCGAGATCTTAGGAGAAGAAGTTGAAAACAACGGGACAAATCAGGAATCGGAGAATATTCCCACTAAGAAGGAAAGGGATGTTAATATGGAGGATATACTAGAAAACAACAAACAAAAGGATGATATGTTGAGCATTATGGAGCTCAGTAGGGACCACGAGATGACCCCAAGTGAAGTTGGAACAGAAGACCATGAACTGCAGGAGATTCTAGAGAGGGAGAATTTAGATTTAGAAAAGTTTCTGGAGGAGGGAATCACCAAAGGGGTAGACTCTCTACCAAAAGAGGAGTTTGACAGGGTTCAACAGCTCTTCTTCTCGAGATCACAAATTAAGTGCTCTTGAGTCAAAAGAAACTATGATAACCAGGAGAATAGGGGAGTGAAAATGATGGAGGATACACCAATGCATTCTTCCAAGAACGCGAGTAGGAAAAGAGGAAGAAAAAAACATAATGAGTTGCTGACTGAATGTGGGAAACTTATGATTAACTCAGGTAAGATGAGGGATCTTACCAGTTACTCCTTTACAAACCTTTCTTAATGAAGCTTACAACCTGGAACATTAGGGATCTAGGAAGTAAAAGGAAACAAAGAACTCTTAGCAGTAGAATAAAAGAAGAAAAATCAAATATGGTTTTTATTCAGGAAACAAAATGTTTGATGGACAAGATGAGAGAGATACACGACAAATGGTTATTCAAATATGAGTATTTAGAGGTTAAAGCAGATAACTCGGCGGTTGGGATTCTTACTCTATTGGATCCTCAAAAACTGGGAATCCTGGATGTTGAAGCTTCTAGGAACTATCTATTGCTGGTGATTCAACCTTTGGGCAATAAGGAGATCTACATAATCACTAACGTCTACGATCCTAAAAAACTAGAAGACAAACTTAAGCTTCTCACCTCCCTTGAGGAGCTGAGAGAGAGATATCCTGATATGCCTTGGATTATGGCAAGGGATTTCAATATGATCAGATCTCTTACAGATAAAAAAAGTGGTACTAGAAAACTAGGCAGAGACTCCATTGCCTTCCAGAACTTCATGAATAACATGGGGCTAGTAGACACCGAAACAATAAATGGCACTTTTACTTGGAATAATAAGAGGGGAGGGGCTTCTCAAGTCGCCTCTAAACTAGATAGATTCATAATATCGGAGGACCTCCTTCTCATAGGCCTTGATATGTCAGCTTTAATCCTTCCCTTCGGAGGCTCGGACCACTGGCTTGTCTAGCTTGAAGCTACTTTTATGGGTACTCCGAGGAACAAACCTTTTCGGTTTGAAAATGTCTGGTTCTCTTACCCTGACTTCACCAGCAATACTGACAAATGGTGGACGGAAGATATGCCCGTTCAAGGCACTAAAATGTGCATGTTGTAGCAGAGAATTAAACAGATCAAATCTAGGCTTAAAGATTGGAACAAAAAAGAGTTTGGTAATATTTTTAAAGCCAAAAGAGAAGTTGAGAAGAAACTCTAGGAGATTAATTAGATCATCATCTCAGAAAGTTTTACCGAGGAACGGAAAATTAAGGCTGACTCTCTTCTGAATGAACGGGAAGATCGGTGCATGCAAGTGGAGATTTTCTGGAGACAGAAATCGAGGGTGCAATGGATTAGAGAAGGAGAAAGAAACACGAAGTTTTTTCATAGATCAACCTTGGATCACAGATCTCATAACAAAATTTCAAAACTTAAAGATTCTCAAGTGAAAGAGCTTGTCTCTCACAAAGAAATGGAATCTATCCTAGTTCAACACTTCCTTAGCATAGCAGAGGAGCCTCTCGTCGACAGATCTCGGTTCATTAAAAAATTCACAAAGTTCATTCCTAAGCTTGTAACCAGGGAAGACAACCACAATCTTAACAGGCCAATGTCTGAAGAGGAGGTTAGTGAAGTTATCAATGAGATGCAAAATGGGAAAGCACCTAACCCTCATGGTTTCCATGTGGACTTATTCAAAGCTTGTTGGAAAACAGTCAAACAAGATATCCTTGATGTCGTGGAAGACTCTAGAAGATCCAGAATTGTTTTGAAATCTCTTAATGCCTCTTTCATAGCTTTGATTCCGAAGCAAGAAAAAGCTATGACACTGGACAGATTCAGACCCACAGCCTTATGTAATGTGGTGTACAAAATTATTTCCAAAGCTAACAAACTCAAGCCTCTTCTTCCTGCTCTCGTCTCAGAGGAGCAAACTGGATTTGTGGAAGGAAGACAGGTTCTCAACAACATCATACAAGCTCACGAGGTGGTACACACTCTTAAGAGCAATAAGCAAGTTGGTATGATCATGCAGCTTGACCTAGCGAAAGGTTATGATAAGCTAAGCTGGTCTTACTTCAGGGCAGTGCTAAGAGCTTATGGCTTTGACCACAACTGGATAAGATGGGTTATGGCCCTTGTATCCACGACCAACTTCTCCATTCGGCTTAACGACTCTCCCTCTAGAACCTTTATGCCTTCTAGGGGTCTCAGACAAGGGGATCCGCTCTCCCCCTTCCTCTTTGTTCTCATGATGGAAGGGCTAGGTAGAGCGATCAAAATGGCAAATGCTGAAGGAAGAATCCAGGGTCTAAAACTTACCCCAGATGGTGCTTCTTCTACTCATCAACAATTTGTTGATGACACAATGTTGCAAGGCAATCCTATGGTCAAGGAAGCCAGAGCTTTTAAACAAATCCTGAACGAATTTGCATTGGCCACTAGTACGGAGGTAAACCTTGACAAATCAAAGGTGCTCTTTTTTAACACTGACACTGCTATTCAGAGGAACCTCACCAGAATTCTCGGGTTTCAAAGGGATCAGTTACCTTCCAAGTACCTTGGAATGCCTCTTACTGACAAACCTCTAAGCAAGGGAGTGTGGGAGCCGGTAACTAATAAACTTCAGGACAAAGTCAGGAAATGGACCTGCAGGTCTTTGAATTTGGTAGGGTGTCTTGTGCTTACAAAGGCTGTCCTCCACGCTATACCCATTTTCATGTTTTTAGTTCTTCCTGCTCCTAAAGGAGTTATGCAACAAATGAGGAGTATTCAACGAGATTTTCTTTGGGGCAAAGGGGAAGAGAAAAATAAGTGGGCTTTGATAGCTTGGGACAAGATCTACAAACCTAAAGCCCATGGTGGTTTGGGGCTTCATGACCCTGAAATTCTCAGCAGAGTTTCGGGAGCCAAACTTTGGTGGAGGTGGCTCAAGGAATCGACCACCCCTTGGGCCAAGCTTTGGAAGCAAAAATATGAAAATAATTGGTAGGAGAGGGATCATATCCGAATGTTAGGGCTCATCAAGGGCTCCCACATTTGGAATCTTGCTGGGGAGAATAGAGCCATTGTCCAGCAACATAGTTTCTGGGAGATCCGAGCTAGGAACCTTGCATGGTTTTGGGAGGATAACTGGCAGCAGGAACCAAATTTGTTTAGAGAAGAACTAACCACTCTCAAAAATGACACTGACAACAAAGGTTTACTTATGGTAAGTGACTTCTGGGATCAGGTAAGGGACAATGGAAAATGGAGAATGTAGAAGGATCTTCGTTATAGTGAAGAGAGTCCTTTGAAGGCCCAGGCAGATTCTCTTGCTCTTGACTTGAAGCAGAGGAAGATTTTGGTGTCATCCTCGTCTGACCAACTAAGATGGGGTCGAAACACCGAAGGCACCTTTAACCGCAAAGAAGCTAAATGCATGGACCTAGGTTTTGATTATCCAAGCCCTGATCAGGTTTGGAATGACCTTTGGCAGAACTTGCATTGGATGAAAATCAAGTTGTTTATGTGGTTGGTTCACAAAAAGAAAATTCTCACATTGGAGAATCTTCTGAAAAGGGAATTTGTTGGCCCATCCAAATGCCATCTATGTGGCTTACAGGAGGAGACGATGGAAGATTTACTAAACCTCTGCCCCTTCACCTCTACATTGTGGGATTGGGCGGCCTCAGTCTTCAGGCAGACTGACAGGGACAGACTCAGCATCACCAACATTTTGAAGAATTGGAGGAAAGACTTCTCAGGTAATGAAATCATTAACAAGGCTTGGACTCTAGTTCCAGGCTTTATTATCTGGGATGTCTGGAAAGAACGCAATGGCAGGATTTTAAAGAACAAAACAGGCTCGACCCAAAACATCATTATCCAAATTTTACGACAACTCAAAGATACAGTAGGAGCCCTTATGTGGAAAATTCCCGAGGACTCTCCTTTGCCCCAAGATGCTTGCATATTGCTGTAGTTGGGTCTCCATTCTCTGGTTCCCCAAGGCACTGACAAGGGTGTGAGCAAAACAACTGCTGGTAAAGATATCTGGCAGCCTCCTCCTCATGGTTTTTGAAAATCAATATAGACGAGGCTTCTAAGGGCAACCCAGGGATGGATGGATTTGGAGGTGTCATTAGAGATGAGTAGGGGCGCATAAAGGATATCTTTCACAGTCATTTGGTGACTACCATTAACAACATGGCGGAGCTCATGGCCTTAGAGCAGTGCCTGGAAATCCTAATGGAGTCAAATTTACACAACGCCATCATCGAAGCTGATTCTGAATTGGTTATTAATGCGGCCAAGAAAATGTGTAATGGAACGACACCTGGAAAAGTGTTGAAAAATTGGAGGCTATCGCAGGTCTTTCAGTGTATTCATTCCCACTTGCGAACCATGAGAACCGTCAGCTTCGTTCATGTGCGAAGAAAAGCCAATATGTTAGTTGATCATCTGGCGAATGAAAGAGTGCTATGTAAGGAAAGCTATATTTAGTATGATTGTGATTCTATACCCTCTGGTAAACTGCGTGATGATTGTCAACGACAGGCAGCCAATGATATGGCGTACTTCCAGACCATGAATAATGAGCAGGAGGAAGACTAGCGGAAGTAGGAGAGAGTGGAAGTCCTTGAGCCTGGTTGAAGTGCTGTAGTAAATCCTAACTGTCGATCCCATAGTGAATGCTTAAGTCATAGCTAACTATGGGGGATGAGTATTTGGTAAACATCGTGCTAGTTGAAGGGCCACAGGCCATAGGTTTTGATGGCCTTTGTTAGCGAATGGCTATCGGGTTTGAAAATGGTCGGAGGTTAAGTCTACAAGCGGACCCGAAGATTTATAGACCAATGGTTTATAATCTTTACCGGCTCCGTAAAGCGGGTAAGTGTCACACAAGTTTCTGATCCGATATCATTGAGGACCGTCGAATGAAAAGGGTCTTGATCGAATGGATATCGAGTTTTAAAATGATCGGATGTTAAATCTAAGAGCGGACCCGATGTTTTATAGACCAATGGCTTATAATCTTTATCGGCTCCGTGAAGCGGGTAAGTGTCGCGCAAGTTTCAAGTGCGATATCATTGAGGACCGTCGGATCATTTGAGTTCTTGATTGAAAGGATATCGGGTTTTAAACTGGTGGGAGGTTAAGTCTAAGAGTGGACCCAAAGTTTTATAGACCAATGGTTTATAATTTCTTTCAGCTCCGTGAAGCGGGTAAGTGTCACGCAAGTTTCCAATGCGATACCTTTGAGGACCGTCCGATCAATTGGGTTCTTATTGAATGGCTATCGGGTTTTAAAATGGAGGTTTTGTGTGTAAAGTTTTAGGTTTTGTTGATCCTATTATCTAAGGCTACCACATAATGTATATAAAATACCATATAATAAGTTAATGATTAATTTATTATTTTTATTAATAATAATAATATCCAAAGGTAGCCCCGGCCCGCATCAAAGTGACATAGGTGTGGGTTTTTTTTTTTCAAGTCAACGAACACATATTGAATCCTGGTTTACTTTCGAGGTTAAAACCTCAGGAATGAATACTCACCTGTACCTCCTCCTCTCTTTGTAGACGACCATATATCTCTCTCGCACTCAGAGAGAAACGTATGGCCACTATTTCTCATCCTTTGTCTCTCTAACTTCATTGGAGGAACCAACAATCTCCTCAAAATGGCCGCTGCAGCCATCAGAGGCGAAGAACGTCCACCAGCCATTGTCTGCGTGACGGGAGCGACAGGTTTCATTGCCTCCTGGTTGGTCAAGCGTCTACTCGAGAAGGGCTACACTGTCCATGCTACAGTGCGCGATCCAGGTAATTTCAATCTCAGCCTCCTTTTATTTCTTCGTCATTTACAAACTGATTTATTTTTGCATTTGTTTAATATTGGGTAAAACTCCTCTGAACATTAATAATGAAACTTCGATCAAAATCTCTGGCCCCAAAATTATTTCATTACCAACTTAACTTATTTCAGAGAACAAGGCAAAGGTGAAGCATCTCCTGGACATTTCAGAAGGTGGGGAGAAACTCAAGCTCTTCAGAGCAGATCTAATCGAAGAAGGCAGTTTCGACGCTGCCATCAATGGCTGTGGTGCCGTTTTTCATGTGGCCACTCCCGTCGCCTTCGCTCCCAAAGATCCCGAGGTAAGTATCTTCGCCCCTTCAATTCCCCAACAACATGCTATTAACAGTTCTGCATTCCTGCACACGGTTAGAAGGTCAAAACATAACTATTTTTCATATTTCTGTTAAAATAATTTAATTGTGGAATGGAGAAGATTTGGTTAAATTTAGAGTCAAGATGAGTTATAATTAAATATTTAGTGTATGGTTGTACGTCAAGTTAGATCAGTGGTTAGTGGAAAAAGGTTAAATCCCTTTACAATTTCATTGTAATATCAAATTTTTGTGTAATAATAAAAGATCTGCACTTTGTATTATTGTATGTGATTTATTTGTGTTATCTTATCCCTATCCTCCTCTCTTTCCATAGCCCATTTTCACAATTTCAAAAAAAATCCTGGCTATCTTATAATGTTTTAAATGGTATTAGACTAGCAAATCACCTCAAATTCCATCTCTGTATAATGTTTTAAACTATATTTGACCAGCAAATCAAACTGTATTTGACGGGCAAATCTCTGTCATCGGTCATTCATATTTAGCAACGTGAAATTGCCGCTGTGTAGAACGATATGATCAAGCCAGCGGTTGAGGGAACGCTGAATGTGCTGAGGTCGTGCACGAAGGCCAAAACCGTAAAGCGCGTGGTTGTCACATCGTCTATGGTGACGGCTTGCGTAAACGAGTCGGAGGACCAGAATCAGTACATTGACGAAAAAAGCTGGGCAGACGTGGATTTCCTCCGAACCAAAAAGCCCCCTAACTGGGTATAACAGTCATTATAAAGCGTTAGAAGATTTAGCAGTTGTTGCTGTGTTGCTGACAAAATAAAATGCGTGACAGTTGTTTATTGCTTGATTGTGTAGGCATATGGCGTTGCCAAGACGCTTGCAGAACAAGCAGCGCTGCAGTATGGAAAAGAAGATGCGGCGCTGGATGTGGTGACCATCAACCCTGTGGTTGTGTCGGGATCTGCCATTACCCACATCGTCCCCTATACCGTTGAGATCACCCTTTCCCTTCTCACGGGCAACAGCGAAAGCGTAGAAGTTTTGAAGAAGATACAGACGATATACGGCACTATTTCGTTTGTTCACATCGATGACGTATGCAGCGCTCATATTTTCTTGATGGAGAACCCCTCTGCAGAGGGCCGCTACATTTGCAGTGCCATCAATATATCTGTCCCACAGCTGGCAGACTACTTATCCAAACGCTATCCGCAGTACAATGTGACTACCCTGTGAGTATCATCATCAGTAGGGTATAGCATTTTTTATATTATTACGACTATGGATTTAAATATGATCACTAGTAATGAAATGCTTGTACAGGTTTGACGATGTGCCACCGATCCCAAAGGTATACGCTTCGTCGAAGAAGCTGGTGGAGAGCGGTTTCTCCTTCAAATTTGGGATGGACGAGATCATGGATGATAGTGTTGAATACGTGAAGACGAAGGGATTGCTTCTTTAATAATTACTTCACTATCACTCGTTTAATGAGTATCGGTGGGAATAACATCGCAGACAGAATGTTCATTTCACTTCAATCCGTTGAAGCTGTTGCACATAAAGTTTCATCTTTGAATAACCATTTAAAAGACGAAGTGGAAATTAATATGAATGTGAAATGAGTGAATTATTAATTGATTGTGGAAATTAATATGAATGTGAAATGAGTGAATTATTAATTGAGGGTCAAATTAGGTAAATAGACGAAGTGGAAATTAATATGAATGTGAAATGAGTGAATTATTAATTGATGGTCAAATTAGGTGAATTGGGTAGATAGGTGCGGTGTATTTTAAAATAGATTTATTTATTATATGGATGATTTATATTAGAATATTTTGAGTTATATATATAATTTAATATTTTTCATTTTATATATAATTTAAGGGATGAAATTAAAGATCTCTAATAGTTTTTCATTTCTTATATATGTATAAGAAATTTTGAAGACATGACTAAGGATTTGTTTGGTATCAAGCTATTTGTAATTTGTAGGGCCTAATAATTTGCAATGGTGTAGTGAAATGGCCAAACTCTAACAAAATTACTTGTATTCATGGGTTAGATGGTATTGTTGTGGATTACGAGATTTTAGATACCCCTATTTATAACGAAATACTTAATGTTGACCTCTTGAATTACCCTGACCTTGAATGTGGTCATAGACCTTAACCCTAACTTTAAACTTTTCCATGCACAAAATCCCCATGAAAGAAAATTTTGATAATAAAAGACACTTGTTTTTTTGACAAGCAGAAAACTAATCTTTATCTCTTCTTAAAGGATTTAAATATGGATTTAAATCTCCTAACTTATAAGGACAAACTCTAATACCTCTATTACAACCCTTTTTACTCTTTATCTCTTCTTAAAAGATTTAAATAAGGATTTAAACCTCCTAACTTATCTCTCTCTTAGTTGCTCTACTCAACTATGGAACAAAGAACAATAGCACAAAATGGAATCCCTACTCCTTCTAGTGGACTAATATTTAACATAGGTTGATAGCCAATTAGGGGTAAGGTTTGATTCCATCAGCCCTCAACTAGAGTTATAATTTTGGAGCTTTTAGAGTCTTCTTGAACATTCAAACATGACTAACTCCATTTGCATGAGTAATGGGGGTTGACATGACATTCTCTCGTACCATGGTGGTCAACAAAATCAATCAACTTGCAAGAGGAATTCAACTTTTACATTCAAAATCCAATTGACATATGGGAAAGGAATTTGAGTGTAGATAAACATATTTGGGATCATTTTTAAAGTGAAAAAGTTTTGACCCCAAAAATGCCATTTGATTCCTCAAAATTGCTCAAGAAGGTTTTAGACTCCAATTCTCAAAATAGGGACCCATCATTAAAATGACCCTACAAGCTTATTAATCTGGATTTTCCACTCTAAAAGTATCAACATTAATGAAAAAGAATATAATTATCAAGTACAAATCATATCCTTAGGTAGATTTTTTATTTCCCAAAATCTTTACTGGATAATGTGAGGAAAATTTTCCTCTATCTTCTCCTTAGAGTACCACTTTGCTTTTTGTTGGCTGGACAGGGTCCCTTGGGGTAAATTTTGTAATTAATTTTTGTATACTTGTAAAGTCTCCATGTTTTGAGGGAGCGGAGCATGAAGGTCATAGGTGTCAAAAGGAGCTTTATTCCATTAGTTTGTTAGAAGATAGGGAGTTTTGAGACCCGCCCATGGTCCGCGGACCATGATATTGTAAAAGATAAGATATATAAAAGAGTCATAACAAGTCTAGGAGATCATCAGAGAATAAACGGTCGTTGTATGGGAAAGTAAGCTAAGGTAGGAAGGTTGTTTCCTATACTTAGGGGAAGGGGAAGGCTCTTGTTGCTAAGTGCACGGAGTCATTGGTAACTATACAAGCTGAGTGTGCGAGCCCTTGCAACTGAGTGCACAGGGAAGAAGGGTCTGTAACAACAAAGAATACATCTAATAAAGATTATTTTGGGCCATAATTGTGTATCTATTCATCTGTATATAATTATGCAAGTTTTGTATATTCACTCTGTTGTTCTGAATTTATATGAAGTAATACTTAATTGATGCATGAAAGTAGAAAATATGCTTATTTAATTAATGTTATGAATGTTTAAAGCATTTTGCAAAGACTTAGATTCTGTTTCTACAAGTTACTGTAATTATCTATATTTTAATGGTTAAGGTTCGCGAAGATCAGAAATAATCCCTAGGAACCATAGCAGCCAATCACATTAACCTATGGATGCATAAACTTGGTTCTGTCATCCCCCAATACTACTTCGGGTGAGACTGTAGCCTGCACTAAGCAGGTTGTTGCTGAAAGGGCCAACAATTTAAGGTTTTGTTGGTTGGTGCAGCTAAGCCCGAACTTGAGTCAGGACCCCTTAAGCTAACAAATGGTTCCATTGCCGGGACTGGGATCTATCTAAGGAATGTGTGATGTCGAATAAATGTTTCCCAGCTAAGAAAGAAATCGAGAAGTGGATAGATCGGAAGCTGCATGAATTTTCAGCTCAGGAAAATAGGAATACGCGTCCGTCAAAAGAAGAATGGTTGAATAGATTTTCGTATAAAGACGAGCACAAAATTTTATTCTGTTCTTTTCCTTGTGAATTGCACTAGTGGTTGTCAAAATTGGCAGATATTTAGGGCACGTGGAAGTTGGAAAACCCTCTTGTGTGGACTCCAAAATTGGTAAGGCATCTCGAAGCTTCAAAAAACAAGATCACGAGGGCTATCGACTACTAGATAGATAACATTTTGGGTGGATTCATCACTAAGTTCGTGATCGACACATCTGTGAGTAATAGCGAAGCTGAATGATGATTCTTCAAGGGACTTAGAGGTAAGTATCTCAAATCCTTGAAGATTTGGATTAAAATTCTATTGTGTGAAAAGAGGGTTATGCAACTAAATTAATATTTAGAAGAGATCTTACAGGAGCTACGCGGAGTGGAAAAACATTCAGAAGAGATTTAGATTTAGGTACTGAATACAGTCCTTTGTTAGGAGCATCTGATAGTGATGAAGAAAGTAGTGTTCTGAGGACTCTGTTATTTTCACTACATGTAGTAAGATAGGGTATCACAGGGATATCGAATCCATCCACTCCACCTCCACCATCACCTCCACCTCAGACACCTACACCTACACCTCCATCTCCACCTCCACCACCATCATTCAACATGGTGAATGTCATGAAGATGCCTGTGTTTAAGGGTTTGGGAACTAAAGATGATAAACAATTATGGTTTGTAGCAAATGTTGTATGGAAGGCACAACAGATTAGACGATGACATGAAGAAGGTGCAGTTGGTTACAATGCTATAGGACAGAGCATTGAATTGGTATATCAAGTTTTGTTCAGGTAAACCAAATGCGACTATGCTGGAAACATAACAAGCATTCAACAATGAGTTTAAGAAGCCTAAATCGCAAGCCGAGTCAGTGATGGAGTTTAAATAGATCTAGAAGAGGGTAAATGAGCCTGCATGGGACTTTGATCAAAGACTGAAGTGTCTTATTTAGCAGGTTAATATGAACATCATGGATGATCAACAGAGAGACTGGTACATTGCTTCGGTATTGCCTCATCTAAGATTTCCACTGTCTCAACAGAAAATAGGAACGTAAGCTAAAGCCTTGGAGATTTAGATGAGATTGGAGGTTTCACCCGTGCAGGATACGAATCTGGGGGTGCAACAGATTCAATCACAGTTGTCCATCTTACATATGGAGTTACAGAGCCTCAAGAAAGGAAAGGAAGTCCAGCCGAAGGTGCGCACAGAAGTCTGGTGCCTAAAATGCAAGGGCCATGGTGACGATAAGGATCATTGCCCAGTTTATCAGAATTATTTTATACGAGGGGACCCTGCCCCCCTGAAGCCAAGAAACATTGCTGGGCTGATTGTGGGAGTAGCATTATGGTGCGCTACTTGTCAAGTTTATGGGAAACACATGATGAATAATTGTCATCTTTTGCAAAATTTTGTATAGACCCCACAAAAATTGTTTTGCACTTTCTACAAATCTAAAGGCCACGATGAGTGCAACTGTTGAAGTTATGAACTAATGATGCAGGAGACCCCTACGTATAGGATGCAAGCAGAAAATCGACCTTAATATCAGGGTGCAATTGCAGCGTGCGAAGGATTTCAAGGTCAAGGAAGAGGGCGAGGAGGAGGAGATGGAAGGGGTTTTGGACAAATTATATGTTACAACTGTGGGGAAGTAGGTCATTTCACACTTGACTTTCAGAATCCGACACACCCTTCCTATCAGTATTGTAGGCAATTTAACCATGTCATAGAAGATTGCCTGATACTTATAGTGAAGATGCAAGAAAATATGACTTAGACCCAACAACCTATGCAGAATATCCAAATGATGAGGTCAGAGCCTCGCAAAGATGAGCCTAATGTTAATATCATTATGCGTAGTAGTATCGCCAATGGAGAAGATAAGGGGAAGCAACCAGAAGTTGAGCGATGGATATGCAAGGCTGCTGAAAAAGAAGTTGGGTTTGATTTAAGAAAATAAAAGGAAACCTTTATGGTGGCTAAGAAGAGATTCATGGAAGCTTCTACATCAGGAAGTCAGGGAAAATCTGGAGGAAGTGATAATACACAAGATGTAGAGCCTTCATTGCTAGCGACATTTTTGAAGACTTGCATGAGGCTTCTAAGGGATAGGAAAGTGGTAGAGGGGCTACATAAATTAATAGATAACTATATGGGTAAAAATAAATCATTTTTGGAATAACTTAGTACGCAAAGTGGGCAAAAGAAACAAGTGAACCAGTCGCCAGATGAGGTTGACTGTGCAAATTGGATAGTATGAAATGGATCAGGTAATTCTTGATCTGGGATGTGATGCAAACATTTTGCTAGTGAAAACTTGGGAGAAAATGTGGAGACCTGTGATGTAGTGGTCTCCTATCTAACTACGAATGATGAACCAACAAAAGATCATTCCTATGGGCCATCTATACGGGGTAGTGGTAGATATTGAAGGAGCAAGTTCTTTAGCTGATTTTGAAGTGATCGAGATAGTCGACGATAGAAACCCTTACCCTTCACTACTTGGCATCGATTGGGCATTTGATATGGATGCAGTCATTAATCTCAAAAAGCACAAAATAACACTCAAGAGGAAGGAGCTCATTGTTATTGTTCCATTGGATCCGACTGAAGGTGCATGATATATTGATCCAGTCCACGATTATGAAGAAGAAGATGACCTTGATCAGATCTATAAGATAATTGTGCGTGATGAGGACTGGATCAACCCCACTATGGATGGATGGATCGTGTGGGATAAGGATAGTTCCTGCACTTCAGATTCTGATGAGGAGCTTGAGCATTGGTAGAACCGACTACATGAAGTATCATCACTACGTTGTAACAAGCTTACAAAGTCGCTTTGATGCATATCAACTTAGGCATGAAATTTACCTTATTATGATGGTTTAGAAGATGTTAATTTGTTTTTGTATAAGTTTGAAAGGGATGTACTAGAGGAACATCAGTTCCAAGCTCTAGATATTGTGTTGTGAGCTACGCTTGCCCGATGGTGGGGTGTACATAAAGACAACTTTGTTGATTGGAAGGAGTACAGAAGAATGATGAAGTTGAGGTTTGGGTACGCCAATACCTGCATGATGTAAAAATACATAGGGAAGAATGATCCACATGAGCATTTGGCATGATGGACGAAGGCATGGGGAGAAGAACCACAGCCATAGTGGGCTCATATATTTTGCCACACTTTGGATACAATACCAATGAACTGGTACTTCGAAATGAAGCTGTGATATGGGACTACAGAATGGGATGTTTTGAAAGAATTTTTTTTGCTAAATTTTAGCTTTGAAGATGGGTTTGAATGTATATATGAAGCACTGTAGACGATCAAAGCTACGATATTCAAGATTCCTGAAGAACCAGTTGCATGGCTACAACCAGATTGGAGTATGCAGTTGCGCCATGTTCTTGAATGTTAATATGGCCACAAAGGAAGGTGAGGAAGATCCCAGAAACATCAACATTCCCAAGTTTGAAGGATAGCGTGAAGTCGAGAACCTTTAAAGTCCAAGAAAGTGAATATTGGATTAGAGGCATAGCTAAAGTTTGCGAAGATAGGCGACTATTGGGATGAAGATACAGTTGATAATGTCACAAAACTATTACGTGAATATCAGGACTTGTTTCCAACCAAGTTCTTTGATCTAAAAGGAATAGAAGGGATTTGGGCATCATGAAAATCACTTTGAAGCTAGATATGAAGTCAGTAAAGCAGCACCTGTACTGATTAAATCCCAAGTATAAAGAAAAGGTGTGCAAGGAGTTGGATAAGATGCTGGAAGCTGGGATCATTGAACTCATGGAGGAGTGAGACTGGGTGAGTCCCAAGGTGGTTCAAGACCAGAAGCAACAGGATGAAGTTTGGATATGTGTGAACTTGAGGAAGTTGAATGACGCATGCATCCATGACCCATTCCCTACGCCATTTACAAACGAGGTACTGGAGAATGTTGGATGGCAGGAAGCTTACTCATTCACAAATGGGTTCTTAGGGTACAGTCAGATTAAGATCGCGCTAGAGGATCAGAGTAAGAATACCTTCGTGACTGAGTGGGGTTGTTTTCAATATATAGTGATGCCTTTTGGGCTGAAGAATGCGCCCAAAATATTTTCACGAGTAGTAAACATGGCCTTCAAGGAATTTATACACAATTTTTTTGAGGTCTAGTTTGATGACTTGACAGTGTTTGGATTGGTAAAGTGCCATGTTGCTAGTCTGCGCCTCATGCTAGATACCTGTCGAAGATATCAGATAACCCTTAACCTAAAGAAGTGCATATTCTGTGTATCTTATGGGATACTATTGGGTCATGTGGTTTACAAGCAGGGATTGATGGTAGACCCTGCCAAGATAGCAGTCATTGTTAATTTGGAGTCCTCGAAGAATGTTAAACAACAATGTTGGGCCATACCAGATATTATAGGAAGTTCATCAAGGAATATGCACAAATAACTGCACCGATGGAATGATTGTTGAAAAAGGATGTGACCTTTTTCTAGGACGAGGATTTCCAGAAGAGTTTAAATGGTTTAAAGGAGAAAATGGTCACTGCACCCATTTTAGTATTCCTCGATTGGAAGAAGGAGTTTCATGTTCATGTAGACACGTCCTGTATTGCACTAGGTGCAGTACTGACCCAACCAGGTGAAGGAGATATTAACCACCCAATAGAATTTGCGAGTAGGAAGTTGTTGAAAGCACAAAACAACTACTCGACCACAAAGTGCAAAGGACTAGCGATGGTCTACGTGTTGCAGAAATTTCGGCACTAACTGCTCGGAGCACACTTCAAGATGTATACAGACTATTATGCTCTGAAATACTTGGTCAACAAGCCTTTGTTGGGGGGGAAGATGTGCAGGTGGTTTTTGTTGCTCCAAGAATATGATTTTTAGGTAATTGTGAAGCCAAGACGCTTGAATGTTGGTTCTGATCACCTCTCACAGATTGAGACTAGTGATGTGCCTACGAGTTTGGAGGAAGGGTTTCCTGATGTGCATCTCCTCGTTGTTCGCATCACAGATGATCACTTCACATATATAATTTAGTTTTTGTCTACAAGTATAGCCCCAGAATGATATTTGACAAAATAGAAGAAACAACTGGTGGTCCGGGCAGTTGATTTTTCTGTAATTGCCAGACACTTGTACAAAATGGTCTCTGATGAAATATTGCACAGATATGTCCCAGAGTGTGAGTAGCCAAGCATTCTCGCAGAAGCACATGGAGGAATGGAGGGAGGACATTACGCAAGGAGAGTGACTATGCAAAAAATCCTACTTGTAGGACTTTGGTGGCCTACAGTGCATAAGGACTATAAGACCTATTGTAAGGCATGTGATGTTTGTCAAAGGACGGGGAGACCATCGCGAAGAGATGAATTGCCCCTAAATCTACAAGTGACGTTGCAAGTGTTTGATAAGTAGGTGATAGACTTTTTGGGTCCAATACAACCACCAGGGAAAAGGACAAGGCTAGATACATTATTATAGAAACTGAATACTTGACCAGATGGGCGGAGGCACAACCTGTAAAAGATTGTACCGTAGCTACAACCACAAAGTTTATCTTCAAGTATATCTTGTCTCAATTCGACTGCCCTAAAATTTTAATGAGTGATAGGGGCACGCACTTCTTAAATGAAACAATTACTATGCTGCTTGAGGAATTCCAGGTATATCATCAGAAGAGTATGCCGTATCACCCTTAAGAGAATGGCATGGTGAAAGCCTTCAATAAAATTTTGGAGAACACATTGATAAAGATTTGCAACGCGAAGAGGAATGACTGAGATGTGCGCATATCAGTTGTCCTTTGGGCGTATAGGACTACTTGTAAGAAGTTTACAGACCAAACCCCGTTCAAATTGGTATATGGGAAAGAGGCTATAATGCCCATGGAATACATTGTGCCAAGTTTATGGATTGTAACAGTTATAGACATGGATTATTGTGATACTATGGAGGAGCGACTCGCACAACTGGTATAACTGGAAGATGATCACTTCCTGGCGTGCTTTCATAAATAGGTGCATAAGGATCATGAAAAAGCATGGCATGATGTCCATATAAAACAATGCACCTTCAAGATGGAAGATTTGGTATTGCTTTACGACAACAAGTTTACAAAATTCCCTAGAAAATTTCAAATGCATTGGCTGGGACCTTATGTTGTTAAGGAAATTATGGGGAATTATTACTCGGAAAGGTCAATGGAAGTCGCTTGAAGCTGTATAGGGGTGATCCCACCCCTGCACAACAACTATATGATTATGAGATAGTCTTACTACTCCAGGCAGCTGCAAGGAAGTATGGGACTATAAACTACACTTACGAAAAGTTGGAAAGCTGAAATGATGAGGTTGCGTGATGAATTGAATTGAGGTGCCGATGGGAGCTGCACCTAAGGAACCGTGCCACAAGGTTGGGTACCACACGGCTTGGCCGAAAAGTGACTGTTGGAAGCACTGTAGATGATTGGATGGAAAAATTTCCGTTAAAAGGAGTGGGGAAAACACATTTATGGAGCATATATTTGGAAATTTGCCTCCAAATATGCATTAATAATCAGGAATTGGAGGGAATGGCTAGATTTGAATTCAAATTGGTCTATAAATATGGCATGCCTCTCTAGATTCAAACACTTTTATTCCTGAGAGTTTGCCTTAGGATTTTTCACCTTGATTTATGCCAAGAACTGCACTATATGTCTGATCCAGATTTGGAGGAACTCTTTTCATGACCAGGGTTGGAAACATGCTTGAAATTTCTATAAGGGTTTTCTGGAAAGAATGACTACAACGTGCCCAGAGGCAGATCCAGCCCCATCGGAAGCAGCGCCAACCACACCTATGTCTACCAGGTTGCATACTACCATGCCTAGATTTCCTAGGCATAAACCGTCCACTTCTACAAAATAGAAGAAGCCTCAGCCAATGTTGATATGGTAATCTCCAAGGAAAAACACCACGGAAATCGACTAGAAGGGGAAGATGGATTAGTCACAAAAACTGACATAGCATTGGATGAAGAAGAACTATGCGGAGTGTTATAGACATTTTTGGGCACTGCAACCCCAAGCATAAAATGTCCATAAACCAAGGGCTCCTAAGTCCCTAAAAGTGTTGTTCTAACCCCTAAAGGAACAAGGTCAAGTGATTACAGTTTCTCCCAGAAGTTCTCCACGAAAAATTGCTCAGAACTAGTCAAAACAGGATCATTTCAGCTGCTCCATAGGAAACGTGTGTTGCATCTCACCTAAGTACACTCTATGGGGAGTTGCATTTCAAAAAGCCCTTCTATGGGGTGCGATGGGCGAGAAGTGACAAATGGCAGTGTCAATCTGCGAGGTGGAGAGGCATGGAATCTTCCAGAAACTTCTCCTGTGACACTTACCTCTCTGAATTCGACCAAGGATGAGTAAGAGATCATCAATCTCCAAGTGGAAGAAAGAACTATCAGAGGGAAGACACTAATCAAATCACAAGCTGACTCATCCCCCTTACAGATATCTATATATGGATCCCTCATCCCAGAGATCCAGAAGCTGGAATTTTGCATCTTGTAAGGAATTGCTATTGGTTTCTTGAGACAACATCATAGTGTTGGGTGATCTAAGCTTTGTATGAGGTGAAGAAGGGCTTACTTGCTGAGAGGATGATGTTGGGTCAGAACAACTGGTTGTAACTCCCTTGGCTCTTTCTTGATTATCAATAAAAGCTATTCAAGTTTTCCTCCATACTCTTGTGTCATTTATGTTTTATGCATTTGTATGGTCAATTTACATCTGATCCTAGATTGTTTATGATTATAGATCCATGTTCTTGTATACTGTTATGCTACTTTGATCCCACAGGTACTCTGTGAAGCTGGGCGTACAAGGAAGCAAGTAGTGAATGACTATCAAGAAAGAGAGGAATCGAACTAGGAGATAAGCACAAGACAGAGGTTGGTCTCTTTTGTTCTTCTCTCATCTATATTTCATAAAGGAAAAACGAAAGTAGCTTTACTTTGTTTGTTTCTAAGGTAGCTACCACACCTTAGTGGGATAAGCAGTTCTGTGTAGACACTTTTCCCTATAACAAAATGGCGACTCCACTGGGGAGTGACTAGGTTGTTTGTTTATCTTCCTTGTTGATTATTTTATAAACTTACAGACGGAGCCTGAAGTCGATCCAGGTAGCTTTCGAACTGCATTTGCTATGCAAATGCAAAGTAGATAAATGTCACTTCAGTCAATCTCTGGGATTTGTTTATGAATTAAACAACTGATTTACAAACTCTCTAATTGCCCCTGTGGTAGCTCCAGTAACCTCCTTAGATCTACCCCTGATTGTTGGTTTACTAATTACCATTTGCTCAGCCAAAACCCCTGAACTGAACTGCAAACTATGACCCGGAACCCAAGCAAAGTCTCGTCTCTGGCCCAGCGCAGGCTCTGTTCTGTGAATCTGAAATTCAACGCACTTCCCAAGTGTAGTAGGTGCGTTGCATTTCAAGTTCACTGTGTTATAGGTGCGCTGATCAGAATAGGCATTGTTCCTCAGTTTTGGTTTCTGTGTTCATTATTTTCAGTTCTATTCATGAGTTTTGCTATTTGTAATCAGTATATCTCTATTTGAAATCCCTTTCCTTGCTAATATTCTGCCTCCATTGTGCAAAAGAACTATAAATGTTTTTGTGTAATTGTTGAATCATTTTCAATTCTCCTTTGCAAAAAGTAATTTAATTGTACTGTCGTTTCTTGATTTGAAAGTGTTGCAAGTGTCGTTTTCAGTCATAGGAGAGAGTTTGGTTGCTCTTGATAGTCGATTACCCTGTTAGTATTGTATTTGGTCTGAATTTGTAGTTTTTCTAGTGTCGAAAGCAAGTATTCCTTTCCGAATCGTAAAGTGTTGTGATTGTCTTCATTTTTTATTTTGAAAAGAAACTTGTTAGTAACTGTCACTTGAAAAGTAATTCAGATTTGTGCATTAGATTTCTTTTGATCATTCACATACTAAGAAAGCCGAAAACAAATACATGCATGTGCATTTGCATTTAGACTGTTTGATTGGTTTGATTTAGGACAATGCATTTAGTGGGTGCTCTTTGCTCTTTGTGAAAGAATACTGTCTCTCTTTCCTTAGTATCTAGGATTTTCATTGCACAAAGAAGATAAAAGACTATTTATCATCTTAGATTGCATTTTAGGAATTGCACATCTACATCTCACGGTGAACCTGAAAGGCAAATTTCTTAAGCAAGATCAACTATAAAATAAATTTACTGAATCTAACAATGCTTTGGAACCTAACGCACAACATCTAGAAGTCTAGGCTAGAGACGTATTCCGGCGTCGTAAAACCTGGTAACTGTTGTTCTCACTGATGGTTGGGTGATTCCTCCACTTTGAGACGATAAGTGCCAGTACGGACTTGTGCTCCCACGTACCGTCGAGTATATTTTGGGAGACCACAATAGGCTTAATCCTTTATCCATAGGAAGCCGTGTCTGCCGCCCTATCGATCTCAATGCACTAAACACAGCATTCAGGAAGATTGACTGCTATACCATAAAAAGTATTCTGCAGTTTTGCGATTGGTTTGGTAATCCCTCTGCCTAGATTTCCAGAGTAGTCCCTTTCGTTCCTTTTTAGACTCCTTAACAGAAAAGGTCCATCTGAGCACTTGTCACTTCAGGCTCATTAAAAATCGAAGGCGACTAGAGTCATCTTTTGTTTTTTCTCGACTCTTTAAAATTGAAAAAACAAGTTGTGTCAAAGTGTCTAAAATTTATTTTAAACGGAATAATCATTACCCTTTCCTACGTTGATCTTAGGTTGAGAAAATGGAATCCACCAACCAAGGAATTCCCCTTGGAGGAAATCCTAGTCCCTTCTCCTCTTGGGGAGATGTTGGTGTGCCCCATATGGCCACATTGTCGCTTCCAGGATTGACAATCGGCTTGCTCGTATGGCTCTTCTCAACCTCTGTCGTTCAGAACACCGCAATTCTTGAACAATCAAGTCAGCAACTAGACGAATCCAGAGTTACCCACCAACCTTCTACTTCCTCCAATTTTTCCTCTCCTCCTTCCACTTCGGTTGATGGGGCCGGTAAAGCCAAAAATCAAGTACCTGAGAAGAAGAAGGAAAAGAAGAAGAAAGAGAAGAAGAAGAAGGAGCCAAAAGTGAAAAGGGGTAACCAAGCGTCATCTAGCGAAAATCCACACACTGCACCGACCAGGCCTAAGTCACCATGTGTCATTTGTAAAGGGGACCACTATCATCGAGATTGTCCCTACATCCCTCGGATCCTAAGGGACTGGTCTCCTCGTTTGCACAACCCGGTGTTGTCAACCTCTGATGATCATGTTGAAAACACATCGTTGACTAGTGAAAGTGAAGCCTGAGGACAAAAAGGAAAATATAGATTTCCTTGTAAACTGTGCGAAGGCGATCATGCCGTCCACCATTGTCCCTTCTTAGACGAGGCTAAAAGAGTTTTGGACGATCGTCCGGTTTCACCGTTACGACTTCCTCCTGGATATAAAAAACTCTTACCGAGTCCGTCACTAGTTGAAAATCTGGCTGACCTGCCCAGGTGGTCAGTCGAAGCGTCTATCATTGAAGACAAACCATTTGGACCCATACTAGATGAAAGTCAAAAGGTTGAGGTAGCAGTTGACCCGGTCTTGCCTTCAGAGGTTCCAGCTTCGGATGATACAGTCACAGAAGTGAATAAGGATGACACCGTCCAAATTCTTTTTGTAAGCACAGACTCCGATGAACATGGGGGAAATTTACCCATTCCTTTACCGCAGGAAGGAAGTTCATCAGAGTCGTACCCGACCATCTATTCGGTCCCACCTCCAAGCAACCTAGTTGACTCCTTTGACTAGAATCAACTAGGCAGACCCCGTTTACCGGCTAGTGTACCATTCCGAATCATTACTCAAATATATAGAATGATTATGACTGGTACCATCATAGATGAAGGGGATTCTGTGAGTATCCTTTCCTCGACTGCCTGGAAAGCGTTTGGTTCACCATCGCTTTTGCATGAGATGAGAAATCTAACAGGCTTTGACAAAGGAACTAGTCGACCGTTAGGGATCCTTCCCAATGTGCCCATAACATTGAGAGGGAAAATCGTTCACATGAATGTAGTGGTAGTTCAAGGACCCCTAGATTATAATCTACTCCTTGGACGAGACTATATTTATTGCATGGGAGCCATTGTCTCATCACTCTTTAGAGTAATGTGTTTTTTGCACGAAGGAAGAGTGGTCAAGCTCGTAGACCAGCTTTCATTTCCCGGATCACACAGAGCAAATAGTCATATGCCATCCCTGAATGGTCTTTTCACACAAGGAATGTCTCATCAATCTCCAGTCCGTCCACCTGATGAGCGCGAGTGATTCGGAGGACATGACTAAAACCCAGGGGGCATGCACCCTAGTCTGCTTCGGCAGGAAAACTTCGGGTATAGGGTAGGTTTCCGCGAGAGATATATGACTAGTCTGTACTCCCGTCCATGATTGGAAGAGGGGGTTAGACTGGAACAAGATTTCCTCATCAAAGTTATGTGAGTGGATTGTCTCACCTTTGTCTATTTTGGTAGACATCGCCAAAGAAGTGTTTTGTTTTCGGTGTGAATAGAACGATCTTTGGTAACCTGAAAGAGGTAGACCTTTCCTGATAAAACAAATGTTTTGTTGGAGATTTGAAGGGTAACCTTGAAACTCTATTTTATACTTGGGGGCATGCAAACCTTTTGGCGTGCAAGCGAAGAGCGATCATTTATCTGTTTTTTGGATTGGTCGTTTCCTAACTTGCATAAAGAAAGGATGTGGGTCAAAACTCTAAAAATTGCCGTTTTCATATATGAGACATTCTTATTATACGACTGGATTAATCGAGCAGTTTTAGCACATAGTTCAAGCTCGTTATAAAATAAACATAATTCATGAGCAAATGTTTCTCCCCGCGTTTAAGCTCATTAAAAAATGAACTATTTCCTGGTAAATAACCATCGTGAATGTAGTACTTTAGCCTTTAAAGCCTTGGTTGTGTTCTCATCATCACCTCCACTCTGTATTGGCCGATCATTCACCTCCATTTGATTGTTTACCCCTTTTTAGGAACAGCTGCGAAGAGTGATCCCACTAGCCATCATTGTAACACTGCCGTGATTTAAAAATTCCAAACCTTACCTGGAATCAGCTGCTACCCAATTTTATCACTCGTTCCTCAAAAGACGAGTCTCCTTTAAGCTCTTTTCAACTGACTCGTAAAATATGAAAAGATTGCCGAGCCATGGGCCTCTCCAGCTTGTTAAAGGGACTGGAAGTGCTATCCCTCCTTTAGATTTTAATCTTTTTGGACCTGAGGGATTATTACACAAAAAGATCGAGCGCTTGTTTTGTTTAGCTCGTTAAAAATATCGAAAATTCATCCCTTTTGTATTGTTTTATACTTTTTCAGACTTAAGGGCTTAGATGACGAAAAAGGAATTTTGGAGTTACCTTTACATCCTTTTTCAGACTCTCTAAAATTGAAAAGGACCGAGTTATCTTTGTCGTTAAACTCGTTAAAACTTAATAGCGACAAACTTGTCCATAGCAGACAAGAACGAGTTTCACTATTGCTAGGCTCGTTAAAACATAGCAATGGGTTTTCCTGAAGGGAAAATTATAGAACAAGCATATGTTATCCTCCTCAAGCTTGACAAAAATAAAGAGGTACTGGTCAACAATGACTGGGGAAAAATTGGGAAGAAAACTTGAAGAAACTTTGTTGGTAGCAAGTCGCTCTTGAACATGACACTTTCACTTCGCATCCAAGTCGGGTTGGGTTGTTTCATTCACCAGTCACATCACCATGGTCCCATCACACCATCCACATTTGGCGTTAATGCTACCAATCCATCACGTCAGTTTCACCGATATTTTCAAGAGAAGTCATTCAGAGAATTCACCTGTGTCTCACCCGCTACAATACATTTACACTCCATTCTTTCATGACCGCCACCCTGAACCTTATATCACCAGATCGTTTTCACCTCTATTAAAATCATTTGCTCCATTCCGTGTCATTGATGTGGGATTCATTAAGGCCCTCCTATGACGGATCACTTCTTGTCGACATCAACTCATTATCCAAGAAGTCGATCTAGGAACACCCCGTTCAGTACTTTGAAGCTTGCATGACTCAATGGCAAGTTTCTCACTTCCGGCGACAGGTTTACATCAATGACCTTCGACCGAAAGATTTTGCGCGGTGTTCGATGCCAAGTCCTTTATTCAAACCATGTGAATTGTACTGCGGTACCTTCAGGGTCATTATCATTATCGGTGATTCCTCTCGCGCCTGTTAACAACTTACATCATTGGCTGGTAATCAGGCGATGTCTTTCCATGTTCGACTCCAGAACATCTTTCACATGGATAGACTTGTACTTCGAGTGAAGATCGAACGAGATTGAAGACCTCAGATCTAGTTTCATCCATCTGGGCTGCGATATATATTCAGGGAAATAAAGACATCAAATGTACATCATTGCTGCACAGATAATCATCCAATCAAAGGGATGATGACTCTACCAGAATCATCAGTCTACACTCAGACGATTGTCTGTCCTATGTACATGAAAATGAATTTATAAAGCTGAGCATGGGAATGCCCGCCTCAGCTAGATCATGAAAATATTATGAAGATAATGTATTGTATTATATCTTATTACAGGTCTCCTCCCAGCTTGAAAGAACTTCGGACCCTCATAATAAAGCATTTCACCCGACATTAAAAGATTAACAACCTCATGCTTTAGGGGGCAACTGTTATAGACATTTTTGGGCACTGCAACCCCAAGCATAAAATGTCCATAAACCAAGGGCTCCTAAGTCCCTAAAAGTGTTTTTCTAACCCCTAAAGGAACAAGGTCAACTGATTACAGCTTATCCCAGAAGTTCTCCATGAAAAACTGCTCAGAACTGGTCAAAACAGGATCATTTCAGCTGCTCCATAGGAAAAGTGCGTTGCGTCTCACCTAAGTACACTCTGTGGGTGCGTTGCAATTCAAAAAGCCCTTCTATGGGGTGCGATGGGTGAGAAGTGACAAATGGCAGTGTCAATCCGCGAGGTGGAGAGGCATGGAATCTTCCAGAAACTTCTCCTGTGACACTTGCCTCTCTGAATTCGACCAAGGATGAGTAAGAAAGCATCAATCTCCAAGTGGAAGCAAGAACTATCATAGGGAAGACACTAATCAAATCACAAGCTGACTCATCTCCCTTATAGATATCTATATATGGATCCCTCATCCTAGAGATCCAGAGGCTGGAATTTTGCATCTTGTGAGGAATTGTTGTTGGTTTCTTGAGACAACATCATAGTGTTGGGTGATCTAAGCTTTGTATGAGGTGAAGAAGGGCTTACTTGCTGAGAGGATGATGCTGGGTCAGAACAACTGGTTGTAACTCCCTTGGCTCTTTATTGATTATCAATAAAAGCTATTCAAGTTTTCCTCCATACTCTTGTGTCATTTATGTTTTATGCATTTGTATGGTCAATTTACATATGATCCTAGATTGTTTATGATTATAGATCCATGTTCTTGTATAGTGCTATGCTACTTTGATCCCACAGGTACTCTGTGAAGCTGGGCGTACAAGGAAGCAAGTAGCGAAGGACTATCAAGAGAGAGAGGAAACAAACTAGGAGATAAGCGCAAGACAGAGGTTGGTCTCTTTTGTTCTTCTCTCATCTAAATTTCATAAAGGAAAAACGAAAGTAGCTTTACTTTGTTTGTTTCTAAGGTAGCTACCACACCTTAGTGGGATAAGCAGTTCTGTGTAGACACTTTTCCGTGTAACACGGAGGCATAGAAACAATTGATGCCAAGGAGGGTGAGCCGATGACTCAGTTGTCGAAATATATTATGCCGCGAAAGGCCATGGCTAAAGTACCAAAAGATCCGGAAAATGTGAAGTTCATGGTGTCCATGCCACTATTGCCGGAGAAAGTGATTTTGAGGGTGTGTTGCTGGCTCGCATACCCACCCTCAAGATGGAGGATTGGGACTTAGGTGACCATGAGAAGTTTCCTCTTTTGTCATCGAGAAATTACCTGTCCAAGGTATATTATGAAGATTCAGATGTCACACGATTAGAGCTAATGAAATGGGTAGCTGGTGTTGGGGTTGTGGGGCCGTTGAATATGCTATGGGTGTTGCACTTCAGTCGCACCAACATAAACACCAGTTTTGTGTGCTAATTGCTCACACTAGTCCATAATGAGTGTCTCTTGCTCGGAGAACCTGTCCCCATAACTGACATGTTGATCTACTAGGTTACACTTTTGTCGTACCAAGGAGTGGACCCTACAAAAGCGTTTGGAGGAAAAATGCAGGAAAAACAACTCCTGGACCAAATGAAGAGTGAGTTTGATCTTATCAAGAAGTCGCGAGGATACTCCATCCACTCTATCATAGATCCCGCGGTGCATTTTTCCACACAGATATTAGTAGGAAAGATTATGCGTAAGTGTTGTGCAGATGAAGTACCAACACCAGTGATCTCTTTGGTTGCGCAGTGCGCCAAAGGATTCCAGTATAACTTAGCTCAATATTTATGCAAGGAGCTTCTGGAGAATTGTAGGGATGCCCAGGATGAGGGCAAGGTGTTCCATTATGCCTGGTTGCTTCTATTGATAGCATCAATACCTTGGAAGATACCTGAGGAAAGTCAATTTCCTCCGCAGGACTCAGAACTCCCGGACGCAACGAAGTTCGCTTCACTTTTCGCTACCAAGGACCCCATGGACATCACAAAGGAAAAGATATTTTGCGTTCTTTTTGAGATGGAACTGAGGATGGTGATCATCCAAAGGCTGAGGCTATCATCCACATTTCACACACAGTATGAAACCATAGTTGATTTTAAAGCATATTTCCACAATCTACATATTCGTGCGAAGAAGGATGCCATGAGGGAATGGCACAAGTTGCATTACTTGGTGGCCAAGGAGGATATAACAAGGTTCATGAGCAAGTGGCCAAGTGATTGGATCACCCCTTCAGATGTTGACGTAGGTACTAGTAAGGCCGCTGAAGGGTCAACCACACAGATGACAGCAACCGAGAAGAAAAAGGAAGCACAGAAGGCTTATGCTCAGGAAAAATATGCGCAAAAGAGGGAAGCTACTACAAGAGAGAAAGAAGAGGCAGCCAAAGCAGCATAGGAGAAAATGACGTCACAGGCCACAATTAAATTCGAGGAATTAGAAAAGGAAAATACATCGAAGGAGGAAGAAATAGAGGAAAAAGATGAATGGGGTGTAGAGTTAGAATCCCCCTTTGTGGTCAAGACAAGGAAGAAGCAGACCTCAACTGGGCCACGCAAGAAACAAAAGTCTGATCGATCAGTAGGCGCGACTCCTTTGGTCCTCACTGAAGGGGACTTTGATGAGATAGGAGATGTTGTCTGCGACATGACAACAGATCTCTGGGGCCACTTTTGAGGAACAATACTAGTAGGTGTTGGGCAGGGTTCAACAATACCAACACGAGTTGCACATCCAAATAGGTAGGATACAAGCAAGCATGCGATAGGCGAGAGGGAAGTAAGCGAGCCTGAGTCAAGAGAGTGGGTCAGTTATGGACATAGAGATGACCTTGGATCTCCAAGCCATTCAACTTCCAGAAGGATCTCTGCGTGTTGAGACAAAAGAAGAAAGGGCTCAACTGATACAGATGAAGAACCTAAGCTTAAATCTTGCGAGGCTCCCTATCCAGACCTTCCATGAACTACACCAAGGGGTGTCTGATGAATTGAGGGTTCGGGAGCAACACGCACTGCTGATAATCAGTGAAGTCAAGACAAGCAATCAATAGATTTTCGAGGAGAAAGCATAGGCACTTAAAGAAAAAGAGGAAATCACAGCGCAAACTCAACAGTTGGAAGTCACCCTTGCACAGGCCTTGAGTGAGTTCTGGAGCTCAAGATCCCAACAGAAGTGGCCTTAATGGAAAAGATTCAGAAACTGGTTACTGCAGTGAAGGAGTCCAAAGATGAAATAGGCCAAGTTTGGTTCGAGTTGAAGCTACAGATATCAGAGTTACAACTTAAATTGTAGCCCACGACTCCTCCAAAAGTTAGAGAGCAGTGCAGAGCTGCTATCAAAGCAGGCATGAAAACCTTGGAAGATGCAGTCAAGGGTTGTACTGATCTTTTTGAGCAAGCCATGGAATTGTGGACCTCGCTATAGGAGGATACCACTCTATAAAAGATTATCGTAGTCATCAAGTAGAAGCAGATGCAATTCAATGAAATCAGGTTAACAACACAGACCTGTTGGCCGGATAAATCGTTCTTGTGGACAAGACCGATCTCCCTAGTATCACAAGATAATCTAGCAACAAACAGACAAATAAATCTATCTTTCTCTAGACATATGCAATTTACAAATAAAGACTATAGAGGTGTTACGATCCTACCTTAGATCCAACGCTTGTTTGTTGTAGTCATCCCTCGATCGTCCAAAAGAGTTATCCTTTAAAGACCTGCAAACACAAACAAGCAAACATCAAATAGCACCTGCATAGCAAATATAGTAAATCATGTCTATTATGGTGATCAAGGAATCCATAAAATAAACCATAAATGAACAACTTATTGAGAAAAACAAACTTATTTGTATTAACTTTGAAGTAGAAGAACCTTACAATCTTTTCAACCTTGATGTTGAACAAGCTCTTCCTGGGGTCCGAAACAGGAATTTCCTTTACTTTGACAAGCCTTGCACTCTTCCAAATGAGATCTTAGAGGTATGTAATCTCTCCTCATAATAGCTCAACTAAGAAGACTAAGTTCCAGCAACATTTCACCTCAAAAATATTCAGCTTTCAACCTCTCCAGTAACCAACCCAATGCTTCATTTTATAGTGTAGAGGGAGGAGGTTACAGGTCCACCTATGAAGGGATAGAGTCCTCCTTCAAAGGGATAAGCTCCTCACATCAAGGGGTTAGATCCTTAAGGTATGGGATGCATGAACCTTAAGAGAGCGAACTTTCCACCTCAAAATTCCTTCCAGAAGCTTCTAGAAATGACTAAAAGTGAGTTTTTTATAATATGCTCATGCCTTTTTATCTTTTACAGGGGTCCGCACCCATAACATAGAGACAGAGCGGTTGGGTGCGCAGGAGACATGACCATTAGGTGTGGGACCGCAGGTAATGCAAAGAGAAAGTGTGGAACCAGAGTTTTAGAGACTTTGAGGGCTTTCTCTTACTTTCAAGGCTTGATATGAAGAACTGAGGCTTTAGACTTGCAAAGGAGGTAAGTATGAGTAGTAATGGACTCACACAGATTGCAGAATGCCAAGGTGACAATTTTTAGTGCAACAGATTGCCCCCTAAAGTGCAAAGTCTGTAATAGATGAAGATAGAGTTTGTCATCTATGAAGAGTGAAGTACTTTATCATTTCAAGGATCATCCTGTGGACACCCCAGTCAGAACCTGTAAAAACATTCAATGCAAAATATATATATGTGAACATATCATCGCTGAGGTAGGCATTCCCATACTCAGATCAAAACTGACTAAAAAACTGACTAAATTGTTCTGATACAGGAATGATTTTGTAATACATCAAGAGTATAGACATCTGTAGACATAGTGTGGACGCAGCCATCTGTTTATGAATAGTCCACTGTATAATGAATAACAAAATTCCTCGCAACCTGGATGGTAGAAACTAGATCCAAGGTCTTGATTTCCGCTTCCCGAACTAGTACCATTCTATCCATGCGAATGAATGTGTCAAAGTCGAACATGGTAGAAACCACTTGATTACCAGTCAATGATGTGAATTGTTAACAAGTGTGAGAGAAACCACTATTAATGTTAATGGCCCTCAAAGTACCCAGTACAATCCATGAAATGTGAATAAATGAGCTGAGGTCAAACATGTCATAGAATCATTCGATCGAAGGTCAATGATGCAACCTATCATTGAAGACGAGAAAGCTGCCATTAGGGCATGTAGCCTTCAAGGTACTGACGATTTCTAGATCAACTTCCTAGATAATGAGCTGAAGTTGATAGAAAGTGATCTGTCATAGGCAAGCCCACAACACAAAATCATAGATCAAGTTTTGAAGAAATATAGTAGCAAGGATTGACTCAGGGATGGTCAAAATGGATGGCAGATATTTTACAGATGAATGTTTTGTTCGAACTGATCTCTTGAACACATAATGACACTGCAGATGGTTTGGTGACAATTGACCCAAAGCTAATACCGAGAAACCAGCTGAAGACTTTCAATATGGTTTGATTAATTTCTAGGCAAAGGATTTCCCAACCTAGGTGAACAAAAGTGTCGTGTTCAAGAGTGGTTAACGACTTTTATAAAACACAAAGTGTAACAAACAGGTTCATTCTTCTCTCTTTTCCCCCACCATTTCTGGCAAGTACCATTTTTGACAAGCTTGAGGAGGATAACAATTTCTTGTTTATAAGCTCATCCTTTGGATGAGTCCAACTTAGTTTAAAATTTGAACCCTAAGAAGGAGTGGTTCGTTCCTATTTAAAATTGAACAGGTCCTTTACTGTTAAATTTTAACAAGTCGAGTATAGGAAAAACTCGGTGTTTTTCAATTTTAGGGAGTCAGAAGAAAAACTTAAGAAAAATCCATGGGGGTAATTTTTCTTAAAATAATCCCTTAGGCCCGAAAAATGATAAAATAATACAAAAGGGATGACTTTTCAATACTTTAACGCGCTAAAAAAGACAAGCGCTCGACAATATTTTCATATTTAACAAGTCTAAAAAGGGTTTAAAGAGGACTCTAGTCTCGTCATGGTGACAAGTCCAATGTCGTCAGGGTTTAACAAGTCTGACATAGGTAAAAATCGAAGTCTTTTTCATGTTTAGAGAGTTTGAAAAAGACACGGAAAAGAAAACTCTAGAGGGGTCCTTTTTCGTAAATTTGTGTTCCTCGAGCCCGAAAAAGTATAAAATAATACTCGAGAGAACTACTTGACCATTACAATCAAGGAGTACTTTTCATAATTAGTGGCCTCAATCCGAAAAAGTAAAAAAGTGATCGAAGACACGTCATTTCGTAACCAGTATCGAACCTGAAACGACAAAAGTCTGACGATCTTTTCATGTTTATACAGTCAGAAAAGAGCTGAAATTGGACCGCCTTTTTAATTTGTTTAACGAGTCAAAAAGGGAAAAACTCGGCAATATTTTCATATTTTATGAGTCAGAAAAGAGCTTAAAGAAGACTCATCCTAGAGGAATGAGTGCTATAAAGGGTAGCAATTGGTTCCAGCAATGGTGGAACTACTCAAAACATGTAATGGTCAAGAGGCTGGCTAATAAAACCACTCATCATTGCGGTCCCTCAGGAAAGGAAAAACAACCAAGTGAAAGCATATGATTAGCCAAAGAGATGGTGGCGATCGAAGGAAAACAACCAAGGCTCATCTAACAGAATTTAGCGGATAAAAATGGTAAGCACGAGATGTAAATCATGTATGGGTTCATTTTTACACAAGCTTGAACCACAAAGAACTATGCCTGGATTCGGTTCCATGTTTACACAAGCTTGAAACGAAAAACTATGGTTTTTATAAGTTCGCATGCCGCCAGCATAATGACGCAAATCGAGATACATGCCCCCCAAGCTTCATTTCATTCAACGAGGTGGATGGAATGAAGGTTCACTTCTGAGGGAGTTGTTTCATTTTTTAATGAGGTTGACACAGTAAAAGAACTACCCTCATAACCTTTGTTTCATTTTTTAAAGAGCTTGACACAAGACAAGGAACTATGCTCCCGACTCCTTATTTTATTTTTTAACGAGGTTGACACAGGAACAAACTATCCTCGGGGATCCTTGTTTCATTTTTTAATGAGCTTGACATAAGACAAAGAACTATGCTCCAGACTCCTTGTTTCATTTTTTAACAAGCTTGACACAAGACAAGGAACTATGCTCCAGACATCTGGTTTCATTTTTTAATGAGGTTGACACAGGAACAAAACTATCCTCGAAACTCCTTGTTTCATTTTTAACGAGCTTGACACAAGACAAGGAACTATGCTCTAGACACCCTGTTTCATTTTTTAACGAGGTTGACATAGGAACAAAACTATCCTTGAGACACCCAGTTTCATTTTTTAATGAGGTTGACACAGGAACAAACTATCCTTGAGACACCTGGTTTCATTTTTTAATGAGGTTGACATGGGAACAAACTATCCTCGAGAATGGTTAGGAATCATAAAATGACTGTAAATCCTGATATGCAATTTCAAAGGGACTCAAAGGCATCGCGCCATCAAATGAATCCACCTCAAAATCATAAGGTACGATTCGAGGATCATCAAAAGAAATAGTATTCGATGAAATCATATGAATATTTGCAATAGAAGGCGATACGTTAGGAGGAGGGAAGGAAAAAGTTGCCAGTAAACCAGAATCTTTAATCAAACCTACACCAACATCCTTATAAGGGATAGTCATTTTACCAATGTGCTGAACACTATCTGTAGAGGCTGGGACAGATGAGAAATAAGTCAGCTGGTCTATTGTAATGATCTTTCTATTATGAGGAAACTTTATAAGCCAAAATACCGATGAAACAATAACAGTCATAGCATAAGACCAACTGCGACCTAGGAGAAGGTTGTAATCTAGAGGGGCATCAACCACTTCCACATCTAGATTTACGGTTTTGCCTTGGACCCCTAAAGGTAAATCCTGCAAAATACCAAAAGGATGGAACCCTCGGCCATCAAAAGCCTTTAGAATTACCAGAGACTGATTGAGTGTGGGAGAACAAAGCAATTTCCAACACTCGATTGACATAATACACGTAGAAGCCCCTTCATCAATTATAGTCCAAAAGCAAGGTCTGCTTTTTACTAACACTGGAATCTGGAAAGCCATTTGATTAGGGAGGTGGGGTGTACTATTCTCTAGATCGAAGATTATTAGGTTCGGATCCTGAATATCGATAGCTCCTATAGCAGACAATAGTAATTTACATTGTGCTGGGCATGATTGCAGCACTTCCAAAGCTGACATTGTTGAAGGGGCAATGGCTAAGTCTTCAACAATGTTATAATTCTGAGCAGCTCTCGCATGTGGATTGAAAGCTAATTTCCGAAATATACCTTTAGCAGGCAGTTTTATTACTAAGTCAGAGTTGGGTTCCTCGATCTGTAATGGACCAGAACCAGGAGGAGGTGTCGTTGATGTACTTGAATTAGAATATTCTACTTCTTTACGATCAACAGGATTTTTACTACCATAATCTTGCGATCCCGTCGCAATCCTGACATGAGACATCATCATAATGGGTTCTTCTGAGGTATTCGAGGAAGAAACAACCACCTTACTATCTTGAGTAGGAAAGGGATCCTTCAAGACAGTAGGCATTTGAGAACCTTTAATGAATTTCGAAAACTCTGCTTGATATGGACATTCTTTAGTAAAATGATCCTTGTCACAAATGAAACAAGGATAGCAAGGTTTTCATTTTTCATCAGTATATTCATTTTATCTTTTGAATTTTGATTGTTTTTGTTCTTCCCCTTCTCTTTACTACCGGATTTGGTTGTAGATGAATCTACGACATTGAAATCTGCAGAATCTTCAGCGGAAGAATCTCCTTTTAGCGAATCAAGTAAAGTTATTGTAGGAGAAGAATTCTTTGAAGACTTCTTCTTGATTTTAGTACTAACTGAACCAATCATACCATTAGTAGCATGAGACCCCGAAGGAGTTGTATTTTTTGGAAGATCAGGGATTTTTTCATGTAAAGTACCTGATTGCGTATAAACGAGGTCAAGGTACTGAGCCTGAGCAATGACTTGCTCTTTAGTGACAACTCTTGCCTTAGCTAGATCTTCAGTGATTTTCGGTAACGAACCATTCTGCTAAAATTTCATCCGGAATGAAAACTTTCACTAAATGCTTTCTACGTTGCCATTCATGAATATGATCAGAAATATATGTGGACATGGATTGTTTTAGTGAAGTTATTAGTTCCATGCCATTGTTGTATCTGACAGGCAACTGAAAATGAGTTAAGAAAGAAGTGGCTAACTGACTAAAATTATAAAAAGAGCCTCGTGGTAACTCAATGTACCATTTGGCAGCAAGACCAATGAGAGTTCGTTGAAAAAGACGCAAATGAATTGAATCATCAATGATTGAATTAGATGCACACCAGAGGTGATAAGTCATGACGTGATTTGATGGATCCTCCCCTAACTTCCCTCGAATTTTGGGATATCACTGGGAAACTTATTAGGCATTGGTGGCCAATACGGAAAATAGTAAATCAGATTGTTCGTAATGCGCGACAAATCAAGTAAATCCAAAGTTGCAATAAATGGTAACTGCTGGTTAGGGTCGTGAAAACCTTGAGTAACAAGACCAGCTCCAGGAGGAGGAATATGAGTTGCTAATGCTCATTTTCATCTCTACACTAAAAGCAAGTTTCAAGACAAAAAAAAATGCACTTTCATTCACTAAAAGGAACTAAATCAAAACCAAGTTCAAGAAAGCGAAACCAAGTTTCAAGAAGTTTTCTTCAAAAGCAAAACAAAAAATGACTTTTCAAAAGTGCTCTAAACAAGACTGAAACTTTATGATCGAAGAATAGGAAATGAAACTCTTTCAGAGTTTGCAACACAAAACAAGTGAGAACTCAACAAAAATGTGTTTCAAAATGCTCTTAACAATAAAAAAGTAGCAACTAGAGCTTGGCAATAAAAACCAAAATATTGAAAAGATAACTTTCCAGAAAGTGTGAACCAACAACTTTCGGAAAGTAAGAAAAGAAGACGGTCATAAAGATACAGTTTCGACATGCAAACCAAAAAGTCACCAAAACAAAACTTGACACAAAGATTGAAATCAATCTTTCTACCCTGAAGACACAGAGCAGCCAAGATTCCTAACAAGAAATCTTGTGTGCTTAAGCAAAAACGATGACGTTTGCAAGAAAAACAAATAAGACCAACACTTTCCACAATCAAAGAGAATTTGAAATCAGATACTTGTTGTAAAACTAAAGAATGACATAGAAAAGTAACAGTTCAGGACTGAACCAGACCAGCAGACAGACCTTCAGAAATAAAAAGATTTGAAAAATCTTGAAAATTACAAGATATACATGACTGTATTGATGTATAGTTGCGTGTATATGCAACTGAGCCTAAGGAAACCCACGTATACACTGGTTAACTTAAGGAAACATGCACATATACGCCTCTGTAAACAGGAAAAACAACATATATAAAAGATTTCAAGAAAAAACAAGAAACAGTCTGAAGAAACTGATCAAACTTACAATTCAAGTTCCTACAGGAACAAACTACATAGTAACGGCAAGCAAACAAATAGCTGAGCCCTGATTGGCTTGAATAAACCCAAACTAGGAACAACAATACTGTTGTCCCCAGTGGAGTCGCCAATTCTGTTAAGGGATAAATTCCCCTAGGGTCTTGGGTTGATACCCTAGTAGATCAGAGGTTGTCTATATAGAGAAACACACATTCCATATAGAAATAATGCTAATATAAGCAAATTATACGATCAGGAGCATACCTGGGGGTCCTTCGTTTGAGAAGATCTTTCCAGGGTCCAAACCCTCTTGGAGTTCCTTTTGCTCCTTCAACCTACAAAACAATCAATTCAAGAAAGTACAACAGTATATGGACTAAACATCATAAGGAAATCATCTTCTTAATCTATTGAAAGGTAGTTAGTTATGCAATTAAACAACCATTCATATATGAACCATAACATGGATATCATAAACATGAAGAAGATTTATATCAGGAACAAAGAAAAGTGTTTCTTTTATTATAGACAAATAAAGTACAGAAAGGAATAATTTCACCTGATTCATTCTTTCGTAGGCTCCAAGCGGAACCGTCCTCCGGATTCGTCCAGTCTCAAGCCTTTAAGAAAACCCTTCCATGACTTACTCCATGATATCTCAAGTAGTAGATAGACATCATCACACAAGGAAACAAGGGTTTCCTATAAATGGGGGAAGTGCAGGAGGCACTAGGATCTTCAGACCTGGTCAGGGAAATCTCAGCATAGTAACCTTTCTCTCTCTTCTCTCCCTCCTTTAGGCCTTCCCATTGAAGCCTTTTTATACTTCTCCCAAAGTGTTTTTTTAGTTGGGAATTCGTTGGGAACAGTTGGGTCACAGGCACTAATAGGTAATCAACAGGTAAAACCCACGATCTTCGCCCCAAATTAAGGAGATTTAATTTTTTTTTAAGTGTTTTAAAACATATACGTGGGTTGGGTATACACAGACCCGCATACACACGCGTTTAGCTCAGGGCAATGTCGCGTATAGGGAATAAAACACTGTTTTTTAAATTTTGGACTAGGTCTGGAAGGAGGGGTTGCCTTGGGCCATGAGTGCAGCATCACAAACCTTAAGAGTGAGATTTGGAGCTATAACACTAGGATAACCTGGAATCGGATTTTCATTAGGAATGTTATAACCTCCTGGAAAACAAGGATTAACCGAACCAAACTGAGGTAGGTGAGGTTGTTGATAAGTATAGCCAAGATAGGTTGATACTGATAAACTAGGTTTTGTACAGTAGGACCAGATTGATACTATCCTTGGTACGGTTGATAAGTGAATTGCAGTTGACTTGTAGCAATCATACTTGGACCATCTTGACTTGCAGGCATCTGGACCAAAGTCTGAACTGTAGGTCCTGACTGGGGCACAGAGACTTGAGGAGTTTGCACTGATGCAGGGATAGTAGAAACTGGAGCTACAGATACTCCAGAAAGAGGTGTGGTAGGTTGAATAGAAGTTGCAGCAGCAGTTTGAGGCGGAGTTTGAGGTGAGCTAGGCCCAGGGTGCTGAACTAAACCAGGTGCAGAGACTTGAATAGTAGGTTGGACAGGTTGCTGGGTTGGACCAGAAACCAAAGGTTGTCTAGCTTGATAAGGTAACTGCACATTAGGTTGCAAAGTCTGTTGAGTTTGAGATGGATCCCACACCATGTTCATTCCAGGACTCATAAAAGGTTGTGCATATGGAGGACCATAACCTGGTTGAACGTAGGGCTGATAATTAGGCAGTACATTTTCAGCCCCTTGTAAAAATGATTGACCAGAAGGCGGTTGGAAACCTTGAGTTGGGTACTAACCTTGAGGTTGATAACCCTGAGGCACGTACTGAATCTGGGGTTGATAGGCCTCCTGAGGAACATATTGAGTCTGGGGTTGACCTTGGGGTATGTATTGTCCTGAAGGTTGAAAACCTTGAGGTAGCCCTTCAGGTGGAAACTGACTACCTTGGGGTTGCCCCCAGGCAGTAAATGACTACCTTGGGGTTGCCCCCCAGGCAGTAAACACTACCTTTCCCCCTAGGCGGTAACTGGCTACCTTGAGGTTGAGGATTTGGAATACTACCAGACATCATAAGAATTTGCTCTACGTTCAACGTTTTAATTCCATCATTACCAGGTGATAACTGATGTTCAGTCGGTCGAGGAGTTGCTCCTGAAAAATTACCAGAAAGTGACTGGTACCCCAAAGGAACAGTAGGACCGCCATATAAAAATGTTTCCAGTGATTGGGAAAACATAGATGATTGTCTTGACATGATGGATAATAACCTCTGGGTGTAGGATGAAAATAATCACACGCAAACAAAGAAAATTTCAATAAAAGCACCTAAAGTCTCTAAAGTAACAAACAACTAAATCACACGCCTAAAAAATCTGAGTTCAAACCACACAAAAACAGTAACTTCCTGTACTAAAAACACTAGTTGGTGATGAAATCCAACGTCGTAGAATTTTAATACAGAAAGGACAGTTGGAACAGTTACCCCGGCAACCTGCTTAATGAAACAGACTGGCACAAGTTTCTTCACAAAACCATCTCAAGTGAAGAGAAGCCCCCAAAGAGTCAAAGTGAGTCTAGTCGATGTCTGCTCCAGGTACAGTGAGACCTGTCCTTCATCGTCACCTTAGGAAATAATCTTAAGTTTATGGACACTATGGTTACCAACAACAACAAATACAACTGGGGGAACAGTCTACGATCCGATCTATGTGCAAGTGCAGAGTAACAAAGCTCAATCCCCTTGAAAGCTCCTCGACATGATTAATCCAAGGTTTACCAACAAGTGACCCCAGGCTCCTTGACAATGGTTAATCCGAGGTTTACCATTTTTAATACGCGTAAATCTTCTATCTTTCCCAATGAAATAGACTTGATTGTCTCAAAGGTTCGGACATGATCTCGTGATTGACTCCTTTAAGAGAAGCTTCCTAGAATGTATCAATTACAGTTGGATTTTTTTCCTGCCACAAGATATAGCTACTTGTTTGTTTTAACTATCTTGGAGAGTTAATTACTCCCTACTCCAAGATATTAGCCTAAGCTATATTGGTGATAAGATCCCTATAAATAAAAAAGATTACTAGATCAATTTTAATTAAGTGTTGTTTTTATGGGTTGTTCTTTAATTCAATAGGCATGGAAATGAAACTTTGATGGTGTGAAGACTTGACTCCAAAAACACTAAAAAAATGCACCTAAAATGATAAGCAATTCGTTTTTCTTTCAATGAAATTCTAGCTAAAAGAAAGAGTTTGAGAATGCAATTCTTTAAGAAACAAGTCTTTCTTTCAACATGAAAATAAAAAGATTTTTTTTTTGTATTTTTCAATAAGAACTCAAAACGAGACTACTAATTAATGCTCACAATAAATCTCTTTCCTTTTCCAAAACTCGAAACTATAAAAAACAATTTTCTTCAAAAGAGATCTACAAGTTTTAGAAAAACACTCAAAACTACAAAACTAATTTTGAGATCTAAAAACTTTTAAAAAATCTAATTAAATAAAAGCTTCAATTCTTTTTGAGGACATTTTGCTTAGTTGTTCAGTAAACTAAGCATTCATTTCTTCAGAATAAAAAATCAACCAAAAAACATCCAGATACGTTTTCTTTTGTAAAAATGAAATTCAAAACTTATAACAAAGCTTGTTCAAATATTTGCAAGGAGAAAACTAAATCTATTTCTCACAAAGGATAGATTTTACAACCAAGTCAAACTCATAAAGAAGATGAAAAGACACCAGGGTGATCTAAGGTTTCTCAAGCTTTTGATCTTTGAGTCACTACAGAGACAAAGTGAAAACCACTCCAAGCATGCAAAACTTCTATAAAATCATCCAAAACAAAAATACTATTGGAACTCACTCACAAGAGATTTTTGACAGGACAAATGCAGATCTGGGTAGACACTAAAGACCTTAAATGAAGCCTAAACTTAACTGGAAGAAAACATTTTAGGTTTTTCAAAAAAAATTATAGGGCCACAGGCTCTAGAAGAAACAGGTGCAGTTCCACTCTGTTTACTAAAGGAAAAGTGCGGACATGCCCACACTATCTGTAAAGAGAAAGTGCGGTCCCCTGGAAACTTCAAAAAAAACAAAAATTAATCCAGATTCTAAAAACTACCCAAGCCAGTATATCAATCAAAAATAAAAAAGGAAAACACTTTCCTCAAGTCAAAACAAAGGAAAACCAAAACCAAATTCATTCCCCAGTATGGTCGCCAATTTGTTGGTCGGATAAATCGTTCTTGTGTACAAGACCAATCTCCCTAGTATCACAAAATAATCTAGCAACAAACAGAAAAATAAATCTATCTTTATCTAGAAATATGCAATTTACAAATAAAGACTATAGAGGTGTTACGATCCTACCTTAGATCCAATGCTTTTTTGTTGTAGTCATCCCTCGATCGTCCGAAAGAGTTATCCTTTAAAGACCTACAAACACAAACAAGCAAACATCAAATAACACCTACATAGCAAATATAGTAAATCATTTCTATTATGGTGATCAAGGAATCCATAAAATAAACCATAAATGAACATCTTATTGAGAAAAACAAACTTATTTGTATTAACTTTGAAGTAGAAGAACCTTACAACCTTTTCAGCCTTGATGTTGAACAAGCTCTTCCTGGGGTCCGAAACTGGAATTTCCTTTACTTTGACAAGCCTTGCACTCTTCCAAATGAGATCTTAGAGGTATGTAATCTCTCCTCATAAAAGCTCAACTAAGAAGACTAAGTTCCAGCAGCATTTCACCTCAAAAATATTCAACTTTCAACCTCTCCAGTAACCGGCCCAATGCTTCATTTTATAGTGCAGAGGGAGGAGGTTACAGGTCCACCTATGAAGGGATTGAGTCCTCCTTCAAAGGGATAAGCTCCTCAAATCAAGGGGTTAGCTCCTTAAGGTATGGGATGCATGAACCTTAAGAGAGTGAACTTTCCACCTCAAGATTCCTTCCAGAAGCTTCTAAAAATGACTGAAAGTGAGTTTTTTATAATATACTCATGCCTTTTTAACTTTTACAGGGGTCCGCACCCATAACACAGAGACAGAGCAGTCAGGTGTGCAGGAGACATGACCATTAGGTGTGGGACCACAGGTAATGTAAAGAGAAAGTGCGAAACCAGATTTTTAGAGACTTTGAGGGCTTTCTCTTACTTTCAAGGCTTGATATGAAGAACTGAGGCTTTAGACTTGCAAAGGAGGTAAGTATGAGTGGTAATGGACTCACACAGATTGCAGAGTGCCAAGGTGACAATTTTTAGTGCAACAAGACCTTAGCACCAGGGCAAAGGTTCGCAAGACTACATGAAGGCAAGTTAATTAAGAGTGAGATTGACGAGCTACACCACATGGAAACAATCATCTCTTCTAGGATGCAGCCATGGGCATATGAGTCCAGCTAGTTGACTTTTTCCATGCAGAGTAAGATTAAGGGCATGCAACAGACTCAAAGGACCATGGGCCTTGCAGTTGAATGCCCAACTACTGAAAATTTGGTCAAATAGGTGCAACAAGTTGCTACATAGGGAACCACAGACCTGTAGGTTTTGAAGCTAGAGTTCAGCGAGCTACAGGCGAAGACCGAGGTACCAACAGAGTGACTCAAGGACGAGTCACCAAATTGTGTTGGGGGCCTATTGAGACAGGGTCCCATGGGGTAAATTTTGTAATTAATTTTTGTATACTTGGAAAGTCTTCGCTTTTGAGGGAGCAGAGCGCGAAGGTCATAACAGTCAAAAGGGGCTTTAGTCCCTTATTTTTTTAGAAGATAGGGATTTTTTAGACCCACCCATGGTCTGCGGACCATGGTATTGTAAAATATACAGATATATAAAGGAGTCATAGTGAGTCTAGGATATCATCATAGAATAGAAGATCATTGTATGGGCAAGTAAGCTAAGGCAAAGTTTGTTTCCTATACTTAGGCGAAGGGGAAGGCTCTCACTGTTGAGTGCATGAAGACCTTGGTAAGTCCGCAGGTTGAGTGCACAAGCCCCTGTAGCTGAGTGTGCAGGGAAGAAGAGTTTGTAATAGCAAAGAATACATCTAATAAATACTATTTTGGGCCATAATTGTGTATATGTGCATCTGTATTAACTTATGCAAGTTATGTATATTCACTATGTTATTCTAAATTTATATGAAGTAATGCTTAATTGATGCGTGAAAGTAGCAGATATGCTTATTTACTTAATTTTATGAATGTTTAAAGAATTTCACGAAGACTTAGATTTTGTTTCTGTAAGTTACTGCAATTATCTGTATTTTAAGGGTTAGGGTTCGCAAAGATCAGAAATAAGCCCTAGAAACCACAGAAGCCCATCAAACTAGCCTCTGGATGCAGAAACATGGTTTTGTCATCCTCTAATACTACTTCCGGTGAGACTGTAGCCTGCTAAGCGGGTTGTTGCTGAAAGGGCTAGCAGTTTAGGGTTTTGTTGGTTGGCACAACTAAATCCGAACCTGGGTCAGGACCCCTTAAGCCAACACTTTTCCTAAAATTTTTCCTTTCAACCCACTCTACTAAAGGTCATGATTCCCCTATATTTTAGTTATGGACTATTTATGAAAAACTATGTCCTCTACTAATTATGTCAAATATCTATTCATAAGTCCTATGTGGAAGGTGGGACTCGCTAATCTTACTAATATAATGTGAAAGTCTCATAGATTTTGATATTCTCCATATTCACTACTTAGTAAATGTGCATGTATGTGGGTATATTGATTCTATAGGCATTATTTTCCACCTTTTCTAATATCTCAAAAGGACCATACAACAAAGTCTTAATTTTTTTTATCAAGACCCTATAATATTTCCTTGTTCAATTGAAACCAAAATCTATCTCCCACTCTAAATAAATCTCTATTGTATGTTGATCATGGATGGCCTTATATTTTTCCTATGACTTCCTTGGTGTCTCGTGTACTGGCAAATGGATCTCCCTAATCTTCTCAATATTTTTTTATGTTCTTAATGCATATCCTATGAGGTCCTCCCTGATTCCTCCTTTTTGTCAATATACAACATCCAACCTTGAAGGTGGAAAATATCAATAGAAAGTTTCAAAATATGACTTACCAATAGAAGTGTGTATTGATTTATGATAAACACGTTGTATATAGATCATATTTTCACCCTAGGTCTTCAAATGCTTTTGATTGTAGCCCCTCAAAAGCTACACCAAAGTCCTATTGACTACTTATGTCTTCTAGTTGTTTGTGGTGGAGCTTTGTAGACCTCTACAAATTTATGTTCATATTTTACAATGAAATAGTCCAAAATCCACTAAGAAATACGGTTTGCCTATCTGAAATGATGCTCCTTGGTATCCCAAAGTGCAGCCAAACATGTTGAAAGAAAAAATCTGTTGCTTCTTATCCTTTGATGGTGTTTTTACAAGGCATGAGAATGCACATCTTGTTGAACCTATCAACTTTCAGAAATAGGTAGTCATTTCCCTTCATGATTGTTGGTAAACCTCCCACAAATCCATGGAAATGATTTCTACAGGTGTAGTGGATATTGGTAAGGGATGGTATAAAACTTACTTAATGGTATTGGGATAGTTAGTATAACAAAGTGTCCATCTTGTATTGTATAGTGCTATATTTCTTTCTTTCTAGGCCAATACACATACCTTTATAAGTTGAAACTATCTTACCAACACCAAACTATCTTGAAACCTCAGAGGTGTGAGCCTCTTTGATAGGATGTAGTTGTTCACATTTCAAACCAAAAAGTTTCTCTAATCTGTAGAGTAACCGATTCAGGAGACGATAGTAAGTTATGTTGTGATCTATAAACTACCATTCATATTCCATTGGATAGTTCATCACAACAGATCTGATAATATTATATTAAAAATCCGAGATTCTACATTATTACAATTTTATTTAATTTCTAGATCTGTAAAATTAACTGTAATTAGTACATTAATGTGAAAGTAAATCAAGAAGAAAAGTAGAGAATGAAAAAATAATCTCACATACACATAATACACAAGATATTCTCTCTGGGAAACCCTTTCAAGAGAAAACCCAGCTAGAAGGTGAGGTCGCTTTGCTCTCTTTCTCTGTTTAGAAATATGACTTCAGATACAAAGAAGTAATGTTTGTGGCTCGTAGGCTGCTACAGTGCACATATCCTCTCTATGTTCTCTACCTCCTATCTCTCCTGGCTATCTTTGTTCAACTATGGAACAAAATTCTCTTGAAATAATGGAATGTCTCTTCCTCCTAGTGGCTCGATTATAACACAACCCCATAGCCTGCTAATGGTTAAGTTTGACTACATAAACTCTTAACTAGAGTTAAAAAATATACTCTTATAGAGTCTTTTACATCGCAAACATGTGGCCATCCCCTTTTCTATGAATAATGGGGGCTGACACGACATCCTCTCGAACTATAGGTGTGAAAACAAGAAGGTCAACTTCTGAGTGGCATAACTATTGCATACAGACTTTGATTGACGTGATTATTGCACTGTTGGAAATCTCTCTGTGTTTAGAATATCATGAAAAGGGTTTCTGCTTAAGAGACAAATTTTTACCCGCAAAAAATGTCATTTCATTCCTTAAAATGCTACCGGAAGGTTTCAGACCGTGTTTCGCAAAACTGGGTCCTATCGGTAAAAACAGTCCCGCGAACTGATTCCTCCACTTTTTCCACTCCAACTACATTGAGATGGATGAAAAATAATATAATGATCCAATTCGTATCACAAATCCCCATTTTGGGAGGCTTTTGGTCCCCAAAATCATTTACTGAATCAGGTGAGGAAATTTCTCCTCCACCTTCTCTCTGGTGTACAATTTAGCTTTGCCTGGAAGTTGTCCCTTCAACCCAATCTACCATGAAAAGTATTGTTGTCATTGTATTGTGGTTGTAGACCTCTTCTACAAAAATGTATCTTCCATCAACTATGCCTGAGCATCTGGTGCTGAATCCTCCACAGATGGCAGGACCTACTCCTCTTCCTAATCTAGCATGGAAAGCTCATAGAGTTTCAAATTATCTACATTTACAACTGAGTAAATGTGCATATATGGTGGTAAACTGAGTTCATAGGAATTATCACCCACCTTTTCAAGTATCTCAAAGGGACCTTACCTTAGAGCCTTTATTTTCTTACCAGGCCCTTGCTGCATCTCCTTTTTCAAATGTAAACATAATTTGTCTCCCACCTTGAATGATTTCGTTGTTCCGTGTTGATCATGCTTGGCCTTATAATTCACCTGCAACTTTTGTCGTGTTTCCTGTACCTATAGATGGATTTGTCTAATCTTTTCTATAAATTTTTCAGCCCTTAAAGCATCTCCTGTAATTTATTCCTTCACTCCTCCTTGCTACCCATATGCAATATCCAAAGGTGAAGTTGGAAAATATCCAAAAGAAGTTTTAAATAGGGACATTTTTGTAGAAGTATGGGCCGCTCTATTATAAGAATGTTGTATCTATACTAGATTTTCATCTGAGGTCTTGGTATGCTTCTGGTTGCAAGACCTTAGAAGTTGCACCAATGTCTTATTAACTACTTATGTCTACCCATCTGTCTGTGGATGGAATGTTGTAGATCTCTTCAACTTCATGTCCATATTCTCCCACAATGTAGTCTAGAATGCATTGAGAAATCTTGTATCCCTATCTGAAATGATGCTCCTTGGTATCCCAAAGTGTACGCAAACCTATCCAAAGAACAAGTTTGTTGGTTCTTATCCATTGATGGTATTTTTACATGGCATCAGAACACACATCTTGTTGAACTTGTTAACTTCCACGAACAGGTAGTCATGTCCCTTCCTGGTTGTCGATAAACCTCCCACAAAGTCCATGGAAATTCTTTCCCAAGGATGAGTAGGTATAGGAAAGGGATGATACAGACCCTGTTTCCTATTTCTAGGCTTCCTGGTACAAAAGGCATGCATCCTCTTATGAACCTAGCTACTTGTTCTTGCATCTTGGGCCAATAAACATACCTTTGCAAGTTAGTCGTGGTATTTGCTACACCAAAGTGCCCTGTAACCTTGGAGGTGTGAGCCTCTCTAATTAGTTGCAAATGCTCACTTTAGGAACACATAGCTTATCCAGCCTGTAGAGTAACCCATCCTGGAGATGGTAGTCAACGTGTTGTCGCCATCGTGCACATGACTCTAACTCTACAACTGTTGATACACCTCCTTGAAGTCCTCATCTTCTGAATATGCCTCTCTGTATGCATCATCGGTGAATGGATCCATGTGCATAAGAGTCCCCAAAACTATAATCTTTGATGTGTGTGGCCTTGAAATCATATCGGCCAACTTGTTTGTTCTTCCCTTCTTATACTTGATCATCAAATGAAACTACTGTAAAAACCCCATCCACTTGTAATGCCTGGTCTGTTGTAGCTTATTTTGGGCCCACGGGTACTGTAACGGTTGGTGATCTGTGTGGATTATTGTATCCTTTCCCATCAGATAGTGCTTCCACTTATTCATATCTTGCACCATGGCATAGAGCTCCTTATCGTAGGTAGGGTAGTTAAGAACTACACCATGAAATACTTTAGAATGGTAGAAAACGAGCCTTGCTCCTTGCATCAATATAGATCCCATAGCATACCCACTCACATCTATATCCATTTCAAAGGGACGTTGCAAGTTTGGTAATGCTAGAATTGGTGTTTCACTGGTCCTCTTCTTTAACTCAATGAAAGCCTTCTGCTGCCCTTTCCCCACTAGAAACTCTTCCACTTGCTGTTATGGCGTGGAACAATGCTGCTACCACTGAAAACGAGGCTATGAATTACCTCAGGTACTGTGTTGCTCCAACGAAACTCTTAACCTCAATAACATTAGTAGGCACTGGCCATTTCATGATGTTCTCCATCTTGGAAGGATCTATCTTCAATTCTCCTCCACTGATCACATATCCCAAATACACCAAGGACTGCTGCACAAACTCACACTTCTTGAGATTTGCTAGCAGCTGGTGCTTCTTCAATGTTTCCAGCACCTACGTCAAATGTGAAATATGCTCTTGCCAGGTAGCACCATATACCAGTATATCATCCAAATAGACAATAACAAATGAATCTATAAAAGGGCACAATACATCATTCATTAATCTCATAAATGTAGCTAGTGCATTACATATGCAAAATGGCATAACTAACCACTCATATAAACCTTGCCTGGTTTTGAAGGCGGTCTTCCATGTATCTTCTTCTTTGACTCGAACCTGGTGATATCCAAACTTCAAGTCCATCTTGGTGAAATACTTTGCTTGCGGCAACTGATCTAGCAAATCGTTTATCCTGGGTAGGGGGTATTTGTTCTTGAGCGTGATTTTATTCAACACCCTATAATCTATACACATTCACCAAGTCCCTTCCTTCTTTGGCACAATGATGATGGGAGACCCACATGGTGATGTACTTGGTCGAATGACACCCTGTTCCAGCAATTGCTGCAACACTTTCTTCACCTCACTTGCTTCTACAACATACTTCCTATACAACCCAATGTTTGGCAATGGGGAGTCTAGCAATAGCTAGATATATTGCTCCACTTCTCTCTTAGGGGGTAGCCCTTTAGGCTCTCGGAACACATCCTTGTATGTCTATAACAACTCCTCCAATTGTTGTTTTTGTTTATTAGTACACCCCTCTAGAGATATGTTGCCTCCTATTAACTCCTCTACAGACTGATTTTCTCTTAAAAATAATAAAACATACTTCTTGCCGGAACTAATTAATTTCTTTTCTTGGTTGGCACTTACCAGTGAAAGTTTTGACTTACCTATGTGTGCATTGATGATGAATGATTTTCCATCCTTGATGATTCGGTATTGGTTAGCTCTCCTCATGAATATTGCACCACGCATGTACATGTTTGGACTCCCAAACACGACTCCACATACATCAAGGGGAACCACATCCAGATCTACTTCATCAATAAAATCAACACTGATAGAACTTCTTGCCGGAACTAATTAATTTCTTTTCTTTGTTGGAACTTACCAGTGAAAGTTTTGACTTACCTATGTGTGAATTGATGATGAATGATTTTCCATCCTTGATGATTTAGTACTGGTCAGCTCTCCTCATGAATATTGCACCACACATGTACATGTTTGGACTCCCAAACACGACTCCACATACATCAAGGGGAACCACATCCAGATCTACTTCATCAATAAAATCAACACTGATAGAAAATCTAACTTTACACTATTTTGTTACCTTCAGATCTACATCCTTATGTACCCATCCCAGTGGATATGGGTTTGGGTGATCATGAACTTCCAGCCCCAACTTCTTGACTGGATCTGCTGCAATGATATTTGCTTGCGATCCTTAGTCAAACAGAGCATCAGTGTTTGTCTTCTTGACCTGTATCTTTACATGGAAGAGTTTGGTCATTTCTTTCTCTTCCTCTTACTGAAGGATACTTAGATTCACCTCCTTCTGCACTTATGTACATATAATCTTTTCATCCGCGTTTGAGATGCTTTCAACTTGGTTGCTCAAATCAGTGGCCATGGGATTCTTCTTCTTATTATATTTCTTCTTGTTCTTCAAGTTTAGCTCTGGATGCAACTTCCAACACTTCTCCTCTGTATAGCCATCAATGTTGCAGTGGTTTCAGTGGTTGCTACGATCTTTGCACTGGTGTGCTGTGGCTACCATATTTTATCTTTTCCCCATTTTTTCTTCTTCTACCCATCCTTAGAAGCATCTTGTTGCTCCTTTTTCTTCGATCCACTTCATTGCACCCTTTTAAGGCCTATGTTCTCCAGATATTATGTCTGTACACAAGTCTCGTCCATCATTTTGGGCTTGAACAACATCACTCACTCACGCTGATTGCGGTGAAGACCCCCCAAATACTTGAGGAGTACATCTGGGTTTTTTGGAGAGATACCAAACATTATAACCATCATTCTTAATACTCTGGTGTACTCCTGCACACTTTGGCCCAGCTTTTGCTTGAAGTAATGCCACCGAATCCACTGGTCTTCCATGTACCCAATGGGACAAAACTATGACTTAATGAGGGTTTTGAAATCCTCCCACTTAGTCACTGGAGGTTCTCCCTCCAACCTTAGGGTTTCTTTGTGGCTCTCCCACCAAGTCAATGCATGGCCCTCCAATATTAGCCATGCGAATGAGATCTTCTTCCCTACCTCGATCTGATGGACACTAAAATAAACTTGCAGTTGCTGCAACCCGTGGTTCAATTTCAAAGCGTCAATCTTGCCATGCTATGGGTTGATATCAACTTTTTCTCCCACTTTAAATATGGATTGGTTCACAACACTCGAACTAGGTTGATCATTTTTGAGTTCTTTCTTGGGCTGGTTATTTACGTCTTCCTAATCTCCCAATCCCCCTTCTGATTGTTCCTCTACATTTGAACCCCCTTCTTCTCAAAATATCCCCAGCTTATTTCTTAGGGCCACCATGAGGAGGCTGACATTACGGTTTATACCCACAACTTGTTCTTTGAGTCGTGAAAATCTCACCTCTGCAGGATTATGAGGTTTGTTTACATATCCGTCGCCCATGATTAGGGTTTTACGATTTTCAACTTCGTTGATCTAGATCCCTACAATCTCCACAAAGTACCCAAAGAAACTCGCTTTGATACCAAAAACAATGTAAACTTTGAAACGGGAACTCTAGCCAAAAAACCCCAAAAACACATGAAAAACAATGCTAAAAACGAAAAGTGTGTATACTGGAATGATAGTTTTTTTTAGGGTTAATTTTGAACATGTTTTAAAAATGGCAGTGAAAACAAATTTTTTGTGCAAATATTGTGCAAAAAAAAAACCTTGAAAACGAAAAGTGTTGATACTGGAATGATGGTTTTGTTTTCAGGGTCAATTTTCAACATTTTTAAAAAATGCCGGTAAAACAGAATTTTTATGTGCAAAAAAAACAACTCTTTTTGAGGAAAAAAGCACACTAATGTTTTTGGTAGAATAACATTTTTCTTTGCTAAGTATAATTTCAACATGTTTTAGTAATGACGATAAAGATAAAATAATGGGATCTAAAACACATTAAAATTATATTAGTTTTCATCCATGTTGTTAAACATATAATAACATGACACTAAAGATCACTAAAATCCTAATTGTTTTCAACCATAACATTAAAGATTATAAAAAAATTGGAAAATTTTCAACCATAAAATTAAAAGACCATGACATTATGAACAAATTACATGACTACATTAATCAAAATGTCATTATTTGTAGATTGAATGAAACATACATTATATCTCTAAGTTTTTGTTGCATTCTAGATATTCTAAACAATAAAAATCATCATAATTAAAACATATAATCCAATAACATAAAAATGACTCATAAATTCTGATTTAACACCATATGGAAATCAAAATTTTTATTTCAAGATACGATGCAAACATCAGTTATATAAATTGTCTTAGACAATTATTCAAAATCACTCGTATTTTCTTGCACACCATTAGAATTTACATCTTCAGATGAATGACTGGATGCAGATGAAGATGTTCCATATTCTTCTCTTTCATCAACTAGTGCCCCATCTGAGTCCACATGCATGCCCACCATTTCAGGTTTAAAAATTCTTTAGATCTACGACTAGTTTCAACACACTCCCATCTCAACACTGTTCCTTCTGGTAATAGCCTTTTCAGAATCACTATCGCCTTGAAGCGAAGAGTTCCTCCCTTTGTTAAATCGAGGTCATAGACAAGTATGTCAACGTCCTCCAATTTTAAGAGGTTTGTGCGGCGATGATTTATATTTGTACCCTTTTTTTTCTCTTTCCGCCAATTTGTTTATCAACTACCATCTCTGTCTTATACACACCATTGAATGGGTGTGTATTTGTGGCATACCAATGTACTTCAACACCTGTAACATCTTCGTTTTCTGTAATGACCTTTGTTACCTCAACAACCCAGAATAGATATCCATTGGGATCTCCATCTGCTAGCATTGCGATCATGCAACCCTCTTTAATATCCTGTACTGAACCCCTGTAAAGGTCTTCCATGGCTTCACGTTGTGCATGAGATCTTCTGGAACCAATATACATCTCTCTTTCCTCTACCTATGAAGATTTAATAATACCTTGAGATTGTTGTTCTTCAACATTGTTTCTTTCCTCATGTTCATTTGACACATTTTGTGGAAAAATAAATGGATCTTTCAAAGGTGTATCTTAATTTGTTGTTCGTGAAATGATATCACTTTGATTATCGAAAAATGACTCCCACCAAAATGAATCAACAATATCAAAGTACTCATATGTATATCTAATACATTTTCTAATTTCTTTTAGGCAATTAGAATAATTTGTATCTCTATTTTGTCTGTGTGCATTATGAGCTTCAACAACTGATTGTAATAACAATATATTTGATGCAAATATTGGATGATCTGGAATGAACTTCAAAAATTCCAAACTTGATGATGGTGCCCATTCTGCAGTAGTTGAATACTTCTTGCCCCATATTACTGTTTTTCCATCAATTTTTTTGATATGAAATTGATGTTGGAAGCTAATGTCATTAAGTTGTTCAATGCATTTCTCCTCACCATGTGATCCTAGAATAAACCTTCGCATGTCAACAGTTTCTTCCAACACATCAAAAGTAGGCACTGGCATGTATGATTTATTAATACATTCAATTAATGATGGCAAGCTCCCAACTTCCTTCCTCCTCAATGTGGCTGAAAAAACGACTAAACATCTGATCAATATGGTCGTGAGAGTGCCCAACAAGAAGGAAACCAACCTTTACCATTTCAAAAATTCTCAATTCAACAAGCATGTTTAGATATCCAAAAACAATCTGAGTTTTTCTTTCACAGCAAGTGTTGTCCAATTGTAGATACAAAACTTCAGGAAGATTACCAGACCAATGAGAAAACACATCATGAATTATGGTTATTTTCAGATTTTCATCATTATGGATATTTGGCGCTGTGAAGTACACCCTTGGCAACATTTTCTAATTGAAGAGCATACAACCAACCAAGTGATACTGAATAAAATTTTCCTCCTGTAAATTTTTGGGTGTGCAAACAAAATGTGGTAAAAGTGCTTTCTTCTGGTCCATACCATAAATTATCAAACCCAAATATTTATTCAGATTATCATAAAACTTCTTTCGATGCTTGTACAACTTTTTCCTTTGACTTGTTTGTTGTTCGCAATGCTCCTGAAGTTATTTGACAATGGAATCTACACAACATAAAAGAAAGCCATTAAAAAATACATTTTCATAGTTGATGACTATACAATTTTAAAAGTTAAAGTTATGAATGCTTACCTCTTTTTGACCCTTCACATTGATCCCCTTTTTATTTAAGATAAGCACATGTGCTGCAAATCCCCATCCTTGTCTTCTTAGGAATATAGACATTGTTGAATTCTTTCTTCCATACCTTCACAAAATATTGATATGTAATAAATCAACCATGTCCCTCAGCACCTTCTACATATTCTGTATAAGTTTTAGATTTCTCATCTTGAGAAATTACTTGGAATATGTATTGTCTCTCTATTTGGCATACACTCTCCATGCTTTGAAAAGAAATATTTCATCCATGACATTGCAGTATTTGATAATGGCCCAAACTATTGTTTATGACGTACTTCTGAATAAAATGTGGGATCCTTTTTCAAATTTTCTTGGATTCTTGAGAGACGAAAATTACCCATTGAATGAAACATTTTGAAAGCCTTTCTATAGATAAATAAAGACCCAATATGATAATCATAACCTAAAAATGTAGATTGCATGCACCCCACTAAATATGAATTTTGCATGCTTTTATTCATTGACAAATATCTCTTCCTTTTCTCTAATGAAAAATTGAAATCCATATGTTTCAAGAAATCTTTTTGAAAAAATTCATTTGAAATGAGAGCATTAATAGAACTTCTTTTCATCAGATATTCTTCTTTACCCCTTGTATAACTAGAACATCTTGGATTGATACGAAAAGGTCTGCTCCTACTCCTCGATACAATATTTCCTTGAAACATCTCCATCATTGGATCATCATTTGTATAAGCATTTTCATCATCATTCTGAGGAATGTTATCCTCACTATGATCATCTGTGCTTTTGAAATAATGACTTGGAGGATATTCTTCATCTTCCCCTTCTTCAGTGCTACTGTCATAGTCCTTAGAATTAGGACTAAATGGAAAATTTGACTCGATGTTTATTGGATATTCTTCATCATGTGCATTGTCAGTGCTACTCTCATAGTCCATAGGATTAGGACTACGTCGAAAATGTGACTGTTTACTTACTAAAAATTCTACATCCTGCAATTTGTCATTGCTACTCTCATAGTCCTTAGGATTAGGACTAAGTGGAAACTGCGACTCTTTATTGATTTGAAAATCTTCATCATTGCTGCTCTCATAGTCCATAGGATTAGGACTAAGTGGACATCGTGACATTCTATTCATTTGAAAATTTTCATCATGTTCTTCATCTCTGGTTCTTTCATAGTCCATAGGATTAGGACTAAGTGGACACTGTGACACTCTATTCATTTGAAATTCTTCATCATGCTCTTCATCACTGTTTCTCTCATAGTCCATATGATTAGGACTAAGTGGACACCGTGACACTTCATTCTTCTGAAATTATTCATCATGCTCTTCATCACTACTGCTTTCATAGTCCATAGGATTAGGACTAAGTGGAAACTATGACAATCTGTTCATTTGAAATTCTTCATCATGCTCTTCTGCTACTCTCATAGTCTATAGGATTAGGACTAAGTGGACACCATGACACTCCATTCTTTTGAAATTATTCATCATGCTCTTCATCACTGCTGCTGTCATATTCCATAGGATTAGGACTAAGTGGACATTGTGACACTCCATTCTTTTGAAATTCTTCATCACACTCTTCATCACTGCTACTCTCATAGTCCATAGGATTAGGACTAAATGGACACCGTGACACTCCATTCTTTTGAAATTCTTCATCATGCTCTTCATCACATATGCTCTCATAGTCCATAGGATTAGGACTAAGTGGACACCATGACACTCCATTCTTTTGAAATTCTTCGTCATGCTCTTTATCACTACTGCTCTCATAATCCATAGGATTAGGACTAAGTGGAAACCATGACTTTTTATTTATTTGAAATTCTTCATCTCGTCTTTCATTAGTGTTGCTCTCATAGTCCTTAGGATTAGGACTAAGTGGAAGATTTGACTCTCTATTCATAGTGGAATAATTTCCGTTATATTCATCAATATGAATAGGGTTTTTACGCAACGAAGAAGTTGATGCTTCACAAAATGAAATTTCACTATCAAAAGAATCCATGCCTTTCAATCTAAAGAGGTTGAATGATACAAATGTAGACTCTCCTAATGATAATGTATAGCTTAAAGAATGAAAATTTCCCTCCAAAGTTTCCCTCCAAAAATTTTCGCCAAAAAATTTCCCTCCAAAAATTTTGTTTCATGTATTTCCCTCCATAATTTTGTTCTACAATTTATTGAAAAATTTTAACCAAAATTTTCTTATGAAATAAATATTTTAAATTAAAATTGTAAGCTAAATCTTTTACCTGAATTAATTTATTACTTATACTATATAATACTTAATAGACAATTGAATGTTTTTTTTAATTTTTATTATACCTTCTAAAACAAATTAATCCCACATTCACCGTGTTGCAAAACAATTATGCAATGTTCGATTTATCATAGTTCCCTATATCACCATTAAAAAAATTACATGTTAAAATTTTTATAAAAATAAATTAGTCCCACATTAACCGTACGGTAAAACAATTCTGTAATTTCCACTATATAATAAATTTCATTATCACTATTCCTCACATCACATCAAGGTTTTTCGAGGTTCGTTAAAAGACTTGGAGTGAATTTGTGGAGCAGATACATTACTATCAACAACATATTCAATGGAGGATTATCACATTTGAAAGGTTAGTTTCTTTTTTTGCTATGTGAAAATTTTAAAATTAAATAAGTTTAATTATTTTTTTTTTAGAAATTAAAAATTTCAATGATACAAATTTACCCACTACGTCTGCAGTGGGTGTGGTGGGCTCAATCACGCTCCTGGTGGCCCAACGGGCCCGTGGGTGAGGGGCGGTAGGCTGGCTACCCAACCCCTTGCCCCACCCCGACGACCCAACGACCGGTCGGGGTGATGGTCTGTTGGGCCGCTGGGGTGGGACGGGGTGCTGGCTACCAGCCCCTGCCCCACCCCAGTGGCCCAACGGCTAGCCGGGCTGGGGGTGGGGTGGGGGGCGGTCATTTTTCGACCGAGGTGGGGTAGTGTGGCTGGCGCCCGGCTCCCTTCCCCACTCCGGTGGCCTAACGGCCGGCCCGGGTGATGGGCCGATTTCTAGGGTGGGGCGGTAGGGGACTGTATTTTTTAAATTTCTTATTATTATTTTTTTAATTTTTTACAAAATTAATTATCATTTATCGTTTGTTTGTTAATTTAAGCTATTATTTTTTTGTAATTTACTGATTTATATATGTGTCTTTTTTTGCAGGAAAATGGCATAAAAGAAGATTTTTGTGAATCTTTCTGGACCAAAGATTGTTAAAGGTGGATCCTAAAAAAGCATTGTTGAACGAACAAAACCTGAGCTGATAGCTACAAATATTTCAAGTGCCTCAAACGATAAGAAGATGATCTAATACTGGAAGAAATCAAAAGAAGTGAAACTTCCAGAAAATGTATGGTATGTTAAAGAAAGAGAAAGCAGAGATGTGAATATATATCTATATATTGATTTACCTAACAATAGTGAAATTTATGAGGTGTTGGGAAAGGTCATAGACATGTGTTCGGTACCGGACAATGAAGTTTTTTATTTACTTACAAAACCGCTCAAGTCACATTAAAGGATTAAATATCAGTTATTATATTTATTGTATGACATGAGAGAGGTATCTACAAAGTTGTGTAAACAAATCGTAAATGAGATTACACAAAATATCGTAAGTATTGTTGTTTCTATTTGTGTTTTGCGTTATTGTGATTGTCTCATTATATTTTTATAACTTATTTTTTATTCACATGTGATATTTTATTTCACAGAATTTTGTTGAAAGTGTTTCAATTATGTTGGGAGGCATTCATTTCATAGAGCATGATATCATGAATGTTATCAGTAGTTTCTACTCAGTGTCAAAAGAAGATATGGAAAACAAGCAAAAGGTAGTAATTCATGATGCTACAAAACTACATCCAAGAAATTAGAAAAAAATGCCTCTAGTGGATAATGATGAGCACCAATATTATAGCAAGAATGTTGCAACTCCCGAGGCTACCAACTTTACTTTATCAACCCGGGGTTCGTACAAACTTGGTGGTGACAGTGTTGTATACACAAGAAGATGCGATGGGTCCACTCTTTGTCACTGCTAAGCTGGTGATAGACCACTATGGTTTCTCAAACCAGCCTTCTATTAATTTAGAAGAAGCTTGATTACCAATGAAGAAAGGGAAAATTTGTACTAACTAAAGTCTTGTCTACTGTATTAAGGAATGACTGAAATAAAATGCTCGAACACACCATTCATCTAAATAACTGCTAAGAGGCTTCAACATAATTCTAATTTAACATGTATGTAATCCTTCTGTCGTAGGCATGCAATATGAAACAACCAAACATTCTACAGCTGTTCATGTAAATGAACACAATAACTTTTTTCCTTTTTGTCTTTTTGTGTGAAAATGTGAATGCTAAATCCTCTTGGTGATGTGGCAGGTGGGTTGGAGATGGTGGTGGAAGGTGAGATGGCTTAGGAGGCAAGTAGGGGTGTTATCCTTTCTTCCTAGATGATTTTCCCACAATTCGGCCTCAAAATAGGCCACTACAGGTTGTCTTACAAGATGTCTTAATGCCTCCTATAGGATGTCCTAATGCTCCTACAGGATCCCTTGTATTCCTATAGGATTCAACTGAGAGCAATAGGAGTGATTTGGAAGGTGATGTAGGGCTTAGGGAAGGTGAATGGTGGGAGAAATAAGGCAAGAGAGTGACTAGGACTTCTTCAAAGCTCAAAACAAAGTTTGTAAGATGGTTGGATTTTCTCAACAAACCTGGAAAGTTGTTCTTATGGAATGATGAATTGGGCGAGGGACTTAGTGGCTTTTGATGATCATGGATGGATGAAGTTAGGTTGAGGTTGTTGGTCATGAGATATCCCTGCACTATTGAAACTCATGCATTGCATCAATCACTGACATTTATACATGAATCATGTCAAATGAGAAAGATTTTCAATCAACTAAGAAAACATAATTTCATTATCTAGTTGCCTAATTCATGCATGGAAAAACGTGCAGAATAATGAGATCTAATGCAAGGCTGAAGATATCATGAATGAAAATTAAATCCTATTCTTGAAAACTGAAAATATGTTGGCCCAAGTAGCAGAAAACCCTAAATTCCATGAGAAATCAGAATTTTTTCTTTTTGGGCTACATAGGAGTTCTTTCCTCAAACTATGGTCCCTAAAGGGAGGAGTGAGGCAAAATCTACCTACTATAAGCTCTTTGGTATTCCTTTATCTTCCTAAGATATTGCTAGAGCAATGCACAAATGGAAGCAAACTAATCAAATCCATAACTACTTGCAATGAAATAATGCTAAAACCAATTCAACCATTAATCTATGAAATCAACTAAACATACAAATACAAGAAGAGGAGCCTTTGCTACTAGGGTTGGGCCCTAAACCAAGAGATTCATCCGTCTGAGTCAACTCAGTGTTGGATCAAGGAAATTCTCATTCTCATTATCATATCAGAAAATTACATAACAATGTCTTCCACAAGTCTTGAACTTGAAAATGATTAGTTCTCTTACATAAAAAATCTAAATCCCTAATGAAACTCTAGGCCTCTTTAGTTATACAACTGAAGTCTCCAACGACTTCCTTAAATCTAGGGAGGCTCGGCTCCCAAACTCAAGATGAACTGGCTCTTTAACTGTCACTCACTTAGCTGCATTTTTATCTTCATGACTCAGTTGCTTGCAACTCCGAGCTAGTGTGATTTTATGGAGGAATATTTGAATGAGTGAGGATTAAATTAGGAGGATCTATCTACTACAATCTCTCCTCCTTGTCTCATTCGAGTTTCTGCCCTTAATTAGCCAAAATTTCCATGATTTTCTCTCAAAAAACTACAATCAATGCACATTAGTCCACTAGACATAACATCTTACTTTCACTCATCTCATTAAGCAAAATATGATTAAAATATGTAAGGAATTATGAGAAGAGTTGATTTAAATAAGCTTGGAGGTGTATCAAGGTCAATATAGTTACCCAATGATGAGGCTCATCATCACCCCCTACTGAAAGTGTTGCTCATCCTCTTAGCAACTCAATCTATATCCATGTCCTTCATTGCTCTAGTGGCCTCCCTGACATCCCATGCTTCTATTGTAGTTTCCTCTTCTTGTGAATAGAATCCTTCCTTCCTCTCTATTTCCTCTCACTTCTTTCTTTATTCCTCTTCCTTCTTTCCTTCCAACATTCCTAAGAGCAGTGGTGGACTAAGTCTCAAGCCAATCCAATTGACTTTCAGTCTTTGTAGAGCTTTCTTGTACATGGGTGTTCTGTTTAGTGCCTCTCTCATTCTCTGAGAAGAATGGTATTCTATGATTTTAAGGCTGTAGGGAAAGGTGTTCCATCTCCTAACAACCTAAACATGTCATCAAAGTGTGTGACTGCTTGCTCTTGGGCAACAAGGTACCTAGGTGCAAGCTTAGGATCATTTGCAATCAGGTTGTGGGTGTTGATGGTAGACATTGGGTTAGATTGATCAACTCTTATCATGAGGGGTTTTGTCTCTTCTCTTTCCATTAACTTCTTCATCTCTGCAGCTCTTTCCTCCTCATGATTCATACATGATGCTAAGGCCATCAATTGAAAGTCCCCTAGTTTTGAATTTGGGTCGCACACATTCAAATCTGTAAAGGACAAGTTGTGTAGGTAAAACTCAGACATTTTAGCTATATCCTCCATGGTGCTTTGATCACAGAGATCAATGAATTGTCTATAGTCTTGGAAGGGCATAGTGCCTCTCTCTGCTAAAGTCTTAATTTGGAACTGTAGCCACTGCTCCTTAAGATACAAGGCATAATACTTTGTTGGAATCCTACACTGGATTGCCTCTAAGGATAAACTGGCCATAGCTTCCAATTGTATTTCCCTTTCTTGTAATTGTCCCCTCAGCCATGCATTCTCCTCTTCCAAATAAGATTTCATCATTGCCTCTCTATCCCTTATGCTGCTCAGTTATTTTCCCATCTCCTTTACCTTCTCCTCCATGTGGCCCACATCCTCCACTCCTTTGGATTTGGTAATTTGCATCCACCTGTGTGTTCTTTCCCTTTCTTTCTCAAGATCAAAGAATAAGGGGATGGAAAATTTCTGTGGGATGACCCTACCCCCTTCAATGAACCTGTAGTAAGAGTCGAGGTTGGGTTGAGGACTAGGCTCTCTTAGTTCTGGGTCTTCCTTATTTTTTTCTTGCTGAGTGATACCTTTTTGGTCCATTTTCTGAGTTTCTTGTAGGTTTAGTGGAGTTTACTATAGGATGGTCTCTACTTCTTGTAGGTCCTTTTGTGTCTCCTGTAGGAGACATTTTCCCTTTAATGAGGAAGACCTCATGACAGGCCTCCTAACATAAGTGATGGGAGATTTGGGAGAGGCTTGTCCTGATGATCCTTCTCCCTGATTTTTCCCAAGAGGAGCTACCTTTTCTTGCTGCTTTGGTGAGCCTTCAATGACAATAGGAATTTTGGTGGGTGTTTGAGGTCTTCCTTGCCTGATTCTTATAGTTTTTCTTGTCCTAAAGTACAATGGGGTTTGTCTCTATCTCTTCCCTTTTTTCTTGATATGTGTACTTAGGGAAGTAAGAGCAGTTGCTGCCTCTTTCTCAGTGGGTTCTAGAGATACCCTTCGTGATTCTTCCCCTTATTTTCCTTGAACTGTAGAGCTCTATTCTTCCTTGCCTTTTGTCTCCTGTTTTCCATTCTCCTTCTCATCCTTGTCTTTCTCTTCCTCTTCTTCCTCCTGTTCCTCACTCTGTTAATCTGTTTCTTCTTTTTCTTCTTCTTCTATCTCTTCTTTATTTTCCTCCTCTGTTTCTTCTTCATCCCTTTCACTAGCAGTGGGGATTTTGTCATATTGAAGAGCTTTTATTTCTCCCTCTGCCTGAATGTCTCTGAAATTTGTCCATGTAATAGGAAATATTATGTTTTGGAGAGCATCTTCTAGGATAAGTTTGATTAAGTTGTTGAAAAATGTGCAACAAGAAATGCTAAATTTAGAAAGTGCTAAAAATAGAACTGCTAAAAATAGCACTTCTAAAAATAGCATTTTGGCCAATGAGCATTTTGGCCACCTTGGGTGAGAGGTGAAACTGCTAAAAATAACATTTCTGGGTCCCTTCCTATTTATAGCAGTCCCTGGTCTATCTATAGGAAGTAAATCTGAATTTGGTCTCACCAGAAGTTTTCAATATTAATTAATTAATTCTCCATGAGTTAATTAGTTAAGGAAAAGAAAACTTGAAGTCTTTGTGAGAACATGCAATTATTTCTCCACTAATTGGGGAATGTGTCCTTGATTTTCTCCACTGATTGAGGAATTAAGGATGAGTTCTATATTGAGAGGATCAATTGACTTAGTTTAACTTAGTCAAGTTCAGTTAGATTAATTTAACAAGTTGCTAAATTAATGAGATATAGTTTGTTGATGCTTGCATGCATGTGACAACTATTATTTTCAGATAACTGTGTATTCACTCGTGGATAACTGATGCATGTCAGTTCTATCAGAGACCCAGTTGAGATCAGATGTGGGACAGTGTACTATCAGATGCTAGGATATTTCTAGTAAGTATTCCTTGCATGCAGAAGGAAATAGGAGCTTGGAGGACTTGTGTAGCCTATATATTTAGGCCTAGGTAGTCCATGAGCTATATCATCAGAGTACAGAGAGAGCAAGATAGCTTTTGAGCTGATTCTTTTTGTATGTTGTTGAGGATTTCCACTTGATTGATAATACAGTGTTGGGGTTTTATGCTAGTGCTTTCCCCAGTGATATATTCTATGTTATGTGTGATTGATTCCTTCTTATCAGTTATATGTGTTCATGCTTGATGTTGCTCATGGTTGATTAGCTTCCGCAAAGTTTATGGTAGATGTAGATCTAGTATTATGCTTTAGTACATTTCATATATCAGTTTGATATGCAGGTGAAATTTCTACATGATATCAGTGAGCTAGCTGATTTGTAGAGAAAATTCTACATGGTATCAAAGCACAGGTGATCAAGGAAGAATAGTATACAATAAGGAATTAGAAGTTTATTATTCGGGATATAAATCTAAAGTTCTTATCACATCTATTTCACCAATGGAATTCTATGGTTTGAGGCTTGAGTACGCCCTTGATGGCAGCTCAAACTATATAGCTTGGAAGGATCACATGGAGGGATTATGGAAGATAACAGACTTAAGGACTTCATTGATCAAGACGTCCCTAAGCCTACTGATGCTACTCAACTGGCAGAATGGAAGAAGTGTGTGGCTAGAGCTAGGAGAATTCTCTTGGAGGGAGTGTGAGATCACATTGTCTCGAGCCTCCATGGGAAGGAGACTCCTTATGCAATGTGGAAAACATTGAAATATTTATATTAGAATAGCAGCGATCAGAGGAAGCTGGCACTGAAGGAAAAACTTCGAAAGATCAAGTGTGAAAAGGATGAGATGATCTCTATGTATCTGACCAAGCTCATCACATGTAGGGATGAGCTTGCAAGTGTAGGGGTCGTGACAGCTAATGATGATATGGTGAGTCTAGCACTCCTTGGCCTTCCTAAGAGCTGGCATAGCTACCAGGACCCAGTTAATGGGAGGGAGAAACTGCCAGATTGGGTATGACTATGGTCGGATTTGATGTAAGAGGAGATCATACGGAGCACCAAAGATGGTTCTTCATCCTTGGAGGATGAGGAAAACTATGCCTTAGCGAGTAAGGAAAAGAAGAGGAAGGAGAAGGTTTCTATTTTCGAATCTAGTTCTTCCAATGGTGGGAAGAAGGTTGACAAATCAAAAGTGTGATGCTTTCATTGTCATGAGGTGGGCCATTATGCTGCAAATTTTCCACAGAGGAAATCCAAGAAGGGATCTGGGGAAGGATCTGAAGGTGAGGCACTTGCTTCACAGTTTGAGTTGGATTTCACACTCTTCGCATGCATGGTTTCATCCATGGTGAGAAGTGGTTGGTTTCTTGAAAGTGGAGCTTCTTTCCACATGACCGATGACAAGAGTTTATTCAGTACCTTGGAGGAGAAAGATCTCCAGATACTCATAGCGATGGGTAATGATGAGAAGTATAGTGTTTCAGGTGTAGGCACATTTATTTTTCAGACGAAGCATGGAGCTCACCTTACCTTGACCGATTTCAAGTATGTACCAGGACTGAAGAGAAACTTTGTGTCGATTGCGATGCCGGAAGACAGAGGCTATTATGTAGTCTTTAGTAAGGGAAATGTTTTCCTTTGACACATGATCACTAGACAGGTGAAGCAGATTCATTCATGGGTCAAGAACCTGTATGCTCTTGACATTCAAGATGTATGCAAAGCCTTGAGAAGCAAGGAAACTGATGGAGACTTAGTGGTTGAGAGGGAGGGTATGTTACCTCTCAACATGCAGTGCCAAAAGAAGTCTTAGATGATTGTGGAGGAGCCACGATTGGTGCAATAGCTTCAGGAGGTTGTGGAGCAGCCACAATAGGGGAAACTGAGTGGAGATTGAGTAGAGAATCTACTCATGCGGAGACCTCTAGTAGGGGGAAACATCAAGCCAGGTGGGCAGAGGGATCACATGTAGCCATACCTCTAGGTAGGAGGTGGGGCAATATAGAGTGATCGTCCCAAGGAGGAGGGGCAGGATCCTTGAGGTACCCAACCTCTTGGATGAGACCTTACTATTGGAGCCGTGATGTGGAGTAGTAGGAACTGACTGATTGGGTAGAGACAAATGCAGATGGAGGGGCAGAGAGAGCTACAGTGCAGGGAATCCCAGGACAGTGTAGAGAATGCATGTTGCAGCAATGCGAGAGGCACAAGTGTGTTGCAGAGTGCAAGGTAGCACAAAGAAGGGTGCAATGGTGCGAGATGCATGGAGATGTTGCAGTAGTGCGGAGGTCGGAGAGGGAGCACTTGTCAGCAACAGGTAGAGCTTCAGCATCAGAGTATGTTTCTAGCCCAACAGAGTGGTCAGTTGGGAGTTTTCTTTGTCCCAAGTGTTGTTGGAGCAACCGCACTTGATAGTTGTGTTGCATGCAGAACATTCCAGAGTTACAGGATCGGGTTCGAGAGGAAGCCTTTCTTGTTCAGAGGGAGTGTTGAAAAATGTGCAACAAGAAATGCTAAATTTAGAAAGTGCTAAAAATAGAACTGCTAAAAATAACACTTCTAAAAATATCAGTTTGGCCAATGAACATTTTGGCCACCTTGGGCGAGAGGAGAAACTACTAAAAATAGCATCTTCTAAAAATAGAATTTCTGGGTCCCTTCCTATTTATAGTAGTCCTTGGTCTATCTATAGGAAGTAAATTCAAATTTGGTCTTACCAGCAGTTTGGAATATTAATTAATTAATTCTCCATGAGTTAATTAGTTAAGGAAAGAAAACTTGAAGTCTTTGTGAGAGCATGGAATTATTTCTCCACTAATTGGGGAATGTGTCCTTGATTTGCTCCATTGATTTAGGAATTAAGGATGAGTTATATATTGAGGGGATCAGTTGACTTAGTTTAACTTAGTCAAGTTCAGTTAGATTAATTTAACAAGTTGTTAAATTAATGAGATATAGTTTGTTGATGCTTGCATGCATGTGACAACTATTATTTTCATATAAGTGTGTATTCACTCATGGATAACCGATGCATGTCAGTTCTGTCAGAGACCTAGTTGAGATCAGATGTGGGACAATGTACTATCAGATGCTAGGATATTTCTAGTAAGTATTACTTTCATGCGGAAGGAAATAGGAGCTTGGAGGACTTCTGTAGTCTATATATTCAAGCCTAGGTAGTCCATGAGCTTTATCATCAGACTACAAAGAGAGCAAGATAGCTTTCGAGCTGATTCATTTTGTATGTTGTTGAGGATTTCCATTTGATTGATAATACAGTGTTGAGGTTTTATGCTGGTGCTTTCCCCGGTGATATATTCCGTGTTATGTGTGATTGATTCCTTCTTATCAATTATATGTGTTCATGCTTGATGTTGCTCATGGTTGATTATCTTCCGCAAAGTTTATGGTAGATGTAGATCTAGTATTATGCTTTAGTAAATTGCATATATCAATTTGATCTGCAGGTGAAATTTCTACATGATATCAGTGAGCTAGATGATTTGTAGAGAAAATTCTACATAAGTGTTATAGACATTTTTGGGCACTTAACCCCAATCATAAATTTCCATAAACTAAGGGCTCCTAAGTCCCTAAAGGTGTTGTTCCAACCCCTAAAAGAACAAGGTCAACTGATTACAACATCTCCCAGAATTTCTCCATGAAAAACTACTCAGAACTGGTCAAAACTGGACCATTTCACCTGCTCCATAGTCAAAGTGCGTTGCATCCCACCTGAATACACACAGTAGGTGTGATGCATGTTGAAAAGCCCTTCTATGGGGTGCAATGGGCGAGAGTGGAAAAATGGCAGGGTCAATACGCAAGGTGGAGGAGCATGGAATCTTCCAGAAACTTCTCCTATGACACTTGCCTCTCTGAATTCGACCAGGGATGAGTAAGAGATCATCAATCTCCAAGTGGAATCAGAACTATCAGAGAGAGGAAACTAATCAAATCTCAAAAGATGATTCATTCCCCTTGCAAACATCTATATATGGATCCCTCATCCCAGAGATCCAGAGGCTGGAATTTTCGATCTTGTAAGGAAGTGTTGCTGGTTTCTTGGTGCAATATCATAGTGTTGGGTGATCTAAGCTTTTCATGAGGTGAAGAAGGGCTTTATTGATGAGAGGATGATGCTGGGTCAGAACAATTGGTTGTAATCCTCTTTACTCTTTCTTGATTATCAATAAAGCTATTCAAGTTTTCCTCCACATTCTTGTATGATTGATGATTTATGCATTTGTGTGGTCAATATACATCTGGTCATATATTGTTTATGATAATAGATCTAAGTTCTTGGATAGTGTTATGCTGCTTTGATTCTACAGGTACTCTTTGAGGCTGGGTAGACAAGGAAGCGAGTGGAAAAGACCTATCGAAAGAGAGAGGAATCGAGCAAGGAACCAAGCGCAAGACAGAGGTTGGTCTCCTTATTCTTTGTTGGAAATAATACTGAGAGGGGGGGGGGGTGAATCAGTATTATCACATTAATAAAACTTTTTCAATTCCATAATCAGATTCATATATGCTACTTCCACAACTTCTTAAGATTAAGTTAATCGATCTTCAATGAGTGCATTAGGACATTATCAACCATATTATCAGTTAACAGATGCAGTAACATAAAGTAGATCATCACACATAAGGCACACATATGAACACAATGATATAAGGTGGAAACCCAATGCGGGAGAAAACCACCTGCTGCAAGTCATCTCAATCTTCTTCTTAATAAGAAAATTCTTTTACAATATTTGTACTGGTGCAGCCTTATACCAGTACGGGAGCTACAACCCCCTTTGCTCTTGTACTAGCCGATCCATTTACTAGTACGCAGGCTACTACCTGCTACAATGCTCCAAGATTTCTTTTAGCTCTTGTACTAGCTTAGATACTAGTACGTAGGCGCCGGCCTACAATCTTCTCCCTCTAAGTACCACGTTTCATCAATTTTCATACTGGATACATTGAGGCACAACTCATAATCTTGAAAGGCCACATTTCATCCAATTTTCATACTGGACCCAACAACAACATTGAAGCTCAAACAACCTTCTGAAACACCCAATCAACTGTAGTAACTAGATCAACAATAATAGGACCAAACCCAGGATGCAACAATGATAAACAAAGATTTTAAGAGAAGGAAGCACCCTGCTCAACTGCTAGCCTGAGTCCGGACTCACCCTGCTCAACTGCTAGCCTGAGTCCCGGACTCACCCTGCTCAACTGCTGGCCTGAGTCCCTGGACGCACCCTGTTCAACTGCTAGCCCGCGTCCCGGACGCACTCTGCTCAACTGCTAGCCTGCGTCCCTCGCTCTGAGTCTTTTGAACTGCCTGCGTCTCGGCGCACCTGAACCCTTCTGCGCCTGCGTCCGGCGCACCTGAACCGGTTCGCTCCTGCGTCCCGGACGCACCTGAACCCTTACTGCACCTGCGTCTCTTTAGATATGAAAGATATTAAGACTTCAAGACTAACCCAAACAGTCAGATCTATAGATCTGATCGTGCGCCATAGTGATCATAGTCCATTAGAAGATTCGCCTTCATAGATCTGTACTAGATCTCACCAAAAGATATTCAACAAAGATGGTGCTTAATCCAAATGAACTCCTTTGCTTTATATAGGCAAGCTTCTCCCCAAAGCGTGGAACAATACCATGAGCCGACACCATAGAAACACAAAACCGTCGGCTAGATACCACACAAGAAACCCCCACGTGCTTTTCTCTGCCTTGAAATGTGTGCACTGGGTGGACGCACCCCCTAAACGGCTGGCCTGCGTCTCTGGACGCGGGTGCTGCATGGATTACCTGCGGGGACGCACTTTCTGTAAGGTGTACCTGCGTCCTTCATAATTTCAACAATATTTGAGCCTCTGCTTACAAAGAGCTTTCCATTTGATTCCTTTGAGCTATCCTGTAATATGTCACATCTAATATCTCTTCTGTAGATTCATCTGAATGTATATAAGTGAGATGATCTTCTATGAGAGTGTTGCCATCAAGTACAACATATGCATCATAATGCCAACAATCTCCCCCTTTGGACTTGATGGCAACAACACCGAATCACTCTCCCCCTTTGACATCAAGGGCAAAGGGGTATGCTCCCCCTAAGAACATGCTCCCTTTGACTATGAGCCAGATCTGCTGAAGTCTCTGAATGAGCTCCCCCTTTGTATATGTCATGGTGCTCCAATCTGATAATGGTCTTTCTGAGAACAAGCTGAGATGTCTGCTCTGCTGTATAGTGCTTGTTCATGCTCAAACTCCCCCTGACAATAAGCAAGGTCTGCAAAAAGATGTTCTACAAGAAGAACATGACTCTATATATATCATAAATGACCTTCCTATCACCAAAAGACTCAATACATACATCCATCACCCATCACAATAAGGATCATCCATCCAACCAAGTGGGAATACATCAGAAATATGAAAACCAAATACATTACATCTTCATCCCATGCATAGTGGGGGGGGACAAAGGCCGTTACATGACCTGAAGAGATGACTACAATAGACCATTACAACATGAGTTTTGCTATGACCTTTCAAATGACAAACATCATCAACAACACTGTATAATCTGCTCCATAGTATCTGTCAACATCAACTCACAACCATCCAGATCTACATGAATCAAGAGTCATCAAATGAGAGTATCAACATCAATCAACATATGTATGAATAATCATCCCTGTATCTAGCCAAAAATCCTTATCCATTTGTGCCAAGAAAGAAATCATGCATCATGCACATGTCAACAGCTGCATATGAGTGACTCATCATCGTCATGTCTTCAACAATGCGACTTTGAATAATCATCCATGAAATCAGCCAACCTCATCTATGTATGTGCCAAAGAAAATAAAGACTCCATGCAAGCATCATTAGAGAATCAACCATAAATTTGATCATGTGATCAACTCATAACCATAGCAAGATGAATCATAAGCATTGTCACCAAGGACCATAATGCCAACAATGCATTCAGGACATATGCTCCCCCTGAACCAGTGCCATCTGTTAAATCTGATCATGCATATCAAGAAGAATCAGCCAATAAATGCTTTGAGACGGGTACGCACTTCATCTTCTGCTGTGCTGCGTCCTGTTGCTGCAGGGACGCACCCAAAAACACTATCGCGCTGCGTACTTTTACTCAGGGACGCACCCAAAATTACTATTGCGCCGCGTCCTTTTGCTTCAGGGACGCACCTGATCCTCAGTCGCTCTGCGTCCCCACGCAGATTTTCAGTTACTGAACTGCGTCCTGGACGCACCTGGACTTGGTCTGGCCTGCGTCCGCACGCAGGTCTCCTGTTACTGCACTGCGTCCTGTACTTTCAGCTTCCTCTGATTCTGGTATGTCTGTACATTGTACTGTGCCATCCTTTTCTGACTGTACTTCCTTTTTCCTCCATATCTTCAAGTGTGATGATGACATTTTCTCCTTTTGATATGGTGCCCAAACTTTGTTCCTGCATTCCTTGGCTATATGTCCAAGCTTGTTACATGCATAATGTTGGGCTTCAGTTTTGATCTCATTTTGCTTTGATAAACTTATCTAGTTATCCATTTATCCCTCATTTTCACTTCATCCATCTCATTTTAATGAATATTTGATGTCTAATCAGGTATTTAGCTTTAATTTATCAATTTCTAAAGTTTTTATTAAAGTTTGATTTTAAGTGCAATTTTGGCAATTTCAGAAATTCCCGTAATCACTTCACGTTGGATATGGATGCAGGCCACTTCAGCACGAATGGGATGCATGAATAGGAAGCTTGGGAACTAGGATCAAGCCACCTATGCTTGGTTCCAACAGAACGAGTTTTCTTATGCCTTTTTGGAGCTAGTCAATCATGACTAGTCATCCAGAAATCCCATCTAAATAGGGCTGTTTTGGGATTCCATGATCTTAGTCATATTTCTTGGGATGGTGGAGTTGGATTCGACTTGAATAGGTGGACTAAAGTAGATATGATTGTTAGAGTGATTTTAGATCAGTTGGTTTCATGAACTCATTATTTAAGAGCCACACTTTGATGGCTCAACACACTTGACATATGATACTATTATGCTGTAATATTTTTGGTTTGAAGACTTGAGTTGGAGACTTATGTTACTTTCATTTTGCTGATCAATACATGGATGTTTTGCTGATCTAAAGCTTCTGATATCATCTTCATTAGTGTGCAAAGCAAGGGTGGAGGGCCCCCACTCCAAGCTAAGTACACTTCCAAGTTAGACTAGTTTTATTTCATTGCAAATCTGGTTGATGATAGCTTTAGTTTTTCAAAGTCTTATTTCAGATTGTATCATGGTTATGAATAGTGATTGATTTCATTTGTTAATGGTTTATTCATCATCTAATTGAGTGGGAAAACAAGTGTTCAAGTTGGGCATTCTCTCTATGAAATGGTGAATTAGAATTAGTCTCTTTCATTTACATGCAAATGGTTTGTTTTCATTTAGATTTATATCTTGAGATGAATGAGTTATTATGGAAAGCTTTGAGTGTCTCTTAAGTTAAGAGCCTTTTTCATGTATGATTTATGCATCTTGAGTCTTTGATTATAATCTCTAATTCATTGAAGTAATACTTGAGGAGGAAGTAGATTTCTTGAGTCAAGAACTCTTCCAATGTTCCCTCTTTTGAGCTGATTGAATCAAGAGTTTTAATATATATTGCTTCTTAGTTTTTAATCATTTATCTTTCAAGCATTGATTATATTAGATCTTCACAAATAGTGGTTTGCCTCCAAGAATAAAACAACCCGGATTGATAGTAAATAATTGTGTTAATTTAGGAACATAAATTAGCCCAACATTTTGGCGCCGTTGCCGGGGAGGCAAATATCAACATCGTCGATAGAAAGATAAAATCCAAAATAAACAAAAACATTAGTTACATTTCATTTCTTTAATTATGTTTCTTTATGCCTAGAGTTAGAGATCCTCAAGGTAGATTTATCAAAAACCCCCCACAAGTAGAGATAGGATCATCACATACACCTGTTACTGGTAATCCAATCATTGAAGAGCTGATTGAAAAACAAAGGAGTGGCCAAAGATTAACCTTGATTGAAAGGCAAACTTTGTCAGCTTGGGAAGCAAGGCAAAAATTCTCCACTTCCGGAAAACCAAAAGAGAAAGGAAAACAACTTGTCTTTCCACCCATCAATCCTCCTATCTTCCCACAAATTGAATCTCCACTTGAAACTCCACCTGAAATTGAAATAAATCAAACAATGGCAGAAGGACATGGATCAGTTCATCTTAATGATAATGAACAAAGAGCTGAAAATGAAAGACAAGAACGAGAATGGAGGAGGAAGAGAGAGGAAGACATGAAAAATGAAAATGATAGAAAACTAGAAAATGATAGAAAAAGACAAGAAGATGGACTTGACCAAGAATCAACATTTGGTTTCCCAATAATAGATACAAGTGCAATACTAGGAGAAGAAGTAAAGATGAAAAACATTCCACCTTCTGTGTTGCCAAACTTCTATGGAATGTCTACAGAAGATCCGGATTCATTCATGTTTGAATTCGATATCTTATGTAGAACATATGGCTATACTGATGATGTCCATAAGCTTCGTCTTTTTCCTGCAACATTAAAAGAAGCAGCATTAAAATGGTTTATGGGGTTAGGAGAACAAACAATAGCCTCTTGGGATGATATGCGAACTGTCTTCCTTAAGAAATACCAACCTTATTGTAGATCTAGAGATTCAAAGGAAGATGTGTTTAGAATGACACAGCAAGAAGATGAAAATCTAGAAGAATACTTAGAACGGTTTGCATATAATCTTCAGAAGTCTAAACAACATTCCCTAAACCAAGAAACTGTTCGCACAATCTTCCTCAAAAGCATAAGAGATGAATACCTTGACATTTTAAATGTAATGGGTAAAGGAGATATTTCAAATCTTCCATTTGATGAAATTGTCGAGTTATGTCAGAAATATTCTAGAGGAAGATCAAAAACCGGAAGAAGAGAAGTAAGTTCTAAGGCAGCAAAGTCAGCTGCAGGAGGGATAACAAGGGCTGAAATAGGAAGTCTATTGGAAAACTTTAAAACAGATCTTTTGAGTACATTAGGGACACAAGTAGATGTGCTAAAGGCAAACAAGAAAAAGGAAGAACAAGAACAAGCCTTAGCAATATTTTGTTCAAAATGTAAAAAGAAACATCCTCTAAGAGACTGTCCTTTAGATAGCATTCAAGTGTGTGGTCTTTGTACAGGCAATCATTCCACTGAAAATTGTGTAACATTGAAAGAATTGCAAACTCCTTCCATGGAGGACATGCAAGGAGCAGAAGGTTTCTATTATGTTGCACCAAGAAGACCATGGCCACCTAGAATGCCTCAGCCAAATCAACAACAAATCCCTCAGCAAAATTATGCTTATCCATCTTATAATCCTTGGGCCCCTCCTATGCCATGGCAAGCTTGGCCTCCACAACAATATCCACAACAACCTGGACAAGGTTGGAGAGGATATGGTTATGGAAACCAACAGCCACAACAGTCTCAACAATACCAACAACCTTACCAGCAACAATACCAACAATCATTTCCATATCCTCCATCCATGCCATTTCCGCCACAAAATTCTGCATATCCATTCCAGCAGCAGAATCCACCACCATTATTCCCACAACAACAACAGTTACAATTACCTTCGAGTCAACAACCCAGACCAACACAATTGCCAGCTCAACCGGTTGCCAATCCAAATAACAAAGTGGACAAATCAGCATACATTGTAGAAGAAGCAGCATATTTTCCAACTTATTCTATTCTTCCTTTAAATGATGTCCATCTAAGGTCTGGAAAAGTAGTTAAAAAGGATTCTCCTCCAATAGTAGAAGAACCAAATGAACAAGGAGAGTCATCTGAAACATTACAACCAAAGATACAAAATCAGAAAGGAACAAATGTTACAACACAAACACCACCTTATCCTGAAAGGTTGGTAGAACAACAAAATCAAAATCAAATAACCCTTCCTGAATTTGATATCTTAGATGAGTTAAGAAATGCATATGTAAAGATTCCTTTGTTGAAAGCTATTAAAGAAATACCCATATATGCAAAAACAATAAAGGAATTATGCATTCGAAAAGAAAGAAAGAAAAAGGATCCTACAACAGTCCAAGTCATTGGAAAATTAGCAAGTCTCATGTCTACTCAACCTATGGTAGAAAAATATATTGATCCTGGTATCCCAATGGTTACCATATCAATAAACAATTTCTCGGTACCAAACACTTTAATAGACTTGGGAGCAGCTATCAATGTAATGACAATGGAGACAATGAAAACTTTGCAATTAAACAACATTAGATCAACTTCAACAGTTTTGGAATTAGCAGATAGATCTAAAGTTGTTCCTGAAGGAATGTTAGAGGATATCATAGTCTCCTTGGACTCATGGGAATATCCTGTTGACTTCCTGATCCTGCAACCAAAGACAAACTTGGGAGGACATCCTTTAATTTTAGGCAGACCATGGTTAGCCACTGCTGATGCCTTCATAGGATGCAGATCTGGAAGTATGATAATTTCACATGGAGATGAAAAGAAACATATCACTCTTTATTCACCTGCACAATCCACTTCTTTAGAATCAATACTTGAAACCGAAGAAAAGCAACAAACAAAAGCAGTTTTAAGTATAAATCAATTCTTTGATTTTAGAGAAGAAGAAGAGAATGAAGATTTGATGGATCTTTTTATCTCAGAGCCAAGTATTTCAGAGCAGCTTAGAAAAGTTCAATATGAAGCTGCAAATGAACTTCTGAATCAATGTTTTCAGGAAACATGTACTATTCGAACAATGCAAAACTCTTTGGTAGACATCTTTCCTGTAAACACAATCAACAATCCAACCATTAAAACAATTGAGATAAATCCTGGAAAACATTTAAATATTGGAACCCAGCTGCAATCACAACAAGAACAAGAGGTAATTGCATTACTACAGAAATACTCAAAAGCATTTGCCTGGGATTATACAGATATGCAAGGAATTCATCCTAATACATGTATCCATCACATCTACACAGAAGATAAACTGAAACCTGTTAGACAACCTCAAAGACGAATGAATCCAATGATAAAAGAAATAGTAAAAGAAGAATTACAAAAACTGTTAAATGTTGGATTCATCTATCCTATTTCAGATAGTCAATGGGTTTCTCCACTGGTAGTTGTACCAAAGAAAAATGGAAAGTGGAGGGTATGTGTAGACTATAGAGAGCTAAACAAAGCTACATTAAAAGATCATTTTCCTCTACCATTCATTGATCAGGTGCTAGACTCCTTGGCTGGAAAGAAATACTTTTCTTTCTTGGATGGGTTTAGCGGATACAATCAGATTAGAATAGCAAAGGAAGACCAAGACAAAACTACATTTACATGCCCATGGGGAACCTATGCATACAATGTTTTGCCATTTGGTTTATGCAATGCACCTGCAACTTTTCAAAGAGCAGTGCTTGCGATATTTGCTGATCTAGTCCACGAATGTGTAGAAGTTTATATGGATGACTTCACAGTGTATGGAAACACATATGATGATTGCTTGAACAATCTTGAGAAAGTCTTGAAGAGATGTATTGAAACAAATCTGTCCTTAAGTAACGAAAAATGCTACATAATGTTGACAGAGGGTATAGTACTGGGACACCATATTTCCGCTTCTGGAATTAAGGTGGATCCAGCTAAAATACAAGTCCTAGTTAACCTGATGCCACCTACAACACAGAAGGAGGTCAGAAGTTTCTTGGGATATGCAGGCTATTATAGACGGTTCATAGAAAACTTTAGCAAAATAGCTCAACCCCTGTTTAAATTATTAGCAAAAGATGTTGAATTTCAATGGACAAATAGCTGTCAGAATGCTTTTCAAATCTTAAAAGATAAGCTGTCAGTGGCACCCATACTTAGAGGACCAAATTGGTCTTTGCCATTTCATATTTCCACTGATGCATCAGATACAGCAATAGGTGCCTCTTTGGGACAGAAAGAAAATTTGTTCAACTATGCAATATACTTTATCAGTAAAAATTTGACACCTGCAGAAACAAATTATACAGTCACTGAAAAGGAAATGTTAGCCGTCATACATGCAGTAAACAAATTCAGACATTACATAACAGGATATCAAGTTTTTGTTCACACAGATCATTCAGCAATAAAATACTTGATGAACAAACCCATCACTAATGGACGAATTACAAGATGGCTCCTGTTATTGCAAGAATTTAATATTACAATCCAAGACCGGCCAGGCAAAGAAAACCAAGTAGCTGACTTTCTTTCCCGTATCCAATCACCAGAAGACCCAAATCCTGTGATAGACAATTTCCCTGATGAACATCTGTTTGCCATAACAGTGAAAACACCTTGGTTTGCAGATATTGCTAATTACTTGTCATCTGGAAAATTTCCAACTCAATTCACAAGTAAGCAAAGAAAGAAAATTGTTAGAGAAAGTTCTAGATATAGCTGGGTGAACGGTGATTTGTTTTATACTGGTTCAGATCTAATGATTAGAAAGTGTGTGCGTGAAGATGAAATACTAGATATACTCAGGGCATGTCATGACGAACCATGTGGTGGTCATTTTGCAGATAAAAGAACAGCATACAAGGTGCTGCAACTGGGCTATTACTGGCCATCTGTCTTCAAGGATTCTAAGGCATATGTCAAACAGTGTGACAGTTGCCAAAGAATAGGAAGACCTATCATGTCAGATGAAATGCCGCTCAAGCCTCAAGTCCTCATTGAGCCATTTGAACAGTGGGCACTTGACTTTGTTGGACCCATTAATCCACCGTCAAATGGAAAAAGATACATTCTGGTATGCACAGATTATGTAACAAAATGGGCAGAAGCCAAAGCAGTGAGCAGAGCAACTGAAGACACAGTGGTCACATTCCTCTTTGAAGAAATTTTTGTGAGATATGGAGTACCTAGACAAATTGTGACAGATCAAGGAACACAGTTTACATCAAAGTTAGTACGGGATCTGACAGAAAAATACAAGATTAAACACAGAAAGTCTACTCCATATCACCCTCAAGCAAATGGTCAAGTAGAATCCACAAATAAGGTCTTAGAAAACATCATGACTAAGACAGTTCAGCTGAATAGGAAAGATTGGTCTGAGAAGTTAAAGGATGCATTATGGGCTTACAGAATAACATGGAAAAATACAACTGGGTTTAGTCCATATCAGTTGGTCTATGGGAAAGAAGCCTTATTGCCTATTGAGTTCCAGATACAAACATTTAGACTAGCAGCTGAATTGGGCATAGACTTGACAGAAGCACAACAACAAAGGATCATGGAGCTGAATCAATTGGATGAGCATCGTCAGCAAGCTATAGAGCATACAAGATTGGTACAAGAACAAAGAATGAAATGGCACGACAGATATATTAAAACCAAGACATTTCAGAAGGGAGACTGGGCCTTGTTATTTGACTCCAAGTTCAAGGATTTCAAGGCAAAATTTACCACACATTGGCTTGGGCCATATGAAATAGAAGAAATCTTCGATAATGGAGCAGTGAAGATAAAGACCATTGACCAGGATCCCACCTCATTTGTTGTAAATGGTCATAGACTGAAAGTTTATCATCAGCCTATTAGTAAAGAGACATTCATGAAACAACTGGTAGAAGAATCAGAACTGGAAATTATGGCTCTGCCATCTTCCAGTTCAGAAAAAGAATAAAGCAACAGATATATATAAAAAAAAAAAAAAAAAAAAAAACAAAACAAAACAAAACAAAGAAAAAAGAAAAATAAATTGTTTGCTGGTGAAAACCAGGCAACTGGCGCTAAGCAAACACGAATTCATAGGGGAAAACCAGGGAAACCTGGACTCTATGAATTCACTATTCTTGTTTTACTATTCTCACATTATTTCAATGCAGGACCTTTCCACAATTGACTTGAGGACAAGTCAAACATTCAACAAGGGAGAGTCTTGAAGCAAGCTTTTAGCTGTTACAGCTAAGGTGTTATGTTGATCACTTTGGACCTGAAGCAAACTTAGATTGCAGCAGATCAAATCATTTCAGAAGTATTGCAAAGGGACCTGAGATAAAATAATATTGCAGTGGGACCTGAAGCAAACTTGTTGCAGCAGCACCAGAATAGAATCGACACAATATTTCAGAAGCATTGCAGAGGGACCTGAAATGAAAAATTATTCAAAGGGACCTGAACAACTCAAGAAGTGCAGTATAGTGAACAAGAAGCAGTAATAAAGAGTCTACTATCCACAACATTTTGGATTCCATTCCACCTGAACAAACAGCATTCAACATTCAACCTGTACAAACAACAGCAAGGGAGTATATTCATAAGCCATTTTTTGTGCTTGAAATTCAAATTTTTTTTAGAAACTTCTAGTTTTGATTTAATTGAAGTAAGTATCTGCAAATATTCATTAATATTCATTCCCAGTATATACCCTACATTCCCTATTCATCTTCTTTTAGCTGTTACAGCTAAGGTGTTATGTTGATCACTTTGGACCTGAAGCAAACTTAGATTGCAGCAGATCAAATCATTTCAGAAGTATTGCAAAGGGACCTGAGATAAAATAATATTGCAGTGGGACCTGAAGCAAACTTGTTGCAGCAGCACCAGAATAGAATCGACACAATATTTCAGAAGCATTGCAGAGGGACCTGAAATGAAAAATTATTCAAAGGGACCTGAACAACTCAAGAAGTGCAGTATAGTGAACAAGAAGCAGTAATAAAGAGTCTACTATCCACAACATTTTGGATTCCATTCCACCTGAACAAACAGCATTCAACATTCAACCTGTACAAACAACAGCAAGGGAGTATATTCATAAGCCATTTTTTGTGCTTGAAATTCAATTTTTTTTTAGAAACTTCTAGTTTTGATTTAATTGAAGTAAGTATCTGCAAATATTCATTAATATTCATTCCCAGTATATACCCTACATTCCCTATTCATCTTCCATTTCATTTCATTCATATAAACTTTCCCTAGATAGTTTTTTTAAATGCAAAGAGATCACACTGGGATCACTCTTTTCACATGTACATGAAGTCAAGCATGATTATAATTTTAAACATGACCCCATGGTCATTTTAAAATTATAAAAACTATGTTATAAGAATATGCGCTAAAGTTATTAAAGCATTGAATATAAACATTATAGGTTATAAGGTGCTAAAGTGATTTCAAATAAGCATAACCTAATAATGTTTCAAAAGACATAGAGAATGCGCATATATTAAAGACAGTGGTTATAAGAGGATTGCGCAAATAATATAAAGACATATTTATATACCTTAAAGCGCATATCCAAATAATCAACAGCATATAACATAGTAATATAAGGACCACGGGCAATGTAATGGTGATAGAAATGAGGCCGTGAACATGCAATATAAAGGTGATATAAGTGAGGCCGTATGCATTCAATGGCAGTGGTAAGTGAACTATGGCGTATATATATATTGCAACATATATCAAATGCACCAAAACCGTAACATTTCCATACGATAGTAAAGGAGCAATAAGACATAAACAAAGATATGACTAAAACTATGATATAACAGTGCGCATGCAAACGTTATATAGTTAAGTCGTAAATCTTATGAATACGTTGTATGGAATGAAGAAAACGAGTTTACGGCATAATTGCACACGCCATATGATAATGATCACACAGTGGTGCTACAGCCAGGTAATATGAATGATAATAATCACGTTATATCATTATCGTGAAAGGTATGGAAGCGGCCAATGCAGCAGTAGTGAATGGAATAAAGACCCATATTCACCACGCAGCCCAACTACTCAACACAGAATACGGTAGGTGACACGGTGTTACACCAGTCAGAGGGTATTGGTTGATGGAAACGGCGGACCATGAGTAATTCAAATGGCCAGCTACCAACGTCTACCAACAATGAACCGCAGGGTATACGGAGAAAACGGTCATGAAATAACCATCCCTGCGTTGATTCAAACCACCATTTCCTCATTGCCGAGAGCTCAGAGAGTCGGGTTTGTGCCAAAAACAAAGCAAAAGGCGAAGGAGTGAGTTGAGAGGAATTTTAAAGGGAAATTCTGAGGCGAAGAAGCCAAGTTTGGCAAACAAACAAGGTGAGAACTTGAGTGCTTTTCGCTCGGCGACTATAGATAAGATTGAGTCCGCCATTACTCACACAGTTTCATTGTTTGACACCAGTGCGACTGTCCAAGAAAGAAGGGATTCGAAGGTTTGTTTGCGTCCCACGCGGCCAGTGACAGCCAGGTAACCCCAAAAATCCGGGATAACTCTTTGTATACAGCACGTAGGAAGGATTGATTAAATGTTAATGCATAGACTGTGGCGTGAAAACAATAATAATCGGCCAAGCATTTAAAATCACTGGTTGCATGCATTACACGATAGAGGGAAATGAGAAATCAAATGCATCCAACATGGTGAGGTGGTTTAAATGACTGAGCGTGAGGGTTGTTGTATTTATAACCACTGTTTGTTGAACTATAGTTTGCCATGAGCCGCCGAGTTTTCAAATGCATATGAATATGTTTTCAATATGCGCCATTGTCATCGGCTGTCAAACAAGTCATGAGGGTTTGTGAATACATGGTTGCACTGAACAGAATGTCGACATAGGCATTAAATTGAGATTTTAAAAGTGCTGTTGTGTGTATATATGAGTTGTAACGCATTAATATATGCCGTGGGTATTGCCAAAAGGAACAGAGGAATGCTGTAGGGGTGCATGTTAAAACGAGTCTTCAACCGTGTTCATGTTTCACTGTGCGCATATATTCATATATTTGTGCCATTAAAATGCATAGGATTGTCTGCAAATTTGTTGCATGGACTGCAAATCCTAATTGAAATCGACTTTGCATTATTTTGTGCCTTAAGACCAAGGGTTTCATTGACTGTGTTTCTTTAAAAAAATTTGCCATTTGTTTTGAGCAGTAAGAATATGAGGCCGAGCGCATGTGAATAGCCCTCTAGGCTCAAAAGGTTGTCTGCAATCTTGTGTTATTTTTGTGAAATAATGAGAGGGTTTAGGCCGAGAGCAAAAGTTGCTTGTATACACAGTCATGTTTTTAAAATTTTTTTTGAAAGGCCAGTGCAATTTGCGCATTAAACACAGTCAATATTTGTGAATTTTTGAGAGGCCGAGAGTAATTTTTGCATTATACAGTCATGTTTTCTTTCATTATGGATAAACAAGGAATGTTTTGAGGAACTGTTAAGAGGCCGAGAGAAAAATTTCCATTGTAAATACACAGAGAATGTTTGAGGAAGCCGAAAACAAGAATTTTTCTTCTGTTTTTATACACAGTAACACATGATTGGGAAAACATGGTTAATTCTATATGTGTATTTACTTTTTAAAAACATACAGAGAGGGCAGTATATTGATCATGGATATTCAGGTGTGGTGTGCCTTGAAACAGGGGTTTGAAACAGGTTTATACAGAGGAAAGACAGCAGAGATTTAAAGTTGAATCAGAGAGGGCAGGTAAGCCTCATTGCTTCTACAATTTCATTTAAAAACAATCATCATTATCCTTGTCAAAATGAAGTTAGTAACAGCAGAAGATTATATTTATTGGTTCACAGAGATCATGACAAACCGGGTAGAACCGAGATTCCAAATAGAAAGTTGGAGCAAAGAAACTGTAGAAAAATTATATCAGTCAGGAATGATAGGATTTCTACAGAAGTTTAATGGTCATTCAGAACAGATAACTAAGGAGTTCATCAATAATTTCAGTCAAGACAAAACTCAAGTAGGTGAACTCAGTATTCCCATAACTCAGGAGTTCTTATCCAAAGCCTTAGAGTTGCCTATGATAGGAGAAAAATATCACAAGGGTTTGCATTTCAAGGAGAAAGCATGGACTTTCTTCCTTGAAAAGAACAGGAAAGGCACCTTTGATAGAGCTAAGGGGATACCTCGGGAATGGTTCAATGAACCATGGGGAGAACTAGTTATGGTTATTCAGAAATTTTTGACTTGTGACCGACAGTATAGCATTGCTCATCTATACCATGTTAGATTGCTGCAGCACATAAAAGGAGATGGTAGAATAAACTTGCCATATTTTCTATATAAAAGTCTTGTCAAAATGGTTGAATCAGTGAAACAGGAGCACAAGCCAAAGGCAACACAGGTATATCATCAGGGATTAATTAAAATCTTGGTAGAATATCAGGTGAAATCAAAGGGGTTAGAATGGAAGGAATTCATGCATAAAAATCATTTCATTGAACAACTTGTTGATATACAAGACAAAGTAGAGCAAGAAGATAAAAGCATAATGAACTCTCCCTTCTATCCTAGAACCAGAGCTAGAAATATGGCCATGAATGAGATTGATACATCTGTTATGTCGGTTCCTAGGACTAGGAATTCTATTGATTTTGAACAGGAGGTAGAAGCATATTCTCCTAGGAAACCAGAAGAACAAGATGTAGCACAAGAACCCCTTGAGAGAGATTCCATATTTGATAATGATGCAGGAGAATCATTGATGAAAACCACCCAGGATTTTGAAAAGGAACTGAATTTGGCCAAGATACAAGACTTAACAGATCAGCTAGGAATAAGTAAAATTGTTGAGAGGCAATTAAAATCAGAGAATAAGGCACAGAAAAAGGATAATGCAAAGTTAATGAAAACAAATGAACAATTACAAGAAGAAATAAGCAGGTTGCAAAAGAGAAATGATTTACTTTCCAAACAGGCATTCCAGTGGTTAAAAGATAAAAACATGTGGAAAGCTAAATATGAAAAGCAGAAGGTTAAAGCAGCAATGTTAAAGGCCAAACAGGAATCAGAATTTGATAGTGTGAACAGGGAAACAGATACAGGTACAGCATCTACTTCAGAGGGCAGAAGGTCCAAGAGGAGCAAGCAAGCATGGGGACATGCTTGATCATAAGCATGGGAGAGATGTTGGGCTTCAGTTTTGATCTCATTTTGCTTTGATAAACTTATCTAGTTATCCATTTATCCCTCATTTTCACTTCATCCATCTCATTTTAATGAATATTTGATGTCTAATCAGGTATTTAGCTTTAATTTATCAATTTCTAAAGTTTTTATTAAAGTTTGATTTTAAGTGCAATTTTGGCAATTTCAGAAATTCCCGTAATCACTTCACGTTGGATATGGATGCAGGCCACTTCAGCACGAATGGGATGCATGAATAGGAAGCTTGGGAACTAGGATCAAGCCACCTATGCTTGGTTCCAACAGAACGAGTTTTCTTATGCCTTTTTGGAGCTAGTCAATCATGACTAGTCATCCAGAAATCCCATCTAAATAGGGCTGTTTTGGGATTCCATGATCTTAGTCATATTTCTTGGGATGGTGGAGTTGGATTCGACTTGAATAGGTGGACTAAAGTAGATATGATTGTTAGAGTGATTTTAGATCAGTTGGTTTCATGAACTCATTATTTAAGAGCCACACTTTGATGGCTCAACACACTTGACATATGATACTATTATGCTGTAATATTTTTGGTTTGAAGACTTGAGTTGGAGACTTATGTTACTTTCATTTTGCTGATCAATACATGGATGTTTTGCTGATCTAAAGCTTCTGATATCATCTTCATTAGTGTGCAAAGCAAGGGTGGAGGGCCCCCACTCCAAGCTAAGTACACTTCCAAGTTAGACTAGTTTTATTTCATTGCAAATCTGGTTGATGATAGCTTTAGTTTTTCAAAGTCTTATTTCAGATTGTATCATGGTTATGAATAGTGATTGATTTCATTTGTTAATGGTTTATTCATCATCTAATTGAGTGGGAAAACAAGTGTTCAAGTTGGGCATTCTCTCTATGAAATGGTGAATTAGAATTAGTCTCTTTCATTTACATGCAAATGGTTTGTTTTCATTTAGATTTATATCTTGAGATGAATGAGTTATTATGGAAAGCTTTGAGTGTCTCTTAAGTTAAGAGCCTTTTTCATGTATGATTTATGCATCTTGAGTCTTTGATTATAATCTCTAATTCATTGAAGTAATACTTGAGGAGGAAGTAGATTTCTTGAGTCAAGAACTCTTCCAATGTTCCCTCTTTTGAGCTGATTGAATCAAGAGTTTTAATATATATTGCTTCTTAGTTTTTAATCATTTATCTTTCAAGCATTGATTATATTAGATCTTCACAAATAGTGGTTTGCCTCCAAGAATAAAACAACCCGGATTGATAGTAAATAATTGTGTTAATTTAGGAACATAAATTAGCCCAACACATAACATCTTACATGTTTCATATTCCTCCTGTAACAATCAGTAGCTTTGTGACCAAACATATTGCAAGCAAAGCAATATCCATAAAAGTACCTTGATTGAGATGACCTTTCTGCATAATGGTCTTGAACTCTTCTTCTTCTACATCTAGCTGCAACATGTCCAAGATTATGACATACATAACATTCAACATTATTCATAGGAGGAGTAAAGGATTTTCTTTGAGGAATCTCTTTCCTTGGTTGATGATGAGATTGATCTTTCACTTCTTCGTTGATCACTTTAGATTTCCTTTTAGAGTTTCTTGCCTCACCTTGTGAACTAGATTCACCTTCAACAGATTCATGGAAACCAAGACCAGTCTTTATAGCAGGGGACCTTTGACTACTAAGAATATCATCCAATACTTTAGAGCTATCTTGAAATCGTAAAAGCTTATCCTTTTCTTCTAGTTTACCTTTCAAGATATTTACCTCAACGTGAAGTTGTTCTTCCTTTTCAAGAGATTTCTTTTTCAAAACTTCTTCAGCTTTCCTTCCTTCTTCCATTTGTTCCCTTAGTTTGAGAATTTCTTTTTCATGTTCTTCATACAGATCCTGCTGCATTTGACGAACTCGGAAGGCACATTCCAGTTGAGATTTTAAGCTGGTGACTTCGTTTTCTTGTTTTGCAATAGCTTGGAGTAGATCTGTATTCTGCTTCTTTGATTCTTCAAGATCTCCTTTTAGTGAGAGGATTGTAGCTTCAAGATTTTCATAGTAGCTAGATCTATCTTTGAGTTTCTTGATGGTTGTGCTTCTTTCGTTGACTTCTTTTCTTAATGATGTCACTTCATGCTGCAATTGGTCTTCCTTGTCCTTGAGTAGCTTTCTTACCTTGTTTCCTTCTTCTAGTTGGGCCCTTAGTTTGGTAGCTTCTTCTTTGAAATCACATTCCCTTTTGTTCAATAGATCTTGTTGATCTCTAATTTTGTCTGTCAGCTTTTTAAATTCTGCCTCTATTTGATATCTTTCTTGTTCACCCATAAGAGCAAATTCAATAGTTTCGCTATCGCTTTCATCTCTTTCACAAGGAAATATAGCTGGAACATCAGAGGATAACACTTTCATACCTGATACTGATTCTGAATCTGATTCTGAATCTGAAGAGCTTCTTATGCCTAATCCCCAATCAATTCTTCCACTATCATAGTTCTTCTGAGATGACTTCTTTTTCTTATGAGCTTTCTTCTTAAGCTTCTTTCCCATTGTTCCACGGATCTCCTTCAAGCGATCAAGCTTTTCTGAAGGACCTGCTCTGATACCAATTGTTGGAAATAATACTGAGAGGGGGGGGGGTGAATCAGTATTATCACATTAATAAAACTTTTTCAATTCCATAATCAGATTCATATATGCTACTTCCACAACTTCTTAAGATTAAGTTAATCGATCTTCAATGAGTGCATTAGGACATTATCAACCATATTATCAGTTAACAGATGCAGTAACATAAAGTAGATCATCACACATAAGGCACACATATGAACACAATGATATAAGGTGGAAACCCAATGCGGGAGAAAACCACCTGCTGCAAGTCATCTCAATCTTCTTCTTAATAAGAAAATTCTTTTACAATATTTGTACTGGTGCAGCCTTATACCAGTACGGGAGCTACAACCCCCTTTGCTCTTGTACTAGCCGATCCATTTACTAGTACGCAGGCTACTACCTGCTACAATGCTCCAAGATTTCTTTTAGCTCTTGTACTAGCTTAGATACTAGTACGTAGGCGCCGGCCTACAATCTTCTCCCTCTAAGTACCACGTTTCATCAATTTTCATACTGGATACATTGAGGCACAACTCATAATCTTGAAAGGCCACATTTCATCCAATTTTCATACTGGACCCAACAACAACATTGAAGCTCAAACAACCTTCTGAAACACCCAATCAACTGTAGTAACTAGATCAACAATAATAGGACCAAACCCAGGATGCAACAATGATAAACAAAGATTTTAAGAGAAGGAAGCACCCTGCTCAACTGCTAGCCTGAGTCCGGACTCACCCTGCTCAACTGCTAGCCTGAGTCCCGGACTCACCCTGCTCAACTGCTGGCCTGAGTCCCTGGACGCACCCTGTTCAACTGCTAGCCCGCGTCCCGGACGCACTCTGCTCAACTGCTAGCCTGCGTCCCTCGCTCTGAGTCTTTTGAACTGCCTGCGTCTCGGCGCACCTGAACCCTTCTGCGCCTGCGTCCGGCGCACCTGAACCGGTTCGCTCCTGCGTCCCGGACGCACCTGAACCCTTACTGCACCTGCGTCTCTTTAGATATGAAAGATATTAAGACTTCAAGACTAACCCAAACAGTCAGATCTATAGATCTGATCGTGCGCCATAGTGATCATAGTCCATTAGAAGATTCGCCTTCATAGATCTGTACTAGATCTCACCAAAAGATATTCAACAAAGATGGTGCTTAATCCAAATGAACTCCTTTGCTTTATATAGGCAAGCTTCTCCCCAAAGCGTGGAACAATACCATGAGCCGACACCATAGAAACACAAAACCGTCGGCTAGATACCACACAAGAAACCCCCGCGTGCTTTTCTCTGCCTTGAAATGTGTGCACTGGGTGGACGCACCCCCTAAACGGCTGGCCTGCGTCTCTGGACGCGGGTGCTGCATGGATTACCTGCGGGGACGCACTTTCTGTAAGGTGTACCTGCGTCCTTCATAATTTCAACAATATTTGAGCCTCTGCTTACAAAGAGCTTGCCATTTGATTCCTTTGAGCTATCCTGTAATATGTCACATCTAATATCTCTTCTGTAGATTCATCTGAATGTATATAAGTGAGATGATCTTCTATGAGAGTGTTGCCATCAAGTACAACATATGCATCATAATGCCAACATTCTTCTCTCATCTATTTCTCATAAAGGAAAACGAAAGTAGTTTTTAGTTTGTTTATTTCTAAGGTAGCTACCAGCCTTAGTGGGACTAGCAGCTCTGCATAGACACTAGTTTTCCCGATAACAAAATGGCGACTCCGCTGGGGAGCGAATAGATTGTTTGTTTATCTACATTTGTTTACTTTAGAAACTTACAGACGGAGCCTGAAGTCAAGCCAGCTAGCCTTCGAACTGCATTTGCTATGCAAGTGCAAAGTAGATCAATGTTGCTTCAGTCTATCTCCAGGTTTTGCTTATGATTTAAATGATTGATTTACAAACTCTCTAATTGCCCTCGTGGTGGCTCTAGTAACCTCTTTAGATCTACCCCTGTGATTGATTTATTGATTACCACTTGCTTGGCCTATATCCCTGAATTGAGCTGCAAACTGCGACCCGGAACCCAGCTAAAGTCTTGTCCCTAGTCCAGCGCACTGTCTATTCTGTGAACTTCAAATGCATCGCACTTCCCAATTGTAGTAGGTGCGTTTCATTTCAGTTTCACTGTGTTACAGGTGCGTTGATGAGACAAGGCCTTGTTCCTAAATTTTGGTTTCTGTGTTCACGCTTTTAAGCTCTATTCAGGAGTTTTGCTGCCTGTAGTCAGTACACCTCTGTTTGAAGCACCTTTCCTTTCTGTTATTCCACCTCCATTGTGCAAAGAACTGTAAATGTTTTTATGTATTTTTGAGTCATTCTCAGTTCTCCTTTACAAAGAAGTAGCGTAATTGTACTGTCGTTTCTTGATTTGGAAGTGTCAAAAGTGTCGTTTTCAGTCATAAAAAAGGATCTGATTGTTCTTGATAGTCGATTACATTGTTACTCTTGTATTTGATTTGAGTTAGTAGTTTTTCAAGTGTGGAAAGCAAGTTCTCAATTCCGAATAGAAAAGTGTTGTCATTGTCCTCATTTTGTTTTGAAAAGAAGCTTGTTAGTAATTTTCGCTTTGAAAAATAATTCAGATTTGTGCTTAGCTTTCTTTTTATCATTCACACATTAAGAAGGATGAAAACAAATACATGCATGTGCATTTGCATTTAGACTGTTTGTTGGTTTGATTTAGGACAATGCATATAGTGTGTGCTCTCTGCTCTTTGTTGAAAGGAAATCATCTCTCTTTCCTTAGTAGCTAGGATTTTCATTGCAAAAAGAAGATTAAACGACTGTTTATCATCTTAGATTGCATTTTAGGAATTGTACATCTACATCACGCGGTGAACCTGAAAGGAAAATTTCTTAATCAAGATCAACTATAAAATAAATTTAATGAATCTAAAAACACTTTGGAACCTAACGCACAACATCTAGAAGTCTAGGCTAGAGACGTATTCCGGCGTCGTAAATCCTGGTAACTATTGTTTTCACTGTTGGTTGGGTGATTCCTCCACTTTGAGACGATAAGTGCCAATACGGACTTGTGCTCCCATGTACCGTCGAGTATATTTTGGGAGACCACAATAGGCTTAATCCTTTATCCATAGGAAGCCGTGTCTGCCGCCCTATTGATCGCAATGCACTGAACACAGCATTCGGGAAGATTGACTGTCGTACCGTAAATAGTATTCTGTAGTTTTACGATTGGTTTGGTAATCCCTCTATCTAGATTTCCAGAGTAATCCCTTTCGTTCCTTTTCAGACTCCTTCGCGGAAAAGGTCCATCTGAGCACTTGTCACTTCAGGCTCATTAAAAATCGAAGGCAACGAGAGTCATCTTTTGTTTTTTCTCAACTCTTAAAAATTGAAAAACAAGTTGTGTCAAAGTGTCTAAAATTCATCTAATTCAGAAACATACTTCCCCTTTATTTTTAGTTGATCAAGTAATCCGCAATCGTGGAAGAAAGTCAATTGAAAACTCGTCTTTCGCGGAGGCTTACGAGTCAACCGTCTTTGTCTGCAGAGTCGAAACTATTACGGACAAAGCGAACTCATTTAACTGGTTCCAAATCCCCTAGTAAAGTTAGAACAAGTGTTCTAACACCATCAGAGACTCTGGTTACTCCAAAAATTTCTGGTATCCCTGCCTTTACAGAAGAAGTTCAGCAGCCACCAAAGGACAGTAGAAATGATCCTAGTGTGAAGGTAAACACTTGTGTTACTGAGCCAGCTCCATCTACAACTGATTCGGAAGGTGTTATTCCCCAAACATCTATCGCTGCAGATTCTATACCTTCTTCGGCACCAGAAATATTTTACAGAACTGACGGTCTACCTCTTCCACCTGGTCTGATTGCTATAGAAGAGATTGTGGAGGATCCTCCATCTAGTACTCCATCGCGATTTGGAGTCAGGATCACTCTATATCCTTCTTCGTCAGAAATTAGTCTACCACCATCGGAACCTCCTGTAGGATCGCTAGGCAATCTTTTGGATAGACTAGAAATGTCTGAACAACCGTCGACATCTAGGACTATGTCATCTGACACAGCAACAGTAGAACTTCCTGCTGTCACTCCGACAATGTTCGTCGGCATACCATCTGTCCCAACTAGCTCTCAATCACTAGAGGGGGCCCACTCAGGGGCTATTTTGATAGTATGGTCTGTTCCTGTTTGTTCATTTGGAATAGTATCGGGAACTCTTATGTTGAGTCTCAGCAAATTGATCCTTCAGGGTGTCAATTTGGGCAGTCCGGTCCTCAAGGGCAAACAATTCCTTTAAGTACCAAATTACCACCATATGGGGGGCAGTATACCCTTTCAATGTCTCCTCCGGGAGGACAACCATATGAGAGTTCACATCAAAATTCAGGTTATGCTAGAATTACATCTAGCAGTTGGGTACCGATACTGCCTCAACAACCAAGAGTTGTATATTCGATGCAACAATGTTTACCTATGTCAAATATACCGACTACGCTGGCTATTGTGACGGTGTCGCAAGTACAAGTGCTGCCCGTTGTATGCCAACCTCAGGCTTCTCAGGTTGTAATGCAACAACCTCTTGTCCCTGTGACTCAACCACAATCGCCAACTAGTTGAATGACACAGGCCCAAACGGGTACAATTTCCCCTCATCTTGGTCAAACAGTCAGTATTGAACAACAACACATGGCTTCACAACCATGGCTGGTGCAATACCAACAACGAAAATTCCAACAAGTATACCAAGGATCTGAGCAACAAATCTTTGCAAATAGTGGGCAGTCGTACATTCAAAACGGTCAAAATCAACCATTCTACAATGGTTACGCCCATCAACCTTACCAAAGTTACCAGCATCAAATGCATTATGCTGGTATGCAAAGACCAACTGCTCAAGCAATACCATCTTATCCTGGGTATGCTTCACCAAACCTGAATCAACAGTTACCCTTCGTGGCAACTTTGGAGTTACCGGATCTAAATAGGTTAACAAACGATCCAATTGCTTACGCCCCTTGGTGGCCAGCGATTCCACATAAACTTCTGTCAGATATTCCTAAATTTAATGGAAATCTAGGTGAAGACTCATCGAATCATGTGCTGACATTTCATCTGTGGTGTTCATCAAACACCTTAAACGATGATTCTATTAGGCTTCGCCTTTTCCAGAGGACGTTAACTGGTTTGGCAACAAAATGGTATATCGAGTTACCCAGAGCTTTGTTTGACAAATTCAGTACCCTAGCCACAACCTTTTTAACCCATTTTCAGTTACCGATAAGGTACGAAATGGGAAGAGAACTTCTTACCAATTTCAAGCAAACAACGGCCACTCACATATCTGATCATATTCATGAGTGGCGACATCGTCGTAGAATGGTAAAAACGTATGTTCCTGATCAACTTTTAGCTGAATGGTTTATTAAGTCTTTATTACCTTCCATTACAAAAGATGTGGCAAAAGGAGGAGTCGTCACTGAAGAGCAAGTTATTGCTCGTGCACAATATTTAGACTTGATTTATACTCAGTCTGGCATGCTCTACGATAAAATCCCTGACGCTCCCAGACCGGAATTTTCTGTCCCTCCTCCTCCTAAATCGAACAATGACTCTCATGCCGGCGATGGCGTGATTGGTACGACAGACACGAAATCAACAAAGGCTACATCTAAAAAGGCCCGTAAGATTTCCAGTCAAAATGCAAAAGAAGAACTTCTCGCCTCGGAAGTGAATGTCATATCGACTGTTAAAGGCAAAGAAACCAAGAAACCAGGAGGCAAGAAGAAAAACAAAGGGAAGAAGAAGAAACAGGAAGAATAATCACCTAAAAATTCTTCCGCAAACCCTCCTGAAGATAGGAAACCAAAAAATCCATGCTTAATATGCGATGAGGATCATTGGACAAAAAATTGTCCACATAAGGCTGAGCTTAAAAGATTCTTCAAGAATTCAAAAACTTCGGCAGTATTGACTGATCCATTTCCAAATCCAGGAACAAATATGGTTGCTAGTGAAAATGCTTCCCCATCCCAAGTACTGATGTTTTCGGTCTCGAAACAGCAAAATGATGCTTTGATATCGACAAGGAATAAAGATTACGGGAATCCACAGCTGTCGAACAACAAGGATAAAGATCAACCTAGTAGTTCGACAACAACTTCAATAGAAGTTGCACCGCCCATCATTCCAGAGCTAACAATAAAACCGCCAAAGGGAGTAGTACACAAGTCGACATTTAATCCTCGTGCCAGAGCAGCACAACATTATAATATAGTGGAAGATCTGGCCCAATCGCCATCCGCTATGTCGACACTTGAGGTACTGCAAAATTGTCCATCCCAAAAGCAGGCTTTATTATCAGCTATAGGTGGGATAGACCCAAAGGATTCTAATCTTGTATCCTTTAATCATAAAGGATACGATCCTCAGTTACCAGCTCAACTAGCTTTCCTCATTCAAGTGAAAGCCCTCAACAAAACTGTTCATCGAACAATTATTGATGAGCGGGCATCTACATGTATTATGTCGATGAGTTGCTAGAAAAATTTAGGCTCACCACCCTTGTCGAGATCGTCAACGATGTTAAAAGCATTTGATGGATGATCATACACTCCATACGGGATTTTAAGTAACTTGCAAAGTTTAACTGGGGGACAAAATAGTAGAAATTGATGTTGAAGTAATCGATGGAAACCTCGATTACAACATCCTACTGGGAAGGCCCTGGATATATGCCATGGCCGCAGTTGTGTCGACCTACTTCAGAAAGATTGCATTTCCCTTCCAAGGAGGAATTACAATCATCGACCAACAAACATTTCTCCCCAACAGTTCAAAGGTTACAGGAATCATTCCAGTGATCCATGGAAGCAATCATTCGCTTCAAAATATTGGAGTAGGCCTCCTAAAAGACCTTGCCTTAATGGGTACTTTTTCCCTACCACCTCCAAGTAATCTGGCGGAAGTGGCCACATTGGAAACCTGCAATATGAAATCTTCTATATCTAATGGATTCGGAAGATTCCTAATTTTGTCAGCATGGATCATCGCCATTTTAGAAATATTGTAGAAATCAATTTTCTTGGCCTGGGGGGCAAACACAAATCACCGCTCATCGAGTGTTTGGATAGATAGGTCTAAGGAATATGGCACCTCTTCAGATCCTTGGTCGCATGTACATTCCATAGACAAAGGAATCATTCAATCAATGATGATAGGAGAGGCACAATGGGAAGATTACCACCATCACTCCCATCTTCTGGATTACCACGAAGATTATTCCAGCAACCTTAATCATCCTTAAGTTTTTGATTTTCTATCGAATACTATAAATACGGTGGATTTCGAGGATGGTTCTTATCTCGTGTCGACCTCGTTAAAAAATGAAAAAAGGAGTCATGAGGATAGTTCTTTTACTGTGTCAACCTCATTAAAAAATGAAACGACTCCCTTTCCAAATCGAGTCTTTGATTACGATCTCGTAAAATCAAAGTCAAGTCTTTCGAAGATCTCGAAGATAAACCTTCATTCCAACCACCGAGATGAATGCAATGAAGCTTGAGGGGCATGCACCTCGATTTGCGTTATTATGCTCGGGCATGCAAACTTATCACGAGTAGTGTTACCGCGGGGTTAAAGCTCGTTAAAAAATAAACCCGCCTCGAGCGGTTTTAACGTGGAATTCAAGCTCGTTAAAAAATAAACATAAGAAATGAGCAAGTGTTTCCCCTAACATTTAAGCTCATTAAAAAATGAACCAATTTCCGGTAAATAACCATCGTGAATGTATTAATTCAGCCTTTGAAGCCTTGGTCGTGTTCTCATCATCACCTCCACTCTGTATTGGCCGATCATTCACCTCCACTTGATTGTTTACCCCTTTTGAGGAACAGCTGCGAAGAGTGATCTTGTTAGCCATCCTTGTGACACTGCCGTGGTTGGAAAATTCCAAACCTTACCTGGAATCAGCTGCTACTCAAATCTATCACTCGTTCCTAAAAAACGAGTCTCCTTTAAGCTCTTTTCAACTGACTCGTAAAATATGAAAAGATTGTCGAGCCATTGGCCTCTCCACCTCGTTAAAGTGACCGGAAGTGCTATCCCTCCTTTAGATTTTAATCTTTTTGGACCTGAGGGATTATTACACAAAAAGATCGAGCGCTTGTTTTATTCGGCTCGTTAAAATTACCGAAAATTCATCCCTTTTGTATTATTTTATACTTTTTTGGACTTAAGGGATTAGATGACGAAAAAGGATTTTTGGAGTTTCCTTTACGTCCCTTTTAAAACTCTCTAAAATTGAAAAGGACCGAGTTATCTTTGTCGTTAAACTCGTTAAAACCTAATAGCGACAAACTTGTCCATAACAGACAAGAACGAGTTTCACTATCGCTAGGCTCATTAAAACATAGCGATGGGTTTGCCCGAAGGGAAAATTATAGAACAAGCGTATGTTATCCTCCTCAACCTTGACAAAAATAAAGAGGTACTGGTCCGCAATGACTGGGGAAAAATTGGGAAGAGAACTTGAAGAAACTTTGTTGGTAGCAAGTCGCTCTTGAACATGACACTTTCACTCCGCATCTGAGTCGGGTTGGGTTGTTCCATTCACTGGTCACATCACCATGGTTCCATAACACCACCCACATTTGGGGTTAATGCTACCAATCCATCATGTCAGTGTCGTCGATATGTTCAAGAGAAGTCGCTCAGAGAATTCACCTCTGTCTCACCCACTATAATAGATTTTCGCTCCATTCTTTTATGACCGCCACCCTGAACCTTATATCACCAGATCATTTTCACCTCCATTAAAATCATTTGCTCTGTTCCGTGTCATTGATGTGGGATTCACTAAGGCCCTCCTATGACGGATCGATTCTTGTCTACGTCAACTCATTATCCAAGAAGTCGATCTAGGAACAACCCTTTCAGTACTTTGAAGCTTGCATGCCTCAATGGCAAGTTTCTCACTTCCGGCGACAGGTTTACATCAATGGCCTTCGACCGAAAGATTTTTCATGGTGTTTGACGCCAAGTCCCTTATTCACACCACGTGAATTGTACTGCAGTACCTTGAGGGTCATCATCATTATCGGTGATTCCTCTCGCGCCTGTTAACAACTTACATCATTGGCTGGTAATCAGGCGATGTCTTTCCATGTTCGACTCCAGAACATCTTTCACGTGGATCGACTTGTACTTTGAGTGAAGATCGAACGAGATTGAAGACCTCGGATCTATTTTCATCCATCCGGGCTGTGATATATATTCAGGAAAATAAAGACATCAAATGTACATCATTGCCGCATAGATAATCATCCAATATAAGGGATGATGGCTCTACCAGAATCATCAGTCTACACTCAGACGATTGTCTGTCCTATGTACATGAAAATGAATTTATAAAGCTGAGCATGGGAATGGCCGCCTCAACTAGATCATGAAAATATTATGAAGATAATGTATTGTATTGTATCTTATTACAGGTCGCCTTCCAGCTCGAAAAAACTTCAGATCCTCATGATAAAGCATTTCACCTGACATCAAAAGATTAATGACCTCATGCTTTAGGGGGAAACTGTTATAGACATTTTTGGGCACTGCAACCCCAATCATAAATGTACATAAACTAAGGGCTCCTAGGTCCCTAAAGGTGTTGTTCCAACCCCTAAAAGAACAAGGTCAACTGATTACAGCATCTCCCAGAAGTTCTCCATGAAAAACTACTCAGAACTGGTCAAAACTGGACCATTTCACCTACTCCATAGTCAAAGTGCGTTGCATCCCACCTGAATACACACAGTAGGTGCGATGCATGTTGAAAATCCCTTCTATGGGGTGCGATGGGCGAGAGTGGACAAATGGCAGGGTCAATCTGCAAGGTGGAGGAGCATGGAATCTTCCAGAAACTTCTCCTGTGACACTTGCCTCTCTGCATTCGATGAGGGATGAGTAAGAGATCATCAATCTCCAAGTGGAATCAAGAACTATCAGAGAGAGGACACTAATCAAATCTCAAAAGTTGACTCATTCCCCTTGTAAACATCTATATATGGATCCCTCATCCCAGAGATCCAGAGGTTGGAATTTTGGATCTTGTAAGGAAGTGTTGCTGGTTTCTTGGTGCAATATCATAGTGTTGGGTGATCTAAGCTTTTCATGAGGTGAAGAAGGGCTTTCTTGCTGTGAGGATGATGCTGGGTCAAAACAATTGGTTGTAATCCTCTTTGCTCTTTCTTTATTATCAATAAAGCTATTCAAGTTTTCCTCCACATTCTTGTATCATTGATGATTTATGCATTCGTGTGGTCAATATACATCTGGTCCTATATTGTTTATGATAATAGATCTATTTTCTTGGATAGTGTTATGCTGCTTTGATTCTACAGGTACTCTTTGAAGCTGGGTAGACAAGGAAGCGAGTGGCAAAGACCTATCAGAAGAGAGAGGAATCGAGAAAGGAACCAAGCACAAGACAGAGGTTGGTCTCCTTAATCTTCTCTCATCTATTTCTCATAAAGGAAAACAAAAGTAGTTTTTAGTTTGTTTGTTTCTAAGGTAGCTACCAACCTTAGTGGGACTAGTAGCTCTGCATAGACACTAGTTTTCACGATAACAAAAAGCCATGATGGGCTAGTTGTTGATGTTTCCCTTCCTGCACTTTGATGCTCATATCTATCACTGATTGAAGAAGAAAGTAGGGTATGCTTAGTTTGTTTTGAGGAGGTGTGTCTACTCCAAATCTCAGCTCTTGGAGAAGCCTGAAATGGTATCCATACACCACATTGTATCTCCCTTCACATGATATATATTTAATGAGGTGATAACTAATTTCATTCCAAGGGTATGGAAGGCTTTCTCTTCTGACCCCATTTTTTTCCTCCATTTCCTCCTCCCTTTCCAAAAATAATTTCTTCTTTGCAAGGGTGTTTTTTCCCTTATCTTCCTTTCTCCAAGGAAACCCTAAAGGAAGTGTGGTGATTCTGCCTATGACTTCAGGGGTGGTTTCTACTGAGAGGCCTTTCACCACAGTAGTGGCATGGGTCCTAGTTAGTGGTATGAGTGAGAGAGAAAAGTCTCTGGCCACCTCATCATCGTATCCCCTCATTTTTTCAAAGAAACCCATGCAATTGTGCCTTGTGAAAATTTCTACTAGAGGAGGGTGCTGATGAATTCTCACTGTGTTTGTGGGTTCCCTCTTGTTAAATCCACTTGTCATTTTTCCTTTGGTAATTGTGGAGGCTTGTATGGGTATAATTCCAATTTATAGTGTGTGAGAGATTTTAAATGACAACTCTGTAGCATAATTCCCCTAGACTGAAATTACATTAACCAAATGGAGGATTTTTCTATATTGTTTAACTAGAAAATGTGGGAAGGTATAGCTCCTACCTCCTTGTTACTCACTGATGAGGCCAACCTTTGATCTTTCCTCTCTAAATACCCATTGGAATCATGTATATGCTTGCTCTGTATCATGTAGATCTTCCTGTAGGATCCTGTAGGTTTTTCTGTAGGATCCTCTAGGTGCTTATGCGCTAAAAACTACTCATTGTCTTTCCTGTAGACACTTCTTCAAGAGCTATGAGCAACCTTGCTTTGATGAATCCTCGAGATTGCGAATGCCTCCTTTGCATGGAAATCAATGTTTTATTTCCTCATATGGGTGATTGTGTGGGATGGTGTGCTATCTACCTAAGTACGAGCACCCACTTTTGGACAGTTGGTCCCACTACCACTCGATCATTCCCCCTTACCTCATAATCATCTCCCACTTTGATCATCTGTAATTTAACCATTTTTGGCCTTATCTCCTTTTCCTCTGATTTGAATACTACCACGTGTGGAGTGCTCTAACTGATTTCTCCTCGTCGACTGGCCGAAGGTGGCCAAGTTAACTGACTACATTTGCTCATAAAACCAACTCTAACAAAATCCTATATTTTTTTATCATATTATGTGATCCAAATAGGATCCTAGAACACTCTCTAAGTTTTCATGAACTCCTTAAAAATCATGCCAAAGATTCAAAGTCTTATAAAGATCAAGCTATTGGAGGGAATCCTCAGATAGTTGCAATGGCGATTAGCATGGATCAATGAGGGTCATCGATCTAGCGCGCAGAGCGGCGGACCATGGTAACGTGTGCTAACACCAACTAGCAAATGGAGGGACAAATTTAAGTAGCGGAGGTAGTTTCTGACAAGTCACTAATCGCATATCGTAGGGCAAACCTCTTAGTGAAGAGAAGCCCCGAGTGCCTGGACTCGAAATAATTATAAAACGTGGAAAATATTGTTTTGGTTCCGTCGGAGCAGGATTCCACAAAACCGGCAGGATATCAGACGGGCTTCGAGTAGTAAGCGATTTCAACCGAGTTCCACCCGATGCCATAAAACGATTGCCACGCGTCCCGGTGAAAGAGAGAGAAAACCACTCACATCGGATCGGTAAACATCATGCTACTTAGCTGCCTGATATGAACGATGACATAGGATCTGGGGCCCCCAGATCAACAGCGGAGACGCATTCCGATGGATGACCAGATTTGATAAGATTATAAAGCAAGATCACATAGGATTTGAAGTCCAATATGGATGATGCATTAGTAGAAGGTCGTGTTTCGCAGGCATTCTTGGAGTTAACGAAAAAAACAGTTGTTTCAAATATGTCCAAGAGAACTGACACTCATCTGTTATGAAATAGGTGGCCACCTCCCTGTGAGGCGTTATACAATGACTGATTACGCAGGAAAGAGGGATTCAAATGGACAGAGGCAGGGGAACCAGAAAGCTAGGAAGCAGAAACAGACAGTCAGGAAAGTAGATTTGCTTTAAAGCCACAAATTGACAGATAGAGAAGCAAGTTGAGAGTAGTAGGCAGTAAGCCGAAAGCAGAGAGAAGATGTTGAGCTGACCTACAAAAGCAAAGGTAGCATCGAGCCAGGATTAGGACAAAGACAGAGAGGGTCAGAGAGTCTGTGTACTCCAAAGAAGGCATGAGAAGTTCAAGCGCACTCCTCTGTAATGCCTGTCATGTATGAGTCTCAAATTAGGCTCATACTACTATGAACAATAGAGGTCAAGAGTCAGTAAGGAGTGTCTATGTACTCCAGAGACTTGGGGGATCCAAAGTACAGTCTTACTGATTTGTATTTGTTGTGTGAGACTCAAATTGAGCTCACTGTTGTAAAAAATCTGCTTTGAAAACATAATAGAGAGGCCACCACTGAAGGCTGGACTAGGAGACGTAACCCAGGAGTATTGGGTGAACTCCTTATTAAAATTGTTGTGTTTATATGTGTTGCCTATTATGTTTTCCTTAACTGCTCCATTACCTGTGTATTTCGTAATCTTATCAATCCGTTGCATAAAATAACATAGGCACATCCATGCACATGAGTCTGTAATACCTTATTAATTGTCTTAGATCAATTTCAGATCAAGTGGTATCAGAGCTTTAGGTTGCTAAGGTTAGACAAGATTGTGCTGGATTTTTGTTGAATGCTAACTAGGACAAAGCTCAAACTAGGAGAAGGAGAGTTGGTTGAAGCTAACCCATAAATTGGAAGAGTCTATCCTAAGAGGAAAATGGCAGAAGAAATTCCCTTGGAATTAGACTGCCAATTCATGGACATTTTCATGACCATGAGAGCCATGCTAGAAGAAATGTATAGAGAATTTAAGAAAGGTAGAGGCAAAGATTCTTCAACCTCCAAACAAGATAAAGGAGTAGAAGAATCTCTTCTAGTTTTCCACCCAGAAGGAAAAGGAAAAGAAGAAAATCCCTCTCCACCATCTCCCCCATCATCACCTTCATCATCATCTTCTTCACATAAAGAAAACCCTGAAAAGAAAAAGAAGAAACCTTCTTTTGATTAAATTATATGTGAAGTTTGGTTTGCCAGTTTATGACGAAGAATTGAATGTAGAAAAGCTAGATAACTGGATTAGACAGATTGATGTATATTGCATAGTGCATAAGATCGATTTAGTAAGGAGAAAGATTCAGCTGGCTAGCCTACGCCTTGGAGGCACTGCCCTAGTATGGTGGGAAGGCAGGACACAAGATGATTTGAAGAGGCATGGTAAAATTCTTTCTACCTGGAATGAATTTGTTTCTACCATTAAAAAAACAATTCGATCCACTAGCTTATATGTAGCAAGCTATGATGAGTTGGTAAACTCTTTTCCAATTAATAGGGCAAAGTGTACAAAGCTACACCCAAGAATTTAGAAAAAGAGCTTTGATTCTAGGAATTTCTTTAGACTCACCTAAAACTCTGCTAAAGTATATATGTGGTCTACACAACTATTTAAAGAACACCATTCTCATGTTTAATCCTACTAGCATAGATGAGGTATCTGTTCAGGCTACACATCTAAAGGTTAGAGGCAAGAATATGAACCCAAAAGTTGGGGGATCATCAAAACCCACTACAAGCAAGATCAAGGAAAAGAGAAAGCAGAAATGGAAAGAGAGGAAGACAAATGCTGTACAAAAGACCAAACCTTCATGCACTCATTGCAAGAAGGATGGGCATGATGATTAATACTACTGGATTCTGCATCCGGAGCTAAGGCTTAAGAAGTTTGATGGAAAAAAGAAGAAGACTGTTGTAGCTATTCAAAAGTATTTGGGGTCAGACTCAGGGGATGAAACAACAATCACAGCCACAGGTATAAAAGGTTAAAATTCTGAAGCATCTACTAGTAATTTTGTACAATCTACTGATAATGAAGAAAATGAGAGGAAAAGACATGAGCTTTTTCATATTAGAGTTATTTCCAAGCATCAAAAGATTGATACTTTGTTTGATAGTGGCTCACAAGTAAACTTAATTTCTGAAGCAATTGTAAAGAAGCCGGGATTACTAACCACACCTCACAAGAAGCCATATCCATTGGGTTGGGTATGTGATAAAGCAAAGCTACAAGTGACTAGACAATGCAAACTTAGGTTTTCTTTTGGGTCAGCATTTGTAGATGAGGTTGAGTTAGATACTATTCCATTGGATATATGTGGAATTGTTTTAGGAAGTCCTTACTTGTATGATAGAAAATCCATTTTCTATAGAGCTGAAAATAAGTATCAACTTGATGAGCCCCAAAAATGGGTAACTTATTGGGCTCATTTTTCCTATTGTTCTCCATTAATCCACCATTCTTCATAGTTTATGTATGCTTTTGAAGTATGCTTATGTTAATTGAATGAATGAGAATAGTCACTTGACCATGAAGGTTAATACGTGTTTGTTGCAGATTTTTGGACAACTTTTGGACCAAGGTCAATCATTTATGAGCCATTTGACAGCCAAATATGAGGCGAAAAGGCTGAGGATTCATAGGAAGGATGTCTTCTACACTAAATGGCCCCTTCCTTGAGTTCTCCACCATTAGCTCGGAGTTTAGCAGCCCACCAAAGTTGATTTCCAAGGGCAGCCGAGCAAATTTTGTAAAATGGCTGAGTACTTGTAGTTTTGAGCAGCCAAGCCCCTTGAATTAAGGAGGACTGCTAGAGGTCCTCATAGTGCATAAGTAGGAAGGCTTCCAGCCTTTGTAGTTTACTTGTTGAACATTTGTATTTCACACTATAGTGCTGCTTTGTTTCTTAGCCCATTTTGGAGCTTCTGCTGTAACACATTTTGGACATGGTTGTTTTTTGAGTAATGGAAACTAGTTTCATGTTGCATCAGTTCCGAGCTTCTTTTTAGGATCCTGTAGCTCTTGGGGTTGGGCCCAACCCAAGCGCCAGGGCCTCCTCTATGTAATGTTATATGTTTTTTGTTGTCTTCATAAAATAATTTCTGCTAGTAGATTAGAATCTTACTTGGTTATCTAGGTCATTTTTGATGATTGAAAGAGCTTTTCATGGTTTAGAGTGATTTGATAGGTTGAAAATAGAAAAGATCTTCGAAAAAGGTCATCAAGCAACCCTGGATCTCACCTCTCCCTCCTTGGGACCATGAGCTGAGACCCAAGTGTCTTTGCTGCCACAAAAACACTATTTTTGCTTCTTCATGCAATTGCCAGTGTTAGTTTCTCAGTTACAAAAGTTGATACCAGATCTGATTACATGCTTAGATCCATTCTTGCTTGGTTTTCATAAGTTATTTTACATAATTTTCTACCAATGAATTTCTGTTCATCATGGGTGCTGGTTCCTAGGTCAAATTAGGTTAGAATAGCTAGATATTTGGTTTGCATGGTCTTTGTTTGGTCAGTTTCAAGAAGTAGTGTGCAGAACACCTATGATACCTCCCTTCCTACCCTTCCACCATCAGTGCAACCTGTTCCATCCCCTAACTTAGATTCTTTCCCTTCGTTTGCCTCATTTTCTCACTTTGACTTAATTTCCATATGTTTGTGCAACATTGCTCTATCCATCCTTGAACAAATCCAACCATCCTCATCACTTCTCAGCTTCATTTGCTAGGTTCTAAACCTCTTCACACCCTCATCCAACCTCCATCTCCACTTCTCCACCTTTCTTCCACCTTCAACCCTCCAAAATCTCCTTTCGGAACATCCTGTAGAACATCCTATAGAACCCCTGCAGACTTCCTGTAGAAGATCACGAGAGTGGTTTTTCGAGATCCAATCACAGTGAAACTCTATGGAAGGGTGTTAGGGACCCCTTAGGACCTCTTCTCACCTTCCCAACCTCTTGCAAGTTCCCTCACCATTTCCTTCCATCAATCAACCTCTGCACAGTCAAAACAGTTAAGCACATGCATAATAATTCTATAAGATTACTCAAAAATACAAAAAGACATTCCTTTTCAGATTTCACTGCAAGAGTAGCTTAGTCACATCCATTCTACATTTCTAGAAGTCAATGGCATCCATTTCGACTGCTTTCATCTCTTTTCTTGCACCGGTAGGGTTAGTCTGTAAAACTAGGGTTTGCTAGGGTTTTCATTCCTTTTCCACTTTCATCTTCTTTCTGCAGGTAGAATAGCTTCCTTTGAGTTAGCTTTCATCCATCACCATTAAAAGCTTCTTATAAGAGCTCATAGAAGTTGGCTTAAGCTCCTAGTAGACTTGTGCCAGCTGATCCAGTGACAGCCTGCGGAAAGAGCTAGTACTTGTGCATATAGCACCGTCGCTTCCAAGTTTGTTACGAACTACCGGGTTGATAAAAGTAAAGAAGGGAGTCCTAGGAAATGCAGCATTATTGCTACAATACTGTAGCCCACCATCTTTTTGGTGCCGTCGCCGGGGAAGCGTCAGAGTATTTGTGATTGTTTCTTTTCTTCTACTTTTTACTTCAATCTTCTACTAAGTAGTTTATTTAAGCAAGAGTAGAGTAGTTGTTTCATTTCCATTCTGCAATATCATTTCCGTAAAAGTAGATTAGACATTTCGTACTTTCATTTCATTTCAGCAAGTGTAGATTAGATATTTCCCGCTTTCATAGATTAGCATTTCAATTCCGCAATTTCAATTTTGTAAGTGTAGCTTAGCATTTCATTTTTGCAATTTCATTTCAGCAAGCTAGATTTTAGTTAGTTGCAATTCAATCGCTTTTAGTTTTGCAGGTACAAGCAGAAAAAACACCAAAACTCCACCAAAAATATTCCATTTCATGCCTCTTAGGAACAGAGAAAATACAGGGAAATTCTTACCCAACACCCCCACCACATCATTGAGTCACCCTTCTCTCTTCTTCGGTGGCAGTGATCCAGAAGAACCTATAGGTGAACCTCTAGAGATATACGAAGATCCTATAACAGAAGAAGAGCAAGAAAACATTCCTCTTGAGACCATGGCTGAACACAGAAATGGTATAGAAGATGAGGAGAGAATATAAGGTGCCTTTCCCGTCCGAGAGACCAATGGGGACATGAAAATGAAAAACATAAGTCCCTCAGCCTTACCTCACTTCCATGGGTTGACGACTGAAGACCGTGATACCTTCCTATTTGAGTTTTCTATCCTTTGTCGAACTTATGACTATGCAGAAGACGAGAAAAAGTTGAAACTCTTTCCCTCTACCCTCAAGGATGCAGAACTACACTGGTTCATGGGGTTACGTGGAAACAGTATCACAACTTGGGCTCAGATGCAACAAGCCTTTAACAAAAAATACCGGGACTACTGTAGGTCAAAGGAAACAAAGGGAGAGATCTTTCAGATGACCATGGGAAGTGATGAGCCTTTAGAAGACTATGAAGAAAGGTTCCAACTTAGTTATAAAAGGCTCAGGTGTACATTGGACCCCGAATCTCTGAAGTTGGTTCTGCTCCCGAGGAGTCCCTGAAGACCTTCTAGATACCCTCCATTTGCTATCTAGAGGAGACATCTACCAACTACCGTATGAGGACATAAATATTATGTTTAGAAACCACTCTAGGGCAGCCCGGAAAAGAGGAAGGGGGAATCCACTTTCAGCTAGTGCCACCTTCTCCAAGCATGAGTTTTCAAATTAGATGGAAGACCTCAAAAGTGAGATGACATAGACCATTGCCATGCAACTGGATACCTTCCAAATCCAACAGAAGAAAGAGGAAGCTAAGAAGGCTTTGGCCATCTTTTGTCCCAGATGTACAAGGAAGCATCCTAAGAATGAGTGTCCATTGCAATCAGTGGTGACATGTTTCGTTTGTGAGGAAGACCACCCCACAAACCAGTGCCCAACCTTACCCAGACTTAAAGCCATGTACCAAGGGGCTGAAGGGGCCACTGAGCCACTCTATTTCCTCAACCAAAGGAGGCCGCATGGATCCAGACCTTACCAGTAGGGGATGCAAGGAACATCCCAAACTTATTAAAACCCCAACCAATCCACTCACATGCCTTCTTGGGCCCCCCCTGCTCATCCTTCCTGGTCCGAACCTCCTCCTTGGTCTTATCCATCTCAATACCATACTCAACCTGCTGCTCATTCGTTTCACTCTCATGCTCATCCACAACCTCAGTGGAATGCACCTCAACCAAGGTGGAGGCCCCAATACAACTCTTCTCTCGCTATTTTGCATCTACCGCTTGCTCAACCACAACCATTACCTCCTGCTCCTCCAAGACAACCTCAGATGCTTGCTCAACCAAACCTGAACCCCAACAACAGACAGGCCCAACAGGTATACACTAGAGAGACGACATGCCATGCCTATGCTGTGGAGATTCAGGAGATCAACCTACGATTTGGAAAGGTCCTTCCAGATCACCAACCTCCTCCCCTGGAGAATGAGGAAGGGAAACAGGAAAGTGAACCCAAAGCCATTCCAGCCTTTCTTGAGAGACTAACAGTAGCCACACAACCAAACCCAGAGGAGATTGAACTTCTGGGAGAACTTAAACAGTTGCATGTGAAAATCCCACCTCTCTAGGCTATAAAATATGTACCAATTTACAACAAATTGATCAAGGAAAAGTGTTTCAGGCACCCAGGCAGGTGCAAGAGAGATGCCTTGACTATCAATGTCATAGGAAAACTGTCTGATCTGATGTTGGGGAAAATAATCTGTCTAAAATATTTAGATCTTGGGAGTCCTGTAGTTGATGTCCACATCAATGGCACCATAATCCCCCACACCCTGATCGATCTAGGGGTTGCCATCAATGTGATGACCAGGGACACTATGCTCAAACTCAACCTTCAGAGTTCCTTAAGAAAGACCTCGACAGTACTGCAATTAGCAGACCGCTCCACTGTGACTCCCGAAGGGATTGTGGAGGATGTCCTAGTCTCTGTTGATTCTTCGGAGTACCTTGCGGACTTTTTGGTCCTTTAGCCAAAGGAAAAACTCACTAGATACCCCTCATTTTGGGAAGGCCTTGGTTAGCTACTGTGGATGCCTACACCAATTGTCGAGCTGGGAGCATGACCATCAAGAATGGGCCTATGTCCAAACAGCTAGTCTTATACCCTCCTGCCCAACCTCTGCTAGAACATGACTTACCTCTCTAGTTGGAGGAGGAAGATGAGGATGAAGTCTACTTTGTACCATTGTGCACAATGGAAGCCACCCATGGAGGTCCTCAAACCGAGGATGACCTAATTGAGAATTTGATTAAAAATCCACCTCCCTGTGTGTTGCCATTAGAGAAGTTGGTGGAATTTACCCAAGTCCGCGCTTTAGTGGACCTCTGTGTGGCTGATCCGACCTCTCACAGAGTTAATAATGTGGAATTTGGCCCTGAAAGAACGTTGAAGATTAGCTCATCCATATCTCCCTCTCAGGAGAAGGAGCTATGTAGCTTATTGAACTGCCATTTGGAGACTTTCGCTTGGAGCTATAAGGAGATGAAAGGAGTCCATCCGTTGGTCTGTACCCATCAAATTTACATTAAAGAGGATTGTAAACCAGTCGAGCAGCCTCAGAGGAGAATGAATCCAACCCTTAAGGACATTGTTAAAGAAGAATTGCAAAAGTTGTTGGATGCAGGATTCACCTACTCCATCTCGGACAGTGAATGGGTTTCTCCTTTGGTGCTTGTGCCCAAGAAAAATGGGAAGTGGAGAATCTGTGTAGATTATCGAGAACTTAACAAAGCCACCAAGAAGGACATTTCCCTTTGCCTTTCATAGATCGAGTGCTAGATGGGCTGGCAGGGAAGAAGTTCTTTTCTTCCTAGATGGGTTCAGTGGGTATAATCAGATCCAAAGTAGCATGGAGGACCAAGATAAGACCACCTTCACTTGTCCATGGGATACCTTTGCCTATCGGGTCCTTCCATTTGGGCTATGCAATGCTCCTGCCACTTTCTAGAGAGCAGTACTGAGCATATTTGCTGAGCTGGTTCATGATTCGGTAAAAATCTATATGGATGACTTTACTCCTTATGGGTCCAACTTCCAAGAAGCATTAAATAACCTAGGAAAATTTTTAACCAAGTGTATTGAGATGAACCTATCCCTTAGTCCTGAAAAATGTGAATTCCTGATGACTGAAGGGACCGTGATAGGTCATACAATCTCTCAGCAAGGATTACAAGTGGATCCTAACAAAATTGCTATCATCCAAAAGGTTCTACCTCCTTAGAAGGTAAGAGATGTTAGGAGTTTTCTAGGCTTAGCAGGATACTATAGGAGATTCATCAAAGATTTTAGTAAGCTAGCCTCACCATTGTTTGGTCTTTTGGGGAAATATGTTGAGTTTAAATGGACTGACAACTACCAAGAGGCTCTGGATGAGTTGAAAGATAAGTTGGTAACTGCCCCAATCCTGAGAGGTCCAAATTGGGCCCTACCTTTCCACATCCACATTGATGCCTCGAACAAAGCCATAGGGGCAGCCTTAGGAAAAGTTGAAGAGAAGCTACCATATGCCATATACTTTGTCAGCAAAAACCTGTCCAAGGCAGAATTAAACAATATTGTGACCAAGAAAGAGCTCTTAGCTGTAGTCCATTCGCTAAACAAGTTCAGACACTACATCACTGGCTATCAAACATTTGTACGCATTGATCATGCTACGATAAGGTATTTGATGAATAAACCTGATGTGAGTGCTTGTATCATTAGATGGTTACTTTTATTGCAACAATTTGACTTAACCATTGTTGACAAGCCATGAAAGGAAAATGTTGTTGATGATTTTCTGTCTAGATTAGATTTTCCTGTAGGTGAAGAAGGGACGGTGGATGACCAGATGCTAGATGAACACATGTTTGCTATTTCAATACTCTCTCCATGGTTTGCTGATATAGCAAACTACTTGGTCTCAGCACAATTCCCTCCATACCTATCCTTGAAAGAGAAGAGCAGAATTGTGAGGAAAAGTGCCCCCTTTACTTGGATTGGGGGCAAATTGTTCAAACTCGGCCTAGATCAGATCCCGAGGCGTTGTGTTAGGGAGGAGGAAGTTTTTGAAATTCTCCTAACCTGTCATAATGGACCCTGTGGAGGCCACTTTGCAGCAAAAAGGACTGCCTTCAAAATTCTACAGGTAGGCTACTATTGGCCCACTCTTCATCAAGATGTCATAAGATACATCAGCCAATGTGACTGATGTCAAATGATGGAGAAACCAACTCCGAGGGATGAAATGCACGTCCAACCTCAAGTGACTTTCGAGCCATTTGAGAAGTGGGGCATGGATTTTGTGGGTCCTATCAACCCTCCTTCAAAGCAAAAGTCTTACATCATTGTGTGCACAGACTACCTGACAAAGTGGGCAGAAACAAAGGCAATCAAGGCAGCGATAGAAGAAAAAGTGGCTGAGTTTTTAAGGGAAAATATCTTCTACAAATTTTGCTAACCAAGAGAATTAGTCACAGATCAAGGAAGTCAGTTCACCTCTAACCTGATTGAAGACCTGCTCACTCATTACAAGATCAAGCACAGAACTTCCACCCCTTATCATCCGCAATCAAATGGGCAGGTGGAAGTCACTAATAGAGATTTAGAAGAAATTTTGACTAAGGTGGTGAGCAGCAACAGAAAGGATTGGGCAGATCGCTTGGTTGAGGCCACCTGGGCCTACAACACCACTTGGAAAACCACAAAAAATTTCACACCTTATGAGATGGTCTATGGGAAGAAGGATCTGCTGTCCATAGAGTTCGAGTACAACACATCAAGGTTGCAGCTCAGCTGGGCCTGGATCTCAGCCATGCGCAACAGGAAAGGTTACTACAGCTGAATGGATTATATGACCAGAGAATGCAGGCCCTCCTCCACTCAGAAGTAGTTCAACTCCAGAGAAATATATGGCATGACCGGCACCTTAACGCAACGCAATTTCAGCTAGGAGATTGGGCTTTGTTATATGACTCAAGATACAAGGATTTCAAAGGGAAGCTGAGGAAAAGGTGGCTGCGACCATATACAGTGGAGAAATGCAATGAAAATGGTTCAGTCCTTATCAGAACCATTGATGAAGAAGCCATCCCTATGCTCGTCAATGGGCATCGATTAAAAATCTATCGGAAGCCCCTTTCCAAGCAGGAGTTCATTGAAACTCTGGATAAATCAGTGCTGGTAGTGGAGCAGGGCCCTGTCTCTACTCCACCCACACCTTGATCATCATCAAAAAAAAGAAAAAGAAAAAAAGAAAAAACAGAAAAGAATAAAAATACCCTTGGGTGAAAACCTCTTAGAGGCACCCGGGGCAGACAGTGAGGGTGAAAATCTCCTGGAGGTGCCCCAGCTGTCTCACCAGATAAAAAAATAAAAAAAGGGAAACAGGCCTAATTTCTGTTGAATAATTGCAGGGTGCAGGGAAGACATTGCAGGTTAGGAGGGTCGCGCAAAACAAGGACAGAGGTCAGCAACAGGCTGCAAGCATCCCTCACAGACACTTCCTCCATGACCACCCCCCTTTCCTAGGATTTGATCACATTCAGGCTAAGATTTCACCTTCTACAGGAAGTTCTGGACCTTCTACAGGAAGTTCTATATCTTCTACAGGAAGATCCTGTAGAACCTCCAGACAAGAAAAAATTGATCGTGGAAGGAATCCGAAGGTTGGAATCTGCCTGCTAGGCCTGCAACCACCCCAGTTTATGTCCATCACCATACATCACCCTGTTTCATCTCTTTACACCTCCATTGCACCCATTCTGTTATTTATTCCTGCACAGTCACAAAAAAAAATCCCTGTTTTCCTCATACTACCAGCAAGAACTTTGAGTGACAAATCTAGCAGTGGTTTTTCGCTCTCCCTACCTGTCGATCTCCATTTGGACTCCTCATCAGCTGAATCCCTCATCAGCAGTATAGCCCTGCTCATTTAGCTTGCATCCCAGGAGGAGAAGCAGCTACAGGGCATACTACAGGAATCCTGTAGTAGCTGATCCCTCTGGAAGACATACTTTGGAGACAAGTACAACCGAAAAATAGCAAAGGAGACATGTAAAGAGTTCATCTTCAACACAAAAACATCATCAACAGCCAAAACCAAGCAAGACCTAAGCATGCGGTGACAGCAACCAATGGAATGGAATCTGAAACATGTGCATGAAATGTCAACGATTGAAAGAATCGGTTCCAAAACCTGTGTAGGAAGCAGAAGCAAACAAAGGAATGGTTCCAAGACCCGAAGTCTACACAACATGGCCGTGACCACGCAGGTAAGTGCCTAAACTCATTCGTCAATTGCGTAAACTATATTTTAAAAGATGCATGCCTATGGAAATGGTTCGGATAGAATGGGATCGGTGGCCAATCAACTGGCCACCCTTGGCCAGTTACATAGCCTTGTCGGATCTGTACAAGCTTAGTTACATTCAAAATTTCCGAAGAGACGTGCAGCCAACACGTGTGGAGTGTCCATTCAGGGAGAAATCGTTGGGACTCGCAGTGGTGGCGGTGGTTAACGACAGAGGGAAGGTGATGGCGGCTAGAAACACGCAGAGAAATTATGGCCGTGACGTTGGATCAACGGTTCGGTCCGGCCACCTCATCCCCTCACCACGAATTATGCCATAGTTAAAAGATGCTCATCTGAAACTCACACCACCCTCTGTTCATTTGCACTTGCAACGTCCTCGACTGAAGTACGCGTCCTCCGCTTCCAAAAATTGTTAACCAGTTGTCTACTACCGGTTTTTCTACCTGTTCTCGAGAATCTCCCACGTATCGGCTCGCTCAGAGGCACAAAGAAATTCTACAGTTACCGGGGAGTCTTCTACAAGAAGGGTTCTACAAGAAAGTCTGCACAGCTTTCCGAAGCAGAGAAGCCTAGGATTTCTCTTCATCGCATTTGGATCTCCAACCGAGGTAGGCTCGAAAAACTCTTCTATGCATGGTATGATTTGAAAAGGTGGTGAATTGAACGGTATCAGACTGGGGAACCAGAGAAAAATCTGCCTAGGGATTGGAAGTAAAACGTTTGCCTGTGTGTTGCACTGGGTTTCTCAGTTGTTTCTGCATCCAGATTCTCCTCCACGTTCCTATTTTTAAAATTCTCTTGTAGGGAAGATATGCAACTGTGGGGCCTAGCCTGTGTATGAAAATTTTGAATTTGTATATCTGTATATGTGCTGAGAAGAAACATTGAGCTCTGTACTCTGTCTGTAGAAATGAAATTCTTCCTTTCATAAACAGGCAGCCGAGTTCTGGGCAATAGCAGTCTTGAAAACCAGGGAATAGCTGCTAATTAATATTGATACCCGAGAAATCCCTTCTTGAGTTCAGGGGGAAAACCATAAACAACTTTCCTTTTTCTGATCAAAGCAAAAAGACAAAAGAGCACTCTCACCATGCTAAGGGGATTCATAAGGAAAGAACCCTAGAATACCAGCAAACTGCACGAGCATCCTGAGGTGGTGGAACTTTTCACCCGAGCCAATTGGATGTCATTTTTTGACAAAATTCGAGGTCATGACGTGGAGATAATAGAGGAATTTTTTATGTCCCTAGGACCTCAATCAAAGACACAGGCCATAGTAACTTTTAGTGGTTTGACCCTAGAACTTACCCCTGAGCTCATCAGTCGTGTTACTGGTCTGCCATTAGGGCTCCCTTGGAGCAAAGAAGAGAGGTCATTGGGCCAAGTTGCCAAGAAAAAATTCTTCCTACCCAACGAACATCCTGTAGAAGACAAAAACAGGGTTAGGAGAACCAGCTTGCCTCCTCTAGAGTGAGCTCAGTTTCCAAATTATGAAGTACATTACATGTGAGGGGAGGTTTAGCATTGTCTATGGATATCATTTCAGGTTGTTGTGTGAACTAAGGCATGGGATTGATTCACCTCCAGCCCAGAAGCTGAGCATTCTCTATTTTCTTCTTCAGTCACTAATTGAATGTGGTACAAAATCAAATGAAGGGATCCCAGATCAGCTGGCCCATCATGGGCTCATCAAGCTATTAGTGGAAGATTCCCGGCACACCTACATTGTCCCCATATCTTGGGAAATCTTCCAAAACATGTCCCGGGATGACGATATTAGAATTCTAGCCAAAGACATCACCTCATCCAGTAGTGAGGAGGGAGAACACACTGAAGAAGGTAAGAAAACCAATGGTGAAGGAACACAAGACATTCAAGCACAACAAGGATAGAAAGAAAAAGGGGGAGAGGGCCAGATTGTTGAGCCTAAAATAGAGGAAGAAACAACAGCACAAACACCAAGGGAAAAGAGAATGCAGAGGAGAGTAGAGAAGGTAGAAAACCCCAAATGAAGGCTATCACAGCCAAAGCAGACACACAGAAACAAAAGGGAAAGACAGATCCTGAAATGGCCGCAATATAGACAGAAGCAGTTGACACAGGGACTTCTATAGGAAGCATGGAAAAAGAACAACAAAGGGGGAAATCACCTAAAATATTGGTAAGGGAGGCAACAACTGTGCTTTCCACGTTAAGAACACCTCCAAAACAAAAAGGGAAGAGAAAGAGGCAAACCTCCGTGTACTTTAAAGCAAGAAGGAGCACACGGATCAAAGTAGGTAGACCCCAGCCGAAGTCAAAGGAGCCAATTGTCATTGAGGACACAACACCTAAACCAAAAGAAGGGTCTCCTTCAAAGATGTTTGTCACATATGAACAAGGAAGCCCAAAAACCAACACCTGGAGAGAGAGAATGAAGACAATGGACTCAAAGACAACTCTACAGGAAGCTGAGAAATCTCTACAGGAAACTCAGGCTAAGCTAAAAGAGACTGAGAAATTGGACGAAACGGCGGCCAAACAATCACAGGAAGAAGAAAAGACAGAGGAAATATTGGAACCAAGCCCTCAGCCTAGCTTGGGCTCATACTATAACCTGTTAGAAGCTGGGAAAATAATTCCCCAGAAATTTGCAGTGCCACTCTTCTTTGTATTGGAAGAAAAAAGAATTAGGACTCACACTTGGATGAGGATTACCAAGTCCAAGGGTGTGGCAGACATAGGCCACCTGGAAGAACAGCTCAAGGAGTCAAGGGGAGAATTGGCCATGGTGAAGGATGTGGAAAGCAGTCAAAGGGCCAAACTAGAGGAAGAGAACGAGCTGCTGAAATAGCAGCTACAACTACAGGGAATTCATAAGGAAGATAGGCCCTCCATTCTAGGAGAACAACAGTAACAGGAAAAGCCTCCAGTAGACAAAGAAACCTCTGATGAATAACAGAGAGTGGACGGGCTACAGGCCAAGGTTGAGGTGCTAACAAAATAGCTACAGGAGAAGGAGTCACAGGCAGCAGAGGAAATACAGTCTCTAAAGCAACATGTACAAGAAAAGGAAGCCCAACTAGCCTGCATGGCCAGCTGGGCAGTAGAGGCCTTGCAATGTAGGCAACCTGCCAAGTCATATGCCTTATATCTAAAAAGATCAATGGTTGCAGTTCCAAATTAACACCTTGGCCCAAAGGGGCACCATTCCATTTCAAAATTACCATCAATTCATGACTTTGTGTGATAGTAGCTCAACAGAAGATAAGGCCAAGTTATCTGAATTCTATTTACATAACTTGGCCCTCCCAAACATGACTCTTTGGGACCCCAATGCTACATTGGGAGATGTGCAACTTATGGTCATGGCCTCTTGGTTAAATCATGAGGAAAAGAGGGCAGCAGAGATTCGGGATATTATGAATAGGGAGCTAAGTGAACCACTCATGATTAGGGAAGAACCAAAGGATACATCAGCTTTAATATATGCCCATCAACACCTAGCCAACAACCCTCATGTTCTACCAGATTACATTGAACGACAAGCTCAAGCCATTGCACACTTTGAGGACATGGAAAGACTATTGGGGGATAACTGCATTCATACTTGCACAAGGAGTTGGAACACACTATCCCACAGTTTGAAAATAAGAGAATACCACTCCCCAACCAGGATGAGGGAGGCCTTGGCAAGGGTACCCCTCTATAAACAGTCAATGCAAAATCTTTTGGCCAACTGGATCGGCCTAAAGTTCAGTCCTCCCTTGCTTTTAAGATTGCTGGAAGGATCCAAAGAAGAAGAAGAACACAGGTAGTGGGAGGAAGTAGAAAGAAAAGCAGGATTTCATGACTGAGAAGAGGACATCACCTCGGAGGCCTAGGATGTGAGGGAGGCAGTCAAAGTAATCCAAGATGATGAGCTGGATTAGTTGCTCAGAGGATGAGAAACCCATTTAATAGGGGGGTGATGATGAGCCCCAAAAATGGGTAACTTATTGGGCTCATTTTGCCTATTGTTCTCCATTAATCCACCATTCTTCATAGTTTATGTATGCTTTTGAAGTATGTTTATGTTAATTGAATGAATGAGAATAGTCACTTGACCATGAAGGCTAATATGTGTTTGTTGCAGATTTTTGGACAACTTTTGGACTAAGGTCAAGCATTTATGGGCCATTTGACAGCCAAATATGAGGGGACAAGGCTGAGGATTCATAGGAAGGGTGTCTCCTGCACTAAATGGCCCCTTCCTCAAGTTCTCCACCATCAGTTCGGAGTTCAGTAGGCCACCAAAGTTGATTTCCAAGGGTAGCCGAGCAGCTTTTGTAAAGTGGCTAAGTACTTGCAGTTCTGAGCAGCCAAGCCCCTTAAATTAAGGAGGACTGCTGGAGGCCCTCGTAGTGCATAAGTAGGAAGGCTTCCAGCCTTCATAGTTTACTTGTTGAACATTTGCATTTCACACTATAGTGTTGCTTTGTTTCTCAGCCCATTTTGGAGCTTCTGCTGTAACACATTTTGGAAATGGTTGTTTTTTGAGTAATGGAAACCAGTTTCATGTTGCATCAGTTCTGAGCTTCTTTTTAGGAGCCTATAGCTCTTGGGGTTGGGCCCAACCCAAGTGCCAGGGCCTCCTCTGTGTACTGTTATATGTTTTTTGCTATCTTCATAAAATAATTTCTGCTAGTAGATTAGAATATTGCTTGGTTATCTAGGTCATTTTTGATGATTGAAAGAGATTTTTGTGGTTCAGAGTGATTTGATAGGTTGAAAATAGAAAAGATCTTCGAAAAAGGCCATCAAGAAACCCTAGATCTCACCTCTCCCTCCTCGGGACCATGAGCTGAGACCCAAGTGTCCTTGCTACCACAAAAACACTATTTTTGCTTCTTCATGCAATTGCTAGTGTTAGTTTCTCAGTTGCAAAAGTTGATACGAGATGTGATTACATGCTTAGATCCATTCTTTTTTGGTTTTCATAAGTTATTTTACATAATTTTCTACCAATGAATTTCTGTTCATCATGGGTGCTGGTTCCTAGGACAAATTAGGTTAGAATAGCTAGATATTTGGTTTGCATGGTATTTGTTTGCTCAGTTTCAAGAAGTAGTGTGCAGAACACTTGTGATACCTCCCTGCGTACCCTTTCACCATTAGTGCAACTTGTTCCATCCCATAACTTAGATTCTTTCCCTTCGTTTGCCACATTTTCTCACTTTGACCTATTTTCCATATTTTTGTGCAACATTGCTCTATCCATCCTTGAACAAATCCAACCATCCTCATCACTTCTCAGCTTCATTTTCCAGGTTCTAAACCTCTTCACACCCTCATCCAACCTCCATCTCCACTTCTCCGCCTTTCTTCCACCTTCAACCCTCCAAAATCTCCTTTCGGAACACCATGTAGAACATCCTGTAGAACCCCTGCAGACTTCCTGTAGAAGATCACGAGAGCGGTTTTTTGAGATCCAATCACAGTGAAACTCTCTACAAGGGTGTTAGGGACCCCTTAGGCCCTTTTCTCACCTTCCAAACCTCCTGCAAGCACCCTCACCATTTCCTTCCATCAATCAACCTCTGCACAGTCAAAACAGTTAAGCACATGCATAATAATTCTACAAGATTACTCAAAAATACAAAAATACATTCCTTTTCAGATTTCACTGCAAGAGTAGCTTAGTCACATGCATTCTACAATTCTAGAAGTCAATGGATTCCATTTCCACTGCTTTCATTTCTTTTCTTGCACCGGTAGGGTTAGTCTGTAAAACTAGGGTTTGCTAGGGTTTACATTCCTTTTCCACTTTTAGCTTCTTTTTGCAAGTAGACTAGCTTCTTTTGAGTTAGCTTTCATCCATCACCATTAAAAGCTTCTTCTAAGAGCTCATAGAAGCTGGCTTAAGCTCCTAGCAGACTTATGCCAGTTGATCCAATGATAGCCTACGGAAAGAGCTAGTACTTGTGCATATAGCACCGTCGCTTCCAAGTTTGTTACGAACTATCGGGTTGATAAAAGTAAAGAAGGGAGTCCCAGGAGTTGCAGCATTATTGCTGCAATACTGGAGCCCACCACAACTCGTTAAAGATGGAACCAAATATATTGTAAGAGCGCATAAACTCAAGAATAATTATACTCTCATAAACTCAGGGTAGATGTAAAGAATTGTAAATTCATGCAAACAATTTTTACTAATGGTTGTAAAGGAAAAGAAACCTGATAAAACCAATGTATTTGAAGGCTGTGATGCTAAACAACAAGCTGATTTAGAAAAGTTGTTTCAGAATATAATATGCTATTTCAAGAACCTAAAAGTCTGCCACACAAAAAGGAAATAGTACATGATATTAATTTGCAACAAGATGCTCTATTCCCTAACATCAGAATGTACAAGTTTTCTGCTTTAGAGAATGTAGAAATCAAGAATCAGGTACAGGAGCTACTCTAGAAAGTGTTCATAAGACCTAGCACATCACCATGTGGGTCTCCAATTGTCTGAGTGAGAAAGAAAGATGGCTCATGGAGAATGTGCATTGATTACCGAGCACTGAATAAGATAACGATCAAAAATCATTCTCCCCTTCCTCGCATAGATGTTCTATTAGATCAGTTGAAAGAAGCTATTTACTTTTCCAAGTTGGACTTGCATAGTGACTACCATCAGGTTAGAGTTGCATAGCAAAATGCATGGAAGACTGCTTTCAAAACAAAGCAGGGATTTTATGAGTGGTTAGTTATGCCTTTTGGCTTAACTAATGTTCCTGCTACTTTCATGAGAGTAATGAATAATGTACTCAGGCCTTTTATTGATGATTTTGTCATTGTATATCTAGATGACATTCTTGTATTTAGTAAAACATCTGAAGAACATTTGAAGCATGTAAAGCAGACTCTAGATGTTTTGAAAAGAGAAAATACTTATGTTAAGATATCAAAATGTGAATTTGGCAAAACATATTTGAATTATTTGGGTCATATTGTAGGGGGTGGTGAATTGAAGATAGATCCCTCTAAGGTTGCAGTCATTATAAACTGGCCTAAACCCAAATCTGCTATAGAAGTTAGAAGCTTCGTAGGAGTAGCACAGTATTGGAGAAATTTTATTGCTAGCTTTTCCTTGACTGCAGCTCCCTTACATGCTTTAACAGGATTGAACAAGGTGTTTAAATGGGGAGGAAAATAGCAGAAAGCCTTCGACACCTTAAAAGAAAAGATTAGTACAACATCAGTACTAGCATTGCCCGATCTTCAAAGACCTTTTGAGAATGAAACGGATGCTAGTGACTATGCCATGGGAGCAGTGTTGATGAAGCACGGTAAACCCATATGCTATCATTCTGAGACATTTAATTCTACAGTAGTTAATTATCCCACATATGATAAAGAATTGTATGCATTAGTACAGAGTGTGAAAAATTGGAAACATTATTTAATGGGCGAAGAGACAACTATACATACTTATCATCAACCACTTCAATATTTACACTCACAAACTAAGTTGCAGCAATCAAGATGTTGTAGGGAAAAGTATCCGACTCGGATGACCCTAACCCACTCTAAGGGTGACAGTTCCTTAGCAACAACTGTAAAACAAACTACTGAAAGTTTACTTCTTTATGAAAGCAAAAGAGGATAGAGAAAGCACTAACCGTTGCCTTGCGCTTAATGTCGAATCCAAACTCTCCTCTTTGGCCGCTTGTTCCTAGCTCTTTGTCCTTCTGCTCGCCCAGCTACAATGAGATCCTGCACAATGACAAAGAAAGAAACTACAAGGGGCATGCAATCATAACTGGTTCATGGATTAGTGTAAACCAAACATGCAATCATCACAATATATAACTGAAACAAGAGCACATAGAAGAACCTCAATAGCTTTTATTAATGAATAAATAAAGGTTCTGAGAGGATTACAACCATTGCAGGCTCCAACCCAGCAACACCTCCCAGCAGAAAGAATTGCCCTTCTTCACCTCTCTCAAACAATCACCCAATAACTCAAGAATGAAACCAACAACATATCATTACTTTGCACAAAATTCCAGCCTCCTGAGCTCATAGGAGAGAGCCCAATATATAGATGAATTGAGAAAGGATGAGTCAGCTTGCAACTGATGTGTAGCTGCCTTGTGTCCTCTCTCTCTTCAGTTAATCTTTAGTTGATCTTCAGTTCTTGAGTCCACTTGGTGAACCTTGCTTCCACTTGGAGAAACAAAGCCTCTGACTCATCACAAGGCGAAATACCTGACCCAAGTGTCATTTTTGGAAGATTCCAAAGCAATGACTCACTGTGCCACATGTCCAAACTTGCCCAGCGCAGGTGGGCTTTGTTCTACCTGCTTTGCAACGCAGGTACACCATGGAGCAGTTGTGTTTCAGCGCAGAAGCCTAGTGGAGCACCTGCTTTGATTTCAGGATTGCTTGTTTTTGAGTGTTTTCAGGTGGAGAACTGATCTGAGAGCTGTTGGTTTGCTGACCTTGTTCCTCTAGGGGTAGGAACATCATGTTTAGGGAACTTTGGATCCCTTGGATTATTGACAATTCATGCTTGTTGCTGTAAGGCACAAAATTGTCTATAACAGATGCCCCCTAAAGTATGAGGTCGTTTATCGGGTGAAATGCTTTATTGAGAGGATCCGAAGTTCATTCAATCTGCTGAGAAGTGTCCTGTAATAAGATACAATACAATACATTATTTTTCATACATTTTTCATGATCTAGCTGAGGCGGGCATTCCCATGCTCAGCTTTATAAATACATTTTGGTACATAGAACAGACGATCGTCTGATGTTAGACTGATAATTCTCTGCCGAATTTATCATCCTTTGAGAAGGATGATCATCTGTTGCAATGATGTACATATCAAATGTTTTTATGTCCTGAATATATATCGCAGCCCGGATGGATGAAACTAGATCCGGGGTCTTCAGTCTCTTCCGATCTTCACTCGATGTACAAGTCGATCCATGTGAGAATTTCTTGAAGTCGAACATGGAAAGACATCGCTTGATTACCGGTCAATGATGTAAACCGTTAACAAGTGCGAGAGGAATCACCGATAAGGATGATGACCCTCAAGGTACAGCAGTACAATTCACGTGGTGGGAATAAAGGACTTGGTGTCTACCACCATGCAAAATCTTCTGGTCGAAGGTCATTGATGTATACCTGTCGCCGGAAGTGAGAAACCTGCCGTTGAGGCATGCAAGCTTCAAAGTACTGAGGGGGGTGTTCCTAGATCAACTCCTTGGATAATGAGCTGATGTCGACAAGGAGCGATCCGTCAAAGGAGGGCCTTAATGAATCCCACATCAGTGACACGGAACGGAGCTAGTGATTATGATGAGGTGAAAACAAACTGTGATGTATGATTCAGGGTGGCGGTCATGAAGTGGATGAAGGATAATGTATGGCAGTGGGTGGAACACGGTTGACTCTTTACAGAACCACATCTCTTGAACATATAACGACACTGATGTGATGGATTGGTAGCATTACCCCAATTGTGGACGGTGTGGCGAGGACCATGGTTCTGCGACCGGTGAATGAAACAACCCAACCCGATGCGGTACGGAGGACAAAGTGTCATGTTCAAGAGCGACTTGCTACCATTAATACTGTGAGGTTCTCCCAATTTTTCCCCAGTCATTGCTGACCAGTACCTCTTTATTTTTGTCAAGCTTGAGGAGGATAACATATGCTTGTTCTATAACTTGCCCTTCGGGCAAGCCCATCGCTATGTTTTAACGAGCCTAGCGATAGGGAAACTCGTTCTCGTCTAAAGACAAGTTTGTCGCTATTTAATCATTTTAACGAGTCTAACGACAAGGAAAACTCGGTCCTTTTCATTTTTAGAGAGTCTGAAAAGGTACGAAAAGTTAACTCCAAAATTCCTTTTTCGTCATCTAATCCCTTCAGTCCGAAAAAGTTTAAAACAATACAGAAGGGATGAATTTTCGGTTGCTTTAACGAGCCGAACAAACAAGCGCTCGGTCTTTTTGTGCAATAATCCCTCAGGTCCAAAAAGATTAAAATCTAAAAGAGGGATAGCTTTCCGGTCGCTTTAACGAGCTGGAAGGCCAAAACTCGGCAAACTTTTCATATTTTACGAGTCAGTGAAAAGAGCTCAAAGAAGACTCGCCTTTTGAGGAACGAGTGATGAACAGGGTAGCAGCAGATTCCAGGTACTGGTTGGAATATTCCAATCACGGCAGTGTCACAAGGATGGCTTAGTGAAATCACTCTTCGCAGCTGTTCCTCAAAAGAAGGTAAACAATCATATGGAGATGAACGATTGGCCAAATGAACGGATGGAGGTGATGGCATATAAACACGACCAAGGGCTTTTAATATGGCAGTCAAAGGTTACATTTTACCAAGGTTATTTACCAGTTCATTTTTTCTGGGTGAGTTTGAACTCTAAGGAAAGATTGCTCACAACTTATGTTTATTTTTTAACGAGCATGAACATTTCTAAAACTGCTCGAATCTTGCGTTTATTTTTTAACGAGCATGAACATTGCTAAAACTGCTCGAATATACCAGTCATAATACAAGGAACGCCTCAGGTGAGGTAGTCATTTTTAAGGAGCTATACCTCACTAGTTACTCCAATTTGGCAAGTTTTAACTTTTTCCCCACACCCTTTCTTTGTGCAAGCTGGAAACGGCTAATCCTACGAGTTTAACGGGTTAGACCTACAGGTTTAAAGGGAGGACCTAAAAATTTAAAAAAATAAATAGTCGTCCCGTGCTTGCACTCCAAAAGGTTCGCATGCCCCCAGGTATAAAGTATAATTTCGAGGCGCTGCCTCTTTCTTATTATCCGAAAAATGGTTTTATTTGCTGCCGCAAACTAAACTCTTTTTTTTCGGCGATGTCTAACATTAGGTTACTAAAGATGGCGACCACTTGTTGCAGCAATAGAATCTCTTTCTTTGGAGGCTACCCCTACTTATCCTTCAAAACATATGTTTTAATGGGTGAGGCTTGTCTTCAAAGATGGTTACTACTTGCTACCGCAAATAGTCTCCTTCCTTGGTTTCCTGATTATCTAGACAAGGGGAGCGAGAAGCTGATTATCTCACTCACATAACTTTGACAAAAGAATCTTATTCTAGAACAACCCTCTCTTCCTTCTTTCGGACGGGGTACGGACTAGTCATATTCTTCTGCGGAAATCAACTTTATACCCAAGGTTCCCTCTGCCCAAGGCAGGCCAGGGTGCATGCCCCCTGGGTCCTAGTTCTTTCTTTCCGAATCATTCGCATTCATCGGGAAGTAGAACCGGGGGTGGAGGCATTCCTTGAGTGAATAGACCGTTAAGGGATGGTATTTGACTATTTGTGATGCGTGATCCTGGAAATGAAAGTTGGTCTACGAGCTTGACCATTCTTCCTTCGTGCGGAAAACACATAACTCTAAAGAGTGAGGACACTATCGCCTCCATGCAATATATATAGTCTCGTCCAAGGAGTAAATTACATGCCAAGGGTCCCTGGACGACCATGATGTTCATATGAACTGTCTTCCCTTTCAATGTAACTGGAACATTGGGGAGAATCCCTAACGGGTGACTGGTTCCTTTATCAAAACCTGATAGATTTCTCATCTCAGGTAAAAGCGCCGGGCAACCCAGTGCTTTCCAAGCAACAGAGGAAAGGATACTCACAGATGCCCCTTCATCAATGATAGTTCCAACCATCACCATTCTGTAGATTTGGACTATGATTCTGAATGGGATACTGGCTGGTAACCGGGGTCTGCCTAGTTGATTCCAATCAAAGGATACAACTAGGTTGCTTGGTGGTGGGACCGAATATACGGCCGGATACGACCCTGACGATGTTCCTTCCTGCGATAAAGGAATGGGCGCATTGCCCTGATGCTCATCAGAGTCTGTGTTGATGAAAAGAATGTGGATGGTGTCATCCTTATCCTGTTCAGTGAGGGTGTCATTTGAAGATGGATCTTCAATGACAGAGTCATTGGATGATGAAACCTCTGAAGGAAGAACCGGGTCAACTGCCATTTCGACCTTTATACTTTCGTCTGGTCTGGATTCAGTAGGTTCATTCTCAATGACCGACACTTCAGCTGACCACTTGGGCGGGTCAGCTGGATTTTCAACTATCGAGGGATTAGGCATGAGTTTTGGGTATCCAGGAGGAAGTCGTAACGGTGATACCGGACGATCTTCCAAAACTCTCTTCGCCTCATCTAAGAATGGACATCGGTGAATGGCGTGATCGCCTTCACACAACATACAGGGTGATCTTGGTCTCCCTTTTCGTCCTTCACTCTCGTTAGTTGATGGACTGCAATCAACATGACTACCAGAGGTTGATGCTACCGGATTGTGCAACCTGGGGGACCAGTCCCTTAGTATCCGGGGAATACAAGGACAATCACGATGGAAGTGGGTCCCTTTGCAAATGACACATGGCGATTTAGGCCCGGTCGGTGCAGTGTGTGGGTTTTTGTCAGCTGTCTTTTGCTTGCCCCCAGTCGCCTTCGCCATAGGCCCCTTCTGCTTCTTTTCTTTCTTCTTCTTTTCCTTCTTCTCCTTGGGAGGCTGACTTTTGCCAGCTCTACCTCGCGAAGATGAAGGATCAGAGGAAGTATTGTAAGAAGTGGAAGGCTGGTGGGTAGTCCTAGACTGGTCTGACTGTTGATTCGACTGCTCAGGATTAGTGGCGATCTGGACTACATTAGTTGAAAAGAGCCATACAGGTAGGCCAATTGTCAATCCTGGAAGTGACAATGTGGCCATATGAGGCGCACCAACATCCCCCCAAGAGGAGAAGGGATTGGGACTTCCACCAAGGTGACTTCCTTGGTTGGTGGGCTCCATACTTTTCAACTGAAAGATCAACGTGGGAATAACAGGTGATTTTGTTCCGCTTAAAATAAATTTTATTAACGACGCTTTTAGACACAAACTTGCTTTTTCATGTTTTAAGAGTCGAGAAAAAGCTAAAGATGACTCTAGTCGCCTTCGATGTTTTAACGAGCCCGAAGTGACAAATGCTCGGTTGGACTTTTTCAGTTATAGAGTTTGAAAAAGGCCAAAAGAAACTGCTCTGGAGTTCTAGGCAGAGGGTGTGCCAAACCTTTCGCAAAACCACGGAATACGTTTTACGGTACGTGTGGTCAATCTTCGTGAATGCTGTGTTCACTGCATTGCGATTGGTAGGGCGGCCGACACGGCTTCCTATGGATAAAGGCTTTGTTCCTATAGGGGTCTCCCAATATATACACAACGGTACGTGGGAGCACAAGTCCGTATTAGTGCCACCGACTCTCAGGAGGAATCACCCACCTTCGTAGAGATCGACAGTCACTAAGTTTAACGACGCCGGAACACGTCTCTACCTAGACCTCTATATGTTTGCGTTATGTTACAAAGCGTTGTTATGTAAATTGGATTTATTTTAATGTTGATCTTGCTTATCAGTTTGCCTTTAAGGATCACCACGAGATGTATATAACAAATTCCTGAATGCAGTCTAAGATGAGAAGCAAATTTTTCAATCTTTCAACTTTGAAAACCTTAACTACTGAGGGAAAAGAAAGGCAAATCTTTTCACACAGATCATAGAACACACACTAAAATGCAAATTTTTCCTAAATCGTCAAGCACACAGTCAAATGCAAAATGCACAATGCATGTATTTTCTTTTCCCTTTCTTAATGTGGATGGATACAAAAAGAAAGTGGTTATATAACTTTGATTTCGATTTAAAGCGAAAGTAAACAAGCTTGTCCAAAATCAAAAGACACCTTATGATTCACTTGCTTAATCACTGGAAATACATGAAATCAAACCATACTAACGAAAGTAAAATTTCTAATCAGCTATGGACAGCAAACAAGCTAACTCTTTAGACCAGCAAAATGCCTAACACAGGTTCAGATCTAAGAGGCCAAAAGCAAGACTAGTTTACTCTTCGTTATGGGAAATTGTAAATGACGTAAGAAATACAAAAGAACAAGTACAATTTCGATATATAACAGAGGCTGAATGATGGCAAGTAATTATTGGTTTCAAAACAGGCACAAGACTGACACCTAGCAGCAAAACTAAGTGAAAACAGGCAAGAGAAAGGAGGAAACCCCAAATGCACTAGGCAAATTTGGGCCAACGCAGGCTCTGCACAGCCAAACTGGCTCTCAGCGCAGGTGCTCCCTTCAGGACCTGCGTTGCAAAGCAGGTAGCCTGTGTACTACCTGCTTTGGAAAACGAGAATTGCGTTTTCACAGTTTCTGGGTCATAATTTTCTCAAAAATGCACGGTTTTTGCTCAAATCAGAAGCATTCAGTCAAGCACAATCAAAGGGATGATTTAGTAGATGCAAAGCTATCACTAAGAGCTTACAAGGATCTTTGTAGATCAGCTCTTCAAATCATGAATCTGCTCAGACAATGAGCAAGAGTAGCAGCCCCTCTACTTCGCTTTTGATATAATCAAAAGCTTTTCGATTTGGTACTCTTTTGTTCAGGAAATGAATAGCAAAATACTACAAACACAATCAAATGGATACGATCCCCAGCGGAGTCGCCAGTTTGTTGTAGGGAAAAGTATCCGACTCGGATGACCCTAACCCACTCTAAGGGTGACAGTTCCTTAGCAACAACTGTAAAACAAACTACTGAAAGTTTACTTCTTTATGAAAGCAAAAGAGGATAGAGAAAGCACTAACCGTTGCCTTGCGCTTAATGTCGAATCCAAACTCTCCTCTTTGGCCGCTTGTTCCTAGCTCTTTGTCCTTCTGCTCGCCCAGCTACAATGAGATCCTGCATAATGACAAAGAAAGAAACTACAAGGGGCATGCAATCATAACTGATTCATGGATTAGTGTAAACCAAACATGCAATCATCACAATATATAACTGAAACAAGAGCACATAGAAGAACCTCAATAGCTTTTATTAATGAAGAAATAAAGGTTCTGAGAGGATTACAACCATTGCAGGCTCCAACCCAGCAACACCTCCCAGCAGAAAGAATTGCCCTTCTTCACCTCTCTCAAACAATCACCCAATAACTCAAGAATGAAACCAACAGCATATCATTACTTTGCACAAAATTCCAGCCTCCTGAGCTCATAGGAGAGAGACCAATATATAGATGAATTGAGAAAGGATGAGTCAGCTTGCAACTGATGTGTAGTTGCCTTGTGTCCTCTCTCTCTTCAGTTAATCTTTAGTTGATCTTCAGTTCTTGAGTCCACTTGGTGAACCTTGCTTCCACTTGGAGAAACAAAGCCTCTGACTCATCACAAGGCGAAATACCTGACCCAAGTGTCATTTTTGGAAGATTCCAAAGCAATGACTCACTGTGCCACATGTCCAAACTCGCCCAGTGCAGGTGGGCTTTGTTCTACCTGCTTTGCAACGCAGGTACACCATGGAGCAGTTGTGTTTCAGCGCAGAAGCCTAGTGGAGCACCTGCTTTGATTTTAGGATTGCTTGTTTTTGAGTGTTTTGAGGTGGAGAACTGATTTGAGAGCTGTTGGTTTGCTGACCTTGTTCCTCTAGGGGTAGGAACATCATGTTTAGGGAAATTTGGATCCCTTGGATTATTGACAATTCATGCTTGTTGCTGTAAGGGACAAAATTGTCTATAACACAAGACACTATAGGTGGATGGGTTTTCTACAACAGTTTCATCTAGTCATCAGATATAAGAAGGGCATACACAATAAAGTTTCAGATATATTGTCCAGAACAATCATAAATGCATCTACTATACTTAAGCATAACTCGGTATTGCATGAAAGCTACATAACTCGGTATTGCATGAAAGCTACATTGAACAATATGCTCAAGATATAGATTTTAAATATGTATATGCAACTTTAAGTCATGGCAAACAAGTAGAAGAATTGGATCACCATGTTAAGGACCAACTCTTTTATCATTTTGGAAAGTTATGCATTCCTCAAACTGAAAGAGTAGAGATAATTTGAGAAGCACACACTTCTTTAAGATCAGGTCACTTTGGTGTAAGTAAAACAGTTGCACAGCTGCAAAGATTTTGTTATTGGCCAAAATTGAATGAAACAGTTTCTATATATGTACGAGGGTGTACCATCTATGCTAAAATCAAGCCCAACAATAGAAAAATAAGCTTGTAGACTCCACTACCAGTTCCTTCTCATCCTTGGGAAAGTGTTTCCATGGACTTTGTTGGGGGACTGCCTAAATCTAGAAAAGGTGACCATGACTATTTATATGTTATTGTGGATAGGTTTAGCAAAATGTGTATTTTAGTACCCTGTAACAAACAAATTACAGTTGAACAAACAACAAAGTTGTTCTTTCATCATGTATGTTTTCATTTTGGATTACCCACTTCCATTGTATCTGATCGAGATTCCCGATTTGTTGGGAAGTTTTGGTCAAGTCTATGGGAATTGATGGACACCAAATTGAAGAAGAGCACAACCTTTCATCCATAAATAGATGGCCAAATAGAGGTGTTCAACTGGACAGTGATCTAGTTGCTTAGAGGCTATTGCAGCAATCATCCCAAGCTTTGGGATGAACATTTACGTTATGTGCAACATGCTTACAATCGGGCTAAACATTCTTCTACACAGAGATCTCCTTTTGAGACATGTTTTGGTTTCACACCAAGGTCTCCCTTGGATTTTGTCTTTGGTAAAGGCATAACGGTTGATGGACACAGTACAGGAACAACTGGAAAAGAGCTAAGCCAAGTACAAGGCAAGGCCTGATAAGCATCGAATTGAGCATAGTTTCCAAGTTGGTGATCAAGTCTAGCTGTATATCAGCAAAGACAAAATGCAAAGTGAAGGTAAGAAGCTGAAGCCAATAAGGTATGGACCTTTCAAGATACTTGAGAAAATCGGTGAGAATGCTTTCCGCCTTGATTTGCCAACTTAAATTCACATCTATTCAGTAGTTAATGCAGAAAACTTGAGACTGTTTGAACCTTCATTGATTGAAGATCCCGAAGAGCAGTGTCAATTGCCTTCTATTGATGATATGTTGCTTGAATATCTTAATGAATTGCAAGAAGATATAGTTCTGGACAAGAAGGTGAGAACTACGAGCAGAGGGGATTTTGAGTACCTCAAGATTGGACTCAAAGGTTCAAAACCAAACAGTGCAAGATGGATAGAAATTGGGCAAGCGAGGAATCTATATCCTCACCTGATTAATGCTTAAAAACCAACTTTTGGTGGTCCAAAAGCATTTTCAGTGGGAAGGCGTGATCCAAATAGGATCCTAGAACACTCTCTAAGTTTTCATGAACTCCTTAAAAATCATGCCAAAGATTCAAAGTCTTATAAATATCAAGCTATCGGAGGGAATCCTCAGACAGTTGCAATGGCGATCAGTGCAGATCAATGAGGGTCGTCGATCTAGAGCGCAAAGCGGTGGACCGTGGTAATGCGCGCTGACACCAATTGGCAAATGCAAGGACAAATTTAAGTAGCGGAGGTAGTTTCCAATATGTGATTAGCGATAAGTCGCTAGTCGCTAATCGCATATCGCAGGGCAAACCTCTCAGTGAAGAGAAGCCCCGAGTGCCCGGACCCTAAATAATTATAAAATGTGGAAAATATTGTTTTGGTTCTGTCGAAGCGGGATTCCACAAAACTGGCAAGATATCAGACGGGCTTCGAGCGACAAGTGGTTTCAACCGAGTTCCGCCCGATGCCATACAACGATTGCCACTCGACCTGGCAGAAGAGAGAGAAAACCACTCACATCGGATAGGTAAACATCATGCTACTTAGCCACCCGATATGAACGATGACCGTAGGATCTAGGGCCCCCAGATCAATGGTGGAGACGCATTCCAATGGATGATCAGATTTGACAAGATTATAAAGCAAGATCACATAGGATTTGAAGTCTGATATGGATGATGTGTTGGGAGAAGGTTGTGTTTCGTAGGCATTCTTGGAGTTAACAGAAAAAACAGCCATTTCAAATATGTCCAAGAGAACTGACACTCATTCGTTATGTAATAGGTGGCCACCTCCCTATGAGGTGTTATACAGTGTCTGACTATGCAGGACAGAGGGATTCAAAAGGACAGAGGTAGGGGAAGCGGAAACGAAGAGTCAGGAAAGCAGATTGGCTTTAAAGCCACAAATTGACAGAGAGAGAAGCAAGTTGAGAGCAGTAGTCAGAAAGCCAAAAGTAAATAGAAGAAGCTGAGCTGACCTATAGAAGCAAAGGCAGCATCGAGCCAGGATTAGGACAGAGACAGAGAGGTTCAGAGAGTCTTTGTACTCCAGAGAAGGCTTGAGAAGTTCAAGCGCACTCCTCTATAATGCCTGTCATGTATGAGTCTCAGATTTGGCTCATACTACTGTGACCAATAGAGGTCAAGGGTCAGTAAGGAGAGTTTGTGTACTCCAAAGACTTGGGGGATCCAGGTACAGTCTTACTGATTTGTATCTGTTGTGTGAGACTCAAATTGAGCTCATTGTTGTAGAAACTCTGCTTTGAAAACATAATAGAGAGGCCACCACTGAAGGCTGGACTGGGAGACATAGCCCAGGATTATTGGGTGGACTCTTTATTAAACTTGTTGTGTTTATATGTGTTGCCTATTATGTTTTCCGTAACTGCTTCATTGCCTGTGTATTTCGCAATATTATCGATCCGTTGCATAAAATAACATAGGCACATCCATGCACATGAGTCTGTAATCGCTTATTAATTGTCTTAGATCAATTTCAGATCATTATGCTAACAAGAGAGCTTAAGAAAGATGACATACCTGTGGGTAAGATGCCTTGATGATGCTTCTTGTTGGAGAATGATGTCTCTGTGCTGTGTATTTGTTGCATATATTTTTTTATTGGCCTCCTTTGATGTTTGTTTCCTTTGAATTGCAGGTACTGGAGAGTGATGCTGATGATCCTGTTGTTGCTGCTAAGATCTGAAGGAGCTTCATTGACATTGGGATATCTATGCTAAAGATGACTACAACCTATGAAATTTTGTTTTGTTGGATAGGTTGCTACAAGATTTCCTACAGGAAACCTACAGGATGTCCTGTAACTGCCTCTCCCCTAAACTTTTCATTTTTTTCACTTATGGAGCATGAGGATTGTTGTCATGGGTAGAGGAGAGGTGTAGTGATTGGTAGGTGACAGGTATAGCCTTCAGGTATTGTCCCTTTGTCCTCTGTTCTCACCTTCTTCTAGTTGTTTTTTCTTCTTTCTGAAAACTGTAATCTTTTTGGAACTGAATTATTAGATGAATGCAGGGGTAATCATGATGGTGAGAGGCATGGTGGTGAAGTGGTGGAGTAACATTTTTTTTTTTTGACACAGTCTGGTCATCCCCTTGCTCTAGGGTCACTTTTCTTAGGATTCCCAAGCCACTGTAATTCCTACAGGATCCTCCTATAGGTTTTCAAGGAATCCTATATTATTACAAGGAATCATGTAGAAAACACAAAGCCTATGTAAACTAAGCTGGAGGAGTAAATAAATGGAGGGATTGACGGGATAATGAAGAATATGGGAGGGAAGAATGAAAATATGAACTGTATAGGTGCTTATGATCCTCTCTTATTCCTCTGATTCTCCTCCTGCTGACTTGCAAGCAACATTTTCAATGTTTTTCTTTTCTCTCTCTTTTTTTATATATATATTTTTTGTTTTTTTCTTGAAAACAACTACTCTGCCTCCAAGAGGTTTTCATCCTAGCTGTTTTCCCTAAGTGCCTCAAAAGAGGTTTTCACCCAAAGATCTTTTATTTTTTCTTTTTTTGACACCATTGGGCTGCCTTAGAGGTTTTCAACCCAACAGTGAGGCTCAGGTGCCTCATGGAGGTTTTCACCTAAGCCTCTTTATTTATTTATTTATTTTTCTCTCTTTTTTATTTTGTTTTTTCAGGGACTTGATGGGGTAGAGGCTGAGACTTGCTCCACCACCATCATTGTCTTGCTAATTCCCTTGATGAATTCTTGCTTTGAGAGGAGTTTCTTGTAGACCTTCAATCTGTGCCCATTGACAAGTAAAGGAATAACCTCTGCATCAATGGTTCTTCCCTGTACTGAACCATTATCATGACATTTGTCTATGACATAAGGCCCTAACCTCTGTGTGTAGGAGGGCCTGCATTCTAAACTCATCTAACTCATTCAGCTGGATAAATCTCTCTTGTTGCGGCCTGGTGAGATCTAGATCTAGTTGTGTTTCCACTATTAAGGTGTTGTATTTAAATTCAATGGACAATTGGGACTTCTTCCCATAGACCAACTCATAAGGAGTGAATCTAGTGGTGGTGTTCCAAATGGTATTGTAGGCCCAAGTGGCCTCAACTAATCTATCTGCCCAGTCCTTTCTACTACTGCTAATCACTTTTGTCAGAATGCCCTCTAGCACTTTGTTGGTCACATCCACTTGCCCATTAGCTTGTGGGTGGTAAGGAGTGGATGTTCTTTGCTTGATCTTGTGTTGGCTTAACAATTTTTCAATCATGGGAGATGTAAACTAGCTACCTTGATCAGTGACCAGTTCTCTAGGGTTTCCAAACTTATAAAATACATTTTCCCTTAAGAACTCAGCCACCTTTTCCTCTGTTGCTGCTTTGATGGCCTTGGCTTCAGCCCACTTGGTCAAATAGTTAGTGCACACAATGATGTACTGCTTTTGCCTATATGGAGGGTCAATGGGTCCAATGAAATCCATGCCCCACTTGTCAAATGGATCGAAATTCACTTGAGGTTGCTGAGGTATTTTATCTTGTGGGGTAGGTTTCCCCATCCTTTGGCATCGATCACACTGACTAGTATACCTCCTCACATCCTGGTGAAGAGTGGGCTAGTAATAACCAACTTATAGCACCTTGAACACTATCCTTTTGGCTGCAAAGTGACCCCCACAAGGCCCATCATGACAGGTCAGAAGGATGTCAACGACTGCCTCCTCCCTGAAACATCTTCTTAGAATTTGATATGGGCCTAGTTTGAAGAGGTTGCCCCCAATCCAAGTGAACGGGGCACTCTTCCTCACAATCTTGCTTTTTTCCTTGGAGGACAAATTTGCTGGAAACTATGTAGACACCAAGTATTTTCTATGTTAGCAAACCATGGAGAGAGAAATAAAATGGTGAATAAGTGTTCATCTGGTAACTGATCATCAACCATTCCTTCCTCCCTTGTAGGCAAAGTTAATATGGATAAAAAATCCGCAACAACATTCTCCTTGCCAGGCTTATCAATAATAGTTAGATCAAAGTGTTGTAATAAAAGTAACCATCTAATAATTCAGGCATTTACACCAGGTTTATTCATTAAGTATTTAATTGTAGCATGGTTAGTGTGAAGAAATTTTTGGTAACCTGTAATGTAATGCCTAAATTTGTTCAACGAATGAACAACATCCAAGAGCTCCTTTTCAGCCACTATGTAGTTTAGTTCGGCTTTTGACAGATTCTTATTGATGAAGTAAATGGAATAAGGTAACTTGTCATCTATCTGGGCTAGAGCTGCTCCTATGGCTTTGTGAGAGGCACCCACATGTATATGGAAAGGAAGGGCCCAATTTGGTCCTCAGAGAATTGGTGCAGTGGTAAACTTGTCCTTTAGGGTGTCTAAGGCCTCTTGACAACTTTCTAACCATACAAATTCAGAGTCTTTGCCCAATAACCCAAATAAAGGAGAAGCTAACCTGTTGAAGTATTTTATAAATCTCCTATAGTATCCAGCTAAACCTAAAAAAATTCCAACATCCCTCTTCTCTTTTGGAGGTGGGATACTCTGGATGATCGCTATCTTATTTGGGTCCACCTGTAGTCCTTTCTGGGATATTGAATGACGTAGAACAATCCCTGCAACCATCAAGAACTCACATTTTTTAGGACTAAGGGACAGGTTCATTTTAATGCATTTGTTGAGCACCTTACCCAAGTTGGACAGAGCCTCCTAGAAATCACACCCATAGGGTGTAAAATCATCCATATAAATTTCTACTACATCATGGACTAGCTCGGCAAAGATACTGAGGACTGCCCTCTAGAAAGTGGTAGGGGCATTGCATAGGAAAAAAGGAAGGACCCTATAAGAGAAGGTACCCAAAGGATAGGTGAAGGTGGTTTTATCCTGGCCTTCTGGGCTGATGTGGATTTTATTGTACCCACTAAACTCATCTAAGAAAGAGAAAAATGTTTTCCCTGCTAGGTCATCTAGCACTTGGTCAATGAAAGGTAGTGGGAAATGGTCCTTCTTTGTTGCTTTGTTTAACTCTCTATAATTGACACAAATCCTCCACTTCCCATTTTTGTTTGGAACCAACACAAAAGGAGAAACCCACTCAGTGTCTGAGATAGGGTAAATGAATCCTGCATCCAACAACTTTTGTAATTATTCTTTGACTATACCCTTGAGAGCTGGATTCATTCTCCTTTGGGGTTGTCAGACTAGTTTGCAACCTTCTTTGATATAAATGTGGTGAGTACACACTCAGGGGTGCACTTCCTTCATTTCCTTGTAACTCCAAGCAAAGGAATCCAGATGTTCCCTTAGCATGTTGCACAACTTATATTTTTGGTGTACAGAAAGAGAGGGGTTGATTTTTAGAGTTATTTTAGGGTTGAATTCTATTGTTTTGACACAGGTAGGGTTTGAATTAGCTAAGTGTAGATCAATCTGATGGTTGCTCTGGCTTTCCTTTACTACTTCCTCTAAGGACAATGTGCTGGGAGTTGGACTTTGGAGTATGTGTTCAATCAAATCATCTTCATCCGGTTGTCCTCCTCCCATGGCAATTTCTAAGGTATAGAGTTAGTCATAGTAGATTTCATATTCTTCCTCCTCTTCTAGCCATAAGGGTAATTCATGTTCTAGAGATGGCTGAGTAGGAGGGTACAAAACCAACTTCTTGGACAGATGCCCATTTTTTATAGTCATATTTCCATCCCTACAGCTGATGTAGGCATTGGTAGTGGCTAACCACAGCCTCCCAAGTATGAGAGGATAACCAGTAAGCTTGGCCTTAGGGTGGAGAACTAGGAAGTCTGCAGGGTACTCCCAGGAGTTAATGGAGACCATCACATCCTCAACAATCCCCTCAGGGGTTACTGTGGAATGGTCTACAAGTTGCAAGACTGTTGTGGTCTTTCTTAATGAGCCCTGGAGATTGAGTTTGAGCATGGTGTTCTTAATAATTACATTAATGGTAGCCCCAAGATCAATCAAAGTGTGTGGTACAATGGTGCCATTGATGTGCACATCTACTACAGGGCTTCTAGGGTCTAAATACTTCGGGTAAATTACCTGCCCCAGCATTAAGTCGAACACTTGTCCAATGACATTAATGCTAGGGGTGTCTATTTTTCACCTCCCTGGATGTTTAAAACACTTCTCTTTAATAAATTTGTTGTAAACAGGTACATCCTTGATGGCTTGGAGAAGTGGAATTTTGACACATAGATTTTTCAATTCACCCAGAAGTTCATTCTCTTCTGGGGTAGGCTAGACTGGATGAGTTAATCTTTCAGGAAAGGGTGGTGGATTCACTCTAGGCATGCTTTCCTCTCTTTCCTCTTCACTCTCCCTAGGTGGAGGTGGAGGTTGGTTGTTTGGGTGTACTCTCCAAGATCTTAGGTTGATTTCTTGAATCTCCACAGCATAAGCATGATAAGATGTCTCTCCACTGTACACTTGCTATGCCTGTTTGTTGTTCGGGTTCAGATTTGGCTGGGCATGCATCTGAGGTTGTTTAGGTGGAGCAGGGTGTAAAAGTTGTGGTTGAGTAGGAGGTGAAGGCAATAAAGTTGGAGCATTGTTGTATGGGGGCCTCCACCCCTGGGGTGGTGCATTCCACTGAGGCTGTGGTGAAGTATATGGCTGAAATGACTCGCTAGTTGGTTGGGAATGGTACTGAGGTGTAAAATACCAAGGAGGAGGTGTAGACTGGGGACCCCCAAGAGGGAATGAATGTGTTCTGGTTAGGGTTGTAATATGGATGGGATGACCCTTGCATGCCCTAGTGGTATCGTCGAGGCCCTTGGGGTCTCCTTTGATTTATGTGGCAAAGTTCTTCAGTCACCCCATCAGTTCCCTGATACACAACTTTTAGTCTAGGTAGAGAAGGGCACTTGTGTGTGGAGTGGTTTTCTTCACAGGCCGAGCATATTTCAATCAGGTTTAATGGACATTCATTCCTAGGGTACCTCCTTATGCATCTAGGGTAGAAGATGGCTAATGTTCTCTTTTCTTCCTCCTGCTTTCTCTTGATGTGCATAGTGTCCATCTGTAGGGAAAGGGTTTGTAGCATTTCACTCTTGAAATCTTCCAACATATTTCCAATTTCACCTTTTATGGATGTGTTGGAAGAGGATGGGCTAGCCATTGGTTGACTACCCCTACCCTTTTTCCTAGCTACCCTAGAATGGTTCCTAAAGACAGTCTTGATATATTCATAGGGTAGCTGGTAGATGTCCCCTCCTGCTAGTAGGTTTAAGGTATCCAAAAGATCTTCCCTTACCCCTCGGAGTAGGACTAGCTTCAGTGACTCAGAATCAATTGTGCACCTAGCCCTTTTGTAGCTAAGTTGGAATATTTCTTCATAATCCTCTAGAGATTCATCATGCCCCAAGGTCATCCTAAAAATTTCTTCTTTAGTGTCTTTGGACCTGCAGTAGTCTTGGTACTTGTTGTTAAAGGCTTGTTGCATATGAGCCCAGGTTGTGATGTTATCCCTAGGTAAACCCATCAACCAGCTCAAAGCTGCATCCTTGAGAGTGGATGGGAATAATTTCAACTTCTGCTCATCAGTGATGTAATCATAAGTTCTACATATGAAAATGAACTCAAACAAGAAAGTATCTGGATCTTCTGAGGTTAGGCCATGGAAATGAGGGAGAGCAGAGGGGCTTATGTTTTTCATCTTGGTATCCCCATTAGTTTCTCTAATGGGAAATGCACCCTCAACTCTTTCTCTATCTCCTCTATCATTTCTATTTTCATCCATTAGTTCAGTTGGAATGGGTTCTCCTTCTTCTTCTCCCCCTATAGGCTATTCAAAAATCTCTCGTTGTTCACCTAAGGGGTCCTCCAATTCACAGCCACCAAAGAAGAGGGAAGGTTGACTATTTTAAGTGGTGGGGGTATTTTGTAGAAATTTTCCTAAGTTATCCGTATTCCTATGAGGCATGAAAGAGGTGTTTTTGTTTTGTTTTGTGATTTTTTTTCAAGCTTTGAGACTAATTACAGAATTGAAATAACAAACTGAATGGAAACTAACTTCTGAATGAAATCTTACTTGCAGAATGGAAAAGAAAGCAAACCAACTTACAATTACTTTTGCGGAAATGAAGCTAATAGCAGAATGTCAAAGATAAGAAATAGAAGAGAGAAAGCCGAAATCACATCTTACTCATACACCTCTCTGGAAACGACGCCAAAAAGTGATGAGCACCAGTATTACAGCAAGAATGCTGCAACTCTTGGGGCTACCAACTTTACTTTATCAACCCGAGGTTCGTACAAACTTGGAGGTGATAGTGTTGTATACACAAGCATATGTGATGGGTCCCATCTTTGTCACTGCTACACTGGTGATAGACCACTATGGTTTCTCAAACTAGCCTTCTATTGATTCAGAAGAAGCTTGATTACCAATGAGGAAAGGGGAAATTTTCATTAACTGAAATCTAGTCTACTATAGTAAGGAAAGACTGAAATCAAATGCTCAAACACACCATTAATCTAACTAACTACTAAGATGCTTTGCTTCAACAGAATGCTAAGTTAACATGTGTGTAATCCTACTATCACAGGCATGCAATTTGAAACAACCAAACATTCTACTGTTGTGCATGTAAATGAACACAATAAATTTTTTCCTTTTCGTCTTTTTGTGTGAAAATTTGAATGCTAAGTCCTCTTGGTGACGTGGCAGGTGGGTTGGAGATGGTGGTGGAAGATCAGATGGCTTAGGAGGCAAGTATGGGTCTTCTCCTTTCTTCCTAGAATTTTTTTCCATAATTCGGCCTCAAAACAGGCCACTGCAAGTCATCCTACAAGACGTCGTAATGCCTCCTTCAGGATGTCCTAACGCTCCTAGAGGATCCATATGAGAGAATTAGGAGTGATTTGGAAGGTTTTGTAGGGCTTAGGGAAGGTGAATGGTGGGAGCAATAATGCATGAGAGTGACTAGGACTTCTTCAGAGCTCAAAACAGAGTTTGTAAGATGGTTGGATTTTCTCAACAAACCTGGAATGTTGTTCTTATGGAATGATGAATTGGGTGAGGGACTTAGTGGCTTTTGATGATCATGGATGGATGAATTTAGGTTGGGGTTGTTGGTCATGAGATATCCCTGCACTTTTGAAACTCCTCCACTACATCAATCACTGGCATTTATCTATGAATCATGTCAAATGAGAAAGATTTCCAATAAACTAAGAAAACAAAATTTCATTATCTAGTTGCCTAATTCATGCATGTGAAAAATTGTAGAATAATGTGAAACCCTTATGAGATCTAATGCAAGGATGAAGATATAAAAAATGAAAATTAAAGCCTATTCTTGAAAATTGAAAAGATGTTGGCCTAAGTAGCAGAAAACCCTAAATTCCATGAGAAATCAGAACTTTGTCTTTTGGGCTGCATAGGAGTTCTTTCCTCAAACCATGGTCCCTAAAAGGAGGAGTGAGACCAAATATACCTACTATCAGCTCTTTGGTATTCCTTTATCTTCCTAAGCTACTACTAGAGCAATGCACAAATGGAAGCAAACTAATCAAATCCACAACTACTTGCAATGAAATAATGCTAAAACCAATTCAACCATTAATCTATGAAATCAACTAAACATACAAATACAAGAGGATGATCCTTTACTGCTAGGGTTGGGCCCTAACCCAAGAGCTTTAGCCCTCTGAGTCAACTAAGTGCTGGATCAAGGAAATGCTCATTCTCATTATCATATCAAAAAATTACAAAATAATGTCTTCCACAAGTCTTGAACTCGAAAATGCTTAGTGCTCTTACATAAAAAATATGAATCCTAATGATGCTCTAGGCCTCTTTATTTATACAACTGAATTCTCCAATGACTTCCTTAAATCTAGGGAGTCTCAGCTCCCAAACTCAAGATGAACTGGCTCTTTAACTGTCACTAGCTCAACTGCCTTTTGATCTTCATGACTCGGATGCTTGCAACTCCGAGCTAGTGTGATTTGATGGAGGAATATTCGAATGAGTGAGGATTAAATGAGGAGGATCTATCTCCTACAATCTCTCATCCTTGTCTCATTTGAGTTTCTACCCTTAATTAGCCAAAATTGCCATGATTTGCTCTCAAAAACCTTGCAACCAATGCACATTAGTCCACTAGACATAACATCTTACTTTTACTCATCTCATTAAGCAAAATATGATTAAAATATGTAAGGAATTATGAGAAGAGTTGAATTAACTAAGCTTGGAGGTGTATTAAGGTCCATATAGTTACCCAATGATGAGGCTCATCAGATAAATCTAGCAAAGGTAGATAGGTTACTTTTGAAGATGAGGAAGTTGAAACTGATGCTGAAGAATATGTTGTCGTTACTAAGGATGACATTGGAACTGATGTTAGAAAGGAGAAGAGTCGTAAAAGACCGAAAGTAACAATGCCCAAGAATAAATTTGTTCTAGTTAATGATGAGAATGTTATGAAGAAGAAAACTAAAGTTGAACATTCTCAAGTAGTCATTACCAACAGTGAAGATCCTAGCGAAACTTCAAAAGAAAGCAGAGAAATAATTACACTAGGAGCAGATTTAGAGGATGGAATTGTTAAAAAAAAAACAAAATTCCTTTCGAAAGAACTTGACAAAAAGAAACTTAATTGAGTGTGGTTGTGAGACAAATCTATAAGCCAGGTGAAGGACAATGTAAATATCAAATCAGAAAGCCACACCACCTGCATGTTCACAACTTGAAGACATTGATGAGGTATAATCCATATTCTCATGTGGTTAATTATGTGCATCTTGTTGATCTAGTTAAATTTCCCAACAAAGAAGCATTCGATCAATCAAAATGTTTTGAATATAATTATTATGTGCTTGGGGGGAACCATTCTATAGAAGCTCAAAGATAATTGATGGAGAAATATCCCAATAACCCATGTTTTGAAACAATGGAATTTATCATTCAAGTTGGTTTATCAGATACAGAAGCAAAGTTAGTGGCATGGGATAATAATTTAGATAATGAATATAGTTACTGTAGATTTCTGAAAGGAATGTTGTATGGAAATATGCTATCAAATTGAGGACAAAATCAATTCAAAAGGAGGCAGAGTAAACACTAATTATTCAAAGGTATTGATAACATTTTCTAGTTGGCATTTAGAACTGGAGGGATATGGGAATTGATTAATGAGATTTTTAGCATGTGGGATAACATTGGCATTAAAAACCAAAAGGCCAAAAGGTCTAAACCATTGATATGTAGCAACAGTAAATCATGTCTTGAAATGAAGCAGCTTCTAGAAGATATGACTATCACACCTTGGAGAGAATTGCAAGGAGTGAAGGATGAAAAAATTGTCAAAGAAATATTATCTCGTGTGAGGTTAGGGGAGTTATCATTGGAGGAAATGTCTGAGGAATTTCAAAAATAAGTTTGTTGAATTATTTTTACTTATTTCTAGATTATAATTTTCTTTTAAATATAACATATTATTCTTGGTAGTATTTGTTATAGATATCATTGTATTAACTTTTTTTACTTTATCTATGTAGTTACAAAGTTTACATAAAAATACAAGAACAAATGGTTAAATTTTTGAATGAAGATAGTTGGGATGATGTTGTATGCAACTATCCAGATTCAAGTTCTACATAAACATTAAATTTTTTTTATCTTGCATTTAAAAAGGTATGTTGATTTATACATTCATTTTTATTCATTTGTATACTATTTTTATTTTATAACTTGTACATATATTTGTTTATTTTATTAAATATGAGGAAGGGTGCAAATGGAGCACTAGATAGTTTCAGAACATTTATTGAAAACATTAAGATCGAAATACTGAACAAGCAACGTCTTAGGAATGTTGAACTTGATCCAACTCTTACTCATTTCATTTGGAATGGGCTTGACACTATTCAATATCAAGTAATACAAGGCAACTGTGAAGACATTTCTAAACTCATACCTAAAAGGGATTATGCCCTAGTTGTTGTAGATATTCCCCATAGTTTCAATATCCCAAACATTGACTATGATAGTGACCCTTATACTTATCAAGCTCTTAGTAAAGTGATTGCGGGACTTTTAGAAGTCACATCATCACCATTATGGAGATTTGTGACATTTCATTCAGACACACAATTGCAATGTTATTGTCAAGCTTCAAGGGGAAAACAAACTCAAGGATGCAGCTTACATGGTAAGTGTTGGCTTATTGGGGCCTGACCCAGGTTCAGAAGTGTTTTAGCCAAACAAATCCCGCATTACCGGCCCTTTTAGTAACATTCCGCGGAGCGCAGACTGAGGTCTCACCTGAGGTAGTATGGGAGGGTGCTGGAACCAGATTTCCGCACCGTAGGGATGTCTTGATGAGGTCTGGAAAGGTCGTGAATGGATCCTACGCGCTCGCACTGCTCCGCGCAGTTGTCTGACCTTCGCACAACTCTTGTACCAAGCGCAAAGAGGCACGGTCTAGATCCTTTACTCTTACTATGTTATTATTATAGATCTGACTTAATTTAGGAGTCTTACTCAATCATTCAATATTTATAACCAGTGCATGAAAACATAATACTGTAAAGAGATGCAAAGATATAACAGAAGCATAAACACATAGATCAGATGCATGATATTCCAGAATCAACTTATCTTTTGTTAACCTTCTATTCCAATACAATCCAATTCCACCCTGCGCACTCAGCTGTAGGGGTCCGCGCACACAACTGCGGACTCTACTAGGCCTCTGCACACACAGCTGTAGAGCCTCTTTCTACCACTATGACCCAAGACTTAGACTTACAGACTCGGAGCAAATATCGCATTTAAAAACCCATATCACTTACGATCAGAACCAAAAGCTGCCTTCTACACTTAGAGCCTCGCTTTATTTATACATTCCCATGGTCCACAGACCATGGGTAGGCTGATACCTTCTATATTAAATTACAATATTTTACGATGGAATACCCTAGATTCTCGCGCTCCGCGCCTGCTTTTTGCAGGGTCTTTACATTACATTGTCCCAAAACTTGAGCTTTAAGCCCCAAAAACTTGCTATTGGGGGATCCGTTGCCCAACAAGCCCCCAACACAATCATCATGACTCATCCTGAGTCACTCAGATGGTGCATTTATCTTTGTGCAAAGGCAAGCCAACAACCTCTGTGCTTCACTTATGTACGCAACACATTCTTCCAATGTCCGCTGTACCTGTTGTGCACGTATCTCCGATGCTTCATCGCAGGTGCAATTCCTTGCCTGCGTTTGTATACACCCTGCATCTGTGCCAGCTTTCCCTCAATCTTGGCTGTGACCGTGAATACTTCCTCGAGCCAAGGCTGGATGCGTTCTTTAAGCACTACTTCTTTCTGACACGCGGCATCCACCTGCACCTTGAGAGCCTGGGCCTCCCTCATCCTGGCTAGTCGCTGAGTAAGGGTGAGCATCTGCACAGTCCCTCGGACAATGTCGTAAGCCTGCTGCAATTCCTGCACTTCTATCTCTAGCTGTTGTAGCATGGGATCTTCCTGCAGTGAAGTGAGGGTGAAGAGTGACTGATCTAACAAGCCTGTGCAGGCCTGTATGGCGCGCCCTATTACTTCCAACCCTGAGTTAATGTCACAGTTTCGTTGCTCTCTAACTTCTGACAGTGTAGTAGGCTGCGCTTTCAACCTCAGCTCCGCGATCTGCAGGTTGAGGTCCATCTAGATCTTTGTTGCATCCTCCTATGCCTGGGGAAATCCACTGGCTAGTTTGAGGATCTCAATACCCACTGGTAAGTTTGCTACAATCTCTAGCTTGAGGACATGGTGACATGCTTCCTCGATGATTTGCTCCAATTTCTGAGCCTGTGCTATTGCTTCATCACATTGGAGGCTCAACTGCTTGATGTTGATTCACTATTCACTGAGCACCTAGACTGTGTGTCCTTCCCTAGCGCGGAGCTCTATCATCACTCCATCTTGCAGTTGGTATAATATTTCTCACAGCAGGGTAGCAAAGTTTAAACCAAGTACCTTGAGTCGGCTTACCGTAGCTCTGTCCTCTATATTAGCTGCTGTCAGTGCTCCTTCCGGCAGTGTAACAATATTTTCCATTTTGGTTCGCAGCAATTACTCAGTTGTTGATGTACCCGTATCCCCGGCTACCATTGCTTGTTGCGGGGCCAGCACCTGAAGTTCCTGGACTTGCGCCCTGAGCTCCCCCAACACATTCTGCTGCTCTGTCATTACCTTCTGGAGCGCGTCCCTGGTGACTTCACGAACTGTGTCTCCAATGTCGTATAGGTCACCCTCGGTCAATGTAATAGGCTCCCCATCCAACTTGGAAGCCTTGGTCTTCTTTCGTGGCCCTGTTCATTCTATTCCACACGGTCCTTTCAATTGCGTCAAGGTGGTGCTTGGGTCCGTGCCTTCCGTTGTCGCATCTGTCCCCTGTCCTATGGTTATGATCAGGTCTCTTTCGTCCTATGTCGGAGTGGCCCCTCCTACTGCTGCGTTTTCCGCAGCGGCCTTCGCTACCTCCCGAGATGCCCGTACTTCTTCAGCTAGCTTTTCGTTTTGCTTCTGTTGTGCTAGAAGCTTGGCGGCAGCCTTCTATCTTTTAATCTCCATTTCATCGCGCGCCACCAAATCAGGTGCATGCCATTCTGGTGGCCATGTGTCGAGCACAGCAAAAACAACATCATCTATGATAATGAAGGGGAGTGTGGTCCACTTCTGTTCTGGATCCCTTCGCGCCTTGATATACACATTGTGCATATCTGCTTTAAAGTCTGCAAATTTCTTCAGGCTGTCATATACCAAGGTAGATAGGCACGGTCGTTTGTTGATCGATAGTTGTATGCTCGCCTCCATTAGTACCCAGAAGATCTTGGTTTCTCGGATTCGTGTAGCATCCTTCGTCGCCCATAGCAATGCATATTTTGCTACCTCTGTCCAGTCCTGGTCAAGGGGAGGAAACTGACTATCCTGCGGTAATTCGCCTGTAACCAATAGGATGGATAAGAGCAACCATGCGTAGTGGAAGGTCTTACCCTGCTCTTAGGCCTCCCTGCAGTTTGTCAGGAACTCATCGCAAAGGAACTGTGCTCAGTTGAACTGTACCCTTCTGCGCATTGCTCGGCCAGCGCGATGACTTTTGCTGGTACCTCATTGCACCGACATTTTCTCATCACCTTTCCTGCCAACAACTGGGTAGCGACGCAAACCCCTTTGTTCTAGATACTAGTAATAACGTACCCCCTCTGCTTTTTCTCTAACTTATATTTCTTTTTCATAGCCTCCGCAATTGCCAAGTCCCCACTTGTGCTAGCTATTTCCGCGAGGTCCCTTCCTGAACAGGGAAGCTGAGAAATCCTATGAATGAGCTCCGTCGTGATGGGAATGAGCTCCCCCAGGCATAAGTATCCATCAAGCACCAGGAAAAGTAGTTGCCTGATGACAAATATCGTGATTGGGGCCCGATCAAAGTGTGGGATTGATAGGAGATGGAGTAGCCTGGCCTCCTCCACCCCACACAGCCATGTCTATGGCTACAGTGTTGTAACTACCCCCTCCGTGCTCTGTTCCATCAGTTGGCTAGTTTCCAAATGAGGGAACTTCTCGCTATCCGTGAGGTCCCAGTCTTCAAACTTCATAGAGGGTATGCAGCCCATAGCTGAACCTTCAATTAGAATGCCGATGGGGAGGAACGGGGTGTTGAGTGTGCTTTTAATGGCATCCAAATCTTTAGGTACCTTTACCCTCCCCTTCCGCGGAGGGACATACTTGGGCAGCTTTACTATGGCGCATACTGGTTGGATGTCTTCTTCCATAGCTTCCTCTAGTTCCATCTCTTCGACAAAGGTCAAAGGATCCTCTTCCTCATCATCGCTCTCAATATTAACTGTTTTGGCCTTCTCTTCCATCGACAGTTTGCCGAACCACAGATTTCGTGGAGACATATGGACTGGTCCTGCTACCTATGGATCCTTTTGGCCCTCGGCATCCGGGGCGATTTTGGAATTTCTGGCACATCCCCCACTGGTGACATAGGGCTTGGTGTGGCGTCCTTGGCGGTCAACATTGCTCTTTTGAGGAGGTCTTGCGTCTCTTTCGGTAATGCTTCAAATATTGAACTCGCTGTCAAAGCCTCTAAAGCCGTAAAGTCCATGCGCAATAACTGACTTCTCAAGATGCTAAGGGTTGTTTGGCGAATGACCATCTGGGATTTATAGACCTGCTGGAATTCAAATTAGAGCATTCCCCCCTTTCTTGGCTCATTAATGCGATATTGGTGGCAGATCCTTCCAAATCTAGTTCTAACCCTGTGTCTTAATTGTCCGCTCCTCGTTGCCTTAAATTGGACATCTTGTCATGAACAGTGTTACCAACAGTCACTTTCCATCCCATCCGCGTGGCAGTGCAGTCCCCTATGTGCAATCGCGATCTGTGCACCATACTGATCTCAGCGTCCGAGCCGTGCCACTCCCATACAAACTCTTTTATAGTCTCGCGCTCTCTTCCAACTACTTGGAGTGTTGAGACTATGCTTCCTACGGATAGTTAGGTGGTCGCACTAATGGTGCGAGCCTTCTAGTCCCTACCCGATTTAGTCTATGGGCCTTCCTTAGTTACCCATGAGTCAATTAGTGCCTCACGTTCTCCCTTATGTAGAGCACTTCCTTGGTTGCTTCAACTGATAAGGTGCGGTCACAACCATGGTAGTATAGCCAACAACTCTCGGCGACAATCTTCTAGCGTGGTGGTGGGGTTGCTCATACGTGGCCCCGTCCTACTGTCGACACGTAATGCTTGCGAGATTTTGGTCTCCAGTTCTTTGATATCCTTGTCCATTAATATGCTTTTCTGCTTTAGTCACACCCGATATTCTTCGAGTTCGTGAAGCTCAATGTTCCCCTGCTGAATGGCTTCTTGAATCTGCATATGTTCATCCAGCTGCATAATCTCTTCTCTATGGTCCCTGCATGTTGTGGCAATTATAGGGGTGATTGTGTGAGGATTCTTTCTCAAAACTACGGCCTTGACTCCTCTCGTCATCTTTGGAACCATTTCTGCGCCCCGGTTCCTGCACATGGCCCTATATCTGACCGCTGGCACGCGTAGGTCCCAATCAGTTCATTATGTTTGGTAAACTTCATTCATGATGCCACGTAGCTTTGTGAAGGCGCTGACGTGAAATTTTTGTGGCATGCGTCGCATTCCCTGATTTCTGACCCTTAGTTTGGGAGGTTCTTGTGCAGCACACGTCTGTGCCCGTCGACACAAGTGGGCACACAACCCGCTGCGTTCTGGCTGCCTAGCTCACATTCATTGCTAGGGACTTCTAAGTCGTAAGTGCATCCGTCTTCTACCTTCGTGCCAATTCCTCATAGTCTTCTGATGTATATTCCCCCATCGTGCGGGTGTCAGGCGCAACCCCCGTTCTAGCGCATCGCACTGCTTCTGTTCCGGTACTGCACTTTCACATTTGTCTAAGAATTCACCTTCTCAGAATGCCTTTTCATATGTTGGCAGTTCCCTTGCTTCAGTCATCATGTGTCGCAGTGATCTAATCATCATGTTGCAATTCAGTGTTGTTACTTCATGCAACCGGTTCTGCCAGTGCTCTAGTTCTTCATCTAAATCCGAAGTACAGGAACTGTCATGCTCCCATGAGATTCTCCCATCTACTGTCGGGTTCACCCTATCCTGGTCTTACGCCATTATCTAGTAAATGCAATCTAGCTCATCATCGTTGTCATCGTCGTGCACAGGTTCAGTGTAGCGCACTCCTTTGGCTGGATCTAGCGGAACTACCACAGGTAGGGACTTTTTCTTGAAAATCATCTTCTTCTTCTTCAGGTTGATGACTCCATTCATATCCGTGGCCTAGTCTATTCCTAGCAACGTGGGGTAAGGGTTGCTGTCATCAACAATCTCTATTACCTCAAAGTCCGTCTGCGTGCTCTCACCTTCGATATCCATTGTTACCCCTTGTAACCTTCCCATGGGCAAGATCTTTTGTTGGTTTTCCATCCGTAATTGAATCAGGGACCACTACAACATGGGCCTGCCCATGCATTCCCATGTTTATTTAGGTAACACATTCGCATTCGAACCTAGGTCCAGGATTACCTGATCCATTTCATATTCGCTAATCTGCACCGTCAATCACATTTCCCTCCCAGTGTGCAACACATGCTTCCCCAATTTCCGGACTACGTGCGGTTCACCTGACCATGCACACCTAGTGATCAGCTCTTGTAGTCCTTTAACTGCCTTATTGTTGCGCAACAGCTTCATGCATGTCTCTAAAAAGGTAGTTAGCATAGAAGGATCCATCCATGTCTCTGGTTGATCCTTACTACCTAAAGTAAAGGCCTCCACGAAGCTCTTCTTAGCTTCCATAAACATCTCCTTTGCGCATTCCAAGTCAAATTTAGGTTCCTTTGTAGGAGCCTTGCAAACCCATGTATTTTCCTCGGGCTGCTTCCCCTTATCTTCTCTTGTGGTTGCACCGCTTCTGAGCATCATGTTCATGTTAGGGTCTTCCTCACGCGGTTCAACCCTCATCATTTGGATATTTTGAGTCAGAGTAGGCTATAGTACCCCTTTCTCGTGCATCTGTGTGATCAATGTAAGACAATCTACCATTTCATGATCAAACTGCCCACAGTACGAACAACATATTCTCGTTAGGTTGGTACAATCATGAGCATAGTGCCCTGGTCCTCCGCAATTGTAACAGATTAGTTGTCTGCAGCCCCTTCCTGACCCCATTCCTCCTTGTCCTCGACCTCGCCCTTGAAATCCCCCGCGCGCCATCGTTGCGGCTAGGTCAAGGTCTCACATTTCCATCTGCATTCTATATGCTTGGGTCCGCTCCATCATTAACTCATAGCTGCGACAAGTACGCTCATCGTGGCCCACCGATCTACAAAAATTGCAAAACAGCTGCTGGGGGGTTTGTGTATACTTCTGCAATAGATGACAGTTGTCCGTCGTGTGATTTCCTCCCACCTGACAGATCGTGCACCAGAGCATGGGTGCTGCACTTGGCCCTGCCTGTGCCTCTGGTTTTAATGACATTGGTCCCCCTCCTGCCAAATAGTTCGCAAATACTAGGCAATGATCCTTATCATGGCCCTAGCCTTTACATTTTATGCACCACACTTCTTTGCACGCTTCTGGCTGGGGTGCCCTATCCTGCTTCAAACTCTGCATCTCCAAGCATAGGTTTTGTAGTTATGCATGGATCTGTTGGACTCCCAACCCAGGATCCTGTATCGGGGTTTCATGCAACCTCATCACCATTTCCAATGCTTCTGCCTGGGTTGAAAGCTTCTACTGTGATAGCGCCGTCCTCAGGTGTGGTGTCAAAGATGCCAAAAACCACACGCGTGCTACGCATCTGTCAGCGTCATATTAGCCTCGCGGATGGTACTTTTCAGCCACTGATCCAGATCCCAGGTTGTTTCATTTGGAAGCATCACGATTTCTTTAAACCCAATGATTGACTGAGTCTTTGACTTCGGCCGGCTAAACTCTCTGTTCAACATAGTCTGGATTTCTGCTATTCCTGCATTTGGGTGGTCATTCGAGTGCTTGATATACCATGTCAATGTGCAATCCTACAGCGCGCTCACCAATGTGGCCTTCTTGATGTTGTCATCCGTAACCCCATGTGCTTCCCACACTACTCTTACTATGAACCAAAATTGATCTGGATCCTCATTCCCTACTCCTCTGAATATGGGTATCTTGATTGTGCTCGCCATGCTGAACTACGAGTTGGGTGGAGGTGGGGTGGTTGAAGATGGAGGTGAAGTAGGTGAAGTGGGTGATGGTGTAAGTGGAGGTGATAACTATGGAATGTGTTGCCTTATCAAACTAACCACACTCCTCGGAGAAGCCCGAGCGCGTTCTTCCTCGCTTTCCCACGAAGGTGAAATTAAGAGACTGTTTCCTAATCCTTTGATACCTTGGTAGATCCTTCTGCTCCATATTGCCCCAAACATTAATGTATTCTCATAACCCATTTTCACATAACAACATCTTAATCCAGGTATTCAGAGATTTAATGTACCTACCTCACGGTCCCTTGAGAAAACGCCGCTCTGCTTCACTATAGCTCACGGTTGTGTCTATCACGAACTCAGTGATAAACCCACCTATTATCCGGTCGAGCCAATGGTCCACAACCCATGCGATCTTATCTTCTAATGCCTCTAGTCTGCGCACTAACTCCGGAGTCCACATAATAGGTTGATCGAGCTTCTACCTTCCCTGGCTGTCGGCTAACCTCGCGATCCAATCATATAGTTCAGAAGAGAAGGATTCAAAGAATATCTTGTGGATTTCTGTATATACGTAGCGATCCAACCACCTCTTCTTGGATATCTGTAGAGTTTCTTTTCTTGAACCACGAATTTGTGAAGCTTCTGATCTAACCACTCTTCAATTTCCTTCTTCATACAGTTCTAGTGTTCTGACATCAGACATCCCTTAGGCAGATCCCGATCCCAGCAACGAAACCATTTGTTGGCTTATTGGGGCCTGACCCAATTTCAAAAGTGTTTTAGCCAAACAAATCCCACACTATCGGTCCTTTCGGCAACAGTCCGTGGAGTGCGGACTAAGGTCTCACCCGAGGTAGTATGGGAGGGTGTTGGAACCATGTTTCCGTACCCTAGGGATGTCTTGATGAGGTCTGGAAAGGTCGTGAACGGATCCTGTGCACCCGCACCGCTCCGCGCAGTTGTCTGACCTTCACACAGCTCTTGTACTGAGTGCAAAGAGGTGCGGTCTAGATCCTTTACTCTTACTGTGTTATTATTATAGATCTAACTTAATTTAGGAGTCTTACTCAATCATTCAATATTTATAACCAGTGCGTGCAAACATAATACTGTAAAGAGATGCAAAGATATAACAGAAGCATAAACACACAGATCAGATGCACGATATTCTAAAATCAACTTATCTTTTATTAACCTTCTATTCCAGTACAATCCAATTCCACCCTACGCACTTAGTTGCAGGGGTCCATGCACACAGCTTCAGACTCTACCAGGCCTCTGCGCACACAGCTGCAGAGCCTCTTTCTACCACTATGACCCAAGACTTGGACTTACAGACTCAGAGCAAATATCGCATTTAAAAACCCATATCACTTACGATCAGAACCAAAAGCTGCCTCCTACACTTAGAGCCTCGCTCTATTTATACATTCCCATGGTCCGCGGACCATGGGTAGGCCGACACCTTCTATATTAAATTACAATATTTTAAGGCACAGTACCCTAGATTCTCGCACTCCATGCCTGCATTTTGTGGGGTCTTTACATTACATTGTCCTAAAACTTGGGCTTTAAGCCCCAAAAACCTGCTATTGGGGGATCTGCTACCCAACAGTAAGACGTTGAAAATTTATATTTGATTAATGTTAAAAAAATCATTTATGTACAAGTTAATTGAACTTTTACTATTTCATGTTACAAGCAAAAGTCAAATCTTCTTAACCTTGAAGATCAACCATTTATAAATGTGTTGAGCCTTGAAAATGTCATTCATTTCCATTACACTTTCACTATTATGTCCATTATATCACCTCCATTTCACCTCCATTTCACTACTATGTCACCACATTTATCCCACTTTCATTATCATTGGGCCACCTTTATGTTTTTCCAATATTTATTATTTCTAAGCCTTTTAAGTGAATTTGTGGTTAAACATTAGAAAATAATGTGCATATGCTTATACCTAACAAATGGGTTGAGGTTGTTGACATGTGTAGGTTGAAAGGAGACTTCTAGAAGACCCTTATGTGGCACCCCAAGGCCAAATTCGAATTTGGTTGGAAAGAATCATGGGATCATGAGGATATGTGTCACATCTCCTAATTGTATTGTAACTCTAAGAAGACATGTGTCTTATCAGTTCCTATTCTGATTAGGACTCTAGAGGTAGAGGGAGAGATTCATGGATTCTCATTAATGAGATGGCTCTCATCTTTTTGTATAAATAGGAGATCTCTCTTCTTCATTTGCTAGTCTTTCCTTTAGTCCTTTTAGCTTGTTAGTCCCATGGCTTTTGAAAGCTTTTGTACTTTGTACTTTTGAAGAAATTGAATAAAGCTTTGATGTTCTCAACATGGAAGGAGATGTGAAGTAGATGTCATGGAGCATATTAGGATGTAAGTAGAGTAGATTTCATTTTGTAAATATTGCTTTGTAGAATGTAAGGTAGATTAGATTTTTCATTCATGCAATTTTAATTCATGCAAGTGTATTTAATTTTGCTTTGATTTCATAGGTAGTAGGGGGGCCCTGCCTTGTATAGTTGTCACTTTAATTTCTTGTATTTCTTTTTCTGATTTTCATGTATATTAATGTACAGTTTGAATTACTGCATTTTATTTTCTTTTTAAACATGTATATTATTGTACATAAATTGCTTTCAAGTTTATTGTAGATTAGTGATGCACATAGCCTTTTAATGAACTAATGACGTGATAGAATCATCTTGTCCTTTTGCTGAAACAGCAAGGATACTGGGTCTCATAGTCATTCTCTCATTATTTGATTATTGCATTTTATTTTGATTGAACTAGTTGTATATTTACACTTTTGTTTAAATACTAACTCCATCAATAACATGTTTTAAGTTCTTTTGAAGTGCTAAGTTTTGGAAGTTACCATTAAGGACATAGGCCTTGTCTTGAAATCTTTATCCATACTTGTCCTTTAAAAGTATTCTTAAGACCTTAGAAAACCAACAAGAACAAAACCCCAAAAACAACATAAACTATAAAACAACGAAGTAAGAGAAAGGTTAACTAAGCACATATAGTGCACCACACTTCATCAGTTTACGATACCCGGATTGATAATTTATGTAGAGCAATTTAAGACGTTAAATTGACTAGACATTTTGGTGCCGTTGCCGGGGAAGTGTAATTAGGAGACCTTATTTCTTACATCTGAAAAAAATTATTAACAATTCTTGAGTATGCTCTCCTCCTGCACTTTGTGTGATCTAGAGGATCAGAAAAAGGATTGTTAAGTAAAAAAGAAAAAATAATAATTCTTGAGTATGCTCTCCTCCTGCACTCTCTGTGATCTGGAGGATCAGAAAAAGAATTGTTAAGAAAAATAGGAGACAAAATAAACTTCATCACTTCAATTGATTCAAGAAAAAAGAAAAAGAGAGAAGAAAAACAATCTATGGCTATCTCCATTCCTAGCTTTTCATTGTGGCTTCAACAAGAAAAATCTGCATATTGATTTGATGTTTTGGCCTCTTCATGATTTCGTTTCAGTGCATTCTCATCCCTTTGTAAGCAATTGATTTGCATTCATTTGAACTGTGCATCTTATTTATATAGGAAGCCTTTGGTTTTGGAACGTTTTTGGAAAGTCAACATAGGAAATTTCTCAATCATAGCAAAATCTGAAACCTATGGAGGCCTACATAAACTGTGCAAATAGATTGAAAATAGAAACTTAAGGCATGCTGCAGTCACCAACACTTAGAGAAAATGCTGAGCTCATGATCTCCATTGTAAGCTTCACAAACTTCTTTGGATTCTTGATTCGCTCATTCCCCATATTTGCTGTTGACTGTACCTGAAAACAATCTTCCTTTGAAATCTATTTTACAGAGTATTTCACTTCACGGATTTCATTTGAATACCTGAGGCTAAAACCAAATTATGTGTTTTAACATGGTGCATACTACCACTGGCAAATCGTCCTACCTCTGATTCAAAAAAATTTACAGCCAAATGCAACAAATTCATAAAGTGCAGAACAGAAAAAAAATTAACTCAGAGAAAAAACGTAAACAGCAGAAAAACGTCAAACTTTACATGCTCGATTTTCCCAAATGGTAGCAAATTTGAAGAAAATAAAACATGGGTTTTTTTTCCAGGTGGGTCAATTAGATAACCCAGAAACCGTTTGAGGAAATTTGTAGCGGTCTGGGAGAAATCTGCGGTTCTTCGGAGTGTATTTTTGAGTGCCGCGTGAGAAAAAAACAGAGTTTTAATTAAATGAACAGCAGTAATTTAATGCAGCGTGCTTGAAGAAGATAAATCAAATTAGGAGTCAAATATGTGCTGGACATCAATCAAATTACACATCTCTTGTTTTAAAACATTCATCCAACACCTGTTTAACAAACAGTTTGAATTGAACACGGCACTGTAAATGATTTCAAGAATTTAAATGCACGGGAGTTGTAGATTATGTAAAATTATGTTGATGCAAGAGCGAGAGTCTGCAGGTAGCTTAAAGCTGTTACGACTCATGGAAAGAAGTGTTTTCAGTGATCGGATGGTGTTTGTGCGAGCTGTTCATGAGGCAAAGTGGATAAATGGGATGGAGCTTAGCATCTATGATTCATGGTTTGATCCAGTTGTTTCTGTTTTACCTGGGCTTGTTCCCGATGGATTTATTTACTTGAGGGCCAGTCGAGACACATGCCATAGACGTTTCCAGTTACGAAAGAGAGAAGAAGAAAATAGTGTGTCTTCCCTGCTGAATGTGGTAGTCATGGGTTATTGTCGGTGAGCCAATTACCTCTTGATTTTACTGAGATTTAGGGCGTCTGTTGTTTGGTCCTTTTTTTTTTAAATGATCAGAGAGAGACGGCCATTCTTTTATCATTTATTTTTTTATGGATATGACATTATGGTATGGATTTTGTTGCGGTTAATCCTTCGTGGATGAGAGAGAGTCTTTTGGATCAGGGGCTCGCATTTATTCATAACTATTTAGAAATAAAGGGATTTCTTCACTCCTCCACATTTTTTTCCTCTTCCACGCACACAGCCACTCCATTTCACAGTACTTTCTACACTCTGCACTTTCCACAGCCAACACAGCGTTTCCGCAGCCAATCCCAGAATTCCGCAGCTGTTTTGTTAAACTCTAGGTTGCAGGTGTCATCAGGCAAAACAAGTCACATGGGTAGCTGGGGGAATGTTGGTACATGGATGGTGTCCTATTCATTCGACCAAATTTGATGAAAAAGACCCCGGTCAAAGGGAAGTCAAATTGTGTGTTATCACAAAGTCGCCACACTAAGTCGCTGCATGTCAAGAAAAAATAAAAATTTTGAATCAATGAAATGAACAAGTTATTTTCTCACTTTTCTGAAGGTATTGATTAATTTTGGACTGATAATGAAAGATGAATGGCTAACTTTTTATTCAAGATTTTTAGCTACAGAGCTGTTCCCCAATTCCGCAGCCAGAAAAACCTCATTGTTCAAATCAGCCTATCTTTCTCATACAAAATCAGATTTTGATGATTTAAGTACCATTGGAAAGATCTCAACAAGATCTATACAATGAGAAATATATCATTAGAGTTTGAAATGGAAAATAATGAAATAAATTGTTGAAAAGAAGCAACATCAACTTGAGGCACTAATTCCAAAGCAGGTATAAATTCTTTTGATTTTTCCTTTGAGAACTTGTTTCATTAATACAAATTCTTAGTTTTGTGTGTAAATATCATAACTAGAGAGATTGATCACCTCTCTCCTTTGATAATCTTACATTCCATTGCAAAAGAAGTATTAGTTTTTTTGCAGGTTTCAGGAGGAAGGACAAATGACTACAAGAGAATGGTGTCTCTCTAAGAGACCAATTTGTTTCATAAGAGGATGATCAGCAACAAAGAGGAAAGATGCTGATGCAAAATCAGATCCAAACACTTGAAAAACTTTCAGATATTATTGTCTCCATCACATCCATCCATCACATGCATACTTCATAATAAACCATTCACCTTATTCCACTCCATACTTTCCACTTTCATTCACATACACTTTCCATCTCTTTTTGTCCATTCATAACCCACAAATAAAAGCAAGAAGCTCATTCACATGCTTATTGCCCATTGCCATTTCTACTCTCCATTGCCATCTTCCATTTTCATTTTCCATTCCTTGTCATTTTCATTCCGCAAATAAGCCCTGCTTCAATGCAAATTATTGAGTCCATAGTCCTTTGAGTCTAAGTTCTTTGTAAAAACACCTTGAGGCTTGCATGCCTTAATGGCAAGTCCTCATGCTGACAAACAATGGGAATACATTAATGCCCCTTGTTCGTCAGATCCTCTAGGTGACTCGACATCAGCAAATTCATTCGTACCTAGCAAGATGTGTTTGGGCATCTTGACTCTCATTGTCATCAATGGTGAGAGTTCTCGTGTTGACTAGTGGCATCCATTAATGGCCACTAAGCCAACAATTTCCTACTATGTTCGACATCAGAGCATCTTTTCACATAGTAGGAATTGTGCCAATGAGTTTTGAAGACATGAAGACTATTATTTTCAGCATTTTGGAGCAGATTCAGCAAGTTTTAGTAGAAGCAATAAAAAATCATCTTATCTCTCTATCCATGACTCCTCTTGTTCAGCCACTTGAAGAAGAATATGATCAGAAATTTTCAGCCACCACACATACAACTCATCCATTCCAAAAGGGTAAGTGAAGGTACGTCATTTTCTAACTTTTAACCATAGAATTCCATAAAAAGCTAGAATAATAATTGTTGGAAAAACATTTCTCTTCCTCATTTCATAAAATTGCCAATACCATCAGTTGGGGGGGGATACATTCATATTCATATCTTGCCATGTCCATATCATATTCAAGAGCTCACATACTTCCAACATATATTAATTATTACATTGCTATTATGAGTATACAATGGCTTTTGAAAAAGTGCTTAAAGGATAAATTGGATACAAACAAAATCATGGTTGTCACACAAGAACCAACCATCATGCAATCCAATAGAGATATACTTTGCAACAATAATCAAAATATCATTCTGCAAAGTTCAAAGATCAAAATAGAAGGCAACAAAAAAATGGTTGTAACACAAGAACCAACCATGTTGCAATTCAAGTGAAACACTTTGCAGAAATATGAAGTTATCAAATGATATCATGCAAAGTTAAGCCAAAGCTCAAGGATCAAAAGAGTTAATGTAATATATATTGCATGAGGACATGCAATAACTTCAGTTGGGGGGTATGTTGAGCCTTGAAAATGTCATTCATTTCCATTACACTTTCACTATTATGTCCATTATATCACCTCCATTTCACCTCCATTTCACTACTATGTTACCACATTTATCCCACTTTCATTATCATTGGGCCACCTTTATGTTTTTCCAATATTTATTATTTCTAAGCCTTTTAAGTGAATTTGTGGTTAAACATTAGAAAATAATGTGCATATGCTTATACCTAACAAATGGGTTGAGGTTGTTGACATGTGTAGGTTGAAAGGAGACTTCTAGAAGACCCTTATGTGGCACCCCAAGGCCAAATTCGAATTTGGTTGGAAAGAATCATGGGATCATGAGGATATGTGTCACATCTCCTAATTGTATTGTAACTCTAAGAAGACATGTGTCTTATCAGTTCCTATTCTGATTAGGACTCTAGAGGTAGAGGGAGAGATTCATGGATTCTCATTAATGAGATGGCTCTCATCTTTTTGTATAAATAGGAGATCTCTCTTCTTCATTTGCTAGTCTTTCCTTTAGTCCTTTTAGCTTGTTAGTCCCATGGCTTTTGAAAGCTTTTGTACTTTGTACTTTTGAAGAAATTGAATAAAGCTTTGATGTTCTCAACATGGAAGGAGATGTGAAGTAGATGTCATGGAGCATATTAGGATGTAAGTAGAGTAGATTTCATTTTGTAAATATTGCTTTGTAGAATGTAAGGTAGATTAGATTTTTCATTCATGCAATTTTAATTCATGCAAGTGTATTTAATTTTGCTTTGATTTCATAGGTAGTAGGGGGGCCCTGCCTTGTATAGTTGTCACTTTAATTTCTTGTATTTCTTTTTCTGATTTTCATGTATATTAATGTACAGTTTGAATTACTGCATTTTATTTTCTTTTTAAACATGTATATTATTGTACATAAATTGCTTTCAAGTTGATTGTAGATTAGTGATGCACATAGCCTTTTAATGAACTAATGGTGTGATAGAATCATCTTGTCCTTTTGCTGAAGCAGCAAGGATACTGGGTCTCATAGTCATTCTCTCATTATTTGATTATTGCATTTTATTTTGATTGAACTAGTTGTATATTTACACTTTTGTTTAAATACTAACTCCATCAATAACATGTTTTAAGTTCTTTTGAAGTGCTAAGTTTTGGAAGTTACCATTAAGGACATAGGCCTTGTCTTGAAATATTTATCCATACTTGTCCTTTAAAAGTATTCTTAAGACCTTAGAAAACCAACAAGAACAAAACCCCAAAAACAACATAAACTATAAAACAACGAAGTAAGAGAAAGGTTAACTAAGCACATATAGTGCACCACACTTCATCAGTTTACGATACCCGGATTGATAATTTATGTAGAGCAATTTAAGACGTTAAATTGACTAGACAAAATGATTGTGAGTTCATTCATATTGATAGTTGGGAAAAAGATGATAACTATTTGACTATGATTTTTAATCAGGTAGATGGAAAGAGTCATAGCCAAGTACTGGTTTATGATGTTGTTGTGAGAAAACTAACATATGAAGACAAAGAAGCAAAAGGAGAGATTGTTAACATTTATAAAAAACCACAGTTATTGACTAATTATCTTATAGACATGTTCAAATGAAGGAGATTGGGTTTTGGATTTATTTTCTGGCTCAGGTAAGTTTTATTATATGGAATTGAATTTCAATATCTTCTTTCTTAATTTATATGTCATTATACTAGTTTACTTCATTATTTATTTTGTTCTTGATAATTAGGTACAACACTAGCTTGTTGCCTACAAAAAGGAAGAAATTGCATTGCCATTGAAAAAAGATCCAGTACAGTGCAATTTTATTCAGCAAAGAATTAATGTTCTTCAATTTTTTCCAGATGCAATGCAAGAAATTGGGTTGAAGAAAGGGGATTTTAATGAATCACGTGTGGCAAAAAGGCAAAGGAACCTCAACCACCATTACATGGAATGATTGGAAAGGCATACATTGGGAGAGTTACAGACATCAAAGATCCATTAGAAGAGGAAAATGAGAAAAATGAAGCAGAAAATATTATGGAAGAAGACAATGATGAAACTATAGAGGATGAAGAGTTTAGATTACGTGATATTGTTGATTAAATTTAAGTTATGCTTGGAAATCAAGATCATTTTTTGTAACTATTAATTAGTTATACGTTTAATGCTTTGACTTTGACATTTTATGAGAAGAATAAGCATTCAATTAATGTTGTTATGTGTTCAATATTTGTATTCTGTTATTTTCGCATTAATGTTTATGTTAATCATTATTTATTTTTTTGAACAGTGATTATTATTATTTTTTGACATGAAATTCATAAAACAAAACGATTATTTAACCGTTTTTTGTTAAATTTTTCCTATAAAAATTGTGATTTCGACATGTGATTTCTAGTAAAATATTATCAAAATGTGTAATTTTTTAGTTACATTTATGTTGAAAATGGTTATTTTTATGTCAATTGTTAAAAATTATTGTTTTTTAGAGACAATAATTTGATGTTCATTGAAGAATTAATTAATGATGTATAAATATGTAGAATATCAAAACTTTAAAATATTGACCTTCTTCTTTAAATATGCAAAACAATAAAACCTCACTACAAAAAGAAAAAATTAAAATAAAAACAAGAAAATATGAAGAAGAAAACCACTTCAAAAATTGTTAAATTTAGAAAATAATTATTTACATTTCATACATTAGAAAATTTAAAGTAAAAAAATAGGTCTTTTAAAAAAGGGCCTGATGCAGAATCACCACTTTTTTAAATCAACATGCAAATCACCAACATTCTAAAAAGTAATGCACATAAAAAAAATTAAAGTGCTAAATACTATGCTAAAAAACAAATATGTGTATTTTGCATCGCCCCTTTCCAAAATCGGGTCACTTTTTTGCTACCTCTACGAAACGGGTAATCGTATGAGTTCCTGTTTCAAAGTTTACATTGTTCAAATGATCTGTAAACTATCGTGGATATTCCACTCGACAATTCGTCACAACATATCTGATAATATTATATTAGAAATCTGAGATTCTACATTATTACAGTTTTATTTCATTTTTCGATTTGTAAAATTAACTGTAATTAGTGAATGCATGTAAAAGTAAATCAAGAATATAAGTAGAGAATGAAAAAATAACCTCACACACACATAATGCACAAGATATGCTCTCTGGGAAACCCTTTCGAGAGAAAACCAAGCTGTAAGGTGAGGCTGATTTACTCTCTTTCTCTGTCTCGAAATATGGCTGAAGATACAAAGAAGTAATGTCTATGGCCCATGGCCTACTACAGTGCACAGATCCTCCCTATGTGCTATACCTCCTATCTCTCCTAGCTATCTTTTCTCAACTATGGAACACAATGCTCTTCAAATAATGGAATGGCTCTTCCTCCTACTTGCCTGGTTATACCACAACTTGATAGCCTACTAGTGGTTAAGTTTGATTACATCAAATCTTAACTAGAGTTACAAAATAGACTCTTCTATTGTCTTTTACATCAAAAATATATTTCTAGCCCCTTTTCCATGAATAATGGGGGCTGATGCAACATCCTCCTGAACTATTGGTGTGAAAACAGGAAGGTCAACTTCTGAGTGGCATAACTTTTTCATACGGACTCCGATTGATGTTATTCATGTGTCGTTGGAAATCTCTCTATGTGTAGAATAGCATGATAAAGTTCTACTCTTTATCAGAAAAGTTTTACCCCATCAAAATGTAATTTGATGCCTCAAAATGCTCCTAGAAGGTTTCGGACCTCGTTCTGCCAAACTAGGTCCTGCCAGTAAAAAATGTCCCATGAGCTAATTCCTCCACTTTTCCCACTCCAAATGCATTAATATGGATGAAAAACAATATAATGATCTAATTTAGATCACACATCCCCATTTTGGGAGGCTTTTGGTCTCCAAAATCGTTTACTAAATGAGGTGAGGAAAGTTTTCCTCCACCTTCTCTCTGGTGTACCATTTAGCTTTGCCTGGAAGTTGTCCCTTCAACCTAATCTGCCAAAGCTCATGTTGCCCTTTTTTTGTAGTTATGGACCTCTTCTGCAAAATTGTATCTTCTGTCAACTCTGCGAGAACTTTTGGTGCCAAATACTCCACACATGTAGGACCTGCTCCTCTTCCTGATCTAGCATGGAAGGCTCATAGATTTTTAAATTATCTACATTTACAACTGAGTAAATGCACATATATGGTGGTAAAATATGTCGATAGGCATTATCACCCACATTTTCCAGTATCTCAAAGGGACCATGCCTTAGAGCCCTTATTTTCTTACCAGGCCCCTACAGCCTTCTTGGGACAGGGTCCACTAGGGTCAATTTTGCAAATAGTTTTTATTATTGTAAAGTTTCTGCATTTTGAGGAGCGAAGTGTGAAGTTTGTTAGGAGTCAAAGGGGCTTTAGGGAGGTCAAAGCCTCTTATTTTTTTAGAAGTTAAGTTGTTTTATGACATGCCCATGGTTCGCGAACCATGGTATTGTAAAAGAATATGATATAAAAAGAAGTCATAGAGAGTCATAGCATATATCTAAGAATGAATTAGTAAGTGATCTAGGTCAGAATAGTCTATTTTCTATACTTAGGTAAAGGGGAAGGCTCCTGCAGCTATGTACATGGAGACATTGGTATGTCTGTAGCTGAGTGCGCGAGTCCCTGCGACTATGTGCGTAGGGAAGAAGGAGTCTGTAATAAAAGGTCTGGACATAATAAATACTATTTTGGATAAGTATCTGTGCATATGTGCGTTTATGTTTACTTTTGAATTTACTGTGTATTTGCTCTATTTACTGCAATTTATTATGAAACACATTTAATAGATGCACGAAAGTGGTAGATCCAATCAATTACATGGTGTTGTGAATGTTTAGAACACTTAGCAAAGAGTTTAGATATTTTATTTGTAATTTACTATAATTTCCGCGTTTCAAGGGTTAGGGTTCACAAAGGTTGGAATAAAGCTCTAGAAGTAACAGAACCACATAACATAGACCTCTCGATGTAGAATCTTGGTTCTTTCATCATCCAATACTGACTCGAGTGAGACTGCAACCTGCGCTACGCGGGTTGTTGCCGAAAGGGCCAGTAGTGTAGGGTTTTGTTGGTTAGCACAACTAACTCTGAACTTGGGTCCAAGCCCTCTCAAGCCAATAGATTGTTTCGGATGCCGGGACCGGGATGTATCTGAGGATTATGTGATTAGAAATAAGTGGATACCAACTAAGAAATAGATCAAGAAGTGGATAGATCAAAATCTGCATGAGTTTACAGCCAAGGAAAACAGGAATTCACACCTGTCAAAGGAAGAGTGGTTGAACAGATACCTGTATACAAAAGTACATGAAAATTTATTCTACTCTTTTCCGTACGAATTATATGAATGGTTGTCTAAATTCGTGAATAATCAAGGTATGTGGAAGTTGGATAATCCTATTGTGTGGACTCCATAACTAGTGAGGTTCCTGGAAGCTTCAGAAAACAAGATCGCAAGGGTTGTTGAGTATTGGATAGATAACATCTTGGGTGGGTTCATTACTAAGTTCGCAATCGACACATTTGTCAGCTATAGTGAAGTTGAATGCCGCTTTTTCAAAGGACAAAGAGGTAAGTACCTGAAGTCCCTGAAAACTTGGATTAAAATGCTATTGTATGAGAAAAAGTGTTATGCCATTGAATTGATGTTTAGAAGAGACTTGACGAGAACTACGTGAAGTGGAAAGACATTCAGAAGAGATCTAGAGTCAGGTGTTGAGTATAGTCCTCTGTTGGGAGCATTTGATAGTGATGAAGAAAGTAGTATTCTAAAAAAGCCTCGAGGTGTGTTGCAGATGGTAAATCAGGGTATCTCAGGAATACCAAATCCATCCACTCCACCTCCACTATCACTTTCGCCTCACTCACCTACACCTACACCTACACCTCTGCCTCCACCTCCACCTCCACTATTCAATATGGCGAACACTATGAAGATGCCCATATTCAAGGGTCTAGGGATAGAAGACCCTGAACAATTTTAGTTTGTAGCAGATGCTGTGTGGAAGTCATAGTAGATAACATATGATGACCTGAAGAAAGCACAGTTGGTCACAACATTGCAAGATAGAGCGTTGAGCTCGTATATCAAGTATTGTTCGAGTCATCTAGTTGAGATGCTAAAAGATACGATGGATGCACTGAATAGTGAATTCAAGAAGCCTAAGTCTCAAGCCCAGTCAGTAACAGAAGTCAAAGAGATCCACTAGAAGGTAAATGAGCCTGCATGGGATTTCAATAAGAGGTTGAAATGTTTGCTACAATAGGCTAATGTAGATCACAGATTGTTAGGTCCCTATAATACTAGTGATTACCCCATGACTATTGTATTTGTATCCCTTATTAATATTTTTGTGGCCCTATTGTCCCCATATTGTTATTACTGTGCCCCATAGAATCCATCTATTGTTATTTTTGTGCCTTTATATTATTATTGTTAGGTCGGCTGGGTTATATTGTGACTCCTTAGACTCCTATATATAGAAAGGAGGTTTTGTCATTTGAATCATCCAAGAATCATTCATTAGTGTAATGTAAAGGAGCTTGCACCCTCGAAGAGGCTGAATTCTAAGGTGTTGATCTATCTTTTCTATCTTTTTGTGATCTGGTTTCATAACATTTGGTATCAGAGCTTTGGATTCTAGGGTTTCGCTGCTCCAAATAGGTCATCGTGGCATTTTCGCTATAACTTTTTTTCTGCAACGTTTCATCAGAGAAAAAAAACCATTTGAGACGAAATCACACTGAACCTCAGGTCCAAATTTCAGAGCTTTTCGCGCTATATTTGTGGAGATATGATCTGGGGAATTTGGTCTTTTTGCAGACTCCTAAATTACATTCCAAACAAGTGACCTGGGGATAATTGTTATAACTTTTTCTCTGAGCATCAGATTGAAGTTTCGTACGAAGGTATAAAAAGAGGATGGACTGTAGTTTCTTTTATATATTTTTTAGAGCCAAAGGTCGAAATAGGGACACATGGCATGTCGTACAAGTTCGCTCTACTGAACTAGTCTATAATCAGGTCACTGTGGTACATTTCGCATAACCCTTCCTTGGAGAATCCAATTTGGATCAGATTAATAGCATTGGAAAGAGGACACAGAGCACTACTATAGGTCACAATTTCAGAACTAGATGATCTGAAATTACAGAGATACATCAGAGGCAATATCGAGCTCCTACAAAGTGAAAAAAGGTGTGTAGATTTTTTTAAATTTTTGCTTAAGCTTGGTTTGAAAAATTATTTTGAATGAATTCAAAGGGCATAGTAGAGCATTACTATTGATAACTGATGCCCCAAGGAAAGAAAACGTAAACACCTAGTAATTAACCTGAAAGCTCTAGCATGACTCATGAGAAAGAAATGCTACATGATATATCAAAATTACAAGACCAAGTGCAACAAATGTCACTATCACAAAAGCTAACAGAAGCTAAGATAAATGGCGTGGAATCTAAGATAAAGGGTGTGGAAGCTAAGATAGATGATTTGAAGATAGATTTGAAGGCAGATTTGAAGAGAGACATGGCATATTTGAAGATAGATTTGAAGATAGACATGGCAGATTTGAAGACAAATTTGACAAATTTTCTACAAGAAATACTTACTAATCGTGAAAGGGTAGTAAAGGAAACCCATGATGCGAACAAAAGAAATGTTAATCATGATTTCATAGACTCTAATGTGGGATCAAAGACCGACCATATTCCAAAAATTGATATGAGGAAGTTTGATGGTAAGGATCCTGCAACATGGATATTACAGATGCAGCAATTTTTCGACCTCAATAATGTGCAAAACACACAAAAGGTACGTATTGCAACTTTATATTTGGAACCAAATCAGTTTGTATGGTATCAATGGCTTTGCTCTTGTAAACAAATTATCACTTGGGCAATTTTTACAGAAGAATTGATAGCACATTATGAGGATACAAAAAGCGACAATTTTTTTAGCTAATTGATAAGTCTCAAACAAAAGGGTTCAATAATGGAGCACATTGAGGAGTTCCAGAACATGAACATAAGGGTAAAAAATATTCAAGAAGAGCATCAGATTGATGTGTTCATAGGGACTTTAAAGGATAATATCCAACATGATGTTGGCCTTTGGGAACCTGATTCAATAGAGAAGGCATTCAGGTTAGCAAGAAAAATGGAAAACAAAATTATGGCAACTAGGAAGCATACCACTCACAACTATAAAGATGGAAGTGTTGTTGCCCCTAGTCTTCCACAACCTATAAGGTTGACACCACAAAAATTGGAAGAAAAAAGAGCAAAAGGGATTTTTTACAGTTGTGATAGAAAATACACTAAAGGTCATAAGTGTGCTGAGAAGAAATTATTCTACATAGATTGTGAAGAGAAAGAAGACAAGGAGCAAGAAAGGTCAAAAGAAGAGGATATACTCCAGGAAAAAAGCCTAGATAAAGAAGAAATGAATCCGACCATATCTTGTAATGCATTGGTGAGAATTACCACTCCTCAAACCATCAAGATAGAAGGACAAATCAAGAAGAAAAAGGTAATAGTGTTGATTGATTCAGGAAGTACCCACAATTTTATTCATTGTAAGGTAGCAAAAGAATTGAATTGCTTCCTATATCCAGCACAGAGTGTCAAGTGATGGTTGCAAATGGAAGAACAATAAATTGCTTTGGAAAGTGCCATAATATCAAGCTATCCATGGGAGAATATGTATTGACTAGCCCAATGCTTTCCATTCCAATGGGAGGTGCTGATGTTGTACTAGGAGTCCAATGGCTACAATCCTTGGGTACAATAGCTTTTAATTTTCAAGAACTTTTCATTAAAATTTCTACAGAAGGAAAGGAAGTTGAATTAAGGGGTATTGCAGGGAAACCGGGAAAGATAATCAGCTCTAATGGTATGACAAAGCTTCTAAAAATGGAACAAAGAGGTGTGATTGCACAATTATGTTCACTAGATGTTTCCACATCGAAATCATCTATTTCTCCAGATCTCAAAAAAGTCTTGGACAATCATTCCAAGGTATTTGAGACTCCCAAAGGTCTCCCACCTATTCATGATCATGATCATGCTATTCATCTGATTCCAAGAAGTGTTCCTCCAAACATCAGGCCATACAGATATCCCTATGCCCAAAAGAGTGAAATTGAACGTATGGTTGCAGAAATGCTAGAGGCTGGTATAATTCAACCTAGTCAAAGTTCTTTCTCTGCTCTAGTAGTATTGGTGCACAAGAAGGATGGATCATGGCGCATGTGTTCAGATTATAGGGAGCTCAACAAGCTCACTATTAAAGATAAGTTTCCCATTTCTATCATTGATGAATTACTAGATGAATTGCATGGATCAATTTACTTCACCAAGTTGGATCTTTGTTCAGGATATCATCAAATCAGAATGAAGACTAAAGACATTCCGAAAAAAACATTTAGAGCTCATGAGGGTCATTATGAATTTTTGGTCATGACTTTTGGCCTTACTAATGCACCTTCTACATTTCAAGGTTTGATGAATTCCATTTTCAAACCCTTAGAAAATTTGTGTTAGTATTTTTTGATGATATACTAATCTACAGCAAGTCTTGGAAGGATCATGTTGAACATGTTGACACGGTGCTACAACTATTGGAGGAGAAACAATTATATGCAAAAATATCCAAATGTTTCTTTGGAGTACAAGAGGTGGAATATCTGGGTCATATTGTATCTCATGAAGGAGTTAAGGTAGACCGCAGCAAAATTAAAGCCATTAAGGAATGGAAAATCCCCACATCCATAAAGCATCTACGAGGATTTCTCGGGTTGAAAGGGTATTATCAAATTTTTTTAAGAATTATGGGAGAATAGCAGCACCTCTAACAACATTATTGAAGAAAGATGCATTTTCATGGACTCCAGAAGCAACAAAGGCCTTCAAACATCTTAAAGAGGCAATGTGCCAAGCACCGGTCTTAGCTACACTGGACTTCACTAAAACCTTTATTGTGGAATATGATGCTTCAAGAAATGGAATTGGTGCTATTTTAATGCAAGATGAAAGACCCATTGCTTTTGAAAGTCATCCAATCAAGGGAAAGTTTTTACACAAAGCTATTTATGAGAAGGAAATGTTGGCAATACTACATGCACTTAAGAAATGGCAACCCTACCTAATGGGAAGACACTTCAAGGTAAAAACTGATCATGATAGCCTTAAATACTTTTTAGAACAAAGATTATCCTCTGAAGAGCAACAAAAGTGGGTCACAAAGATGTTGGGTTATGACTTTGAAATCATCTACAAAAAAGGGAAGCAAATGTGGTGGCAGATGCACTCTCAAGAAAGGATGAGGATGTGGAAGCATTGTTGTGCGCCATTTCTATTATCCAACCAGATTGGATAAACAAAGCAAGGGAGGAATGGAAGAATGATGAAGAAGTGTGGGCACTTATTCAAAATTTACAACAAGATTCCAGTACATCTGATACATTTAGCTGGCAAAATGATTCATTATGGTACAAAGATCGCTTATACCTCTGTAAGAATTCCCAACTCAAACAAAAGATTCTTATGGAATTGCACACTTCTCCCTTAGGAGGGCACTCAGGATTTTTAAAAACTTACCAGAGGCTTAAGAAGGAATTTTTTTGGGATGGCCTTAAATCAGATATTCAAAAGTTTGTGGCATAATGTTTGGTTTTCCAACAAAATAAAGTTGAAACAATTAAGACCCTGAGTCTATTACAACCTTTATCCATTCCAAGCCAACATTGGGAGGAGGTTTCAATGGATTTTATCACAGGTTTACCCAAGTCTGAGGGAAAGAGTGTCATCATGGTGGTAGTTGACAGACTTACCAAGTATGCACACTTTTGTGCATTATCACATCCATTTAAAGCCAATACAGTTTCTACTGCATTTATGGAAACAATCCAAAAGCTACATGGAAACCCAAAGATTATTGTAAGTGACAGAGATCCAATTTTCACTGGAAATTTTTGGACATAATTATTTTCTTGTCTCGGTACTCAGTTAGCTCATAGCTCATCTTATCATCCTCAATCTGATGGGCAAACTGAGATAGTAAACAAATGTTTGGAAGGATATCTTCATTGCTTTGTATCTGATAAACAGACACAATGGGTCAAATGGTTGCCTTTGGCTGAATGGTGGTATAACACTTCCTTCCATACAGCAAACAAAAATGACCCCATTTATGGCACTTTATGGATATCAGCCACTATCCATCACATCATATTTAAGAGAAAATTCTAAGGTTCAAGCAGTGGAACATCACATCGAGCATCAACAACAAGTCCTCCAACTCTTAAAGGATAACCTCGTGTTGGCACAAAATAGAATGAAACAACAGGTAGATCAAAATCGCAATGAAAGAAGTTTTGATGTAGGTGATTGGGTATTCCTACGGCTATAGCCATATAAACAAATGTCCCTCAAGCAAGCTAAGAAGGATAATAAATTATCACCAAAGTATTATGGTTCGTACAAGGTGTTGCAAAAGATTGGTACTATGGCATACAAATTGGAGCTTCTTGCAGCTTCTCGAGTGCACCCAGTTTTCCATGTTTCATGTTTAAAGAAGGTTATAGGCGAAAAGCTCCCAGTTTAAACAATATTGCCAAAACTTGACGAGGAAGGAAAAATTATACTAGAACCGGAAGTAGTCATAGAAACAAGAACTTGACAGCTACGAAATCGATCAATTTCAGAGTATCTAATCAAGTGGAAGAACTTATCCGCTGAAGATTCCACATGGAAGGATGAGAATTTCATACAGAAGCATCCAGAACTACTCAAGCATTGAGGACAACACTTTTTTGAAGGAGAAGGGCATGTTAAGTCCCTATAATACTAGTGATTACCCCATTACTATTGTATTTGTATCCCTTATTAATATTGTTGTGGCCCTATTGTCCCCATATTGTTATTACTGTGCCCCATGGAATCCCTCTATTGTTATTTTTGTGCCTTTATATTATTATTGTTAGGTCGGCTAGGTTATATTGTGACTCCGTAGACTCCTATATATAGAAAGGAGGTTTTGTCATTTGAATCATCTAAGAATCATTCATTAGTGTAATTTAAAGGAGGTTTCCCCCTCGAAGAGGCTGAATTCTAAGGCATTGATCTATCTTTTCTATCGTTTTGGGAGCTAGTTTCATAACACAGATTACCGACACAAGGATTGTTATATTGCTTCACTATTACTCCATTTCAGATTGCCACTGTCACAATAGAAGATTGCAATGCAGGATGAGGCACTAGAGATTGCTATGAAATTGGAAGCCTCACCTATTCAGGATACAAATTTGGGAGCACAATAGATTCAGTCACAGTTGGCTAGCCTGCATATGGAATTGCAGAGCCTCAAGAAGGGAAACGAAGTCTAGAATGAGGTCTGCATAGAAGTATGTTGTTTAAAATGCAAAGGCCTTGGTCATGATGAGGATCACTACCCAGTGTATCAAAATTATCTAGTTGGGGGAGGTCTTACTACCCTAAAGCCTAAAAATACCGTTGGGCTAAGTATGGGTGTGGTACCATGGTGCACTATTTGTCATATTACGAGAAAAACATACGACAAACAATTTTCATTTGTTGCACAAGTTTGTGTAGACCCTAAAACAATTGTTCAATAATTTCTCTAAGTCTGTGGGCCATAATGAGCACAATTACCAAAGTTATGAATTGATTATGGACAGAACACCAACATATATAGTACATATGGAGGCATATCCTTAGGATCAAGGTGAAAATGCAGCGCGTGGAGGATTCCAAGGACGAGGAGGAGGAGCCAGAATAGGTCATGGCCAGATCATTTGTTACAATTGTGGAGAACTAGGTCACTTCGCACGGGATTGTTAAAATCCAAATGCAACCCTCATGCCAATATTGTCGACAGTTTGATCATGTCATAGAAGATTGTCCTCTGATCATACGAAGTACAAGAAATGAATACCTAGACTTAGCAGCCCACTCAAAACATCCAGATGATGAGATCAGAACCATGCGAAGATGGACCCAATGTTAATATTTTTAAGTGGAGTAGTATAGCTACTGGCGAGGATGAAGGGAATCAACCAGAGGAAAATGTATGGGTTTGCAAGGTTGCTGACAAGGAGGATGGATTCGATGTGAATAAAGTAAAGGAAACATTTATGGAGGCAAATAAGAGCTTCGTGGATGCAGGGGCTTCTACATCAAGGACTCAAAGTACACACAAGGGGAAGCCTGAAGGAATCAGTATTGCACAAGAATCCATCATTGTTGGCATCTTTCTTACAGACCTACATGAAGCTCCTGAGGGATCAAAAAGTAGTAGATGGACTGCAAGAGTTGATAGATAACTACACCAGCAAGGATAAGCCATTACCAGAATAGTGCATGGTGCATAAGGTGGACAAAGGTAAGAAAAGCACTGGTCGTGAAATGAGATTGACTGCCCAGATTGGAGACTTCGAAATGGACCAGGTAATCCTTGATTTAGGGTCTAATGCAAATGTTTTACCGAAGCAAACCTCGAAAAGAATGGGATGGCCAACACTATAGTGGTCCTCGATCCAGCTGATAATGGCGAATCAGCGAAAGATTATTCCCATGGGGTGCCTACATGGGGTGACAGTGGATATTAAAGGGGAACATGCCAAAGACGATTTTGAAGTGATTGAAATAGTGGGTGATAGTAACCTATACCCAACGCTGGTTGGCATTTATTGGGAATTTGATATGAACGCAGTCATCAACCTTAGGAAGCGCAATATGACATTTGAAAAGAAGAAACTAAGGGTTATTGTTCCATTGGATCCTGCCAAGGGTGTGCGATATACTGAACTAGTCTGTGATTATTATGAGGAGGACGATATTGAGAAAATCTATAAGCTTACTACATGGGATGAATATTGGATAAACCCTACGATGGATGGGTGAATTACTTGGGAGAAGGACAACTCCTGCAATTCTGATTCAAATGAGGAGCTCGAACACTAGCAGAATAAGTTGCATGAGGTATCGTCATTGTGATGGAACAGGACTACTAAGTCACTCTGATGTATATCCACTGAGGTACGCAACATACCGTATTATGATGGTTTAGAAGATGTCAATTTATTTCTAGATAAATTTGAAAGGGATGTACCGGAGGAAAACCAGTTCCAGGCATTAGACATCACGATGAGACCTGCATGCCAGATGGTGGGGTACACGTAAGAACGACTTTTCAGATTGGAAGGAATATCGACAGATGATGAAGCTATGGTTTGGGTATGCCAATACCCGCATTACGAAGAAATATACAGGAAAGGATGATCCGAGCGAGCATCTAGCTCGATGGATGAAAGCATGGGGAGAAGAACCATAGTCAAAATATTCTGCCACACTTTGGGTATGATTTTGATGAATGGGTATCTCCAAATAGAGTTATGACATGGAACCACCGAATGGGATGTTCTGAAGGAAAGGTTTTTGCTAACGTTCAGTTTTGAGGATGGATTTGAGTGTATCGACAAAGTGTTACAAGAGATCAAAGTTGCAATATTCAGAATGATGGAAGAACTTGTTGCGTGGGTACAACCAGATTGGAGTACGTAGCTACGCCATGTGCTCGAATGCTATAATGTGACCATTGAGGAAGGTGAAGAAGATCCTAGGAAAATCAATATTCTTGAGTCAAAAGGACATTGCAAAGTCAGGGCCTAAGGCGCAAGCCCCTGATATCTCAAAGCCCTTGAAGACTAAGCAAGTGAATATTGGATTGGAAGCACAACTGAAGTTCACAAACATCGGCAACTATTTGGATGAAGACACAGTGGGAAAGGTCATGGAGTTATTGCGGGAATATCAGGACTTGGTTCCCACCAAGTTCTCTGATCTGAAGGGGATAGTAGGTGGTTTGGATGTCATGAAGATCATTTTAAAGCCAGATGCTAAGCTAGTGAAGTAGCGCCCCTACCAGTTGAATCCTAGGTACAAGGAAAAAGTGCGCGAAGAGTTAGATAAGATGATTTCCGCTGAAATTATTGAATCTGTCAAAGAATCAAGCTTAGTTAGTCCTATGGTGGTTCAAGAAAAGAAGACGAAGGGTGAAATTCAGATCTACGTAGATTTAAGGAAATTGAATGATGCTTGTGTCCATGATCGATTTCCTATGCCATTCAAAGATGAAGTATTGGAGAATGTTGGCGATCAGGAAGCCTACTCATTTACAGATGGGTTCTCAAGATATCATCAGATCAAGATCATGCTGGAGGATAGGAGTAAGACCACCTTTGCTACTAAATGTGGCTATTTTCAGTATACAGTTATGCCTTTGAGACTTAAAAATGCCCCTGTAATCTTCTCTAGGGTGGTATTCACAACTTTCAAATAATTTATTCACAAGTTTTTGGAGGTTTACTTCAATGATTGGATAATGTTTGGGTTAGTAAAGAGACATGTTTCCAGTCTTTACCTCATGTTCGATACTTGTCAAAAGTATCAGATATCCCTTAATTTGAAGAAATGCATATTCTGCGTACCGTGTGGGATACTTTTGGGCCATGTTATCTGCAATCAGGGGTTGATGGTAGACCCTACTAAAATTTTAGGTATTATCAGTTTATAGCCTCCGAAGAATGTCAAACAACTATGTGCGACGTTGGGACATACAGGATATTATAGGAAGTTTATCAAAGCATATGCACAGATCACTGCGCCCACGGAAAAATTGTTGAAAAAGGATGTGATGTTTTGTTGGGACGATGATTTCCAGGAGAGTTTGGATGTCTTGAAGGAAAAAATGGACACTGCACCTATTCTAGTGTTCCCCAACTGGAAGAAGGAGTTCCATGTACATGTAGATTCATCTTGCATAGCACTAGGATTTGTGCGAACCCAGTGAGGTGAAGGTGATATCGACCATCTGATAGCGTTTGCGAGTAGGAAGTTATCGAAGGAAAAAAAGAATTATTCAACCACAAAGTGTGAAGGATTAGCAATGGTGTATGCACTCTAGAATTTCAGGCACTATTTGTTGGGCGAGCACTTCAAAATGAACATAGACCATTTTTCTTTGAAGTACTTGGTCAACAAGCCTGTGTTGGGGGGGGGGGGTGGAATTTGTAGATGGCTGCTTCTTTTTCACGAATATGACTTTGAAGTAATTGTGAAGCCAGGGCAATTGAATGCTAGACTAGATCACCTCTTGCGGATTGAGAATGCTGACGAAACTAAAAATTTGGAGGAAGGGATTCTTGATGCGTAGCTCTTTGTTGTACGTGTCGTAGATGACCATTTGCAGACATAATCCAATTCTTGTCTACGGGTACAACTCCTAAAGGGTATACAACACAACAAAAGAAATAATTGGTGGTCCAGGCTACAGATTTCTCCATTATTGTAGGACACTTATATAAAATGGGATCTGATGAAAAATTTCATAGGTATGTCCGGAGAATGAATGAAAAAGTATCCTTGTTGAAGTGCATGGAGGAGTTGCGGGAGGACATTATGCAGGAAGAGAAATTGCGTAGAAGATCCTACGAGTAAGGCTATGGTGGCTGACTGTGCATAAGGATTCCAAGGATTATTGCAGAGCATGTGATGTCTGTCAGAGAACAGGGAGGCTTTGCGAAGAGATGAATTTCCTCTAAATCCACAAGTGTCGTTATAGGCATTTGATAAGTGGGCAATAGACTTCATGGGACCAATTCAGCCACTAGGAAAGAAGACAAGAGCCCGATACATCATTACAGCAACCAAATATTTAACCAGGTGGGCTGAGGCACATCTTGTGAAGGATTGTAGCATAGCCACAACTTCTTAGTTCATTTTTGAATACATTTTACCTCGGTTTGACTACCCTAAAATATTGATGAGGGATAGGGGTTTTCACTTCTTGAACGAAACAATTGCAACGTTTCTTGAATAATTTCAGTTGTATCATGAGAAAAGTATTCCATATCATCCTCAAGCAAATGGCACAGTGGAAGCCTTTAAAAAAATCTTGGAGAATGCTTTAACAAATATCTGCAACGTGAAGCGGAATGATTGGGATGTGTGCATACCAGCTGTTCTATGGGCGTATAGAACTAATTGCAAAAATTTGACTAGACAAACATCATTTAGACTAGTTTATGGACAAGAAGTTGTAATGTCAATGGAGTACATCATGCCAAGTTTGCATATTGTTGCAGTAAGTGTTATAGACATTTTTGTGCCTCGCGACATGGAGCATGGAATGTCAATAATTACAGGGATCCTCAGTGCCTAAACATGTTGTTCTTACCCCTAAAAGAACAAGGTCATCAAACAACAGCACTTCCAATCAGTTCTCCACCTGAAAACACTTCAAAACAGGCTAATTTTGGATCATGTCAGCTGCTCCACTGAGCATCTGCGCTGGAATGCAACTGTTCCTCCTTGTACCTGTGCTGGAAGTCAAGATTAATGAAGGCTACCTGCGCTGGGCGAGATTGGCCAAGTGGCACAGTCATCCTGCAAGGTGTCAACTGCCCAAGAAGCTTCCAAACTGACACTTGGTTCATGAGATTCACCCTGTGATGAGTAAGAGGTACTTGATCACCATGTGTAAGCAAGGATCTCCAAGTGGACTCAAGAACTGAAGATTAACTGAAGAGGGAGAGGACACAAGGCAGCTTCATGTTAGTCTCAAGCTGACTCATCCTCTCTTCTTCTATCCTATATATAGAGCTCTTCTATGAGGTCTAAGGAGGCTGGAATTTTGTGTAAAGCAAGGAGGTGCTGTTGGTTTACAGTTAGAGCTATTGGGTGATTGTTTTACTAGAGGTGAAGAGGAGAGTTCTTGCTGCTGGGGAGGTGCTGCTAGATTGGAGCCATCATTGGTTGTAACCTTCTCAGAACCCTGTTACTTCTATTAATAAAGTTTTGCATGTTCTCCTATATACTTGTATTGCATTGATGTATTGTATTTACATGTATATTTGATTCACTCTAATCCATGCATCAGTTATGAGTACTTGTATCTTGTAGTTTCCTCTCTTGTTTTGTGCAGGATCTGTGTGTAGCTGGACCGGCAAAGAGAGCAAAGAGCTGGGAACAAGAGACAAAGAGAGAGGACAAGGATCGACTAAGCGAAAGACACCAGGTTGGTTAATCTTTTCTTCCTTCTCTCTGTACTTTCATAAAGGGAAACATCAAAGCTTTACTTTCAGTTGTTGCTAAAGACTGTCACCTTTAGAGTAGGGATAGGGTCATCCGCATCGGATACTTTTCCCCACAACAGTAAGAGACATGGTCGATCGAGATACCACCGAAGAATGCCTTGCGCAACTAGTTGAGTTGGAGGAAGATCGCTTCTTGGCGGGCTTTCATCAGCAGGTGCAGAAGGATCATGAAAAGGCATGGCATGATCTCCATATTAAATAGCGCACCATTAAGAGTGGAGATTTGGTATTTCTATATGACAGTAAGTTCACGAATTTTCCGGAAAAATTCCAAATGCATTTGCTGGGGCCATATATTGTTAAGGAGATTACCGATGGAGGCGCAATTCAACTCACAAAGCTGAATGGGGAGCTATTTCCAAGAAAGTTCAATGGGAGTCAGTTAAAGTTGTACAAGGGGTTATCATGCCCCTATGCAATGATTATATGGATGTGGGATAACCTTAGCACTCCCAACAGTTGCAAGAGAGTACGAGACTATAAACTACACTACCAGTAGGATAGTTTGGCGAAGTGGATGTGTTGCGGGACGAATCGAGGGAAGGCGCAGAGGAGAGTTGTGCCGAAGGAGCTCTACTAGCATGGTGGGTCTAGCACAACTTGGCCAAAAAGTGACCATTGGAAGCACTGTAGATGATTGGATGGCAATTTTTCCATTAAAAGGAGCGGGGGGAGAGTATTTAAGGAGCATATTTAGAAATATGCTACCAAAAGCGCATTAATGATAGGTATCTGGAGAGAACAGATGGATTTGAATTAAAATTACGCTATAAATACTGCATCCTGCTCAATATTCGAACACTTTGCTTCCTAAGAATTTGTCTTGAGCTTTTCCGCTTCAATTTGCACCAAAATTATTGTTGTATGTCTGCAGAAGAGTGGGAAGTACTCCAAGAGAAGATATTACAACTAGGATTAGCGAATTTATTGGATTGGCAATGTGAAAAATTCTTGGAGAGAATGATGGTAACTCGACCTGAGCCAGAACAACCTGCACCTACTACTATGCCTACTATAGTGCCTAGGTCATCGAGGCCTAAGCCATCCATGGCAAGAGATAAGAAACAAAAGAAGCCCCAGCAGGAACTGGTGCGACAATCGCCATGGAAAAATCCGATGGAGGTCTAACAGAAGGGAAAGATGGATAGATCCAAGCAGTTGATGGAGCCCCTAGAACTAGATGAGGAAGATCTAACCAGGGGTATTGAGGAGATTGATGCAGAAGAGGTTGAGCCAATAACTCATCTACCATCGTATATACCACCAAGAAAATCCATGGCTAAAGTTCCTAAAGACACAGATTCATCAAAGTTCATGATCTCCACACCTTTGCTATCGGAGAATGTGAGGTTTGAGGGAAATCTGATGGCCTGGATACCATACTTAAAAGTGCAGGATTGGGACGTAGGGGACCATGTGAAGTTCCCGCAGTTGCAACTGAGCAAGTACCTGAAGAAGGTATATTATGAAGAATCGTTGGTCACGCGGCTTGTGCCGATGAAATGGGTGGCCGACGTTGGGTGCGTGGGGTTACTAAACATGTTGTGCGTGCCACATTTTAGTGGGAGTGCCATTAATACAATTTACGTGTGATAATTGTTGATGTTGGTGCATGATGGGTGCCTGTGGTTAGGAGGGCCCATTTTGATTACTAATATCTTGATTCACATAATTACGTTACAGCCTTACCAAGGAGTCAACCCTATGAGTGCATTTGCGGGAAAATCACAGGAGAAAAGGTTGGTGGACCAAATGAAGAGAAATTTCATCTTAGTAAAGAAGTCGTGCGACTATTCAATTCATTCCATCTTCGATGGCGTGGTGTAGTTTGCTGCACAAATTTTGGCCATGAAAATCATGAGGAAGTGTCGCATCGATGAAGTGCCAGTGCCAGTAGTATCTTTGGCTATGTAGTGCACTAAAGGAGTCCAATACAACTGGACTTAATACTTATGTCATGAATTTTTAGAGGATTAGAGAAAGGCCCAAGATGAGGGCAAGGCATTCCACTACGCGCACCTTTTGTTGTTGATCACATTGGTGGCATGGATGATGCCCGAAGAAAGTCAGTTCCCTCAACATGATCTAGATCTACCTGAGGCCATGAAGTTTGCCTCATTATGGGCGACTAAGGACACTAAGTGTGCTATGGAGACGAAGATATTTTTGGTCTTGTTTGAATCAGAGCTGAGGATGGTGATTAACCAGTGGCCAAGGTTATCACCAAGTTTGCACGCATAGTACGTCAATGTCGCTGATTTCAAGGCATATTTTCATAATATGCACATCCGCGTGAAGAAAGATGCCATGGGCACATGTCACAAGTATCTGTACTTAGTCACCGAGGACAATATTCTGGAGGTCGTAAGGTTGCTGAAGGCGAAGCAACGCAGACCACAACAACGATAACAACAACAAAAGAGAAGAAGAAGGAAGCAGAAAAGGCTTCCACAAAATAGAAGGTCGTGGAAAAAGAAAAGGCCACACAGTGGAAAGAAGCTGTTGCAAAGGAGAAGGAAGCAACAAAATAAAAGGTCTCTGCCAAATAGAGTGATGTGCTAAAGGAGAAAACAACGACTATGTCATAGGCCAATATTGACCTCGATGAGTTAGAAACAGAGTGCACCAATGTCGAGGTGAGACAAAGGGTGAAGAGGAAGGAGGTGTAGGCTTGGAGTCCCCCTTCATCATCAAAAAGAGGCAGAAGAGGAGTTCTACAAGGTTGCACAAGAAGCAAAAGTCAGAAAAATCAACGAGCGTGGCGCCTTTGGTCCTCATGGAGGGGAACCTAGATGAGATCAATGATGTGGTCTGCAACACCACAAAGAATATCTGGAATGACATCGAAGACCAGTATCATTAAACCTTGGATAAGGTACAATAGGGCCTAAGGGAATTGTAGGTCCAGACTGACATTATTCAAGCGAGCGTGGGACAGCTGAACCTCAAGAAATCGAGCCTGAAACAAGCGAGTAGGTCAGCCTTAGTAGCAGAACTCACCATGGATCTCCACATAGTGTAGTTACTAGAGGGTCCACTGCAGGTTGAGGCATCGGAAAACAGGGCATGCCTCTTACACATGAAGGATTTTAGTCTAAACTTGGCGGCGCTCCCTATTCAGAAACTACATGAGCTGCATCAAGGGGTATCAAATGAGCTCAGAGTTCAGGAACAATGTGCAATGTTGATCATCAATGAAGTCAAAACCAGCAATCAACAGATTATTGAGGAAAAGACATAATCCCTCAAGGAAAGGGAGGAAGTGATGGTGCAAATTCAACAGCTAGAAGTAGCAATAGCGCGGGCCTATAGTGAGCTTCCCGAGCTCCAGATTATTGCAGATGCGACCTCTACAAAGAAGATTTAGAAGATAACTACCACAGTAAAGGAGTCGAAAGAGGAAATTGGGAAAGTTCAATTTGAGTTGCAGCTGTAGATCTCTGAGCTCCAACTTAAGTTGAAGCCAACCACTTCTTCGGAATTTAGAGAGAAGCGTGAGGTCGCTATTAAGGAAGAGATGGCTACATTAGAAGCTGCAGTCAAGGGCTACACCCAGTTGTTTGAACAAGGCATGGAACTGTGGACCTCACTACAGGAGGATTCAACTCTGTTGAATATTGAAGTAGATATCCAAGAAAAGCAGAGGCAGTTCGACGAGATTAGGTCTACAGCTCAAACCTTAGCACCAATGCAAAGGTTCACCAGATTACAGGAGGGCAAGCTCATCCAGAGTGAGATCGATGAGTTGCGTCAAAAGGAATACATCATATCTTCAACGACACAGTCCTCGGCGGATGAAGCAAGTCAGTTGACACTATCGGTACAGAGCAAGTTGAAGGCCATGCAATAGACATAGAGAACCATGGGCCTTGCAGTCGAAGGCCCAACCATGGAAAAATTGGTTGAAGAAGTCTGTCAAACCGCTGTGTAGGGAACAACTAATCTACAAGTGTTGAAGATAGAATTCAGTGAGCTATAGACAAAGATCAAGATGCACCATTAGAGTGACTTGAGGACAAGTCACGACTTTGTGTTGGGGGATTCTTGGGATAGGGTCCCTTGGGGTCAATTTCGCAAATAATTTTTATTATTGTAAAGTATCCAAATTTTTAGGAGCGGAGCGTGAAGGTTGTTAGGAGTCAAAGGGGCTTTAGGGAGGTCAAATCCCCTTAGTTTGTTAGAATTTAAGTTGTTTTATGATCCTCCCATGGTTCGCAGACCATGGTATTGTAAAAGAAGATGATATAAAAAGGAGTCATAGAGAGTCATAGGATATACCTAAGAATGAATTTGTAAGTGATCTAAGTTAGAAGAGTCTATTTTCTGTACTTAGGAAAAGGGGAAGGCTCCTGCAGCTGTGTGCACAAGAAAGGAGTCTGTAATAGAAAATATGGACATAATAAAGACTATTTTAGAACAATATTTGTCCATCTGTGCATTTATGTTTACTTCTGAATTTACTATGTATTCACTCGGTTTACTGCAACTTATGAAACACGGTTAATAGATGCACAAAAGTGGTAGATCCAGTCAATTACATGACATTATGAATGTTTAGAACATTTAGCGAAGATTTTAGATCTGTTATCTGTAAGTTACTATAATTTCCACGTTTCAAGGGTTAAGGTTCGCGAAGGTCGAAATAAAGCCCTATAAGTAACAGAACCACATCACATAGATCTCTGGATGTAGAATCTTGGTTCTGTCATCCCCCAATACTGCCTCTGGTGAGACTATAGCCTGTGATAAGTTGGTTGTTGCCGAAAGGGCTGGTAGTGTAGGGTTTTCTTGGTTAGCGCAACTAACTCTGTACCTGGGTCCAAGCCCCGTCAAGCCAACAAACCTCTCCTTGTTCAACTGTAACCATACTCTGTCTTTGACCTTGAATGATTTCTCTGTTCAAGGCTGATCATGCCTAGCCTTATAATTCATCTACAACTTCTGCAGTGTTTCCTGTACTTGTAGATGGATCTATCTTATCTTCTCTATAAAATTTTCAGCCCTCAAATAATCTCCTGTAATGTCTTCCTTCACTGCTCTTTGCTTCCCATATGAAAAATCCAAAGGTGAAGGTGGAAAATATACAAAACGAGTTTCAAATAGGGACCTTCATGTAGAAGTGTGGACCACTTTGTTATAAGAATATTGTATATATACTAGATTTTCATCCCAGGACTTTGGATGCTTCTGGTTGTAACCCCTCAGACGCTGCACCAAAGTCTTGTTAACTACTTCTGTCTGCCCATCTGTCTATGGATGGAATGATGTAGATATCTTCAAATTTTTGTGCATATTCTCCCACAATGTAGTCTAGAATGCACTGAGAAATCTTGTATCCCTGTTTGAAATGATGCTCCTTGGTATCCCAAAGTGTACGCAAACCTGTCCAAAGGACAAGTTTGATGCTTCTTGTCTGTTGATGGTCTTTTTACATGGCATCAAAACACACATCTTACTGAACTTGTAAACTACCATGAACATGTAGGTTATATAGGTAAGGGATGATACAGACCCTGTTTCCTGTTGCTAGGCTTGCTGGTACAACAAAGCATGCATCCTCTTATGAACCTAGCTACTTATTCATGCATCTTGGGCCAATACACATACCTCTGCAAGTTAGCCATGATCTTCCCTACACCAAAGTTTCCTGCAACATTGGAGTTGTGAGCCTCTATAATCAGACGCAAATGCTCACCTTTAGGAACACATATCTTATCTAGCCTATAGAGTAACTGATGAGCCCCAAAAATGGATAATTATTTGGGCTCATTCAACCTCCTAATTCCACTTAATCCACCATTCTCATTAGTTTATTGCATGTTTTTTATTATATTTATGCTAATAGAGTGAATTGGGTTAGTCATTATGCCAACAAGTCTAATGTGTGCTTTGTGTAGCCTTTTTGGTCAATTTGGAGACAAAATCAATGGTTGAAATGAGCACTTGGCAGCCAAATTCGTGGAGAGTATTTTTAGGAAGGTTTTCCCTTCATTTATGGGCCCTTACCTCGAATTATCCACCATCTGCTCGAAGTTCAAGGGCCACCAAATCAATTAACACAAGGGCAGCCAAGCAAGTCAAGTAGGACTGCTGTTAACTACAAGTTTTTGGCAGCCGAGTCCCTAAAGTTTAGGAGGACTGTTGGGGTCCTCAATTTGTATAAATAAGAAGGCTTAGGGCCTCATTTTGGTTAGCTAGTAGTTGGCCAATGGTTAGTCATTTTGTAGGCGGAAGTTAGCTAGTTTGTATTTCAATTTTTAGGCAATAGATTAGCTTTTCTTTGAGCTCATTTTCAAGTTCTCCTTGTGGACAATTTTGATGTAAATCTTCTTTTCTTGCTCAATAAAGATGAATCTAGCTTTGCACCAGCTCTAAATCTCTCTTAGGAGGTTATAGCTCTTGGGGTTGGGCCCATCTCAAGCGCCCAATACCTCCTTTGTTTACTTTCATGTGTCTTTGCTGCATTCTTAGAATAAAATCTGCTATTTAGATTTAAATGGTGTGTTGTTATTTAAGTTGCTCTTGATGATTAAAAATGTTCTTCATGTTCAGATTTACTTGATTGGTTAATCACAGGGAATATATTCAGAAAAAGGCTACCAAGTACTTTGGATCTCACCTCCCCCTCAGTGGAATCATGAGCTAGGACCAATGTGACTTTGCTGCCAACAAAAACACTGTCTTTTTGCTTCACCATGGAATTAGTAGTGTTGTATTTGTAGTTGTCGAACTACATATCAGTTTTGATTGCATGCTTCAGTTTATGATTGCTTAGTTGCATAGTTGTTTCATGTATTTCATTTCGAATAAACTTCTGTTCATTTCCTTTTGTTGTTAGGTCAGATTAGAGTGAAGTAACTAGGTCATAGGTTTTATAAGTGTTTGTTTGTTCAGTTTGAAAAACCACTTGCAGAGTACCTGTTATCCTTCCTTACCTGCCCATACTCCATCCAACCTACCTGCTTCACCCTTCACTCAGAACCCTTACCTTACATTTTCCTCATTCGCTTACTTTGCCATGATTCTCATCTTCTTGTGCAACATCGTTTCATCCCTCCTTGAACAAATCTCACCATATACACCTTCTCCTCAACTCCATCCTCCAAGTCTTGAACTCCCCTACACCCCTATTTCACCTCCATACTCGTTCCTCCACCTTTTTCCCTCCATCCATTCTCCAAAATCCTCTTTTCATAACATCTTGTAGAAAATTACAGAACATCCTGTAGAAATCTCTGAACATCCTGTAGAACCCCTGCAGACTTCCTGTAGAAGCTCTCGAATGAGGTTTCTTGATAGACAAACTCTGTGAAACTCTTTGGAAGGGTGTTGGGGACTCCTTAGACCCTCTCTGAACCTTCCCGACCTCTTCCAAGCATTTCTCCTCCTTGATCCACCTCTGCACAGTCAAAAATAGTTAAAAGCACATGCATGATAATTCCAACAACTTAATCAAAAATACAAAAAGATGTTTTCTTCAGATAGAGGTAGTTTAGACACATGTATTTTACCTTCATAGAAGTAATGGCATCTCTTTCAGTAGTTTGCATGCTCTCCTTTGCGTCAGTAGGACTAGCTGGTAGAATTAGGGTTTTCTAGGGTTTCCGTTTCTTTTTGGCTTTCAGTGTCTTTTTGTAATTAGATTAGCTTCCTTCGAGTTAGCTTTCATCCATCAATTAAAAAACTTCTTCTAAGAGCTCATAGAAGTTGGCTTAAGCTCCTAGTGGACTTGTGCCAGCTGACCAAGTGACAACTGCGGCAAGAGCTAGTACTTGTGCATACAGCACCGTCGCTTCCAAGTTTGTTACGAACTACCGGGTTGATAAAATTAAAGAAGGGAGTCCCAGGAGTTGCAGCATTATTGCTGCAATACTGGGGCCCACCATCTTTTTGGCGCTGTTGCCGGGGAAGCGTCAGAGTATTGGTGATTGTTGCTTTTCTTTTATTTTCCACTACAATCTTCTGCTAAGTAGTTTATTTCATTTCCATTATGAAATTTCGTTTATGCAAAAGTAGATTAGCATTTCCCGCTTTCATAGATTAGCATTTCAATTCCGCAATTTCATTTCTGCAAGTGTAGATTAGCATTTCAATTCCGCAAGCGTAGACTAGCATTTCATTCCTGCAATTTCATTTGAGCAAAATAGATTAGTCCTTTCCTGCTTTCATTTCAATTCCACATTTTTATTTTAGCAAGATAGTTAGTAGCAGTTCAATCTATTTCAGTTTTGCAGGTAGAAGTAGAAAAAAGCAAAAATCAACCAAAAAGATCTCATTTCATGCCTTGTAGGAGTAGAGATAAGTTAGAAAAATGATTGCACAACACCCCCACTGCTTCACACAGCCAACATTCTCTCTTCTTCGATGGCTATGATTAAAGAACCCTTAGGTGGACAGCAAGACATATTTGAAGAACCTCAAGGGAAGAAGAAGAAGAAACCATTCCTCTGGAGCAAATGGCTACAAGAAGAAATGTTGGGAGCAGCACCTTGTCCAAAGATGAATTTGAAAATCAGATCGAAGATTTCAAGAGTGATATGAGGCAATTTCTTGCCATGCAACTGGATACCTTGCAGATCCAAAAGAAGCAAGAAGAAGCCAAGAGGGCTTTGGCCACTTTTTGTCCTAGGTGCACTAGAAAGCATCCTAGGAACGAATGTCCATTGTACTCTATAGAAGTGTGTTTGGTATGTGAAGAATGCCATCCTACAGATCAGTGCCCTTCCTTACCCAGAATCAAAGCTGCATATCGGAGGGCTAAAGGAACCACTAAACAACTCTGTTATATGAACCAAAGGATGCCACATGGACCTAGATCTTACCAGTAGGAATTGCAAGGGACATCCAAGACCTATTATGACCCCTATCAAGCCACTTTCATGCCATCTTGGGGTCCCCCTGCTCATCCTTCCTGGTTCACACCTCCTCCTTGTTCCTTCACAGATCCATATTATGCCCAACCAGCTGCTCATTCGTTTCACTCTTATGCTCAGCCACAACCTCAGTGGAATGCACCTCATCGAGGGTGGAGGCCCCAATACAACACTCCTCCTACTTCTTTTCCTCCACCACCTGCTCATCCACAACCATCGCCTCCTGCTCCACTAAGGAAACCCCAAATTCTTGCCCAACCACAACCCCATCCACATCCATCTCAAATATACACCCCCACTCAACTACCCGTACCACCATTTCCAAAACCATACCATGGAGCAGCTCAACCCAATTGCAAAGCTGAGGCACAACATGTCCAAACAACTACTCTTGAGCTTAATGATCTTCACCATAGCTCAGGAAGAGTATTGCAAAAAAGAGATTATATTGAAAGCATTGAAGGACCACATCAGGCAAAAGAAGATTCAAAAGAGGAAATCAAAGAACCATGGGCTTTACTTGATGAAGAGAAGACATCAGAAGCAGAGATAAAGAAAGATCCTTCATGGTTACCATCAAATATTCCATGTATTCAAGAGAAAGATCAGCAAAAAGAGGAAGATGAGGAAATCAAGATAGAAGGTGACATGAAACATGATCCAGATCAGCAAAAGAACCAAGGATATCAAAGCTATATTGAGATATGGTTTCAGAAGGTCACTAAGTTGTAGCGGTACTCTCTTCCTCAGCTATGTTTGATCCCTTCAAAGTTAGACCATTTGGTCTCTAAAATCCGAATAGCTGTCCAGGCATGCATTTCGAGCCTCCACATCATTTTGTCTCTAATCTCGATGTGCACACGGCTCCATTGGAAGTATTCTTATACTTGAAAATGATTTTGTTTTTCAAGTATGGTAGGGTAGAGAAAAAAAAAAGAAAAAAATGAAAATAAGAAGAGAATAAAAATCTAAGGTGAAAACCTCCTCGGAGGTGCCTTAGATTGGCTCATTGATTGAAAACCTCCATGAGGCGGTCAATGGGTTGGGAAAAAAAAGAGAAAAGAGAATAAGATCTCTGGGTGAAAACCTCCCTTGGAGGCGCCCAGGGCAGGCAATTAGGGTGAAAACCTCCATGAGGCGCCCTAGTTGTTTTTCAAAAAAAAAAAAGAGAAAAAGAAAAATAAAAATAAATCTAATTTCCATTGAATAATTTCAGGTTGTAGCAATGACATTGCAGCTCAGGAGGATCACTCAAAACAAAGACAAAGGAGTTTTTGTGCCTTCTACAGGAAGTTCTGTATTTCTACAGGAAACATCCTGTAGAACCTTCAAGCAAGCCAGATTCGATTTTGGAAGGGAATCTAAATCTTGGAATCTGTTGGTTAGGCCTGCAAGCACCTCTGTGTCCATCCCTTTCCTTTCTCCATCATTTGTCCACCTCATTGTGCTTCTACATTGTGCTTCTACAGGAAGTTCCTGTAGAAATTGTAGGAAGCTAGAAATGGATTTCAAAAAGGTGGTTTGGTGAACATGGTAGCTTCCTCAAGGGTTCAGAAGTCCTCCTGCAATCTTCAAACTCCTCCTCCATCATCTCCATACCTACATCACAGCCCAAGTTCATTTTTCATACCATGCAACAAAATTGCAAAATGCCTTGAAGCAAAAATACCTAGAACAGAATTTGCTTTTGCCTTAACTTGAAAACCATGCATCCATTTGAAAAACCGTTTCACAAAGAATCATACAGGGGTGATGGCAACATGCTTGAGCAGTTTCAGCCAATTCCGATGCACGGTTTCCAAGAAATCAGCCTCCATCTCCTTCAGCCATTTTTGCATTTTCTCCATATCCATGCATCCGTTTCAAAACCTATTTCATGGGGAGATGCACATGGGTGATAGTAGCCTACCCAAGCAGTTTCACCCGATTCCGATGCACGGTTTCCGAGAAATTGATCTCTGAATTCTTCAGCCATTTTCCATTTTTCTCGAAATTTGTGCATCCATTGATCACGATTTTGCTATGGGAGGTGCATCATGATGATAGGAACATGTTCAGCAAGTTTTAGATCAATCTGGTTAACCGTTTGGAAGCAATGGCGAAAACAAGTTCTGGTCCGGTGAAAATTCAACAATAGCAGCTTGAAGGTGCAAATTTGAACGTGGAAACAAATGCCTGCAGCTTAGATCTGGTCAGAGGACACCTGCACAAGGAAAAACAACCAAAAATCATCAGCCAAGCCCTCATGCAACCAAAGGATCCAGGCATGCAACAACAGAACATGAGCATGCAGCAGCAAAAAGCACTTCACAACAGACATTTGACTTCAGGTACGTGACTAAAACCCGTTCCTCTATTGCATGAATCTAATTAAAGAAATGCATGAACGAATGGAATGGTGAAATTAAGCCACGAATATAGCAAGGTTAACTTGACATCCAGTTCTCTAGCGCTCAAGGAAAAATCACGCAGCATACGTGTATGGTCATTCATGAGAAATTTGGAAAACACAGTTAGTGGTAGATCTGTTGAACTCCAGTGCACAGGACGTCAAATAATTAACAGAGAGAGGAGAACATATAGTTTATAACATCACTGTAGTTCAAATGAAGACAACACACGTTTTTTCCACCTCACCACAAATCACGCAGTAATTAAAGGAATGCTCGGCTGAAGACTCACGTTAACTGTTGTTCATTTACACTTGCAAGCCTCTTTGGTTGAATCCTCTACCTCTGAATTCTGTTAAACTGACGTCCTTCGCTAAGTTTTTCGGCTTGTTCAAAATTCTCCCGCATACCAAGATCGTTTAGAGGCGCAGGGGCACTCTACAGGCGTTTCTACAGGAAGCTGCGCTACAGGAGACCCAACATACAATGAAGCTTGGACTGTTCACATCGAGGGTGGCAATTCTCAGTGAGGTAGGCCTGAACAGAACTTTCCCATGCAAATAATTCAAAAGGTGGTGAATTCGATGTGTTGAGGGGGTAGGAAAAATGTGAATGCAAGTCTGTCTATGAATTCAAAAGCCGTTTTCTTATTGCTGCCTGGAATTGTCTTCAGTGCAACATAGCCCATGCTTTGGAGAAGACCAAATATTTAGATTCAGACATATACTGAAAAATATGAAGAAAAATACCATTTCTCTTGCCAGTTTACTGCAGATCTAATTGCAATGAATCATACAGATTTTATTATCACTAGCACATATCAAGAGATTGTTGGGAGCAAGGATACTGTTGGCCAGTATGACAGGAACTGCTTTCACCCTTGCTGGTCTTTATCGTGTGGTTCATGGAATTGATGTTTTTGATCCCAAGTTCAACATTGTTTCTCCTAGAGTAGACATGCAGAGTTATTTCCCTTATACAGGGAAGTAGCATCGTCTTACTGCTTTACATGGTTCAATTGAAAAACTCTTGTTCAATCCCGAACAGACAATTGAACACATGTGTATTTTGAATGACCATAAAAAGCCCATTATCTTTTCTATGGCAAGACTCAATAGAGTGAAAAACATGACAGGATTGGTTGAATGGTTTGCAAAGAAAAAAAACACTTGAGGGATACTGTCCTCCACATTCTGGGGAGGAAACCATATACACGATTCCCATTCTGATCAGTGCAAGCCAAAACAGAGCGTGAGGAAGCAAGATATTGAGGCAGAGAAGAAAACTAAGGGTAAGGAAGCTAAGGGAAAGAAAACCTAGGGTAAAGCATCATAGTGAAACCATCACAAGGAAAGCAAGAGGAAGAGCAAGAAAGAAAAAGAAGGAAGAAACAGAGTGGAAAAGGAGAAATGGGCCAAATTGCTAAGCCTAAAACTGTGGGAGGAACAATGGCACAAACACCTCAGAAAAAAGATTGCAAACCCAGGCAGAAAAGATTGAAAAAGGCCAAACAAGTAAAGGCACACCCAAGGCAACCACAGCAAAATCAAAAGAGAAGGCACCCTCAACCAAGCAGGCCAAAATAGTGAAGATTGTTTCTACAAGAAGACAGAAAACAACCACTACAGGACTTTCTATAGGAAGTTTGGGGAAAGGGCAGCAGAAGGAGAAATTGGCCGAGATTTTAGCTAGGGAGGCAGCACCTATGCTGGCCACCCTAAGCACATCCATCCCCTCCATGAAAACTCATTTTTTTTCAGGGTTCGGACACATTTAGTCATGGTTCAACCTTCTACAGGAAGCTACAGGACTTTCTACAGGAAATTCTGTATTTTTACCAGAAACATCCTGTAGAAGCCTTTGGGCAGGCTAGAATCAATTATGGAGAGGGATTTGAAGCTTGAAGTCTGTTGAGGAGGCATGCAACCACTCTTTTCTTCCATCCTCCACTAGTTTCATCCTCTTTCACCACCATTGCCGCCATCAGATTGAATATACTTGCACAATCATACCAAAGTTGAGAATTCTCTAGGAAAAGGAGCAAGTAGTGGGAAGAAGCAAAGAGAAAAGCATGGTTTCATGAAAGAGAAGAGACATCACTTCAGAATCTTGGCATGATAGGGAGGCCACCAGGGCCATCAAAGATGAGGAGATAGATTGGTTGCTCAGAGGATGAGCAACACTTTTAGTAGGGGGGTGATGATGAGCCCCAAAAATGGATAATTATTTGGGCTCATTCAACCTCCTAATTCGACTTAATCCACCATTCTCATTAGTTTATTGCATGTTTTTTATTATATTTATGCTAATAGAGTGAATTGGGTTAGTCATTATGCCAACAAGTCTAATGTGTGCTTTGTGTAGCCTTTTTCGTCAATTTGGAGACAAAATCAATGGTTGAAATGAGCACTTGGCAGCCAAATTCGTGGAGATTATTTTTAGGAAGGTGTTCCCTTCATTTATGGGCCCTTACCTCGAATTCTCCACCATCAGCTCGGAGTTCAAGGGCCACCAAATCAATTAACACAAGGGCAGCCAAGCAAGTCAAGTAGGACTGCTGTTAACTACAAGTTTTGGGCAGCTGAGTCCCTAAAGTTTAGGAGGACTGTTGGGGTCCTCAATTTGTATAAATAAGAAGGCTTAGGGCCTCATTTTGGTTAGCTAGTAGTTGGCCAATGGTTAGTCATTTTGTAGGCAGAAGCTAGCTAGTTTGTATTTCAATTTTTAGGCAATAGATTAGCTTTGCTTTCAGCTCATTTTCAAGTTCTCCTTGTGGACAATTTTGATGTAACTCTTCTTTTCTTGCTCAATAAAGATGAATCCAGCTTTGAACCAGCTCTAAATCTCTCTTAGGAGGTTATAGCTCTTGTGGTTGGGCCCATCTCAAGCGCCCAATACCTCCTTTGTTTACTTTCATGTGTCTTTGCTGCATTCTTAGAATAAAATCTGCTATTTAGATTTAAATGGTGTGTTGTTATTTAAGTTGCTCTTGATGATTAAAAAGGTTCTTCATGTTCAGATTTACTTGATTGGTTAATCACAGGGAATATATTCAGAAAAATGCTACCAAGTACTTTGGATCTCACCTCCGCCTCAGTGGAATCATGAGCTGGGACCAATGTGACTTTGCTGCCAACAAAAACACTGTCTTTTTGCTTCACCATGCAATTAGTAGTGTTGGATTTGTAGTTGTCGAACTTGATATCAGTTTTGATTGCATGCTTCAGTTTATGATTTCTTAGTTGCATAGTTGTTTCATGTATTTCATTTCGAATAAACTTCTGTTCATTTCCTTTTGTTGTTAGGTCAGATTAGAGTGAAGTAACTAGGTCATAGGTTTTATAAGTGTTTGTTTGTTCAGTTTGAAAAACCACTTGCAGAGTACCTGTTATCCTTCCTTACCTGCCCATACTCCATCCAACCTACCTGCTTCACCCTTCACTCAGAACCCTTACCTTACATTTGCCTCATTCGCTTACTTTGCCATGATTCTCATCTTCTTGTGCAACATCGTTTCATCCCTCCTTGAACAAATCTCACCATCTACACCTTCTCCTCAACTCCATCCTCCAAGTCTTGAACTCCCCTACACCCCTATTTCACCTCCATACTCATTCCTCCACCTTTTTCCCTCCATCCATTCTCCAAAATCCTCTTTTTAGAACATCCTGTAGAAAATTACAGAACATCCTGTAGAAATCGCTGAACATCCTGTAGAAATCGCTGAACATCCTGTAGAACCCCTGCAGACTTCCTGTAGAAGCTCTTGAATGAGGTTTCTTGATAGCCAAACTCTGTGAAACTCTCTGGAAGGATGTTGGGGACTCCTTAGACCCTCTCTGAACCTTCCCGACCTCTTACAAGCATTTCTCCTCCTTGATCCACCTCTGCACAGTCAAAAATAGTTAAAATCACATGCATGATAATTCCAACAACTTAATCAAAAATACAAAAAGATGTTTTCTTCAGATAGAGGTAGTTTAGACACATGTATTTTACCTTCATAGAAGTAATGGAATCTCTTTCAGTAGTTTGCATGCTCTCCTTTGTGTCAGTAGGACTAGCTGGTAGAATTAGGGTTTTCTAGGGTTTCCGTTTCTTTTTGGCTTTCAGTTTCTTTTTGCAATTAGATTAGCTTCCTTCGATTTAGATTTCATCCATCAATTAAAAAACTTCTTCTAAGAGCTCATAGAAGTTGGCTTAAGCTCCTAGTGGACTTGTGCCAGCTGACCAAGTGACAACTGCGACAAGAGCTAGTACTTGTGCATACAACACCGTCGCTTGCAAGTTTGTTACGAACTACCGGGTTGATAAAATTAAAGAAGGGAGTCCCAGGAGTTGCAGCATTATCGCTGCAATACTGGGGCCCACCAGTAACCCATCGTGGAGATGGTAGTCAACAGTGTTGTTGCCATCATGCACATGACTCTGACTCTGAAACTGTTGATACACCTCCTTCAAGTCCTCATCTTCTAAATATGCCTCTCTGTATGCATCATGGGTGAATGGCTCCATGTGCATAAGAGTCCCCAAAGTTGTAATCTTTGATGTGGGTGGCCTTGAAATCATATCGACCAACATTGTTTTGCTGCACTTCTTATACTTGATCACAGAATGAAACTGTTGTAAAAAACCCATCCACTTGTAATCTCTGGTCTCCTGTAGCTTATTTTGGGCCTACTGGTACTGTAACAATTAGTGATCCATGTGGATTATTGTCTCCTTTCCCATCAGATAGTTCTTCCACTTCTTCATAGCTTGAACCAAGGGATAAAGCTCCTTATTGTAGGTAGGGTAGTTAAGAAATACCCCATGAAATACTTCAAAATGGTAGAAAACGAGCCTTCCTCCTTGCATCAAGACAACTCCCATAGCATACCCACTTGCATATGTCTCCACTTCAAAGGTTCATTGCAATTTTGGTAATGGCAGAACCAGTGCTTCACTAATATTCTTCTTTAAGTCAATGAACGCCTTCAGCTTCCCTTTTCCTCAATGGAAACTCTTGCCACTTGATGTTATGGCATAGAGTAGTGCTTCTACCACTGAAAATGAGGCTATGAATTTCCTTAGGTACTCTGTTGATCCAATGAAAATCCTAACCTCAATAACATTAGAAGGCACCGACCATTTCATGATGGCCTCCATCTTGGAAGGATGTATATTCAATTCTCCTCCACCAATCACATATCCAAAATACACCAAGGAATGTTGCGCAAACTCGCACTTCTTGATATTTGCTAGCAATTGGTGCTTCTTCAATGTTTCCAGCACCTATGTCAAATGTGAAATATGCTCCTACCACATAGCACTATATACCAGTATATCATCCAAATAGACAATAACAAAATAATCTATAAAAGGGTGTAATACATCATTCATTAATCTCATAAATGTATCTCGTGCATTACATAGGCCAAATGACATAACTAACCACTCATACAAACCTTGCCTGGTTTTGAAGGCGGACTTCCATGTATCTTCTTCTTTGACTCAAACCTAGTGGTATCCAAACTTCAAGTCCAACTTGGTGAAATACTTTTCTTGTTGCAACTTATCTAGAAGATTGTCTATCCTGGGCAAGGGTTATCTGTTCTTGAGCGTGATTTTATTCAATCATCCGTATGGGTTTGGTTCATAAATTGCATCACGCATGTACATGTATGTACTCCCAAATACAACTCCACACACATCAAGGGGAACCACATCCAGATCTGCTTCATCAATAAAATAAACATTGATAGAAAATCCAATTTTACACTATTTTGTTACCTTCAGCTTAGCATCCTTATGTAGCCATCCCATTGGATATGGGTTTGGATGATCATGAACTTCCAGGCTGAACTTCTTTACTAGATCTACTGCAATGATATTTTCCTGTGATGCTAAGTCAAACAGAGCACCAATATTCGTCTTCTTGACCTGTATCTTTACATGGAAGAGTTTGGTCATTTCTTTATCTTCCGGTTGCTAAAGGCTACTCAGATTCACCTCCTTGTGCACTAATGTACATACAATATTCTCATCCATGTCTGAGATGCTTTCAACTTGGTTGCTCAAATCAGTGGCCATGAGATTCTTATTCTTATTATATTTCTTCTTGTTCTTTGAGTTTAGCTATGGATGCAACTTCCAACACTTCTCATGTGTATGGCCATCAATGTTACAGTGGTTGTAGTGGTTTCTAGGATCTTTGCACTAGTGTGATGTGGCTGCCATATTTTTATATTTTCCCCTTTTTGCCTCTTATTCACATCCTTAGAAGCGTCTTGTTTCTCCTTTTGCTTCAATCCACTTGATTGCACTCTTTTCATGCCTATGTTCCACGTACTGTGCTTGTAAATATGCCTCGTCCACCATTTTGGGCATGAAAAACATTACTTTCTCACACAGATGGTGGTGAAGACCCCCCAAATACTTGAGGAGTACATCTAGGTTCTTTGGAGAGATACCAAATGTTGTGGTGGTTTAATCATTGTTAATTGACTGAACCACAACCATTTAATTTTCAATTAGGGTAGGTTTGTTTATTTTAAAGGTGTCTTCACTATCTGTGCCAATACATAACAGCCAAGGATAGAAATAAAGAATGGAAATAAATTTTTCTTAACCAATTGCAAAAATTAAACACTCATGCAGAAATCAAAAAGCATTCTACCGTAATGAAATCAGACTTCATGTTTTACCAAGAATGAGCTCACCACACACAATATCGATGACTGAACCAACTGGTCAATTATTACAACGTAATCAATCCTGTGTAACAACATATCATAAATCTGAAAAAGAGAAGTAATCTTCTCTATGAAATATACAATGACAACAAAGAATTCACACTTACAAGAAAGAAATAATTAATCTACTTCTACAACTACTACTACAATCCTTGCTAAAGAGGAGGGCCCTTCATCCCTAGCAGGGCACAGGGATGAATTAAGAACTAGTTAGGAATTCAACACAAAATCTATAAAATCATCGCCAATGATGTTCTTGTATTAAAATAGTTGTGAATTACATAATCGAGATTAAGATACTAGTGAGAACTAGTATTGCAGTAATAATGCTGCAACTCCTGGGGCTGTCTAGTTTACTTTTATCAACCCAATAGTTCGTAACAAACTTGGAAGCGACGATGCTATATGCACAAGTACTAGTTCTTACTGCATGTTGTGACTTGGTCAGCTGGTGCAAGTTCGCTAGGAGCTTAAGCCAACTTCTATGAGTTCTCAGAAGAAGCTTTTAACTGTGATGAAAGAAAGCTAACTCTACAAAGGCTATTCTATTTACAGAAAGAGAAGGAAAACTGAAATGTAACGCAAACCCTAGCAAACCCTAATTTACCTATTAACCCTACTTTTGCAAGAAAAGAGATGAAAACTAATGAAATGAGTACCATTGACTACTGAAAAGGTAAATTTAATTTATTCAAGCTACTTCTGAAAATAAATTAGAAGAAAACATATTTTTTTTCTTTTGAGTGTCTTTATGTGAAATGATTATGCTTGGGATTTATCTGGTTGTGATTGTGCAAAGGTTTGATGGCCAAGGAAGGTAGAGTTGGTCTTTGCAGAGGTGAAGGGAGGTGTGGAGAGGTCCTAAGAAGCCCCTAGTACCCCTCTTAAGACTTTCATAGCGATCAAACTTCAAAAAATCACTCACATGAAATTCTACTGGAGGCTGCAGGGGATCTACAGGAGGAGGCCAAGAGCTATTTTTGGAGTTTTGAAGGTGGAAAAATGATGGGAAAGGGTAACTGAAGGCTATATGAAGGTGTTGAGGTGTCTAGAGCTTGTCAAGGAAGGTCAAGAGGGAACATGATGGTTGGATTTGTTCAAATGGCAAGAGGGAAGCTTATGGAGAAAAACACAAAAATTAGGGCAGATTGGCGAAATGTTGCGAATGACTTGGGAAATCTATGAGAAGTGAGTTGGTGTTGGCTGATTTATGGATGTATGGTGAACTGAGGTGTCCTAAAATAGATATGCACATCTACTTACAAAAACTAATCAAAGAAAGAACTAACTATGCCATGAAAACAAAAATTTCTCTAGCTTGACCTAATTTCTGACCTACAATAGAAAATGTTGAACAGTAACCTTTGAACAGAAAAGCATGTAGAGAGATCTATGGTAAAAGAAGAATAAATGATCTAGGCAACTGAATCTGAATCAATATATCAATCTTTCCAAACCAAGTTATCACACTAGCAGTTGCATGGAAGAGCAAAACTGTGTTTTTGGTGGCAGCAGAAGTGCCTTGACCTCAAATCATAGTCCCAGGAAGGGAGAAAGGAGATCAGGGCCTACTGTTGGCCTTTTTGAATCTTGTTCTGTCACTTCAAAAACCTACTTGAGCAACTGAAACAAAAAAAATTGTGCAAATCATCAAAAGCAACCTAATCTAACAAAGTAAAATGAATCTATGTAATAGAAATTAACTCATGAACTGAAGCAAAAACATATAAGTACACAGTAAGAGGTGTTGGGCAGCTTGGGTTGGCCCCTAACTCAAGAGCATCAGCCCTCTGAAGGAGATCACTGCTGGCTCAAAAAATGTTTCATCTCCATTATAAAAAATAGTTGTCACATTACATGAACTATTCTAAAAAGGAACTCGAAAATAAGATGAACAATGTGCTGCACAAAAGTGCGAAAATTCTACTAATGACTGGCTTACCTACTAAGGCTCTAAGCCCCCTTATTTATACAAATGGAGTCCTACAACAGTCCTCCTAAAATCAAGGAACTCGGCTTCCTAGAACTGGAGATAAACATCAGTTCTTCTTTACTTGCTCGGCTACCCCTTGGAATGTGGACCTTTGTGCTCCGAGTTGCTGATGGAGGATTTGAGGAAAGGGGTCATAAATGAAGGAGACACACCCCTACAAATCCTCTTCCCTATTTTCCTCGAGTTTTGGATGCCATTTGCTCATAAGTCCCTTGAATTTGTCCAAAATTGACCAAAAGATATGCATAAGGCACACATTAGACTACATGGCAAAATGACTAACCCAATTCACTCTATTAGCATAAATATATTCAAAAGAATGCAATAAAATAATGAGAATGGTGGATTAAGTCAAAATAAGGGGCAAAATGGGCCCATATAATTACCCATTTCTGGGGCTCATCATCACCCCCCTACTGAATGGGTTGCTCATCCTCTGAGCAACTAGTCTAACTCTTCATCCTTGATGGCTCTGATAGATTCCCTGACATCCCATGCCTCTGATGTGATATCTTCCCCTTTATCATGGAAACCTACCTTCCTATCCACCTCTTCCCACTGTTTCTATTCTTCCTCCTCTTTTACTCCTTTTAACAATCCTAGCAGCAGTGGAGGACTGAATTTAAGGCCAATCCAATTGGCCTTCAAACTTTGCATTGAGTGCTTATACAGGGGCACTCTCCTCATGGCTTCCCTCATCTTGTTTGGGGAGTGATACTCCCTAATCCGTAGGCTATGTGGCAATGTATTCCACCTTCTCATGCAGGCATGAATGCAGTCATCTCCAAACAATCTCTCCATGTCCTCGAAATGAACAATAGCCTGGGCTTGCTTGTTAACATAGTCAAGGACAACTTGAGGATTAGCTGCAAGGTGTTGGTGGGCATAGATGAGAGCCATGGGCTCTACTGGTTCTGCTTGAATCATCAGGGGTTCATTCAGTTCTTTTGCCATGATTTTCTGGATTTCCACTGCCTTTTTCTCTTCATGGCTCATCCAAGATGCCATGGCCATCAGCTGCAAGTCTCCCAACGCAACATTTGGATCCCATAAGTTCATGTCAGTAAGTGCCATGTTGTGCAAGTAAAACTCTGCTAGCTTTGCTTTGTCCTCTGCTAAACTATGATCACATAGATGCATGAATTGGCCATAATCCTCAAAAGGTATTGTGCCCCTCTGGGCCAGTGTCTTGATCTCAAATTGGAGCCACTGATCCTTGAGGTACACTACATATGATTTGGCTGGCTGCCTGTACTGTAATGCCTCCATAGCCCAGCTGGCCATGCAGGCTAACTGGGCTTCCTTTTCCTGTAGCTGCCTTCTCAAAATCAACACCTCATTTTCTACCTAGGATTCCCTTTCCTGTTGTTGTTTTATCAATGTCTCACTGTCTGCTGGGGTTCCTCTGCCTATTGTTGTCTTTGTAAGATTGACAGCTCATTTCCTCCTTGAGGTTCCATTTCTTGCAGCTGCTTCTTCAACATTTCATTTTCTGCCTCCAATTGAGCTCTTCTGATGCTTTCTGTATGCCTGACCATGCTCAATTCTTTACCCACTTCTCTCAACTTGTTTTCCATGTGCCCAATGTCTTCCACCCCTTTTGATTTTGCAATTTGCATCCATGTATGGGTCCCGACTCTTTCCTTTTCTAGCTCAAAGAAAAGGGGGACTACAAACTTTTGTGGGATGATCTTCCCACCTTCCAAAAGGTTGTAGTAGGAGCCTAAGTTAGGCTGAGGTCCAAGCTCTGGTATCTATTTTTCCTTGTCTTCCTCCTCGGTCTGTTCTTCTGCCTTCTTTTCAAGACTTTCAGTCTCTTAGAGCTTTGCCAATGTCTCCTGTAGAGAGGTTTGCACCTCATGTAGGACTGTTTTAGAGTCCATTAGTTTGATCCTTTCTTTCCAAGTAGAGGTCTTAGGACTTCCTCTTTCGTAAGTGATGGGATTTTTGGAGGGAGATTCCTCCCTTGTTGCAGTAGGGACATCCTCAATGATGATGGGCTCCTTTGAAGGTGGCTGAGGCTTCCCCATCTTGATTCTAGTGCTCTTTTGAGCCTTGAAGTACATAGATGGTTGTCTCTTCCTTTTCCCTTTTGGCTTGGGTGGAGTACTAAGTGCAGCAAGAACAGCTGTTGCTTCTCTTGCTAGTGTCTCAGGAGACACTTCTTCTTGTTGTGTTTCTTCTTCTTCATCTACTATTTTGCCTGTTTCTGCTAGTTTTGTGTTTGCTGTCTCTGACTCTATTCTCTCCTCTGTTTGTTGAGTTTCTGCCTTTCCTGTGGAAACCTTTTTCTGAGCTATCTTAGGCTTCTTCTTTTCAGTTCTTGTCCTCTTCTTTTTCTCTGCTATGGTTTTCCCTTTTTCTACTTTTGACTCTGTCTTCTTCTCGGCTTTAGGCTCATCTTTGGTGGTGTCATGTTTCTCCTCTCCTCTTTGTTTTTCTTCTTTTCCTGTGTGGGGTCCCTCTTCTTCCAATTGAATGTTCTGTTCTTCTTCAGGGATTTCCTTCTCAGCTTCCCCTTTTTGTTCCTCCTCTTCACTTCCGGATGGACTAAGGTCATCAGTGAGAGATTTTATATCATCCTCTTTATTCATGTTCCTGAAAATCTCCCAGGCTATGGGGATTGTGTAAGTGTGGAGGGCATCCTCCACCAGCAATTTAATTAGCCCATGGTGGGCCAATTGGTCTGAAACCCCTTCCTTCAGTTTGGTGCTAGACTCTATCAAGGATTGGAGGAGAAAATATGGAATACTGAGTTTTCTGGATGCAGGAAGGTCCATGCCATATCTTAGTTCATGTAACAGTCTGAAATGATACCCATAGAATATGTTATATCTTCCTTCACAAGAGATATATTTCATGATCCGATAACTGATCTCACCCCATGGATAAGGTATACTTGTCCTCTTAAGCCCTTGGTTGGCCGCACTGAGTCCTTCGTGAAAGACTCTGCTTCCTTCATTAATGAGCTAAAGGATATTGAGCTTAGCCCTGAGGACATTCTCGTCAGCTTTGATGTGGTCTCCCTTTATACTTGCATCCATATAAAGGAGGCCTTGGAAGTGATCTATCGCCTAACAGAGCCTGACACCGCACATTTGGTGGAGATCTGTCTCACTTCCACATTCTTCTGTTTCGAAGGTGAATTCTTTGATCAGACTTGTGGTGTTGCCATGGGTTCCCCTCTTTCCCCTATTGTGGCAAATCTTTTTATGGAAGATTTCGAAGCCAAAGCTTTATCCTCAGCTTGTCTTCTTCCTAAACTTTGGAAAAGGTATGTGGATGACACTAATTTCATCTGGCCCCATGGCCCTGAGGAGCTAGATCGTTTCTTTGATCACCTCAACAGCCAATCCTCGGCCATCCAGTTCACCATGGAAAAAGAGGTCAATGGTTGCCTCCCTTTCCTGGATATTCTTTTATCCCGGAATAAGGATGGCTTTCTCTCCCATTCTGTGTTCCGTAAGAAAACGCATACTGAGCAGTATCTTCATGCCGATTCCCATCATTTCCCTGCTCAAAAGATGGGTGTTCTGAACACCCTCGCTACTCGTGCCCTTAGGATCTCCGATAGTGAGAGCTTTGATAAGGATAGATCTCATCTCCTTAATGTCTTTGTGGAGAATGGATATAGCAGACGCCTAGGTCAAAAGGCTTTCCAGAGAGCCTCAAAAAACGCATTAATTAAGAAAGAGCCAAAAGAGCGTCGTCCAGGTGTCCACCTTCCCTATGTTCAAGGAACCACGCACAAGATTGCTCGGATCCTTAAAAGGTATGATATTCCCTCAACCTTTAGGCCCCTCAACACCATTCACAATTCCCTTCGATCGGTGAAAGATCCCGTTAACCCTAAGGACATGAAGGGTGTCTACTTGATCCCTTGTTCTTGTGGGACCCCCTATATTGGGGAAACAGGACGCTCCATCCATCAAAGGATCTGCGAGCATGCAGCCGACCTAAGACATGGGAGATCCAGGTCTTCAGCATTAGCAGAGCATGTGGAAAAGACCAAGCATCAGGTGTGTATTGAGGAGGCCAAGGTTGTTGCCAAAGTCGCTCAGTTTCACCATCGTAAATTGAGGGAAGCTATTGAGATTGAGAAGAGGCCGAGCAATCTCAATAGAGATGATGGTTGGAAAATCGGTAGGTGTTGGATTCCAGCACTCTCTTTTTAGTCGTTTTTTCTGCCCCCTCCAATTTTTTTTTTTTATATTATTATTATTATTATTATTATTATTATTATTATTATTATTATTATTATTTTTAAGCATCCTAATATTATAATATATATAATATTAGCAATAAATAATTAAATAAATTACCTTTTTAAACTAACCTTACATTATTTATTTTAACTTAATTTAATAATTAATTAATTTATTATTATTATTATTTTAATAAATATATTATTAAATTACTTTTTTAAATTATATATATATATATATATATATATATGATTATTAATAAATAAATTATTTAATTACTTTCTCAACCTATGATTAATTTATATATACCTATGATTAATTTATATATATATATAGTTTTAATAATAATTATTAAATAATTTAAATAAATAAATTAAATTATCTTTTTAATCTAACCATTGATCCTAATTTTTACCTTAATAACCTAATATTATAACTTTAATTATAGAATATATATATATATATAAGTTAAATAAATAATTACATCTTTAACCTTAAAATTATATTTTAACTAACTTCCATATAAATAAACTAACCATTGAATTATTATTGAATAAAAAAATACTAGTCAACCTAATATTATGATTTTAATTAATATATCTATCTATCTATATATATATATAATACCAATAATAATTATTTAATAATTTGAATAAATAAATAAATTATAGTTTCAAACCAACCATTGAAATTATTAATCCTAACTTTTACCTTAATAACCTAATATTATTATTATATATATATATATATATATATATATATATATATATAAATTTAAATAAATAAATATATTCCTTTTAAAACCAACCATTTTACCTAATTTAACTTATTTCCATAAGAAAAATAATAATATTAATTATAATAATAATATTAAATTAATAAATAAGAATTTGACCTGGGTCCTAAGGTCAAAATTTGCCGATTTAGCCGTTGGAGACTCTGCTCAGGCTATTTATCATGCTAAGCTGGATTTGTTTCTTCAACTTGTCTTGACGATGAACCACACTAGTTGGTTCGAAACGCGTCGACAAATGTATGTCTACATGTGATTTACACCGAAGTTATTCTTTCAAAAAGCCATTCTTATCCTCCACAGGATGTTCATCAGGCTGGAAAAAGGTCTTCTTAGCCACTTGACCTAGTGGTTTTTCTTCTTTGCTCTAGGGGAGTCCAAGTGGAAGACTTGTAATTCTGTGGATAAACTCCAGTGTAAGTTCTATGGTTAGACCGCTGAAACTGACTGTGGCATGGGTTTTTGAGTGAGGTTTTAAAGACAATAAAAATTCCTCTGTAACTTCCTCATCATACCCATGAAATTTTTTAAGAAAAGGCATCCAATTTCCCCTGGTAAAGAGGGCTACCACTTCTGGGTGTTCATGCAGCTTAGTGTCATGATGTTTAGAGACTGCTAGAATGTTTCAGGTGAGGAGGAAGGCAACAAATTTTCAAACCCGAAAACAGAGGTACAGCTGAGGTTTTCTTTCTAGAACCAGAGAGAGAGTTTTTCGTGTTCTTCTTTTTTAGTAAAGACAAATTGCAACTTTCCTTCCCTTCAAAGTCTGTTCTCAAACTTAATTTACTTAACGGTTTGTTTGAGGGAAACAATATCTAAGAAAACAGAGAGTATACAAAACAATGTTTTTCCCTTTCACAAAATAAGCAGACTGCCCAATGCAAATTCACTTTTTTACAGGCTTAATTCTCTAGAGTTGCATCATCTTTTTACAGAGGAGAATACCACGGAGGAGAAAGAGATAGTATTTCACTGCAAAGAGTAAATGGAGAAACTGTATATATTTCTAAAAAACATAGGCAGACTTCTGTTCTCACTTTTCCTTTCTCTTCGAATCAATACTTCGCTTCAAATCCCACCACCTTTTGTAGATATATGAAATGCAGTGTGGGTTTTACTGAGCCTACCTTTTCGAGCTCAAATTTGACATAAAATTCCGAATTTCCCTCTACGAGACTGCTCACAGGCCCTCCTGTAGAAGGGCTCCTGTAGGACTGTGTTTCTACTCCTATAGAGTCAGATAGTGCTCCTGTAGAGCCTGATAAGTGGAAGGGTTCTGAAACTGACGGAGAGCGACTGTTTCAAGGTTCTGGAGGTGGTAGGTAGGTTGCTACAGCTGAGAGCTCGTCGATACAAATGAAAACAAAGGTGGTGGAGGCAGATGACTACAACGTACTTAAGCTTATGGGAGTGTTCTGCGGTGACGAGGTGAGGTGTCAGGAAGGGTACGTTACCCTCATCCAGACCGTTGGTCCCTACTTCAGTTCCATTATGAATCTTCATGCGGCCTGCCCGCAATCACTGCCATCATTCCCGTTATACGCTGCCACTACCTGTTTTGAGTTCTTTCCGAGTTGATTGAACACACGTGCCGATTGCACCCAATGAACACTGTTTGAACTGGACAAGGGTGGCCAGTTAGCTGGACACCGATCTCATTTAATCGCAACCATCTCAATTTGTTCATGTAGTTTCTAGATTATACTCATACAACAGAGGAACGGGTTTAGTCACTTACCTGTTAGTTGCTATCGTGTTGTTGCATGCTCGGACTTTGGCGTTCTGTTCATGGATTGCTGCTATTGGCGCCCGTGGCTTATGAATTGGTGGCTTGGCTACCTCATGCTGGTGATCTTTAATCAGGTTCGGTTCCTTGCGTGTTTTATCATCTGTGGCTACATTGACCCCGCCTCTGGAGCTAAGGGGATGAGTTGTTACAGGAATCCTGCAGGATTTCCTGTAACTACTTCTCCCTCTAAAAATTTTGGCTGAGGCTTGAGCAGGGACTGGAGAGGTAGCTGAGGAAGGTTTTGTTGGTAAAGGAAAAATAGCCGGTATGCACTAGGTAAGAGATAAGCTATGGATGTTGCTATTTTTTTTTTTTTTTTTTTAAACAAAAGAAGCAGAATTCTGTATTTTCTGTCCAAGGAGGAAAGAAGCAAGTGGAAATGTGGTGGTGCAGGTATGGAATGGAGAGTTAGGAGGATGAATGGTGGCAGGGGGGTCCATAGGTCTTCTGTACAAGTTTCTAGCCCTCTGATCCTTTTCTGGGCTTGATTTCGAGCTCTTTGTGATTTCTACAGGAGCCTCTTGTAGAATGCACAAAGCCTCCTGTAGGATGCAGTTTTCCAGAACAAGTGAGACTAGGGACTCTGTTGTGGGGAAAAATGCCTATGCAGGACGATCCTATCCACCTAAGGTGTGACAGTGCCTTAGCAACAAACAGAGACAGCTATTCTAGTATTCTTCCTTTATGAATTAAGAATGAAGAGAGATGGATGGACTAACCGGTGTCCTCCGTTTGTCCCTCGATCCGGTTTCTCTTCTCTTGGAGAGTTCCCAGCTACTTGTCTTCCCGCTCGCCCAGCTTCAAGATGTTTCTGCAAGATCACAAGAAGAGAACACTACACAAGACATGGATTCATATTCATAACTAGTTCAGGATTAGAAATAAACTAAACATACTAATGCAATCATACATCAAAGATACATCAGTATATAGGAGAAACCAAGATAGCTTTATTGATGAATAACAAGGTTCAGGAAGAGATACAACCCAGAGGGCTCCAATCCAGCATCTCCTTCCCAGAAAATGGAATTCCTATCTTCACCCCCTTCAAAGCATTAAGCACCCAATGATCCCAATCTCAAACCAACAGCAATTCTTTGCAATAACAAAATTCCAGCCTCTAGATCTCATGGAGGAGAGATCCATATATAGATGTTTGGAGAGCGGATGAGTCAGCTTGAGATCTGACTAGTGTCCTCTCCCTCTGTCAGTTCTTGATTCCACTTGGAGGTTCTGGCTTCCACTTGGAGATTTGGAACCTCTTACTCATCACCAGTCGAATTCCCTGAGGCAAGTGTCATTTTGGAAGCTTCCTGGGTTTTGACACCTTGAGAAATGAACTTGCCACATGTCCACTCTCGTTCAGCACAGGTAGCCAGTGTTCCCTTTGACATTCAACGCAGGTAGCCAGTGTTGGCTTTGACATTCAGCGCAAACAGCTAGTGTAGCCACTGAAATGATCCTGAATTGACTTGTTTTTGAGCAGTTTCTGGTGGAGAACTTCTGTGAATTACTGTGGTTTGTTAGCCTTGTTCCTCTAGGGGTAGGAACAACATGTTTAGGGACTTTGGATCCCTTAGATTATGGACATTTCATGCTCAATGCTGTAAGGCACAAAAATGTCTATAACAGTTGCCCCCTAAAGTATGAGGCTGTTTATCGGGTGAAATGCTTTATCAGGGGGATCCGAAGTTCATCCAATGCTGGGAGGAGACCTGTAATAAGATACAATACAATACATTATTTTTCATACTGCTTTCATGATCTAGCTGAGGCAGGCATTCCCATGCTCAGTTTTATAAATTCATTTTTCTGTACATAGAACAGACAATCGTCTGATGGTAGACTAATAATTTTGATGAAATTATCATCCTTTGAGTAGGATGATTATCTGCTGCAATGATGTACATGTCAATGTCTTTATCTTTCCTAAATATATATCGCAGCCCGGATGGATGAAACTAAATCCGGGGTCTTCAAACTCGTTCGATCTTCACTCTAAGTACAAGTCGATCCATGTGAGAAATGTTCTGAAGTCGAACATGGAAAGACATCGCTTGATTACTGGTCAATGGGGTAAACCGTTAACAAGCGCGAGAGGAATCACCAATAATGATAATGACCCTCAAGGTACTGCAGTACAATTCACGTGGTGTGAATAAAGGACTTGGCGTCGAACACCACGCAAAATCTTTCGGTCGAAGGTCATTGATGTATACCTGTCGCCGGAAGTGAGAAACTTGCCATTGAGGCATGCAAGCTTCAAAGTACTGAAGGGGTTGATCCTAGATCAACTTCTTGGATAATGAGCTGATGTCGACAAGAAGCAATCCGTCAAAGGAGGGCCTTAATGAATCCCACATCAGTGACATGGAACAGAGCTAATGATTTTGATGGAGGTGAAAACGATCTGTGACATATGATTCAGGGTGGCGGTCATGAAAGGATGAAGGATAATGTACGACAGTGGATGGGACACGGTTGAATTTTCTGAACGACTTCTCTTGAACATGTGGCGACATTGATGCGATGGATTGGTAGCATTACCCCAAATATGGATGGTATGGCGAGACCATGGATGTGACCGGTGAATGAAACAACCCAACCCGATTGTGGTACGGAGGAAAAGTGTCATGTTCAAGAGCGACTTGCTACCATCAAAGTTTTCTTGAGTTTCTCCCAATTTTTCCCCAGTCATTGCTGACCAGTACCTCTTTATTTTTGTCAAGCTTGAGGAGGATAACATATGCTTGTTCTATAACCTGCCCTTCGGGCAAGCCCATCGTTATGTTTTAACGAGCCTAGTGATAGTGAAACTCGTTCTCGTCTAAAGACAAGTTTGTCGCTATTTAATGATTTTAACGAGTCTAACGACAAGGATAACTCGGTCCTTTTCATTTTTAGAGAGTCTGAAAAGGTACGTAAAGTTAACTCCAAAAGTCCTTTTTCGTCATCTAATCCCTTAAGCCCGAAAAAGTATAAAACAATACAGAAGGGATGAGTTTTCGATAGTTTTAACGAGCCGAATAAAACAAGCGCTTGATCTTTTTATGCAATAATCCCTCGGGTCCAAAAAGATTAAAATCTAGAGGAGGGATAGCTCTTCCTGTCCCTTTAATGAGCTAGAAGGCCAAGGACTCGGCAATCTTTTCATATTTTACGAGTCAGTTGAAAAGAGCTTAAAGAAGACTCGTCTTTTGAGGAACGAGTGATAAACAGGGTTAGCAGCTGATTCCAGGTACAGGTTGGAATTTTCCAATCACGGTAGTGTCACAAGGATGGCTAGGTGAAATCACTCTTCGCAGTTGTTCCTCAAAATGGGTAAACAATCATATGGAGGTGAATGATCGGCCAAGTGAAAAGTGGAGGTGACGGTGCAAACACGACCAAGGCTTTAATGGCTGATAAGGTTACATTCACAGTGGTTATTTACCGGGTAGGTTCATTTTTTATTTTAAAATGAGCTTAAACGCTGGTGGAAACACTTGCTCATTGCTTATGTTTATTTTTTAACGAGCATGAAGTCCGCGTTAAAACTGCTCGGATCTTGCGTTTATTTTTTAACGAGCATGAACTGTGTGCTAAAACTGCTCGATTAACCCAGTCATATGATAAGAGTGTCTCATTGAGATTCTATTTTTTATGGAGCTTCATCTCACGAAGCTTTTCCCCGGATCCTTTTGTTACGCAAGTTCGGAAACGACTAATCCTACGAGTTTAAAGGGTTAGAGGTCCTAAAAATTTAAAAAATAAATAGTCGCCCCTTGCTTGCACTCCAAAAGGTTTGCATGCCCCCAGGTATAAAACAGAGTTTCAAGGTTACCTCTACTTCACTTCCGCCAAAACATTTGTTTTAACGAGAGAGGCTTACCTCTTTCAGGTTACCCAAAGATTGTCTCGTTAATCTTTCAAACAAAACACTTCCTCGGCAATGTCTACCGAAGTAAACAAAGGTGAGCGACGTAGCCCGCCAACTCACATAACTTTGACAAAAGAATCTTATTCTAGAATAACCCTCTTCCTAGACGGACGGGGTACAGACTAGTCATATTCTCCCGCGGAAACCTACTCTATACCCAAAGTTTCCCTGCCGAAGCAGACCAGGACGCATGCCCCCTGGGTTCCAGTCATATCCTCCCGGATTACTCACGCTCATCAGGAGGACGGACCGTGGGTTGAGACACTTCTCGCGTGAATATACCATTTAGGGATGGTACATGACTATTTGTGATGCGTGATCCGGGAAATGAAAGTTGGTCCACGAGCTTGACCATTCTTCCTTCATGCGGAAAACACATTACTCTAAAGAGTGAGGAGACGAGGGCCCCCATGCAATATATATAGTCTCGTCCAAGGAGTAGGTTATAATCCAAGGGTCCTTGAACGACCATCACGTTCATTTGAACGGTCTTCCCTTTCAATGTTATGGGCACATTGGGGAGGATCCCTAAAGGTCGACTGGTTCCTTTATCAAAGCCTGATAGATTTCTCATTTCAGGAAAAAGCGCTGGCGAACCAAGCGCTTTCCAAGCAATAGAGGAAAGGATACTCACAGATGCCCCCTCATCAATGATAGTGCCAGCAATTACCATTCTGTATATTTGAACGATAATTCTGAATGGTATGCTTGCTGGCAAACGGGGTCTGCCTAGTTGGTTCGAGTCGAACGAGACAACTAGGTTGCTTGGTGGTGGGACCGAATAGACGGCCAGGTATGACTCTGACGAAGTTCCTTCCTGCGATAAAGGAATGGGCAAATTTCCCCCTTGTTCGTCGAAGTCTGTGTTGATGAAGAGAATTTGGACGGTGTCGTCTTTATTCTCCTCTGTGATGGTATCATTCGAAGATAGAGCCTCTGAAGGCAAAACCGGGTCAACTGCCATCTCAACCTTTTGACTTTCGTCAGGCATGAATCTAGACGGTTCATCTTCAATGATAGGTGCTTCGGCTGACCACCTGGGCGGGCCAGCCGGGTTCTCAACTAGTGAAGGACTTGGCAGGAGTTTTTGATATCCAGGAGGAAGTTGCGCTCGTAAAATCAGGCGATCTTCCAGAACTCTTTTAGCCTCATCTAAGAAGGGACAACGGTGGATGGCATGGTCGCCTTCACATAGTTTGCAGGGAAATCTAGCTTTCCCTTTCTGTCCTGGGACTTCACTTTCACTAGTCGACGGTGAGCTGTCAACATGGCTATCAGAGGTCGACGCTACCGAATTGTGCAAACGGGGAGACTAGTCCCTTAGTATCCGAGGGATGCAGGGACAATCTCTGTGGAAGTGGTCTCCCTTGCATATGACACATGGCGATTTAGGCCTAGTCAGTGCTGTGTGTGGATTTCTGTCAGACGACACTTATTTGCCCCCAGTCGCTTTTGGCTCCTTCTTCTTCTTCTCTTTCTTCTTCTTTTCCTTCTTCTCCTTAGGAACTTGGTTTTTTGTTTTACCAATTCCATCAAGCAAAGAGGAAGGAGGAGAGGAAGAGTTAGATGAAGTAGAAGGCTGGTTGGCAACTCTGGTCTGGTCTAACTATTGACTCGACTGTTCGGGAATAGTGGTGGTTTGAACGACATTGGTTGAAAAGAGCCAGACCGACAGTCCAATTGTCAGTCCTGGAAGCGACAATGTGGCCATATGGGGCACACCAACATCTCCCCAAGAGGAGAAGGGACTAGGATTTCCACCAAGGGGAATTCCTTGGTTGGTGTGCTCCATTTTTCAACCTAAAGATCAACGCAGGAATAAAGGGTGATTGTTCCGTTTAAAATAAATTTTTAACGACGCTTAGACACAACTTGCTTTTTCACTTTTAAAGAGTCGAGAAAAAGCTAAAGATGACTCTAGTCTCCTTCGATGTTTTAACGAGCCCGAAGTGACAAATGCTCGGATGGAATTTTTCCGTTATAGAGTCTGAAAAAGGCCAAAAGGAACTGCTCTGGAGTTCTAGGCAGAGGGTGTGCCAAACTTTTCGCAAAACCGTAGAATACTTTTTAGGGTACGGGCGGTCGATCTTCCTGAATGCTGTGTTCAGTGCATTGCGATTAGTAGGGCGGCCGACACGGCTTCCTAAGGATAAAGGTTTTATGCCTATAGGGGTCTCCCAATATATACGCGACGGTACATGGGAGCACAATCCGTACTGGCGCTATCGTCCCTTAGGAGGAATCACCCACCATCCACGAGATCGACAGTCACCAGGCTTTACGACGCCGGAACACGTCTCTAGCCTAGACCTCTATGTTGTGCGTTATGTTGCAAAGCGTTGTTAAGTTCATTCAATTTATTTTAGGTTGATCTTTTTAGAAGTTTGCCTTTCAAGGTTCACCACGAGATGTATGATACAATTCCTAAATGCAGTCTAAAGATGATAAGCAAGCTTTATATCTTTTCAACTTTGAAAATCCTAGCTACTAAGGGAAAAGAAAGACACCATCTTTTCTCAAAGAGCAATTGGCACACTCTAATGCACTTTTCCTAAATCAATCATGCAAACTATCAAAATGCAAATGCACAATGCAGGTGTTTGTTTTCCGTTTTCTTAGTATTGATTCCTACAAAGAAATCTTTTTGTACAACTTTGAATTTGCTTTTAAATGACAAATACAAACAAGTTTACTTTTTCGAAATCAGAGAGGGTAGAAGAGATTACAACACTTAACGATTTTCGAAATGAATACTTGTTTCGAAACTTAAAAGAGACAAACTCAAACCAATAAGCAAGAGTAAATGTATAATCAACTGCAAACAGCCAATGAACTCTCTCCTAAGATCACATTCAACAGATCTGAATCAAGGGCTACAAGATGACTATTTCACTCATGCAAAGGAAAACTGTAAATGATGCCACAAACACATAAAAACACTCACAATATTTTTGTACAAAAGGAGGCGGAATTTAAGCAGAGAAAATGAGTTATCAGACTGGTACCTATGCTGGTTACAGGCTGCAAAAATCAGAGATCAAAACAAGGCAAAACAGAGCAGAGAACCCCAGCTGCACAAGGGAAAACTGGTTCAGCGCAACCTCAACACAGGGGTTTTGACATTCAGCGCAGGTAGCCTTCACGGGACCTGCGTTGAAATGCAGAATCCCTTCACTGGGTCTGCGCTGAAGGAGAAACTCTCGTTTCTCACTGGGTTCTGGGTCACAGATTGCTACTTAATCTACTGTTTCAGGCCAAATAAAAGCAACAAGCAAGGTGTAATCAAAGGGATGCTTTGAGGGAGTACTAAGATCTATCACAAAGGATCATCAAATCATTTGTGAGTCCATTTGTTCAGATCATAGACAAGTCCAGTGATTGGATCAAAGCAGCAACTGTCTACTTTGCATCTGGGAATAGCAGATGCAGTTCAATTGTTGCTGTCAAGTCTATGAAACAAACAATGATAGAAACACAAATAAAATGACTAAACAAATCTCCCCAGCGGAGTCGCCAATTTGTTGTGGGGAAAAATGCCTATGCAGGATGATCCTATCCACCTAAGGTGTGACAGTGCCTTAGCAACAAACAGAGACAACTATTCTAGTATTCTTCCTTTATGAATTAAGAATGAAGAGAGATGGATGGACTAACCGGTGTCTTCCGTTTGTCCCTCGATCCAGTTTCTCTTCTCTTGGAGAGTTCCCAGCTACTTGTCTTCCCGCTCGCCCAGCTTCAAGAGGTTTCTGCAAGATCATAAGAAGAGAACACTACACAAGACATGGATTCATATTCATAACTAGTTCAGGATTAGAAATAAACTAAACATACTAATGCAATCATACATCAAAGATACATCAGTATATAGGAGAAACCAAGATAGCTTTATTGATGAATAACAAGGTTCAGGAAGAGATACAACCCAGAGGGCTCCAATCCAGCATCTCCTTCCCAGCAAATGGAATTCCTATCTTCACCCCCTTCAAAGCATTAAGCACCCAATGATACCAATCTCAAACCAACAGCAATTCTTTGCAATAACAAAATTCTAGCCTCTAGATCTCATGGAGGAGAGATCCATATATAGATGTTTGGAGAGAGGATGAGTTAGCTTGAGATCTGACTAGTGTCCTCTCCCTCTGTCAGTTCTTGATTCCACTTGGAGGTTCTGGCTTCCACTTGGAGATTTGGAACCTCTTACTCATCACCAGTCGAATTCCCTGAGGCAAGTGTCATTTTGGAAGCTTCCTGGGTTTTGACACCTTGAGAAATGAACTTGCCACATGTCCACTCTCGTTCAGCACAGGTAGCCAGTGTTCCCTTTGACATTCAACGCAGGTAGCCAGTGTTGGCTTTGACATTCAGCGCAAACAACTAGTGTAGCCACTGAAATGATCCTGAATTGACTTGTTTTTGAGCAGTTTCTGGTGGAGAACTTCTGTGAATTGCTGTGGTTTGTTAGCCTTGTTCCTCTAGGGGTAGGAACAACATGTTTAGGGACTTTGGATCCCTTAGATTATGGACATTTCATGCTCAATGCTGTAAGGCACAAAAATGTCTATAACAGACTGGGAAAAGATAATAACGATGGAGAAATGGTCTATTAGGGGTGTATCATCTTGGCCATGTCCCTTTTTCTTCTGTGGCCCTCCTGCAATCTGCAATGCATTCAAAAAAGTTAATTTTCTGTCCTGTTTTTTTCTTTTTTCTCTATTTTCTTTTTCTTTTTCTTTTTTTTCTTTTTTTTTATGAGATAGTTGGGGTGCCTCCACAAGGTTTTCACCCTTCACTACCTGCCATGGGCACCTCCAAGAGGAGGTTTTCACCAGGGATCTTTATTCTCCTCTCTTTTTTTTGCTGTTTTTTTTTTTAGGGTGTGGGTGGAGTGGAGGCGGAGACTTGCTCCACTACCAACACTGTTTTACTCATATTGTCAATGAATTCTTTCTTGGAGAGGGGCTTCCTGTAGATTTTCAACCTATGCCCATTAACAAGCATGTGGATGGCTTCTTCATCGATGGTCCTAATCAGAATTGAACCATTGTCATTGCACTTTTCTATTGTGTATGGTCCCAACCATCTTGTCCTCAGTTTGCCCTTGAAATATTTATACCTTGAATCATACAGCAGTGCCCAATCTCCTTCCTGGAATTGTTTCTCTTTGAGGTGTCTATCATGCCATACTTTCCTTTGAAGCTGGACTACCTCTGAGTGGAGAAGGGCCTGCAATCTTTGTTCATCCAATCCACTTAGTTGAAGCAACCTTTCCTTTTGTGCATGGCTGAGATCTAGGTCCAGTAGAGCTGCCATCCTTAGTGAGTTATATTCAAATTCTATTGACAGCAGAGCCTTCTTCCCATAGACCAGCTCATAGGGTGTGAACCCTATGGTGGTTTTCCAGGGGGTGTTATAGGCCTAGGTGGCATCAACCAATCAATCTGCCCAATATTTTCTGCTGTTGCTCACTACCTTGGTCAAAATCCCTTCCAAAACTATGTTAGTGACTTCTACCTATCCATTTGCTTGCGAATGATAAAGGGTGGAAGTTTTGTGCTTAATTTTTTGATGTGTGAGCAGGTCTTCAATCAGATTGGAGGTAAACTGACTCCCTTGATCAGTGACTAGTTCTCTTGGATATCCAAACTTGTAGAAGATATTCTCTCAAGCTACTTTTTCTTCTGTTGCTTCCTTGATCGTCTTTGTTTCTGCCCATTTTTTCAGATAATCAGTGCTCACAATGATGTAAGATTTCTGCTTTGAAGGACGATTGACAGGACCCACCAGGTCCATGCCCCACTTCTCAAATGGCTCGAAAGTCACTTGTGGTTGCAGGGGCATCTCATCCCTTGGAGTAGGTTTCCCCATCCTTTGACATCGGTCACATTGGCTAATATATCTCCTTACATATTGATGAAGAATGGGCCAATAGTAACCTGCTTGCAGGATTTTGAAGGCAATCCCTTTTGCTGCAAAATGGCCCTCACAGGTCCCATCATGACAGGTTAGGAGAATGTCAAAAACTTCCTCCTCTCTGACACATCACCTCAAAATCTGATCTAGGCCAAGTTTGAAGAGATTTCCTACAATCTAGGTGAAAGGGACACTTTTTCTCATGATCTTACTCTTCTCTTTTGAGGATAGGTGTGGCAGGAACTGCGTGGAAACCAAGTAATTTTCTATATCAGCAAACTATGGAGAGCTTACTAAGATAGAAAATAGGTTTTCTTCTGGCATTTGATCATCCACCATTCCTTGTTCACCTGCAGGCAGATCTTTTCTAGACAAAAAATCAGCAACAACATTTTCCTTACCTGGCTTATCAACAATGGTTAAATCAAATTGCTGCAATAAAAGAAACCATCTAATAATGCGAGAATTTACATCTGGTTTGTTCATTAAATACCTAATTGTAGCATGATTAGTGTGTACAAATGTTTGATAGCCGGTGATGTAGTGTATGAACTTATTTAAGGAATGGACTACAGCTAGGAGCTCCTTTTCGGTTACAGTGTAGTTTAATTCTGCCTTCGACAAGTTTTTACTTACAAAATATATGGCATAAGGTAGTTTCTCATCAACTTGCCCCAAGGATGCTCCTATTACTTTCTTCGAGGCATCTGTATGAATGTGGAAAGGTAGGGCCTAGTTTGGACCTCTCAAAATTGGGGCAGTCACCAGTTTACTTTTCAAGGTATCCAGAGCCTCTTGACAGTTGTCAGTCCATATGAACTCAGCACCTTTTCCCAAAAGACCAAACAAATGAGAGGCTAGCTTACTGAAATCCTTAATGAATCTTCTATAATACCCTACTAAACCTAGGAAACTTCAAACATCTCTTACCTTTTAAGGAGGTGGGACCCTTTGGATGATGGAAATTTTGTTGGGGTCCACTTGTAATCCTTGCTGAGATATTTCATGACCTAGCACGGTCCCTTTAGTCATCAGGAATTCACATTTTTCAGGACTGAGGGACAGGTTCATTTCAATACACATGTTCAAAACTTTTCCCAGGTTAGACAAAGCTTCCTGGAAGTTAGAACCATAAGGGGTAAAGTCATCCATATAGATTTCCACTGCATCGTGAACCAGTTCAGCAAATATACTCAATACAGCTCTCTGGAAAGTGGTGGGAGCATTGCACAATCCAAAAGGAAGGACCTGGTATGTAAAGGTACCCCAAGGACAAGTGAAGGTGGTATTATCTTGGTCTTCCGGGCTAATTTGGATCTAGTTGTACCTGCTAAACCCATCTAGGAAGGAGAAGAACTTCTTCCCTGCCAGGCCATCTAACACTTGATCTATGAAAGGCAAAGGAAAATGGTCCTTCTTGGTGGCCTTGTTTAGTTCCCGATAATCAACACAGATTCTCCACTTCCCACTTTTCTTTGGCACTAGCACCAAAGGAGAGACCCATTCACTATCAGAGATAGGGTAGATGAATCCCGCATCCAGTAACTTTTGCAGCTCTTCTTTGACAATGTCCTTAAGGGCTGGATTCATCCTCCTTTGAGGCTACCTAACTGGTTTGCAATCTTCCTTAATGTAAATGTGATGAGTACAGACTAAAGGGTGCACTCCCTTCATCTCCTTATAGCTCCAAGCAAAAGAATCCAAGTGGTTTTTCAATAAGCTACACAGTTCTTTCTCCTGAGAGGTGGATAGGGATGAGTTGATCTTCAAGGTTCTTTCTAGGCTGAATTCTACATTCTTAACTCGGAGAGAGGCCATATTAGCCACATAGAGGTCAACTAAATGATTGGATTGGGTTTCTTCCACCAACTCTTCTAATGGCAACACACTAGGGGGTGGATTCTGGATCAAGTTTTCAATAAGATCATCCTCGGTTTTTGGGCCTCCCCCCATGGTAGCTTCTACTACACACAGTGGTGTGGAATAGACTTCATCCTCATCTTCCTCCTCCAACTAGAGAGGTAAATCATGTTCTAACAAAGGTTGGGCAGTAGGATATAGGATTAGTTGCTTGGACATATGTCCATTCTTGATTGTCATGTTCCCAGATCGACAGCTAATGTAGTCATCTGTGGTAGCCAACCAGGGTCTTCCCAGGATGAGAGGATACCCGGTGAGCTTTGCCTTTGGTTGGAGAACCATGAAATCAACAGGGTACTCCCAAGAATTGATGGAGACCATTACATCTTTCACAATCCCCTCAGGGGTCACGGTGGAGTGGTCTGCTAACTATAGTATTGTTGTGGTCTTTCTCGGGGAGCCTTGAAGGTTGAGCTTGAGCATAGTGTCCTTGGTGATCACATTAATGACAGCCCCTAGATCAATCAGGGTATGGGGGATTATGGTGCCATTGATGTTGACATCGACTACAGGACTTTCCAGGGTCTAGATATTTTAGACAGATTACTTGCCCCAACATTAGGTCGGACAGTTGTCCTATGACATTGATAGTTGGAGCATCTCTCCTGCGCCTGCCTGGGTGCCTGAAGCACTTCTCATTGATCATATTGTTGTATATAGGCACATCCTTTATGGCTTGGAGAAGTGGTATCTTTACACATAATTGTTTCAATTCTCCCAGAAGTTCAGTTTCTTCTAGGGTAGGCTGTGTGGTTCCAGTTAATCTCTCGGGAAAGGGTGGAGTGGCTTTTGGTTCACTTTCCTCTTTTTCTTCCTCATCCTCCTTAGGGGGAGGTTGGTTATCTAGGAGAACCTTCCCAGATCGTAGGTTAATCTCCTGAATCTCCACATCATAGGTCAGGCATGATGTTTCCCCACTATATATCGGTTGGGCCTGTCTGTTACTCAGTTTCGGGTTCGGTTGAGCAGGTATTTGGGGTTGCCTTGGTGGAGTAGGAGGCAATGGTTGTGGTTGAGCAGGTGGTGGAGGCAAAAGAGCGGGAGGAGAGTTGTACTCGGGCCTCCACCCCTGATGAGGTGCATTCCACTGAGGTTGTGGCTGAGCATAAGAGTGAAATGAATGCATAGCTGGTTAAGCATGGTATTGAGATGGATATGACCAAGGAGGGGGTGTGGACTAGGAAGGATGAGCAGGGGGACCCCAAGAAGGCATGGAAGTGGCTTGATTTGGGTTGTAATATGTATGAGATGTCCCTTACATTCCTTGTTGGTAAGGTCTGGGCCCATGTGGCCTCCTTTGGTTCCTGAAATAGAGTGGTTCAGTGCCTCCTTCGGCCCCCTGGTATGCAACTTTAAGTCCGAGCAAGGAAGGGCACTGATTCGTAGAATGGTCTTCTTCACAGAATGAACAAACTGCTATAGAGTTCAATGGAAATTCTTTCCTAGGATGCCTTCTGGTGCACCTAGGACAAAAGATGGCCAAAGCCCTCTCTCCTTCCTCTTGTTTTATTTTGATATGCAAGGTATCCATTTGCATGGCAAGAGTTTGCCTCATCTCACTCTTGAAATCTTCCAGTAGATTTTCAAATTCACCTCTAAGGGATGAACTGGATGAGGATGTACTGGCTAAGGGTTGACTTCCCCTACCTCTCTTTTTGGCTTCCTTAGAATGGTTTCTAAACACAGTCTTTATGTCATCATGAAGTAATTGGTAGATGTCCCCCCCAGCCAACAAATGGAGGGTATCTAGAAGATCTTCCGGGACCCCTCTGAGTAGGACCAACTTCAGAGATTTAGGGTCAAGTGTGCACCTGGCCCTTTTATAACTAAGCTAAAACCTCTCTTCATAGTCTTCTAAGGATTCATTGCTTCCCATGGTCATTCAGAAGATTTCTTCCTTGGTATCTTTTGACATACAGTAGTCCTGGTTTTTGTAGTTAAAGGCTTGCTGCATCTGAGCTCAAGTTGCAATACTGTTGCCAGGTAACCCCATGAACCAGCGCAATGCTGCATCGTTGAGGGTAGAAGGAAACAATTTCAACTTCTCGTCATCTTCTGCATAGTCATAGGCTCGACAGAGAATAACAAGTTCAAACAAAAAGGTATCATGATCTTCGGCAGTCAACCCATGGAAGTGAGGTAAGGTTGAAGGACTTATGTTTTTCATTTTAGTGTCCCCATTGGTCTCTTGGATGGGAAAGGTACCCTCTACTCTTTCCCCATTTCCTCTAACGTTTCTGTTTTCAGCCATGGTCTCAGGTGGAATGGTTTCTTTCTTTTCTTCTGCTATAGGATCTTCGTATATCTCTGGTGGTTCACCTATAAGTTCTTCTGGATCACTGCCACCAAAGAAGAGAGAAAGGTAACTGTGTGATGTGGTGGGGGTGTTAGATAGGAATTTTCATGAATTATCTCTGTTCTTATGAGGCATGAAAGGAAATCTATTTTTGGGTGATTTTTGTTTTTTTTTCTCTACCTCTACCTGCAAAACTAAAATGGATTGAACAAAAAATTACAACTATGTTAGATTTTAAGCTTCTGTGGTGGTTTCTTGGAGTAGCATGATCCAGATTATCCACAGTATCATGTTTAATTTGTTGACATTTCAAACCCCAAAGGGGGTCCATCACCAGGACCCCCTTTGGGGTTTGAAACGTCGACAAATTAAACATGATACTGTGGATAATCCGGATCATGCTACTCCAAATTACAACTAATTGAAATAAAATTGCTGAAATGAAATTGCAGAATTGGAATGAAAGCGAGGAAATGACTTATCTACTCTTGCTGAAATGGAAATTGCAGAATTGAAATGAAAGAAGGAAATGACTAATCTATTTTCGCTGAAATGGAAATTGCAGAATTGAAATGAAAGAAGGAAATGACTAATCTACTTTTGTTGAAATGGAAATTGCAGAATTGAAATGAAACAACTACTCTACTTTTGCTGAAATAAACTACTTTGCAGAATGTTGCAGTAGAAAATAGAAGAAAGCAGTAATCACAAAATACTCTGATGCTTCCCTGGCAACGCCGCTAAAAAGTGGTGAGGACCAGTATTGGAGCAATAATGTTGCAACTCGTGGGGCTTCCTACTTTACTTTTATCAACCCGGTAGTTCATAACAAACTTGGAAGCGACGATGTTGTATGCACAAGTACTAGCTCTTGCTGCATGATGTCACTTAGTCAGCTGGCACAAGTTTTCTAGGAGCTTAAGCCAACTTCTATGAGTTCTCAGAAGAAAGCTAACTCTACAGAGGCTATTCTATTTGTAGAAAGAGAAGGAAAACTGAAATGTAACGCAAACCCTAACAAACCCTAGCAAACCCTAATTTACCTATTAACCCTACTTTTGCAAGAAAAGAGATGAAAACTAATGAAATGAGTGCCATTAACTACTGAAAATGTAAATTGTATTTATTCAATCTAATTCTGAAAAGAAATGAAAAGAAAACATATTTTTGTGCTTTTGAATGTCTTAATGTGAAATGATTATGCTTGTGATTTATCTAGTTGTGATTGTGCAGAGGTTTGGTGGCGAAGGAAGGTAGAGTTGGTCTTTGCAGAGGTGGAGGGAGGTGTGGAGAGGTCCTAAGAGGCCCCTAGTACCCTTCTGAAGACTTTCATAGTGATCGGACTTCGAAAAATCACTCGCAGTAAATTCTACAGGAGGCTGCAGGGGATCTACAGGAGGATCTACAGGAGGAGGCCAAGAGCTATTTTTGGAGTTTTGAAGGTGGAAAATTGATGGGAAAGGGTAACTGAAGGCTAGATGAAGGTGTTGAGATGTCTGGAGCTTGTCAAGGAAGGTCAAGAGGGAACATGATGGTTGGATTTGTTCAAATGGCAAGAGGGAAACATATGGAGAAAAACACAGAAATTAAGGCAGATTGGCGAAATGTTGCGAATGACTTGGGAAATCTGTGAGAAGCGAGCTGATGCTAGCTACTTTATGGATGTATGGTGAGCTGAGGTGTCCTGCAGGAGATCTACACACCTACTTACAAAAACTGATCAAAGAAAGAACTAAATATGCCATGAAAATAGAAATTTCTGTAGCTTGACCTAATTTTTAACCTACAACAGAAAAATGCTGAACAGTAACCTTTGAACAGAAAAGCATGTAGAGAGATCTATGGTTAAAGAAAAAGAAATGATCTGGGCCACTTAATATGAATCAATATATCAATCTTTCCAACCCAAGTTATCACACTAGCAGTTGCATGGAAGAGCAAAACTGTGTTTTTTGGTGGCAGCAGAAGTGTCTTGACCTCAAATCATAGTCCCAGGAAGGGAGAAAGGAGACTAGGGCCTGCTATTGGCCCTTTTGAATCTTATTCTGTCACTGCAATAAACTACTTGAGCAACTGAAACAAAAACAGCTATGCAAACCATCAAAAGCAACCTAATCTAACAAAGTAAAATGAATCTATGTAATAGCAATTAACTCATGAACTGAAGCAAAAACATATAAGTACATAGTAAGATGTGCTAGGCAGCTTGGGTTTGGCGCTAACCCAAGAGCATCAGCCCTCTGAAGGAGATCAGTGCTGGCTCAAAAACTGTTTCATCTCCATTACCAAAAATAATAGTCACATTACATGAACTGTTCTCAAAAGGAACTCGGAAATAAGCTGAACAATGTGCTGCACAAAAGTGTGAAAATTCTACTAATGTTGTATGCACAAGTACTAGCTCTTGCTGCATGATGTCACTTAGTCAGTTGGCACAAGTTTTCTAGGAGCTTAAGCCAACTTCTATGAGTTCTCAGAAGAAAGCTAACTCTACAGAGGCTATTCTATTTGTAGAAAGAGAAGGAAAACTGAAATGTAACGCAAACCCTAACAAACCCTAGCAAACCCTAATTTACCTATTAACCCTACTTTTGCAAGAAAAGAGATGAAAACTAATGAAATGAGTGCCATTGACTACTGAAAATGTAAATTGTATTTATTCAAGCTACTTCTGAAAAGAAATGAAAAGAAAACATCTTTTTGTGCTTTTGAATGTCTTTATGTGAAATGATTATGCTTGTGATTTATCTAGTTGTGATTGTGCAGAGGTTTGGTGGCGAAGGAAGGTAGAGTTGGTCTTTGCAGAGGTGGAGGGAGGTGTGGAGAGGTCCTAAGAAGCCCCTAGTACCCTTCTGAAGACTTTCATAGTGATCGGACTTCGAAAAATCACTCGCAGGAAATTCTACAGGAGGCTGCAGGGGATCTACAGGAGGATCTACAGGAGGAGGCCAAGAGCTATTTTTGGAGTTTTGAAGGTGGAAAAATGATGGGAAAGGGTAACTGAAGGCTAGATGAAGGTGTTGAGGTGTCTGGAGCTTGTCAAGGAAGGTCAAGAGGGAACATGATGGTTGGATTTGTTCAAATGGCAAGAGGGAAGCATATGGAGAAAAACACAGAAATTAGGGCAGATTGGCGAAATGTTGCGAATGACTTGGGAAATCTGTGAGAAGCGAGCTGATGCTGGCTACTTTATGGATGTATGGTGAGCTGAGGTGTCCTGCAGGAGATCTACACACCTACTTACAAAAACTGATCAAAGAAAGAACTAACTATGCCATGAAAATAGAAATTTCTCTAGCTTGACCTAATTTCTGACCTACAACAGAAAAATGTTGAATAGTAACCTTTGAACAGAAAAGCATGTAGAGAGATCTATGGTTAAAGAAAAAGAAATGATCTGGGCCACTTAATCTGAATCAATATATCAATCTTTCCAAACCAAGTTATCACACTAGCAGTTGCATGGAAGAGCAAAACTGTGTTTTTGGTGGCAGCAGAAGTGCCTTGACCTCAAATCATAGTCCCAGGAAGGGAGAAAGGAGATCAGGGCCTGCTATTGGCCCTTTTGAATCTTATTCTGTCACTGCAGTAAACTACTTGAGCAACTGAAACAAAAACAATTATGAAAACCATCAAAAGCAACCTAATCTAACAAAGTAAAATGAATCTATGTAATAGCAATTAACTCATGAACTGAAGAAAAAACATATAAGTACATAGTAAGATGTGCTAGGCAGCTTGGGTTGGGCGCTAACCCAAGAGCATCAGCCCTCTGAAGGAGATCAGTGCTGGCTCAAAAACTGTTTCATCTCCATTACCAAAAATAATAGTCACATTACATGAACTGTTCTCAAAAGGAACTCGAAAATAAGCTGAACAATGTGCTGCACAAAAGTGTGAAAATTCTACTAATGACTAGCTAACCTACTGAGGCTCTAAGCCCCCTTATTTATACAAATGGAGTCCTCCAACATTCCTCCTAAAATCAAGGAACTCGGCTTCCTAGAACTAGAGATAAACATCAGTCCTTCTTTACTTGCTCGGCTGCCCCTTGGAATGTGGACCTTTGTGCTCCGAGTTGTTGATGGATGATTCAAGGAAAGGGGCCATAAATGAAGGAGACACCCCCCTACAAATCCTCTTCCCTATTTTCCTTGAGTTTTGGCTGCCATTTTCTCATAAATCCCTTGACTTTTTCCAAAATTGACCAAAAAATCCGCATAAGGCACACATTAGACTACATGGAAAAATGACTAACCCAACTCACTCTATTAGCACAAATATATTCAAAAACATGCAAACTAATGAGAATGGTGGATTAAGTCAAAATAAGAGGCAAAATGAGCCCATATAATTACCCATTTCTGGGGCTCATCAGATACTATCTCTTGTTGCTTGTTCCCTTCATGGAACCAAATCCTTTTATAAAGTTTACATGCCCAAAATAGGGAACAGATCAGTCATGAGAATCATACAATTCTCATGCTGATCGATATGAAAAGAAAATAGAAATTGTTACAAATGGTTTCTAAATACAAGGCCTATTCAAGTTACATCATTTTCTAAAATCATAACCGCTTAGATTCTTTAACTGCCCATAGGTAATTCATGCTTCTCGACAACTCTCTCATGGAATAGTACCCACGATCTTTGACTATTGTGGTGTAACAACATCTTGCAGTGTAACAACAACTTGAGGTGTAACAACAATGATCTGTAACAAAAAATCCTCAAAACATATTTGTGAATTAACAACAAAGTTGTCCATTCTTTGGCCTTGAATTCATGGGCAAAACCTGAAATAAAAAGAGCTAGAGAACTTCTTCCACACTTACCTTGCTTAGCCATAAAAAAGATATCACTTCATTCATATTTAACAAAAGTGGAAAAATAATATGGCACAACAAGAGTTGCTTCTTATAACAAGGAAAAACGATAATTAGGATGTAAATATCATGGGTTCAAACATAAAATGGTAAAAAATGGGGGAAAGAGGTATCTAAAATATGCCCAAAAGCTACACCCAACATCTGCCCCCAACTGAAGCAATTGCATGTCCTCATGCAAAATTCTCAGATACTGTTGTTGTACTTCCACTGTAGATCTATCAAGTTGTAAGCGTGGACAATATCCTCATCAACGAACCTATAGCCCTGAGTTTCCATCAACTAATACAGCCAAGATTCCTCCTCATAGTCAAACAACTGATACTGGTGCTGGTACTCCTCCACTCATAGCCAAATCAAAGGATATTTAAACTTGAGCCCTATCTAGAAGGCTCCCAATGATCTCACAATCGGGGCGTACTCTGGGACCCATACAACAACAACCATGAAATTTTGAAACCCAAAAGCGTTACCCTACTGTAGACCTGTGCTACAACCCTCAGTGTGTTTAAGGTACCCTGTTAGTGCTCGGATCTTCAGTTGTATAAAGAGGTTGAGGCAGAACCCCACGATTCTCCTTCTGTAGATAGCTGATTTCTGTCTCATGTCTGCAGTACTAAGAAATCTCTTAAAATCACACCTCAACTCTGTAGCCATTTCTGGTTCTGCCCTTATCCATAATATTGCATTTTTGTCGTAGGTGTCCACTGACTGCATCTCCAGGTGCCATTCTATTTGATTTCTCATGAAAGAAATAAAATCACACAACTGTAGGTCCCTCATGTAGGAGAAAATGCACGCAACCATGTGCAAACTCGAATACTCACATATTATATTATGAAGAAACAACTCACATAGTAAGCTTTGGCCATTAAAATTATAAGCACGAAAAACTTCGAAAACAGTTCAGGTAGAATTACCAAAATATAGTTTATTTTCATAGACGGCCTTCAACTGAAACAAATAAAATATTTCCCACATAAAGAATGGGTAGGATGGAGAGGGCTTTCTACACACTAATAGATTTAGGGCAAGTTCGTGCAACTTATTTTTATCATTTGTTAAATCTCGAACTTGTTGTTGTAACAAGTTCTGCAATTTCTCCGCCTTCTCCTTCATGGCTTCCTTCTTCTCCCATCTTTCCCATTCTTCTGCCAATTTCTTTTCAGCCCACTTTTCCTTGAGCGAATCTACAACTTTCTGATGTTCTTCCAATGAGATCACTCCCTTTTGTAAGGAGAGTGCCTGTTGTTTCCATTTATGCAATTTTGATATCAAAAAAAAAATTCTCCAAACACCATCCTGCTTCAGGACCCTGTGTTCCTTCACATACAATATCACTTGGGGGTGTAACAACATCTCGAGGATTGATCTTATCTGCTTCGGCTGCCGGTTTCAGTGTACCAGCTACTTCGTCAGTAGTTTCTCGCATTTCATATTTTGGTTAGTTATCATATGTGGTGACATGGCATGATTGGTTGGTTAATGGAGGACCAATGAGGAGGGGACAAATGGCAAACCTGGAGGCTGCCACATGTCCCTCCCCAAAGGTCGGCTTGGTACGCAGTGCAACAAAAAATTTGTGGCAAGTCATGGTGGTCAAACCCGGGACCTACACTGAACAACCACAATGCATTGCTATTACACCACCGCATTACAACTTAACCATTATGTTTACCACACCTATTTCAAGTTTAATGTAATGCGAGTTGGGGGTTATGAGGGCCATCCCTCCCATGTGAACACACCATTGACGGTTACGGTTATATGTATTCAATGGTCACCATAAACTGCACCACATAAACCATAACTATTAAGCGTTATGCCATTGCATGTGTCCACCTCCACCAACACCATCGGAGTTAACAGTTAGTAAAACCGTGGTTTGCGCTAATCACATTTAGTGGTTAATTAAGTGTGTTTAACACTAATTAAACTCCAGTTTAACCTGGCAGGAATTCCAACGGACCCTCCCAATTTGGTGCCAACTCTAGTTTTAGTGGAGGATTGCTAGGAGAAAACAAATTTGGTCGTAACTGGAGCAAAATTCGACCAAATGAAGCTCAAGAAAAGGAGTTCCTAGCTAATTTGAGAATTCTAAACACATTGAAGCATGTTCTAGGAGTAGTAGAAATTTGTAAACAACATTTTTTCCATATTGAGCTAATACAGAGGCCCAAACCATGGAATCTTGACCAAGGAGATGTAGCCCAGGAGGGGTGAACTCCTTCATCAAAACAGTGTGTTAAGTGTTCATGTTGATGGTTTGTTGTAGTTTTCATTGCTACTGTTCAACACTTGTTTTCATGCTATTTTTCTCATGCATTTCACTTAAAACTTGATAAAATTTACTTGTTTCCAATCATAGACACCATAAAAGAACCATGCACATGAAGCAATTGAAAAGCATTTGTTTATAAATATGAAGTTGAAATTAGCATAGCAAAACTAACATTCAACAACACATCAAGCTAGTATTAGAGCAAAGGTTTATTTGCTTGATTGCTTGAGTTTTGTGCAAGTAGGGTTTTAATGGTTGCAAAATTGTGATGCTTACAAGGTTAAAGTTGCAGAGAGGAGAAGGGAAATTTTTGGTTGCAACTCTTGAGGTAATGCCCAGAAGAAGGAGAACCACAAGGCCACAATCTCCACCCAAAGTTCCAATTCCAGTTGCACTCAAAACACCTCAAGTTTTACCTTCAATTGAGATTGAGGAGGTACAAGCAGTACCAGAAGATGAGCTTGAATCCAAAGCCATCATGTCTGGAGCAATAGAGACTGGAGGTATTTTAGAAGAGGAAGCATTCAAGAAATATTTCTATGACTTGATTGACATGGTTAGAGTCCACTATGAAGAGAGGAACACTAGAATGGTTGGAGATAGTTCTAAGCCTCCACATGGAGAAGGAATCTCAAGGGAGAAAAAAAGATGATAAGAAGGATTCAAAGGGTAATGGAGGAAATCCTCCTCCATCTCCACCATCTTCACCATCTTACTCATCATATTAATCATCCTCAACATCTCAAACAACATCTTCCACTTCCACCACAAAAACGGCTCATACTCGTTCCCAAACCCTAAAAGGAAAAACTTCCTTATGAAAATTGGACATTAAGTTTGAACTTCCCTTCATGTACAATGGTGAAGTGAATGCAGAAAATTTAGACAATTGGATTCAACAATTGGAGGTATACTGCAGGATTCAGAACCTTCAAGAAGATGGCATAAAGATCTAGTTGGCTTCATTGAGGCTAGAAGGAGCAACATTAGTCTGGTGGGAAGAAAAGACTTAAGAGGAAATATGAATTCATGGTAAGATATCCATTTCTTGGGTTGAATTTGTTTCTGAAATTAAAAGACAGTTTTACCCTTTAGCCTATATGAAAAAAGCCATTATGAGTTGACAAAATTTTAGGCAGCTTAAAGGCCAAACAGTCCAAGACTATACCCAAGAAATTAGAAAGAGGGCTTTGTAGTAAGGAGTAAACTTAAATTCCCAAGATACATTGTTGAAATATATTGGGGGTTTACATTCCTATTTAAAACATACTATCCTTATGTTCAATCCAAGAAATTTGGATGAGGTATGTGTGCAAGCCACATACCTTGAAGCAAGGGGAAAGAACATTTAGGAAGAGGGTAGTAAGAAGAAGCCATTCAAGGGTAAGGAGAAAGAGAAGGGAGGAAAATGGAAGGTCAAGAAGAATGCAAGTGTGAAGAAAGAAGGGGGAGAAACTGTATGCCAACATTGTTCCAAAGTTGGGCATGATGAAGCCCATTGTTGGAAATTACATCCTGAACTAAGGCCTAAGAAACTAAACAATAAGGGAAAAAAAGAGACGACCGCTACCACACAACATGATCTTGGATCAGATTCTGGTGATGAGACCAAGATTTCAGCCATGGTCACAAAAGGAAAAGAAGTTGTTGCAAACACTAGTTCCTCACATAGTCACAATAACACTCCAAATGAAGAATCAAGAATAAAGTTGTTCCATGTAAGGGTAATTTCAAATCATACAAAATTTTAAGGATGGAATTTTATCTTAAAGTTTAACAACCTTGGCAAATCTTACTAGTCCCTAATATCCAAATTTTAAAATGTTTGATGATAATTTTGTAAAAAAATTTATATGTATAATCATTTATGTTAGACAATATATAATATTGGGGATTTTTAAGGTAAAATACTCTTATACTATAAAATTTGGGCGAATTTATGTTTAGAAAAATGGAAATTGGTGAATCTCGTTTTTTGGAAAAAGCATGGAATATTAGCTCACCTCTGAATATTAGCCCCTAAAATTTTCCCTAACTTCATCATAAGCCCTATCCATTGGGTTGGATAGTCAATAATGCAAATCTAGCGGTTACAAGGAAGTGCTTATTCAAGTATGCCATTACTGAAAAGTTCAGTGATGAAGTTGAGTTAGATGTAGTTCCACTTGACATATCAGGAATCATTTTGGGTAGTCCTTATTTGTATGATAGGAAAGAAGTATTTTATCACCATGAGAACAAATATGTATTTCTCAAGAATGGGGTGGAGTACATTGTGAGAGCCCATTGCAAAAAGTTGAACATTTCTTTGGTTAATGCAGGGTAGATGAAGAGACTAGTAAATGCAAGTAAAAATTTTGTGCTTCTCATGATCAAGAAAAAGAATGATATTGATTATGAATCTTTTGAATGTTGTGATGAAAAACTAAAATCTGATTTGTTTGATGTGGTAAGAAAGCATGGCGAGATGTTTCAGGAACCAAAGGGGTTACCTCCCAACAGGGAAATTCAACATGAGATACAACTGCAGCAGGATGTTCCACTTCCAAACATTGCCATGTATCGCATGTAAATTATGGAGAGCATGGAAATCAAGAAGGAAATTCAAGAATTGTTGAAAAAAGGTATCATATGCCCATCTACTTCGCCATGTGGTTCACCCATCATCTTGGTGCCGAGAAAGGACAACACTTGGCACATGTGTGTGGATTTCTATGCACTGAACAAAATCACAGTAAAGAATCGTTATGCACTCCCAAGAGTTGATGATTTGCTTGATCAATTGAGGTATGCAAAGTATTTCACTAAGTTAGACTTACGAAGTGCTTATCATCAAGTTAGAATAGCTGAGGAGGACATTTGGAAAACCACATTTAAAACTAAACAAGGATTGTTTGAGTGGCTTATTATGCCTTTCGGTCTTACAAATGCTCCAGCTACTTTCATGAGAGTTATGAATGATGTATTGAGACCATTTCTAGATGACTTTGTCATCGTGTACTTAGATGATATTCTCATATTCAGCAAATCCAGAAATGAACATGTCATGCATGTGAATAAAGTACTTGATGTCTTGAGAAATGAACAATTGTTTTTAAAGATGTCGAAGTGTGAATTTGGCAAGACTTCTTTAGTGTATTTGGGACACATTGTTGGAGGAGGTGAGATGAAGATCGACCCCTCTAAGGTTGAGGTCATTCTGAATTGGCCCAAGCCCAATACAGTTATAGAGGTAAGAAGCTTTTCAGGGGCAACACAATATTGGAGGAAATTTATTGCTAATTTTTCTTCCATTGCAACACCATTACATGCATTGACTAGTGTCAATAAATTCTTCCATTGGGGGGATGTACAACAGAAAGCATTTGATTCTTTAAACCAAAAGATCAATTCAACAATGGTATTGGCTCTTCCAGATCTTAGACAACCATTTGAGATTCAAATGAATGCTAGTGATTATGCCATAGGAGCATTACTTATGTAGCATGGTATGCCCATTTCATTTCATTCTGAAATTTTTAATGGAGCTGTGACTAACTATCCCACTTATGAAAAAGAACTTTACAGATTGGTACAAAGTGTCAAAAAATGGAAACACTACTTGATGGGGAAAGAGACCATTATCCACACCGACCATCAACCATTGTAGTACTTACAGTCACAGTCACAGTCAAAGCTGCAGCAATCACGACACTTCAGATGGATGGTTTTTCTACAACAGTTTCATTTGGTTATCAAGTACAAAAAGGAAATCTACAATAAGGTAGATGATATACTTTCTAGGCCTATTTTAAATTCATCTATTATACTCAAGCATAATTATGTTTTGCATGAAAGTTATATTGAGAAATATGCATATGATAATGACTTTCGAGATGTGTATGCAAGTTTGAGTCAAGGAAACCAAATTGAAGAGTTGGATTACCATGTACATAACATTTTGTTGTATCACTTGGGCAAGTTATGTATTCCACAGGGAGAAATAAACTGTATCATAAGGGAGGTGCACACTTCATTGATTACTGGACACTTTGGTGTAGGCAAGACAGTAGCGAATCTCCAAAGGTATTATTATTGGCCACACATGTTTGATAATGTATCTCGTTTTATAAGAGGATGTTATTTGTGTGCAACAAGTAAGCCTAGCAATAGTAAACTACGAGTGTACACTCCACTTTCGGTACCTTCACGTCCATGGGAGAGTATCTCAATGGATTTTGTAGGAGGTCTTCCATTGTCAAGGAAAGGTCATGATTACTTGTATGTAGTTGTAGACAGGTTCAACAAAATGTGTATTGTAACACCATGTAAAAATAAAATTATAGTTGAAAAAACAACTAATCTCTTCTTCCAAAACATTTTGGTTCATTTGGTCTTCCTACTTCCATTGTAAGTGATTGAGATTCTCAATTTGTTGGGAATTTTTGGTCAAATTTTTGGGACATGATGGACACTAAGTTGAAGAAGAGTACAACCTTTCATCCACAAACAGATGGAAAAACCAAGGTGGTCAACAGGACATTCATTCATTTTCTTAGAGGATATTGCATCAAACATCCCAAGTTGTGGGATGAACAGTTGCATTACATACAACATGCATACAACAGGGCAAAGCATTCTTACACAAACACATCGCCATTTGAGGATGTTTTGGGTACTTGCCAAGATCGCCATTGGATGTCATCTTTGAGAAATATTTCACCATCGATGGTCACAATGACATCGATAAGGCAAGGAAGTTCATAGAGAAAATTCAGTTGATACATCACATAGTGCAGGAATAGTTGGAAAAGAGTCAAAGTAGCTACAAGGCAAGGCATGATAGACACTGGGTCGATCATAAAGTTCAAGTTGGAGATGAATTTTGGTTATATATTGGCAAAGAGAGACTTCAAGGGGAAGGTAAAACTCTTAAGCCAATATGTTATATTCCTTTTAAAATTCTGGAAAAGATTGGTAACAATGCATTTAAGCTAGATTTGCCTCCTTATATGCAAATATACTCTGTTGTTAATGTTGACAATTTGAGATTGTTTGAGCCTCATTTGGTTGATGATCAAGGAGAGCATGTTCAATTGCCATCAATAGATGATTTCTCACCAGAATACCTTGATGAGCTATAGCAAGACCTCATACTTGACAGAAGAACCAGAACTTCAAAGAGAGGGAATGTCGAATACCTTAGAGTGGGACTCAAGGGACAAAAGCCTTCTAAATCCAAATGGTTGTAGATCGAGAAGGTGAGGGAGTTGTACCCTCACCTGCTGAATGATTGATAATATCTTTTAGGGTCCAAAAGGCTTCTAGTGGGGAGGAATGATCAGGCGCTCAATATTTAGCTCAAAAATCAAAGTTCTTAGAATGGCTTGAAACCTAAACGATCGCGTCTGTCTCGGTGAAACGAACCCAATGCAACTTGTTTCACTAAAAACCGAGTTTGTATGAGGAAGATATTGAGTTTTGTTCGCTTTTCCAAACAGAATAATTTTTTAGAAAAATGCACAATCACTTCATAGTTAGCAGTCCGTATTGCTGATGTGGTAGGTGATTGTGCAAGGTCAATAGTGGTCAACAGTCCAATTAGGCTTTGAAAAGTGTCAAATTTTGTTTGGTTATCAGATGTAGTGACGTGTCATGATTTGGTTGGTTAATGGAGGACCAATGAGGAGGGGACAAGTGGCAAGCCCGGTGGCTGCCACGTGTTCCTCCCCAAAGGACGGCTCGACGCATAGTGCAAAAACTTTTGTGGCAGGCCAGAGGAGGGGGTCAAACACAGGACCTGTACCGAACAACCACAACACATTTCCATTACACCACCGCATTACAACTTAACCGTTATGTTTACTGCACCTATTTCAAGTTTAATGTAATGAAAGTTGGGGGTTAGGAGGGCCAGCCCGTAGGCTAGCCCTCCCATGTGAATGCACCATCGCTGGTTATAGTTATATGTATTCAAAGGTCACCATAAACTGCACCACATAAACCATAACAGTTAAGCATTATGCCATTGCATGTGTCCACCTCCACCAACACCCCTAGAGTTAACGGTTAGTAAAACCACGGTTTGTGCTAATCACATTTAGTGGTTAATTAATCATGTTTAAAACTAATTAAACGCCAATTTAACTTGGTGGGAATTTCGGCAGACCCTCCAAATTTGGTGCCAACTCCAGTTTTAGTGGAGTTAACTGGAGTTCCTCCAGTTTTAGTGGAGGATTACTAGGAGAAAATAGTTTTGGTCATAACTGGACCAAAATTCAACCAAATGAAGCTCAAGAAAAGGTGTTCCTATATAATTTGAACATTCTAAACACATTGAAGCAGGTTTTAGGAGTAGTAGAGATTTGTAAACAACATTTTTTCCATATTGAGCTAATACACAGGCCCAAGCCATGGAAGCTGGACCAAGGAGATGTAGCCTAGGAGGGGTGAACTCCTTCATCAAAACATTGTCTTAAGTGTTCATGTTGATGGTTTGTTGTAATTTTCATTGCTACTGTTAAACACTTGTTTTCATGCTATTTTTCTCATGTATTTCACATAAAACTTGATAAAATTTACTTATTTCCAATCACAAACACCATAAGAGAACCATGCACATGAAGCAATTGACAAACATTTGTTTATAAATCTAAAGTTGAAATTAGCACAACAAAACTAACATTCAACAACAGATCAAGCTTCCAGGTTTATTACCATGGGATGATCCATTTCAACTGTTGGTTCTTGTGTAACAACAACGTCGTTAACTGGTTCTTGTGTGACAATTTCCTAGGGTTTGGTTTGAGTTTCTGTCGAAATGGTGTTTGCAGCACAGTCTTGTATCCGACTATTGCTAGATCCCTAGCACATGCTGCACATACATAACATGATGTGGTTTCTTCCCTCATTTTTTCTACAGCCTCTGCCAAGGTGTCCAGGCCCGGGACCGTGCTTCCACTTTACTCTCCTCTAATTGTTGCCTTAATCTTTCATTTTCTTTTTCTAAATTTTCAATTTTATGTAGTAAAAGTCGGGTCTCATCCTTACCTGATAGAGGGACCTCTTCTGGATGGGCCTATTCCCCTTCTTTCTGTTCCCCTATGTCCTTTGTGCTTGCTCGACTCCTTTCTGGATGGAGGTGAAGGTTCTGGCTGTGAGCTAACTTTCACCCTCTTCTTCGATATCCTATCACCTTATCGTATCAATTGATTGAGAATTGAATTTTGCACGAAATTATGTGTCATAGAGTGGTTTATCATCAGATATAATTTTAAGGATGGTTAATACTATTTAAGTAAATTCAAGTGAAAATAGATAATGGAATTATTTAAACTTTTCAATGTAACAGCTTATTTCATTTTGAAATTCCAATCTTAATTCTAAATAATAATAGTAAGTAAAAAAAATTGTTTTTAATATGACAAGTTCAAAATGATTAATAATCGATACATAATTGTGACTTATATAATAGAATCAAAACAAGGGGGGTTGCGGGGAAGCAAGTCCCTGCCTTGAGTGGGATCATGGTCGATGCTTTCTGCAAGACTTTATCTTGGAAGGACTTGTAGGATTTATATTGCAGAGCATGAGTTGATTGGAGGGTGCTAGCTATTGAGAAAGCCACATAATAAAAGGATTTCGTGTTCTTGAAAGCATGGATGGAATACTCACAATGATGCCCCATAGGAAGTACTCACCATCTATGGGTAGGTAGGAAGGGTAAATGGCTTGGAACTTTTGATTAGCCTTGCTTCCAAAACCAGATCTGGTAGTCTTGTCATTTCTATGTTATACATCGGTGAAAGGTTATTCATGAAGATGACCTTTTCATATGGCAACATTGTATATAGAATATGAAGATGATGGGGGGATACATGCATGATTAGATTCAGATTCAATTTTGATATCAAGCTTTGAGCAAGCAAGTCGTAAAACAAGCTCGCTAGTTGTAAAGAAAGCAAAGTCAGTCATCTTCAAAATCAATGAATTTGCAAGCCATGGAGGTGTTTCTGTGATTATTTATGGGATAAACCCCCTATAGCATTGATGTAAAATCTTAGGCGTTGTAGGTAGCTCCTCGGTGAATATCATTATGATTAAATCCCTCAAGCAAATTTTCTCATTGTCAAAATTGTGATGGTCTAACTTCACAAACTGGTTTGTTAAAAAAGAGGTCTATGGGGTAACAAGGAGAGATCTCCCATGAGAAATTTAAGTTTTTAGCAATGACATTCTCTTTGGACCAGGTAGGAAATTTTTATTGTCTTTGGAATTTACAATGGGACCAACAATGGTGATCGAACCATGACGACAAAAGTATGCCATTGGTAGATGAGGTCAGGTGTTCTTGTTTAGTCAATGGTGCATAATGATAGAGATATTATCATGGAAAAATGTGTTTACAAAAATTATGGAAGAGCTTATATTCATATATTTCTAAGTACAAGGGATTTCTTTGGCTAGGGATCATAGGAACTCGTTTTTCAATCCTTGTTTCGGTTACTTGGATAATGATAACACTGTGTTGTAGACGTTGAAGTTTGCAGAGAACTAAAATTATTTTTTGAATGAGGCTCCCATCATTTGAAGGAGTTCAATATGCTAATTGTTATAATGTCAAGCCTAATTTGCAGATGAATGTGTAGTGAAAAAATTGATTAGCTTTTAATCTTTAAAAAAAGGATTTATCCTTTAGAAAAGGTGCAATACTAATCAATTGGGATTGAAGATGAATTTCTACAATAGAAAAGTAGATTCTTTAAAAATATTTTCATTTCATTGTCATTTAACACAAAATAAACTATATTTTAGAACCTATACCAAATTCCCTTAATTTGGTATTTTGAGGATAATCAAAATCCATCAAGATTTCCCCTAGTATTACCACTTAGAGGAATAATTTGAATCATGAACTTGACAAGTGTCGTGGTTGTGATTTAAAAAAGGATGGATGAGTTGTTTTCAACTAAAGATGTGATATTGCATAAAATATGACCTTCTAGTAATGCCATATCACTTGCAATATGATCCAGGTGGATATTGGTGGCCACCTGCCAAGTCCACCTGGACCCCCACCATTGTCTTTCTCAGCATTTTCAGTTTCCTTAATTGTAGCACAACTTACTATTTTTAGCAGTTTTTCGGGTCCTGAACTTCCGGAGCCGTTTTGAGGCCCTAAACGACGTTTTTTGGGGAATCATGTGCCAAAGTTATGACCCAAACGGAGATCTTTCTAATGAGCTATTGTACGCGTCAAATGGAGATCATGTGCCAAAGTTACGACCCCGGGAAGTTGATGTACCAACTTACCCCCAAACGGGGCCCATAGTTTGGCGTTTCATCTCCTAGGGTTAGGTTTTGGAATGTTAAGGGTTTTCCATTGTTTCTCAACAATAAATAGGCCTTCGAGCCTCATTGTAACACAGTTCAGAGGCATGTAGCCATCACATCTCTTCTCAGAGATAAGCTACCATCGCCCTAGCTGGTTTATTTCCATTTCTGATTGTAAGCATATTTCAGTATTTTCCATTAATGAAATGAAGTATTATTTCCGCTGCATCTTTGTGTATATGGTTATCTCTGTAATTTGTTGCGTTCCTGTTTAAATCCGGATCAGTGGTATCAGAGCGGTCTGCTTTTTCTCTGTTTTTCTTTGCATGTCCCCAACAAGGTCGGGATATAAGGAGTTAGGGCTTGAACTGGTTGAACCTTTGCAAGACCAGCCTCGCAAATCCCGACGACCTCCCATGGCGGATGAGAAGAAAGACGAGGGGGTAGGAGATCCCATCAAAATCTTGCTCGAAGAAGCCCTCGAGCGACAACGGAACGCGATGATGGACAGCTTTGCTTAGATCCTTCAGCGGCTACCTAGAAGCAACGCATCGGCTTCCAGCAGCTACTCTGGAAACGCCACACCCTTTAAGGTACAAGTTAATTTTGAAATCCCCATATTCGAGGGTCAGATAGATGCAGATGCCGTAGATAAATGCTTAAATATGCTAGAGGGTTATTTTTTTGTTCATGAATTTTCGAGTCGGGAAAAGATTGTTGTTTCTCTCCTCAAAGTAGCCCCCCACGTCAAGGACTGGTGGGAAACCTACTGCGAGCAGAAGGATGAAAGTACTGGCTCACTATTTTCAGCCGCACCCACCTGGGATTCGTTTCGGGATGCCATCAAGGAGCAGTACTACCCTGTCGGGAGCTATGAGGATGAATACATAAAGTGGACCACGCTGCGGCAGGGAAGGGACCAAGACGTGCCAGAGTTCACCAATCTTTTCCATACCCTTCGCACAAAGTTGGGTATCAAGGATTCGGAGCAACATTTGATACTCAAATACCGTGGCTGCCTGCACAAGTACATCCATGAAGAAATACAATTCCTAAACATCCCCTCGCTCGGCGCAGCATATCGGTATGCCGTCAAGGTCGAGCAGAAGTTTAAACAAAAGAAGCGAGACTTTGGATTTGCGAATCCAAAGCAGGGGAAAGGTGCCCCTAAACCACAGAACAAAGGACAAAGCCAAGGCGGGACAACCCAAGACAACCAGCCGAAGCTGCAAGCAAAGAACAGCGCCGCGAAGCCGAGAAAGGACACTGGGAAATGGTGCGAGTTCCATAAGAGCTCCACTCACAACACAAGTGAGTGTCGGGCCAAGCAGTCACTGGTGGCTGAGCTAAAGGTTTCAGAATCAGATGCATGTTCCGACTCTGAGTCAGAACCCGATAAGGGGTATGAAAAAGGGAAGCAGATCATTGATGCGGACCCCAGCGCCACTGTTGCTACCGCAAAGATCCAGAAAAATGAACTTGAAGATCCAGAGGAGGAGGAGCGTCTCTTCCACTCCCAGATGTGGGTAAAGGGCTCCTCGATACAGTTCATTGTTGATAGCTGGAGTCAAAAGAACCTCATTTCGGCAGAGGTCGTGAAGCGGTTGGGCTTACCGACCACAGCACATCCACAACCATATACCATTGGGTGGCTCACCAGGGAACAAGTTCAGCAGGAGTTTCCTCATCTCATGGCGGAACTCAACGCAATGGGGACCATTGCTTCCTAAGGGGGCAGGAATGATCTAGGTGGATATTGGTGGCCACCTGCCAATTCCACCTAGACCCCCACCATTGTCTTTCTCAGCATTTTCAGTTTCCTTAATTGTAGCACAACTTACTATTTTTAGCAGTTTTTCGGGTCCTGAACTTCCGGAGCCGTTTTGAGGCCCTAAACGACATTTTTTGGGGAATCCGCGGGCAACATGGGTCCATGGAATGGATCGATGTTGCCCGTTCCAACAATGATAGTGCTCGGATAGATCTTTCTAATGAGCTATTGTACGCGTCAAACGGAGATCATGTGCCAAAGTTACGACCCCGGGAAGTTGATGTACCAACTTACCCCCAAACGGGGCCCATAGTTTGGCGTTTCATCTCCTAGGGTTAGGTTTTGGAATGTTAAGGGTTTTCCATTGTTTCTCAACAATAAATAGGCCTTCGAGCCTCATTGTAACACAGTTCAGAGGCATGTAGCCATCACATCTCTTCTCAGAGATAAGCTACCATCGCCTTAGCTGGTTTATTTCCATTTCTGATTGTAAGCATATTTCAGTATTTTCCATTAATGAAATGAAGTATTATTTCCGCTGCATCTTTGTGTATATGGTTATCTCTGTAATTTGTTGCGTTCCTGTTTAAATCCAGATCACAATATCTCCTTAGTATGCAATCAAATGGACCTTCATATTCGGGTCATGAATGTTTGTGATCCTTGAAAATGTTGAAGGCATATAGATCAAAAGGGTATGATCAGTATTGATGAGAATGATAATTTGAAAGAAGTCTTATTTAAATGCAAACTGAATTTCAATTTTAAACGAGTCAGCACCTGTTGTGAAGTCATAGATAGTATTATCTTCAATTTTGAATTTGTTTGAGGGATGTAGAAGTTGAGATTGTAATAACTGCGCCTCATGTCTAATAAGATTCCCAACGTATGTAGGCAGATAGAAACTGTCTCTAGAATGCCCATTTCAAAACAGTACTGGATAAGGATTTGTGGAATAACTAAAACCTTTCCACAGTTGAAAAGGAACCCATCCCTTGCATAGATTTCAACTTTCAACTTTTAGAAAAAAATTGAATCCTTCAAGGAAATGGAAGAATCAAACTAGAATGAGTTTACAAATCAAACTGAAAACAAATTTTGAGAAAATCTTTGTGAAATTCCAAAGAAGGTATCCCTGTTAAAGTAGGAGAATAAATAGAGCTCTTGCATAAATGATCATGTTTAATAAAGGACATTGCTCAAAATAAGTGATCATCTTTGAAACCTAAATCATATTTGATGTAATCTCAATCAAAAAATGGTAGGGATAGGCATATTGCTTAATTCTACATAAAGAATTTCCACCTTAAACCGTCATAATAGTAAGTCAACTATGGGTTGGGCTATATTAAAAGAAGGGCCCGGCAAAGAAAAGTGTTGCATAAAATTAACTTACCTTACTAGTGGAAGCTCCATATCCTGAATAATAATAACTGCATAAAGAAATTCATCGTAACAAACCTTTAAAGTACCCCAAATTACCAATAGAAGAGAAAAGGAAAGTCTGCCAAGTCCACGTAATGTAGTTAGTCTGCCCAGTCTGCATAAGGCACTTTCCAAGTACACGTCTTCTACCAAGTTTCCATGTGCAAGTCCACCAAGTAATAGGATGTTATATCACTGAGTGGTAATGCCGTAAGTGGCACTAACGATTACCATCCATGTATGGCATTGATCCTTGTTCTCCGAAGATGCTTTAGTTCGAGGTAGTTGTATTGAGATATTCCTTTACGGGTTCAAAGAGAGTTCACGGATGAGAGAATGGGAGGGATATGGGGAAGATCTCACAGTAGGCTCAGGTGATTCTCCTAAAAAGGGTGAAGTCATCTCTAGCCATCTCAGACATTAATTCCTAATGTCGAATCCCCTGTTAACAACCACGTGCTCACAAATCGAATTCACCAAACTCTCCCCTAACAAAGCCCATATGTAATTGAATGAGCACACTTCAAATTTTTATAAACAAAGGCCAAGCTTTGGATTTTTAACATCTAAGTATTCTGCAGGAGTTTCCAGAAGTTTCAGACATTGAAATTATCATCTTGGAACTCGTAATTTCGATCTTGATCAAGTACAAAAAGTTTATTTACCGGGTTTTGAAGGGCGTGAAAGTGTCATCGGCAAATAATAGTTTCTCGGTGAGGCAATGCCACCTAAAATAAACATGAAACATATTATTATAGGTGTAAACCAATTTTAATTTTATTATAAGGAAATTTTTAAATAAATATATTCAAACTAACATAAGAATATACTAACAAACATAAAAGAATAAAACGTGCCCTCTTGGGGCTTGCATGCAAACCACGTGGCGGTTCTTCACACTAAACGTTTGTATCTCACCAGGTCGAAATATTTTGTAAAGCATTCCAGAAAAACAAGCATAGTGTGTTTGATTCATCATAGAGATCCATTTGTACCCAATCCTTGCCAGCAAACATGACTGCTATGTAGGTCGTCTATTATGATAAAAAAGGGTTGAAAACGATTGCAGAGCGTGCACATGGGCCAGCAAGAGCTCTTGCAGTTGGATTGAATAAATTGGGAAATGTGACTGTTGAGGATATTCCCTTCTTTGATACAATAGAGAACAAATGTGCAGATGCCAAGGCCATCTATGATACAACTCTTCAAACTGAGATGAGTATCAGAATTATAAAACAGTCAGAATTCAGTAAGCTTGGGCAATTTCTTGGACGTTATTTTTGTAGGACTTGGGTTTGACGTAAATTTTATTGTGTCTGGCCCATTGGAGAGACCATCTCGTAAAACATACGTTATAGGCCTTGAGTGCACTAGATGGTCTGCTAATAAACTAGACTCTTATTTGTGCTCAGGTCAGAGTGAGGAAGACGGGTAGGTTAGGAGGAGGTAAGTAAGGATGATGAAGGTACAAGATGCTAGTGGAATTTTATTCTTTAAAGGTTTTTTAAAAGATGTAGAGAAGAGAGGTCGGGGGAAGAACAGAGAGACACTATTTGTTTACCCAACTTCTTTATGCTGCTGAAAGGCTAAAGAAAAAGACTCACTATGAGTATGTACCAAATAAAGCTTGTGGAAAAAATAATAGGAATTAAACCAAAATGAAATTGTCTTATAAGTACCTCATCCGGATCAAATATGGAGAGTCTAGATTTTACAAAATACTGAAATCTACTGCTGAACTGTTTGCTTAGAAAGTTGTCTGAACTGTTTGCTTAGAAAGTTGTCTAATCTGAAGCTAACGCACCCATAAATTCTCGACATACCCTATAGGAGAAAAACAGGCACCCATAAATTCTCGACATACCCTGCAAGAGAAAGAGAAAAACGGGACAGAGGTGCTTCACAAAATAATTTCTAGCTATTGATAGCATTGGGAGGTGAGTGGACCCCCTCATTGTTTAGCTCCATGCGAATAATATTTTCATTATATTTTTTCACATGCTCCCACCATTGGGTAGCCAGTGTAATCTTATCATGGTCTAATATATCTACCAAATATTAAAAATAAGAGGATAAGGATCTGATCCACGCCTCAACTTGATTGCCAACAAACACACCAGAGAATTGTGGAAGAGTGACTTTGGGCATCTGCATTTCGGCAAGGGAAGCGTCCTCAGTGACATTACTTTAATGAGGTGCCATTGGGTGGCGCGTGCATAGCTAATGTGTTGCTGGGGAGGAGAGAGTGCTGAGTGCGACTCACCACTTAGCAATCTACCACTTCACAATCTATTGTAGCATAACTCACTAAATAACATATCATTTTATAAATTGAGATTCATTATATTAAGACAAAAAAAAATGGTATTCTCAAATAACTCTCCCATTCTTCAAAAGATTTCATTAATAGTCCCCTAGTTCAAGCATTTGGATTTTATCCCTATGTACAGACACTTAAACTCAATGGCGGACATGCTGTCTAAAAAAGATCCTCCCTAGTCCAAGGTAATATAGAGATAAATCAGGGAATAGAAAAATATGCTCATATTCCTTAATCATGGCTAGATTCCCAAGATTTATGATCAACAGACAGGTGTATGTTTTCATCAGAAATTTATTTCTCCTTGAATCAAGGTTTCATTTATTTCACTTTGATCAATTCCTGATGAGTATATTGGGATTGATGGGCTTGGTGGTACATCCCTTGCAACAAGTGGCAGTCTCCCATAAATTTCTTTTGTATTTAATTTTCCTTTCGTAGGAGTTGGCAGGTTCTAATGTGGAAAATATGATATTCTCATCGTGCAGAGGGATGATGTTATTATCGCTGCCCGACATTTGCCATCAACAGTATTCTGACCACCCAGCCTTCTAGAGATTTTGGTTCAGCTTTGGATTATTTGCTCATGTCTGGCTCGTGGAACTGGTCTTGTATGGATTATATAATGGCTCCTTGACTATCATGGGATTTTATGGAATATTGTACCTTTCTGGAGACTGGTTCAATTTGGTTGGTCTATCTTCTAATTGCTCTATGTGGACCTTTTTGGATATGGTTGAGCCTTCGAAGATTATGGAGCTAGATAATGATGGCTTAATGCTCGACCAAATCCTAGACGCGGCGAAAGCCTTGCTGAAAGATAGGAAAAGGCAGGACGACATGGCAGAATAGCAACGCCTATCATTTCAGCTTCTTTTGGAAGCGAAGCTCCTCTGCCACCTTAGTAACATGGATTTTTCTTTAATTTAATGGAGCCAAAGTAAAATTTAATATCTATAAATCTTGTTAACTATTATCTCAATGAGTTTATAATACTTCAAAATTTAATATCTATCCATTTTGTCAATTATTATTTTAATAAAAAACAATTGACTTGACGGAACGCTGAATGTTCTGAGGGCGTGCACTAAGGCAGAAACCGTAAAGCGCGTGGTGGTCACATCGTCCACGGCCACGGCCACGGCTTGCATAAACGAGTCGGAGGAGCAGAATCAGTATATTGACGAATCAAGCTGGACAGACGTGGATTTCCTCCGACCTAAAACGCCAACTTCCTGGGTAGAACGGTTTACAAGATTTTAGCAGTTGTTGCTCGGCTAGTGTGTTATTGATTTATTAATAACTGGAGCAGTATAGGTTACTAATTAGATTTTATATTGGTTTAAATTTAATTAGTGATCTATATTACTGAATACATGCAATATATATCACTGATTAAATTTTGTACTTACTTAAATCCAACTGGTATTACAAGATAAAATGCCCAAGATATTTTGATAGCCGTTGTTGCTAATGTGTTCCTGACAAAATAAAATGACAATTGTTTATTCCTGGATTGTGTAGGCATATGGGGTTGCCAAGACGCTTGCAGAACAAGCAGCGCTGCAATACGGTAAGGAAGATCCAGGGCTGGATGTCGGGCAACAACCAAATCGTAGAAGGTTTGAAGGAGATACAGACGATATACGGCCATATTTCGTTAGTTCACGTTGATGACGTATGCAGCGCTCATATTTTCTTGATGGAAAACCCCTCTGCAGAGGGCCGCCACATTCGCAGTGCCGTCAATATATCCGTCCCACAGCTGGCAGACAATACGTGCAGACTAAGGGATATCCGAGGGAATAGCATGGCACACAGAATGTTCATTTCACTTTAATCCGTTCAACCTGTTGAACATTAAAAGCGAGGAATGAATGTGAATGTGATATGACTGGATTGTCAAATTTATATTTTGGTGGAGATAATGTAGTCTATCAGTTTTTAGAGTTTTTATCTTCTTTTTAAATAAAAAATTATGGATTAATATGTGAATATTTCAAAGGTTTTTTAATAGTTTAGAAATCATACATATAAGTATTTTGGTTTCCAGAATTTCCAATTTTATTTTAAATAAAAAATTATGGAATATTTCAAGGTTTTTTTAATAGTTTATATAAGTATTTTGGTTTTCAAAATTTGTATTCTTTAAAAATAAAAAATTATGAATAGTTAGGGTATACACAATTAAAATAGATGAAATCAAAGAATTAGGAATAGTTATTGTATACACAATTAAAATAGATGAAATCAAAGGTTTTTTAATAAGTTTTTTTTTACTATAAACAAGTCTAGATCCATTTTAACATCGGATCTATCAAGCCTTGAGAGGGATCAAATCTCTAGAGGTGTAAACCTTTCCTCAAGTTTTGCACTCAAAAATAGGTTTGCACCTAGAGAGGCTTGATAGATCCAATGTTAAGATGGATCTACGCTGGTGCTGTCATACAAAATTTGTTGAACATCTAATTATTTTGATCATTTTAAATATGCTAAATATGTCTAAGATTAATTTGGTCAATTTAATTTAAAATTTGCTTAGTTACCTCAGTTTGTTGAGATGAGAGAGACTACTAGTAAATGATGAAATATAAATTTTGAGTGAAAAGCCAGTGTTAAGATGGATCTAGGCTGGTGCAGTGATACAAAATTTGTTGAATATCTAATTATTTTGATCATTTTAAATATGCTAAATATGTCTAAGATTAATTTGGTCAATTTAATTTAAAATTTGTTTAGTTACCTCAATTTGTTGAGATGAGAGAGACTATTAGTAAATGATGAAATACAAATTTTGAATGAAAAGTGTCAATGTAACAATTTTGATAGATAGAAAATGTGAATACTAAGAATATAGTCAATTATAAACAATCTTCATTGCAATCAATCTGAAACTATTTTCTTCTACTGTTCCTATTGTCACACCTCAATCTGGAACTATTTTCTTCTATTGTTCCTATTGTCACACCTATTACTTTTTCCATTTTCTCAAATGAAAAGAGTAGTTGGAACCATAGGCCATTCAAATATTTAACTCGAGCTACTCTAGTAAACAACATACCTTGTCTCTATTGCTCTCCAATATTAATAGTAGTTTTCTCCAAAGTCAATCATTGTGAGTTATGGAGTGTTAAACCCCAAATAATTTTCAATGGTAGTTATTTTCTATTACTATGTTTAAATGCAAAGTAATTAACAATGTTGAATGATCGAAAATGGGAATAATAATAATGTACCCAATTTTAAATAGTTTATAGTTTCAAGAAGCAAACATTTGGGGTAAACAAACATTTTATTTAGGATGAAAATTTAAGTATTGTATTTATGGTTGAATAATTTTTATGTGCTTACATTGAGAGAGTGTGTATGTGTTTTGGGGGTGAGAAGGAGAGACAAGGGGAGATAGAGATATAGATGGGGTGGGGAGAGGGAAGAAGAGAGAGGCAAAGAGAGGGAGGGAGGAAGATATATATATATATATATATATATATATATGGAGAGAGAAATGTTAAAGAGAGAGAAGGGGAAGAGAGAGAGAGAGAGATAGATATAGAGAGAGTGTGTGTATGTTTAGGGGATGAGATAAAGAGATAGAGAAGGAGAGATAATGGGAGATAGAGATATAGATGGAGGAGGTAGAGATGTGCTTACACTGAAATCAATGCACACTATTGATCTAATTACTTTAAAATTAATGTACATCATACATCTTGTTGCATCAAATCAGAAATCAACATCTACACTAAAATCAATGCTTCTAGTGCAAACAATTAAATAGGATTAGAAATCAACATCTATACTAAAATCAATGCATATAGTGCAAGAAATCAAATAGGAATAGAAATCAATATCTACATTGAAACCAATGCATCTAATGCAAGAAATCAAATATGAGTAGATATCAACATCTACATTGAAATCAATGCATCTAGTGTAAGGTATTAAATATGATTGGAAATCGACATCTACAATGAAATCAATGCATCTAGTGCAAGCAATTAAATAGGATTAGAAGTCAATATCTACACTGAAACCAATGCATCCTGTGCAAGTAATCAAATAGGAGTAAAAATTAATATCTACACTAAAACCAATGCATCTAATGCAAGCAATCAAATATGAGTATAAATCAACATCTACACTGAAATCAATGCATCTAGTGTAAGGTTTTAAATATGATTAGAAATCGACATCTACACTGAAATCGATGCATATAGCGAAAGAAATAAAAAAGGATTAGAAATCAATATGTACACTGAAACCAATGCATCGTGTAAGCGATCAAATAGGAGTAGAAATCAACACTGAAATTGAAATCAATGCATCTAGTGTAACGTATTAAATCGAATTATAAATCGACATCTACGTTGAAATCGGTGCATATAGTGCATGTGATAAAATGGGATTAGAAATCAACAACTACATTGAAATCAATATATATAGTCTAAGAAATCAAATAGGATTAGAAATCAATATCTACACTGAAATCTTATAAGATTAGAAATCAACATCTACACTGAAATCAATGCATCTAGTGGAAGCAATCAAATAGGATTAGAAATCAACATCAACATTGAAATCAATGCATCTAGTGTAAGGTATTAAATAGAATTATAAATCGACATCTACGTTGAAATCGATGCATATAGTGCATGTGATCAAATAGGATTAGAAATCAATGTCTATATTAAAATCCTATAGGATTAGAAATCGACATCTACACTAAAATCAATGCATCTAGTGAAAGCAATTAAATAGGATTAGAAATCAATATCTACACTGAAACCAATGCATCTTGTGCAACCAATCAAATAGGAGTAGAAATAAATATCTACACTAAAACCAATGCATCTAGTGTAAGGTTTTAAATAGAATTATAAATTGATATCTATACTGAAATCAATGCATATAGTGCACGTGATCAAATAGGATTGGAAATCAACAACTACATTGAAATCAATACATCTATTTTAGTGAAAATCTAAAATATTCATGACTTTCTAGATCTAACTTCTATATCTGTATTTGTCTCTCTGAGACTCTTTCTTCTTCCCTCTCTCTCCACCTTCCATTCTGTGTCTATCTCCCTCCCCCTCTCCTTCTCTCTCTTCCCCTCCCTCTCTCCCCCATCTCACTCTAACTACCTCTCCCTAACTTTCTCTATATTTCTCTTCTTTCCTCTCTCCCCCTGCTATCTATATCTATACCTCCCTCTATCTCTCCTTCTTTATCTCTCTATCTCAACCCCCTAAACATATATCACGCTCTCTCTCTCCCCCCATATCTATCTATCTATCTTCTCTCTCTCCATCTCTCTCTCTCTCTATACTCCCTCCATATATATCTCTATCTCCCATATATCCCTCTTCCTCCCTCCCTCTCTTTGCCTCTCTCTTCTATCACTTCCCCCGCCCCATATATATATATATATATATATATATATATATATATATATATATATATATATATATATCCCCTTGTCTCTCCTTCTCACCCCAAAACATACACACTCTCTCTCTCCATATCTATCTATCTCTCTCTCCCTCCTTCTTCCTCTCCCTCCCTCTCTCCCTCTCTCACTGACTCTCCATCACTCCCTTGCCACTCCCTCGCCACATTTCTCTCTCTATGTTTTTCTTCCCCTTCCAACTCCATCTCTCTCCCCCCCTCTCTCTCCTCTCTCTCAAGTCCTCTCTTTTCCCTTCCTCTCTCTCCCCTTCTCTCTCTCGTCCCTCTATCTCTCCCCTCATCATACACACTCTCTCTCTCCACCATATGGTGTATTGACCTGGGTATTCGTCTGTATTCATCCTTGCAGTAGATTTAGCTTGACTCGGTGCTGGTTATGGTGGTTTCATGCTCCGAAGGGTTTTATCAGGTAAAAAACTAAGTTTCTAAGCTACACTGGAGAATTTTTCTTGTTTTATGCAGTTTTTTGGAGGTTTTTGGATGTCTAACCCATGGCAGGCATGTCTTGTAGGTCAATATGTGATTTGCAGTTGGAGCTATGGTTTATGGAGCATCTGGGGTTCCTGTGGCATGCTAGCATGGAGGAAGCCAACAAAACGAGAACTGGAAGGTAGGACATTGTCCTACCAACCTATATCTACCTATGTTTTTAAAGACATTTAACTGGATGGATTATTGTGCCTTTGTGCTTATCTGCCTGTGTTTTTGAACACTTTCAGTTGTTGAATTTAGGCTTCTGTGATCCATATCAATTTAGAGAAGAATCTTCGGCGAAAATCACATAGAGATAATTTTTTGTCGACGCGTTTTGAACTAGCCAGTGTGATTCATCGCCAGGACAAGTCGAATGAGCAGATCTTGCTATGCATTATAAATAGATTGGGCAGAATATCCAGGTAACAGCTAGATTTGACCAGGAAACGGCTAGTTAGACCAAAATATTTATTTATTTTAATTCAAATCAGTTAAATCTGGTTATTAATTTTCTTATTAACGTAAATAGGCAATTTTATAAATATATATTAAAATAAGTGAGTTAATATACTATAAACATAAAATAATCAAGTAATTAAAAATAGATAATAGTTGACTATATTTTAAATAAATATAAGTTAATTATATTTCAAATAAAATATCATATAAAGGGAGATTTAAATCTTAAAATAAATTAATTATAAATCAACGAGGCTATATACAACCACCACAGATATACATGGTGGGAAGGAGCACAAAAAGAACACTACACTGTCATCAAAGAAGAATACTCTAGAGAAAACTCTGAATCACAAGAAATCAGGCAGGAAAGAAACAACTCTCAAGAGAGGCAGAGAGAAAGCCCAACAAATCAATAGTTATGAGGATTCGACCGCACAAAATAAATCTTCATTTAACAGCAAAGCAGATCTCCTAGACCAAACTTCTTCTCCGACTATCTTCAAAAGGACGAACACAATAGATCACGAAGCTAAGACACCAATGTCCCAAGAACCAGAAGTGATGAAGGGGATGCAAGATAAAGGAAGTTGGAAGACCGTAGAGAAAAAAAAAAGCTCCAGCACCAATCTCGCCAAGAAAGACGAGGAGCCAAATAATTAAAATCTAAGAAAATTATAGGTCCGATAGACCAATTTGGTCTCAATGGACGTTAACCATCATCATTATCATCATCATAAATATTAGTTAGTTGTAAAGGTTGAAAATAGAATAGTTAATTCTATTTTAAAATATATATAAATAAATAAATAAGTTTCATAGTCATAGTCACAGAATAACCTGATAAAAATATTTACTTAATAGTTTATTAAGGGTAAAAATTAGTATATTAGTTTAAAAAATAAAAATAAAAATAAAATAAAATAAAATAAAATATTAATTTTAATTTAAGAATCAAAGAGCTTGCCAAAAAATAAAAATAAAAAATAAAAAATAAAATAAATAAATAAATAAATAAATACATATATATATATGAAAAATAATAATAATAATAATAAATAAATAAAAACATTAATTTTAATTAAGAGCTTGGAATATATATATATATATATATATATATATATATATATATATATATATTTTAAGAAAAAAATAAATAAATAAATAAATAAAATATATTAATTTTAAATTTAAGAATCAAAGAGCTTGAAAAAAAAAAAAAACACTCAAGGGAGAAAACGACTAGGAGGAGATGGCTGGGACCCAGAAACTACTAATCTTCTAGCCATCCTCTCTATTGAGATTGTTCGGCCTTTTTTCAATCTCAAGGGCTTCCCTAAATTTCCGGTGATGGAATTGCGACACTCTAGCAATCACACTAGCTTCTTCGATGCAGACATGGTGATTGGTTTTCTCCACATGCTTTGCTAAAGCGGAATACTTAGTTCTCATATGCTTGAGGTCCGCTGCATGCTCACTAATCCTTTGGTTAATGGAGCGACAAGTCTCACCGATATAGGGGGTCCCACATGAACAAGGAATAATATAAACACCTTTCATGTCCTTGGGGTCGATAGGATCCTTCACAGATATGAGGGACTTACGAATGGTGTTAAGAGGTCTAAAGGTTGCGGGGACATTGTGCTTCTTAAGAATCCTCGCAATCCTATCGGCGGTCCCTTGAACATACGGAAGATGGACCCCAGGAATCTGATCCTTAGGTTCTCTTATGGATAATGAATTCTTAGTCGCTTTGAGGAAAGCCTTATGTCCCAAATGTATGCTATAACTGTTTTCAACAAAGACATTAAGGAGATGGGACTTCTCCTCCTTAAAGCTCCTTTCATCGAAGATCCTCAAGGCACGAGTCGCCAGAGTGTTGAGAACCCCCAACTTCTGGGCAGGGAAATGGTGGGAACTAGCATGAAGATACTGTTCTGCATGAGTTTTCTTTCGAAACACTCGGTGGGAGAGGGAACCATCCTTATTCCTAGAGATAAGAATATCAAGGAACGGGAGGAAACCATCGAATTCTTGTTCCTTACTGAACTTGACGGCTGATGATTGACTATTGAGATGATCGAAGAAGATATCTAATTCATCTTGGCTGTGAGACCAGATGACATTAGTGTCATCCACATATCACTTCCAGAGCTTGGGTACGAGACGGGATGAGTTCAGAGCCTTAGATTCAAAATCCTCCATAAAAAGATTTGCAACAACAAGAGATAGGGGGGAGCCCATGGCAACTCCATAGGTTTGCTCAAAGAACTCCCCTTCAAAACTGAAAAAGGTCAAAGTGAGGCAGATCTCAACTAACCGAGCAGTATCAGGATCAGTTAGACGGTTGAGCATTTCCATGGCCTCATTTATAGTGAGGCAAGTGTAGAGTGAGACAACATCAAAATTGACAAGAATGTCTCTAGAGTCTAGCTTAATGTCCTTGAGCTCCTCAATAAAGGAAGCCGAGTCTTTAACGAAGGACCTTGTATGACCAACTAAGGGTTTAAGCTTCAAGGCAAGGAACTTAGCAAGAAGATAGGTCGGACCTCCTAAATTGTGTTGGTTTTCTCTAACCTGTGGGTTTTATGTGAGTTTTGTGTAAATTGAGGGGTTTGAAGTATGAATACTCTATGCGTCAAGTCATTTGTGCAGAAACAGTGCTTTGAGTATGGTTGTATTTTTGGTGTTTTGGTGTTTTGGTGTTCTGGTTGTGATAATTTATTTTGGTTGCGCACTCAGTGCTGGGGTTTGGTGTATTATAATGCTTTGTATGTCAGAATAGGGTTTGAAATGAGAACAACCCACTAAGGTAGAAAGTATTGTTGAAATCTGTTATGAAACCAGCTCAAGAAGAGATAGAAAAGATAGATCAATGCCTTAGAATTTAGCCTCTTCGAGGGGGAAACCTCCTTTACATTACATAAATGAAAAATTCTGCGACGATTCAAAGGACAAAACCTCCTTTCTATATATAGGAGTCTAAGGAGTCACAATATAATCTAGCCAACCTAACAATAATAATATAAAGCCACAAAAATAACAATAGAGGGATTCTATGGGGCACAGTAATAACAATATGGGGGCAATAGGGGCACAACAATATTAATAAGGGGTATAACTACAATAGTAATGGGGTAATCACTAGTATTATAGGGACCCAACACGCCCCTCTCCTTCAAAAAAGTGTTGTCCTCAACGCTTGAGTAGTTCTGGATATTTCTGCATAAAATTCTCATCCTCCCATGTTGAATCTTTAGCAGATAAGTTCTTCCACTTGATAAGATACTCTGAAATTGATCGATTTCGTAGCTGTCGAGTTCTTGTTTCTGTGACTGATTCCGGTTCCATTATATTTTTTCCTTCCTCGTCAAGTTCTGGCAATATTGTTTGAACCGGGAGCTTGTCGCCTATAACCTTCTTTAAACATGAAACATGGAAAACTGGGTGCAATTGAGAAGCTGCAGGAAGCTCCAATTTGTATGCCATAGTACCAATATTTTGCAACACCTTGTACGGACCATAATACTTTGGTGATAATTTATTATCCTTCTTAGCTTGCTTGAGGGACATTTTCTTATATGGTTGTAGTCGTAGGAATACCCAATCACCTACATCAAAACTTCTTTCACTGCAATGTTGATCTGCCTGTTGTTTCATTATATTCTGTGCCAACACAAGGTTATCCTTTAAGAGTTGGAGGACTTGTTGTTGATGTTCGATGTGATGTTCCACTGCCTGAACCTTAGAATTTTCTCTTAAATATGATGTGATGGATGGTGGTTGATACCCATAAAGTGCCATAAATGGGGTCATTTTTGTTGCTGTATGGAAGGAAGTGTTATACCACCATTCAGCCAGAGGCAACCATTTGACCCATTGTGTCTGTTTATCAGATACAAAGCAACGAAGATATCCTTCCAAACATTTGTTTACTATCTTAGTTTTCCCATTAGATTGAGGATGATAAGATGAGCTATGAGCTAACTGAGTACCAAGACAAGAAAATAATTCTGTCCAAAAATTTCCAGTGAAAATGGGATCTCTGTCACTTACAATAATCTTTGGGTTTCCATGTAGCTTTTGAATTGTTTCCATAAATGCAGTAGAAACTGTACTGGCTTTAAATGGATGTGATAATGCACAAAAGTGTGCATACTTGGTAAGTCTGTCAACTACCACCATGATGACACTCTTTCCCTCAGACTTGGGTAAACCTGTGATAAAATCCATTGAAACCTCCTCCCAACGTTGGCTTGGAATGGATAAAGGTTGTAATAGACCCGGTGTCTTAATTGTTTCAACTTTATTTTGTTGGCAAACCAAACATTCCGCCACAAACTTTTGAATATCTGATTTAAGGCCATCCCAAAAAAATTCCTTCTTAACCCTGTGGTAAGTTTTTAAAAATCCTGAGTGCCCTCCTAAAGGAGAAGTGTGCAATTCCATAAGAATCTTTTGTTTTAGCTGGGAATTCTTACAGAGGTATAAGCGATCTTTGTACCATAACGAATCATTTTGCCAGCTAAATGTATCAGATGTACTGGAATCTTGTTGTAACTTTCAAATAAATGCCCACACTTCTTCGTCATTCTTCCATTCCTCCCTTGCTTCGTTTATCCAATCTGGTTGGATAATAGAAATGGTGCACAACAATGCTTCCACATCCTCATCCTTTCTTGAGAGTGCATCTGCTACCACATTTTGCTTCCCTTTTTTGTAGATGATTTCAAAGTCATAACCCAACATCTTTGTGACCCACTTTTGTTGCTCTTCAGAGGATAATCTTTGTTCTAAAAAGTATTTAAGGCTATCATGATCCGTTTTTACCTTGAAGTGTCTTCCCATTAGGTAGGGTCGCCATTTCTTAAGTGCATGGAGTATTTCCAACATTTCCTTCTCATAAATAGCTTTGCTTAAAAACTTTCCCTTGATTGGACGACTTTCAAAAGCAATGGGTCTTTCATCTTGCATTAGAACAGCACCAATTCCATTTCCTGAAGCATCACATTCCACAATAAAGGTTTTTGTGAAGTCCGGTGTAGCTAAGACCGGTGCTTGGCACATTGCCTCTTTAAGATGTTCAAAGGCCATTGTTGCTTCCGAAGTCCATGAAAATGCATATTTCTTCAATAATGTTGTTAGAGGTGCTGCTATTCTCCCATAATTCTTAACAAACTTGCGATAATACCCTGTCAACCCGAGAGATCCTCGCAGATGCTTTATGGATGTGGGGATTTTCCATTCCTTAATGGCTTTAATTTTGCTAGGGTCTACCTTAACTCCTTCATGAGATACAATATGACCCAGATATTCCACCTCCTGGACTCCAAAGAAACATTTGGATCTTTTTGCATATAATTGTTTCTCCTCCAATAGTTGTAGCACCCTGTCAACATGTTCAACATGATCCTTCCAAGACTTGTTGTAGATTAGTATATCATCAAAAAATACTAACACAATTTTTCTAAGGAATGGTTTGAAAATTGAATTCATCAAACCTTGAAATGTTGAAGGTGCATTGGTAAGGCCAAAAGGCATGACCAAAAATTCATAATGACCCTCATGAGTTCTAAATGTTGTTTTCGGAATGTCTTCAGTCTTCATTCTGATTTGATGATATCCTGAATGAAGATCCAACTTGGTGAAGTAAATTGATCCATGCAATTCATCCAGTAATTCATCAATGACAGGAATGGGGAACTTATCTTTAATAGTGAGCTTGTTGAGCTCCCTATAATCCAGACACATGTGCCATGATCCATCCTTCTTGTGCACCAATACTACTGGAGCAGAGAAAGAACTTTGACTCGGTTGAATTATACCAGCCTCTAGCATTTTGCAACCATACGTTCAATTTCACTCTTTTGGACATAGGGATATCTGTACGGCCTGATGTTTGGAGGAACACTTCCTGGAATCAGATGAATAGCATGATCATGATCACGCATAGGTGGGAGACCTTTGGGAGTCTCAAATACCTTGGAATGATTGTCCAAAACTTTTTGGATATCTGGATAATTAGATGATTCCGATGTGGAAACATCTAGCGAACATAATTTTGCAATTACACCTCTTTGCTCTTTTCTTAGAAGCTTTGTCATACCATTAGAGCTGATTATCTTTCCTGGTTTCCCTGCAATACCCCTTAATTCAACTTCCTTTCCTTCTATAGAAAATTTGATGAAAAGTTCTTGAAAATTAAAAGCTATTGTACCCAAGGATTGTAGCCATTGGACTCCTAGTACAACATCAGCACCTCCCATTGGAATGGAAAGCATTGGGCTAGTCAATACATATTCTCCCATGGATAGCTTGATATTATGGCACTTTCCAGAGAAATTTATTGTTCCTCCATTTGCAATCATCACTTGACACTCTGGTGCTGGATATAGGAAGAAATTCAATTCTTTTGCTACCTTACAATGAATAAAATTGTGGGTGCTTCCTGAATCAATCAAAACTATTACCTTTTTCTTCTTGATTTGTCCTTCTATCTTGATGGTTTGAGGAGTGGTAATTCCCGCAATGCATTACAAGATATGGTCGGATTTATTTGTTCTTCATCTAGGCTTTGTTCCTGGAGTATATCCTCTTCTTTTGACCTTTCTTGCTCCTTTTCTTCTTCCTCTTCACAATCTATGTAGAATAATTTCTTCTCAGCACACTTATGACCTTTAGTGTATTTGCTATCACAACTGTAACAAAGCCCTTTTGCTCTTTTTTCTTCCAATTGTTGTGGTGTCAACCTTATAGGTTGTGGAAGACTAGGGGCAACAACACTTCCGTCTTTATAGTTGTGAGTGGTATGCTTCCTGGTTGCATAATTTTGCTTTCCATTTTTCTTGCTAACCTGAATGCCTTCTCTAATGAATCAGGTTCCCAAAGGTGAACATCATGTTGGATATTATCCTTTAAAGACCCTATGAACACATCAATCCTATGCTCCTCTGGAATATCTTTTACCCTTATGTTGAATTTTTGGAACTCCTCAATGTGCTCCATTATTGAACCCTTTTGTTTGAGACTTATCAATTGGCTAAAAAAAGTGTTGCTTTTTGTATCCTCATAATGTGCCATCAATTCTTCTGTAAAAATTGCCCAAGAGATAAATTGTTTACGAGAGAAAAGCCATTGATACCATACAAACTGATTTGGTTCCAAATATAAAGTTGCCATACGTACCTTTTGTGTGTTTTGCACATTATTGAGATCGAAGAATTGCTCCATCTGTAATATCCATGTGGCAGGATCCTTGCCATCAAACTTCCTCATATCGATTTTTGGAATATGGTGAGTCTTCGATCCAACATTAGAGTCTATGGAATCATGATTAACATTTCTTTTGTTCTCATCATGAGTTTCCTTTAGTACCCTTTCACCCTTAGTGACCATTTCTTGTAGCAACTTATTCATATTTATCTTCAATTCTTCCATCTTATCATCCATGCCATCAATTTTAGCTTCTACGCATTTCTTTAAACAATCCATCTTAGCTTCTGCACCTTTCTTTAAACCATCCATCTTAGCTTCTACATTTTTCCTTAAACCATCCATCTTAGATTCTGTTGCTTTTTGTGCAAGTGACACTTGTTCCACTTGTTCTTGTAATTTTGATATATCATATAGCATTTCTTCTTCTTCTTCATGAGTCATGCTAGAGCTTTCATATTCCTTACTAGGTGTTTGCATTTTCTTTCCTCGGGGCATCAGTTACCGATAATAATGCTATATTATGCCCTTTGAATTCCTTCAAAATAAATTTTCAAACCAAGCTTAAGCAAAAATTTAAGAAAATCTACACACCTTTTTTCACTTTGTAGGAGCTCTATATTACCTCTAATGTATATTTGTACTTTCCAATCATCTAGTTTTGAATTTGTGATCTGAAGTAGCCCTTTGTGTCCTCTTTCCAATGCCACAATTCTGACCCAAATTGGATTCTCCAAGGAAGCGTTATGTGAAATCTCCCACAGTGACTTGATTATAGACTAGTTCAGTAGAGCGAACTTGTACGACGTGCCACGAGTCACTATTTCGACCTTTGGATCTGAAAAATGCATACAAGAAACTACAGTCTGTCCTCTTTCTGTACCTTCTTACTAAATTTCAATCCGATCCCCAGAGAGAAAGCTATGAAGATTTTCCCCAGGTCACCTGTTTGGAATGTAATTCAGGAGTCTGCAAAAAGACCAGCTTCCTCAGATCATATCTCCACAAATATAGCGTGAAAAGCTCTGAAGTTCGAACTTGAGGTTTAGTGCAATTTCTTCTCAAATGGGTTTTTTTTGCAACTTCTGAAACATCGCAGAAAAAAAGTTATAGCGAAAATTCCATGATGACCTGTTTGGAGCAGCGAAACCCAAGAATCCAAAGCTCTAATACCAAATGTTATGAAACTAGCTCAAGAAAAGATAGAAAAGATAGATCAATGCCTTAGAATTTAGCCTCTTTGAGGGGGAAACCTCCTTTACATTACATAAATGAAAAATTCTTTGATGATTCAAATGACAAAACCTCCTTTCTATATATAGGAGTCTAAGGAGTCACAATATAATCCAGCCGACCTAACAATAATAATATAAAGCCACAAAAATAAAAATAGAGGGATTCTATGGGGCACAGTGATAACAATATGGGGGCAATAGGGGCACAACAATATTAATAAGGGGTATAACTACAATAGTAATGGGGTAATCACTAGTATTATAGGGACCCAAAAAAATCTTTAATAAGCTATGGGTTCAACTGTAAAAGGACAAAGAGATAATAAAGTTGTTTTTCTTTAAAACATAGAAATACTTCTAAAAAATTATGACCCTACAAGCTTGAGCCTTAATTTTTAATCAAGATAAGAAGCCCCATCAGAGAATTCATGTTTAATTATCATTCCTAATGAATTATAGAACAATATGTATTTACTGCCTTGGAAATGTAAGAATAAAAATTACAGTCGTGGCCATATGGGCCTCAACCAAGAATTGAAGAGTGAAATAAGAGTCTGGAAATAAATCCTTAGTAGCAGGTGAAACCCTCGAAAAAATAGAAAGAGCAGAAATATTATTGAAATCTTGTTACAGAAAATAGGCACTTGCCCTTAATATTATTAATAGAACTTCTAAACATAGTGCTTTACAAATATAAAAGTGTTTACAGCTAGCTGAAGACAAAGAGACCTAAGTAAGTAATTCAACTTTGAATCTCTTAAGAATAGAAGAATATCGTAAATCATGGTCTTGATTGAAATTTGTAAATAAACAGTCTTTTTGGTTGTTGGTTGCTAATTGGTCTAGCTATGATCTTGCTGAAATTGCTTGGGCGGTGTTTTTATTTTTAGGTTGATATGGTGCTGGTTTGCAGTTGATGTTGTGTGGTTATGTTGGTATATGTTTTTCAGTGAGTTAGAGTTTCTAGTTTTTGTGATGGAGGGTACATGCTATTAGTATTCTGGATTATGATTGGTAGTTGATTGGATTATGATTATGTTACAAGTGTAATTGAATGATGCATAAATTTTGTTAGCAATTGTTAGTAATATAATGTTGTTAATAGTTGTTAGCAGTATAATACATTTAAATTGTTAGTAGTTGTTAGCTTTTTTGTTTGTTTGTTAGATTTAAATTTAAAAACTACCTAAATACATGCAATTTTCTTCAGTGAGTTAGAGTTTCTAGTTATTTTTATGGAGGGTATGGTGGGTACATGTTATCAGTAGTCTAGATTATGATTGGTACTTGATTGGATTATGATAATGTTACCAGTGTAATTGACTGATGCATAATTTTTTTTACCAATTGTTAGCAGTATAATGTTGACCGAAGTTGTTAGCAGTATAATACATTTAAAATGTTAGCAGTTGTCAGCAGTATAATACATTTAAATTGTTAGTATTTGTTAGCAATAAAATGTTGTTAGCTTGTTTGTTTGTTTGTTAGATTTAAATTTAAAAATTACCTAAATACATGTGATTTTCTTCACTGTCTTTAGTCCCTCCCTCCCTCTTTTCAATTTGGGTAATGGCATCCCTCCCCTAATGGTTTAAATGCTTGCATTGTGAGTTGTATATTTGTGGTGCTAGAGAAAGGTTTGGAAGTCTCTCTATTTTTTCATGGCCAAAAAATTATGTGAGGAGGAGATACAACCACCATATGTGATTGCAACAGAGAAAAGTGCTTGCAAATTCATCAGAGAGGGTACTTATAATTAGCTTTAGGGCTTGCATGGTGTTGTATGGAACTGGGTGATTCAAACTAGAAAATATGGTTAGCAATAAGATGCCTAAAAATGTTGTTGTTACTAAATCCTAACAAAACCATAAACTAAAGCTTTGAAGGAAAACATTAAACTAAATGATTCATTGATTTAGAGTTAGTGATTTTATCTAAATAAAAGAGCAGATTTTGATTATTGAAAAAAGCATAAAAACCTGACATTTAAACAAAAATATTTTTCAGATTAGAATTCATATTCAAATTCAACAGATTTCAGATTCTTGAATTCAGTTTATCTATTTTTTATCAAATTATCTAAATAGAGTTCAATTATCTACAAATCATATTATCCCAACAGAGTTCAAATTCTTCAATTCAATTCATCTACATTTGTTCCTTGATCATCACAGTGACCATTAACAAGCATTCTCAAATCAAGTAAAACTGGATGTAATTGTGTAGAAGAGAATGGCGATTTTTATCATTTTCAATCCTTAATTTAATGAAATAGATAATCCTTAACTGTGTAGAAGTGTAACTTATATTATTAAACCAATCAACATATTGCATCCTTACAAAATTTACATTGTGATGTGGTTACAAAAATTATGTCATGCCACCCCTATGTTTGATGGCCTCCACTACCCGCATTGCCCAAAATTGTTGAGTTGCCTACCTAACCCAATTATGGTGGACTACCCAAGATTGGTTGATTACGATGTGCCTGAATGTTTCCATATGGTTGACTCTAATTTCTTCCTTGTAGCCATGGAGGGACTAAGTAGACCAATTGTCCACTTTTGTTACTAACCCCAACACTAAATGCAGGTGTCATATAAACACAATTAGGATTTAGAAATGCATTGGTAGGGGTATAAGAGGTGGGCATAACCCCTGGATGATAGCGAGGGACTTGGGTGTGATTCGGGTCTTGGTATGATGGTGTGCAATCTACAATGTGGTCCAATGTGTTGGACATCATCCTATTTGCCCCAAATTGGCTTGGACCATGGTCTTCCATGCTTGTCACCCCTCCTCCTTTTTCCAACACCTATTGAACATTTGTTGCCTTCCTCTCTTGCCTTGCTAATTGTTTTTGATGTTCCTTATCTTCCCTGGATTTTTTCTTTCCAACCTTTCCTTTGCTTGAGCTTTTGCTACCGCAATCCTTGCAACTCTCTTTTCCTTGGCCAATTCCTTTTTTCTCTTTTTAGATTCCTAAATTTCATTTTTTTTACATTTAAAGTCAAATAATAAATTCATATAATCTTCAGATGTGAGAAGCTATGATCTCCTCCCCAAATGAAGACAATCTGATGTTGAGTGCCTTGATGAGGCCTTCACTATCTCTACTGGTAACTTTAGGAATGCACCAAGTATTCTCTTATTTGATGTCCCATTCTCCTTAGGACCTAACACTTGGATTTAAACCTCCGGGACAAATGATTGTCCCCCATTGTTGTCTTCTTCAGGTACTTCATTCTCAATAGGCTCGGACCTCTTCCAGTGACCCATTGTCCACAAAATAATGAACAATTTCAGTATTCAACTCTAATGGTAATGAAGGCATGTCCATGCTTTCCTCATTGGTGGTAGACACATTATGTGTCTTGATATTCATCATGGCCTATGCCAACCATGATGGTGGGCTTACTTTGGTTGGCATGCTCAATTGCTCATTGTTTAATCCTGTTGCGTTATCATTTGAAATCAAGCTTGCATTATCATTCGCTTGATCAACTGCCTCATATGGAATATCACATGAAGAATTGGCCGGTGGTTCAGTGGGTGTGACAACCTCCACGATATTGAGATTTGGTTCATGACTGAACTGTGTCTCACTCACATGTTCATCATCATCACCATAGAAGTGCCCTTTAGAAAGGGAAATTATACCTTCAGCAATAACAACATCTTCTCAACCATCAACATGGTCTTGTAAATTATGTGCTTCTTGACCTTCCACATCAAATTCTTTCCATACAACTAGTATCATGCATAAGAACATCAATATCAAGTGGCCATCTACCAGTCCTCCTAAATCCAACCTTGATATTAGAAGGTATGAGAGCCCTTTTAAATTCTTTACTTGCAAGCTCAACTAGCTCAAACCTCTTTATTTCCACCCGTCGATTATTTTCCATTCACGAAGCTCACTCAACCCTGAAATAGTTCTTGAAAGGCCCAAACACGCTGACATCAAGGGGTTGCAATCTGTGAGTCGTATGAGTCGGCAATGTTAACAGGTCAATGCCCAAATTGTTGGCCTCCTCAATTATCTGCAGAGCCATGTGGCTTCCATGGCCATCTAAAATTAGTAGGTGTCTATTTTTCAAGCGAGATACCACCTGTTACAGATGCAACAAAGTGACAAAGCCAATTCAGGAATAGTTCCTTTGTCATCCATGCATGGGGATGTGCAACCATGCATGCACCTGGTTCAAAGTTCTGTATATAGTTTTTTAGTTGTGTTTTACCTTTAAATAGATAAAATCATGGGATTGAAGAACCGATTTCATTGACACAACAAAGAATAGTGATCCACTCCCTACTCTTAGGCAAAATCTTAGGCACATTTCTTCTCCCTCTCTTGGCAATTACCTGCATACCACATATCCTTCCTGCTTGTAAGTCTGTTTCATCACAGTTCCATATATGGTCTAGGGCATATGAGTGTTTCTCATATACAATAGAAAGAGTGTTATAGAACTTGGACACAATTGAAGGGAATATATTTAAATCCTTGTATCTCTTAAGGCCATCAGTTGTACATACCACAAGGTCTAGATGCCTTTCTCTAAACCCACTCCACCATGATTTACCAAGAAACCCATCATTGAAGGGGATTGGCCTCCCCTGACAGATTTTAGCTACTATGGATTTGAGTTGTTTAAGGCCTAACCCATGTCTCAATTGGTCCATCTCCTTACACCACTCAACCACCTCGCCCTCCTCCTCTTCAGTCATAACTGTAACAGGCCCTATATTCTTTGTATTAATTAAGCCATTTATCCAATAATGTATGTTAGAGGCAACAATACCATGTTTTTTTGCAGAGGCACGGATTGAATGTCCCTTAAAATTGATGTCATGAATTGTAGCTAGCATGTCTTGCTTTGTCCAACCTTTGATGGCACTGATTTTCTTTGTTGAACTTGCACCATGCACTATGGTTGAAGGTGTATCTGTGATTGATGGTGGGATAACATGATCTGCCACCAAATTTTCCTTTTCAATGACATTACTGGGCACATTGGGAGAATTCACATCACCCCCCCATCCCCATATGATGAATTGGGTCGCAGTTGGGCCCCCCTCACTCCTTGCCTCCTCCTGTTCCTTGTACGATCTTCAATAGAAACTCTTGGCATGAATGCAACAACCTACAGAGTTACCACGAAATTCTGATTTTAAAAAGCTGTATTAGAAAACATGGTAATTCGTTGGCCCTTGTGATCAATGAGAAACAACAATCAGTGCTTTACCTATATATTGTAAATTCAATCTTACATTTCGTTAACGTGAGCCTTATGAGTGACCGAATACATCTCGGATTTGAAACTTATAATTGGAAGGGTTTTCACACATAAAATTTCATATTACAAGAGGCTTGGAATAATTAAATTCACACAAAGAAACAAGAAAAACAATAAATCTAGAAAGAAACAGTGAGGATTCAAACATAAAATTTCACACATAAAAATTCTCTTGAGATTTCTCTTGCAGGGTTGTGGGCTTTATTTGATTGATTTGTCTAGGTTGTGAGGCTCTTATAAGGTATGTTGCATGTTATTGATGATTAGAGTGTATTTTTTCAATCACTTGTAGGCTTACTTCTCCTTAACAATGACATATTGCACACTGTGAAGCATTGTTATTATAATAGTCTGATATTAAATTGCAGGGGTTGGATTTGAGGTTATAATGGCATTGAACCTTTCTTTCATTTTAAATTATTTATTGATTGTTAGAGGATTTCACGAGGGCTTCATTGGGGGAACAATACCATACCATGTGGGTTCATATTGGCAGATATATATTGAGGAAAAAATGCATAATATATTGGGGGATATATAGGGGTTCAAGGGTTTTTATATTGACAGGTATAAAAAATGTTAATGAAAAAATGGATACCTACAATATATAATGAAATTAGGGGTTTTTTAAATTGGGAAGGTGTATTGGTTCGTATTGCTAGGGGGTTAAATAATGTGATTTTTAGAGGTATTTTCCAATATATAGTCAAATTAAGGGTATTGTTTAATATTCCATGAACACACGTGATATGTTGGAGTTTCATTGAGTGAAGCTCCAGTGGATGATTTTTTTTATCCAAACATTTAGTCAATGTCTTAATCTACTTGCAATTAGTGTTAATATTTAACTTTCCTTTTCAGCTTTAAACCATGACTTTTTTTTTGCTTCCTTTTTCTTTTTGTAACAAGTTTGACACAACACAGTTTATTCAACCCAACTATTTTTTTTGTTAGGTAAACTTGACTCGGGATAGAGTCAAAGTTGACCAGGTTAAACAGTGATGGTTTTGGGGCACATGGTATTGTGCACCCATAGTATTCTGCCCGTATTATTATATGTAATGGAGCTTATAAAAGGCTGTAAGGACTTCATTGTAATGCAAGTCCTAGAGGTGAGCGGTGAAGGCTCACTTGGTCGGATTGGCCAGGGTTTTTGGCCAATGCTAATGAGATCTTATTAGGTTGGGTTTTTCCCTGGATTTGGGGTTTTCCCAGATAAACATTTGTGTTTATGTGTTTATGGTTGTTGTTGGTTATTTTCTTATATATATTCCTCTCGGTAATTATTTATGTTATGCAGTAAATTACTTAACATTTTTATGTCCTCAAATCATGGTTCTTGGCATTCATTTTATCTTTTTGCAGTATTTTCTCAAAGTATAAGCTCTAATTTCCTAGTTGGTAAAAATATGAGTTATCAGGAAGAGCTATAGAGAGTAAGGGTTCTTAGTTGTAGTCTCTTTATGCAATTATTCCCTTTCAAAGTCTAAAATTCTAAGGGTTTAGTTCTAGTTCTTTTTGTTCTTGCAAGTCAAAGCCTAAGTCAAATACTAGTAAGACGTTTCTTTCCTTCTTGTTCTTGTTCCTACTCTATCCTAATTATTATAACTAACCTATATATAATATATCTTGACATCTAATTCCTTCTTTCACTTCTTATCTTATACAAATCATACTATCTAATTATAGTTCCTCTAAATACTAACATAAATACAAGAGGGTAGCTCCTTTCTATTCAGGATAAGATTTTTCCCTGCAAATACATACCTTATAAACTAAAATGATACTATAATTTATATAAAGAGGAAGTAACAAATTGATGCAGATTATATTTGACTTTCCTTTTCAGCTTTAAACCGTGACTTCTTTTTTTGCTTCCTTTTTCTTTTTGTAACAACATTGACATAACATAGTTTCTTCAATCCAACTAGTTTTCTGTGTCCTCAAATCATTGTTCTTGGCATTCATTTTATCTTTTTGCAGTATTTTCTCAAAGTATAAGTTATAAATTCCTAGTTGGCAAAAATATGAGTTATCAGGAAGAGCTATAGAGAGTAAGGGTTCTTAGTTGTAATCTCTTTATGTAGTTATTCCCTTTCAAAGTCTAAAAGTCTAAGGGTTTAGTTCTAGTTCTTTTTATTCTTGCAAGACAAAGCCTAAGTCAAATAGTAGTAAGAGGTTTCTTTCCTTCTTGTTCTTGTTCCTACTATATCCTAATTATTATAACTAAACTATATAGAATATATCTTGACATATAATTCCTTCTTTCGCTTCTTATCTTATACAAATCATACTATGTAATTATAGTTCCTCTAAGTACTAACATAAATACAAGAAGGTAGCTCCTTTCTATTCATGATAAGATCTTTCCTTACAAATACATACCCTATAAACTAAAAATCTCATGAGTTTATATAAAGAGGAAGTAACAAATTGATGTCGGTTATATTTGACTTTCCTTTTCAGCTTTAAACCATGACTTTGGTTTTTTTGTTTCCTTTTTGTTTTTGTAACAGCTTTGACATAACACAGTTTCTTCAACTGGACTATTTTTCTATGTCCTCAAATCATTGTTCTTTGCATTCATTTTATCCTTTTGCAGTATTTTTCTTTTGCCATTGAAATTCGTTACTAAACTGGGTTGTTGGGATGTTGGGGGTTTCTAACTAGTATTAGCATTCTGAGTGTTCTTGGGCTGCTCCACTTATTTCAGTTCTTCTCTAATTGGAATATCTACTCTTTTCAATTCACACATAAAAATTCTTTCTAGATTTCTCTTGCATGGTTGTGGACATTATTTGATTGACATGTCTAGGCTGTGAGGATCTTCTAAGGTTTGTTGCATGTATTAATGATTGGAGTGTATTTTTTCAATAACTTGTAAGATTACTTCTCCTCAACAGTGACCTATTATATACTGTCGAAAAATATCAGGTCTGAAGCATTACTATTATAGTATTTTGATATTGAATTGCAGGGACCAGATTTGAGGTTACAGTGGCATTGAATTTGGTTACTAAACTCAGTTGTTGGTAAGATGGGGGTTTCTAACTAGTATTAGCATTCCACGTGTTCTTGGGTTTCTCCACTTTTAGTTCTTCTCTAATTGGAATAGCTATTCTTTTCAATTCACACATAAAAATTATTTCTAGATTTCTCTTGCATGGTTGTGGGCTTTATTTGATTGACATGTCTAGGTTGTGAGGATATTCTAAGGTCTTCTACATGTTATTGATGATTGGAGTGTATTTTTTCAATCACTTCTAAACTTACTTCTCCTAAATAGTGACCTATTGTAGACTGTCGAAAAATATAAGGTCTGAAGCATTGTTATTATAGTAGTCTAATATTGAATTGTAGGGGTCAGATTTGAGGTTACAATGGCATTGAAATTGGTTACAAAATTTGGCTGCTCCACTAATTTCAGTTCTTCTCTAATTAGAATAGCTAGCCTCTTCAAATCATAGACCTTTATTGTTGCCTCTCCTCTATAAGTTTGTTCTACCTCCTTAGGTGCATCCCTTCTTGCATTTCCAGGCCCCCTTGCTGCCTTCTACCTTCTCAAATTTGGTGTATTCAATCTTTTCCGTAGCTCATATTTATTTCTCATATTTGCCATGATATTATCAAACACCATTCTGAGTCAAGCAGGGGAAAAGTTAAAGGGATGATCATCATTTAAGTACACTTCCTCCTCCTACACTTCTTCTTCCTCCCCCATCATGAGCAGACTAGTGGAATGAAGGGAAATAAAGTCATCTAGTGGAATCATGATTAAATAGAATTTTAATGTCTATGGGCAGGTCTGTAGGCTCTTAAACACCTTGCTCATAATATTCCTCATAACGAAATAAATGATTATTTGTTGCATCTCATTTGTCTAATTACTTGTAGTTCTGCTTTTGCAATCTTGTAGTTATCTCGTCTTAATTTGATATTCTAATAATTAAAAGAGAATTTCTAATAAGCATATACAAGTGATAAATAGACATTGGTATCATTATTCATTTAGAAATGCTTCTCTAATCGAACCTTGTGATCTGTTTAACAAGTGGTATTGCCTATAATGGCTTTAACTTACCCTTGTTTCTCAACAAAAATAACATTATTCAACAAAAATGATAACATTATTCAAGAAAAACAATTGTGTATGTCTCCAACAACTGCTGAATAGAATGAATGTAACACTATGCACACACTCTATATGTATGTCTCCAACAATTGATGAATATAATGAATGTAACCATGTGCACACACTTTGTTTGCATGTCTCCAACAGCTGATGAATAGAATGAATGTAACACTATCTGAACACTTTGATTGTATGTCTCCAACAACTCATGAGTAGAATGAATATTTGAAATGAAAATCAATAAGAGTTGATGTTTTATAGTTTTTTGATATAGAATTTAATTAGTAGGGAAGATTGGCATGGATTTTCATCTCCCAAATTCAAATGTGTGTTTTGGATTGATTTGTACATGATCAAATGACTGATAATATTTCATGGTTGATCCTTGTGCTTTCCTGTATTTAATTCCTGAATTAAAAAGGCTACTGGGTTTAATACTTGAATTAAAAGGGTTGGTGTCATTTTTTGCGTCCTCTGGACTAATTCTTGAATTAAATGTTGTCATCTATTGTCTTCAATAAGTTGTATGGTTAAACACACATGTACATATGGCTGACACACATTTCACCTATTCTTGTGCAGGTATTACTGAGCAATGGGATGTGTTGCTCCAGTGGAAATCAGTGGGTGATTGTTTGATGGGATAGGTGTACTCCTGGATAGAATTCAATGGAATGTTTTGTAGCGCATTTTGACTTATTTGGTAATTCAAAGCTGATGGTACTTGGGACATTATGTCTTGTCAACTTGTGATGTTAAGGTTTGGTGTTTGACAATTGTTGGTCCAATCAATATATGGACCCATTTTGGACATAATATATAACTCATATAACTTAATATAAACTATTTATGTGCATTTTTTATAAAATTTATGATGACTTTTTTATGGATGTGTGGGACCATACTATAACTAATATTAATCCATGCACAACGATAGAAAACTCTTCCCTACATTTAAAATTTTTAAATTCACTATTACACGATAAATATATATTAAACATTATATGGTAAAACAATAAGTCAATCACTAAGAAATATTTATTTATTTAATTACACATTTTAAACCAGTCTTAATTACTAATTAATCAATAACAAATTATTAATTAACTTATAGAAAACTCTCCCCTTACATTTTAAATTTTGAAATTCACTATTACACAATAAATATATATTAAACATTATATAGTAAAATAATAAGTCAATCACTAAGAAATATTTATTTATTTAATTACACATTTTAAACCAATCTTAATTACTAATTAATCAATAACAAACTAGTGATTAACTTACTATACTATTTTTATCCGTTGAATTTTACATTATTTCCTCAAATAGACCAAGTGAAACACAGTCAAACCATCATTAACTCTTGCATCTATATGAATATCGTTTACCCATATCATTCAACAAGGGTCAATGTCAATCTTCCCCTAACGCATTATTCACGTTTTTAAGTGTGTTATTGATTCACACAATGGATCAGTGTGACGGAAAATCATAGAGCTATCCTATAAGAAATCTTTTGATCCTAAAAGGTATATAATCATCTCGATTTGTGATATATCACAAATGTGAACGAAGTAAAAGTTTAAATATGTACATACAATTAAATATATTTTAGATAAAATTTACATCTAAGATAATAGAGAATTTATGAAATAATAATTAATGTAAATTTATTTAATTATGCGTTAATAAAAAATAATAATATTTATGTTTGCTTTTTTTATTTTTTATTTTTATAATAAATATTAAGTTAAAATAGATTTGTATTGATTTTATTTATTGATAAATAAAGTTGATATAAAAATATAAATAAGATTTTATTTTTTTTTAAAGATGTTTATATATTATTTTTAGCGTTAGATATTAAGTATTAGTCTAATTCATTTTAACTCAGGATTTACCAAGTTTTTATAAGGATCAAATCTTTTTTCACTCTAAAAGAGGTTTGCACTGGGAACTTGGTAGATCTGAGGTTAAGATGGATCAAAATTGATTTAATTATTAATAATTGATAATTGATAATTATTAATTTTATTTTATTTTTATTTGTATGTAATTTGATCGAGTCAAAATGTTTACATAACATAACCTTACAACATCCCTTCCATGTTAGATTGGAGAGCGCCTCTCATCATTTTATTTCAAATGAATCTTATATGTCAATTTTTTGTTTTTTTGTTCATAATAAAGATCTTTACACTAGTTGTTTGTATATATATAAAATTGATATGAAAATAAAAATAAAATTCTAAAATCCAAATAATATTTTACTTTCTGATGGTTTGATAAACCAATTTTGGTTTTTAATAATCATGATAGTGATATTGATGGACTATGATCATCATTTTTTTAAATGGAAATCAAAATGTTTTATTTATGTTCGAAATTGAATTTTTTTTTTTTTTTTTCATATATGTGTGATTAATTTTGATTCAAAATAAAAGCGCAATTTGTGGAGAGTTATTAGTTGTCCTAATGATAAATTTTCCAAAAAAAATTCAATGTCATATAATTTGTTAATTTTCCATTAAATAAAATGGTTGACCTTGCAAATTTTCACACCTCTTAATAGGTATGAGTGTGTTCACCTAAAATAAATTAGTATAAAATGTATTATTTTTAATATATATATATATATATATATATATGAGCACGATCTACATAGAGAGAACTAAGTTTAGTATATCAAAGCTTTATTTTTTATGCAAAATCATATTTTTTTATTAATTTATGTTCAAGCATAACGTTTAAAAGAAATTATATGAAAAATATCATATGGATTCGAAAATGTCAAACTCAAATGTCATTGGATAGAGGATTCCTTCATGAATCCAACATGATCAACTCCGCCACCTGAGGAAAATTATTGCCTTAAGCAGGCTACAAAATGGTGTTGCAAAGAAATCAGTAGAAGGGGAGCTAAAACTCTAATTTTTAGGCCCTCAATAGCTTGATCAAGCACTTAAGATAAAATTTGAAATAGCTCGATCAAGGGTTTACAAACCCTCATCTCTTGACATGGTTAAGCAAGGGCTTGATTAAGCTATAGCTTGATCGAGCCCTTCCAACCATAAAATCCCCATTGTGTTTTGCGCAGGAATTTAAAAAAAAGCTCAATCGAGCTACTATGTAACTATGCGTTAAATAGGAGCTCGATCAACAGTCTATTTTTAAGCCCTCAAATATCTTCATCAAGGGCTAAAATATTGTTTGATCAAGATCCTTTTTTCCCCTCCCAATCCTTGTGCTTGCCAAAAATGTAAACCATCTTCATGCATATACCCCACTATAATACCCTATGAGGAATGACAGAAATATATTTAAAGGTAGATCTTTATCTTAAAGTTTATAAACCTTAGCAAATATTGTTAGTCACTAATATGCCCATTATAAAACGGTTGATGGTTTTTTTGTTAAAAAACTTAGAATTCTATCTATTTTATACTAGTTTATATAAAATTTTGGTGAATTGTAAAATAATTTTATGCTATAAAATTTGGGCAAATCATTTTTATAAAAAAGAAAACATGTGAATATTAACCCTTAAAATTTTATTTATTGCTAAGAGACTTTAATGCTAGAACTGCTACTAACCAAGTTGTTCTTCTAAGCAATGATTCCAACCCTAATCCCTTATAGTTAGATGAGGAGTGTATTTTAGCCAGTAGATACAAAAGAAATTTTGAAGACATGATTGAGCTGGTCAGAATTTATAGTTCTCAAGACCTAATAATTTGTAATAGTGTAATGAAATTGCTAAACTCCAACCAAATGACTTTTATTCATGGGCTCAGTGTTAGTGTTGTGGATTATGTGATTTTCTATACCCCTATTTATAACTAAATAGTTAATTATGACCTCTTAAATGACCATGAGCATGATCAAAAACCTTTAACCTTAAGTAATAATACACCAACAAATTATGGATCAAACATGAATTTAACAATCATATGACAAGCTCAAAATATTTTTATTAAGAAAGCCAACATTTATACATCCTCATGATCAAATTCTCATCTCAATCATCTTCTGTAATATTTCAACTAATTCTATAATCTCTCCACAAATATCTCAACTAAATTCTTTATCTAAAATAAAGCCTTTGAGGCATACCAACATTAACAAATGCATAACCATAGTCAACAAAAGTGAATCATGGTGAATCAAGGTCAACATGGATTACCATGTTCATGGTCAACCATAACTAGATCATATTTGACCATAGTAAACCATGTTCAAAGATGGTCAAGCAAGCTTAACCATGGTGAGCAAGCTTAGCCATGGTCAAGCTTGTTCAACAATGCAACATAAATATATTGTTACATTAATGGATAACCATGGTCAATAATTGTCAACCTCATCAACCCTCTTTAACCATTAATGTAACATCAACAATAGTCAACCACGGTTTACAAACAAAAAATGTAACAATACTCAACATTGATGTAAAATAAATACATTGTTATGTTAATGTTCAACCTCGATCATCCTTGTCAATGAAGGTCAACCATTGTCAATATTTTCAACCCTATTGAACCATAATCAACCATCAACAAACCTCAGCAACTATGGTTAACCATCATCAACATTGGTCAACCATTGTCAACAATTTTTAACCATAGTTAATCAATGTCAACTATAGTCAACCATGGTCAAAATAGACTACCATGTTCATGGTCAACCATAACTTAGCTAGATTTAACCATAGTCAACCATGTTTAATGTTCAAATGCAATGTAAACTAAGATCTAGCTAGGTCATTTATAAGAGAAATCACATAGAATATGAATACAATACAAATTTCTTCAAACCAATCAACAGTGAAGTCAAAAACACCTAATTGATAAGAAGGAAGAAAAAATCAAAGAAATTCTCATGAAAGGAAAATAAAATCAAATGCAACCACTATGGTGGATTTTCATAGATACAGATAAACTCAGAGACTCAAGAAAACCTTCTGAACCAAGGTATAATAGAGAGCAAGGCAAATAAATGAGTTTTTTTTTTATTCTACAGGATCAACATCAGGTGCAGAACAAACACCAGCGCGTACCATCTCACTTCGATAGAGCATAGATTGCATTAGAGCACTCTGTCTCTAATCAAAGAGTGTGTTATGGCTAATTTGGTTAAAACACAACACACAAAACCCTACCAAGCTCAAAATTATGTTTTCTTAAGGTCAATCATAGTCTAAATGAGTAAATTAAGGTGTCTTTAAAAGGTAAAAAATAACTAAGACAAGGAAACCATTAAGGGAAAATCACGTTCCCTAGTGGAGTTGCCAATTTCCTATATGGAAAATTCACTTCTGCAATAAAAAATTAACTCCCTAGATGTAGTGGTCTCATCTATAACAACAGAGGAAAAAAAGATATGATTTTTCTTTAGTGATATTAGAATACGAAAAGAGACGTACCCAGAATGATCTAGGTAGATATTGATGGCCACCCGCCTATTCCACTTGGACCCTCACCATTGTTCTTTCAGTTTTTTTTTCAGTTTCTTTAATTGTAGCATAGTTTACTATTTTTGGTATTTTTCGGGTCATGAACTTCCGGAGCCGTTTTGAGGCCCTAAACGACATTTTTTTTTGGCAAAATTCCTTTGGTGAATTTTATGGAAATCGCATTAGCAACTTTATTCCTCGGAGAGATCTTTCAAATGAGGTATCATACATGTCAAATGAAGATAATGTGACCAAGTTATGACCCCAGAAAGTTGGTTGCCAAAGTAACCCCAATGGGGCCCATAAACTCTTGGTGTTACATCTCCTCGTGTTAGGGTTTTGGTTGTTCATGGTTTTCTCTTATTTTTCAATAATAAAAAGGCCCTTGAGCCTCATTGCAACTAAGTTTAGAGGCATGTAGCTGCCACATCTCTTCTCAGAGATAAGTTACTATTGCCAGAGCTAGTCTTATTTCCATTCTATTTGTAAGCATATTTCACTATTTCATATTAATCAAATGAAGTGTTATTTCTGCTGCATCTCTGTATTTATGTTTATATTTGTAATTTATTGTGTTCCTGTTTAAATCTAGATCAGTGGTATCAAAGCGGTCTGCTCTTTCTCTATTTTTCTTTGCATGTCCTCAACGAGGTTGGGATATAAGGAGTTAGGGCTCTATCTAGTTGAACCTTTGCAAGATCAGCCTCACAAACCCCGATGGACACCCATGGGGGAAGAAAAGAAAGAAGAGGGAGTAGGAGATCCTATGAAAATATTGCTCGAGGAGGCCCTCGAGAAATAAAGGAATGCGATGATGGATAAATTTTCCCATATCGTTCAATAGTTGCCCACCGACTGCGAATCCACATCAAGCAGCCACTCTATAGGCTCCACACCTTTTAAGGTACAAGTAAAATTTGATATTCCCATATTTGAGGGCCAAATAGATGCAGAAACCATAGATAAATAGTTAAATCTGCTAGAAGGATATTTTTCTATTCATGAGTTTTCTGAGCAAAAGGATGAAAGTACGACCTCACTGTTTTCAGCCGCTCCCACTTGGAATTCATCCTGGGATGCCATCAAGGAGCAGTACTACCTTGTTGGGAGCTATGAGGAAAAATACATAAAGTGGACCATGTTGTGGCAGAGAAGGGACCAAGATGTGTTGGAGTTTACCAATGTTTTTCATACCCTTCGCACGAAGTTGGGTATCAAGGATTCTGAGATACATTTGGTACTCAAGTACCATGACTGCCTACACATATACATATAGGATGAGATGGAGTTCTTGGACATCTCCTCGCTCGACACGGCATACCGATACACTATCAAGATCGAGCAGAAGTTTAAACAGAAGAAGCGAGACTTTAGATATGTGAATCTGAAGTAAGGGAAAGGTGCCCCAAAACCATAGAAAAAGGAAAAATCCAATGTGGGACAGCCCAAAACAACTCACTAAATCCAGAAGCAAAGGAAGACACTGCAAAGCTGAAGAAGGACACGGGAAAGTGGTGTGAGCTCCATAAGAGCTGTTAGGATATTCCGACACATAGGATATAGTTAAGTTCAACTTGGTCTAGTGTAGAGTTAGGTAAAGTGTGTTTCTTTACCGTTGTACATTTTGTAACTTACAATCCGACGGTCACGATATGTAGTGATCCGACGGTTCACTCTCTCCTCGGTATTACCAACACTTGATCCGTGGCTTGACACCCGATTGGTCCATGAGTTCTATTTAAAGCGCATGGAGGGTCATTGTTCGAGTAATCCGTGCATGAGAGAAGCTTATGTAAATTTTCATTCTTTGATTAATAAATTGCCTGTAGTAGCCACGTTGGCGCAGGCCGTGGACTGTTTCCCTCTTTGAGGGTTTTAACCACGTCAAAAATACTGGTGTATTGATCTGTGATCTGGTTGTGAGCGGTGTCCTTTTGGTGTTCTTTCTGAGGAACTTACCCTGTAAATTCCTACATGGTATCAGAGCTATTTTAGGGCCGCGTCCGTTGGTGATCCAAATCTGAAGCCGGTAGAACTGCATGCGGCTGCCGTTTCCTAGATCTACTGTTTCTGACTGCTTTCGGGCCGAGAGGACTACTCTGTTGTGTTCGGAGCATCTGTTCCAGTGAGGAACCCCTTTCGTTTCATGCGAAAAGGTTTCCGGTAGCCCTATCTGCGTCATTTTTAAGATCTGGAGGTATACAGTCTTTATTTGCAGTTTACTGTTATTTTCTCTCTGCTTATTTCAGTTTCGGTTTATTTAGCTTTTTTTTAACCGGATCTATACCTTTCATTTCTGCGTATGCTCTTTGCCCTGCGACTCTGTGCGATTTGGGCAAATCAGAAACAGAAAGGAAGGATTTTTCTCATGCGTATGCTCTTTTCCCTGCACCTTAGTGTAATCTCGGAAAATCAGAAACATTGAGAAAAATATTTAGTTTTTCGGCTAAAGCTAACTTTGAGCCGCAAGGTTCATTTTTGAAAATATCTAGTTTTTTGGCTAAAGCTAACTTCGAGCCATAAGGTTCGTTTTCTTTGCATGTTCGTGTTGGGTTTTGTGTTTTTTGTTTTGTAGGGAAAAAGAGTTTTCTCAAGGCAAGCACGCAAACCAAGGCCCCCCCCTCTCTCTCTCTCTCTCTCTCTCTCAAATTTTTTGTATAGATCAATTGGTTCAAAGCTATTTTAAGAGAGTAGAGGTCTTGGGTTCAAGTCTCCATTTTGTGGGGGCAGATTTTTTCATTTCCGCACATTCGCGCACTTTTCCGACAACTTCAACAATTTTTTTCAAAAAGCCATAACTTCTTCATCCGGAAGCCTTTTTCAGAGCCGTTTTTTTTAAAACCGCCTAATTTTTCGAGATATATCCATTGGAACACTTACTTTAAGCATCTTCAGCTTCAGTTTTTTTTAAAATGGAAAGTCCATGCCAAGTCATTCTTGACAGCACTAACTACTTCCAATGGATATCCTACATCGAAGATTTACTTAGAAGTAAAGGTCTCTACAGAATAGCCACAGACCAAGAGAAGAAACCAAAAGATGAAGACAAGGCTGCAAAATGGGAAAATAGACAAGATCAAGCACGTGGTTTGATAGGGATGTCTATTTCTCCTGATCTTAGATTCCATATTGCAGAACTTGAGACTCCTCATGAAGCATTGGAACAACTCACTAAAGTTTTTGGGATTAAAAATGAAATTAGAGCCCATCAACTTGAAAATGAGTTGCTTACATTGGATCCTAATATTTTTTCTTGCATTGAAGATTTCTTGTCCAAATTCAAGACCCTTAGATATCTCTTGGAAGGTGTTAAGGTTAAGAAAGAAGATAGTAACCTTATTTATTCCATCCTTACTAAGTTGGGACCAGCCTACTCTGTATTTGTTTCCACCTTCCATTCTACAAGGGAAGGTTTCATTTGTCAAGGAAAATACTACAAGGCCCCTTCCTTTGACTCTTTTTGTGATTCTTTAATAAGAGAACAAGAAAAACTCTTACACCTTGGTCTTCTTAATCTTGGAAACTCTTCCAAGAAAGCGTTAGCCGCCCAGCAGCAACCAAATTCAAAGAATCCTAAGAAGTCATATCCTAAAAAGAATGGTCCTAAACCAAACAAGGGTCCTAAGCAAACTCCGGAATGTGCCGGAACAAAAGGCCAACAGAACCCGAAACAGAGACCCTGTCCACAGAGGGGCTGCGGAACGTTAGTTCCAGCGCAAACAGAGGAAAAGGAATGATAGCATGAACCGGTGACATACCTTGTCCACAGAGCCGAGCGCCGGAGAAGAACCAAACTGAAAGTCCATCGACCTGTGCATCTGTCAACTGAGCGGGCCAGACATTATACACCACAGTCATTCACCACAGTTTTGCTAAGAAGGCCCGACCCGACAGTATCCACAAAAGCAAACCAAGAAATGTTCTTACAGTCATGAAAACGAACTGAACGCACGGTGGAGTCATAGCAACTTACCAACACAACCTGGAGTCAAATATACAATCTCACAGTAATGACCAGACATAGCTAAGCATCATTATTTCACCACAGGACCGACGGAAATACGACAAGGTTTCACCATAGACAGAGACAACCCAGGGGCGGAGCCAAAACCATACAGAGCTCACAGAGACCAAGTAGCGAAGGTAGGAATGACGGTAGAGGCGCGAACCAGGCAGTAAAAAGTGAATTAGGGTTTGTCAAATTCGAGGAGGGCAGGTGTCATAAGGAGAAACAATACCAGGTACCGTGGTTTGATTGTTAATTAAAACCAAAATCAATTTGCAATTACCATATATCCGAGCCAGTTTAATAGTGTAGGTCCACGTAAGTTGGGATAGCGCGGGACCACGTGGGCTGGCCCCATCAACGTGGTTTGATAGGGATGTCTATTTCTCCTGATCTTAGATTCCATATTGCAGAACTTGAGACTCCTCATGAAGCATTGGAACAACTCACTAAAGTTTTTGGGATTAAAAATGAAATTAGAGCCCATCAACTTGAAAATGAGTTGCTTACATTGGATCCTAATAATTTTTCTTGCATTGAAGATTTCTTGTCCAAATTCAAGACCCTTAGATATCTCTTGGAAGGTGTTAAGGTTAAGAAAGAAGATAGTAACCTTATTTATTCCATCCTTACTAAGTTGGGACCAGCCTACTCTGTATTTGTTTCCACCTTCCATTCTACAAGGGAAGGTTTCATTTGTCAAGGAAAAGACTACAAGGCCCCTTCCTTTGACTCTTTTTGTGATTCTTTAATAAGAGAACAAGAAAAACTCTTACACCTTGGTCTTCTTAATCTTGGAAACTCTTCCAAGAAAGCGTTAGCTGCCCAGCAGCAACCAAATTCAAAGAATCCTAAGAAGTCATATCCTAAAAAGAATGGTCCTAAACCAAACAAGGGTCCTAAGCAAACTCAGCCTCAAAATGAAAGATCATTTCAGCAAAATGATAAGACCAATAAAAACAAATGGAAGAAGACTGATAGACATTGTAACTTTTGTAATCGAGATGGCCACTTAGAATCTAAATGCTTTAAGAAGATGGAAGCCTTGGAAGCCGCAATGAAGAAACATAACATCCATGTGGAGCATTCTTCAACTTCAACTTCAACTTCATCTTCAGGAATGGCACTTTCTGCATGTCGCTGTCAATCATCTCAGTCTGGTTATGCATTAAATGTATCTTCTTCTTCTCATTCTCATGAGTGGCTCATTGATTCAGGAGCCTCTTATCACATGGCCAAAAACAAAGCCATGTTTTCTTCTTTAAATTATTGTAACACCAAAAATATATATGTTGGTGATGATAGATCTCTTAATGTTGTATGGACTGGAACTGTTCATCTAGACAATGGTCAGTTTAATGATGTATTGTGTGTTCCAATCTTATCCTGCAACCTTCTATCTGTATGTCAGATAACTCATTCAGGTGAAGGTAAAAGTGTTGAATTTTCACCTCATGATGTTGTAATCAAGGATCTAAGAGATCCTAAACAGATTCTAGCTACTGGTATTGCTGATGACTCCACAAGGTTGTATAAGTTTCACAACTTTGGGTCATCAAATCTTCCCTCAGTATTTTTTGCTCATAATGATGAAGTGAGCAAACTTTGGCATGAGCGATTTGGTCACTTAAACTATCACTCCCTTCAGCATCTATGTAAAGAAAATATGGTGACAGGTCTTCCTATGGTATCTTGCAGAGATGGTGTTTGTTCCGGATGTGTACTCGGAAAACATCATCGGGACAGTTTTGAAAAACGTGCCTCTTGGCACGCCTCAGCCCCTTTACAGCTTGTGCACAGTGATTTATGTGGTCCACTTCCTGTTGCTTCATTTTCTAGCTGCAAGTATTTCTTAACTTTCATTGATGATTTCTCCAGACGCACTTGGGTATACTTCTTAAAACTCAAGAGCGAAGTATTTAACACATTTTTGGCCTTCAAAGCCTTTGTTGAAAAACAATCTGGACATCAAATTCTTAAGCTAAGAACTGATAATGGTGGAGAATATGTTAAAAACACATTCATCAACTTTTGCACCGAAAATGGAATTCAAATGCAACATACTGTTCCATACACTCCACAACAAAATGGTGTAGCTGAAAGGAAAAATCGCACCTTAAAGGAAATGGCTAATTGTATGCTGCAATCTAAAGGACTCAGTCTTAGTTTTTGGGCCGAAGCAATTAATTGTGCAAATTATATAATCAATCGCACTCCTACTAAGGTTCTAAAGAATATCACTCCAGAAGAAGCTTGGAGTTCCATTAAACCAGATGTAAGTCACTTTCGTGTTTTTGGAAGTGAAGCATGGGCCCATATTCCAGATGAAAAGCATAAAGCTTTAGAACCTAAGAGTGAGAAATGTACTTTTGTTGGATATTCTGAAGATGTAAAAGGTTATAGACTTATTCCATTTAAGTCCAAAAATGTTATCATTAGAAGAGATGTAAAATTTGATGAAAATAAATCGGCCTGCGAGCCTAGTCCGGCGGATGTGCCACCTCTTCCTATCTCTTCTACTTTTGAAAACATTTCTTCTTCAGATGATGAAAGTGAGGATGACAATCCTCCCCCACCTTCTCAGGATCCTCAACTTCCAAGATGGGTCTGTCCTACTCGGGATGCAGCAGGTGATCTTGCCGGTGATCCTATAGATCAGCGACGTACACGTTCTCAGTTTGAAAGAGCCTCTTCTTTACTGGCTCAAGCTCCAGTAAATCATGATCCTGACACTTTTGCAAAAGCTTCAGGCCATCCACATTGGGAAACAACTATGAATGAAGAATATCATTCATTGTTGGCAAATGATACATGGGATCTTGTTCCTCTACCAAAGGGATGCAAACTTGTTAGATGTAAATGGGTTTACAGAACCAAGTATGGACCAGATGGGAAAGTAGATAAACATAAAGCTCGTCTTGTTGCTAAGGGCTTTTCACAGGTTGAAGGCATTGACTACACTGAAACCTTCTCCCCTGTTGCCAAAATGAACTCTATCCGCCTTGTTCTTTCCCTTGCTGCCTCTTTAAAATGGGAAGTCCATTAGATGGATGTTAAATCTGCCTTCTTGCATGGGGACTTGCATGAAGAAATCTATATGGAACAACCCATTGGCTTCATCCAAACAGACTCCAGCCTTGTATGTCGACTTAAGAAATCCCTTTATGGTCTCAAGCAAGCTCCTCGGGCTTGGTATGCCAAAATGGTTAGCTTTCTTTTAGAATCTGGCTTTTTTAGGTGTTATTCTGACAATACTGTCTACACCAAGAAAGTGGGCAACTCTCTTATCATCCTTGTTCTTTATGTTGATGATCTTATTCTTACTGGTAGTGATCCCAACCTTATAAACCATGTGAAGTCCAGCCTTAAAAACAAATTTGAAATGACAGACTTAGGACACTTACACTATTTTCTCGGTCTTCAAGTCTTGCAATCCAAGGAGGGTATTTCCCTTTCCCAGTCCAAGTATGCTTGTGATATTCTTCGTCATTTTCACATGGAAGACTGTAAGCCAGCCCCTTCTCCCTTTCAGTCTGGAGTCAAACTTTCAGTCTCTTGTACTTCTCCTGAAGTTGATGCTACCTTATACCGTCAACTTGTAGGAAAACTCTTGTATTTAACCCATACTCGTCTTGACCTTTCCTTTGTTGTTGGTCTTGTTGCTCGTTTTATGCAAAACCCCCGTGAAAGTCATTGGAAAGCAGCTAAAAGAATACTTCGTTATGTTCGAGGTACAGTACAGTTTGGGATTCATTACAGTGCCAAAGCAGCTCCTCTATTAGTTGGTTTCACTGATTCTGATTGGGCTGGTGACCCTGATGATCGGAAGTCTACTGTCGGTTATGTCTTCACTCTTGGTTCAGGACCTATTACATGGGCTTGTAAGAAACAGGCTGCCATTTCTCTTTCGTCAGCAGATCGTGGTGCCGTGGAAGCTAGTAAGGAAGCCTTGTGGCTTCTTCAGATCCTATCAGAGTTTGGCTTTGAGCAGCAGCATCCAACCACACTTTGGTGTGATAATCAAAGTGCCATTCAGCTATGCAAAGATCCAGTCCAGCATCAGCGCAGCAAACACATTGAACTACACATGCACTTCATCAGAAAGCTCATTCATGACCATGTTCTTGAAGTGCAATATTGTTCAACAGATGATCAGGTTGCAGACATCTTCACAAAGGCTCTCACAGAGGCGAAGTTCACTAAACTTTGATATATGCTTGGAGTTCAGGAAGTTGTCACTAACGGGGGATAGGCTCTAGTGCCTCCTTCCTTCTCCTATTGTGTCATATTTGTAAATCCTTCAATCCTATCCCAAGTTGTTCTTAAGGGGGGATGTTAGGATATTCCGACACATAGGATATAGTTAAGTTCAACTTGGTCTAGTGTAGAGTTAGGTATAGAGTTAGGTAAAGAGTGTTTCTTTACCTTTGTACATTTTGTAACTTACAATCCGACGGTCACGATATGTAGTGATCCAATGGTTCACTCTCTCCTCGGTATTACTGACACTTGATCCGTGGCTTGACACCCGATTGGTCCATGAGTTCTATTTAAAGCGCATGGAGGGTCATTTTTCGGGTAATCCATGCATGCGAGAAGCTTATGTAAATTTTCATTCTTTGATTAATAAATTGCCTGTAGTAGCCACGTTGGCGCAGGCCGTGGACTGTTTCCCTCTTTGAGGGTTTTAACCACGTCAAAAATACTGGTGTATTGATCTGTGATCTGGTTGTGAGCGGTGTGCTTTTGGTGTTCTTTCTGAGGAACTTACCCTGTAAATTCCTACAAGCGCTCCACTCACAACACAAGTGAGTATCAGGCCAAGCAGTCACTAGTGGTCAAACTTAAGGCTTCAGAATCAGAGGCATGTTCTGACACTGAGTCAAGACCCAACAAGGGGAATTACAAAGGGAAGAAATATCGATGAGGAGCCCATCACCACCATTGCCACCACGAAGATCCAAAAGGAGGAACCCAAAGATCTAAAAGAGGAGGAGCATCTCTTCCACTCCCAGATGTGGATAAATGGTTCCTCACTACAATAAATTGTTGATAGCGGGAGCCACAAGAACCTCATTGAGGCAGCAGTTGTGAAGAAGTCGGGCTTACCGACCACAACACACCCACAATCATACACCATCGGGTGGCTTCACCCAGGATAGGATCTTTGTGTGAGCCAACAATGTCTCCTTCCATATAGCATCAAGCCCTTCATGGATGAGGTATTATGTGACATTGTTCCCCTTGATGTTTGTGATGTATTATTAGGTCAACCATACTTGTGGAAGTGACATGTTGTGTATGATTCAAGGCCTCACGTTGTTAGTGTTACCTTGGGAAATTGGTTATATAGCATCCTTGAGGTAGCACAACCCACTGCCATCTCTCTGGTTACTACAAAACAATACAATAAGCTCATTTCCAAAACTGGGAAATTTGTTTTCTTGGTGATACCCCCTCAGGTAAAGAAGAAGAGGGTGGCCACAAAATCTAGACAGGGCCCCTCAGTATGACAACAACAGATGGACAAGGTCATGGAGGAGTACGAGGACATCTTCACCTCCCCTGCAGGGGTGCCTCTACAGTTTCAGGTCAAGTACTCCATTGATCTGACCACGGGTGCATCGTTTCCCAATGGACAAATCTATTGGCGCTCCATTCTAGAGAACGATGAAATCAAGAGGTAGATTCAGGAGTTGCTGTAGAAAGGTCACATCTGGCTGAGTTCATCACCCTGTGGGATCCCGATCGTGATGGTACAAAAGAAGGATGGGACTTGGAGACTCTGTATTGACTATCAGGAACTGAACAAGATCACTGTCCAGAATAGGTACCATATCCCATGGATTGATGACCTTCTGGACTAGCTCAAGGGGGGAAATATTTCAGTAATATCGACTTGAAGTCTAGACATCACTAGGTACCAATCGAACCCTCTGATGTGTGGAAGACAGTCTTCAAAGCTAAGGAGGGGTTTTTGAATGATTGGTTATGCCTTTTGGGTTGACGAATTCGCTTGCAACTTTCATGAGACTGATGCATGACATCTTGCGGCCATTCACGAACTCATTTGTAGTGGTTTACTTGGATGACATCTTGATCTTTATCTAGAGTTGGGAAGAGCACCTCCACCATATCTGATAGGTTCTCCAAACACTTCGGCAACACAAGTTGTGTGCCAATTTGGAGAAATGCACTTTTGGCATGACCCAGGTTCAGTATCTAGGATACATTATTGATGAAAGGGGGGTGCATGTGGATCTAGCCAACATCCAAGTCATTCGAGATTGGCCAACCCCAACCACTCTGACAGAGCTCCGTAGCTTTTTGGGTCTTGCCAATTTCTACTGTAGGTTCATGTTGGGGTTCTCTCATATTGCTTAGCACTTGAGTCAAGTCACCAAGGGAGGAGAAAAAGAAAAATTATTTTGGTATGAATCTAAATAGAAGGCATTCACAGAGTTGAAACATCACCTCTACTCTGCACCAGTGCTCACATTACTAGACTTGCAACAACCATTTGAGATCGAGACAGATGCCTCTAACTATGCTATTGGGGCAGTCCTTATTCAATAGGGGCATCTAGTGGCATATCACAGTGAGAAACTTTCAGACACAATCCGAAAGTATCCCGCTTATGACAAAGAGATGTATTCCATTGTGTAGGCCTTCCGACAATGGGAGCATTACATTTTGGGGAAGGAAATGGTCATCCAGAGAGACCAATAACGCATGTAGTTCATACAAACACAAGGGAAGTTGCAGAATGATCACCATTAGAAGTGGTACACATACCTGCAACAGTTCCATTTGAATATCAAGTACAAGAAGGGAAGCACCAATAATGTTCCAAACTACTAATGAGCACTAGTATTGTGGCAAGAATGTTGCAACTCCTGGAGCTACCAGCTTTAGTTTATCAACCCGGGGTTCGTACAAACTTGGAGGTGAAAGTGTTGTATACACAAGTACAAGTGATGGTTCTGCCTTTTGTCACTATTCAGTTGGTAAGAGACCACTAGGGTTTTGAATCCAAACTTCTATGGATTTAGAAGAAGCTTGATTGTTGATGAAAGAAAGAGAGATCTACTCTAGGAGAAAGCTTATCTACTGCAAATAAGGAAAATCACTGAAATCCTATGCTAAAAGCACACCCTTCTCTAACTAACTCCTCATAAAATATGCTTTACAAAAATGCCAAACCAACATGTATGAAATGCTACTATATAATCATGGAACTTCAAGACATCAAACATCACTACTGTGCATGTAAAGGACTGAAATAAATCTGTTTTGTTCTTTTTATTCTTTTTCTAGAAAGTCAAGTGTAAACCCTAATCTCTTTTGGTGATGTGGCAGGTGGTTTAGCAATGATGGTGGATGGTTGGGAGGTTTAGGAGATGATTGGAAGGTTTGGGAGACCCTTGGGTGACCTAGTGTGGCTTCCTAGAGGTTTTCCCTCAATTCGGCCTCAAAACAGGCCACTACAGGAAAACCTACAAGATGTACTAGAAACCTACAGGATTCCCTATATTTCTACAGGATATAGCCAAGAGAAAAAATGATGGTCGCTGGAGGTCATGGAAGGCTTAGGGAAAGTGGTGGATAGGTGGAATGGAGTGTGAAAGTGCCCAGGATCACTCAGAACTCAATTCCAAGGTTAGGAGATGGTTGGATTCGCTCAACATTCTTGGAGGAATTTCTACGTAAAATGATGAGATTGGTGAAGATATTCGTGAAAGAAAGGGATGATTAAGAATGGGTGAAGTTGGGAGGTGGTTGCTTGATATGAGATCCCTTTATATTTCAGAAGCACCTGCTCTGCATCAAACATTTATAATTTCCACAAAGTCATGTAAACAAGAAGAATTCTAACAAGCTAGAAAAGCATAATTTAATGAACTAGTTGTCTACTTCATGCATGAAGAAAATTGCTGAACAAAATGGAATCATGGATGAGATCTACTGAAACATTGAAGATGGAAGAGATGGAAACTAAATCCTACACTTGCAAAAATGATCAAATGCTAGTTTAAGTATAGTAAACTCTAAATCTTATAAAGAAATGGAAATTTGTCTTTTTGGAGCTGCTTAAGGGTCTTTTCCTCAAATCATGATCCCTGAGGGAAGAGGTGAGGCCAAGACACCCACTGACAGCTTTGTGGTGCTCCTTTTATCTCTTCTACCCTGCTACTGAAGTAAAGCACAAATGGAAGCAAACTAATAAACAACTAATCAAATCCACAATAATTGCAATGAAATACTTCTAGAGACAATTTGACCATGAATTTATGAAACTAAGCTCAGCATACAGATACAAGAAGAGGAGCCTTTGCTTCTAGGGTTGGGCCCTAACCCAAGAGCTGCCCTCTGTGTCAACTCAGTGCTGGATCAAGAAAAGGCACATTCTCATTATCAAAACATAAAATTACATCAATGTCTTCCACAAGTCTGGAGCTCGAAAATAACTAGTGTTTTTGCAACAAAAATTTGAATCCTAATGAGGCTCTAGGCCTCTCTACTTATACAACTGAAGTCTCCAATGACTTTCTTAAATCTAGGGAGGCTCAGCTCCCAAACTTGAGATGAATTAACTCTTTTTCTATCACTTGCTCGGTTGCCTTTTGATCTTCATGACTTGGATGCTTTCACTCTGAGCTAGTGTGATTAATGGAGGAATATTCAAGTGGGGGAGGAGTAAATGAGGAGGATTTACCTCCTACAATCTCTCTCCCTTGTCCCATTCGAGTTTCAAACCTTATTCTTTCCAAAATTCCTTGATTTTCTCTTCCAAACCTGCATTCAATGCATATTAGTCCACTAGGCATAATATCTCACTTTAATTCATCTCATTAAACAAAATATAATCAAAACATGTAATAAGTTGTGAGAAGAGTTGATTTGACTAAGATATGAGGTGAGTTAAGGTCCATATAATTACCCAATGATGAGGATCATCATCACCCCCTACTTAAATTGTTTCTCATCCTCTGAGCAACTCAATCAATATCCATGTCTTTCATAGCTCTAGTGGCTTCCGTGACATCGCATGCCTCTATTGTGGTTTCTTCTTCTTGTGCATAGAATCCTGCCTTCTTTTCTACCTCCTCCCACTGCATTCTTTCTTGTTCTTCCTTCCTTCCTTCTAACATCCCCAAGAGCAGTGGGGCACTAAGTTTCAGGCCAATCTAATTGACTTTGAGCCTTTGGATGGATTGCTTGTACATGGGTTTCCTTTTTAGTGATTCTCTCATCCGTTGAGGAAAGTGGTACTCTCTTATCTTCAAACTGTATGGTAATGTATTCCATCTCATTAGGCAAGCTTGCATGCTGTCATCCCCTAATAATCTGAACATCTCCTCAAAATGTGTAATTTCTTTCTCCTGGGTAGCAAGATACCTAGGTGCAAGTTGAGGATGATTTGCAATTAAATTATGTGTACTTATGAGTTCCATTGGATTGGACTACTCAGCTTTGATCATAAGAGGCTTTATTTCTTCTCTTGCCAATACCTTCTTCATTTCCGCATCCCTTGCTTTGCTCATCCATGATGCCAAAGCCATCAACTGTAAATCCCCTAGCTTTGCATTAGGGTGCCATACATTCATGTTTGTCAAGGCCATGTTATTCAAACAAAGATCAGACATCTTGGCCCTATCTTCCAATGTGCTTTGATCACAAAGATCAATGAAGTGTCTATAATCCTAGAATGGCATAGTGCCTCTTTGTGCTAGGGTCTTGATTTGGAACAATAGCCATTTTTCCTTAAGGTATAGTGCATAGGACTTAGCTGGCATCTTGCACTGGATTGCTTCCAAAGAGAGACTACCCATGGATGCAAATTGATTCTCTCTTTCTTGCAGTTGTCCTTTCAACCATGTATTTTCTACCTCTCACTGATTTTTCATGATGGCCTCTCTGTCCCTCAAGCTACTTAGCTCTCTGCCCATCACTTTGAGCTTCTCTTCCATGTGACCAATGTCCTCCACTCCCTTGGACTTGGAAATCTACATCCACTTATGAGTTCTCTCTCTCTCTTTCTCAAGCTCAAAGAATAATGGAATGGCGAATTTTTATGGAATGACCCTACCCCCCTCAATAAATTTGTAGTAGGAGTCAAGGTTAGGTTGAGGACTAGGCTCCTCTAGCTCTGGGTCCTCTCTCTTTGGTTCTGGCTACTCACTTCTTTCCTCATCCAATTTTTGAGTTTCCTGTAGGTTTAGCATAGTTTCCTGTAGGATTTCCTCTACTTCCTGTAGGTCCTGTTGTGTATCCTATAGGATGCTTTTCATTTGGATGAGGTAGACCTGGTTATAGGCCTTCTCACATAGTTGATAGGATACTTAGGGGAGGTTTGGTCTGAGGATCCTTCTTCTTGCTTTTTTATAGAAGGAGCCATCTTCTCCTGCTATTTAGGTGAGTCCTCAATAACAATGGGAACTTTTGTTGGAGTTTGGGGTTTTCCCTGCCTTATCCTTGTGCTTTTCCTTGTTCTGAAGTATAAAGGGGGTCTGCCTCTGTCTTTTTCCTTTTTTGTTTGATAGGGTGATAAGGGCAATGAGGGCAGTTGCTGCCTCTCTCTTTTTTGGTTCTGGAGATAGCCTAGGTGACTCCTCTTTTCCATTTCCCTTATCCTCTATGTTTTTACCCTCTTCTCCTCCTTCTAGATCCTCATCTTGTTTATTAGTCTCCTCCTTGACATCTTCCTATGTTTCCTCATCACCTTCCTTCTATTTCTCCTCTTCTTCATCCTCATCTATCTCATCTTCATCCCTCTCTACTTATTCTCCATCTGTTTCAGTTTCTCCCTCATATTTTTCACTAACAATAGGACTAATGTCATATTTGAGAGCTTCTATATCCTCCTTTGTCTGCATGTCTCTGAAAATTTCCCATTGGATAGGAATTATCAGGTTGTGGAGGGCATCTTCTATGATGATTCTAATTAACCCATGGTGGGCTAAGTATTGGTGGTTTCCCTCCTGCACCTTTATGCTTGTATTTATTAGTAATTGCAGAAGGAAGTATGGTAGGCTGAGCCCATGGTGAGGAGGTGCTTCTACTCCAAACCTCAATTCTTCAAGAAACCTAAAGTAATGCCCATAAACCACACTATACCTGCCTTCACATAATATGTATTTAATAAGGTGGTAGCTTACTTCATTCTAGGGGTATGGTAGGCTTGTTCTCCTTACTCTATTTTTTTCCTCAATGGGCTCTTCTCCCTCTAAAAAGAACTTCTTCTTGGCAATATCGCTATCTCCATTGTTTTCCTTTATCCAAGGCACTCCTAGGGGAAGTCTGGTAATCCTGCTTATGAGTTCACGGGTGAGCTCTTGTTAGGTTGTGTTATATTCTTTCCATGACTAGCCTACGTAGTTAACCAGGGGGTTAGACAGGGGGTGGAGCCCCCCCTTCGTTGTGCTGATTGCGCAATGGGGGGGTCACAGGGGGATTGAGGGGGGTGGGTAGCCCCCCTCTACGGGGTCTAGGGTACCGCCTCAGGGAAAATTTTTTTGGACCCCATATTAGGTTAGGCAGACCTACCTATGGTTTTCTGCATGTTTTTCACACATGGTTTTGGACATGATGGTTTTCGGTCCATGGTATTGGATGCTTTGGCATGTATAAATATGTATTGTAACATTGAAAGGAGCATAATGAAAAATCAATCTGGTAGTCCTGGTTTTGGGATCTGTTAGCCTCCTGTTGCAACAGGTTTCATATTTCATGATTGACAGTGGAAGTGCCAAAAATGTTCATCTTTTTCATGCTGCAAAAGTTCCATTTTTGAAAGATTTCTCAGTTAAGGGAAAGCCAAACAGCCTAAGCTTGGTTACCCTAGGTTTAAATTGTTTGTCTTAGATGATAGAGAAAGAAAATCTGTCCAAACAGTTTAAGCTTGGTAGGTTAGTAGCTAGGTAGAGAATGAAGGCGCCCAACTGTCTAATCTGGGCCCTTGGAAGCAATAAGGGTAGTTTTTAGATAGGAGGGCAGTTAAAAAAGAAAAAAAGCAATCAGGGTCTGCAAGTCCAAGTGCACCCTTCCTGAAGTAACAAAAAATGATAGGTGTATTAGGTTGGGTAGGTAGCTTGGGGTTGCAGAAGAAAGATCATCTTCGGTTTTTGGCCTTGACTAAGAAAGCTCAGCTCATCAGTGGCAGAGGTAGCAAAGCAGTGTTTTGGTGGCAGAATTCTGGAAAGCATGTCTAATTTCCTTTCACTCCCCCTCGAAGTTTCTTACTAACGCCCCCAAAGGACCTTGGGGTCTGCCCAACAAGTCCTGATTCCATTTCATTTTTATGAAACATTAAGTCAAAGTTTTGGCTTTCTTCATGAAAAGAAGCCACATTTCTTGTGTAAAAATGTTTTCATCTTCTACACAATTTCTATGTCTATCATCACTTCATAGATTTATCATCATTCCCCTTACATTTTCATTTCAAAAACTCATATTAACTTCTAGTCCTATTATATAACTCCCTAACTAAATTTTCTCGTCCCTATTATTACAAAAAATTATATAAAATCCCAAAAATAATAATATCCCCACCCCTTGGCACTATAGCCATATGTTCTAAAAATATGGGGAAATGTCAAATCCATCTGGGACTTACATTTAACCCTCCCCGTTTGTCCCTTGGGATCAGTTAACCTCGGGTTGAACTGATAGCCATTTATTCCCCTTCACAATCATTTTTACAAAATTAATGTTTGAATATTATATTAAACATTAAACTAAACATTTAACCCCCGCTCGCACATAAACCCATAAACCCACTTTCCTAAAGTTCCCCCCCCCCCCCCAGGCCGAATCAAATAAGTTAAAAAGGCGCCGCGGGCCCCGTCCCTTATCCTTCCGCCGCGCCAGCCGTCAGATCTGGCGCGCCCAAGATCTACGGTGGGCGGGTGTTTTCACGCCTGAACATGCCGAGGGTTAGCGTCCGGGAGATCGGCAGTTTTCCCGTCGTACTCCCGCCACGCGTCACCTCCTTGGCTGTGGTGGAGCCCCCTCCTCCCAAACCACCCAGGCGCTAAAGCGGTGCACCATGAAACTGCTTACCGCCCTCGCCCTGCCACCGTGTCATTGCCACGTCACTGCCCTGTCAGCTGCCACGTCATCCATCCGTACCCGGGACCCGCCGATGACGTCAGGCTGACGTCACCCCGAAAAAGCGCCAAAAGCGCCAAAATGTCAATTTTTTGCTTAAAAGAAGCGCGCAAACGACCGTTGTATTTCACTTCTATTGGTTCATTTGAAGGCTCCGGTTCACTGTTTTATTCATTTCCTCATTCCCAAAGTTTGAAATCAACCAGACCAGCTGCTGCGGCCTGCAATTCGACTTCATAGCCTACCTTCGCTCCAGCTCGCCCACTCTCGGCGCTGTTTAAACCAGGTATTTGTCATATCTTCCCCTTTTTCGCTCCTGTTTTTCCTTTTATCCACTGCACATACTGTAAGCCTACGGATTTCCCCAATTGGCAGCTCTGCCACGCTTAAATCTTTATTCAAAACCACTGGAAACCCTTCACTTCAGAAAAAGCCTCGTAAACCTTCTGCCCATTTACAATTTCACTGGTGAGTTCCGTTTAGAGCTCGGCCTCCAGGAAAAATCTCGCAGCAGCTCAGCATTGCCCTATTTTACCTTATTCCACTGCTTAAGTCAGTCCACTGAAACTATAATTGTCCTCGGCCCCCTTTGCATTGTTTCTCACAGTCTCTAACTCCAGAGAATTCACTAAGGGAAGGAAAGTTGACCCAAAACTCCGCAAAGTTGGTCTCTCACAGCATTAATCCTCCTTTCAGCTCAAGCATTCAAAAGTTGCATAATGGCCACTCCATCAGCTCTGAACATCGCTCCCATGAACCCACCAAGTAAAGAGCTTGAGTCAATGGCCTTGGCTGACACAGATTATCTTATTCAAGACCTGGTTGCGAACAGAAATCATTTGCATACCTACTGTCAGCTAAGAAACAACTTTAAAAACAACACTGACATGTATGGCATATGGGAGTCCAATTTGCCACATTATTTCCTCCCCTCTGTCAATATTTTTCCTGAGATTATTCACCTGTGTGCTGCAAATTATGAGCCAAGTCAGAGGGTTGTTAAGTCTCCATCTGGGAGCATACTTTTTCATATCACACCTGACTCCATCAACCAGATGTTGAATTTCAAACAGACTCAGATACTATTGCCCTTCTCCATGAACAACTTGCTGGAAGAAGCCTCCTGGCTCCCTGGCCCCAAGATTGAAAAAATTGCTAAGACATTTATGAGGGCAGATTGCCAACCTAAGGAACCACCTCCATTCCTTTATGACCATTTCAATGAGGTGGGAAAGCTACTTGTAGACATGATATCCTATGTGTTAGGCTTCACAACAAGTGAGCATGTGGATGAGACAGTGTTGGTTCTGTTGTCTTCATTCAGCCAAGGACAGCCTCCTGCTATCAAATATAATTATGCCAAGTTCATAGCAAATAAAATCCATGACCAGCTCATTAAGCTAGATAGGCAGGGAGTTTTCAAATATTCCTCCTACATCTATCATTTGTTCATGTATTACCAATCTGAATGCTTCCAATGCCCCATCAAGAAATTGGATTCAAAGGGAGAAAGAAGATCTGTTGTCTTCTGGTCACCAGTATTTCATCAAGTCCAGCATTCTCCTTACTCATACTGTGAGTTCATTGACCAGTTTGTTTATCCAGTCTCCTGCCTCTTAATGAAAGCTCCCCCTCCCAGAATAACTTATGAGATGCAGAAGATATTGCAGCTATCTAAGAACTACAAATTAGGTGATTGGTACCTATACCAGGATCACACTGTCATCAGAATCTATGGCTGCGAGCTTTGTCCTTACAGGCTCCCAAGATATGTACCAATGAGGCTGTTTGCTTTGGAATACTACAGGCAGCTTATCAATTCAGACTTGACTCATTTTCACAGCACCAAGAAGAAGGCTCAACTGAAATTTAGAGACCACCTAGGCCCCTTCATCATGAACAAGAAGGAAGGTTGGCAAGATGCTGACCTGATACTCAAGGATCAACTTAAGTTGAAAAGAAGTTTCTGGTGGGTCCCTTATGACCCGCTGGGCTTTATTAATGCCAGAAGAGTCAAATATAGATTGACACCCTATGAACACTGCAAAATCCCACACATTGAAAAATATGCTAATCAAGATGCGTGGGCACAAGGCACTTTAGTTGAAGAATTCACTCAGGAGGAAATTTTGGAGCAAACTGCTAAAGATCTTGAAAAGACTCTTGACTTGGATTCTGCTGACCAGGTAACTTTCAAACTGCCATACCAAGTTGAAGAGGGCACATCTACAGCTGCAGCTTCACAAGCTGCCCAAGGAGCATCTACATCAGCAACAGGTACAGCCAAAGGAAAAGAGCCAATGGAGACAGAACAACCAATGGTCACTGAACAGCCTGTCACTTCAATGGAACAAACTCAAGAGCAAGCCCCTCCTCAACAAACAGAGGCACTACAAGTGCCACCTCTGCAAACTCCTGTCAATGAAGAAAGAGGCAGAAAACGAGACCGAGAAGACTCCACACCTGCTAGTGGGTCTACACAGCAGCCTGAATCTAAAAGGCAAAGAGTTGACTCTCCAATTGAGGAGGAAGTCAGTGAAGAAGTTATGGAAAGCCCGAGAAGGGAAGCAAGCCAGCATACACCTACAAGCTCTTTTCAGCAAGAGCAAGACAGGCAGCACGGCATGGAGGTGTCTTCCTCCACACAACGAGGCAAAAGACCAGCTAGCATCAAGGCTAGCTTCAAAGAAATCAAAGCTCAAAATGAGCTACTTAGAGTGCAACTATATGACCAATTTCTTAAGGCAACACCTGCCAAGCAGGAAAGATTGATGGTAGCATTTGACATCAAACAAGAAAAAATGGTTCTCAGCCACTTCAAGCCCAAGGTTCAGCAGCCTCAGTCAGCTGCAGACTTTGTCAAGACAAGGCTAGAGGTCCTAGCCAAGGACATTCACCCCATGGATCAAATAGAGCTACATAAGCAGACAACGGAAATGCTCTATGCCACCCTTGCAGAGAAGGCCACACTGGCTCATGAGTTGAATGAATCATTGAAGAATACGAACACTCAACTGGATTTAGAAAGAATGTCCTCCACAGCCAAAGACAATAGAATTAAAACATTGGAGGACATTATTGTGGACTTAGGACATAATCCTAAGGATCCTAAGGGTGTGAGGGCCCTTATGAAAAAGAAAGATGATGATATTGCTGCGTTGAAAAAACGATTGAGGTTGCTTCCTACTGAGCACCCTCAAACAGGTGAACTGGTCAAAGAGAAAGAAGCTGAAGATACATTGGATTTGCTGATGCAACTGAACCAGAGAGTAATTGAGATGGAAGGAGAGTTGGAGAGAGCACTACAAGAAAAGCAGGGAGAGTCGACCTCCCAGCCACCTCAAACAGTTCCAACTGTTATTACTGTTCCTCCTATACAGGCAGCAGCGACCCCTCCAGTTATTCCAGCTACTACAACAGCGACAGAAGCTACAAGAGCAACAGCTCCTGACTCTAGCATGAGCATGGATGAATTGACAAAAGCTGTCAAAGAGCTAGAGCTTCAAGCAACAGAGATAAAAGAGGCCAAAGAAAAGTTGGCCAATCTGGAAGGAAAATATGATAAGTCCAAAATGACAGTGGCTGAGCAGACAAGGGAAATTAAAGCCCTGAAGGACAAAATAAAGGCCTTGGAGAAAGAGTTGTCTTTGGATAAAACCTTGGCTGAAATAAAAAATATTCTGTGGACCAAGATTAATCAGTCAATCACCAGCCAATGGAGGTCAATTCAGGCAATGTATGAACAGGTAGAACTAATTGGCCTTGCTCAGTTTGAAACTCAGAGAGCCAAAGCAGCATTGGGAAACATGCCTGAGCAGGCCAACAGAATGATCAATTTCTTAAATCATCAGACCAAGGAAGAGTTAGCAGCACTGCATATCATGAACATAACAGATGCCATATTGACAGCAAAGAGGGTGCTCACATTGAGAAGCTTTGTGCAAACTCTGGAAGCAAGGTGTCGGGAAATACAAAGGGATGTGGATAATTTTGAAATAAAGCTTGCAGCACTACAGACTAAAGGATTGCCCAGCCTACTGACCAGCGCTGGAAAGTTATTGACACGTGACCAATATGCAACCAGGATCAATAATTTTGTCACAAATCAACTTACTGCTGAATCAAGTTCTCTGGCACAAGCAGGACCTCCTTCAGGACAGACTCTCTATGACAGGCTAGAAAACTTATTTTACATGGAACATGAAGTTAACCATCTGTTTGAGATGCCGCCCAACTATTACAAGTATACAGAGGCCGATGAGACACTTGTCAAAATACAAAAGCATCAGTTACCTCCCAAGGATTGGTGGCAGGCAATGCTAGCCATTTTGCCCAGGTAATTCCAGTTTTTGCCCCTTTTTGTTTATTTCAAATATCGGTCAGCTATGAGCCAAAACAGGTCAGCAGCAAGCACCGGACAGGGTAGTTAAGGAGCACGCAGAGCAAGTCAGAGCAGTCACAAAACAAAGAGCTGTGATGGCAAGCCTAAGAGCACGGGTTTTTGAAAGCGCAGTCCAGCCGACTTGAATGAACTCAAAGGTCAACATTCGCTGACAGAAAAGAACAGCTGTTACATTTGTCTTTATTTCAGCATTTACTTTCTCATCAACCGCTCCTTAGGAGTTGGTAAAGAAGTTATGAGCTATTAACTCATCATCTAGATATTTTTGTATCTTGTTTTTGTATATATACCACCCTCTGCATTTCTAAAAGGGTTGGTCGGCAAATGTACTCCAAGAGAGACTCGCACTGCATATCTGATATTTTCTATAATCAAAGACTGCTTCAAGTTTGAAGAATGGACTGTGTAATGTGTTATTAATGGTTTGAAGAATTGAATGCGGAATTCTTGTGCTGCTATATGAATCAATAAGTTTTCCTTACCTCTGTTATTTCGATTTCACATATGCTCAAGTCACAGAACAAAGGATTGGTTTAGAATTTGCTTGTTTGCACTCTATGCTTAGTTTTTGTGGCTTCTTAATGTTTTCCTCTTGAATTAGGCATAAATATGAATTCTGTTATGGCTCATGTTTGATCTATTTCACATATGAATGACTGTTATCTAGGAATTCTTAGCTGCTCCTAGGTAGAGTTCATTCATTTTCCTTCTGCTAACCTGATTGAGGGATTCTTAATTGCCCCTCATTCCTTAGCATTCATTCCATCCTTTTAAGCTTAAATGTTGTTTCATGAGCAGCTACCTTGCTCCTCATTCCTCTTATGACCAAGAAAACGCACCAGCAGTCTTACTCCATGACTCCATGCCCAATGGTTTGAAATTTACCACACTATGCATTGCCTCTCTACTTGAAGGCATCCTCCTTCCCACCAAACACAAACAAAACCCCTTGAACCCAATAACTAGCCTAAAATCATCGTCAACAGAGCTAAATCACAAAGAGAGAGCCCTCTCTGATTGCAGGTGGGCTAGAACCTGCAGTCCAAAGATTGGTTTGTGGTTACCTCGGCCGTATCCTTTCAGGAGCTTAAGGACAACCTGAGTGATAACAAGATCCAGGGGAAAATCTCTGTGTATACTTTTTTTATGCATTATGCTCTCCCATTGTTTATTTTCTGTGTTTTAGAATTCGTATGTAGGTAAATTTTTTACTGGGTTAAAACCTAAATTTGGTATCAATGTTGTTTTGGCTTCAAGGGGAAACCTTTGTTGCTAAGGGGTTTCACTCGGGCCTGTGGTAGACTCTGTTCAGTGGGAGATCTGCGGGATCGATTCGGGTGGTGAAAGAAGATGGCGAGCAGTCAAAAGATAGAGATCGAGAAATTTAATGGGCAGAGTTTTGAGTTATGGAAACTCAAGATGGAGGATATGTTGGTGGATAAAGATTAGTGGATTGCGGTACATCTAGGTACTAAACCAACGGGACTATCTAATGAAGAATGGAAGAAGTTGGATCGGAAGGCAAAGAGCACAATACAATTGTGTGTCTCAGGTTCAGTATCGCTGAATGTATCAGGGGAAGCTACGATGAAGGCTTTGTGGGACAAGTTAGGGACTTTGTACCAATCTAAGTCTCTGGTGGATAAATTGTTCCTACGAAAAAAGTTGTATAACCTGAGGATGAAATATGGAGACTTGGTGACAGAGTATATGAATGCATTTAATACTGTGGTAAGTCAGTTATTGTCTGTTGATATTAAAATTTCATATGAAGATAAGTGCATTAGTTTGTTGTGTTCTCTACCAGATTCGTGGGATAGTCTGGTTATTGCAATAGGTAGCAATGCAACTCCCTTGCAGTTTGATGAAATAGTCTCATCCTTGCTGACGGAGGAGATGAGACGGAAAAATATGGAGACCCAGAATGGTGATGCCTTGTCTGTATGAGGATGGTCCCAGAATAGAAAAAAAATAATCCATCGAGTGGGATATCTAAATCTCCAGGAAAACCTATAAAGGTGGTGTTCTGGAAATGTGGAAAGGAAGGGCACTACAAAAGGGACTGTAAATCTAAAGCTCCTAACAAAGGAAAGGGATCTGATGATGCTCCTTCTACAGAGGCGAAAACCACCTCAGATGGAGGTGGGTATGTGTACTTGGCTTCTTCAAGTAAACATGTAGATCATGAGGCATGGTTGATTGACTCAGGTGCATCCTTTCACTTAACTCCCCATAGAGAGTGGTTCTGTGAGTATGAGAAATACGATGGTGGTGATGTCTTCTTAAGGGATGATAGGAAGGCTAGAATGATTGGTCATGGAAAAGTAAAGTTGAAGTTGCAAGGTGGAAGGGTTAGAACACTTCCCGGTGTTCTGTATATTCCTGCATTGGCCGGATATCTAATTTTTGTAAGCAAGCTAGATGATGCAGGTGTAAAAACAGTGTTTGAGAAGGATACCTGCAAGATGGTTCGCGGAGCACTGGTATTGATGTGGGGAGTTCGGATTGGAACTTTGTACAAGCTGCAAGGTAGCACTGTTGTTGATGGGTGCAACAGTTTTGTGGTTCTTAAAGTGGAGCAGAAAATCTAGTGGTCTCTGGAGAGAAGACCATGCTGTGGGATCAAAGGCTTGGACATATTGGAGAGAAGGGCCTTCAAATACTTCATGGTAAAGGTATGAGTAATAGGTCTCTGGATTTTTATTTTTGTGAAAAATTATGTATATGGGAAGCATAATCGAGTGAGTTTCCCCTCTGGTAGTAAGAGGGTGAAACAAATATTAAATCTTGTGCATAGTGATGTGTTTGGACTTGTGAAGGTTCCATCACTAGGTAAGTTTGTGTACTATGTATCATTTATAGATGACTTCTCAAGGAATACATGGATATATTTCCTTAAGAAGAAATATGAAGTCTTTGACATGTTTAAACAATTTAAGGCTTTGGTGGAAAACATGACAGAGAAGAAGATAAAGGTGTTGAGGTCAGATAATGGTGGAGAGTTTTGTGGCAAGGAATTTGAAGAATTCTATAAGAAATGTGGTATAGCATGGCATAAGACTACTCCATACACACCTGAGAAAAATGGAGTTGCAAAAAGTATGAATAAGACGTTGATGGAAAGGGAAAGAAGGATGCTCAGTGGTGCCAGGTTAGGACAAGAATTCTGGGCAGAGGTGGTGGAGACAACATGTTACCTGGTCAAGATATCACCTTCATCAGCATTGGAGGATAAGACTCCACAAGAGGTATGGACTGGTAAGAAACCCTCTCTTTCACATCTGAGGGTATTTGGATGTGATGCATATGTACATGTTCCAAAGGAGAAAAGAACCAAGTTGGATAGTAAATATGAAAAGTGCATCTTTATTGGGTATAAGGATGGTTTAAAGGGTTATAAGATTTGGAACCCAGTAACAAGGAAGGTTGTGTACAACTGAGATGCAGGATTTAGAGAGGTGAAAGACGTTATTAAACATGAAGTCCCATCAAAGGATCATGAGAAGATAGAGTTTGACCTAAAGGAGGAAGAATCAGACTCTACAACAAAAGAGGAATCAGAAGATGAAGAGCAAAAAACTTTGGTTTTAAGAAGATTAGTTCGAGAAAGAAGGCAACCAGAAAGCTATAGCCCATCTACTTTCTGTTCAAATTTTGCTTTATCTATTACTGATGACGATCCTATAACTGTGAAGGAAGTAGTAGATTCAGAGGATGGAAAACTCTGGAAAGAGGCCATGGTTGATGAAATCGCATCTTTGAAAAAAAATGTGGGTTGGGATCTGGTGGAGTTGTCAGTTGGAAGGAAAGCCATTGGCAGCAAATGGGTGTTCAAGAAGAAGAAAAATGCAGAAGGAAAGGTGGAGAAATACAAAGCTCGGTTGGTAGCAAAATGTTATTCCCAGGTTCTGGGAATTGATTTTGGTGATATTTTTTCTCCTGTTGCCAAGGTAGCTTCTATTAGATTACTTTTATTTGTTGCTGCTGCTTTTGATTTTGAGGTAGAGAAGATGGATGTGAAGACAACCTTTATTCACGGAGATCTGGAAGAAGAGATCTACATGAAGTAACTTGAAGGATTTGTGGTGAAGGGTAAGAAAGAACTGGTATGGAAGTTAAAGAAGTCTTTGTATGGGTTAAAACAATCACCAAGGATGTGGTATCAGAAAATTGATACATTTATACAGGGACTTAGCTTCACCAGAAGCAAAGCAGATCATTGTGTGTGTTTTAAATTAATTGGTGACCGTGTTATTTATTTGGTCTTGTATGTGGATGATATGTTGTTGGTTGGAAATGACAAAGAAATTATCCATGATTTGAAGACCCAATTGTCCTCCAAATTCGACACGAAAGATCTTAGTGCTGCAAACTATATTTTGGGCATGGAAATTAAAAGAGATCGAGCAAAGAGGAAGCTCTGGTTAAACCAAGGGAAGTATGTCGAGACAATACTGCAGAGGTTCAATATGCAGGATAGTAAACCGGTGAAGGTTCCTATTCCTGTAGGTGTAAAGTTATCTGTTGAATAGTGTCCCAAGACATAGAAAGAGGAAGATGACATGTCCCGTGTTCCATAAGCAAGTGCAATCGGTAGCCTGATGTATGTGATGGTCTATACGAGAACAGACATTGCCCATGCAGTGGGATTATTGAGCAGGTTTATGTCAAAACCAAGGAAGGAGCATTGGACAGTAGTGAAGCGGGTTTTCAGGTATTTGTGTGGCACTAGTGATTATGGTTTGTGCTACCAAGGAAGACTAGGATTGGACAAAGTTTTGGATATTCATGGCTTTGTTGATGAAGACTAGGGTGGAGATATGGATCAGAGAAGATCTACAAGTGGGTATTCATTTAACCTATTTGGAGGTGCAGTCAGTTGGATGAGTAAGAAACAATCTGTAGTGGCACTATCAACTACAGAGGCAGAATACATGGCAGCCACTCATGCAATCAAGGAAGCAGTTTGGTTGCAGAGATTATGTCGAAGTATGGGGTTAGTACAGGGAGCTATAAGGATAGACTGTGACAGCCAAAGTGTAATTTTCTTGGCAAATAACCCTTCTTACCATGCAAAGACAAAGCACATTGATGTTCAGTATCACATTGTGAGGGATATGATAGAAGACAAAAAGGTGTTGCTGGTAAAGGTGGACACTTTGAAGAATACTGCAGATGCATTGACAAAATCTGTGAGCTCTGAGAAGTTCTCTTGGTGTAGAGAAACAATGTGTTAGCTACCTATACCAATAGGTTTCATATTTCATGATTGGCAATGAAAAGGTCCAAATATGCTCTGCTTTGATGATGCAAAGATCACATATTTCCAAGAGAATACAATCTGTGCTTATAGCTTGATATGGACTCAAATTTTGATGGATGGTCCAACTGTCTAATCTGGATCATGCCATGTTTTGAATTTTCAGTTGTAGAATAGAGAAAGAAGTCTGTCCAAACTGTTTAATCTTGGCAGACAAGTAGTTCAGGTAGAGAAGAAAAGGCTCCCAACAGCTTAATCTGGGACCTTGGAAGAAATATGGGTAGAAGTAAATAGAAAAAACAAAAGAAAAAAGCCAAAGAAAAGAAAAGGCAAGTAAGGGTCTGCAAGCCTAAGTGCACCCTCCAAGAAGAAATAAAAAATGCTAGGCAAATAGATGGGTAGGCAGTTGGGGTTGCAGAAAGGTCATTTCTTATAAGTTGCATGTGTGCTAACTCTGTTTACCATAGCAAAATCAATGAGTTGAGAAGGTGTTATTCTTCATCAAGTTGCAGCAAGCAAAGAAGCATGTCTAACCTCCCTTTTTCCCCTTTCCCATTTTCATTACTAACTTCCCCCTCATCAGTTGAGATTCATGGGAGAATTATGGTTTCATGGTGGTTCTTAATCTTTTAAGAAGCCACATTTCTTGTCTAAAGTTCTTTTCATTTTGATCTACTCCCTAAACTAAGTAAGTTTCAAATAAACTTAGTGATTTCCCCCTCATTCACTCTTTCATCCATATTAACTCTAACTCTATTATGTAATTCCCCTATGTTACCCTTCCCCTACTATTATTAACACCATGGTGTCTAAACCCCCAAACATTGTATAAATATCCCTCCCCTTGGCATTATAGCCATATGTTCTCTAAAAAGGAATCAAAATGACATCTGGTCACTTTGATGAACCTATACCTCACCTCTCTCCCTTCTTTCCAGTCATTCCACTCACAAACCTTCATTTGCAAAGAAAAACCCTATTAAAAACCCCTTTTTCCCCTTTAACCCGCTTTATTTGCAAAAATGCTCTAAAAACCCACTTTTCTCCTTTATCCAAAGTCTAAGCCCCGGGCGCATTTTTACAAAAATATTCATGAAAAACCCATTTTTGCGTTATCCAATGGTTCGGGCGCTATATTGGTTTTATTGAAAATACATTAAAAACCATTGAAATCCTCCATACCCCAATGGTCTTCCGCTGAGCGCGCATCCCAAAAAATATATTTTTAAATCCCGCCCCCCTTCCGTATTGCCCGATCACATCGCCCTTCCGTCAACCGTCGGATCGGACCCAAGTGATCCGACGGTCCTCATTGATATCGGAGGGGCCCCGACGTCCGACAGATACCTTCCGATATCTGTCAGAAGGTTACGTCAGTCCACCGCCACGCGCCCTTCCCACAATGCATCGGAGGTACGCCTGACAGATTCCGCTTCCGTAGCTATAGCGGTGCGATACAAAACCACCAACCGTTTCCGGTTTCTGTCAATCCGCTCATCCAGCGTCATCCCCACGTCATTGCCACCCTGCCATCGCATCAGTACTTTTGTCCGCCCCTGTGCCAACGTGTCTGCCACCGCATCATCCCCGTGGACCAATAGCAGCTCGCCACCTCACCCAATGACGTCATGCTGACGTCATCCGAGCTTGACCCCACCCTATGATGTCATGCTGATGTCATCCGAGAAAAGGCGCCAAATTGCCAAAAGGTCCATATTTTGGCCAAAAATCACGTTTTGCATACTTTTTCACTCATTCGCTATTGTTTCCGCTGCATGGTCTTTTACGTCCAAAACTGCGCCACCCTGCTGGAATCGACCTGAAGACCTCCAGAGCACCAATTCTGCCCACATTTACGACCACTGCTCGCTGTTTGCCAGGTATTTCTCATCATTTATCCTCCATACGCCTAAATTGTCTGTAAATTACTCAGAAGGCTCAAAGGACACTAAAACTCATCATTTTACCGGCAAATTCCCTCTGCAAAGCCTCTATTTCCAACTGCAAGCTCGAAAACCACCAGCTGAGCCTTGATTTCCCAAGTTCTTATCAAAAACTGTAAACTGCTCGCGCAATCGTGAGACAGTTGGTCAATCCATTAAAAACCTGCTACAAAAGACAGAGTGAGACCAGACATTGGTCTTATTCGTAATTCAAACAGTATTTCAATTGCTGTAGTTCATCATTAATCCTTTATCCTTGAAAAATTCACCTTGCTCGGATAAACAGAGCTCCTTTGTATAACTCTACATAGCAGCATCTATTTGCAAATCCTAGGAGAAACCATGGATCCACCAGTAGCTCCTATAGCTCTAAATGTTGCTCCATTAAATGCCCCTCAGAGACAATTGCAGTGGCAGTCTCTGGCAGACATGGACCATCAGATTTCAGAGGAAATGCTGATGGGTACTAAGTTCCATATCCACCTACTCAATGAACTGAAGGCTAAGCACGAGGCTGGAACAGATGTGCTCGGCATATGGGGCTCATTCCTCCCTATTTTCAAACTCCCTCAGGTTAACCAATTCCCTGAGTTGATCCATCTGTGTGCTGAAAATTATGACCCCACTCAGAGGGCAGTTCTTGACCCTTCAGGATCAGTTGTGTTTTATGTCACCCCAGAAGCTATCAGGGATATGCTTTGCTTCAGGACTGAGAAGAAACTGGTCCCTCTATCACTTGTAGACCTGATAAATCGAGGAGCCAGAATGACAGATGCTCAGGTCACCAAACTTAACCAACTATACATTGGCTCTGACTCTGTGAAGTATCCTCCAATCAATCAAGTATACCGCAACCAACTGGGCAGAGACCTAGCTGACATGATCAGTCCCATTTTGGGCTACAACTCCATTGAGTACGTTGATCAAACTGTGCTGGTAATCATGCTCATGTTTGCTCCTGGCAAGTCTCCTATCTGCTATGACTATGCCACCTATATAGCAGACAAAATACATGAGCAACTAATGAACCTAGCAAGAGAAAGAGTATTCAGGTATACCTCCTACATTTACCACTTGATCTTATATCATCAACATCAGAAATTCTCTTTTCCAATCAAAAGAGAGGATGCCCAAGGCAATCCAAGATCAGTGGTCTACTGGTCATCTGTTTTCCACCGTAGAGGTGAAACTCCTTATACTTATTGTGAGTTCATAGATCAGTTCATCCACCCAGCTATGTCAATGTTGATGGGCTCACCTCCTCCAAGGCTCACAGATGAAATGCAAAGGATCCTGCAGCTATCCAAATCATACAGCATTGGGGACTGACTGGTACTTCTACCAGCACCACACCGTCATCAGGATGTATGGGTGTGAACTGCCTCCCTACAGACTACCCAGATATGTGCCTATGAGGCTATTTGCCTTAGAATACTTCAGGCAGTTTGGCAATGTTGATGTGCTTCACTTTTCAGGCAAAGGCAAGAAAGCACAGTTGAAAGTCAGGAACCAACTGGGCCACTTTGTCTATAACCAAAGGGAGGAAGGTTGGAAAAAAGCAGACAGCATGCTTGAGTCCCTTGGCCTTCAAACTAGTTTCCTCTGGAAACCTTATGACCCCAACCACTTCATCACTTTGAGAAGGCTCAGATATAGGCTCTCTGGCTATGATCATCTAAAAATCCCTCACATTGAAAAACATGCTAACCAAGCAAAATGGAGGAGAGGAACCCTAGAAGAGCTGGTTACACAAGAAGAGCTGAATCAAAGAGCAGTCAGGAATCTTAAAAAGATGGCTGACCTTGAACTTTGTTCACAGGTGTTTTCACTGCCAAGCACACAAGTGGGAGCAGCTGCATCCTCCTCGACTGCAAACCAGCAAGCACCCAAAGCCATTGAAGATATATCGGGCAAGGGCAAGGAAAACGAGATGGATACTGAACGGCCACAGCATGAGAAGGTGCAACAACAGCAGCAACAGGTACGACAACAACAACAGGAAATGCAGCAAGAGGAAGGGCAGCATAATACAGAGCAGCCCCCACAGCAAGAAGGGACAGTTGAAGCCCCCATTTCCACAGAACAACAGGCACAAAATACAGTGCCTCCAAGGCAAGAAACATCAGTTGATGCCTCAATCCTCCAAACTCCACAAAAGGAGGATACTAGCAGAAAAAGGGACAGAGAGACTCCCTTGACCACATCAGAAAGTCATGGTGAGAAAAGACAGAGAATGAACCCTTTCTCTGATGAGGAAATTCCAACAGGGCAGTCTCTGGGTATGGGTCCACCTAGCAGGGAAGTATCTGCAAGTTCCTTCCAAGGGGAACAGAACAGAACTGTGGGAGGAGAAGTCAGCTCCTCTAGCCAGCAGAGGGAGGGTGAACTGAGCATCAAGCAGCAGTTCATAGACATAAAAAAGAGGAGTGAGCCCATAAAAATACAGCTGTATAATCACTTGCTGAAGATGGCTCCCACCAACCAGCAAAGATTGATGTCTGCTTTTGATGTCAGTGAAGGAAAGATGATCATGAGTCATTTTTTACCAGCTGTAGCACAGCCCCAAACTCATGCAGATTATATAAGGACCAATCTTGAGGTCCTTGCCAAAGACATCCACCCAATGGATAAAATTGAGTTGCACAAACAAACAGGTGAGATGGTCTATGCCTCCTTGGCAGACAAAACCTTGGACAACCACAGGCTGGAAAATAGCCTTAATAATACAGCTGCCCAACTTGAGTTGGAAAGGGCATCATCACAGGCTAAGGACAACAGAATTAGGTCCTTAGAAGATATAATTATTGAAATTGGGCATGATCCCAAAGATATCAAAGGCATCCAGGAGATATTGAAGTTAAGGGATGCAGACATGGATGCCTTGAAGAAAAAGATAAAAATGCCAGCTACAATCCACCCTCAAACAGATGAGGTTGCCCAGTAGAGGCATGATAAAGAAGCCATAGATTTGCTGGTGTCTCTCTACAAACAGCTCATCCAGGCACAAGAAAAGCTGGGAGAATCAGAGGCTGCACAGGCAGCATTACAGGCAGCTTTGAAACAAAGAGAAGAAGGACAGACCTCCCAGCCTCCTCCTAAAGTAATAAATCTTGAGGAAACTGCTCCACCTACTGTTCCTCCTCCTCAACAGTCAGAACAAGCAGCAACATCCACCTTAGCAGCACCACCAGCAACAGAACAGGCCCCAAGCCTGGACATGCAAAAGCTGAGGAATGAGATCCAGGCCCTAGAAGCCCAAATGACAGAGCTGAATGAGACCAGGGATAAATTGGCCAAAGTGAATGACAGATATGATAAATCCAAGCAGTCTGTGGCAGAAAAGGGCAGGGAGATAAAAGCCCTCAAAGATAAAATCAAAGAGCTAGAAAATGAGCTCAAATTAGATAAGGTGGTGGCTGAGCTTAAAATAGTGCTATGGGCTAACATTGGCCAATCTATAAATGAGCAATGGCAATATATTGAAACAATCCATGAGCAGTTGGACCTCATTCCAAAAGCACACACTGAAATTCAGAGAGCAAGAGCTGCTCTAAGCAACATGCCTGAGATAGCCACCAGGATGATCAATGTGCTTAACAATAGGACAAGCACTCAGTTGGCTGCCATGGGAATTCCAAACAGAACTGAGCACATTCAGTTGATCAAAAGGGTTCTCACACTGAGAAACTTAGTGCAGACATTGGAAAGAAGAACCCAAGATATGCAGACTGAGGTGAACGGATTTTTGGAGAAATTTCAGGTGTTAGAAAACAGAGGGCTCCCTAGCTTACTGAACAGCGCAGGGAGATTGTTCACACATGACCAATATGCCAAAAGGGTCAACACATTTGCCACTAGTCAGATCAATGAGAAGCCCAGCACCTCAGAGGAAACAGGGCGAGCCACAGGACAGACTCTCTATAACAGAGTAGAGAATCTATTTTTTATAATGAATGAAATCAAACACCTGTTTGAGGCCCCTCCCAATTTTTATAAGTATACAGAGGCAGAGGAGACTATAGATGCAATCCTCAGGCATCAATTACCTACACATGACTGGTGGGCCAAAGCAATACAAACAATTTTGTAAACAGTGAGCCATTCACCAAATTTTGTTTATAAAAATATCAATTGTTATGCAAAGCACAGTTTAATAAAATCAGCATAGAAAGGAAAGATGAAAAGGCTGAGCCAACTCAGCAGGGCTATTCGGTCACCACAGCAGCAAGCACAGTCACAGGTGGCAGGGCCGAGAACATACAGCGCAGCAAACATAAAGGCACATTTTCCAGCATTAACGCAGATCATTTCCACCGACTCAGTGGCCTCCAAAGGCCAAAATATCTTCTGACAAACATGAAGATGCATTTACTTTGCATTCAATGATGTAATAACTTTCTAATCTAAATATCTTGAAAAGTTGGTTAAAATATTCAATTCTGAGATAACTCTGCACTTAGATATTTTGTAACGACCGATAGTATATATTTGCCCCTCGCACAAGCTTGAGGGGTTGTTGTTGATTTCTCCTGAAGAAGTTCTTATGCTGTAATCCTTTCAGAGTTTAATAAAGAAAGTGATGGAATTTCTCGGATTTCTGAAGTGTTGAATGCGTTCTGGTGTGTGTTGAAAACTGCAGGATTCCTGTGTACTTCACAATACAATAAGTTTTTGTAACTCTCTTTGTTATGTGCTTAAATCTTTTACAACCCATATATGTTTCTAATTTCTAAGTGTTTAGCAACAAGGAAAAAGAATAACCTTCAGGACTTATTCAAGGAATACCCTGAGTTCAATCTGTGTTGTTAATGACTGTTTTTCTTCAGCTGTAATCTAGATAAGTGTAATTCTTAATTGCTGCACTTTCAGAATACATCTTTCACAGTGAGCTTTGTTTCAGGAATTCAAATTTGCTCCTGTGCAACATGTTTCACTTTCATATCACCAGCTCGATAGAGAATTCTTAATTGCTTTCTGTTGGCTGACCATACTTCACCACTTAAGTTTAAATTTGTTTGTTTAAAGATACACAATAGGCCCTGCAGTCCGAACATCACCACTCCTGCATTTCAAAGCATTTCACAACTCCAGACTCCATTGCCCAATGATATACTATTCTCTGAACACTACACCTTAAGCCCTGAAAGAAGTCCTTCAACCAAAATATAAACCAAAAACCTGAGCATAATAACTAGCCTAAAACACTATCAAAACAGAGACAAAGTATAAAGAGAGAGCCCTCTCTGATTACAGTTTGGCTAGGAGCTGTGATCCAAAGATTGGTTAGTGGTTACCCCGGCCGTATTCCCTCGGGAGTCATAGGGAACAACTTGGGTGTTAACATAATTGGCGACTCCACTGGGGACTATTTAGGATTTTCCAATTTCTATACATCTCTCAAAACTGCAAATCAAGCCTGTATACCAGTCAGGAATCCTTTAAAACTGTTTCTGTGTTACATTGACAACTTTAGGGAAGAGCTTTTTCAGTAAGTCTTCATCTCAGTTTTGAAATATATATAAACATTCCAAAATCTTTATCCAGTCCTTGCAGATATAAAATTTCCTATAAAATCCTAAAAAAAACAGTTAGAAGCTGGCTCCCAAGAAAAATCCACGGAATACTAGGGCAAATCCTGACCCTAATCCACCCATCATTGTTGATAATCCAAACACCATCCCTAGAAACATCAGGAGGTAGCAAAGGCAGGAGAAGCCTACTGATCTAACCTCAGATTCAAATCATCCCAGCCTTATCTCTACCCCATGCAAGGTCCTTTTCCGGTCTACCCCTAGTTCCCCTAGTTCACCATCCACATCTGAGAGTCCTCCTCTCACATCTTCATCCACTGCACATATCCCCTTGACCAACACTCTAGGTTCACCCCTAATTATCACCCCAGTGATACCCACTGTTCCTATTATCCCAGCTACCCCTGTTAATCCTCTAAACCCTGTAAATATGGCTAACAAATATGCACCCTTGCAAATACCAGCTAATGCTGCAGCTCTACCTCAAGATTACCAAACCAAAATTTCATATTTTGACTCCAATGGCCCTCTGACAACTGTCTAGCATGCAAAAAGAATGCAAGACCATTTTGAGACCTATGAAATAGATGATGACAGTGTCAGAATGAGGATGTTTGTTCAAAGCCTAACTGGGGATGTAAGAACTTGGTTTAGATCCCTGAATGCAAACTCCATTACAACTCCTGATGAACTGTATCAAGCCTTTACTAGTAGATGGGAGAAGAAGAAAGATCCTCTGCACATACTTGGGGAATATGACACTATCAAAAGAGGTCCCCAAGAGACTGTTTTGGAGTATTGTGCAAGATTTAACAATGTATATAACGCGATTCCACAAAATTTAAGACCTCCTCCTGATCTAGCTTTGTACAAATTCCCTGATGGTTTTGACCCTGACATGGCCTATCAGTTGAAGGAAAGAGATCCTCAATCCCTTGCAGAGGCCCAAAGGGTTGCTGTTACAGTGGAAGCCAACCTAATTGCCAAAAGAAACAGGGCAAGGTTGGAAAAGAGGACTGCTTTCAAAGAGGAACCCTCTGCCTTTGATCAAAATCTAGATGCAATTCTCACTGGAATGAAAAGATTGGGTGATAGAGTGGAATCGGTTGAAAGAAAATCATCATGGGAAGCACCACAAAACAACCCTCATAGGAATCCAAATTTTAGGAGAACTCAAAACCCAAATGTTGGCAAGGCCAGTGCTGACCAAGACATAAGACCCCCTTTCCAAGAAAATTATGCAGAAACTTCCACATCAATAGAGCCCAATGAAGATCCTGAGATTAATTTAATGGGTCTAGATGGTGAAAGTCAAGTTTTCTTAACACAAGAAGATCATGAGGAAGATGAAACCAAACTGTTCCAAACTAAATCAGGTGAATCCTTTGACTTTAAGCAAGGCTATGACACTGCTGTTTCTGAGGTCCATAAACAATACAAGCTAAGGAGCAGAACTGTGAATGTAAACCAGCCTGAAAAGATTAAGGATAATCAGCAGCCTGAAAGAGTCATAGTCACAGAGCCTAATGAAAAAACAAATTCACCTACGGAAGAAGTGATTATTGTAGAGGTCACTGAACCACTGTCCTCAAAACAGCAGCCTGTGGCCACTTCACCTTCTCAGCCTAATTTGAATGTTACTCCCCAAGAGATGAGTAAAAGAGGCAAGTCCCAAAGTCAAGATAAAAATCAAGAAGAAGATCTAATGAACAAGGAAAGGACTGTTATCCACAACCCCAAGACCCAATCTGAAAAACCTTTTGACCTAGAAACTGAAATTGGCAAACTAAAAATAGCAATCCCTCTCTCAGAACTAGCCAAGCATGACATCTTTAAACTACAAATTAAGAAGTCCCTTCAACTCACTAGCAACAAAGATGATGTCAATGTGCTGGATGACACCCCAGAACTCCTGTTTGGCCCAGAAGTGGATGGAAAAATGGTAGTCACAGGGGTATTGCCTTTCTATGTCAGTTTACATATTCATGATAAAATATTACATAATGCAATGTTTGACTCAGGTGCCTCTCACAATCTCATGCCAAAAGCAGTCATGGAGAGATTGAATCTAGACATAACAAGACCATACAAGGACCTGTTTTCCTTTGACTCCAGCCAAGTCAAGTGTCTAGGTCTCATAAAAGATTTATGTGTGTCTCTAGTTCAATACCCAAACAAGACAATCCTAATGGATGTGGTAGTTGCTGATATTCCACCTAAGTATGGGATGTTGTTATCAAGATCTTGGGGAGCTAAACTCCAAGGTTCCCTGCAATTAGACATGTCATATGCCACCATCTTTGTTTTTGGGCAACCAAAAAGACTGTACAGAGAAACACTCATGAAATATATGGTCAGCAGTGAAGAAAAGCCTCAAAACTTTCCCATATCTGCTGTCCATTCAGACATAGACTCATACATTCTCTTCAATGACAGCAAAACTCCCTCAAAAGGTGAGGTTGAAACCAAGATACTCATACAGGAGGGAGACTCAAATGAAAGAATTACCACCCATGAAACAACAGTCAATCAAACACTAGATACTGCTGCTGTTCTAAATATCAAGCATACCCAATCAAATGATGAAACTGTCCTAAAAGACAAGCTAAATGAAAAACCACAACTTCTACTCACATTGCCAGCCCATGAACAGATCATTAAATCTCCTTCCCAACAGGATATTCTATGGTTCCTTGAATTTGATGGCTCAGTCAACAAGTTAGGGGCAGGAGCTGGAGTTTGGGTATACAATAAAGAAAATACTCATGCAGAAGGCAGAGCCTATAGATTAAACTTCAGATGTACTAATAACATGGCAGAATATGAAGCTCTTTTACTAGGCCTCAAGTTAGTAAAGTTCTTACAAGCTGCTAGGGTTTCAATCATGGGTGATTTAGATTTAGTTATTCAACAAGTGAAGGGAAACTTTGTCACCAATGAAAAAAGACTAAGGACTTATAGGTCTGCTGTTGCTGAGGTATTAAACTTTTTCTCTGAATTCCAAATCACCAAAATTCCTAGAACCCGCAATCTGCATGCTCATAGTTTAGCCACATTTGCAAGTACATGCAAGCTGCCTTTTGAGCCCCATCATTGTTTTACAGCTGAGGTAAAACACAGACCCTCCATTCCAAACAATGTTAATGATTGGCAAGTATTTGAGGATGACAAGCAAATAAACCATTTTTTAACTCTGCAACAAGAATTTGCAGGATTAAATATTGACATTGATACAGCAAGTCAATCACAAATACTTGATACAACAAGTCAATCAAAAATACTTGATACAGCAAGTCAATCACAAATACTTGATACAGCAGGTCAATCACAAATACTTGATACAGCAAGTCAATCACAAATACTTGAAGGAGCAAGTCCATCACAAATACAGTTTCAAAAGATTACTCACCCAATATCACTTAGAACAGCAAAACAAATGCTAAATCCAACTATTTTCAGCAAGGAAAACATTCAACAAATCCAACCAATCAGTTGTGAGGAAGTGGCCAATGCTGAGACTGACATTATAGAGCTAAAAGACAATTTTCTACCAACAGGCCTAACTCCACTAGAGGACATCTTTGATTCAAATGATATTCCCAGAAAACCAAAAATGCAGCCCTTGAATGCAGCCATTGAAGAATGCAACATAGGTACAATTGACAAACCCAAAATAATTAAATTGTCTGCATCTTTACCTCCTGATCAAAAGCCAAAATACATTGACCTCTTTAAAGAGTTCCAGGATGTTTTTGCATGGAGTTATGAGGACCTAAAGTCCTATGACACCTCTGTTATCCAGCATACAATCCCTCTCAAACCTGATCAAAAACCCTTTAAACAAAAATTGAGGAGAATCAATCCTATGCTTCTCCTAGAAATGGAACAAGAAGTACAGAAAATGTTCAAGGCAGGCATCATAGCACCAATCAGATTCTCTGAATGGATATCCAACTTAGTCCCTACAAGAAAGAAGACTGGGGAAATAAGGCTGTGTGTGGACCTAAGAAATCTGAACCAAGTATCCCTCAAAGATAACTATCCCTTACCCAAGATGGATCACATTCTCCAAAGAGTGGTAGGGGCCTCAAGGATCTCATTACTGGATGGATTTTTAGGCTTCAATCAAATCTTGGTGCACCCTGATGATCAAGACAAAACAACATTCACTACCCCATGGGGAACTTTCAAATATGTAAAGATGCCTTTTGGATTGAAAAATGCAGGGGCAACATTTCAAAGAGCAATGGATATTTCTTTTGCCAAGGAGATTCATGACTTTTTAGTCATTTACCTAGATGACCTTACACCTTTCTCAAAATCAGACCAAGAACATATAAAACATTTGAGACAGATCTTCCTAAAATGCAGAAAATATGGAATTTCCTTGAATCCCAAGAAATCCCTGTTTGGTTTAGAGGAAGGTAAGCTATTGGGCCACATCATTTCTAAAGATGGCATTAGAATTGACCCAGATAGGATACAGGCTATCCTACAAATGCCCCACCCAAGAAATGTCAAAGAGTTGCAAGGATTTTTGGGAAAAATCAATTTCTTAAGAAGGTTTATCCCAAACTTAGCAGAACTAATCAGATTGTTAAATAATATGCTGAAAAAAGATTCAAAAGTGAAGTGGACTGTTGAAGCCAATCAAGCATTTGAAGGTATAAAATTGGCCCTTACCCAAACCCCAGTCTTGACCAATCCTCAATTTGACAGAGAATTTATAATCTTTTCTTTTGCCTCCCAGCATACAATTGCTGCTGTTTTGTTACAAAAAGATGACCAAGGGAATGAGAAACCAATTGCTTTCTTCAGTAGAGCACTTAGAGATGCACCTCTAAAATATCAAATCATGGAAAAGCAAGCTTATGCTTTGGTCAAAGCCATTAAAGACTTTAGGATTTACATCCTCTATTCACATGTTATAGCTTACGTACCAAGTCCTATTGTCAAAGACATACTCACTCAAGAAAATTTAGAGGGCAGAAGAGGAAAATGGATTGCCAGCATCTTGGAATTTGATATTGAGATAAAACCTACAAAACTAATAAAAGGGCAAGGCTTGGCTAAATTAATGACAGAAGCAAATTTCCAAGCCCTAGACATTAACCAGCTGGACAGTGAACCAGAGCTGGCGACTCCAAAGATCAATGTAGCCTTTGAACAATCCCCTTGGTACTCTGATATATGTTATGTATTGCAAAACCTGTGTGCTCCCCCAGGATTGTCCAGAACTAAATGTAGGTTTTTAAAAATGAAAGCTTCTAAATTTTGTGTTATGGATGGAAATTTGTTGTGGAAAAACCATGAAGGAATATTGCTAAACTGCCTAATTGAGAATGAAACTGACAATATCATAAAGGAATTTCATGCAGGTGACTGTGGTGGACACTTGTACTGGAAGTCCACTGTGGATAAAATACTAAGGGCTGGGTACTACTGGCCCACCATGTTCTCTGATGTCAAGAAATTCACCACCTCATGTCATAAATGTCAAGTGTTTGAGGGAAAGAGACAGTTGCTGCCACTTCCCTTAAGGCCTATTGCAACAGAGAGACCTTTTCAACAATGGGGCTTGGATTTCATTGGGGAAATTCATCCCTCATCTTCAGGCCAACATAGATGGATCTTAACAGCTACAGACTACTTCACCAAGTGGATTGAAGCTGCTCCATGCAGACAAGCAAATGATTCCACTATCATTCAGTTCTTGGAGAACAACATACTGGCTAGATTTGGCTGCCCTGATAAAATAATAACAGACAATGCTGCTGCTTTTAGATCCAAGAAAATGGTGAACTTCTGCCATAAATTTCACATCACTTTGGGCCATTCCACTGCATACTATCCCCAAGGAAATGGCCTTGCTGAGTCATCAAATAAAAGTCTGGTAAACATCATAAAGAAAGTGCTAGAAGAGAACAAAAACAATTGGCATAAGAAGCTTGTGAATGCCCTATGGGCAGATAGACTAAAAACCAAAAGATCAATTGGGACCAGCCCATATGAGTTGTTTTATGGATTAGAGGCCAAATTTCCTTCATCACTAGGAGTGCCTGTTATGAAACTTCTTCAAGAAAGCCAAGCTGAACCAAATGATATGCAAAGAAGAATCAATCAGATCATATGTTTACAGCAAACTAGAGACCAAGTTTTCAGCAGAGTTCAATTTCTACAAGAAAAATTAAAGAAGGCCTTTGATAGAAAAACTAAGGCAGAAGATTTCAACATTGGTGACAAAGTCCTCAAGTGGGATTCAAGAAGAGAGGATAAGGGAAAACATGGAAAATTTGATTCCCTTTGGAGAGGACCATTTGCTGTCCAAGCAGTACAAGGAAACAACACCTATTTCCTTAAAAGTCTCAATAAAACTGATTTGGATGAAGGTCCTGTGAATGGCAGGATGCTGAAGCACTATTTTGAATATCACCCATAAGTGCAGCCTGAGTTTTCCCTTGTACATACCCAGATGTATATATTATTTTCTGTCAACATGTAGAAATGCAATTTCTCAAAGTTTTCTTAAACTGCCAGCGAAAGGTGAATAGAATCAGAGGTCTACCAAGAAGAGAAGCACACAATTTTGGCATATCAAAGCAGCAAACTTCAAGATTGGCAAGAGCAGTCAAGGGGCAAGGCCATCTGACCTGCTGTTCTTGGTCTTTCAAATGAAAAACCATCCCCATGTGGAGCCACTGTTAGCTACCTATACCAATAGGTTTCATATTTCATGATTGGCAATGAAAAGGTCCAAATATGCTTTGCTTTGATGATGCAAAGATCACATATTTCCAAGAGAATACAATCTGTGCTTATAGCTTGATATGGACTCAAATTTTGATGGATGGTCCAACTGTCTAATCTGGATCATGCCATGTTTTGAATTTTCAGTTGTAGAATAGAGAAAGAAGTCTGTCCAAACTGTTTAATCTTGGCAGACAAGTAGTTCAGGTAGAGAAGAAAAGGCTCCCAACAGCTTAATCTGGGACCTTGGAAGAAATATGGGTAGAAGTAGATAGAAAAAACAAAAGAAAAAAGCCAAAGAAAATAAAAGGCAAGTAAGGGTCTGCAAGCCTAAGTGCACCCTCCAAGAAGAAATAAAAAATGCTAGGCAAATAGATGGGTAGGCATTTGGGGTTGCAGAAAGGTCATTTCTTTTAAGTTGCATGTGTGCTAACTCTGTTTACCATGGCAAAATCAATGAGTTGAGAAGGTGTTATTCTTCATCAAGTTGCAGCAAGCAAAGAAGCATGTCTAACCTCCCTTTTTCCCCTTTCCCATTTTCATTACTAACTTCCCCCTCATCAGTTGAGATTCATGGGAGAATTATGGTTTCATGGTGGTTCTTAATCTTTTAAGAAGCCACATTTCTTGTCTAAAGTTCTTTTCATTTTGATCTACTCCCTAAACTAAGTAAGTTTCAAATAAACTTAGTGATTTCCCCCTCATTCACTCTTTCATCCATATTAACTCTAACTCTATTATGCAATTCCCCTATGTTACCCTTCCCCTACTATTATTAACACCATGGTGTCTAAACCCCCAAACATTGTATAAATATCCCTCCCCTTGGCATTATAGCCATATGTTCTCTAAAAGGGAATCAAAATGACATCTGGTCACTTTGATGAACCTATACCTCACCTCTCTCCCTTGTTTCCAGTCATTCCACTCACAAACCTTCATTTGCAAAGAAAAACCCTATTAAAAACCCCTTTTTGCCCCTTTAACCCGCTTTATTTGCAAAAATGCTCTAAAAACCCACTTTTCTCCTTTATCCAAAGTCTAAGCCCTGGGCACATTTTTACAAAAATATTCATGAAAAACCCATTTTTGCATTATCCAATGGTTCGGGCGCTATATTGGTTTTATTGAAAATACATTAAAAACCATTGAAATCCTCCATACCCCAATGGTCTTCCGCTGAGTGCGCATCCCAAAAAATATATTTTTAAATCCCGCCCCCCTTCCGTATTGCCCGATCACATCGCCCTTCCGTTAACCGTCGGATCGGAAGCAAGTGATCCGACGGTCCTCATTGATATCGGAGGGGCCCCGAGGTCCGACAGATACCTTCCGATATCTGTCAGAAGGTTACGTCAGTCCACCGCCACGCGCCCTTCCCACAATGCATCAGAGGTACGCCTGACACATTCCACCTCCGTAGCTATAGCAGTGCGATACAAAACCACCAACCGTTTCCGGTTTCTGTCAATCCGCTCATCCAGCGTCATCCCCACATCATCGCCACCCTGCCATCGCATCAGTACTTTTGTCCGCCCCTGTGCCAACGTGTCTGCCACCGCATCATCCCCGTGGACCAATAGCAGCTCGCCACCTCACACGATGACGTCATGCTGACGTCATCCGAGCTTGACCCCATGTCAGGCGGAAAGAGTCGATAGTGCGGACACAACTAACCTCCCTAGGAGCCTAAGACTCTCTAGTGACAAACAAGAAAAACAAGAGCAATCCTTCTCTAAACATGCATTTACTATATGGGAAATCAAGTGTTTAGATCCTACCTGTAATCCAACGCTGTTGTAGCAGTCCAGCTCCTCTAATCCGGATGAGCTCCTCCTTCACTTTGAAACCTGCATCCACTAACAATCAAACGATTAAATAGCACTTGATAATCTCATAGAATAAAACATATTTAACACATAGACCAAGGAGTACATGAAACAACTCATAAATAACAAGTTATTGAGAAGAATGGACTCATTTGCATTAATAGGTGAAAAAAGGAACAAATACAACCTGAGCCTTGGTGTTGTGCAAGTCCTTCCCAGGGTCCATCAAGAGTTCTCCTTTACTTTGACAAAGCTCACCCACTTCCAAATAGAACAAGCAAAGATGGCAATCTCTCCTCACAAGCTTCTAAATGGGAGTCCTAATTCCTGCAGCATTTACCCTTAGAAATGTATAGCTTCCAACCTCTCCTCCTTCTGGCCCAATGCCTGTATTTATAGTGCTCAAGAGGAGGTTAATCAGGTCCACCATCAATGGGATAATCCCCTCTTTGGGTGGGATAGCTCCCTTATTGATGGGATAAGTTCCTCTTTGGTAGGAGTGCATGAACCATCTGGAGGCGCTCAATGCACGTCGAACAACATTCTAGAATGCTCTAGAAATGACCACAAGTAACTTTTTAAAGATGAAACTTGTGCATTCTAACCTTTACAGGGGGGCGCACCTGCCCTTTTACATACAGAGCGTCCAAAGACGCAGTTTTTGTGAACATTGGGAGCGTCCCCGCAGGTAAGGTTGAGAGAACCTGCGTCCCCAGAGATAAATACATTTATAAAAGACTTTCTCTCTTTTTGGAGTTTGACATGGAGAGCAGAGGCATAAGACTTGCCTAAGAGGGTAGCATGACTGTTGATTGAGCCATACTAACTATAAATAGTCATGGTGACATTTTTTAGTGTAACAGATTGCCCCCTAAAGTGCGAAGCCTGTAATAGATTAGGGTTTGTATTATCTAGGAAGGGTGAAGCGCTTTATCATTTCAAGGATTATCTCGTGGAGAGCCTGGTCAGAACCTGCAATTTTCAACACAAAATACATGTATAAGATTATATCATCACTGAGGTAGGCATTCCCATACTCAGATTAAAACTTTAACTAACAGACTAACTACTCTGATACAGGAATGATCTTGCAGTACATCATAATCATAGACTTTTGTAGACACAGTATGGGCGCAGCCATTTGTTTATGATTAGTCTACTTAGATAATGAATACAAAACTCCTCGCAGCCTAGATGGTGGAAACTAGATCCAGGGTCTTCATTTCTACTTCCCGAATTGGTACGATTCTAGCCATGCGAATAAATGAGTTGATGTCAAACATGGTAGAAACCACTTGATTACCAGTCGATGATGTAAACTGTTAACAAGTGTGAGAGAGACCACCAGTAATGTCAATGGTTCTCAAAGTACCCAGTACAATCCATGAGATGTGAATGAATGAGTTGATGTCGAACATTTCACGGAATCCTTCGATCGAAAGTCAATGATGTAAACTGACGTCAAAGGCGAGAAACCTGCCATTGATGCATGCAGACTTCAAGGTACTGACGATTTCTAAGTCATCTCTCTAGATAATGTGCTGATGTCGATAGAAAGCGACCCGTTGCAGGCAAGCCCACAACACGAAATCATTGTTCAAGTTGAAGAAATGTTGCTGTAAGGACTGACTCAGGGATGGTCAAATGGATGACAAGTATTTTGCAGATGAAAGTTTTGTTTGCAGACCTCTTGAACACATAACGACACGATAGATGGCTTGGTGACGAATAACTCAAAGTTAATCCCCGGAACCCGGCTGAAGACTTTCAAAGTGGTTTGATCAACTGTGAGGTAAAAGATTTCCCAACCCAGGTGAATGAAAAGTGTCGTGTTCAAGAGTGGTAATAAAGTTTCTTCTGAGACAAAAGGTAACAAACAGGTTCATTCTTCTCTCTTTTCCCCCACCATTTCTGGCAAGTACCTCTTTATTTTTAACAAGCTTGAGGAGGATAACATATGCTTGATTATAAGCTCATCCTTCGGATGAGTCCAACCTAGTTTTGATTCGAACCCTAGGAAGGAGTGGTTCGTTCCTGTTTGTAATTGAACAGGTCCTTTACTGTGAAATGTTTAACGAGCCCAGTATAGGAGAAACTCGGTGTTTTTCAATTTTAGAGAGTCTGAAAAACTTAAGAAGACTCCAAGTTGAACTTTTTCGTAGGTTTGTGTCCCCCAAGCCTGAAAAAGTATAAAATAATACCTGGGAGAACTGCTTGATCTTGCGACCAAGGAGTACTTTCATAATTAGTGTCTTTGACCTGAAAAGTAAAAAGCGATCAAGGACACGTCGTTTAATTTCCAATATCGAATTTGAAACGACAAAAATCCGGCAATCTTTTCATGTTTTTACGGTCAGAAAAGGGCTATAAGAGGACCGTCTTTTAATTCCATTTTAACGAGTTTAAAAGAAAAACTCGGCGATCTTTTCATGTTTTAGGAGTCTGAAAAGGGCTTAAAAGAGAACTTCAAGGTTTCACTTTTTCGTAAATTTTAACGAGTTCGAAAAAGGGATAAAAATGTACTCATGGTTTTCATTTTTTCGTAAGTTTTAATGAGTTCGAAAAAATGATAAAAATGTACTCATATGGCCAACTTTCAATTTAATTTACGAGCAGGAAAAGACAGAAAGAACTCGACATTTTCATTTGTTTTACGAGAATGAAAGATAGCAAAATAATCTCGGTATTTTCATGAGTTTAACGAGTCTTGAAAATAACTGAAATTGACTCGAATTAGGTTTCATTTTTACAAAAGCTTGAAACAGAGAAAAAACTATGCTTCAAAGTAGTTTCATTTTTACACAAGCTTGAAACAGAGAGAAAACTGTACTTGATGCCCCCTAAGCATGATTGCTAGAGCGCATGCCCCCCAGCTTCATTTCATTCAACCAAGTACACGCTGGATGGAATGAAGGTTCATGAACAAGATCGTTTGAAAGACTCGACCTAAAACTGTAAGAAAATTATGCAAAACAATGAAATAACTAACCTAAATATACAACTTTAACATTTACGAGATCTAGTCAAACTCTTGATTCAAGTAGAGGAGGATTTGTTTCATTTTTTAACGAGCTTGACACAGGAAAAGAACTATGCTCGGATTCGGTTTCATGTTTACACAAGCTTGAAACGAAAAACTATGCTTGTTATAAGTTCACATGCCCCCAGCATAATGACGCAAAACGAGGTACATGCCCCCCAAGCTTCATTGCATTCAATGAGGTGGATGGAATGAAGCTTTACTTTCAAGATCTTGGAAAGACTTGTGGGAGTTGTTTCATTTTTTAGTGAGGTTGACATAGGAAAAGAACTATCCTCAAAACCCTTGTTTCATTTTTTAAAACGAGCTTGACACAAGATAAGGAACTATGCTCATAACTACTCTCTACAATCTACCTAACAAAAAACTCGACTCTAAAATCCCTGATTCATTTTTTAATGAGCTTGACACAAGACAAGGAACTATGCTCATAAATCCTTGATTCATTTTTTAATGAGCTTGACACAAGACAAGGAACTATGCTCATGACTACTCTACAATCTACCTACTTAACCTACCCTTGTTTCATTTTTTAATGAGCTTGACACAAGACAAGGAACTATGCTCAAGAAGTTCGCATGCCCCCAGCATAATGATGCAAAGCGAGGTACATGCCCCCCAGGCTTCATTGCATTCAACCGGCTGGATGAAATGAAGGTTTACTTTCAATATTTAACTTGAAAAGGGAGTTGTTTCATTTTTAAGGAGGTTGACACAAGAAAAGAACTATCCTCATACACTGATTCATTTTTTAACGAGGTTGACACAGTAAAAGGAACTTTCCTCGTACCTGATTCATTTTTTAACGAGGTTGACTCAGTAACAGGAACTATCCTCGTACCTGATTCATTTTTTAACGAGGTTGACTCAGTAACAGGAACTATCCTCAAAATCCTACTTTCTACAATCTACCTACATATCCTAAAATCTACCTGATTCATTTTTTAATGAGGTTGACTCAGTAAAAGAACTATCCTCATACTAGCCTGTTTCATTTTTTAACGAGGGTGATACAGGAAAAAACTATCCTCGTACTCACTGATTCATTTTTTAATGAGGTTGACACAGTAAAAGGAACTTTCCTCACACACACTGAGTCGTTTTTTAACGAGGTCGACACAGTAAAAGGAACTGTCCTCGTGCTCACTGATTCATTTTTTAACGAGGTCGACACAGTAAAAGGAACTTTCCTCACACTCACTGATTCATTTTTTAACGAGGTCGACACATTAAAAGGAACTTTCCTCGAACACACTGATTCATTTTTTAAGGAGGTCGACACAGTAAAAGGAACTTTCCTCACAACTCCTTGATCATGGCTTCCAACTGGAAGAAAGACATGTCAATGGACACACCTTGATCATGGCTTCCAAGAGGTCTTCATCAGAAGGAAGAATACTTCTCTGGAAGGAACACATGTCAAGGGACTCAAAAGGGATAAGAACATCGTGTTCAAGAAATCCCATAGAGTTTTCCATGTCAATTACCGGATCTAAATCAACAGTGAGAGGCTCACTTACATCGGTAACTGAAAACATGGGACCAGTTGCCACATAATTAACCCGTGGCAGGGTAGATACCACTTTAGAATCATGAACATTTAGAGGTGTCATATTATTGGTAGTTGAAACAAGACTAGGGAATGAAAGCTGGTCTACAGTCACAATACTGCCATTGTGAGGGAAAGACATCACGCGAAAGAGTGTCGATACGACAGCTTTCATTGCATAAACATAGTCTCGCCCAAGGAGTAAATTGAAATCCAAGGGACCTCGAACTACCATAAGATCAATACAGACAGTTTTACCTTCCAAGGTAATAGAAAACTTAGGAAGGATCCCTAAAGGTTCACTAATGGTTCTGTTAAAAGCTTTCAGATTCTGCGTAATAGGCGCAAGCTGAGGGGAACCCAAAGCTTTCCAAACAGTTGAGGATAAAATACTAACAGAAGCACCCTCATCTACCTGAGTACGATGTATGTCCCTACCACCAGCCTTGACAATGATTTGGAAAGGGATGGAGGAAGGAAGACGAGGTTCTGTCAGTCTATTCCAATCAAAGGAAAAGACCTCAGTGCTTGGAGGGGGTTCTATAGAAACAGGTGAAATGCCCCCCGGCATAGAAGAATCTGATGTAACAAGAAGAACTTGAGCGGTATGAAGTTCACTCTCTAAAGAGAAAGTGGGATCGACCGAATGTGAAATTGAATCGACCACTTGATCAACTAATTGATCATCAACCTGAGTGACATGAGTTTCACTCTCCAATGGAAGAGTGTGATCGACCGTACTTGAATTTAGATCAATCACTCCGTCAGTTGACGGTAGGTTGGGAGAAAGTTTACGGTAACCAGTTGGAAATTCTTGCTGTGGAACAGTAAGGTTTTCCAACAACGTTGAGGCTTCATCCATGTGAGGGCAAATGTGAGTTTGATGACTCCCTTTGCATAACTTACAAGGAAACCTAACTTTACCCTTTTTCCCAGGAACCTGACTATCACTGGTTGATGGATCAATGGAAAGTTGATGAGATTTTTCTGACCATACTTCCAAGACCTTTGGAATACTAGGACAATTGACAAGGAAGTGGTCTCCCTTACAAAGCCTGCAAGGGTATTTGGGTTTACGGTGCATGTCGGAATTTTCCTCAACACAACTAACACTTACAGCCATGGTTGGCTGGTTGACTTCTTTCTTATCTTGCTTCTTCTTCTTCTTCCCTTTCTTCTTCTTCTTAGCCTCCTGGTTACTAGCATCAAGGTTTTTACCAGGCAAAGAGGAAGAAATGGAGGAAGAAAAATTAGGCGAAGAAGGTAAAGGGTCAACAAAAGGTTGGTGATGTTGAGATGGTGAACTTTGTTGAGGTGAAGCATCCGGTTGAGATGGAACAATTGGAGTATTTTGGGCCAACGAAGTTGAAAATAACCATATCGGTAAACCTATTGTAAATCCAGGTAATGACAAAGTAGCCATATAAGGAGGACCAACATTTCCAAAGTAAGGAAAAGTACTAGGATTCTCGTTAGCAGGGGTTCCTAGGTTGATAAATTCCGGAACATTTGCCATTATATTCAACTTCAGTGAATTTTATTAACAATCTTAAAACTAAAATTAACAATTCACAATTCACACCTAACAATTAAAATTCACAATTCACACCTATGGTCTCTAAAAGTAAAAACAAACAAATTAACACGCGCTATCAAATCTAGGAGTCAAACCATACACAAACAGTAACCTTCCAGACCGAAAACACTAGTTGGGGATGAAATCCAACATCGCAGAATTCAGTACAGAAGTGGCGGGTGGAACAGTTACCCTGACAACCTGCTTAATGAATAGACTGGACCAAGTTCCTCCACTTAAACCGTCTCGAGTGAAGTGAACCCCCCCGAAAATCCAAGTGAGTCTAGCCGACGTCTGCTCCAGGTACAGTGGGATCTTCCCTCCACCGTCACCTTGGGTAGAATCCTAAAGATAATGGTCACTAAGGTTACCAACAGCAACAAATGCACCTGGGGGAACAGTCTACACTCCGACAGCATGCAAGGGTAGAGTATCAAGCTCAATCCCCTTGCCGGCTCCTTGACAATAATCCAAGGTTTACCGACAAGTGACCCCTGGCTCCTCGACAATGGTTAATCCGAGGTTTACCGTTTGTAATACGTGCGTGTCTGGCGTCGTTCCCAACGAGGGAGGATTGATCCCCTCACTGGTTCGGACACGAGCTCATGCTTCTCCTTTAAGAGGAGCTTTCCCAGAGTACAAATGAAACAATTGGATTTATCCTACCACAAGATGAGCTACTTGTTTGATTTTACTGTCTTGGAGAGTTAATTACTCTCCTACTCCAAGACACTAGCCTAAGCTATGTTGGTGTTTCAGAGCCCTAGAAATGTAAAAATTACTAGATGAATTTTAATTAAGCGCTGTGTTATTAAGGCTGTTATTACTCAAATGGGTAAATGGATATGAAACCAATGGTGTTATGACCCGACTCAACTGAATGCAATCGAATATGATAATGTGATCTTTGCAATTCGATGAATCCTAATTAAAGTAAGGAGAGAGTTTCCATTGACTTCCGACAATGCAAAAAATTGATCACTAAGAGAAAATATAACAAATTCTCTAATGTACTAATTTTATCAAGAAAAACTAATGCAAATCAATTCCAAACCATTTTTTTTATTTTTTATTTTTGTGTAAATTCAAATCAAAGAAAACTGATCTAAATCTACGATTGATTTTTCAGAATGTAAACTATGCAATTGTAATCTATGCACAATTCACTTGAAAAGTATGCAAACGTAATCTATGCACATTTTTCATTCATATTCCGAAAAGGAGAATTCTAATCATGCAAATGTGATCTATGCAAGAGAATTCTCAAACACAAGATGATTCTAATGTAATCTAAGAACCAATCAAGTGCAAGTCGAGAAAATTGGGTGAGAGTTCCAAAGATCAAAAAATAAAAACACTCAAAGGCGATTAACACTCATACACAATTTAGCCCCCCCCCCGGTGAATGAGGGGGAATTTTTTTTTGCAAAAACAGAAGCAAAAAGATGCAAAATTGTGAAAGGACTGAGACAAACCTCCAAGTAATGACCAAAGGAAATCAAATTAAGAATTTCTCAAAAAAAAGACTCAAAACACCCAATTGATGAAAGCTTAAAGTAGGAATGCCAATGAAACAAGCTTAGGTGAAGATCTTTGACAAGAGACTAATGGATCTGGGCAGTAAAAACTAAGAAAAAGCAAAATCTAAGAGAAAAAAAGCAAAAAATGGAATTTTCTTAAATTTTAGCAGGGGACGCAGGCAACTGGTTAGAACAGGTGCGGGCCCGCTCTGTGTACACAGTGACAGTGCGTCCAGGGACGCACTGTGCAATGCTCAGAGGGTGCGTCCTACTGGAAAATTCAAGAAAAACTAAAATGAATATAACTCTAAGCTAAGCCACCTAAAAACAAAGTCACAGAGCCAAAAACCAGAAAAATAAACCAATTTTCTCAGAGCAAAGTTCATACAAAGGAAAAGACTTTCACATTAATGGATTCCCCAGCGGAGTCGCCAATTTGTCAGGCGGAAAGAGTCGATAGTGCGGACACAACCAACCTCCCTAGGAGCCTAAGACTCTCTAGTGACAAACAAGACAAACAAGAGCAATCCTTCTCTAAACATGCATTTACTATATGGGAAATCAAGTGTTTAGATCCTACCTGTAATCCAACGCTGTTGTAGCAGTCCAGCTCCTCTGATCCGGATGAGCTCCTCCTTCACTTTGAAACCTGCATCCACTAACAATCAAACGATTAAATAGCACTTGATAATCTCATAGAATAAAACATATTTAACACATAGACCAAGGAGTACATGAAACAACTCATAAATAACAAGTTATTGAGAAGAATGGACTCATTTGCATTAATAGGTGACAAAAGGAACAAATACAACCTGAGCCTTGGTGTTGTGCAAGTCCTTCCCAGGGTCCATCAAGAGTTCTCCTTTACTTTGACAAAGCTCACCCACTTCCAAATAGAACAAGCAAAGATGGAAATCTCTCCTCACAAGCTTCTAAATGGGAGTCCTAATTCCTGCAGCATTTACCCTTAGAAATGTATAGCTTCCAACCTCTCCTCCTTCTGGCCCAATGCCTGTATTTATAGTGCTCAAGAGGAGGTTAATCAGGTCCACCATCAATGGGATAATCCCCTCTTTGGGTGGGATAGCTCCCTTATTGATGGGATAAGTTCCTCTTTGGTAGGAGTGCATGAACCATCTAGAGGCGCTCAATACACGTCGAACAACCTTCTAGAATGCTCTAGAAATGACCACAAGTAACTTTTTAAAGATGAAACTTGCGCATTATAACCTTTACAGGGGGACGCACCTGCCCTTTTACATACAGAGTGTCCAAAGACACAGTTTTTGTGAACATTGGGAGCGTCCCCGCAGGTAAGGTTGAGAGAACCTGCGTCCCCAGAGATAAATACATTTATAAAAGACTTTCTCTCTTTTTGGAGTTTGACATGGAGAGCAGAGGCATAAGACTTGCCTAAGAGGGTAGCATGACTGTTGATTGAGCCATACTAACTATAAATAGTCATGGTGACATTTTTTAGTGTAACACCCCACCCTATGACGTCATGCTGACGTCATCCGAGAAAAGGCGCCAAATTGCCAAAAGGTCCATATTTTGGCCAAAAATCACGTTTTGCATACTTTTTCACTCATTCGCTATTGTTTCCACTGCATGGTCTTTTACGTCCAAAACTGCGCCACCCTGCTGGAATCGACCTGAAGACCTCCAGAGCACCAATTCTGCCCACATTTATGACCACTGCTCGCTGTTTGCTAGGTATTTCTCATCATTTATCCTCCATACGCCTAAATTGTCTGTAAATTACTCAGAAGGCTCAAAGGACACTAAAACTCATCATTTTACCGTCAAATTCCCTCTGCAAAGCCTCTATTTCCAACTGCAAGCTCGAAAACCACCAGCTGAGCCTTGATTTCCCGAGTTCTTATCAAAAACTGTAAACTGCTCGCGCAATCGTGAGACAGTTGGTCAATCCATTAAAAACCTGCTACAAAAGACAGAGTGAGACCAGACATTGGTCTTATTCGTAATTCCAACAGTATTTCAATTGCTGTAGTTCATCATTAATCCTTTATCCTTGAAAAATTCACCTTGCTCGGATAAACAGGGCTCCTTTGTATAACTCTACATAGTAGCATCTATTTGCAAATCCTAGGAGAAACCATGGATCCACCAGTAGCTCCTATAGCTCTAAATGTTGCTCCATTAAATGCCCCTCAGAGACAATTGCAGTGGCAGTCTCCGGCAGACATGGACCATCAGATTTCAGAGGAAATGCTGATGGGTACTAAGTTCCATATCCACCTGCTCAATGAACTGAAGGCTAAGCATGAGGTTGGAACAGATGTGCTAGGCATATGGGGCTCATTCCTCCCTATTTTCAAACTCCCTCAGGTTAACCAATTCCCTGAGTTGATCCATCTGTGTGCTGAAATTATGACCCCACTCAGAGGGCAGTTCTTGACCCTTCAGGATCAGCTGTGTTTTATGTCACCCCAGAAGCTATCAGGGATATGCTCTGCTTCAGGACTGAGAAGAAACTGGTCCCTCTATCACTTGTAGACCTGATAAATCGAGGAACCAGAATGACAGATGCTCAGGTCACCAAACTTAACCAGCTATACATTGGCTCTGACTCTGTGAAGTATCCTCCAATCAATCAAGTATACCTCAACCAACTGGGCAGAGACCTGGCTGACATGATCAGTCCCATTTTGGGCTACAACTCCATTGAGTACGTTGATCAAACTGTGCTGGTAATCATGCTCATGTTTGCTCCTGGCAAGTCTCCTATCTGCTATGACTATGCCACCTATATAGCAGACAAAATACATGAGCAACTAATGAACCTAGCAAGAGAAAGAGTATTCAGGTATACCTCCTACATTTACCACTTGATCTTATATCATCAACATCAGAAATTCTCTTTTCCAATCAAAAGAGAGGATGCCCAAGGCAATCCAAGATCAGTGGTCTACTGGTCATCTGTTTTCCACCGTAGAGGTGAAACTCCTTATACTTATTGTGAGTTCATAGATCAGTTCATCCACCCAGCTATGTCAATGTTGATGGGCTCACCTCCTCCAAGGCTCACAGATGAAATGCAAAGGATCCTGCAGCTATCCAAATCATACAGCATTGGGGACTGGTACTTTTACCAGCACCACACCGTCATCAGGATGTATGGGTGTGAACTGCCTCCCTACAGACTACCCAGATATGTGCCTATGAGGCTATTTGCCTTAGAATACTTCAGGCAGTTTGGCAATGTTGATGTGCTTCACTTTTCAGGCAAAGGCAAGAAAGCACAGTTGAAAGTCAGGAACCAACTGGGCCACTTTGTCTATAACCAAAGGGAGGAAGGTTGGAAAAAAGCAGACAGCATGCTTGAGTCCCTTGGCCTTCAAACTAGTTTCCTCTGGAAACCTTATGACCCCAACCACTTCATCACTTTGAGAAGGCTCAGATATAGGCTCTCTGGCTATGATCATCTAAAAATCCCTCATATTGAAAAACATGCTAACCAAGCAAAATGGAGGAGAGGAACCCTAGAAGAGCCGGTTACACAAGAAGAGCTGAATCAAAGAGTAGTCAGGAATCTTAAAAAGATGGCTGACCTTGAACTTTGTTCACAGGTGTTTTCACTGCCAAGAACACAAGTGGGAGCAGCTGCATCCTCCTCGACTGCAAACCAGCAAGCACCCAAAGCCACTGAAGATATATCGGGCAAGGGCAAGGAAAAAGAGATGGATACTGAACGGCCACAGCATGAGAAGGTGCAACAACAGCAGCAACAGGTACAACAACAACAACAGGAAATGCAGCAAGAGGAAGGGCAGCATAATACAGAGCAGCCCCCACAGCAAGAAGGGACAGTTGAAGCCCCCATTTCCACAGAACAACAGGCACAAAATACAGTGCCTCCAAGGCAAGAAACATCAGTTGATGCCTCAATCCTCCAAACTCCACAAAAGGAGGATACTAGCAGAAAAAGGGACAGAGAGACTCCCTTGACCACATCAGAAAGTCATGGTGAGAAAAGACAGAGAATGAACCCTTTCTCTGATGAGGAAATGCCAACAGGGCAGTCTCTGGGTATGGGTCCACCTAGTAGGGAAGTATCTGCAAGTTCCTTCCAAGGGGAACAGAACAGAACTGTGTGAGGAGAAGTCAGCTCCTCTAGCCAGCAGAGGGAGCGTGAACTGAGCATCAAGCAGTAGTTCATAGACATAAAAAAGAGGAGTGAGCCCATAAAAATACAGCTGTATAATCACTTGCTGAAGATGGCTCCCACCAACCAGCAAAGACTGATGTCTGCTTTTGATGTCAGTGAAGGAAAGATGATCATGAGTCATTTTTTACCAGCTGTAGCACAGCCCCAAACTCATGCAGATTATATAAGGACCAATCTTGAGGTCCTTGCCAAAGACATCCACCCAATGGATAAAATTGAGTTGCACAAACAAACAGGTGAGATGGTCTATGCCTCCTTGGCAGACAAAACCTTGGACAACCACAGGCTGGAAAATAGCTTTAATAATATAGCTGCCCAACTTGAGTTGGAAAGGGCATCATCACAGGCTAAGGACAACAGAATTAGGTCCTTAGAAGATATAATTATTGAAATTGGGCATGATCCCAAAGATATCAAAGGCATCCAGGAGATATTGAAGTTAAGGGATGCAGACATGGCTGCCTTGAAGAAAAAGATAAAAATGCTAGCTACAATCCACCCTCAAACAGATGAGGTTGCCCAGTAGAGGCATGATAAAGAAGCCACAGATTTGCTGGTGTCCCTCTACAAACAGCTCATCCAGGCACAAGAAAAGCTGGGAGAATCAGAGGCTGCACAGGCAGCTTTGAAACAAAGAGAAGAAGGACAGACCTCCCAGCCTCCTCCTGAAGTAATAAATCTTGAGGAAACTGCTCCACCTACTGTTCCTCCTCCTCAACAGCCAGAACAAGCAGCAACATCCACCTCAGCAGCACCACCAACAACAGAACAGGCCCCAAGCCTGGACATGCAAAAGCTGAGGAATGAGATCCAGGCCCTAGAAGCCCAAATGATAGAGCTGAATGAGACCAGGGATAAATTGGCCAAAGTGAATGACAGATATGATAAATCCAAGCAGTCTGTGGCAGAAAAGGGCAGGGAGATAAAAGCCCTCAAAGATAAAATCAAAGAGCTAGAAAATGAGCTCAAATTAGATAAGGTGGTGGCTGAGCTTAAAATAGTGCTATGGGCTAACATTGGCCAATCTATAAATGAGCAATGGCAATATATTGAAACAATCCATGAGCAGTTGGACCTCATTCCAAAAGCACAGATTGAAATTCAGAGATCAAGAGCTGCTCTAAGCAACATGCCTGAGATAGCCACCAGGATGATCAATGTGCTTAACAATAGGACAAGCACTCAGTTGGATACCATGGGAATTCCAAACAGAACTGAGCACATTCAGTTGATCAAAAGGGTTCTCACACTGAGAAACTTAGTGCAGACATTGGAAAGAAGAACCCAAGATATGCAGACTGAGGTGAACAGATTTTTGGAGAAATTTCAGGTGTTAGAAAACAGAGGGCTCCCTAGCTTACTGAACAGTGCAGGGAGATTGTTCACACATGACCAATATGCCAAAAGGGTCAACACATTTGCCACTAGTCAGATCAATGAGAAGCCTAGCACCTCAGAGGAAACAGGGCCAGCCACAGGACAGACTCTCTATAACAGAGTAGAGAATCTATTTTTTATAATGAATGAAATCAAACACCTGTTTGAGGCCCCTCCCAATTTTTATAAGTATACAGAGGCAGAGGAGACTATAGATGCAATCCTTAGGCATCAATTACCTACACATGACTGGTGGGCCAAAGCAATACAAACAATTTTGTAAACAGTGAGCCATTCACCAAATTTTGTTTATAAAAATATCAATTGTTATGCAAACCATAGTTTAATAAAATCAACATACAAAGGAAAGATGAAAAGGTTGAGCCAACTCAGCAGGGCTATTCGGTCACCACAGCAGCAAGCACAATCACAGGTGTCAGGGCCGAGAACATACAGCGCAGCAAACGTAAAGGCACATTTTCCAGCATTAACGCAGATCATTTCCACCGACTCAGTGGCCTCCAAAGGCCAAAATATCTTCTGACAAACATGAAGATGCATTTACTTTGCATTCAATGATGTAATAACTTTCTGATCTAAATATCTTGAAAAGTTGGTGAAAATATTCAATTCTGAGATAACTCTGCACTGAGATATTTTGTAACGACCGATAGTATATATTTGCCCCTCGCACAAGCTTGAGGGGTTGTTGTTGATTTCTCCTGAAGAAGTTCTTATGCTGTAATCCTTTCAGAGTTTAATAAAGAAAGTGATGGAATTTCTCAGATTTCTGAAGTGTTGAATGCGTTCTGGTGTCTGTTGAAAACTGCAGGATTCCTGTGTACTTCACAATACAATAAGTTTCTGTAACTCTCTTTGTTATGTGCTTAAATATTTTACAACCCATATATGTTTCTAATTTATAAGTGTTTAGCAACAAGGAAAAAGAATAACCTTCAGGACTTATTCAAGGAATACCCTGAGTTCAATCTGTGTTGTTAATGACTGTTTTTCTTTAGCTGTAATATTGATAAGTGTAATTCTTAATTGCTGCACTTTCAGAATACATCTTTCACAGTGAGCTTTGTTTCAGGAATTCAAATTTTCTCCTGTGCAACATGTTTCACTTTCATATCACCAGCTCGATAGAGAATTCTTAATTGCTTTCTTTTGGCTGACCATACTTCACCACTTAAGTTTAAATTTGTTTGTTTAAAGATACACAATAGGCCCTGCAGTCCGAACATCACCACTCCTGCATTTCAAAGCATTTCACAACTCCAGACTCCATTGCCCAATGATATACTATTCTCTGAACACTACACCTTAAGCCCTGAAAGAAGTCCTTCAACCAAAATATAAACCAAAAACCTGAGCATAATAACTAGCCTAAAACACTATCAAAATAGAGACAAATTATAAAGAGAGAGCCCTCTCTGATTACAGTTTGGCTAGGAGCTGTGATCCAAAGATTGGTTAGTGGTTACCCCGGCCGTATTCCCTCAGGAGTCATAGGGAACAACCTGGGTGTTAACATAATTGGCGACTCCACTGGGGACTATTTAGGATTTTCCAATTTCTATACATCTCTCAAAACTGCAAATCAAGCCTGTATATCAGTCAGGAAGCCTTTAAAACTGTTTCTGTGTTACATTGACAGCTTTAGGGAAGAGCTTTTTCAGTAAGTCTTCATCTCAGTTTTGAAATATATATAAACATTCCAAAATCTTTATCCAGTCCTTGCAGATATAAAATTTCCTATAAAATCCTAAAAAAAACAGTTAGAAGCTGGCTCCCAAGAAAAATCCACGGCATACTAGGGCAAATCCTGACCCTAATCCACCCATCATTGTTGATAATCCAAACACCATCCCTAGAAACATCAGGAGGTAGCAAAGGCAGGAGAAGCCTGCTGATCTAACCTCAGATTCAGATCATCCCAGCCTTATCTCTACCCCATGCAAGGTCCTTTTCTAGTCTACCCCTAGTTCCCCTAGTTCACCATCCACATCTCAGAGTCCTCCTCTCACATCTTCATCCACTACACATATCCCCTTGACCAACACTCTAGGTTCACCCCTAATTATCACCCCAATGATACCCACTGTTCCTATTATCCCAGCTACCCTGTTAATCCTCTAAACCCTGTAAATATGGCTAACAGATATGCACCCTTGCAAATACCAGCTAATGCTGCAGCTCTACCTCAAGATTACCAAACCAAAATTTCATATTTTGACTCCAATGGCCCTCTGACAGTTGTCCAGCATGCAAAAAGAATGCAAGACCATTTTGAGACCTATGAAATAGATGATGACAGTGTCAGAATGAGGATGTTTGTTCAAAGCCTAACTGGGGATGTAAGAACTTGGTTTAGATCCCTGAATGCAAACTCCATTACAACTCCTGATGAACTGTATCAAGCCTTTACTAGTAGATGGGAGAAGAAGAAATATCCTCTGCACATACTTGGGGAATATGACACTATCAAAAGAGGTCCCCAAGAGACTGTTTTGGAGTATTGTGCAAGATTTAACAATGTATATAACGCGATTCCACAAAATTTAAGACCTCCTCCTGATCTAGCTTTGTACAAATTCCCTGATGGTTGTGACCCTGACATGGCCTATCAGTTGAAGGAAAGAGATCCTCAATCCCTTGCAGAGGCCCAAAGGGTTGCTGTTACAGTGGAAGCCAACCTAGTTGCCAAAAGAAATAGGGCAAGGTTGGAAAAGAGGACTGCTTTCAAAGAGGAACCCTCTGCCTTTGATCAAAAGCTAGATGCAATTCTCACTGGAATGAAAAGATTGGGTGATAGAGTGGAATCGGTTGAAAGAAAATCATCATGGGAAGCACCACAAAACAACCCTCCTAGGAATCCAAATTTTAGGAGAACTCAAAACCCAAATGTTGGCAAGGCCAGTGCTGACCAAGACATAAGATCCCCTTTCCAAGAAAATTATGCAGAAACTTCCACATCAATAGAGCCCAATGAAGATCCTGAGATTAATTTAATGGGTCTAGATGGTGAAAGTCAAGTTTTCTTAACACAAGAAGATCATGAGGATGATGAAACGAAACTGTTCCAAACTAAATCAGGTGAATCCTTTGACCTTAAGCAAGGCTATGACACTGCTGTTTATGAGGTCCATAAACAATACAAGCTAAGGAGCAGAACTGTGAATGTAAACCAGCCTGAAAAGATTAAGGATAATCAGCAGCCTGAAAGAGTCATAGTCACAGAGCCTAATGACAAAACAAATTCACCTGCGGAAGAAGTGATTATTGTAGAGGTCACTGAACCACTGTCCTCAAAACAGCAGCCTGTGGCCACTTCACCTTCTCAGCCTAATTTGAATGTTACTCCCCAAGAGATGAGTAAAAGAGGCAAGTCCCAAAGTCAAGATAAAAATCAAGAAGAAGATCTAATGAACAAGGAAAGGACTGTTATCCACAACCCCAAGACCCAATCTGAAAAACCTTTTGACCTAGAAACTGAAATTGGCAAACTAAAAATAGAAATCCCTCTCTCAGAACTAGCCAAGCACGACATCTTTAAACTACAAATTAAGAAGTTCCTTCAACTCACTAGCAACAAAGATGATGTCAATGTGCTGGATGACACCCCAGAACTCCTGTTTGGCCCAGAAGTGGATGGAAAAACGGTAGTCACAGGGGTATTGCCTTTCTGTGTCAGTTTACATATTCATGATAAAATATTACATAATGCAATGTTTGACTCAGGTGCCTCTCACAATCTCATGCCAAAAGCAGTCATGGAGAGATTGAATCTAGACATAACAAGACCATACAAGGACCTGTTTTCCTTTGACTCCAGCCAAGTCAAGTGTCTAGGTCTCATAAAAGATTTATGTGTGTCTCTGGTTCAATACCCAAACAAGACAATCCTAATGGATGTGGTAGTTGCTGATATTCCACCTAAGTATGGGATGCTGTTATCAAGATCTTGGGGAGATAAACTCCAAGGTTCCCTGCAATTAGACATGTCATATGCCACCATCTCTGTTTTTGGGCAACCAAAAAGATTGTACAGAGAAACACTCATGAAATATATGGTCAGCAGTGAAGAAAAGCCTCAAAACTTTCCCATATTTGTTGTCCATTCAGACATAGACTCATACATTCTCTTCAATGACAACACAACTCCCTCAAAAGGTGAGGTTGAAACCAAGATACTCATACAGGAGGGAGACTCAAATGAAAGAATTACCACCCATGAAACAACAGTCAATCAAACACTAGATACTGCTGCTGTTCTAAATATCAAGCATACCCAATCAAATGATGAAACTGTCCTAAAAGACAAGCTAAATGAAAAACCACAACTTCTACTCACATTGCCAGCCCATGAATAGATCATTAAATCTCCTTCCCAACAGGATATTCTATGGTTCCTTGAATTTGATGGCTCAGTCAACAAGTTAGGGCAGGAGCTGGAGTTTGGGTATACAATAAAGAAAATACTCATGCAGAAGGCAGAGCCTATAGATTAAACTTCAGATGTACTAATAACATGGCAGAATATGAAGCTCTTTTACTAGGCCTCAAGTTAGTAAAGTTCTTACAAGCTTCCAGGGTTTCAATCATGGGTGATTCAGATTTAGTTATTCAACAAGTGAAGGGAAACTTTGTCACCAATGACAAAAGACTAAGGACTTATAGGTCTGCTGTTGCTGAGGTATTAAACTTTTTCTCTGAATTCCAAATCACCAAAATTCCTAGAACCCGCAATCTGCATGCTCATAGTTTAGCCACATTTGCAAGTACATGCAAGCTGCCTTTTGAGCCCCATCATTGTTTTACAGCTGAGGTAAAACATAGACCCTCCATTCCGAACAATGTTAATGATTGGCAAGTATTTGAGGATGACAAGCAAATAAACCATTTTTTAACTCTGCAACAAGAATTTGCAGGATTAAATATTGACATTGATACAGCAAGTCAATCACAAATACTTGATACAGCAAGTCAATCACAAATACTTGATACAACAAGTCAATCACAAATACTTGATACAGCAAGTCAATCACAAATACTTGATACAACAATTCAATCACAAATACTTGAAGGAGCAAGTCCATCACAAATACAGTTTCAAAAGATTACTCACCCAATATCACCTAGAACAACAAAACAAATGCTAAATCCAACTATTTTCAGCAAGGAAAACATTCAACAAATCCAACCAATTAGTTGTGAGGAAGTGGCCAATGCTGAGACTGACATTATAGAGCTGAAAGACAATTGTCTACCAACAGGCCTAACTCCACTAGAGGACATCTTTGATTCAAATGATATTCCCAGAAAACCAAAAATGCAGCCCTTGAATGCAGCCATTGAAGAATGCAACATAGGTACAATTGACAAACCCAAAATAATTAAATTGTCTGCATCTTTACCTCCTGATCAAAAGCCAAAATACATTGACCTCTTTAAAGAGTTCCAGGATGTTTTTGCATGGAGTTATGAGGACCTAAAGTCCTATGACACCTCTGTTATCCAGCATACAATCCCTCTCAAACCTGATCAAAAACCCTTTAAACAAAAATTGAGGAGAATCAATCCTATGCTTCTCCCAGCAATGGAACAAGAAGTACAGAAAATGTTCAAGGCAGGCATCATAGCACCAATCAGATTCTCTGAATGGATATCCAACTTAGTCCCTACAAGAAAGAAGACTGGGGAAATAAGGCTGTGTGTGGACCTAAGAAATCTGAACCAAGTATCCCTCAAAGATAACTATCCCTTACCCAAGATGGATCACATTCTCCAAAGAGTGGTAGGGGCCTCAAGGATCTCATTACTGGATGGATTTTCAGGCTTCAATCAAATCTTGGTGGACCCTGATGATCAAGACAAAACAACATTCACTACCCCATGGGGAACTTTCAAATATGTAAAGATGCCTTTTGGATTGAAAAATACAGGGGCAACATTTCAAAGAGCAATGGATATTGCTTTTGCCAAGGAGATTCATGACTTTTTAGTCATTTACCTAGATGACCTTACACCTTTCTCAAAATCAGACCAAGAACATATAAAACATTTGAGACAGATCTTCCTAAAATGCAGAAAATATGGAATTTCCTTGAATCCCAAGAAATCCCTGTTTGGTTTAGAGGAAGGTAAGCTATTGGGCCACATCATTTCTAAAGATGGCATTAGAATTGACCCAGATAGGATACAGGCTATCCTACAAATGCCCCACCCAAGAAATGTCAAAGAGTTGCAAGGATTCTTGGGAAAAATCAATTTCTTAAGAAGGTTTATCCCAAACTTAGCAGAACTGATCAGATTGTTAAATAATATGCTGAAAAAAGATTCAAAAGTGAAGTGGACTGTTGAAGCCAATCAAGCATTTGAAGGTATAAAATTGGCCCTTACCCAAACCCCAGTCTTGACCAATCCTCAATTTGACAGAGAATTTATAATCTTCTCTTTTGCCTCCCAGCATACAATTGCTGCTGTTTTGTTACAAAAAGATGACCAAGGGAATGAGAAACCAATTGCTTTCTTCAGTAGAGCACTTAGAGATGCACCTCTAAAATATCAAATCATGGAAAAGCAAGCTTATGCTTTGGTCAAAGCCATTAAAGACTTTAGGATTTACATCCTCTATTCACATGTTATAGCTTACGTACCAAGTCCTATTGTCAAAGACATACTCACTCAAGAAAATTTAGAGGGCAGAAGAGGAAAATGGATTGCCAGCATCTTGGAATTTGATATTGAGATAAAACCTACAAAACTAATAAAAGGGCAAGGCTTGGCTAAATTAATGACAGAAGCAAATTTCCAAGCCCTAGACATTAACCAGCTGGACAGTGAACCGGAGCTGGCGACTCCAAAGATCAATGTAGCCTTTGAACAATCCCATTGGTACTCTGATATATGTTATGTATTCCAAAACCTGTGTGCTCCCCCAGGATTGTCCAGAACTAAATGTAGGTTTTTAAAAATGAAAGCTTCTAAATTTTGTGTTATGGATGGAAATTTGTTGTGGAAAAACCATGAAGGAATATTGCTAAACTGCCTAATTGAGAATGAAACTGACAATATCATAAAGGAATTTCATGCAGGTGACTGTGGTGGACACTTGTACTGGAAGTCCACTGTGGATAAAATACTAAGGGCTGGGTACTACTGGCCCACCATGTTCTCTGATGTCAAGAAATTCACCACCTCATGTCATAAATGTCAAGTGTTTGAGGGAAAGAGACAGTTGCTGCCACTTCCCTTAAGGCCTATTGCAACAGAGAAACCTTTTCAACAATGGGGCTTGGATTTCATTGGGGAAATTCATCCCTCATATTCAGGCCAACATAGATGGATCTTAACAGCTACAGACTACTTCACCAAGTGGATTGAAGCTGCTCCATGCAGACAAGCAAATGATTCCACTATCATTCAGTTCTTGGAGAACAACATACTGGCTAGATTTGGCTGCCCTGATAAAATAATAACAGACAATGCTGCTGCTTTCAGATCCAAGAAAATGGTGAACTTCTGCCATAAATTTCACATCACTTTGGGCCATTCCACTGCATACTATCCCGAAGGAAATGGCCTTGCTGAGTCATCAAATAAAAGTCTGGTAAACATCATAAAGAAAGTGCTAGAAGAGAACAAAAAGAATTGGCACAAGAAGCTTGTGAATGCCCTATGGGCAGATAGACTAACAACCAAAAGATCAATTGGGACCAGCCCATATGAGTTGGTTTATGGATTAGAGGCCAAATTTCCTTCATCACTAGGAGTGCCTGTTATGAAACTTCTTCAAGAAAGCCAAGCTGAACCAAATGATATGCAAAGAAGAATCAATCAGATCATATGTTTACAGCAAACTAGAGACCAAGTTTTCAGCAGAGTTCAAGTTCTACAAGAAAAATTAAAGAAGGCCTTTGATAGAAAAACTAAGGCAGAAGATTTCAACATTGGTGACAAAGTCCTCAAGTGGGATTCAAGAAGAGAGGATAAGGGAAAACATGGAAAATTTGATTCCCTTTGGAGAGGACCATTTGCTGTCCAAGCAGTACAAGGAAACAAAACCTATTTCCTTAAAAGTCTCAATAAAACTGATTTGGATGAAGGTCCCGTGAATGGCAGGATGCTGAAGCACTATTTTGAATATCACCCATAAGTGCAGCCTGAGTTTTCCCTTGTACATACCCAGATGTATATATTATTTTCTGTCAACATGTAGAAATGCAATTTCTCAAAGTTTTCTTAAACTGCCAGCGAAAGGTGAATAGAATCAGAGGTCTACCAAGAAGAGAAGCACACAATTTTGGCATATCAAAGCAGCAAACTTCGAGATTGGCAAGAGCAGTCAAGGGGCAAGGCCATCTGACCTGCTGTTCTTGGTCTTTCAAATGAAAAACCATCCCCATGTGGAGCCACTGTTAGCTACCTATACCAATAGGTTTCATATTTCATGATTGGCAATGAAAAGGTCCAAATATGCTCTGCTTTGATGATGCAAAGATCACATATTTCCAAGAGAATACAATCTGTGCTTATAGCTTGATATGGACTCAAATTTTGATGGATGGTCCAACAGTCTAATCTGGATCATGCCATGTTTTGAATTTTCAGTTGTAGAATAGAGAAAGAAGTCTGTCCAAACTGTCTAATCTTGGCAGACAAGTAGTTCAGGTAGAGAAGAAAAGGCTCCCAACAGCTTAGTCTGGGAACTTGGAAGAAATATGGGTAGAAGTAGATAGAAAAAACAAAAGAAAAAAGCCAAAGAAAATAAAAGGCAAGTAAGGGTCTGCAAGCCTAAGTGCACCCTCCAAGAAGAAATAAAAAATGCTAGGAAAATAGATGGGTAGGCAGTTGGGGTTGCAGAAAGGTCATTTCTTTTAAGTTGCATGTGTGCTAACTCTGTTTACCATGGCAAAATCAATGAGTTGAGAAGGTGTTATTCTTCATCAAGTTGCAACAAGCAAAGAAGCATGTCTAACCTCCCTTTTTCCCCTTTCCCATTTTCATTACTAACTTCCCCCTCATCAGTTGAGATTCATGGGAGAATTATGGTTTCATGGTGGTTCTTAATCTTTTAAGAAGCCACATTTCTTGTCTAAAGTTCTTTTCATTTTGATCTACTCCCTAAACTAAGTAAGTTTCAAATAAACTTAGTGATTTCCCCCTCATTCACTCTTTCATCCATATTAACTCTAACTCTATTATGTAATTCCCCTATGTTACCCTTCCCCTACTATTATTAACACCATGGTGTCTAAACCCCCAAACATTGTATAAATATCCCTCCCCTTGGCATTATAGCCATATGTTCTCTAAAAAGGAATCAAAATGACATCTGGTCACTTTGATGAACCTATACCTCACCTCTCTCCCTTCTTTCCAGTCATTCCACTCACAAACCTTCATTTGCAAAGAAAAACCCTATTAAAAACCCCTTTTGCCCCTTTAACCCGCTTTATTTGCAAAAATGCTCTAAAAACCCACTTTTCTCCTTTATCCAAAGTCTAAGCCCCGGGCGCATTTTTACAAAAATATTCATGAAAAACCCATTTTTGCGTTATCCAATGGTTCGGGCGCTATATTGGTTTTATTGAAAATACATTAAAAACCATTGAAATCCTCCATACCCCAGCTCGATAGAGAATTCTTAATTGCTTTCTATTGGTTGACCATACTTCACCACTTAAGTTTAAATTTGTTTGTTTAAAGATACACAATAGGCCCTGCAGTCCGAACATCACCACTCCTGCATTTCAAAGCATTTCACAACTCCAGACTCCATTGCCCAATGATATACTATTCTCTGAACACTACACCTTAAGCCCTGAAGGAAGTCCTTCAACCAAAATATAAACCAAAAACCTGAGCATAATAACTAGCCTAAAACACTATCAAAACAGAGACAAATTATAAAGAGAGAGCCCTCTCTGATTACAGTTTGGCTAGGAGCTGTGATCCAAAGATTGGTTAGTGGTTACCCTGGCCGTATTCCCTCGGGAGTCATAGGGAACAACCTGGGTGTTAACACAATGGACATTACAGGGCTGGATAAATGAGTAATCTCTCTTGTGGCCCCTTGTGGAAAGAAAACAACAAGTGGGAGAATGTTGGGTTGTGTTATATTCTTTCCACAACTAGCCTACGTAGTTAACTGGGGGGTTAGAGGGGGGGTGGAGCCCCCCCTTCGTTGCGCCGATTGCGTAGCGGGGGGCTCACAGGGGGTTTGAGGGGGGTGGGTAGCCCCCCTCTATGGGGTCCGAGGCAGCTCCCTAGGGAATATTTTTTTGGAACCTATATTAGGTTGGGTAGACCTACCTATGGTTTTGTACATGGTTTTCGCACATGGTTTTGGACACAATGGTTTTTGGTCCATGGTATTGGATGATTTGGCATGTATAAATATGTGTTGTAACATTGAAAGGAACATAATGAAAAATCAATCTGGTAGTCTCATTTTTGGGATACAAGGGAAAATATCTGTGTATATGTGTTTTATGTGTTATGCTCTCGCATTGTTTATTTTCTGTGTTTTAGAATTCGTATGCAAGTAATTTCCATACAGGGTTAAAACCTACATCTTTATGGAGAGGCCTCTCACCACAATAGTGGCATGGGCTCTAGTCAGTGGAATGAGGGAGAGAAAAAACTCTCAGGCCACTCCATCATCACACCCCGTTAATTTCTCAAAATATCCCATCCAATTATGCCTCGTGAAGACTTCCAACATAGGAGGGTGTTGGTGGATTCTCACACTGTTAATGGGCTCCCTTCTATTAAACCCATTGTCATTTTGGCTAGTGAATTATGAGGAGAAGAGATGGTTGACAGATATTTTAATGCAGAATTAAATGGGACTGAAATAATTGTGGAGTCAATTCCCTACACAACTGCTAAATTCACTCAAACTAGGATATTTTTCTGAGAAATTCACTTGGAAAAAGGGAAGTAAATACAGAGCCTACCTCCTCGTGGTGTTTGTTGTGGCCAACCCATGTGTATCCCCTTCTAAAAATTCTCTCAGCCAATCCTATAGATTGTCTCTATATCCCATAGGATTACTATGCGATCCTGTAGGATTCCCTATGTAATCCTATATGAAGTCTTGTGCAGAAGAAAGGTGGAATTTCTCTTCTGTAGGTTGCCTGGGTACAAAAGTGACTTTGCTAGAGTGAGCCTTGAGGAGATGAATGCATGAGTGCATGGGGATCAATGATTATTTCCTCTTATGGTCGAGTTGAGTGAGGTGGTGTGCTAGCAGCGAAGGTACGTTTTCTATTTTTGGACCGTTGGTCCCCACTACCAACTCATCATTCCCCTCTCCTCTTAACCAACTCCAAGTTCATGTTTTCGTAGACTTAACTACTTTTGTCCTTCTCCTCTCTTTTTTTGACATAACTACTGCCACGTGTGGGAGGACCAACTGTTTTGTCTTCGTTGACTGAACGAAGGTGGCCAAGTTAACTAGCCGCCTTTCGCTTATAAACCAACTCGCTCACAACCTTTACATTTATTTGACTACATAATGCAAATGAGAGAGTGAAGCGAGATACTTACCTGTGGTGCTCATACCTTATTGTAGTTTGTTGAAGACATGAGGTTCTTGCTGTGTGTTGGCTGCATGTTATTTTTCCTTCCTTTTTTACTGGTCTCTAATGATTCCTTTGATATGCAGGTACCTGGTTTTGAAGATGATGGTGCTGCTGCTATTTTGGAACTCCTTCTGCCCTTGGATCTTCATGTTGGAAGCTTTTTGCTACTCATGATTTTTGTTTTGTGGGATAGGCTGCTACAAGATGTCCTATAACTACTTCTCCCTCAGAACGTTTAATCATACACTCTGTTTGGATTTTGAAGATGATGACATGGATAGAGAGGAGGTCTATGAGTGTGAATAATGAGGAATATGCTCAGGTGTTGTTCCCTTCTACCCTTTTGTTTCATTTTTTCTCTGTGTTTTCTCTTGAGGACTGTGAATTTTTTTTGGAAATTGATTTTTTTATGATTAATGTAGGGGCGATTAAGGTGGAGAGAGGTATGGTAATTAAGTGGTGATGTAGGGATGTTATTTTTTTGATATGTTAGGTCATTTTCTCACCCTAGGGTCACTTCCTGTAGGATTCCTGAGCCACTGTAATTCCTACCTCTAAGAGGTTTTCGTTCTAGCTATTTTTCCTAAGCGCCTCAAGAGAGGTTTTCACCTAGGGATCTTTTTATTTACTTTTTTTTTTTTTTTTTGACACCATTGGGATGCCCCAAGAGGTTTTCAGCCCACTAGTGGGACTCAGGCGCCTCGTGGAGGTTTTCAGCTGAGTCCTTTTTTTTTTTCTTCTCTCAGTGATTTGATGAGGCAGGAGATAAAACTTGGTCCACCACCATCATTGTTTTATTGATACCATCAATGAACTCTTGCTTTGACAATGGCCTCTTGTAAACTTTCAGTCTGTGCCCATTAACAAGTAAAGGAATGGCCTCCGCATCTATGGTCCTGATCTGCACTGAACCATTATCGTGACATCTCTCTATAACATAAGTCCCCAACCTTCTTATCCTTAACTTTCCCTTAAAGTCTTTATTTCTGGAATCATATCACAAGGCCCAATCACCTTCTTGAAATTGCTTATTCTTGATGTTTCTATCGTGCCATATCTTCCTCCAAAGTTGAGTTACCTATGTGTCTAGGAGGGCCTGCATTCTAAATTCATCCAAACCATTCAACTGAAGCAAACCACTTTGGTCAAGATGCCCTCCAACACTCTGCTAGTCACCTCCACTTGCCCATTAGCTTGTGGGTGATAGGGAGTGGAGGTCCTATTCTTGATCTTGTGCTGGCTGAGAAAGTCTTCAATCACATTGGAGGTAAACTAGCTACCTTGATCAGTGACTAGATCTCTAGGGTACCCAAATTTCTAAAATACATTCTCCCTTAAGAACTCACCCACCTTCTCCTCTATTGCTGCCTTAATTTCCTTGGTTTCAGCCCACTTAGTCAAATAGTCAGTGCACACGATGATATAGTGCTTTTTCTTGGAAGGGGGGTCAATAGGTCCAATGAAGTCCATGCCCCACTTGTCAAATGGCTCAAAAGTCACTTGAGGTTGTAGAGGAATTTTATCTCTTAGAGAGGGCTTTCCCATCCTTTGGCACTGATCACTCTAACTAGTATATATTTTCACATCCTAATGAAGAGTGGGCCAATAATACCCAGCTTGTAACACTTTAAATGATGTCCTCTTTGCTGCAAAGTGACCTCCACAAGGCCCATCATGACAGGTTAGAAGGATGTCAAAGACTTCCTCCTCCCTCACACATCTTCTCAGAATTTGATCTGGGCCAAGTTTGAAGAGGTTTCCCCTAGTTCAGGTGAAGGGGGTGCTCTTCTTAACAATCTTGCTTTTCTCCTTGGAGGACAGATTCAATGGGAATTGTGCAGATACCAAATAGTTTGCTATGTCAGAAAACCATGGAGAGAGAACTGAAATCGCGAATAAGTGCTCATCTGGTAACTGATCATCAACCATTCCCTCTTCACCTGCAGGCAAAGTTAATTTGGACAAAAAGTTTGCAACAACATTTTCCTTGTGAGGCTTATCAACAATTGTTAGATCAAACCGTTGTAATAAAAGTAACCATCTAATAATTCGGGCATTCACATCATGTTTATTCATTAAATATTTGATTGCACCATGGTCAATATGTACAAATTTTTGATAGCCTGTAATATAATGCCTAATTTTGTTCAATGAATGCACAACAACCAGGAGATCCTTTTCGGTCACTGTGTATTTTAGTTAGACCTTTGACATATTCTCACTAATAAATTAAATGGAATAAGTCAATTTCTAACCTATCTAGCCTAAGGCTACTCCTATGGCTTTGTGTGAGGCATTAACATGAATGTGAAATGGAAGGGCCCAATTTGTGCCTTGGAGAATTGGTGCAGTGGTTAACTTGTCCTTCAGGGTGTCTAGGGCATCTTGACAACTTTTTGACCATACAAACTTAGAGTCTTTGGCCAATAACCCAAATAAAGGAGAAGTCGACTTGCTGAAGTCTTTTATAAACCTTTGGTACTATCCAGCTAACCCTAGGAAACTTCTGACATCTCTCCGCTTTTGTGGAGGTGAGACCCTTTGGATGATAGCTATTTTGTTTGGGCCCACCTGTAGTCCTTGCTGAGATATTGAATGACCAAGCACGGTCCCTGCAGTCATCAAGAATTCACATTTCTTGGGACTGCGAGATAGGTTCATCTCAATGCATTTGTGCAAAACGTTACCTAAGTTGGACAAAGCCTCCTGAAAATCACCCCCATAAGGTGTGAAATCATCCATATAGATTTCTACCACATCATGGACTAACTCAACAAAGATACTCAGGACTGCTCTCTGAAAAGTGGCAAGAGCATTGCATAGGCCAAAATGAAGGAAACTATAGGCGAAAGTAACCCAAGGACAAGTGAAATTGGTTTTATTCTGGTCTTCCGGGCTAAACTGGATTCGATTGTATCTGCTAAATCCATCTAGGAAAGAGAAAAACGTTTTCCCTGCCATGCCATCTAGCACTTGGTTGATGAAACATAGAGGGAAATGGTCCTTCTTTGTGGCTTTGTTTAACTCCCTATAATCGACACAAATCCTCCATTTACCATTTTTATTTGGAACCAACACCAAAGGAGAGACACACTCACTATCTGAGATAGGGTAAATGAATCTTGCATTTAGCAGTTTTTGTAGTTCTTCTTTGACTATATCTTTAATATCTGGATTAATCCTCCTTTGGGGTTGTCAGACTGGATTTCAACCTTCCTTGATATAAATATGGTGAGTACACACTAAGGGGTGCACTCCCTTCGTTTCTCGTTAACTCCACGCGGAGGCATCTAGGTGTTCCTTTAGCATGTTGCAAAACTTTTCTTCTTGGAGAAAAAAAATAGATGGATTGATTTTCAAAGTTCTCTTGAGACCGAATTCTATGGTTTTGACGCGGATAGGGTTGGAATTGGCTAAGCATAGATCCACTTGATGGTTTTTTTGGGTTTCCTTTACTACTTCCTCTAAGGACAATGTACTAGGGGTTGGACTTTGGAGTATGTGTTCAATTAAATCATCTTCATCCTGTTGTCCCCCTCCCGTGGTTGTTTCTAAGGTATAGAGTTGGGCAGAATAAAATTCATGTTCCTTCTCCTCTTCCAACTACAAAGGTAAGTCATGTTCTAGAGATGGTTGAGTAGGAGGGTATAGGACTAACTGCTTGGACATATGCCCATTCTTGATGGTCATATTTTCAGCTCTGCAACTAATGTAAGCATTGACAGTGGCTAACTAGGGCCTCCGAAGGATGAGAGGGTAACCACTAATCTTAGCCTTAGGATGGAGAACTAGGAAATCTTTAGGGTATTCCCAAGAATCAATGGATACCATCACATCCTCCACAATCCCCTCTAGGGTCACTATGGAACGGTCTGCAAGTTGCAGAACTGTTGTGGTCTTCCTCAATGAACCTTGGAGGTTGAGTTTGAGCATGGTGTCCTTGGTCATCACATTAATGGAAGCCCCAAGATCAATCAAAGTGTGTGGGACAATGGTGCCATTGATGTGCACATATACTACAGGGCTTCCAGGGTCCAAATACTTTGGAAAAATTACCTACCCCAACATTAAGTCAAACAGTTGTCCAATGACATTAATGGTAGGGGCATCTCTTTTTCGCCTCCCTGGATGTTTGAAGCACTTCTCCTTAATCAACTTGTTGTAAACTAGTACATCCTTGATAGCTTGGAGAAGTGGAATTTTGACACATAGGTTTTTCAATTCTCCCAGAAGTTCAGTCTCTTCTGGGATAGGCTGGGGTGGTTGGGTTAATCTCTCAGGAAAGGGTGGTGGATTTACTTTAAACATGCTTTCCTCTCTTTCTCCCTCAACCTCACTGGGTGGAGGTAGAGGTTGGTTGTCCGGGAGTACTCACCCAGATCTCAGGTCAATTTCCTAAATCTCCACAACATAGGTTGGATATGATGTCTCTCCACTGTATACTTGTTGTGCCTTTCTATTGTTCGGGTTTGGATTTGGCTAGGTGTGCATCTGGGTTGTTTAGGTGGAGCAAAGTGTAAAATCTGTGGTTGGGTAGGTGGTGAAGGAAATAAAGCTAGGAATTATTGTATTAAGGCCTCCATCCCTGGGGCGGTGCATTCCATTGAGGTTGTGGCGGAGAATATGGTTGAAATGATTGGCTGGCTGGCTAGAAATGATACTAAGGTGCAAAGGACCAAGGAGGAGGCGTAAAACAAGAAGGATGAGCAGGGGGTCCCCAAGAAGGTATGGATGTGGTCTGGTTGGGGTTTTAATATGCATGGGATGACCCTTACATGCCCCGCTGGTATGGCCTATGCCCATGATGTCTCCTTTGGTTTATGTAGCAGAGCTGCTCAGTGACCCCTTTAGCTACTTGATATACATCTTTGAGTCCAAGTAAATAGGGGCAATTGTCTGTTGAGTGGTTTTCTTCATAGACTGAGAAAATTTCAATAGAATTCAATGGACATTCATTCTTAGGATGTCTCTTGGTGCATCTAGGACAAAAAATTTCCAAGGCTCTCTCTGCTTCTTCCTTCTCTCTCTTAATGTTCATAGTGTCCATCTATAGGGCAAGGGTTTACAACATCTCACTTTTGAAATCCTCCAGCATATTTCCAATTTCACCCTTAATGGATGAATTGGAAGAGGATGGATTGACCATAGGTTGACTACCCTTACCCTTTTTCCGTGATGCCCTAGAATGGTTTCTAAAGACAGTATTGATATCCTCATAGTGTAACTGGTAGATATCCCCTCCTACTAACAAGTGTAGGGTATCCAGAAGGTCTTCCCTTACTCCTCTAAGAAGGACCAGCTTTAGTGACTCAGGGTCAAGTGTGCACCTAGTCCTTTTGTAGCTAAGTTGGAATCTTTCTTCATAATCCTCTAGGGATTCATCATTGCCTAAGGTCATCCTAACAATTTCCTCTTTAGTTTCTTTAGACATACAGTAGTCCGGATACTTGTTGTTGAAGGCTTGCTGCATCTAAGTCCATGTTGTAATGTTATCTCTAGGTAAACCCATGAACCAGCACAAAGCTGCATCCTTGAGAGTGGATGGAAATAGTTTCAACCTCTTCTCATCTTTTGTATAGTCAGAGGTTTGGCATATGACACCAAACTCAAATAAGAAAGTGTATGGGTCTTTTGTGGTCAAGCCATGGAAACAAGGAAGGGTAGAAGGGCTTATATTTTTCATCTTAGTATCCCCATTGGTCTCCCTGATGGGGAAGGCACCCTCAACTCTTTCTCTATTTCCCCTGTCATTTCTGTTTTCAACCATAGGTTCAATAGGAATGGGTTCTCCTTCTCCTTCTTCCCTTGTAGGTTCTTGAAATATGTCTAGTTTCTCACCTAAGGGTTCCTCCAGTTCACATACACCAAAAAAGAGGGAAGGTTGGCTATTGTAAGCAATGGGGGTATTTGGAAAAAATTTCCCTAAGTTATCCTTATTCCTACGAGGCATGAAAATAAATGTTCTTGTTTGGTTTTGTGATTTTTTCAAACTTTGAAAGTGATTGCAGAATTGAAATTGTAGACTAAATGAAAACTACTGACTGAATGAAAAGATTAAGTGCTTGATTGAAATCTAACTTGCAAAATGGAAAGGAAAGCAAAGAATGTAGAATGAAAAGGAAGCAAACTAAATTACTTTTGCAGAAATGAAACTAAGAGGAGAATATTAGAAACAAGAAATAGAAGAAAGAAGACAGTAATCACATAGTACTCAGAAACCTCCCCAGCAACGGCACCAAAAAGTGATGAGCACTAGTATTGTAGCAAGAATGTTGCAACTCCTAGAGCTACCATCTTTACTTTATCAACCTAGGGTTCGTACAAACATGGAGGTGACAGTGATGTATACACAAGTACAAGTGATGGTTCTGCCTTTTGTCACTATTCAGCTAGTGAGAGACCACTATGGTTTTCAAGCCAAACTTCTATGGATTCAGAAGAAGCTTGATTGTTGATGAAAGAAAGAGAGATCTACTCTAGGAGAAAGATTATCTACTGCAAATAAGGAAAATGACTGAAATCATATGCTAAAAACACACCCTTCTCTAACTAACTGCTGAGAAACTATGCTTTACAAAAATGCCAAACCAACATGATTGAAATACTAATATCTACGCATGGAATTTCAAGACATCAAACATCACTACAATGCATGTAAAGGACTGAAATAAATCTATTTTGTTCTTTTTATTCTTTTTCTAGAAAGTCATGTGTAAGCCCTAATCTCTTTTGGTGATGTGGTAGGTGGTTTAGCGATGATGGTGGATAGTTGGGAGGTTTAATAGATGATTGGAAGCTTTGGGAGACCCTTGGGTGACCTGGTGTGGCTTCCTAGAGGTTTTCCCTCAATTTGGCCTCAAAACAGGACACTACAGGAAAACCTACAAGATGTACTAGAAACCTACAAGATTCCCTCTATTTCTACAAGATACAGCCGAGAGAAAAACTATGGTTGCTGGAGGTGATGGAAGGCTTAGGGAAGGTGGTGGATGGGTGGAATGGAGTGTGAAAATTCCCAGGATCACTCAAAAATCAATGCCAAGGTTAGGAGATGGTTGGATTCGCTCAACATGCTTGGAGGAATTTCTATGTAAAATGATGAGATTGGTGAAGATCTTGGTGAAAGCAAGGGATGATTAAGAATGGGTGAAGTTGGGAGGTGGTTGCCTGATATGAGATCCCTTTAGATTTCTGAAGCACCTTCTCTGCATCAAACATTTATAATTGCCACAAAGTCATGTAAACAAGAAGAATTCTAACAAGCTAGAAAATCAGAATTTAATGAACTAGATGTCTACTTCATGCATGAAGAAAATTGTTGAACAAAATGGAATCATGGATGAGATCCACTAAAACACTGAAGATGGAAGAGATGGCAACTAAATCCTACACTTTCAAAAATGATCAAATGCTAGTTTAAGTACAATAAACTCTAAATCTTATAAAGAAATGGAAATCTATCTTTTTGGGGTTGCTTAAGGGTCTTTTCCTCAAATCATGATCCCTGAGGGAAGAGGTGAGGCCAAGACACCCACTGATAGCTTTGTGGTGCTCCTTTTATCTCTTCTACCCTGCTACTGAAGTAAAGCAAAAATGGAAGCAAACTAATAAACAACTAATCAAATCCACAATACTTGCAATGAAATACTTCTAGAGACAATTTAACCATGAATCTATGAAACTAAGCTAAGAATACAGATACAAGAAGAGGAGCCTTTGCTGCTAGGGTTGGGCCCTAACCCAAGAGCTTGAGCCCTCTAAGTCAACTTAGTGTTGGATCAAGAAAAAGCTCATTCTCATTATCAAAACAGAAAATTACATCAATGTCTTCCAGAAGTCTGGAGCTCGAAAATAACTAGTGTTTTTGCAATGAAAATTTGAATCCTAATGAGGCTCTAGGCCTGTCTAATTATACAACTAAAGTCTACAATGAATTCCTTTTATCTAGGGAGGCTCGGATCCCAAACTTGAGATGAACTAACTCTTTGTCTATCACTTGCTCGAGTGCCTTTTGATCTTCATGGCTTGGCTGCTTGCACTCCGAGCTGGTGTGATTAATGGAGGAATATTGGGGGAGGATTAAATGAGGAGGATTTACCTCCTACAATCTCTCTCCCTTGTCCCATTTGAATTTCAAACCTTAGTCTTGCCAAAATTCCTTGATTTTCTCTTCCATACCTGCATTCAGTGCATATTAGTCCACTAGGCATAATATCTCACTTTAACTCATGTCATTAAACAAAATATAATCAAAACATGTAATAAGTTGTGAGAAGATTTGATCTGACTAAGCTAGGAGGTGAGTTAAGGCCCAGGTAATTACCCAATGATGAGGCTCATCAACTACCTCATCCGACCAACGATCATGGCATTAACCACCGTGCTCAACTCTTGTGGGCACGATACTTATGATTGGCCACTTCTCTACAAAAGCGACCCAGAATTCAGTCACACATACCATACTCTCTTGGAGGGTCAGCAAGTTCCACATTATCACCTCTAGGATGCTTCATTATGCCACCTGGGACACATTTGTGTTCCTTCAACCGAGTGTGCCAAGATGATTTGGGAAGTGCACTATAGTTGGGCCACTGGGCATTTCAGGGTTGAGAAAATAGTGGCAGTACTGCAGAAGTATTTCTATTGGCCAAATATTCAACAGGATGTCGGGAAGTACATCAGATCCTGCACTGCCTACGCCATTACCAAACCAACCATCAAGAAGTAAGGCCTCTATACTGCGCTACCTACCCCTAGTGGACCTCGGGAATCCATCTCCATGGATTACATGTGGGGCCTTCCTTCTATTAAGCATGGTAGTGACTGTGTTCTTGTGGTCGTTGACAGATTCTCGAAGATGGCCATTATGGTCGCCTGCAAGAAGAATACCACAGATGATGCCACTGCCAAACTCTTCTTTGAACGAGTGTGGGTACACTTTGGGATCCCACAATCTATCATCTCAAATCAAGACAACAGGTTCCTCAGTACATTTTGCTTGAGTCTCTGGTCGATGTTGGAAACCAAGCTCACTAAGTCCACATATTTCCATCCCCAAACTGATGGTCAGACAACGATCATCAACAGGATGATCGTACACATTCTGTGCATATAAAACTCAAAGTATCCACGTACATGGGATGAGAGCTTCCCTTATATCTAACACAGCTATAACAAGGCTCTCCACAGCCCGATTGACCACATCCCTTTTCAGGTGAGCTTGGGATTCCAGCCACTATGTCCCATTGATGTGGCCATACCATTTGTAGTGAATCAGGCAGATTCGGCTCATGTCCAGTCCGAAGCCGATAGGGAAAATAGCTTCATTGAGCACATTCAACACATCCACCAACAGGTCCATGACATATTGGACAAAGCCAATGCTAAGTATAAGCAGCGACATGATCAACATTGGGTGCCACATAATTTCAAGGTTGGCGAAAAAGTTTGGCTACATCGCCTCGTTCCGCCCCACTACAAGATTCACGCACTTCGATATGGGCCATACACCATCACCCAAGTTATGGGATATAATTTTTTGAGCTCAAAATTCCCCCATACCTTGTCTTGCACCTAGTGTTCAATGTGGATTTCTTTTGGCCATACTTTCCACCATTACTGGACACATCCAACATTACGGAACAACTCACACCAATAGAGTTAAATCCAGACTACATGGAATAATATGCAAATGATCGGATCATGAACATGCAGATCTAGAACACTCACCAGCAGAAGATCCAACTGTATCAAATTGTCAAAGCCGACCAACTCCTACACCAAGGAAAATGGCTCACTAGGGACCAAGTTCAGTAGAAGTTTCCTCATCTCATGGAGGAACTCAATGCAATGGAGGCCATTACTTCCTAAGGGGGGAGGAATAATCCAGGTGGATATTGGTGGCCACCCACCTATTCCACTTGGACCCTCACCATTGTTCTTTTAGTTTTTTTCAGTTTCCTTAATTTTAGCACAATTTACTATTTTTGGCATTTTTTTTGGTCTTGAACTTCGAGAGCTGTTTTGAGGTCCTAAGAAACGATTTTTTGGCAAAATATCTCTTGCAATTTCAATAGAAATTGCACAGCAACTATAGTCCTCAGAGAGATCTTTACAACGAGGTATCATACATGTCAAACAAAGATAATATGACCAAGTTACGACCTGGGCAAGTTGGCTGCCCAACTAACCCCAACGGGGCCGATAAAATCTTGGTGTTACATTTGTTCGGGTTAGGGTTTTGGTTGTTTAGGGTTTTGTTTTACTGTTCAATAATAAAAATGCCCTTGAACCTCATTGCAACTAAGTTCCAAGGCATGTAGCCACCATATCTCTTCTCAGAGATAAGCTACCATCATCGTACCTAGTCTTATTTCCATTATGTTTGTAAGCATATTTCAGTATTTTATATTAACGAAATGAAGATTTATTTCTGTTGGATCTTTGTATTTATGGTTATATCTATAATTTGTTGCATTCCTATTTAAATCTGGATCACAGAATCTATAGTAAGTCCTCCTCTTCTCCTTTCTTGTAAGCTCCAACCCAAGCTCCAATGCTATAAATGGAACTTGCAGCAATGACTAAAACAAGCAAAGAAACTACAACATCCACATAGCATAATCTAGTCTCTCTATTGAATGAGTCAACATGGCATCAAAATACATAAGCATCAACATGACACAAGTATAAGAAAACAAAGTGCTTTTTGTATTAATAGATTAAGGAGAGAGTTAAAACCATATATAGAAGTTAACTTTGTGGATATCTCCCTAATTGACTTGTCCTATATTTCCACAAATCAAACCTTCACACTCAACTCTAATAAATAAATGGATGGATTCCTTAAGCTCAAAGAAGCAGCATGAGGGCACTAGCAATATCAAAAAAAAAATCCAGACTCTATGGGAGGTAGTAAATTTATAGGGTGAAAGCGGTAGGTTAGGATTTACCAATCTAGTCTTGAGATCCACAATTAAGGGAAGATAAGCTCTAGGGATAAGATATATGACCACTAGAATAGGATTAGATAGGAATTTGAGATCTTTATCCATGGTAAATGGTTAAAACCACTTCAAAAGCTTCTGGAAAAAGAAGATTCAATTTTTTATTTATTTATTTTCCTGAATTTCTAGAATTAGTGCACCTGCATAATGGAGCAACCTGCATTGATCAACGCTGATGCTCAGTTATGAAAATTTGTTGGGGTCTTCATTTTTTAAGGAATAGTAGTTGCGAAGGGAATTTTGGACAAAATAATTGAAAAAAGAGCACCAGAAAATCAAAGTGGCAGTGAAATGTTTTGGAACTTGCACACCAAAATGTAAGGGTGTGTGTCAAAGAACTAGGAGCCAATTTTGATGTAGTCAACAAAGAACCAAGGTAATGGCCCTAGGTATTGGAAAACCATGGATTAAGTGAGTGAGGTGTCAAAGACTAGATCAAGCAAGAATGACTATAAAATAAGACAAAAGGAATCAAGAAATAAGTTTAGATGCTGCCGAAAAGTTTAGATCATGTAGGGAGTATAGAGAACGCCTATATATGTTGGGACTATGTTGCAGTGTTTTGGTCTTATGTAATGTTTGAGATCTGAGCTTGTAATGTCCTATTTCTATATTGTGTGTTGATTTTGATATTTGCGTGCAAACTTGTAATTGTCACAAGTTGTAATGGTGATGTTATATTATAACTGAATTCTATTGTTTAATAATATATGGAGGCTAGGATTCTGATATTCAATTGTGTATTTTATGGCCCCTTTTCAAATTTTATGCATATGCCTATTTTCTTGTTAAGTGCATGAAACAAATGGTTGTAAATGAATGTGGTAATAGTTCCACAAGTTTCCTAATTGATCAAATCTAGATCCCCTACATCCTTTTATGGTTTTGGCTCGCCTTGGGTGAGATACACCTTTGTTCCAAAAGGTGAAAATGTCAGTGAAGTGCTAGACTATGAGGGAACCTTTGTTAGCACCATTAGTCAAACCCTGGGACAAACTCAAATTAAACATTTCCACCAAAAAATGGTTCTTTTATTAGGACCTCGAGTTGCTTAGGGGATTTAGATCATGTGACCAAGGTATATTCGTCAGGATATCCACAAATGGTGACATGAAAGGGTTGATTACTTTATTTTGTAGCAGGCAGAACTAAGATAGAAGGATCTGAATTGGGTCAAAGAAGAGATGTTTTACTTTGAACATGCTTGTGACCACTACAAGACATTTTGGTGTGAATTCCCAGAGAGGTTAAAAAATTGGTTGACTCGCTTCCACTATAAATCAAGGGTTGTGGTACAATCGAGGTTGAACAGAAATTGGACCACATCCGATTTGGCTGATCTTTATCAGTTGGATACAGAGTTAACAAGAGCTATTGACTTTTGGGTTAACACAACTCTTGAAGGTTATATCATTGAATTTGTGACTAAGAAGCACCGGTCATTCTCTTGCACAAAAGCCATATTCAAATTTGCAAGATGAGGACATCTGATAAAAGAGATTCCTCTCTAGATTAAAGTATTGTTGGCTGAAGATAGTTTGTTGGTGTTTCCACAAAATCATATTGCAGCTTAAACTCTTAGTATTGGGGGAATGGATTAGAGGAGACGAATGTCATGCAGTTCTGGGAGAATGAGGAAGTTATTATGATGAATCAAGAATATTTGCGGAAGGCAAGATATTTCAGAGCGTTGCGAAGGGAGAGAATATCTTAAGAGTGGCGTGAAATAAAGTTGCAGGAGATTAGGGTTAGAAGAAGGGATCTGTAGCGCATAGGTGATGATCTAAGAAGTTCAGCTAAGAGAAGTACAAAAATGGAGACTCTGGATTCATGGAAAAGAAATGAGGAAGAAGGTTATCCCTCTGGAAAAGTAGGAGTTTCTAGTGAAGGTGAAGTAGAGCAGTTTCTTCGAGGATGATTTGGTACCATAACGTAAAATCCTGCAATCCAACAGCATGAATCCTCCTCTCCCTAACCTTCCCATGCCATATCAAAGTCCTAATTTCTTCTTTTCAAAGGTATGTAAGTTTATTAAAGTTTAGTTATCACTTAAAGCTAAAAGTATTTCTAGTCGTGTTAGTTAATCAAGTACAACTAGTTGTTCTCAACCAAGTTCCCAAGGATTCATACTTTTTTCTTCAACACAAGAAACTATGGCTGGAGTCACATCCAGTTCTCTTACTAGATATCTAGAGTTTCTAGGAAGGGGGGATGAAGATGTTGAGCAGCATTGGTACTTATGTGAAGCTGTGTGGAGATCTCATCATACCCCTAATGCTACTAAGCTTATTTCCAAACTACATTACGTGATAGAGCATTGTGATGGTTTATAAAGTGGATTGATGCTAACCCAATTCTGGTATAGATATAGTTAAACAAGAATTTATTCAATAATTTAAGTTACCGCAGTCAAATCAACAGGGACTGGTAGAATTGTTGGATATTTGCCAACGAGAGGGAGAATCTACTTGGAAATGTATGCAGTGGTTCAAAGATGTTATTAGAAAATTATCTTATCCCATTTATTCACATCATCAGAGAGATTTCTTCATCAAGCCTATGTTTCCCATTACTCACATTCCTTTATCTCATCATAAGATTGATACCCTCCAGGATGCTTTGGTAAAATAAATTCAGATAGAAGTTATGGCTGGTTATTGCAAGACTATAAAACTGGTGGTTCCTCAACACATCCTTCTAATATGGGCCTTTAGAATCAGATTGCTATTTTGACAAATAGATTAAAAGAAATTTCACCTATGCAGCCTGAGAGACCTCATTTGTCGTGTACTCACTATTAGGTTGAAAGACATCATGTTACAGAATACCCAATATTGACGGGGTTAGGACCGTCTAGTGCTCCTATGGGATCTCCACCACCTCAGTCTACTGGAGTTGCACAATTCTCATATGCTCTTCCTTATTAGGGTCATACAAAATTCTAGTCCTTTCCTGGTCCTCAAGGTATGTCTATAAATGAATATTGTGAGATTTGTCAAATTTTTGGTCATTTACCTCGTTTATGTCCTATTCTATAGAAATATTATACTGTCCCAATTAACTTGTTTTGTGATTTTTTTAGATCACCCAATAATCATACAAATTAATGTTGGTCCTTGGATGCTTTAGCAAACCGCCTCAACCATTCTTCTTCCTGGGTCAATGAGACTCCTCGAGGGCGAGGAGGAGGGGCTCCAAGGGGAGGAAGGACAAGTGGAAGAGGTCCGATGAGATGTTATAATTGTGATTAGGAAGGTGTTGGGTCCCTATAATACTAGTGATTACCCCATTACTATTGTAGTTGTATCCCTTATTAATATTGTTCTGCCCCTATCGTCCCCATATTGTTATTACTGTGCCCCATAGAATCCCTCTATTGTTATTTTTGTGGCTTTATATTATTATTGTTAGGTCGGCTGGGTTATATTGTGACTCCTTAGACTCCTATATATAGAAAGGAGGTTTTGTCATTTGAATCATCCATGTTGCTCATTTATGTAATGTAAAGGAGGTTTCCCCCTCGAAGAGGCTGAATTCTAAGGCGTGGATCTCTCTTTTCTATCTTTTTGTGAGCTAGTTTCATAACACTTGGTATCAGATCTTTGGATTCTAGGGTTTCGCTGCTCCAAACAGGCCGTCATTGAATTTTCGCTATAATTTTTTTTTCTGAAAAGTTTCAGAAGCTAAAAGAAAAACCCATTTGAGAAGAAATCACGCTGAATCTCGGATCCAAATTTCAGATCTTTTCGCGCTATATTTGCGGAGATATGATCTGAGGAAGTTGGTATTTTTGCAGACTCCTGAATTACATTCCAAATAGGTGACCTGGGGAAAATCGTCATAAATTTCTCTCTGAGCATTGGATTGAAATTTCGTCAGAAGGTACAGAAAGAGGATGGATTTTAGTCTCTTGTATATCTTTTTCAGATCCAAAGGTCGAAACAGTGACCGTGGCACGTCGTACAAGTTAGCTCTACTAAACTAGTCTATAATCAGGTCATCTTGGGAGATTGTGCATAACTCTTCCTTGGAGAATCCAACTTGGATCAGACTGGTGGCATTGGAAAGAGGACATAGAGGGCTACTACAGCTCACAATTTCATAACTGGATGATCCAAAATTGCAGAGATACATCAGATTCAATATCAAGCTTCTACAAAGTGAAAAAAGGTGTGTAGTTTTTTTTAAATTTTTGCATAAGCTTGGTTTGAAAAATTAGTTTGAATCGGTAATTGATGCCCTGAGAAAAGAAAATTCAAACACCTAGTAAGCAACCTAAAAGCTCTAGCATGTCTTATGAAGAAGAGGAAGAAATGCAGCATGATATATCAAAATTATGAGACCAAGTGCAACAAGTGTCACTTGCACAAAAGGCAACAGAATCTAAGATGGATGGTTTAAGGAAAGATGTAGAAGCTAAGATGGATGGTTTAAAGAAAGGTGTAGAAGCTAAGATGGATGGTTTAAAGAAAGGTGTAGAAGCTAAGATGGATTGTTTAAAGAAAGGTGTAGAAGCTAAGATGGATGGCATGGAAGCTAAGATGAATGGCATGGATGCTAAAATTGATGGCATGGATGATAAGATGGAAGAATTGAAGATAAATATGAATAAGTTGCTACAAGAAATGGTCACTAATGGTGAAAGGGTAGTAAAGGAAACTCATGATGAGAACAAAAGAAATGTTAATCATGATTCCATAGACTCTAATGTTGGATCGAAGACCCACCATATTCCAAAAATCGATATGAGGAAGTTTGATGGCAAGGATCCCGCAACATGGATATTACAGATGGAGCAATTTTTCGATCTCAATAATGTGCAAAACACACAAAAAGTACGTATTGCAACTTTATATTTGGAACCAAATCAGTTTGTATGGTATCAATGGCTTTGCTCTCGTAAACAAATTATCACTTGGGCAATTTTTACGGAAGAATTGATAGCACATTATGAGGATACAAAAAGCAACACTTTTTTTAGCCAATTGATAAGTCTCAAACAAAAGGGTTCAATAATGGAGCACATTGAGGAGTTCCAAAAATTGAACATAAGGGTAAAAAATATTCCAGAGGAGCATAGGATTGATGTGTTCATAGGGTCTTTAAAGGATAATATCCAACATGATGTTCGCCTTTGGGAACCTGATTCATTAGAGAAGGCATTCAGGTTATGGAAAGCAAAATTATGGCAACCAGGAAGCATACCACTCACAACTATAAAGATGGAAGTGTTGTTGCCCCTAGTCTTCCACAACCTATAAGGTTGACACCACAACAATTGGAAGAAAAAAGAGCAAAAGGGCTTTGTTACAGTTGTGATAGCAAATACACTAAAGGTCATAAGTGTGCTGAGAAGAAATTATTCTACATAGATTGTGAAGAGGAAGAAGAAAAGGAGCAAGAAAGGTCAAAAGAAGAGGATATACTCCAGGAACAAAGCCTAGATAAAGAAGAAATGAATCCGACCATATCTTGTAATGCATTGGCGGGAATTACCACTCCTCAAACCATCAAGATAGAAGGACAAATCAAGAAGAAAAAGGTAATAGTGTTGATTGATTCAGGAAGTACCCACAATTTTATTCATTGTAAGGTAGCAAAAGAATTGAATTGCTTCTTATATCCAGCACCAGAGTGTCAAGTGATGGTTGCAAATGGAGGAACAATAAATTGCTCTGGAAAGTGCCATAATATCAAGCTATCCATGGGAGAATATGTATTGACTAGCCCAATGCTTTCCATTCCAATGGGAGGTGCTGATGTTGTACTAGGAGTCCAATGGCTACAATCCTTGGGTACAATAGCTTTTAATTTTCAAGAACTTTTCATGAAATTTTCTATGGAAGGAAAGGAAGTTGAATTAAGGGGTATTGCAGGGAAACCGGAAAGATAATCAGCTCTAATGGTATGACAAAGCTTCTAAAAAAGGAACAAAGAGGTGTAATTGCACAATTATGTTCGCTAGATGTTTCCACATTGGAATCATCTATTTCTCCAGATCTCCAAAAAGTCTTGGACAATCATTCCAAGGTATTTGAGACTCCCAAAGGTCTCCCACCTATTCGTGATCATGATCATGCTATTCATCTGATTCCAGGAAGTGTTCCTCCAAACATCAGGCCGTACAGATATCCCTATGTCCCAAAAGAGTGAAATTGAACGTATGGTTGCAGAAATGCTAGAGGCTGGTATAATTCAACCGAGTCAAAGTTCTTTCTCTGCTCCAGTAGTATTGGTGCACAAGAAGGATGGATCATGGCGCATGTGTCCGGATTATAGGGAGCTCAACAAGCTCACTATTAAAGATAAGTTTCCCATTCCTGTCATTGATGAATTACTGGATGAATTGCATGGATCAATTTACTTCACCAAGTTGGATCTTCGTTCAGGATATCATCAAATCAGAATGAAGATTGAAGACATTCCGAAAACAGCATTTAGAACTCATGAGGGTCATTATGAATTTTTGGTCATGCCTTTTGGCCTTACCAATGCACCTTCAACATTTCAAGGTTTGATGAATTCAATTTTCAAACCATTCCTTAGAAAATTTGTGTTAGTATTTTTTGATGATATACTAATCTACAACAAGTCTTGGAAGGATCATGTTGAACATGTTGACAGGGTGCTACAACTATTGGAGGAGAAACAATTATATGCAAAAAGATCCAAATGTTTCTTTGGAGTACAAGAGGTGGAATATCTGGGTCATATTGTATCTCATGAAGGAGTTAAGGTAGACCCTAGCAAAATTAAAGCCATTAAGGAATGGAAAATCCCCACATCCATAAAGCATCTGCGAGGATTTCTTGGGTTGACAGGGTATTATCGCAAGTTTGTTAAGAATTATGGGAGAATAGCAGCACCTCTAACAACATTATTGAAGAAAGATGCATTTTCATGGACTCCAGAAGCAACAAAGGCCTTCGAACATCTTAAAGAGGCAATGTGCCAAGCACCGGTCTTAGCTACACCGGACTTCACAAAAACCTTTATTGTGGAATGTGATGCTTCAGGAAATGGAATTGGTGTTGTTTTAATGCAAGATGAAAGACCCATTGCTTTTGAAAGTCGTCCAATCAAGGGAAAGTTTTTACACAAAGCTATTTATGAGAAGGAAATGTTGGCAATACTCCATGCACTTAAGAAATGGCGACCCTACCTAATGGGAAGACACTTCAAGGTAAAAACGGATCATGATAGCCTTAAATACTTTTTAGAACAAAGATTATCCTCTGAAGAGCAACAAAAGTGGGTCACAAAGATGTTGGGTTATGACTTTGAAATCATCTACAAAAAAGGGAAGCAAAATGTGGTGGCAGATGCACTCTCAAGAAAGGATGAGGATGTGGAAGCATTGTTGTGCGCCATTTCTATTATCCAACCAGATTGGATAAACGAAGCAAGGGAGGAATGGAAGAATGACGAAGAAGTGTGGGCACTTATTCGAAAGTTACAACAAGATTCCAGTACATCTGATACATTTAGCTGGCAAAATGATTCGTTATGGTACAAAGATCGCTTATACCTCTGTAAGAATTCCCAGCTAAAACAAAAGATTCTTATGGAATTGCACACTTCTCCCTTAGGAGGGCACTCAGGATTTTTAAAAACTTACCACAGGGTTAAGAAGGATTTTTTTGGGATGGCCTTAAATCAGATATTCAAAAGTTTGTGGCGGAATGTTTGGTTTGCCAACAAAATAAAGTTGAAACAATTAAGACACCGGGTCTATTACAACCTTTATCCATTCCAAGCCAACGTTGGGAGGAGGTTTCAATGGATTTTATCACAGGTTTACCCAAGTCTGAGGGAAAGAGTGTCATCATGGTGGTAGTTGACAGACTTACCAAGTATGCACACTTTTGTGCATTATCACATCCATTTAAAGCCAGTACAGTTTCTACTGCATTTATGGAAACAATTCAAAAGCTACATGGAAACCCAAAGATTATTGTAAGTGACAGAGATCCCATTTTCACTGGAAATTTTTGGACAGAATTATTTTCTTGTCTTGGTACTCAGTTAGCTCATAGCTCATCTTATCATCCTCAATCTGATGGGAAAACTGAGATAGTAAACAAATGTTTGGAAGGATATCTTCGTTGCTTTGTATCTGATAAACAGACACAATGGGTCAAATGGTTGCCTCTGGCTGAATGGTGGTATAACACTTCCTTCCATACAGCAACAAAAATGACCCCATTTATGGCACTTTATGGATATCAACCACCATCCATCACATCATATTTAAGAGAAAATTCTAAGGTTCAAGCAGTGGAACATCACATCGAACATCAACAACAAGTCCTCCAACTCTTAAAGGATAACCTCGTGTTGGCACAAAATAGAATGAAACAACAGGCAGATCAACATCGCAGTGAAAGAAGTTTTGATGTAGGTGATTGGGTATTCCTACGGCTACAACCATATAAGCAAATGTCCCTCAAGCAAGCTAAGAAGGATAATAAATTATCACCAAAGTATTATGGTCCGTACAAGGTGTTGCAAAAGATTGGTACTATGGCATACAAATTGGAGCTTCCTGCAGCTTCTCGATTGCACCCAGTTTTCCATGTTTCATGTTTAAAGAAGGTTATAGGCGACAAGCTCCCAGTTCAAAAATATTGCCAGAACTTGACGAGGAAGGAAAAATTATATTGGAACCAGAAGCAGTCACAGAAACAAGAACTCGACAGCTACGAAATCGATCAATTTCAGAGTATCTTATCAAGTGGAAGAACTTATCCGCTGAAGATTCCACATGGGAGGATGAGAATTTTATACAGAAGCATCCAGAACTACTCAAGCGTTGAGGACAACACTTTTTTGAAGGAGAGGGGCATGTTGGGTCCCTATAATACTAGTGATTACCCCATTACTATTGTAGTTGTATCCCTTATTAATATTGTTGTGCCCATATTGTCCCCATATTGTTATTACTGTGCCCCATAGAATCCCTCTATTGTTATTTTTGTGGCTTTATATTATTATTGTTAGGTCGGCTGGGTTATATTGTGACTCCTTAGACTCCTATATATAGAAAGGAGGTTTTTTCATTTGAATCATCCAAGAATTGTTCATTTATGTAATGTAAAGGAGGTTGCCCCCTCGAAGAGGCTGAATTCTAAGGCGTGGATCTCTCTTTTCTATCTTTTTGTGAGCTGGTTTCATAACAGAAGGACATGTTGCATGAGAATTCCCTATTCCATGAAGAACTTGGTGTTCCTACTTTCATGTGAATACCCATGCAACTGAAGATTTCCTTAAATTTATTGCTTAGTGGGAGGAACACAACTAGGCTAAAGGATCCAATTAAGTTTGTGCAGAACCTCGAGATCCTAGTCCTACAACGCAACCTAATATCAATGTTGTCACAAGGGGAGGGAAGAAGATGAGAGATGATATTGGAACTTCTAATTAGCCTGCTATTATAAGACCTGAATCTCGTAAAAAGTCTTATGAGCCAAATAAGCATAAGGAGTACTATAGAGACATAGCTAAACTATTCAGATAATTGATTTCTTCACAAGGACATCATAGTGAAGAACATGGACAAGTAAGGATCCATGAGGAGAAGCAGTAGACAAAATATTTCCAACCAATAATGGATTGGTTTAAGTTATTCTTATAAATTATGAATGATGAACAACTTACAAGCCAGTTGTGGAAAATATTGAAAACTATTGTGAACGAAGATGTGTTCACGACAGACCCAATTTCTGCAAATTTACTTGAGTGACATTCTAGGAGGGTTTGATGGAACAAGAAGAGAACGAGAAGGGGTTTTCAAGTAAATGTTCATATTGCAAGGTTTCAAATCAAGGAATCCATGTTGGATTTGGGGTCGGATGTTAATATTTTTCCAAGAAAAACTTGGGAGATCTCAGAAAACCCAAGTTGGTCTATTCCCCTATTCAGTTGCGAATGGAAAACCAATATCGTATTCTTCTTGTTGGAAGATTAGAGTATGTTGAAGTTGATATAGCTGGTGTTAAAACTTATGCAAATTTCAAAGTTATTCATATTATTCATGATAAAGATCCATACCCGGATTTATTAGGCATTGACTGGGCTTTCGAGAATTATGTAGTCATTGATTGGAAGTGGGATACTATGAATTTTGAAGTGGGCGTCATGCACATTTTAAATCCTCTTGATCCTTATCAGGGTATGAGATTTATCGAACTTGTGGATGATGTTGAATCCCCTAATTTAGTGGACTAATTATATCAATAGACTGTTGGCAAGTGAGAAGATTATATTAACCCTACAATAGTTGGTTCTATCGGTTGGTGGAGTATTCAAAGTATTGAAGTTGGCTCTGAGGATGCCATGGAATATTTCCAAAAAGGCGCTCATGAAATCCACTCCCAACATTGTTCTATTGTTCGATGTGTCTGCTAGATTGGTACTGAGGTATGAAAGTATACCGTTTTTATGGTAATGGGTGTTTCTTTCCAAGCAACTCCCGCGAGATGGTGGGCAACTCATTGAGATCAACTTCAAGAATGGAACAATGTTAAGGTGTTTTGTTATATTGGTTTTCTCCACCAAATGAGCTTCTAAGCAACATTCCTATTTATAATGGTCTTACTTCTCCACAATAATGTGTTGTGCATTGTTGTTTTGTATAAAATAATAATGGCCTAGTAGTTAAGATGTGGCCACATCTATTCATTCATCCATTGGGAAATATTCTGCAAGCTTGGTATTTGCAGGAGGAGTTAAAATGACAAACAATAGATTGGGAGGCGTTGTCTCTGTAATTTTGGAATTTTCCTTCTTTGATGCCAATGAAAAGATAGCGCAAGCCCTTAGAGCTATCAAAAGAGTTTTATTTTCTGATGGAGGTTCTTTAGCAATGTGTGGCAGATATGGAAACTTTGCACACCAATATAAATCAGGGTTTCATAAAGTTGTTGTTTGCAGTAAAGTTAACAAAGACACAGATGATGATTTAGAGGAGTTACGACACTTATCCTTCAAAGAGTCTGAAGGGGAGCAGAAAATTAAAGAGGATCCTGTATGTGATGCTTTGCATTTGCAACTACTTAAGTTGAAAAAAATGAATATTGGAATAGAAGATAGGTCGAAGCTTGCTTCCATTGGAGATTACTGGGATGATTAGATGACGTGGGAAATTTTTGATTTGCTTAAAGAATATGAGCATTTATTTCCATGTTCCCTCTCAGAATTGAAAGGAATTAAAGGTGATCTGTGAGAGCTAAAAACAACACTGAAGCTAGATACAAAACCTATTAAGCACAGGCCTTACAGGCTGAATCCATGAATCAAGGAGAAAGTCACGAAGGAAATTGACAAAATTCTAGTTGTTGGCCTCATATTCTATGTTGATGAAGCTAAATTGATAAGCCCCATTGTTATACAAGATAAGAAGGGTTTAGAAGAAATTCGGGTGTGTGTTGATTATCATAGCCTCAATAATGCACATGTGCATGACCCGTTTCAAACTCCTTTCAGTGATGAATTCTTGGATGATCTAGAAGCGATGGAAACTAACTCTGTTGTTGTTGCTTATTCTTTTTTTCCAACTATTGTTACCCTTTCACCATCGACTATTCCACCTTCTACTGCCACTTCCTCTTACCCGTCCTCATCCTCCACTCCAGTCATTTCTGTTGAGCAAGTGGTTGATTTCATGAAGGATCCTGACCAACGTTGTTAAGTGATTTCTATTGCTGCCAAGTAGCATGATCTTATTACTTTTATTCTAGCCCTAGTTCTCCATAGGATTGCGTACAATAAAAAGTCTTCCATACAGAGAGAGTCCTATCCGTAAGATTAGTCAGAGTGCTCGGTTGCTAGTGGCCAACCACTACAATCGTGACTTCCTCCAACAAACTCAATTTTAACTGACACCCTTAGCACTTAATATTCACCACAACTTATACAATTTATTCATGCTTTTGTTTCTCAGTAGGAGGTTCGCTTGGTTGATACAGAGACTAGGTGCATTAAACTTTAGGTCACTTATGAAGAGCATCAACATCATTTAAATATTGTCACATGGGATGAGTCGATCTTGCAGACAAGATAGACCTTCCTAGAATCTAAAGAAGACCTAATGACAAGCAAACCAACCAGACACTATCTTTCTTTAAATATGCTTTGATAAACAATAGCAAACAAGTGTTTTTAGGGCCTACCTTTGGTCCAACGCAAGCTTGTGGATGCCCTCGCTCCTTTGATCCAAATGAGCTCCTTTTCGCGAATCTGCAAACACAAACAAGGCAAACAAATTAAATAGCACCTGAAAAGCCAATTGCATAAAACATATTTAACATGAAAGTCAAGGAGTCCATGAAACAAATAACATAATATACTTGTTGAGAAAAATGAGTTTGATTGTATTAATTCAAAAGAAGAAGAACTTTACAACCTTTGCCTTGACGTTGTACAAGCTCCTCCCAGGGTCCAACAAGAAGTCTCCTCTACTTTGACAAGTTTCACTCACTCCCCAATGAAGCCAAAAAGGTATGTGATCTCTCCTCTTAGGCTCAACTAGGAAGTCTTAATTTCACCAGCATTTACCCTCAAAATGTTCAGCTTCTAACCTCCCTAGTCCTCACCCCAATGCCTGTATTTATAGTGCAATGGAGGGAAGTTACTAGGTCCTTCTTCAAAGGGATAAAGCCCTCCTTCAAAGGGATAGCTCCTTTAGTCAAGGGATTAGCTCCTTCTCTTTTGGGATGCATGAACCACCTCAGAGCGAACAATCCACGTCAAAATTCCTTCTAGAAAACTCTAGAATTAACCCAAAGTGAGTTTTTTAAGATAAAACTTGCGCCTTTTGACTTTCACAGGGGTCCGCACCTACACCGTTAGGGACAGAGCGGGTAGGTACGCAGCTTTTGTACACAGAAGGTGCGGGACCGCAGGTGACCATGAGAGAAAGTGCAGAACCAGAGTTACATTGATTTTTAATGTCTTTCTCCCATTTCCAAAGCTTGATTTGAAGAGCTGAGGTCTTAGACTTGCTTAGGAGGACAGTACAAGTGATGATGGACCCATACTGACTACAAATAATCATGGTGACGATATTTTTGTGTAACAGATTGCCCCCTAAAGTGCGAAGTCTGTAGTAGATGAGGATTTCATTTATCATATAGGAAGAGTGAAGTACTTTATCATTTTGAGGATCATCTTGTGGAGAGCCCGGTCGGAACTTGTAAAAACATTCATTGCAAGATATATATATGAGATCATATCATCGCTGAGGTAGGCATTCCCATACTCAGATCAAAACTAACTAGAAAAATATCTACTGCTCTGATATAGGAATGATCTTGCAAAACATCACAAGTATAGACTCGTGTGAACACAGTATGGAGACAGCCATCTGTTTATGAATAGTCCACAACATAATGAATACAAAATTCCTCGCAGCCTGGATGGTGGAAACTAGATCCAGGGTCTTCATTTCTACTTCCCGAAATAGTACGATTCTATCCATGCGAATAAATGTGTTGAAGTCGAACATGGTAGAAACCACTTGATTACCAGTCAATGATGTAAACTGTTAACAAGTGTGAGAGAAACCACCAGTGATGTTAATGGCTCTCAAAGTACCCAGTACAATCCGTGAGATGCGAATAAATGTGTTGATGTTGAACATGTCACGGAATCCTTTGATCGAAAGTCAATGATGTAAACTGTCGTCAAAGGCGAGAAACCTGCCATTGAGGCATGCAGATTTCAAGGTACTGACAATTTCTAGATCATCTTTCTAGATAATGTGCTGATGTCGATAGAAAGCGATCTGTCATAGGCAAGCCCACAACACGAAATCATAGATCAAGTTGAAGAAATTTAGTTTCAAGGACTGACTCAGGGATGGTCAAGATGGATGACAGATATTTTGCAGATGAATGGCTTATTGGCAGTGACCTCTTGAACACATAACGACACGACAGATGGATTGGTGACAACTAACCCAAAGTTAATACCCAGAAACCGGCTGAAGAATTTCAATGTGGTTTGACAACTATTAGGCAAAGGGTTTCCAAACCCAGGTGAATGAAAGTGTCGTGTTCAAGAGTGGTTACAAAGTATGACAAACAGACTCATTTTTCTCTCTTTTCCCCCACCATTTCTGGCAAGTACCTCTTTATTTTTGACAAGCTTGAGGAGGATAACATTTGCTTGATTATAAGCTCATCCTTCGGATGAGTCCAACTTAGTTTAAATTCGAACCCTAAGAAGGAGTGGTTCGTTCCTATTTGTAATTGAACAGGTCCTTTATTGTGAAATTTTAACGAGTCCAGTATAGGAGAAACTCGGCGTTTTTCAATTTTAGAGAGTCTGAAAAAACTTAAGAAGACTCCAGGGTTGAACTTTTTCATAAATTTGTGTCTCCCAAGCCCGAAAAAGTATAAAATAATACTTGAGAGAACCACTTGATCTTTTATGACCAAGGAGTACTTTTCGTTATTAGTGCCCTTGACCCGAAAAAGTAAAAAAACAATCAATGACACGTCGTTTTATAACCAATATCGAACATGAAATGACAAAAATCCAGCAATCTTTTCATGTTTTTACGGTCAGAAAAGAGCTGTAAGTGGACCGTCTTTTAATTCCGTTTTAACGAGTGTAAAAGAAACGCTTGGCAATCTTTTCATATTTTAGGAGTCAGAAAAGGGCTTAAAGATGACTCTACTTGTTTTTTCGTTGAAAATGATAGATTTCGCCTGAATAATCCTTTATTCTACACAAAAACACAAACATTACTCATACCTGTTTGAAATGGATAAAAATGTCGCAAAATACCTTTTCAAAGTGAAACATAAACAAATTTGCAATTCATTTACTCAAAAAACTTATAAAAAGGGCCTTTGTCAATTCATTTTTACCGTTTGAGTTTGGGTGAGAAAATAGTGCTTTTGCTCAGAAAACTTCCCGTGAAGATTGCGGAAAATCCAACCGTCGGAATCGAACGCCGTTTTCTCCAGGTAATCCACATCATCCCACTCTTCATTTTTAACTGTTTAATTTTTTGTTTAAGTCATTTATTTCATTTTTGGGAGGGTTTTTAGGCGCAAAACCCGCGCGCAGGGGTCCGCAGGTTTACCATTGCGGACCCACAGACCCCAACTTTTTCTCCATTCGGAAAAAGCTCGGGGTCCGCACCTTCCGTGTAGACAAAGTGCGGTCTCACGCACTGTGTCTAACTTGGAGGGTGTGTACCCCGCCACAAGGGTTTTGAACCCAAAAGTTCTCAAAAATGGAACACACAAAATATTTTCTAGCAATTTAATTTATCATTATACTTGATGCAGAGAGTACATCATGCTAGATTGGCGTGAATGAGAGCATGAGGACATGGATGCTGCCGCATGGAATCATCAGCCTTCTCTTGATGCTTTGAGGGCATGCGGACTGTACAAATTCTGGGCCTTTCCTGGCATGAGGGCTCAGGTGGATTTCTTACAGTTGCTGGTTGACAGATGGAGCATACAGGACCAGTGCTTCTTCATTGGCGGCCACCAGCTTGAAATCGAGCCGACGGACATTTATTTCTTGACTGGTTTGCCTAAGAGAGGCGAAGACTTGACTCTGCACGGGACTAGGCCAGGTGGCCAGTCTGTTGATAGCCTCCGGCTAGAGTACTGCAACAGCCAGGCTAGAGACAAAGGGATAGACATAAAGACCATATCCCTTCCTGAACTCATGGTGATTTCGTTTACTGTCACCAGAATTTGCAGAGCTGCCGCATTACATATTGCCACCGGATCCTAGATGCGTATGGCAGTTGATTGCTTTCGAGGCACCATCTTCAACTAGTGCGATGCTATGCTGGCCAATGTGAAAGGCCAACTGACCAGGGCCAAGAGCGGACGACTAAAGACCTTTGGTTATGGGGCTTTGGTTGTGAGTTTTGGCCTGGAGAGGGTTCCTATGCTGATCCCACAACACCTTACTGTTGGAGCTGGGCTTCCTCGAGAGCCCAAACTGATGCAATGGGTGGAAATCATGGCCCGTCACCCGGACGAGAGGACAGAGGTTGCTCGATTCAAACCTGAGTATTTCCAATGGCTGGAAAACCAGGTTTTTTCCATTCAGGATTTCCCTTATGCTAGGATAGATTTTCGTGGTGACCCAGACATGGCTCTTCCACCAGGAGAGCAGTGGGATGGCTTAGGTAAAATCCTTTTCAACATTTTTCCTATTTTTTTTTTTGTTGTTTTCCATCGTCTCAAAACTGATAGAAAAAGTTTCAAATGCAGATGTGGGTCCACAGCGACCAGCCGCTCTCCGGCCTTTCGATAGGAAACAACCAGTTGCACCCGTGCCTGCCCCGCAGAACGAATCAGCAGAGGTTTTGGTCGAGTTGGAGGGTCATCTCGAGCGTTTGACAGGAGATATTCCCGAGACCACTATAGATGACATTCCTCGTCGACTTTAGCGCTATGTGATTGGAGTCCCGGGACCTTTTAGGAGGTTCCTTTGCAAGGTGGCCTGGGCAGTGGTTTCTTATAGAGATCATCACCAGTGATAGGATGATCGCCTATTGTGGGCACATGTGACATTTTTGTTTTTTGTACTTATTATTTTTTCCGATCATAAGGTGTTTTTCAACCTATGATCGAGGACGATGTATTTTTTGACACACTCCTATATATATATCACTATTACTGGCTTATCTTGTAAATCATGTTATGGAATGGTTTTAAATTTACATGTATGATTATTGCAAATGTCTATTTAACATTCGAGAAGCAATTGCATCTGCTAATGTATTTAAAGACCTTGGAATATGTTGATATTCAATGTAATCAAATTCACGTTCCAAGAGATGCACTCTCAAAAATAATCTCAATAACATTGGATTTCTAATGGCATACACTCTATTAAGCTGTAATACAATGAGTTCAGAATCTAACCTCACTATCAAACTCTGAATCCCAAATGAAATAGATTCAGATAATAACTCAATCACTGCACTATACTCTGCAATGTTGTTTGTTGTTTGACCGAGGCTTACCCCATGCATAGAAACTAACTCGTTAGAGGGCGAATAGATAACCCAAGCTGCGGAAGAGATGTTCCGTGTATTACGACAAGCACCATCAACAAATCCAATGTATGTTTGAAGAGGCATCGACATCTGCAATATCAAGAGTAAAACCAAGATAAGCAGGAATAATGACAAAAAAAAAACACTCTCTAAGCTAAGCACACTTTTTAAACTAAAACACACCAGCTAGAAAGAAAAAACTATCCTAACTAAAAATCTCCATACCCATTCTTTTAAGCATAATACCTCTTCAAGTAAAGGCCATTTCTGGGTTTACCCAAAGAGTCCCCATCAAAGTCTACCAATTCATAAGCCCCTTTCGCTAGCTTTCGCTTGACAACATAGGGACCATGCCACATAGGAACAAATTTTCCAGCGCCTAATTTATAATTAGCTTGATCATACAATAACACTAGGTCTCCTTCCGAAAAATTTCGAGGGGTCACATTTCGATCATACTGAGCTTTCATACGTTTTGCGCGAGTCTCGATCGCCAATGCAGCATCACGTCGATTCTCATCTAATTGAGCTAAGTATAACAAACGCTTTTCCTCTTCGGAAGTAGCTGGAAGTAACTCGATGGCCATTTGCAGTGATGGGATTTCGCATTCAATGGGTAACACAGCTTCCAAACCATAGACTAGTTGGAAAGGAGTGAACCCTGTTGATGTTTTTACTGAAGTTCGGTACGCCCAAAGCGCTGAAAATAGCATGTTGTGCCAAATCGACCGATGAATCCCAATGATTCGTCGGATCATGATAACTAAAACTTTGTTGATGGACTCAACCAGACCATTCGCTTGTGGATAATAAGGGGTTGAACTATCGTGACGTAAACCAAGCTGGCATATAAGTTCGGTCATCATAACGTTTCGAAAATGACGCCCATGATCAGTGATTATCGCTTGCGGGACACCAAACCTAGCAATTATATGATTGAACATGAAAATTGCAGCTGTCTTGCCGTCTGCCTCGAATGTAGGCATCGCCTCGGCCCACTTAGTAAAATAATCTACCACAAGGATGATATACGCATGCTCCCCGGCCGAGTGAGGGTTACATGTAATAAAATCGATACCCCATTTGGCAAAAGGACCAACGGCAATTATAGGGTGGAGAGGAGCAGGTGGAGCGTGCATATTACGATCAAAAATCTGGAAGTTGTGGCATTTTCGGACCGCCGTAATACAATCTTTAAATAAAGACGGCCAGAAGTAGCCAGCGCGCAATATCTTTTGGGTTGTGGCATACCTAGACATATGACTGCCACACACTCCAGAGTGACCATCATTTAGAACCCTTTCAGCTTCTTCGTGAGTTAAGCAACATCGAAAAATAGAGTCCGCTCCACGTCGATAAAGAGTATCTCCAATAATTCTGAATTGTTGGGACTGGAATCGAATTTTCCGACGTTCTGACCTTGAAATTTCTGGCCGAAAGGATTGGGTCTGGAGATAGACGATGATATCCCCATACCACGGATCTAAAGTGCTGATTAGAAACAAGGATTCGTTCGCAATGGGCTCCTCCGCCACAGTTTCCGTGTCAGCACGTGGGAAGTCACACATTAACTCCGAAAAAACTAAAGATTTCTTAGACTTAGATTTCTCAAATTCCAAGTCGAACTCCTGCAGGATAACGATCCATTTAGAGTACTTGCCCCCTAGCAATTGCTTGGTCAAAATGTAGATCATAGGGTTGCAATCCGAAATTACTGTACTTTTGCGTAGTAGAATGTAGTGACGAAAACGTTGGATAGCTTGAACGGCTGCCAATGCCAATTTCTCCACATGTGAATATTTTAGCTCAGTTGGGTTTAACGTTCGACTAAGGTAATATATCACATGTTCTGTTCCGAATTCATCTTCCTGAACTAAGACCATTCCAATGGTGGAATGGGAGGCGGCGAGATACAAGAAGTAATCCTGGTTGTAGTTGGGAGGATGCAACAACGGTGCATGGGTCAACGCGTGTTTGAGCGCATCAAAAGATTTCTGAGCTATCTCATCCCAATAGAATGAAGTGTTCTGTTTCAACAACTGGGTAAAACCCTTTGTAACCTCAGCGTAGTTAGGAATGAATCGTCGTAAAAAGTTTGCTTTCCCCTGCAAACTTTGGAGTTGGCGAAGACTCGAAGGAGGAGGCAAATTGATGATAGCTTCGACCTTCGAGGGATCGACGCGAATGCCGACTTTCGAAACTACAAATCCCAGCAATCGACCCGTTTCTATACAGAAGACACATTTGTGTGGGTTCAACCGAATACGATAATGCCTACACCTCATAAAGATTGCTCATAAATGGACGAGGTGATCAGCTCGATGTAATGAATGAGCAGGCAAGTCATCGAGATAGGGTTGCACAATGTGCTTGATGTCATGAAACGCATAAGACATCTCCCTTTGAAAAGTTGCTCCGGCATTCTTAAGTCCAAAAGGTAACTTGCAATAAGCAAATGTCCCCCATGGACAAATGAAAGCTGTTTTTGGTTGGTCGGCAGGTAGAATGTTGATTTGATTGTATCCGGAAAAGCCGTCCATAAAGGAAAATATTTCGCTGCCAGCACAATCATCAATGATTTGATCGATATAGGGAGTTGGGTAATTGTCCTTTGGACAGGCTCGATTTATGTCCCTATAGTCGATGCATATTCTTATTGTTCCCTGTTTTTTGTTAACCAGAACAATATTCGATACCCAATCCATTAGCGGGATCAGATAAATGAAACCTGCTTTAAACAATTTTTCAATTTCTGCTTTAATTGCAGCAGCTTTTCGTGGGTGAATCTGACGCAAACGTTTCCGGACGGGTTTAGCGTCCGGGTAAGTCTTGATCTCATGAACAACAATCGCGGGATCAATTCCTGGCATTTCCTCATAGGACTAGGCAAACACGTCGCGGAATTCTTGTAATAGGGCCTTATATAATTGAATTTCGTCATCTGTACACGAGGCACCTATATGAATGTTCTCAACAATTCCGGGCTTGACCGAAATGTCAATAGGAATAGTTCGAGAGATGTTTCCCAAATTTAACTCTGAATCGGGATGTTTCATTGGATTCTGAGGTTCCTTGACATATTCAGTCGTAAAAATTGATGAGAAATCATTTTCAAAACGATCATCCTCAGGTAAAAATGAAGATCTATGATGGAGATCTTCCCATGGTAAATCATCTACACATAGGATTTCACGAATTTGCTCGTCAGAGTGAACAAGTTCAGAAAATGTAGTAAAATCCGAGGTTGATGTGAAAAGTGATTCCTCACAGACCACATTCATTAAGTTATTTTCGGTTGAACACGGGTCGGCAAAAGACTGCACGGCTTCATAGGCAATTTCATATGGACTCAAAGGCATGGAATTACCAAATGAGTCTATCTCAAATTCAGAAGGAACGATCCAAGGATCGTCATAAAAAATGGTGTCTGATGTAATCATATGAATGGTTGCAAATGAAGATGATGCGTTGATTGGAGGAAAAGGAAAAGTTCCCACTAAACCGACATCTTTAACTAATCCTACTCCAACATCCTTATATGGGATAGTCGTTTTACCGACATGCTGAATACTCTCCGAAGAGGCTGGGTTGGAAAAGTAAGCCAGCTGGTCTATTGTGACGATCTTTCCATTATGTGGAAACTTTATTACTCGGAAGACCGATGAAACGACCGCTGTCATAGCATAAGACCAACTTCGACCCAATAGAAGGTTGTAATCTAGAGGGGCATCAACCACCTCCACATCTAGATTAACGACTTTTCCTTCAACCCCTATAGGCAAATCCTGTAGAATGCCAAAAGGATGTAACCCACGGCCATCAAACGCCTTAAGAATTGTCGGGGATTGATTTAATGAAGGAGAACCAAGTGATCTCCAACACTGTATCGACATAATACATGTTGAGGCTCCCTCATCAATTAAAGTCCAATGAATAGGCCTGTTTTTGACTATCACTGGGATCTGGAAAACCATTTGATGAGGCAAACGCAGTGTACTATTTTCTAGATCGAAAATTATTAGGTTCGGGTCCTGAACATCAACAGCTCCTATAGCCGACAAAAGTAATTTACACTGTGTTGGGCATGATTGCAGCACTTCCAAAGCCGACATTGCCGAGGGTGAAACAACTAAATCCTCAACAATGTTATAATTCTGAGCCGCTCTCACATGCGGATTGAAAGCTGACTTTCGAAGTATACCCTTGGCGGGCGGTTTGATTACTAAGTCTGGATTAGGTTTCTCGATCTGTAGTGGATCGGAACCAGGAGCTGAGGTTGATGGATTAGAATGAGAAGATTCTGCTTCTTTACCATCAACAAGACTCTTACTACCATAATCTTGCGATCGAGTTGCAATCCTAACATGGGACATCATCAATATGGGTTCTTCATTGGCACTCGAGGAAGAACCTATCATCTTACTGTCTTGACTTGGAAATGGATCCTTCAAGACAGCAGGAGTTTGGGAACCTTTGACAATCTTCGCAACCTCTGCACGATGAGGACAATCTCTTGTGAAATGTTCTTCGTCACAAAGGAGACAAGGATAACGAGGTTTGCGCTTTTCATCATTGGATTCCGCCTTTTCAGGTTTCTCCTTTTAACTTTTGTCCGTTTTATTCTTCTTCTTTCCTTTATTCTTCCCACCGGATTTTGATTTAGCCGTAGATGACTCTACAACGTGAATATCGGTGGAAACCTCTGCAGAAGAATCTCTTGTCGGGGAATCAGGCAAGGTTATGATAGGAGAAGAATTCTTGGAAGACTTCTTCTTACTTTTAGTGTTAACCGTACCAATCATACCATCAACGGCATGAGATCCCGAAGGAGCTGCAGCTATTTGATTTGACTTGGGAAGATCGGGGATCTTTTCGTGTAACGTACCTGACTGAGTATAGACCAAGTCAAGGTATTGTGCTTGAGCAATCACTTGCTCCTCAGTAACAACTCCGGCTTTAGCAACATCTTCAGTGATCCTTGGCAACAAAGATTTTACAAACCACTCAGCCAAGATTTGATCTGGAATAAATACCTTCACTAAACGTCGTCGACGTCTCCACTCATGAATATGATCTGAAATGTACGTGGATTTCGATTGTTTTAGTGAAGTTAACAATTCCGTGCCATTGTCATATTGGACTGGCAACTGGAAATGAGTTAGAAACGAGGTAGCTAACTGACTAAAATTATAAAAAGTGCCTCGCGGTAACTCAATGTACCACTTGGCCACGAGACCAATTAGAGTGCGCTGGAAAAGTCTAAGATGGATCGAATCATCTGTGATGGAGTTAGATGCACACCAGAGGTGGTAAGTCATCACATGGTTCGACGGGTCCTCTCCAGATTTACCTTCGAACTTGGGAATGTCACTGGGCAACTTATTCGACATTGGCGGCCAAAACGGAAGATAATTAATCGGATCGTTCGTTAGCCGCTACAAGTCAGGTAAGTCCAAAGTTGCGATAAACGGTAACTGCTGATTAGGATCCCTAAAACTCTGGGTCATGAGACCAGCCCCAGGAGGAGGATATCTAGGATAACTAGGAATAGGAATTGCGTTCGGGATATTGTATCCTCCCGGAAAACCAGGATTAACCGGACCATACTGGGGTTGTTGAGGTTGTTGATAAGTGTACCCAGGATACGGTTGATACTGATAGACTGGCTGCTGAACAGCAGGACCGAATTGGTACTGTCCCTGGTACGGTTGATAGGTGAATTGAGGTTGACTTGTGACAACCGTACTTAAACCAGGTTGTCCTACGGGCATATGAACCGTAGTTTGAATCGTGGATCCAGACGGTGGTAAAGATGTCTGAGGAGTAGATACAGGAACAGTAGAAACCGGAGCTGTCGATACTCCAAAAGTAGGTGGGGTAGATTGAACAGATGTTGCGACGGTTGCAGCAGTCATTTGAGATGGAGTACGAGGCGCAGTAGGCCCAGACTGAGAAACTACCGAAGGTACAGAAGTTTGAATATTAGACTGGACTGGTTGCTGGGGTGTACCAGAAACTAAGGGTTGTCTAGTTTGAGATGACAACTGTACACTTGTCTGCAACACCTGTTGGGTTTGCGATGGATCCCACACTATGTTCATTCCGGGGTACTGACCCATAACAGGTTGAGAATATTGAGGACCATAACTGGGTTGAGGGTAGGATTGATAATTGAAAGGTACATTTCCCGTTCCTTGAACATAAGATTGACCTTGGGGTGGTTGGAAACCTTGGTTCGAGTACTGACCTTGGGGTAGATACCCTTGAGTCACGTACTGATACTGGGGTTGACCTTGAGGTATAAATTGATACTGGGGTTGACCTTGGGGTACATATTGAGTCTGGGGTTGACCTTGAGGAACATACTGTACCGTAGGTATGTACTGTCCTTGAGGTTGCCCCCCAGATGCAAATTGTGTACCTTGAGGTTGCCCCCCAGGCGATAATTGAGGCTGCCCCCCAGGCGGTAACTGGCCACCTTGAGGTTGAGAATTGGGAATAGAACCTGACATCATAAGAATGTCTTCTACGCTCAACGGCTTTGCACCATTGCTTCCAGTTAATAACCCTTGTTCAATGGGTTGAGGAGATGCTCCCGAAAAAGTACCAGAAAGTGACTGATACCCAGAGGGAACAGAAGGACTGCCGTACAAAAAATATTCAGGCGATTGAGTAAACATGGATGACTGACATGACATATTTACGGGAGTATAAAAACCTCTAGGATGATAAGGAGCACGAGGTGGTGAAAAACTTAACCCTGGGTTTTCCAAATAATTAGTCAAAGAAAGATACCAAGTAGTACTCCTAGGTGGACTGTGAAAAATTGATTCACACTCCCTTAGATCAAGAACAGGTTGATTTTCAGGGATAGGGATGCCTACTTCTTCTTCCGGAGCAAGTTCTTCAATAGCAATAAGTCCAGAAGGAAGATCTTGGGTAATTACTCTTTCTACCCTAGGTGAATCAGGACCACTAGAAGTTGGAGAGACAAACCTCGATGTTGGAGTAACAGGTTCAGATACCTTAGGTTCTTCACCTATATCACTAGTAGATGAAAAGCTACCAGCAAGTTCGGAAACTGAAATCGATTGCGGATCGTAACCTGTTACTAGAGTTTGGTAATCAGGATGTACAACCAATGAAGACTCTCCTTCTTCAGGTGACCCAACTTTACTACCACTAGGAGTTACGAGGACTTTCAAGCCTTCAAGCTAGCTCGGGAATTCTTCAGGAGGTTGGCCCCGAAGTCTACGAGACTTCCTCAGTAAATCAGCCACAGTTACAAACTCAGGAGACTGGCCCCTGAAGTCTGCGGGACTGTCTTGGTAATTCAGCCACAGTTAAAAACGTTTAACTACTTCACACGCAAACAAAGTAAAATCTCAATGAAAACCAACTAAAGCCTCTAAAGAACCAAACAAATTTGAATCACACGCCTAAAGAATCTAGAGATCAAACACACACAAACAGTAACTTTCCGGACCGAAAACACTAGTTGGTGATGAAATCCAACGTCGCAGAATTCAGTACAGAAATGGCGGTTGGAACAGTTACCCCAGTAACCTGCTTAATGAATAGACTGGACCAAGTTCCTCCACTTAACCGTCTCGAGTTAAGTGAACCCTCCAGAAAATCCAAGTGAGTCTAGCCGACGTCTGCTCCTGGTACAGTGGGATCTTCCCACCACTGTCACCTTAGGAAGAATCCTAAAGAATATGGTCACTAAGGCTACCAACTGAGACAAATACACCTGGGGGAACAGTCTACGATCCGATACGCACGCAAGGGCAGAGTAGCAAGCTCAATCCCCTTGAAGGTTCCTTGACATAATCCAAGGTTTACCAACAAGTGACCCCAGGCTCCTCGACAATGGTTAATCCGAGGTTTACCGTTTTTAATACGTGAATATCTGGCGTCGTTCCCAATGAAGAAGGATTGATTCCCACACTGGTTCGGACACGATCTTGTGCTTCTCCTTTAAGAGGAGCTTTCCCAGAGCATAAATGCAATAGTTGGATTTCTTCCTACCACAAGATACAGCTACTTGTTTGTTTTTACTGTCTTGGAGAGTTAATTACTCTCCTACTCCAAGACACTAGCCTAAGCTAAGTTGGTGTATCAGTGCCCTAGAAATAAAATGTTACTGGGTGAATTTTACTTTAAGCGTTAATTTTAGTGGTTTTTGCTTAAGTCAAGAGGTGGCGGAGATGAAACTCGTGGTGTAAAGACTCGACTCAAAATCACTAAAAAGATGCACCTAAGATGATTTAAACAATCTTTTCTCTTCGATGAACTTCTAAACTAACAAAGAGTTTGAGAATACAAATACTTTGTAAACACAAATCTTTCTCAATTAAACAAATTAAAAGAAGAGCTTTTCCTTTCCAAAGCACTCAGAACGAGACAACTAGCTATTTCACACAAATTTCCCTTTTCTTTTCAAAGCACTCAATCACTACAAAAAACAAACTTTTCCAAAAGAGATTTTTTTTTTATATTTTGTAAATAAAACACAAAACTAATGAAAATGACTAACTTTGAGAGCTACAAACTATAAAAACCTACTTGAAGTCAAAGCCTACTAAAAGTCTTTTTGAGGATGTTTTACTTAGCTAAATGTGGGCTAAGGACTAATTTATGCAGAATCACAATTAGTCAAAAAACAACCAATCTTTCGTTTTCTTTTTAAAAATGAAAATCCAAACTTTTAAATACAAGTTTTTCGAAATTTCGAAATGAGAAAACTCAAAGCAGATTCCTCAACAAGAGGAGATTTCATAAATGTCAGACTCATAAGAAGGCTGGTAGACACCAAGGAGATCTGAGGTCCCTATAGCTTCTAAGCTCAGAGCCACTACACAACCAAATTGAAAAACAAGCCCAACAAGCAAAATTCCTAGGAATTTCACCTAAAACCCTAACACTAATGAAATTAAACCAAGGAAAGTTTTTGACAGGGAACAAGTAGGTCTGGGCAATGGCTAAAACCTATAAACAAATTCTAAACTGATAAAAAAGAGAAAAATTTAAAATTTCTCAAGATTTTGACAGGGTACGCAGGCAGCCTGTTTACACAGGTGCGTTCACGCTCTGTGCACAAAGCAAAAGTGCGTACAGGTATGCACTGTGCCTAACTCAAAGGGTGCGTACCTCTCCCAAAACTATGAAAAATAAAAACTAACTCAAAATTAACTAAATCTACCCAATCCCACAATCATCAAGTCAAAACCAGAAACGAAAAACACAGTTTCTCAGGTCAAAGTATAAACAAGGAAAACAATCAAGTCCTCAGTATGGTCACCATTTTGTCACACAGGATGAGTCGATCTTGTGGACAAGATAGACCTTCCTAAAATCTAAAGAAGACCTAATGACAAGCAAACCAAACAGACACTATCTTTCTCTAAATATGCTTTAATAAACAATAGCAAACAAGTGTTTTTTAGGCCTACCTTTGGTCCAACGCAAGCTTGTGGATGCCCTCGCTCCTTTGATCCAAATGAGCTCCTTTTCGCGAATCTACAAACACAAACAAGGCAAACAAATTAAATAGCACCTGAAAAGCCAATTGCATAAAACATATTTAACATGAAAGTCAAGGAGTCCATGAAACAAATAACATAAGATACTTGTTGAGAAAAATGAGTTTGATTGTATTAATTCAAAAGAAGAAGAACTTTACAACCTTTGCCTTGACGCTGTACAAGTTCCTCCCAGGGTCCAACAAGAAGTCTCCTCTACTTTGACAAATTTCACTCACTCCCCAATGAAGCCAAAAAGGTATGTGATCTCTCCTCTTAGGCTCAACTAGGAAGTCTTAATTTCACCAGCATTTACGCTCAAAATGTTCAGCTTCTAACCTCCCTAGTCCTCACCCCAATGCTTGTATTTATAGTGCAATGGAGGGAAGTTACTAGGTCCTCCTTCAAAGGGATAAAGCCCTCCTTCAAAGGGATAGCTCCTTTAGTCAAGGGATTAGCTCCTTCTCTTTTGGGATGCATGAACCACCTCAGAGTGAACAATCCGTGTCAAAATTCCTTCTAGAAAACTCTAGAATTAACCCAAAGTGAGTTTTTTAAGATAAAACTTGCACCTTTTGACCTTCACAGGGGTCCGCACCTACACCGTTAGGGACAGAGCGGGTAGGTATGCAGCTTTTGTACACAGAAGGTGCGGGACCACAGGTGACCATGAGAGAAAGTGCGGAACCAGAGTTACATTGATTTTTAATGTCTTTCTCCCATTTCCAAAGCTTGATTTGAAGAGCTGAGGTCTTAGACTTGCTTAGGAGGACAGTACAAGTGATGGTGGACCCATACTAACTGTAAATAATCATGGTGACGATATTTTTGTGTAAAAAATATCGCCATGGTTCAAACGTAATGGCGCTTCGAGAAGGAAGGATTAGAGACCCGGATTAATACGGTCCATTGTCAGTTGTAGTCCTTATGGCCTACTGTTTCTCCATATGATGCAAAGAAAATTGAAGATCTTACCACCTACTCCCTTGCTGAATGTTTTTTTATGGTTTAAGCAACTTGTAAGCAAATTTTTACTCAAAATCTTGCATTTCAGGACATTATCGCCACCCTATAGACATCTACATCAGATCTAGCAGAACAATTTAATAACCAGATTGTTGAGAAGATTCAAACTGTCACTTTTGGTTGCGCTACTCTACCACAAACTATGCAAGACTCTCATCACATGGTCTGCCAAATCTTTGATGGTAGTGGTGTTCTTGCGAAAAAGAATTTAGTGATCGATCCTCTGTGAGAGAACATCAAAAACCTTTTTGAGCAGGCAATGGTGACCACCGACCTAGAAATAAAGAAACAGTTTTTGGATCAGGCAGATGTACTCGATGCCCAAATCAACCAGTTGGAAGATGCATCCCAAGTAACCAAGCGAGTTATTTGTGACCTCTGTTGGGGGCTCATAATCATTTTATCACTTTGAGTACTCTATCCATGGTTGTAGAATAGCATATTCAAGAACTTGTTTAGTCGTAGCCCACTTATCTCAGGAAGCAAGTAGTTATTGACTTTTTAGCTAAGGTATCCACACTTCTGGACTTGTAGACTTGATTTTTTTCTTCCTTCACTAGTTTTAAGGAATTTTCTATTCAAACTGTTCCTAATTTGGGTCTTTCATTTGAAGGTACCACAACTTATCTTAGTAGAGGCCAACCTGCACAGGATCCCAAAGTAGAAGCATCATCAAATTGACTCGAGGGTGAGTCAATAGGATGTGGTCGGTAAATGTTGGGTCCTTCATTTTTGAAGGAATAACACTTGCGAAGGACGTTTTAGATAAAAATGCCAGAAATAGAGCACCAAAAAATCAAAGTGGCAATGAAATGTTTTGGAACTTGCACAACATAATATAAGGGCATGTGTCGAAGAACTAGGAGACGATTTTGATACAGTCAAATTTGAACGAAAGAAATGGCCCTAGGTATTGTAAAACGATGGATCAAGAGAGTGAGGTATCAAAGATTAGATCAAGTGAGTGCGGCTGTAAAAGAAGATAGAAGGCAGCAGGAAATAAGTTTGGATGGAGCCACAAAGTTCATATAATGTCGGGAATATAGAAAGTGCCTGTATATGTTGGGACTGTGTTGCAACATTTTGGTGTTATGTAATGTTTGAGATCTAAGATTGTAATGTCCTGCTTCTATATGGTCTGTCGATTTTGATATCTGCGTGAAAGCCTATAATTGTTGCAAGTTGTAATGGTCATGTTATATTATAACTGAAATCTGCTATTTAATAATATATGGAGGATGGGAATTCTGATATTCAGTTGTGTATTTTATGGACCCTTTTAAAATTTTATGCGTATGTCTATTTTCTGTTAAGTACATGACATGAATGGTTGTAAATGAATATAATAGTTGCTCAAGTTGTGTAATTAATGAAATAGATCCCCTACATCCTTTTATGGTTTCGGATTTCCTCGGGTGAGATGCTCCTTTGTTCCAGAGGGGTGAAAATGTCAGAGAAGTGCTAGATTACGCAGACACCTTTGTTTGCACCCTCAATTGAACCCTGGGTCAAACTCAAATTAAACTTTTCCAGCAACAAACTTGCACCCAATGTAGGTGGATAGGAATACAAGGTGCGTTGGGGCTAAAAACATGGTTTTTAAGCATATGGACCCATAAACTCTACCTTTTTGGAGAAGTGATGCTTAGGGCTTTGCAAATGGATTATGACAAAGTGTTAAGGATGTTGATTGATTCGGGATTTCAGCCCATTTGATTCGATGTGACAAAATTACCTATAACAAGGACATTATAAACTATTAGGAAAATAATGGTAAAGATATCAAAGATATGTAACAAGTCTTCCTGGAATTTATCTTGATCTCTGATATCATTTCTCAGTGTTCTTTGTTTTCAATTTATTTGGTAGTGCTTCTCAAAAATTCAACACTCATTCTTCCAATTAATTTGGCAGTGCTTTCTCAAACCACTACTTCTGTTTCACTGTCAAAATATTTGGTAGTGCTTCTGTCAGGATCACTATGCCCATACGTTGCCCAAGGAATTGAGAATGCCTTTTACAAGCTTCTAAGCTCTTTTGTTGCCAAAAAATGGCAATGCTCTCTTAAAGTATTTTCCCTTCTAAAACTTATTCTCAACCTTTTTTCAATGGAATTTATAAACCCACTTCAAATGCGTCCATTCAAAAGGTGTTGATCATATTTTAGAACAGGGGGTATGTCTCGACTTGAATGTCATTCTAAAACCATCCAAAACCTCAAATTTTACTACTCTAGGACATGGTTTCATTCCTTCATACTATGACCCACAATCTAGTGAAAATCGAAAGGTATATTCAAAGTATAAAAAGGGAAAATCCCCATATACGCAATATACAAAAATGTGTAGTCGTTGCAAACTCACATATATAAATTTATCCATAACTCAGTGATATAGAAAATCATGGCTTTGAATCGATATAGTGAAAACCAAAGGAAAATATGAGGTATACCAAGTTTCAAAAGGAACAATAGTGCATAAGTCGAACAATGATTTAACTATGGAAACTTCAATCAGACCATGCCAACACATTCCTTCATGGTTTTGCAGAGCAATACAATAAGAGTCAAATAGATTCAAGGAAATGGGATGCTCTATCTCCATCTCGGTTAGTATCAACTAAAAAATTGGTGAATTTACAAATACACTATTCATTCAATCCACCGCACTTTGTAACAACACTCGAATCATTATAGAACCCACATTCAAAGTCGGTTCAATCCACACATGTGACTACTCCAAGACACAATCCTTCAGATTCTAAGAGCGATACAACAAGAGTTGAAAAGGAAAAAGAAGAGATTAATAGAATTTGTTATGGATATTTGATAACAAAAAATGATGTAGGGTGAATCATGAAGATTCACCTATAATTTACCTCTCTCAGCTTCGTCAGATGATTTGGCAGTGCTCTACAAACTTTCTCTGTCGTTTGTGTTGCAAATTGGTTTGGTAGCACTTCTAAAATTTTCTGCACTCCTGTGCGGCTAATTGATTTGGCAGTGAATTCTCAAACCACTCCTTTTGTTGTGCTATCAAATATTTGTCAGCACTTTCTTGATATGGTCATTGTCTATGTAAAATGGCTTTCAAAGCACATTCAATACTCAACGATCTAGTCATATTCATGAAATTCAATTCCCTCCATAGGGATACAATGCTTATACTCTCAAAACGAGACCCTTTTATGCCTTTGACCAAATCAAACTTGCAATTCCTTTTTTGTCAGCCTTCTTGGCTCTAATAATGTAAACTTTGAAACGAGAACTGTATCGGGTACCCATTTTTTCAAGGTAGAAAAAAATCATCCAAATTTGAAAAGTGCAGATTCAAAATACATTTTATCTATTTTCTAGCATATTTTTGACACTTTAAATTTTCTTATGTATCAAGTATAAACATTATTTTTAAAATGTTAGTAATTTTCATGTTTATTTTGAAAGTGTTGATGCAACATCAACCCCTTTTTTTATAAGACTTATTTTTTGACTTTAAATTTTCTAATGTATTAAGTGTGGAATTTTTTTTTCTAAATTTAATAATTTTTGCAGTAGTGCTCTTCTTCTTCTTCCCTGACATATTGTTTTTCAAGTTTTTTTCAGGTTTGTATTTTTTTGTTTTTTGTTTTCGTTTCTTTTTGTTTTTGTAGTGAGATCTTTGTTCTTTTGCATAGTTAAAAAAAATGTTGATATTTTAATGTTTCGATCTTCTATATATTTATATATCGCTAATTAACATTTCAATGTGCATCAAATAATTGTTACTAAAAAACAATAATTTTTAACAGTTGACATAAAAATACACATTTTGAATATAGATATAACAAAACAAATACACATTTTGAGACTTTTTTGCTAAAAATGACATGTGAAATAAACAATTTTTAGAGGAAAAATTTAACAACAGATATTTAAAAATAGAAATTTTTATGAATTTCATGTCAAAAAATAATAATGATCATAGTGTTTTTCAAAAAATAATGATTCACGTAAAAATTAAAGTGAAAATCACATAATACAAATATTAAACATATAACAACAATAACTGAATGCTTATTCTTCTCATAATAGCTCAAAGTCAAAACATTACAAGTATAACTAATTAATAGTTACAAAAAATGAGCTTGTTTTCCAAGCATAACTTAAATTTAATCAATAATATCACATAATCCATACTCTTCATCTTCTAGAGTTCCATTAGTTTCTTCTTCCACAATATTTTCTGCTTCATTTTGGTCATTTTCCTCTTCTGATGGATCTTTGATGTTTGCGAATCTCTCAATGTGTGCCTTTCCAATTATTCCATCTAATGGTGGTTAAGGTTCCTTTTCCTTTTTTTCCACACATGATTCATCAAAACCCCTTTCCTCAAACCAACTTATAGCATTTCATCTAGAAGAAATTGAAGAGCGTTAATTATTCACTAAATAAATTTGCAGTGTATTGGGTATTTTTCAATGACAATGCAATTTCTTCCTTTTGGTAGGAAGCATGCTAGCATTGTACCTAATCATCGAGTACAAAATAAATAATAAAGTAAATTAGTATAAACACATAAAAAATAAAAAATAAAATATTGAAATTCAATTTAATATAATAAAACTTACTTGATCCTGAGAATAAATCCAAAACCAATTTCGTTCATTTGAACATAGATCTATAACATAATTAATCAATGACTATGGTTTTTGATAAATGTTAACTATCTCTCCTTTTGCTTCTTTATCTTCATATGTTAGTTTTTTTACAACAACATCATGAACCAATACTTGTCTATGACTCTTTCCATCTACTCGATTTCAAAACATACGCTTATAACTATCATATTTTGTCCAACGTTCGACATAGATGAACTCACAATCACTTATAATTGGTTGATCTTTGCAACCAATAAGATTTTACCTTTTCCTATAACATGAAATAGTAAAAGTTAAATTAACTTGTACATAAATTATTTTTTTAACATTAATCAAAATATACAATTTCAACATCTTACCATGTAAGTTGCACACTTGAGTTTGCTTTTCCCTTAAAGCTTGTTAATAACATTGCAAATTGTGTGTCTGAATGAAATGTCACAAATCTCCAAAATGGTGATGTTGTGACTTTTAAAAATCCCTTAACCACTTTGCTAAAATCTTGATAAGTATAAGGGTCACTATCATATTCAATGTTTGGGATATTGAAACCATGAGGAATATCTGTAATAACTAGGGAATAATCTCTTTTAGGTATGAGCTTTGCAATGTCTTCATAATCACCTTGTATTATTTGATATTGGATAGTTTGGAACCCATTCCAAATTAAATGAGTAAGACTAGGATTAAGTTCAACATTACTAAGACGTTGCTTTCTCAACATTTCCATCTTAATTTTTTCAATAAAGCCATTGAAACTATCTAGTGCTCCATTTGCATCCTTCTTCATCTTTAATGAAATAAACAAATATATGTATAAGTTATAAAATAAAAATAGTATACATATGAATAAAAATGAATGTATAAATCAATATACCTTTTTAAAATCAAGATAAAAATATTTTATTGTTGATATAAAACTTGAATCTGGGTAGTTGTGTACAACATCATCCCAACTATCTTCATTCAACAATTTAACCATTTGTTCTTGTATTCTCATATAAACCTTGTGACTGGATAAATAAAGTAAAAAATGTTAATATAATGATATGTATAACAAATATTACCAACAACAATATGTTATATTTAAAAGAAATGTATAATCCAGAAATAAGTAAAAATAATTCAACAAACTTACTTTTGAAATTCCTTAGACATTTCGTCCAATGATAATTCACCTGACTTCACATGAGATAATATTGTTTTGATAAGTTTTTCATCATTCACTCCTTGCAATGCTCTCCAAGGTGTGATAGTCATATCTTCTAGAAGGAGCTTCATTTTAGGACCTGATTTACTATTGGTACATATCAATGGTTTAGAATTTTTGACCTTCTGTTTTTTATGTCAATGTTCTCCCACATGTCGGAAATCTCAATAATCAATTCCCATATCTCTCCAGTTTTAAATGCCAAATGAAAAATGTTATCCATACCTTTAAATATTTCATAATTTACTTTAAAACACTTTTAATTGATTTTTTCCTCAATTTGATAACCTATTTCCATACAACAATCCTTCTAAAAGGCTAGAATAACCTTTGTCTTATCCCCACCACATTTTTCTTCAAATTCATTATGAATAAATATAACCCTTTTGATGAAATTCATAGGCATCCTATACTCATTATCTGTATTATGAACCCATGCCAATAACTTTTCCTATGTATATGTTAAACCAACATAAATGATACATTTCATTGTTTCAAAACGCAAGTTATTGGGATATTCATCCATCAATTGTTTTTGAGCTTCCACATAAGGGTTCCCCCAAGTACATAATATTTGTATTCAAAACATCCTGACTTATCAAATGTTTTTTTGTTGGAAACTTGAATTGGATCAACAAGAAGCACATAATCAACCACATGTGCATATGGATTGTACCTCATCAATTTTTTCAAGTTGTGAACATGCATGTGGTGCAGCTTTCTAATTTGATATTTAAATTGTCCTTCATTTCAATTATAGATTTGGCTGACATTAAGTTGAAATGTATGACCGCCCTCAATTAAGTTTATTTTCATCAACTGATGTTGAATTGAATTTTGGTTTGTTTTAATAATTCCATACTCTAAATAATCTCCTGGTGTAATGATTTTCTTGCTTCCTTTTGAGTTTTCACTAGGATATTCACTGTTGCCCATGATTTTTTTAGAATGATCAAATTTTAACTTCTTCCTCCTATTGGTTATCATATTTTCTTCTACATAATAAATCTCCTCACCATCAACTAGAAGGGAGACATTATTGGTAATATTTTTTTTGGTCTTTTATGGCTCTTTTCCTTTCTAACATCAGTTCTAATCTCATCCTCAGTATTGGAAACATATTCTGCAACCTCAGCTTCAACTTCCTCATCTTAAAAAGTAACATGTGTAGCTTTACTAGATTGATCCACTATAGGCATTCCTTGTTGATTTCTTGTATGTAGTCTTGTAGCATCATGAAGTAATTTTGTTTGCTTGTTTCTCATATATTCTTAGACCTTGAGTGGAAACTGCCGACAACATTCATAATATCTCACTCTATAAAATAAATTCCCCCCAACATAATTGAAAGATCCTTAGTAAAATTATGTCAAACAAAATATGAATATGTCAATGATAACTAAGTTATAAAACATATATTTATACAACTATAATAACTAAAAACACATAAATATAAATAAGAATGCTTATGATATTTTGTGCAATGTTGTTTACAATTTGTTTGCATATCCTTGTAGAATCTTTCGTCGTGTGATACATTGATAATGCAAAATGATATCTAATCTTCTCATCTGACTTGGGCGGTTTTGTAAGTACATAAACAACTTCGATATCCGGCATCAAACATATGTCCAGTACTTTTCCCAGCACCTCATAACTTCCACCATTGTAAATCGTAAAAGCAAATAGATATATCTACAAATGTTCTTCACCTTCTCTATATTTCACATACCATGCAAATTTTGTACGCTTCACTTCTTGTGATTTCTTCCAGTATGAAATTAACTTCTTTTCCTTTGACGAGCCACTTGTGAGATTTTCAGTCATTAACTCATGTCAGGTTCGTTCAACAATATATTTTGACGGTCCACCTGCAACTTTAGATGATGTAATAGTTATCTTTGGTCCAGAAAGATTCACAGAAACCTTCCTTGATGTCATTTTCTTGCCAATATATATATATATATATATATATATATATATATATATATATATATATATATAGATAAGTAAATTAGAGAAAACTAATATCTTAAGCAAACAAAAAAAAACTAAAAATCACCAAAAACATGCACAACAACCCCCAGGTCAAGTGGGTTGCTAGGTTCATCTAGGATACCAAACAAAAACCCATTTCTTCAAAAAAAAAAAAAAAAAACATTTTCCCCCTAGCCCCCTCTGTCGTCGGCAGGCACGCCTGCCTAAGGCATAACAACCCCCTGCCTTCCAGGGAGTCGTTGTACCACAGGCAAGTGCGCACTACCATGGCTGTGCCCACCCGCAACACAGTGGGCATGCTTGGCACACCCGATCGTAGCCATGGTTACCCGTGACACAACAGGTGTGCACAACGCACACGGCCATGGGCGTGACCGCCCACAGCACTAGGCATGCCCGTTGCATCACGGGTGGGAATGCCCATGGCCGAGCTCTCTCGCCCAAGGCACAAGAGGGTCCTGTGCCTTGGGTGGTGTCGCCTGACTGTGCGCAAGCCCGCTCACAGCATGGTGGGCGTGCCCACCCAAGGCACAAGACTCTTGTGCCATGGGCGGGCACGCCCACGGTTGGGTGTGCCTGCTAGAGGCAAAGGACTCGTGTGCCACAAGAGGGCACACCTACGCGCAGGCGTGCCCACCCAAGGCATAGGACATCTTGTTCCTTGGGAGGGTGGGCACGCCCACGGCCGGGTGCACCTGCCTGTAGCACAATGACCGCTTGCCTGCCATGGGGACGTTGTGCCACCGGTGGGCACACCATGGCACAATGGGCATGCAAGGAATAATGACCCTCTGCCTACCAGGGGGTCATCCAGCAAGCCTGGCCCATGTGAATTTTCTTTTTTTTTTGAAAAAGAATCTATATTTCGTTAACTAAATGTTAAAAAAAATAAAATTAATGTAATGTATTTTTTGTCTGGTATCTTGAATGAACCTAACAACCCAGCTGACACGTAACTACTAGAAACCTTATGTGGGTTTAAGACTTATACTCAGTGGGATTTAAATTTAACTCTACCTTTTTTCAACAATTTCCTAATTCTCGAATTAATAAATTGAGTTCCCCACCCAAGACAAAGAAAATAAATTAAAAAAAATGATTATGTTGACATATAACAAACAATTTTCCCCAAATTCCTCATTGAATGGTTGAAGTAGAAGGGAAAATAACCTTTGAAATGCGATAATCTCCCGTTGAATGTGTTGTCGATGAAAATGTAGCTACTACACAAAATAGCTCCAAGTTTTTTAACAAAACCTCGAGAAATCTTGATTTGATGTGAGGAATAGTGACAATGAAAGTTATTATATAGTGGAAATTATGGAATTTCTTTGTCACTTCTTGAATGTGTTATTAAAAATAAAATTAGAAAAGACTTAATATATAGTTAATATTATGACGATACACTAATTTATGTTACATGTGGGATAAAAAAGAAAAGAAAAACCATTATCTAGTAAATGTTATATAATTGAAGTAAAAGATTTAGTTTAATTTTGAAGGAATGTATTAAATGAAAATTGTGTGGAAAATTAAATAGAAATTAGGGTCAAAATTTTAAAATAAATTCTAGAAGAAAATTTTGGAGGGAAATACTTCAAATGAAATTTTTTGAGGGAAACTTTTCGACGAAATTTTTTGGGGGGGGGGACTTTGGATGGAAATTTTCATTCTTTAAGTTGTATATTATCATTGGGAGAGAATGCGTTTGTATCATTCAACATCTTCTATTTGAAAGTCATGGATTCTTTAGATAGTAAAGTTTCTCTTTTTGAAGCATCAACATCTTTGTTGCGTAACAACTCTATTCATATTGATGAATATAACAAAAATTCTTTCACTATGAATAGAGAGTCAAATTTTACAATTAGTCCTAATCCTAAGGATGAAGAGAGAAACATTGATGAAGGGCAGCATGAAGAATTTCAAATAAATAGAGAGTCACATTTTCCACTTAGTTCTAACCCTATTGTCTATGAGAGCAATAGTGATGAAGGTCGGGATGAAGAATTTCCAATAAATCGATAATTACAGTTTCCACTTAGTCCTAATCCTAAGGACTATGAGAGTAGTAGTGATGAAGGGAAGGATGTAGAATTTCCAGTAAATAGAGAATCACATTTTCCACTTAGTCCTAATCCTAAGCATTATGAGAGCAGCAATAACGAAGGGCGGGATGAAGATTTTTTAGTAAATAGAGTCACATTTTCCACTTAGTCCTAATCCTAAGGACTATGAGAGCAGTAGTGACAAAGGGCAAGATGAAGAATTTCTAGTAAATAGAGAGTCACATTTTCCGCTTAGTCCTAATCGTAAGGAATATGAAAGAAACACTAACAAAGCACAAGATGAATAATTTCCAGTAAATAGAGAGTCAAATTTTCCACTTAGTCCTAATTCTAAGGGCTATTAGGGTAGCACTAACAAAAGGAAGGACGAAGATGATGAAGAATATCTTCCAAGTCAGTATTTCAAAATCACAAATGATGGTAGTGAAAAATTTCCTGCAACTTAGGATGGTAATGAATATTTTTCAAACAATGATGGTAATGAATTTCCTAACTATGAATATTCCTCCTAATGATGATGAAAATACTTATACAGAGGATGATGAAATGATGGAGGTGTTTCCAAGAAATAACATATCTAGGAGTAGGAGTAGGCCTTTTCTTATCAATCCAAGTGAATGTTGTCAAAAGGATTGCTTGAAACATATGGATTTCAGGTTGGCATTGGAGAAAAGGAAGAGATATTTGTCAATGAATAAAAGCATGCAAAATTCATATTTAGTGGTGTGCATGTAATCTACATTGTCAAGTTATGATTATCATATTGGGTATTTATTTCTCTATAGAAAGGCTTTCAAAATGTTTCATTCAATTGGTAATTTTCATTTGTCAAGAATCCAAGAAAATTTAGAAAAAGATCCCACAGTTTATTTAGAAGTACGTCATAGACGAGAGTTTGGGCCATTATCAAATACTTCAATGTCATGGATGCAATAATTCTTGTCAAAGAATGGAGAGTATATGCTAGATAGAGACACAATACATATTCCAGATAATTTCTCAACAGAAGAAATCTACAAGTTATACAATTAATACACAGAAGGTGTTGAAGGAAATGATAGTTTTATTACATATCAAAATTTTTTGAGATATGGAGGAAAGAATTCAACAATGTTTGTATTCCTAAGAAGACAAGGATGGGGGTTTGCAGTACATGTGCTTATCTTAAATAAAAAAGGGATAAATGTCAACGGGTAGAAAGAGGTAAGCATTCATAAAATTATTTTTAAAATTGTATAGTCATCAAATATGAAAATGTATTTATTAATAGGTTTATTTTATCTTATGTGTAGGTTCCATTTTCAAAGCACTTCAAGAGCATCGCAAGCAACAAAAAGGTGAAATAAAAAAAGTTGTAAAAGCATCGAAAGAAGTGTTATGATAATCCAAATAAATATTTGGGTTTGATAATTGATGGTATGGACCAGAAGAAAACACTTCTACCACATTTTGTTCGCACACCCAAACATTTACAGGAGGAAAATTTTATTCAGTTTCACTTGGTCGGTTGTATGGTCTTCAATGGGAAAATGGCGCCAAGGGTTTACTTCACAGCTCCAAATATTCATAATGATTAAAATCTAACAATAACCATAATTCATGATGTTCTTTCTCATTGGTTTGGTAATCGACCTGAAGTTTTATATCTACAATTGGACAAAACTTGTCGTGAAAACAAAAATCAGATCGTTTTTGGATATCTAAACATACTTGTAGAATTGAAAATTTTTCAGAAGGTAAAGGTTGGTATCCTTCTTGTTGGGCACACTCATGACCATATTGATCATTTGTTCAGTCATTTTTCAGTAACATTGAGGATGAAGGATGTTGGGAGCTTGCCATCATTAATTGAATGTATTAAGAAATCATACATGCCATAGCCTATTTTTCATGTGTTGGAAGAAACTGTTGACATGCTAAGGTTTATTCTGGGATCGCATGGTGAGGAGAAATGCATTGAACAACTTAATGGCATTAGATTTCAACATCAATTTCGTATCAAAAAAATTGATGGGAAAACACTTATATGGGGCAAGAAGTATTCAACTACTGTAGAATGGGTGTCGTCATCAGGTTTGGCATTTTTGAAGTTCATTCCAGATCATCCAACATTTGCGTCATATATATTGTTATTACAATCAGTTACTGAAGTTCATAATGCATGAAGGTAGAAGAGAGATATAATTTATTTTGAATGCCTGGAAGAAATTAAAAAATATATTATATATACATATGAGTGCTTTTATGTTGCTGATTTATTCTAGTGGGAGTATTTTTTCAATAATCAAAGTGATATAATTTCAAGGTCAACAAATGAAGATATACTTTTGAAGACTCCATTCACAAAATGTGTCAAATGAACATGAGGAAAGAAACATTGTTGAACAACAACAATCTCAAGGTATTATTAATTCTTTACAAGTAGAGGAAAGAGAGATGTATATTGGTTCTAGAAGATCCTGTGCACAACGTGAAGCCATGGAAGACCTCTACAAGGGTTCACTAAGGGATATTAAGGAGGGTTGCATGATCACAGTGTTAGTAGATGGATATGCACATGGCTATCCATTTTGGGTTGCCAAGGTTATTGGTGGGCTCCAGTATTGTAGCAATAATGCTACAACTCTTGGAGCTTCCTTCTCTAATTTTATCAACCCGGTAGTTCGTAACAAACTTGGAAGCGACGGTGCTGTATGCACAAGTACTAGCTCTTGTCGCAGCTGTCACTTTGTCAGCTGGCACAAGTCCGCTAGGGCTCAAGCCAACTTCTATATGTTCTTAGAAGAAGCTTTTTAAGTGATGAACGAAAGCTATCTCAAAGGGAATCAACCTACTTTGCAAGAATGAACTGAAAGCCAACAAAACATGGAAACCATAGTAAACCCTAATTCTACCAGCTTAATCCTTATGATGCAATGGTGGGAATGCAACTTCTAAAAGTGATGCCATTACTTCTATTGAGATGAGATGCATGCGTCTAAACTATTTTCATCTGAAGAGAACATGTTTTTGTATTTTTGCTCAAGTTGTTGGAGTTATTATGACTGTGCTTCTTATTGGGTCTTGACTGTGCAAGGGTAGATCAAGGGGAGGAAGGCTTGGAAAAGGTCAGGAGGACTCTGAGAGGGTCTAAGGGATCCCTAACATCATTCCAAAGGAGTTCACAAAGTTCAGATGCCTGGCAACCGTGTTTGCAAGCTTCTACAGGATGTCTGTAGGGGATTCTACAGGAAGTTCAGGATTTCTACAGGAAGTCCCGTAATTTCTACAGGATGTTCTACAATCGGATTTTTGGGTGATGGATGAGTGAATGAGCTTTGTGGGTGGATAGAGAGGTAGGAGCGGAGCTTGTGATGGCTTATGGACAGAGAGGTGAGATGGAGAGGGGGTGTGTAAAGCTGGTTGGTCTAGAGGAGGGTAGAGGCAATGGAAGGCCGAAAAGATAAAACAACGTCGATGATAGAAGAGTTGGGAGGCAAATGATATAACTGGGAGATAAGTAGATGGCCTAGGCACGTCTTAGAAGGATAAGGGAATGATAGAGTGGTGCTGCGCAGTGTAAATGAAACAAATCACCCCTGTCTTGCGTATAACCGAAATGTCATCAACCTACTCTAACTGTTTTATTAGAAACCAAAGAACAACAATGTAGTTTAAAGGGAAATCGTGCATGGTGCTGAAACAAAGGGTTATTCCACAAGATCTAAATGCATGGACACTTCTACAACCGAAAAAATTACCTCAAGACTTGCATGAATATGTAAAACAGTGTTTTTGGTAGTTGGCACGGTCTGCACTTCCGGTCCCCAAACAGAGGTGAAAGTGAGTGTGCATTCAACCTTTTTTGGAACTCTGATTAACTCCAATCCTCTTACTCTAATCTAAACTACTGAAGCAATTGTGTTCATAAAACTAACTTACGTAATCACACCAAAATAGTCAACTCAGCAAACTGTGTTTCCAAGTGCATGTAAAGGAAAAGAAATGTAATGGTGAAAGAAAGACAAGTAACAATACAAAGGAAGGAAGCCTTAGGCTCTCAGGTTGGGCCCAACCCTGAGAGCTTAAGCTCCTTTAAGAACTCAGAGCTGCCTCAAATCTGCTTGCTTATTCATTAAAAGATAATAGTCAAAAGTCCGATAACATGCCAAAAATGGCTTACAAAGAGCAAAACAGAGCTATCAGCTCGTAGTCTAGAATAAACAACAAAGTTTCAAAAAGTCCCCATCGAAGGCTACAGCCTCAATATTTATACATTATGAGGGCCAAGCTGGCCTCCTAAATTAGTGGGGCTTGGCTGACCAACTAAAAGTAAACTGATGTTCCCTTAGAATCCGTTGGCTGCCTTCTAGCTCGGTAGTGATAGCTGTTGGAGCTCGGAGTTGTGGGTGGAGATCACGAGGAAGGCCATTCAAGGCTGTGGACAACCTTCCTACAAAACCTCAATGCCACCTTGGCTGTCTCCTTGCCTTCATCTGCGTGGTTTTGCTCCATTTAATGTCAAAAAAACCTGAAATAAACATGTATTAGCCACCTAGGAATAGTGACTGCCCTCCTTCCTACAAATAACATGAATATACTAAAAAATGATGCATAAGTGATGAAAAATGAAGGGTTGAGCAAGGGTAAATAGGCCAAATGAGCCCAAAATGTTACCAAATTTGGGGCTCATCATCACCCCCCAGCTAAAATATTTTCTCATCCTTGAGCAACTAGTCCAGCTCCTCATCCTTCATTACCTTTACTGCCACCCTTACATCCCAAGCCTCTGTAGTAGTGTCCTCCTTGCTGATATGGAACCCATCATTTCTGTTCACCTCTTCCCACTGTTCATTATCATCTTTCTCTGTGCTGCCTTCCATCAATCCTAGCAGCAGTGGTGGGCTTAGCTTGAGGCCAATCCAGTTGGCCTGGAGGTTTTGCATGAATTCCTTATAGAGGGCCACCCGTACTAGAGCTTCCCTCATCCGAGTTGGGGTATATACTCTCTGATTTTTAGACTATGGGCCAATGTATTCCATCTGCGGGTGAAAGCTTGGACAGAGTTGTCTCCTAACAGTCTCTCCATGTCCTCAAAATGCGCTATGGCCTGGGCCTGCTAATCCATATATCTCAATGAAGCTTGAGGGTCGGTGGACAAGTGTTGGTGTGCCGAGATTAGTGCAACTGGATCCCCTGGTTCTGCTCTAATTAGCAATGGCTCATTCAGCTCTCGGTTCATGACCGCCTTGGCTTCTGCTGCTCTTTTGTCCTCATGGTTCAACCATGAGGCAAATGCCATTAATTTCATATCTCCTAAGGCCGTATTGGGATCCCATGAAATTACATTAGGCAGGGCCAAATTATGGAGGTAGAACTCCGCTAATTTGGCCTTATCCTCTGATGAGCTGGTACTGCATAATTCAGTGAATTACTGCGGGTCTTGGAGCTGAGAGATACCCCTTTGCGCCAAGGTATTGATTTGAAATTGCAGCCATTGGTCTTTCAGGTACAGGCCATAGGATTTGGCCGGCTGTCTGCATTGTATAGCATCCATGGCCCAACTGGCCATGCAGGCCAATTGTGCCTCTTTCTGCTGCAGCTGTTGTCTGAGAGCTTGCACCTCAATTTGTGCTTGTTGTTCTGCTTCCTGTAGATGCAAGGTTGGCTCCCCAAGACCGGTGTGCAGTTCCTTTTTGCCTTGCTGTTCTACTGTGGTGTCCCCAGAGGATGTACTTGTTCCTGTCCTCAGCTCCTGTAGCTGCAATCTAAGCTTTTCGTTTTCTTCCTGTAGGAACACTCGTTGGCAATTTGCCACGTGTTTAGCCATGGCTAAGTCACTTCTAGCCTCCTTGAGTTGCTCCTCCAAGGGACCTATGTCCGCCACACCCTTTGACTTGGCTATTTTCATCCACGTGTGTGTACGTACTCTCTCTTCCTCCAATGCAAAGAACATTGGCATAGTGAATTTCTGAGGTATAATTTTGCTAGCCTCTAAGAAGTTGTAACATGAACTCAGACTTGGCTGAGGGCTAGGCTCTGGAATATGCTCTTTCTCTACTTCTTTTGGTGGCTCTACTTCGCCCTCCCTCAGTGGTGATGAGGGTGCTTCTCCTTCCATCCTCTCGGTCTCCTTAAGCCGGGCTAAGGTTTCCTATAGAGCATCCTCAGCATCCTGTAGCCAGGCTTTTGAGGCCAACTGGTCCAACCTATCCTTCCAAGTAGTTTTCTTCGGGCTCCCCCTCTCTTAGGTGACTGATATCTTTGAGGGGGACCTCTCCTTGGGTGAAGTAGGGGCATCCTCTATAGTGATTAGGCTGCTGGATGGAGGCTGTGGCTTGCCCGTCTTTATTCTCACACTTCTTTGAGCTTTAAAATATAGAGGGGCCTCCCTCTTTCTCTTTTCCTTGGGCTTAGGAGGTGTACTGAGGCCGGCCAGCACAGCTGCTGCCTCCTTTGCAAGAACGTTGGCCTTCTTTTCCTTTGATTTTCTTTTCTCAGGGCTTCCTGTAGAAGACCCTTTTCCAGCTGATTTCGGGCTTCCTGTAGAAGCCGGTTTCGGTTTTCCTGTAGGAACAGGGGGCACCACTTTAGTTTGCTTTGCTGAGGGTGTTTTACTTTTTGACTTGGTCGAGGCTGCTGTCGAGGTGCCTTTGCTGATGTGGACCTGCTCAGTCTTGTCCACCCTGCTTTGTAATCTCCTCTCTCGGGGTGTTAACATGGGTGCTTCCTCTTTCTCCTTGGCACCCTTTTTCTCTTGTTTCTTCTTTTGCTCTTTCTTCTGCTCCGTGGTCGTGGTCTTCTGGCCTTTTTCTTTCTTCCCTGCGGGCACTGACTCCTTCTCCTCACTGCTAGATGAACCGAGCTCTTCGGTCAACATCTTTATATCACCATCCTTGGTCAAATTTCTGAAGGCTTCCCATGAGAGAGGAACCTTGTATGTGTGGAGCGCATCCTCCACGAGGAGTTTAATGAGTCCATGGTGGGCTACCTGGTCTGGTGTGCCTTCTTTCAACTTGGTGGCACATTCAATCATAGACTGTAGTAGAAAGTAGGGGATACTTAGTTTGTTTTCTACAGGTAGGTCCATCTGATGCCTTAATTCCGTGAGTAACCGAAAATGGTACCCATATACAATGCTAAACCGACCTTCGCAGGTGATGTACTTCATAATCTGGAGGCTAACTTCACTCCAAAGGGGCAGTAAGCTAGTTCTACGAACCCCGTTTTTATCTTCTGAGAATTCCTCCTTTGGGGGGAAGAATTCCTTCTTAGCCTTCTGGCCCAATTTCCTCTCTTCTTTATCCCATGGTAGTCCCATTGGGAGCTCAGTAACTCGGCTGATGAATTGTGGGGTGAGTCTGAGACTCAAACCCCTGAAGTTGACGGTGGCCAATGTTTTGGATTTCGGCTTCAGAGCTTGCAAGAACTCCTCTGCCACCTCATCGTCATAGCCCTGCAATTTGTCGCAGAACGACATCCATTGCGCTTGCGTGAACAGCTCCACCACCTCAGGATTCTCTCTTAGCTTTGTTGAGTCGGTTGGTTCCTTTCTGATGAACCCACCTGGCATGGTGAAAAACTGCTGCGTTAGCTGGAGGTGGTGAGTGCGGAAGAAAATTGGCCTACTGGGATAGAGCGTAGAATTACGCCTCTGTCACGCATACAATTCACGAAAACTTATCCCCCGATGAGCCTTAACACGGCTTAATTATAACTCACATCCTGTAGGACGAAAATTCATGCAAACGGCAGACAATACTTGCAATTTTTTTATGACCAGACTGTAGAACGTCGACTCTGCCACCCTCGAAACCAATTGCATGGAAGGTTCAGGCTTACCTTTTTAATCCGCCACCTTTTGACGTGAGGAACCCAATTTCCTGTAGAAGCAGCTTTCCTGTAGAAGCAGCGCACGAATTCTGGAGGATACTGCAGTGGGTCTGCGCTCTCTGTGATGCTTAACAGGCATTCGAACCACCGAAGACTTGGAGTGTCGAGCTTCAGAGGAATCCGGATGCTCACTCGACTTTCAAACGGCGAATGATAAATGCGTGGGGTGGCAATCTAGCCGATTAGATTTGAATCCGGCGGAATTCGTGGTGCGGGGGTGAGATGTCCCTGCCGGACCGTTGGACGACGTCACTCAATCATTCTTCTGCAAGTTCCCTTACTGCTGCATCATTCCCCGCAAATCCGCCACCGTCATTTCTGTTACAACTCGTTTCTCCCCGACTGGACGGTTCTCACGTGTCCACTACCCGTTCTTTTTCCACGGCCACCATTCTACACATCCGACTAGACCAGGTGACTGGTCGACGTGGCCAATCGAATGGCCATACGACCACTCAACCCATTCACTTCACACTTGCAAACATTTCAAAGTAAAATTCATGCAATTCGACGGAAGAAAGGGCGAGGCACTTACCTGTGCGGCCGCGACATGATTCTTCAGGCTTTTGGACGACGATGACTAGATTTGTTTGCTGTTGCTTGATTGCACAGGCCCGGAGGTTCCTCTTCACAGGCCGCTGACGATGAATCTTATGATTTGGCTGCATGTGCCTGCGTTATCCTTGCATGTTGCAGGCGATGGAATGGTGTACACTCTAGTTGGCTTAACTGCTACGGGACTCCTGCAGGATGTCCTGTAGCAGTTTTTCCTCCTTGGGTGCATGCTGCACGATGAAGACAGTGGCCTCACGATCACGCTCACAGGGCTCTTGGATAGCTGGGATGGGTATGGCATGGCATCTCAGCGTCTTTTTTCATTTAAAAATTGCTTTCTCTTGATAACTCAATGATCTGCTTTGATTGTGCAGGTATCTTCATTGCATGTCGACAGGGGTGGTAGAAGGAGGTGACAGCAGCGTGTGAGGGAGAAAATGGTAGCTTGCATGCGTCCATACTAGACCTTGGTCATTATATCTCCTCATAAAATTAGTTCTGGGCCGTCCAAAACTTCTACAGGAAATTTCCTGTAGAAATACAGAACTTCCTGTAGAAAGTCTGTAACTTCCTGTACAAAGGTTGTAACTTCCTGTAGAAGACTAAGCTGTGATGAAATCGTGCCCATACCTTGGAGAAGATGAGTATTCTTGGAGGAGGTGCTAGTGAGGTCTCCTGGCAGCATGATAAGGATCCTTGAGTTGAGAGACCTCCTCTCCTTCATAGAACAGCTGCAACCTGCATGCATTTCCACATTATAAACTTGTTGTCCCTGTCTTTTTTGCTTATTGTTTTTTTCCTTTTTTCTCTTTTTTTTTTTTTTTTTGAAAGATAGCAGGGGCACCTCAATGAGGTTTTCACCCTTGCCATCTGCCTTAAGTGCCTCAGAGAGGTTTTCACTCAAGGATCTTTTTCAAATCCTTTTTTTTTTTTTTTTTGAAAGACAATAGGGGCGCCTCAATGAGGTTTTCACCCCTACCACCTGCCTTGGGAGCATCAGAAAGGTTTTCACCCAAGGATATTTATTTTTTTATTTTTTTTATTTTTATTTATTTTTAGATCTTTCAGGGTATGCCCAAAGCAGAGGCAGAACCCTTCTCTATGACCAACACTGATTTCTCCACAGTTTTGATGAACTCTTGTCTTGAGAGAGGTTTCCTGTAGATCTTCAGTCGATTCCCATTGACAAGCAGGGGGATGGCCTCCTCATCAATGGTTCGAACAAGAATAGATCCATTGTCATGACATTTTTCCACTGCATATGGTCCCAGCCATCTGGTTCTCATCTTCCCCTTGAAATCTTTGTGCCTGGAGTCATACAACAGTGCCCAATCTCCTGGCTGGAATTGCTTGTCATTGAGGTGTTGGTCATGCCACACCTTTCTCTGAAGTTGAACCACTTCTGAGTGAAGGAGGGCCTGCATTCAGTGCTCGTCCAGTCCATTCAGCTGCAATAACCTTTCTTGTTGTGTATGGCTGAGATCTAGGTCTAGCTGAGCTGCCATCCTCAAAGTGTTGTATTCAAATTCAATGGACAACAAAGCTTTCTTCCCATAGACCAGCTCATAAGGTGTGAAGCCGGTTGTGGTCTTCCAGGTGGTGTTGTAAGCCCATGTGGCCTCAACCAGGCGATCTGCCCAATCTTTCCTACTGCTGCTCACCACCTTAGTCAAAATCCCTTCCAATGCTCTGTTGGTGACTTCCACTTGCCCATTTGCTTGTGGATGATAGGGGATGGAAGTCCTATGCTTGATTTTGTGATGAGCTAGTAGGTCTTCAATTAAGTTGGATGTGAACTGGCTTCCTTGATCGGTGACTAGCTCTCTTGGGTAGCCAAATTTGTAGAAGATGTTTTCTCTTAAGAACTCAGCCACCTTTTCTTTTGTTGCTGCTTTGATTGCCTTAGTTTCTGCCCACTTTGTCAGGTAGTCAGTGCACACAATGATGTAAGACCTTTGCCTCGAAGGAGGGTTGATTGGACCCACAAAGTCCATACCCCACTTCTTAAATGGCTCAAGAGTCACTTGAGGTTGGAGAGGCATCTCATCCCTTTGAGTCGGTTTCCCCATTCTTTGGCATCGGTCACATTGGCTGATATACCTTCTGACATCTTGATGAAGTGTGGGCCAATAGTAGCCTGCCTGCAGGATTTTGAAGGCAGTCCTCTTTGCTGCAAAATGTCCTCCACAAGGCCCATCATGACAGGTGAGGAGGATATCAAAGACTTCCTCCTCCCTTACACAACGCCTTAAGATCTGATCAGGGCCAAGCTTGAACAGGTTGCCCCCGATCCAAGTGAATGAGGCACTTTTTTTGATGATTCTACTCTTCTCCCTTGAGGATAGGTGTGGAGGGAACTGTGCTGAAACAAGGTAGTTTTCTATATCAGCAAACCATGGAGAGAGTATTGAGATAGCAAACAGATGTTCATCGGGCATCTGGTCATCCACTGTTCCATCCTCATCTGCAGATAGATCCAATCTAGATAAAAAGTCAGCAACAACATTTTCTTTACCTGGTTTGTCGACGATAGTCAAATCAAATTGCTGCAACAAAAGTAACCATCTAATAATACGAGCATTCATATCTGGTTTATTCATTAAATATCTAATTGCAGCATGATCCGTATGTACAAATGTTTGATAGCCAGTGATATAATGTCGGAACTTGTTCAGTGCATGGACCACAGCCAATAATTCTTTCTCGGTTACAGTGTAATTTAGTTCTGCTTTGGACAAGTTTTTGCTGACAAAGTAAATGGCATACGGAAGTTTTTGTTCAACTTGTCCTAAGGCTGCCCCTATGGCTTTGTTCGATGCATCAGTGTGGATGTGGAAAGGTAGGGCCCAGTTTGGACCTCTCAAGATTGGGGCAGACACCAACCTGTCCTTTAATTCATTCAAGGCCCTTTGACAATCGTCAGTCCATTTAAACTCCACATCTTTTGCCAACAAGCCAAACAATGGTGAGGCTAGCTTGTTGAAGTCTTTAATGAATCTTCTGTAATACCCTGCTAATCCTAAGAAACTCCGAACATCCCTTACCTTTTGGGGAGGTGGAACCTTCTTGATGAGAGCAATTTTGTTAGGATCCACTTGTAACCCTTAGCAAGAAATGGTATGGCCTAGCACGATCCCTTCAGTCATCAAGAATTCACATTTTTCAGGACTAAGGGACATGTTCATCTCAATGCATTTGGTTAGGACTTTTCCCAGATTGGACAATGCTTCCTTGAAGTTGGACCCATAAGGAGTGAAGTCATCCATATAGATTTCCACCGCATCATGGACCAGTTCAGAAAAGATTCTCAAGATGGCTCTTTGGAAGGTAGCAGGAGCATTACACAGACCAAAGGGAAGAACTCGGTAGGAAAAGGTACCCCAAGGACAAGTGAAGGTGGTCTTATCTTGGTCTTCCGGGCTGATTTGGATTTGGTTGTTCCCGCTAAACCCATCTAGGAAAGAGAAAAGCTTCTTTCCTGCCAGTCCATCCAACACTTGATCTATGAAAGGTAGAGGGAAATGGTCTTTCTTGGTAGCTTTGTTCAGTTCTCAGTAGTCCACACAGATTCTCCACTTCCCATTTTTCTTGGGAACCAACACCAGAGGGGACACCCATTCGCTATCTGAGATGGGGTAAATGAATCCGGCATCCAACAGTTTTTGTAATTCTTCCTTGACAATGTCCTTAAGGGCTGGATTCATCCTCCTCTGGGGTTGCCTAACTGGTTTACAATCCTCCTTGATGTAAATGTGATGGGTACAGACCGAAGGATGGACTCCTTTCATCTCCTTATAGCTCCAAGCAAAAGCATCTACATGACTGACCAACAGACTACACAGCTCCTTTTCCTGCGAAGGAGATAGGGAGGAGCTGATCTTTAACGTCCTCTCAGGGCCGAACTCCACATTCTTGACTCTGGGAGTGACAGGGTTGGTTGCACAAAGGTCCACTAAGGTGCTGGCTTGGGCATCCTCCACCAATTCCTCTAAGGTCAGTGCACTGGGAGGTGGATTCTAGATCAAGGTCTCAATCAAATCATCCTCGGTTGGGGGGTCTCCCCTAGTGGTGTCTAGGGTGCACAAAGGTGCTGAGTACACCTCATCCTCTTCTCCTTCCTCCAACCAAAGTGGTAAGTCATGCTCTAATGAGGGTTGGGTAGGAGGGTATAGGACTAGCTGCTTGGACATAGGACCATTTTTTATGGTCATGTTTCCTGCACAACAACTTATGTAAGCATCTGCAGTGGCTAACCAAGGCCTTCCCAAAATAAGAGGATATCCAGTGAGCTTTGCCTTTGGTTGCAGCACCAAGAAATCTGCAGGATATTCCCAAGAGTCAACAGAGACCAAGACATCCTCCACAATCCCTTCGGGAGTCACGGTGGAACGATCTGCTAGTTGTAGGACTGTCGAGGTCTTCCTCAAGGAACCCTGAAGGTTGAGTTTGAGCATGGTATCCCTGGTCATTACATTAATGGCAGCCCCCAGATCAATCAAGGTGTGAGGTATGATGGTGCCATTGATGTGGAAATCTACTACAGGACTCCCAGGATCTAGGTACTTTGGGCAGATGACTTGTCCCAACATAAGGTCAGATAGTTGTCCTATGACATTGATGGTTGAAGCATCCATCTTTCGCCTGCCTGGGTGTTTGAAACACTTTTCCTTAACCAGTTTGTTGTATATTGGCACATCCTTGATGGCTTGGAGAAGTGATATTTTCACACACAACTGCTTGAGCTCTCCCAGAAGCTCATCCTCCTCTGGGTTGGGTTGTGTGGTGGCTGTTAGTCTCTCAGGAAAGGGTGGAATAGCCTTTGGTTCACTTTCCTGTTTGTCTTCCTTGTCCTCTGGGGGAGGAGGTTGGCGATCCGGAAGAGTCTTTCCAGATCGCAGATTGATCTCCTGGATCTCCACAGCATAGGTAGGGCATGATGTTTCCCCAGTGTATACCTGCTGGGCCTGTCTGTTGTTGGGGTTCGGGTTCGGTTGAGAAGGCATTTGAGGTTGCCTTGGAGGAGCAGGAGGTAATGGTTGAGGTTGAACTGGTGGTGGAGGTAAAATGGCGGGAGGAGTGTTGTATTGGGGCCTCCACGCCGATTGAGGTGCATTCCACTGAGGTTGTGGCTGGGCATGTGAGTGATACGAATGAGTAGTGGCTTGAGTATGGTACTGAGGTGGATAAGACCATGGAGGGGGCACAGACCAGGAAGGATGAGCAGGGGGACCCTAGGAAGGCATAGGAGTAGATTAGTTGGGGCTGTAACAAGCTTGGGGTGCCCCTTGCATCCCCTGCTAGTAAGGTCTAGGTCCTTGTGGCCTCCTTTGGTTGAGGAAATAGAGAGGTTCGGTGGGGGTTTCTGTCCCTTGATACATGGCTTTAAGCCCAGGTAAGGTTGGACATTGATTTGTGGGATGGTCCTCCTCACAAACAAAACATACTTCAACCAAATGTAATGGGCATTCGTTCTTAGGGTGTCTCTTTGTACACCTAGGGCAGAAGATAGCCAAGGCCCTCTCAGCTTCTTCCTCTTCTGCTGGATCCTGAATGTATCAAGTTGCATGGCAATGGTCTGTCTCACCTCACTTTTGAGATCCTCTAATTGATTTGCAAACTCATGTTTTGAGAAAGGAATACCAGCTGAGAGGAGGTTTCCTCTACCTCGTTTCCGGGTTGCCCTAGAGTGGTTTCTAAACACAATCTTTATGTCCTCATAAGGCAGTTGGTAAATATATCCTCCAGCCAACATGTGAAGGGTATCTAAGAGGTCTTTAGGGACTCCTCGGAGCAGGACCAACTTGAGGGATTCAGGGTCAAGTGTGCACCTGGCCCGTTTATAGCTAAGTTGGAACCTTTCCTCATAATCCTCTAAGGACTCATCATTTCCCATCGTCATCCGAAAGATTTCTCCCTTGGTTTCCTTGGACCTACAGTAGTCCCAGTATTTAGTGTTGAAAGCTTGCTGCATCTGAGCCCAAGTGGTGATACTGTTCCCAGGTAAGCCCATGAACCAGCGTAATGCTGCATCCTTAAGAGTTGAGGGGAAGAGTTTCAGCTTCTGCTCAAACTCAAACAGGAAGGTATCAGGATCTTCAGTAGTCAGTCCATGGAAGTGAGGTAAAGCGGAGGGGCTAATGTTCTTCATTTTCATGTCTCCATTGGTCTCTCGGATGGGGAAGGCACCTTCTGTTCTCTCATCTTCTCCTCTATTGTCAGCCATAGCTTCGGATGGAATGGTCTCTAATTCTTCTTCTACTATAGGATCTTCGTATATCTCAGGAGGTTCACCTATAGGTTCTTCTGGATCACTATCACCAAAGAAGAGAGAAGGGTGACTCAGTGATGTGGTGGGGGTGTTGGGTAAGAATTTGCCTGTTTTATCTCGATTCCTACGAGGCATGAAATGGAAAGACTTTTGATTGCTTTTGTTTTTTCTCTGGTACCTGCAAAAACTGAAACAGATTGATCTACAACTAACTATCTTGCTGAAATGAAAATGCAGAATTGAAATGAAAGCAGGAAAGAACTAATCTACTTTTCTCAAATGAAATTGCAGGAATGGAAATGCTAGTCTACGCTTGCAAAATTGAAATGCTAATCTATGAAAGTAGGAAATGTCTATGCTACTTTTGCAGAATGGAAATGAAATAAACTACTTGACAGAAGGCAAGAGTAGGAAAATAGAAGAAAAGCAACAATTACTAATACTCTGACGCTTCCCCGGCAACGGCGCCAAAAAGATGGTGGGCTCCAGTATTGTAGCAATAATGCTACAACTCCTGGAGCTTCCTTCTCTAATTTTATCAACCCGGTAGTTCGTAACAAACTTGGAAGTGACAGTGCTGTATGCACAAGTACTAGCTCTTGTCGCGGCTGTCACTTGGTCAGCTGGCACAAGTCCGCTAGGGCTCAAGCCAACTTCTATATGTTCTCAGAAGAATCTTTTTAAGTGATGAACGAAAGCTATCTCAAAGGGAATCAACCTACTTTGCAAGAATGAACTGAAAGCCAACAAAACATGGAAACCCTAGTAAACCCTAATTCTACCAGCTTAATCCTTATGATGCAATGGTGGGAATGAAACTTCTGAAAGTGATGCCATTACTTCTATTGAGATGAGATGCATGTGTCTAAACTATTTTCATCTGAAGAGAACATGTTTTTGTATTTTTGCTCAAGTTGTTGGAGTTATTATGACTGTGCTTCTTACTGGGTCTTGACTGTGTAGGGGTAGATCAAGGGGAGGAAGGCTTGGAAAAGGTCAGGAGGACTCTGAGAGGGTCTAAGGGATCCCTAACATCATTCCACATGAGTTCACAAAGTTCAGATGCCTAGCAACTGTGTTTGCAAGCTTCTACAGGATGTCTGCAGGGGATTCTACAGGAAGTTCAGGATTTCTACAGGAAGTCCCGTAATTTCTACAGGATGTTCTGCAATCGGAGTTTTGGGTGATGGATGAGTGAATGAGCTGTGTGGGTGGATAGAGAGGTAGGATGGGAGCTTGTGATGGCTTATGGACAGAGAGGTGAGATGGAGAGGGGGTGTTTAAAGCTGGTTGGTCTAGAGGAGGGTAGAGGCAATGGAAGGCCGAAAAGATAAAACAACGTGGATGATAGAAGAGTTGGGAGGAAAATTATCTAACTAGGAGATAAGTAGATGGCCTAGGCACAGCTTAGAAGGATAAGGGAATGATAGAGTGGTGCTGCACAGTGTAAATGAAACAAATCACCCCTGTCTTGCGTATAACCGAAATGTCATCAACCTACTCTAACTGTTTTATTAGAAACCAAAGAACAACAATGTAGTTTAAAGGGAAATCGTGCATGGTGCTGAAACAAAGGGTTATTCCACAAGATCTAAATGCATGGACACTTCTACAACCGAAAACATTAACTCAAGACTTCCATGAATATGTAAAACAGTGTTTTTGGTAGTTGGCACGGTCTGCACTTCCGGTCCCCAAACAGAGGTGAAAGTGAGTGTGCATTCAACCTTTTTTGGAACTCTGATTAACTCCAATCCTCTTACTCTAATCTAAACTACTGAAGCAATTGTGTTCATAAAACTAACTTACGTAATCACACCAAAACAGTCAACTCAGCAAACTGTGTTTCCAAGTGCATGTAAAGGAAAAGGAATGTAATGCTGAAAGAAAGACAAGTAACAATACAAAGGAAGGAAGGCTTAGGCTCTCAGGTTGGGCCCAACCCTGAGAGCTTAAGCTCCTTTAAGAACTCAGAGCTGCCTCAAATCTGCTTGCTTATTCATTAAAAGATAATAGTCAAAAGTCTGATAACATGCCAAAAATGGCTTACAAAGAGCAAAACAGAGCTATCAGCTCGTAGTCTAGAATAAACAACAAAGTTTCAAAAGTCCCCATCGAAGGCTACAGCCTCAATATTTATACATTATGAGGGCCAAGCTGGCCTCCTAAATTAGTGGGGCTTGGCTGACCAACTAAAAGTAAACTGCTGTTCCCTTAGAATCCGTTGGCTGCCTTCTAGCTCGGTGGTGATAGCTGTTGGAGCTCAGAGTTGTGGGTGGAGATCACGAGGAAGGCCATTCAAGGCTGTGGACAACCTTCCTACAAAACCTCAATGCCACCTTGGCTGTCTCCTTGCCTTCATCTGCGTGGTTTTGCTCCACTTAATGTCAAAAAAACTTGAAATAAACATGTATTAGCCACCTAGGAATAGTGATTGCCCTCCTTCCTACAAATAACATGAATATACTAAAAAACGATGCATAAGTGATGAAAAATGAAGGGTTGAGCAAGGGTAAGTAGGCCAAATGAGCCCAAAATGTTACCAAATTTGGGGCTCATCAGTTATAAAGGCCATTACAGAAAATGAAGATGTTGCACATGTTGAGGTACATTGGTATGCCACAAATACACACCCATTAAATGGTGTGTACAAACCAGAGATGGTAGTCGATAAAAAAATTGGCAGAAAGAGAAAAGGAAAGGATAAAAATATAAATCGTGGCCGTAAAAACCTCTTAAAATTGGAGGATGTTGACATACATGTTTATGACTTCAATTTAACAAAGAGAGGAACTTTTCGCTTCAGGATGATAGATATTTTAAAGAGGTTGCTACAAGAAGAAACAATGTTGAGATGGGAGTTTGTTGAACCTAGTTGTAGATCTAGAAGCTTTTTGAAACCTGAAGCGGTGGGCATGCATGTTGACTCAGATGCGGCACAAGTTGATGAAAGAGAAGAATATGAAACATCTTCATCTACATCCAGTCATTTAGCTGAAGGTGTGAAATATGATGGTGAGTAAGAACATATGAGAAATTTTGAATAATTATCTAAGATAATTTAGATAAATTATGTTTTCATGGTAACTTGAAATAAATATTTTAAATTCCATATGATCTTACATGAATTTATGATTCATTTTTATGTTTGTTGGATTATATGTTTTAATTATGATGAATTTATTTGTTGAGAATATCCACAATGCAACAATAACTTAGAGAAATAATTTATGTTTCATTTAATCTACAAGTATTGATACTTTGATTAATTTAGTCATATAATTTATTCATAATGTCCTGGTTGAAATATGTTGAAAACATAAAGTTTTTTATTTCTCTAGTTGAAAATTTGTCAAACGTTTTTTTTATCTTTGATGTTATGGTTGAAAATAATTAGAATTTTAGGTATTTTGAGTGTCATGATATTATATGTTTAACGGCATGGATGAAAATTGTTGGAATTTAAAGGTGTTTTGGATCCCATAATTTTATCTTTAATGCCATTACTAAAAATTATTGAAATTGTACCCGGAAAAGAAAAATGTTATTCTACTAACAATATTAGTGTGTTTTCTTCATTTATTTTACACAAAAAAATTGGTTGTACTCCCATTTTCAAAAATGTTGAAAATTAACACTAAAAAAAAAACGTCATTCTGGAATACACACTTTTCGTTTTTGGGTTATTTTTCATTTTTTTGGGTGTATTTTGGCTAGAATTCTTGTTTTGAGTTTATATTTATCATTTCAAAGTTTACATTGTTCTCTGCTCTTGATTCTTTTGTGTAAATCCTGTTCCTGGAATCTGAAATTCAACTTGAATCCACAAGGTTTCTCAAAACTTTTCTTTACAAATTGGCAGTGTCTTCTACGAACTTCTATGTAATATGACTCTACCCTTAAAATTGGTACCACCTCAGGTTCACCACAACTTATAAACTTGACCCTTTAATTTAAACTATAAGCATGTAAAAACTTACCCATCCATGCAAACTACACCATAAATTTATGAATGATTACCTGCCATAAAATATTGGAGTTCAACAATTGTAAACTACTTTGTCTCAGTCTCTGCACTCTTCAAATCGAGTTTGATTTGAGCTCAATTATTCTCTCCTCATATGGCTTTTGATTTCCTTCTTCCCTCGTTTACCATAATTTGCAACCCAAAAACATAAATCAAAAGGAAGGGTATCAATTGTATTCAAAGAGTAGGGTATTTTCTTGTGCCTTGGTTTAATGGTGCTACAAAGCCACACCTCTAGTGATGGTGATACATCGTATTCTAAAACCTAGGATTCTATATTAACTTCACGTGCTCAATTCACTGTATAAACTACACATTCCTTTACGACCTCGAAATCGATACAATGAAAATCAAAATGGAAATAGAAATTATCTTAAAAAGGATTAAGTGTGCATGAATTAGGTTACAATATAATAATATCATTTATAGACAGATAACAACTAGTGTTGCTCATCGTCATCCCTTCTTGTTCATGAAATTTTGTGTGGTAACAAGCCCCATAACTATTTCATCTTCAACACCTTTACTACATCTAACTACTTATCATTGAAAGAAAACATTAACCATCCCTTCATTTGAGTGTGAAAATGTACTGTATATCCTAGAAATGGATTCTAGTGTTGATCTATCCAGCTCACTAAGCTATCCCCTAAAATATGTCAACCATACAACCTCCATATCAAATATTTTCATGTTAATTCTAACATTTAATAAATGGTTATGTCCTCACCAAGATACAACTTGGTTTTATCTTTTAATAGTCTTACACAGCAACATTTTTCCTCATCACTTATTTAAGTTGTTTAATTACATGAATAATTGGTTAAATCCCAAAGATGGAAAATAAGTTAAGGTCATACATATGATTTCACTCCAACAAAGTGATTTTTGTTATGCATATATCTCTTGTAGTGATGAAGATATAAATTTCTTGTAGAAATTTCTTGTAGATTCACACTGCTTATGTGATTTTATAAAACAAAAGCCCTGAATCTACTCTACTGATAAGCAGAAATAATTAATTGATAAAAATTTAATGAACCATACAAGAGAAATAATTTAATCAATACATTATACAATTGTTTCCTGGGGAAATCCAAATCTAAAAACCCCTGCTATCTATGTACTGCATTAGTAAAAGAATATGATAAGATTACAATGCTTTACTCAAGCCTGAGCAACCTCTACACTATCTCTATTTGTCTGACATCTTCCTAGACAAGACTAGGCCAATACTTAACCAATTTTATGCTTTCCCGAGTCCCTATTTCCTTTCATTGTTTCCTTGGGAATTAGGCCCTATTAATTAGGAAAATTTGTCAATTGGAATTGCACAATCCTCATAGGCCTTCCTCTGACTGCATGCACCACCTGTACAATTTGGATGATTATACAACTTATAGTACACTATCCTTGAACTCAAATCTAAACTAGGTAATTCTCATATCTGACATGCATGAGTTATTTATGAGTGAATAATCAGTTAACTAGTTGAACACATGAATCAACACCCCACTGTATGACCTCCTACTAGTTCCTCCATCAGTTGGAACTAGATTAGCTAACTTTAACTCAGTTAAATTGAATTAGTTAAGTACGAGACACTCTAAATGACTCAATTTATACCATCAACTCGAATTAACTGAGCCAACTAAGTCAAATTAACTTAGTTAACTCGTACAAGTTGGCTTGTGGTGTGGAATTACAATTTTATTCCTAATTTAATTCAAGGGAAAATTAAATCAAGAATTTTCTTCTTGCATTTTCAACACTCCCTCTCATGAAGAAAGGGGTTATCAGATACCCCAATCCTACCTCTATGGAACTTGAATTTTCCTCTTGAAAGTGCCTTAGTCAAGATGTCTGCATCCTATTCCTCTATAGGAATGTACTCCAATAACATGATTCTTCTCTACACACAATCTCCTCAATGGTGATACCAAATGTCAATATTCTTGGATTGATAATGAAAAATTGGATTCTTAGAGAGTTTGATACAGCTATGATTTTCACAATAAATCATTGTAGGATCCATTTGTTAACCAAATAACCCAACAAGGATCTTCCTCATCTAGATAGCCTCATAAGATTCTTGATTAGTAGTCATGTACTTTGCTTTTGTTAAACTTAGTGCAACTGATCTCTACTTCTTGTTGTGCCAAGAAATTATTGTTGACCCAATATTGAAGATACCCCCTGATGTGCTCTTCCTATCTGATGGACTCCCCACTCAATCTACATTTGTGAAGCCTTGAAGCTTCACCCCCTCTATCCATTTGTACCAAAGACCAAACTGATTGGTTCCTCTGATGTATCTCAACACATGTTTAGCTTCCTTCCAATAGAGTTTGTTTGGCTTAACCATTGTTTGAATAAGCTTGTTAACTGAAAAACACATGTTTGCTTGTGTGTTAACCAAGTACATAAGTGAACCCACAAGTTGTTTATAGATTGTAGACTCCACTACTTCACCTGAAGTAGCATCTTCCTTCCTTCAATTCCCTGGTAGAGGAGTCTCCATGGGCTCGCTTCTCTCCATGTGGAACTTCTTTAGTATGTTGTTGGCATAATTTCTGTATGAGACAAACAAGTCCTCATATCCTTTCCATACTTCCATACCAAGGAAATAATGCATCAGCCTCAGGTCCTTCATCTTGAACTCTCTCACAAGATCCTCTTTGCAAGATTTTACCAACTTCTCATCACCTGTTAGAATTAAAACATCAACATATAATACTACAATCAATAGTTTACCTTCGACCATAATATGGTAAAGGTTTGCATCTACTTCACTTTTGGTGAAGAAAAAACTAGTGAAATAGTTGTCGATCTTAGTGTGCCAAGCATGGGTACTTGTTTCAGTCCATACAACATTCTCTTTAGTCTGCACACATGTGACTCTTTGTTGAAGGTCTCAAATCTTTCTGGTTTCTTATTGTACACCTCTTCCTCAATCACTCCATTTAGGAATATTGTCTTCACATCCATCGGATGTATCTTCATCAAATCTGCACTGAAATTTCTAGAATAGATATGACTGAAGAATACCTTGCTACTGGAGAGAAGGTCTCCTCGTAATCAATTCCCTCCACTTGAGAGAACCCTCCGATCACAAATTTTTCTTTTTGTTTCACAACACTCCCATTTGGAGCTCACCATTGACTTGTCTGTTGGTCTTAGGAACACTTCCCAAACACTATTTCTGATAATGGATTCATACTCCTCTACATGGCATTAACCCATACTAGTTGTTGCACTGCTTCCTCGAATGAGGATGGATCAGTCTCTACTTTCTCGATCATCAAAGCCATGTATCAAGTGTATCGATATGGTGATCGCCTCTCTCTACGTTGTGATGTGGGTGCTACCACATCATCTCTAGCATAAGGAATCAATATGTCATCTTCTTTGGTGTGCTTCTTTCCATCTTTGGATGTCTCTATATGAGTGGGTACTTCCACTCTCTGCTCCTCTGCATGTGGCTACTCCACATCATCCTGAGGTTCTTCCTTTGGAGCTAAAATCTCCTCATATACATGAAACTGAAGCTCCCTCTCAAGGGAACATGTCATGGCCTTCTCTTTATCTAACTTCACATCTCTACGAACAAGTGTCATCATGTGAGATGGAAGGTACACCCAATAGTTGTGAGGTGTATCAGTGTACCCCAGAAATATACCTAACTCAACTGTTAGATTTAGCTATTTCCTTGCATCCTTGGTAACATGACAGTAATTTGATGAACCAAAGATCCTGAAGTGTGCCACATCTAGTTTCTTACCTGAAAAAGCTTCTTCTAGTGTACTCGTCCCGAGAATTTGATGAGGACTCTTGTTTAGCACATATACAACAGTGTTGCATGCTTCGTCTCACAAGTGCAATGGTAGCCCTTGATCTTGTAACATCGCCCATGCAACTCCCACTATACTTCTATTCTTTCTTTCAGCTACCCCATTCTACTATGGGTTATGGGGTGTTATTAACTCTTGTCGAATTCCTTATGATGAATAGAAGTTCTTGAATTCATTTGACACATATTCTCTTCACCTTATCTCTTCTTGCACCAAGTTGGACGATAAATGCTCCAACTTTTGTAGATGCTCGCTCCCATTTACCAAATCATGGTAGTTGTGCTAGCTCTTGGGAAGGCCTAAAAGTGCTAGGCTAACCAGATCATCTTTAACAACTGTAATACTAATGCTCCCAATCTCATCCAAATATTGGGTGAACCTGCTCAAGTATTGTGGTATTATGTCACCCTTCTCCGTCTTTATCTTCCAAATATTGTCCTTTAGTGCTAGTTTCTTGTGGTCACTGTTGTTCTAAAACAAGTTGTTCAAGGCTTACTATTGCATATGGTGTATCCTTCCTGTGGAGGTTCGAGACAATATGATCTTGAACTCCTTCTAGTATGATCCTTCTCGCATTTGCAACACATTCCTTCTACTCTTCTAGATCTTCAGCATCTATTGTTGGAGGCTTAAGAACTTTGTCTATGAATTCCTTGAGCCTATTGTCTTCCAACACTTCCTCCATCTTGTCCTTCCAAGCAATATAATTCGAATTATCCTTAAGTTAATATTCGAGACTCAATCCATAGAATGACATCCTATTGTCTCTAATGAATGATCATGCAAATTCAATTTCACCTGCAAAGAAAAAATCATATTTTTCTCTTCTAGTTTGATTTCTACTCAGATACAATGTAAAAATTCCTTGTAGATTCAAACTTCTTATGTGATTTTCTAAAACAAAATACTTGAATATACTCAACTCATCCGCAGAAACAATTAATTGATCAAGAAATCATGAAGAATACAAGAGAAAGAATTCAATCAACACACTACACAATGATTTCCTGGGGAAGGCCATCACTAAAAACCCCTCCTATCTGTATATTGTATTAATTAGAAAATGTGAGAAGGTTACAATGTTTTGCTCAAGCCCGAGCAACCTCTACACTATCTCTATCTGTCTCACAACTTCCCAGAAAAGCCTAGGCCAATACTTAACCAATTTCCAGCTTTCCCAAGTCCTTATTTACTTGCATTGTTTCCTTGGGATTAGCCCCTATTAATTATGGAAATTCCTCAATTGGAATTACACACTCCTCATAGGCCTTCCTCTGAATGCATGCACCACCTATACAATTTGGATGATTATACAACTAATAGTACACTTCCCTTGAACTCCAATCTCAACTGGGTAACTCTCAAATATGACATGCATCAGTTATTTATGAGTGAATAATGAGTTAACTGGTTGCAAACATGAAGAAACACCCCACTTTTTGACTCCCTACTAGCTCCTAGATTATTTGGAACTAGCTTAACTGAATTTAACTCAGTTAAATTGAATTAATTAACTACAACTCAAAATAAACTCAATCAGGGCTCTTATAAAGAAGGATACATTCTACAGTATTCAAGTTAGACCCTCAACTCGAATTAAGTTAGCCAACTAAGTCAAACTAACTTAGTTAACTCGTACAAGTTGTCTTGTGATGTGGAAAATTAAATCAGGATTTTTCTTGTTGCATTTTCAACATTTACTTAGTGAACACTAGTTTCCAATGTGTGCCTAGAGCCAAGTGCTAATGCATGCCAGTGTGTGCTAATGAGTGCCAGGGAGTGCTAAAAAATGCCAAGGTATCTCAACGTATGCTAGGAAGTCTAGGGAATTCCAACATACAATGGAGTGCCAAGAAATGCCAACACATGATGGTGCATCCCAAGAATGCCAATGGATATCAGGTGCCAAGCCATCCTAATTGGTGCTAGCTAGGGAGTTTCCATGGGGGATTCAATCCAAATGAACCTATGACATATCATGTGCATTCATGGCATACTAATCAATACCCCTAATTGGACTACATATTGGAAAATACCTCTAAAAATCACATTATATAACCTCCTACCAATATGAACCCAATACACATCCCCAATTTAAAGATCCCCTACTTTCTTTTTTTTGGTAGGTAAGCACCCATGGGGGATTTGAACCAGTGACCTATCACAAGGAGTGCCTTAACAGTGCACCCATTCACTGTCAATCCAAAACCCCATGAGCAAAGATCCCCTACTTTCACTAGATATTGTAGGTATCCATTTTTTCATTAACTTTGAGATCCATTTCTTATACTTGCCAATATAAAAACCCTTTACGCCCTATATATCCCCCAATATATTAAGTCAAATTTTCCTTAATATATATCCCCCAATATGAACCCACATCGTATAGTATTGCTCCACCAGTGAAGACCCTGTGGGAGTGTTGAGGAGTGCTAGGGAAACACAACGGAGAACTGGGTTAAAATGCATGGAAATTAATGAATAAGAGGGATTCCATGGATTGCCTATGAGTTCCACGGTGTGATAGAGTTCCACGGAGTTCCAATGTGTGCTAGGTATGCATAAATGTGCTAGGTGCTAAGTCGTGCCAAGTGCCAAGGCATTCTAGTGTGTGCCATTACATTTTAGGGAGTGCCAAAATGTCCTAGAAAAATATTCACTTATGAAATATAATAGAAGAATACATATATACTAGTTAACTCAAAAAGTATATTCAAGGAACGCACAATCATATATAGAAAAAAATGGAGATGGTTTGTTCTTAAGCATATGTAATAGAAATTACAATTGATAGTTAAATTGTATAACATTTTTTTTATGATCTTTACTAACGTTTATTAGAATTGTTGAATGTTTTACATCATTGGAATGACATCTTAGTTGTAACTTATTTGAAATTTTATTATTGTATGTGCACTTTGATATGATGTAATATGATTATCATTTCATTTCATATGTTGTAATATTATATATATAACAAAGAAATTAATTATTGCATGAAATAAATAATGACTTTTCATTCTAAATGTTTTTTTTGTAGAACAAGAATCTTCCAGAAGCTCTGAATGATCCTCGTCACATAGATCCAGATCATGTTGGGTCTAATACTGAGAAGGTAGATGATGCTCCTTATGACTCAAATACAAATGACATCAAGGTTGATATCGATACACATGACGATGATCATGATCATGATCACAATGGTGATGATGATGATGAGGCAGTTGTTGGTAGGAGCCAGTGACATTCATGATCATATAGATTGCATCATGGATCATTTTTTGATCAAAATGGATCCAAGAATCACTCTCTTTGTCTTCAAAAAACTCAAAAATCATGCCAAATACCAAAGAAAATTGCATAAGGAAGCCTTTCAAAACACTATCGGGAGGCAAAAACCCGTGAAATCAATGAAAAAAATAGAGTATCAGAGGCAGAACAAGTAATGCACAGTTGCCATCAAATCTGGCCGATCAACGGCCCAGATCTGAGCGGTGGATCACAATCGGCGGTAACCTTCGGCAGAGATCGGCGGGATCCACATAAGACTTGTGACGCGATCAGTGGATATCGATGGGATCCACATGAGGCTTGCGATGACGATCGGCAGAGACCTCTTAGGAGATGCGATGGTGACTGACGGGGTCAACGAGGATTATCGATCAAGCGCGTAGATCGACGGCCCATGTTGCAGCGCCAAATCACAATCAGCAAATGCAAAGGAGCTGGGTTTATGTGTATATGCATATATGCGACCCGATGGATCGAACCTGATAATATTGTAAGCCATATTGCATGGATCTTGAGATCCATTAAACACCAATTTTAATGTATTTTCGTAGTTTCGTTTGTTAAATGAAATGCGAAGGGGGAAGTATCGATGTGATGTGTCGGACCTGAAAGGGTACCTTAAGGCTATTAGATATAGTTTCAAGTCCAGAGGAAAGCCATTTATAATGCATTTTCGCAGTTTTTAAATATTTATGAAACACAAAGGGACAGAGCCATTGCGATAAGCAACAACGACCAATAGGCAGACCCGATGGGAGTATATGATGGATTTAAGGACTTTTGAAGTCCGATACATTGAGTTTTGGTGTAATTTCTCTGTTAAAATACATTTTCATTGTGAAAACAGAGCGCGGCTGTTTCAAGAGTTGCAGAGGCCCGAGGCACTCTTACGTTTCAGAATGGGTGGCCACCTCCTCTCTATGCATTAAGAAATGATTGTATAATGCTGGCAGAGGGATTCAAAGTGGATAGAGGCCGAGGAGACCGAGAGATGGGAACCTGAAACAAACAAGCAATGTTGGTTTTAAAGCCACAGACAGAGAGCGCAGCAGAGGAGGCAGTATTGCAGGCAAATGCAGAGACAGAGTTAGGACATAGACAGAGAGCATTGAGGGAGTCTATGTACTCAGATAAAACTTGAGAGGTTCAAGTAAGGCTCTTGTTATTGTATCCTGTTGTGTGTGAGGCTCAAATTGAGCTCACTGTTGTAAAAATAACTATGCTTGAAGACATAATAGAGAGGTCACCACTAAAGGCTAGACCAGGAGATGTAGCCCAGGAGTATTGGGTGAACTCCTCATTAAATTTGCTGTGTTATTTGTTGTCTATTATGTTTTGTTTACTGCTTCATTGTCTGTGCATTTCGCAATCTTATCAATCCATTGCATAAAATGACATAGACAAATCCATGCACATAAGTCTGTAATACCTTATTGTTGTCTTATATCTCATTATCAGATCATTTTTGATATATTATTATGATGCTGATTTTCATGGTTACTAGCATATGTATCATTTTCATGACCTCTCGTACCATATTATTGAGTTGTATCTTTTTGAAATGTATCATTTTGACTTATATCATTTGAAAGTGACTTATCATATTGACTTGTATCATTTTGTCTTACATAATTTATGATTTTTAATTATATCATTTGTACATGATGTATCATTTTGACTTATGTCCACTATTCGACATGTATCATTTTCACATGTTATTGAGCTACTAGTATATGTGAATTTTGCTTGTTTTAATTATATATGATGATGATCTTATCAATATTGACTTGTGAATTTTTATATATTGAAAGTGGTTGATGATTTGGATAAATAATTATTATGTATGATGATTTTGATTTACTGCTCATGATGGATGTTGTCAAATTCACTTAAATTATAGATATTTAACTCACTTATTTTAATTATAGATGACGATCATGTTACAATAAATATATTGTTATTTTATATATAGTAGATGTTGTAGATTTTATTTTGATGGATATTTAATAAGTATAATGATGTTAACTTGTATGGATGTTCGTTTCCCTAAAAAATATTATAAATGTTATCCTATAAAATATTTCAAATGCATTCATATGACTTACTGTATAATCATATAACTTAGTTAAGGGACATGATATATTTAACTAATTAAATTGAAATAAAACATATTAATTTAACTTTATGCAAAATAATAATCATTTTTGGAAGAAAAAAAAGAAGCAACAATGGAAGAAAAATTGGAAGCCACACTAGAACCAAAACGGGAAGAGAAACTAGTAGTAAAACGGGAAGAAAAACTAGAAGCAAAATGGGAAGCAAAACTGGAAGCTCATTTAGAAGCCAAACTAGAAGTGAATCCTAGCGCTATTCCTGACACAAATTTCAGTGCTTGGAAGCAACAATGGAATTCCAATTGGAAGAAAAATTGGAAGCAACACTTGAAGCAAAATTGGATGGAAAACTGGAAGCCAAAATAGGAAGCCGATCCTGGCGCTAATTCTTGAAATAAACTGACACTATTCTTGTCTCTATTCTTGGAACTATTTCTTGTGCTATTCTCACTGTTATTTCTTGTGCAATTTCTAGTGCAATTTCTAATGCATTTTCTGGCACAATTCCAGGCGCTATTCTGGCACTATTTTTTCGGCATTATTTTTGGTGCAAAATATGGAACTATGATAAACATCCATGTTTAAGCCCCATTTTTTGCCGGAAAAGGTGACCAATTCATGAACTGAAATTAACTAAATTTTAGCATTGTTTTAGGTGATATTTGCCTATTTTGTTGTAGTGCATTAATGAGAAGTTTGCTACCAGTAAGTGGCCTTCTCCAAGTATTTTTTCTAAGAACTATTGATTATGAGTCTTGAACTTATGCAACCTTAAAGTGTTGTATGAATGTTTGATTAAGTGCATGATATAAGTATGTGCTTATGAGAATGCATGAAGGAATGTTCTTGTTTCAAGACAATTGTACTAACACAATGTTTGTTGAGACAGTTAATATGCACATGATTTCAAGTGGGTGTTGGTTGTAGCACTATGAATAATGACCATTAAATAATGGCATACTATTAAACACACATGACAAAGACAAATAGGAAAGATAATCATGAGAGTACATTTATTATTAACAAATGATATACATTTATACTACATTATGTTACCCTTGGATTCATATTCCAAGTGGTCTCTTGGACTCCTTTTGGTTGTTCAGCTTCCACACCAACCCTTAGAGGATTAGATGTCCAACATTCCCCCCCTTAATCTGAAGGGTTATGTATGAGTCCAAGAAGAGAGATGTAATACAAAATGTGCAAAAATGAATGGCAGCACTAGGCTGAATGTGCTCTCTAAAATGTTGGTATAAAGGACGGTGGTTTAAGGATGACCACCAACACTAGAATGCTTAGTGCAGTTCCCAGAACTCTTCCAAGTCTGGCATGAAGCTCAAGTCCTCTGCTAGAGGAAGTTCTTCTGATGTTTTGAAGAGGGAAACCTTCAACCATGAAATGGAGGCCTCACCCCGCATATAAGGGAGAACCTCAACTTGAAAAGGGAGGTCTCAACCTCTGATGGTTTAAGTATGACCAACAACTCTGGAATGCTTAATGCAATTCCTAGAAATCTTCCAAAAATTGCAAGAAGATGAAGTATTCTGCTAGAGGAAGTGTCCCCAATTATTTGAAGGGGCTTCACCAACTAAAGGCATGCTCAGAGGCATCTTTGTCTCTAGCTACAACTCTAAATTTGGTGTGGCAGGTTGTTGCTCAGGCTCACTTGATGTGGCTTTGAAGCTTGTAGATGACCATCATTTCCCTACTATCAGATACAAGGTGAGATGATGGAGAAAAATTAACTGCAAGACTATTCAATGTAACTCTAGAAAAAGTTCTAACATGTGACTAGAATATCTTCTTGGTTGTTGATGCCCATTGCCAAGAAACGATCAATCCAGGATGAATCTTTGTTCTTGCAGGAGGTTTGTTTCTAAAGCATCTATGTGAAGAATGGGTGGTTTTATGACAGTGCTTACATGGATTAAGATCAAAACGGTGATCTTTCAGATGGCCAACTCGGTCATAGCGTTGGCATTTCACAATCTGTTGTTGTGGAAGAGGGGAAAAATCTAGAATAGCTGGAGGTGAACGGTCATGAAGGAATCCAACACTCTGAAACATAATGGGCTTTGAGTAGTCTGGAATATGAAAGGACATGTCTGTTATGAAACCAGCTCACAAAAAGATAGAAAAGAGAGATCCACGCCTTAGAATTCAGCCTCTTCGAGGGGGCAACCTCCTTTACATTACATAAATGAACAATTCTTGGATGATACAAATGACAAAACCTCCTTTCTATATATAGGAGTCTAAGGAGTCACAATATAATCCAGCCGACCTAACAATAATAATATAAAGCCACAAAAATAACAATAGAGGGATTCTATGGGGCACAGAAATAACAATATGGGGGTAATAGGGGCACAACAATATAAATAGGGGGTATAACTACAATAGTAATGGGGTAATCACTAGTATTATAGGGACCCAACATGCCCCTCTCCTTCAAAAAATTGTTGTCCTCAACGCTTGAGCAGTTCTGGATACTTCTGCATAAAATTCTCATCCTCCCATGTGGAATCTTCAGCGGATAAGTTCTTCCACTTGATAAGATACTCTGAAATTGATCGATTTCGTAGCTGTAGAGTTCTTGTTTCTGTGATTGCTTCCGGTTCCAATATAATTTTTCCTTCCTCGTCAAGTTCTGGCAATATTGTTTGAATTGGGAGCTTGTCACCTATAACCTTCTTTAAACATGAAACATGGAAAACTGGGTGCAATCGAGAAGCTGCAGGAAGCTCCAATTTGTATGCCATAGTACCAATCTTTTCCAACACCTTGTACGGACCATAATACTTTGGTGATAATTTATTATCCTTCTTAGCTTGCTTTAGGGACATTTGCTTATATGGTTGTAGCCGTAGGAATACCCAATCACCTACATCAAAACTTCTTTCACTGCGATGTTGATCTGCCTGTTGTTTCATTCTATTTTGTGCCAACACGAGGTTATCCTTTAAGAGTTGGAGGACTTGTTGTTGATGTTCGATGTGATGTTCCACTGCCTGAACCTTAGAATTTTCTCTTAAATATGATGTGATGGATGGTGGTTGATACCCATAAAGTGCCATAAATGGGGTCATTTTTGTTGTTGTATGGAAGGAAGTGTTATACCACCATTCAGCCAGAGGCAACCATTTGACCCATTGTGTCTGTTTATCAGATACAAAGCAACGAAGATATCCTTCCAAACATTTGTTTACTATCTCAGTTTGCCCATCAGATTGAGGATGATAAGATGAGCTATGAGCTAACTGAGTACCAAGACAAGAAAATAATTCTGTCCAAAAATTTCCAGTGAAAATGGGATCTCTGTCACTTACAATAATCTTTGGGTTTCCATGTAGCTTTTGAACTGTTTCCATAAATGCAGTAGAAACTGTACTGGCTTTAAATGGATGTGATAATGCACAAAAGTGTGCATACTTGGTAAGTCTGTCAACTACCACCATGATGACACTCTTTCCCTCAGACTTGGGTAAACCTGTGATAAAATCCATTGAAACCTCCTCCCAACGTTGGCTTGGAATGGATAAAGGTTGTAATAGACCTGGTGTCTTAATTGTTTCAACTTTATTTTGCTGGCAAACCAAACATTCCGCCACAAACTTTTGAATATCTGATTTAAGGCCATCCCAAAAAAATTCCTTCTTAACCCTGTGGTAAGTTTTTAAAAATCCTGAGTGCCCTCCTAAGGGAGAAGTGTGCAATTCCATAAGAATCTTTTGTTTTAGCTGGGAATTCTTACAGAGGTATAAGCGATCTTTGTACCATAACGAATCATTTTGCCAGCTAAATGTATCAGAAGTACTGGAATCTTGTTGTAGCTTTTGAATAAGTGCCCACACTTCTTCGTCATTCTTCCATTCCTCCCTTGCTTCGTTTATCCAATCTGGTTGGATAATAGAAATGGCACACAACAATGCTTCCACATCCTCATCCTTTCTTGAGAGTGCATCTGCCACCACATTTTGCTTCCCTTTTTTGTAGATGATTTCAAAGTCATAACCCAACATCTTTGTGACCCACTTTTGTTGCTCTTCAGAGGATAATCTTTGTTCTAAAAAGTATTTAAGGCTATCATGATCCGTTTTTACCTTGAAGTGTCTTCCCATTAGGTAGGGTCGCCATTTCTTAAGTGCATGGAGTATTGCCAACATTTCCTTCTCATAAATAGCTTTGTTTAAAAACTTTCCCTTGATTGGACGACTTTCAAAAGCAATGGGTCTTTCATCTTGCATTAGAACAGCACCAATTCCATTTCCTGAAGCATCACATTCCACAATAAAGGTTTTTGTGAAGTCCGGTGTAGCTAAGACCGGTGCTTGGCACATTGCCTCTTTAAGATGTTCAAAGGCCTTTGTTGCTTCCGAAGTCCATGAAAATGAATCTTTCTTCAATAATGTTGTTAGAGGTGCTGCTATTCTCCCATAATTCTTAACAAACTTGCGATAATACCCTGTCAACCCAAGAAATCCTCGCAGATGCTTTATGGATGTGGGGATTTTCCATTCCTTAATGGCTTTAATTTTGCTAGGGTCTACCTTAACTCCTTCATGAGATACAATATGACCCAAATATTCCACCTCCTGGACTCCAAAGAAACATTTGGATCTTTTTGCATATAATTGTTTCTCCTCCAATAGTTGTAGCACCCTGTCAACATGTTCAACATGATCCTTCCAAGACTTGCTGTAGATTAGTATATCATCAAAAAATACTAACACAAATTTTCTAAGGAATGGTTTGAAAATTGAATTCATCAAACCTTGAAATGTTGAAGGTGCATTGGTAAGGCCAAAAGGCATGACCAAAAATTCATAATGACCCTCATGAGTTCTAAATGTTGTTTTCGGAATGTCTTCAATCTTCATTCTGATTTGATGATATCCCGAACGAAGATCCAACTTGGTGAAGTAAATTGATCCATGCAATTCATCCAGTAATTCATCAATAACAGGAATGGGGAACTTATCTTTAATAGTGAGCTTGTTGAGCTCCCTATAATCTGGACACATGCGCCATGATCCATCCTTCTTGTGCACCAATACTACTGGAGCTGAGAAAGAACTTTGACTCGGTTGAATTATACCAGCCTCTAGCATTTCTGCAACCATACGTTCAATTTCACTTTTTTGGACATATGGATATCTGTACGGCCTGATGTTTGGAGGAACACTTCCTGGAATCAGATGAATAGCATGATCATGATCACGCATAGGTGGGAGACCTTTGGGAGTCTCAAATACCTTGGAATGATTGTCCAGGACTTTTTGGAGATCTGGAGAAATAGATGATTCCAATGTGGAAACATCTAGCGAACATAATTGTGCAATTACACCTCTTTGCTCCTTTTTTAGAAGCTTTGTCATGCCATTAGAGCTGATTATCTTTCCTGGTTTCCCTGCAATACCCCTTAATTCAACTTCCTTTCCTTCCACAGAAAATTTCATGAAAAGTTCTTGAAAATTAAAAGCTATTGTACCCAAGGATTGTAGCCATTGGACTCCTAGTACAACATCAGCACCTCCCATTGGAATGGAAAGCATTGGGCTAGTCAATACATATTCTCCCATGGATAGCTTGATATTATGGCACTTTCCAGAACAATTTATTGTTCCTCCATTTGCAATCATCACTTGACACTCTGGTGCTGGATATAGGAAGCAATTCAATTCTTTTGCTACCCTACAATGAATAAAATTGTGGGTGCTTCCTGAATCAATCAACACTATTACCTTTTTCTTCTTGATTTGTCCTTCTATCTTGATGGTTTGAGGAGTGGTAATTCCCGCCAATGCATTACAAGATATGGTCGGATTTATTTGTTCTTCATCTAGGCTTTGTTCCTGGAATATATCCTCTTCTTTTGACCTTTCTTGCTCCTTTTCTTCTTCCTCTTCACAATCTATGTAGAATAATTTCTTCTCAGCACACTTATGACCTTTTGTGTATTTGCTATCACAATTGTAACAAAGCCCTTTTGCTCTTTTTTCTTCCAATTGTTGTGGTGTCAACCTTGTAGGTTGTGGAAGACTATGGGCAACAACACTTCCGTCTTTATAGTTGTGAATGGTATGCTTCCTAGTTGCCATAATTTTGCTTTCCATTTTTCTTGCTAACCTGAATGCCTTCTCTAATGAATCAGGTTCCCAAAGGCGCACATCATGTTGGATATTATCCTTTAAAGACCCTATGAACACATCAATCCTATGCTCCTCTGGAATATCTTTTACCCTTATGTTCAATTTTTGGAACTCCTCAATGTGCTCCATTATTGAACCCTTTTGTTTGAGACTTATCAATTGGCTAAAAAAAGTGTTGCTTTTTGTATCCTCATAATGTGCTATCAATTCTTCCGTAAAAATTGCCCAAGTGATAAATTGTTTACGAGAACAAAGCCATTGATACCATACAAACTGATTTGGTTCCAAATATAAAGTTTCCATACGTACCTTTTGTGTGTTTTGCACATTATTGAGATCGAAGAATTGCTCCATCTGTAATATCCATGTGGCGGGATCCTTGCCATCAAACTTCCTCATATCGATTTTTGGAACATGGTGAGTCTTCGATCCAACATTAGAGTCTATGGAATCATGATTAACATTTCTTTTGTTCTCATCATGAGTTTCCTTTACTACCTTTTCACCATTAGTGACCCTTTCTTGTAGCAACTTCTTCAATTCATCCATCTTATCATCCATGCCATCAATTTTAGCGTCCATGCCATTCACCTTAGCTTCCATGCCATCCATCTTAGCTTCCATGCCCTTTATCTTAGATTCCATGCCATTTACCTTAGATTCCATGCCATTTATCTTAGATTCCACGCCACTTATCTTAGCTTCTGTTAGCTTTTGTGAGCGTGACATTTGTTGCACTTGTTCTTGTAATTTTGATATATCATGTAGCATTTCTTCCTCTTCTTCATGAGTCATGCTAGAGCTTTCAGGTTCCTTACTAGGTGTTTGCATTTTCTTTCCTCGGGGTATCAGTTACCGATAATAATCTTTTACTATGCCCTTTGAATTCCGTTAAACCAAGCTTACACAAAAATTAAAAACAAACTACACACCTTTTTTTCACTTTATAGAAGCCTGATATTGAATCTGATGTATCTCTGTAATTTCGGATCATACAATTCTGAAATTTCTACCTGTAGTAGCCTTCTGCGTCCTCTTTCCAATGCCACAAGTCTGAGCCAAATTGGATTCTCCAAGGAAGAGTTATGTGAAATCTCCCACAGTGACTTGCTTTTAGACTGATTCAGTAGAGCGAACTTGTACGACGTGCCACGAGTCCCTGTTTCAACCTTTGAATCTGAAACACACATACAAAAAACTACAGTCCATCCTCTTTCTGTACCTTCTTATGAAATTTCAATCCGATCCCCAGAGAGAAAGTTATGACGATTTTCCCCAGGTCACCTGTTTTGAATGTAATTCAGGAGTCTGCAAAAAGACCAACTTCCTCAGATCATATCTCCGAAAATATCACGCGAAAAGCTCTGAAATTCAGACCCAAGGTTCAAAGCGATTTCTTCTCAAATGGGTTTTTTTTGCGACTTCTGAAACGTCACAGAAAAAAAGTTATAGCGAAAATTCCACGATGACCTGTTTGGAGCAGCGAAACCCTAGAATCCAAAGCTCTGATACCAAATGTTATGAAACCAGCTCACAAAAAGATAGAAAAGAGAGATCCACGCCTTAGAATTCAGCCTCTTCGAGGGGGCAACCTCCTTTACATTACATAAATGAACAATTCTTGGATGATACAAATGAAAAAACCTCCTTTCTATATATAGGAGTCTAAGGAGTCACAATATAATCCAGCCGACCTAACAATAATAATATAAAGCCACAAAAATAACAATAGAGGGATTCTATGGGGTACAGAAATAACAATATGGGGGTAATAGGGGCACAACAATATAAATAGGGGGTATAACTACAATAGTAATGGGGTAATCACTAGTATTATAGGGACCCAACAATGTCCTTGTCATATCCAAGACCAGTTTTGTGCTTGTTGTGGACAAGCTCTTCCCAAGGTCTGATGATGGGATTTGGAAATGCAAACTGAACTTCTACATCTGCATGTACAACTTCTGCTTTATTTGGCACTGGATCTGAAATAATTGTAACATTATTGTCTTGCTGTTTATGGGTGTTATTTCAATATTTTGAATAGAAATAGGTTTAGAATGATGACTCCACTGTTGTATTTCTTCTTGCTGTAGCTGAGATTCAAGCTGCAAAAATTCAATGGTTTCTTGTGCAAGCTGTAAAGATGTTTGAATATCTCTGAGAGTGTTTTTGTTGACTTTAACTATACTTCCATCAGTAGATAAGATTAGAGTGCTTAATAACTCTAATAATCCATGATTTTTCTCCATTATTCAAACAATCAAATCAACAATGTATTTGTAGAAACAATAAAATGACCAAAAATGCACTCTCGTTTCTTTTTTTTTTTTAACACAGAAAATTAGTCCACTAGACAATCACTTAACTGAATGTACACACCCAAAATAGAAGTGTTTCCTCCCTAAATAGTCAGTTGATACATGCTCAATAATAGGGTTTTTCTTGTAGGTAGACTGCTCCTTTCTGGGCTTACTCACCCAGAAATTTTTGCCTGCTCCTACTGCAACCTCAGCCTATACCCAAGCATCAAGAAATGTGCTTAAAAAGGCTTGAACTTCACACTATAAAACACAAAAATCTGAAGTGACAGGCCTCAGTGTTTGTGCAAATGCCTACCTTTTACCTCCACTATTTTAGCTGATAAATACACACAACTCACCTTTCAGAAACAACACTACAATTCATCTATCATTTCATCCTTCTATCCTTGAAACTCGACCTGATTTTTCCTTAAATCTTGTGCTACCAAGTTTAGATACCATAGGAGAAAGAACTCAAGATTCTTGCCAAAGTCTGATAGCTAAAAACACGAGCTGAGTAGTCTCTCTTAGTAGTTCAATCTTCCTTCCTGTGCACAGCAATCTTTGCCTCCTCTTGTTCCTTGCTCAAGCTCTTCTTTCCCTCCTAGACTCTCCTTCTGCTTCTCAATATCATACATGGGTGAGGATCTGAATTTTTATATATCACCAGAAACGTCGTACAATTTTCAAATGATCCAGAAATGAATTTAAGAAATAGATTTTCAGTTGGACGTTACAAGCAAATGAGTTCTGTCATGAGATTTTTGCTTACAATAGCCATGAGAGTAGATTTCAGTGGCATAGACTATCCAGATACTGGAGAAGGGCTTAACACCAAAAATACTCGATTGGCTATGACAAAAATAGGCATTTCAATCTGTAAATTGACATAATAATAATAATTATAGTGTACATAGCCATGGCTGGTAGCGCCTAGGACAAAAATTAATTGAAAGATCATATAGAGGTGTTTAATGGAGTAGATAGTGTTCCCCAGTCTTTGATGGCATCCAAGAAACTACACACGGACAATAAATTCATTTCATCAATGAATCAGACCCTTGTAATTAGGTGACAATCCACATCTAGCAAATGTGCCACAGCAATCATACTTCATGGTTTTAGCCATAGTAGAAGAAGACTCGATTGTCAGAGAAGAGCCACATATCAATGCAGTCCAGATGGAAAGCATGGCTGCACTTGGGTAGCAAGCGGAGCTTCTCATCGTCTCTGAATTCGCTAAGACACACCATGCACTCGACGATTACTTTGGTCTGCATCTTGAGGCCCTTCACAAGATCATAGCTGAACACATAAAAGCTTTCAATGACGGTCCTGTCGAGACCACAGTTGTCCCCGTTCTACCTCCAGTCCTGTGCATTGGCCCCTCTCGTCCCTCATCTCAGGCTTTCGTCTCCAGTGCCCACACATGGTGCCAGTAACCCATGGAACTTCAATTCAGAATAAAGGTTTCATTTCACCGGAAGCTCTAGGGCTGGTGAGAAAAGGGACAGTAGTGTGAAAGAAATGGCTGAGTACCACTCACCAGCGTTGCTTGAGCTAGCTGCAAATAATGACCTTAGTGGGTTCAAACAGGCTGTGGAAGAAGGTGGGTCAAGTGTTAATTAGAGAGGCTTATGGTGTCGTTGATTTGATACAGTTAAGCGTGTCATAAATTGTTTCATATTTGATAAGCATGTTTCTATTTCAGGGATTGGTCTTATTTAGTCCCTTCCTAATTCTAAGTAATTCTACCATCACACTTGATCGCTTCACTACTAGAATCGATTCTTTATTTGTTCCAGGGATAATAGTCCATAGTGATTCCTTGCCTCCCATCCATAGACTTCTCTATCTGATGGAATGGCTTGGAGAATGAAAGATGACATGATAATCTTTGTAGTGCAAAAGGGCATGATAATTGCCTATGTAGAATATGTAGTAACAGTCAATGCTAATGGCTCAGAATTATGTTTATCTCATAGTTTATTTTTTTATTTTTTTTCTAATAGCATAATAGTCTGGAGTAGACCTTGTGAAGAATGGAAATCTGTAAATTTCTAACCAGAGGAAGAGTAATAGACACGTAGTGCTATAAGAGAGAATAAGGAGGAATGATTTTGCAAGGGCTGGTAGAGCTGCAACAATAGTAGAACATAAGGAAAGGAGTTACGACTAAACAATAAATACATTTTGCAGAGCGCTCAGGTGCAAAGTCCAGGGAGGCAGGAGTGCAGGTGTGTTTTTTCTATTTGAGACAATGGATAGAGAACCCAACATAAATCTTGCTGAGAGAGATTAGCCGAACAGTGTGCAGCATGAAATAGGCATGCACACAATAATGACAGTTCTATCTGCAGGAATGTAGAACTAACGTGCACAGAGAGGCCACAACTAGTGGCTCAAATTTGAGCACGGCAAGAATTCACCTGCTTTGATACCATGTTAAACACACACATGACAAAGAAAAATAGGAAAGATAATCAAGAGAGTGCATTTATTATTAACGAATGATAGACATTTATAGTACATGGTGTGACCCTTGGATTCATATTCCAAGTGGTCTCTTGGACTCCTTTTGGTTGTTCAGCTTCCACACCAACCCTTAGAGGATTAGGTGTCCAACACATATAATGTCATGGTTGGTAAAATAATGATTTTAAATTTCATGATGCTAGTCTTGGTAAAATACTAATTTCAATTTGTTGATGCTAGTCTTGGTAAAAGGTAGATTTCAAATTAATAGACATGATGGTTTGATTCTTGGAACATGTGACTAACATGTGTTAGTAGTGCAAGGAAACATGATTTCTATTAGCATCATAAGGTAAAATTTGATTTGTTTATATAACTAACAGTCGGGAGAATATGACAACACATAGTAAAATTCAATTGCAACAAGGTAAAAAGGTAAAAGAAATGAATTGGGTGAGAATTACATTAGCTATGTTTGGAAACTGTTGTTCCAAATGAATGTGTGCTTTACTTAAACACATGGGGTGCTCTTAACCTTGATTTTGTATGGCATTATGTGAATATGTGCAATGTTCATAAACATGTTGATGATTAAATGAGTATATGCAATGCCATTATATTTGATAGGTTGTTTTTAGGAATCATTTTGTGGAAGGATGATTGATTATGGTTATAAAAATTGATGAATATATAAGTGGCATGTTTGGTAAGATTACCTAATGAAATTCGCTATTTGTGAGGAATCTAATGGGAAAATGGGAATTCTTGTTTACTTATTTCTATTATCATGTGATTATGACATACTTGTGTCCATGTTTGTATTATTTTTATGTCCAAAAAATATGGATTGTGATTTCAACATATACACTAATTACCAATTGGGATCCTTGGTCAAAGGATTAGACATATATGACACTAAGTGTTGTGCCTTGGGGCTGATAAATCACTTAAAATGTTGGTTGGGTCCATGGGAAACAATGGATAATGAAATGGAATCCATGAAAATGGAACAAAGGAGGTTCTCTAAACCTTGAACTTGATATATATATGAATATGTGTTATATCCATGAACCTGATTACTGAAGTTATGTTAAGCCATTGTGACTAGTAGGTTCTTATCAAGGATCATTCCTATGAGAGAATGATGTTATGGATGGCATGAAAATATTTCAAGGTGCCTGAGGAATCAATTGGGAAAGAGGTAGCCCTTGCTGATTTATAATTTTGATATTATGTGCTTTTAATTATGCCCAAGTTTATGCTATGAACAATGTATGTTGAAGGATACATCAGTAGAACTAAAGTAGTGTAATATGCAGCATGTCGGGACAAGCATGGATAATGGAAAAAACTACAGACCCAATATTTGGGTTGTGGATACACACATTAAGGCGTGGTAAAGGCACTAGAGGAAAGGTTGCATGGTAGAGAGTGTGTGGTCTCTTGATATTTAATACTACTATTATGCACATGTTGTAAATATTGTGTTGTGTACATGTTGTATTGTGTCATGTGCATTGTGTATGCATTGTGTTGTATCATGTGTACGCGTTGTGTTGTATCATGCGTATGTGTAAATGTGTTTTGTTGTATACGTTGTGTATGTCTATATGCTTTATAATGTGGTGGGGCAGGACAGAAGAGAAAGGATTTTTTGAAGAGAAGAGAAGAGAAGTGAAGGGGATTGGTTCTCAAGTTCCTTGGAGTCTATGGATTGGGATAGAATTTCTGGAGCCCTGTAACAACTTGGGTTCCCTAGAGGCTGTGGATTGAGATAGTAGTCTTTAGATCCCTGTAAAAAATTGGTTTCCCTAGAGGTTGTGGGTGGATATAGTAGTCCCTAGAGCCCTGGATAGCTTAGGAACAAACCAATCTTGAGTTAATATATGCAACAATCATTTCTAAAGATTCTTCTTTTAGGATTTGATTTTAGCAGTGGATTCTAGACTTCTTGGGAAGGAGGTGAATCCACGTACTACTCTTGATGGTAGAGGTCACACCCTCTCTACTCTCTTGTGGTTAATTGAGGGTGGAAGTGTGAGCCTCTGGATTCCCTTGTTGTTAATCATATGTGAGCATTGTATCCTTTTTATTTATTGGTTGAAGGAGATGTGCATATGTATATATGTGTATATCATTGTAAATATTGTATTGAGTTGTGTTTGTAAATCTCCATAAGCAATATGTTTGTCATATTTTAAGCAGCTTTTCATTGTAAATATTGTATCGATCTCCATTTACAAATCTCTATAAATAATTCGTTGTCATGTATTTCAACAGTTTTGTCTTGTCAAAAGAGTCATAGAGCACCGAGGACAGTGTTTCCCAATGGGTAGGGGTTTGTAACAACCTCGGGTTATATTTACATGTAAATAAATAATGTATGGACATTATAAAAGTAAAAATCAAACCGTGGTCATGGGACATGTATTCCAATTTGAATGTGGGGAGAAACATTACATTGGGATCCACTTGTGGTTAATTATTTATTGGCTATGGAAATTGGCATTGGCAAGAGGGAAAAGGCAATAAATAGAAAATCAATTATTACATACTAGCAAGGACATGTGGAAAAATGAAAAAGAAATAAAGGAAAATGAGATAAATTCCACTTTAGTAGGTGGGGAAGAGGAAGAGACAAGAAAACGAAAAGATTACTAAAAGAATATGCATTCAAGGGAAAATTGAAAGAAAAGGAAAAAGAAAAGAAAGGAAACTGGAGAGAGAACATTCTAGAATTTTCTTTTGGGGAAAAGAGCAAGGAAAGCAAGGAAAGGAAGGGAAAACAAAGAAGACACGAAACAAACAAGGAAGAGATAAGCAATTAGTGCAAGAATAATTCGAGTGGCAACCAAGAAGAAGGATTGAACAACAGTTAGAAAAGGGCAGAAAAGAATAGCGAACAAGAATATTTTTGTAGGTAACAAAATGCATGTTTGATATCTTGTTGGGAATTGAATGCATGGTTCATGAATTTGTTTTTGGTTCACTTTTTCTATCATTGGCATGGCATTTGTCTAGATTCAGATTCATGTACAACCTTGTCTTATCCCATTCCTAGATAGCCATGATGTAGTGGGTTCCCTGTTTTGGTTGAACTTTGGATGCCGATAGATTTTGGATCCTAGTTGAGGTGGTCTCAGGAAAATTCACTAGGGTTGAGGGTGGAGATAGTTTTCTTTTGGAACTCTTTACAAGTGGGTAGAGACATGAAAATTTCTCTAGGTATGATGAAGAAATTCTGAGGCATCCTCGCTTGCATTGAATTTTGTGATTTCTAAACCTGGCATTAGGTGAAATCACTGTGACTTGAGGGTGGAGGTGGTTTCCTCTAAATTCCCTATTTGTTTTTATTTTGGGTTTATCCCATGCAATCCAAATTAAATATTGGAATATGGCATGATGGTGATTGGTCTGGAAGAAATATTTGGTTCATCCCAATCTATGGTTGGGTGGTATGTGGAAGTCTCTGACTTGGTTGGCACTATGCATGTGTTATTATGTGTTATTATTTAATGAGATCAATCAGCATAAGTTTTGGTTTAATGTGTGCATTATGTGACTAGTTTCTCATGGTTCCATTACTGTTTAAGTGCATGTTACATGAAGTTCTTTTTTTATTGATCTTTTTTGTGGTTTTGACAGGCTCTGGATATTTTATGTTGATACATGAGCTAATTTATGTTTTATTACAACTAGTATGAGATGGAAACAAGGATTCTTGATGAATTTATGATAAAATTAATGAAAAAAATGAACAAACTATGCATATATGGCATACATGTACCACGTTCACAATATTGGTTCACAATATTTTAGGAATTATGACCTGAGGAAGATGACCTTCCCAGAATGCATCTTTAGATAGAGCATGTTTGAATTTCTACCATAACTTATTTTCTATTAGGTTCCAGAAGCTCAAAAATTGTCCAAATTGAGAGGAAATCCCACTGATAATGTAGTAAACATTTCAAATAACAGGTCTCAAAATTTTAGGAGATATGAGCAGAGGAAGTCAAGCCTTCTTAATGCTCCTAAAATCAAGCATCAAATAGGTCATGCTGGAACTTCTATTATAACTTTTCTTCTAGGTGGTATCATGAGATGAAAATTTATCTGTAGTGAGGATAAATGTCGTTGAGATTGTGGTAAAATATTTCATATGTTGGGTCACTACATTTTAGGATATATTACCATTGGAAGTTGAGCTGCTATAATGCTTGTAGAATTGTGCCTTAAATAAGATTGTATTGGTATTTTTCTTATAATTTTTCATACATGAAGTTTGAGAAGTTGAAAGTTGAACCATAGTGAGGCAAACACAGTTATGATGATTACGTCCTATGAAATAATGCACTCTATTCTACATTAAAAGGTGTGACAACCTCTTAACTTAAGTAAAAATAAAAAGTAATTTCTAGAAGCCTTTGTAGAAATTCCCACTGTAGATCACCTGATAATGCAATATACCAAAGAAAAATACTTGATCACCTTCTACAAACAAACTTGCAGAAGCTTAATCAATTTTGAGGAAGATTAAATACAATACATATAACAGATGAAGAAGAAAACAATCACACATGAACACAGAAGAATACTCTAGGGAAAGCGTCAGCTAAAAACCTCGATCTCTGTATTATGATACAAGTGTAAATATCTCCAGATTACAGAAAGCTTTAGCTCACAAGCTATACAACTCTCAGTATAATCCCTCAATGTTGCTCATAAACAGAATAGACAACACATATTCCTTCCTTCAGTCCTCCAAGCCTCCTATTTCCTTGTGCAGTTTCTCCTGGGTCCTCCAGCTGCAACCTGTGTGATTCTCACCTCACACACAAGACTAACCTTTGAAATAACTGCGCAATACTGAAGGAGATAATTCCTTCTGCATGGATGAGTTTCCTATATAGGAAAATTCCTCCAACTGATAGTACATTGTCCCTTCCTTTAATCTCAATTGGGTCTCTGTCTGAACTGATATGCATGAGTTATTTATGAGAGAATATTCAGTTATCTAGAGAACACTAGTTACATGCATGCATGCATTAACTGATTGAACTCACAATTAGTTCCTCCAACTGTTTGGAACTAATTTAACTGGACCTAACTCAGTTAACTGAGCTAACTAATTACAACTCAAATACAACTCATCCTTATCTCCTTAATTAAGGGATAACTTCCTCAATCAAAGGGATAATTGTTGCATGTCTTCACAAAGAATTCATGTTTGATTTTCTCCAACTAATTAACTCAATATGAATTAATTAATTATTTTTTAAACCGTTGCTAAGATCAAATTCGAATTTTACTTCTCAATTTTAGTTCAGGGACTAACTAAAATTGGAATCCATCCCGAAATGCTATTTATAGCAGTGTTATTTTTAGCACTTCCATTTTTCATTCCTTGTTTCTATGTCCAACACTGGTACCCAAACTACTATTTATAGCATTCCTATTTTTAGCATTTCTTGTTGCCATTTTCAACAGCCTTGTTAGGGGAATATTTCCCAACTAGAAGGCCTTGAACTCCTACCTACTTGGGCCTCATCCCTTAGTTCATGGATCAAACTCCCTCTCTTTTTGGAACCCTAATCCCTCTCTTTATGATCTCATCCCTTGAGAAGAGAATATCAAACCTCCTCCTCTTGGCATATAAATTCAACACAAACTAGAGGAGAAGGGTCGACTTTTGTTATGTAGAGTTATGCTGCCAATTTGAGGTTGGAATCTTGTCATTCAAGGGAGGATTTGGAGGCTATTGGAAGGAGGTTTGTAACATCAAGGCTAGGTTGTATTTCTCCTTTTCATTCAATTATAATACAAAATAGTATTTCTTTCTCACTATATTTTCCATTAGATCTGACATATTGAATATTTACTTGCATTGTCCATTGATTATGATATTAGGTACTAGTCTCCTTGGTCACTAGTATAGATCGTATTAAATCATTTATATGCCACATGAAATCTTGTGTTTGTTAGTGTATTTGTAGGTCTGGATTCTGAACATTTGGAAGTTGCATGAAACCATAGCAAGGATCTTCTTCAGGAACTTCATTTGAAAGGTACGTATTTTATACCCCATTACTCCTACTTTTAATTCAATAGAATGGACCTAGGGAAATATTTACTAGTTTGTTTGTTTATTACTAGATTCATTCATTGAGTCGAGGGAGATATTGTATTGTCTACAAGAGGAGATTAGTTTTCCTAAGAAATTGTCGACTGCATTGATGAGAATTTTCGTTCTTCATTGTGCCTTTTTTTCCTTTGATTGCCTTCTACTACCTTTATTGGTTGGATCTAGATTCTGGAAAAGTTAAATTTTTGGAATTGTGGCTGTGTTTTTTATTTTTCCTTTGTTTTCTTGGTTGTATAAATTTTTTCTTTACCAAAAGAGAGAAAGTTGTGCACTCTTCCCTTAGCAACAGAGAAACATTGCACTGGTGTCAATTTCTCACCTTTGATAGTCTTAGAAATTTGAAAATTTTGGTTTTTTTCCTTGTGGGTCCAAAAAAAATCGTTTGTTGTGTTTTCTTGGGTCTGTTTACATTATAGAAAAGTAAACTTTATTTTAATTTGATGTCTTGAATTTCGTTCTTGAAAAAATACTTATCTTTTCAAACTAGGATTCAAGGTTTTATTTATTGATTTATCAAAAGAAAGTTTGGTCATTGCTAGCATAGTTTGTGCCCATATTTCTTCTTTCACTAGGTCAGATTAAATACTTATGTATACTTGATTGCAACGAATCATTAACATTGGTAAAAATTTAGTGTTTTTCAAGGTAATCATTTTTCATTTAGAATTTGTTGTTTTTGTTGAGATGAAGTGAATATCGATTATTCCAATTTATTAGAGAAAACAAAAATTGTGCTTACAGTGATTCGTATTTCATTAGATCAAGTTGAAGTTATGGCTTGTCTAGTTTGAAGGAGGAATTAGTTGTTTGATTTTGGGTATACAAGAAGTTGTTGAAATTAAAATTTTGCTTTTTTTAAATTGGATTTTAAGGAAATTAGGTTCCATTTTTCAAAAAAATTCACCCTCATGGTTGGGCGGGGTGGGGGGGTGGGCAAGGATCATGTATTTTTCATTCTCTTTGATTTGAATATTGAAAATGATCCATTGATTATTTCATTGTTGAAGAGTCAACAAAACCTTCCCTCTTTTGTAAATAAGATTCATCGAAGTGAAAAGGATATATTTCATGTTAGTTGCATTGAAATTGAGTTATTCAATAAGTTGATTATCATACATATCTGATTACTTTAATGAAAAGTGAAACAATAAAACCAATTAAAATTTACCAAGGCAATAATAAATCACATCATATTTAGTGGATCTAGGTTAGAATATGTGTTTTAGTGTCTATAAACATAGAATTTGTCATTAATCATATACATTACATTCTGTAGATATTAGGTATTCCATGTACGTAAGTATATCAGACCATTCTCCATGTAGCCTTGGGTATATCGAATCATGCTCCACGTAATAAGTATATCAAAACACTTCCTATCATAAATCACACACTAGAAAAAACTAACATGGACTAAGATTCCACATACTGTCGGGTATATCTGAAAACCCCCTCTAAGTTGCAAACCTGCCATAGGTAACTAAGTCAGCCACCTTGTTGTTTTTTATACAACGAACACAACATTTGGGGAGATTTTTGACACATACTAGAAATGGTATTCTGTAGTTCACAATATATTGGTAACATTTTATACTTAGTATCTCGTTTTTACTGCTTTTGTTTATTTTCATTCATACCAATTTTGAATTTAACTATCATAAATTGTTAAAATTCTTAATGAAAATTCACTTTTAATAGACCTAGGGTTTAATCTGATGGAAACAGTTCTAGAATTTACCAACCAAGGAACCCCACCTAACAGGGATCCTACTCCTTTTCCTTGTTTTGGAAATTTTGGTTCTTCTTATATGGCTACTTTGTCTCATCCTCGATTCACAATAGGTTTACCAGTATGGTTGTTTTCAACCTCATTGGTTTCAAATACTCAACCTACTTCACCTCAACCAGATACTTCTCTTCAACCTTAACTGTATACTTCTCTTCAGCCTGAACTGCATACTTCTCCTCAACCTCAACTAGATATTTTACCTCATGTTGACCATTTATCTTCTTCACCCAACATGTCTTCCTCCCTTTCTTCTTCTTTGCTTGGTAAAATCTTTAATTCTAGTAACTAGGTGGCTAAGAAGAATAAGGGGAAGAAGAACAGGAAACAAGTTAAAGAAGGAGTAAATCAACCAACCATAGTTGTGATGATTGATAATGTCGAGGAAACCTCCAACATGCATTACAAGGCTAAATACACGATATTAAGGTCTTAGAAGTATGGTATAAACTTTTTATCAACTTAATGTTGATTCATCAACGAGTGATTCTAAGGTTCCAAGGGAAAAGGGTAAAGTTAGCTTTGATTGTATGTTATGCAAAGGGAGTCATCAAACACACCTTTTCCCTCATATGGATGAAGCCTCTAAATTTTTGGAAAGCCTTATTGTTTCTCAACAACAACTTCCAACTGGTTATTGTAAGCTTTCTCCCAACCTACCATTAGTTGACGAAGTGATTGATCTCATTTCAATTTCGGTCAATACCAATCTTCCCTTGGAGAGTGAAATCCATATCACTTAGGATGATGAACCATTGGTTTATGAAGTGGTCGACTTGATTCCACATTCAATTGGTCCCACTCTCCCTTTAGAGAGTGAAATTCATACCACTCATATTCTTCTTGTTACTTTAGATTCCACCAAACAAGGGGGAATTTCATCCATTTCCATGGAACCCCCTCCAAGTACTGAGTTTATTTCTTTTGATTGGACTAGACTGATAGAGTGCCACCTTAATTCCGTCCCTTTCTAAATAATTGTGAAGGGTTATGGTAGAAATGTGCATCGCATAAATGTAAATGAAGGTGCTTCTGTTAGTATTTTATCCTAAATTGCTTGATAAGCTTTGGGTTCCCCTCAATTTTTGTTTGTTATACAAAATATTTTAGCTTTTAATAGAACAGTCAATAAACCTTTAGGGATCCTTCCTAATTTAACCATTACTCTGGAAGGAAAAAATTTCTGTATTGATCTTATGGTTGTCTAAGGCCCCTTGGATTTCAATTTACTCCTTGGGTGAGACTATGTTTATGCCAAGAAAGTTGTCGTTTCCACACTATTTCAAGTGTTTTCTTTCCCTCACGATGGAAACATTGTGACTATTGATCAAGTTTCATTCGCTGGTCTTGATTTGGCTATCAACCATATGCATCCTTGAATTTTCCTTATATGGAAGTGGTATCTACCACACCACATGTTAATTATGTGGAAACTTGTCCCATGCATTCACTTACTCATAGAAAATAGCCTCTCTCTTTTTCCTCAACTTATTTTGACCTAAATCCAGTAAGTGACATGGTGAAGTTTTGAATGGGGACATTTGAACCAAATTTTCTTGTCCCTATTGAGTCCCTGAACATGTGTTCCTTCCATAGAATTTTTTGTCCTTCTAATGAATACCTCTTGGAAGCCATGATCAAGGTGCATCCCTTGGCATGTATTCCTTCCAAATAAATGTCCTCTTGAATTCATGATAACGCCTTGATTAGCATAGTTCCTTTTATTGTGCCAAGATCGTTAAAAAATGAAACAAGGTCTAAGAATAGTTATTTTCATTTCAATCTCACATAAAAATGAGACCAACCTATGAAATTGATGATCAGAGTTCATTTTCTTGTGTTAATATCATTAAAAAATGAAACAAGGTTCCCTAAGCATAGTTATTTTCCTATGTTAAGCTCGTTAAAAAATGAAACAAATCCTCCCCTAATTGATTTGAGTCTTTGATTAGATCTCGTAAATGTCAAGTTAAGTGTTTCACTTGATCTCATAAATGAACCTTCATTTAATCTTCCTATTAGTAACCAGTATTCTACTTAGGTGGATCAAATGAAGCTTTGGGTCATGTGCCTGTGTAGATTATGCTTCGGGGGCATTGAAACCACTCTCAAGCATAATTTTCCCATGTTTTGAGCTTGTGTAAAAATGAAACCTCTCAAGCATAATTATCCTTTGTTTCAAGCTTTTTGAAAATCAAACCACTCTTATTTTATCCTCTTAACCAGTGGTCTTATTAGCCAACCACTTGAGCTTTACGTGTTTTGAGCTATTTCATCATGACTAAAACCAGTTTCTACCCTTTATACCACTCGTTCCTCTAGGAGTAGTTATCTTTAAGCTCTTTTTTGACTCTCAAAACATGCAAATATTGTTGAGTATGCTTGTTTCTTTCGAACTCGTGAAAGTACATGAAAGGGAATCTACCTAGTATAAGTTTATCCCTTTTACAGACTAAGTAGACTAGTTACAAAAAATGTATACTTTGACTTATCATGGTCAAAAGAGTTACCTCCTAAATTATTTTAACCTTTTCTGGGCTTGAGAGACTAAATTTATGAAAAAGGATATTTTGGAGTTTACTTAATTTTTTCTCTTGACTCCCTAAACAGGAAAAATACTAAGCTTCACTTTCTCAGGGCTCGTTAAAATTTTACATTGAGAGAAATACATGAGTTTTCTCTTTCCCTCTTTTCAAACTCTTAAAATATGAAAAGGAGTCAAGTTACCCCTATATTGGACTCATAAAATTAAATAATATAAGAATTTCCAATCATGATGAGACCGAACCACTCCTTGCTAGGGTTCACTAAAAATGCTCAGAAGGAATCATCCGAAGGATGAGCTTACAGGACAAGCATAAGTCATCCTCCTCAATATTGCATAAAATAAAAAGGTACTTACTAGTGATGGTGGGGGGTAATGGGAAAGAAACATTTATTTTTGTTATTTTGAAAAGATATTATGTCTCTCTTGAACATGACACTCCATCACCTTCATGTCTAGGTTGAGAAGTCCATTTGCCTCTCAATTGGTCATACCTCATTGGAAATTTTCAAACCGGTTTTGGGTCTTGTCTTTGAGTCAAATGCTACCAAGTCAAAATTCCATGTTTCCAATATATTCAAGATAATTCCAAGCTCAATCGAAATTACCTTGTAAATCATAGCGTTCAATCGTGTCGGCCATCCTTGAATCAATCTTAAACCACTCCAAATTTTTTCTTCAAAACTTGACATGAGTTTTGTGTTGTAGGCTCTTCTGCGACGAATCACTTCCTATCGACTTCAGCTCGCTATATAGGAAGTTAATCTAGAAACCTCCTTTAGTACCTTGGAGACTGCATGACTTAATGGTAGGTTTCTCACTTTCAACGACAAATTCTCATCATTGACCTTCAATAAGATGATTCTATGACTATTCAACTTCAATACATCTATTCACACTTCATAGATTTCACTGGAGTACCTTGAGAAATATTGTCATTATTGGTGGTTTCTCTCACACTTGTTAATGATTCGCATCACTAATTGGTAATCATGTGGTTTCTACCATGTTCGACTTCAAGAAATTCACTCGCATGGTTAGATTTGTATTATGGATCGATAGAGATTGTTATCACTGAAAATGATGTTGTCAAAATTTTTCTAGATTAGCTTAAAGATCGAGCAGTTTCGCAGCGCCTGAATTCTTTTAGCAGTTTCGCAGCGTCATCTGTTTTAGTGATTTCGTAGCGAAAACACTGATCTTGTATTGGCTGCGCTACCAAATTGGGAATTTGTCTGAAATCATTGCCATTTTCACCCAGTTGTCATGTTTATTAAAATCCATTGGGTTATGCATGAGTGCAGGCTTGAAGTAAACAGACATTCCGGTGATGTTCTTAACTATAGGCAGGATACATATGGTTCTTTTACTGGGCTTTTTCTCCCAGCCTGTTGCAGATGGTCTTGACCCAAGATTACTTGTGATCCCTGGAGTAAAGGCAGTTAGCGAAACAAGGAACACCTTTACAAGCACACATGAGCAATCACCAAACAAAGTAATGCAAACTGTTGTGAATCTATGAAGTATTTCAAAGAACAGTCAAAAACCTGCAATCTCAATTGTTGAGGCATATAAATTAGTCACGAGATATGTGAAGCACGAAGGGCCTATAAGGTAGTTTGCTGTCCATAGGAGCTGGAGTATTGGCTCGAGTGCTTACAGATGGGAAGCTCGCATTCAGTGTCTCAAAAAATGGTTGCCATAATGTTTGCGCAGGGGACTGTCCACTTCTTAGAGAATTGAAGGTTTTAATGGAACATGCTCAAAGTGGAAGAGAGAATTGTTTTCCCTGCTCTGGAAAGGGCCGAGAGAGGTATTACTAAAGTTGTAAATGATGAACAATTCCTCACTCCGCAGGCGCAAGTCAAGTAACTCAAAGCGTTACATATCTATCTGCAATGATTCAGCAAGTTTAGCATGAAACTAAGGGAAGGAGAGTTATGAAGATGTTTATACTGAAGCTCTGCTCTTGGATAAAAACGATTGCTTCAGACATTGTCAATGATGAATATTGGGTGTCAGTATTTATGTTTGAACGCAGTGGACCAGCGTTGGCTATCTCTTCTTTGCCTTTATCCTTTCATGAACTGTCGGTCTCTAAAGTGGATAAAATTAGTAAATATCCTGCCTGTTCCATCTGATGTAACTTATCCACTTAGTTTGAAAGCACCATAAGACGGTTATTGAAGTTGGAGCCCGAATCAAATCCAGTTTGGCATTATTGTCGATATTCAGAAATACAGAATTCGTGGTCTCTTAGAAGGCTACGCATTTGATCATGAGGTGCTGTTGGATGCTCTATATTGCCATGGGGAATGCGCATTAACTGTTTGAAAATTTCAGTCTTAGAATTTTCTTTATCGAAATGTAGTGATTAACCGCCAAATGTCAAGTGGCTTTTATGAGGGTTTGATTGCCACAAGGTCGCCACTATTATTGACACCCGGATTGAGATGTGGCGCTTCAGATGGCCATATACATTAGCAAAATCACCAGAATCACAACGGCAGATGCTATTTATAATGATGATGTGCTGAACGATGTTTTTCGTTTGATGGTTACAAGCTCACCGCGGTTTAGAAAATGGCGTTATTCCAAATCAGACACGGAGGTGCGCCTGCCACTGAAAAGATATTTCCATGGAAGCTCATCCATCGGCTATGGGGCATCACAAGTTTGGGATTCGGTTGCAGCTGAGGATCCTTCTTTCTCAGAGAAAACATGGAGATTGCAAAGTTCGCAATCGGTACATCTTGAGTTTTGGGTGTAGATGGTGTACAGAATGCCCTCAGAACATATTTCGCTCTTTAATGTCAAGCTGATGAGATTGCCAATATACGAATCTGTTGTTGTGCCGGTGGCAGAAGCACCATTATCACTCCCACTGCCGCTGTTGCTGCTCGGCTTCCCCATTTTTCTGCTTCATTGTCCGCACTGATAACATTTTCGTTGGTTTTGTTTTTCTTTCAGATATAGCTTGGGCCTTAGGATTATATATTTTCCACACCAATTTGAAGTTTGCTGTTTAGTGGCAATACTGCTACCTCGAGCGCGTTTGGTTTATTACCGAGATGAAAGTGGGAATATTTCTTCTTCACATTTGAACGCCGATTCTAGAAAAACAGAACTGGAAATTTAACTTTGATATCCTATAATTGGAGGCTAGCAAAGCTACCTGTACAATAGGCTATGGCTTATCTCTACAAGATTTTCTATTCCAAGTAGCTGATGGCAGGGGTTATCTTGATATTGCTGTTGCATCTTCATTCAGTGTTGTGGTCATTGATAAACTTATTGTGAAGGGAACTCGAGTTCAGGAGTAAAGAGGAGGTTGCAGAGCATAATGGATGATTGAATGACTACTGCTCGCTTATATTGTACTTAATGTTATAATGTTTAGTTGAAATCATGAAAGACAGTAGAAAAATTCAGTATGAAGTGACCCACAACATAAACTCCGGCAGCCTGGCTACTCTTCTCTCTGACAATGGAATTCAACGGGTGCCAGGATTGTGTTTCTCTTATACTCATATCATTCATGGTGTTCCTCCTATCGTTGGTCATTATGTGGAAATGTAAATTCCTTGCATGAGGTTCTCAAGTAAATCATTTACCATCTCAAGATTTATTTGCTACGGAACAAATAGAGGTTATCTACAGCAGTTTCGTAGCGCGCTACGAAACTGCTGTAGGTGATAATTTAAAGTGCAGAGCAGCTAGTCTAACACGGTGAGCGGGAGTTGAGGAAGAGGAACAGCTGTCTATCAAAGACCACCTCCAGCACATCATAAATCTGGCATTACTCCATACTTGGGGTCATTAAAGGATTTGGGAGCAGGCTGCTATATTTTAGGAGAATGTTGGGAGACAAAAGGCCGACAAACAGGAACAGCTCCCTATATTTCAGGGCGATGGAAAACATATTATGTTAAGGGCCAACAAACAACTGCAGACACCTTTTCAGCTCATAAAGTTTCCAGCTCATTTGAAAGGTGTGGTGATATGCGGTGTTTGGGAAGAATTAAAGAACAGCAGACTTGTTTTTAAAGTAATGAAGAGTGATGGGAGACAAAAGCCGTGCAAACAGGGCATTTCCCTTAGTTAATTAATGAAGCCATCTCCATGACTGGAATCCAAGGCCAGCTCATTCAGTACGTTCTCCTTCAACCATCTCAGCTTAACTGAAGAAGGACAGCTGTCACAGCATTCAAGAAAGCATCAAGCCTAAGAGGAGAAATGAAAGTAGTGTTTTAGTTTAACTAGGACTTTATGTAATTACATACCAACATGTTTGTAATTAATGCATTAGTTAGTAGCATGTAGGAGGAGTTAATAGGGTTTTCGAGCTCCCTCTAGAAAGGGAGGAATGTATTCATATAAATAGAAGAAATTAGGATGTAACAAGGGTTGGATACTTAATAGAAAAACAGTGTTGTTTTGGGCCATTGTAAGACCTTTTTTGACAGTAATAGTAAAACAGAGTTATTCTCTTCTCAAGATTCTCGAAGGATTGTCATGATCAAATGTAGTGATGATGTGTTATACTTTATGTTATTTTATGGTTTTGTTGTATGCAATCACTCAGAATTCATAATTATATGCTCTGACTTCCTGTGTATACAGCAAGCTATGTGTTGGTGGAATATGTTTGACATGTAATGCTAAGAGCCTTGATTTCCATGAGGTCACTGTGTTTTCCTTGTTTACTTGATATTATAGACTCCATAGCCCAATGAGAGCCAGTTTGATGTGTTTCCAACCAGTTATGCTTTCATAAGTGAATAAAGAGTTAGCCATCTAGTGTTTGAAGTATTTTATCAAGAATTGTGAGAGAGCCCTCTCTGATCAAAGAGGCTAATCTTTGGTCTAAAGATTGGTTGAAATAGTTACATGAAATCATGCTTGATTGCAGCCCTCAGTTGTGATTTTGTGATAACATTTTGGTGCGTCTGCCGGGAGCTTAAGATTGAATTTCTGAAGGTAGCAGGAGTTCAAATGATTTTCAAGGCTGCAAAACTACCTTGGCGACTCCATTGTTGAAGAATTCAAGGTTTATACATTCATGGTGATTCCACTGGAGCTATGAAAGACCCAGAAGCTGCCATTATTTGTTCAAGGTATGCATGCATAGATTTCTCAGGACTTCATGGTTTCCCAAACCATTTTCCCAAGGATGTTTATTTTCTAAAGAATGGTCCAAAATACAACGGAGAAGATTTGAGTTTAACCTTGGATCATATCTCAGATTTTTGTCATTTTGCTGAGGTTCTTAGAATTAAACATGAAGATATTTGCATAAGGTTATTTTATGATTCTTTCCAAGGGAAATGCAAACAGTGGGTTGAATGCTTGCCTGCCAAGTCCATTAAGTCATTGCCAGACTTTTGGCTTTTGTTCTTGGAGGAATGGATAGATAGGCCAGAGGTGGAAGTAAAATCTCCTTCAGTTGAAGGTTTTAAACAGTGGAATGATGATCATAATAAAGAAGAAACAAATGAATCTTTTTCTTTGTCCCTGTCCTCATATCTGGAATCTTTTGACTGCAAGTCAGAGGATAAGATGAAATTTTTTGATGAATTTTCCAAAGACATTGAGAAAGAAATTGAAGGTTTAGAAGGACAAATTCAGGAATATAATTTTCATGATCATGATCATTATTCTCAGAAATATTTTATGGCTGAGCGCAAGGAGACTATGCTGGTTCCCCTCTCTTTTACGTTTGAGGAACTGAACACTGTGGTTGAAGATCAGTTTGCACAGCTGGAAAGTGTCATGGAAGGACAAGCTGATCATGTGTTTTGGGATCCTATAGCTGATTACATGGAAGAGTTTTATTCTCCAGTGTTTCAGCTTACCTATGAAGATCAGAGACAGTTTCAGTGGCAGCGGTCATTACATTATCACATTGGCTCTGAAATCCGATGCAGTCAAAGACATTTTCAGTGGCAGCTGTCATCTCACTATCACATTGGCGCTGAACTTCGGGACAGGCAAAGAAGTCAAATGTCAGATAAAGCAAATGACTGGCTGCATTGGAAGTTTCATATTGATTGAGCTGAGGAAAGTTTAAATGGTTAGGGTAGGTAGGTAGGTAAATTGCAAATAAGCTCAAGGTTGGCTGAGCATTTATTTTTCAGTAGCATTAGTTTCTTTCTCCTACAGTCAGGCTTGTCAAGCAAATTTCTGTTTGTTACAAATGGGTAAGGCACTGGAGCTGCGTGTTCTTAGCGCACCACAAGGGCACACTATCCCTAGTGGAGCCACTGTTATCACTGAAAATGATGTTGTCAAAATTTTTCTAGATTAGCTTAAAGATCGAGCAGTTTCGCAGCGCCTGAATTCTTTTAGCAGTTTCGCAGCGTCATCTGTTTTAGTGATTTCGTAGCGAAAACACTGATCTTGTATTGGCTGCGCTACCAAATTGGGAATTTGTCTGAAATCATTGCCATTTTCACCCAGTTGTCATGTTTATTAAAATCCATTGGGTTATGCATGAGTGCAGGCTTGAAGTAAACAGACATTCCGGTGATGTTCTTAACTATAGGCAGGATACATATGGTTCTTTTACTGGGCTTTTTCTCCCAGCCTATTGCAGATGGTCTTGACCCAAGATTACTTGTGATCCCTGGAGTAAAGGCAGTTAGCGAAACAAGGAACACCTTTACAAGCACACATGAGCAATCACCAAACAAAGTAATGCAAACTGTTGTGAATCTATGAAGTATTTCAAAGAACAGTCAAAAACCTGCAATCTCAATTGTTGAGGCATATAAATTAGTCACGAGATATGTGAAGCACGAAGGGCCTATAAGGTAGTTTGCTGTCCATAGGAGCTGGAGTATTGGCTCGAGTGCTTACAGATGGGAAGCTCGCATTCAGTGTCTCAAAAAATGGTTGCCATAATGTTTGCGCAGGGGACTGTCCACTTCTTAGAGAATTGAAGGTTTTAATGGAACATGCTCAAAGTGGAAGAGAGAATTGTTTTCCCTGCTCTGGAAAGGGCCGAGAGAGGTATTACTAAAGTTGTAAATGATGAACAATTCCTCACTCCGCAGGCGCAAGTCAAGTAACTCAAAGCGTTACATATCTATCTGCAATGATTCAGCAAGTTTAGCATGAAACTAAGGGAAGGAGAGTTATGAAGATGTTTATACTGAAGCTCTGCTCTTGGATAAAAACGATTGCTTCAGACATTGTCAATGATGAATATTGGGTGTCAGTATTTATGTTTGAACGCAGTGGACCAGCGTTGGCTATCTCTTCTTTGCCTTTATCCTTTCATGAACTGTCGGTCTCTAAAGTGGATAAAATTAGTAAATATCCTGCCTGTTCCATCTGATGTAACTTATCCACTTAGTTTGAAAGCACCATAAGACGGTTATTGAAGTTGGAGCCCGAATCAAATCCAGTTTGGCATTATTGTCGATATTCAGAAATACAGAATTCGTGGTCTCTTAGAAGGCTGCGCATTTGATCATGAGGTGCTGTTGGATGCTCTATATTGCCATGGGGAATGCGCATTAACTGTTTGACAATTTCAGTCTTAGAATTTTCTTTATCGAAATGTAGTGATTAACCGCCAAATGTCAAGTGGCTTTTATGAGGGTTTGATTGCCACAAGGTCGCCACTATTATTGACACCCGGATTGAGATGTGGCGCTTCAGATGGCCATATACATTAGCAAAATCACCAGAATCACAACGGCAGATGCTATTTATAATGATGATGTGCTGAACGATGTTTTTCGTTTGATGGTTACAAGCTCACCGCGGTTTAGACAATGGCGTTATTCCAAATCAGACACGGAGGTGCGCCTGCCACTGAAAAGATATTTCCATGGAAGCTCATCCATCGGCTATGGGGCATCACAAGTTTGGGATTCGGTTGCAGCTGAGGATCCTTCTTTCTCAGAGAAAACATGGAGATTGCAAAGTTCGCAATCGGTACATCTTGAGTTTTGGGTGTAGATAGTGTACAGAATGCCCTCAGAACATATTTCGCTCTTTAATGTCAAGCTGATGAGATTGCCAATATATGAATCTGCTGTTGTGCCGGTGGCAGAACCACCATTATCACTCCCACTGCCGCTGTTGCTGCTCGGCTTCCCCATTTTTCTGCTTCATTGTCCGCACTGATAACATTTTCGTTGGTTTTGTTTTTCTTTCAGATATAGCTTGGGCCTTAGGATTATATATTTTCCACACCAATTTGAAGTTTGCTGTTTAGTGGCAATACTGCTACCTCGAGCGCGTTTGGTTTATTACCGAGATGAAAGTGGGAATATTTCTTCTTCACATTTGAACGCCGATTCTAGAAAAACAGAACTGGAAATTTAACTTTGATATCCTATAATTGGAGGCTGGCAAAGCTACCTGTACAATAGGCTATGGCTTATCTCTACAAGATTTTCTATTCCAAGCAGCTGATGGCAGGGGTTATCTTGATATTGCTGTTGCATCTTCATTTAGTGTTGTGGTCATTGATAAACTTATTGTGAAGGGAACTCGAGTTCAGGAGTAAAGAGGAGGTTGCAGAGCATAATGGATGATTGAATGACTACTGCTCGCTTATATTGTACTTACTGTTATAATGTTTAGTTGAAATCATGAAAGACAGTAGAAAAATTCAGTATGAAGTGACCCACAACATAAACTCCGGCAGCCTAGCTACTCTTCTCTCTGACAATGGAATTCAACGGGTGCTAGGATTGTGTTTCTCTTATACTCATATCATTCATGGTGTTCCTCCTATCGTTGGTCATTATGTGGAAATGTAAATTCCTTGCATGAGGTTCTCAAGTAAATCATTTACCATCTCAAGATTTATTTGCTACGGAACAAATAGAGGTTATCTACAGCAGTTTCGTAGCGCGCTACGAAACTGCTGTAGGTGATAATTTAAAGTGCAGAGCAGCTAGTCTAACACGGTGAGCGGGAGTTGAGGAAGAGGAACAGTTGTCTATCAAAGACCACCTCCAGCACATCATAAATCTAGCATTACTCCATACTTGGGGTCATTAAAGGATTTGGGAGCAGGCTGCTATATTTTAGGAGAATGTTGGGAGACAAAAGGCCGACAAACAGGAACAGCTCCCTATATTTCAGGGCGATGGAAAACATATTATGTTAAGGGCCAACAAACAACTGCAGACACCTTTTCAGCTCATAAAGTTTCCAGCTCATTTGAAAGGTGTGGTGATATGCGGTGTTTGGGAAGAATTAAAGAACAGCAGACTTGTTTTTAAAGTAATGAAGAGTGATGGGAGACAAAAGCCGTGCAAACAGGGCATTTCCCTTAGTTAATTAATGAAGCCATCTCCATGACTGGAATCCAAGGCCAGCTCATTCAGTACGTTCTCCTTCAACCATCTCAGCTTAACTGAAGAAGGACAGCTGTCACAGCATTCAAGAAAGCATCAAGCCTAAGAGGAGAAATGAAAGTAGTGTTTTAGTTTAACTAGGACTTTATGTAATTACATACCAACATGTTTGTAATTAATGCATTAGTTAGTAGCATGTAGGAGGAGTTAATAGGGTTTTCGAGCTCCCTCTAGAAAGGGAGGAATGTATTCATATAAATAGAAGAAATTAGGATGTAAAAAAGGTTGGATACTTAATAGAAAAACAGTGTTGTTTTGGGCCATTGTAAGACCTTTTTTGACAGTAATAGTAAAACAGAGTTATTCTCTTCTCAAGATTCTCGAAGGATTGTCATGATCAAATGTAGTGATGATGTGTTATACTTTATGTTATTTTATGGTTTTGTTGTATGCAATCACTCAGAATTCATAATTATATGCTCTGACTTCCTGTGTATACAGCAAGCTATGTGTTGGTGTAATATGTTTGACATGTAATGCTAAGAGCCTTGATTTCCATGAGGTCACTGTGTTTTCCTTGTTTACTTGATATTATAGACTCCATAGCCCAATGAGAGCCAGTTTGATGTGTTTCCAACCAGTTATGCTTTCATAAGTGAATAAAGAGTTAGCCATCTAGTGTTTGAAGTATTTTATCAAGAATTGTGAGAGAGCCCTCTCTGATCAAAGAGGCTAATCTTTGGTCTAAAGATTGGTTGAAATAGTTACATGAAATCATGCTTGATTGCAGCCCTCAGTTGTGATTTTGTGATAACAGAGATGAAGACCAAGACTCTGGATTTAGTTTCATCCATCAAGGATCCACAGAGTTTTTAAATGTTCACGATTGTAAATAAGATTCATATTTTTGGGATGCATCCATACTGTCTCTATTATTGATATGGATCTTAGTACATTTCCATACTTATTCTTTAAGATATTTGTACTCTGAGTATGGGAATGCCTACCTCAGTGATGATTATATGAAGATATTGTATTGTAATCCTTCATTTTTTGTTTCAGGTCTCCAACCAATTGGTCTTCCAAACTTTTGTATGGTAAATCGCTTCAGTCCTCAAACACCCTTTTTGAATTTTCGCTTTAGGGGGCAATCTGTTACACATCATTTTTTCACCATTAGGAAACTGACAGCCAATCCAAATATCTAGCTATTCGATGAAGTGTTCCAAATAAATCCCCTACAATGTAGGAAGAGAAACAATCCCAAAGACAACAAGAATCGTGAGCTATATTTCCTAAAAACCTATTGTCAAGCACTGTCACACTTTTCGAAGTCACTATCTGTGAAACATAGTTATGATCACTATGACCTGCGCAATCCTATGCTCTTTTCTCCCTTAAAATGTGTGATAACCTCTTAATGCAAATAAAAGAAAAATCAATTTCTAGAAGCCTTGTTGGGGGAATATTTCTCAACTAAAAGCCCTTGAATGCTTACCTACTTAAGCCTCATCCCTTGGTTCATGGATCAAACTCCCTCTCTTTGTGGAACCATAATCCCTCTATTTATTTATCTCATCCCCTAAGAAGAGGATCTCAAACCTCTTGCTCTTGGCCTATAAATTCATCACAGACCAGAGGAGAAGGGTTGACTTTTTTATGTAACTTATGCTGCCAATTTGAGGTTGGAAGTGTGTCATTGAAGGGAGGATTGGAGACTATTGGAAGGAGGTTTGAAACATCAAGGCTAAGTTGTATTTCTCCTTTTCGTTCAATTATAATACAAAATATTATTTCTTTCTCACTATATTGTCCATTAGATCTGATATATTGAATGTTTACTTTCATTGTCCATTGATTATGATATTGGGTACAAGTCTCCTTGATCAATAATATAGGTTGTATTGAATCATTTATATGTCATGTGCATTTGATCTTGTGTTTGTTAGTGTATTTGCAAGTTTGGATTTTGAACATTTGCAAGCCGCATCAAACCATAACAAGGATCTTCATTAGGAACTTCATTTGAAAGGTATTGATTTTATACTCCATTACTCCTGCATATGATCCAATAGAATGGACCTAGGCAAAGATTTACTAGTTTGTTTGTTTATTACTAGATTTAGTCATTGAGTCTAGGGAGGTATTGTCTTGTCTGCAAGATGAGATTAGTTTGCCTAACATTGGGGTGTTACAAACTGGTATTAGAGTAGGTTCACAACATTGGACCTCGACGTAAAAGCAAATTGTTATGCATATAGAACTGTATGTGTCTATCTGTTTATCATGCGTGCATGTTAGTTATTTTATTTGTTAGTAATGATTATGTTGTTACAATTTTTTGATATTATCTTTATTCATGTATGAATTGATATACTCTTGATATTATTATGTATCGTGCTAATCTAGATTGACATGTGTAGATGGAATAGTCTCACCATAAGTAAATTAATCTAATGCTTTTGATTATCCCTTTTATTTGGTTTATCTAATAGTGGTATGTTGCAGGAAAATTGAAGGCTAAGAGATGAAGAGTAGGGTGGTTGAGTATAGTTCATATGACTCCCCACACAGGCTAGAAGAGAAATCACTAGGATGGGAGAAATTAGTTGAGCAGCAGTGAGAGGGAGACTCTCCTAATCTTGCAAATATATTAAGAAGTTTGAAGGTAGAGATCAAAAGTTGTAAAGATGATAATGAGAAGTTGATTGAAGCCCAAGAAAGACTTTCAAAAGCTCAATAAAAGAAATATGAGGTTAATGCGGTCATTCTTCAAAACCTTTCAGATTTAAAAAGATAGGAAGGAAGAAAAGATTGATGGGGAAGATGGAAGACGGTCTCAGAAAAGGTACAGGATGGATTGTGATGATATAGTAAAGAGTGGAAGACTATTGGGTACGCCTGAGAATAGGTTTAGCATGCATGGATTTTATTCTAGATCTACTTCTAGGAGACATCATCGCCATCACCACCAACATTATCATAGGAGGAGTGGGAAGGAGTAATTCTCAAAGGAATTCAAGAAATCCAAGCCTCCTACTTTTGATGGTGAGATGACAAAATCAAAATATGTAGAAGCATGGTTTCTTGGAATGAGAAATTTTTTTAGACTTCATGATACTCAGAGAATATCAAATCCAAGAGAACTACCTTCAGTCTAAAGGGAAAATAAGATATCTGGTGGGAATATGTCAAGCATGTCATAGGCATAAGGGAAAAAAAGTTGACTTGGGAAGCATATGAATGACTCTTCAAAAATAAGTACTTGTCTGAGAGGTATTATGATGGAAAGGTCAAGGAATTCTATGATCTCAAGATGGGTTCCATGTCAGATGAAGAATATATAACCATATTCCTAGAGCTATTGAGATATGTTCCCTATCTCAAGGATGAGAAAGAAAAGATCCAATGATTCTATTGTAGTGTTTTCTTCTCAAAGATGTACAAAAAGAACTCACTTAAGATTATGGATGACAAATAATCTCAACAATATAAATGGCTGGTAAACATTGTAGATATATAGAAACTGATAGAAACAAAACTTGCCAAAGTCTGGATCTATGCCACAATCATAGTTAAACAACAAAAAGAAAGATTAATAACTCCAATCATCCAATGGAACCCAAATATACAAACAATAGTTTTATTATAACCCCTGTGAATGGAACAAATAAATGTTATCGGTCCCCCCTATGGGATGGGTTCTTGGCTATCCTCAAACGTCTTCAGCTTGTGTAGAGTCTCTCTCCTCTATAATGTGTAAACCCAACAAAAATATGGCGTGCAATAATGAAAATAATCAGAGTTACAATAGTGACTGCAACAATGAAAATAATCAAAAGTGAATAATGAATGGAAAATCATTCTATTTATAAAAAAAATATTGAGTTATCCTCGAATAATGAGCAATAATAAAATATTATTGATCGATTCTTGGAATAACCACCTAGAATATTTTATTATATTTTTTTAGGAGGGAAAAAGTATTTAAACTTTTATTTATAAATAATAAATAAGTAAATGATTTATTTATCATCTCAAGGAATTAGTTTAGGAATAATAAACAAATAAGGATTTATTTAATTATTCCTAAGGGATTTAGTCAAATTTGACAAAGAATAATAATCAATTACTCATTAATTAATTATTCTTAGAGAAAAACAAGATAATTAATGATTTATCTCTTTATTTTTCATGATTGGGTCAAAAATGACAAGGAGTGATAATTGAAAAATGGTTTAATTAATTATTCCAAGAAGGAAATCAAATAAATAATGATTTATTTAATTATTCTTCATGGGTATAGCTATATATTACTTTAAAAAGGTGGTTTATTAAGTAATTTCTCACAGTGAAAGCAATTTTACTATGGTAAAATTGGATTTACATGGTGTACTTCGATCCATCTAGTAAATTAGGCTAGATGATCAATTTTTCAATGATAATAGATTTCCCCCCAACGTATGAGTGTTAGGAGAAAAATGTATGTCTGAAGTATGTTGTAAAGACACAATCACTAGGCAACATAGGGGAGTCAAAGAGAGAGAGAGATAAACCAATGAAGCTAAATTGAAAGAGGATAGGGACAGAGGGGGAGAGACTAATGTAAGTCTCATTTTATGTGGTACTGGACCTTAATGAGGTGTGGGAGGCATACCCATACCTGCCGAGATAACTTATTACAAAAATAATGGTTCGCCCAACAATATAAAACTGAGCAACAAAGAACATGCTGAATGGTACATGACATGCTGGCATAATGGAGCCAGAAAATAATACAATGTGTCCCATATACATAATGCACCTAGAAAAACATGTGCTAGGGTTGAATACAATAATATCTGATTACATGAGATACAAAGCCCTTTCCCTCAAAAAATGGGTGGGAGGGAGGGTAGAACAACTGGAGAAGCCCTGCTAAATAGGGGAGGGATTTGCAAACTTAATGGATCATCTGAAGGAGATGTGCATGCTATGAACACTACAATTGGTAGGAAGCAAACCCATCAACTCTGCGGAACTTTATCTGAGGCTGTAGCATAGTAGTTATACATCTGGGCATGTGGGGGTACCTGAAGGGCCACCCCCTTGTGAGGTATGAAACATATCACACACACTCGAGAATCACTGGTACAATTTGCTGCAACACTGGACCATCAAGTGTATGGATCACGAACATGAAACGACCAAGTCAAAGGGCAATAATGAGCCCCTCTTCTCGATCCAAGGCATCGAACAAGAATGGAAGCTAGAACCAAGATACACTACCCTATAGGCCATTCTTCTAGAATAAATGAGTTGATGTTGACAGAATAGGGCCCGCGATAGAAGAGGATATGTGGATCCTCAACTAAAGCATGACCGAAAATAGTAATGTGATTGATGGAATGACACCAGGGATAATGGGGGAAAGTGGGACTGAGGGACAAACATATGACTACCCTTTAAAAAGAATAAAGTGCATGGTTAACCTGGTAGCAATTGACTCAACTCCGGAGGGGATGGGGGCAGTATGACTAGAGACTAGAATGGGAAACCCAAGGTGAACGGTATGCAAATATGGATGGAATACTATGACATGATATAATGGGACATGAAATAGACTCCAAGAGTGCAAGGGTGACTCACCGTGGATGCTCTGAACAAGGGTGACTTCATGACGCTGCCACACAAACTAGGCCTGGTGGGGATCATCAAAACATGAGTAAATGATGGCTACTTATGATGAAATTCGACATATGGTACGACAAGTATTAATATGAAGTGGAACTTGAAGTACAAGTTTTTCTTTATGAAAAAATTCAATTTTGAGAGGTGACGAAGTGACCCTTGGAAAAAAGGATTCCTAGTGAAGTGTCAAATCATCAAGAACTAAGGAAGACCCATTATAGAGCTCAGTGAGAGCTTTCCAATGGTGCTAATGCTTCATCAAACTGAGCTATGGCCTGTGTTGTGGGGAAAAGTATCCAACACGGAATGACCCTATCCCACTCTAAGGGTGATAGTTCCTTAGCAACAGTCAAAGCAAAGCTATCTAAGATTACTTCTTTATGACATGCAAAAGAGGAAAGGAAGAGATCCACTTACCGATGTCTTGCGCAAATGGTCGAACCAATCTTCTCTCTTTGCCGCTTGCTCCCAGCTCCTTGTCTTCTCACGGGCCCAGCTACACAAGATCCTGCAAACAAGACGAGAAAAGGAAACTACAAGAAGCATGCATTCATAATTGATTCAAGGATTAGCATAAATCAAATACGCAAGTAAGACAATACATCATTGAAACACATGCGAATAGAAGAACCTCAAATGCTTTATTAATGGAAGAAAGTAAGGTTCAGGCGGTGATACAACCATAAGAGGTCCAATCCAGCATCACCTTCCCGACGGAAAGAAATCTCCTCTTCACCTCCCTCAAGCAATCACCCAATACTCTCAACTGTAAACCAACAGCAATTCTTTGCACAAAATTCCGGCCTCTAGATCCCATGGGATGAGATCCTTATATAGAGTTTTGGAGTGAAGATAAGTCAGCTTGATGTGTGACTGTTGTCCTCTTCAACCCCAGTTGTTCTTTAGTTCTTGAGTCCACTCAGAGATTCTACCTTCCACTTGGAGTTTTAGAAACTCTTTACTCATCATTAGGCGAATCTTCTGATCCAAGTGTCATTTTGGAAGCTTCCTGGGCACTGACACATTGAGGAAAGATTCCTCCACATGTCCAAACTCGCTCAGCGCAGGTAGCCTTTGATGAAGTTGACATTCAGCGCAGGTACACCATGGAGCAGTTGACATTCAGCGCAGATGCTCAGTGGAGCAGTTGCTTTGATCCAAAATTGACCTGTTTTTGAGTGTTTTTCAGTGGAGAACTGATCTGAAGTGCTGTGGTTTGCTGACCTTGTTCCTCTAGGGGTAGGAACAACATGTTTAGGGACTTTGGATCCCTCAGATTATTGACATTTCATGCTCTATGTTGTAAGGCACAAAAATGTCTATAACAGTTGCCCCCTAAAGTATGAGGTCGTTTATCGGGTGAAATGCTTTATTAGGAGGATCCGAAGTTCATTCAATCGTCGGGAGGTGACCTGTAACAAAATACAATACAATACATTATTTTTCATACTGCTTTCATGATCTAGCTGATGCGGGCATTTCCCATGCTCAGCTTTATAAATACATTTTCTGTACATAAACAGACGATCGTCTGATAGTAGACTGATAATTCTCTGCTTAAATTATCATCCTTTTAGTAGGATGATCATCTACTGCACATGTCAATGTCTTTTATCTCATGAATATATATCGCAGCCCGGATGGATGAAACTAGATCCAGGGTCTTCAAACTTGTCCGATATTCACTCTAAGTACAGGTCGATCCATGTGAGAATTTCTTGGAGTCGAACATGGAAAGACATCGCTTGATTACCAGTCAATAATGTAAACTGTTAACAAGCGTGAGAGGAATCACCGATAATGATGATGACCCTCAAGGTACTACAGCACAATTCACGTGGCATGAATATAGGATTTGGCGTCGAACACCACGCAAAGTCTCCCGGTCGAAGGTCATTAATGTATACCTGTCGCCGGAAGTGAGAAACTTGCCATTGAGGCATGCAAGCTTCAAAGTACTGAGGGGGTGTTCCTAGATCAACTTCTTGGATAATGAGCTGATGTCGACAAGAAGTGATCTGTCAAAGGAGGGCCTTAATGAATCCCACATCAGTGACACGGAACGAAGCTAGTAATTGTGATGATGGTGAAAACGATCTGTGAAATATGATTCAGGGTGGCGGTCATGAAAGGATGAAAGATGATGTATGGCAGTGGATGGGACCCGGTTGACACTCTCTGAATGACATCTCTTGAACATATAACGACACTGATGTGATGGATCGGTAGCATTACCCCAAACGTGGATGGTATGGCGAGACCATGGTGAAGGGACCGGTGAATGAAAACAACCCAACCCGATGTTTTTACGGAGGCAAAAGTGTCATGTTCAAGAGCGACTTGCTACCATTGAGCTTTGAGGTTCTCCCAATTTTTCCCCAGTCATTTCTAACCAGTACCTCTTTATTTTTGTCAAGCTTGAGGAGGATAACATATGCTTGTTCTATAACCTGCCCTTCGGGCAAGCCCATCGCTATGTTTTAACGAGCCTAGCGATAGGGAAACTCGTTCTCGTCTAAAGACAAGTTTGTCGCTATTCAATATTTTTAACGAGCCCAGCGATAAAGACAACTCGGTCCTTTTCATTTTTAGAGAGTCTAAAAAGGGTACATAAAGTTAACTCCAAAGGTCCTTTTTCGTCATCTAATCCCTTAAGTTCGAAAAAGTATAAAACAATACAGAAGGGATGAATGTTCGATAGCTTTATCGAGCCGAACTAGACAAGCGCTCGATCTTTTTGTGCAATAATCCCTCAGGTCCAAAAAGATTAAAATCTAGAGGAGGGATAGCTCTTCCGGTCCTTTTAACGAGCTGGAAGGCCAAAACTCGGCAAACTTTTCATTTTTTACGAGTCAGTGAAAAGAGCTCAAAGAAGACTCGTATTTTGAGGAACGAGTGATAAACAGGGATAGCAGCAGATTCCAGGTACAGGTTGGAATTTTCCAATCACGGCAGTGTCACAAGGATGGCTAGGTGAAATCACTCTTCGCAGCTGTTCCTCAAAATAGGTAAACAATCAAGTGGATGTGAATGATCGGCCAAATGAAAAGTGGAGGTGACGGTGCAAACACGACCAAGGCTTTTATGGCTGATGAATTTACGGTCTCAAATGGTTATTTACCGGTTCATTTTTTCTGGATGAGCTTGAACTCTAGGGGAAGCTTGCTCACAGGTGCATTTATTTTTTAACGAGCATGAACTCTTGCTAAAACTGCTCGGTTTTGCGTTTATTTTTTAACGAGCATGAACTTTGCCAAAACTGCTCATGTTGCGTTTATTTTTTAACGAGCATGAACTTTGCCAAAATTGCTCGTTTCTACCAGTCATAAAGTAGGAAGGTCTCCTGGAAGATTGCTATTTTTTAAGGAGCTTCATCTCCCTACGCTTTGCTCCATATCTTCCCTTTATGCAAGCTGGGTATCGACCAATTCTACGAGTTAGAGGGGTTAGACCTACGGACCTAAAAACTAAAAAGCCGCCCGTGCTTGCATTCCAAGAGGTTTGCATGCCCCCAGGTATAAAGTACAATTTCAAGGTTATCCCTCCAGTTTCCACATCTGTTTTTTCTTTGGGTGTTCAAAGCTACTTGTCTCCTTGCTAGTCTAGTTTTACTGGGACTATACGAGATCACAAGAGAGCAGCTACTTGGTTTTTCTCGTTAGTCTAACTTTGGTGGATCCTTGCAAGATCGCAAGAGAACAGCTACTTGTGACAAGAGAACAACTACTTGTGACAAGAGAAGAACACTCCTCAAAGACAAAACTTTTGTTTTACCAAAGGGATACCTATTTCAGGTTATCCAAAGATTGTTCTGTTAGTCCTTCCAAACAGAAATCTTTCTTCGGCGATGCCTACCGACCTAGACAACGGTGAATGACGACGCTCTGCCAAACACTTAACTTTAACAAAAGAATCTTTTTCCAGAACAACCCCACTTCCTAACTGCCCCTTACTTCTTTATGAGAGCCGGACTTTCTTGCCGGCTCTTTCTTTCTTCTTTTTCTTCACAGGAGCTCAGATTTTAGCGGCTTCTACCTTTCGAAGAGGAAGGATCAGAGGAAGATTCACAAAGATGAAGGAGGGGACGGGGTACGGACTAGTCATATTCTCCCGCGGAAATTCTACTTTATTCCCAAGGTTTTCTCTGCCCGAAGCAGACCAGGATGCATGCCCCCTGGGTTCCAGCCTTACTTTCCCGAATCACTCGCACTCATCAGGAAGAAGAACCGGAGGTGGAGACCTTTCTTGATTGAATAGACCATTCAGGATAGGTATGTGACTATTTGCGATGCGTGATCCCAGAAATGAAAGTTGGTCTACGAGCTTGACCATTCTTCCTTCGTGTGGAAAACACATTATTCGAAAGAGTGAGGAGACTATTGCTTCCATGCAATATATGTAGTCTCGTCCAAGGAGTAGGTTATAATCCAAGGGTCCTTGGACGACCATCAAGTTCATCTTGACAGCCTTCCCTTTCAAGGTAATAGGCACATTAGGTAGAATCCCTAATGGTCGACTGGTTCCCTTATCGAAACCCGAGAGATTCCTTATCTCGGGCAAAAGCGTCGGGCAACCCAGTGCTTTCCAAGCAGTAGAGGATAGGATACTCACAGATGCCCCTTCATCAATGATAGTTCCAGCCATCACCATTTTGTATATTTGGACTATAATTCTGAATGGTATACTGGCTGGTAACCGGGGTCTGCCTAGTTGGTTCCAATCAAAGGACACAACCAGGTTGCTTGGTGGTGGGGCCGAATATACGGCTGGATATGATCCTGACGATGCTCCTTCCTGCGGTAAATGAGTGGGCGCATTGCCCTGATGCTCATCAGAATCGGTGTTGATGAAAAGAATCTGGATGGTGTCATCCTTACTCTCTTCGGTGAGGGTGTCAGCCGAAGATGAATCTTCAGTGACGGTGTCATTTGAAGACGAAACTTCTGAGGGGAGAACCGGGTCAACTGCCGTTTCGACCTTTGGACTTTCGTCCAGTCCGGATTCAGTACGTTCATTTTCAGTGACTGACGCTTCAGCTGGTCCCACGAGCGGGGCAGCTGTATTTTCAACCAACGAAGGACTTGGCGTGAGTTTTTGATATCCAGGAGGAAGTAGCAACGGTGCAACCGGTTGATCTTCCAAAACTCTCTTTGCTTCGTCTAAAAAGGGACAACGGAGGAGGGTGTGATTGTCTTCACACAGTTCGCAGGGGAATCTCATTCCCCTTCGTCGTCTAGAACCTTTACTTTCGTTGGTCGATGGTAAGCATTCAACCTGGCTGTCAGAGGTTGATGCTTCCGAACTGTGCAAACGAGGGGACCAGTCCCTTAGTATTCGGGGAATACTGGGACAATCACGGTGGAAGTGGTCTCCTTCACATATGACACATGGCGCCTTAGGCCCGGTCTGTGCTGTGTGTGGATTTTGGTTAGATGTCTTTTGCTTGACCCCAGCCGCCTTTGGCTCCGTCTGCTTCTTTTCCTTCTTCTTCTTCTCCTTCTTCTTCTCCACGGGAGCTCGGCTTTCGGCGGCTCTACCTTTCGAAGAGGGAAGATCGGTCTCCTTCTTCTCCGCGGGAGCTCTGCTTTTGGCGGCTCTACCTTTCGAAGAAGGAAGATCGGTCTCCTTCTTCTCCGCGGGAGCTCTGCTTTCGTCGGCTCTACCTTTCGAAGGGGAAGGATCGGAGGAAGACTTAAAAGAAGTGGAAGGTTGGAGGGCAGCTCTAGACTGGTCTAACTGTTGATTCGACTGTTCAGGAACCGTGGCGGTCTGAACTACAGTGGTTGAGAATAGCCAAACTGGCAGGCCAATTGTCAGTCCTGGAAGCGACAACGCGGCCATGTAGGGCGCACCAATTTCTCCCCAAGAGGAGAAAGGGCTAGGGTTCCCATCATGTGGAATCCATTGGTTGGTGTGTTCCATGTTCTCAACCTAAAGATCAACGCAGGAATAAGGGGTGATTATGTTCCGTTTAAAATGAATTTTATATGACGACGCTTTAGACACAACTTGCTTTTTCACTTTTTAAGAGTCGAGAAAAAGCTAAAGATGACTCTAGTCTCCTTCGATGTATTAACGAGCCCAAAGTGACAAATGCTCGGATGGACTTTTTCAGTTATAGAGTTTGAAAAAGGCCAAAAGAAACTACTCTGGAGTTCTAGGCAGAGGGTGTGCCAAACCTTTCGCGAAACCACAGAATACGTTTTACGGTACGAGTGGTTGATCTTCGTGAATGCTGTGTTCACTGCATCGCGATCAGTAGGGCGGCCGACACGGCTTCCTATGGATAAAGGCTTTGTTCCTATAGGGGTCTCCCAATATACGCGACGGTACGCGGGAGCACAAGTCCGTATTAGTGCTATCGTCCCTCAGGAGGAATCACCCACCTTCGTAGAGATCGACAGTCACTATGTTTAACGACGCCGGAACACGTCTCTACCTAGACCTCTACTGTGTTTCGTTATGTTTCAAAGCGTTGTTATGTAAATTCAGTTCATTTTAGGTTGATCTTGCTTAGCAGTTTGCCTTTATGGATCACCACGTAATGTATGATACAACTCCTAAATGCAGTCTAAGAATGATAAGCAAGCTTTTTCAATTCTTTCAACTTATGAAAATCTTAACTACTGAGGGAAAAGAAAGACATCATCTTTTCGAACAGATCATAGAGCACACACTGATGCACTTTTCCTAAATCGGCATGCAAACTGTCAAAATGCACATGCACAATGCAAGTATTTCTTTTCTTTCTTCCTTAATGTTGATGTATTACAAAAAGAAAGCTGTTGTATAATTTTGAATTCAATTTCAAGCGAAAGCAAACAAGCTTTTGTCCAATAATCAAAAGAACACCTTAAGATTCACTCGTTTCAACACAAGAAATACTGAAATTCGAACCATATAACGAAAGCAAATGCTCAAGCAGCTATGAACAGCAATAAACTAGCTCTTAGAATCACAACGACACATTATCACAGGTCTAGATCCAAGAGGCCACAGCAAGACTAGTTCACTTTCGCTATGGGAAACTGTGAATGAAGGTAAGAAATACAATAATAACAATCACGGTTTCTTCACACAACTAAGGCGGAATGATGGCAAAGAAAGGTAGTTTCAGATGGGTATACAGGTTGACAATAGGCTGCAAAAACAATACTGAAAACTGGGCAACAGAAGGCAGGGAACCCCAGTTGCACAATGCAAAACTGGTTCAGCGCAGGTAGGACACTGTCAGTTTGACATTCAGCACAGGTAGCCCCTTCGGGACCTACGTTGCAGCGCAGGTAGCCTTCACTGCAACTGCACTGAAGAGAAAACTCTCGTCTCTCTTTGGTTCCGGGTCACAGATTGCTCAAAAATCAACTGTTTTTGGCCAAATCAGAGGCTATCAATCAAGTATACTCTAGAGGATGATTAAAGGAAGATGAAAACTATCACAAAGAGCTAATAAGAGTCCTTGTGGATCAGCTCTTCAAATCATAAACATGCCCAGAACTGAGCTAGAGTAGCTGCCCTCTACTTTGCCTTTGAAGGATTCGAATGCAGTTCGATTCGGTACTCCCTTTGTTTAGGAAATGAATAGCAAGAAACACAAGCTACCAACAAGACACGATCCCCAGCGGAGTCGCCAGTCTGTTGTGTGGAAAAGTATCCAACACGGAATGACCCTATCCCACTCTAAGGGTGATAGTTCCTTAGCAACAGTCAAAGCAAAGCTATCTAAGATTACTTCTTTATGACATGCAAAAGAGGAAAGGAAGAGATCCACTTACCGATGTCTTGCGCAAATGGTCGATCCAATCTTCTCTCTTTGCCGCTTGCTCCCAGCTCCTTGTCTTCTCACGGGCCCAGCTACACAAGATCCTGCAAACAAGATGAGACAAGGAAACTACAAGAAGCATGCATTCATAATTGATTCAAGGATTAGCATAAATCAAATACGCAAGTAAGACAATACATCATTGAAACACATGCGAATAGAAGAACCTCAAATGCTTTATTAATGGAAGAAAGTAAGGTTCAGGCGGTGATACAACCATAAGAGGTCCAATCCAGTATCACCTTCCCGACGGAAAGAAATATCCTCTTCACCTCCCTCAAGCAATCACCCAATACTCTCAACTGTAAACCAACAGCAATTCTTTGCACAAAATTTCGGCCTCTAGATCCCATGGGATGAGATCCTTATATAGAGTTTTGGAGTGAAGATAAGTCAGCTTGATGTGCGACTGTTGTCCTCTTCAACCCCAGTTGTTCTTTAGTTCTTGAGTCGACTCAGAGATTCTACCTTTCACTTGGAGTTTTAGAACCTCTTTACTCATCATTAGGCGAATCTTCTGATCCAAGTGTCATTTTGGAAGCTTCCTGGGCACTGACACATTGAGGAAAGATTCCTCCACATGTCCAAACTCGCTCAGCGCAGGTAGCCTTTGATGAAGTTGACATTCAGCGCAGGTACACCATGGAGCAGTTGACATTCAGCGCAGATGCTCAGTGGAGCAGTTGCTTTGATCCAAAATTGACCTGTTTTTGAGTGTTTTTCAGTGGAGAACTGATCTGAAGTGTTGTGGTTTGCTGACCTTGTTCCTCTAGGGGTAGGAACAACATGTTTAGGGAATTTGGATTCCTCAGATTATTGACATTTCATGCTCTATGCTATAAGGCACAAAAATGTCTATAACAGCCTGGTTGTAATGTGCGACAGGAAAACTCTGGGTTTTTCTATAAAAGGCCATTTTCTTTCCAATTTGAGAGGAGGAGAAGGCCCTAAATCTTGGGGAGATCGTAGCAGACAAACCGACCATCAGAATTGAGATCTGTAACTTTTAGGAAAGTGGCCTTACTTGTCCAAACATGGCCTTAATGCTTCTTGGAACGATGGTTCCTGGTGAGGAATTAAGGGAAGATGAAAATTAGAGTGAACTACTATAGGAGGTCTAGATTCATTCTCACCCACTAAGTCAAACATGGGGACTATGTGGTATTGAGTAGAATATTTGAAGATATGGTATCAAATGTGTATGATATTCGATGTGAATATGGCTAAACAGAGAGGCCAATAGGACAACTATCCAAGGAATGGGAGGATAATTGACCATATCTAAATTTAGTGGGATCTAGGCTGAGACTTAATTGAGAAGATGGCCAGGGGAAAAAAATCATGCCCCGAAGCATGTGACACTGATATGGTATGCAAAGGTGGGAATGATTCCCCCTAGCAAGAGGATTTTATGGAGCGTCATTGTGTTATGAGTGCTCGAAAAAGGGATTCAAGTAGCTCGACCCAACTTGGCATAAGATCCTCCAAAGGATGATAATGATATTGTTAGGTCGCTATAATACTATTGATTCCCACGTTACTATTGTCATTGTATCCCTTATTGTCAGTGTTGTGCCCCTATTATCCCCATATTGTTATTATTGTGCCCCATAGAAGCCCACTATTGTTATGTTTATACCCTTATATTATTATTGTTAGGTTGGCTTTGGTTATACTGTGACCCCTAGACTCCTATATATAGAAAGGACGTTTTGTCATTTGTATCATCCAATAATTGTTCATTTGTGTAATGCAAAGGAGGTTTCCCCCTTGAAGAGGCTTATTTTGAAGGTGTTTCTCTATCTTTTTTATCTTTTTGTGAGCTAGTTTCATAACATTTGGTTTCAGAGCTTTGGATTCTACGGTTTGGCTACTCCAAATAGGTCATCATGGAATTTACGCTATAACGTTTTTGCTACGAAGTTTTAGAAGCTAAAAAAAACACATTAGAGAAGAAATCGGTCTGAACCTCGGGTCTGCAATTTAGATATTTTCTCGCTATATTTTCAGAGCTGTGATATGAGGATGTTAGGGTTTTTGAAAGCTCTAGAATTTCATCTCAAATAGGTCATCGTGGACGTTTCGCTATAATTTTGTTTCTACGCAGGTTTAGGCTCTGAAATTAAAACCCATTTGATTTGAAATCTCGGTGAAGCTTGGGTCTGAATTTTAGATCTTGTCACTACATTTTTGGAGATATAATCTGAGGAAGTTAGGGTTTTCGAAGATTCCCAAATTAGATTCTAAACAGGTTACCTTGGGAAAATTGTCATAACTTTCTCTCTAAGAATCAGATTGAAATTTCGTAAGAAGCTACAGGAAGAGGACAGACTGTAATTTTTTGTGTATATTGTTTAAGTCTGAAGGTTGAAATAGTAACACGCGACATTTCGTACAAGTTCGGTCTACTGAACAAATATATAAGTAGGTCATCTTGGGAGGTGGGGCATAACTCTTTCTTGAAGAATCCAATTTCAATAAGATTGGTCACATTAGAAAGAGGGCACAAAGGGATATTGCAGGTCGCAATATAAGACCTTGAAGATCCTAAATTATATATTTATAGTCGTTCAATATCGAGCTCCTACAAAGTGAAAAAAGGTGTGTAGTTTTTTTTAAATTTTTGCATAAGTTTGGTTTGAAAAAATAGTTTGAAGGAATTCAAAGGGCATAGTGAAGCATTATTATCAGTACTTGATGCCCCAAAGAAAGAAAATGGAAACACCTAGTAAGCAACCCGAAATCTCTAGAACGACTCATGAGGAAGAGGAAGAAATGCAATATGATATATCAAAATTACGAGAACAAGTGCAACAAATTTCACTCACACAAAAAGTGACAGAAGCTAAAATGAATGGTTTAAAGAAATACATAGAAGCTAAGATGTATGGTGTGGAAGCAAAGATGAATGGTTTAAAGAAAGGCGTAGAAGATAAGATGGATGGTTAAAGAAAGGCGTAGAAGCTAAGATGAATGACGTGGAGGCTAAGATGGATGGCATGGAAACTAAAATGGATGGCGTGGAAGCTAAGATGGAAGATTTGACAAAAATTCTATAAGAAATGCTTACTAATGGTGAAAGAGTAGTAAAGGAAACTCATGATGAGAACAAAATAAATGTTAATCATGATTTCATAGACTCTAACATTGGATCGAAGAACCACCATGTTCCAAATATCGATATGACGAAGTTTGACGGCAAGGATCCCGCAACATGGATACTATAGATGGAGCAATTTTTTGATCTCCATAATGTCCAATACACACAAAAGGTACGGATTGCAACTTTATACTTGGAACCAAATCAATTTATATGGTATCGATGGATTTTCTCTCATAAACAAATTGTCACTTGGGCTATTTTTACGAATGAAATGATAGCACATTATGAAGATACAAAAAGCAACACTTTTTTAATCTAATTGATAAATCTCAAACAAAAGGGTTCAATGATGGAGCACATTGAGGACTTCCAAAAATTGAATATAAGGGTAAAAGATATTCCAGAGGAGCATAGGATTGATGTGTTCATGGGGACTTTAAAGGATAACATCCAACATGAAGTTTGCCTTTGGGAACTTGATTCATTGGAGAAGGCATTCAGGTTGGCAAGAAAAATGGGAAGCAAAATTATGGCAACAAGGAAGCCTACCACTTATAATGATAAAGATGGAAGTGTTGTTTCCCCTAGCCATCCACAACCTATAAGGTTGACACCACAACAATTGGAAGAAAAAAGAGCCAAAGGGCTTTGTTACAGTTGTGATAACAAATACACTAAAGGTCATAAGTGTGCTAAGAATAAATTATTTTACATAGATTGTGAAGAGGACCAAGAAAAGGAAGAAGAAATGTCAAAAGAAGAGGATATACAACAGGAAAAAACCCTAGATAAAGAAGAAATGAATCCGACCATACCTTGTAATGCAAATTGGCTAGAATTACCACTCCTCAAACTATCAAGATAGAAGGGCATATCAAGAAGAAAAAGGTAATAGTGTTGATTGATTCGGGCAGTACCCATAATTTTATTCATTGTAAGATAGCCAAGGAATTGAATTGTTTCCTATATCTAGCACCAGAGTGTCAAGTGATGGTTGCAAGTGGAGGAACCATAACTTGTTCAGAAAAGTGCCAAAATATCAAGCTATCCATGGGAGAATATGTATTGAATAGCCCAATGCTTTCCATTCCAAAGGGTGGTGCTGATGTTGTACTAGGAGTCTAATGGCTACAATCCTTGGGTACAATAGCTTTTAATTTTTAAGAATTTTTCATGAAATTTTCTTTAGAAGGAAAGAAAGTTGAATTAAGGGGTATCGCAAGGAAACCGGGAAGGATAATTAGCTCTAACGGAATGACAAAGCTTCTAAAGAAAGAACAATGAGGCATAATTGCACAAGCATGTTCACTAGAGGTTCCCACATCGAAATCATCAATTTCAACAGATCTCCAAAAAGTCTTGGACAATCATTCCAAGGTATTTGAGACTCCCAAAAGCCTCACACCTATTCGTGATCATGATCATGCTATTCATTTGATTCCAGGAAGTGTTCCTCCAAACATCAGGGATTACAGATATCCCTATGCCCAAAAGAGTGAAATTGAATGTATGGTTGCAGAAATGCTAGAGGCTAGTATAATTCAACCTAGTCAAAGTTCTTTCTTTGCTCCAGTAGTATTGGTTCACAAGAAGGATGGATCATGGCACATGTGTCTAGATTATAGGGAGCTCAACAAGCTCACTATTAAAGATAAATTTCTCATTCCTATCATTGATGAATTATTGGATGAATTGCATGGATAAATTTACTTCACCAAGTTGGATCTTCGTTCAAGATATCATTAAATCAGAATGAAGACTAAAGACATTCCAAAAACAACATTTAGAACTCATGAGGGTCATTATGAATTTTTGGTCATGCCTTTTGGCCTTACCAATGCACCTTCTACATTTCAAGGTTTGATGAATTCCATTTTCAAACCTTTCCTTTGAAAATTTGTGTTAGTATTTTTTGATGATATACTAATCTACATCAAGTCTTGGGAGGATCATGTTCAACATGTTGATAGGGTGCTCAAACTATTGGAGGAGAAAAAATTATATGCAAAAATCTCCAAATGTTTCTTTGGAGTACAAGAGGTGGAATATCTGGGTCATATTGTATCTCATGAAGGTGTTAAGGTAGACCTAGCAAAATTAAAACCATTAAGGAATGGAAAATCCCCACATCCATAAAGCATCTACGAGGATTTCTTAGGTTGACAGGGTATTATCGCAAGTTTGTTAAGAATTATGGGAGAATAGCAGCACCTCTAACAACATTATTGAAGAAAGATGCATTTTCCTGGACTCCAGAAGCAACAAGGCCTTTGAACATCTTAAAGAGGCAATGTGCCAAGCACCGTCTTAGCTACATCGAACTTCACAAAAATATTTATTGTGGAATGTGATGCCTCAGGAAATGGAATTGGTGTTTTTTTAATGCAAGAAGAAAGACCCATTTCTTTCGAAAGTCATCCAATCAAAGGAAAGTATTTACACAAAGATATTTATGAGAAGGAAATGTTGGCAATACTACATGCACTTAAGAAATGGCGACCCTACCTAATGGGAAGACACTTCAAGGTAAAAACAGATCATGATAGTCTTAAATATTTTTTAGAACGAAGATTATCTTCAGAAGAGTAGCAAAAATGGGTCACAAAGATGTTGGGTTACGACTTTGAAATCATCTACAAAAAATGGAAGAAAAATGTTGTGGAAAATGCACTCTCAAGAAACAATGTAAACTTTGAAACGGGAACTGATATTGTTACCCGTTTCGTAGAGATAGCAAAAAAGTGACCTGATTTTGAAAAGGGGTGATGCAGAACGAACATGTTTTTTTTAGAGCATACTTTTTGGCACTTTAATTTTTTTATGTACATTACGTTTTAGAATCGTTTTAGAATGGTAGTGATTTTCATGCTGATTTAGAAAAGCAAGTATTCTGCATCACCACCATTTTTTAAAAGACCTGTGTTTTGGCTTTAATTTTTCTAAGGTATAAAATGTAAATAATTATTTTGTAAATTTGATCATTTTTGAAGTGGTCGTTTTCTTCACATTTTCTTGTTTTTTATTTTAATTTTAACTTTTTTTTTAGTGAGGTTTTTATTGTTTTGCATTTTTAAATTAGGAGGTCGATATTTAGAATTTTCGATATTCTACATATTTATACATCCTTAATTAATTTTTGAATCCACATGAAATAATTGTTTCTAAAAAACAATATTTTTTAACAATGGACATAAAAATAACCATTTTTAACATAAATATAACTAAAAAATTACATGTTTTGATAATTTTTTGCTAGAATTGACATGTCAAAATCACAATTTTTATACGATAATTTTAACCAAAAACAGTTAAATAATAGCTTTTTTTATGAATTTCATGTCAAAAAAATAATAATAATCACTTTTTTTTCAAAAAATAATGATTAACTTAAAAATCAATGGGAAAATCACATATTACAAATATTGGACGTATAACAACCCTAATTGAGTGTTTATTATTCTCATAAAATGTAAAAATCAAAACATTGCAAAGCTTGATTTACAAGCATAACTTAAATTTAATCAACAATGTCACGTAATCCAAACTCTTCGTCCTCTAGAGTTTCATCATTGTCTTCTTCCACAATATTTTCTGTTTCCTTTTGCTCACTTTCCTCTTCTAATGGGTCTTTGATGTCTGCGAATCTCCCAATGTATGTCTTTCCAAACATTCCATGTAATGGTGGTTGGGGTTCCTTTGCCTTTTTTGCCACACGTGATTCACTAAAGTCCCCTTTATTCAACCCAATTTCTTGCATTGCATCTGGAAGAAATTGAAGAACATTAATTCTTTGCTGAATGAAATTGCACTGTACTGGATCTTTTTCAATTGCAATGCAATTTCTTCCTTTTTGAAGGCAACATGCTAGCGTTGTACCTAATTATCAAACACAAAAGAAATAATGAAATAAATTAGTACAATGACATATTAATTAAAAAATAACATATTGAAATTCAATTCCATATAATAAAACTTACCTGAGCCAGAAAATAAATCCAGAACCCAATCTCCTTCATCTGACAAATGTCTATAAGATAGTTAATCAATAATTGTGGTTTTTGATAAATGTTAACTATCTCTCCTTTTGCTTTTGATTCCGGGAATCAACCAGCCACCAGCCGGGCGGGCGGCTGGGTGATTCCCACCAGCCGAGTGGGCGGCTGGTGGCTGGTTCATTCCCAGAATCACCCAGCCACCAGCAGGGCAGGTAGCTGGTGGCTGGGTGATTCCGGGAATCAACCAGCCACCAGCCGGCCACTGGTTGATTCCGGGAATCAACCAGCCACCAGCCAGCCGGGAATCAACCACCCACTAGCCGCCCACCCGGCTGTGGCTGGTTGATTTCAGGAATCACCCAGCCACTAGCTAGGTGGGCGGCTGGTGGCTGGTTGATTCCGGGAATCAACCAGCCACCAACCGCCTGCCCGGCTGGTGGCTGGGTGATTCCGGGAATCAACCAGCCACCAGCCGGGCGGCTAGCTGGTGGTTGAATGATTCCCGGAATCAACTAGCCACTAGCCGACTGGCTGGTGGCTGGGTAATTCCGAGAGTCGGCTGGTGGCTGGGTAATTCCGAGAATCAACCAGCCACCAGCCCGGCGGCCGGCTAGTGGCTGGTTGATTCCGAAAATCAACCAACGACCAGCCGCCCGCCCGGCTGGTAGCTAGGTGATTCCAGGAATCAACCAGCCACCAGCCGGGCGGCCAGCTGGTGGCTGGTTTATTCGGGAATCAACCAGCCACCACCACCAGTTGGCCACTCAACTGCTGGCTGGTTGAATCCCGGAATCAACCAGCCACCAGTCGGTCGCCCAGCTGGCGGCTGGGTGATTCCAAGAATCAACCAGCCACCAGCTGGCCACACCAGCCACCACCCGCCCGCCTGGCTGGAGGCTGGGTGATTCCGGGAATCAACAAGCCACTTGCGGGGCGACCGGCTAGTGGCTAGTTGATTCCGAGAATCAACCAGCCACTAGTCGGCCACCCGGCTGGTGGCTGGGTGATTCCGGGAATTAACCAGCCACCAGTTGGGCGACTAGTTGGCCGTCCGGCTGGTGGCTGGGTGATTCCCAGAATCACCCAGCCACCAGCCGGGAGGGGGAATCACCCAGCCACCAACCGGGCGGCCGGTTGGTGGCTGGTTGATTCCGGGAATCAACCAGCCACCAGCTGGCCGCCCGGCTGGTGCTTGGTTGATTCCGGGAATCAACCAGCCACCAGCCGCCCGCCCAGCCGGTGGCTGGTTGATTCTAGGAATCACCTAGCCACCAGCCGGGCGGGCGGCTGGTGGCTGGTTGATTCCCGGAATCAACCAGCCACTAGCCGGGCGGCCAGCTGGTGGCTGGTTGATTCCCGGAATCAACTAGCCACCAACCGCCCACCCGGCTGGTGGCTGGTTGATTCCGGGAATCAACCAGCCACCAGTTGGCCACCCCGTTGGTGGCTGGTTGATTCCGGGAATCAACCAGCCACCAGCTGGCCGCACAGCTAGTGGCAGGTTAATTCCGGGAAGCAACCAGCCACCAGCCGGGCAGTGATTCCGGGAATCAACCAGCCACGAGCCGTGCTGACGGCTGGTGGCTGGTTGATTCCGGGAATCAACCAGCCACCAACTGCCCACCCGGCTAGTGGCTGTTTCATTCCCGGAATCAACCTGCCACTAGCCGGGCGGCCAGCTGGTGACTGGTTGAATCCCGGAATCAACCAGCCACCAACCGGGCGACCGGTTGGTGGCTGGTTCGCCCGGTTGGTGGCTGGTTGATTCCGGGAATCAACGATCCACCAGCTGGTTGCCCGGCTAGTGGTTGGTTGATTCTGGGAATCAACGAGCCACCAGCCGCCCGCCGGGTCAGTGGCTGGTTGATTACGGGAATCACCCAACCACCAGCTGGGCGGGCGGCTGGTTGATTCCGAGAATAAACCAGCAACAAGCCGCCCGCCCGGCTGGTGGCTGGGTGATTCCCGGAATCAACCAGCCACCGGCCGGGCGGGCGGCAGGTGGCTGGTTTATTCTCGGAATCAACCAGCCACCGGCCGGGCGGGCGGCTGGTGGCTGGTTGATTCTCGGAATCAACCAGCCACCAGCCACCCTCCTGGCTGGTGGCTCCGCCCGGCTGGTGGCTGGTTGATTCCCGGAATCAACTAGGCACCAGCCGGGCGGCCAGCTGGTGGCTGGTTGATTCCTGGAATCAACCAGCCACCAACCGGGCGGCTGATTGATTCCCCCGCCCGGCTGGTGGCTGGATGATTCCAGGAATCAATGAGCCACCGGCCAGGAGGGCGGCCGGTCGACCGGGGGGCGGCTGTTGGCCCGATGATTCGGGGAATCAACCAGCCACCAACCGGGTGGCCATCTGGTGGCTGGTTGATTCATGGCCGCCCGCTCGGCTGGTGGCTCTGCCCGACAGGTGGCGGGTTGATTCCCAGAATCATCCAGCCACCAACCGGCCACCCGGTTGATGGCAGGTTGATTCCCGGAATCAACCAGCCACCAACCGGACGGGAATCAACCAGCCACCAACCGGTCGTCCAGTTGCTGGCTGGTTGATTATGGGAATCAACTAACATCAGTTGGTCACCCGGCTAATGGCAGGTTGATTCCAGGAATCAACCAGCCACCAGCCGGGCGGGCAACTGGTGGCTGGTTGATTCCCAGAATCAACCAGCCACCAGCGGGGCGGCCAGCTGGTGGCTGGTTGATTCCCGGAATCAACCTGCCACTAGCTGGGCGGCCAGCTAGTGGCTGGTTGAATCCCGGAATCAACCAACCACCAACCAGGCGATCGGTTGGTGGCTGGATGATTCCGGGAATCAACCAACCATCAACCGGGTGGCCGGTTGGTGGCTGGTTGATTCCGGGAATCAACCAGCCACCAGCCAGGCGGGTGGCTGGTGGCTGGTTGATTTCGGGAATCAACGAGCCACCAGCTGGCCGCCCGGCTGGTGGCTGGTTGATTCTGGGAATCAACCAGCCACCAGCCGCTCGGCCAGCCGGTGGCTGGTTGATTCTGGGAATCAGCCAGCCACTTGCCAGGCGGGCCGCTCGTGGCTGGTTGATTCCGGGAATCAACGAGCCACCGGCCGGGCGGGCGGCTGGTGACTCGTTGATTCTCGGAATCAACCAACCACCAGCCGGGTGGCCAGTTGGTGGCTCGCTGATTCCCGGAATTAACAAGCCACCAGCCACCAGCCGCCTGCCCGGCTGGTGGCTAGGTGATTCCCGAAATCAACCAGCCACCGGCTGGGCGAGCGGCTGCTGGCTCGTTGATTCCCGGAATCAACCAGCCACCAGTCGGGCAGCCAGCTGGTGGCTCGTTGATTCCCGGAATAAACCAGTGACCAGCCACTCGCCCGGCTGGCTGGTAGTTGGTTGATTCCCGGAATCAACCAGCCACCAACGAGCCATTAGCTGGCTGCCCGGCTGGTGGCTGGTTGATTCCTGGAATCAACAAGCCACCAGCTACCAGCCGGGCGGGCGGCTGGTGGCTCGGGGCAGCTGGTGACTGGGTGATTCCCGGAATCAACCAGCCACCGGCCAGCGGGCGGCTGGTCGCTGGGTGATTCCCATAATCACCCAGCCACCGGCCGGGCGGGTGGCTGGTGGACCAACCGGCTGTCCAGCTGGTGGCTAGTTGATTCCCAGAATCAACCAGCCACCAACCGGGCAGCTGATTGATTCCCCCGCTCGGCTAGTGGCTGGATGATTCCGGGAATCAACCAGCCACTGGCCGGGCGGGCGGCTGGTGGTTGGTTGATTCCGGGAATGAACCACCGGTGGCTGGTTGATTCCCAGAATCATCCAGGCACCGGCCGGGTGGCCATCTGGTGGTTGGTTAATTCCCGGAATCAACCAGCCAGTAGCCGCTCGCCCGGCTGGTGGCTGGTTGATTCCTAGAATCAACCAGCCACCAACCGGCCTCCCGGTTGATGGCTGGTTGGTTCCCGGAATCAACCAGCCACCAACTGGTCACCCGGTTGGTGGCTGGTTAGACAGGTTGGTGGCTGGTTGATTCCGGGAATCAACCAACCACCAGCTGGGCGGAGCCACCAGCCAGGCGAGCGACTGGTTCCTGGTTGATTCCCGGAATCAACCAACCACCAGCCGACGGAATCAACCAGCCACCAACCCCGCGGCCAGCTGGTGGTTGGTTGAATCCGGGACTCAACCAGCCACCAATTGGGCGACCGATTGGTGGCTGGTTGATTCCTGGAATCAACCGGGTGGATGGTTGGTGGCTGGTTGATTCCTGGAATCAACCAGCCACCAGCCGGGCGGGTGGCTGGTGGCTGGTTGATTCCGGGAATCAACAAGCCACCTGCTAGTCGCTCGGCTGGTGGCTGGTTGATTCCGGGAATCAACGAGCCACCAACCGCCCGCCCGGCCGGTGGCTGGTTGATTCTGGGAATCACCCAGCCACCAGCCGCCCGCCCGACTGGTGGCTGGGTGATTCCCGGAATCAACCAGCCACCGGCCGGGCGGGCGGCTGGTGGCTGGTTGATTCCCGGAATCAACCAGCCACCGGCCGGGCAGGCGGCTGGTGGCTGGTTGATTCCCGGAATCAACCAGCCACCAGCTGGCCCCCTGGTGGCTGGTTAATTACTGAAATCAACCAGCCACCCTCCCGGCTGGTGGCTCCGCCCAGCTGGTGGCTGGTTGATTCCCGGAATCAACCAGGCACCAGCTGGGCGGCCAGCTGGTGGCTGGTTGATTCCCGGAATCAGCCAGCCACCAACCGGGCGGCTGATTGATTCCCCTGCCCGGCTGGTGGCTGGATGATTCCGGGAATCAACCAGCCACCGGCCGGACGGGCGGCTGGTGGTTGGATGATTCCGGGAATCAAGCAGCCACCAGCAGGCCGCAACCCAGCCACCAGCCGGGCGGCCATCTGGTGGTTGGTTGATTCCCGGAATCAACCAGCCACTAGCCGCCCGCCCGACTGGTGGCTCTACCCGGCTGGTGGCTGGTTGATTCCCGGAATCAACCAGCCACCAACCGGCCACGCGGTTGATGGCTGGTTGATTCCCGGAATCAACCAGCCACCAACCAGTCGTGCCACCCGACTAGTGGCTGGGTGATTCCGGGAATCAACCAGCCACCAGCCGCCCGCCCGGCTGGTGGCTGGTTGATTCCCGGAATCAACCAGCCACCTTCCGGGTGGCCGGCCGGTGGCTGGTTGATTCCGGGAATCAACCAGCCACCAGCTGGCCGCCCGGCTGGTGGCTGGTTGATTCCCGGAATCAACCAGCCACTAGCCGCCCGGCTGGTGGCTCGTTGATTCTCGGAATCACCCAGCCACCAACCGGGCGAAGCCACCAACCAAGCGGGCGGCTGGTCGCTGGTTGATTCCCGGAATCACCTAGCCACCAGCCGGGCAGGCGGCTGGTGGCTGGTTGATTACGGGCGGCTGGTGGCTGGGTGATTCCGGGAATCAACCAGTCGCACAACCGCCCGCCCGGTTGGTGGCTGGGTGACTCCCGGAATCAACCAGTCACCCACCCGGCTAGTGCCTGAGTGATTCCGGGAATCAACCAGCCACCAGCCGCCCGCTGAGCTGGTGGCTGGGTGATTCCGGCTGGGTGATTCCAGGAAATACCAAGCCACCAGCCTGACGGGCTACCGGGGTGGGGCGGCCTGGAATCTCCCAACCACCAGTCGGGCAGGCAGGCGGGCCACCGGGGTGGTGCCACCCTAGGCTGCGTCACCCCGGCGACTCGCCCGCCCGCCCGGCTGGTGGCTGGGTGATTCCGGGAATCAGCCAACCACCAGTCCCCTGCCCGGCTAGTGGCTGGGTGATTCTGGGAATCACCCAAGCACCAGCTGGGCAGAGGGAATCTCCCAGCCACCAGCCAGGCGGGCGAGCGGGTCGCCGAGGTGGCGCAGCCTGGGCTAGTGCCACCCCGGTAGCCCGCCCGGGTTGTGGCTGGTGTCTGGGTGATTCCAGCCACCTGGGTGACTCTTGGAATCACCCAGCCACGAGTTGGGCGGGCGCGGGCGGCTGGTGCCTGGGCGAATCCTAAAACCACCCAACAACCAACCAGCCGGGCATGCTAGGTGGCGCAAATCACCCAGCCACCAGCCGGGCGGGCGGGCGGGCCGCTGGGGTGGCCCGGCCTGGCCTGGCGCCACCCTGGTGGCCCGCCCGCCCGCCCGGCTAGTGGCTGGGCGATTCCGGGAATCACCCAACCACCAGCTGAGCGGGCGGGCAGGCCGCCGGGGTGGCACAGCTTGGGTTGGCGCCACGCCGATGGCCCGCCTGCCCACCTGGCTGGTGGCTTGGCGATTTCGGGAATTGCCCGACCACCAGCCGCTCGCCCGGCTGGTGGATGGGTGATTCCAGGAATCACCCAGCCACTGGGCGGGCGGGCCGCCCGGGTGGCGCGGCCTAGGCTGGCGCCACACCGGCTGCCCGCCAGCCTGCCCGGCTGGTGGCTGGGGGATTTCAGGAATCACCCAGTCATGAGTCGTGCCACCCCGGCGGCCTGCCCGCCCGCCTAGCTAGTGGTTGGTTGATTCCCAGAATTACCCAGCCACCAACCGGGTGGGCAGGCTGGCCGCTGGGGTGGTGCGGCTGTGCTGGCGCCACCCCAGCGGCCCGCCTGTCCACCCGGCTGGTGGCTGGGCAATTCCTGGAATCATTTTTCTTTTGTATCTAGCATGTTATGGTTGAAAACATGTTGAATTTATACTTAGGAAAGAAAAATGATATCCTACCGAAAACATTAATGTGTTTTTTTACTCATAAACAACTTTGTTTGGCACATAAAAATTTGGTTTTACTAGCATTTTTTAAAAATTTTGATAATTGACCCTAAAAAAAAAAGTCATTGTTCCAGTATCATCACTTTCGTTTTTAAGCTATATTTTGCATGAAAATTTCGTAGTAAATTTCGTAGTCACTGCCATTTTTAAAACATGTTCAAAATTGACCCCTAAAAAATAAAATCATCGTTCCAGTATACACACTTTTCATTTTTAGCACTGTTTTTTATGTTTTTTCGGGGTTTTTTTGCCAGAGTTCCCGTTTTGAGTTTATAGTTCCCGTTTCAAAGTTTACATTGTTAAGAAAAGACGAGGATGTGGAAGCATTTATCTGCGCCATTTCTATCATCCAACCAGAATGGGTAAACGAAGCAAAGGATGAATGGAAGAATGACAAAGAAGTGCGGGCACTCATTCAAAAGTTACAACAAGATCCCAGTACATCTGATACATTTAGCTGGAAAAATGATTCATTATGGTACAAAGATCGATTATACCTATGTAAGAATTCCCAACTCAAACAAAAGATTCTTAGGGAATTGCACAACTCTCCCTTAGGAGAGCATTCTGGATTTCTAAAAACTTACCACGGGGTTAAGAAGGATTTTTTTGGGATGGCCTTAAATTGGATATTCAAAAGTTTGTGGTAGAATGTTTGGTTTGCCAACAAAATAAAGTTGAAACAATTAAGACCCTAGGTCTATTACAACCTTTATCTATTGCAAGCCAACGTTGGGAGGAGGTTTCAATGGATTTTATCACAGGTTTACCCAAGTCCGAAGGAAAGAGTGTTATCATGATGGTAGTTGACAGACTTACCAAGTATGCACACTTTTGTGCATTATCTCATCCATTTAAAGCGAGTACAGTTTCTACTGCATTTATGGAAACAATTCAAAAGCTACATGGAAACCCAAAGATTATTGTAAGCGAGAGAGATCCCATTTTCACTGGAATTTTTTGGACAGAATTATTTTCTTGTCTTGGTACTCCGTTAGCTCATAGCTCATCTTATCATCCTCAATTTGATGGGAAAACTGAGATAGTAAACAAATGTTTCGAAGGATATCTTCATTTCTTTGTATCTGATAAACATACACAATGGGTCAAATGGTTGCCTTTGGTTCAATGGTGGTATAACACTTCCTTCCATACTGCAACAAAACTAACCCCATTTATGGCACTTTATGGATATCATCCACCATCCATCACATCATATCTAAGAGAAAATTGTAAGGTCCAAGTAGTGGAAGATCACATCGAGCATCAACAACAAGCTCTCCAACTCTTAAAGGATAACCTCACCTTGGTGCAGTAGAATGAAACAGTAGGCAGATCGGCATCACAGTGAAAGGAGGCTTGATGTAGGTGATTGGGTATTCCTATGGCTACAACCATATAAACAAATGTCCCTCAAGCAAGTTAATAAGGATAATAAATTATCACCAAAGTATTATGGTCCTTACAAGGTGTTGCAAAATATAGGTACTATGGCATACAAATTGGAGCTTCCTGCAGCTTCCCGAGTGCACCCAGTTTTCCATGTGTCATGATTAAAGAAGGTTATAGGTGACAAGCTCCCAGTTCAAACAATATTTTTAGAAATTGATGACGAAGGAAAAATCATATTGGAACCTAAAGTAGTCAAAGAAACAAGAACTCGATAGCTACGAAATCGATCAATTTCAGAGTATCTCATTAAGTGGAAGAACTTACCCGTTGAAGATTCAACATGGGAGGGTGAGAATTTTATACAGAAGCATACAGAACTACTCAAATGTTGAGGAAAACATTTTTTTGAAGGAGAGGGGCATGTTAGGTCCCTATAATACTAGTTATTGCACCATTATTATTGTCATTGTATCTGTTATTGTTATTGTTGTGCCCCTATTGTCCCCATATTGTTATTATTCTGCCCCATAGAAGCCCACTATTGTTATTTTTGTGCCCTTATATTATTATTGTTAGGTTGTCTTTGGTTATATTGTGACCCCTTAGACTCCTATATATAGAAAGGAGGTTTCGTCATTTGTAACATCCAAAAATTGTTAATTCGTGTAATTTAAAGAAGGTTTCCCCCTCGAAGAGGCTTATTTTGAAGGCATTTATCTATCTTTTCTATATTTTTGTGAGCTAGTTTCATAACAAAGATCTAGAGGCCTATGTGCCCCACTAGTATGCTATGGGCGTACTAGATGTATTTAGAATGGTGGACTCCAAATATGGGAGGAATTATGCACAATGGTGTATATCGTTCCAAGGATAATCAGGGGTAGTCATGGATTCCACGATGTCCTCATTAGAATAAGAGATGGGCGGATGTGAGGAAGATTGACTACATGATGCAGAGACATTACCTGTTGCATCAACCTGAGAAAGAAGGTTCACATACGCATCATTTGGAATGGTAGGCAACAAGCTAGTAGATGGAGGATCTACAGATGTTGAGCCATGGGATTATGTCGAAAGAGGTTCGATAGAAGTGCACGCAGAAACCTTCGAAAGGTTTGTCTGCAAGGAACTCAAGGATGACGACATGTAAAGGATATGGACCATGGTGTCCGTCATGTCGACATCAGGGGGAGGGATCACAATAGTGGGGCCAGAGTCTCCATGTTCATATTGACTAGTGCTACTAGAATCCACGGGTAGAGGAGTAGATGATCCACTATGAGTGGCCTCGTATTTGTGAATTGCCCCAAGGCAATCATGAAATTCATCGAGACGAGGGCAACAATGGGAATAGTGACCATGATGATCACGTATGGCACAAGGGTGGTTTGTGTGCAGTGTTTTAAGTTTCATAGGTGGGATTGGTAAGTTAACATGGACTTCCTTGATATTTGACTTAGGGAACACCTCATGAACCACAGGTTTAAGTTGAGTAAGCTCAGGACAATTATTGGTGGCGTTCCCAGCAACTTTACACAAAGCACACGGAGGTGATGGATTTGGGGACTTAGGGGATGGATGAGCTTGGGAGCCTTGTATTTCAATTCTTTCATTTTAGATTTTCCCTAATGGCTAGATGCTTTCGCAACAAGAGGTGGTTCTTGTTGAGGTTGTGATGGAACTGAAGTAGCGACAAGGGTCATGGGGACTGGTTGTACCAGGGTCAAAGCATGATATGGTTTGAGCTAACTAGGTGGAGTGTTCGCTAGGGGATCAATTTACCAGACTGGGATCCCCAAAGTCATATTATGGAGGACTATCGAAGCCATGACAGGGGCAGAAAATACTCCCCGATGGGGAAATAAGAAAGGTATCTGGACTGTAGGGTAATCTCCCGGCGGAATAGCTCCTGGATGGTTGAGCCCTGGACGAACAGTTTATAGTGGAGACATAGGAGAGGCACCCACTAACGAAGGAGGTCCTACGTGAGTGGATCTAGATGGCTTGACTAAGATGGTAACAATAGGGTGATGAGGAGTTGGTTGTTGATCAAATGTATGGAACTCGTCAGAATCCATCATGTGGATCTGGTAGTCACTAAGACCAAAAGGTTGGGGGGCATGAGTTGCTTGATATGGACGAGGTTGAGCAGCTACAAATCCTTGCTGAGGGAAAGGATTTGTAACCACTACCAGTTGAGATGGCACAGGATTCTGAGGTGATTGTTGTCCTCTAGAAGCTACTTGATCTTCCCACATTTGGTGCATCTAGGGTAAGAGAGGACACTCATGTGTATAGTGGTCATGTACACCACAACATACACAAGGTTTGTTAGTGCAAATAGCCTTGTTCTTCTTGGGTTGGCCACCCTGTTGTTGGTTGTTGGTGTTAGGCTAGTTCCCTTGGGGTTCACTAGGCTGGTTACCTTGATTACCTATGTACCCTTGTTACCATTCCCCTTATTCCTTTTCTTTGAATTTGGGGGATTGGTAGCACTCTGTTGTGCAAAGACTTGGCCCTGATGGGGCGGTGGATTCTAGGGATGAGGATGCATGGGAGGCTACAGCACTAATGCTAGAGGGATTGGAGCGCTAGACTGTGCATAAGGAGGAGCAACAGTTTGGTAGGTGGGTTGGGGCCCTGGAAACATGTTGCTAGTAGGAGGGGCATACGTGTTGGAGGAATAGGTTCCCCCCTGCGGGTAGCCATAACTTTGTTGAGTATATGGTGAAGAGTGTGAAATGGATCCAATGATACTCTTTGTAGCGTGAGATGCCCCCAGTTCATTAGCAGTTCCAAGATGAGGGAGGTATAGAATGACGGTATAGACATAACCAAATTGTGCATAAATCAGATGATATCTCAGAGCAGTTTGGAGAGCTTCTTCCTCAATCTAAGGAAAATGGGACATGACATCCTTTCCAATGGGAGATAAAAGGCTCATAATAAACCAATCTAGATAGACACGGTCTTCGAAAGGCGGGACACGACATGTGCTCCTCCTTCGATGCCACTCTTGAACATGGTTGGAAAGGTGAGTGGCAGAGGACTAACAGAATGTGGTCAATAGCTCCATATCAGTGTCGTACCGGAGAGGTAACTGGAAATATGAGAGGAACTCTTTAGCAAGCATTGCGAAAATGGAATGAGATGCGGAGGGATGGTCTACATACAATTTTGCAGCTTCTCCAATGAGGGTGCATTGGAATAGCTGTAGACGAATAGAGTCATTGGTTATGGAGTTGTACGAACACCATATGTGGAAGGATCAGACATGGTTGGTAGGATCCTCTCCAGCATTACCCTCAAACTTCGGGATGTATGAGGGAAGTGTAGTCAACATAGAGGAACAACCACCATCATGGTGTATGGGGTCATTTATTAACTGGTTAAAGTATGGTAGACTTAACCCAGCCATAAAGGGGAGCATGGCCTGTCAAAACAGTTCCTGAGACTGTTCCACTTGATGTGACCATAGGGATAGAACCGGAGCCAACACCAGGTTGGGTTCCTACACTAGCTATGGGTCCAGACATGGTGACGATATGCGGTGAAGGAAGCTCAGAATCAGATGAGGAATCAGATGGAACAAGAAAATAGTCGGTATGGGGACTTGGATACACCAGCTGGATACACCAATGACTGAAGTAATATGACTTCACTCGAAAATATTCCTGTGATTCAGGATTTCGTGGATGTGTTCCTTGAATCCATTCCTGGATTTTCACCTAGGCATGATATTGATTTTACCATTGAATTAATACCTGGACAACCTCCTGTTTCGAAAGCTCCTTACCGCATGAGCATGCCTGAGTTAACAAAACTCAAAACGTAGCTTTAGGAACTTTTGGATAAAGGGTACATTCGCCCCAGTGTATCTCCTTGGGGAGCCCCTGTTCTGTTTGTGCAAAAGAAAGAAATAACTTTAAGACTATGCATTGATTATTGTCATCTAAATAAATTGACTATAAAAAATAAGTACCATTTACCCCATATTGACAATTTATTTGATCAAGTGCAAGGGGCCAGCGTATTATCAAAAATTGACTTGAGGTCCGGTTACCACCAGATCAGAATAAAGGATGAAGACATTTGCAAAAATGCATTTCGAACTCGTTATGGCCATTACGAGTTCATGGTACTGCCTTTCGGCCTTACCAATGCTCCAACCACTTTCATGAGCCTGATGCACAACATTTTTCAGCCATTTCTAGATAAATTTGTACTAAATTTTATTGACGATATACTAATTTATTCAGAAAATCAAGAGGAGCATGAGAAGCACTTGAGAATAGTGTTATAGCTTTTGCGAGATAATTAGCTATACACCAAGTATAACAAGTGCGATGTTTACAAAAGTCAAATATAGTACCTAGGCCATGTTATATCAATCGAGGGAATAGCAGTGGATCCTGAAAAGATTAAAACTATTATGGAATGGACCACTCTGAAAAACATTGCTGACATTAGATCCTTTTTGGGTTTGGTGGGTTATTACTGCCGATTCATTAAAGGCTTTTCGAAAATAGCTTTTCCTATGACCTCGTTACAGGAAAAGGGGCATGCCTTCCACTGGATAGCATAATGTTAACAAAGTTTTGAGGAGTTAAAGAAATTACATACTACTACACAAGTGCTAAAAGTAGCAGATCTGGAAAAGTCCTTTGTGGTTTGCACATATGCAAGTAAGCAGGGTGTCGGTGGTGTATTAACACAAGAAGGGAAGGTCATAGCCTATGAATCACACAAAGTGAAGGATTATGAGCAGCGATACTCTGTGTATGATCTTGAGTTGCCCGCAGTGGAACACACACTCAAAATGTGGTGACACTACCTCCTAGGAAAAAAAAATATGTTATTAACCGAACATAGCAGCCTTACAAATTTCTTTAACCAGTCTAGTTTAAATGCTCGGCAAGCCAAATGGACCGCATTCCTGAGCAAATTTGACATCGATATGAAGCACCTTAAAGGAAACAAAATCGAGTGTCCGACGCATTAAGAATGAAAATGCATTGCGTCTACGAAATACAATTTAATCAAATACAATCTAACCTTCCTGAAATCATCATAAAAGCATCCCTTAAAGACCCAGAATACGCATTGCTTTGACAGCAAGCATTGGAAGTTCAAAAGAGAGGGAAACAATCTGATTATGGTATAAACCCAGAAAAATTGTTAACATTTAGAAGCATGATATATGTTCCCAACCAAAATTCTGTCAAACAATTTTTATTGGATTAATTTCATAGGAAGCGTTATGTTGCTCACCCAGGATACCATAAACTATTTTTTGCCATCAGGAAATATTATTTATGGCCAGGTTTAAGGAAGCATGTTGTGGAATACCTATCAAAACGTTTAGAGTGTCAGCTGATGAAAGTGGAGCATCAACACCCCACTAGTCTATTACAGCTGTTACCCATTCCTAAGTGGAAATGGGAGACGATCACTCTAGACTTCATCACAGGGTTACCTCGCACTAAGAAACAACATGACTCAATTTTGGTGGTAGTGGAGAAGTTAATAAAAACTACCGATTCCATACATGTGAAATCCACCTACAAGACTGTAGAAATCACAAACATATTCATGAGGGAAATTTTCTAATTACACGGGATACCCAGGGTAGTAATTTCTGACAAGAATGTAAAATTTACATCCACATTTTGGAAAACCCTCGTTGTTGGGTTAGGTACTCATATTCTATTTAGTACTACCTGCCATCCATAAAGGGATGGCCAAACAGAGCAAGTGAATCAAGTCCTGGAAGACATGTTAAGAATGTTTGTAATGTAACAACCGCACAAGTGGGACGACTACCTCCACCCAGTGGAGTTCGCCTATAATAACATACATCACAAATCATTGGGAATGAGCCATTTTGAGGTGTTGTATGGAAGAAAGTGCCAGGTACCCACATATTAGAATAGTCTAGTTAATAAGTTAGCATTGGGTCCTGATATGTTAGCTAAAATGGAGGCTATAGTTAAAAAGGTCGACCAGAACTTAAAATACGCTCAGGATAGGCAAAAGGATTATGCAAATAAGAAAAGGGCTCATAAAGAATTCTAGTTGGGGGATCATGTGTATTTGAAAGTCAAACCCTGGAAAAGTACTTTACAGTGGAAGGGTTGCGCTAAACTGGCACCCTGGTACTGTGGACCATTCCAAATCTTGGAACAAATTGAACCAGTGGCATACAAATTAGCACTCTCCAGCCACATCCAAGTCCACAATGTCTTCCATGTCTCCTTGTTAAAAAAATATGTGTACAATTCTCAACATATAATTAACTGGGAAAATATATAGGTAATAAAACAATTGAATAGGTAACATTGAATTATTATTTTGTACAATTCTGACAACAAATTGTAAATTGGGTAGGTCAAACCAGAGGGAGTATTTCTAGAAAAACCTCTTTGTATTCTCGATTCGAGAGAAACCACCTTGTGGAAACGAGCCATCACCCAGGTTAAAGTGAAATGGAAGCACTTTGGCTAAGAAGAGGCTACTTGGGAAGAAGAGGAGACTATGTAGAAATCCTATCCAGCATTATTTTCTTAGAAGAACACCATAGATAGTGTTCCTCATAAGGTGGGGAAGCTGTAACACATTTTTTTGCATAAACATTTACTTTTTCTTACCAAGTTTTACGTATTACTTCAAAAATTTTACTTTTCTTAACATAGATTGTTAAAGGATTAAGGCTGGAAAGCCAAAACATCTTGTCACTTTTTAATTAAGGAATTTAAACAGTTTGTTAAAGAACTAAAGGAAACAGTTACATAACTCCTTAGACAGTTAGAAACAGTGGCCCATCTTTCCTTTCCAAAAAAAGGAAGAAAGGAGAAAGAAGGGGAGACACAAGAAAAGCAGGGACATGTTGCTCATATTTTTCCTTGAGCTGGGCACAAATAACGAGTGGGAAAAAACTATGGTGAACATTTGAACTGGTATGCGACTTGAGGCTGGACTGTAGTCCTGAAGCCCAAGATACCATAATGTATCCACCTAATGCAGGATGTGCTTGGAGGGGGACTCTGGAAGTTATTTTCCATGTCCGTGGATAGGTGGTGAGACCTTCCAAGAATAGAAAGTATCTATATGGTTATAAACAAGCAGAAATAGATAAGTGACAAATTCTGTGCTAATTATTCATTACTAGAAAATCATTACTCTTAATCAAGAATAGATGATTATCAACACGACTAAATTACCAAGTATATTCTTTTATTTTCAAGAATAGATATTTAGTAAGTAGATTATATTGCTTATTATGATTAACTTTTCATGATTAAGACAAGTATTGATACTATCTTATTAAATCTATGGCCAGAAATGTATACTATCAATTTTGTTACAAGTTCTAATATGCTTACTCGTGTGTTTAGTAAAGTACATAGCTTTAAACAGTTCCAAGCGATAACAAGAAAATGATTACAAACACCTTGTAAGATAGTTCTTTTACCATCGACTCAGAAAAAATAGCAATAAAAATAGTTCAAAAATTATAAGAAACAAATGATATCTTACAACGAAGTTTCAAATCGTATTTAACAAATGCATAGAGCTCACAGAGATTTAACTTATATCGTTAACCATAAACAACATACATATTCCTTCAATTACCAAGTGCGACATGTGATCTAGTACTATAAAACCCTTTTCTATTAATCATCAACCAAACTCCCAGAAATGTATGTAATCATGACATAATGGCGAGGATCCGTCCTAGCTCTCAGTCGATTTCAGAAGAAAGCACTGAGATCCAACCGGCCACATAGTAGTGAAGTCTAAAATACTAAACTGAGAATAATAATCTCCAAGCAAAACATTAAAGATTACAAAGACTGTTCGAATTATAGTTACAATAACATAGTATGGATATCGTGCAACCGGGTTAAGAACCCTTAATAGCAAAAATGGTCAGACAGAGCGCTGGTGCAAACCCCTTTTACTTAAACCGAAATTAATAATGCCATAGTTATTAACAGTGTCAAACTGAAGAGTTGGCCGAGCTTTGGCATAAGGCCATCAACCAACCCGAATAACTAAGCTAACCAAAATAATTAAAACACTTCTGAAATTAACCAAGGCATAAGCGAAATCTTCAACTTGCAAGCCATCAGAGGGTTTGATGACAGAACCAATTTGAGAACAGAAGACAAAATCCCCTCTTAAGAAGCCTCCCGACTCTGAACTTTGTAAAATCGCATGACAAAAGATTTTACCTGTGATGGAAGATAAGAAGTTAAACTTATTGAAATCGGGAACAATCTTTGACCAGAACTAAATCATAATGCTCCAAAGTTCATTACTTACCTGTGTAGGAGCCGCACCGAGTAAGAGAAAGTCGAACACTTGGAGGAACCATTCACGAGTTAATGTCTCCACGTAGGTAGGAATAAATAAAGGAATCAATGTTCTGTAACTATGAAAATTCTTACCTCTGTGAGAGAGCCGTCCTCTTTCCATTGTGACCCTATTGGAGTGAGTGAAGCAGTAGTTGGAGAACCTATCTGCAACAGAGGTAAATGGATCAGAGGAATTCATTCGGGTTGTGGACTAATACCAGTGTAATTTCCAGAACCCGGCAGAACGAGGAGGGTCGACGTCGCCATGGATTTCTCCATCAACCCTTGAAAAGTTACAGAGCCGAGTTACACAACAAACATTGTGCCCAAATGAGAAATGTGCATAACAGAGAACCTGATGTATGGCATAGGTTTAGCTGGGAGCACCAGAGTCGTTAAACCTACCAACCCCAAGTCCTACGATGAAGAATCCTTAGCAATTAATGCTCTTGGCCTTTCTGGCATGAGCCATCAAAATGGACTATCAAGCAATTAAGGTGGAGCCACATGTGGTAGCTCCACTCTCACTCTACTTCCTCGGTAGTATAATGCCACATTAACAATGCAACTGCCGTCTAGGGTGGATCCATGTGAAGTCTAATAAAGGGGTGGATCCATGTGAAGTCTAATAAAGATACGCGAAACGGCCCATAATCCAAAATTTAATTAACCTTTCAACCTTAATCATTAACCTTTAATTGATGTGCGTATTACATTAATGGAATATTGTAATTATAGCGTATTGCATTAATGGAATATTGTAATTATACTGTGGTTGTATTAATAAATAAATAAAAATTACTGTGATATGTGATGAGAGTTAGATAAAGTTGTTCCGGATTAACTTCAAACACGCACTGTCATACATTGTCAAAAGCACCCAACTGATGAAGTTAATATTTGTAATAACTATTATTTTATCAATATTTACAAACTTTGTTTCTCTGATTTTAAAACTGTCACAATGAATATACACAAGTGTAATAAATGGCTTATAAATTACGATTTATATCCTCGTAATGTATATCTCAGTTTATAGTACATATTTATTTTATTGTTAAAATATTTCATTAATAAAAAAATTGTAATTTTTTTCAAATAAATATTATTATTATTGATGAATTTTATTTGTAATTAAAAAAATTATATATTTTAAGCATAATTATTTACTAGAAGTTTTCATCATTTTTAGTCAATTTTACTTAAAATTAATTAATGATTTTTTAAATGATCATGCTCTAATTTCCAAAAACATGTTTTAGGATGTTTAATTCATTTAGTTATTCAAAAACTTATACTTATAAAAAATTATATAACTAAATTTCTAAGGAAAAAACAAAAATGTATAATAATTACATTATCACTAATATTTTTAATAAATATAAATAAGAAATATTTTGAAAATAATTTTAATAAATATAAATAAGAATCAAGTTGTCTTTAAATGCAATTTATATAAGTGGGAAATACTTCTTATTGGAGTTGTCTTTAAAAACAACTCCAATAAAAATTATTCCTCACCTATATAAGTATAAATAAAATATAAGAATTATTCGTCACTTATATAAGTACAATCTTAGCCTAATTTATAGATGATTGGTTAATTTTTATCAAAATCCTATATATATTTCTAAAAACTTGATTTTAAATTGTTTAATCTCAATAATTCGAATGTCCAGGGATTTTTAGGGTGTTGAATCCATTTATGCATTCAAAAATGTATTTTAAAAAATAAAAGAAATTGAAATTGTATTGTTAGATTTTAGTGAATTTAGGTGAAAAACTATTTTATCTATAAATTATACTACATATATATGAAACATAAATTAAAGTGCTTTATTTTAATCTTTATATATATTTAATATCCACATAAACCAAAATTTTGAAAGTATAATATTTTGTTTAATTTTTATATCATAATTTCATAAAAAAGTTTAATTACATTTTAAAAAAATTAATCATTTTTATTTTTTAAATTTAAAATTAAAAAAATTATACTAATATATATTAAATTAATAAATTATGTATAATTATTTATTTTTAAACATTACTTTAACAATAATTATTTTTTTTTAATTATTTTTTTTAGCATCTTTATCTTGAATGTCAGCATCCACATCATCACCATTTTAATTCTCATTCTTAATGTTGTCATTGTCACCACTATCAGCATTATCATCATCATCATCATCCTTAGTATAGTTATTGCCCTCATTATTAACCTCCTCTTGCTCCTCATCATTGACCAAGCATCATCATGGTCATCATTATTGTGGTCATCGTCATCATTGTCATAATCATCATAATCATTATGCATCATTGTTGTCATCATGATCATGATCATTTTCATAATCATCATAGATATCATCATCATTATCATTATTTTTCTCATCATCATCCTGGTATTACATATATCCTTCAAATAGCTCTATCATAATTATGTGATTATCCAAACCCAAAATAATTGTAACCTGATTATGACACATGGAATAATGTTTATCTTTCTCCACTATTTTTATAATATATTTCTCAATAAATTTTATCTTAGATTAGCTATTCTTGTATTCCATAACATCATTGCATTTATAGTTACAAAAAGATTAAAAAAAATAATTCGTTAAAGAAAAAAAATATGCTCCCATGTTGCATGTTCTTTAGATGTATTTATGTAAAAAATTATTATTAGATTAATCTTAACTCTAGATCTATCAAGCATCGAGAGGGATTAAATCCCTAGAGGTGCAAATCGTTTTTTTAGTGCAAAAATTGAGGAAAGGTCTACACCTTGAGAGATTCGATCACTCTAGTTGCTTGATAGATATGGAGTTAGGATGGATATAGGCTTGTTTAATTCTAATTTTATTTTTTTAAATAATTTGAGCAATTCAACATAACATAACATAACATTACATTATATTACATTAAATTAAGTAACGTTTTACAACATGGTTTTCATATTAGGCTCTAGGTGCAACAAATAAATTTCAGTAATAAAGTCGGGAAGTTGAGAAGATAAGTTTTATAAAGAACGATCTAGATTCATATTAACTCTAGACTTATCAATTGCCGAGAGGAACCTGGGTTGCCTATCAACAACCCCCCTTTTATTAGTATTAGTAATAACATTAATAAATGGGGACCCTTCCAAAAAATCAAATCTTAGCATTTAATCATGCCTTTCTTGTTTTTAGAATAAAATAAGATGTCAAAGACAAACTTGCTAAAACATGGAAATTTTCCTTTTCATACTTTAAGCGCATAAAACTTCACAAACAATGAGTTTCTATAAAAAGCGTTATATGATAAAAAGCCTAAGAATGACTTTATAGCGGAAAATTGTGAATATTAAAGAAAACCTTTGAAAGACCCGCTTTAAAATATTATTCTTGCATCACAAAAACAAGTTGCGACATACATCTCTTATAAAGGTTACCCCTTGAAAATGCGATCCGCGAGAATGCGAGATCATAAATCCTATAACCCTATCGCATCGCAATTTCAATATCGCAACGCTACTTGATGAAAGATAAGCAAATATCATGAAAGGCGATAGCATATCGTAGTAACTCACGTCACAATGGGTTTTAATGAAAACAGGTTTTGCGATATAGAGATCTCTGATATTGCGAAGCAAATCGCAAAATCGTTTTTATCACAATTCAAAGGGCTCAGTGTTCTAGGAGAGTACTTCCCGACTTTCGATGTGAAGTTATGAACATTTAAGTTAAGCGTAATGGTTCATTAGTGGTCATTTATTAAAAGAACGATTAGGATCAGTGTAAAGGACCATTTGACGCAAGTTGATATATTTTGATATGATTTAGAATTGAAGACCCCCCGTCACCTTATTTTCATTTTTCTATTGATTGTTTCTGCATTCGCTCTCATTTCTATCATAATTTTCTCTCTTCTTGCAACTTTCAGGAAGAACACACGGAGCAAAACATACGAAGAAATAGGGAATAAAGGAAAGACAGCCGCTGCTGAAAAGTCATAAATGACCCCATTATTCACATACACTACCTATAATCAGGGTGCAAGAACATCTACATGGGAATCTATGTATCAGTTGTTGGAGGAGGAAAAACCAAGAATTATGGAAGTAATAGTTATAGCAGATGGACGCGGCTCTTCTGATGCATCCATAACTGAACTTGCATGCTCATTTCTACACCGCATTGCTACAAGGCCAAAGATACTCCCCTACACCGACATGGTGAAATGGATTATAGATGACGTAGACATATATGACAAAAAATTCAAGATAGCAAGCGAAGAGGTAATAGGGTTATTTACTCTAGACAATTTGAGGCATATGTACCACTTACCAGAACCCCAGGCCAGCTACAACAAGCAATTTGTCGAGAAGTTTGCCAAGGAGAATGAAGACTTGGCAGAATGCACAAAGCACTGGTCAAACAATGAGGAAAGACTCAAAAAAGATAAAAATGGTATGTATGCCACTGGTTCTCTTTGTTCCCCTTAGTGTTTTTCCGCTACTATGTTATATAGACTCTTTGGTAAACCAGACACCAACAAATTTTCATCAGAATGGTTACCCCCAGTGGATGCAGCTATCAATGCCACAATAATGAATTGGGTCCAATTATTGTCAGATAATTTAGCCACTGCAATTTTAGAATACAGAAGAAAAAGAAGCGTTGCTTTGAGGGTTTACCCTCCATTTTTTATGTGCTCCTATGTTATGGATGATATTTATTTTGTTTCCAAATTTCCTGTTATGGGATGGAAGTGGACGGTTCAAAATCCACTTCACATTCAAATTTATCGCAAAGTCATGTGGGAATCAATTTTTGTGCCACATTTCTTCAAAATTTGTCATGGAGTTATACTCCCGATCCATAAAAAGATCTTTAACAAAGATTCCCCAAGGTTTTCCCAAGAAGCGGAGGTAGATATTCTCTCCGTGGCAAGATGGTTTGGGGAAAAATTGTTCACGTATATCAGAGTATTTGGCAACATTGCTTCACCCCATGTGCTACCTTTTTACGTCCCAGACAAACTGATGGCTAGGGAGATAGCCTATCAGACCTGCAGCGTAGGGGGAATGAGTAAAGTACTGAAAGATTCCAAGAAGGCCATTTGGCCTCAATTTCCTGTAGTATGCGGAGAATTTGCATTGCATGACTTAGGTCATGCTTTCAAAGAAGTTAATAATGTATTATCTTTACAACTACCAAAGTTCTCGGGAAGGCAATATGATCCCTTTGGTGTTGTAAGTAATTTTACTACAATGGTTAAAATAAAAGTATTTTCCCATGAAGAAGATCCCTTTGATGATGTTTTCCTGCAGAAAAACACCTTCAAAGAGGTTCAGCATACAGCACGAATTCTTTTTGACCAAGAAAGTCTCCAGAATTTTGACAATTACAGAAAACAGAGGTTATCTAAGGTCCCATTGGACCAATTACTCATCGAACCAATAAGAGAACCTACTCCCAGCGTTAGCATAAGTGATGATTCAAAAGAAAAGTCCAAAACAAGTTCAAAAAGAGAATCAACAGAAAAGTCTGATAATCAGTCCCAGGATGAACACAGTAAGGATGAGGAATCAATAAAAGACACAGCTCAGTCTATAGCAGAGTCTGATCAACAGACTTCATCAATAAAACAAGCTGAGGCTTCAACTCCCCTTACAAAGCAAACAGAGCTGCTAGTAATTGATCTAGAAGGGGAATGGGAAAATTTTAATAAGATACTTAACACAAAAGAACAAAACGTCAAGCCACCAACAAATCCAAAAAAACAACCATGTAAATGGTAATAGAAAGGGTTGTTAACACTCATGAAATGGAGCACATTCCCATTGGTCCCTATCTGAGATTGTACTAAGAATAGAGGAAATTCCTCCTCTAGATGTAATTTACAGCCCTCAACATAAAAGTATCGTCATAATGAAAAGAAAGAAAAGAAAGTTGGATTCTGTGCTCGCTCCCGAGGATAAACCTCTGGATGTTCTTTGGAAAGATCCCTTTACAGATCCATCGGCAAATCTCACTAGGCTCTCATAGGTCGCAGGTGCATACGCTTCAGAAACTATTGATAAAGCAGCAGAGGTTCAATTACTACTTAAAGAAAAAGAAGATAGGATTTTGTTTCTGGAACAACAGTTACATCAAGTCAACATCAACTAACAAGCTGAAACACAGTTGGAAAAACTTCAGCAAGACTTCCAGTAGATGCAATTGGCACATCAAAGCAATTTAGCTAGTAAAGAAGAACATTTACAAGGTTTGATAGAACTACATAAAGATCATCCCAAAGTTGAAGATTTTATCACAGAGGCACTTGTTCTCAATTCCCAACTCTTGCAACAAAAAGAACTACTATTCTAGAAGATCTCGCAATGGAATTCCCATTGCAAAATGAGTGATAATATTACAAATCAAGTCATAGAATTGTGACTTGAATATGATTCAATTTTTAAGAAAGTCTCAGACTTCTTAAACTGGTAGAAATCCAAAGAAGGGAAAAGAGCAAACATGCCCAAAATTGATGAATCACACAAAGAGATTTTATTTACGAAATGGGACTCTCGGCTAAAGGAGGCAGAACAGGCAATGGAGGATGCGGCGACAGTAGCGAACAATGTCATCGAGTGCATAAATGAAAATCTACACAAGGCTAATTTGGTAGCAAAAACTACCCCTGGCTTTCTCCCAAAAGCACAGCAGCTTCAAGCAGAATGGAAACAAGCAGCGGAGGAAAGGGCAGAGACAATTAAACAGGTAAACAGATTGAACTAGGAAGCATACTAGCAGTACCTAGTGAAACCACATAGCCAATGGATGACCCTAAAGTGCCTGATGACTTCCGCCGAGAAGATAGTGCCAACTCTCACCAACGCCGTATTTGCAGGACAGTTAAAGGCTGAAGTTGGCCAACCGACACTCTTAAAACCAATGCTGGATATTTGCGATCTAAAGAATCAGATGCAGGATTAATCATAGATACATTTTAGTTTTGTTTTTGTTTATTTTTTCTTAAAATGAGGCAGGTCGTTTAAACCGCCTCATCTATTTTTGTAATATTTATTTTTAGATTTCATAGAGTAGTATTTAAACCCCTCTCATGCATTTAGAGAGGGGTCTAGAGTTTTATCAAAAACATTCTTTAGAATGTGCATTTTTGCCCCCCACTGAGGAGGTTTTGATAAAATCGACGGAACGAGATTTATTTTCTATTTGAGTTTAACATCTGCTACTGAAATTGCACTTTTGTACTCTTAGTTGATGTTAAGTGATTTGAAGATAGATCGATATTGTTGCAGCTCATGAGTAGGACATATTACAAATGGTACTTTTATCTCCTAATGCTTTTTGCTTGTGTATCAAGCAATAAATCATTTTTAGTTATTTACGTGTGAAAGTTTAAATGTTTAGTTATCATTTTTCACTTCTGTATCGTGATGACTTACTCTTTATGCTGAATATGTGAATGACTCTTTATGCGATATATTTCTCATATTGTTTTAGTTAAATTTTTATATGAAACAATCATTCTTAAATGGATTCTCTTCTTATTGTGATTGAATGATATTCATTATCAGTGGCTTTTAGAAATCATTTTAGATTGCATACTTAAGCATTACTCCTAGGATAATTTTAAACTTAGATGTTTTCTTTGATTATGATAGATTGCATATGATAGTTAGAAGATAGATTAGATTTAGGACAAGTATTCACCTCATAAACCCCAAAAAAGAAAAACATCATCCCATTAGCACAAACATCATAAATAGATTGGGAAATTGGTCCCATCATCCCCAGTCGGAGCCACTATTCCAAATGGAAAAGGAGTTGTCTTAAGGTCCGGACCGGGTGGTTATCCCCCTTGTTGGAGTCCCAATTTTTCAAGCCTTCAACATATTTGGTGCTAGAAGGAGGGCCTGACTGTGAATGGCAAGTAAATCTACATCTTCATGCCATTCTAAGAGTAAAAATTCCTCACCATCACTCTCAACTTCTCGTTCGCATTCTGAATCTTCCATCTTTGAACCAGAAGTTGAGAAAAAAAATACAGAGCACATTATTGAAATCCCAAACAAGCCAGATCATTCTTCTTTAGATCCCCCTGAGTTACAAACTTTAATTCATAAGTTACAGGGGATTTCTATATCTCAAGAAGAATCTGAGTTATCCCAAGGTAGTGTCACTTCTCATCTGACCCCATCTCAATGACTGACTAGAGCACAAAGCGAAAATCTAGGAATCCCACCAGTTGAGTTTCCTTTATCGAGTCGTAAGAAAGCTAGGAAAATGCCAGCAGAATCTTAGAGTGAGGCTCTATCATCATTTTCGTCTACCATCCCATCCATATCATCACAAGTTTATTCATCCATCCCTCAACTCCAGATCGTGGTTCATACAGGTACAGGAGCAACATCCTCCTCTACCCAATCACTTTCAACTACTCCCACACCCCCTCCTACTCACACTCCCACGATGGTAGGAAATCCACCACCAAGACCATGGGCCAATCCAGGGGCTGTAAGAATGCCTACACCTTTATCTCAGTTACCAGCTCACCCTGAGAAATGGTTGCCCAAATTCAATCCTGACAATGGCCAATTAGCTGAGGAACACATAAACAATTTTATGCTATCTATTAATTTGAATGGAGTAACAGAAGAGGACGCAATTGTAAGATTATTCCCCTATACTTTACAAGGAGCAGCAGGATCCTGGTATTTTTCTTTACCAGCAGGCTCCATTAATAACTGGGATACATTTCAAGATCAGTTTTTAACAAAATTCAGAGATGATAGGTCAACAACAACCTTAATAAATGACCTCTCCAATTTAAAAGCCGAACCAAAGGAACCAATTAAGGATTTCAACTCTCGCTTTAATAAATTATTGAACAAAATACCAACAGCATCTAAGCCTAGCAATGAAGTCCAAAATGAATGGTATATTTTTGCTTTACCTTCAAATTCAGCCATGTTTGTAGATAGCGCTGCCAAGCCAACTGTTACACAGTAATTTGTCACCATTGGTCACCGTCCCTATCGCCCTGTTTCCATACATTGGAGGACGCATTCCGGGACCTGTGAGCAGTGACATAACCCAAAAACACTTGCATTATGTTCCCGTGAGTATGTACTTCATGTTGCCTGAAGACACCTTCTGCAAATTCTCCCTGAAAAGTACTCTTTTTCCATTGGCGCAGGTCCACAGTATCTTACCCGCGCCAATCACTGAGATCCTCAAAAGAGGGCGTGACCATTGGCGCTCTGTCATAGAACAACACCCGCACCAGCCCAGTTTGGTAATGATTTTTGACAAACGCACGCCCATCTGTTTTTTCCCTTGAGATCACGAAGTCTTTTGAGGGTAAAATCCATCTGATAGAGGTCGAGAGTCATCATCTATCCTTGACATCTATCCACAGTGGCTTTTCAGAGATAATGCCAATCCACAATGGGTGTCCTGGTTCATCGAATCTTTCTCCCTTCTCCATCTATAAATATCTGTCCTCATGCATTAGACAAGCTAGTTTTTTTTGGAGGAATGCTAGTTGTGATTACGCTTGTCGTGAGTGATAGTGAAGCATAGAGAGGTTATGCTGCCGGAGAGGAGGTACATTGCAAGACACATATAGTTGCTCGCCCAGCCAGAGGAGAGGTTCAACGTCAGAACCTTGGTTGTAACTTTTCCTGTCTATTATTCATTAATGAATGACTGCTATTATAGTTCCAATCTCATTGTCTATTATAGTGATGTTTGATTTATTTCCTTTCTGACTGAAATATAGTTGTGCCTTGGTGGATTTTATGCTTGTATTTGTTTCTTCCTTTGCATGTGCAGGTGTCCGTTTGCAAGGATCGCAAGGATTGTGACTTGCCGGAGCGAGGGAGTGGGAATACCAACTTTGCCTCGACTATAGCATTAGATTCCAAGTTGGTCTTCTTAATTCACCTTTAATGTACAACTAGGAACTTGTGTGGCAGCGTGAATTGATTGTGGCTAGTTCTGTTTTAGGCTAGTGGGATCGCCTCTGTCCGCAGAGGGGATTTACCTATCCAACAATTTGGCGACTCCGCTGGGGAGAAGCTATTTGGAACTTGTCTTGCATGTTCATTTTCTCTTGCTTGCTTGAGTGAATGATCTTTCTAGGTCAGTTTTGAGATTGTTCTTTACTGTTTGATCCATCTAAAAACTGTCAGCCTAACCTGGGGTCGTGTTATTTATTTTTTAAGCCGGCAAGCTTTGTTGGCGCGGTTTTTATTCTGACAGTCGCGCCAGTTGGCGCATGTTGCCCAACAGCAACCCGCGCCAATATTTTGGTAGCGCAAGTTGCAGGCTGACAGTCGCGCCAGCCCTGTGAATTTTGCCTGTGTGTTGGTTGGAAGCTCTTTCAACTCAGATTTTTATCTTTTTATATCTTTTACAGCCTCTGGAAGTGTGTTGAACCTCTATTTGACTAGTTTTGCCTTTATCCTTCAGTTGTTTGCTTATTTCTATTGATTTTCGTCCTAGCCCTAGAACATCTAGTGGCTTCGCGTGTCTAGCCTTCTGTGGGAAGTTTCGGTCTTTTGATTTTCCAGTCAACTTGTTGGTTGTGTTCCGCACCTATCTAGTGGTTTGTTAAAGCTTGGTCTTCTATGCTTTGGGTGATTCACTTCTAGCTTCTCTGGATTTTGCTCGACTTCATTTGAACTTAGATTACATGGTTCATTGAAAGTCTTTGTGTTTCTCCTTGATTGGATAGTTCATCTTGGTGTTTCAGAATTGGTTCCATTTCATCGAGTGAACTTGGTTTGTTTATACTTGTGAATATCTCTTAAGATTTGTTTAAATGCATCATGCCATCTTAAAGGAAAGAAAAACAAAAGATCTTTTGCATCATATTAGTTAGCGTTTATTGTTATTTGTTGCTATTAAAAAGAAAAAGAAAAAATTTTCATTTCTTGTTATTAGCTGCATTAGGATCTTTGCTGTTTGCTGAGTGATCATTTCGTTTGTGTAAAGATCTCAACCTTCCTGTAGATAGAATTCATTGAATGAAATGATATAGTTTTGGCATGTAGTTCGCATTTAAGAAGTTTTGAGATATCACATACGGTAGGACCAAAAAACTGAAACATAATTGAAGATAAACTTTAAAATAAACTCAATGAACATAAAAACGCATTGGAATCTAATGCAAACATTCTAGAGGTCTAGGTTAGCGACATGTTCCGGCATCTTTAAACCTGGTAGATTATCGTCGAGTGGTTGGGTGATTCCTCCACGGTGAAACGATAGGTGCCAATACGGACTGTGCTCCCACGTACCGTCGCGTATATATTGGGGGACCCCTATAGGATTAAAACCTTTTATCCATAGGAAGCCGAGTCTGCCGCCTTACAAGCCGTAATGCACTGAACACAGCATTCGGGAAGATTGACTGCAGTACGGGAAGTCCTTGGTTTTCATCTGATTGCCAAGGTGTATAAGCAGTTTTACGGATTGTTTGGTAAACCTCTTGCCTAGTTTTCCAGAGCAGTCACTTTTGATCCTTTTCGGACTCTCTAAAAGAAAAGGTGCCTATGAGCGTCTTGTCACTTCGTGCTCATTAAATATTCGAAGGAGACTAGAGTCATATTTTGTCCTTTTCTCGACTCTTAAAATATGAAAAGGTCAAGTTCAGTGTCTTAAAATTTATTGGCCACGATAACATTTACCCAATTAGATTTTGTTTGTGTTAGCTTGACTAGGATTCTTTCTCGCTCAATGGCATCCTTCCCTGAGTCCACCGGCCAAGGTGTTCTCCCTGATGGAAACCCTAGTCCATTTCCTTCTGTTGGAAATGTCGGTGTTCAGTATATCGCAACTTTGTCTTTGCCTGGGTTAACCATCGGTTTGCCCGTATGGTTGTTTTCAAACTCGGTGGTCTCGAGTGTGATAACTCCTGTTCCACCACCACCTCCTCCACCCGAACAACATCATGTTGATTCCAAGGTGGACCCCTCCCCTTCTTCGCCTATTGTTGCGTCCTCATCTTCTACTTCGCCTGGTGAAACTCTGGATTTAAGTAACCAGGTGGCTAAGAAGAAGAAGAAGAAGACCAAAAAAAGAAGTCTCCCAAGGGAAAGGTCGCATCTACCCCGAGTATACCTCAAGTAGAGCCACCTTCTGCTCCTCCGCGGAAGGCTAAGTTTCCTTGTCAATTATGCAAGGAGGACCATTTTCTTACTGATTGTCTTGGTATTCCTAGGGTCCTAGATATATGGTCCCGTGACCCGACTCGCCCCTCATCGTCGCAGATTGACGATACCTTATCAGCTGGTAAGGGAAAAGGGAAGGTTCGTTTCCCTTGTCGACTTTGTGAAGGTAATCATCTCCTTCGCCTTTGTCCACTTATGGATGAAGCCTCCCGTCTTTTGGAAAGTCTGTCAGCTCCCTTACCTCAACTACCCGCTGGATATCAACGTCTTTTTGCAACTGCAGATCATCTCTCCGCTAACCAAGAGATCAAGCATGATTCCTCTTTGGTCCAGCCTTCTCTTCCCGAACCTGGCTGTGCTCAGCCTGTTCCAGACCAGTCCCTGGTCGGAAAGAGTGTTGATTTACGTTCATCGTCTATGCACCACTTTGTTCCGGGAGTGTTTATCATCAAGGATGAACCATCTGAATCCAAACTAGACGAAATTCCAAAGGTCCAGATGACAGTTGACCCGGTCTTTCAAGAGGTCCAGATGACAGTTGACCCGGTTTTGCCTTCAGAAGTTCCATCCTCAGATGATATTATCGCTGTAAAGAATGAAGACCACACCGTCCAAATTCTATTCATAAACACAGACTCTAATTATCAAGTGAGCATCCCTCTCATTCCTTCGCAGCAGGAAGGAAGTTCATCAAAGTCATATCCGGCCGTTTATCTGGTCCCACCTCCAAGCAACCTAGTTGTTTCCTTCAATTGGGATCAACTAGGCAATCCTCGGTTACCAGCTTCCATACCATTTCGAATTATAGTCCAAGTCTACCGAATGATTATGGCCGGTACCATTATTGATGAGGGATCTCCTGTGAGCATCCTTTCTTCAGCAGCTTGGGAAGCACTTGGTTCGCCACTGCTTCTGCCTGAGATGAGAAACCTTACAGGTTTTCATCGAGAAACCAATCGACCTTTAGGAATTCTTCCCAATCTACCTTTCACATTAGAAGGGAAGACCATTCAAATGGGCGTCATGGTAGTCCAAGGTCCGTTAGGTTACAATTTACTCCTTGGGCGAGACTATATTTATCGCATACGTGCAATTGTGTCCTCACTCTTCGGAGTGATGTGTTTTCCGCATGAAGGAAGGACGATCAAGATCGTAGACCAACTTTCGTTCCCCGGTTCACACTTCACATATAGTCATCTACCATTCCTAAATGGTCTTATTTCCACAGGAAATGCCTCAACATCCAGTCCGTCATCCTGATGACGGCAGCTGACCCGGGCGCGTGATTGAAGCCCGGGGGGCATGCATCCTCCTTTTCAAAATCGAGTCTTTCCAAGTGAACCTTCATTCCATCCACTCCGTGAATGCCATGAAGCTTGGGGGGCATGTACCTCGATTTGCATTATCATGCTGGGGGCATGCAAATTTATAGCAAGCATAGTTTTTCGTTTCAAGCTTGTGTAAACATGAAACCGAATCCAAGCAAAGTTCTCCATGGTTCAAGCTTGTGTAAAAATGAACCCATACCTGATTCACATCTTGTGATTTCCGCCTATCCGCTAAATTTTGTTAGATGCGCCTTGGTTGTTTTCATTCCATCGCCACCATCTCTTTGGCCGATCATACGCTTTCACTTGGTTGTTTTTCCTTTCCTGAGGAACCGTAGCGATGAGTGGTTTTATTAGCCAGCCTCTTGACCATTACATGTTTTGAGTAGTTCCACCATTATCGGAACCAGTTGCTACCTTTTATACCACTCGTTCCTACAGGACAAGTCGCCTTTACGCTCTTTTCTGACTCGTAAAATATGAAAAGATTGCCGAGTATTTTTTCCTTTTTGACTCGTTAAAGAGAATAAAAATGGAGGTCCGCTTTTAGCTCTTTTCTGACCATTTAAAGAAGAAAAGATTGCTGAGTCGCTCCTCTTGACTCGTTAAACGTTAATAAGGGGCGGTCGTTTTAAGTTCTTTTTGTCGACCGTTAAAACATAAAAAGATTACCGGGTTTTGTCGTTTCAAACTCGTTAATGGTCATGAAACGACGTGATTTTGATAACTTTTTTACTTTTTCAAGTCGAAATCACTATTTATGAAAAGTACTCCTCGATCGTAATGGTCGGGCGGTTCTTTCGGGCATTATTTTATGCTTTTTCGGGCCCGAGAGACACAACTTTACGAAAAAGGACACCCCTGGAGTTTCCTTTTCTGTTGTCTTTTCAAACTCTCTAAACATGAAAAGACGTCGAGTTCTTCCTTTGTCAGACTCGTTAAAACCTGATGACATCGGATTTTGTCGAAATGACGTACCACAAGCATATGCTATCCCCATCAAGCTTGTTAAAAATAATTGGGGTACTCGCCAGAAATGGCGGGGGAAAAAAGGAACCATAATTACCGTCGTGTCGGCAGTATGTCGCTCTTGAACATGGCACTTCTCTGCTGTCGTGTCCAGGGTGGGGATATCTCATCTCATATTTTTCACTTGCTTCCATGGACTTGGGTACCCTATTTGACCTCTCATCTACTCATTGCCTCGTCATCATGACCTTTGATCCATCGATGTCAAATACTGCCAATTCCACTATCGTGCCGCCGATATGTTCAAGAGAAGTTGACCTCTGAAAAGAAACAACCTCCATCTGATAGTTCACATGATCTTGATTCACAACATTATCTCTCTGTCTCGTGTCGATGATGTGGGAAACATTATGGCCCACCTTCGATCAAGGTCACTTCCTGTCGACTTCAGCTCATTATCCAGGAAGCTGATCTAGAGACTCCCTTCCGGTGCCTTGGAGCCTGCATGCCTCAATGGCAGGTTCTTCGTGTTCGACGTGAGGTTTTCATCATTGGCCTCCGATCGAATGATTCTACGGGTGTTCGACGCCAGCTCATTAATTCGCACGCCGTAGATTGTACCTATAGTACCTTGAGGGCCATTGTCATTATTGGTGGTACCTCTCGCGTCTGTTAACAGTTTCCACTATTGACTGGTAATCAGACGATGTTCATGCATGTTCGACTTCAGCTCATATATTCGCATGCTTGAACTTGTACTCTTGTTCGGGTCGAGATAGAGCGCAAGACCCTGGATTGTGTCTTTTGTAATCCAGGCGTGATTCTTAATACATGACTCATTCACTGGATGGCTGCGACCATGCCTGAGTCTATTCATTGATCCTAACCAGATGGCTGCGTCCATACTATGGATCTAGATTATTTATGTACTCTCTTATGGATGGCTGCGACCATACCACGTACATCATGTAATTGAACTATCAGTCGTGTCTCTCAATGCAGATCCTCGGCGGCAGCTATATGTGTTCTTGTGTGTTCCTATAAAGCATTTCACCCCTCTCTCTCCCTCTCGGACTTCATGCTTTAGGGGGCATCTGTTACACAGTAATTTGTCACCATTGGTCACCGTCCCTATTGCCCTGTTTCCATACATTGGAGGACGCATTCCGGGACCTGTGAGCAGTGACATAACCCAAAAACACTTGCATTATGTTCCCGTGAGTATGTACTTCATGTTCCCTGAAGACACCTTCTGCAAATTCTCCCTGAAAAGTACTCTTTTTCCATTGGCGCAGGTCCACAGTATCTTACCCGCGCCAATCACTGAGATCCTCAAAAGAGGGCGCGACCATTGGCGCTCTGTCACAGAACAACACCCGCGCCAGCCCAGTTTGGTAATGATTTTTGACAAACACAGGCCCATCTGTTTTTTCCCTTCAGATCACGAAGTCTTTTGAGGGTAAAATCCATCTGATAGAGGTCGAGAGTCATCATCTATCCTTGATATCTATCCACAGTGGCTTTTCAGAGATAATGCCAATCCACAATGGGTGTCCTGGTTCATCGAATCTTTCTCCCTTCTCCATCTATAAATATCTGTCCTCATGCATTAGACAAGCTAGTTTTTTTTGGAGGAATGCTAGTTGTGATTACGCTTGTCGTGAGTGATAGTGAAGCATAGAGAGGTTATGCTGCCGGAGAGGAGGTACATTGCAAGACACATATAGTTGCTCGCCCAGCCAGAGGAGAGGTTCAACGTCAGAACCTTGGTTGTAACTTTTCCTGTCTATTATTCATTAATGAACGACTGCTATTATAGTTCCAATCTCATTGTCTATTATAGTGATGTTTGATTTATTTCCTTTCTGACTGAAATATAGTTGTGCCTTGGTGGATTTTATGCTTGTATTTGTTTCTTCCTTTGCATGTGTAGGTGTCCGTTCGCAAGGATCGCAAGGATTGTGACTTGCCGGAGCGAGGGAGCGGGAATACCAACTCTGCCTTGACTATAGCGTTGGATTCCAGGTTGGTCTTCTTAATTCACCTTTAATGTACAACTAGGAACTTGCGTGGCAGCGTGAATTGATTGTGGCTAGTTCTGTTTTAGGCTAGTGGGATCGCCTCTGTCCGCAGAGGGGATTTACCTATCCAACACCAACGTTAGCAGAAAACATGAAAGAGGCAATAGCTATAGAGAAACGTATCCTAGCTATAGAAAAGAAAAACGTTGTAGATGAAAGAAGGTATAAAAAAGTGTCTTTTAGAGATGATTCTAAGAAGAAACAAGCGAAGGACCCATTCGACTTGGAAGGATTTCAAAAGGTTTTGAAGACCATGTCTAATGAAATGGTAGATATAAAGAAACAAGTGGCAGAAACCTCTTCCAAGAAACCTTTTAGACCCTATAAAAGAAACCCTTCAACTGACCCAAAACCTCCAAATGCTATAACAAATTCTATATCAGAAGGGGAAGAGGAAGAAGTTTCAAATGAGGAACATACCAATGATGAAGAAATCATAGAACTACAAGGAATGTGGGATTTCATTCTTCCAAATGAGGAAGATCAAGAAGCATACCTGTTGTTACTAGAAGTAGAAATCAACTTGATCCTCCACAATCTAGTGCTAAACAGAAAAACCCAACTCCGCCTCCCAAGGATAAAGTAGTAGGCAAGAAATCCTCACCGAAGTCTACTCAGACAAACCCAATTCAATCTGATTCCACATCTTCATCGAAAATGCTTATCATCTCAAATGAAATGGAATATAACATTTTTGAAGATATGAAGAAAACCAGAGCAATCATTACTCTTCACGAGCTCAGTAAATTAAAACATCAACAGAAATTACTCTTGAAGGAATTGAAGGCAGTACCTACTACGCCTCTCCCTGTTGCTGTAATTTCACAAGCTACTCATGAAATGGGAAAACCTCCGATTTGAATTTCAAATAAAGTTGATTTGACTGATATTGCTCTAATTGGCAGAAGATTGAAATCCCATACCCTGCCATTTCTCCTTACTTTTGAAGTTTTCAACAAAAATCTGCATAATTGTCTAGTCGATTCCAGTGCATCATCTAACATTTTACCTAAGACAGTTTGTGCAAAATTAAATTTCCAACCTCAGAAATCTACAGTACGAATGTTGTAGCTCTGATACCAATTGTTGTAGCTCTGATACCACTTGTTGTAGCTCTGATACCACTTGTTGTAGATCTAACCCAAAAGTATATGATAATACAAATAAACCCAAGAATAAAAAGATCAAAATAGACAGAAATGCTTCTTTATTATCAAAACCCTTAAGGTAGGGCAACACCATACATTCACTCCTTAAGGAAGGAGAACACTCCACAAGCCATATGCCTATTCATACAATAATCCTTCACTATCTCCATGTGGAGTCTCTAGCCTCTATATAGGCCTCATACATACAATACCATGGGTCATTACCATGGTTCCCTCATACCATCAACTAATACCATGGGCCCATTACATTATTATTAACTACTTGTGGTCCCTTACATGACATGGGTTAACCACCTTATTTATTACTATGGCCCATCCCATTATTACATTATTACCTTGGGTACCTCCCTTGGTACCCCATATTATACCCCCTAGGTATATAACATTCCACCCCCCTAAGCATGTTTCGTCCCCGAAACATGGGAAGAACATAAATAATAAGATCTACTCAAAAGAGTAGTCCACTGGTACCATGCACGTGCATCTAGCCATCCAAGAGAAAGGTGAACCCTCGATCTCGCTGGTGCCTCGCTCGCTTGAGATGGAAGTTGACCGTGGCAGCTCTTCTGTGTTGATGTGTAGTGGGTGGATCTTCTCTCCTCGCTATCCGTCATGTGACTACTTGGTTTCCATCTTGATGGTTGTCTTGCAGGGTGATGTGGGTGATGATATGTTGAAGTTTTAACCCATGATGTCTTTTTCTTTAATTCACCCTGCTGTGGTGCCTGTTGTGGTGTCTTCGTTTCCAATATGACTTCAACCACTAAACCCTCATTAGATGTGTCAGCACCTGTTACCTTTTCGGCTTCAGCCTCTGTTTGTGTTTGACTGTCGACCATCAACTGCTCATCATCTGATATGTCAGTCCCTGTAACATCTTCTGCTTCAACCTCCTTGGACTCTACCTGCTTATTAATGGAAATATCCTGTAATGTAATTTTCTTCTTTTTATACCAAAGCTTCAGGAATTTCTTCTGCACTTTAATATTTATAGTACCCACTAATTCCATCCAAGGGTATCCCAAAACAACATCCATATTATCCATCTCTGAAGTATAAAAATCACCATGAAACACATACTTATCCATAGAAAGCTTCAAATCCTTATAAATTTGAACATCCTCATCATCAACCTGTGTATTTTTAATTTGTTTTGCTAGAACTTGCAATTTGTTTGCCAAATTAACATTGATGAAATTATGCTTGCAACTAGGATTTATAGAAACAATGATCTTTTCTTTCTGAATCAATCCATGAACCTGCAATAAGGATATACCAGTAGAAAATAACCCCACATGTTTCCCCTTATCTTGTTTTCTAGTCTGAGACCATTTGTCCATAAGGAGCTTTTCCATTTCTTCATTCGAGAATTTGGACAAGGCTATAATGCCCAGTGAGTTCCACCATATGGCGGCCTCTTCTTTCAAAAAAAGTGGTACCATATACTTCCATCTCTCCTCAAATATTTTCTTTATGTTTTGTATGAATTCTTCAATAGTAGGGCTATCATCTTTTCCAGTAAAAGTTTCCATGAAGAGGGTTTGAAAAAATTTCACTTACTTGGCGAAAATTTGAAATTGTCACAGTTTCGTCAATATTGCTCAGAATCTCTATTATAACCTATTTTTAGAAATGGAACAATCATTCTGCATCTGCCCATGTGGTAGAAATCTTGATCTAGGCACTTGAAATTTCAGACCTGTGCTGCTACTCCCCCGCCGTCACTAAAATTTCTGCAAAAAGAGCTGATCTTAAATCAGCGATATCTCCCTCATCCGGACTCCGATTCGACTGATTTTTTTTTTAATTGGGTATTTTTTCCCAAAGAATCCAGATCTGCAATTAGATTTTGCAGATCTTTTACTAGGACGTCTAGATCTGCACCGCAAAATCGCTGCCCTGAAAATTGTCTGCAACCCCACTGATTTTTAGATCAGTGATATCTCCTTCATCCGGACTCCGATTCAACTGATTTTTTTTTTGAATTCGACTATTTTTGCACAAAGAATCTAGATCTGTAATTATATTTTACAGATCTTGCACCAAAATGTACAGATCTGACCTGCAAAGTCGCCGCCCCCGAAACCCTACAAAAAATAAAAAAAAATCTCCACTTTTGTGCCCAAGAAAGTGCTCTGATACCAATTGTTGTAGCTCTGGTACCAATTGTGGTAGATCTAATCCAAAGATATTATGATAATAGAAATAACCCAAGAATAACAAGATAGAAATAGATAGAAATGCTTTTTTATTATCAAACCCTTAAGGTAGGGCAACACCATACATTCACTCCTTAAGGAAGGAGAGCACTCCACAAGCCATATGCCTGTTCATACAATAATCCTTCACTATCTCCATGTGGAGTCTCTAGCCTCTATATAGGCCTCATACATACAATACCATGGGTCATTACCATGGTTCCCTCATACCATCAACTAATACCATGGGCCCATTACATTATTATTAACTACTTGTGGTCCCTTACGTGACATGGGTTAACCACCTTATTTATTACTATGGCCCATCCCATTATTACATTATTACCTTGGGTACCTCCCTTGGTACCCCATATTATCCCCCCTAGGTATATAACAACGAATAGTACAGTTAGATCGGTCTCAAGTCGAGGTCATTGGTGAACTTAATCAAGTGACCATAATACTTTCATAAAACCCTAAGGTATGTCAAGTTATTGATATACTTGTCACAGACATCCCTGAAATTTATGGACTAATTCTCAGTAGGGATTGGTCAGAAAAGCTTCACAGTTACTTTGCAACCGACTAGTCTCATATGTGGCTCCCCTACAACGGCAAACCTAATCAGATCAAGGCTGAATGAGAAAGACATCAAAATTATATAGTAACAGAGTTAGAAGGAGAAAATGAGCCATTAGCATATATCAACAACATTATCGAACTATTCTATTGATTCATTCTTAAGGAATTTCAAGGCTCATACTTCACCTTTCTTGGAAAATTCCATTTTATCTCAGATAGAAATTTTCTCTCAAACTGAAACTTCTAGATGCATCAATTTTATAGATAAACCTGTAAATAAAACATTGTTTTGGAAATTATTTTTTGATGGTTCTAAATCCAATGATGGAGTAGGAGCAGGTTGTATATTAGTTAGTTCAGAAGGAGAGAAAACCATGCTAGCATGTAGGCTTGAGTTCGATTGCACAAACAATACTGCTGAATATGAAGCATTAGTTCAAGGGTTATACAAAGCAATCAGGCTCAATATCAAATATTTGCAAGTTTTTGGAGACTCCGAGATTGTTATTAAACAGGTAAGAAATACTATACATTGTCTGTCGGGACACTTGAAACACTATAAATCTTTAGTACAAGACTTGAGTTCACACTTTATAGCATTTAATATTTCATCCATTCCCAGACTCCAAAATGCGAGTGTTGATCTCCTTGCTAATGTAGCTTCCAAGCTTATTCCATCAGAGGACTATAGCCCAAACAGATTCTCAATTGAATTAATCTTTAGATCCTCTATTCCTGATAACATCACAAATTGGAGAGTTTTCAACAATGACCCTGATATTGTGAGTTTTCTGACTTCAGAAGGCTCTTACAATAATCAGATAATTGATGAAGACCAACATGACAAACAACTGGAACAAGAAAACAACAATAACGCTATACCAAAATCCGTATTCAAGTTAGAGGACCTGTATGACTTAAAGGACAAATTTAAACGATCCACCAATTCAAAACTTTAGAGTTCAACTCTGAGATATGAATTAGTGAATCTGGGGACAAACATAAAACCAAAAAACATCAACCTAGGTCTTGGCCTAACATCTGAGGAAAAATTAGCTTTCATTCGATTATTGAAACAATACAAGAGTGTCTTTTCCCGGAATTATGATGATCTTAAAACCTACGACACTTCGATTATAGAGCATACAATCCCGATGATATCTAATGAAAAGCCTGTTCAGCATAAATTGAGGAAAATACATCCTAGTTTGGAAAGCCAAATTAAATCTGAGTTGAACAAATTATTAAAAGCCAAGATAATTTTTCCTGTCAGACATTCTAGATGGGTCTCTAACCTAGTCCCAATCAGAAAGAAAAATGGAGATATTCGAATTTTTTTGACTTTTGAAACCTCAATAAAGCTTGCCAAAAGGATAATTTTCCACTGCTCCCTATGGAACAGATATTACAACCAGTCGCAGGGTTTGAATTAATGTCCTTTTTAAATGGCTTTTTAGGGTATAATCCAATCTTGGTCCACCCTATTGATCAATTAAAAACTACATTTAGAACCAAATGGGGCACTTATGTGTATCAAAAGATTCCATTTGGGCTAATCAATGTCGGTGCCACGTTTCAAAGAGCCATGGACACATTGCATTTAAAGGATTAGTAAACAAGTCAGTGGTGATATACTTAGATGACATAACGATATATTCTAAAAGATGTAGTAATCATCTTAGAGACTTAAAACAAATATTTCAACGTTGTCAAAAATATGGAATTTCACTTAACCCAAAGAAATATTTTTTTGCTTTAAGTGAAGGAAAACTTCTTGGATTCATAGTATCCAAATCAGGTATCCATATTGACCCAGATAGGATTAAGGAAATTTCTGAAATATCTTTACCCCATAATAAAAAAGCAATGCAGTCTTTCCTTGGTCATATCAATTTTATGAAAAGATTCGTCCCTGACTTCTTAAGAATTGTGGCACCTCTCTAAGCCATGATAAAGAAAAACTCTCTCTTCAAATGGGGTCATGCAGAACATGAAGCATTTAGCTTGATAAAATAAGCAACTACAAATGCCCCATCTCTAGCAACTCCAAATTTTTCCAATCCTTTCAATCTATATACTTTCGCCTCCGAGAAATCATATGTTGCCATACTCAGACAAGCGAATCAAGATAAAGCTGAGGCCCCAATTTCTTTCTTCTGTTCAAAATTGCAAGGAGCTGAATTAAATTACTCTGATATTGAGAAACAGGCTTATGTTGTTTTCAAAGCAATTAAACACTTCAGACCTTTCCTTCTCAAGACTCACACCAAAATAATAGTACCTTTTCCAGCGGTAAGAAATATTTTGGTACAAAAAGATGTGGGCGAAAAGAGGGCAAATTGGGTCACAACCCTACAAGAACATGACATTGAGATTAAACCAGCAAATATTGTAAAAGGTCAAGGTTTTTGCAGGATATTGGTAGGAGCATTGCACCTATCAGAAACGTAGTCTCCAGACAGTGAAGTACAAGTGTATGAGGTAAGCCTAAACGACTCTGAATCAAGGTATGCTGATATCATGTTCTATTTAAAAAATGGATATGCTCCTCCACATTTGAATCACACAAAGAAAAGGGCCCTGAGGTTAAAAGCTAAACAATATCAAATTGTCAATGATATACTCTTTAGAATGAATTATGATTCTATTCTCCTTAGATGCCTTGAGAAATCTGAAGCAGAAAAAGTATTGCAGGAACTTCATGACGGGCCAGCAGGCGGACACTATGCAGGAGATGCAACAACACACAAAATCTTGCACGTTGGCTACTACTGGCCAACTCTATTTAAAGATGCACATAGCTATGTAAGAAGATGTCAAATTTGCCAAACTGCTGCTGGAAGACAGAAGAAGCCATCATTGCCATTATAGCCTGTTAACATCAATCAACCATTTGAACAATGGGGATTAGATATAATAGGTGAGATCATTCCTCATTCTTCTAAACAACATAAATACATCCTTACATGTTATAGACATTTTTGGGCACTGCAACCCCAATCATATATGTCCATAAAACAAGGGCTTCTGAGTCCCTAAAAGTGTTGTTTCATGCCCTAAAGGAACAAGGTCAGCTGATTACATCATCTCCCAGAAGTTCTCCACAGAAAACTGCTCAGAACTGGTCAAAACTAGACCATAGAGATTGCTTAGTGCTAAGGGTGCGATGCATCTCACCTGCCTAGTGTAAAATGTGTGATGCATACTGGAAAGCCCTTTTGTAGGGTGCGATGGGTGAGAATGGACAAATGGCAGAGACAGTTTGCGAGGTGGATGATCATGGAATCTTCCAGAAACTTCTCTTGTGACACTTGACTCTCTGAATTAGCCCAGGGATGAGTAAGAGATCGTCAATCTCCAAGTGGAATCAAGAACTATCAGAGAGAAGACACTAATCAAAATCCCAGAAGCTGACTCACCTCCCTGCAATCATCTATATATGGATCCCTCATCCCTGAGATCCGGGGGCTGGAATTTTGTATCTTGTAAGGAAGTGTTGTTGGTTTCTTGGTGGAATATATTAGTGTTGGGTGATCTAAGCTTTTCATGAGGTGAAGAAGGGCTTTCATGCTGGGAGGATGATGCTGGGTCAGATCAATGGGTTGTAATCCTCTCTTCTAATCTTTACATCAATAAAGCTATTCAAGTTTTCCTCCACATTTTTGTATGTCTGATAGTATATGCATTTTTGTGGTCAATATATATCTGGTCCTATATTTTTTATGATTGTAGATCTTTGCACTTTGAAGGTATTATGCTGCTTTGACTTTATAGGTACTCTTTGAAGTGGAGTGGTCAAGGGAGAAGCGGCAAAGACCTGTCGGTGAGGAGAAGGAACAAGCAAAGAACTGAGCGAAAGATCGAGGTTGGTATTCTTTGATCCTCTCCTATCTACTTTTCATAACTGAAAATGAAAGTAACTTTAATCTGTTTGTTTCTAAGATAGCTAGCCATCTTAGTGGGAGTAGCAGCTCTGCATAAACACTAGATTTCCCGATAACAAAATGGCGACTCCACTGGGGAGCGAATAGCTTCTTTGCTTGTTTATACTTGTTTTCTTTATAAACTTACAGACAGAGCCTGAAGTTAAGCGAGCTAGCCTTCGAACTGCATTTTCTATGAAAGTGCAAATTAGATCAATGCTGCTTCAGTCTATCTCCAGGTTTTTTTTATAAACTGAACAATCGATTTGTAAACATCCTAATTGCCCTAGTGGTGGCTCTAGTAACCTCATTAGATCAGCCCCTGTGATTTGTATTTACTGACTATCATTAGCTCGGCCTAAATCCCTGAACTAAGCTGCAAACTGTGACTAAGAACCAAGTTGAAGTCTCGTCCCTAGACTGTCGCACTTTATCCTCTTGGGAATCAGGATGCATCGCACCTCCCGTGTGCAGTAGGTGCGTTGCATCGCACTTTCCCTGTGTTGTAGGTGTTCTGATCAGATAAGACTTTTATGCTTCCAAATTTTGGTTTCTTTGTTCACTCTCTTTAGCTTGATTCAGGAGTTTTGCTGTCTGTGATTAGTATACCACTGTGGAAACTCCCTTCCTTTGCATGATTCCGCCTCCATAGTACAAAGAATTGTGAATGTTTTTATGTATTGTGCGCCATTTACAATTCTCTTTTACAAAAAGTAGCGTAATCAAACTGTCGTCTTTTGATTTGGAAGTGTTGCAAGTGTCGTTTTCAGTCAAAGAAAAGAATCCTATCGTTCTTGATGGTCGATTATACAGTTACTCTTGTATTTGATTTGAATTAGTAGTTTTTCAAGTGTTGAGAGCAGTTTTCAATTCAAAGTCGCAAAGTATCGTCATTATCTTCCTTTTGTTTTTGAAGAGAAATTTGTTAGTACTGTCGCTTTGAAAAGATAATTCAGATTTGTACTCAACATTCTTTATGTCATTCACACATTAAGAAAGCAGAAAAGAAATACATGCATGTGCATTTGCATTTAGACCGCTTGTTGGTTTGATTTAGGACAGTGCATCTAGTGTGTGCTCTCTGCTCTATGTTGAAAGAATATCATCTCTCTTTCTTTAGTAGCTAGGATTTTCATTGCAAAAAGAAGATTAAATGATTGTTTATCATCTTAGATTGCATTTTAGGAATTATATATCTACATCACGCGGTGAACCTGAAAGACAAATTTCTTAAGAAAGATCAACTGTAAAATAAATTCAATGAACATAAAAATTCTTTGGAACCTAACGCACAACATTTAGAAGTCTAGGCTAGAGACATATTCCGGCGTCATAAAGCCTGGTAACTATTGCTTTCATTGTTGGTTGGGTGATTCCTCCTCTTTGAGACGACAAGTGCCAGTATGGACTTGTGCTCCCATGTACCGTCGAGTATATATTGGGAGACCACAATAGGCTATATCCTTTATCCATAGGAAGCCATGTCTGCCACCCTATCGATCACAATGCACTGAACACAAAATTCGGGAAGATTGACTGTCGTACCATAAAAAATATTCTGCAGATTTGCGATTGGTTTGGTAATCCCTCTATTTAGATTTCCAGAGTAGTCTCTTTCGTTCCTTTTCAGACTCCTTAAAGGAAAAGGTCCATCTGAGCACTTGTCACTTCAGTCTCATTAAAAATCGAAGGCGACTAGAGTCATCTTTTGTTTTTTCTCGACTCTTAAAAATTGAAAAAGCAAGTTGTGTCAAAGCATCTAAAATTCATTTAATTCGGAATCATTTTCCCCTTTATTTTTATTTCATCGAGTAATCCACAATCGTGGAGGAAATTCAATTGAAACCCTATCGTTCGCAAAGACTTACGAGTCAACCGTCTTTGTCTCCAGAAACAAAACTATTCCGGACAAAGCGAACTCGTTTAACCGGATCAAAGTCCCCTGGTTTGGTTGGAACAAGTGTTCCGACATCCTCAGAGACTCCGGTTACTCCAAACATTTCTGGTATCTCTGCCTCTATAGAAGAAGTTCCGTAGCCACAGGAGGATAGTAGAACTGAACCTAGTGTGATAGTAAACACTTCTATTCCTGAACCGGCTCCATCTACAACTGATTCAGATGATGTTATTCCCCAAACATCTGTCACTGCAAAATCTATACCTTCTGTGGCACCGGGAATATTTTACAGACCTGACGGTCTACCTCTTCCACCTGGATTGATTGCCATAGAAGAGATTGTGGGGGATCCTCCATCTAGTACTCCATCACATTTTGGAGTTGGGATCACCCTATATCCTTCTTCGTCAGAAATTAGTCTCCCGTCATCAGAAGTTCCTATAGAATCGCTAGGAAATCTTTTGGATAGACTAGATATGTCTGAACAACCGTCGACATCTAGGACTGTGTCATCTGACACAGCAGTGGCAAAACTTCCTACTGTTACTCCAATAATGTTCGCTGGTGTACCATCTATCCCAACTAGCTCTCAATCGCTGGATGGAATCCATCCAGGGGCTGTTTCGACAGTATGGTCTGTTCCCGTTTGTTCGTCTGGAATAATATCTGGAATCTCTTATGTTGAGTCTCAACAAATTGATCCTTCATAGTGTCAATTTGGGTAGTCCGGTCCTCAAAGGCAAATCATTCCTTTGAGCACTGGATTACCACCATATGGGGGGCAATATACCCTTTCATTGTCTCCTCCGGGAGAACAAACATACGAGAGTTGACAATAGAATTCAGGTTATGCTGGAATTACATCTAGCAGTTGGGTGCCGATACTGCCTCAACAACCAAGAGTTGTATACTCAATGCAAAAAAATCTACCTGTGTCAAATATCCCCACTACGCCGGCTATTATGACTATGTCGTAAGTACAAGCATTGCCTGTTGTATCCCAACCTCAAGCTTTTCGGGTCGTAATACAATAGCCTCTTGTCTCTATGATGCCACCACAATCGTCGATTAGCGGCTCCTTAACTAGAGTTACCCAGGCTAAAACAGGTACCATTACCTCTCATCTTGGTCAAACAGCCAGTATTGGACAACAGCAAATGGTTTCACAACCATGGCTGGTGTAATATCAACAACCACAATTCCAACAAGTTTACGAAGGATCTGAGCACCAAATCTTTGCAAGTAATGGGCAGCCGTATATTCAAAATGGTCAACATCAACCATTTCATAGTGGTTATGCCCATCAACCTTACCAAAGTTATCAGCATCAAATGCACTATGCTGGTATGCAAAGACCCACTTCTCAGGCAATCCCATCTTATCCTGGGTATGCTTCACCGAACCTGAAGCAAAAATTGCCCTTCGTGGCAACTTTAGAGTTACCATATCTAAATAGGCTGACAAACGATCCAATTGCTTACGCCCCTTGGTGGTCGGCGATTCCACATAAACTTCTATCAGATATTCCTAAATTTAATGGAAATCCGGGTGAAGACTCGTCGAATCATGTGATGAATTTCCATCTGTGGTGTTCATCTAACACTCTAAATTATGATTCTATTAGGCTTCGCCTTTTTTAGCAACGTTAATGGGTCTGGCAGCAAAATGGTATATCGAATTGCCTAGAGCTTCATTCGATAACTTCAGCACCCTAGCCACAACCTTTTTAACCCATTTTCAGTTACCCATAAGGTACGAAACGGGAACAGAGCTTCTTACCAATTTCAAACAAATGACGGCCACTCACATATCTGATCATATTCATGAATGGTGACGTCGTCGTAGAATGGTAAAAACATATGTTCCTGATCAGCTGTTAGCTGAATGGTTTATTAATTCATTATTACCTTCTATTATGGAAGATGTGGCAAAGGGAGGAGTCGTCACTGAATAGCATGTCATTGCTCGTGTGCAATATCTAGACTTGATATATACTCAGTCTAGCACGCTCTACAATAAAATCCCTGATTCTCCTAGACCGGAATTCTCCGTTCCTCCCCCTCCTAAATCAAGCAAAGACTCTCATGCTGGTGATGGCGTGATAGGTGTGACTAGCACGAAAACCGTAAAAGCTACATCAAAGAAGGCTCGTACGGTTTCAAGTCAAAATGCAAATGAGGAACTTCTCGCCTCAGAGGTAAATGCCGTGTCGACTGACAAAGGCAAAGAACCAAAGCAATCAGGGGGCAAGAAGAAAAAGAAAGGGAAGAGGAAAAAACAGGAGGAGTCGTCTCCTAAAAAATCTTCTACAAACCATTCTGGAGATAGGAAACCAAGTCATCCATGCTTCATATGTGATGAGGATCATTGGACAAAAGAATGTCCACATAAAGCCGAGCTTAGAAAATTCTTTAAGAATTCAAAAACCTCGACGATATTGACTGATCCGTTTCTGAATCCAGGAACAAATCTGGTTGCTAGTGACAATGCTTCCCCATCCCAAGTGCTAATGTTGTCTGTTTCGAAGCAGCAAAATGATGCTTTGATATCAACAAGGAATAAAGATTACGGGAATCCACAGCTGTCGGACAACAAGGCTAATGATCAACCTAGTAATTCGACAACAACTTTGACCGGAGTTGTGCCACCCATCATTCCTGAACTAACGATAAAGCCACCAAAGGTAGTAGACAAATCGACATTTAATCCTCATGCCAAAGCAGCACAACATTATAATATAGTGGAGGATCTGGCCCAATCGCCGTCCGCTATGTCGACACTTGAGGTACTACAAAATTGCCCCTCCCAAAAGCAGGCTTTATTATCAGCAATAGGTGGGATTGACCCAACGGATTCCAATCTTGTGGCCTTTAATCATAAAGGATATGACCCTCAATTACCAGCTCAACTAGCTTTCCTTATTCAAGTGAAAGCCCCCAACAAAACTGTTCATTGAACAATTATTGATGAGGGCGCATCTACATGTATTATGTCGATGAGTTGCTAGAAAACTTTAGGATCTCCACCCTTGTGGTGATCTTCGATGACATTAAAAGCATTTGATGGACGAACATACACCCCATATGGGATTTTAAGTAACTTGCAAGTCGAACTGGGGGAAAAACATTAGAAATTGATGTTGAAGTGATCGACGGAAACCTCGATTACAACATCCTACTGGGAAGGCCCTGGATATATGCTATGGTTGTCGTTGTGTTGACCTACTTCAGAAAGATTGCATTTCCCTTCCAAGGAGGTATTACAATCGTCAACCAGCAAACATTTCTCCCCAACAGTTCACAAGTTACGGGAAGCATTCTGATGATCCATGGAAGCCCTCATTCGCCTCCAATCAATCTGGCGGAAGTGGCAACGGTGGGAACCTGCAATATGATATCTTCTATTCAAAAGATGTCTGAAAATGATATTAGCATGGATCATCTGTAGGTATTGCCTCCAAGCCCAATAGAAATATTGTAGCAATCAATGTTTTCGGCATGGGAGGCAAACCCAAATCAACGCTCATCAAGCGTTTGGATAGATAGGTCTAAGGAATATGGCACCCCTTCAGATCCTTGGTCGCAAGTACATTCTACAGACAAAGGAATTGTTCAGTCAATGATGATTGACGGGGCACCATGGGAAGATTACCACCATCGTTCCCATCTTCTGAATTACAAGGAAGATAGTTCCAGTGACCTTCATCATCCCTCAGTTTTTGATTTTCTATCAAATACTGTAAACAAGATGGATTCCGAATGAAACTTGTCCAATATTGAAGAGACTATCGCCATCAATATCTCGACCAAAACAGATGTTGTAGAGAATGTTCATGTTGGAAAATCTTGTTCTTCTTCAGAACTAAAAATATATTACGCTCTTTTTCGCGAGTTCAGAGATGTCTTTGCTTGGTCGTATGATGAAATGACAGGCATTGACTTGAGCATAGTTGAACATGAAATTAAGATGTATCTAGATTTCAAACCGGTACGATAACAGCTACGGTAGGTGCACCCCAGGGAAGCCACTGCCATCAAGGTAGAAGTTGAAAAACTTCTCCATGATGGTTTTATTTACCTGGTTCCTCTAACCGATTGGGTATCGAATATTGTTCCTGTAATGAAAAAACAAGGAACGATTAGAGTGTGCATCGATTATAGGGATGTAAATCAAGCTTGTTCAAAAGAAAACTACCCTACACCCTTCATTGACCAGATAATTGATGAATGCACTGGATGTGAAATCTTTTCATTTATGGATGGATTTTCTGGTTATAATCAAATTAACATCCGCCCACAGGACCAGTCAAAGACTGCATTTATTTGTCCGTGGGGCACATTCGCATATCGTAAGCTACCCTTTGGTTTAAAGAACGTAGGGGCAACATTTCAGAGGGAAATGAATTATGCCTTCCATGAGATAAAGAACATCGTTCAACCACATCTCAACGATCTACTGGCTCATTCGCAAAAGTGGACCGATCATCCGCAGCATTTGAGAGCAATATTTCTACATTGCCAACACTACAAGATATGACTCAATCCACACAAATGTGTGTTTTGTGTTAGTTCTGGTCATTTACTTGGCTTTGTAGTCTCAAAGGACGGGATTCGTCTCGACCCATGTAAGGTTCAAGCAATCATTGATTTGCCTCCACCTTCAAATTTGCTTCAGATTCATAAACTCCAAGGGAAAGCAAACTTTCTGAGGAGGTTCATTCCAAATTACGCTGAACTTGCTGAAGATTATACTCGTCTATTGAAAAAAGAAGTAGCCTTCATCTGGGATCAGGTCACGCAAGCTTCCTTTGATGCTTTAAAGGAATCCCTAATAAAAGCATCATTAATGTATGCTCCTGATTATCAAAAAGACTTTAACCTGTATCTGGCTACAGCGGATACGACCATCGCAATGGTTTTAGTTCAAGAAGACAATGGAATTGAGCATCCTATATATTATTTGAGTAGAAACTTAAATGATATGGAAATCAAGTACTCCTACGTTGAAAATCTAGCTCTCGCAGCTGTTCAAGTGATACAGAGATTTCGACACTATGTCCTCTTTCGAAAAACTACCATTTTGTCAGATTGCAACCCCATGACTTATATATTGTCACGACAGTTGCTGGGGGGAAAATATTCAAAATGGATAGCAATTTTACAAGAGTTTGATCTGGAATTCATAAAATCCAAATCAAAGAAAGACTTGGTTTTCGCGGAGTTACTATGCGATCTCCCATCATCGTCCAGCGATGCAACATCAGAAGAAGCGATCGTGGACAAATCTTTGTTTCTGATATCTTCATGCAATCCGTGGTATGGAGACATAATAATCTATCTCCAAACCAAACATATAGGTCTAATACCTCCCACTCAGAACAACAACGCATTCGATGCCAAGAAAAAGACTACATGATCATCGATGATATGCTTTACCGTCGTGGTGTCGATACAGTTCTGCAGAGGTGCCTCACCCACAAAGAGGCCGAAAAAGTCCTAAATGATTGCCATTCAGGCGTGTGTGGGGGGCATCAATTTGGTTACGCTACGGTGAAAAACATTTTACAAGCAGGATACTTCTGGCCAATAATGTTCAAAGATTGCATAACCGCAGTTAGAAGTTGTTATGCCTATCAAATCTTCAATCGCAAAACCAGAATACCACCCGCACCTCTGCAACCAATAGTTGCTATTGGGCCATTCGCCAAATGGGGAATAGATTTCATGACATGTAACCCCACCTCGTCTGGGGGGTATGGGTATATCATAGTCGCAGTAAACTATTTTACCAAATGGGCCAAGGTGATGCCTACATTAAACAACAGTGGCGAAATGGCTGCCCTCTTCTTTTTCAATCATGTAGTCTCCAGATTCGGTGTTCCACAGGCCATAGTTACAAATCATGGATTGCATTTTCGCAATCACATGATGATTGAGTTGGCTGCCAAATTAGGATTGTCCCACAACAACTCTACTCCGTATTATCCGCAAGTTAACGTACAAGTTGAGGCAATCAACAAGGACCTGAAGCGCATGCTACAAAGGATGATCAGAGTCCATAAACGGAGTTGGCACCTGATCCTGTACTCAGCCTTGTGGGCATACCGGACGTCAGTGATGAATGTAACTAGGTTTACACCCTTTCAACTGGTGTATGGCCTGGAAACGATCTTACCAGTTCAGTGTGAAATCTTGTCCCTCAAGCTCGCAGTCGACCTTCTCCCCGGAACTTCAGAAGAGGAGGCTCATTTCTTGGAACTAATCTGATTGGATGAAACCCATCGTGATGCTGCTTTGGCTAATGAAGCCCATAAGAAATGAGTCAAGGTGCAGTTCGACAAAAATGTCAAACCTCGTGCCTTCTCAAAAGGTGACCTGGTCTTACTTTATGACCATGAGTCCGATAAGTTGGGAGCAGGTAAGTTCAAGTCTTTATGGATGGGCCCCTATATTCTCAAGCATGTACTAGCAAAAGGAGCCTATGAGTTAGTGGATTATGATGGGATTCCAGTGGCGCAACCCCGCAATGGATTGTACCTTAAGCATTACTATGCTTAGCTCAGTATAGTAACCCCTGTGCTTTTGTTACATTTTTGTTTTCGCTAAGGGTATTTTTTTTGGTTAGGTAATCCACTTTTGCATGTGTTGTAGATGTCAAACCTATTGGAATCATTTGTTGGATATGCCGACGGAGCGAGTCGTAGTTCACGGAACCTATCTTCTACAGCCTGGGCCATCTTTGATCCAAGTGGCGAGTTAGTAAGTTTAAAAGGGGTATGGATTGCTCGGTCAACGAACAACATCGCTAAATACAATGCGTTGATAGAACTCCTCTCTGATGCCATTATGCATGGCATACGCCAACTGGTCGTCAGGCTAGACTCACAACTCATCATTCTACAACTCACCGATATCTACTCCGTACAGAATCTAGCTATCTATCATATGTTCCTAAGGGTCAAGATTTTGGAAAGGCAGTTTGATTCTATTCAATATCAACATATTTCCAGAAACTTAAACACATTAACAGACTCATTGGCAAATTATGTGTTAGATAGACATTTGCAACATTTATAAAAAGAAGCATTTCAGCAATATTTGCATCAAGATCATGTAACTTAAACAAAATAAACCTCAGAAAATAAAATCTATATATATATATATATATATATATATATATATATATATATATATATATATATATATATATATATATATATATATATATATATATAACTATTTATGGTTCGTACATAATGTTCTGTGATCAAGACAAAATCGGTCAAATGACCCAAAACTCAAAATGCTAGGGGGCACCCTAGTCTAATGATGCTGGTGATAGCAAGTCACTGCCTGTGCAATCATGCATAAAAGCCTAGTCCATTGACGTGGCACACCAGTAGTATGTCGTTGTAGCCTCAAAGGCAACTTGTCGGTCCTCACATCTGGGATACCAAGAGTGAGACACTCGACCTGCTCCTGTAATGCTGCAAGAGTCTCAGCCACATCCAGGTCATGAAGGATAGCCCTCCCCATAGCCTCTCCTGCTGGAGTGGCAACTGGTGCTCTCAAGCGTACTGCTGGTCGCACTGGTCCGACATCTGCATGAGAAAAAGAGTTTTTTACTAGCCTTGATAGAAGAAAACATAAGAACATTATAAAAACAATAAGCAGGGATATGGTCAGAGAATTTACCTATAGCACCCCACTGCTCACCAGCCGGCAGCACCAAATTTGGGTCACCTCGGAAATCCATACTAGCATATGGACACTCGGCATAAACCATCTCCTGACGGTTAAACTGCTCGAAGAAGGTATCAGAGAAAGAAACCTGTGACTGACCAGCATGTCAAGCCATGAGGTCAACCCATCTCTCAATCTGTGGCTTAGTTGGTGGAGGTAAACCAAGTGAAATGTACTGTGGCTGCATCAGTGGGATCTTTTCCAAGGCGAAAGTGGTCAAAATAGAACCATAGCCGAAATTCTTGGATCTTCCGCTTTTTACCTTGGTCAGTTGTTCTTTCATCATAGGGAGTACTGCGTCACACCAGTTGAACACCTTTGGTTTGAGGCATTCCAAGGCGTACTGCATATAAGACCTGTTAGCCATGTGAAGAGCCGCACTACCACCCAGTCTAGCAAAAGTGAACAGAATGGTCCTCAAGGACAAGTCAGTGACATCTCGGATGTTGATCTTACTGTCTCTACTCGGTTGAGATCCCTCTCTGCAGTACCGGTGAATGTAATCTCTCACGGATTCGCCCCCATGGGCGGAACCTGATAATGAAAGAGGGGCACCACGCCTCGATAAACCGGTCAAAAAATAGATGTCCACGACAGTCAAAGAACAAAGTGTTAGCGGTGAAATCAAATAATCGATGACCATTATCACAAGCAGTTTTTATGTGAAGTTCAAGCTCGTTAAAAATTAAACCTAAGCAATGAGCAAATGTTTCCCCCCATAGTTTAAGCTCATTAAAAAATGAACCAATTTTCGGTAAATAACCATTGTGAATGCATTATCATCAGCTCTTGAGCCTTGGTTGTCTTCCCATCATCACCTCCACTCTATTTTAGCCGATCATACGCCTCCATTTGATTGTTTACCATTTTTAGGAACATCTGCGACAAGTGAACTTGTTAGCCATCCTTGTGACACTGCCATGATTGGAAAATTCCAAAACTTACCTGGAATTAGCTGCTACCTGAAAATATCACTCGTTTCTCAAGAAGCAAGTCTCCTTTAAGCTCTTTTCGTCTGACTCGTAAAATATGAAAATATTGCTGAGCAGTTGGCCTCTCCAGCTCATTAAAGCTACCGGGAGTGCTATCCCTCCTCTAGATTTTAATCTTTTTGGACCTGAGGGATTATTACACAAAAAGATCGAGCGCTTGTCTTGTTTGGCTCGTTAAAACTATCGAAAATTCATCCCTTTCATATTATTTTATACTTTTTCGGACTTAAGGGATTACATGACGAAAAAGGATCACTGGAGTTTCCTTTCCGTCCCTTTCAGACTCTCTAAAATTGGAAAAGGACCGAGTTGTCTTTGTCGTTAAACTTGTTAAAACCAATAGCGAAAAACTTATCCATATAGACAAGAACGAGTTTCACTATCGCTAGGCTCGTTAAAACATAGAGACGGGTTTGCCCGAAGGGAAAATTATAGAAAAAGCATATGTTATCCTCCTCAAGCTTGATAAAAATAAAGAGTTACTGGTCAGCAATGACTGGGGAAAAATTGGGAAGAAAACTTGAAGAAACTTTATTGGTAGCAAAGTTGCTCTTGAACATGACACTTTCACTCCATGTCTGGGTCAGGTTGGGTTATTCCGTTCACCGGTCATATTACCATTGGTCCACCATACCATCCATCTTTGGGGTTAACGCTACCAATCCCTTTTAGTGTCGCTGATATGTTCAAGAGAAGTCGATCATAGAATTCACCAACCCATCTTGTGTCTCATCCACTGCAATACTTTTACGCTTCATTCTTTCATGACCGCCACCCTGAACCCTGTATCATCAGATCATTTTCACCTCCAAAAGTCATTTGCTCTGTTCCGTGTCATAGATGTGGGATTCATTAAGGCCCTTCTATGACGGGTCACTTCTTGCCGACATCAGCTCATTGTCCAATAAGTCGACCTAGGAACAACCCTTTCAGTTTTTGAAGCTTGCATGCCTCAATGGCAAGTTTCTCACTTTCGGCAATAGGTTTACATCAATGGCCTTCGACCAAGAGATTTTGCGTGGTGTTTGATGCCAAGTCCCATTTTCACACCACGTGAATTGTACTATCGTACATTGAGGGTCATCATCATTATCGGTGATTCCTCTCGCGCCTGTTAATATCTTACATCATTGGCTGGTAATCAGGCGATGTCTTTCCATGTTCGACTCCAGAACATTTTTCACATGGATTGACTTGTACTTCGGGCAAAGATTGGATGAGTTTGAAGACCCCGGATCTAGTTTCATCCATCCGGGCTGCGATATATTCAGGAAAATAAAGACATCAAATGTACATCATTGCTGCATAGATGATCATCTGAATCAAAGGATGATGGCTCTATCAGAATCATCAGTCTGCCACACAGACGGTTGTCTGTCCTATGTACATGAAAATGAATTTATAAAGTTGAGCATGGGAATGCCCGCCTCAGCTAGATCATGAAAATGTTATGAAGATAATGTATTGTATTGTATCTTATTATAGGTCACCTTCCAGTTCGAAAAACCTCGGATCCTCATGATAAAGCATTTCACCTAACATCAAAAGATTAATGACCTCATGCTTTAGGGGGCAACTGTTATAGACATTTTTGGGCACTGCAACCCCAATCATATATGTCCATAAACCAAGGGCTTCTGAGTCCCTAAAAGTGTTGTTTCATGCCCTAAAGGAACAAGGTCAGCTGATTACATCATCTCCCAGAAGTTCTCCATAGAAAACTGCTCAGAACTGGTCAAAATTGGACCATACAGGTTTCTTAGTGCTAAGGGTGCGATGCATCTCACCTGCCCAGTGTAAAAGGTGCGATGCATACTGGAAAGCCCTTATGTAGGGTGCGATGGGCGAGAATGGACAAATGGCAGAGACAGTTTGTGAGGTGGATGATCATGGAATCTTCCAGAAACTTCTCTTGTGACAATTGTCTCTCTGAATTCGCCCAGGGATGAGTAAGAGATCATCAATATCCAAGTGGAATTAAGAAATATCAGAGATAAGACACTAATCAAAATCCCAGAAGCTGACTCACCTCCCTGCAATCATCTATATATGGATCCCTCATCCTAGAGATCCGGGGGCTGGAATTTTGTATCTTGTAAGGAAGTGTTATTGGTTTCCTGGTGGAATATCATAGTGTTGGGTAATATAAGCTTTTCATGAGGTGAAGAAGGGCTTTCATGCTCGGAGGATGACACTGGGTCAGATCAATGGGTTATAATCCTCTCTTCTAATCTTTACATCAATAAAGCTATTCAAGTTTTCCTCCACATTCTTGTATGTCTGATAGTATATGCATTTGTGTGGTCAATATATATTTGGTCCTATATTGTTTATGATTGTAGATCTCTCCACTTTTAAGGTATTATGCTGCTTTGACTTTACAGGTACTTTTTGAAGCGAATTGGTCAAGGGAGAAGCGGCAAAGACCTGTCAGTGAGGAGAAGGAACAAGCAAAGAACCGAGCGAAAGATCGAGGTTGGTATTCTTTGATCCTCTCCTATCTACTTCTCATAAAGGAAAACAAAAGTAACTTTAATCAGTTTGTTTCTAAGATAGCTACCTGTCTTAGTGGGACTAGCAGCTCTGCATAGACACTAGATTTCCCGATAACATTACAGCTACCGACTACTTTACGAAATGGGTAGAAGTGGTTCCACTCAAAATAGCCTACTCTGAGAATATCATCGAATTTATAGATCAATTCATAATCACCAGGTTTGGCTTACCTTCTACTTTAATGTTTGATAATGCATCCTATTTCTCAGGTAATGCCATGACAAAATTTGCTCTCAAAAGAGGTTTTAAACTCAAATATTCTGCTAATTATTATCCACAAGGGAATGGATTAGCCAAATCAACAAACAAAAACCTTATTAGGACCATTGATCAAAATCAAAGAAATTGGCATAAGTCTTTAATGAATGCTCTTTGGGTAGATATGATAACTCAGAAAACCTCCATTGGCACTTCTCCTTTTAATTTAGTTTATGCGAAAGAAGTGGCCTTACCAACAAATCTATCTATTCGTTCTCTAGCCTTAGTTCAATTCATTGAAGAAACCCCTTCCTCATCAATGCAATTAAGACAATTGCAGATCCTTAAACTTGAAGAGGAACGAGAAAAGGCCAGAATTACCCATGCGCATCATCAACAATTAGTGAAAGCTTCTTTTGATTCACACTCAGTGTCTAGAAGATATTTTCAACTTGGAGACTTAGTATTAAAATGGGATAAAGCCCATGAAGAGAAAGGCAAGCATACTAAATTCCAACGGATGTGGCTTGGACCATTCCAGATTGTCGAACTCATTGGTCCATCAACTTTCATGTTACAAGATTTAGCAGGAAAAAGGGAATCTTTACCTGTTAATGGACAGATCCTTAAGAAATATTTTCCATAGAAGATGATCTCTTCTTTTTTTCTGTAAATTATAGTTCTAGTTAAAGTTTTCTTTTGATAATAAAACAGGTTGAGAATGTTCACTTTTGGTTTTCATGAAAAGAATAGTGTCTCATTTCAATTTTGTTTTTTCGCTTGTATAAATGGGAGTGGTTATGAAAATTAATCTTCATTTATGAAACATATGGGTAAGTGTTGTTATTTTGAAAAATTTTGCCTGTTCTTCTATTTCAACTGTCTAAGTTTCAGTTAGAATCAACCTTAGGAAGAAGTTTTCCTTACATCGGTCACAAAAGGTATCAATAACAAAACAATAAACTCTCTTTGGAAAAGCTATTTTTAAACTCTACAATTGTCGTCCAGGAGAATTCTTAAGGAACCAATGACTTACCCCACTCAAGAAATTTGCAAGATTCAAGGAGTAATTCAATTATACACTTTAAAACTTAAATAATAAGAGGTCTCATCAAGAGTCGGCTTATCATGATCATAAAGATTATAACTAACTGACATTGCCATACTAAATATCAAAACAGGGTAATGGCTGAAGATTGTTCAATCAAAAGACAAGGGGTCTCATCACGAGCTAGCTTGTTCAATTAAGTTATAAATCAAGTGAATGGCACTATCAATTTTGGCCACCAAACCAAGACATTGTTCTTTAAGAATTAAAAGAGAAATAAGAAAAGAAAAAAGAAATAAGTGTATATGAGAATTTATCTTTGAAAATTGCATGCTTCTCAAGTTGGACAATGGATCATTGCTGGGTAACAGGTAACCCTGTTGAGGCTATGAATGCCTGCTGGCAGCAGAGGCTCTATCGATAACAAATGAGTACACCAAAACTTAACTAAAGAGATGTTTTTGTTTTTATCTTCACAACCAAGTAATGACTGATGTGAGTAAAATGACCGACTCTAGGGAGAATATAATCAGAAGAAATATAGTTAGAACAAGATGTTGTTATTTATAAATAGCACTATTTGCCTAATATTTCGTACAATGAAGTTTCATTTTCAAAACCATTTCTATTTTTGAAGCTTTAGAAAATTCAAAAAGACATCAGAGATAATTGGTTCTTCCAAGTGAATCGCCAATTGTTGTGCCTATCAACAACCCCCCTTTTATTAGTATTAGTAATAACATTAATAAATGGGGACCCTTCCAAAAAATCAAATCTTAGCATTTAATCATGCCTTTCCTTTTTTTAGCATAAAATAAGATGTCAAAGTGGAACTTGCTAAAACATGGAAATTTACCTTTTCATACTTTAAGCACGTAAAACTTCATAAACAATGAGTTTCTATAAAAAGCGCTATATGATAAAAAGCCTAAGAATGACTTTATAGCGGAAAATCATGAATATTAAAGAAAACATTTGAAAGACCCGCTTTAAAAGGATTATTCTCGCATCACAAAAACAAGTTACGGCGGACATCCCTTATAAAAGTTACCCCTTGAAAATGTGATCTGCGAGAATGCGAGATCATAAATCCTATAACCTTATTACATCGCAATTTCAATATCGTGGCGCTACTTGATGAAACATAAGCAAATATCACAAAATGTGATAGAATCTCGCAAATTGCATATCGAAGTAACTCACGTCGCAATGAGTTTTAATGAAAACACGTTTTGCGATATAGCGATCTGTGATATTGCAAAGCAAATCACAAAATTGCTTTTATCGCAATTCAAGGGACTTAGTGTTCTATGAGAGTACTTCCTGAATTTCGATGTGAAGTTATGAACATTAAAGTTAATCGTAATGGTTCATTAGTGGTCATTTATTAAAAGAACGATTAGGATCAGTGTAAAGGACCATTTGACGCAAGCTGATATCTTTTGATATGATTTAGAATTAAAGACCCTCCGTCACCTTATTTTCGTTCTTCTATTGATTATTTCTGCATTCGCTCTCATTTTTATCATAATTTACTCTCTACTTGTAACTTTCAAGAAGAACACATAGAGCAGAACATACGAATAAATGGGGAAGAAAGTAAAGACACCCATTGCTGAAAAGTCATAAATGACCCCATTATTCACAGACACTACTTGTAATCAGGATGCAGGTACGCAGGAATCTATTTATCAATTGTTGAAAGAGGAAAAACCGAGAATTATGGAAGTAATAGTTACAGCAGATGGATTCGGCTCTTCTGATGCATCCATAACTGAACTTGAATGCTCATTTCTACACCGCATTGCTGCAAGGCCAAAGATACTCCCCTACATTGACATGGTGAAATGGATTATAGATGATGCAGACATATCTGACAGACAATTCAAGATAGCAAGCGAAGAGGTAATAGGGTCATTTACTCCAGACAACTTGAGGCGTATGTACCACTTACCAGAACTCTAGGCCAGCTACAACAAGCAATTTGTCAAGATGTTCGCCAAGGAGAATGAAGACTTGGCAGAATGCACAAAGCACTGGTCAAATAATGAGGAAAGGCTCAAAAAAGATAAAAATGGTATGTACGCCACTAGTTCTCTTTGGTCCCCTTACTGTTTTTCCATTGCTATGTTATGTAGATTGTTTGGTAAACCAGACACCAACAAATTTTCATTAGAATGGTTACCCTAGTGGATGCGGCTATCAATGCCACAATAATGAATTGGGCCCAAATCCTGTCAGATAATTTAGCCACTACAATTTTACAATACAGAAGAAAAAGGAGCGTTGCTTCGAGGGTTTACCCTCCATTTTTTATGAGCCCCTATGTTATGGATTCTATTTGTTTTGTTTCCAAATTTCCTGTTATGGGATGGAAATGGATGGTCCAAAATCCACTTCACATTCAAATTTATCACAAAGTCATGTGGGAATCAAGTTTTGTGCCACATTTCTTCAGAATTTGTCACAGAGTTATACTCCCGATCCATAAAAAGATCTACAATAGAGATGCCCCAAGGTTTTCCCAAGAAGCGGAGGTAGATATTCTCTCCGTGGCAAGATGGTTTGGGGAAGAATTATTCACGTATATCAGAGTATTTGGCAAAATTTGTTCACCCCATGTGCTACCTTTTTACGTCCCATACAAACTGATGGATAGGGAGATAGCCTATTAGACTTGCAGCATAGGGGGAATGAGTAAAGTACTGAAAGATTCCAAAAAGGCCATTTGGCCTCAATTTCCTATAGTATTCGGAGCATTTGCATTGCATGACTTAGGTCATGCTTTCAAAGAAGTTAATAATGTATTATCTTTACAACTACCAAAGTTCCTGGGAAGGCAATATGATCCCTTTGGTGTTGTAAGTAATTTTACTACAATGGTTAAAATAAAAGTATTTTCCCATGAAGAAGATCCCCTTGATGATATTTTCCTACAAAAAAACACCTTCAAAGAGGTTCAGCATACAGTACGAATTCTTTTTTACCAAGAAAGTCTCCAGAATTTTGACAATTACAGAAAACAAAGGTTATCTAAGGTCCCATAGGACCAATTACTCATCGAACCAATAAGAGAACCTACTTCTAGCGTTAGCATAAGTGATGATTCAAAAGAAAAGTCCAAAACAAGTTTAGAAAGAGAATCAGTAGAAAAGCCTGATAATCAGTTCCAGGATGAACACAGTAAGGATGAGGAATCAACAAAAGACACAGCTTAGTCTACAGCAGAGTCTGATCAGCAGACTTCATCAATAAAACAAGTTGAGGCTTCAACTCCCCTTACAAAGCAAATATAGCTACTAGTAATTGATCTAGAAGGGGAATGGGAAATTTTTAATAAGATACTTAACACAAAAGAGCAAAACGCAGAGCCACCAACGAATCGAAAAGAGACGACCACGGAAACGGTAATAGAAAGCGTTGTTAACACTCAAGAAATGGAGCACATTCTCATTGCTCCCTCATCCGATATTGTACTAAGAATAGAGGAAATTCCTCCTCTAGATGTATTCTACAGCCCTCAACATAAAGCTGTCGTCAGAAGGCAAAGAAAGTAAAGAAAGTTGGATTCTATGCTCACTCTCGAGGATGAACCTCTAAATGTTCTTTGGAAAGATCCCTCTATAGATCCATCGACAAATCTCACTAGGCTCTCATAGGTCGCAGGTGCATACACTTCAGCAACTATTGATAAAGCAGCAGAGGTTCAATTACTACTTAAAGAAAAAGAAGATAGGATTTTGTTTTTGGAACAACAATTACAGCAAGTCAGCATCAACCAACAAGCCGAAACATAGTTGGAAAAACTTCAGCAAGACTTCCAGTAGATGCAGTTGGCACATCAAAGCAATTTAACTAGTAAAGAAGAATAGTTACAGGGTATGATAGAACTGCATAAAGATGATCCCAAAATTGAAGAGTTTATCACAGAGGCACTTGGTCTCAATTCCCAGCTCTTGCAACAGAAAGAACTACTATGCCAGAAGATTTCGCAATGGAATTCCCATTGTGAAATGAGTGATAATATTACAAATCAAGTCGTAGAATTGTGACTTGAATATGATTCAATTTTTAAGAAAGTCTCAGACTTCTTAAACTGGCAGAAACCTGAAAAAGGGAAAAGAGAAAACATGCCCAAAATTGATGAATCGCACAAAGAGATTTTGTTTGTGAAATGGGACTCTCGGCTAAAGGAGGCAGAACAAGCAATGGAGGATGTGGCGGTAGCAGTGAACAATGTCATCGAGTGCGTAAATGAAAATCTACACAAGGCTAATTTGGTAGAAGAAACTACCCCTGGCTTTCTCCCAAAATCACAGTAGCTTCAAGCAGAGTGGAAACAAGCAGCGGAGGAAAGGGTAGAGACAATTAAATAGGTAAACAGATTGAACTAGGAAGCATACTGGCAGTACCTGGTGAAACCACATAGCCAATGGATGACCCTAAAGTGCCTGATGACTTCCGTCGAGAAGATAGTTCCAACTCTCACCAACGTTGTATTTGCAAGAAAGTTAATGGCTGAAGTCGGCCAACCGAAACTCTTAAAACCAATGTTGGATATTTGTGATCTAAAGAATCAAATGCAGGATTAATCATAGATAAATTTTAGTTTTGTTTTTGTTTTTTTTTGCTTAATGAGGTAGGTCGTTTAAACCGCCTCATCTATTTTTGTAATATTTATTTTTAGATTTCATAGAGTAGTATTTAAACCCCTCTCATGCATTTAGAGAGGGGTCCAGAGTTTTATCAAAAACATTCTTCAGAATGTGCATTTTTGCCCCCCACTGAGGAGGTTTTGATAAAATCAATGGAATGAGATTTATTTTCTATTTGAGTTTAACATCTGCTACTGAAATTGCACTTTTGTACTCTTAGTTGATGTTAAGTGATTTGAAGATAGATCGATATTGTTGCAGCTCATGAGTAGGACGTATTACAAATGGTACTTTTATCTCCTAATGTTTTTTACTTGTGTATCAAGCAATAAATCATTTTCAGTTATTTATGTGTGAAAGTTTAAATGTTTAGTTATCATTATTGCACTTCTGTATGGTGATGACTTACTCTTTATGCTAAAAATGTGAATGAATCTTTATGCAATATATTTCTCATATTGTTTTAGTTAACTTTTTATATGAAACAATCATTCTTAAATGGATTCTCTTCTTAAAGTGATTGAATGATCTTCATTATCAATTGCTTTTAGAAATCATTTTAGATCGCATACTTAAACATTACTCTCGAGATAGTTTTAAACTTAGATGTTTTCTTTGATTATGATAGATTACATATGATAGTTAGAAGATAGATTAGATTTACGACAAGTATTCACCTCATAAACCCCAAAAAAGAAAAACATCATCTCGTTAGTACAAACATCATAAATATATTGGGAAATTGGTCCCATCATCCCCAGTCGGAGCCACTATTCCAAACGGAAAAGGAGTTGTCTTAAGGTCCGGACCAAGTGGTTATCCCCCTTGTTGGAGTCCCGATTTTTTGAGCCTTCAACAAAACCAAAGAAGGTGAAATTTTTTATTACTGCAAAACTTAAGAAAATGTTTGCACCTTAAGAGATTTCATCACTAGTTTGATTTTAATTTTTTAAATAATTTTACCAATTCGAGATAATATAACATTACATAATGTTTTACAACATGATTCTCATATTAAGCTCTAGGCTTAACAAATAAATTTCAATAATAAAGTGAGGAAGATAATTTTTATTTTTTTTTATAAGAATGAGTTAATTTCAAAAAACTTATTTTGTAAAAGAAGTTAGTAAAGTATATAACCTTTATTGTGCTAAGAAATTGTTTGAACTACATTTTAATATGAGAAAGAAGTTGACATATATATATATATATATATATATATATATATATATATATATATATATATATATATATATATATAAGAATAGTACTAATAAAATATTATGGTTTTAAAGAAGATAAGCATTTTCAAAGGATGGCGACCGCTCCAAACAAGGGTTACGGTTAATTGTTGCCCCTGCTCCTCTGTAACCGCCAGATCCCTGCAGACTTGCTGTCATTCTCCGCTACCTGTTGGCTACCCTCCGTGCCTCCTGTTGTCAACGTCGTTTTTAGTTATCTCCGGGCCTATTGCATCATGGAGGATATGGAATTAGAGGAGGTGGATTATTCCGCCGACCCTAACCCCAATATCCCCATATTTCAAAGCCCTAACCCTACGTTGACTATATCTGCTCACCGGGAATCGTCTGTTCTGTTTTGCTCCGTCTCTCCTCCCGTCGTGACCTTGCCTAGACCATCTTCATCCAGCCTCCCCTTCGCCTCCCTCTCCATTGACTCCCCTGAACTTGAATGCCCTCCGCTCTCGTCGGTGACCCTCCATCTGCTTGGTAGTTTTTCTCCATCATCCCCACCCTTCGAACCCTCTCCTTTGAAGGACCTATTGTGCTCCCCGCCCTTTGCACTTGCATCTGGGATTGACCAAGCTGTCGTGCCCAATAAAATCTTATCTGATACTAGTATCCCCTCCTCCACTACAACAACATCTTCCTCTTCAATCCCATCCAATTGTTTTGAGACCCCGGTCAACAAGGTCCAGCACCATTTGCAGAATCACTAGGAGAATTAGGGCTCTCCAGACCCTCTGCAATACCACCCGACTACGCCGAGATCAAGGAAGCAGAAGATTATGTGTGTGAAGGCCTCGGGAAAGGACCTCACCCTCAAATTTGGGGAAGTTTTGAACATGGGAGAGGTTGCCAATATGGCTGGTAAGATTCTGGTGGGTAGGGTTCGGGGTCGTGCCTACTCCACGGCGTGACTTAGCCTCTAGCTCAAGGAGATTTGGGGCAACATATTCAAAGATCTTCTGGAAGTGCAGACCTACCTCGTGGTTGTGTTGAAAAGTGTGCAACAAGAAATGCTAAATTTAGGAAGTGCTAGAAATAGCACTTCTAAAAATAGCAGTTTGGCCAATGAGCATTTTGGCCACCTTGGGTGAGAGGTGAAACTACTAAAAATAACATCTTCTAAAAATAGCATTTATGGGTCCCTTCCTATTTATAGTAGTCCCTAGTCTATCTATAGGAAGTAAATTCGAATTTGGTCTTACCAGCAGTTTGGAATATTAATTAATTAATTCTCCATGAGTTAATTAGTTAAGGAAAAGCCAACTTGAAGTCTTCGTGAGAACATGCAATTATTTCTCCACTGGTTGGGGAATCTTTCCTTGATTTGCTCCACTGATTGAGGAATTAAGGATGAGTTCTATATTGAGAGGATCAGTTGACTTAGTTTAACTTAGTCAAGTTTAGTTAGATTAATTTAACAAGTTGTTAAATTAATGAGATACCGTTTTTTGATGCTTGCATACATGTGACAACTGTTATTTTCATATAACTATGTATTCACTCATGGATAACTGATGCATGTCAGTTCTGTCAGAGACCCAGTTGAGATCAGATGTGGGACAATCTACTATCAGATGCTAGGATATTTCTAGTATGTATTCCTTGCATGGGGAAGGAAGCTTCTTCCTTCTATGACTGCGTAGTTGGACCTGAGGTGACAGCGGGTATGATCAGGCCAATTTACATGTGTTTTGTAATTGGACCCCAATCAAAACTACACAAGGAAACAGGAGCTTGGACCTGAGGTGCAACCTTTATATACAGGGCCAGGTAGTCCATGAGCTTTATCATCAGAGTACAGAGAGAGCAGGATAGATTTTGAGCTGATTCTTTTTGTATGTTGTTGAGGGTTTCCACTTGAATGATAATACAAAGATGGGGTTTTAGGCTGGTGCTTTCCCCAAATCAATTATTCTGTGTTATGTGTGATTGATTCCTTCTTATCATTTATATGTGTTCATGCTTGATGTTTCTCATGGTTGATTAACTTCCGCAAAGCTTATGGTAGATGTAGATCTAGTATTATGCTTTAGTACATTGCATATATCAGTTTGATCTACAGGTGAAATTTCTACATGATATCAGTGAGCTAGCTGATTTGTAGAGAAAATTCTACATGGTATCAGAGCACAGGTGATCAAGGAAGAATAGTATACAAGAAGGAATTCGAAGTTTATTATTCAAGATATAGATCTCAAGTTCTTATCACATCTATTTCACCGATGGCATTCTATGGTTTGAGGCTTGAGTATGCCCTTGATGGTAGCTCAAACTATATAGCTTGGAAGGATCGCATGGAGGCAGTATTGGAAGATAACGACCTTAAGGACTTCATTGATCAAGAAGTCCCTAAGCCTACTAATGCTACTCAACTGGTGGAATGGAAGAAGTGTGTGGCTAGAGCTAGGAGAATTCTCTTGGAGGGAGTGCGAGATCACATTGTCTCGAGCCTCCATGGGAAGGAGACTCCATTTGCAATGTGGAAAACATTGAAAGATTTATATTAGAATAGCAGTGATCAGAGGAAGCTGGCACTGAAGGACAAACTTTGAAAGATCAAGTGTGAAAAGGATGAGACGATCTCTATGTATCTGACCAAGCTCATCACATGTAGGGATGAGCTTGCAAGTGTAGGGGTCATGACAGCTGATGATGATACGGTGAGCCTAGCACTCCTTAGCATTCCTAAGAGCTAGCATAGCTACCAGGACTGGGTTAATGGAAGGGAGAAACTGCCAGATTGGGAACGACTATGGTCGGATTTGATGCAGGAAGAGATCAGATGGAGCACCAAAGACAGTTCTTCATCCATGGAGGATGAGGAGAACTATGCCTTAGCAAGTAAGGTAAAGAAGGGGAAGGAGAAGGTCTCTCTTTTCGAATCCAGTTCTTCCAATGGTGGGAAGAAGGTTCACAAATCGAAAGTTCGATGCTTTCATTGTCATGAGGTGGGCCATTATGCTACAAATTGTCCACAGAGGAAATACAAGAAGGGATCCAGAGAAGGATCTAAAGGTGAGGCACTTGCTTCACAGTTTGAGTTGGATTTCACACTCTTCGCATGCATGGTTTCATCCATGGTGGGAAGTGGTTGGTTTCTTGACAGTGGAGCTTCTTTTCACATCAACAACGACAAGAGTTTGTTCAGTACTTTGGAGGAGAAAGATCTCCAGATACTCATAGTGATGGGTAATGATGAGAAGTATAGCGTCTCAGGTGTAGGCACGGTTATTTTTCAGAGGGAGCATGGAGCTCACCCTACCTTGACCGATGTCAAGTATGTACTAGGACTGAAGAAAAACTTGGTGTTGGTGGTGATGCTGGAAGACAAAGGCTATGATGTAGTCTTCAGTAAGGGAAAGGTTTTCCTTAGACACATCATCACTAGACAAGTGAAGCAGATTGGTTCATAGGTCAAGAACCTGTATGCTCTTGAGGTTCAAGATGCATGCAAAGCCTTAAGTAGCAAGGCAACTGATGGAGACTTGGTGGTTGAGAGGGAGGGCATATTACCTCTCAACATGCAGTTCCAGAATAAGTCCTAGACGATTGTGGAGGAGCCATGATTGGTGCAGCAACTTCAGGAGGTTGTGGAGTAGCCACAATAGGGGAAGCTGAGTGGAGATCGAGTAGAGACATCTACTCATGCAGAGACCTCTAGTAGGGGGAAACTTCAAGCCAAGTGGGCAAAGGGATCACATGTAGCCATACCTCCAGGTAGGAGGTGGGGAGATATAGAGTGATCATCCCAAGGATGAAGGGCAGGATCCTTGAGGTACCCAACCTCTTGGATGAGACCTTGCTACGGGAGCCCCGATGTGGAGTAGCATGAACTGACTGATTGGGTAGAGACAGATGCAGATGGAGTGGCAGAGAGAGCTATAGTGCAAGGAATCCTAGGACAATGCAGAGCATGTAGGCTGTAGCAATGTGAGAGGCACAAGTGTGTTGCACAGTGCATGGTAGCACAGAGAAGGGTGCAACGGTGCGAGATGCATGGAGATGTTGCAGTACCAAAGAGGTCAAAGAGGGAGCACTTGTTAGCAGTAGGTAGAGCTTCAGCATCAGAGTATGTTTCTAGCCCAACAGAGTGTTCAATTGGGAGTTCTTTTGTTCTGAGTGTTGCTGGAGCAACCGCACTTGGTAGATGTGTTACATGCAGAACATTCCATAGTTACAGGATCGGGTTCGAGAGGAAGCCTTTCTTATTGAGAGGGAGTGTTGAAAAGTGTGCAACAAGAAATGCTAAATTTAGGAAGTGATAAAAATAGCACTTCTAAAAATAGCAGTTTGGCCAATGAGCATTTTGGCCACCTTGGGTGAGAGGTGAAACTGCTAAAAATAGCATTTCTGGGTCCCTTCCTATTTATAGCAGTCCCTGGTCTATCTATAGGAAGTAAATTTGAATTTGGTCTTACCAACAATTTGGAATATTAATTAATTAATTCTCCATGAGTTAATTAGTTAAAGAAAAGAAAATTTGAAGTCTTTGTGAGAACATGCAATTATTTCTCCACTGATTGGGGAATGTGTCCTTGATTTGCTCCACTGATTGAGGAATTAAGGATGAGTTCTATATTGAGAGGATCAATTGAATTAGTTTAACTTAGTCAAGTTCAGTTAGATTAATTTAACAAGTTGTTAAATTAATGAGATACAGTTTATTGATGCTTGCATGCATGTGACAACTGTTGTTTTCAGATAACTATGTATTCACTCATGGATAACTGATGCATGTCAGTTCTGTCAAAGACCCAGTTGAGATCAGATGTGGGACAATGTACTATCAAATTCTAGGGTATTTCTAGTAAGTATTCCTTACATGGGGAAGGAATCTTCTTCCTTCTATGACTGCATAGTTGGACCTGAGATGACAGCAAGTATGATCAGGCCAATTTACACGTGTTTTGTAATTCGACCCCAATCAAAATTGCACAAGGAAATAGGAGCTTGGACCTGAGGTGCAACCTTCATATATAGGGCTAGGTAGTCCATGAGATTTATCATCAGAGTACAGAGAGAGAAGGATAGCTTTTGAGTCGATTCTTTTTGTATGTTGTTGAGGATTTCCACTTGATTGATAATACAAAGATGGGCTTTTAGGCTGGTGCTTTTCCCAGATAAATTCTTCTATGTTATGTGTGATTGATTCCTTCTTATCAGTTATATGTGTTCATACTTGATGTTGGTCATGGTTGATTAGCTTCCGCAAAGTTTATGGTAAATGTAGATCTAGTATTATGCTTTAGTACATGGCATATATCAGTTTGATCTGCAAGTGAAATTTCTACATGATATCAGTGAGCTAGCTGATTTGTAGAGAAAATTCTACAGGCTGGTTTGTGCTCCATTTCCTAAAAGAGGAATACACCAACTGGGCACTTACCAGATATTGGAACATTGAAATGGCCCCAGTCATGTTGAAGCGATGGAGCCCGCTTTTTTACCCTGAAAGAGAACAAATTGGGGTTGTACCATTATGGGTTAGATTGCCTGGACTCCCACTATAGTATTGGTCTGAGGATGTGTTTGTCCGTATTGGGAATGCACTGGGTACCTATTTGGACTACGATAGGTCCTATATCCAATCCAGGAACAGGTCTCTAGCACGCATACTGGTACACCTGGATATGAGAGAAGGATTAGAGGAGAAAATCACTCTACAATGGAAGAATTTCACCAGGATTCAAATCCTAGACTATGAAGGAGTCCCTTTTAGGTGTCGCAGGTGCCACAAAGTTGGACACTTATTCAAGGAATTCCCATTGGTGTGAAGGGACTCGGACCCTCCAAAAGGACCTGAAGGTGAGACTGCTAAGGCTCCTGCATCCATTCCAGGGTTGTCTCCTCTGGCTACCTCATCAATGCATAGGAAGGGGTCTCCAAATCATCTGTCGACTACAAGTGCTCCTCATCCTCCCTCCCCATCGATGACCCAATTGAGGGCTATTGCTAAGGCTGCTCACTCCATGGGCACTCCTCCTCTCCCTGACTCTGTATTTGTTTTATCTCTTGCATGTTTTGCACTCTACATCTACATCGGATCATGATTTTGTCCCCTCCTCCATCTCCTATCCCCTCGACTCACATCGGTCGGTCCTCTTGACCACTCCCCCATCCTTCCCTCATGATCCCCCTTGCTCCTTCACTATTATGTCATCTTCCCATGATGGTCCCCCCCACCCCTACAACCTCAGGCCCTGCCTCCCCCTCTAAGAGACCAACTTTGTATCCTCTGGTTTGGGTCTGACTTCCCCATCTCATCCCCCCAAATCCATCAGAGGCTGCAAATCTCATTTATCTAAAGCCATCCTATTAGCCGGGGAGACAATCATCACTTAATCAGGTTCTTAGAGCTTTGAACACCCTTCCTAAATCACCCCCATGAAGTGGCTCTCCTTTAATTGCAAGGGCCTGGCTAGCTCGCCCAAAAAGCTAGCCCTTAGACGAATTTTTGAATCTAAGATTGTAGACATAATTTTCCTTCAAGAAACTTTGGGTGAGGCTGACCTTACCTCCCGTATTCTCCATTCCTTGAAGCCTGGATGGAACTTTCAATCCCTTGATGTCATAGGGAGATCTAGAGGACTGGCCCTGGGATATAATTCCCATTCTATTAACCTCAAGGCCTCCTGGGGTGGAACTGGTTTTATTGGCATGGACATTTTTTCATCAGAATTGGGAATGGATCTTTGTTTGATCAATGTATATGGCCCTTGTCAAAACAAAGAGGTCTTCTAGAACTACCTCCTCAACCTATCCCTCACTACCCCAGATAATCTCATAATAGGCGGTGACCTGAACTTCTCCTTAGGATTTGGGGAATCATGGGGGACAAATGCACAGGTGGATCCACTCTCGGAGACTATGGAGATGTTGCTCGAACAACACCATCTGACAGATATTCCCATGGTAAAACCTCTCCCCACCTGGCGAAACCGGAGAGTTGGTGAGGCAGCTCTGGCCAGGAGACTGGATTGATTCCTTATGAAGGATTCTCTGATACAAAAACTTTCCTTATATAGACAATGGGTTGGTTCAGGTGGTTTATCGGACCATTCCCCCATTTTTATGGAGATCACTGGCCCCTCTCAGAAACCAAAGGCACCGTATAAATTCAACTCCACCTGGATTTTGGACCCATCCTACATTCAAATGGTCTCTAATTTCTGGTTATCCAACCCTCCATCCATGGGGAGAACTTTGGCAGAAGGTTTCTTCTCCAATCTTACTAAACTCAAGAGACTCTCCATAAATTGGGCTAAGGAAAAAACTAAGAGGGATGACCAAACCCTCGGTGATATTGAACAGTCATTGGCCACTCTTCTGGATGATCAGGGCTAGGGGTTCACTTCTGTAGAGGCAAAGACACAACTTATAAATTTGGAAAATTAGAGATCAAAAATTCTGAAGGAGAGGGAAGAAACTTGGCAGCTCCGGAGTCGAGCTGTCTAGTTAAAAGCAGGAGATGAGAACACCAAGTTCTTCCAAAACTTTTCCAAGGGAAGGAAGGTCACCAATACTATCTGGAATATGCCCATGGAAGATGGGGGAATGGAAACAACTTTTAATCATCTCTCCCGCCTTGGGAACTCTCATTTCCGAAAACTCTTCAAAGCACCTCCTGGTGTTTCCCTCGCTGAAATTGTTAGAATTGTGGGACATTTCCCTAGATTTGTGGACATGGACACTATTGAGGAGCTCACATCCCCTGTCACTCAGGCAGAACTAGAAGGTACTCTAAAATGGTTCAAAAAAGATAAGAGTCCAGGGCCAGACGGTTGGACAATTGAATTCTACCTTGCTTTTTATGAGATCATTGGACAAGACCTGCTTAAGGTGGTGGAGGAATGCAGGACTACTGGGCGCTTGTATGAGGCCATTAACACCACTTTCATAGCCCTGATCCCTAAATCCGACTCCCCCACATATTTCAATGATTTTTGTCCTATCTCCCTGTGTAATTGTCTATATAAAATCATTGCTAAGATCCTTGCTAATTGACTCAGGCCCATCCTATCCTACCATATCTCCTCTGAGAAATTTTCTTTCCTCCAGAATAGACAAATCCATGAAGCAATCGGCATAGCCCAAGAAGCACTCCACTCCCTTAAAACTAAAAAGCTAAAAGGGGAAATTCTCAAAATTGACCTAGCTAAAGCCTTCGACCGGGTCAGCTGGCTATACATTAAGATGATCCTCACCCATCTGGGATTCCCTCCACCCTTCATTGACTGGATCATGTGTTGTATCACTTCGGCAACTTTCAATGTTCTCATTAATGGATCTACATCACACTTCTTCCATGCTGAGAGGGGTCTTCGGTAAGGTTTCCCACTCTCCCCGCTCCTCTTTTTGATTGTCATGGAAGGGCTTAGTAGACTCATTGCGTTGGCCAAGAGGGAAGGACGACTACAAGGGCTTAAAATGAGTGACATCTGCTACCTCACTCATCTACTTTCCATAGATGATGTCCTCATCTTTCTAAATGGAAGCATTTGGGACTCCTCTACCTTCCATTATATTCTCTCACTATTTGCCTTGGCTACTGGCATGGAAGAAAATCAATCCAATTCTACCATCACCCTTTCGAATACTTCACCCCTGGAAGCTAGATATGCTCATCAGAAATTTCCTTTTTAGAGACACCATCTGGAGGATGGCCTCAAATACCGGGGTTTTTGGATTAAGCCTCATTGTTATAGAATATCAGATTGGATATGGCTTGTTATTAAAATTGAAAAGCGACTATTAAATTGGAACCACAGATTCCTTTCCAAAGCTGGCCGATTAGTCCTCATCAAATCTGTCTTGGAGGCTACCCCAGTTTATTGGATGTCGTTGGCTTGGATTCCTAAAGGAATACTTGCTTGAATTCAGAAGATCTGCTACAGATTCCTTTGGAATGGATATAAAGAGGGAAAACCATTTGCTTGGGTGGGATGGAAGCACATTGCCCTCCCCAAGAAGTGGGGAGGATGGGGACTAAAGGACTTATCAGTCTTTGCACATGCCCTTGCTTCCAAGATGGGATGGATCCTGCTCACATCGCGAAACCTCTGGACTGAAGTCTCCTATCACAAATACATTTGGCCTCATCATCTCATGGACTGGATCTGCTTACCCTCTTGGTCTCGAACAAGGGTATCTATGGTTTGGAAAGCAATTCTACATACCTTGCCTTTTATTAGAGAGGGCCTAGCATGGAGAATAAATAATGGCACATCGGCTCATATAGGCATGGACCCATGGACAGGAGGGGGGAATATGTATAAATTACCACCAGGCCTCATCCTTTTTCTCAACCAGAGGCATATTAAGGTAATTGCTCAGATTGTTGATTTGGAGAACAACTCCATCTTTGAATAGGCTTGGTTATCTGCTCCACACCTGGGCATCCCTGAACACTGGCTATAGACTTCGGAGAGGTATATTAATGCCCTAAAAGAAGCTCGTGTGCGCATCAACAAAGGCCTTGATGACCTTATTTGGACCGCGATTGATCATGGTATATACTCCCCTAAAATTGGCTATCCCATCCTTATCATAGCGCACAGGCCACATGCACTTCTAGACTGGTGGAGAAAGATGTGGAAGCTTAAAGCACCACCAAGAACGAAACTCTTCATGTGGAATGTGCTCAGTAACAAAACCCCAACTGGAGCAAACCTTATATATTGATCTCACTGCAGTCCACATTGGTGTGTACTATGTAAATAGGCTGAGGAGACAAATGATCACCTGTTTCTCCATTGCCCAATGAGTGTGTAGCTATCGCTACAAGTATTAAACCTTCTCTCCAAACTTGGCTATTGGCAGAGGAAATCGATTCCAGAGGCCTGGGAAAATTGGACTGCCATGAAAAATAGCCCTAAAACCCACTATCTCCCTCTCCTCACCTGCTGGTCAATCTGGCTGACCAGGAACAAAATTATATTCAAGGAAACAGAGGCCCGATGGCCACATGCTGCAGCGAAAATTGTTGCTGCCTACCATGAGATCCCAAATGAAACACACACTCCTACAAACCGCACCTGCACCACTGAGGTGATTGATCACACCATACCATGGGCATATTTCGACGGCGTCACTCAAGCTCAGGGATGTGGGGGTGGAATTATTCTACATCTATCTGAACATCATCATTTCAAAATTCAACTAGGCTTGGGAGAGGGAACAAACAATTATGCTGAATTGATCACTCTCAGGCACCTTTTGCATTTTTCACTGGCACACTCTTGCAATAATTTACAGATCTTTGGTGACTCCAAAATCATCATAAATTGGTTCAATAACATCAATAACTTCCATGCACATTCACTTAGAAACATCTTGGATGAAATTTTGGATTTCAAGACTCAATTTAATTCTATTACCTATCAACACATTTATAGGGAACACAATCAGGCTACTGACAAACTTTCCAAGGAGGTTATGACACAACCCAGAGGCCTATGGATGATACATGAACAGATTGGTGCAGAACAATATCAATACTATCACTGGCCCTACATTGATAGGTCATATACTAGGGTAGACAGGCCATAAATTTTTGTTTATATTTTCAGCTAATGCACAATGTTACTTTATGTATATATTTATGATTATATCTCTATTCATTAGACACATCGAGCACACCTTGCGTGGTGAATATGTACAACTCTTTTTGGAAATGGCCTCAACCATAACTTATTATTTTTGAACACTACTTGAATGGCTACAACCAAGAGTTATGCATATGCCAACGTTATCTACTATAGGTAATTTTTCAAATTAATGGAAAGTTATGATTTTTCCTTGGGAAAAGAATAATAGTAATAATAATATATATTTCACAAATATGTTAGGAATGACATGGTTAAAGTCGTGACCAAAAACCATAGTCGGAACCCAACGCAAGACTGGAGGCGGAAGTCAGAGGGGGCCAGCCTTAGGGCTAGCCTCGGGGTTATATGACCCATCATGAAACCACATGCATGAAGGAAATGTTGGGATATCCCATGGGGGCCAGCCACGAGTCATATGACCCATGACACGACTACACTACCAACTAATGAAACATGCCAGTCAATCAACCCTCAACGTAGAAAATCTGTCACTAGGCCCAATCTTATGGGTGTGTGGTGACTACGACTTAGCCATTGGGGGCCCGACCGATAGGGGCAAGAGATTAGCCCCTACCCCTAGGCACATGACCCCCATGTGGCCCTAATTTTCAGAATTGGTAATGGTGGAGTTATCTTTCCTACAATTTCATCGGTCGAGCAGGAATTTAGGCCAAGTTTGCGTGTCGTTTCTGCATTTGGGATGCTCAAGCCAAGTTTGGGGTGAATTGTAGGATCACTAGTGAGACAATTGGGGAAAAGGAGGAAACAATCATATATTTCTCAATTTTTGGCGAAATGAGTTGCAAAAAGAACCAAAATGGGGGTTTTTGACAGTGTTGGATCCATTGGAGACATCAGTTCTGTTGTTTGAGCTTTGTAAAGCATCTAAACACACTTTTGAGAATTTTAATGAAAGAGACCTTGCATTGGAAGCTAGACCAGGAGATGTAGCCCAAGAGATGGGTGAACTCCTTTATCATGGTTATGTTATGTGCTTTAGATATGCTTATTTTGTCTCTTTTTGGCTGAAAATTTTGGATAAAATTTACTTGTTTATGTGTTTACTAAACCGATCCTCTACCCAAAACACATATAAATTTAACTTGAAAATTATTAAAAATCTTCAAGTTTACACATATAGATCATTTGGGTTTTTTGGGGTGTTGAATCAATTTATGCATTCAAAAATGTATTTTAAAAAACGAAAAGATTTGAAATTGTATTGTTGGATTTTAGTGAATTCCAGTGAAAAAATATATTTCATCTATAAGTTAGATTACGTATATATGAAACATAAATTAAAGTGATTTATTTTAATCTTTAGATATATTAAATATCCACATAAACCAAAATTTTGTAAGTATAACATTTTGTTTAATTTTTTATATCATAATTTCATAAAAAAAAAATTACATTTTAAAAGAAATTAATCATTTTTATTTGTTAAATTTAATTTTTTTTTTTTTTTACTAATATATACTAAATTAATAAATTATGTATAATTATTTACTTTTGAACATTACATTAACAATAATTATTATTTTTATCATCTTTATCTTGATTGTCATCATCCACATCATCACCATTTTGATTATCATTCTTAATGTTGTCATTGTCACCACTATCATCATTATCATCAGCATCATCCTTAGTATAGTTATTGCCCTCATTATCAACCTCTTATTCTTCCCCATCATCAGACCAAGCATCATCATTGTTGTGATCATCATCATCATTGTCATAATCATCATAATCATTATGCATCATCATTGTCATAATGATCATCATGATTGTCATAATCATCATAATCATCGTCATTATCATTATTTTTCTCATCATCCTTCTATTATATATATCCTTCAAATAGCTCTATCATAATTATGTGATTATCCAAACCCAAAATAACTGTAACCCAATTATTACACATGGAATGATGTTTATCTTTTTCCACCAGTTTTATAATATATTTCTAAATAAAGTTTATTTTGGATTAACTATTCTTGTATTCCATAACATCATTGCATTCATAGTTACAAAAAGATTAAGAAAAATTAATTCGTTAAAGAAACAAATTATGTTCCCATGTTGTTTAAATGTATTTATATAAAAAAATTATCATTAGATTCATCTTAACTCTAGATTTATCAAGCACCAAGAGGGATTAAATCCCTCGAGGTGCAAACCTTTTTTTAGTGAAAAACTTGAGGAAAGATCTACATCTTGAGAGATTCGACCACTCTAGTGGCTTGATAGATCTGGAGTTAGGATAGATCTAGGCTTTTTAATTCTAATTTTATTTTTGTAAATAATTTGAGAAATTCAACATAACATAGCATCGCATTACATTATATTACATTAAATTACATAATGTTTTACAACATGGTTTTCATATTAGGCTCTAGGTGCAACAAATAAATTTCAGTAATAAAGTCGGGAAGTCAAGAAGATAAGTTTTATAAAGAACAATCTAGATTCATCTTAACTCTAGACTTATCAAGTACCCCAAGGGACCAAAGAAAGTACATTTTTTTTTTAAGTTTGAAAGGAAATGTTTGCACCGTGAGATATTTGATCGCTAATTTAATTTTAATTTTTTAAATAATCTGACCAATTCAATATAATATGACATTACATTACATAATGTTTTACAACATGACTCTCTTATTAAGCTCTAGATGTAACAAATAAAATTTAATAATAAAGTGAGGAAAATAAGTTTTTTTTTTTTAATAATAGTGAGTTAATTTCAAAAAAGTTATTTTATAACAAAGATTTGTAAATTATATAACCTTTATTCTGCTAAAGAATTGTTAGAACTACATTTTAATATGAAAAAGACGTTGATATTTAGATATATTGTTATTACTATTATTATTATTATTATTATTATTATAATAATAATAATATATATTTCACGAATGAAAAGATATTAATTCATATGGAAAAGAAAGATTTAATATATAAATCTAATACAAAAATAATTAGAGAAATGTTATATTTTTTATATAAAAATAGCATTGTAGTTCAAATATATACCTATGATAATCAAAGTTATATTTTCATATGTCTATAGTTGTGTAGTGTATAATTCTCATTGCTATTTATTTGAGGGAGAATATAACCACTCCATATCCATTTTGAAGGATAAAAAAACTTACAAGTTAAAGGATTTTATTTCTCTAAGTAGCTGGTATATTTCACGATTAACAAGATCTCTATTTTAATTTTGATTGTCTAGTTCAAAACGTTTTTGAATACTATGTTAATCATTTTTTAATATTTATAGAAAAAAAATCTAATTTTATTGTTTGAATATGTTATTTTCCTTTATACATTCACATGAAGAATGGAGATGTTTGTAACTTTCCAATTTTCATGGAATTTTTTAAAGGAAAACTCACTGTGACCTACATAGTTTCATACATTTTTCTCATATCACCGCTTCCCTTAAAAATCTTGTTCCAACCATGCATTTTATCTCATGCAAAGTAGGGAAATGTGATATGTTGAGGTACGTTTGTTCTAATATGGATATCATGGTTTTGGACTACATATACATATATTAAAGTAATGAGAACAATATCAACTCAATCTCTATTGTCATTAGTTAAGTAAATATGCCTTTTTTTGGGATGTGTTTTGTGGATATTTGTACATAAAATAATTGTTGAATTGATTCAGTGGATCAAAATAGTGCTCACAATTTAGAGTGTGCGACAAAGATCAAAACCCAAATGAATGGATAGATCTTGGCAATCTGAACCCAACACAATTCATTTCACTCAAAACCGATGTAGTATGCTCCCGATATCACTTTCTCATCAAATTGGCAAACAACTCAAAATTTTGGAATTTGGGTTGTAGATACACCCAGTCAGCAGTCCATATGCTAACTAGGCATTTGACTGGATTTGATTGAGTATTTGGTTGACCAGTCATTGACAGCCACTCGTTTCATTTTGATTGGTTGTAGAATGGCAATTTGTTTATTAGCTAAGGGGTTTTTAATGTGTCCAATTGAGGGAGTGCCATGTGGGCCAATCGGTGGCTGCCACATGGCCTCCACTCATTTGGGAAAATTGTGTTTCAGACTACACTACCTCTACGAGATTCAAACTTGAGACCTTCGTGGTGGCATCGCAGTGCTCCACCATTATGCCACCGATGGTTCTTGTAAAGCTATGCGTCGAGGTCCTATTTAAAGTTTGATATACGTGTCATTAGGGGAGGGGTCGTGCTAATCCCTAGCCCCTGGCTACTAGAGCACCATGTGACCACAGGCAAGGGGCCAGGGGCTAGGCCTTAGCCCGGCCTATGGTTACAGTTGCGACCAAAAACCTTAGTTAGAACCCCGCGCAAGACAAGAGGACGAAGTCGGATGGGGGCAGCCTCGGGGGCCAGCCCCAAGGTCATATGACCCATCATGAAAACATAGGCGCGAAGGAAATGGGGGGCTAGCCCCGGGTCGTAAGACCCATGATACAACGACACCGCCAACTAACGAAACATGCCCGTCAATCAGCCCTCAGCGCAAAAAATCTAGCACCAATCCCGGTCTTATGGGCGCGTGGTGACTATGACTTAGCTGTTGGGGGCCCAACTAAGGGGGGCGAGTAGTTAGCCCCGACCCTTGGTCACGTGGGCCCCATGTGGCCCTAATTTTTCAGAACTTGGGGCTTAATGGTGGAGTTATCTATCCTACAATTTCACCCTCCGAGGTGGAATGCAGGCTAGGTTTGTATGCCGTTTTCGCATTTGGGGTGCTCAAGCTAGGTTTGGGGCGAATTGTAGGGTCACTAGTCAAAAAATTGGAAAAAATGCGGAAACAATCATAACTTTCTCAATTTTTGGCAAAATGAGGTGCAAAAAGAACCAAAATGGGGGCTTTTGATAGTACTAGATCCATTGGAGACATCAATTCTATTGTTTGAGCCTTTTAAAGTCTATAAACCCAGTTTTGAGCATTTCAATAAAAGAGGCCCCTCATTAGAAGTTGCACTAGAAGATGTAGCCCAGGAGAGGGGTGAACTCCTTTATCATGTTGTGTTATGCATTTTAGATATGCTTATTTTGTCTCTTTTTGGTTGTAAATTGTGGATAAAATTTACTTGTTTATGTGTTTAGTAAACTGATCCTCTACCCAAAACACATATAAATTTAATTTTCAAATTGTTAAAAATCTTCAAGTTTACACATACAGATCATTTTGGTATCAGAGCAATGATTTATTGTGAAGATTTTATTTGTTTGCAAGTGTTTTTATGATGCTTACGAGGTTGAAGCTTAAAGGAGGAGAAAGAGAACTTGTGGAGCCAAGATCTCAAATTGTTTCAAGGAGAACAAACACACCTCGGGCTTCAATAGTCATGGCACATGAAGAAGGTCCTAAAGGGATGTCTGAAGATGATAAAACTTAGAAAAAAGAATTCTTTGAGATGTCTGAGATGATTAAGGTTCTGTATGAGGATAGGAATTCTAAATTGTATGGAGTAATTCCAAAACCTCCAAAAGGAGATGGAGGAAAAAGAGACAAGCCTCCAAAAGGGAATGGAAGGAATGGTCACAAACCACCACCTTCACCTCCATCATCATCCTCATCCTCATCTTCAACTTCTTCTACCCTTTCACAAACACATCCAAATTCCCCAAGGGATCATGGTAAAACTCCTTTGCTTAAGCTTGACATTAACATTGAATTTCCTATGTACAATGGAGAGGTAAATTTAGAGAGATTCGATAATTCGATCCATTAGATTGAAGTGTATTGCAGGATACAAAGAATCAAAGATGATGAAACCAAGATTCAACTTGCTTCTCTTAGATTGGAAGGTGCAACACTTATTTGGTGGGAAGCCAAAACTCAAGAGGACATGAAGAAACATGGTAAGGTTTTATCCTCTTGGAATGATTGTGTTGTTGCAATAAGAAGGAAATTTTATCCATTAGCATACATGCATAAATATTTCAGGGTTTGGCCAAAATTTAGACAAGCTAAAGGGAAAAATGTGCAATCTGATACTCAAGAATTTAGTTAAAGATCTTTGATTTTGGGTATATATTTTTCCTCACAAGATACTTTGCTCAAATACATTGGAGGTTTGCATAGTTACTTGAGACATACCATTCTCATGTTTAACCCTACGAAACTAGATGAAGCTTGTGTACAAGAAACTGATTTATAGGCAAGAGGGAAAAATGTTTCTGAAGAAACTAGTGAGAGTTCCTTTGATTCTAGAGAAAAAGGAAAGGGTAAGTTTAAAGGAAAAGGAAGGAAAAATGTTTCCCTCAAGATGGAGAAAGAAAAACTTACATGTAAACATTGTTCCAAAGAGGGCCATGATGAAGATCATTGCTAGAAACTTCATCTAGAAATGAGACCAAAAAAGTTTTAAAACAAGGAGAAAGAGAAGATAGTTGCAACTACACAACATGATTTAGGTTCTGATTCTAGAGATGAAACAAAGATCATAGCCATGGGTTTGAAAGGTAAGGACATTACAAGTACTAGTTCTTCAAATTTTCTCAATGAAACTCAAGATGAAAAAACAAGAATAGAGCTTTTCCATATTATAGTCATTTCAAAACATACCAAGATAGATGCATTTTTTGATAGTGGTTCACAAGAAAATATTATCTCAGAATAAATTGTCAAGAAGTTGAATTTAGAAACCATTCCTCATCCTAAACCTTATCCTCTAGGTTGGATATGTAACAATGCAAAATTGCATGTGACAAAAAGATGTAAACTAAAATTTTCAATCACTTCAAAAATTTTAGATGAGGTGGAGCTTGATGTAATTCCAATTGAATATGTGGTATTGTTTTGGGAAGCCCATATATATATATATATATATATATATATATATATATATATATAGATATATATATATATATATATATATAATAAGAGAGCTATTTTTCATCGCCATGAGAATAAATATCGTTTGTTTAAAAATGGGATTGACTACATTGTTAGAGAACACAACAAGAAGTTGAATGCATCTCTTGCAAATGCAGGACAAATGAAGAGGATTGTTAATGCTAGTCAAAACTTTGCATTGTTAATGATGAAACATGAAGATGTTGAGGAATCTAAAGGCTTTCAAGGATATGAATCAAGTTTGAAATCTGATTTCATTGAGGTTTATAATTCATGTGATAAGATGCTTCGGGAGTCTAACATGTTGCCTCCTAAAAGAGGTAAACAAAATGCAAAGGTTATTTTACAAAGAGTACATTGGTCCCAAAACATCTTCTTGTGTGTTTCATAATGTTTTGGCATTGAAGAAGGATGGTGCATGGCAATGGTGATCACATTTGGTAAAGAGTCGAACCAAGTGCAAGGCTAGACATAGTAAGCATCGTCATGACCACATTGTTTGAGGTGAAAGGAACTTTAAATTTTTTAAGTTCCCATTGATTGAAGACTGAGGAGGGAATGTTCAGATTCCTTCAAAGGCAATCTTTTGTTTTGCATATCTTGAAAAATTGCAGAAATATGTCATCATTGACAGAAAGTCCAGGACTCCAAAATTAGGGAAAGTGATGTACTTTCATGAAAATCTCAAAGCGACAAAGTCAAGAAAAGTTTAGTGGATTGAGACTAGAAGGTGAGGGAGCGATACCCTCATCTAATTATTGACTGATAAAGAGAGTTTGGAGGTCCAAAAGCTTCCAATGGGGAGGAGTGATCTAGTGGATCAAAATAGTGCTCAAAATTCAACATGTGGGACATAGCTTAAAACCCGAATGTCTGGATAGATCTCGGTGGTCTAAACCCAATGCAATTTGTTCCACTCAAAACTGATATTGTATGCTCCTGATATCGCGTTCTGATTAAATTGGCAAACAACTAAAAGTTTTGAAATTTGGGTTGGAGGTACACCCAGTCAGAAGTCTATACGCTGACTGGGAATTTGAATGGGTTTCATTGAGTATTTGGTGGACCAGTCGTTGGCTGGCACTTGTCTCATTCTGATTGGTTGTGGAATGGAAAAAATTGTATTGGTTAAGGGTTTTTTTTATGTGGCCCAATGAGGGAGTGCCACATGGTCCAATTGATGGCTACCACATGGCCTCTACTCATTTGGGAAAAAACATGTTTGAAGTTGAACTGCCTCTACGAGATTCAAACTTGAGACCTCTGTGGTGGCAGCGCAATGCTCCATCATCCCGCCACCGGTGGTTCTTGTAAATCTATGCATGGAGGTATTATTTAAGTTTGATATACACACCATTGGGGGAGGGGCCAAGCTAAGCCCTAGCCCCTGGCCATCCCAGTTCCTCGGGACCACATGTCCCATGGTTACAACCGTAACAAAAAACCTTAGTTGGAGCCTAGCACAAGACCAGAGGAGGAAGTTGAAGGGGGTCAACCATGGGGTCATATGACTCATCATGAAACCATAGACGTGGAAGAAATGGGGAGCCAACCCTTGGTCGTATGACCCATGATATGAATAAACTGCCAGCTAATGAAATGTTCCCGTCAATCAGTCGTCAGCACAAAAAATCTAGCCCTAGGCCCAGTCCTATGGGCATTTGGTGACCACGACCTATCCATTTCGAGCTCAACTGACAGGGGTGGACGATTAGTCCCAACCCCTAGGCATGTGGCCCCCATGTGACCCTAATGTTATAGAACTGGGGCCTAATGGCAGAGTTATATGTTCTACAATTTCACCCACAGAGAAAGAATCTAGGCTAGGTTTACGTTTTGTTTCCACATTTAGGGTGCTCAAGCCAGGTTTGGGGTGAATTGTAGGATCACTAGTTAGAAAATTGGGAAAAAGGAGGAAACAATCATAACTTTCTTGATTTTTGGCCAAATGAGGTACAAAAAAGAACCAAAATGGGGGTTTTTGATAGTGTTGAATTCATTGAAGACATTGATTCTAATGTTTGAGCTTTGTAAAGCCTCTAAACAAACTTTTTGAGCATTTTTAATTATAGAGGCCTTGCATTGGAAGATGGACTAGGAGATGGGTGAACTCCTTTATCATGCTTGTGTTATGTGTTTCAAATATGCTTATTTTGACTCTGTTTAATTGTAAATTGTGGATAAAATTTACTTGTTTATGTGTTTAGTAAATTGATCCTCTACCCAAAACACATATAAATTTAACTTGAAAATTGTTAAAATTATTCAAGTTTACACATACAAATCATGAATTATAATATTTAGATACAAATTAAAGATCATTTGATGATATTATTTACATAATTTTCCTTTCAATTATTTAAAACACAAATTTGTGTAGTTTCCTTTGTATATATGATCAATGTCAAAATATTGGATGTATGTAGATAAAACTAGGAGTTCTCAAGCTTTACATTGACGAGATATTTTTAATGTTATAAAAAATATTCTTTTATAGTGTCACCTTTAACCTAAAAGAGATGTGCTTCATTTTGTTTTGTTGTTATCTACATATACAGTCGTCTTTAAAACCCCCATACCTACCTTGTCACGCATACATAAAAATCCTAATGAAATCACTCTTAAAATTAATTTGCACATAAGACAATTTTGAGAGGCTGTGCAATATCATGGTGTTGTTGGAAATAACATTAGGATTATTATTAGCATTGTTGGGTGTGTGTTATATTCTTTCCATGACTAGCCCCACACATGAATCATGGGGGTTAGAGGGGGCAGGGCGCTAGCTCTCCTTTCATTGTGCCAGGCGCAGCGGGGGCATCACAAGGGGGGCAGTAGCCCTTCATGTCAGGGGGTTTTAGGGAGGTGGTAACGCCCCTTTATGGGGTCTGTATGGCTTTGTGGATGGGTTTTCCACATGGCTTGTGAATTGATGGTTTTCTACCCATGGTATCTTGCACATTTGGTCAAGGGAACTACGGTTATGTTCTAATCAAGGGTTAATGGATTGGGGTTTATGAATGCTTCGACATGTATATATATGTGTTGTAACATTGAAAGGAATATAATGAAAAATCAATCTAGTAGTCCTGGTTTTGGGATCTAGGGGAAAATATCTGTGTATTTACTTTGTGTTTCTCTCCATTGTATATTTTATATTTTTAAGAATTCGTTTGCAGGTAAGTTTTGTATAAGCTTAAAACCTACATTTGGTAATATATTTGTTTCAGCTTCAAGGGGATGCCTTTGCTACTGAGGGGTTTTTCTCGGGCCTGTGGTAGACCTTGTTTTGTGAGAGATCTGTAGGATCAATTTTTGCAGTGAAAGAATATGCTGAGCAGTGGAAAGATAGAGATCGAGAAATTTAATGGTTAAAGTTTTGAGTTGTGGAAAATCACGATGGTGGATTTGCTGGTGGATAAAGTGATGGACCTCCAAATTAGACATAAATTAAGGCCCATCTAACCTTTCTTAGGCACGTGAAGGCTATATTAGACCTCTCATTCTACACTTAATAACGTTTTTTAGCTTTAGTATGTTCATTAGGAAGGTTTATGGATAATTACATATTTGTGTCTAATATTATTTATTTTGGTAGAATATTGTGAGAATATTGGGCAGATTATGGAAATTTGGAGGAGGAGATAATTTAGGGACTTCCTATTACAAGAGGATTAATATTGGATAATAAACCAACAAGATATTTTGAAATTATTTCACAAATTCTCGAGCTCCAATGATTGAGAAAATCTAGGAATGTATTCCCTGTCATTTAATGCAGATTCCTAGTGTTGGGAACCAAATCCACTGTTTGAGGGATTTTGGAGGGGAAAGATTCCTCTGTTCGTGGAGAATGATTCCTAAATTTTTTTTTATAAGTAATACATCGAATTTTCCTATAGGTATTGATTTTTATTAGTCTTCTTGTGGAGAGAACTAGTATTTTTGCAGCTCCACTTTCATTTCTTACAGGGATGTAATTGTATTGATGGAAATAATGAAGACATGTGCCATGTTCAGCTTCTAAATCTTGGTCTCCTTTAAAGGACTTTAATTTCACTTGGTATTTTCCATCTGAGGAGCCTCAGAGCCCTTTTGTGTCATTTACTTTTCTTCCTTTCACTTCTTATTCACATGCATCTCTTGTTCTTGTCTTTTTCTATTTCTCCATTTATTATTAATGATTTCTTGTTGTAGGATTGGGTTAAATGGTTGAAGTAAGTCATTTTGTAGGATCACAAGCATCATTTCATCCTTAGAACAACTTTGGAAGACCATAGTAATCATTGAGAAACTTATATTAGTTTGATTATTCCCAAATCTAAATTTCTGGAAGTCCCTCGTGACAAATAACAGTAAATTTATGTTATTTTTTAGAACATGCTAACAAGATTAAATTGAGTTGATTTCACTTGAATTAGATCAAAAAAACATTCTATATAATAACAAAATTTAGCCCATTTCATTTTCACTTGATTAGGTTAGGCGTTTGATAGATTTACTAGCTCACTAGTTCTCGAATTTTTAGATTTTAGACTAGTAATTTTTTGCTATTTTTTAGCATTGGTTAATGGGGTATTTTTGAGTGATTCCACTTGGAATGGATACATAAGACATCCTATTCAATAAAAAAAAAATATCGTCCAATTTGGATTTGATTTTCTTGGTCATTCGGTGAATTATAACTTCTTGTAGTATCATGTAGTTTCATGTAGCACTCTTCCAACATGTATATACTTGCCTAGATTTGCTAAAAAATATTGGTTTTCATATCTTAGGGTTGAATCATGACACATAGGATATAAATCAATGGTTGAGGAGGAATAAACACCACTTAGTGCTTTCCTTTTTACCCATGCAAAACATCTCTGTGATTTGGGTTAATGGAGAAATTTATGGATTGGATAATACAATGTTGCTTTTCTTGATTGCCACATCGAATGAACTTTTTCAATGTATATAAACTCTTTGAAATGTAATGATTAATATTTAGTTAATGATATTTAATTTATGCAATTAGAATAGTTTTTCCTTCTTTTTATTTTCTTTCTTGCAATAAGTTAAGGTTTCCATTTCGAGAATTTCCATTTCTACAACTAGTTAGGATTTTATTTCATTACATGCACCCCATTAGATCATGACATCAAAGGAAGGATACATTGTATGCTGCACATATAGTTTTGATACCTCTTAAGTTTGTATGAACCCTGGGTTGATAATTAAAGTAGGCATCCTTGGGAATTGCAACATTCTTGTTGCAATACTGAGGCTCATCACTTTTTGGCACCGTTGTCGAGGAGGTGTCAAGGTATGCATTGTCTTCTTCCCTAGTTGATTCATTTCTTTTTACTTTTTGCAAAAACAAAAACAAAAAAATTACATTAGGCATCTTTCATTTCAAGAACATAAAATTGCATTGCATTAGCATTCTTATTAAAAAAATAAAAAATCTCGAACACCAACCCCCCCCCCATTTGATCATGTGGTGTAGTAAGAGCCACATCACCATTCATTTTTGCAGGTAGATGAAGAAGAGGTGACAAAGAAGGTAGAAGAAATGGAGGGAGATGATGACAATGAAGATGATCCTCTTGGATTTCTCATTTAATATATTTATGTTAGTGTGCGCTTGAAGAACATCCCTCCATCTTTTCTTCCAAACTATCATGGTCTAAGGTCAGAGGATCCAGAAACATTTCTCTTTGAATTTGAAATTGTTTTTTGATATTATGGTTACATATTAAACACTCAAAAATTGATATTCTTTCTAGCAACATTGAAGGATATAGCTCTTAAATGGTTCATGAGTTTAGGGACTAATTCAATAAGATCATTGAATGATATGCAAAAGATATTTCTAGAAAAATATAAAGATCATGATCTTAAAGAAGAAATATTTAGAATGAATAAAAAATAAGATGAGAGTCTTTAGGATCTAATATAGAGATTCATGTATAATGTTAAGAAGTAAAAACTACATCATTTAGGATCCGACACATTAAAAAACCTCTTACTTAGGACAATTAGGGATGAATGGATTGATGTCCTTGATCTCATGAGTAGAGGTGATGTATACCAATTATCATTTGAAGAAATTTACGAAACATGCAAACACATATCAAGAGGAAGGGAAAGAGAAAGTCAATTAGCATCAAGATCTGTAAGTCAAGCTAAACTTGGAAATTTGCTTGATAACTTTAAAACAAAAATTCTTAGCAATCTATGTGAACAAGTAGAATGTTAAGAATACAAAATGAGAAAAAAGAAGATGTTGATATTTGTGTTGTCCACGAAGAATCACATGATTTTAAATATTTCCCTTCTTTACCAAGGTTGAAGGAAATTTACCAAGAGGACAATGGAGCAAGTCAATCGCCAATGCAACTATGTTATGTAGCTCCAAGAGGACTATGACAACCTATTCAACCTAATATGATGCAAGATCCTAATTCACAATTTCAATCTTATGAACATCCATCTCAAAGTAATTGGAACACACCCTTTCCTTGGAAACCTTGGCCATCTCAACCCCAAAAGCAATCTTAGCAACAAGGTTGGCAAGGAACTTATGGGAGTCATCCACAATATCCTGAATATTTTCCTCAATATCCTCCAACCCAAATCCATTCTATCCCTACCATTCAGCTCCACCACAACCAAAACCCCAATCACATACATCTCAAAAATCCATTCCCACTCAACTACATGTACCACCATTTCTAAACCCACACAAGGAAGTAGCTCAACCCACTTACAATGTTGAGGCACAAAACTTCCAAACATCTCCTCTTAATCTCAATGGTATTCATCTTAGCTCAAGAAGAACATTGCAAAAAAGAGATTCTCTTGATGTCATTGAAGGAAAACATTTAGAAAAAGAAGATTCAAATGAGAAGACCAAAGAATCATGGGCTGCACTTGATGAAGAGAAGACATCAAATCAAAGATTGAGAAAGTTCCCTCATGTTTACCATCAAATCCTCCATGTGTTCAAGAGAATAATCAACAAAAAGAAGCAGATCTAAACTTCATGGAAGAAGAAGACATCCAAGATGATCCAAATCAGCAAGTGGACCAGGGGCATCAAAACTATATTGAAATATGGTTCCAGACAATTAGTAATTTGTAGCCACACACTCTTCTTCAACAATTCCTGATCTCATCTCAATCAAAGAATTTGGTCTCTGAAATTCAGGTACATGTCAAAGCATATATTTCAAGCCTACACATCAGTTTATCTGTCATCTTGATGTGCACATGGATCCATTGGAAGTATTCTTATACTTGAAAGAGATTTTGTTTTTCAAGTAGAGTAGGATAGAAAATATAAAAAATGAAAAATAAGAGAAAAAATAAAATATCAGGTGAAAATCTCCTTTGAGGTGCCTAAGATTGGCTCATTGATTGAAAACCTCCATGAGGCGGTCAATGGGTTGGGAAAAAGGAGAAAAAATAGAAAAAGAAAAGATCCTAGATGAAAACCTCCTTTGAGGCACCTAGGCATACCTACTAGTTGAAAAACCCATTGAGGCGACTAGTAGGCCTAAAAGAAAAAAAGGAAAAAAAATAATAAAAAATATTTTCTCCATATATCTCTCTCTCATGAATGCAGGTGCTCTCCAACCTCTGCAAGCAACAAAAACAAGTTGGCCACCAAAATAAAGTTGATCAAAAGCCTAGTCAAAGGAAATCAAACTTGGACTTCCTCCTCCTTTTCTCAGATTCTCTAGAAGGACCAAGTCCATGTCAATCCATCATCCTCATCTATTTCCACCATCCACTCATCATTCTCAATATTTTACCACTCATTTTCCTTGTTTCCCTAAAATGCTACAGGAAGACTTTGTTTTGCTATAGGAAACAAAAATACATAGATCATAAAATTATTTTTGTCATATCATGAAAACTGTGCATCCACTTGCCAAGTTGTTTCAGGGGGAGATGCATATGGATGATAGTAACATGCCTAAGAAATTTCAACAAATTCTGGGGCACAATTTTCGAGAAATTGATCTCCATCACCTACAACTATTTTTAAATAGTCTCGATATCCATGCATCCATTTGTCAATTTGTTTAAGGGGGAGATGCATATGGATGATGGTAACATGACCAAGCAATTTCAGTAAATTCCAATGCACATTTTTCAAGAAATCAACCTCCATAAACTAAATCCATTTTTAATTTTTCAATAGATTCATGCATCCATTGGCCAATATTTTTTATGGGGTGGTGCAAATGGATGATGGCAACATGCTCAGAAAATTTCAGGTCAATCCAGTATACAATTTGGGATATATGGGGAAAACAAGTCTGCTACAGGAAACTGCTACAGGATGTCCTGAACTTCTACAGGAAGTTGGCTGAGGGTTTGGGAGGAAACAAACGGTGATATGAAGTGTTGGAAGGGTGTATGATAGTTGTGAAAATTGTGAGGAAGGTGAACATCACCCATGGTCAAGCCCAACACTCCAAGAAGGCCGAATTTGACTAAGATAACTTTCTCATGGTAATTGAAAGATAGAGGTTTTGGGCTAGCATCCATCAAGTCCAACAACAACAGATTGAATGCCAAAAATAGGACTGCACTAAAAAAATATTACATCATTCAGAAAAAACATCATGCTATGAAGACATATACATTATTAAACAAAGGAAGTCAACACCTCTGAAATCATCATGTTACGAAGATCAGCAACAACATTTTAGTCAGGGATGTGACGCAACAACGACAACAACAGAAAAAAGCTAGGATACCTCCAGATTCAAGTCTATCAACAATAGGACCTCCAACAAATTGTCACATGTAGCTTCAAGATCATTAGCAGTAGCTTCAGGACCACGAAAAGAAACTTCAACATTCATATCAGTAGCCTCAATATCACCTACAAAAACACATCAAGGGTAAGGCTCAAGTATGAAATCCTTTAAACCTTTATTATGAACTTATTTTAACTTGAAAAAAATTGCAAGTGTATGAAGGAAAAGGTTTTTATAGCCAAGATTAGTAGTAGAGCAACCTCGACCTTATCTAGCAATTAACTTCACTTTTCCACCAAGACACCCGCACATGGGGGAGAGGACAAGACAAAAGTGAAAAGGACTTGAGAAAGTGGGATGTAATCATTTAGTTGACATGGAAGACAAGGTGTGTGAAGGATTAGGTGAGGGCCAACCCATTTAACTCAAAGCACTTTGATTTTATTTTGCATGCAATAAAAAAATTGATTTTATTTTACATGCAATAAAAAAATTGAGAAAAGTTGAAAACGAAGAGAAAAAATAATGGAACAAATGAAAAAAAGAAGAAAGAAAAAAAGAAAAATAAAAATAAAAGAAATAAAAAGTGGACCCACCACCTATTGGCATGCAAAATTTAGTTTCTACAGGATTTAGGTTGTGTGCAGCTCATTACAGTTGAAGAACCACCTGAGGGAAAGAAGCAGCCTCAACCTACAGTATGGCTTCCTTAGGAAACTAAGATAGAAAAATGTTGTAGCAAGAAGAGCAACAGAAAGAGCATCAAATAGATAGTTAGAAAACAAAGAATGAAACAAGTCAGCATACATGAAGAACAACAAGGCAAGCAGGATCAATAGGTTTCTCAGAGGATGAGCAACAGTTTCAGCAGGGGGTATGATGGACCTCCAAATTAGACATAAATTAAGGCCTATCTAACCTTTATTAGGCATGTGAAGGCTATATTAAAACTCTCCTTCTACACTTAATAAATTGTTTTATCTTTAATATGTTAATTAGGAAGGTTTATGGATAATTGCATATTTGTGCCTAATATTATTTATTTTTGTACAATATTGTGAGAATATTGGACAGATTATGGAGATTTGGAGGAGGAGATAATTTAGGGACTTTCTCCCTACTATAGGAGGATCAATATTGGATAATAAATCAACAATATATTATGAAATTATTGCACAAATTCTGGAGCTCCAATGATTGAGAAAATCTAGGAATGTGTTCCCTATCATTTAATGCAGATTCCTAGTGTTGGGAACTAGATCCACTATTTGAGGGATTTTGGAGGGGAAAGATTCCTCCTTTCATGGGGAATTCTTCATAATCATTTTGTATAAGTACCAAGTCGAATTTTCCTCTAGGGGTTGATTTTTATTAGTCTTCTTGGGGAGAGAACTTGTATTTTTGCTACTCCACTTTCATCTCTTGCAGGGATGTAATTTTATTGATGGAAATAATGAAGATTGGTGCCATGTTTAGCTTCTAAATCTTGGTATCCTTCATAGGAATCTAAGTTTCCTTAGGCTTGGCCATCATAGGAGCTTCAAATCCCTTTTCTATCATTTACTTTTCTTCATTTCACTTCTTATTCACATGCATCTCTTGTTCTTGTCTTTTTCTATTCCTACGTTTAGTATTAATGATTTCTTATTGTAGGATTGGATTAAATGGTTGAAGTAAGTTATTTTGCAAGATCACAAGCATCATTTCATCCTTGAAATAAATTTTTAAGGTCATAGTAATCATTGAGCTACTTATATTAATTTTCTTATTCCCAAATCTAAATTTCTGGAAGTCTCCTGTGGCAAATAACAATAATTTTTTGCTATCTTTTAGAACATGCTAACGAGATTAAATTGAGTTGATTCCACTTGAATTATATCAAAATAACATTCTATATAATAAAAAAATTTACCCTATTGCATTTTCACTTGATTAGGTTAGGCGTTTGATAGATTTACTAGCTCACTAGTTCTCGAATTTCTTGATTTTAGACTAGTAATTTTCTACTATTTTTTAGAATGGGTTAACAAGGGCATTTTTGAGTGATTCCACTTGGAATGAAGACCCAAGAAATCCTAGTCAATAAAAAAATTATCCCATCTAGTTTGGATTTGATTTTCTTGGTCATTCAGTGAATTATAACTTCCTATAACATCATGTACTTTCCTATAGCACTCTCTGAGCATGTATATACTTGCCCATATTTGCTCAAAAGGATTGGTTTTCATCCCTTAGGGTTGAATCATGACCCCTAGGCTCTAAATGAATGGTTGAGGAGGAATAAAAACTACTTAGGAATTTCCTTTTTACCCATGCAAAACATCTCCACGATTTGGGTTAATGAAAAAATTAATGAATTGGATAATACAGTAATGATTTTCTTGATTGCGACATCTAATGAACTTTGTCAATGGATCTATGCTATTTGAAATGTAATGATTGATATTTAGTTAATGATATTTACTTTATGTAATTAGAATAGTTTTTCCTTCCTTGTATTTTCTTTCTTGCAATGGGTTAAGATTTCCATGTCGAGCATTTCCATTTCTGCAACTAGTTAGGATTTGATTTCATTACATGCACTCCATTACATCATGACAGCAAATGAAGAACACACTCCATGTTGCACATATAGTTCTGATACCTCTTAAGTTTGTACGAACCCCAGGTTAATAATTAAAGTTGGTAGCCTTGGGAGTTGAAAAATTCTTGTTGCAATAATGAGGCTCATCATAAAGATCAGTGGATCACGATAGATATGGGTATTAAACCAACGATAATGTCAGCTGAAGACTAGGAGAAGTTGGATCGGAAAGAAAATAGTACAATACAATTGTGTATCTCATATTCATTATTTTTTAATGTAATAAGGGAAGCTACCGTGAAGGCTTTGTGGGAAAAGTTAGAGACTTTGTACCAATCTAAGTCTTTGGTGAACAAACTATTCCTACATAAAAATATATATAACCTGAGCATGAAGGATGGAAACTCAGTGACAGAGCATCTAAACGCCTTTAATAATGTGGTAAGCCAGTTTTTATCTGTTGATTTTAAAATTTTAGATGAATATAAGTTCATCAGTTTGTTGTGTTCTCTACCATATTCGTGGGATAGTCTCGTTGTTGCAATAGGTAGCAATACAACTACCTTGAAGTTTGATGAAATAGTTTCATCTTGTTTGTTGGAGGAGATGAGACGGAAAAATAAGGAGGGCCAGAATGGAGATGCCTTGCCTATATGAGGATGGTCCCATAACGGAAAAAGAAAAAAATAAAAAAAAATATATATATATATATACATATATATATATATATATATATATATATATATATATAAAATAAAATAAAATAAAATAAAGTCCTCAAGTGGGAGATCTAAATATACAGGAAAACTTGTAAATGTGTGCTAGAAATGTGAAAAGGAAGGGCACTTCAAAAAGGAATGTAGATCTAAAGCTCCTGAGAAAGGAAAGGGATTTGATGATGCTCCTTTTGAAGAGGCCAAAACCACCTCAGATGAGAGTGGGGATGTGTACTTGTCTTTTTATTCAAGTGCAGATGTAGGTCATGAGGTGTGGTTGATTGACTCAGGTGCATCCTTTCACTTCACTCACCATAGGTATTGGTTCTGCGAGTATGAGAAATATGATGGTGGTGATGTATTCTTAGGGGATGACAGGAAGGCCAGAATTGTTAGATGCAGAAAATTCAAGTTGAAGTTACAAGGTGGAAGGATTAGAACACTTCTGGGTGTTCTACATATTCCTTCACGGCCAAAAATATGATTTTTGTAAGCAAGATTGATGATGCAGGTGTAAAAACAGTGTTCGAGAAATATACTTGCAAGATGGTTTGGTGAGCACTGATATTGATGCGGGGAATTTGGATTGGATCTCTGTACAAGCTTCTGGGTAGTATTGTTATTGATGGGTGCAATACTTTTGTGGCTTCTGAAAGTGGAGCAGAAAATCTAGTGGTATCTAGAGAAAATACCTTGCTATGGCATCAAAGGCTTGGACATATTGGAGAGAAGGGTCTTCGAATGCTTCATGGTAATGGTATGGTAGAAGGTATGTCTAATTTATCTCTGGATTTTGATTTTTATGAACATTGTGTATATGGGAAGCAAAATTGGGTGAGTTTCCCCTCTGGTGCCAAGAGGGCGAAAGGGATATTAGAGCTTGTGCACAGTGATGTATTTAGACTTGTGTCGGTTCCATCATTGGGTAAGTCTGTGTACTATGTATCATTTATAGATGACTTCTCAAGGAATACATGGATATATTTCGTCAAGAAAAAATATGAAGTCTTTGACAGGTTTAAATAATTTTAGGTGTGAAAACCCAGACAGAGAAGAAGATAAGGGTGTTGAGGACAGATAATAGTGGAGAGTTCTACAAGAAGGAATTTGAAGAGTTCTATAAGAAGTGTGTTATAGAACAGAAGAAGACTACTCCATACACACCTCAGAAAAATGGAGTTTCAAAAAGAATGAATAGGACATTGATGGAAAAGGAAAGAAGCATGCTCAGTGGTGCCGGGTTAGGATAGGAATTTTGGGGAGAGGTGGTGAAGGCTGCATGTTACTTGATTAATAGATAACCTTCATCAGCATTGGAGGATAAGTCTCCACATGAGGTATGGGCTGGTAAGAGACCCTCTCTTTCACATTTGAGGGTATTTGGCTGTGATGCATATGCACATGTTCCAAAGGAGAAAAGAACCAAGTTTGATAGTAAATCTAAAAGGTGCATCTTTATTGGGTATAAGGATGGTTTGAAATATTATAAGCTTTGGAGCCTAGAAACAAGGACGGTTGTGTACAGTCGAGATGTGGTGTTTAGAGAAGTGAAAGATGTTATTAAACATGAATTTTTACCAAAGGAACCTGATAAGATAGAGTTTGAGCTAAAGGAGGAAGAATCAAACTCTATAATAGAACATGAATTAGAATATGGAGAGCCAAAAACTCCAGCTCTGAGAATATCAATTCGAGAAATAAGGCAGCCAGAAAGGTATAGTCCATCTACTTTTCGTTTAGTTTTTTATTCATCTAATATTGACGACGATCCCAGAACTATCATGGAGGTAGTAGATTCATAGGATGGAAAACCATGGAAGGAGGCCATGGTTGATGAAATGGTATCTTTGGACAAAAATGAGGCTTGGAATTTGATGGAGTTGTCAGTTGGAAGGAAACCCATTGGAATAAAATGGGTTTTCAAGAAGAAGATGAATACATAAGGCAAGGTGGAGAAATATAAACCTCGGTTGGTAGAAAAAGGTTATTCTGAGGTGCCAGGAATTGAGTTTAGTGATATTTTTTCTCCTGATGCCAAGGTAGCTTCTATTAGATTACTTTTATCTATTGATGTTGCTTTTGATTTTGAGGTAGAAAAGATGGATGTGAAGACAACATTTCTTCACGAGGATATGGAAGCATATATCTACATGAAGCAACCTAAAGGCTTTGCAGTGAAGGGAAAGAAAGAAATGGTATGCAGGTTAAAAAAGTCTCTTTATGGGTTAAAACAATCACCAAGAATGTGGTATTAGAAATTTGATAAATTTATACCAGGACTTTACTTCACTAGAAGAAAAGAGGATCATTGTGTGTATTTTAAATTAATTGGTGACTATGTTATTTATTTGGTCTTGTATGTGGATGATATGTAGTTGATTGGAAATGACAAAGAAATTATCTAGGAATTGAAGACCCAATTGTCCTCCAAATTCGACACGAAAGATCTTGGTGCTACAAACTATATTTTGGGCATGGAAATTAAACGAGATTGGGAAAAGAGGAAGCTCTTGTTAAAACAGAGGAATTATGTCGAGACAATACTGTGGAGTTTTAATATGTAGGATAGTAAACTGGTGAAGGTTCCTATTCCTGTAGGTGTAAATTTATATGTTAAATAATGTCCCAAGGCACAATAAGAGGAAGAGGACATGTCCCATGTTCCATACACAAGTGCAATTGATAACCTGGCATATGCAATGGTTTGTATTAGACTAGACATTGCACATGCAGTGGGAGTATTAAGATTTATGATAAAACCAGGGAAGGAGCATTGGACAACACTGAAGCAGGTTTTCAAGTATTTGCATGGCACTAGTGATTATGGTCTATGCTACAAAGGAAGACCGAGATTGAACAAATTTTTGGACATCCGTGGATTTGTTGATGTAGACTAGGCTCGAGATCTGAATCAAAGAAGATCTACAAGTGGGTATGTGTTTAACCTATTTTGAGGTGCAGTCAGTTGGATGAGCAAGAGACAGTTTGTAGTGGCACTTTCAACTACAAAGGCAGAATACATGGCAACCACTCTCACAAGAAAGGAATCAGTTTGATTGGAGAGATTGTGTTCAAGTATGGTGTTATTACAATGAGCTATAAGGATAGACTGTGACAACCAAAGTAAAATTTTCTTGGCAAAGAACCCTACTTATCATTAAAATACAAAGCACATTGATGTGTAGTATCACTTTGTGCAGGATATCGTTGAGGAAGAAAAGGTGTTGCTAGTAAAAGTGCACACTTTGAAAAATGTTGCAGATGCATTGACGAAGTCTGTGAGCACTAATAAGTTTTATTTGTGTAGAGAAATAATAGGCATTGTAGGGCTGGACCAATGACTAAGCTCTTTTGTGACCCCCTGTGTGGAATAGAAAACAATAATTGGGAGAATGTTAGGTGTGTGTTATATTCTTTCCACGACTAGCCCCATGCATGAAGCAGGGGGGTTAGAGGGGGGGCCGCAACAGTCCCCCTTGTTGCGGAGTTTGAGGGGGGTGATATCCCCCTATATGAGGTCTGGGGCAATGCCCCGAGAATTTCTTTTTGGACCTTATATTAGATGGTCGGACCTACATATGGTTTTGTGCATGGGATTTTCACATGGTTTTGGGTATGATGGTTTTATGCCCATGGTATCTTGTAGATCCAGACAAGGGAACTATGGTTATGTCCTAATCTAATTTTAATGGATTGGGGTTTATGAATGCTTCAACATGTATATATATGTGTTATAACATTGAAAGGAATATAATGAAAACTCAATCTCGTAGTCCCAGTTTTCAGATCCAGGGGAAAATATCTATGTATTTACTTTGTGTTTCTTGCCATTGTATATTTTCTATTTTTAGGAATTCTTTTGCAGGTAATTTCTGTATAGGGTTAAATCCTACAAGCACCTTACATTTCTGATTAGTAACCTACCATGGATATTGCACAACACAATTTGTCATAAAATATCTTATAAAAATGGCTGAGATCTAGATTATGAAGGTTAATTTCTTTAGATTCTAGATTTGTTAATTATTGATTTATTGTTTATGCATGTAATAAATAAAATGTTGAAAATAGAGAACAAGAAAATAAAATCACACACCAGCCCAAATGAAAACAATATATTCTCTTCAAAATCCTTACGAGATAAAACCCAACTAGAAAGTGAGGCTGCTTTGCTCTTTTATGCCTAGAATGGAAATAATGCAAGTATGTAGGAGAAAGCACTCTCTATGGAGTTTTCGGAGACCTTTGGCCTAATAGGCCATTATAGGGGAAAATTGTAAGAACCCCCACCCCCCAAACCAAAATTTATGTGTATAATAAATGAGTGAATCCTCATAGTACATAGGAAAATGTATAAACTATATTATCAATATAATATTATGCATATATAATTTGTAGGTGACTCTTTCACTAAATTATAAAATATTGTTAAATATTTGTGAACGTTTCACTAATTATAAAACATTATAAAGTATTGGAAAACCTTTCACAAAATTACAAACCGTCATAAAATCTTGGTTAATCCTTGATAATGTATATAATATTATACAATAACAAGAAAAATAATTCATTAAACTATAATATACTCATTTTTTGTGTTTGATAAAAGAAACATCATGGGTTATGTTTGTTGAGTTTTTTTCTATATACTCTAGAAAATCTATTTGTATTTTTTTTTATCATTTTTTACCACAAAGGTGTAACTAAACCCATGGGGAAATTAGTTTGAGGCACCCCCAAAGGTGTGTGATGTTGAACTAGAAAAGTTGTTGTGCTCAAACTAGTCTTGAAACATCCAGACAACTCACTCACAGTGTATTGACATAATTCATATTTTAGAGGTTTCACATGGAAGTAAGGTCTATGAATATCTATCTCAACATTGTGAATCTTACATCAAATTATTTTTCTTTCTGATATGTTGCTTATTTAAAAACTAGATGCTTCTCCAGTTTCTTGTCTTTAGATAAACCAATAACTTTAGGATTTGGTGCTTCGCCACTATTTGTATGTATTTCACCTCCTTCTTAGCTTGTAACTATTGTAGTAGCTACTACACTTTATTCTACAATTCACAATTATGATAATGTTAATTTGGTAAATAGTTCCTTGAAATTACACAAAATGAAAAATGAGATTAACTAGAAGATAAATATGCATTGAAACTTAATTTCTTATGTAATAAACAAGAACATAATAACACAAACTCATTAAGAAGTCACAATTGATGAGTTCAAAACATGACAAATAAATCTAAAAATTTGTCTCTTCATGTTCATTACCTAGTAGACATGTCACAAAATAACCATCATCAAAGGATATTGCACTTCAAGAATGATAGTGCGCTAAACATTGTGTCGTCCTCCATTGATTGTATGTGTTAGTTTTTTAGCCTTTGTATCAAAAGCATAACTGCAATAAAGGAATGCCAATATCATGATAATAGGTCTCCTACGATGATCACATAAGAATCTAGTGCATATACCATGTTTCTCTTTGCTTAGCTAAGAAGGGATCATTTCCCTTTCATAATAACCAATAAGTATTTTCAAAGAAAATATAAAATAAACATAGTATATTCTTAAAGGAGAAGATGCTTTATTCATGCCACATTGTGAAAGGAAATTAAAAAAAATCTTTCCTTGAACCATTAAATATATAAAGAAAATAATAATTGTTATAGAAAACAAATTGAATTCCCAAAGAATAATTGAAGCCATATATTAAGTCTAATATCATATGTTTCTCAAATAAACAGGACAAAAGGATAAACAATAGGCTTCTTTACTCAACAAAGGTATTTAACTTTAACTCAAACCCTTGAATCAATAAAACTTAGACGAAACCAACCAAAGGTTCGATCAAACATCAAGTAAGAATTATAATCATTCAAGAGATTAACTTAATTTTAACCAAAATTTTCAAACTTGAAAGATGCTCCAAATGAAACAAACAAGCAAACCATTAATATTGGCGAAGATATTAGAGATACATGTAAAATAATTTTCACCTATTCAAATAAACCTGTTCTCATAGCTATAGCTCAAATTGTCACCATCAGGGTCAATCATAGCTCAAAGTGACACCCCCTTGGCTCTACCAGGATAGCACGTCAAAATGGAGGATGGGATGTAGGAAAGAGTCAATGGAAACCATACCAAAAATAGTGTTTTTCCTCTTGAACACCCCTAGAACAGTAGCAGGGAGAGTTGCAATTCTCTTGTTGGCTTGCTAAGGAGAGCTGCAATTCTCTAGTTACACATCAAAAGAGAGTTGAAGTAGTTATGGCAGATATAGCGAATGGATAAGGACAAAAAAGTCAAAATTGATCAGTTGTAGAAGATAAGGATGAAAGGACCATATCAAACATGGTTAGAAAAGTGTCCAGATATATTTGATCACTCCTTCAAAGCCTTCTATATAAGAAATGTGCTCCATGGAACAAAGAGAAAACTTAATGTAACAAAGTGTTGTCAGATTGAGAATTTAATGTATTCTTGCGATAAGCTACATAATATTGTGATCTTGACAGTGATTTGTGGTGAAAGGAGGAGCAGGGACTAGGGATTATGAAAATGGATCAACATTGTAGTCATTTTGGTATAATGAAAACATCTTACTTCCCCCCGCCCAACAACATGATTTTCATTTCAATTGTTTATGTTTTTATTTGGGTATATATGTTATTGATGATAACATAAGTTTGCAGGGATATAGAATTGGTTTTATTTTATTTGTGTGTGGGTCACATGTGAAGGGAATAAAGGAGTTACAATACATCCTATGATTGCAATTGTTTGACATCCACCTTCCATGATAAGGTGCATATGATTCCCCCTATTGTTTAATTTTGTTTTTAATATTTGTATCATAAATTTTCTAGGTTAAGTAGGCACTACACATAGTGTCTGCCATAGGTTTTGGGCATGCTTATGGGTTAAGGGTACTTAGTCACTACTAAGGAAATTTCATCAAATAGAACTAGTGGCTCCGTTGGGGAGTCCTAATGGATCTTTTTGTAGTCTTTTTTTCTCATTTAATTGGATTTGTTTAATTTTCTCACCTTTGAGTATTCATCAGCAATATTAGGAGAATATTTCCTAAAAAAATGTGCTCGAAAAAAATCCAGAACATGATCTAAAGCCCTTAAACTCTCCTCTGTTGCCTTGAAACAATGTTTTTGGCCTTTTCAATGCTATAGTTATCTTGTGATAGAGAATTACAACTCTTTGTTTGCTCACAAACATAGTATTGAAGCACTCAAAAGTTAGATTTGAAGATGTTTTCTGTAATTTTTCTTAGGTTTTGTTGCACCAATATGAGCCTAGGGTTATGCCACTTTTATATTTAGTTTTCCTAGTCCTTTTTATCTATCAAAACACTCTTATATCCACTTCAAATAGGTGGGTTTATTGTCTTGTGTCAGAGTTTTAAATCCTCTTGGGTTTGATTCATAGTAATGACATTAGAGTTTGTGTATTTCTCTTTCATCATTATCTTATAGCTCTCTTTATTTATTTTGTACATGTTAGTATGTTCTAATCTATGAATAACTTCTTTGATCAATTCTTGATTGTAAGAAGGGTCTTAGGTTTTGAACATGTTTATTTTGTTTATTTTTGGATTTTCACTATTTGTTTGAGATTTTATTATTATAATTTGATAGTGTGTGTCACAATGATAAAGGAGAGAGTGGTTAGGACTATTCATCCTACATTGGAAAGGATCTAATTCCATTATAGATAGTGCTCATAGAAAAAAATAGTTTGCATATTTTGCATCTCTTACCTTGAAGGAATTCAAAACACCATTGATTTTCATGCCATATACCCCCAACTTAAGGAACAACCAATAAAATTAACACTTAATAAAATTGATTAGACATTTTTTCATTTCTATAGTAGCACACCAACATTAGCATAGGATTTAAGGGCCTTGGAATACATTGGTGAGGAAACTCTCCAAGGCCATCAAAATAAACACTATATTTTGAGAGTGTAATTCCAATTACAATCAAATGTTGTCTGGGAAGCCCTTCTAACAAAAAATTTGAACAATAGGTCATACTAAGATTGGTGGAGTCATCTACCCAACTTCATTTGGTCTTAGTGTGTGCCCACGATTTCCCCCCTGTTCAGATTGTTGTGGTTGGCAACTGTTAGGGTCCTATAATTTATAGGATCTCAAGGTGATTAAGTATTTTATCTCAGAAATATCATATTGTAAATTATTTCCAAAAAGGTCAAAACCTTGAGAAAATAAAAAAATATGCTTACAAGTCGAAATGAAACATTAAAGAATAATTAAGTGTGTTTAGATTAAATTAATCACATCATTTAAATGTGATTAAATAAATAGTAATTAGGCCTTTGTACCATAACTTTGACTTTATTGTAAAATTGATCAAGACAAAATGAGATTTGTCGTATGTGGTTAAACTGCGCATATCTTATGCACCCAATCTTCAGTGCACATCTGATCCAATGACACCCGATCTAATGTGGACCCCCTCGCCTTATCTCCCTTTATCGGTGGGGGAGGGGGGGAGGTTCGAAATTAGTGGTTTTACCCACAGGCCCCTCTGTTATGTGTCTCCTTCGGAGTATTTCGGACCCCCCTTCACTAATACCACAATCCACCTCTATCCCCCTCCAAAAGAGGTATCTGCTCCTTGCCGCAAATCGCCTTCCCGGTTATGTCACCCCCCACTTCCGCTCAACTGCCACTTCACTACCACCATGTATCCTCCACCTAATTACTCCCACACCAACGTCCACCCGCCATGCCCCTCCTCATCTTCCACTCATATTCTTCCACCTAATCATATTACCGCCAACCATGTGCCTCCACATCATCCCCCACCTCCATGTCACCTCCCGCCTCCATGTCATATGTGTGTTTCATGGTCAGTTAAATTATGTTTTTTTTTTTCCGATACAACATAGTCATTTAAAACATGGTTTTCAAACAGATGAGAACAAATTTTCAAAAACAGAAAGAGGTTTCTTCTAACAACATCCTCATGTAGACAAACGTCTCTTAGTTTTCTAACATTGGTTATGTTTTGGTAGATTCGGATCAATCTTTGCAGGCATGGTTTCCTGAATTTTCCTGTTTTTAGTCAATGTTTTCAAATGCGGTTTCCAAGCTGGTGTAGATTAATTTTAAAAAATTTGAAAAGATTTTTTGGTTCCAACAAAATAATTTACAAAAACCTCTCTCATTTTTCTAACCTCTATTATGGTTTGGGATATAAAAGGTATTACAGGACCCTATTTTTTAAAATTTTGGGAGGAAAAAGCTCAAAGACAGTTAGTGACTTGGATGCCCCCTCATCAAATAAGACTTGCAATCAAATTCAAATTTCTCTTCTTTTTCACCAAAAATCTATAAAGATATTTCCAAGTAGATTCATTAGTTTTGAATTTCCTATATTTCAATTCTATTTGTGTAATATAGTTGGAGATATTTGTAACAAATCTTGATTTTTTTTTCAAGATATTTTAGTTTAGAATTTGTATAAATACTTCATAGTTTGAAGTAAGAGATGTTGATTGTATAATAATTTTCCTCTGCAAAAATTTGCAATTTCCCAGTTGCTGGAAGCATCAATAATACAAGGACATTTTCACAGGATTCATGTGGTGTATGAAATGGTGATGTTTTTCTTTAGTTTATGTGTTTGATCATTGTTTCCTTTATCTGTTATCTCTGAAAGTCTTAGTTACATAAAAGAAACTATGATGAATATGATATGTTACACAGAGCACCCTATTCTGGCTATTAGTAATTTACATGTTTTATACTAAAGTCAAATTAAGGAATTCTTAATTGCTCCTTAATTTCTACTAAATCTTACATTTATGTTGTCTCATAATCCATTCAAATTTCTGAAACATCCAATTAGTTCAACCTATCTTTCCCTGTGAAACTCCTCTAAAATTTGTTGCAAATCCTGTTAAATCTTTAGACTCCATAGCCCAATGGAATTATAACAATTAAATCAACCAAACAATCCAAACAAAATAATCAGCACCGTAATAACTAGCCTAAAATTTACATAAAATAAAGCTAAATTTTACATAGAGATCCCTCTCTGAAGCTGGCAGCGCTAGATGCCAGCTTCCAAAGTGGTTTTGATGTTGTCCTATGTGTTTAATCCCTCAACCTCAAAAATACATAATGAAAACATAGTGGCGAGCATACTGGGGAGAACCTTTCAGATTCCCCAGAAAAGTGTATCAAGTTCCAGATCTGATTACTGACGGTGGACAGTGATCAGACACAAGAAGGTTGTATCATTCACCTGGCGACTCTACGTTCAAAGTATCCAGAGCTTCAAATTTTTTAGTGTGACTCCACTGTCAAAGAATCCAGATTTATAGAAAACTCATGGTGACTCCACTGCAAGTTGATCAGATTTCTTGCTAAACAAGATGATAGGTTATGTGGCAAATCCTCTATCTTGTGAAGTTTTAAAAGAAGTCGGGGATGAATTAGCCAATTTTCAAATTGATGAAGATTTTTTAACGGTCCCGTTTCGTTGTTTGCAATCAAGAAAATTTTATGTTGAAAGTACAATTTGTTTTCTTGAGTTAGTTGTTGAAAGATTCGAGAAGGATATTGAACTTTTGGATTATCAGATGCAGTCCTATAATTTCTGAGATCCTAAACAATTCTTTGAAAATATTCCTTCTCCAAAACAAGAGGAGGTTGTATTGCCTTTTGATTTGGAGATTGATGAGAAGTATGTTTTCGAGTATAGGACTGAAACTGAATAGTGTGAATCAGGGTTTGAGAATACAACTGAAGAAATCTTCCATGCTCAATCAGTCAATGAAGACCTGCAAAGTAAATTAATTAATCATGGCTTCACTGATCCTATAGAAAACTACATGGAGGTTATTTTCAGCTCAAGTGTTCATTCATGTTTTCATGACCATATCCAACAACAGTTTCCATTTCACTATACAACTTTGATTTTATGGAAAAAAAAAGTCAAGTTGTCCTTTTGATTATGCTAATAAATAGTCAAGCGGCCCACTTGTTTCACTAGCTACTTGACTAGCTTCATTGGCATTTTTGTATTATTTGGTTCAACATAATTTTCAGCAATGTAGAGTAGGTAGCAATTTGCAAATAATCTAAGCACTTTGAGCATTTTTTTCAAGCATTATTGTCAATTTCAGTTTTAGATAGTAGTACAACTTTTAGTTCAATGTGTGTTTCAGATTTCAGTGTGCAGAATAGTTTTGATTCCAGTTTGAAGATTTTTATGACAGAGCATGTTGCAGATTTGGGATCAGCCTAATGGATCATGCTACTAGTCTACGATGTTCTTGGCACCTCCAACGAGGCTACCATCCCTGGCTGGAGCCAATGTTAGGGTCCTATAATTTATAAGATCTCAAGGTGATTGAGTATTTTATCTCATAAATCTCATTTTGTAAATAATATTCCATGTTGTAAATTATTTCCAAAAAGGTCAAAACCTTGAGAAAATAAAAAAATATGCTTGCAAGTCAAAATGCAGCATTAGAGAATAATTAAGTGTGTTTAGATTAAATTAATCACACCATTTAAATGTGATTAAAAAAATTGTAATTAGGCCTTGGTATCATAACTTTGATTTTATTATAAAATTGATCAAGACAAAAGGAGATTTGTTGTATGTGGTTAAACTGCACACATATTCCATGCCTGATCTTAAGTGCACATCCAACCTGACAGCACCTGATCTAATTCACACCCCCTCGCCTTATCTCCCTTTATCGGTGGGGGGTCCGAAATTAGTGGTTTTACCCCCAGGCCCCATTGTTACGTGTCTCCATTAGAGTGTTTCAGACCCCCCTTCAGTCATACCACAATTCACTTTTTCCCCCCTCCGAAAGTGGTATCTACTCCTTGCCACAAATCGCCTTCCCGGTTATGTCACCCCCCACTTCCACTCAACCGCCACTTCACTACTGCCATGTATCCTCTGCCTAATTACTCCCATTCCAACATCCACCCGCCATGTCCCTCCTCATGTTCCACTCCTATTCTTCCACCTAATCATATTCCCACCAACCTTGTTACTCCACATCATCCCCCACCTCCATGTCACCTCCCGCCTCCATGTCATATGTCTGTTTCATGGTGGGTTAAATTATGTTTTTTTCCCTATACAACACATTCATTTAAAACATGGTTTACAAATAGATGAGAATGAATTTTTCAAAAACTGAAAGAGATTTTTTCTAATAACATCCTCATGTACACAAACCTCTCTCAAGTTTCTCACAACTATTATGGTTTGGGATATTCGGATCAATCTTTACAGGCATGTTTTCCCGAATTTTCCTGTTTTTAGTCAGTGTTTTCAAATGCGGTTTCCGAGTAGGTGGAAATGAATTTTCAAAAAATAAAAGAGGTTTTTCTTTCCAACACATCATTTACAAAAACCTCTCTCAGTTGTCTAACATCTATTATGGTTTAGCATTTAAAAACGTAGTACAGGACCCTATTTTTCAGAATTTCGGAAGGAAAAAGCTCAATGACAACTAGTGACTTGGATGTCACCTCATCAAATAAGAGTTGCAATCAAATTTGAATTACTCTTCTTTGTCAACAAAAGTCCATAAAAATAGTGCCAAGTAGATTCATTAGTTTTGAATGTCCTATATTTCAATTCTATTTGTGTAATACAGTTGGAGATATTTGTAACAAATCTTGATTTTTTTTCAAGATATTTTAGTTTAGAATTTGTATAAATACTTCATAGTTTGAAGTAAGAGATGTTTATTTTTTAATATAATTTTCCTCTACAAAAAATTGTAATTTCCCAATCGCTGGAACCATCAATAATACAAGGACATTTTCACAGGATTCAGGTGGTGTATGAAATGGTGATGTTTTTCTTCAGTTTATGTGTTTGATTATTGTTTCCTTTCTCTATTATCTCTTAAAATCTTAATTACATAATAGAAACTGTGATGAATAGGATATGTTACACCGAGCGCCTGTTTTGGCTATTAGTAATTTACATTTTTTCTGCTGAAGTCAAATTAAGGAATTCTCAACTGCTTCTTAATTTCTACTAAATCTTACATTTATGTTGTCTCATAATCCATTCAAATTTCTGAAAGATCCAATTAGTTCAACCTAGCTTGCCCTGTGAAACTCCTCTAAAATTTGATGCAAATCCAGTTAAATCTTTAGACTCCATAGCCCAATGGAATTATAACAATTAAATCAACCAAACAATCCAAACAGAACAATCAACACAGTAATAACTAGCCTAAAATTTACATAAAACAAAGCTAAATTTTACAGAGAGATCCCTCTGTAAAGCTGGCAAGGCTAGATCCCAGCTTCCAAAGTTGTTTTGATGTTGTCTTATGTGTTTAGTCCCTCAACCTGAAAAATACAGAACGAAATTAGTAACCATAGTGGCCATATTCTTAGGGACCTTACATAGGTGGCGAAAGTGGGACATACTTATTATACTTGGGACAAACATTGGTTAGTACCCACTCGTATCGCCCACCTAGTTCCTGCATATAACCAATGGTACTTGCACCAGGTGTGTAGATATTAAGCATGGGGGCAGTGTAACTTCCTTGACCATATCTTCACAATTGACTTGGGCCCTAATCAACCAAGCTCCAACAACAGGAATATCCCTGTGATATATTGGTTTGCATGCTTGCTCCTTAGATTTGTTAGATGTGTGTTGTTTGGTTGAGTCTAGTTGGCCTTGTTGGAAATAATACTGAGAGGGGGGGTGAATCAGTATTATCTAGCAATTTAACAAATCTTCCTTATTTGATCTTTTGAATTATTCTTGCATATCAGTACCATAAAATAATGAACATGAACAAAGAAAATAGACAGTCACACCAAAGAACACAAGATGTAAGGTGGAAACCCAATGTGGGAGAAAACCACCTGCTGCAATATGTCTCTATCTTCTTTCAATTTAGAAATTCTTTTACAATGATTTTGTACTGGTGCAGTCCTTTACCAGTACGCAGGCTGCAACCTGCAGAGAGCTACAACTCTCTCTCATTTTCCAGTCTCTCCTGGAAGGGAGCTACAACCCCCTACTTCTTTTCATGAAGAATCAAATGATCAACAAGTATACAATAGTTACAGTCCACTACAGTTATCAGATCAGTAATCACAGAACTAACCCAGAACACCTTATGAACAGAAAAATACAGTCAACAGATCATCTTAAGACAGGGACGCAATTTTTCTTTCTGTGGCCTGCGACTGGACGCAGTTTACCTTCTGCTGCTCTGCGTGCCGACGCACTGTTCCTTAAAACTGCTCTGCGTACCGGCGCACCCAACAATACTATCGCGCCGCGTCTTTTGCTTCAGAGACGCATCCAATAATACTATCGCGCCGCGTCTTTCGCTTCAGAGACGCACCTGAGCCCTTACTTTACTGCGTCTCGGCGCACTTGCCCTTCACTGAACCTGCGTCCCTTCAGATATAAAAGATATGAAGACTTCAGAACTAGCCCAAACAGTCAGATCTGCAGATCTGATCATGCGCCATAGAGATCATAGTCCATTAGAAGATTCGCCCTCATAGATCTGGACTAGATCTCACCAAAAGATATTCAACCAAAGACGATGATTAATCCAAATGAACTCCTTTGCTTTATATAGGCAAGCTCCTCCCCAAAACATGGAACAATACCACGAGCCGACACCATAGAAACACAAAACCGTCGGCTAGATACCACACAAGAAACCCCCACGTGCTTTTCTCTGTCTTGAAATGTGTGCACTGGGTGGACGCACCCCCTGAACGGCTGGCCGGCGTCCCTGGACGCGGGTTCTGCATGGTATACCTGCGGGGACGCACTTTCTTAACAGATTGCCTGCGTCCTTCTTAAAAATAGAGAGCTGATCATCAAGAATAGTGATCTACCACCTGAATGGGTTGCCATCAAGGACAACACCTGAATCATAATGCCAACAATCTCCCCCTTTGGACTTGATGGCAACCTCATGATCTTCAGCTTCATTCTCCCCCTTTGACATCAAGGGCAAAGGGTATGCTCCCCCTACGCTCATGCTCCTCCAGATCTGCAAATAACCAGAAATCCACCATGAAAGAGATAGAGACATATTGCAGCTATTTCCAAGATTTCCTTCTTCATAATGCCAACAATGCATTATGTGCTCCCCCTGAGCCTATACCACCAATAAGAAGATGTTCAGCAATAAGATGATGCATCAACAATCCCCAGCTTTTGCCTGAGGTATTCAAAAGTCTCCCTGGGCAATGGTTTGGTGAAAATATCAGCAACTTGTTCCTTAGAAGGAACATACTCCAACTTGACCTTCTGTTCAAGTACTTGTTCCCGGAGAAAATGGTACTTGATTGGTATGTGCTTGGTTTTTGAATGCATAACCAGATTCTTTGAGATGCTGATTGCACTTGTGTTGTCACATAAGATAGGGATTGGAGGTGTACAAGTGATTTGATAATCCTGCAAAGTCTGCATCATCCAAAGGAGTTGGGTGCAACAAGATGCAGCAGCAACATATTCCGCTTCAGCTGTAGACAAGGCAATTGAACTCTGTTTCTTGCTGAACCAAGATACCAGTCTGGAACCCATAAAGAACGCACCACCACTTGTGCTTTTCCTGTCATCCACGCTTCCGGCCCAATCTGCATCTGTATAAGCATGAAGAGTGAGATCTGTATCTCTAGGATACCATAAGCCATAATTTTGAGTCCCTTGAAGATATTTGAAAATTCTCTTCACTGCCTGAAGATGAGTCTCCTTCGGATTTGCCTGAAATCTTCCAACTATTCCAACTGCATGCATGATGTCTGGTCGGGTACCTGTCAAATATAGTAAACTTCCAATCATAGATCTATAGGTTGGTTGATGTACTGCTGCAGATTCATCATTTGCACTGAGACTACATCCTGTGACCATGGGTGTACATACAGGTTTTGCATCTTCCATGCCATATTTCTTCAAAATCTGCTTGAGATACTTGGTTTGAGATAAAAGGATTCCTCCTTCCTTTTGTTGGATTTGCAAACCAAGGAAGTATGTCAGTTCTCCTAGTAAGGACATTTCAAATTCTTTCTGCATGACCGAGGCAAAGCTTTGACTCATAGCTTCTTCATTGCTGCCAAAAATAATGTCATCTACATACACAACAAGTATTAGCAATTTGTCATTTTCAACTTTTATATACAGATTGCTATCTGTTGAACCTTTTGAAAAACCTTGTTGATGAAGATATTTGTCCAACCGGTAGTACCAAGCCCTTGGAGCTTGTTTGAGACCATAGAGAGCCTTTTTTAATCGGCATACAAGATTTGGATCATTTCCAAGAATGAACCCATCTGGCTGTTCAATGTATACTTCTTCATCCAAGTCTCCATTCAGAAAGGCTGATTTCACATCCATTTGAAATACTTTGAAGTTCTGAAAACTTGAGAGAGCAAGGAACATTCGGATGGCCTCAAGTCTTGCAACAGGAGCAAAAGTTTCTTCAAAGTCTATTCCTTCTTGCTGCGCATACCCTTTACAAACAAGTCTGGCTTTGTTTCTAATTACTTCTCCATTTTCATTCAATTTATTTTTGAAGACCCATTTTGTTCCAATAACATTCTTATCCTTTGGTCTAGGAACCAGCTCCCAAGTGTTGTTCTTTTCGATTTGCTCAAGTTCTTCATCCATTGCTTTCACCAACATTCATCTTTGCATGCCTCTTTCACATTTTGTGGTTCAGTAGAGGAGAGTAATGCCAAATAGCTTGAAGCTTCTGCAACTGTTCTTCTAGTTTGTATACCTGCTTCTTTCTGTCCCATGATCTGAGATTCTGGATGGTTCTTCTGAACATATCTGGATGGAGTCTTTTCTTCTATTCTTGTTCGTTCTTCTGCGTCTTCGTGAGGTTCTTCTTGAGATTCTTCTTGAGGTTCTTCTTCTTCATCATTCTGTCTTTGAGGGTAGCTTTCATCTTCTTCGATGTCTTCACGATGTATTTGCCTAGGAATGTATCCCTTCTCATCAACCACTACATCAATGCTGTCAACAATTCTGCCAAGTCTTTTATTGTAGCATTTGTATGCTTTGCTATGTGGAGAATAGCCAAGAAGAATGCCTTCATCTGCTCTAGGATCAAGTTTGCCAAGCTGCTCCTCAGTATTCTTGATATAGCATTTGCTCCCAAAGATTTTGAAGTGCTTTACCGAAGGAGTTTTACCACTCCAGAGCTCATGAGGGGTTTGAGTGCTGTTCACCTGGACATTTGTCTTGTTGAGAATAATAACAGCAGCATGTGCAGCTTCACCCCAGAAAGTTGCGGGAGTTCCTGATTCATCAAGCATAGCACGAGCCATTTGTTGGATTGTTCTGTTCATTCTTTCAACAACTCCATTTTGCTGAGGAGTTCTAGCTATAGAGAATTCTCTCCTTATCCCATGTTCATCACAGAAATCGAAAAATTCATTTGAAGTAAATTCCCCACCTCTGTTGGATCTGAGGCACTTAATTTTGTGACCTGATTCATTTTCAACCAAGGCTTTGAAGGATTTGAATTTTTCGAATGCTTCATCTTTGTGCTTCATAAGTCCTAACCAAACAAACCTGGAGAAATCGTCAATAAATAATATCAAGTATTCCTCTCCTCTAGGTGTTCTTTTCCTGAATGGTCCACATACATCTGTATGTACTAGCTCAAGAGGCATGCTAGCTGATCCTTCTTTCTCTGGAAAGTTAGTCCTGGTTTGTTTTCCAAACTAACATGATCTGCATATGGTGTTGTCAGGAATTTTGATATCTGGAAGATCGCGAACTACCTGATATTTGCATGCTTTCCTTATTTGTGAGAAGCTTAGATGTCCCAACCTTCGATGCCATAACCAGTGCTCTTCATCCTTGCTTAGATAGCATTGTTGTTGTCCTTCTTCAAATATGTATAGATTATTTGGAGTTCTTTTCCCTTTGAGAACTGTTTTACCTGTATCAAGATCACGAACAAGACATCCATTTGATCTGAATATAACCTCGGTTCTTTGATCACACATCTGGCTGACACTTAGTAGATTATGCTTCAATCCATCAACATACAAAACATTTCCAGCCTTAACATCTTCTTTTAAAGGAGCAATACCTTTTCCTTTTATAGTTGCAGGAGTAACATTTCCAAAAGAGACTTTCTTTCCCTTTTCTAAAATAGAATAAGACTCAAGTTTTTCTTTATCACCTGTCATATGCTTCGAACATCCACTGTCAATGTACCATAGATTTTCCTGTCCTTCTGCATAAAATGCTATCCCACATCTTTCTGTTTGAGGTTCCTTTATTCTCCATGTTTTGGTGCCTGAGGCTTGTTCCTTTTTCCGCTCTTGTTCCTTTCTTTCCTGAAACCTGCTTCTGCATTCAAAGTCTTCATGACCAAAATTATTGCAAATAGAACATTCAACTTCATTTTCAAGAGCCGAAAAGTTGTTATAGGTCCTTTTTGTAATCCCTGTCATACTTCTTTTTTTTTGAGCTTCCCTAGTCATGATTGTTTTATACGCAACACATTGAGCTGCTTTGTGACCAAAGTTATGGCAAGAAAAGCATTGTCCATTGAAGAAGCTTCTGCGGTTATTGAATCTACCAGCCAACTGATTGTAATTTCTATTTTCATCTATTCTTGAACCAAACTGGGAAGATTTTACCTGTGGCTGGTTGTGGCTTTTGTTCACCCTTAAGCTAGATTGCCCCTGATAGTTTCTGTTTGAAGTTTGTCCCTGCTTTACCTGATGATCTTCATTGTGCTTTTGCTCATTTCTTCTTGCTGCATCAAGATAACTTTTTGAAGTGGATGCTTGAGAAGTTTCTCCATTATAGCCCAGACCTGTCTTATTTAGTGGAGACCGCTGCACACTGATAATCTCATCCAAAGTTTCAGATCCTTTGACAAACTTGAGATTAATAGCTTTTATTTTCTCAATTTCTTTTCTAAGACCAACAATTTCACCTTCTAATTTTTCAAGATGTTTTTCCTTTTCATCAATTTGAAATTGTAGAGTATCAATGATCATGTTCTTTTCTTCTATGCATCTCTTGAGTCTAGTAATTTCATCATAAAGGTTATCCACATCTACAGCATCCTCATAATCATCATCTTCAAATGCCATTAACAACCTATATTTATTACCTTGTTCATCTTCATCACTGTTTGATAAGCCATCACTATCTTCATGGGTGTAGTAGCTTTTCTTATTTGCACTTTGTTTCTTGTTCCATCTAGCTGGTTCCTTTCCTTTATCCTTATAAGGACATTTTGCAGCATAATGACCTACTCTTCCACAAGCAAAGCATTTGAAAGGTAACTTACCTCTGAACCTTCCAGAACCCCTTTGAAGATTTCTGACAAAATTTGATTCTTCTTCCTCTTCTTCTGGAACATGGCTTGCTTCATAGTGATCTTCTTTGCCTGATGCCTTAAAAGCAGCCTCCCTTCTGTCTGATGGACCTCCCTTTCTCATTTCATAAGCAGTTAGAATTCCATGTAGCTGAGACATAGTGAGAACACGGAGATTTTCTTTTTCTTCTATTGCAGATACTTTAGATTCAAACTTGGGGGATAATGATCTTAGAATCTTTTGAACTACTATAGGCTCTTTTATTTCTTCACCCAAATTTTTCATACAATTAACAATCTCATCTACCCGAAGAAAATAATTAGCCACACTTTCATCATTATACATCTTGAGAGTCTCATATTGAATCCTGAGAGTTTGAAGTTTAGCTTGTTTTACCTGTTCATCTCCTTCATAGCTCGTGATCATTTTGTCCCATATTTCTTTTGCTGATTTGAAGTGCATTACCTTCATGAATTCTGTTTGGGATATACTTCCTAATAGAGTACTGACTGCTTTTGCATTTGTTTCATACTTCTTTTTCTCAGCTGGATCTGTAGGAGTAGCTGAAGGAAAAGCATAGCCTGTTTCTACAATGTCCCAAACTTCTGTACCAAGAGATTGAAGATATGCAGTAACTCTTACCTTCCAATAATTGAAGTTTGTCCCATCAAAAACCGGTGGCCTGATTGATGCTTCTCTCTCGTAGTTGCTCATGATGAACGATCTACCTTCAAGCGATCAAGCTTTTCTGAAGGACCTGCTCTGATACCAATTGTTGGAAATAATACTGAGAGGGGGGGTGAATCAGTATTATCTAGCAATTTAACAAATCTTCCTTATTTGATCTTTTGAATTATTCTTGCATATCAGTACCATAAAATAATGAACATGAACAAAGAAAATAGACAGTCACACCAAAGAACACAAGATGTAAGGTGGAAACCCAATGTGGGAGAAAACCACCTGCTGCAATATGTCTCTATCTTCTTTCAATTTAGAAATTCTTTTACAATGATTTTGTACTGGTGCAGTCCTTTACCAGTACGCAGGCTGCAACCTGCAGAGAGCTACAACTCTCTCTCGTTTTCCAGTCTCTCCTGGAAGGGAGCTACAACCCCCTACTTCTTTTCATGAAGAATCAAATGATCAACAAGTATACAACAGTTACAGTCCACTACAGTTATCAGATCAGTAATCATAGAACTAACCCAGAACACCTTATGAACAGAAAAATACAGTCAACAGATCATCTTAAGACAGGGACGCAATTTTTCTTTCTGTGGCCTGCGACTGGACGCAGTTTACCTTCTGCTGCTCTGCGTGCCGACGCACTATTCCTTAAAACTGCTCTGCGTACCGGCGCACCCAACAATACTATCGCGCCGCGTCTTTTGCTTCAGAGACGCATCCAATAATACTATCGCGCCGCGTCTTTCGCTTCAGAGACGCACCTGAGCCCTTACTTTACTGCGCCTCGGCGCACTTGCCCTTCACTGAACCTGCGTCCCTTCAGATATAAAAGATATGAAGACTTCAGAACTAGCCCAAACAGTCAGATCTGCAGATCTGATCATGCGCCATAGAGATCACAGTCCATTAGAAGATTCGCCCTCATAGATCTGGACTAGATCTCACCAAAAGATATTCAACCAAAGACGATGATTAATCCAAATGAACTCCTTTGCTTTATATAGGCAAGCTCCTCCCCAAAACATGGAACAATACCACGAGCCGACACCATAGAAACACAAAACCGTCGGCTAGATACCACACAAGAAACCCCCACGTGCTTTTCTCTGTCTTGAAATGTGTGCATTGGGTGGACGCACCCCCTGAACGGCTGGCCGGCATCCCTGGACGCGGGTTCTGCATGGTATACCTGCGGGGACGCACTTTCTTAACAGATTGCCTGCGTCCTTCTTAAAAATAGAGAGCTGATCATCAAGAATAGTGATCTACCACCTGAATGGGTTGCCATCAAGGACAACACCTGAATCATAATGCCAACAGGCCTTAGGTGTCATTTATTTCATAATTTTTTCTTACATCCTTTGCTATTATAGTGGTTAGGATTAGTCTACATAAATCTTTTCATATTGATGGCATTTCTCCTGATGAGAAGGGTCCACTTGCCCATAGATTTAGTCTCACCCCTACCACTAACATAGGCTTACCTACTTTAGGGACCACTTTGGGTGATTCTCATGGAGCCAAAACTGTAGTTCATGAAATGAATGCTGAAATTACTCCACCTCATTCTCATTCCCTCATGACTCACACTTTTTCATCCATCTTCCTAGGTGGGGTGTAGGCTTGACTAGATCTTTACATTGAAATGGTCCTTATAAAGATTCAATTATGGCTAGTGGTACCTCAATAACTAGGCTTAGTTTGTCCACACCTAGTGTCACTAGAGTTTTCCCCCATGAAAAATTCCATACCTTCTACCACTACCACAGGTCTTGTCCACACCACATCCATTTAAACTATCTTCTCCTTCTAGAAAAATATCTTAATATCCCATATGCCTCCATTTGGTAGATCTAGCATGGGTGCCTTTACATCATCAATTGTGGACCCTTTGTTCACTTTCATTGGAGGTTCTAGTTCCACTGCATGTAGCATGCCCACATCAATTGTAAGCGGTTAAAACCCCACATCCACATCTAGGTCAGTGGGACCATATGTTGGCCCTCACATATTTGTAGATAGTTCATTCACACCTAATGCCATATTTTCTTTTGTCTGGAAGAATCATACTAGGTCCATGTTGTCCAATAGCACAATTGGGGGCACACATGCTTCAGGTGGGTACACATTTACTTGGGGTATTCAATCATTAAGGGGGGTGACTTTTTAGGGTAATATTCTATTTCCATAGAATGTTCAAGGGGTTGGGATAACTTGCCTATTAGAAAATTATATATTACAGAGCAATGGAACACATCAAATATTGTAGAAATATAAACACAGAAAACGCATAAAACAAGATAGACACAGATATACGTGGTTCACCCAGTTTGGACTACGTCCGCAGAGAAACAACCAGTCATTCCTTTTATATTATCCAACAAACTGAAGAGATACAACCTACAACAGATCCATTGTAATTCTCTCTTTGCTCTCAATCTCCTCTCTCTTCCTCACTTAGAATACAGATCTACATAGACGCAATACAATTCCCTCATATATAGTGAGGGGGTGCCTTCTAGGGAGAAAAACCCTAAATTAAACATAACATATACCGTCAAATATCCGCCTAATGAATAGCCCAGATTGACTATGAAATTACAACATTTTACAAGGTAATTTTACATCTATTTTTAGCTTCGGGGGCGCTGACCCCGATCCCCCCGCCGGGGGGGGCTCCCAAAGGTCGCAGTCGCCCACCCCTACAGTGTATATTTTACGGGCGGCATTGCTACCCCATTACAAACTGGGGTCCAATGCGACAATATCTTTGAATACAGAAGATAATTAGGCTCCACACCTAACAATCTCCCACTTGGATACTGATTATAGCAACTCCACCACTGCTTCATTTGCTGGAAAATGACTCCACTTTGGACCTGGCTATTTCTCATCTTCTTCAACATACTTGAAGACCAATTGAAACTGAGCAGACTCTTAGTTTCTCCCTGGTTACAACTTTTGTTAACATATCTGCAGGATTCTGGCTAGTGTGTATCTTTTCCATCTTCAACTATCCATCTTCCAGTGTTGACCGTATGAAATAGTACTTGAGTTGTATATGTTTAGTCTTGGAATGAAATGCAGAGTTCTTTGCAAAATGTATGGCACTCTGTATGTCAATGTATAACCTACCAAACTCCTGCTTCTTACCCAATTCATCCTAAAACTTTTGTAACCAAATCATTTCTTTACTAACCTTTGTAGCAGCAACATACTTCACTTCTATTGTTGAGAGTGCAACAACACTTTGCAGTTTTGAGACCCAACTGACAATTGTTCCACCTACAGTAAACACACACCCTGTGGTGCTCCTCCTATTATCTCTATAACCCGCCATATCTGTATCAACATATCCCTGTAGAGTAATCTTTCAACCACCAAAGCATAATGCTTGATTTTTGATACCTCTCAAATACTTGAGAATCCACTTTACTTCCATCCAATGTTCATTTCCTAGATTGTTCATGTACCTGCTTACAACTCCCACTACATGTGCAATATCAAGCCTTATGCAGACCATTGCATACATTAAGCTTCCAACTGCTGATGCATATGGAACTTTAGACATATCAGCCATTTCTTCCTGTGTCTTGGGACACATTTCCTTACTTAGTTTGAAATGGCTAGCCAAAGGTATACTAACTGGCTCTACATTCTGCATATTAAACCTTTTCAAAACCTTTTGTATGTACTCACTCTGAGATAATGTTAATTTGTGATTCTTCTTGTCTCTAGTTATTCTCATACCAAGGATTTGTTTTGTAGCACCCAAATCCTTCATTGCAAACGAGTTTGCCAATTTTCTTTTGAGCACATTTATTTCCTGAATGTTAGAACCTGCAACAAGCATGTCATCTACATACAATAACAATATAATATAGCTTCCATCATTTTTTCTTTTGAGATAAACACAATGATCAGAGTGACATCTAGTATAACCTTGTTCAGACATAAACCTGTCAAATTTTAGATACCACTGCCTTGGAGCCTGTTTTAAGCCATACAAGCTCTTCTTCAACCTGCACACTAGTTTCTCCTTCCCTTTTACCTCATATCCTTGTGGTTGCTATATATATATATATATATATATATATCTTCCTCCAAATCCCCATGGAGAAAGGTTGTATTTACATCTAACTGCTCAAGATGGAAATATTTAGCTGCTACTAGACTTAAAATAGTTCTGATTAAATTCATTTTAACAACAGGAGAAAATATCTCATCAATGTCTATACCCTTTTTCTGTGCAAACCCCTTCACCACAAGTCTAGATTTATACCTTTGTCTACCTCCATCTTCTTCCTTTAACCTGTAAACCCATTTATTCTGCAATGTTGTTTTACCTGCAAGCAACCTGACTATGTCCCAAGTTTGGTTATGTGCTAAGGAGTCCATCTCTTCTTTCATGGCTTGCTCCCACTTCTTCCTGGTTTTTACCTGCATTGCTTCTTCATAACATTCTGGTTCACCAGAATCAGTCAACAATATAATATAATGAAGGAGAGTATCATTCAGGGGGTCTACTTATCCTGGTAGATCTTCTAACACCACTTTCAGGTGTTTGAGGTGCTTGTTGCTGTTGTGGTTGTTGTTCTAGCTATTGATCATTATGATTTTAAGGCACTATCACTTTTTCTGTGATCTCTTCAAGCACTGCGTATTCTCTGTTTTCTTTTTCCTATTTCTTTTCCTACAACTGATCCCTATACAAAACCTTTTCATTGAATATGACATCTTCACTCCTAATGATTTTGTGTTTTTCATAATCATAAAAGTGATAACCAAAATCATTAACACCATATCCAATAAAGGTACATTTCTTTGATTTAGCCTCAAGCTTTGTTCTATTTTCTTTATTAATGTGGACAAAGACTTCACAACCAAAAGTATTTAAAAAAGGAACTTGAAGGCCCTCTGTTTATTAGATAAATAGCAGTATCTATAGCATCTTCCCAAAATTGTAAAGGCAATCTTGCATGTAATCTCATGCACCTTGCACACTCCATGATTGTCCCATTCATACTTTCTGACACACCATTTTGTTGTGGTGTTCCTGGAACTGTTTTCTCTCTATGAATTCCATTTTCTAAATAGTATCTATCAAACTCTTTGCTGCAATATTCAACTCCATTCTCTGATCTGAGACACTTCAACCTTTTTCCTGTCTCATTTTCAACCAAAGATTTCCATTTCTTGAAAGTATCAAATACATCAAATTTATTTTGAAGACAATAAATCCAGGTTTTTCTGGTTGCATCATCAATAAAAGTAACATAATAACGAGAGCCACTGAGAGATGATACATGAGCAAGTCCCCATACATCTGTATGCACAAGCTCTAATTTTTCGCTCTTCTTTTCTTTCCCAACTTTGAGAAATCTGACTCTCTTTTGTTTTCCATAAACACAATTTTCACAGAATTCCAAATCAACATGCTTCAAACCTGGCAACAAATTTCTTGAGTGAAGGATCTGCATCCCCTTCTCACTCATGTTCCCAAGCCTATGATGCCACAATGTCGTATCTTCTCCTGTAGAGGTTAAAGCATTAACAAAATTAGAAATACCATTGCATAAATACAATGTACCAACCTTTTCTCCTTTTTCTATTACCAGGGCTCCTTTAGTGACCTTCCAGGTTTTATCTGTGAAAGTAGTTACACAGCCTTCACCTCCCAATTGCCCTGTTGAAATCAGATTTTTCTTCAGATCTAGAACATGCCTTACCTCCTTCAATAGCCATTGATTTCCATTTTGTTGTTTTATGAAAACTATACCCATTCCAATGATTTTACAGGGTTTATCATCACCCAATAGAACTTGTCCAAAATCTCCTTGAACATAATCATGAAAATGTTTCTTATCATGTGTGGCATGGAATGAGGCCCCTGAATCTACCACCCAGGCATCAATAATATTTTATAATGAAAGAATCAAAGCATATTGCAACAAATCACCTGTCACATTCTCTTCATGATTGTTTTCTTGTTGCACATCTCCTTCATTTCCCTTCCAAGACTTGCAGTCTTTTTTCAGGTGTCCTTTCTTCCCGCATTTCCAGCACACTATCCCTGATATGGACTTGGATCTGCCTTTCCTTGACTTACTACGATATCCTAAGCTCCTTCCTCTTTCCATTTTTCTTCCCCTGGTCTCTGTAGTCAAAGCATTACCTGATGTCTCACTAGGGCTTTTCCATCGCATTTCCTCGCTAAGGATTGCACCGACAACAACATCAAACTTTAAAGTACTAGATCCAAAGATAGAGTTACTAATGGCCATAACTAAACCATTCCAACTTTCTGGCAATGAGCACAAAAATAACAGAGCCCTAACTTCATCATCAAAAGTTACCCCTACAGAACTTAACTGACTGGTAACTGTATTAAATTCATTTAAATGATCAGCAACAGATCCACCTTCTGACATTTTCATACTAAATAAGTGCTTCATAAGAAATACCTTATTTCAGGGCGAGGGTTTTTATATAGTTTAGCCAATGTCGACTTTAAACCCTCTGTTTTCGTTTCCTTTGAAATATTAAACGCAACCGACGCCGCTAGGCACAACCGTATTGTTCCATGTTTTTTTTGTCAAGAATTTCCCATTCTGTGTCTGTCATACTCGTCGGCTTCTTTGCCTTTCCGCTCAAAGGTTGGTACAGATATCTCTGATACAAACAATCTTCCATATTCATCTTCCACAGCTGGTAGTTTTGGCCGTTAAATTTTTCGACCCTAAACCTACCATCTTCCGCCATTGCTCCCACTTGAACCAGGAACCCTTCTCTCCTTCAAGTTTATCAGCCAAATAGACCTTCGGCTCTAATACCAGTTGTTAGAAAATTATATATTACAGAGCAATGGAACACATCAAATATTGTAGAAATATAAACACAGAAAACGCATAAAACAAGAGAGACATAGATATACATGGTTCACCCAGTTTGGGATACATCCACAGAGAAACAGCTAGTCCTTCCTTTTATATTATCCAGCAAATTGAAGAGATACAACCTACAACAGATCCACTGTAATTCCCTCTTCTCTCTTAATCTCCTCTCTTTTCCTCACTCAGAATACAGATCTACATAGACGCAATACAATTCCCTCATATATAGCGAGGGGTGCCTTTTAGGGAGAAAACCCTAAATTAAACATAACATCTACCGTTAGATCTCCGCCTAATGAATAGCCCAGATTGACTATGAAATTACAACATTTTACACGGAAATTTTACATCTATTTTTAGCTTCAGGGGCAGTGCCCCCATTCCCCCTGCCAGGGGGGCTCCCAAAGGTCACAGCCACCCCCCTGGACCTCCCCTGCAGCATATATTTTACAGGCGGTGTTGCCGCCCCATTATGAACCGGGGTCCAATGCGACGATACCTTTGAATACAGAAGATAATCAGGCTCCACACCCAAAATTTCCTTAGTAATGGGTTTTATCCTTGGGATACTTGCTATTTTGGTCAACCTCTTGGTCTAAGAGGCTTCCCTCTTGGCACACCCTTTGGTCTTGGAGGTCCAAATTTCTAGTGTTACAAATTATCAAAATTACAAATTACATAAATATTTTGATTGTTATCTGATATTTAAGTGTATCAACCATTTCATTTATATGGCTATGCTAGTTTAACTTATCATTGGAAACAACTTGATAAATCTGTCCTCCTAATTAGAACAAAAGTGATCAAAAGTGATGAATATTTTAGTGACAATTACGTGTTTCAAATATTTTTATATTATTATGATTGTGAGAATGACTTAATTATAATTTTTCGTAATATTATAAAATTTGACACATAAATATTTGTATTTCTATAGGAGTTTATCAACCATTTAATTTACCTGGCTATGCTAATTTAACTTATTGTAATGAATTTTTAGTGACAAATACAATTTTCAAATATTTTATTATTATTATAGTTGTGAACTTAACTCAATTATAAACTTTGGGAATATTTTAAAATCTCATAAATAAAATAGAGATCAAATTACTGATCTTGCTCATGTATATCATATTTTACAATTTTCTAAAAATTTCCAATCAAATGAAAATAATTGTATTATCAATATAAAAAAATTTAAATTGATTATTTATTTACATGAAATAAATTATAATATAACTTTGTTCTTGCTCAATTTTTTGACAAGAATGTTTTACTCAAAATTGAGCAAAACTTTATGGCATCAATCATGTTTAATATGGAGCATTGTCAGGGTTAGGGTTTCCAACAATCATTCTGCAAACCCTGCTCACATCATAAAATCAAAGAGCTTCAGACAGGAGACACCCTAGATTTGGACACTAACACTGCTAGCCAATTTGATTAAGTATTTTAGTTATGCCCTAAGTAAGGGTTCTTACACTTGTTTGTTTCCATTTCCCATGTGGAAATAGTTGTGCTACATAAGGTGGAATGGAAATATGCATTTCTAAAATGTTTGTTTTGTTTTATTTGGATGTTCCAATATGCAGTGCAATGTTAATATCTAAGTATTTGAAGCAAACTGCAGTGCTAATATCTAATGTTGTTTCCCATGTTTTGAGACATAAGAGAACCAAAGCCCTCAAAATTCAAACCATTATTGTTATGTGCATATTTTACTTATTGCATTACTTGAATGCATACATTAGATCTAGATGGACATTTTGTATTTAGCATGAGCAACAATTGGTATGTCAAAGCAGCATTCTTGGCAATTGTTGCATAGTTTTGTTACAAACCTCTCTCAATTCTTTAGCTTCCATGCTTTATATCTCCCACGACCACTCCTAGGGTTTGAATATATTTTAAATTGATTCTTGGAAGGATGTGATGGATTTCCCTTATCAGTGAAAGTGTTGGGGGTGCTTATTTGTCGAGAAGATGAATCTTTTTGGTTAGATCAACTTAATTTACTTGAAAACAATCTACCTGTAGAGGCATAAAAGAGGCTTAGAATAAACTATGACTCTCTGAGTTCATAAGAAAAAAAAATATTCTTAGATATTTCTTTCTTTTTCCTGGGGGAAGACAAAGATGCAACAATAATAATATGGAGCTTTAGTGGGATTCAAAAGTTGGAGAATAGGTCTCACTTGGAGGTGAAAAGTGAAAATTAAAATAAGATAAAGATGCATGATCATATTAAATGTCTGGGAATAAGTATTTGTAGAATCTCTAAATATTTTAGTTGGAACTAAGGAGTGGGATACAGAGGTAGAGCCCCTCTATATCTCAAATGAATAAAAGTAGATTCAACTACAAATTCATCAAGCCAGCATTGCCAATCAACTGTAGATTCAAATGCATATACATTCTTAGAAATTGGTTTTTTGAAGGAAGCCAATTCCAACTATATGAAGGGTATCGAAATTGTGGAGCTAACCACTCGATATGATTTAATTTTCCACCATTTAATGTGATTTAAGCTTTTGGATTTTTATGTTAGAGAGTAAAGACTATTGTAGGATAGAAAAATATTGAACACTTATCTTTTGCCTCATAATATGTCATGAAATGAAGTTACAATCAAGGATCTTGCATGTTCAATTTCAATGACATGAATGTATTTTCAGAAAATATAAGTGTGCTACCTTATCACTTTCAAGGTTGCTTCCATAATTGTTAAGTTTTAGAAATTGTTTTTTCATTGATATTCAAAAAGACATTGTTGTTAGCTTAAAAAAATATTGGAATCTATTCTCTTTTTTTCCATAAAGAACAGAGATTTGGGGTAATTAAAATAACTATTTGAGAAATTCCAATGTTCAAAGCACCTAAAAAGAACAATTAAAATAATTTATTTATGTTTTAATATATTTTTTCATATCATCTCTAGAGAGAAATAATTGGAATTAAGGATATATAGTCTCTATAAAAAAAAATTAATCTCAGCGATTGTCTCTAGAGAGACAAAAATGAATTTGTCTTTGGAGAGACAAACGAAATTGTCTTTTAACAGACAATAATTCTTGTGTTCTATATCTTTTTTATAGAGACAATGGTAATATGTATGTTCGATATTGTCTTTATTTAGACAATTTTTTTAGACAATAATTTGAGACGCTCACTTAAAGGCAATATTTAAGACAATACATAAGCTCATTTTTGTCTCATGTTAATACAATTGACTAAAAAATTATCCTCAATATATCTTAAAACCCCCCTACCTGTAGACTTAGTGACACTTTATAGAAGCCTAGATCACTTGAATTGGTTTGGTTTTCACTAGGTCAAGTTTACCAAGTAACATGTTGCTTAACACGAAAAATGTAAAATTTCTTCAATTCTTTTGATTCTCAACATCAAATTTATATATATTACTCCAAATGAAATAGATTTGTAATTATTTCCAATAATACATTAATGATTCCTTTACCATTTACCAATTCTTGGATAAATTTTGTTGTGCTGCATTTGCAAGAGATGGCAACAACTTTCGTGGTGTTTACTTCCTTTGATCGATTGCACTTTTGATTGGTAGCTCTCTAGCAGATCATGGGAAACTTTATTTAGCATATGGAAGCCTACCTTTATCACTGAGATTGCCAGAGATAATTTTATTACATCCTTAGTCAGTTGTGGATTCTCTTCATTGAATCAATTGATCCACATCAAACAAGAGAGGCTCTCAATCCATTCCAATAAGATCAATCAGGAATTCGTCGCTACACCATAGTAAGGTCTCAACAACACAAAGTTATTCTTTGAGGCGTTAGACCTGTTGTTTTTGGGCTCCAAGTTTATGGGAATATATGGTTTTTCCCTTGGTCTTTGTAAAAAATGATTTTGTTTTTTCCCTTATTGTTGCATGTTAATAGTTCAAATTTGGTGTGGCATAAAATCAAGCAAGGTAATAGATCTGAGAGAGTGGTCGTATGGATGGAAAGAATGAAGATGGTTTAGAAGAACAAAGATAGAGTAAAGAGTGTTGATGCTTAATGAAGGAGCCACTATTTAACGAGTGAATACCCTATGGGTTTTGGTCCAAAGAAGGAATTTCCCTAGGAAGTTATAAGACCTATGTTTAGGCAGACATGTTGCACAGGAGCACACATAGTTGTAAGGCCTTAAGAGCTTGCTCAGGAATACATGTAATGCAAGTGGCACATGGAGTTATCAAGCTGTGGAATAGACCACTTGGGGAGGTACGATGGTGGAAAATGTACTAGTATCATGGCTTGAGGGGGGAATGTGAAAACAAAGATGAGATGGTTGTTAGACCATGTATGCGATAAGGTATCCTAGATAACTGGCAGATACAACAACTAGTTACCCATGTACTCTAGTAAATGGAAATTATTTTATATGGATTTCAACAAAAAAATGAATGGGACCAAGTCAATCTCTCGGAGTCAAGTTTAAGGGGGGGATTATTAGGGTTGTTCTAGTAAAGTTGGCTCGATCAAGTTACCTGTGGTTTTGGGCTCCTTTTTTATGGGCATCTATGGTTTTTCCCATGGTATTCATATCCAGTGAATCCTATTTAAAGGATGGTAAATCAATGGTAAATTGTTTAGGTGGCCACTAGAACAAACAACGGTGTCTTTAGACACCACCATCTCTCTAGGTGCTTTGCAATACTAACATGAGGCATTCAAGAAAAACTCGATCCACCTCCCCAACTACACATGCAACTCAAAAATAATTGTGTTTAGAACAAATATACTAAATAGATATTTATACAAATTTTAGTAATATTTTGAAATGGAAAGTAAACAATTAGTTTCAACAATCTCTAAAATATTTCTGAAATTTATAATTAAATTCAATTCAATATTTCCTAATTAATAAAGATATCAAAATCCACACATAATAGGTTTTCTTCTACTTACATACATTTCTAAAACAACTTCTTTGGTTGCAAAGATGGTTTTTAACTCCTATTTGTCTTTGTCTGTCATTGTATTATACTAACAAAATCTCCATGGTAAACCTTCTCGTCTTGATTTAGAATATAATTCTGCGGAGAAATTGTGGCATACAACAATTTATCATCGTATATAATTTTAAAGATAGTTAATGTTATTTACTAGCACAACCAAATTTAGTTAATTAAATGTGGTTGATATACACCGATAGACTTATATCATATTAAAAACTAATATGAATATCAACCACATTAAATATTAAAAATCAATATTAATATTATTAATAATAATTAATATTACTATTAATAAATAATATAAATAATAATGATCTCAATAATAAATATTAATATTATTAAAATAATTATTATAAAAACTATTAATAATAACAATTATTTTAATAATTATAAATCAAAATATTATTAAATATTGTTAATAAATAATAATAATTTAAAATATTATTAATAAATAGGCCCACGGGGCTTTGGATTGACGGTGAATGGGTGCACTGTTAAGGCACTCCTTGCGATAGGTCACCTGTTCAAATCCCTCGTGGGTGCTTAGGTTAGTCTTAACTAGAAAAAATAATAATAAAAAATATAAATAAAAATATCCATAAGTAAAAATATATTTTAATAATTATTACTTTAAATAACTATTAATAATAATTGTTTAAAAAATAATTATTTAATAATAAAAATAATACTTTTAGATTGGAGGCTTTTGTGATTCGTGATTTAAGAAAAATCTTCCTGAAAATTCACATTGACAACTTAGTGTCAACGAGTTTCAAACCTCTACTTAGGTTCATCGCTGGGACAAAGATGATGATGAAATATTTGTCCTAATAATGAACCTCAATAGAGGTTCGAAACACGTCAACAGTAAGTTGTCAATGTGATTTCCACAGGAGAAAAGTTATAATTATTTAATAATAAAAATAATTTAAGAAATAATAATAGTAAAAACAATTTATTATTTAAGAAAATAATAATAATAATAATAATAATAATTAATTATTTAATAATACTAATTATTATTAATTATTATTAACAAATCCAAGGGATCAATAATATAAATTCAAGGTATATAAACCATAACATAAATATTATAAACCCTAAAACAATTATGGTAGACGATAATTGACCATGGTTGATTTTCATATTGGGACAATCTTTGTCACAATGCGTAGTTGGACAATGGTTGACCATAATTGACCATGGGAATAATAAACCCGAAGAGATTATAAACCCAAGGGAATAATATCAAGCCCAAGAGAATAATAAAAACCTAAGGTATATAAACCCTAAGATAAATATTATGAACCCTAAAATAAATAGCATTGGACCATGGTTGACCATAATGGACCATGTTCGACCATGTTTGACTAATGTTGACCATGATTGACCATGGTTGACAATAGTTGAGCATGGTTGACTTTCATATTGAGATAATGTTTGTCACAATGTGACATTGGAGCATGGTTGACCATGATTATAAACCAAATGGATTTATATTAAACTGTAGGATTAATAATATAAACCTTGTTAATAATATTATACCCTAGGAATATGAACCCTTAGATTAATAAAGTTAAGGGATTGATATTATAAACCAAAGGGAATAATAAACCCAAGGGGTTAATGCTAAAACTCCAAGGGGTTAATGCTAAAACTCCAAGGGATTATAAACCCAAGGGAATAATATTAAACTTAAGGGATTAATATTATAAACCCAAGATATATATCTAAGATAAATATTATAAACCCTAAAATAAACATGGTTTACCATGATTCACTTTCATATCAAGACAATGTTTGCCACAATGCGACATTGGACCATGGTTGATTTTCATATTTAGACAATCTTTGTCACAATGTAACGTTGGACCATGGCTGACCATAATTGATATTATAAATCCAAGAGATAATTACTAAAAACCCAAGGGATTCTAAACCCAAAGGAATAATATTAAACCAAAGGGTATAATATAAATCCCAGGTATATAAAGACTAAGATAAATATTATAAACCCTAAAATAAACATAGTTGACCATGTTTACCATGGTTGATTTTCATATTGAGATAATCTTTGTCACAATGGAATGTTGGACAATGGTCAACCATGGTTGATTTTCATATAGAGACAATCTTTGTCACAATGAGACCATGGTTATTAACTATGGTTGACCATGATTTCCCATGATTGATTTTCGTATTGATACAATCTTTATCACAATGTGACCATGGAATATGAACTCTTAAATTAATAAACCCAAGAGATTGGTATTATAAACCCAAGGGATTATTACTAAAACTCCAAGGGATTATAAACCCAACGGAATAATATTGAACCCAAGGGATTAATATTATAAACCCAAGGTATATATCTAAGATAAATACTATAAACCCTAAAATAAACATGGCTCACCATGATTCATTTTCATATCGAGACAATCTTTGTCATAATGTAACGTTGGACCATGGTTGGTAATAATTGATATTATTAACCCAAGGGATCATAAACCCAAAGGAATAATATTAAACCAAAGGGAATAATATAAGTCTAAGAGAATAATAAACCAAATGGATTTATGCTAAAAACATAAGGGATTATAAACCTAAGGAAATAACATTAAACCCAAGGGATCAATAATATAAAATGAAGGTATATAAACCCTAAGGCAATCATGGTAGACGATGGTTGATTTCATATTGAGACAATATTTGTCACAATGCGACATTGGACCATGGTTGACCACGATTGACTTCCATATGGATACAATCTTTGTAACAATGCAACTTTGGACCATGGTTGATTTTCATATTGAGAAATATGTGTCACAATGTGATGTTGGACCATGGTTGACCATGAATATAAACCCAATGGATTTATATTAAGGCCAAAGCTTAATATTATAAACCCTATGAAAAATATTATACCCTAGGAATATGAACTCTTAGATTAATAAACCCAAGGGAATAATAAACACTAGGGATTAATATTAAAAGCCCAAGGGAATAATATTAAACCCAAGGGATAAATATTATAAACCAAGGTATATAAACCCTAAAATAAATATGTTTGACAATGTTTTACTATGGTTGATTTTCATATTGAGATAATATTTTCCACAATTCAACATATGAATACATTATTATATATTAATATATATTAAATCGTAAAATAAGCATGGTCGACCATGATTAATTTTCATATTAAGATAATCCTTGTCACAATGCAACGTTGGACCATGGTTGACCATGATCGTTGACCATGATTGATTTCATATCAAGAGAATCCTTGTCATAATGTGACGTTGGATCATGGTTGATTTCATATTGAGACAATCTTTGTCACAATGAGACCTTGGACAATGATTGACCATAATTGACCATGGGAATACTAAACCTGAAGGGATTATAAACACAAGGGAATAATATTAAACCCAAGGTATATAAAACCTAAAATAAATGGCTTAAGATCATGGTTGACCATAATTGACCATGGTCAATCATTTTTGACAATTGTTGACGATCACTGACCATGGTCAATGATGGTTGACAATGATTGAGAATGGTTGATTTTCATATTGAGACTATATTTGTGACAATGTGATGTTGGAGCATGGTTGACCATGATTATACACCCAAGTGATTTATATTAAACCATAGGATTAATATTATAAACCCTATGTATAATATTATACCCTAGGAATATGAACCCTTACATTAATAAACCAAAGGGATTGATATGATAAACCCAAGGGATTAATACTAAAACTCCAAGGGACTATAAACCCAAGTGATTAATATTAAACCCAAGCGATTAATATTATAAAGCCGAGGTATATAAACCCTAAAATAAACATGGTTGAGACAATCTTGAGATAATCTTTGTTACAATGTGACATTGGACCATGGTTGACAATGATTATAAACCCAAGGGATTTATATTAAACCTTAGGATTAATATTATAAACCCTATCAATAATATTATACTCTAGGAATATTAACCCTTACATTAATAAACCGAGGGGATTGATATTATAAACGCAAGGGAATAATGAACCCATGGGATTAATACTAACGCCCCAATGGATTATAAACCGAAGGGAATAATATTAAACCCAAGGGATTAATATTATAAACCCAAGGTATATAAACCCTAATATAAATATTATAAACCTAAAATAAACATGGTCGACCATGGTTGATTTTCATATTAAGATAGTCCTTGTCACAATGTGATGTTGGACCCTGGTTGACCATGATTGATTTTCATATCAAGAGAATCTTTTTCACAATGCGACATTGGACCATGGTTGATTTTCGTATTGAGACAATCTTGGTCACAATGCAACATTGGAAAATTCTTGACCATAATTGTCCATGAGAATAATAAAGCCAAAGGGATTATAAACCCAAGGGAATAATATTAAACTCAAGGGAATAATATAAACCCAAGGTATATAAACCCTAAGATAAATATTGTCAACCCTAAAATAAATGGCGTTGGACCATGGCTGACCATAATTGACCATGGTCGACCATGTATGACTAATGTTGTCCATGATTGACCACGGTTGACGATGCTTGACAATGGTTGAGCACGACTGACTTTCATATTGAGACAATGTTTGACACAATGTGACATTGGAGCATTGTTTACCATAATTAAGAACCAAATGGATTTATGTTAAACGATGGGATTAATAATATAAACCCTGTGAACAATACTATACCCTAGGAATATAAGCCCTTAGATTAATAAAGTTAAGATATTGATATTATAAACCGAAGGGAATAATAAACCCAAGGGATGCTAATACTCCAAGGGATTATAAACCCAAGGGGATGATATTAAACCTAAGGGATTAATATTATAAACCCTAAAATAAACATGGTTGACCATGATTCATTTTCATAGAAACACAATCTTTATCATAATGCGATGTTGCACTATGGTTGACCATGGTTGATTTTCATATTTATAAAATCTTTTTCATAATGCGACATTGGACCATGGTTGACCATAATTGATATTATAAACCCAATGGATCATTACTAAAAACCCAAGGGATTCTAAACCCAAAGGAATAATATTAAACCAAAGGGAATAATATAAATCCAAGGTATATAAACCCTAAGATAAATATTATAAACTCTAATATAAACATGGTTGACCATGTTTACCATGGTTGATTTTCATATTGAGACAATCTTTGTCACAATGGGACATTGGACCATGGTTGACCGTGATTGAGGTTCATATCAAGAAAACCTTTGTCACAGTGAGAGAGACGTTGGAGCATGGTTGATTTTCATATAGAGACAATCTTTGTCATAATGTGACGTTGGACCATGGTTGACCATGGTTGTCACAATGTGACGTTGGACCATGAGACAAAATTTGTCACAATGTGACCATGGTTATTGACTATGGTTGACCATGATTGACCATGATTTATTTTCGTATTGAGATAATCTTTGTCACATTGTGACCATGGAATATGAACCCTTAAATTAATAAACCTAAGGGATTGGTATTATAAACCCAAGGGATTAATACTAAAAATCTAAGGGATTATAAACCCAAGGGAATAATATTAAACCTAAGGGATTAATATTATAAACACAAGGTATATACCTAAGATAAATATTATAAACCTTAAAATAAACATGGTTGACCTTGATTCATTTTCTTATCGAGACAATCTTTGTCACAATGTGACGTTGAACCATGGTTGATTTTCATATTTAGACAATCTTTGTCACAATCTGGTGTTGAACCATGGTTGACAATAATTGATATTATAAATCTAATGGATCATTACTAAAATCCCAAGGGATTATAAACCCAAAGGAATAATATTAAACCAAAGAGACTAATATAAATCCAAGGTATGTAAACTCTAAGGTAAATATTATAAATCCTAAAATAAACATGGTTGACCATGGTTTATTTTCATATTGAAACCATCTTTGTCACAATGGGATGTTGGACCATGGTTGACCACAACTGAGGTTCATATCAAGACAATCTTTGTCACAATGAGACATTGGACCATGGTCGACCATGGTTTACCATGGTTGATTTTCATATAGAGACAATATTTGTCACAATGTGACGTTGGACCATGATTAACCATGGTTGTCACAATGTGTCACTGGACCATGAGACAATCTTTTTCACAATGTGACCATGGTTTTTGACTATGGTTGACCATGATTGACCATGATTGACTATGGTTGACAATGATTGATTTTCATATTGAGACAATCTTTGTCGCAATGTGACCATGGAATATGAACCCTTAAATTAATAAATCCAAGGGATTGATATTATAAGCCCAAGGGATTAATATTAAAACTCCAAGGGATTATAAACCCAAGGGACTAATATTAAATCCAGGGGATTAATATTTTAAACCCAAGATATATAAAGCCTAAGATAAATATTATAAACCTTAAAATAACCATGGTTGAACATTGTTGATTTTCATATTGATACAATCCTTGTCAAGATGCAACATTGGACCATGGTTGACCATGATTGAATTTCATATCGAGACAATATTTGTCACAGTGTGGCATTGGACCATGGTTGAACATTGTTGACCATGATTGATATTAGAGGCAGAAGGAGGAGGAACCAAGTTCAATTGGGAATAAAGCAAAGGGTCCAGAATGGTTTGATTCTCTAAGGTATTCTATGAGGTCTAAAAAAGAAAAGAAAAACACTAATTACACCAAACCCAAGGGATTAATATTAAAACCCAAGGGAATGATATTAAACCAAAGGGAATAATATAAATCCAAGGTATATAAACCCTTGCCAACCATTGTCAACCATCATCAACCATGGTCAGCCATGGTCAATATTGGTCAAACATTGTCCACCATGGTCAATTATGGTCAACCATGGTCCAATGCCATTTATTTTAGGGTTTATAATATTTCTCTTAGGGTTTACATACCTTGGGTTTATAATCTCTTCAGTTTTTAGTATTAATCCCTTGGGTTTATAATCTCTTGAGTTTTTAGTATTAATCCCTTGGGTTTATAATATCAATCATGGTCAACCATGATCAACCATGGTCCAACGTCGAATTGTGACAAAGATTGTCTCGATATGAAATTCAATCATGGTCAACCATGGTCAAACGTCGCATTGCGACAAGGATTGTCTCAATATGAAAATCATGTAATGTCCGATAGACCACATTGGTCTTAGAAGACGTTTATCATCATCATCATTGTCATCATCATCATCGTTATTCCCTTGGTTTTATAATCACTTAGGGCTCATTATTCCCAAGGTCAATTATGGTCAACAATTATCCAACGTTGCATTGTGACAAAGATTGTCTTAATATGAAAATCAAACGTGGTCAACGATGGTCCAACATCACATTGTGATAAAGATTGTCTCAATATGAAAATCAACCATGGTCAATCATGGTCCAGTGTCACATTGTAACAAAGATTCTATCGATATGAAAATCAATCATGGTCAACCATGGTTAACCATTGTCCAATGTCACATCGCGACAAGGATTCTCCCAATATGAAAATCAACCATGGTCAACCATGATCAAGCATATTTACTTTAGCATTTATAATATTTATCTTAGGATTTCCATACCTTGGGTTTATAATATTAATCTATTAAGTTTAATATTATTCCCTTGGGTTTATAATATCAACTACTTAGATTTATTAATATAAGAATTCATATTGCAAAAACATAATATTATAATTTTATAATATTTATAATATTTATAAAAATAAATAAGAAAATAATAATTATAAAAAATATTGTGATAATTATTATATAAATACAGTATTAATTTTTATAATTATTAAAATAATTTTGAAATAAATATTATAATTTTAACAATTAGTATACTTTTAATTTTAAAGAAAAAATAATAAAAAACAAAATAAAATCAATTTTTTTTGTTTCATATAAATAATTATAATAATTATAATTTATATCTAATTTAATTGAATGTTATTTTATCTTAAAATAAATTTAAAGTTAAATGTTATTTTAAGATATAGCATTTTATTGTTGATATTTTGCTAATAATATAAATAAATATTATTTCAAAAATATAACATTTTATTGTTGATTTTTTACTACTAATATTTATTATTGGAATATTATCCAAATTAAATTTATATTTTAGTTTTAGTTTAATTTTTAACATTTAATTATTTTAATTAAAATAAATTTGAAATTAAATATTATTTTATAATTAAAATAAATTTGAAACTAAATGTTATTTTAAGATGTAGCATTTTATTGTTGATTTTTTTATTAATACTATTACTAAATATTTGAGAAAATAATAATTATAATAAATATTATGATAATATAACTATAATAACGATTTTTATAATATTAAAATATTTTTGAAATAATTATCATAATTTTAATAATATTGTTAAAATGGTTTTGAAAAAATTATCATAATTTTAATAATATTAATAATTAGCGTAATTTTCCCCGGATGCGGGTGTTAATTAAGGCGATTATGGTGATGAGACGGGGTGACGGCAGGCGGGGTGGCCACATGGCCCTCTGCAACCATCCCAATATCAACATAAATGATATTCATGGCACCTCGCAAGCGGCATTTAATGCATGCTCTAGTCAAGGCAAGGCCATTCCTTGCTTAACCATGGAGCCGGAGAACATTCCAATCATTCTACTCATGTTTCACTGTGCTTGCCCTCCATAGGCGGGAGAGCCGACTGAGCGAACCAGCACTGGGCGCATATGTTGGATTGTGTGTTGTCTTGACTTGGGTAATGGCTTCCACCATTCCCATACAAACCTCTGCAACTCGGCTCTTGTCCTCCAGCACTCAGTAACCTCTGCGCAAAATTCTTTTGTCCATTCCTCTTCTACTCCCCCTAACTCTTTCACTGCTCCTATTTCCACCATGGTCCGCCACCGCATGTGTAGCAGACGTGGTGGCACACGAGGCGGAAGCTCTCGCTCCCCGGCTTTACATCGACATAGTTTAGCTTCCCCTGCTTCATCTGTTGAAAATCCCCAGTATCCGAATACCAGAAGTGGCAGAGGCAGAGTCAGCCTCCACTGCTCAAGTTGCAAAGAGGTGGTTGTTCGCACTGCAACCTTTCCTCTGCCTCCGCATCAGGTCCCTCACACGACGCAGTTTCAGTTCCGCAGCTCTCTGAATTGCCCGGTTATTGTTGCCACAGTCTCTATCTCCATTACAGAAGAGATTGAGCAACACATTCCCATGACCATTTCCATGGAGGAGACGCACAGAGCAGGCCCAAGTAGGAACAGGGGCAACAATGACGAGTAGGAAGGTAATGGAGGTCGGAACAGACGGCATGGGAAAGCCATTGCTGGCATCTCGCATGATGATTTGGGCATTCAAAGTGACACACAGGCTGTGGAGAGTCAAATGGTGGACACGTCGAGCCCGCAGGTTGAGGCTGGAAGCAGGGAGGGAGGACATCAGGCTGCAGGACGTGGCGAGGCGGACAACCCGGATGACTGGGCTTGTCCAATTGTGGAGGAACCTGCCACGAATGACTTTGTGGCGTGTGTCACGTCTACCAGGTGGCATTTCTTTTAGTTCTTGGTCTAGTTTTGTCTTGTCTTATGTGTCCTCAGGGTATCTGCGGGTTGGTTGGTCTAGTCAAGACAAACTGTTGTTTTCTGGGTGGTTTTTAATGTTGTTTTTTATAGATTGGTCTCATCAGGAAAACTGTGGGTTAAATCTGGTGGTATTTTGGACTTTTTTCTTTTAGACTGGTTTCCCCTTTGTTGGGGCAGTCTCAGACAATGTTCATGGCTGCGTGATGATTAAGGCCGGATCCCTTCATGGCTAGGAAACTCTGTAACTTCTTTTTGTATTATATCAATAGATTAACCTTACTTAGAAAAAAAAAAAATTAGCGTAATTTTAATTTAAATAATTATCATAATTTTAATTTTAAAGAAAAAACAATAATTTAATTTAAAATAAAAAACAATTTTAATAATAATTATAATTTATATCATAATTTAATTAAATTTTATTTTATCTTAAAAAATAAAGTTAAATGTCATTTTAATATATAGCATTTTCTTTTTTCTTTTTATTAATATAATTAATAAATATTTTTTTAAGGGTGGTTCACGAACACTATTGGCCAAACTAGCATGACCTAACTCCAAGGGTGTCAAGGAGATTTGACCTTGTGACCTCCTGATAGGCGAGGTAGCTGAGCTATCCCTTGGGGCTAATATAATTAATAAATAATATTTCAATATTAAATTTATATTTTAGTTTTAAAATATAATATGTCTTTTAGTTTTTTATTTAATTTTTTGTAAGTTTGGCAAGACTACATCTTCATCATGTCCAATATATCATCCCAATCAAAGTAAAGACTTGAACCGCTTGCTTCATATCAAAAAATGTCTTAACAAAGCACTCGATCACCATCTATCCAAAACCTCTTAGAATTTAATTTTTATTTAAAAAATAAAATAAAAAATATCAAAAATAAAATTACACTCAATAATTTTAGATATTATATTTTTGTGATTTAAAAAATACAAATAACATTAAATTAAAAAATTAACTTATATTAAACACAAATTTTATAATTAAAATTTATTATAAAATATAAATCTACTAAACTAAATAAAAAAAATCAAACTAAACTAATATATATATATATATATAATCAAACTTTATTTTATTAAAAAAAAATTATTCAAAATATTTAAATTTTAATTATATAATTATATTTTAGTTTGGTCTCACTGGACGTTAATCACCACCATCATCATCATTAATATTTATCAGTGTAGTAAAATAAAATAAATTAAATAATTAATTAAAATTAATAAACATCAAAACACCTATCTAATAATCTATTTTATATTATTAAAAAAAATAAATTTATTTTATATTAACACAAAAACATCCATATATGTTAAAAATATATACAAAGAAACATGTTAAAAATATATATGGAAAGACCATAATGAACCCCAAGAAAAACCATAAATACTATTTCTCTTAATAAAATTAAGAAAAAAAAATAACAATTTCTAAAATAAATTTCAAATTTTGTATTTTACTTATTTAATAAAACCAATCATAACCACTAACAATGAACCACACTGGTTTGTTCGAAAGTCGTACACAAACGATATTTCATGTGATCTTCGCCGAAAAATCTTTTGTAAATTTGATATGGATCACAGAAGCCTCAACTCTGCAAAACCTATCCTCTATTCATTTAATTATTAACCGTTAAAAAAATTATTACATTCTTTCAAGAAATCTCTAGCAATAAATTAAAATAATAAAATAATATTCCCAACAATAATGTACCAACGTCAGCCACGCACTGAGTCACGTGCAGGCTACAGCGGGTTCCGATTTCAATTCAGACGCAGGAAAACATAAAAGATTGGACTAATAATACAAACACATGAATCAGGCTTCTTCCAAACGAATATTTTATGTCCACCAACTTAATCTTCTGGGCTTTATAAACAAACACATCACGGCCTCTACTTCTCATCCTTTCTAGCTTCTTTGAAGCAACAATCTCCTCAACATGGCCGCTGCAACCGTGAATGGTAAAGATTGTCCTGCAACGATCGTCTGCGTGACGGGAGCGACAGGTTTCGTGAGGGCCACTACATTTGCAGTGCCATCAATATATCTGTCCCACAGCTGGCAGACTACTTATCCAAACGCTATCCGCAGTACAATGTGACTACCCTGTGAGTATGACTCTTTGTAGAGTATGGCATTTTTTATATTACTACGACTATGTGTTTAAATATGATCACTAGTAATGAAATGAAATGAAATGCTTGTACAGGTTTGACGATGTGCCACCGATCCCAAAGGTATACGCTTCGTCGAAAAAGCTGGTGGAGAGCGGTTTCTCCTTCAAATTTGGGATGGACGAGATCATGGATGATAGTGTTGAATACGTGAAGACGAAGGGATTGCTTCCTTAATAATTACTTCACTATCACTCGTTTAAAGAGTATTGGTGGGAATAACATCGCAGAGTAAAGCTTTGCTGGATAATGTGAGGAAAATTTTCCTCTATCTTCTCCTTAGAGTACCACTTTGCTTTTTGTTGGGACAGGGTCCCCTGGGGTAAATTTGTAATTAATTTTTGTATACTTGTAAAGTCTCCTTGTTTTGAGGGAGTGGAGCACGAAGGTCATAGGAGTCAAAAGGGGCTTTAGTCCCTTAGTTTGTTAGAAGATAGGGAGTTTTGAGACTCGCCCATGGTCCGCGGACCATGGTATTGTAAAAGATAAGATATATAAAGTATCCATAGTGAGTCTAGGAGATCATCATAGAATAAACAGTTATTGAATAGGAAAGTAAACTAAGGTAGGAAGGTTGTTTCCTGTACTTAGGGGAGGGGGAAGGCTCCTGCTGCTAAGTGTGCAGAGACATTGGTAACTATGCAGGCTAAGTGTGCGAGCCCCTGCAGCTGAGTGTGTAAGGAAGAAGGGTCTGTAACAACAAAGAATACATCTAATAAAGATTATTTTGTGTCATAATTGTGTATCTATGCATCTGTATATACTTATGCAAGTTTTGTATATTTGCTCTGTTATTCTGAATTTATATGAAGTAATACTTAATTGATGTGTGAAAGTAGAAAATATGCTTATTTACTTAATGTTATGAATGTTTACAGCCTTTCACGAAGACTTAGATTTTGTTTCTACAAGTTACTGTAATTATCTATATTTTAAGGGTTAGGGTTCGCAAAGATCATAAATAAGCCCTAAGAACCACAGAAGCCCATCACATTGACCTCTGGATGTAGAAACCTGGTTTTGTCATCCCCTAATACTGCTTCGGTTGAGATTGCAGCCTACGCTAAGCAAGTTGTTGCCAAAAGGGCCAATAGTTTAAGGTTTTGTTGGTTGGTGCAGCTAAATCTGAACTTGAGTCAGGACCCCTTAAGCCAACAAGTGGTTCCATTGCTGGGACCGGGATCTATCTGAGGAATGTGTGATGTCGAATAAATGTTTCCCAACTCAGAAATAAATCGAGAAGTCGATAGATCGGAAGCTGCATGAATTTGCAGCTCAAAAAAATGGGAATCCACACCTGTCAAAAGAAGAATGGTTGAATAGATATCCATATACAGATGAGCACAATATTTTCTTTTGTTCTTTTCCTTGCGAATTGCACCAGTGGTTGTCAAAATTGGCGGATAGTCAGGGAACGTGGAAGTTGGACAACCCTATTGTGTGGACTCCAGAATTGGTAAGGCATCTGGAAGCTTCAAAAAACAAGATCGCGAGGGCTGTCGACTACTGGATCGATAGCATTTTGGGCAGATTCATCACTGAGTTCGCAATCGATACATATGTAAGTAATAGTAAAGCTGAACGACAATTCTTCAAGGGACTTAGAGGTAAGTATCTGAAATCCCTGAAGACTTGGATTAAAATGTTATTGTGCAAAAAGAGGGTTATGCCACTAAATTAATATTTAGAAGAGATCTGATGGGAGCTACGCGAAGTGGAAAAACATTCAGAAGAGATTTAGATTTAGGTGTTGAATACAGTTCTTTGTTAGGAGCATCTGACAGTGATGAAGAAAGTAGTGTTCTGAGGACACTGCTATTTGCGCTACATGCAGTAAGACAGGGTATCATAGGGAAACCGAATCCATCCACTCCACCTCCACCATCACCTCCACCTTAGACACCTACACCTACACCTCCACCTCCACCTCCACCGCCATCATTCAACATGGCGAATGTGATGAAGATGCACGTGTTTAAGGGTGTGGGAACTAAAGATGTTGAACAATTATGGTTTGTAGCAAATGCTGTATGGAAGGCACAACATATTACTGACAATAACATGAAGAAGGTGCAGCTGGTTACATCACTATAGGATGGAGCATTGAGTTGGTATATCAAGTTTTGTTCAGGTAAACCCAATGCAACTATGCTGGATTCATAACAAGCTTTCAAGAATGAGTTTAAGAAGCCTAAATCGCAAGCCCAGTTAGTGACAGAGTTTAAATAGATCCAGAAGAGGGTAAATGAGCCTGCATGGGACTTTGATCAAAGACTGAAGTGTCTGATTCAACAGGCTAATATGAACATCACAAATGATCAACAGAGAGACTTGTACATTGCTTCGTTATTGCCTCATCTGAGATTGCCACTATCTCAACAGAAAATAGGAATGCAAGCTGAAGCCTTGGAGATTGCCATGAGATTGGAGGCTTCACCCGTGCAACATACGAATCTGGGGGTGCAACAAATTTAGTCACAGTTGGCCAACTTACATATGGTGTTACAGAGCCTCAAGAAAGGAAAGGAAGTCCAGCTGGAGGTGCACGCAGATATCTGGTGCCTAAAATACAAGGGCCATGGTGACGATAAGGATCAATGCCTAGTTTATCAGAATTATTTTATAGGAGGGGGCCCTACCCCCCTGAAGCCAAAAAATACCGCTGGGCCGATTGCAAGAGTAGCATTATGGTGTGCCAATTGTCAAATCTATGGGAAACACACGATGGATGACTGTCATCTTCTGCAAAATTTTGTATAGACCCCGTAGAAATTGTTTTGCACTTTCTACAAATATATAGGTCACAATGAGCGCAATTGTCGAAGTTATGAATTAATGATGGAGGAGACCCCTATGTATAGGATGCAAGAAAAAAATCGACCTCAATATCAGGGTGCAACTGTGGAACGTGAAGGATTTCAAGGTCGAGGAAGAGGGCGAGGAGGAGGAGATGGAAGGGGGCGTGGAAAAGCTATATGTTACAACTATGGGGAAGCAGGTCATTTCACATGAGACTATCAGAATTCGACACACCCCTCCTCTTAGTATTGTACACAGTTTAACCATGTCATAGAAGATTGCCCAATACTTGTAGCAAAGATGCAAGAAAAGAAGACTCAGACCCAACAACCTATGCAGAATATCCAAATGATGAGGTCAGAACCTCACGAAGATGAGCCTAGTGTTAATATCATTACATGAAGCGATATCACCACTGGAGAAGATAAGGGGAAGAAACCATAAGTTAAGCGATGGATATGCAAGGCTAGTGAAAAAGAAGTTGGGTTCGATTTAAGAAAAGTAAAGGAAACCTTTATGGAGGCTAAGAAGAGCTTCGTGGAAGCTTCTACATCAAGAAGTCAGGGAAAATCTGGAGGAAGCGATAATATGCAAGATATAGACCCTTCGTTGCTAGCGACATTTTTGAAGACTTGCATGAAGCTTCTAAGGGATAGGAAGACGGTAGAGGGGCTACATAAACTAATAGATAATTGTATGGGTAAAAATAAAGCATTGTTGGAATAGCGCACAGTACGTAAAGTGGGCAAAGGAAACAAGAAAACCAGTTGCCAAATGAGGTTGACTGTGCAAATTGAAGAGTATGAAATGGATCAGGTAATTCTTGATCCGGGATGTGATGCGAACATTTTGCCAGTGCAAACTTGGGAGAGAATGTGGAGACTTGCGATGCAGTGGTCTCCTATCTAGCTCCAAATGACAAGCCAACAAAATATCATTCCTATGGGCCACCTATACGGGTAATGGTAGATATTGAAGGAGCAAGCGCTCTAGCTGATTTTGAAGTGATCGAGATAGTCAACGATAGAAACCCTTACCCTTAACTACTTGGCATCGATTGGGCCTTTGATATGGACACAGTCATTAATCTCAAAAAGCGTAGAATGACGTTTGAGAGGAAGGAGCTCATTGTTATTGTTCCATTGGATCCCACTGAAGGTGCACGATATACTGATCTTGTCAACGATTATGAAGAAGAAGATGACCTTGATTAGACCTATAAGATCATTATGCGTGATGAGGACTAGATCAACCCCACTATGGATGGACAGTTCGTGTGGGATAAGGATAGTTCCTGCACTTCAGATTCTGATGAGGAGCTTGAGCATTGGCAGAACCGACTACATGAAGTATCATCGCTGCGTTGTAACAAGCTTACAAAGTCGCTTCGATGCATATCAACTGAGGTACGAAATTTACCTTATTATGATGGTTTAGAAGATGTAATTTGTTTTTGTATAAGTTTGAAAGGGATGTACCAGAGGAAAATTGGTTCCAAGCTCTAGATATTGTGTTGCGAGCTACGCTTTCCCAATGGTGGGGTATGCATAAAGACAACTTTGTTGATTGGAAGGAGTACAGAAGAATGATGAAGTTGAGGTTTGGGTACACCAATACCCGCATGATGGAAAAATACATAGGGAAGAATGATCCACATGAGACATTGCCACGATGGACAAAGGCATGGGGATAAGAACCACAGTTGTAGTGGGTTCATAGATTTTTCCACACTTTGGATATAATACCAATGAACTAGTACTTGGAAACGAAGCTGTGATATGGGACCACAGAATGGGATGTCTTGAAAGAAAGTTTTTTGTTAACTTTTAGCTTTGAAGATGGGTTTGAATGTATAGATGAAGCACTGTAGGCAATCGAAGCTGTGATATTCAAGATGCCTAAAGAACCAGTTGCATGGGTACAACTAGATTAGAGTATGCAGCTACGCCATGTGTTTGAATGTTATAATGTGGCCGCAAAGGAAGTTGAGGAAGATACCAGAAATATCAACATGCCCAAGTCTGAAGGATTGCGCGAAGTCGAGAGCCTTTAAAGACAAAGCAAGTGAATATTGAATTAGAGGCGCAACTGAAATTTGAGAAGATAGGCGACTATTGGGATGAAGATACAATTGATAAAGTCACGGAACTATTATGTGAATATCAGGAATTGTTTCCCACCAAGTTCTCTGATCTAAAAGGAATAGTAGGGGATTCGGGTGTCATGAAAATCACTTTGAAGCCAGATATGAAGCTAGTAAAGCAGCGCCCCTACTAATTAAATCCCAAGTATAAAGAAAAGGTGTGCAAGGAGTTGGATAAGATGTTGGAAGCTGGGATCATTGAACCTGTGGAGGAGTGAGACTGGGTGAGTCCCATGGTGGTTCAAGAAAAGAAGTAGCAGGATGAAATTTAGATATGTGTAAACTTGAGGAAGTTGAATGACGCGTGCATCCATGACCCATTTCTTATGCCATTTATAGACGAGGCACTGGATAATGTTGGAGGGCAGGAAGCCTATTCATTCACAGATGGGTTCTCAGGGTACAATCATATCAAGATCGCACTAGAGGATCGGAGTAAGAATACCTTGGCAACTGAGTGGGGTTGTTTTCAATATACAATGATGCCTTTTGGGTTGAAGAATGCGCCCGAAATATTTTCACGAGTAGTAATTGTGGCCTTCACGGAATTTATCCACAATTTTTTGGAGGTCTATTTTGATGACTTGACGATGTTTGGATTGGTAAAGCACCATGTTGCTAGTCTGCGCCTCATGCTAGATACCTGTTGAAGACATTAGATAACCCTTAACCTAAAGAAGTGCATATTCTGTGTACCTTATGGGATACTCTTGGGTCATGTGGTTTACAAGTAGGGATTGATGGTAGACCCTGCCAAAATGGTAGCCATTGTTAATTTGTAGGCCCTGAAGAACGTTAAACAACAATGTTGGGCCATACTAGATATTACAGGAAGTTCATCAAGGAATATACGCAAATAACTGCGTCGATGGAATGATTGTTGAAAAAGGATGCGACCTTTTGCTAGGATGAGGATTGCCAGAAAAGTTTAAATGGTTTAAAGGAGAAAATGGTCACTGTACCCATTTTAGTATTCCTGGATTGGAAGAAGGAGTTTCATGTTCATGTAGACGCGTATTGTATTGCACTAGATGCGGTACTGACCCAACCAGGTGAAGGAGATATTGACCACCCAATATAATTTGTGAGTAGGAAGTTGTTGAAGGAAGAAACTAACTACTCAACCACAAAGCGCAAAGGACTAGCGATGGTCTACGTGTTGCAGAAATTTCGGCACTATCTACTCGAAGCGCACTTCAAGATGTATACAAACCATTATGCTCTGAAATACTTGGTCAACAAGCCTGTATTGGGGGGGAAGATGTGCAGGTGATTGTTGTTGCTCCAAGAATATGATTTTGAGGTAATTGTGAAGCCAGGATGCTTGAATGTTGGTTCTGATCACCTCTCGTGGATTGAGACTAGTGATGCACCTACGAGTTTGGAGGAAGGGTTTCCTAATGCGCAGCTCCTCGCTGTTCGCAACGCAGATGATCACTTCGCAGATATAATTTAGTTTTTATCTACTGGTATAGCTCCGGAAAGATATTCGATAAAACAGAAGAAATAACTGGTGGTCTGGGTGGTTGATTTTTGTGTAATTGCCAGACACTTATACAAAATGGGCTCTGATGAAATATTGCGTAGATATGTCCCAAAGTGTGAGTGGCTAAGCATTTTGGTAGAAGAACATGGAGGAATAGAGGGAGGATATTACGCAAGGAGAGTGACTACACAAAAAATCCTACGTGCAAGACTTTGGTGGACTACGGTGCATAAGGACTATAAGACCTATTGCAAGGTGTGCGATGTTTGTCAAAGGACAAGGGGATCATCACGAAGAGATGAATTGCCCCTAAATCTACAAGTGACGTTGCAAGTGTTTGATAAGTAGGTGATAGACTTTTTGGGTCCAATACAGCCACAAGGGAAAAGGATGAGGCCTAGATACATTATTATAGCAACTAAATACTTGACCAGATGGGCAGAGGCACAGGCTATAAAAGATTGTACTACAACTATAAACACGAAGTTTATCTTCAAGTATATCTTGTCTCAATTTGACTGCCCTAAAATTTTAATGAGTGATAGGGGCACGCACTTCTTAAATAAAAAAATTACTGTGCTGCTTGAGGAATTCTAGGTATATTATCAGAAGAGTATGCCTTATCACTTTTAAGACAATGGCATGGTGAAAGCCTTCAATAAAATTCTCGAGAACACAATGATAAAGATTTGCAACGCGAAGAGGAATGTCTGAGATGTGCGCATATCAGCTATCCTTTGGGCGTATAGGACTACTTGTAAGAAGTTGACAGGCCAAACCCCATTCAAATTGGTATATGGAAAAGAGGCTATAATTCCCATGGAATACATTGTGTTAAGTTTATGGATTGTAATAGTTACAAACATGGATGATTGCGATACTATGGAGGAATGACTCGCGCAACTGGTATAACTAGAAGATGATCACTTCTTGGCATGCTTTCATAAACAGGTGCAGAAGGATCGTGAAAGGGCATGACATGATCTCCATATAAAAATTGCACCTTCAAGACAAAAGATTTGGTATTTCTTTATGACAACAAGTTTACAAAATTCCCTAGAAAATTTCAAATGCATTGGCTAGGACCTTATGTTGTTAAGGAAATTACAGATGGTGGTGCAGTTCAGCTCGCGAAGCTGAATGGGGAGTTATTCCTGGGAAAGGTCAACGGAATTCATTTGAAGTTGTATAGGGGTGATATCACCCCTGCGAAATGACTATATGATTGTGGGATAGTCTTAGTACTCCAGGCAGCTGCAAGGAAGTATGGGACTATAAACTACACTGCCCAAAAGTTGGAAAGACGAAGTGATGAGGTTGCGCAATGAATTGAAGTGAGGTGCCGAAGGGAGCTGCACCTAAGGAGCTGTGCCACAAGGTTGGGTGCAGCATGGCATGGTCGAAAAGTGACCGTTGGAAGCACTATAGATGATTGGATGGAAAAATTTCCATTGAAAGGAGCGGGGAAAACGCATTTATGGAGCATATCTTTGGAAATTTGCTGCCAAATATGCATTAATGATTGGGAATTGGAGGGAATGGTTGGATTTGAATTCAAATTGGTCTATAAATATGGCATGCCACTCTGGATTCGAACACTTTTATTCTTGAGAGTTTGCCTTAGGATTTTTCACCTTGATTTGTGCCAAGAACTGCACTGTATGTCTGATCCAGATTGGGAGGAACTCTTTTCACGACTGGGGTTGCAAAACTTGCCTAACATTTCCGTAAGAGTTTTCTGGAAAGAATGACTGCAACCTGCCCAGAGACAGAGCCAACCCCATCGGAAGCAGCACCAGCCACACCTATGTCTACCGAATTGCCTACTACCGCACCTAGATCGCCTAGGCATAAACCATCCATGTCTACAAAGTAGAAGGAGCCTCAGCCAGTGCTGGTGCAGTAATCACCAAGGAAAAACTCCACAGAAATCCACTAGAAGAGGAAGATGGATCAGTCACAGCAACCAACATAGCTGATGGATTTGGATGAAGAAGCACTACGCGGAGGCATAGAAAAGATTGATGTTGAGGAGGGTGAGCCGATGAATGAGTTGCCAAAATATATTATGCCACGAAAGGCCATGGCTAAAGTACCAAAAGATCTAGAAAATGTGAAGTTCATGGTGTCCATGCCACTATTGCCAGAGAAAGTGATTTTTGAGGGTGTGTTGCTGGCCCGCATACTGACCCTCAAGATGGAGGATTGGGACTTAGGGGACCATGAGAAGTTCCCTTAGTTGGCATCGAGCAATTACCTGTCCAAGGTATATTATGAAGATTCGGAGGTCACACGATTGGAGCCGATGAAATGGGTAGCTGGTGTTGGGGTTGCGGGGCTCCTGAATATGCTATGGGTGCTGCACTTCAGTTGCACCAACATAAACACCATTTGTGTGTGTTAATTGCTCACACTAGTCCATGATGGGTGTCTCTGGCTGGGAGAACCCATCCCCATAACTGACATGTTGATCCACCAGGTTACACTTCTGTCGTACCAAGGAGTGGACCCTGCATAGGCGTTTGGAGGAAAAATGCAGGAAAAGCAACTTGCGGACCAAATGAAGAATGAGTTTGATCTAATCAAGAAGTCGCGAGGATACTCCATCCGCTCTATCACAGATCCCGCGGTGCATTTTGTCCCGTAGATATTTGTAGGAAAGATTATGCATAAGTGTCGCGCAGATGAAGAACCAGCACCGGTGATCTCTTTGGATGTGCAGTGTGCCAAAGGGTTCCAGTATAACTCAGCTCAGTATTTATGCAAGGAGTTTCTGGAGAATTGTAGGGACGTCGAAGATGAGGGCAAGGCATTCCATTACACCTGGTTGCTTCTATTAATAGCACCAGTGGCTTGGAGGATACCTGAGGAAAGTCAATTTCCTGTGCAGGACTCAGATCTCCTGGACGCAACGAACTTCACTTCACTTTGGGCTACCAAGGACCCCACACACATCACAAAGGAAAATATCTTTTGGGTTCTTTTTGAGATGGAACTGAGGATGGTGATCATCTAGAGGCCGAGGCTATCACCGACATTTCATGTGCAGTATGAAACCATAGTTGATTTTAAAGCAGATTTCCACAATCTACATATTCACGTGAAGAAGGATGACATGAGGGTATGGCACAAGCTGGTTGGTGTCCAAGGAGGATATAGCATGGTTCATCAGCAAGTGGCCAAGTGATTGGGTCACCCGTTCAGATGTCGGCGTAGGTACCAGTAAGGCCGCTGAAGGGTCAACCACACAGATGACGACAATCGAGAAGAAAAAGGAATCACAAAAGGCTTATGCTCGGGAAAAAGATGCGCAGAAGAAGGAAGCTACTGCATGAGAGAAAGAAGAGGTAGCCAAAGCAGCATAAGAGAAAATGACATCAGAGGCCACAATTGAATTCGAGGAATTAGAAAAGGAAAAGACACTGGAGGAGGAAGAAATAGAGGAACAAGATGAATGGGGTGCAGAGTTAGAATCCCCCTTCGTGGTCAAGACAAGGAAGAAACGGACCTCAATTGGGCCATGCAAGAAACAAAAGTACGACCAATCAGCAGGCGCGACTCCTTTGGTCCTCACTGAAGGGGACTTAGATGAGATAGGAGATGTGGTCCGTGACATGACAACAAATCTTTGGGTCCACTTTTGAGGAACAACACTAGCGGGCGTTGGGCAAGGTTCAACAATACCATCACAAGTTGCAGGTCCAAATAGGTAGGATACAAGCAAGCGTGGGACAGGCAAGCGGGAAGAAAGCTAGCCTGAGTCAAGCAAGTGCGTCAGTTCTGGACATATAGATGACCTTGAATCTCCAAGCCATTCAACTACCAGAAGGATCTCTGCGTGCTGAGATAGAAGAAGAAAGGGCTCAGCTGATACAGATGAAGAACCTAAGCTTAAATCTTGCAGGGCTCCCCATCCAGACCTTCCATAAACTACAACAAGGGGTGTCTGATGAATTGAGGGTTTGGGAGCAATGCGCACTACTGATGATTAGTGTAGTCAAGATAAACAATCAATAGATTTTCGAGAAGAAAGTGCAGGTGCTTAAAGAAAAAGAGGAAATTGCAACAGTTGGAAGTCGCTCTTGCACAGGCCTACAGTGAGCTTCCAGAGCTCTAGATCCCGACAAAAGCGACCTCAGTGGAAAAGATTCAGAAACTAGTCGCTACAGTGAAGGAGTCCAAGGATGAAATAGGCCAAGTCTGGTTCGAGCTGAAGCTGCATATATCAGAGTTACAACTTAAACTGCAGCCCACGACTCCTCCAGAAGTTAGAGAGCAGCGCAGAGCTGCTATCAAAGCAAGCATGGAAACCTTGGAAGATGTAGTCAAGGGTTGTAATGATCTTTTTGAGCAAGCCATGGAATTGTAGACCTCGCTGCAGGAGGATCCCACTCTATAAAACATTATCGCAGACATCAGGGAGAAGCATAGGCAATTTAATGAAATCAGGTTAACAACACGGACCTTAGCACTAGTGCAAAGGTTCGTGAGACTACATGAAGGCAAGTTAATTCAGAGCGATATCAACAAGCTACACCGCAAGGAAATAATCATCTCTTCTGAGATGCAGCCATGGGCATGTGAATCCATCCAGTTGAATTTTTCCATGCAGAGTAAGATCAAGGGCATGCAACAGACTGAAAGGACCATGGGCCTTGCAGTTAAACGCCCAACTACTGAAAATTTGGTCAAATAGGTGCAACAATTTGCTACATAGGCAACCACAGACCTACAGGTTTTGAAGCTAGAGTTCAGCGAGCTACAGGCAAAGATAGAAGTGCCAACAGAGTGACTCAAGGACAAGTCATTGAATTGTGTTGGGGGGACGTTGAGATAGGGTCCCCTGGGGTAAATTTTGTAATTAATTTTTGTATACTTGGAAAGTCTCCGCATTTTGAGGGAGAAGAGCGTGAAGGTCATAGCAGTAAAAAGGGGCCTTAGTCCCTTAGTTTTGTAGAAGATAGGGAGTTTTGAAATCCGCCCATGGACCGTGAACCATGGTATTGTAAAAGACAAAGATATATAAAGGAGTCATAGTGGGTCTAAGAGATCATCATAGAATAGAAGATCATTGTATGGGCAAGTAAGTTAAGGCAAAGTTTGTTTCCTATACTTAGGCGAAGGAGAAGGCTCGTGTTGCTGAATGCGCGAAGACCTTGGTAAGTCTGCAGGCTGAGTGCACAGGCCCCTGCAGCTGAGTGCGTAGGGAAGAAGAGTCTGTAATAGCAAAGAATACATCTAATAAATACTATTTTGGGCCATAATTTAGTACATGTGCATCTGTGTTAACTTATGCAAGTTATGTATATTCATTATGTTATTTTGAATTTATATGAAGTAATGCTTAATTGATGCATGAAAGTAGCAGATATGCTTATTTACTTAATTTTATGAATGTTTAAATAATTTTGCGAAGACTTAGATTTTGTTTCTGCAAGTTACTACAATTATCTGTATTTTAAGGGTTAGGGTTTGCGAAAATCAGAAATAAGCCCTAGAATCCATAGAAGCCCATCAAATTGACCTCTGGATGCAGAAACCTAGTTCTATCATCCCGTAATACTGCTTCGGGTGAGACTGCAACCTATGAAGCGAGTTGTTGCTGAAAGGGCCAACAGTTTAGGGTTTTTTTTGTTAGCACAACTAAATCTGAACTTGGGTCAGGACCCCTTAAGCCAACACTTTTCCTAAAAGTTTTCCTTTCAACCCAATCTACCAAAGGTCATGATTCCCCTATATTGTAGTTATGGACTATTTATGAAAAACTATGTCCTCTACTAACTATGTCAAATATCTATTTCTAAGTCCTATGTGGAATGTAGAAATTCCCATTGCAGATCAACAGATTATGCAATAGGCTAAAGCAAAATACAAGTTCTACTTCTACAACAAACTTTGCAGAAGCTTAATCGAATATGAGCAAGATCAATGAGAACACATATAACTGAGAATGAGAAATCAATCACACATAACACAGAAGAAATAAGCCAGGGAAAGCCTCAGCCTAAAACCCCAATCAATGTATTATCATACAAGTGGAAATCTTGTTCAAGTTACGAAAGGAATTAGCTCTCAAGCTATCCTGCTCTCTCTGCAATCAAACAATGCAGTTCACAGACTGAATAGACACTGTATATGTCCTCCTCAAGCCCTCCAAGCCTCCTATTTCCTTGCGCAGTTTTTCTTGGGGTCCAGTGATGCCCCATGTGTGAATTGGCCTCATCACACTCACAAAACCTGAAGAAGTAACTGCGCAATCCTCAATGAAAGAATTCATTCTGCATGCAAGGGATATTCACAATGGAATATTCTAGCAACTGATAGTACACTGCTCCTCCATCTGATCTCAACTGGGTCTCTGTTTGAACTGACATGCATGAGTTATTTATGAGAGAATATTCAGTTATTTGAAGTGCAGCAGTTACATGCATGCATACATTAACTAACTGAACTCACAATTAATTCAACAAACTGTTTGAATTAATTTAACTGAATTTGACTCAGTTAATTGAGCCAACTAATTAGAACTCAATGTTACAGCTCATCCTTATCTCTTTAACTGATGGATAAATTCCTTAATTAATGGAGAAACTGTTGCTTGTCCCCACATAGACTTCATGTTTGATTTTCTACAACTAATTAACTCATGGTGAATTAATTAATTATTTTACAAACAACTGCTAAGATCAAATTCGAATTTTACTTCTCTATTTTAGTTCAGGGACAAACTAAAATAGGAAGGTATCCCGAAATGCTATTTATAGGAGTACTAAATTTAGCACTTCTATATTTAGCATTTCTTATTGCTATTTTCAACACTCCCTCTCAACAAGAAAGGGATTATCAGTAACCCCAATCTTGTCTTTGTGGAACTCGAACTTCCATTTTGACAATGCCTTAGTCAAAATATCTACATCATGTTTCTCGGTCAAAACATACAGCAACAACATGATCCTCTTGACCACACAGTCTCGAAGATGGTGATACCAGATATCAATGTGTTTGGACCAGTCAGGAAAAACTGGATTCTCAGAGAGTTTGATACAACTCTGATTATCGCAATAGATCACGGTTGGATCCACCCTCTGACCAAACAATCCCACTAGAATCTTCCGCATCCAAATGACTTCACATGCAACGTGACTAGCACCCATGTATTCGGCCTCTGCTGAGCTAAGTGCAACTGACCTCTGTTTTCTACTATACCAGGAAACTGCAGCTTAACCAAGGCTAAATATTCCACCAGAAGTGTTGTTCCGGTCTGATGGACTCCCTGCCCAATCCATGAGTTTATAGTGCTTTAAAATTTAATATCTATAAATTTGGTTAACTATTATCTCAATAAGTTTATAATACTTTAAAATTTAATATCTATCAATTTTGTCAATTATTATTTTAATAAAGACAATTATTATCTATTGATCAAATAAATTAAATAATTAATTTTTTCCAATAGATATCAAAGTATATTAAACGTCAAAACACTTATTTCATTAAAAATTTTAATATCTTTAAATCTGGTAAACAACCTTCCCGGTCAAGTACACGTACTTCCATTTCAATTCGGATGGTCAAGTACAGGCACTTCCATTTCAATTCAAACAGAGGAAAATATAAAAGATCTGATTAATAATACAAACACATCCATGTGACGGTTTAATTTAAAACTCTTCCGAACCAAGTTTTCAATTGTGGAGGCCTTCTGGTTGGTCAAACGAGATTACTAGACAAGGGGTTCAATATGAATCTGGCCTCTTCCAAACAAACAAACAAACTCATCACGGCCTCTACTTCTCATCCTCTCTAACTTCTTTGAAGCAAGAATCTCCTCAACATGGCCGCTGCAACCGTGAATGGTAAAGATTGTCCTGCAACGATTGTCTGCGTGACGGGAGCGACAGGTTTCATTGCCCCCTGGTTGGTCAAGCGTATACTCGACAAGGGCTACACTGTCCATGCTACAGTGCGCGATCCAGGTAATTTCAATCTCAACCTCCTTTTATTCCAAAACTTGCCTCTTTTCATCTATTTAAGCACTATAAAATTGGGAAGCCATTTAAGCACTGTAAAATTGGGGAGCCATTGAATCATGCTGTAAAATTAAAAATAAAAATAAAAGGTAAAGTTATTAGAATGTGGCCATTAGAGATTATATAAGCTAGATATTTGGCACATACAAATTTTGATTTATTTCTTCGTCATCACAAAACTGCTATAAACTGATTTATTTTTGCATTTGTTTAATATTGGGTAAAACTGCTCTGAACATTAATAATGAAACTTCGATCAAAATTTCTAGCTCCAGAATCATTTCATTGCAAACTTAACTTATTTCAGAGAACAAGGCAAAGGTGAAGCATCTCCTGGACATTTCAGAAGGTGGGGAGAAGCTCAAGCCCTTCATACCAGATCTAATCGAAGAAGGCAGTTTCGACGCTGCCATCAATGGCTGTGGTGCCGTTTTTCATGTGGCCAGTCCCGTCAACTTCGCTCCCAAAGATCCCGAGGTAAGTATCTTCGCCCCTTCAATTGTCCCCAACAACATGCTATTAACATATATGCATTCCTACACAGGGTAGAATTTCAAAACAGAACTATTTTTCAAATTTTATAGTTTTCATATATTTGTTAAAATAATTTAATTATTGAATCAAGAAGATTTAGTTAAAATTCTATAGTTTTCATATATTTGTTAAAATAAGTTAATCATTGAATCAAGAAGATTTAGTTAGTTAGTTAAATTCAGAGTCAATTTAAATCATTGTAGAATTTAGTGTGGTTGCATTTCAAGTTATTTTAAGATTGTTGGTGGAAAAAATTAAATACTCTTCATATTCACAGGGTTTATAGTAATATCAAATTTTTGTGTAATCAATAAAAAGATCTGCAACTTGTGTTATTGTATGTGATTTATTTGTGTTATCTTGTGACTATCCTCCTCTCTTTCCAATAACCCTCTCTACCATTTTGCTTTCCCGTTTTAAACAGTATTTGACTAGCAAATCACCGCAAATTCCATCTCTATATAATGTTTTAAACTACCATCTCTGTATAATGTTTTAAACTATGAAACCGGATTCATTCTATCGGCCCCACAAATCCAGAATCTATCTTGTCCGACACGATTCTCTCGAGATTCGTGTCCAAACCATGACACGCCGTGTCCTATTTTGACACATCGAATCCGACTGCGTGTCACAATTTTGGCAGCGTGTCCTGTTTTCCAGGACTCGTTAGGTAGCAAAAGTGACCTGCGCGGGTATGGAAAGGCCACATTTGGTCATTATAGCCACGCATATTTTCATTTGGCAAGCATTTTGGCAGCTTAATGATCAAGTCTAGGCCCTAGTATTGATATGCTATTCATGGTAATGTTGAATTCTTAAAGTAAAAGTGACATTCTCCTTAATCTTCATTTTCATCCTTTTATTTAAATTTTTAACATTACCATGAAATGACTCAGAATGTTTGAGAGTGGTTCCAGCCTCATTGGATTTCAAATGGAGAAAGTAGAATTTTAGATTTCATTCAAAATCCAGCAGACTTATCAGTTTTTCAAGATTTTAGAATTTGGGGATTGCAATGTTTCCATTGAATTTTGTCATGTATTAGGGTATGGAACTCGTATTTAATCAAGAGCACCAATCCCTCTATGTACCTTGATGTTAGTGACATTGGTTGTCGAACTCCTGTATCATGACCCTCCTAAAAATGTACGCATCACTCAAACAAAATCTTCACTTGACATGTTATGCTTGTTCTATCTTATGTTAACGCTTAAAGGGTGATATTAATGACAAAGATCCCTATACAGATACAGAGGTAATGACAAAGATACCTCTGGATATTAATGCTTAGAGGGTGATATTAATGACAGAGATCCTTATTTTCCAATAAGACTAAAAAATAAAACAGTTCTCGTGGTGGCAAGAGGGCCAAGCATAAGAAATATAAGCCCCTCCTGGTGATCCTTGTTTATTATTACTCGCTGGTGCTTATGGAAGTGGAGAAATGCTAAAATCTTCCAAGATTCAAAGGAGCCCTTTAAGTCAACTCTGCAGCGCATTTTGGCCTTTCATGACATCATTCCTTTGGAAAAAGTCAAGATGAAAAAAGTCTATAAAAATAAGCCAGATGACTTTTCCTTTGAGGCTCCCTGTGTTTTCTTTGATGGAGCTGAGCAAAATAAAATTTGTGGATGCAGGGTCCACATCGTCATGAATGATAAGTAACAATTCTTCCTATCCTGGAACGGTGGGCATGGCTCCAACAGCATGGCCGAGGCTAGAGCCCTTACAGGCCTGCTTGCTTTTTGTGTTTTTTTGGACATCCAATGCATTTCAACTTATGGCGATTCAAAATCATTGATAGATCATGTCAACGAAGCATGCCTCATTAGCTGCCCTCATTATTCGGATGGTTAAACAGAATCATGCACTTCTGGAGCATTATGAAACATCGCTCAATTCAACATATTCCTTGTTCTAGAAATGAGCAAGCTGACCTCCTCTCCAAGAAAGGTCTTGCTATGGAGCCAGGTTCTTGGTCTTTGAAGGTTTCAGATGATGAATTTTCCTATCTTATTCAGGACTTCGTCATCCCGGGAATGTGATCGTTCTCTTTCAATATCTGGTTCACATGCTTTGCACTCTGGTCCCTTTCTTTATATTTGTCTATGATAGCAGTTGTCCTAGCTTTTGATCTGTACAGCTTTTGAGTTTTGTTCTGATCTCTTTGGGGATCCTTTGATCTGTACAGCTTTTGATTTTTGTTTTGATCTCTTTGGGGATCCTATGACTGTCAATTTTGATCTATATGCACTAATATGCTAGCAAGGTGTCTGTCCCTTGCCATATCTTATGATCTTTATATTGTCTTAATATAAATCTATGAAGATTTTTCTTTCTGAAAAAAAGATCTATATTTGAAATCAATAAATTTGTATCATTAATTAAAATTTGTGTAAGAAATATCTAATTTTTAATATAAATATATCTATATATATATATATATATATAAAATAATATATAACGAATCTTAGGTGTCTTGTTTCGGGTTCAACGTGTCCTAATCCTACACCACTAATCCCGTACAAATCCAGAATCCCCGTGACTTAGATTTTAAACTATATTTGACCAGCAAATCAAACTGTATTTGACGGGCAAATCTGTGTCATCGGTCATTCACATATAGCAACGTGAAATTGCCGCTGTGTAGAACGATGTGATAAAGCCGGCAGTTGAGGGAACGCTGACTGTTCTGAGGTCATGCACGAAGGCCAGAACTGTAAAGCGCGTGGTTGTCACATCGTCTACGGCGACGGCTTGCATAAACGAGTAGGAGGAGCAGAATCAGAGCATTAACGAAAACAGCTGGACAGACGTGGATTTCCTCCGAACCAAAAAGCCCCCTGCCTGGGTATACCAGACATTATAAAGCGTTTGAAGATTTAGCAGTTGTTGCTGTGTTGCTGACAAAATAAAATGTGCGACAGTTGTTTATTGCTTGATTGTGTAGGCATATGGCGTTGCCAAGACGCTTGCAGAACAAGCAGCGCTGCAGTATGGAAAAGAGATGCCGGGCTGGATGTGGTGAGCATCAACCCTGTGTTGGTGTCGGGATCTGCCATTACCCACATCGTGATGACCCTTTCCCTTCTCACGGGCAACAACCAAATCGCAAAAGCTATGAAGGAGGTACAGACGATATGCGGCCATATTTCGTTAGTTCACGTCGATGACGTATGCAGCGCTCATATTTTCTTGATGGAGAACCCCTCTGCAGAGGGTCGCCACATTTGCAGTGCCGTCAATATATCCGTCCCACAGATGGCAAACTACTTATCTAAACGCTATCCGCAGTACAATGTGACTACCCTGTGAGTATGACTCTGAGTAGTGTATCGCATTTTTTATATTATTACGACTATGTATTTAAAATATGATCACTAACAATGAATGAAATGCTCGTACAGGTTTGACGATGTGCCACCGATCCCAATGGTATACGCTTCGTCGAAGAAGCTTGTGGAGAGCGGTTTCTCCTTCAAATTTGGGATGGACGAGATCATGGATGATAGTGTTGAATACGTGAAGACGAAGGGATTGCTTCTTTAATAATTACTTCACTATCACTCGTTTAATGAGTATCGGTGGGAATAACATAGCAGACAGAATGTTCATTTCACTTCAATCCGTTGAAGCTGTTGCACATAAAGTTTCATCTTTGAATAACCATTTAAAAGACAGTGGAAATTAACATGAATGTGAAATGAGTGAATTATTAATTGATTGTCAAATTAGGGTCCTAATTTAGGTAGAAGTGGAAATTAATATGAATGTGAAATGAGTGAATTGTTAATTGATTTTCAAATTAGGGTTAGGTAGATAGATGCCTTGTATTTTAAACTAGTAATTGTATTAGATGTTGTAAGTAAGGCATAAAAAAAAAATGATTACATGCAATATGATGAATAGGTCAATTTTGATGGATTATAAAATTTCAAGATATATGTTTTGACCACACCATATTTAAATACAAAATTCTACTTGTTATTTTAAAAATATAAAGATAAATGATTATAATGTTTACAATATAATTATTTGAATTTAGATATTTAGAAGTTTTTTCCTCTTAATTAATTAATTAATTGTCAAAAATATATATGTTAAAGAATGCATTTTTACTTCCAAAAATATAATATATCTTAAATATAATGGCTAAAAATGTGATTATAGGTTAAAAAATGTGTATCTATTTTTTTATGCAATGTTATAATTTCAAATGCAAAGGGTAGAGTAATTCACTATATGGCTTGAGAGTGAATTCATATTAACTTCTTATTATTATAAGCTATATTATTAAATTATAATCTTTATCTTAATTTTTTTTATACAATGAAATATGATTTTTAATATTATGTCTTCTATAAATAGTTTCTACAATATTTTAAAGTTTCCTATGGATTCATGTTTATATGGTTGGACTCAACACATATTTATGATTCAAATTGAAAAAGAGAGTTGATTATGTATAAGATTCAAATCTATGAGTGATCTCAGATAGCAATTAGGTGTATGACCTTGATTATTATTATTATAAATTAAATAATTAATTATCATAAAAATGAATTTTATTAAAAAAATCTCATAATTAATTGTTGATGAAATATGACTTTTAATATTTTGACTATTATATGTATAACAATGACTTTGTATGACTTTGCATTTTATGTCTAGACTAAGATTTTTTTCATGAGTTATATTTTTTCATTTAATTTAATTTTTAATGTTTTCTTCATTTTAATTTATTTAAGGTTTTTTCCTATTTTCAACTCATTATGAGCTCAACATGTCTCATCAAATTGAGATTCACATAAAATATGATACATGTAAAAGCATAACTTTGATTAATGACAATAAATTATTAAGTACATACTTTATTTCTAAAAGAAATGTGGTATACAACTTTACAGAGAAATAAAAGTGAACCCCACTCTAATATGTACATCTAAATAAGTGCCACTATCAATACTTTAGAACAATAAATAAAAAGGGATATTAAATATATATGTTCTCAATTAGCCAAGATTCAATTTACGCATTTTCACAACTATTTAGTATTACCCAAAATTCAATTTACATATTTTCACAACTATTTAGTTGCCCATTGACCATATCATTCTCATTACCAATAATATGTTTATATACCTAACAAAGATACTTTAAAACCATAAAGAAAAAGGGATATTAAATATATTCAATGTATATTACCCAAAATTCAATTTACATATTTTCACAACTATTTAGTTTCCGATTAAGTGGTTGTATATCATTTTCATTGCCAATAATATGTTTATATAGCTAACAAATACTAGCCATGTACCTAGCCTTCACTTTAGCTAATAAATACTGGCCATGTACCTAGCTTTCACTTTTTCACAACTCAAATTTACCCACCACATTGTTCATTACCTTAACCAATCCTCCCATTGTGAAGACCAGAGATTGGAGTCTGATTTTGCCAATAATATGTTTATATATCTAACAAATACTAGCCATGAACCTATCTTTCCCTTTTTCATGACTCAAATTTACCCACCACATTGTTCATTACCTTAACCAATCCTCCCACTGTGAAGACCAGAGATTGGAGTCTAATTTGCCAACGAGGTTTACAAAACAAAAATTCCCTTTTTTTCCTAAAAGAGAAACAACTAACAACTTCCTATTAATAGAAAAAAGTTTACACAACAAGTTCCTATTAATAGAAAAATGTTTCCACAATGTCATACATGATTACATTCCGAATTACCCAAAATTCAATTTACCAAAATTCAATTTACATAAAATAGTTGTCGATTTACTGTATATGATTTTCATTTCATTTTAGGAAAAGTTTTCCATATAAACCTACCTCCCTTAATTTTTCCTGATACATATCGGGGAAAAATAGGAAATTCTTGGAAAATGTTAGGAAGCATAATCTTAGACCTTAAAAAACTCAAAAAAATTGGAAACATCAGCAGCCTTAAATTATGAAAAAGTTGGAAATATTGAGAGAAATGAGATATATTTGAAACAACCAGAGTGTTCAGAAACTGCAATAGCAAGAAATGCTCTGCAGAAAATCACTTTACCAATAAATTATTTATTTTTTTCGTATCTACGCTATATGTTACAAATTCTTTACGGGTTCACAAAATTATTATCATTTCTAGCTTATTCGGAGAAATTCTTTGAAAATAAACTAAAGCTTGCTCTGCCACCAAGGCTACCAAAATCTCTTGAATTTGAAGATGGGTTATTGTGTTGCAGAATGTAAGTTTCTCTTCCCCTAACCTCAGTTTAGTTTTTTGTTTTCAAAGTTATTGGGGAATAACTCTTATTATGATAATGATGACTGCAGATTACTTTCAAGATTTTCTCATGTATTCTGCAAGATATTCAGAAACTGCAATAGCAAGAAATGCTCTACAGAAAATTTCTAATCTCTAAGGGTGAAGCTACTAGGAGTTTTACTAAAGCTTGTCAGAGCAATCTCATTTGTCACAGTTTTGCTAGTTTTGGCAGAAAGAGAATCAAAGAGTCTAAGCCAACCACTTCCTCACGGGGCTTCTGAAACTGGCCTCGATGTGTTGAGAAAATTGAGGAAGCAGCCATCCACACCTCGAATAAGTCTATGATGTATATTCGCATCCAGATTAAACAGATTGCTCTGCAATTCCATGACTTAAAAGTTTTATTTTAAATAAAGAAATCTCCAAAGAAAAATAGATTCTCACAAAGGGAGCCTACAATTTCTCTTGGAACCGGACAAAAAATAGGTAGTTACAACCTATCATTAGATGGGGTTCATTATTAGAAAGCATAAAATGACCTTTGTAATATCAATAAAATCAACAGTACACTCCTACTCCTACTCAATTAGCTCCACTGCACATGCAACCATGTCTGGATATGCAACACAAATTTGTACACCAAACAAATCTTCACTGAAATGTCAGTCTTAACAATGCCCATTTGGAAGCTTGTCCCTGTTGCATTAGGGACAAATGATTGAAATTAAGATTGATAACATAGCTTCTTCATCTTATTAAAGAAAAATTATACTTATGTTCTATGACCATCCAAGACATAGAAGCAAACCCACTCCATATGATGCTTCTGAATAGAGACTATTTTTAAATCAATCTTTGTAAACTCCATTAGTACTAATAGCAAAAGAAACTGACAATGATCACTATGTGAAGTCAGATCTAGCACATAGCTCATGCACAAGCTAAATTACCATAATCACGGGAAAATCATTGTTTATGGTAAAGTTCTGACACCCCCTACAACATGTCATTTACCCTTAAGCCAGTGCCTTAAAATTCCAGATAAATATCCTTAACACTCTGGTCTGTTTCAAATATATTAGATTTCTCTCAAAATTTCCAACTTATTCTGAATTTAAGGCTGCTAACGTTTCCAATTGTTTTGAGTTTTTTAAGGTCTAATATTATGCTTCCTAACATTTTCCAATAACTTCCTATTAAACAGATTGCTCTACAATTCCATGGCTTAAAAGTTTTATTTTCCATAAAGAAGTTTCCAAAGAAAAATTGATTCTCACATAGGGAGCCTACAATTTCTCTTAGAACTGGACAGAAAATAGCTAGTTACATGTATCATTAGATGGGGTTAAATATCAGCAAGCATAAAATTACCTCTATAATATCAATAAAATCAATAGTACACTCCTGCTCAATTAGCTCCACTCCACATGCAACCATGTTTGGATATGCAACACAAATTTGTACACCAAACAAATCTTCAGTGGAATGTCGTTTTAACAACACCCAAAAATTCAAAAACAAAAACATCATAACACCATTAGAAAAATGCCTCCACTTTCTCATTCTCTGTTCTGGCACCACAGATATGGACATTACAGCTATATCTGGGTGCATTTTCTCCTACTTAATTGGGTTGGTATTTTTGTCTGCCATTTGAGACTCAATATACAAAGTGAGAATTATTGAAGAGAACAAATAATTTCTTACAACACATCACTGCCAATAATAGTAATTCTATACTTCAAACTCTGAGAATAGATGGGCTTGAGGCCAAGTCTACCATGCCAGAAAGGATACTAGCACATAATTTGGAAACATTGGCTTTATGATAATAATGTTGAAGAAAACTGAACTGAGGTTAGGGGAAGAGAAACTTACATTATGCAATAGAATAAACCGTCTTCGAATTCAAGAGATTTTGGTAGCCTTGGTGGCAGAGAAAGCTTCAGTTTATTTTCAAAGCATTTCTCTGAATAAGCTAGAAATGCTAATAATTTTGTGAATCCGTAAAGCATTTGTGACATATAGTGCAAATATGAAAAAAAAAAATTGTGAATCCGTAAAGCATTTGTGACATATAGTGCAAATATGAAAAAAATAATTAATTTATTGGTAAAGTGCTTGATAGAATAATCTGGAAAATTTAAATCTTCAATGTTTCCTGTAATACATTTGAAACCATCAGTAATTCTGTCAGTCTTTAATGTAATGTGGACAACACACTGTTGAGTCCATGCTCGAAATGAACATAACCCCAAAGAGGCTTAAGAAACCATTACTAAAGTAGTTTGATAGAGTAGATAATCTTGTTGAAGGTCTCCAACCAGGCAGTATGAGTAGACTTAAAACCTTACCCAAACAGATGAGAGACAGAAATGTAGCCTTGGCGGTAGAGCAAGCTTCAGTCTATTTTCAAAGCATTTCTCCGAATAAGCTAGAAATGCTAATAATTTTTTGAATCCGTAAAGCATTTGTAACATATAGCGCAGATATGAAAAAAATAATTAATGTATTGGTAAAGTGCTTGATAGAATAATCTGGACAATTTAAATCTTCAACGTTTCCTGTAATACATTTGAAACCATCAGTAATTTTGTCAGTCTTTAATGTAATGTGGACAACACACTGTTGAGTCCATGCTTGAAATGAACATAACCCTAAGGAGGCTTAAGAAACCATTACTAAAGTAGTTTGACATAGTAGATAATCTTGTTGAAGGTCTCCAACCAGGTAGTATGAGAAGATTTAAAACCTTACCCAGATAGACGAGATATGATTTCTTTCTGGCATAGATACGATTTCTTTTCGACAGAGATACCAAACAGCAGAGGCCAATAAATATGTTGTGCATTTTGCAGCTAAAAAATAAAACCAACAAATCTCGAATCAGCAGAAAAGCCCTTTCTTCATCTCGTGTAAGCAGAGATTCCTAAATAGAATCCAACTAGAAAATAGAAAAGGGCTGCGAGAATTGTAGCATATGGTTTGCCTTAATCTACCTGTCCTCTGGCTTGGATTCAGTCCTAATGGATCTACACTGCCTCCATATTTTCTCGGCTTAATAGCTCTTCGCAGAATCCTCCAGAGCATCTTCAGAGATTTTACCCCTTCGGGTAGCCCCATTCAGGAAAATATCTTCATTCCATACCTCGGAAGAGGACTATGGCAGACTAAAACTCATGCAACGACGGGTTCACTAACTGGGAAATGCAACAACTAAAATACTCTAACTAATCTAACCAACCAATTAACTAACTCATCTCACACTGATAATATTTCAATCGTCTAACACAACATCGACGGTGTTAAATTTGACAGAGTGGGAGCTGGGGTGTTCTTTTTAGAGGGGAATGCCTTACGGCGTTAAAGGAATTTTTATTTTTTAATAATAAAAATTTATGGATGATTTAGATTTAATCATATGAGAATATTTTGAGTTAGATATATAATTTAATATTTTTAGTTTTATATATAATTTAATGGATGAAATTAAGTATCTCTAATAGTTTTTTGTTTTTTACTTTTATAAATTTTTACGAGTTACAAATTACAAAAAGTATTTTGATTTTTTATTTACTATTATCAACCATTTAATATATATGGATGCGCTAGTTTAACTTATCATTGGAAAAGGTTTGATGAGTCCTTTCATAAAGGTTACAAAAGGAAGTGATCAAAAGCGATGAATTTTTATTGACAATTATAAGTTTTAATTTTTTTTTTTATTATATTGCTTATGAACTTGTAAAATTTTTAAACATTATAAATTTTGACACAAGCATTTTGATTGCTATTGGAGTTTATAAGCCATTTAATTTATATGATTATGCTTGTTTAACTCATCATTGGAAACAACTTGATGAGTCCCTTCTAACTACCAATATAGATCCATCTTAAGGACAGATCTAGCATGCACTAAGAGGGATCAAATCTCTTCTATATAAGAAATTTTGAAGACATGACTGATATCTCTCTCTCTCCCCCTCTCTCTCCATATATATATATATAATTTTTCTTTTGTTATATATGTATAAGAAATTTTGAAGACATGACTAAGGATTTGTTTGGTACCAAGCTAATCAAGCTTTGTAATTCGCAGGGACTAATAATTTGCAACGGTGTAGTGAAGTGGCCAAACTCTAACAAAATTACTTGTATTCATGGGTTAGATGGTATTGTTGTAGATTATGGGATTTTCGATACCCCTATTTATAACCAAATACTTAATGTTATAACAAAATACTTAATGTTGACCTCCTCTATTTATAACCAAATAGTTAATGTTGACCTCTTGATATACCTTAACCATGAATGTCGTCATAGACCTTAACCCTAACTTTAAACTTTTCCATGCACAAAATCCCCATGAAAGAAAATTTATAATAAAATACACTTGTATTTTTGACAAGTGTAAAACTAATATTTATCTCTTCTTAAAGGATTTAAATATGGATTTAAATCTCCTAAAATATAAGGAAGAATTATAATACCTCTATTACAACCCTTTTTACTCTTTATCTCTTCTTATAGGATTTAAATATGGATTTAAACCACCTAACATATAAGGATAAATTCTAATGCCTCTATTATGATCTTTTTTACTTCCATAGATAGGTTCTCTATGGAGATACTACATAAAAAGAATAATATAACTAAAATCCATTAGGGATACTTTTAGTGAATCACACCTTATTAAAAGGAATAAAATGTTCCATGCAAATAGAAAGCAAGAACAATTATCACACCTTTCTAAATTGGATCATAGAACATTTTCGAGGAAAAATTTAATTAATGAAACTGAAGAAAATAATACAATACCCTTGAAGGATTATCTTAAAGTTATTTAGGAATCCTTGACACCTTGGACATTATTTCAATGATTCCTATAGAGTGTTAAATCCTTGAGTTTTGGGTTTAAGCGGGTCACAATTATGAAATCTAAGGACATTGAAGACTACAAAGCTAAAAAATTTAAATAAAAGAGATTATCATGATCCCTCACATCTATAAGTTGATCTCTAAATTGTTGTCAATATTCCACTAGAATGGTCCATCACAATAGATTTGATAAAATAGCTAAAATCTATATAATATAGGTTAAATTTTCTTTAGATCTTAGATCCTTTAATAGTTGATTTTCTACTTAAATGAATGAAATAACTTAAATGTGAGAAACAAAGAACATAAAGAAATGCACACACACCATCCACAATTAGTCACAAGTTTTATCTTCTGAAACCGTTATAGTAGAAAAGCCAACTAGAAGGTGAGGCTTATATACTCTCTTTTATCTGGGTTGGAAACATACAATTATAGAGGATGAGGCACTCTTTATGGAGTTACCTAAGACGTGTGCCCTATAAGGCTACTAAAAAACCTTAAAAGCCTATGTTCTACTCTAAAACTTCTCTCTCTTAGTTTCTCTACTCAACTATGGAACAAAGTACAATAGCACAAAATGGAATCCCTACTCCTTCTAGTGGCATGATATTTAACATAGGTTGATATCCAATTAGGGGTAAGCTTTGATTCCATCAACCCTTAACTAGAGTTATAATTTTGGACCTTTTAGAGTCTTCTTTAATGTCCACACATGGCTAACTCCATTTGCATGAGTAATGGGGGTTGACATGGCATTCTCTCGTACCATGGTGGTCAACAAAATCAGTCACATGACATTGCAAGATGAATTTAATTTTTACATTTGAACTCCAATTGACATGTGGGAAAGGAATTTGAGTGTAGATAAACATCTTTGGGCTCATTTCTAAAGTGAAAAAATTTTGACACCAAAAATTGCCATTTGATTCCTCAAAATGGCTCAAGAAGGTTTCAGATTCCAACTCTCAAAACAAGGACCCATCATTAAAATGGCCCTACAAGCTTATTACTCTGACCTTTTCCACTCTAAAAGTATCAACAATAATGAATAATAATATAATTATCAAATTCAAATCACATCTTTAGGGAGACTCTTTATTTTCCAAAATCTTTATTGGATAATGTGAGGAAAATTTTCCTCTATCTTCTCCTTAGAGTACCACTTTGCTTTTCCTAAAAGTTGTCCTTTCAACCCAATCTACCAAAGGTCATGATTCCCCTATATTGTAGTTATGGACTATTTATGAAAAACTATGTCCTCTACTAATTATGTCAAATATCTATTTCTAATGTGGAAGGTGGGACTCATTAATCTTCCTAATCTAACATGGAAGTCTCATATATTTTGATATTCTCCATATTCACTACTTAGTAAATGTGCATTTATGTGGGTATATTGATTCTATAGGCATTATTTCCCAACTTTTCTAATATCTCAAAAGGACCATACAACAAGGTATTAATCTTCTTATCAGGACCCTATAATATTTCCTTGTTCAATTGTAACCAAAATCTATCTCCCACTCTAAATGAATTCTCTATTCTATGTTGATCATGGATGGCCTTATATTTTTCCTATGACTTCCTTTGTGTTTCATGTACTTACAAATGGATCTGCCTAATCTTCTCAATATTTTTTTATGTTCTTAATGCATATCCTATGAGGTCCTCCCTCACTCCTCCTTTTTGTCCATATACAACATCAACCAAGCTTGAAGGTGGAAAATATCAAAAGAAAGTTACAAAATATGACTTACCAATAGAAGTGTGTATTTATTTATGATAAACATGTTGTATATAGATCATATTTTCACCCTAGGTCTTCAAATTCTTCTAATTGTGGCCCCTCAGAAGCTAAACCAAAGTCCTATTGACTACTTATGTATTCTAGTTGTTTGTGGTGGAATGTTGTATGCCTATACAAATTTGTGTCCATATTTTATGATGAAATAGTCCAAAATTCACTAAGAAATATGGTGTCCCTATCTGAAATCATGCTCCTTGGTATCCCAAAGTGTAGCCAAACATGTTGAAAGAAATTTTTTGTTGCTTCTTATCCTTTGATGGTGTTTTTACAAGGCATGAGAATTCACATCTTGTTGAACCTATCAATTGCCACAAATAGGTAGTCATGTCCCTTCATTATTGTTGGTAAACCTCCCACAAATCCATGGAAATGATTTCTAAAGGTCTAGTGGATATTGGTAAGGGATGGTATAAACCTTACTTCATGGTATTGGGATAGTTAGTACAACAAATTTTGCATATTGTAATTTATAGTGGTATATTTACTTCTTTCTAGGTCAATACACATACATTTATAAGTTGGAAACTATCTTACCAACACCAAACTCTATTCAAACCTCAGAGGTGTGGGCCTCTTGGATAGGATGTAGTTTTTCACCTTTAAGACCACAAATTTTGTCCAATCTGTAGAGTAACCCATTCAGGAGATGATAGTCTGTTATGTTGTCACTAAATTTTACATGACTTGGGCCCTATAGCTACCAAAACACCTCCTTTAAGTCCTCATCTTTTGTCTATTCCATTATGTATACATCATGGTTTAAAGGATCCATGTGCATCAAAGTTACCAAATCAATAATTTTGGATGTAGGTGGCCTTGAAAGCTTGTCTGCCCACTTGTTTGTGCTTCCCTTCTTATACACGATGACTAGATGAAACTGTTGCAAGAAACCAATCCACTTGTTATGTATGGTCTAATATTGTACCTTACTATGGGTCACCAAATATTATAACCATTGTGGATCTATGTGGATGATGGTTTCATTTCCCATTAAATAGGGTTTATAATTTTTAACATCTTGTACCAGGGCATAGAGCTCGTTGTTATAGGTTGGGTAGCTTAGAACTACCCGATGAAATACTTCAAAAGGATAACTTACACACCTAACTCCCTACATCAAGATCACTCCTATGACAGACCTACTTGCATTTTTATCTTCTTTAGAGACCTTATACAAGTTTGGTAATGTGAGAACTAATGCTTCATTAATTTTTATTTTTATCTCACCCAAATACTTCTATTCATTCTTCCCCAACTAGAACCTTGATCCAGGTGGATGTTGGTGGCCACCCACCTATCCCATTTGGACCCCCACAACTGTCTCTTTCAGTCTTTTTAGTTTCCTAAATTGTAGCACAGTTTACTATTTTTAGCAGTTTTTCGGGTCCTGAACTTCCGGAGCCGTTTTGAGGCCCTAAACGACGTTTTTTTGGGAATCTGGGACAACATGAGTCCATGGACTCATGTTGCCTCCCAAAGTGGTAGTACTCGGATAGATCTTTCTAACGAGCTATCGTGCGCGTCAAACGGAGATCGTATGCCAAAGTTACGACCCCGGGAAATTGATGTACCAATTTACCCAAACGGGGCCCACAATTTGGCGTTTCATCTTCTAGGGTTAGGTTTCGGGATGTGAAGGGTTTTCCATTGTTTCTCAACAATAAATAGGCCTTCGAGCCTCATTGTAACACAGTTCGGAACAGTTCAGAGGCATGTAGCCATCACATCTCTTCTCAGAGATAAGCTACCATCGCCCTAGCTGGTTTATTCCCATTTCTGGTTGTAAGCATATTTCAGTATTTTACATTAATGATATGAAGCATTATTTTCCGCTGCATCTCTGTGTTTATGGTTATTGCATCTCTGTATTTATGGTTATCTCTATAATCTATTGCGTTCCTGTTTAAATCCGGATCAGTGGTATCAGAGCGGTCTGCTTTTTCTCTGTTTTTCTTTGCATGTCCCCAACGAGGTCGGGATATAAGGAGTTAGGGCTTGAACTGGTCGAACCTTTGCAAGACCAGCCTCGCAAATCCCGACGGCCTCCCATGGTGGATGAGAAGAAAGACGAGGGGGCAGGAGATCCTATCAAAATCTTGCTCGAAGAAGCACTCGAGCGGCAAAGGAACGCGATGATGGATAGCTTTGCGCAGATTCTTCAGCGGCTACCCAGAGGCGACGCATCGGCTTCCAACAGCGACTCTGGAAACACCACACCGTTTAAGGTACAAGTTAATTTTGAAATCCCCATCTTCGAGGGTCAAATAGACGCAGATGCCGTAGATAAATGGTTAAATCTGCTAGATGGGTATTTTTCTGTTCATGAATTTTCAAGTCGGAAAAAGATTGTTTTCGCTCTTCTCAAAGCAGCCCCCCACGTCAAGGACTGGTGGGAAACCTACTGCGAGCAGAAGGATGAAAGTACAGGCTCACTATTTTCAGCCGCACCCACTTGGAATGACTTCCGGGATGCCATCAAGGAGCAGTACTACCCTGTCGGAACCTATGAGGACAAATACATCAAATGGACCACACTGCGGCAGGGATGAGACCAAGATGTGCCGGAGTTCACAAACATTTTTCATACCCTTCGCACACAGTTGGGTATCAAAGATTCGGAGCTGCATCTGATACTCAAATACCGCGGCTGCCTACACAGATACATCCAGGAAGAGATGGGGTTCTTGAACATCCCCTCACTCGGCACAGCATACCAATACGCTGTCAAAATCGAGCAAAAGTCCAAACAGAAGAAGCGAGACTTTGGATCTGCAAATCCGAAGCCCAAAGGACAAAGCCAAGGTGGGGTGACCCAAGACAACCCATCAAAGCCACAAGAAAAGAACAACACCATGAAGCCGAAGAAGGGCACAGGGAAGTGGTGTGAGTTCCACAAGAGTCCCACTCATAACACCAGTGAGTGTCGGACCAAGCAGTCGCTGGTGGCTGAGTTGAAGGCTTCTGAATCAGATGCATGTTCCGACCCTGAGCCAGAACCCAACAAGGGGAATGGCAGAGGGAAGCAGATCATTGATGTGGATCCCAGCGCCACTGTTGCCACTGCCAAGATCCAGAAGAATGAACTTGCAGATCCAGAGGAAGGGGAGCGTCTTTTCCACTCACAGATGTGGGTGAAGGGTTCACCACTGCGATTCATTGTCGACAGTGGTAGCCAAAAGAACCTGGTTTCAGCAGAGGTCGTGAAGCGGTTGGGCCTACCGACTACACCGCACCCGCAGCCGTACAGTAACGGGTGGCTTCACGAAGGACGAGATCTGAAAGTTCGCCAGCAGTGCCGCCTTCCCTACAGCATCAAGCCCTTCACCGACGAGGTATTATGTGATGTTACACCTCTGGATGTTTGTGATGTATTATTAGGCCAACCATACTTGTGGAGGCGACATGCTGTGTATGAGTCAAGGCCTCGCGCTGTCATTATTTCTTTAGGTGATTCATTATACAGGATACCGGAGGTAGCCCCACCTACTGCCACATCTTTGGTCACTACCAAGAAAGGCAGCAAGCTCATATCACAGACCAGGAAATTCATTTGTCTAGTTCACCCCCAAAATAAGGGGAAGATTGTTGCTACATCCATGACCCCTGTAAAGGGTTCCTTCATGCAGCAGCAGCAGCAAAGGGATACGGTCATGACAAAACACAGGAACAACTTCTCCTCACCCACATGGGTACCACACAAGTTTCAGGTGGGCAACAAAGTCTGGTTGCATCGACAGAAAGAACGCCTTACCAGAACCCATCAGAAGCTCAAATCACTCCGACATGGTCATTACAGCAGTACCAAGGCTGTGGGGAACAATGCTTTGGAGCACATCATTCCTCCATTCCTTTGCCTGCACCAAGTGTTCAATATGGACCATCGTCGACCATGCTTCCCACGATTACTGGGCACATCAGAGATTGCAGGACAAGTTCAGCAGATGGAGGAACTCAACGCAATGGGGACCATTGCTTCCTAAGGGGGGAGGAATGATCCAGGTGGATGTTGGTGGCCACCCACCTATCCCATTTGGACCCCCACAACTGTCTCTTTCAGTCTTTTTAGTTTCCTAAATTGTAGCACAGTTTACTATTTTTAGCAGTTTTTCGGGTCCTGAACTTCCGGAGCCGTTTTGAGGCCCTAAACGACGTTTTTTTGGGAATCTGGGGCAACATGAGTCCATGGACTCATGTTGCCTCCCAAAGTGGTAGTACTCGGATAGATCTTTCTAACGAGCTATCGTGCGCGTCAAACGGAGATCGTATGCCAAAGTTACGACCCCGAGAAATTGATGTACCAATTTACCCAAACGGGGCCCACAATTTGGCGTTTCATCTTCTAGGGTTAGGTTTCGGGATGTGAAGGGTTTTCCATTGTTTCTCAACAATAAATAGGCCTTCGAGCCTCATTGTAACACAGTTCGGAACAGTTCAGAGGCATGTAGCCATCACATCTCTTCTCAGAGATAAGCTACCATCGCCCTAGCTGGTTTATTCCCATTTCTGGTTGTAAGCATATTTCAGTATTTTACATTAATGAAATGAAGCATTATTTTCCGCTGCATCTCTGTGTTTATGGTTATTGCATCTCTGTATTTATGGTTATCTCTATAATCTATTGCGTTCCTGTTTAAATCCGGATCAAACCTCTTGTTGTTATGGTGTGGAGTGGATCAACTATTGTTGAAAATCAAGCTATGAAAATTTCCAGGCACTGTAATACCCCAAAAAAACTTCTAATTTTGGAGATAATTGTAGGAGCCAACCACTTCATGATAGTATACATATTTCATGATATTTATTTTAATCTCCCTTGCACCAAACACATATCCCAAATACACAAAAACTCGACCAAAAAAATTCACGTTTATTGACGTTAACTAGAAGTTGGTGCTTTTTAAAAGTCTCTAACACCTACATAATATGTGAGAGATGCTCCTACAAAGTATACTATGAACCAATATATCATCCAAATAGACTATAACAAATTAATCTATATATGAGTCTAACGCATCATTCATCTATCTCATGAACATAGCTAGTGCATTGCATAAATCAAATGGCATGACCAACTATTCATATAAAATTTTCTTGGTTTTGAAGGTGGTCTTCAACATGTCTTCTTCTTTCATTCAAAATTGGTTGTATCCCATTGACTTTGAGGTCCAAATTGTTGAATTATTTTTCCTATTACAACTAATCTAGTAAATCATTAATCCTAGGTATAGGGTACCAATTCATGAGTGTAATATTGTTTAATGTTTTGTAGTCGATCCACATTCATGAAATCATGCCCTTATTTCATATAATTATGATATGTGACCCAAAAGGTAAGGTGATTAGTCAAATGACACTCTACTCTAACAATTGTTGCAATTGATTCTTCACTTCATTTATTTCTAGAGCATATTGCCATATACAACCTGATTTTCGGCAACAGAGAGTATAGAAATAGTTGGATTTTTTGCTCTAATTCCCTGTTCGATGGTATTCCTTTAGGCTCATGAAACACTCTTATGATGACTATACAAACTCCTCAAATCAATGCTTCTACTATTTATAAACCCCTTTAGGGATGCCCTTGTTCATATTGACTCATCATTGGACCGGTTTACTCTTAATAAAAGTAAAACATATTTCTTACTGGAACTAATTAGCTTATTAGCTTGTCTAGCACTTTCTAGTGATATCTTTAACTTGATTATGTGTGAATTTATGACATTGGGTTTTCCATACTTGATTGAGTCGTGTTCACTAGTTTTCCACATGAAGATTTCATCCCTCATATACATATAGGTGCTTCCAAGCCATTACTCTACATATGTCAAGGGGTGACTAATTTAATCTTGCATTGCTTTTTTACCTTGATCTTTGGATCTTTTGTTACCCATCGCAACGGATACGAGATAGGATGATCATGAACCTCAAATCTAAGATTGTTGAAAAAATCCACTAATATGAAATTATCTTATGAACCAAAGTCGAATGAAGCATCTATATTGGTTTTATTGGTTTGTATCTTGATGTGGAAGAGTTTGGTCATATCCTTCTATTCCGGATGATGAAGAATACTCAAGTTCAGCTCCTTCTACACTAATGTGTAAACCATATTCATATCCACAAGAGTTGTTTTTACCCGATTGCTCAAATTTGTGGTTAAAAGTTTTTTTTTCATCCTTCCTGTGGTTCTTCGAGTTCAACTCTAGATGTAGCTTCCAACACTTTTCCTCAATGCGACCATCAATGTTTTAACGGTTACAATGGTTACTATGATCCTTGCATTCATATGTACCAACTACAGTATTATTTTCCTTCCCCACTTTCCCTTTTTTCCCCTCCTTGGAGGTTTCCTCGTGCTCTTTTTACTTGGAACCACTTGTCTGCCCTTTCTTGTTCCCTGTGATTTCTAGATAATATGCCTATACACATGTCTCATGCATTTTACTCGGCTTGAGAGGAATCACTTACTCTCATAGATGGCTATTTGGAACCCCTAAATATTGAATAATCCATCTAGATTCTTGATATAGATATCCATCATGTTGGTCATTTTTATGAACTCAATGATGTGCTCCTGGACACTTGCCCTTGCCTCTTCTTGAAGTAGTGCCATTGGATCCATTGTTCCTTTACATACCCAAGAGGATATAATTAGAAATTGATGAGGGTATTGAGGTTTTCCCGCCTAGTTTCTTGCAAATCACCCTCTAGTGTAAGTGTTTCCATATAGATTTATCACCAAGTTAAAGGACCGCCCTCTAACTTTAGTCTAGAAAATGAAATCTTTTTCTCTTCATCGATATTGTGAACATTTAAATAAACTTCTAGTTGTTACAACCATTGATTTAGTTGTAGTGCATGGATATCACCTTGTTATGGCTTCATGTCTATCTAGAGTTCCATCCTGAATATGGATTTTGAAGGTGCAGCAACACTCAAACTTGGAAGCTCCTTCTTGGACACTTTCCATGACTCAAATTGTAGGTTTTCGTTATCTCCCAATTTCCCCTCTAGTATGACCTTTGAGTTACAACCTCCATCCTCTTAGAACAATCTATTCTTCCTTTGAGAGCTACCATGAGGAGTCTCATATTTTGTTAATTTTGGTGACTTATGCTTCCAACCTCACAAATATCTCTTCCATTGGATTATGAGGGTTATTATGAAAAAACTCGTTGACCATTGATAAGGTTCTATGACTTGCTTCTTAAAACAAATACCGAATCCCTACAACTTCCACAAAATAAGCAAAAAAAATACTTTGGCACCAATACGATTTGTAAATTGATGTGAATAAATATTCCACTATAATAGTTTGTCACAACAAATTTGATAAAATAATTGAAAACATTACCATGAAGGTTAATTTTCCTTTTGATATGAAATTCTTTAATAGTTTATTTTCTACTTAGATGAATAAAATATTTGAAATGTGAGAAATAGAGAAATATAAATAATTATGAACACAATACCCATAATAACACATGTTTTACCTTGGGAAACCCTTATAAGAGAAAACCAAACTAGAAGGTGATTCTACTCTACTATGTTTTCTCTACTATGTAAATATTCAAGTATAAAGGATGATGTACTCTCTATAAAGTTATCTCAGACCTGTGGCCTATAATACTACTACATAACCTTAACCGCCTTGTTGAAAGGGTCGATCGACCTCGTTGACTAGACTTGACAATCACACCTAGTTGATTGTCTAAGTCTGAATGTAAGCCATTTGACCACACAGTCAGGTCAACGAACTAAGATAGTTATACAATTACAAATTCCTTGTAACTAAATGATACATAAAAATGTCCCATTGATGTCATAAAGAGGTATATATAAGGAGCATATATTGTAAGTGTTGTGGTACATTACTAAAGAATTTTTTTGTTGATCTCCCATTACATGTGTTATCTTCTCCTTTCTCTCATCTATGTGTGTATATGTATGTAATGTGTATAGTACTATATATTACTTCATTTGTATATTATTGGTAACTACTCACAAAACCCCAGATTACAACATTGGTTACATTGTGAGGCATGAACGCAACTCAAGTGAGAGCGAAGTATCTTAACCAACTAGACTACAACATTGGCTCTACTATTAGAAGTTCTTGAACCAAAATATGAGAAAGCATGCAAACATAGATATTTATCTTACAGGATATTTGTGAGTGATGGGAGTGCAAAATTGAGAATTATATAAAGAAATACACAAGAAGAGATCAATTATGTTAGTAAAAGCAAGAACCCATTTAGTTATAGAGAAACACACGAGATTAACAAAGGTCATCCTTGAAGAAATAATAAAATATATTAACCATTCTAATAATGAATAGACTTATGGATGAGCAAAGGTTAACGCCAATGATCACCAACAAAGACCAAACAAATTTATACCAGTGGGTCTAGAAAATGTGCAATGATCACTATGAAGAGAAAGTATTTGAAAGAAGAGTGTTCTTTGATAAAATCAAAAGAAGATTCAATGATGGTTCTTATGTATCATACCTTCCCTTGTATGTCAATTCTTTCTAGACAAAGGGGTTGACCATAAAGTTGAATATCGACCATTGTTGAATCCTCTACTTGCAAACACCAATTGGGACAAGAGGCAACAAAATTGGTGTAAGTTTCTAAAAGCAAGTTATAAAAGCATGAGAGTTTTTTAGACTACTTCTTGAGTAAATAAAATCAGTAATTATTATTTCCATCAGCGATGTTGCGTAAGTTTTAACCAGTGATGAAGGGGTCATCAATTCCTTAGCCAAAGATGAAGGAATTGACTACATTGAAGAAGCATCATGCCAACATGAAGGATGAAATTGTTTAAAAGAGCATATAATCTTAAAGAAGAATGAAATAAAAAGGTTGCACATTGAATGTAGCATCATAAACCTTCATCCAACATTTAAAAAATCGAAAGGGACAAAAGATAAAAGAAACAAGAGGAGATGTGTAACATAAGTAATCCCCAGGCATTAGAAAGAAATAAAATCTAGGAGTATCTAGTCAATGCATTGGACTTATTTGATAGGGGATACCCTGACTCTTCTTGAGAGGAGTATTAGTTTGTAGTTGGTCATGGTAGCAAATGATGCTTGTCAACTTGCAGATACTATTGAATGTATGGAAATAAATTACTCTGGCTCGATATTGTGGTAATATCCTTTTCCTCAAGAAGCTATTTGTTACAGATCCATTTGGGCACGTCAATCCCATCATCCAAATCAGTGTTTTAGGGCTCATCAAACCCTAATTTTAGTTGCTACATGCCCTAAACAAGTCACCCATTTGAATGTCTGCTTCCGAGGCAGTTTCATGACTTGAAGACATCTAGAAATAACCTCTAGAGGGACCAGCGCAAGTAGGCCCTTGTAAGGGTGCACTACAAAGCAGTTGAGTCCATTGTGAGGGTGCTCTACGGAGCACTTAGGCTTCCTTTCACCTGCGGTGGGCGGGATTGAGAGAAATTCACATAGGGTTTGGGGAATATTCTTATCTTTTGGAGTCATCTAGAAGGTTCCCTCACTTATCAACTCCTATGAGCTCGAAAATGGATGAGGAATGAGTTAAGGTGCATCCTATCCTCTCATCCCAGCCTTCATGGAGCTAATTCTAAGTATGGAAGGCCATTCAATGCCACCATTTATGACAACACCTCCTTCATCTTCCTATAAATTGACCACTCATCTAAGAGATCAGGGGCTAGATTATGTTGAATTGTAAGGAGATCATGTTGCTATGAGATTTGGCTTTGAAGCAAGTATTGTAATGCTACAGGTTTGTCATGCTTTCGATTTGATGTGGATGGGATCCAAGCTGGAGGAATGGCTTCGAATCAGACACCAATGGTTTTAATTCCTTCTTCTATTCAATAAAGTGTTTGAACCTTTCTCCCATATGTTTGTATTGTTTCATAATTCTTATATGTGTGAATTTTATCTGATTCCTTTCACTTATATTCAATAGATCGTGTGCTTTGATTGATTCTTTGTTTTATGTTGTGTTTACAAGTACTTCTCAAGTGTATTAAGTACAGGAAGGAGTGACAAGATTGATACAAGGGAGACGAGAGGAAAGCAGAACTACAAGTAGGTCTTCTCATCTTCTCATCTTATCTATTGCTTATAGGAAAAGACTAAAAGACTTTAAACTGTTGTTCTAGATACAACTACTTATCTAGGGAATTAATATTTATCCGTAGATACCAAATTCTCCAAAACAAATTGATGACTCCACTGGGGAAGATCCTCTTTCCTAGTAGCTTATCCACCTCCTAGGACATCCTTGCAGACCCTACTTGTGTTCATTGGTTTTATTTCAGCTCTTTTGCATTGAATTTTGGTCAAAATTTGAGGTTAGATGAATCTTGAGTGACCTCTCAGGAATCAACGCAGGCTTGGTCAGGGGACAGTGCTCTGCAGAGCACCCTTAAGTGAGAGACAGTGCTCTGCAACACAGTTAGGCCCTCTTTGACCTGCACTGATCCACCTTAGGGGAAATTTTCACCTTTGGATTGAGTTTTTACCAACTTTCCGCTGTTTGATTGCTTGTTGATTGATCAATGAATGTTATGTCTGAGAGAACAAGTTTCTATCCCCTTGTCTAGCCCTACTTTGATTTTATTGATTAATGTTTCTTTATTGTTTTCTTTGTCATTATAAGTCTATAGTCAAAGTTATAATATAGTTTATTAATCTTCATTCGAAAGAAAGTGTCATAAAGTCTTCTTTTCCTTCAAAGCAGAACTGTCGTAAAAGTCTTCATTCTTATGAAGATTGATTGATTGTGTGTGCATATTTCCTTTTGTTCATATTCACATTAAGGGATTCGAAAAGTAAAACTTGCATTGTTCATATTGTAGTTTGTGAATGATTGAAAAGAATAGCTAGGGAAATTTCATTAGATGTGCTCTTTTCTCTTTGTCAAAGATCGGATTGCTCTATCCCTACTAGCTAAGGTTTTTATTGTTCAATTGAATGAAAATAATGCTTATCATATTAGTTGAATTTTAGGAATTGCAAACATACATCACGTGGCGAACCTTGAAAGGAAAATTCTAAAGAAGATCAACTTAAAATTTATCTGAATTTACCTAATGGAGCATTGTCACCTAACGAAAAACATTTAGTGATTCTAGGCTAGAGACATGTTATAGTGTCGTAAAACAAAGCAGCTGTCGCTAACCTATCTGCAATACATCCCGAGTGTGATACCTCATTCCACATACATGAGTATATCGTAGCTTGTCCACATACCTTCGTGTATATAGGGCGGTGTTATAGTACATAAAGTATATGGGAATTCTCTCAATATGTGGTTTTGCATTAGACAGCACTTATATGGATTGGGCCTCCACGTACTTTTGGGTATATATGGGAGGACAACACTAGGTTGCTATCCATCCTTAGGTAATCAAGTCGGCCGCCTTGTACATTGTGATACACCGAACACAACATTCAGGGAGATTTCCTGCCTGTACTTCTCAGTTTGCCGGGAGGTATTCTGCAGTTCACAGTTGCTTGGTAAACCTTTTTCCTAGATTATCCCTCTTTTGTTTTGTTATGTTACTTTGATTAAAATAAAATTAATTGACTGCGGATAAAATCCTCCACGCTCACTCAGTTGATCTTAGGTTGAGACATATGGCAACAAATCTAGAGTCCACCAATCAAGGAATTCATTTTGATGGGAATCCTAGTCCTTTTCCTCCTTTCGGAAATATTGGTGCTTCTTATAAGGCTACATTATCCCTACCGGGACTTACCATTGGTTTGCCAATATGGTTGTTTTCAACCTCCTTGGTTAAAAATGTCGTGATTTCTCTGCAATCTAGTACACCTCCAACTAGACAAAATCAACCTCCTTTTGATCCTAAAGTTGACCCTTTTCCTTCTTCCTCGGTTGTTTCTTCCTCTCGTTCTTCCTCTTTGCCTGGTGAAAGTATTGGTACTAGTAACCAAGTGGCTAAGAAGAAGAAGAAGAAGAAGAAGAAGCAAATTCAGCAGAGGGGAAACCAAGCAACCATTGCTTTGAATGCAACATCTGATGAGAAATCGCCCATAAAGACTCATAGAGTTCGATATCCATGCAAACTTTGTGCAGGAGACCATCTTCTTCGAAATTGTCTTGATATTCCTCAGATCTTAGAAGAATGGTCTTCCCATTCACATCATCCTCTGTCATCAACTTCTGGAGATCATGCTGGTGACACACCATCAACTAGTGGTAGTAAAGCTCATGGAAAGAAGGGCAAAGTCAAGTTTCCCTATAGGTTATGTGAAGGGAATCACCCCATTCACCTTTGTCCCTATCTGGATGAAGCCAAAAAAGTGTTGGATAACCATCGTGCGTCACTGCAGCGACTTCCATCTAGTTACAGGAGACTCTCCCTTAATCCTTCACTGGTTGATGAATTGACTCTCAAATCAACCGTCGGTCAAACCCTCTCTCTCTAAAAATGCATCCTATGAGTCTATACCCGACCAAAATCAACAGGTCGAGGAAACAATTGACCTGATTTCACCTTCAGTTAATCGTACCTTTACCAAAGAGAGTGAATATGATACCACTCATGTTCTTTTCATTTCTTCAGATTTAAATGAGCTTCGAGGCAACCCTTCTATTCCATCAAGACAGGAGGAAAATCCTCCCATTCTAGTAACCCCAGGGTTAGTTCTCCCATTTCTACGGTACCCCCTGCAAGTAGTCTGGTCACTTCCTTTGATTAGAATCGACTGGAAGGATTCTGTCTTCCTTCTTATGTGCCTTTCTAGATCATAGTATAGGTTTGTAATATGATTGTATCTAGCAGTTTTATAGATGAAGGTGCATCAATGAGTATCCTTTCCTCCACGGCTTGGCAAGCGCTCGGTTCGCTGCTGCTTGTGCCTGTTACCCAAAATATATTGGCGTTTAATAGAGGAACCAGTCAACCATTAGGGATCCTTCCTCAGTTGCCTATTACTTTGGGAGAAAAATCATTTATGTAAATGTGATGGTAGTCCCCGGCCCTTTAGATTACAATTTACTTCTTGGGCGTGACTATGTTTCTGACATGGGAGCTATTGTTTTAACACTCTTTCGAGTGATTTGCTTCCTGCATGATGGCAGAATTGTCATCGTTGACCAATTTTCATTTCTCGATCCAAATATGGCTTCCAGTCAACCATCTTCCCTAAGTGGTCCTTTTGTACCAATGATATCATCCTTGCCACAAGTTAATTATGTGGCAACCCGTTCTGTGCCTACATCAATGGACGATCAATTCCGTGATGTTGTACATTATGTACTAGGGGCATTGGAACCATATCTCTCCTTCCAAAGCATTGTTATCCCATCTAATGAGAACCTCTTCGAAGTCATGACCACTTATGGGTCATGACAAGGATATGAGGATAGTTTTTTTACTGTGTCAACCTCATTAAAAAATGAAATAGCTCCCATGAGGATAGTTCCTTGTCTTGTGTCAACCTTGTTAAAAAATGAAACCAAGGATATGAGGATAGTTCCTGGTCTTGTGTCAACCTCGTTAAAAAATGAAACCAAGGATATGAGGATAGTTCCCGGTCTTATGTCAACCTCGTTAAAAAATGAAACAAAGTGTATGAGCATAGTTCCTTGTCTTGTGTCAAGCTCATTAAAAAATGAAATAAGGAGTATGAGCATAGTTCCTTGTCTTGTGTCAAGCTCATTAAAAAATGAAACAAGGAATCTGAGCAGAGTTCCTTGTCTTGTGTCAAGCTCATTAAGAAATGAAACAAGGTCCCCTGGAGCAAAGTTCCAATTCGAGTCTTTGATTAGATGATCCGAATTAGATCCATGAAGAATAATCAAAGCACCATGACTATAGCAAATCAGGATAAAACTTCGAATTCAAGAGCACAGAGTGATCAGGAAAACCTCTAAACAGTAGCAGTTGGCAGCCAGCGAGGAACGACGAGGACCTCGGTTAAAGCGCGCTGACCGAGGCCCATCGAGACCATGCAGGAGGCTAAACTAGCACTTGGGAAGCTCAGATCAGGAAAAGGAGGCAGTTTCTAACTGCGCATCGTTGAGCGAAACCCCTTGAGAAGGAGAGGCCCTGAGCGCTCAGTCGCATGGAAGCTAGGAAAACCATGGGGAAAAGCGCTTAAGGCTAAAGGCGGGACCCACACTCCAGAATCGGCGTATCTATTGGGGGCACCCTTGGGCGGTAAGCGGATTTGGAGAAAAACAAGCGATTCCACTCAGCACCCGACGCATGGCAAGTGGAGGAGAGAGAAAACTGCACTCATCACGCGCTAACAGTCGAGCAAGTCAACTACTCGAAATGAGAAAATGACGTCAGATCTGGGGGCTCCAGATCTAACGGCTGAGAACGCGCCCGAAGAAAGAACCGGATTTGACAAGGGATTGAGCCATGATGTATAAGGATTTAAGGTCCGATTTGACGCTGAGGTGGTGGACGAGTCATTTCCTGACATAACCGAAGAACCGAACTGACGAGGAAAATCTGGCACAATTCGTAGGAGGACAAGTGGCCACTCCCTATGAGCCATTGATGAAGACACAGAGACAGGGAACTCCAAGCGAGCAGCAGCAGGCGACCCGACGGGGGATGGAAGAGGAAAGGAGTAGTCATGAGACAGAGTGGCTTTAAGCCATGAACAGATAGAATGGAAGACACAAAGAGAGGAAGACAGAGAATGAAGACAGAGAAGAGAAGAATAGACAGTGAAGCAAAGAGCAAAAAGACATAGGGTTGAACTGACCTACAACATAAGGCAGCGTCGAGCCATCGCTAAGAGGATCTGTCAGGGAACCGAGCACCACATTGGGCTCCTTCCATTGAAGACCAGAGAGGTCAAGAGCTGGTAAGGAAAAGAGTCTATGCACTCTAGTGGCTTGGGGAATCCAAGAACCACCCTGCCAAGCAATTCTATTTCAGGAGACTCAGATTGAGCTCCTCATTGTAATTCTCTGCTTTAAAGACACAATAAAAGAAGGCCACCACTGAATGCTAGATCAGAGATGTAGCCCTGGAGGATAGGGTGAACTCCTTATTAATTTGTTGTATTCTTGAATTTTCCTACTGTGTTTCTTTGTTGTTTTCCATATTTCCAGTGTCTGTGTATTTTGCAATCTGATCAATCCGTTGCCTAAAATAACATAGACACACACCAGCACATGAGTCTGTAATACCTTCATTTAATAAATCTTTAACTGAGATCACTCAAGGGTGATTTTCAGATCATTAGATCTTGTAAAATCCCAATCGAGTCTTTCACTTGATCTCGTAAACAAACCTTCATTCCATCCACCTGATAGCCACGAGTAGTCTACTTAGGTGAATGTAATGAAGCTTGGGGGGCATGCACCTAGTGGTAATGTTAAGTTTCCCTGTAGGTTATGTGAAGGGAATCATCCCATTCACCTTTTTCCCTATCTGGATGAAGCCAAAAAGGTGTTGGATAACTGTCCTACTTCACCGCAGTGACTTTGATCTAGTTATAGGAGACTTTCCCTTTCATCATGTTGGGGGCATGTAAACCAATCTCAAGCATAGTTCTTCGTTTCAATCTTGTGTAAAAATGAAACTGAATTCAAGCATAGTTCTTCGATTTAAGCTTGTGTAAAAATGAAACTGAATCCAAGCATAGTTTTTTGTTTCAAGCTTGTGTAAACATGAAACTGAATCCAAGCATAGTTTTTTTTTTCAAGCTTGTGTAAACATGAAACTGAATCCAAGCATAGTTTTTCATTTCAAGCTTGTGTAAACATGAAACTGAACCCAAGCATAGTTCCCTATGGTTTAATCTTGTGTAAAAATGAACCCATTTCTATATTTAACCCTTGTGATTGCCATTCTATCAGCCTTTTTCATCAGATGAGCCTTGGTTGTTTTCATCCCATAGACACCATCCCTTTGGCCAATCATATGGTTTCACTTGGTTGTTTTACCCTTTTTTGAAGAATAGCTGCAATGATTGGTCTTATTAGCCAACCTATTCACATAAATCAACATGTTTTGAGAAGTTCCAACATCACCGGAACCAATTTCTATCCTAGACACCACTCGTTCCTCAAAGTGGAGTCATATTTAAGCTCTTTTCAGACTCTCTAAATATGAAAAGATTGTCGAGCACTTGTCCTTTTCAGCTCATTAACGGGTTGCAAAGGACATATACTCAGTATAAGTTTAACCCTTTTGCGGACTGAGATAGATTATTTACGAAAAAGGAATACATTGACCGAACATGGTCAATAGGTTGTCTCTCGTATTGTTTTATGCTTTTTAGGGCTTGAGAGACAAATCCATGAAAAAGAACTTGTGGAGTTTTCCTTTTGTCCCTTTTAAAACTCTCTAAACATGAAAAGGACTAAATTATCTTTGTTGTTAAACTCGTTAAAACATCAAATAGTGACAAACTTTTCGATCTAGACAAGACCGAGTTTCACCTTCGCTAGACTCATTAGAACATCACATAGCGATGGATTCAACCGAAGGGTGGAATTATACAACAAGCATATGTTATCCTCCTCAAGCTTGATAAAAATAAATAGGTACTAGTCAGCAATGACTGGGGAAAATGGGAAAAACGAGTAAACCACTTTATGGTAGCAGGTCGTTCTTGAACATGACACTTTCACTTCATCTCCGTGACTATTTGGGTTGGGTTATCTGCTTGACGGTTATCATATGTATGGTCTATCACACCATCCATCACTTTTGTTTTGGGTCAATGCTGCCAATTCATTCAGACTATTTGGGTTGGGTTATTTGCTTGATGATTATCATACCTATGGTCTATCACACCATCCACCACTTTTGTTTTGGGTCAATGCTGCCAATTTATTCAGTTTCACCGATATGTTCAAGAGAATTCAATCAGTAAATTCATCCTTTACAATACTCATAAACCTTCATTTTCATGACCACCATTCCTGAACCTTGTGTCGTTAGTCAAATTCCATTTCCAAAATCATTACACTCCTTTCCTGTCATTGATGTGGTATACATCAAGGCCCTCCTACGACGAGTCGCTTCTTGTCGACATCAGCACATTATCCAAGAAGTTGACTTAGAAACACCCTTCTAGTACCTTGAGGCTTGCATACATCAATGGCAGGTTTCTTGCTTCTGGCGATAGGCATACATCAATGGCCTTTGACCGAAAGACTTTGTATGGTGTTCGACATCAAATCATCCATTCACACCATGCAGAATGTACTACAGTACCTTGAGGATCATTATCATTATCGGTGATTTCTCTCGCATCTGTTAACAACTTACATCATTGGCTAGTAATCAGATGGTGTCTTCCCATGTTTGACTTCAGATCATATATTCACATGGTTAGACTCGTACTTGAGCAAACGATTGAACGAGATAGAAGACCCTGGATCTAGTTTCATCCATCCAGGCTGCGATTTCAGGAGTACTAAATCATATGTATAATGACTTTACATTGATAGTCATTCTGATCATGGGTCTATATTTGTAGATGACTGTTTATGTACATGTAATGAAAGTTTATAAGTTGAGCATGGGTATGCCTTCCCTCAGAAATTCATGTAAAATAAAATATCATGATATATGTATTGCAATTGATGCAGGTCACCTTCCACTTCGATACCTCCTCATCACATCGTAAAGTATTTCATTCGACATTGGAATTTTCCCGACTTCATGCTTTAGGGGGCAGGTGTTACAGATCTGTTTGGGCACATCAATCCCGTCATCTAGATCAGTGTTTTAGGGCTCATCAAACCCTAATTTCAGTTGCTACATGCCCTAAACAAGTCACCCCTTTGAATGCCTCCTTCCGAGACAGTTTCATGACTTGAAGACATACAGAAATAGCCTCTAGAGGGACTAGCACAGGTAAGCTCTTGTAAGGGTGCACTACAGAGCAGTTTAGTCCACTGCTAGGGTGCTCTGCAAAGAACTTAGGCTTACTTTCACCTGTGCTGGATGAGATTGAGCGAAATTCACATAGGGTTTGAGGAATATTCTTATCTTTTGGAGTCATCTAGAAGGCTCCCTCACTTATCAACTCCTATGAGCTCAAAAATGGAGGAGGAATGAGTTAAGGTGCATCCTATCCTCTCATCCCTTCCTCCATGGAACTAATTCTCAGTATGGAAGGCCATTCAATGCTACCATTTATGACAAAATCTCCTTCAACTTCCTATAAATTGACCACTCATCTAAGTGATTAGGGGTTGGATTATGTTGAATTGTAAGGAGATAATGTTGCTATGAGATTTCGCTTTGAAGCAAGTATTGTAATGCTATAATTTTTTCATGCTTTTGATGTGATGTGGATGGGATCCAAGCTGGAGGAATGGCTTTGAATCAGACACCAATGGTTGTAATTCCTTCTTCTATTCAATAAAGTGTTTGAACCTTTCTCCCATATGTTTGTATTATTTCATAATGCTTATATGTGTGAATTATATCTGATTCCTTTCACTTACATTCAATAAATCGTGTGCTTTCATCGGTTATTTGTTTTATGTTGTGTTTATAGGTACTTCTCAAGCGTATTAAGTATGGGAAGGAACGACATGATCAATACAAGGGAGACGAGAGGAAATCGGAACTACAAGTAGGTCTTCTCATCTTCTCATCTTATCTATTTCTTATAGGAAAAGACTAAAACACTTTAAACTGTTGTTCTAGATACAACTACTTATCTAAGGAATTAGTATTTTAATGGTTTGAAGATTTTTGTGGTATGGTTTTTGAGAGACTGAATTCGGATATTCCACAGTATTCATCTTTTATTTGTCGACGTTTCGAGTCTAGACCAAGACTCATCATCAGGACTCTTGGTCTAGACTCGTAAGCGTCGAAAAATAAAAGATGAATATTGTGGAATATCCAAATTTAGTCTCTCAAATTAGTATTCTTCCGTAGATACCAAATTCTCCAAAACACTATTACTCACATTTATGAATTCCTCCATCAAATATTAAATATAATGGAGATTCCTCCAACAACCTAAGTGTTTTTGTATGTATTTTCCACTAGGTTAAAGCATGGACCTCTAACTTTAGCCTAGTAAATCAAACGGTTTTCTCTTCAACTATATGGTGAACATTAAAATAAATGTTTGGTTGCTACAACCAATGATTAGTTTCAATGCATTGATCTCACCTTGTTATGGCTTTATGTCTACATTTTCTTCCATATTGAATAGGAAATATGAAGGGTTGGTGACATTCAAACTTGGTTACTCCTTCTCAAATACTTTCCATGACACCTTTTTTGGGTTTTCTTGAGCTTTCAATATCCCCTCTAGCTTGATATCTAAGTTAAAGCCCTCATCCTCTCTGAATGGTCCAAGTTTTCTTTTGAGAATTTCCATGAGTAGGTTCATATTGTGATTGATGTCAGTGACTTAGGATTCCAACCTCACAAATCTCTCTTCCTTCATATCTGAGGGTTATTGTGAACATACTCATCAACCATGGCTAAGGTTCTACGAATTTCTTCTTAAACTGATTCCTAAATCCTTGCAAATTACCACAAAATACCCTAAATAAAACTACTCTAATACCAATATTATTTGTAAATTGTTGTGGATATTCCATGAGAACATTTTGTTGCAATAGATTTAATAAAATAATATAAATATAAACTATGAAGGTTAATTTTCCTTTAGATCAAATTCTTTAATAGTTGATTTTTTTCCTTAAATAAATAAAATGATTGAACTATGAGAAATAAAGAAATAGAAAGAATTACACACACAACACCCACAATAACACAAGTTTTACCCTAGGAAACCCATAGAGAGAAAGGCCTAACTAGAAGGTGAGGATACTTTGTTCCCTTTTCTCTTGTATGGAAATATGCAAGTACAAACAATACGTACTCTCTATGGATTTATCTGAGACATGTGGTCTATAAGGATGCTACATAACCTTAACCTCCTCTATCTACTCTCTAACTTCCCACTCCTAGTTTCTCTACTCAACTATCAAATAAAATAAAATTGCATAGAATGGAACCCCTACTCCTCCTAACAACTCGGTATTTAAAATATCCCAATAGCCAACTAGGGGTAAGATTTGACCCCCTCAACCCTCAACTAGAGCTATGTTTTGGAAATCATAAAGTCTTCCCAAAAGTACGCATGTGGATATTCCCATTTTAATGAGTAATAGGGGATGATGAGGCATCCTCTCGTACTACGATGGTGAACATAGTAGGTCAAATTGCAGGAGGCATAACTTTTGCATATGAACTCTAACTGAACCAATTATTACACCATTGGAAAGGTATCTAAATGAAGCTTAGTGTCTCAGGATCTATTACTAAGTAAAAAAGGCTTTGAACCCAATAAAATTTTGTTTCATGCCTCAAAATGGATCCATAAGGTTTCAAATCTCAATTATTTGAACTAGGACCTATCATTAGAATGACCCTGCAAGTTGATTCCTCCATTTTTTTTCCACTTTGAAAGCATCAAGATATATGATAAATTATATAATGATCCAATATAGATCAACCTAGTACAATCTAGTAGGTTTTAATAGAACAATTTATGTCCAACAATTGTAGAAACAATCTATTAGGAGTTAATAAGGTGAAATCAATTTCACAAGTAAGCCTACCACTAATCACTGCAAGCTGCAAGGTACTAGTTGGTTTCTATATCTGCTTCCTAGATAAGTAGTTTACATTGATAGAAAGATATCCATCAAAGGATGGACTTAAGGTATCCCTCATCAATTGATTTTTGAGTGTGTGTTATATTATTTCCACGTGTCATGGGGTCTGGGGCAATGCCCTGGAAAAAAAATCATTTTATGTGAACCCAATAATAGTTGGGTGGACCCAAGGATGGGGGGAAACCCAAAGATGGTGGGTGGACCTACCCATGGTTTTGTGTGTGGATTTTGCACATGGTTTTAGGCATGATGGTTTTCTTCCCATGGTATTTTGTAGATCCGGTCAAGGGAATTATGGTTATGTTATAATATAGGATTAATGGATTGGGGTTGATGAATGGTTTGACATGTATATATATGTATTGTAACATTGAATGGAATATAATGAAAAATAAATTTGGTAGTCCCGATTTTGGGATTGGGGAAAATCTCTATGTATATTTGTTTTATGTTCTCTCCATTTTATATTTTTCTGTTTTAAGAATTCATTTGCAGGTAATTTTTGTATTGGGTTAAAACCTACATTTGGTATAAGAGTTATTTTGGCTTTAAGGGGATGCCCTTACTATTGATGAGTTTTTCTCGAGCCTGTGGTAGACCCTGGTACAGTGGGAGATCTGTAGGATTGATTCTTACGGTGAAAGGATATGGAAAATGGTGGAAAGATAAATATCGATAAATTTAATGGATAGAGTTTTGAGCTATGGAAGCTCAATATGGAGAATTTGTTGGTGGATAAAGATCAGTGGATCACGGTAGATCTAGGTACTAAACTAACGACAATGTCAATAGAAGAATGGGTGAAGTTGGATTGGAAGGCCAAGAGCACAATACGATTGTGTATCTTAGATTCAGTATTGTTGAATGTTTCAAGAGAAGCTACAATAATGGCTTTGTGGGACAAGTTAGGGACTTTGTATCAATCTAAGTCTCGGGTGAACAAAATTTTCCTTTGGAAAAAGTTGTATCTAACCTTAGAATGAAGGATGGAGACTCGGTGATAGCGCATCTTAACACCTTTAATATTGTGGTGAGCCTGTTTTTATTTGTAGATATTAAAATTTCAGATGAAGATAAGTGCATCAGTCTATTGTCCTCTCTACCAGATTCATAGGATATTTTGGTTGTTGCTATAGGTAGCAATACAACTACCTTGAATTGTGATGAAATAGTCTCATCCTTATTGTTGGAGGAGATGAGATGGAAAAGTATGGAGAGACAAAATGGAGATGCCCTGTTTGTAAGAGGATAGTCCCAAAACTGAAATAGAAATAAGTCCTCAAGTGGGAGATCTAAATCTAGAGGGAGATCTAAATATCTAGGAAAACCTGTAAAGGTATGTTGGAAATGCGGAAAATAAGGGCACTACAAAAAGGATTGTAAATATAAAATTCCAGAGAAAGGAAAGGGATCTGATGATGCTTCTTCTATAGAGATGAAAACCACCTCAGATGAAGGTGGGGATGTGTACTTGGCTTCTTCTTTACATACACATATAGATCATGAGGCATGGTTGATTAACTTAAGTGCATCCTTTGACTTTACTCCCCATAGGGATTTGTACTGCGAGTACAAGAAATATGATGGTGTTGATGTCTTCCTAGGCAATGATAGGAAGGCCAAAATCATGGGATGTGAAAAAGTCAAGTTGAAGTTGCAAGGTGGAAGGATTAGAACACTTCCTCATGTTCTGCATATTCCTGCATTGGTAAGAAATCTGATTTATGTAAGGAAAATGGATGATGCAGGTGTAAAAGAAATGTTCGTGTAAGATACCTATAGTATGGTTCAGGAAGAACTAGTATTGATTGATCTGATAATGAGATCTAAGACAATAATAAGGTATTACAAATTTATGTGCATGGATCTGTGTATGTTATTTTATGCAATGGATCAATAAGATCGTGAAACACATAGACAATGAAGCAATAAAGAAAACATAATAGACAACACATAACACAACAAATTTAATAAGGAGTTCACCCAATACTCCTGGGCTACATCTCCTGGTCTAGCCTTCAGTGATGGCCTCTCTATTATGTATTCAAGCAGAGTTCTTTTTACAACAGTGAGCTCAATTTGAGCCTCACATACAACAAAATACGATAATAAGAGGTTTACTTGAACCTCTCAAGTTTTCTATGAGTACATAGACTCCCTTAATGCTCTTTGTCTCTGTCCTTACTCTATCTCAACATTTACCTGCAATACTGCCTCTTTTGCTGTGCTCTCTATCTGTGGCTTTAAAGCCAACGCTGTCTGTTCGTTTCAGGTTCCCATCTCTCGGTCTCATTGGCCTCTGTCCGCTTCGAATCCCTCTTTCAGTGTGATGCAATCATTGCTTAATGCATAGAGAGGAGGTGGCCACCCATTCTGTAACGCCAGAGTGCCTCAGGCCTCTGCAATGCCTAAAATGGTTGCGCTCTGTTTTCCCAGAGAGAATCTGCCAAAAATCAATATATCAGAATTCAAAAGTCCTTAAATCCTCCCTATTCTCCCTTCGGGTCTGCCTATTGTCGTTGTCGCAAATCGCAATGGCTCTGTCCCTTTGTGTTTCATAAATATTTAAAAACTGTGAAAATTCATTATAAATGGCTTTCCTCCGGACTTGAAACTATATCGAATAGCCTTAAGGTACCCTTTCGGGTCCAACATATCGCATCAGCCTTCATCCTTCACTTTTCATTTGATAACCGAAACTACGAAAAATACATTAAAACACTGTAAAATCCCGCATACCGGACTTCAAAAAATATACACTATCACCTATTTGTCCATCGGGTCCGGCTATCGTGAGTTATGCTAGTATCAGCCCCGCTTCGTTAGGCTGCTCTGATTGCGATATCGTAATCGCTCATCGCAATAACCCCTGGGCCGTTGTAAGCGCTTCTGCAATCCCTGATAGTGATCCGGCGATGTAATATGGGCCATCGATCTGCGCGCTTGATCGACGGTCTAGATTAACTCCGCCAATCGCCGTCGCAACTTTCATGAGCTATGCGTCGATACCCACTGTCTGTCTTGGCTGATTGCGATTCACCGATCGGATCTGGACCGTTGATCGGCTAGATCCGACGGCTCTAATTCAATCCTGCTTTAAACTGCCGATACTCCTGTTTCTGCTATTTTCTCAGTCTTTTTGCTTCCCGATAGTCATTTCTAGCGATTCGAAGGGCTCTTGGCATGTGGTTTTCTTTGGTCTTGGAATGATTTTCTTTAAGATTTGAAGACAGAGAGTGTTTCTTGGATCCATTTGGATCACGCCTTCGCACTAAAAAGGCTTTTGGACCACCAAAAGTTGGTTTTCAAGCATTGTTTAAGTGAGGATACAGTTGCCTCACTTGCCGAATTTCTATCCATTCTGCACTGCTAGGTTTTGAACCTTTGAGTCCAATTCTAAGGTACTTTATGTCCCCTCTGCGCGTTGTCCTTACCTTCCTATCTAGAACTGTATCTTCCTGCAGTGCATTGAGGTATTCAGGCAACAGATCATCAATGGAAGGCAATTGACTTTGCTCTTCAGGATCTTCAATTAAAGAAGGTTCAAACAGTCTTAAATTTTCTACATTTACTACTGAATAGATGTGCATGTATGCTAGTAGATCAAGGCGGAAAGCATTCTCACCAATTTTCTCAAGTACCTTAAAAGGCCCATACCTTATTGGCTTCAGCTTCTTTCCTTCACCTTGCATTCTGTCCTTGCTGATATACAGCCAGACTTGATCGCCAACTTGGAAGCTGTGCTCCACCCGGTGTTTATCATGCCTTGCCTTGTATTTGGCTTGGCTCTTTTCCAGCTATTCCTGCACTGCTTGGTGAATTTCTTTGATCTGTTCAATGAATCTAATTGCTTTGTCCACATCATTGTGTCTAGCAACTGTTATGTCTTTTTCAAAGATAAAATCCAAGGGAGACCTTGGTATGAAACCAAAACAGGTCTGAAAAGGAGATCTCTATGTAGAAGAATGTTTAGCACGGTTGTAAGCATGTTGCACATAACATAAGTGTTCATCCCAAAGCTTGGGATGCTTGCTACAATAACCCCTAAGAAACTAGATCACTGTCCTATTGACTACCTCTATTTGGCCATCTATCTGTGGATGAAAGGCTATGCTTTTCTTCAATCTAATGTCCATTAATTCCCACAGACTTGACCAAAACATCCCAACAAATCGGGAGTCTCGATCAAATACTATGGAAGTGGGTAATCCAAAATGCACCCAGACATGCTGAAATAAAAATTTCATTGTTTGTTCAGCTGTAATCTGCTTATTACAAGGTATTAAAATACACATTTTGCTGAACTTGTCCACAATAACATATAAATAGTCATGTCCCTTTCTAGATTTTGGCAATCCCCCAACAAAGTCCATGGAAACATTTTCCCAAGGATGGGAAGGAACTGGAAGTGGAGTGTACAAGCCTAGTTTTCTATTGCTGGGCTTGCTTTTAGCACACATGGTACACCCTCTTACATATCTAGAAACTGTTTCATGCATTTTTGGCCAATAGCAGTATCTTTGCAGTTGTGCAACTGTTTTACTTACACCAAAATGACCTGATATCAGGGAAGTATGTGCCTCCCTAATTATGTTAATTCTCATTGTTTGTGGAATGCATAGCTTTCCCAACTGATACAAGAGGCGGTCCTTAACATCGTAATCCAATTCTTCTACCTTTTTGCCATTACTTAAAGCTTCATATACATCTTTAAAGTCTATATCTTGAGCATATTGTTTAATGTATCTTTCATGCATTACGGAGTTATGCTTAAGTATAGTAGTTGCATTTATGATTGTTCTGGACAACATATCTGAAACTTTATTGTGTATGCCCTTTTTATATCTGATGAGTAAATGAAACTGCTATAGGAAACCCATCCACCTATAGTGTCTTGATTGCTGCAATTTAGTTTGTGAGTGCAAGTACTGAGGTCGTTGATGATCAGTTTGTATTATTGTTTCTTTGCCCATTAAGTAATGTTTCCACTTCTTCAGACTATGAACTAATGCATACAATTCTTTATCATATGTAGGATAATTAACTACTATAGAATTAAAAGTCTCAGAATGGTAGCATATGGGGTTACCATGTTGCATCAACACTGCTCCCATGGCATAATCACTAGCATCTATTTCAATCTCAAATGGTTGTTGAAGATTTGGCAATGCTAGTACTTGTGTTTTACTAATTTTTTCTGTTAAGGTGTCGAAGGTTTTTTGTTGTTTGCCTCCCCACTGAAACACCTTGTTCAATCCTGTCAAAGCATGTAAGGGAGTTGCAATTAAGGAAATGTTAGCAATAAACTTTCTCCAATATTGTGCTACCCCTAGGAAGCTTCTAACTTTTGTAGCAGACTTGGGTTTAGGCCAGTTTACAATGACTACAACCTTAGAGGGATCTATCTTTAGTTCACCACCCCCTACAATATGACCCAAATAATTCAAAGATGTTTTACCAAATTCACACTTTGATAATTTAACATAAAGATTTTCTTTTTTCAAAACATCTAAAGTCCGCTTTACATGCTTCAAATGTTCTTCCCATGTTTTACTGAACACAAGAATTTCATCTAGATATACAATTATAAAATCATCAATAAAAGGCCTGAGTACATCATTCATAACCCTCATGAAAGTGGCAGGAGCATTAGTTAAGCCAAAAGGCATAAATAGCCATCCATACAGCCCTTGCTTTGTTTTGAAAGCAGTCTTCCATGCATCTTGCTCTGCTACTCTGACCTGATGGTAACCACTACGTAAGTCCAACTTGGAAAAGTAAACAACCTCTTTTAGCTGATCCAATAGATCATCAATGTGAGGAAGGGGATAACAATTCTTGATCATTATTTTATTCAGTGCTCGGTAATCAATGCACATCCTCCACGAACCATCCTTCTTTCTCACCAACACTATTGGGGATCTGCATGGCGATGTGCTTGGTCTTATGAACCCTTTCTCGAGCAACTCCTGTACCTGCTTCTTGATTTCTGCATTCTCTAAAGTGGATAACCTGTACATTCCAATGTTAGGCAATGGAGCATCTTGCTGCAAATTAATATCATGTACAATTTCCCTTTTTGGTGGCAGACCTTTAGGTTCTTGAAATAAGATATCATATTCTAAAACAACTCTTTCTAAATCAGCTTTTTGTTTAGCATCACAGCCCTCAAATACATTGGTTTTTCCAGGTTTCTTTTCCTTTACAACCATCAGTAAAAATTGTTTGCATGAATTTACAATCCTTTTCATCTGCCCTGAGTTTATGAGAGTATAATTATTTTTGAGTTTGTGAGCTCTTACAGTATATTCTATTCCGTCCTTAACAAGTTGATACTTATTTTTCAGCTCTATAGAAAATGGCTTTTCTATCATACAAGTAAGGACTTCCTAAAACAATTCCACATATATCCAAGGGAATTACATCTAACTCAACCTCATCTACAAATGTTGAACCAATGGTAAACCTATGTTTACATTGTCTAGTCACTTGTAGCTTTGCTTTATCACAGACCCAACCTAATGGATATGGATTTTTGTGAGGTCTGGTTAGTAATCCCAACTTCTTTACAATTTCTTCAGAAATTAAGTTTACTTGTGAGCCACTATCAAACAAAGGATCAATCTTTTGATTCTTGGAAATGACTCTAATATGAAAAAGCTCATGTCTTCTTCTCTCATTTTCTTCATTATCAATAGTTTGGGCAGAATTACTAGTAGATGCTTCAGAATTTTTACCTTGTATACATGTGGTTATGATGGTTGTTTCATCACCTGAGTCTAACCCCAAATCTCTTTGAACAGCAGCAACAACCTTCTTCTTCTTGCCATCGAACTTCTTGGGTTTCAGCTCCGGATGTAAAGACTAGAAATGTTCATCATCATGTCCATCCTTCTTGTAGTGAGTGCATGAAGGTTTGGCCTTTTGTACAGCATTTTCCTTCCTCTCTTTCCATTTCTACTTCCTCTTTTCCTTGTTCCTGCTTGCAGTGGGTTTTGATGATCCCCCAATCTCTGGGTTCACATTCTTGCCTCTAGCATCTAGATGGGTAGCCTAGACAGACACCCCATCTATGCTAGTAGGGTTCAACATGAGAATGGTGTGCCTCAAATAACTATGTAGACCACCTATATACTTCAGCAAAGTTTCAGGTGAGTGTAAAGAAATGCCTAGAATCAAATCTCTTTTTCTAAATTCTTGGGTGTAGCTTTGTACACTTTTCCATTTTAATTGGCGAAGAGTTTGCCAACTCATCATAGCTTGCTGCATATAAGCTGGTGGATAGAATTGTTTTTTAATTGCAAAAACAAATTCACTCCAGACAGAAAGAACTTTACCATGCTTCTTCAAGTCAGCTTGTGTCCTGCCTTCCCATCGTACCAAGGTAGTTCCTCTAAGGCGTAGGCTGGCCAGCTGAATTTTACTCCTGTCTAAATCAATGCTCTGCACCCTGCAATACACATCAATTTGTCTAATCCAGTTATCTAGCTTCTCTGCATTTAACTCTCCATCATATATTGGCAAATCAAATTTAACATATAATTTAATCAAAGATGTTTTCTTCTTTTTATTTTCGGGGCTATCAGGAGGTGTGGGCAGAGGAACTCTTTTCCTTTCCCTTTGCCTTTAGAATGGCCATCTATAAGAGATTCTTCTATTCCTTTTTCTTGTTTGGAAGTGGAAGAATCTTCACCTCGACCTTTCTTAAATTCTCTATACATTTCTTCTACCATGGCTTTCATGGTCATGAAACTATCCATGAACTGAGAGTCTGATTCCAAGGGATTTTCTTCTGCCATTTTCCTCCTAGGATAGACTCTACCAATTTCTGGGTTAGTTTCAACTAGTTTTCCTTCTCCTAATTTAAGCTTTGACCTAGTCATCATTCACCAATCCAGCACAAGCTTGTCTAACCTTAGTAAACCTAAAGCTCTGATACCACTTGATCTGATAATGAGATCTAAGACAATAATAAGGTATTACAGAGTTATGTGCATGGATCGATAAGATTGCGAAACACATAGACAATGAAGCAATAAAGAAAACATAATAGACAACACATAACACAACAAATTTAATAAGGAGTTCACCCAATACTCCTGGGCTACATCTCCTGGTCCAGCCTTCAGTGGTGGCCTCTCTATTATGTCTTCAAGCATAGTTCTTTTTATAGCAGTGAGCTCAATTTGAGCCTCACATACAACAAAATACAATAATAAGAGTTGTTGGATAGGTAAATCCCCTTTGCGGACAGAGGCGATCCCACTAGCCTAAAACAGAACTAGCCACAATCAATTCACGCTGCCACGCAAGTTCCTAGTTGTACATTAAAGGTGAATTAAGAAGACCAACCTGGAATCCAACGTTATAGTCGAGGCAGAGTTGGTATTCCCGCTCCCTCGCTCCGGCAGGTCACAATCCTTGCGATCCTTGCAAACGGACACCTGCACATGCAAAGGAAGAAACAAATACAAGCATAAAATCCACTAAGGCACAACTATATTTCAGTCAGAAAGGAAATAAATCAAACATCACTATAATAGACAATGAGATTGGAACTATAATAGCAGTCGTTCATTAATGAATAATAGACAGGAAAGTTACAACCAAGGTTCTGACGTTGAACCTCTCCTCTGGCTGGGCGAGCAACTATATGTGTCTTGCAATGTACCTCCTCTCCGGCAGCATAACCTCTCTATGCTTCACTATCACTCACAACAAGCGTAATCACAACTAGCATTCCTCCAAAAACTAGCTTGTCTAATGCATGAGGACATATATTTATAGATGGAGAAGGGAGAAAGATTCGATGAACCAGGACACCCATTGTGGATTGGCATTACCTCTGAAAAGCCACTGTGGATAGATGTCAAGGATAGATGATGACTCTCGACCTCTATCAGATGGATTTTACCCTCAAAAGACTTCGTGATCTGAAGGGAAAAAACAGATGGGCGTGCATTTGTCAAAAATCATTACTAAACTGCGCTGGCGCGGGTGTTGTTTTGTGACAGAGCGCCAATGGTCACGCCCTCTTTTGAGGATCTCAGTGATTGGCGCGGGTAAGATACTGTGGACCTGCGCCAATGGAAAAAGAGTACTTTTCAGGGAGAATTTGCAGAAGGTGTCTTCAGGGAACATGAAGTACATACTCAGGGGAACATAATGTAAGTGTTTTTGGGTTATGTCACTGCTCACAGGTCCCGGAATGCGTCCTCCAATGTATGGAAACAGGGTGATAGGGACGGTGACCAATGGTGACAAATTACTGTGTAACAGATGCCCCCTAAAGCATGAAGTCCGAGAGGGAGAGGGAGGGGTGAAATGCTTTATAGGAACACACAAGAACACATATAACTGCCGCCGAGGATCTGCATTGAGAGACACGACTGATAGTTCAATTACATGATGTACGTGGTATGGTCGCAGCCATCCATAAGAGAGTACATAAATAATCTAGATCCATAGTATGGACGCAGCCATCTGGTTAGGATCAATGAATAGACTCAGGCATGGTCGCAGCCATCCAATGAATGAGTCATGTATCAAGAATCACACCTGGATTACAACAGACACAATCCAGGGTCTTGCGCTCCATCTCGACCTGAACAAGAGTACAAGTTCAAGCATGCGAATATATGAGCTGAAGTCGAACATGCATGAACATCGTCTGATTACCAGTCAATAGTGGAAACTATTAACAGACGCGGGAGGTACCACCAATAATGACAATGGCCCTCAAGGTACTATAGGTACAATCTACGGCGTGCGAATTAATGAGCTGGCGTCGAACACCCGTAGGATCATTCGATCGGAGGCCAATGATGAAAACCTCACGTCGAACACGAAGAACCTGCCATTGAGGCATGCAGGCTCCAAGGCACCGGAAGGGAGTCTCTAGATCAGCTTCTTGGATAATGAGCTGAAGTCGATAGGAAGTGACCTTGATCGAAGGTGGGCCATAATGTTTCCCACATCATCGAAACGAGACAGAGAGATAATGTTGTGAATCAAGATCATGTGAACTATCAGATGGAGGTTGTTTCTTTTCAGAGGTCAACTTCTCTTGAACATATCGGCGACACGATAGTGGAATTGGCAGTATTTGACATCGATGGATCAAAGGTCATGATGACGAGGCAATGAGTAGATGAGAGGTCAAATAGGGTACCCAAGTCCATGGAAGCAAGTGAAAAATATGAGATTAGATATCCCCACCCTGGACACGAAAGCAGAGAAGTGCCATGTTCAAGAGTGACATACTGCCGACACGACGGTAATTATGGTTCCTTTTTTTCCCCCGCCATTTCTAGCGAGTACCCGGATTATTTTTAACAAGCTTGATGGGGATAGCATATGCTTGTGGTACGTCATTTCAACAAAATCCGATGTCATCAGGTTTTAACGAGTTTGACAAAGGAAGAACTCGGCGTCTTTTCATGTTTATAGAGTTTGAAAAGACAGCAGAAAAGGAAACTCCAGGGGTGTCATTTTTCGTAAAGTTGTGTCTCTCGGGCCCGAAAAAGCATAAAATAATGCCCGAAAGAACCGCCCGACCATTACGATCGAGGAGTAATTTTCATAAATAGTGATTTCGACCTGAAAAAGTAAAAAAGTGATCAAAATCACGTCGTTTCATGACCATTAACGAGTTTGAAATGAAAATCCCGGTAATCTTTTTATGTTTTAACGGTCGACAAAAAGAACTTAAAACGACCGCCCCTTATTAACGTTTAACGAGTCAAGAGGAGCGACTCGGCAATCTTTTCTTCTTTAAATGGTCAGAAGAAGAGCTAAAAGCGGACCTCCATTTTTATTCTCTTTAACGAGTCAAAAAGGAAAAAATACTCGGCAATCTTTTCATATTTTACGAGTCAGAAAAGAGCGTAAAGGCGACTCGTCCTGTGGGAACGAGTGGTATAAAAGGTAGCAACTGGTTTCGATAATGGTGGAACTACTCAAAACATGTAATGGTCAAGAGGCTGGCTAATAAAACCACTCATCGCTGCGGTTCCTCAGGAAAGGAAAAACAACCAAGTGAAAGCGTATGATCGGCCAAAGAGATGGTGGCGATGGAATGAAAACAACCAAGGCTCATCTAACAAAATTTAGCGGATAGGCGGCAATCACAAGATGTGAATCAGGTATGGGTTCATTTTTACACAAGCTTGAACCATGGAGAACTTTGCTTGGATTCAGTTTCATGTTTACACAAGCTTGAAACGAAAAACTATGCTTGCTATAAATTTGCATGCCCCCAGCATGATAATGCAAATCGAGGTACATGCCCCCCAAGCTTCATGGCATTCACGGAGTGGATGGAATGAAGGTTCACTTGGAAAGACTCGATTTTGAAAAGGAGGATGCATGCCCCCCGGGCTTCAGTCACGCGCTCGGGTCAGCTGCCGTCATCAGGATGACGGACTGGATGTTGAGGCATTTCCTGTGGAAATAAGACCATTTAGGAATGGTAGATGACTATATGTGAAGTGTGAACCGGGGAACGAAAGTTGGTCTACGATCTTGATCGTGCTTCCTTCGTGCGGAAAACACATCACTCTGAAGAGTGAGGACACAATTGCACATATGCGATAAATATAGTCTCACCCAAGGAGTAAATTGTAATCTAACGGACCTTGGACTACCATGACGCCCATTTGAACGGTCTTCCCTTCTAATGTGATAGGTAGATTGGGAAGAATTCCTAAAGGTCGACTGGTTTCTCGATGAAAACCTGTAAGGTTTCTCATCTCAGGCAGAAGCAGTGGCGAACCAAGTGCTTCCCAAGCTGTTGAAGAAAGGATGCTCACAGGAGATCCCTCATCAATAATGGTACCGGCCATAATCATTCGGTAGACTTGGACTATAATTCGAAATGTTATGGAAGCTGGTAACCGAGGATTGCCTAGTTGATCCCAATTGAAGGAAACAACTAGGTTGCTTGGAGGTGGGACCGGATAAACGACCGGATATGACTCTGATGAACTTCCTTCCTGCTGCAAAGGAAAGAGAGGGATGCTCACTTGATCATTAGAGTCTGTGTTTATGAATAGAATTTGGACGGTGTGGTCTTCATTCTTTACAGCGATAATATCATTTGAGGATGGAACTTCTGAAGGCAAAACCGGGTCAACTGTCATCTGGACCTCTTGAAAGACCGGGTCAACTGTCATCTGGACCTTTGGACTTTCGTCTGGTTTGGATTCAGATGGTTCATCCTTGATGATAAACACTCCCGGAACAAAGTGGTGCATAGACGATGAACGTAAATCAACACTCTTTCCGACCAGGGACTGGTCTGGAACAGGCTGAGCACAGCTAGGTTCGGGAAGAGAGGGCTGGACCAAAGAGGAATCATGCTTGATCTCTTGGTTAGCGGAGAGATGATCTGCAGTTGCAAAAAGACGCTGATATCCAGCGGGTAGTTGAGGTAAGGGAGCTGACAGACTTTCCAAAAGACGGGAGGCTTCATCCATAAGTGGACAAAGGCGAAGGAGATGATTACCTTCACAAAGTCGACAAGGGAAACGAACCTTCCCTTTTCCCTTACCATCTGATAAGGTATCGTCAATCCGCGACGACGAGGGGCGAGTCGGGTCATGGGACCATATATCTAGGACCCTGGGAATACTAGGACAATCAGTAAGAAAATGGTCCTCCTTGCATAATTGACAAGGAAACTTAGCCTTCCGCGGAGGAGCAGAAGGTGGCTCTACTTGAGGTATACTCGGGGTAGATGCGACCTTTCCCTTGGAAGACTTCTTTTTTTTGGTCTTCTTCTTCTTCTTCTTAGCCACCTGGTTACTTAAATCCAGAGTTTCACCGGGCGAAGTAGAAGATGAGGACGCAGCAATAGGCGAAGAAGGGGAGGGGTCCACCTTGGAATCAACATGATGTTGTTCGGGTGGAGGAGGTAGAAATGAGGAACGATGGTGAGAATCATGCCAAGGAGGTTCCTCTAGAGACATGGTCTCAATAATAGCTTCATCGGAGAGAAATGTTTCTCTTAAGGAATCCGAAGAAGCCTCGTCTAGAAGCCCTGAGGATGGAGTAAGCGTAGAAGAGGGAGCCGAGGCAGCAATGATTTCAACATAATTAAGCTCGGCAGGACTCAACGGCATCCGGTCGCCCCAAGAATCTATTTGGTCTGTGGGAGGTATGATCCACGGGTCAGAACCAGTAGTGATCATATTGACAGAGGCGATATTTGGAGGAGGGAGTGGAAAAAGACCCATAAGAGCGGGATCTTTGAAAAGTCCAGCTCCCAAACTCTCAGATAATTTGGAGGTATGCTCCACAAACGGAATGGTGCCTTCGGAAGAAGAAGCAAAGAAGGATAGCTGGTCAACGGTAACGATCTTCCCTTGATGAGGGAAACGAATGATTCGAAAGAAAGATGAAGCAACAGCTTGCATCGCGTATATCCAGCTACGTCCGAGAAGGAGGTTGTAGGTTAGAGTAGCATCAACGACTTCAACTTCCATCTCGACCGTCTTCCCTTCCAAAGAGATTGGTAAACGTTGGAGTATACCATAAGGACAGGACGCTCTTCCATCAAAAGCTTCCAAGGTAGTAGGAGACTGGCTCAGCGTTGGAGATCCAATAGCTTTCCAACAGGCAACAGACATGATGCAAGTTGAGGCACCTTCATCAATGACTGTACGATGAATCGTCTTGGAATCAATAATCACCTGTATGAGGAAGGCGATTTGGGGAGGCAGTCTCTGAGTATGGCGTTCTAAGTCAAAAGTGATTAAATCCGAATCAGCCGGGTCTATGCCACCAATGGCAGATAGCATGGACTTCCTCTGAGAAGGGCAACTCTGGAGAACCTCTAACGTGGACATAGCCGACGGAGTCTGTGCTAAGTCCTCAACGATATTGTAGTGCTGTGCAGCACGAGCATTCGGATTGTAAGAGAATTTCTGGAGTACTCCTTTTGGAGGGGGTCGAAGAGGTGTCTCAGTGGTAGGTCTCTCAATGTGGAGTGGACCTGAACTGAACGGAGGAGCACTAGAGGGAATCTCAGGCTCCTTCCCGGCAGATGGCGGATAATCTTTCGTTCGAGTACTGATATTAATGGGTACTGTACCAGCCATAAACACTTGAGAACCAAAGGAAGAGGGAGGCTGAGAAGGGTCAACCACCATTTGAGTTTTTTGAGTGTGTTGGGTGGGAAAGGGCTCTTTGAGCACCGCAGGAGTCCCAGGGGCGCCTTTTAACAAACGACTAACTTCGGACCGCCTCGGGCAGTCCTTGGTATAGTGATCCTCATCACAGATAAGACAAGGATACTTGGGTTTGCGTTTAGTGCCGTCCTCGGGTTGAGGTTTTGGGGCTTCCTGTTTGGGTTGTTCTGGCTTATTTTTCGCTTTCCCTTTCTTCTTCTCTTTCGAGGCCTTGTTTGCCGTATTGGATTGGACGGCATTAACCTCAGAAGTAACATTTGAAACAGGTGGTGCCTGGGAAGGTTTTTCATTCGAAGCAATCGATTTTTGCTTCCCAGGGTTTGCGGGATTTTTCTTTGAGGATGAACTAACCAAACCAATGATACCGTCAACAGTGGGTGTAGGCGGGGCTTTAGACGTTCCTGGTCTTGGGGCATCAGGCAAATAATCATATAATGTACCTGATTGAGAATAAACTAAATCGAGGTACTGAGCACACGCAATAGCTTGCTCTTCAGTAACACACGCTCCCATGGCAATATCCCGGGCTATTGGAGGAACGAACGAAGTCGTAAACCAATCGGTAAGAAGCTGGTCGGGAATCCAAAATTTGATCATACGTCTACACCGTCTCCATTCATGGATATGATCAGAGATATGCATAGCCGTCGTTTGTCTTAAGGAAGTGAGGAGGTGTGTACCCGTTTCATATCGAATGGGTAACTGGAAATGAGTGAGAAATGCCATAGCCAAAGAATTGAAATCCTGAAAGGACCCGCGATTAAGTTCGATATACCACTTAGCGGCAGAGCCAGTGAGAGTCCTTTGAAAAAGGTGAAGCCGAATTGAATCATGAAGCCATGAATTAGATGAACACCACAAATGATAAGTCATGACATGGGCTTGTGGGTCTTCATTGGCTTTACCATCGAATTTTGGACAGTCACCAGGAATTTTAGTTGGAACCGGAGGCCAATAAGGATTATGAAGAATAGGATCATTGGTTAATTTGGACACATCCGGTAATTCTAAAGTCGCTAAGAATGGTAATTGAGGATTGAAAGACATCTGGGGCTGCTGGTAGGATGGAGCACCAGGGTTCCAACCAGGTGGTGGTTGCCCCCATGGGTTTTGTCCGGACGGATTTGGCCCCATAGTGTATTGGCCATAGGGATTTGTATTTTGCCCCCCAGCATAAGGATTACCAAACGATGCTGCAGATGCGCCATATGGCTGTTGATAAGTCTGCGAAGGATTCGCCTGCAGTTGTTGGTAGTTCTGGTATGGGGCGAACAAAGGTTGCCCTTGAGGTTGCTGGTAGCCATACGGTGGTGGGGCTCCAAATTGAGTTTGAGCACCAGGCTGGGTTTGATAAAAAGTTTGTGATTGAGCCCCAGCCTGCATTTGAAGACCAGATGGGTTTTGGGGTCCCGTTTGGGGCCACGGACCGGATTGAGCAGCGCCAGTAGGCTGTCCTGTAGGTTGGGCTATCTGGCCAGAAGGAAAACCTTGTTGATACTGAGGTTGGCCGACCTGTCCAGAAGGTTGTACCTGCTGATACTGAGGTTGGCCTACCTGTTGGGATTGGAACTGTTGTTGCGCAGCTGAAGGTTGTCCTAACAGACTAGATGGCTGAGAGGGCTGGGTAGTTGGTTGGCCCAACTGTGTTTGAGGCTGACCAGCTTGCCCAGAGGGTTGTGAATACTGGACAGTAGGCTGACCAAGTGGTTGAGTAACTTGTCCAGATATTGGACCATACTGGACATTGCATTGGTTTGGGTTAATAGTTTGTTGACCAATTTGTCCAGCGGGATAACCTTGCTAGATACCAGGTTGGGCTTGTTGAAAATATGACTGACCTGAGTTACCAGAAGGTTGCATATAAGAAGAGAAAAAGGGACCACCAGTAGCAAAAGGATTTCCATGAAAGGATTGTCCTTGTTGGTCTTGGGGGGGTTGTCTTGGAGACTGCGCAGATGAAACTTGACCACCATGAAAAGTGGTGGAGGTCCAATCAATTGACAATGGGACTGATACCTCAACAACCGGTTGAGACGACAAATACGGATCGTATGGCCCCTGTATTGGGACATTTGTCATGGGATCAAAGACTCCAAACAAGGAAGCCGAGGGACGACTAAAAATAGGAGTCGAAGAGGCTGCACAGACCGTTGGAGCGGTTGTGACTGAGGTAACAGATGGACTGCGACTTTGCGGAGTAAAAGGCTCCGTAGTAGGAAAAGTGTGTGGTGACCAAATGGAACCCGTGAACGGAGTTCCAGAGGGCATAGTATCTCTTAAAGCTTTATAGCCTGGTGGTAAATTTGTAGTCGTGGGAGTACTACTAACATGTATAGGGTCCATTGCGGTGGGAATTTCACCGCTCGTCGCAACGGACTCATCAGTCGTTGTAGGGGACAAATCATCCATGTCAGAGGAAACAGGTGGGACTGACACACGAGGAGAAGTATAGTCCCAAAAAGGGACACTGTCCTCAAAAGGTTCCCACGTAGGGTTCCAATGAAACTGGTAAGTCTCGTCACCTGGGGCACGAGAACTAAGTGGTTGTATACTTGGAACCACAGGAAGACTCACAACCGGTATCTCGGCAGAAGACGAAATTGGTAATTCCGCCAGGATGAAACTTCACAAACCTAGGGAATGTACCGAGACAACCCCTACTCAAACTAATGCAAACAAAATCTAATTGGGTAAATGTTGTCGTGGCCAATAAATTTTAGGACGCAAAGACACAACTTGACCTTTTCATGTTTTAAGAGTCGAGAAAAGGACAAAAGATGACTCTAGTCTCCTTCGAATGTTTAATGAGCACGAAGTGACAAGACGCTCACAGGCACCTTTTCTTTTAGAGAGTCCGAAAAGGATCAAAAGTGACTGCTCTGGAAAACTAGGCAAGAGGTTTACCAAACAATCTGTAAAACTGCTTATACACCTCGGCAATCAGATGAAAACCAAGGACTTCCCGTACTGCAGTCAATCTTCCTGAATGCTGTGTTCAGTGCATTACGGCTTGTAAGGCGGCAGACTCAGCTTCCTATGGATAAAAGGTTTTAATCCTATAGGGGTCCCCCAATATATACGCGATGGTACATGGGAGCACAGTCCGTATTGGCACCTATCGTTTCACCGTGGAGGAATCACCCAACCACTTGACGATAATCTACCAGGTTTAAAGACGCCAGAACACGTCTCTAACCTAGACCTCTGGAATGTTTGTGTTAGATTCCAATGCGTTGTTATGTTCATTGAGTTTATTTTAAAGTTTATCTTCAATTATGTTTCAGTTTTTTGGTCCTACCGTATGTGATATCTCAAAAACTTCTTAAATGCAAACTACATGCCAAAACTATATCATTTCATTCAATGAATTCTATCTACAGGAAGGTTGAGATCTTTACACAAACGAAATGATCACTCAGCAAACAACAAAGATCCTAATGCAGCTAATAACAAGAAATGAAAATTTTTTCTTTTTCTTTTTAATAGCAACAAATAACAATAAACGCTAACTAATATGATGCAAAAGATCTTTTGTTTTTCTTTCCTTTAAGATGGCATGATGCATTTAAACAAATCTTAAGAGATATTCACAAGTATAAACAAACCAAGTTCACTCGATGAAATGGAACCAATTCTGAAACACCAAGATGAACTATCCAAGCAAGGAGAAACACAAAGACTTTCAATGAACCATGTAATCTAAGTTCAAATGAAGTCGAGCAAAATCCAGAGAAGCTAGAAGTGAATCACCCAAAGCATAGAAGACCAGGCTTTAACAAACCACTAGATAGGTGTGGAACACAACCAACAAGTTGAATGGAAAATCATAAGATCGAAACTTCCCACAGAAGGCTAGACACGCGAAGCCACTAGATGTTCTAGGGCTAGGACGAAAATCAATAGAAATAAGCAAACAACTGAAGGATAAAGCCAAAACCAGTCAAACAGAGGTTCAACACACTTCCAGAGGCTGTAAAAGATATAAAAAGATAAAAATCTGAGTTGAAAGAGCTTCCAACCAACACACAGGAAAAATTCACAAGGCTGGCGCGACTGTCAGCCTGCAACTTGCGCTACCAAAAGATTGGCACGGGTTGCTGTTAGGCAACATGCGCCAACTGGCGCGACTGTCAGAATAAAAACCGCGCCAACAAAGCTTGCCGGCTTAAAAAATAAATAACACGACCCCAGGCCGGGCTGACAGTGTTCAGATGGATCAAACAGTAAAGAACAATCTCAAAACTGACCCAGAAAGCTCATTCACTCAAGCAAGCAAGAGAAAATGAACATGCAAGACAAGTTCCAAATAGCTTCTCCCCAGCGGAGTCGCCAAATTGTTGGATAGGTAAATCCCCTCTGCAGACAGAGGCGATCCCACTAGCCTAAAACAGAACTAGCCACAATCAATTCACGCTGCCACGCAAGTTCCTAGTTGTACATTAAAGGTGAATTAAGAAGACCAACCTGGAATCCAACGCTATAGTCGAGGCAGAGTTGGTATTCCCGCTCCCTCGCTCCGGCAGGTCACAATCCTTGCGATCCTTGCAAACGGACACCTGCACATGCAAAGGAAGAAACAAATACAAGCATAAAATCCACCAAGGCACAACTATATTTCAGTCAGAAAGGAAATAAATCAAACATCACTATAATAGACAATGAGATTGGAACTATAATAGCAGTTGTTCATTAATGAATAATAGACAGGAAAAGTTACAACCAAGGTTCTGACGTTGAACCTCTCCTCTGGTTGGGCGAGCAACTATATGTGTCTTGCAATGTACCTCCTCTCCGGCAGCATAACCTCTCTATTCTTCACTATCACTCACAAAAAGCGTAATCACAACTAGCATTCCTCCAAAAACTATCTTGTCTAATGCATGAGGACAGATATTTATAGATGGAGAAGGGAGAAAGATTCGATGAACCAGGACACCCATTGTGGATTGGCATTATCTCTGAAAAGCCACTGTGGATAGATGTCAAGGATAGATGATGACTCTCGACCTCTATCAGATGGATTTTACCCTCAAAAGACTTCGTGATCTGAAGGGAAAAAACAGATGGGCGTGCGTTTGTCAAAAATCATTACTAAACTGGGCTGGCGCGGGTGTTGTTCTGTGACAGAGCGCCAATGGTCGCGCCCTCTTTTGAGGATCTCAGTGATTGGCGCGGGTAAGATACTGTGGACCTGCACCAATGGAAAAAGAGTACTTTTCAGGGAGAATTTGTAGAAGGTGTCTTCAGGGAACATGAAGTACATACTCAGGGGAACATAATGCAAGTGTTTTTGGGTTATGTCACTGCTCACAGGTCCCGGAATGTGTCCTCCAATGTATGGAAACAGGGCGATAGGGACGGTGACCAATGGTGACAAATTACTGTGTAACAGGAGCTTTAATTGAACCTCTCAAGTTTTCTATGAGTACACAGACTCCCTCAATGCTCTCTGTCTCTGTCCTAACTCTGTCTCGGCATTTGCCTGCAATACTGCCTCTTTTGCTACGCTCTCTGTCTGTGGCTTTAAAGCCAATGCTGCATGTTCGTTTCAGATTCCCATCTCTCGGTCTCCCCGGCCTCTGTCCACTTCAAATCCCTCTTTCATCATGATGCAATCATTGCTTAACGTATAGATAGGAGGTGGCCACCCATTCTGTAACACAAGAGTGCCTCGGGCCTCTGCAACGTCTAAAACGGCCGTGCTCTGTTTTCATAGTGAAAATGTATTTTCATAGAGAAAATCTACCAAAACTCAATATATCGGACTTCAAAAGTCCTTAAATCCTCCCTATTCTCCCATCGGGTCCGCCTATTATCGTTGTCACAAATCGCAATGGCTCTGTCCCTTTGCGTTTCATAATATTTAAAAATTGGGAAAATGCATTATAAATGGCTTTCCTTCGGACTTGAAACTATATCGAATAGCCTTAAGGTACCCTTTCGGGTCCGGCATATCGCATCAGCGTTCATCCTTTGCTTTTCTTTTAATAACCGAAACTGCGAAAAATGCATTAAAACACTGTAAAATCCTACATATCGGACTTCAAAAAATATACGTTATCACCTATTTGTCCATCGGGTCCGGCTATCACGAGTTATGCTGGTATCGGCCCCACTCTGTTACACTGCTCCGATTGGGATATCACAATCACTCATCACAATAACCCCTAGGCTATTGTAAGTGCTTTTGTAATCCTCGATAGCGATCCGACGATGTAATATGGGCCATTGATCTGCGCACTTGATCAATGGTCTAGATTAACTCCACCAATCGTCGTTGCAACTTTCATGAGCTCTACGTCGATACCCGTTGTCTTTCCTAGCCGATTGTGATTTGTCGATCGGATCTGGACCATTGATCAGCTAGATCCGATGGCTCTGATTCAATGCTACTTTAAACTGCCGACACGTCTGTTTCTGTTGTTTTCTTAGTCTTTTTGCTTCCCGATAGTGATTTCCAGCCATTCAAAGGGCTCTTGGCATGCGGTTTTCTTTGGTCTTGGCATGCTTTTCTTTAAGTTTGGAAGACAGAGAGTGTTTCTTGGATCCATTTGGATCATTGATGCTAGGAGTTCTCATTGGAAATATGTACAACCTTTTGGGTAGCATTATTAATGATGGGTACAACAATTCTGTGGTTCCTGAAAGTGGAGCTAAAAATCTAGTGGTCTCAGGAGAAAATACCATGTTGTGGCATCAAATAATTGGAGATAAGGGCCTTTGAATACTGCATGGTTATGGTGTGGTGGAAGGTATGTCTAATTTCTCTTTGGATTTCGATTTCTGTGAACATTGTGTATATGGGAAGCAAAATCGGGTGAGTTTCCCCTCAGGTGCTAAGAGGGTAAAAGGGATATTAGTGCTTATGAATAGTAATGTGTTTGGACTTGCTTCAGTTCCATCTCTGGGTAAATCTGTGTACTATGTCTCATTTATAGATGACATCTCGAGGAATACATGGATATATTTCCTCAGGAATAAATCTAAAGTCTTTGACAAGGTTAAAGAATTTAAGGTTTTGGTGAAAAATTAGACAGAGAAGAAGATTAAGGTGTTGAGGATAGATAATGGTGGAGAGTTTTTCAAGAAGGAATTTGAAGAGTTCTACAAGAAGTGTGGTATAGCACAACAAAAGACTACTCCATATACCAAAATGGAGTTGCAGAAAGAATGAACAAGACATTGAAGGAAAAGGCAAGGAGCATGTGCAGTTTCACTGGATTAGGGCAGGAATTCTAGGCAGAGGTAGTGGATACTCCATGTTACCTACTTAACATATCATCTTCATCAGCGTTGGAGGATAAGACTCCAAATGAGGTATGGACTAGTAAGAAACCCACTATTTCACATTTGAGAGTATTTGATTATGATGCACATGTACACATTCCAAAGGATAAAAGAACCAAGTTGGATAGTAAATCTGAAAGGTGCATCTTTTTTGGGTATAAAGATGGTTTAAAAGGTTATAATCTTTGGAACCCAGAAATAAGGAAGGTTGTGTACAACCGAGATGTGGTTTTTAGAGAGGTGAAATATGTTATTAAACATGAAGTCCTACCAAAGGAACCTGAGAAGATATAGTTTGAGCTAAAGGAGGAAGAATCAACCCAAGGGATTGATATGATAAACCCAAGGGATTAATACTAAAACCCCAAGGGATTATAAACCCAAGTGATTAATATTAAACCAAAGTGATTAATATTATAAAGCCAAGGTATATAAACACTAAAATAAACATGGTTGACCATGGTTGAGACAATCTTGAGACAATCTTTGTTACAATGCGACGTTTGGACCATGGTTGACCATGATTATAAACCCAAGGGATTTATATTAAACCCTAGGATTAATATTATAAACCCTATCAATAATATTATACTATAGGAATATTAACCCTTACATTAATAAACTGAAGGGATTGATATTATAAACCCAAGGGAATAATGAACCCATTGGATTAATACTAAAACCCCAAGGGATTATAAATCGAAGGGAATAATATTAAACACAAGGGATTAATATTATAAACCCAAGGTATATAAAGCCTAATATAAATATTATAAACCTAAAATAAACATGGTCGACCATGGTTGATTTTCATATTGAGATAATCCTTGTCACAATGTGATGTTGGACCCTGGTTGACCATGATTGATTTTCATATCAAGAGAATCTTTGTCACAATGTGACATTGGACCATTGTTGATTTTCATATTGAGACAATCTTGGTCACAATGCAACATTGGACAATGCTTGACCATAATTGTCCATGAGAATAATAAAGCTGAAGGGATTATACACCCAAGGGAATAATATTAAACCCAAGGGAATAATATAAACCCAAGGTATATAAACCCTAAGATAAATATTGTCAACCCTAAAATAAATGGCATTGGACCATGGTTGACCATAATTGACCATGGTCGACCATGTTTGACTAATGTTGTCCATGATTGACCATGGTTGACGATGGTTGACAATGGTTGAGCATGTTGACTTTCATATTGAGACAATGTTTGACACAATGTGACATTGGAGCATGGTTGACCATGATTATGAACCAAATGGATTTATATTAAACTGTGGGATTAATAATATAAAACCTGTGAACAATATTATACCCTAGGAATATGAACCCTTAGATTAAGAGATTGATATTATAAACCGAAGGGAATAATAAACCCAAGGGATTAATGCTGAAACTCCAAGAGATTATAAACCCAAGGGAATAATATTAAACCTAAGGGATTAATATTATAAACCCTAAAATAAACATGCTTGACCATGATTCATTTTCATATGAAGACAATCTTTATCATAATGCGACGTTGGACCATGGTTGACCATGGTTGATTTTCATATTTAGAAAATATTTTTTCACAATGCGACGTTGGACCATGGTTGACCATAATTGATATTATAAACCCAATGGACCATTACTAAAAACCCAAGGGATTCTAAACCCAAAGGAATAATATTAAACCAAAGGGAATAATGTAAATCCAAGGTATATAAACCCTAAGATAAATATTATAAACCCTAAAATAAACATGGTTGACCATGTTTACAATGGTTGATTTTCATATTGAGACAATCTTTGCCACAATGGGACGTTGGACCATGGTTGAGCATGATTGAGGTTCATATCAAGAAAACCTGTGTCACAATGAGAGAGACGTTGGACCATGGTTGAACATGGTTGAATTTCATATAGAGAGAATCTTTGTCATAATGTGATGTTGGACCATGGTTGACCATGGTTGTCACAATGTGACGTTGGACCATGAGACAATCTTTGTCACAATGTGACCATGGTTATTGACTATGGTTGACCATGATTGACCGTGATTTATTTTCGTATTGAGACAACCTTTGTCACATTGTGACCATGGAATATAAACCCTTAAATTAATAAACCCAAGGGATTGATATTATAAACTCAAGGGATTAATACTAAAACTCCAAGGGATTATAAACCCAAGGTATATATCTAAGATAAATATTATCAACCCTAAAATAAACATGGTTGACCATGATTCATTTTCTTATCGAGACATTCTTTGTCACAATGCGACATTGAACCATGGTTGATTTTCATATTTAGACAATCTTTGTCACAATCCGACGTTGGACCATGGCTAACAATAATTGATATTATAAACCCAATGGATCATTACTAAAATACCAAGGGATTATAAACCCAAAGGAATAATATTAAACCAAAGGGAATAATGTAAATCCAAGGTATATAAACTCTAAGATAAATATTATAAATCCTAAAATAAACATGGTTGACCATGGTTTATTTTCATATTGAGACCAACTTTGTCACAATGGGATGTTGGACCATGGTTGACCATGATTGAGGTTCATATCAAGACAATCTTTGTCACAATTAGACTTTGGACCATGGTCGACCATGGCTGACCATGGTTGATTTTCATATAGAGACAATCTTTGTCACAATGTGAAATTGGACCATGATTAACCATGGTTGTCATAATGTGTCATGAGACCATGAGACAATATTTTTCACAATGTGACCATGGTTTTTTACTGTGATTGGCCATGGTTGACAATGATTGATTTTCATATTGAGACTATCTTTGTCGCAATGTGACCATGGAATATGAACCCCTAAATTAATAAATCCAAGGGATTGATATTATAAGCCCAAGGAATTAATATAAAAGTCCAAGGGATTATAAACCCAAGGGACTAATATTAAATCCAAGGGATTAATATTTTAAACCCAAGATATATAAACCCTAAGATAAATATTATAAACCTTAAAATAACCATGGTTGAACATTGTTGATTTTCATATTGAGACAATCCTTGTCACAATGCAACGTTGGACCATGGTTGACCATGATTGAATTTCATATCGAGACAATCTTTGTCACAATGTGACATTGGACCATGGTTGAGCATTATTGACCATGATTGATATTATAAACCCAAGGGATTAATATTAAAAACCCAAGAGATTATAAACCCAAGGGAATGATATTAAACCCAAGGGAATAATATAAATCCAAGGTATATAAACCCTTGTCAACCATTAGCAACCATCATCAATGACGGTTAGTCATGGTCAACATTGGTCAAACATGGTCCACCATGGCCAATTATGGTCAACCATGGTCCAATGCCATTCATTTTAGGGTTTATAATATTTATCTTAGGGTTTACATACCTTGGGTTTATAATCTCTTAGGTTTTTAGTATTAATCCCTTGGGTTTGTAATATCAATCATGGTCAACCATGATCAACCATGATCCAACGTGACATTGTGACAAATATTGTCTCGATATGAAATTCCATCATGGTCAACCATGGTCCAACGTCGCATTGTGACAAGGATTGTCTCAATATGAAAATCATGTAATGTCTGGTAGACCACATTGGTCATAGATGATGTTAATCATCATCATCATCGTTGTCATCATCATCATCGTCATTCCCTTGGGTTTAACATTGCTCCCTTGGGTTTATAATCCCTTAGGCCTTATTATTTCCAAGGTAAATTATGGTCAACCATTATCCAACATTGCATTGTGACAAAGATTGTCTCAATATGAAAATCAACCGTGGTTAACCATGGTCCAGCGTCACATTGTGATAAAGATTGTCTCAATATGAAAATCAACCATGGTCAACCGTGGTCCAGCGTCACATTGTGACAAAGATTCTATCGACATGAAAATCAATCATGGTCAACCATGGTTAACCATTGTCCAATGTCACATTGCGACAAGGATTGTCTCAATATGAAAATCAACCATGGTTGACCATGATCAAGCATATTTATTTTAGGGTTTATAATATTTATCTTAGGATTTCTATACCTTGGGCTTATAATATTAATCTATTGGGTTTAATATTATTCCCTTGGGTTTACAATATCAACCCCTTAGATTTATTAGTATAAGAATTCATATTCCAAAAACATAATATTATAATTTTATAATATTTATAAAAATAAATAAGAAAATAATAATTATAAAAAAATATTATGATAATTATTATATAACTACAATATTATTTTTTATAACTATTAAAATAATTTTGAAATAAATATTATAATTTTAATAGTTAGTATACTTTTAATTTTAAAGAAAAAATAATAAAAAACAAAATAAAATCAAAATACATTTTTTTTTATAAATAATTATAATAATTATAATTTACATCATAATTTAATTAAATGTTAAACTATTAAAATAATTTTGAAATAAATATTATAATTTTAATAGTTAGTATACTTTTAATTTTAAAGAAAAAATAATAAAAAAGAAAATAAAATCAAAATACATTTTTTATAAATAATTATAATAATTATAATTTACATCATAATTTAATTAAATGTTATTTTATTTTAAAAAAAAATTAAAGTTAATTGTTATTTTAAGATATAACATTTTATTGTTGATTTTTTGGTAATAATATAAATAAATATTATTTCAAAGATATAACATTTTATTGTTGATTTTTTACTACTCATATTAATAAATATTATTGGAATATTATCCAAATTAAATTTATATTTTAGTTTTAGTTTTATTTTTAACTTTTAATTAATTTAATTAAAATAAATTTGAAATTAAATGTTATTTTAAGATATTAATAGAATTTTATTGTTGATTTTTTACTAATACTATTAGTAAATATTTAAGAAAATAATAATTATAATAAATATTATGATAATATAATTATAATAATGATTTTTATAATTATTAAAATATTTTTGAAATAATTATTATAATTTTAATAATATTGTTAAAACAATTTTGAAATAATTATCATAATTTTAATAATGTTAATAATCAACGTAATTTTAATTTAAATAATTATCATAATTTTAATAATATTGATGATGATGATGGATTTAAATAATTATCATAATTTTAATAATATTGATGATGATGGTGGTGGTTAATGTCCACTGAGACCAAACTTTGGTCTATCGAACCTAAAGAAACGAATTATTTAGTTTGATTTAAGATTTTATTCCTATGCTCAAAAAGTTTGGAGAGAAGCCTCCCGAGCTCACTATAATTTTGACAACGTAAAAGGCTAGGAAGGTCAGTGTTGCAACAAAGATTTTGAAACTGTGATCTAATGTGGTTGTACGCAGGGCACTCTAAGAGGAAGTGATTTTCATCCTCAATATTCGTATTTTCACAGAGATGGCAGAAGCTTTCCATCCATGACGTTTTAGAAACTGCCCAACGACCCGTTTCACTATGGAGCTCATGAGAGTTCGTTCTAATCTTGGCTATATTAATTTTCTTCTTTGAGCTAGTTAAAACAGAGAGATACTTTTGATCTTCTAGGGTGGGGTTGATGACCTTCTTAGCATCATTTTAATTTTAAAGAAAAAACAATAATTTAATTCAAAATAAAAAACAATTTTAATAATAATTATAATTTATATCATAATGTAATTAAATGTTATTTTATCTAAAAAATAAAGTTAAATTTCATTTTAATATATATCATTTTATTTTTTATTTTTATTAATAAATATTTTTTAAGGGTGGTTCATGAACATTGGGTGACTGCTACAATCACGGGAAAAATCCAAGTAGATCAACTTGAAGGACTGCTACATCCACATCCACTCGATACCTGCTGGCCAAACTAGCAAGGCCTAACCCCAAGGGCATCGAGGAGATTTGACCTTGTGACCTCCTGATAAGCGAGGTACTTAGCAACAGGAACTCGACCAACTGAGCTATCCCTTGGGGCTAATATAATTAATAAATATTATTTCAATATTAAATTTATATTTTAGTTTTAAAATATAATATATCTTTTAGTTTTTTATCTATTTTTTTGTAAGTTTGGCAAGACAACATATTCATCATGTCCAATATATCATCCCATCATCCCAATCAGGGTGGGGAATTGAACCGCTTGCTTCATATCAAAAAATGTCTTAACAAAGCATTCAATCACCGTTTATCCAAAACGCCTTAAAATTTAATTTTATTTAAAAAATTAAAATATAAATAAAATATTTTATCAAAAATAAAATTGCAATCAATAATTTTACATATTATATTTTTTAATTTAAAAATACAAATAACATTAAATTAAATCATATTAAACTCAAATTTTATAATTAAAATTTATTATAAAATATAAATCTATTAAACTAAATTAAAAAAATCAAACTAAACTAATTTTTATATATATGATGATGATGATGGTGGTGGTGGTTAACGTCCACTGAGACCAAACTTTGGTCTATCGAACCTAAAGAAACGAATTATTTAGTTTGATTTAAGATTTTATTCCTATGCTCAAAAAGCTTGGATAGAAGCCTCTCGAGCTCACTGTAATTTTGACAACGTAAAAGGCTAGGAAGGTCAATATTGCAACAAAGATTTTGAAACTGTGATCTAATGTGCTTGTACGCGGGGCACTCTAAGAGGTAGTGATTTTCATCCTCGATGTTCGTATTCTCACAAAGATGGCAGAACCTTTCCAGCGATGGTGTTTTAGGAACTGCCCAAACTTTACCTTATTTAAAAATCATTTTTTTTTAAATATTTAAATTCTAATTATATAATTTTATTTTTACAAAAAAAATATTTAATTAAAAAAATCAACAATATACAATGGTCAAATTGAAATTTTATTTTATTCCAATAAAAAAATCTATCTGAATTTACATATAATCTTTATGTTTAAATTTTAATTAAAATTTTAAAATTTTAAATAAATACGATAAATTTAATATTATAAACACTTATAATTTACTAATAAATTATAATTAAATTATAATTTATAATTTACTTAAGATGAATCACACTGGCTGGTTCAAAAAACGTCGACCAAATATTCTCAATATGATTTTTTCAGAAAAAATTTCATTAACAAATTATGGAAGCTTGAATTCGAATAATAATTTTTCATTAAAATTTTATAAAATTTATTATAAATTGAACACGTATAATACGACATTTAAAATATAATAAACACATATTTCATTAAATTTAGAATTATACAATAGATCTAAAATTCCAAAAAAAATTCCAAAAAACAAAAAACACTCAATCTAGTGTTGTCCTTTGTAATAAAATTGTTACTCCACTAATGAGAATCCCTCTTAAAAGTCCAACAACGTACAACAAACATATCAAGACAAATGCATACTACCATTTCACGTTAAACAAAGACTCAATACAGACTTACACATCATAAGTAAAGGTGGGCCCTCTCTACATATTTGAATGGTTTATTGTCATTTTAATGCATAGTTGCAGGTTTTTAAGAGAACTCTCCACATTTTTTTATGTTGAATGGTACATAGCAGTTAGCTCACTCCCCGATCTAACACCCTAAAAAATGGTGATGCAACGTGTCATATGATCCACGGGTTTTGATTTCAGCCAAGAGATCGACGATCACAAATTTTCCAAGGTAATTTTGGCGTAACCACCCTGTCCCTCGTGTCGTGGCCAGCTCATTCAGTGTTTTCTCCATCGGTGAGGAGAGCTCTCAACCCCTAGTGTCACGGCCCTACACTGGTGGTACTCTCCCAACCGCACTATAGGAGGTGCGGCACCACCGACCACTTTCCTTTCACCAATACTTGAGATCGTGGACTATGCCTACTTTCTATGCTTAGTTTATTTTTCAACAGCTAAGCATATCTTTCATTATACCATTTATCACATTAACTTCATTACCATGAATTTGCATTAACATGAAATACACAACAATATAACTAGGAGGGGCAAATCCCTGTAATGAGCTTACCCATAATAATAATATATATGTAAGTTACAATCCTGAGGAAACCCCAGATTTACACATAGAATATTTTTACATTCACCGGCACAACGCGTTTCAGCCAGCTCGTCGGCGCGCCCACACGGTCACCTGAATGACTTTCGCCCAACTCTTCGTTTACATCCGCATGTTCACCCGAATGCATTTTGTTTAACTCGTCCAACTCGTCGGGCGCTCCCACTGAACACCCAACTCGCCCATCGACGGGTGCTCTCCACCAAACGCCCAACTCGCCAAGTCTCCATCAGCGAGTCATTCACCGTGCACCCGTTCAAGACTTCACCCGGACCACCATTCACCAACTCGTGTCATTCGGGCGGGCGCCCTGCCACGCCCTCGAATGACCTTCTGAAAGGCCTCCGAATGACCTCCGAACGATCCTCTGAATGACCTCCGAATGATCCACTGAACAACTTCCTGCACGTTCGTTCAGCCCTGCACGACCGTTTGTTCAGCCTTGCACGACTGTTCGTTCAGCCCTCCGAACGACTTCCTGAACGACCCATTCAGCAACCCCGTGTGCGTCTGCCCGTGCGCCCTAGCTCGCCCTGTGGTGCCCTCGACCTGCACCTCAGCTCACACCTCTGTTTCGGTGTGAGTGCTTTGGCCTAACCGCCTGCAGTACGCCTTTCACTTCAGCTCACCAACACTTCGCACTTTCCTGCTCCACATTGAAGACTTATGCATTGTTCGATAATGACTTAGCTCCACACCCAAGCCATTCTACATATATGGCTCGCCCAACGTTTGAACCATCGCGTCCTTATGTTGGCCGACCCATCGTTTCCTCCATTTTAACTTTTGAACAGGTCAGCTCGCCCGTCGGCTGACTCGACCACCGTGTGTCCACCGTTTGTCTTGTCCACCTGTCGGCCTGCCAGGACCGCCCACAACCTATATATCCAAACGCTCCCACACTTGGTCGCATTTTGCACACTTCTCCCACCGTGTCATAGCTCTTCAACTCGTCGCCTTCGCATGTGTTCGCCTACAGCTCGTGGGCCTTACATTCTCCTCAACTTGAAGTCATTACCGTCCTCGACAATCTTGCATCCCAGCAACCACCTGCCACCAAGATATCATCCACATAACTATGTATATGGGTAGTCCAGATGTCCACTACTCAACCTTCTTTCATGCTATAGATATGCCACTATTCTGCAAGGAATCATGTGCTGGTACCTGTCATGTTGGTGATTAGTTGGGTAGCTAATCCAACCATGCATCACCTCCACAAGAACTCATGCCCCATACATTTTCATGACTGTCCACTGCATGTTGTCTATCAACCTGTGTCATCTCACCTCTAGATGCCTGCTCAAAGTGTCTGGAGACTCACTGCCATGAGCAGCTGACAATGAGCTGCATGCTCCCTGATAGTCTAAGATGATGAGGAAGGAGCAGAGCCTAAGATGATGAGGAAGGAGCAGAGCCTGAAGGCTCTCCCTCACTTATCAACTCAACCCACCTATCTGGATCCTCTACTTCCATTCTCTACAAGTATGCTTCCCAATCTTCCACCTGAACATTCGGCCTCACATACTCTTCATCATCATCATCCTCATCCTCCACTACCTCTAGCCTCTCAGATAGATCCAAGATGCTCTCTGACAATGCCTTGATAACCTGTGACTGCTCCATAAGTTTTGTCTCTACAACAGAAAAACGCTTACAGATTTCTTCATCTTTCTTTCTCTCCTCCATACTCATTGCTGTCAGCTTACGCTCGGCCTTAGTTACTCCCACGGTCAGTACACCAATGGGTACATCCTCTCATCCGTTGTAAATGTACAGTTTCCTCATATGGAGAAAAATCATCGCATCGAATTCCTTCATGAATTCTATACCCAGTATAGCTTCATAGTCATCTATTTGCACCACAATGAAATTGACTTTCCCTGTCCATTCACCTAGTGTCACATCCACCTTTTCAGCTACACCAATCACAGAATCTAGAGGAGAATTCACTGTCTTCATTTGTGCTTGCATTGGTACAAACTTTAGCCCAATCCTTCTCGCAACATCCTCACTCATAAAGTTGTGAGTTGCTTGACTATCTACCATAGTAAGCACATCCACACTCCCAACTTTCATTTTAGCATACTCCAATCTGTTTCTCTCAGGATCTCTCCTAGAGACTGCTTCCATGGCCACTGTAGCTCCCAATATCTACATAACCCCTACGGAAGTTTCTTCTTTCTTTGCATTGGACTGTGCCATGGCAGCCACCTTTGGTCTAGAAGGAAAATTCTTCACCATATGTGGTTCCTCACATATCCAACACTTCAAGGGTTTCTTCGTCTTCGACTTGTCATTTGATCTCGAAGTCTCCTCTTTCATAGTCTTCTCTTTCGGTTTGTCATACTTCTTCTTCTTCTCATCAAAACCTTCATCAAAGTGTTCTACCAAATGATCCACAGCAGCAAAAGCCTCCTCAAGTGTCTTAATCTTTTGTCTCTTCACTTCATTCCGCGCCCAAGGTTTCAGACCTATAACAAAGTTGAACACCTTGTCCCTTTCCGCCATGTCTAGAAGTTCCAAAACTACACTTGCAAACTCTCGCTGATATGCCTGCAGACTTCCCGTTTGCTTCATATACTTTATCTTCATCCTTGCATCCCATGTTTCATCCTATGGACTGAAGTGGGTTTGCAAAGCCTTCTTCATTTCATCCCATGAAGTTATGTCCCCATCATTTCCATTGGAAATTTGGTCCATCCTCCTTCGCCACCACATCTTAGCATCCTTCGTCAAGAATTGAGTAGCTACCTTCACTTTGGTTTCCTCATCGGATAATCCCAAGCGCTCCAAGTACTGGTCCATGTCCCATAGAAAGTTGCCAAGAGTTTTCGTACTCCTTGTACCATCATAAGAATCCGACTCTTTGATTTTGACATGAGTCACTCCTCCACTTGAGTTGTACCTCACGGCCTTCTTCAAAACCGCATTCTCATCTCAAGCTTTGTCAAGAGCTTGCTGCAAATCCAAGATTTTAGCCAAACCTTGATCTCTTGCTTCACCAATCTTCTTGACCTCTTCTTCCGTTTGTGTATACTTCCATTCTGTATACTCATATCGGTCCTTGAGTTCTTCAAGTTCTTCTTTCATCTTCGCATAGCCTTCATGAACCTGCATGTTCTCGGCCTTCATCGAAGTCCAATTAGAATCCAATTCCTCCATTCGTTCCAATACGCTGTTCAGGAAAGCTTCACCTGCATTATGACTAGATTCACCTGTCACAACCCGAGGTTCCTCTGCCATCTCTGCCATCAGCCTTCTTTGCAATCTTGTGTAGACCATAAACTATCAATCCGAATCACCTTTCAGATTCCTTGTCTTGATCACCTCTAATACCACTTGTCACGTTAGTGCAGTGGGATCAGCTTCTCGTCGCAATTCACCAACCCCTGATACCACCTTTCACGTTAATGCAGTGGGATTAGCTCCCCGTTGTTCATCAGCTCTAATACCACTTGTCACACCCCTACACTGGCAGTACTCTTCCAACTATACTATAGAGGGTACGGCACCACTGACCACTTTCTTTTCACCAATACTTGAGATCGTGGACTACGCCTACTTTCTATACTTATTTTATTTTTCAACAGCTAAGCATATCCTTCGTTATACAATTTATCACATTAACTTCATTACCATGAATCTGCATTAACATGAAATACACAACAATATAACTGGGAGGGGCAACTCCCTGTAATGAGCTTGCCCACAATAATAATATATATGTAAGTTACAATCCTGAGGAAACCCCAGATTTACACTTAGAATATTTTTACATTCACCGGCACAACGCGTTTCAGCCAGCTCATCGGCGCACCCACACAGTTGCCCGAATGACTCTCACCCAACTCTTTGTTTGCCTCCACACGTTCATCCGAATGTGTTCTGTTCAACTCATCCAAATCGTCCAACTCGTCGGGCGCTCCCACCGAACACCTAACTCGCCCACTGGCGGGCACTCTCCACTGAACACCCAACTCACCAAGTCTCCACCGACGGGTTGTTCACCGTGCACCCATTCAAGACTTCACCTAGACCGCCATTCACCAACTCGTGTCATTCGGGCGGGCGTCCGGCCACGCCCTCTGTTATAGACATTTTTGTGCCTCGCATCATGGAGCATGAAATGTCAATAATCACAGGGATCCTCAGTCCCTAAACATGTTGTTCTTACCCCTAAAAGAACAAGGTCATCAAACAACAGCACTTCCAATCAGTTCTCCACCTGAAAACACTTCAAAACAGGCTTATTTTGGATCATGTCAGCTGCTCCACTGAGCTTCTGCGCTGGAATGCAACTGTCCCTCCTTGTACCTGCGCTGGAAGTCAAGATTAATGAAGGCTACCTGCGCTGGGCGAGATTGGCCAAGTGGCACAGTCATCCTGCAAGGTGTCAACTGCCCAGGAAGCTTCCAAACTGACACTTGGTTCATGAGGTTTGCCCTGTGATGAGTAAGAGGTACTTGATCACCATGTGTAAGCAAGGATCTCCAAGTGGACTCAAGGACTGAAGTTTAACTAAAGAGGGAGAGGACACAAGGCAGCTTCATGTCAGTCTCAAGCTGACTCATCCTCTCTTCTTCTCTCCTATATATAGAGCTCTTCTATGAGGTCTAAGGAGGCTGGAATTTTGTGTAAAGCAAGGAAGTGCTGTTGGTTTACAGTTAGAGCTATTGGGTGATTGTTTTACTAGAGGTGAAGAGGAGAGTTCTTGCTGCTGGGGAGGTGCTGCTGGATTGGAGCCATCATTGGTTGTAACCTTCTCAGAACCCTGTTACTTCTATCAATAAAGTTTTGCATGTTCTCCTATATACTTGTATTGCATTGATGTATTGTATTTACATGTATATTTGATTCACTCTAATCCATGTATCAGTTATGAGTACTTGTATCTTGTAGTTTCCTCTCTTGTTTTGTGCAGGATCTGTGTGTAGCTGGACCGGCAACGAGAGCAAGGAGCTGGGAACAAGAGACAAAGAGAGAGGACAAGGATCGACTAAGTGAAAGACACCAGGTTGGTTAATCTTTCTTCATTCTCTCTGTACTTTCATAAAGGAAATCATCAAAACTTTACTTTCAGTTGTTGCTAAAGACTGTCACCTTTAGAGTAGGGATAGGGTCATCCGCATCGGATAATTTTCCCCACAACAAACTGGCGACTCCGCTGGGGAGCCTAGTATCTTGTTGGTGTTTGTAGTATTTTACTATTCATTTCTTGAAGAAAAGAGTACCAAATCGAAAAGCTTTTGACTATATCAAAAGCGAAGTAGAGGGACTGCTACTCTTGCTCATTTGCTGAGAAAATTCAAGATTTAAAGAGCTAATCTACAAAAGACTCTTTACTCTTTGTGATAGATCTTCATCCTCTTGATCATCCCTTAGCCTGTACTTGACCTATAGCTTTTTATTTCAGCAAAAACAGTGCATTTTTGAGCTTTTTTGACTCGGAAAACTTTGTAGACGTAACTCTCGTGTCCCAGAGCAGGCTGTCCACAGGCAGTCTGCATTACAGCGCAGGTACTCCCTTCGGGAACTGCACTGAGAGTCAAACTGGCAGACTAGAACCTGCGCTGGTCCAGTTAGCCATTGTCTTGCTCAGCTTTCCCTTTGTGTCTTGGCCCTGTTTTCACTGTTTTTTAGCTGATTGCTTGCTGGTCATTGTACTTGTTGTAGACCACTTCTCCTTGACATTATTCCGCCTCAGTTGTGTGATGAAACTGTGAATGTTCTTTCAGTATTTCTTGTTTCAGTTACAGTTTCCCATTGTGAAAAGCGAACCAGTATAGTTGTGACCTCTTAGATCCTGAACTGTAAAAGTGTCTTTGTGATCTTAAGAGCTAGTTTTATTACTGTTCATGGCTGTTTGAGTTTGTTTGTTTTTCATCTTATGGTTTGAATTCGTATATTTTTAGTGTTAAAACAAGTACCTGTAAGGTGTCTTTTCATGTTAGACGAAACTTGTTTGTTTACACTTCAAATTGAATTCGAAGGAGTCCACCCAGGGACTATTATGACAACTTGGTCTGTTCCAGTTTGTTCTTCCGGTATAATACCCGGTAATTCTTATGTTGAAACGAGACAAATTGATCCCTTTGGGAATCAGTTTGGGCCATCCAGTCCTCAAAGGCCATCTATACCCTTGAGCTCCGGATTGTTACCGTATGGGGGGCAATATGCCCTTTCACTTCCCCTTTCGGGGGGATACCCATACGGCAGTTTTCAACCACATTCAGGTTTGACTGAAGTAACGACGAGTGGTTGGGTACCTATGTTACCCCAACAACCAAGAGTTGTATATTCCATGCAACAATGTGTACCTATGTCTAGTATCCTGACGACGCCAGCAATTGTAACCGTGTCGCAAGTTCAATCGATGCCTGTTGTATGTCAACCCCAAGTTGTAATGCAACAGCCTATTGACCCTGCAACACAACCACAATCGCCAACTGCCGGGACGACACAGATACAAACGGGAACCATAACCCCGCGTCTTGGTCCGTCGGTTAGTGTCGCACAACAAAACATGGCTTCACAACCATGGATGGTGCAATACCAACAACCTCAGTTTCAACAGGTGTACCAGGGGTCTGAGCAACAGATCTTTGCAAATAGTGGGCAACCCTATATTCAGAATGGGTTAAACCAACCACTTTACAGTGGCCAAGCCCACCAACCATATCAGTCATATCAACATCAGTTGCATTATACTGGTGTGCAAAGACCTACTGCTCAGGCGATTCCATCATATCCTGGGTACGCCTCGCCAAACCTGAATCAGCAGTTGCCATTCGTGGCCACCTTAGAATTACCAAATTTACATCGATTGACGAACGATCCAATCGCCTATGCCCATTGGTGGCCAGCGATTCCTCACAAACTTCCTTCGGACATTCCTAAATTCAATGGAAATCCGGGCGAAGACCCGTCGAATCATGTGATGACATTCCATCTGTGGTGTTCGTCGAATACCTTGAATGATGATTCGATAAGGCTTCGTCTTTTCCAGAGGACATTGACTGGTCCGGCGGCTAAATGGTATATTGAATTACCTAGAGCCTCTTTCGACAATTTTAGTTCCCTAGCCACGACTTTCTTAACACACTTTCAGTTACCTATAAGGTACGAAACTGGGACAGAGATCTTGACCAATTTCAAGCAGACAACTGCCACACATATATCTGATCATATACATGAGTGGCGTCGTCGTCGCAGAATGGTAAAAACCTATGTTCCAGATCAGCTATTAGCTGAGTGGTTTATAAAGTCGCTTCTGCCGGCAATAATAGAAGATGTGGCCAAGGGAGGTGTCGTAACAGAAGAGCAAGTGATTGCTCGTGCTCAATATTTGGACTTAGTGTATACTCAGTCGAGCACGCTCTATGATAAGATACCTGATGCCCCTAGACCGGAATTTTCAATCCCTCCTCCTCCCGGATCGAATAGTGACTCTCATGCCGGTGATGGCGTGATTGGAACTACAAACGCTAAGTCGACAAGGGATTCAAATAAGAAAGCCCGTAAGACTTCGAATCAAAAAGCAAATCAAGAGATTCTTGCTTCAGAGGTAAATGCTGTATCTACGGATAAAGACAAAAACTCCAATCAACCAGGAAGCAAGAAGAAACAAAACAAAGGGAAGAAGAAGAAACAAGGTGGGTCATCCCCTCAAAAAACTTCTTCAAACCCTCCTGGGCAAGGGAAACAATTTCCTCCATGTCAAATATGCGATGAAAATCATTCAACAAAGAACTGTCCGTTCAAAGCTGAGTTAAAGAGGTTCTTTAAAAGTTCCCAAACTTTAGCTTTGTTGACTGATCCATTTCCCACCCTAGGTCAAAATATGGTTGATAGTGGAAATGCTTCTCCGTCTCAAGTGCTTATGTTGTCGGTTTCTAAGCAAAATGATGCTTTGATCTCGACTAGGAATAAAGATTATGGGAATCCGCCGGTGTCGAACGACAAAGGGAAAGATCAACCCAGTAGTTCGACAACAACTTCGGCAGAAGTTGTACCCCCCCTCACGCATGAATTAACAATAAAGCCGCCTAAGGGAGTAGTCCACAAGTCGACATTCAACCCTCGCGCCAGAGCGACGCAACACTATAATATAGTGGAGGATTTGGCCCAATCGCCATCTGCTATGTCGACTCTTGAGGTACTACAAAATTGCCCATCCCAAAGACAGGCATTGTTATCAGCAATTGGTGGAGTGGATCCTAAAGATTCCAATCTTGTATCCTTTGATCACAAAGGATATGATCCTCAGTTGCCAGCGCAATTAGCTTTCCTTATTCAAGTGAAAGCACTCAACAAAACTGTTCATAGAACGATTATTGATGAGGGCGCATCGACATGTATCATGTCGATGAGTTGCTGGAAAACTCTTGGATCTCCAACCTTGTCGCGATCTTCGACGACATTGAAAGCATTTGACGGTAGGTCGTACACTCCGTACGGTATCCTAAATAACTTTAAGGTTGAACTAGGAGGAAAAACAGTAGAGATTGATGTTGAAGTCATTGATGGCAATCTTGACTATAACATCCTACTGGGAAGACCATGGATATATGCCATGGCAGCTGTAGTGTCGACATATTTTAGGAAGATCGCATTCCCGTTTGAAGGAGGGATTACGATCGTCGACCAACAGAATTTCCTCCCTAATGGTTCACAAGTTACTGGAAGCATTCCCCTGATCCATGGGAGCGACCATTCAATAAAAGATATAGGAGTAGGCTTGCTAAAAGATCCCACAATGATGGGAACTTTCACGTTGCCACCTCCTTTCCATGAAGGGAATATCCCGTTTGTAGCAACATGCAACATGGTATCTTCATCGAAGGTCGCAGAAGACAAAGTCGTCATGGATCATCAAGTGGTATTGCCACCTAGCCCTATTGAAATATTGTAGCAATCAATGTTTCAGGCATGGGAGGCGAGCCCAAATGAACGCTCGTCAAGCGTTTGGGTAGATAGGTCCGAAGAATATGGTACCCCATTAGATCCATGGTCAAAAATTCATGGGACTGACGAAGGAATCTTACAATCAATGATGATTGAGGGGGCACCATGGAATGGTCACCACCATCGTTCCCTTCTTCCAGAATGTGAAGAAGAAACTCATCACGACCTATATCACCCTTCAGTGTTTGAATTCCTAACAAATACTGTAAACACGGTGGATTCAGAGAGAAACCTATCCAATATTGAAGAAACCATAGCCATAAACATCTCGACAAAATCTGATGTTGTTGAGAATATTCATGTCGGCAAAAGTTGTTCCCCTTCAGAACTGGAAATATATAGTGCTCTCTTTCGCGAATTTAGAGATGTCTTTGCATGGTCATATGATGAAATGCCAGGCATTGACTCGAGCATAGTTGAACATGAGATTAAAATGTATCCTGATGTCAAACCAGTAAGACAACGGCTTCGACAGGTACATCCGAAGAAAGTCGCTGCCATTAAGGCAGAAGTTGAAAAACTTCTCCATGCTGGATTCATCTACCCGGTTCCTCTAACCGATTGGGTATCGAATATTGTCCCTGTTATGAAAAAACAAGGGACGATAAGAGTGTGCGTCGACTATAGGGATGTAAACCAAGCTTGTCCGAAGGACAACTACCCTACATCCTTCATCGACCAGATAATTGATGAATGCGTCGGATGTGAAATCTTTTCCTTTATGGATGGATTTTCCGGGTATAATCAAATAAATATCTGCCCACAGGACCAGTCTAAGACTGCATTTATTTGTCCGTGGGGCACATTCGCTTATCGAAAATTACCCTTTGGTTTAAAGAACGCAGGGGCGACGTTTCAGAGGGCAATGAATTATGCCTTCCATGACATCAAGAACATTGTTCAACCTTACCTCGACGATCTTCCGGCTCATTCGCGGAAGCGGACTGATCATCCGCAGCATTTGAGAGCAATATTTCTACGTTGCCGACATTACAAGATAAGACTCAATCCGCACAAGTGTGTGTTTTGCGTCGGTTCTGGTCGTTTACTTGGCTTTGTGGTCTCTAAGGATGGGATTCGTCTCGATCCTTGTAAGGTTCAGGCAATCATTAATTTGCCTCCACCTTCAAATTTGCTTCAGATTCAGAAACTCCAAGGGAAAGCAAACTTTCTGAGGAGCTTCATTCCAAATTACGCAGAACTTGCCAAAGGTTATACTCGTCTTTTGAAAAAGGATGTACCTTTTGTCTGGGACCAGGTTGCGCGAGCTTCCTTTGACGCTCTAAAAGATTCTCTAGTAAGAGCATCATTAATGTACGCCCCAGACTATCAAAGAGATTTTAACCTGTATCTAGCTGCAGCAGATACGACCATTGCGATGGTCTTAGTGCAAGAAGTCGATGGAATTGAACATCCTATTTATTATTTAAGTAAAAACTTAAATGACATAGAAAGTAAATATTCCTATGTTGAAAAACTAGCGCTTGCTGCTGTTCAAGCGATTCAAAGGTTTCGACATTATGTCCTCTTTAGGAAAACTACCATTCTGTCAGATTGCAATCCCATGACATATATACTGTCGCGACAGTTGCTTGGGGGCAAATATTCAAAATGGATAGCCATCCTTCAAGAGTTTGATTTAGATTTTGTAAAATCCAAATCGAAGAAAGCTCTAGTTTTCGCGGAATTATTATGCGATCTCCCATCGTCGTCCAACGATGAAACATCAGAAGAGTCAATCGTGGATGAAAATTTGTTTCTAATATCGGTAAGCGATGAGTGGTATGGAGACATCATTGTTTATCTCCAAACCCAAAAATTTAGGCCTAATACCTCACACTCGGAACGGAAACGTATACGATACCAATCTAAAGACTACATGATCGTCGGTGATACACTTTACCGTCGTGGTGTCGATACGGTTCTGAGGAGGTGCCTTACCCATGAGGAGGCCGAAAAAGCCCTGAATGATTGTCATTCAGGCGCGTGCGGGGGACATCAATCTGGATATGCAACAGCACAAAGAATCTTACGAGCAGGATATTTCTGGCCAACTATGTTTAAAGATTGCATAATAGCTGTCAGAAGTTGCCATGCATGTCAGATCTTTGATAGCAAAACCAGAAGACCACCCGCACCCTTACAGCCGATAGTTGCTGTTGGGCCCTTCGCCAAGTGGGGCATCGATTTCATGCAATGTAACCCCACCTCGACCGGGGGGCATGGGTATATTATAGTCGCTGTTGACTATTTTACCAAATGGGCCGAGGCGATGCCTACATTGGATAACACTGGTGAAACAGCTGCCCTTTTCTTTTTCAATCATGTAGTCGCCAGGTTCGGCATTCCGCAAGCTATAGTGACAGATCATGGATCGCATTTTCGCAATCACATGATGGTTGAATTAGCTGCCAAACTAGGGCTATCGCACGACAGCTCTACTCCGTATTATCCACAAGCCAACGGACAAGTTGAGGCAATCAACAAGGTCCTGAAGCGAATGTTGCAAAGGATGATCGGGGTTCACAAAAGAAGATGGCATCTAATCCTGTACTCAGCATTATGGGCTTACCGAACCTCGGTAAAGAACGCCACTGGGTTCACACCATTCCAATTGGTGTATGGCCTGGAGGCAGTCTTACCGATCCAGTGCGAAATTTCGTCTCTTAAACTCGCAATTGACCTCTTCCCCGGAACTTCAGAAGAAGAGGCTCGTTTCCTGGAATTGATCCAGTTGGATGAAAACCGTCGTGACGCCGCTTTGGCGAACGAGGCCCATAAGAAATGAGTCAAAGCACAGTTCGACAAAAATGTCAAACCTCGCAACTTCTCTGAGGGTGACTTGGTTTTGCTTTACGACCAAGAATCCGATAAATTAGGAGCAGGAAAATTTCAGTCCTTATGGATGGGTCCCTATATTGTTAAAAGGGTGTTAGCAAAAGGAGCCTACGAGTTAATGGATTATGACGGAATGCCACTGGCGCAACCCCGTAACGGGTTGTACCTCAAGCGTTACTATGCCTAAATAGTAACCTGAGTGCTTTTGTTGTATTTTGTTTTCGCTAAAATGTTTGTTTCGGTTAAGTAATCCACCTTTCTCGTTTGTTGCAGATGTCGAATTATTCTGATACATATGTGGGATATGCCGACGGAGCGAGTCGTAGTACGCGGAATTTGTCCTCCGCAGCCTGGGCCATTTTTGATCCAAGCGGCGAGTTAGTGAGTTTCAGAGGTGTGTGTATTGGACGATCAACGAACAATATCGCTGAGTATAGTGCGTTGATTGAACTCCTCTCTGATACCATCGCTCATGGTATACGCCGACTAATTGTCAGGCTAGACTCACAATTTGTGATACTACAACTCACTGGTATATATTCAGTCCGCAATCCAGCTATTTATCGAATGTTTCTAAGAGTTAAGATTTTGGAAAGAGAGTTTGATTCAATTCAATACCAACATATTTCCAGAAACTTGAACACATTAACAGATTCATTAGCAAACTATGTGTTAGATAGACATTTACAACATATATAAAAAGAGATGCATCGGTGCTATGTAAGTGGATCACAAATAAACTGAAATAAACTCCGAAAATCAAAATATATAAAGCTGTTTATAGTTTGTACATAATGTGCTGTAATCAAAACAAAATTGGTAATATGACCTAGAACTCAAAAAGATGCTAGGGGGCACCCTAGCCTAGTGGTGCTCATGAAAGTACGTCACGGTCTGTGCGATCATGCGCAAGAGACGAGCCCATCGTCTAGGCACGCCAATAGTGTGCCGCTGCAACTGTAAAGGTAACTCGTCAATCTGTACATCCGGAAGACCACGAGTAAGGCTCTCAACCTGCTCCTGCACAGCTGCAAGTATCTCAGTATCACCAAGGTCGCGAATAACAACTCTCCTAGCAGGCTCTGCTGCTGGGGCAGCAACTGGCGATCGTGGACGAGCTACTGGACGAACAGGACCAACATCTGCATGCACCCAAGAGTTTGATCAGTTTGAACAGTAACATCATGAATAAAAACAATAAACAGTGATATGGTCAGAGATTTTACCAATAGCGCCCCATTGCTCGCCATCCGGAAGCACCAAATCCGGATCACCTCGGTAGTCCATACCCACGTATGGATACTCGGAAAATGCCATCTCCTGACGCTCGAACCACCTAAAGAAGGACTCAGTGAAAGTAATATGAGGTTGACCAGCATGCCGGGACATATGGTCAACCCACCTCTGCATGCGTGGCTCGGTCGGAGAAGGTAAATCGAGCAAGATGTACTGAGGTTGCATCAATGGGATTTTCTCCAAGACAAAGGCAGTCAGAATAGAACCAAAACCAAAGTTCTTCAGCCCCCCGTCCTTTACCTTGGTCAATTGACTTTTCATCTGAACAAGTACTGCATCACACCAGTTAAACACTTTCGGTTGGAGACACTCCAAGGCGTGCTGCATGTAAGATCTGTTGGCAACATGTAAAGCTGCGCTACCGGCCATCCTACCAATAGTAAACAGAATGGACCTGAGAGACCTGTCAGTGATGTCACGGATGTTGATCTTGCCGTCTTTGCTCGGCTGTGAACCTTCTCGGCAATACTGACGGATATAGTCTCTGGTGGAAGTAGTCCCTCGAGCCATACCTGACAAAGAAATGGGGGCACCCCGCCTTGACAACCCAGTCAAGAAGTACATTTCCTCTATGGTCAAGGGGAAACACTTCCCCCTAATCTGGAATACTTGGTTAACAGGATCCCAAGCATCAAGCATATACTGCAGTAAAGAAATCTGTGCTCTCATGCTAGAGATACGGAAGAACTTCAGCAGGCCACAGTTCCGAAGCGCGTTCACCGTGACTGGGTCATGGAGTGCAACCATGTCCTCTGCTTCATGTTCTCGTTCTCGCCATGTAAGGGACATTTTGTTCAAAGTTCCCTGCAAGCAAACAAGAGAAGGAGTAAGTTCCTGATTTTGATGAAAATCTGGCGAAAAAATCATCAAAAAACACATGCAAGGTCAGCTTTTCTAGGCCCAGCGCAGGCAGAGAGGCTTCCCCTTGCGCTGTAAGGCAGTCTGCCTTAAGGCTGCCTGAAATACAGCGCAATTTTCGAAAGGGGAACCTGCGCTGATGCCAGGGCGCCCTGATGAAACTCCTGGGGCTCAGAAACCCTGAAAAACATGCATGAAACTGAAAAAGGAAACCATGAAAGTGAAGGGCTAAGGTTTAGCTCCTACCTGGTCCAAACGGCGCCGAAAATCGTCCACAGAATCTCCTGGAATCAGCTGGTGAAAATCAAGGAAAAAGAGGCACCTCCAGAGCTCCAACAAGCAAAATGCAAATGAAATGGTAAATGAGAGGTAAAAACCCTTTTTATGACTTTTACACAGTTTAAAGTTAAATATTAGGGTTATAATCTCGTTTTCATGCAAATATTGTCCATTTCTAACAAAATTTGTTGCAGCAATTGAAGATGAAGTACTACATTTGAAAAGAGAAAAGCTAGTAAAAGTAAAAAATTAAATTTGACCATGAATCGAGCAGTTTTACCACAGAATTTATGCTCGTTAAAAAATAGAAAAGTATGAGCAAAGTTTTTCCGCCAGAGTTCAAGCTCATTAAAAAATGAACCTATCTTGGTAAATAACCATTGCGATCGTAAATTTATCAGCCTTAAAAGCCTTGGTCGTGTTCTCATCCATCACCTCCATTTCATTTGGCCGGTCGTTCACCCCCATATGTGTGTTTACCCATTTTGAGGAACAGATGCAAAGAGTGATTTCACCTAGCCATCCTTGTGACACTACCGTGATTGGAAAATTCCAATTTGTACCTGGAATCTGTAGCTATCCCTGTTTATCACTCGTTCCCCAAAAGACGAGTCTTCTTTGAGCTCTTTTCACTGACTCATAAAATATGAAAAGTTTGCCGAGTTTTGGCCTTCCAACTCGTTAAACGACCGGAACGCTATCCCTCCTCTAGATTTTAATCTTTTTGGACCTGAGGGATTATTGCACAAAAAGATCGAGCGCTTGTCTTGTTCAGCTCGTAAAAGTACCGAACAGCCATCCCTTCTGTATTGTTTTATACTTTTTCGGACTTAAGGGATTAGATGACGAAAAAGGAATCATGGAGTTGACTTTCTGTATCTTTTCAGACTCTCTAAAAATGAAAAGGACCGAGTTTTCCTTGTCGTTAGACTCGTTAAAATGATTAAATAGCGACAAACTTGTCTTTAGACGAGAACGAGTTTCCCTATCGCTAGGCTCGTTAAATCATAGCGATGGGCTTGCCCGAAGGGCAGGTTATAGAACAAGCATATGTTATCCTCCTCAAGCTTGACAAAAATAAAGAGGTACTGGTCAGAAATGACTGGGGAAAAATTGGGAGAACATCAAAGTTTAATGGTAGCAAGTCACTCTTGAACATGACACTTTTCCTCCGTACCACATCGGGTTGGGTTGTTTCATTCACCGGTCTCATCGCCATGGTCCTCGCCAAACCATCCACATTTGGGGTAATGCTACCGATCCATCGCATCAGTGTCGTTATATGTTCAAGAGGGGTCATTCTGAAAGTGTCAACCGTGTCCCATCCACTGCCATGCATTATCCTTCATCCATTCATGATCGTCACCCTGAATCATATGTCACAGTTTGTTTGCACCTCCACTAAAATCATTAGCTCCGTTCCGTGTCATTGATGTGGGATTCATTAAGGCCCTCCTTTGACGGATCGCTTCTTGTCGACTTCAGCTCATTATCCAAGAAGTTGATCTAGGAACACCCCCATCAGTACTTTGAAGCTTGCATGCCTCAATGGCAAGTTTCTCACTTCCGGCGACAGGTATACATCAATGACCTTCGACCAGAAGATTTTGCGTGGCGTTCGACGCCAAGTCCTTTATTCACGCCACGTAAATTGTACTGCAGTACCTTGAGGGTCATCGTCATTATTGGTGATTCCTCTCGCGCTTGTTAACGGTTTTCATTATTGACCGGTAATCAAGCGATGTCTTTCCATGTTCGACTTCAGCGCAATTCTCACATGGATCGACTTGTACTTAGAGTGAAGATCGAACGAGTTTGAAGACCCCGGATCTAGTTTCATCCATCCGGGCTGCGATATATATTCAGGAAATATAAAAGCATTTGTCATGTACATCATTGCAATAGATGATCATCCTATTCAAAGGATGATAATTTCAGCAGAAAATTATCAGTCTACCTTCAGACGATCGTCTGTCATATGTACCAAAATGTATTTATAAAAGCTAAGCATGGGAATGCCCGCCTCAGCTAGATCATGAAAATAGAATGAAAAATAATGTATTGTATTGTATTGTATTACAGGGCGCCTCCTCAGCACTGGAATGAACTTCGGACCCTCTAGATAAAGCATTTCACCCGATAAACGGCCTCATACTTTAGGGGGCAACTGTTATAGACATTTTTGTGCCTCGCATCATGGAGCATGAAATGTCAATAATCACAGGGATCCTCAGTCCCTAAACATGTTGTTCTTACCCCTAAAAGAACAAGGTCATCAAACAACAGCACTTCCAATCAGTTCTCCACCTGAAAACACTTCAAAACAGGCTTATTTTGGATCATGTCAGCTGCTCCACTGAGCTTCTGCGCTGGAATGCAACTGTCCCTCCTTGTACCTGCGCTGGAAGTCAAGATTAATGAAGGCTACCTGCGCTGGGCGAGATTGGCCAAGTGGCACAGTCATCCTGCAAGGTGTCAACTGCCCAGGAAGCTTCCAAACTGACACTTGGTTCATGAGATTCGCCCTGTGATGAGTAAGAGGTACTTGATCACCATGTGTAAGCAAGGATCTCCAAGTGGACTCAAGGACTGAAGTTTAACTAAAGAGGGAGAGGACACAAGGCAGCTTCATGTCAGTCTCAAGCTGACTCATCCTCTCTTCTTCTCTCCTATATATAAAGCTCTTCTATGAGGTCTAAGGAGGCTGGAATTTTGTGTAAAGCAAGGAAGTGCTGTTGGTTTACAGTTAGAGCTATTGGGTGATTGTTTTACTAGAGGTGAAGAGGAGAGTTCTTGCTGCTGGGGAGGTGCTGCTGGATTGGAGCCATCATTGGTTGTAACCTTCTCAGAACCCTGTTACTTCTATCAATAAAGTTTTGCATGTTCTCCTATATACTTGTATTGCATTGATGTATTGTATTTACATGTATATTTGATTCACTCTAATCCATGTATCAGTTATGAGTACTTGTATCTTGTAGTTTCCTCTCTTGTTTTATGCAGGATCTGTGTGTAGCTGGACCGGCAAAGAGAGCAAGGAGCTGGGAACAAGAGACAAAGAGAGAGGACAAGGATCGACTAAGCGAAAGACACCAGGTTGGTTAATCTTTCTTCATTCTCTCTGTACTTTCATAAAGGAAATCATCAAAACTTTACTTTCAGTTGTTGCTAAAGACTGTCACCTTTAGAGTAGGGATAGGGTCATCCGCATCGGATACTTTTCCCCACAACACCCTCGAACGACCTTTCGAATGGTTCTCTGAACGACCTCTGAACAACCTCTGAACGACCTCTGAACGATCCTCTGAACGACCTCCGAACGATCCACCAAACGACTCCCTACCCGTTCGTTCAGCCCTACACGACCGTTCATTCAACCCTGCATGACCGTTTGTTCAGCCCTCCGAACGACTTCCTGAACGACCCGTTTAGCAACCTTGTGTGCATTTGCCCATGTGCCCTGGCTTGCCCTACAGTGCCCTCGAATTGCACCTCAGATCGCACCTCTGTTTCGGCGTGAGTGCTTCAGCCTAACTACCTGCACTACGCCTTTCACTTCAGCTCACCAACACTTCACACTTCCCTGCTTCACATTAAAGACTTATGCGTTGTTGGATAATGAATTAGGTCCACACCCAAGCCATTCTACATATATGGCTCGCCCAATGTTTGAATCGTAGCGTCCTTATGTTGGTCAACCCATAGTTTCCTCCGTTTTAACTTTTGAACGGGTCGGCTCGCCCGTCGGCCGACCCAACCACCTTGTGTCCATCATTTGGCCTGTCTGCCCGTCGGCCCACTGGGACCGCCCAAGGCCTATATACCCAAATGCTCCCACACTTGGTCGCATTTCGCACACTTCTCCCACTGTGCCGCATCTCTTCAACTCGTCGCCTCCGTGCGTGTTTGCCTGCAGCTCATGGGCCTTACACCTAGGGTTTCAATTGTGTTTTTGTTTGTTATTGCTTCTCATAATTAACCCCAAGGAGATTCTTCAACCACTATCTGACACGGCAAGACTACGTTCGTTGTTCTAGAGTCTGTTCACTCCCGTAAAGGTAAGGGCTCGAATGACTTTTCTGAACGTTTCAATGGCACTATACAGATCATAGTTACGAGGTTCAGTTTGAATTCGAATTCGAATTTGATTCGGTTCCTAAAAAAATTGGTTACTTAAAATTCAATATTGGAAAATTTAGGGAGCATATTTTTTATTTCAATATTTTAAATCATTTAAATGTATAATTATAACATTGAAAACAACAATACAAAACTTTTTTAAAATTGTTTCAATTATAAATATTGTAAATAAATTATATATTGGACTAATTAGCTTAGTTTTATATTTAGAATAGCAAGTAAAATAATAAGTTTTAAGAATTTTTGTATTGATTCATTCACCCACTTGCACCATAAATTATGATACTTAATATAGAGTGAATTTCCAAAAAAATATATATTACAATGAACCACATAAATTCCACATTATTAAGTATTTTATGTTCATAATGAAATGGTATATTAAATATGTGCAAACATTCTTTAAAAATATACACTTATATTATCAATTGCTAATTATTTATTTTTCAAACCAAACTCACCTCTAATTTATATAGTAAAGTAACAACATCTTTTATTTTGTATAATACAAAATGTTAATTTGTGTAATTTAATACTTAATACTTACTAAAAATAATACAAAATACTAATATGTATAGTTAATACTTACTCAAAATCCTAATAAAAAAAAGTCCACCTTAAAAAAATCATTTACTAATTTAATTCATGCAATATTTCTACTTTTAAAATATATTTTTTTAAATTTAATAAATCTACAAACTTACAAATTACATATATCATATATATTTTTTACTTTACTCTATAAACACATAATTATCACAAAAATTATAGATTTTTACGTATTTCATTAAAAATTTGTCCAAAAATTTATTGTAAATTTCTTATTCCATAAACTGACACACAACATTATCATCTAGTAACCATAATCTTATGCCATTTTCTAAATCAAAAAAAAGGTTTTAAACCATAAATTAGAAACTAGTATCTCAATAATTTTAATATATAATTGAAATCGACAATAATCTTAATATATTAATATGTAAATCTAATATTCAATGCACCATACCGAACCCAAATTATCGTATTAATTCACAAATTGAATCGAACAGGCGAATTTCCGAATGTTTTTTGGCAATACGGCCGAATTTGGTAACTATGACAGACCCATGGCCTGGCTTTTGTTTTAGAATTTTCCTTTGTTCTCGCCTTTATGCTTTCGGATGCAAATTTAAAGTTATGTAATTTTGAGGTTTTTGTTGTGTTCTTTTTTTATTATAATCATTTTGAAAATGTAATTTCGAGGTTTTCACTGTATAATTTTCTTTTTGGCCATTCCTTCCAGATTTCCTTATAATTGTTACTAATTTGTTTTATCCTTCCTCGGCATAATTTTAAGGGGATATTTCTCTTCCTTTTTTTTAACAGTGCTTCCAAGTCCAGCACAGGGATATTTGTTTTACCCTTCGCTGGCGTAAGTTTAAGGGTTTTTTTTTTTTTTTACCGTCCTTCCAAGTCCAGCACAGGGATGGACAAGGTGTGTCCTTAGGTAATGTCTTGTGTAGAAACGAGAAACCTGGAGGTAAGCGACTCCATTCAATCAAAACAAGGGTTTTCTCAACATTTTTCTCTTACCTCGTATTTTCGCTGAGAAATTTCGTTCCTAATCCTATTCTTCCTTCTCTTGCAAGTTTTTGCCTTTTGACTCCTTGAATTGACTTTTTCCTGTGGAAGAAGGTGTGTAATTTGATAGTTATCATGATGTTAAAAAAATAAAAAATAAATGGAGTCGTCTACGGAGTGCAGGAATTGCTTGGACTATCAAAAGTGGTCGGATGGCGGTAAGAAAATTTTAAATTTTTTTATGTATGCAGTGTTTAAATCATGTTTTCTATGGTGAAAATGGATTCAGCGCCATAAAAAAAGTTTATAATAACTAAAATTATGAATTTTGACAATTTTACTTGTATTTACAACAAAAATCCTTGCCAGATTTTTTCAAAAATTCCCATAACTTCCAGGACAAAAAAACATAATTTTTAGACTAGGGGAGAGATGTCTAATGTTGTGCAGGGACCAGTAATTGATATAGTACTGGTCCCACCAAACCACCAGAAATTGAGACTTTTGTAACCAATATTTAAACAAAGATAAATAACATTAAGTATAAATAAGTATTAATTTATGTCCAAAATTTCCCAAAACATTGACTGGGCCCACAACTGTCCATAAATAGTATCTTAATACTTAAGAGTGCAAACCCTATTGACCCAACTACAAAACACATAAAACCATAAATGTTTCCAAAATGGTCTATGCCAAAAGTACAAAGTAGCAGTCACTTCAACCCCCACTCATCAGAACTGAAGCTTTGTATCCCAAATAAATATCCATACTTGCACATAATAAAAGTGAATGTATGTCAGCCATAACTGTTGTGTTGTTCAACATTTAAACCCCCTATGTTCAATAAATGACACCCAACCCAATAACATTTAAACCCACTTTGTTCAATAAATGACACCCAACCCAATAACTTCAATAAATGACACCCAACTCATTCTATTTCTCATTAAAACAAATCAAAGCACATGGATCAACAAATAACAAATTCCCAACCATTAGATCACATCAAATTAAATCCAGACCACACATTCAAAATGAAGCCATTGCAATCCATGTCCATCCTTACCACCAATTAAATTCAAGTGCCAAAAACTATAAAAGAAGTTCAACCACTGTTGAAGTTGCATGTTATGCTTTCAAACTATTCACCAACCTTGAAGACAAAACATCACAGGATAGTTGCCAGTATATCCAGGTTAGTTATATCAATTATAGCACATTTTTCCAATTTAGTTATATCAATTACAACACATTTTTCTTACAGTTCTATTTTCATTTCTCATAGTTCTTATAGTTTCAGTTCTTACAGATTCAGTTTCAGTTACAGTTTCAGTTTCATGAAAATCAACACAAGGCCTATAGTTCTTTTTTCATTTCTCATAGTTCTTACAGTTTCAGTCCTTACAGATTCAGTTTCAATTACAGTTTCAGTTTCATGAAAATCAACACACGGCCTAGGGTATTCTCTCTTAGGTCCATAATGCTTATTTTAAGGGATGGATAAAGACTAACAGTATAGAAAGTTAATGGGACAATATTAATAGTATCAAGTTGGTAAATTAAAAAAAACTGGTAGATGAGACAAATTAATGAAGAAAATGACTCTAGTCAGTACATGAAGAGAAACAGGGTGTCGCTTGTTGCCTTTAGCACATCAAGAATGTCATGTTTAAATACAGAAGCAACATGCAACAATAAAAATTTGAGTGAAAAGAGAGGAACATGTTGAATGGGGATTTGGACAAAGAAACCCTAAAGAACCACATAGGTAACATAACATATTGAAGGGATTAAGAAAAAATGAGAGTCTGACAAAGAATGATCATAGGGATTCAAACAAAACGCAGCAAAATCTAAGTATGTCGGCAAAATATTCATTGACATCAACGTGAGGATTGGACTAAGAGCTATCATCCTTCCTGGAGTCAATTTAAGCACAAAAAAGTACATGCAAGATCCATTAAGAAAAGATGAGCATGTGGTTCGCCTCATTTACATATAGAGAGGAAGTTGAAAATCACCATAACTTGAAAAGCCCCCAACTTTTAATGGTAGCACCTTAGGTATTGTAGTAGAAGTTTGGTTGCTTGGACATTTCTCTAGTGACATGAAGGCTAAAATAACAACTTATCATAATAGAACATGCAAAAATATTTAGGAACATGATGATCAACTCAATTGAAATTTGTTTAACCATAATTTCACAAGGCAATTTCTTTCTGAGAATCATTTTTAACAAAAGCTTAATGAAATTTTATAATAAGAAACAAAAACTATGGCCCAATTGGAAGATAAGCATAGATTTATTGTCCTTGTGTTGGTTGTAATATAGATCAGAAGCTTTAGATGAGTTGCTTAATTAGTGGTCAACTATTGCAATACAACTTTGGGTGTTGGAAACGAAAACCTTGTATGAGGCCACCAATAAACATCATCAAGACTAATGGTAGCATAAACAAGACCTGGAAAAGAAAGTGAAGAAAAAGTTGAAAGGAGAAAAGGAAAAGGGGGTTTAGATCATTCTTGAAATATGATTAGAAAGTAAACAAAACAATGTAAAAGGAAGAAAATAACATAAACAAATGAACAAGAAGCAGTGGAAGGGCCCTATTGGAAGGTTGTTGTACACAAGGGGAAACCTATCAGAATGAAGGACCACAAAGAAGGCACAACCAGCCTCAAACTATTGCAAATGTGGCAAGCTGCACCCTCATTACTCCTATTCACTTTATCTAATTTGATATATGAGGTCAGTAATTACTCAAAACTTTACAAATTGGTAATATGCTTTCCTGATTTAAGAAAAAGGCATGGCCTCTCTTATATATGTAGACAAGATGCAAATAAGAGTTGTAGTTGAAATGAATGTTTACATGACTAGAAACTTCAACTGTAACTGACATGAGGAAAAAATTTGTTATGGTGGCAAAGTTGTGATAAAGAGTGCTTCAAGGGAACTCAAGTTGGAACCTTGGTCAAATTAAATACCATGCTTGGTTTGGACAATGATAACTCCTTGATAGCTAGAGATCCATTTCTGGAGAAGTGCATCCTTACAGATAAGAACTAGATAATGAATGCTAAGAGGGATAGGTTGTAGTGGGAGGAACTAGAACTGAACTGAACTTAGAACTTAACTAGATGTTTAACTGAATGGGAGGTTGATTTGAAGACCTACAAAAGCAACACTCTAGTTCACTGAAGGTGACACATGCATGCACCCTCTACCAAACAACAACCTATATTTCTATCTAACGTCACCCTCATTACCGAAGAATAGACCTAGAACATACCTAGAAGGGATTATGCAAGTCCACTTGGTGAGACAACGGGGACCTTGAATGAATTCAATTGCGATAACAAACATGATTCTAAACAAATTAATTCAAACAACAGTAACTACGAGATCTTCTCATGGTATCTTAACTGTAAAGACAAGTTATCAAAACAACAAAACAATATTTTAAGTAGTCAAACCGAACAAGAGCTCTGTTGGGAAATGCATAACAAAACCAATCAATACAATCATGGTATTTTAAGTGTAAAGACAAGTTATCAAACCAACAATCACTGATAATTTTGAAGACATACAACAAAATGATTCTGTATATTTGATTTTTCAAGGATACTAACATACATGTTGATAATTTCTTGTAATAAAGCAGAAATATTTTTGCCTTGTATGAAAGCATAATTTACAAATATTCTATCTGAATGCATGCAATAATTTTATAGGTTCTTGCATCTATGGAAAAAGGTAGTTATGTTTCTCGTACAAGGAGAAGTGATAGGAGAGTGATAAGGGGTATGCAACTGCGATGCACATCGTCTGACGAGGACAGGATAGGTGATGTCAATGTTAACAATGCCCCAAGGAACATTGTTCAGGATGACCATGCGGCTGAAGCTGATGTTATCATAGCATCAGCGACAGAACCATCGCCCACATCAATCCAAGGGGCAAGATCAACTAAAAAGATCAGTGCTATAAGAGGATGGAAAAAAGAAGAAATGTTAGTTGCAATTGACGACATAGAGTTTAATGAATTCTTAGTTCGGGTATCTACAAAAAAACATGGTATTCCTCCCTCATCAATACATTATTGGATAAATGGACTAACTCATACAAAACGTAGAGGGCCTCTTATAGTTATGACTGAGGAGGAGGTGGCCAAGGTGTTTGAGTGGTGTAAAGAGATGGCCCAATTGGGACATGGGCTAGATTTGATACAAATCAAATCCACAGTTGCTCAAATCTGTCAAGGGAGGCCAAACCCATTCAAAGATGGGTTTCCTGGTAATCATGGTGGTTTGGGTTTAAAAAAGGCATACAGAACTTGTATTGCGTACTGCTGAGGGCGACAGAGACAGAGCATTAAATTTGCACCCTGTAGTTGTGAAAAAGTTCTACGACACACTTTCTAGTGCTTATGATAAACATTCTTATGGATTAGACCATATATGGAACTGTGATGAAATAGGTTTACAGGTAGGGAGGAATTGTGGCATGTGGGTAATTGCCAAGAGAGGGAGCCGAAATGTGCTAAAGATTTTGCCTAAGAGTAGGGAGTGGATAACTATTTTATGTTGTGTCAAAGTAATTGGTACTTCAATCCCAGGATTTTATCTATTCAAAGGTAAAAATCAATTGAAAAAATATATACAGAACTGTGAACCAGGTGCATGCATGGCTACACATCCCCATGCATGGATGACTAAAGAACTGTTTTTAAGTTGCCTTTTTCATTTTGCTGCATCGATACTAGGTGGCGTCTCGCCTAATAACAGACACCTATTAATATTAGATGGCCAAGGGAGCCACATGGCAGTACAAAAAATTGAGGAAGCAAACAATTTAGGCATCGACATGTTGACATTGCCCACTCATACCACTCACAGACTACAACCCCTTGATGTTAGTGTGTTTGGCCCTTTCAAGAACTATTTCAGGTCGGAGCGTGCTACATGGATGGCAAAGAATATAGGGGTTGAGGTGAAAAGGTTCGAGCTAGCAGAGCTTGCAAGTAAAGCTTTTAAAAGGGCTTTGACACCATCAAATATCAAGGTTGGCTTTAGGAGGACAAGAATCTGGCCACTGAACTATGATGCTCTTATGCATGATACTAGTTGCAGCCAAGTGTTTCATGTGGATGGTCAGGAAGAAGGGAATGCCCAAACAGGTGTTGAAGTGCAAGAAGTAGATGACCAAGATGATGTGGTTGCAGCTGGTAATATGATTTCCCTCTCTCAAGGACACTTGTATGATGAAGATGATGAAACTATATGTGAACATAGCATAATCATGAACAAATTCGCAGTAACATGGAGATCGTTCCACCAACTCAAGAACATGAAACTGCTGTTGTTGATATTGTTAATGACATTGTTGAACATGCATTTGATAATGACCAATTGACATTTCCAAGCCAAGTAACCCCACCTTCATGGCTAGCAGAAGCAATGATTAATAGGAATGCACATAGTGTCTCAACAACCAATGAACAAAGCATGAACATGCCCTCACAACTAGCAGAATTGAACAGTGAAATTGTTCATTTTTTTATGGACAATAGATCACTGGAAGAAGATGAAGCACATAATGAGGCATCAAATGAAGATAATGTTGTAGTTAAATCAGTTCCATCAGATACTGAAAGGGAAGTACCAAGCAATGACATGCAGGTGGGAGGGGTGGAGAAGATACTTGGCCGGTTCCTAAAGCTACCAGTAGAGAGAGTATCAATGAAAAAAAGCAAGGTACACTGGGTAGTCTTCGTTTGGGCCGAAGCTCACAATTACTCACCTCAAAGGACTATATAAACCTGTTAGTTGAGTTTGAAAAAAAGAAACTTGAAATGCAAGAATTAAAACAAAAAAAGAAGGATCTAGTCAAGGAGAAGAAGGCAGCAAGGATTGTTGCAGCGCAACATTGAGCAGATGAAAGGATTGAAAGAGATAAAGCAAGGCAAGTTAAGGACCAACAAAAACAAATGGCAAGACAGGAAAAGGAATCAAGAAAGACACAACAAATGCTTGAAAAGGAACAAGGGATGATCAATATGGTTGATAATGATACAAGCATAGTTGATGAAACCAGGATTATTTCAAACTGATTGGACTCCATTGCAGATAATACACCATTATTCCAAGATCTCATAAACATTCAAGTGCCTCACTATCAAACTGACGGTTTACCCACTTGCCTTATTCCTACCAGAGTTGGTGTCAATTCTATGTATGCTCATTACACACCTCCACTTAATGCAGGGGTCAGTAGTGCAAATGTGAGGTATGGGTACTCAATACCTCCATGGTTGGAAGATGCGAATTGGACTCAATCATATGGCAACAATCAACCATTTCTTAATCAACCCTTTTTATGTAGGCCAACCTACTTGGCTCAAGAAGGTATCTCAGGGAGTTTTGGCACTCAAGATTCTCAGGGCCATAAAGAATAGGGCTGTCATATGTTTTTGGTTGTAACCACATTATGATGTGGATTTTGGATGGATTGTATCTTTTTGTTGTCACAGAAACATTTTGGCTTACAACCTAGGTTGTTTTATTTCATACCGTGTGCGACATTGTAGCCAAAATCCTTTTTAGAAGGAACATCTATAGTCTATTATAATGTAGAAATGTTACAAGATTCTCAGGGCCACAAAGAACAGGGGTGTCATATGTTTTTGGTTGTAACCACATTATAATGTGGATTTTGGATGGATTGTATCTTTTTCTTGTCACAGAAACATTTTGGCTTACAACCTAGGTTGTTTTATTTCATTCTGTGTGCGACATTGTAGCCAAAATCCATTTTAGAAGGAACATCTATAGTCTATTATAATGTAGAAATCTTACCTGAGAATGCAAATGGGATTTTATGTTATGCATCTACATACCAAATGGTTTACACAAGTGAAACAACGACAACATTTTTAGTTTACATCTCATGAGATTGTAGCAATACTTCATGATGAAACAACAGATAATGCACATAATACCTATAATTAAAACATAAAACATTTCAGGGATTTCCTTGCATGGGAATGAAGCTAATTGACTACTTGCATCCCTTTCATTTTCTACTATACATTTTGAACTCTCCAGATGTTGTCTGGTTGCACACAGCATTATGAAAGGAGTCTATTCACTCCTTTTGGTTGAACATTGTATAAAAATCCTCTCTGGAAGCTATGCAAAAAGATAACTGAACTGATAATCATAAACATCAAGAAAACACAATAGAAATGTGTCTACATAAAGTAACTTTGAACCATTACAGATGAATGAAAATTACAGTTTTTTCCTCTGGAAAGATCTTGCATCTTTCCAAATAGTACACACACACAAAACCCTAATTTTTGTTGAGCAGAAATCTAAAACAAGTCATTCAACTTCATTATTTACAATATAGTAAAATCAGTGAAAAAATTAACCAATACCAGAAGTACCAGTAAAAGAAATCAAAATTTTTGAATGCAAAATTACCATAAAAAATATACATAGCATTTGAAAACCCAATTCTACTAGGAAAAATTAAAACTAACAGACTTAACAAAACACAACAAGTGTAAAAGCTTGAATGGACTACCTCCTTGATGAAAATTCAACTCAAATTTTCAATTAAATTGGTCATTTGTTACTGAGAGCATAGACCAAAATTGTAAAAGAACAAAAATTCAGAGCCACCGAAATAGCAATACGCAGGAAATGGTCAACATTCATCCCCTGCAGACAAAAATGCAGGGCCACTAAAGAAATCAACTATCAAAATTTTATAAAATGTTGCCATTTTAGCATCTATAAATTGCAAAAATTGTCAGCCTCTCTCAATAAACTACATATTTAATTTTTCTACTTAAATTTATTTAGCATGCCAGTTAGAAAATTTGCGGCAAAAAATACCCCTTCCCATTATAACAAACTAGTAAGAAATGTCCAACAAATGCTTCAAAAGCATTTCACTGACATTTCATAATAGTTTCCATATTATAAACTTTCCAGGATATGGAAATCAGAACTTGTTTTTCGATGGCAAATATGTTCTACAATGACCAAAGTCTAGCCAGGCATGTCAATATTTCGCTTCTTTTTGCTTTTGATATCCAAAGAACTTTATCAAGTTACTGTAAGCAACGATAATAACATGGTGTAATTTGGAATTCCAAGTTCCTATAACACTTACAAAATGTAATGAATAAATTCTTGAGTGTTGCTTTAAATTCCCACGCCACACTGATTCAAAGATATATGTTTTCTTATTTTGTAAGGAGTTGTTACAATACTTTTTCTTTTGGCCAATCCATTACCATAGAAAATATATATAGCATCTGAAAACCCAAATCTACTAGAAAAATTAAAACTAACAGACCTAACAAAACACAACAAGTGTAAAAGCCTGAATGGACTATGAAAATTAAACTCAAATTTTCAATTAAATTGGTCATTTGTTACTGAGAGCATAGACCAAAAGTGTAAAAGAACAAAGATTCAGAGCCACTGAAATAGAAATATGCGGGAAATGGTCAACATTCATCCCCTGCAGACAAAAACGCAGGGCCGCTAAAGAAATCAAAATATTTGAATGCAAAATTACCATAGAAAATATAGCATCTGAAAACCCAAATCTACTAGAAGAAAGAACATACATAGCAATACGCAGGAAATATACATACACAAAAAATATACATAGCATTTGAGAGCATAGACCAAAAGTGTAAAAGAACATAGATTCAGAGCCACCGAAATAGAAATACGTAGGAAATGGACATCATTCATCCCCGACAGACAAAAACGCAGGGCCACTAAAGAAATCAAAATATTTAAATGCAAAATTACTAAAGAAAATATACATAGCATTTAAAAACCCAAATCTACTAGAAAAAATTAAAACTAAAGACCTAACAAAACACAATAAGTGTAAAAGCTTGAATGGACTACCTCCTTAGGCATTCATGTTAGACATTCACATTAGGCATAAGAAAAACCCTAAACCTCAATATTCATACATTCACATTAGGCATAAGCAAAACCCTAAACTTGTGAAACCCTCAAAACCCTAAATCTGCAAAACCCTTAAAATCCTCAAACTCCAAGAGCAAAAATAACAAAAATTCCAAAAGGAAGGTTGGGTGTTGAAAAACACAGTGGCAATGGCTAGTAGGATTTTTCCTACCGATAGACGTAGAAGCATGTCCAAGCGTCTTCCATGTCCAGCCCTTCTCCAGAGCTTGCCAGACCTGCAACCAACTTGGAAAACATGAAAAAAGTTGGAAATTAGCCAATGACATAAATATTCACAAACATTTCGAAACAAAAACCATAAAAACCTATAAATTACCAGTAAATTTACCTTGGACCTTAAACTAGCTAGAAATTGATACTGGCTCCTCCCCAAACAACAAATTGAATGAATGAAACAACCACCAAAAAGAACCACGGCTACTGTCACTTTAAATTGATTCCATAGAGGAAAGATTTAGTACCGTATTAAAAACGTATTAGGACGCAAACCTAAGCGTGTCCACGAATTTTCGATTTTTTTGGACCAATACTACCGAACTTTGGTAACACATTTGGCTTGTCCCAGTGACCAGGTCTCACACGGCACGTTCGAAAGTTCTTCCGGAAGAACTTATCTTCAGGTGTATCGAGCGCTTTGTGGCCACACTTCACAACTGTAGATGTGGTGAAATAAACCTCACACATTAATTGAGCTGACGTTTGCATTACCTGCTTGTATAGCTCTATCTCTCTTTCTCGGTTTTTCAAAGATATCGCTGGAAGGAAAAAGTAACCACCGATTACTTCGAAAATGGCCACCGAAACCATCAATGGTAAAGCCTGTCACGCATCTACTTTCTGCGTGACGGGAGCGACAGGTTTCATTGTCCCCTGGTTGGTCAAGCGTCTACTCGAGAAGGGCTACACTGTCCATGCTACAGTGCGCGATCCAGGTAATTTCAATCTCAGCCTCCTTTTATTCCAAAACTTGCCTCTTTTCATCTATTTAATCACTGTAAAATTGGGAATCCATTTAAGCACTGTAAAATTGGGGAGCCATTGAATCAAAAAAGAGTAATTAGAATGTTGCCATTAGAGATTATATAAGCTAGAGATTTCGTACATACACATTTTGATCTATTTCTTTGTCATCACAAAACTGCTATAAACTGATTTATTTTTGCATTTTTGTTTAATATTGGGTAAAACTGCTCTGAACATTAATAGTGAAACTTCGATCAAAATTTCTGGCCCCTAAATCATTTCATTACAAAATTAACTTATTTCAGAGAACAAGGCAAAGGTGAAGCATCTCCTGGACATTTCAGAAGGTGGGGAGAAGCTCAAGCTCTTCAGAGCAGATCTAATCGAAGAAGGCAGTTTCGACGCTGCCATCAACGGCTGTGGTGGCGTTTTTCATGTGGCCAGTCCCGTCGACTTCGCTCCCAAAGATCCCGAGGTAAGTATCTTCGCCCCTTCAATTGCCCCCAACAACATGCTATTAACAGTTCTGCATTCCTGCAGAATGTCAAAACAGAACTATTTTTCATATTTCTGTTAAAATAAGTTAATTATTGAATGAAGAAGATTTGGTTAAATTTAGAGTTAATTATTGAAGGAAGAAGATTTGGTTAAATTTAGAGTCAAGATAAGTTATAATCAAATATTTAGTGTGTGGTTGCAGGTCAAATTATTTTAGGCTACTAACACTAGTTGTTAGTAGAAAAAAATTAAATCCTTTTACAAATTCATTGTAATATGAAATTTTTGTAAAATAATAAAAGATCTGCAACTTGTATTATTGTATGTGGTTTATTTGTTTTATCTTATCCCTATCCTCCTCTCTTTCCATAGCCCATTTTCACAATTTCAAAAAAATCCTGACTATCGTATAATGTTTTAAATGGTATTAGACCAGCAAACCACCTCAAATTCCATCTCTGTATAATGTTTTAAACTATATTTGACCAGCAAATCAAACTGTATTTGACGGGCAAATCTCTGTCATTGGTCAATTTAGCAACGTGAAATTGCCGCTGTGTAGAACGATGTGATAAAGCCGGCCGTTGAGGGAACGCTGAATGTTCTGAGGTCGTGCACGAAGGCCAAAACCGTAAACCGTAAACCAAAACCAAGGCCAAAACCGTAAAGCGCGTGGTGGTCACATCGTCTACGGCGACGGCTTGCATGAACGAGTCAGAGGAGCAGTACATTGACGAAAAAAGCTGGACAGACGTGGATTTCCTCCGAACCAAAAAGCCCCCTGCCTGGGTATACCAAACATTATAAAGCGTTAGAAGATTTAGCAGTTGTTGCTGACAAAATAAAATGTGTGACAGTTGTTTATTGCTTGATTGTGTAGGCATATGGCGTTGCCAAGACGCTTGCAGAACAAGCAGCGCTGCGGTATGGAAAAGAAGATGCGGGGCTGGATATGGTGAGCATCAACCCTGTGTTGGTGTTGGGATCTGCCATTACGCCCATCGTCCCCTACACCGTTGAGATAACCCTTTCTCTCCTCACGGGCAACAACCAAAACGTAGAAGCTTTGAAGGGGATACAGACCATATACGGCACTATTTCGTTGGTTCACATCGATGACGTATGCAGCGCTCATATTTTCTTGATGGAGAACCCCTCTGCAGAGGGCCGCTACATTTGCAGTGCCATCAATATATCTGTCCCACAGCTGGCAGACTACTTATCCAAACGCTATCCGCAGTACAATGTGACTACCCTGTGAGTATCATCATCAGTAGGGTATAGCATTTTTTATATTATTACGACTATGGATTTAAATATGATCACGAGTAATGAAATGAAATGAAATGCTTGTACAGGTTTGACGATGTGCCACCGATCGCAAAGGTATACATTTCGTCGAAGAAGCTGGTGGAGAGTGGTTTCTCCTTCAAATTTGGGATGGACGAGATCATGGATGATAGTGTTGAATACGTGAAGACGAAGGGATTGCTTCCTTAATAATTACTTCACTATCAGTCGTTTAAAGAGTATTGGTGGGAATAACATCGCAGACAGAATGTTCATTTCACTTCAATCCGTTGAAGCTGCTGGACGAAGTGGAAATTAATATGAATGTGAAATAAGTGAATTATTAATGGATTGTCAAATTACGTAAATTGGGTAGATAGGTGCGGTGTATTTTAAAATAGATTTTATTTTTTTTAATTTATGGAGGATTTAGATTTAATTATATTAGAATATTTTGGGTTAGAGATATAATTTAATATTTTTAATTTTGTATATAATTTAACGGATGAAATTAAAGATTTTTAATAGTTTTTTATTTTTTATCTTTACAAATTTTCAAGAGTTAGAAATCACCATAAGTATTTTGATTGCTTTTATTTAGTATGGTCAATCATTTTATTTATATGGATGTGTTAGTTTAACTTATTATTGGAAAAGGTTTGATGAGTCTTTTCATAAAAATTACAAAAGGAAATGATCAAAAGTGATGAATCTTTTATTGACAATTATAAGCTTTAAATACTTTTTTATTATATTGATTGTGAACTTGTAAAATTTAGAAACATTATAAATTTTGACACATAAGCATTTTGATTGCTATTGGAGTTTATAAGCCATTTAATTTATATGGCTATGTTTGTTTAACTTATCATTGGAAACAACATGATGAGTCCCTTCTAACAACGAGTATAGATCCAGCTTAAGGATGGATCTAACATGCACTAAGAGGGATCAAATTTGATATATATAAGAAATTTTGAAGACATGACTGAGATCTCTCTCTCTCCATATATATATATATATATATATATAAGTTTTCATTTCTTATATATGTATAAGAAATTTTGAAGACATGACTAAGGATTTGTTTGGTACCAAGCTACTCAAGCTTTGTAATTTGTAGGGCCTAATAACTTGCAATGGTGTAGTGAAGTGGCCAAACTCTAACAAAATTACTTGTATTCATGGGTTAGATGGTATTGTTGTGGATTATGGGATTTTAGATACCCCTATTTATAACCGCATACTTAATGTTGACCTCTTGAATTACCATGACCTTGAATGTGGTCATAGACCTTAACCCTAAATTTATACTTTTCCATGCACAAAATCCCCATGAAAGAAAATTTTGATAATAAAATACACTTGTTTTTTGACAAGCGTAAAACTAATCTTTATCTCTTGTTAAAGGATTTAAATATGGATTTAAATATCCTGACTAATAAGGAAAAATTATAATTCCTCTATTACAACCCTTTTTACTCTTTATCTCTTCTTAAAGGATTTAAATATGGCTTTACACCTCCTAACTTATAAGGAAAAATTATAATACCTCTATTATGATCCTTTTTACTTCCACTTATAGGTTCTCTATGGAGATACTACATAAAGATAATAATGTAACTAAAAGGCATTGGGGATACTTTTAATGAATCTTTAAAACTTGGTATAAATATATACAAACCCTTATTAAAAGGAATAGAATGTACCATGCAAATAGAAAGCAAGAAAAATTGCCGCACTTTTCTAAATTGAATGATAGAAAGTTTTCAAGAAAAAAATTAATTCATGAAATTGAAGAAAATAATACAATTCCCCTGAAGGATTATCTGAAAGCTCTTTAGGAATCCCTGACATCTTGGACACAATTTCAAGGATTCCTATAGAGTGTTAAATCCTTGAGTTTTGGGTTTAAGCGGGTCACAATTATGAAATCTAAGGACATTGAATTCTACCAAACTGAATTTTTTAAATAAAAGGGATTCTCATCATCCCTCACATCTATAAGTTGATCTGTAAGTTTTTGTCGGTATTCCACTAGAATGGTCCATCAGAATAGATTTGATAAAATAACTAAAATCTATATAATATAGGTTAAATTTTATTTACATTTTAGATACATCGTTGACTTTCTACTTAAATGAATGAAATAACTTAAATGCAAGAAACAAAGAACATAAAGAAATGCACACACACCATCCACAATTAGTCACAAGTTTTATCTTGGGAAACCATTACAATAGAAAAGCCAACTAGAAGGTGAGACTACTATACTCTCTTTTATCTGGGTTGGAAACATACAATTACAGAGGAAGAGGTACTCGTTATGGAGTTACCTATGATCTGTGCCCTATAAGGCTACTACAAAACCTTAACTTCTCTCTCTTAGTTTCTCTACTCAACTATGGAACAAAGAACAATAGCACAAAATGGAATACCTACTCCTTCTAGTGGCCTAATACTTAACATAGTTTGATAGCCAATTAGGGGTAAGGTTTGATTCCATCAACCCTCAACTAGAGTTATAATTTTGGAGCTTTTAGAGTCTTCTTGAACATTCACACATGACTAACTCCATGTGCATGAGTAATGGGGGTTGACATGACATTCTCTTGTACCATGGTGGTCAACAAATCAATCAACTTGCAAGAGGAATTTAACTTTTACATTTGAACTCCAATTGAGATATGGGAAAGGAATTTGAGTGTAGATAAACATATTTGGGATCATTTATAAAGTGAAAAAGTTTTGACCCCAAAAAATTCCATTTGATTCCTCAAAATTGCTCAAGAAGGTCTTAGACTCCAATTCTCAAAATAGGGACCCATCATTAAAATGACCCTACAAGCTTATTAATCTGGATTTTCCACTCTAAAAGTATCAACATTAATGAAAAAGAATATAATTATCAAATACAAATCATATCTTTAGGGAGATTTTTTATTTCCCAAAATCTTTACTGGATAATGTGAGGAAAATTTTCCTCTATCTTCTCCTTAGAGAACCACTTTGCTTTTTGTTGGCCGGACAGGGTCCCCTGGGGTAAATTTTGTAATTAATTTTTGTATACTTATAAAGTCTCTGTGTTTTGATGGAGTGGAGGGCAAAGGTCATAGGAGTCAAAAGGAGCTTTAGTCCATTAGTTTGTTAGAAGATAGGGAGTTTTGAGACCGGCCCATGGTTTGCGGGCCATGGTATTGTAAAAGATAAGATATATAAAGGAGTCATAGCGAGTCTAGGAGATCATCATAGAATAAACGGTCGTTGTATGGGAAAGTAAGCTAAGGTAGGAAGGTTGTTTCTTGTACTTAGGGGAAGGGGACAGCTCCTGCTGCTAAGTGCGCGGAGACATTGGTAACTATGTAGGCTGAGTGTGCGAGCCCCTACAGCTGAGTGCGCAAGGAAGAAGGGTCTGTAACAACAAAGAATACATCTAATAAAGATTATTTTGGGCCATAATTGTTCATCTGTGCATCTGTATATACTTATGCAAGTTTTGTATATTCGCTTTGTTATTCTAAATTTATATGAAGTAATACTTAATTGATGCGTGAAAGTAGAGAATATTCTTATTTACTAAATGTTATGAATGTTTAAAGCATTTCGCGAAGACTTAGATTCTATTTCTGCAAGTTACTGTAATTATCTATATTTTAAGGGTTAGGGTTCGCGAAGATCAGAAATAAGCCCTAGGAACCACAAAAGCTCATCACATTGACCTCTGGATGCAGAAACCTGGTTCTGTCATCCCCCAATACTGCTTCGAGTGAGACTGCAGCCTGCGCTAAGCGGGTTGTTGCTGGAAGGGCCAATAGTTTAAGGTTTTGTTGGTTGGTGCAGCTAAATCCGAACCTGAGTCAAGACCCCTTAAGCCAACAAATGGTTCCATTGCTCGGACCAGGATCTATCTGAGGAATGTGTGATGTCAAATAAATGTTTCCCAGCTAAGAAAGAAATCGAGAAGTGGATAGATCAGAAGCTACATGAATTTTTAGCTCAGGAAAATAGGAATACGTGCCCGTCAAAAGAAGAATGGCTGAATAAATATATGTATAAAGATGAGCACAAAATTTTATTTTGTTCTTTTCCTTGCGAATTGCACCTGTGGTTGTCAAAATTGGCAGATAGTCAGGGCACGTGGAAGTTGGACAACCCTCTTGTGTGGACTCCAAAATTGGTAAGGCATCTCGAAACTTCAAAAAACAAGATTGCGAGGGCTGTCGACTACTGGATTGATATCATTTTGGGTGGATTCATCATTGAGTTTGTGATCAATACATCTGTAAGTAATAGCAAAGCTGAATGAAGATTATTCAAGGGACTTAGAGGTAAGTATCTGAAATCCTTGAAGACTTGGATTAAAATGCTATTGTGCGAAAAGAGGGTTATGCCACTAAATTAATATTTAGAAGAGATCTGACTAGAGCTACGCGAAGTGGAAAAACATTTAGAAGAGATGTAGATTTAGGTACTGAATACAGTCCTTTATTAGGAGCGTCTGACAGTGATGAAGAAAGTAGTGTTCTGAGGACACCGCTATTTGTGCTACATGCAGTAAGACAGGGTATCGCAGGGATACCAAATCCATCTACTCCACCTCCACCATCACCTCCACCTCACACACCTACACCTACACCTCCATCTCCACCTCCAACACCATCATTCAACATGGTGAATGTGATGAAGATGTCTATTTTTAAGGGTCTGGGGACTAAAGATGCTGAACAATTATGGTTTGTAGCAAATGTTGTATGGAAGGCACAACAGATTACGGATGATGACATGAAGAAGGTGCAGTTGGTTATAGCGCTACAGGACAGAGCATTGAGTTGGTATATCAAGTTTTGTTCTGGTAAACCTAATGCGACTATGCTGGAAACATAACAAGCGTTCAACAATGAGTTTAAGAAGCCTAAATCGCAAGCCCAGTCAGTGACGAAGTTTAAATAGATCCACAAGAGGGTAAATGAGCCTGCATGGGACTTTGATCAAAGACTGAAGTGTCTGATTTAGCAGGTTAGTATGAACATCACGGATGATCAACACAGAGACTGGTACATTTCTTCGCTATTGCCTCATCTAAGATTTCCACTGTCTCAACAGAAAATAGGAACACAAGCTGAAGCCTTGGAGATTTCCATGAGATTGGAGGCTTCACCCGTGCAGGATACAAATCTGGGGGTGCAACAAATTCAATCACAGTTGGCAAGCTTACATATGGAGTTACAAAGCCTCAAGAAAGGAAAGGAAGTCCAGCTGGAGGTGTGCGTAGAAGTCTAGAGCCTAAAATGCAAGGGCCATGGTGACAATAAGGATCATTGCCTTGTTTATTAGAATTATTTTATAGGATGGGGCCTTGCCCCCCTGAAGCCAAAAAACACCATTGGGCTGATTGTAGGAGTAGCATTATGGTGCACTACTTGTCAAATTTATGGGAAACACGCGATGGATAACTGTGATCTTCTGCAAAATTTTGTATAGACCGTGCAAAAATTGTTTTGCACTTTCTACAAATCTATAGGTCACGATGAGCGCAACTGTCGAAGTTATGAACTAATGATGGAGGAGACCCCTACGTATAGGGTGCAAGTAGAAAATCGACCTCAATATCAGGGCGCAACTGTGGCACGTGAAGGATTTCAAGGTCGAGGAAGAGGGCAAGGAGGAGGCGATGGAAGGGGGTGTGGACAAATTATAGGTTACAACTCTGGGGAAATAGGTCATTTCACACGTGACTTTCAGAATCCGACACACCCCTCCTATCAGTATTGTAGGAAATTTAACCATGTCATAGAAGATTGCCTGATACTTATGGTGAAGATGCAAGAAAAGAAGACTCAAACCTAAAAACCTACACAAAATATCCAAATGATGAGGTCAGAGCCTTGCGAAGATGAGCCTAGTGTTAATATCATTACGCAAAGTGGTATTGCCACTGGAGAAGATAAGGGGAAGCAACCAAACGTTGAGCGATGGATATGCAAGGCTGTTGAAAAAGAAGTTGGGTTCGATTTAAGAAAAGCAAAGGAAACCTTTATGGAGGATAAGAAGAGATTTGTGGAATCTTCTACATCAAGAAGTCACGGAAAATCTAGAGGAAGTGATAATACGGAAGATGTAGACACTTCATTGCTAGCGACATTTTTGAAGACTTGCATGAAGCTTCTAAGGGATAGGAAAGTTGTAGAGGGGCTACATAAACTAATAGATAACTGTATGGGTAAAAATAAATCGTTGTTGGAATAGCGCACAGTACGTAAAGTGGGAAAAAGAAACAAGTGAACCGGTTGCCAGATGAGGTTGACTGTGCAAATTGGAGAGTACGAAATGGATCAAGTAATTCTTGATTTGGGATCTAATGCGAACATTTTGCCAGTGAAAACTTGGGAGAGAATGTGGAGACCTGTGATGCAGTGGTCTCCTATCTAACTACGAATGATGAACCAACAAAAGATCATTTCTATGGGCCATTCTATACGGGGTAGCAGTAGATATTGAAGGAGCAAGCACTCTAGTTGATAATGAAGTGATCGAGATAGTCGACAATAGAAACCCTTACCCTTCACTATTTGGCATCGATTGGGCCTTTGATATGGATTCTGTCATTAATCTCAAAAAGTGCAGAATGACGTTTGAGAGGAAGGAGCTCATCATTATTGTTACATTGGTTCCGATTGAAGGTGCATGATATACTGATCTAGTCCACGATTATGAAGAAGAAGATGACCTTGATCAGATCTATAAGATCATTACGCGTGATGAGGACTAGATCAACCCCACTGTGGATGGATTGATCGCGTGGGATAAGGATAGTTCCTACTCTTTGGATTCTGATGAGGAGCTTGAGCATTGGCAGAACCAACTACAAAATTTACCTTATTATGATGGTTTAGAAGATGTTAATTTGTTTTTTTATAAGTTTGAAAGGGATGTACTAGAGGAACATCGGTTCTAAGCTCTAGATATTGCATTACGAGCTACACTTGCTCGATGGTGGGGTGTGCATAAAGACAACTTTGTTGATTGGAAGGAGTACAGAAGAATGATGAAGTTGAGGTTTGGGTATGCCAATACCTGCATGATGGAAAAATACATAGGGAAGAATGATCCGCATGAGCATTTGGCATGATGGACGAAGGCATCGGGAGAATAATAACAACCGCAGTGGGCTCATATCTTTTGCCACACTTTGGATACAATACCAATGAACTGGTACTTGGAAATGAAGCTGTGATATGGGACCACAGAATGGGATGTTTTGAAAGAAAGTTTTTTGCTAATATTTAGCTTTGAAGATGGGTTTGAATGTATAGATGAAGCACTGTAGACGATCAAAGCTACGATATTCAAGATGCCTGAAGAACCAGTTGCATGGCTACAACCAGATTGGAGTACGTAGCTGTGCCATGCGCTTGAATGTTATAATATGGCCACAGAGGAAGGTGAGGAAGATCCCAAAAACATCAACATTCCCAAGTCTGAAGGATAGCGCGAAGTCGAGAGCCTTTAAATCCCAAGCAAGTGAATATTGGATTAGAGGCACAACCGAAGTTTGTGAAGATAGGTGACTATTGGGATGAAGATACAGTTCATAAGATCACAAAACTATTACGCGAATATCAGGACTTGTTTCCCACCAAGTTCTCCGATCTAAAAGGAATAGTAGGGGATTTGGGCGTCATAAAAATCACTTTGAAGCCAAATATGAAGCCAGTAAAGTAGCGCCCCTACTAATTAAATCCCAAGTATAAAGAAAAGGTGTACAAGGAGTTGGATAAGATGCTGGAAGCTGGGATCATTGAACTTGTGGAGGAGTGAGACTGGGTGAGTCCCATGGTGGTTCAAGAAAAGAAGTAGTAGGATGAAATTCAGATATGTGTAGACTTGAGGAAGCTGAATGATGCGTGCATCCATGATCCATTCCCTATGCCATTTACAGATGAGGTACTAGAGAATGTTGGAGGGCAGGAAGCCTACTCATTCACAGATGGGTTCTCAAGGTACAATCAGATCAAGATCGCGCTAGAGGATTGGAGTAATAATGCCTTCGCGACTAAGTGGGGTTGTTTTCAATATACAGTGATGCATTTTGGGCTGAAGAATGCACCCGAAATATTTTCACGAGTAGTAAATGTGGCCTTCAAGGAATTTATCCACAATTTTTTGGAGGTCTAGTTTGACGAGTTGATAATGTTTGGATTGGTAAAGTGCTATGTTGCTAGTCTATGCCTCATGCTAGATACCTGTCAAAGACATCAGATAACCCTTAACCTAAAGAAGTGCATATTCTGTGTACCTTATGGGATACTCTTGGGTCATGTGGTTTACAAGCATGGATTGATGGTAGACCATGCCAAGATAGCAGTCATTGTTAATTTGGAGGCCCTGAAGAATGTTAAACAACAATGTTGGGCCATACTGGATATTACAAGAAGTTCATCAAGGAATATGTACAAATAACTACATTGATGGAACGACTGTTGAAAAAGGATGCGACCTTTTGCTAGGACAAGGATTTCCAGAATAGTTTAAATGGTTTAAAGGATAAAATGGTCACCGCACCCATTTTAGTATTCCTGGATTGGAAGAAGGAGTTTCATGTTCATGTAGACATGTCCTGTATTGCATTAGGTGCGGTACTAACCCAACCAGGTGAAGGAGATATTGACCACCCAATAGAATTTGTGAGTAGGAAGTTGTCGAAGGAAGAAAAGAACTACTCGACCACAAAGTGCAAAGGACTAGCGATGGTCTATGTGTTGCAGAAATTTCAGCACTATCTGCTGGGAGCACACTTCAAGATTTATATAGACCATTATGCTCTGAAATACTTGTTCAACAAGCCTGTGTTGGGGGGGAATATGCGCGGGTGCTTTTTGTTGCTCCAAGAATACGATTTTGAGGTAATTGTGAAGCGAAGATGCCTGAATGTTGGTTCTGATCACCTCTCGCAGATTGAGACTAGTGATGTGCCTATGAGTTTGGAGGAAGGGTTTCATGATGCACAACTCCTCGTTGTTCGCATCGCAAATGATCACTTTGCGTATATAATTTAGTTTTTGTCTGCAGGTATAGCCCTGGAAGGATATTCGACAAAACAAAAGAAAGAACTGGTGGTCTGGGCAGTTGATTTTTCTGTAATTCCCGGACACTTATACAAAATGGGCTCTGATGAAATATTACACAGATATGTCCCAGAGTATGAGCGGCCAAGCATTTTGGCAGAAGCACATGGAGGAATAGAGGGAGGACATTACGCAGGGAGAGCGACTATGCAGAAAATCCTACATGTAGGACTTTGGTGGCCTACAGTGCATAAGGACTATAAGACCTATTGCAAGGCGTGCGATGTTTGTCAAAGGACGGGGAGACCATCGTGAAGAGATGAATTGCACCTAAATCTACAAGTGATGTTGCAAGTGTTTGATAAGTAAGCGATATACTTTTTGGGTCCAATACAACCACTAAGGAAAAGGACGAGGCTAGATACATTATTATAGCAACCGAATACTTGACCAGATGGGCGAAGGCACATCCTGTGAAAGATTGTACCGCAGCTACAACCACGAAGTTTATCTTAGAGTATATCTTGTCTCAATTCGACTGCCCTAAAATTTTAATGAGTGATAGGGGCACGCACTTCTTAAATGAAACAATTACTATGCTGCTTGGGGAATTCTAGGTATATCATCAAAAGAGTATGCCTTATCACCCTAAAGAGAATGGCACAGTGAAAGCCTTCAATAAAATTTTGGAGAACACATTGATAAAGATTTGCAACGTGAAGAGGAATGACTGAGATGTTTGCATATCAGCTATCCTTTGGGCATCTAGGACTACTTGTAAGAAGTTGACAGGCTAAACCCTGTTCAAATTGGTATATGGGAAAGAGGCTATAATGCCCATGGAATACATTGTGCCAAGTTTATGGATTGTAATAGTTACATACATGGATGATTGCGATACTATGGAGGAGCGACTCGTGGAACTGGTATAATTGGAAGATGATCACTTCTTGGCATGATTCCATAAACAAGTGTAAAAGGATCATGAAAAGGCATGGCATGATCTCCATATAAAACAGTGCACCTGTTATAGCTGCAAATCTCACTCTTGATGTTTGTTATGCTGCACTCATGGCCTAGGGCAACCCCTCCTTCCAGACCTGGTCCAAATACTTAAAAAACAATGTTTTACTCCCTATACGCAACATTGCCCTAAGCTAAACGCGTTGTACACGGGTCTGTGTATACCCAACTCGCGTATATGTCTTAAAACACTTAAAAAAATTAAATATCCTTAATTTTGGGTGGATATCACGGGTTTTACCTATTGATTACCTATTAATGCCTGTGGCCCAACTGTTCCCAACGAATTCCCAACTGAAAAACTACTTTGGGAGAAGTATAAAAAGGCTTCAATGGGAAGGCCTAATTTCTTAAGAAGGTTTATAGCAAACTCTGCCGAGATAACTAAAGGATTTATATGTTTGCTACGTAAAGGAGTTCCATATGTGTGGGATGACTTTGCGAAGTGGTCATTCAATGCCATGAAAAAGGCATTAGTCTCTGCCCCGCTTTTGAGTCCACCAAATTATGGTAGGGACTTCCTTTTATATCTCACTATGGCAGAATCAACCATAGGTATGGTTCTCATTTAGGAAGACGATGCTCTCATAGAGCATGTGATTTATTATTTGAGTTGAGGCTTGATAGGTCCTGAACTTCACTATTCCCCTGTTGAGAAGTTGGCTTTGGCAGCTGTCCATGCTGTCTAGCAGCTCCACCATTATATTTTGCTACGCAAAACTTTTGTCTTAGCAACGGTCAAATCATTCCAATTTGTCCTTAGTAGGCGAGTGATTGGGGCAAATATAATCGATGGATAGTCATCTTACAAGAGTTCGATCTCAAGTTCTTGTCTGCCAAGTCTAAGAAATCTATGGTTTTTGTGGAGTTAATCTCCGAGCTGCCTTGTGGAGAGGATACTATTTATGAGGAATGTTTACCCGACGAACATTTATTCCTCATCTCTTCACTCGAACATTGGTATGGAGATATCATTGTCTATCTCTAGACTTCGAAGTTCCCCTTTACTTTCTCTAAGGATGAACGACGAAAATTACGTCACCTGGCTAAGAACTATGTCATCATTGGTGACACATTATACCGTCGAGGGGTTGATTCAATCCTTCGGTGTTGTTTAACCCTAGAGGAAGTAGAGTCAGTGCTTAATGATTGCCACAGTGGAGCTTGTGGTGGTCATCTTTCAAGGCTTTCTGATGAGCCCCAAAAATGTACAATTATTTGGGCTCATTCAACCTCCTAATTTGACTTAGTCCACCATTCTCATTTGTTTATTGCATGTTTTTGATTATTTTTATGTTAATAGAGTGAATTTGGTTAGTCATTATGCCAACAAGTCTAATGGGTGCTTTTTGTAGCCTTGTTGGTCAACTTGGAGACAAAATTGAAGGTCTCAATGAGCACTTGGCAGCCAAATTCGTGGGAGAACAAGCTAGAGGATTTGTAGGAAGGTGTCCCCCTCATTTATGGACCCTTACCTCGAATTCTCCACCATCAGCTCGGAGTTCAAAGGCCACCAAATCAATGAGCTCAAGGGCAGCCAAGCAAGTCAAGTTGGACTGCTGTTAACTACAAGTCTTGGGCAGCCAAGTCCCTAACTTTTAGGAGGACTGTTGGGTCCTCAAATTGTATAAATAAGAAGGCTTGGGGCCTCATTTTGGTTAGCTAGTTAGTATGCATTTTGTAGCTAGTTGATAGTCAATTCGTTTAGCTAGTTAGTCATTTTGTTTTAGCCATTAGTTGGCCATTTTGTAATTCGATTTTTATGCAATAGACTAGCTTTGCTTTCAGCTCATTCTCAAGCTCTCCTTATGGACAGTTTTGATGTACTTTTCATTTCTTGATTAATAAAGATGGATCCAGCTTTGCACCAGCTCTAAATCTTTCATGGGAGGCTGTAGCTCTTGGGGTTGGGCCCATCTCAAGCGCCCAGTACCTCCCTTGTGTATCTTTATGTGTTTGCTGCGTTCTTGAAATAAAAATCTGCTCTTTAGATTTAATTCGTGCTTTGTTACTTAGGTTTCTTTTGATGGTTCAAGTAGCTTCTCATGTTTATAATAGATTGGTAGGAGTTTGTATGCATTTAGATCTTTCGGCATGTTCTTTCTCATGTGATGTATATGGTTCTCTTTTCAAACAAGGCTGCTGTTTACTCATTCATTAACAGTTGGATTGAGTTAGCTAGGACTTGGTTTGTTTGCAAGAATTCATTGATTTGTTTGAAGAAGCATTGTGCAGGGCATCTCTATCACCTTCATCACCGCCTCGTTCATTTGAGCCTCGTTCAGATTAGCTACTCCATCACCAAGTCTGTTCCCTCATCTCCCATCTTCTCTTTTGCCAAGTAACCTTACCTTCTTCCCCATTGTTGTCTCAACTACCTTCAAGCCAAGTCAGCCTTCCACCTATCATCTCATCACTCCATCCATCAGTTCCTAGGTCACTTCAGACCCCCATCCTACCTCCATAACCATCCATGCATCTTCCATCAACCATCCATCCTCAAAAATCCAATTCGTAAACATCCTGTAGAAGACCTACAGGACTATCCTGTAGAAAACAGAGTATCCTGTAGGATCCTCCACAGCCATCCTGTAGAAGGCCACTCTCTCGGTTGCTGAGCATCTGAATGCGAGGAACCTCTGTGGATGGATGCTAAGGATCCCTAGGAACCTCTCCTAGCCTCCCCAACCTATCCCACGCTTTCCTTCCTTCTCCATCCCATCTGCACAACCAAACCCTAGTTAGCACAAGATCACCATCATTCCACACACTTAAAGGAAAAATACAAAAACATAACTTTCATGATGCAAGTAGTTTAGATCCATGCATTCTTACTTATTAGAGGTAATGACAACATTGGTAGAAGTTGCATTTACATTCCTTGCATTGTAGAGGTTAGACTAGTTAAATTAGGGTTTCCTAGGTTTACATGCTTTGATTTGCTTTCGGTTCATTTTTGTCAATTAAAGTAGCTTTCCTTTGAGATTAGCTTTCGTCCATCAATTAGCAAGCTTCTTCTGAGAGCCTATAGAAGTTGGCTTGAGCCCTAGCGGACTTGTGCCAGCTGACCAAGTGACAGCTGCGACAAGAGCTAGTACTTGTGCATATAGCACCGCCGCTTCCAAGTTTGTACGAACTACCGGGTTGATAAAATTAAGAGACAGGAAGCCCCAGGAGTTGTAGCATTATTGCTACAATACTGGAGCTCACCACTTTCTACAGCCCATCGTATCTTGCGTGCTGGCTATTTTTGGCCTTCGCTCTTCAAAGATTGTGTTGAAGCGGTCAAACTTTGTCACCCCTGTCAAACCTATACTTGGAAGATGCGCACACATCTAACTCCTCTTTTCCCTGTTGTCACTGTCAGTCCTTTTACTAAGTGGGGTATTGATTTTACAACTTGTAATCTGCCTTCAGCAGCGAATCACAAGTACATTATCATGGCTGTAGACTACTTCACGAAGTGGGCTGAAGCCATGCCCACTTATAAAAATGATAGTGAAACAGTGGCATTGTTCCTTTTTAATTAGATTATCTCAAGGTTCAGTATCCTGAGAGAGATTGTCACTGACTATGGTAGTCATTTCCAGAACCAACTAATGTTTGAATTGGCTCTTAAATTGGGTTTCTGACAGGAGCACTCATCTCCATATTATCCTCAGGCCAATGGATAGGTCGAGGTAGTGAACAAAACCCTTAAGATGATCCTGCAAAAGATGATCGACAAAAATCAGTCCAATTGGCATCTTATGTTGTATCTGTCTCTTTGGGCATATCGAACCTTCGTAAATACTGCTACAAGTTTTACACCTTCTTAGTTAGTTTATGGGATGGAATCTATCTTTCCTGTTGAATGTGAAATTCCATCTCTTAAGTTAGATATTGAGCTCCTCCCAGAGACCTCTATTCTCGAAGAGCGCCTCCTTCATTTGGAGCATCTCGATGAGTAGCATCGAGATGCTGCCACAATCAATGAGGCTCATAAGAAAAGAGTTAAAACTTAGTATGATAAAGTTGTCCATCCTCGAGTCTTTTTTGAAGGCGACCTTGTCTTAGTCTATGACCAAGATAAGGACACCTTGGGGGTAGGCAAGTTCAAACCTATGTGTTACGGTCCCTTCATAATTAAACGAGTTTTAGAAAAAGGGGTGTATGAGTTAATCGATTTTGAAGGAAACAAGTTGGCAGAGCCTCGAAATGGGTTCTACCTCAAGAAGTACTTTGCTTAAGTAGCAGCTAGGCAATGTCTTCTTTGTACATTTTGTATATTTGTATATATATCATCGAGAGTTTTTGATATCGACACTTTTTGGTCTGCTGTGGCAGGTGTTGATGGATGTTGGAGAGGTAAATCCCCTCTACGGATAGAGGTGATCCCTACTAGCCCAGAATGGGTCTAGCAACAATCAATCAATGCTACTGTGCAAGTTCCTAATTGAAAATAAAAGAGAGGCAATGAACACCTACTTGGATTCCAACGCTATTGTTTGATGAAGAGATGCCGTTCTCGCTCCTTCGTTCTGGCCGGTCACGATCCTCCACGATCTCCGTGAATATATACCTGCACACACGAAGAGAAAGACAAACACAAGCGTGAAATCTAATAAAAGCAATTATACATCAGTCAGAAAGGATGTAATTCACATTAACCATTACAAAGACAAATGAGAATGGAACCATAACAGTAGTCATCTATTATTAATCAATAACAGAGAAAGGTACAACCAAAGTTCTGACGCTGAGTCCTTCTCTAGAGGGTCCAGCCAGCAAGTCTCTTAAGCATTCACCCTTGGAGATAGATTCTCCCAAAACAAAGCTCTCTCTCACACAAGCAATACTCACAACCTTCCTTAAGCTTCCTCTAGCAAATCCACACTTGTCACACCAACTACCTACTAGCAGCAGTCTAAGCACTATGAATTCCACACTATCCAAGCTAGCTGCTCATGGCAATGGTAGAGGTTTAAATAGGAGAAGGGGTCTCCATGAATGATGGGAGGATAAGCTTATCTTCAAGGAAGGTGGTTTCAAATGACGAACAGACATGCCATAGAAGGGAGGGCGATACTCACAAGGCCAACAACCAAGTCTGGAGTCATCTGGAAGGCTGGCTGTTGGAACAAATTCGCCCAAACTGGATCAGCACGGGTATATAACTGAACTGTAGCGCTGACAGCGCATCATAATAACGGAGAAGGCTGTGTCAGCGCGGCTCAATACTTTCATAGCATGCGCTGGCTCATGAAATTCGACCAGCGCGGAAAACCCTTGTGCTTCCGCGCTGGCAGCGCATCAGTTACATTATCAACCACCAGTTAGCGCGGTTATTTTAATAACAGACGCGCTGATGAAATAAACTTTGGCAAAGTGGGTCATTTGGCCAGTTTAGAGAGCATGAGCATGGTGCATTTGATTTCATGACACAGTAGGGAGACTGACAGGGAGACAGTGACAAATTACTGCGTAACAGATGCCCCCTAAAGCATGAAGCCCGAGAGAGTGGGAGGGGTGAAATGCTTTACAAAACTGCTGAACTGGAACACCACCAGGAAGGACCTGCACGTATGTACAACTGATATCTCGATTACATGTAGTCTAGGCATGGGCGCAGCCATCCAAAAGACATACGAAGAAGGTCTGTGGTATGGACGCAGCCACCCAGCTGAAGAGACCATGATGATAAGAAGGTATGGTCGCAGCCATCCCAAAGACTCAGGTATGGGCGCAGCCATCCATCAATGAGTCATGTAATAATAATCCACAAAATCGCAGCCTGGTTCCTAATAGACAAAAACTAGGGTCTTGCGCTCCATCCCAACCCGAACAAAGTACAAGTCCAAGCATGCGAATACATGAGCTGAAGTCGAACATGCATGAACATCGTCTGATTACCAGCCAATAATGAAAACTGTTAACAGACGTGAGAGGTACCACCAATAATGACAATGGTCCTCAAGGTACTTATAGGTACAATCCGCGGCATGTGAATCAATGAGCTGGTGTCGAACACCCGCAGAATCATCTGATCGGAGGCCAATGATGAAAGCCTCACGTCGAACATGAAGAACCTGCCATTGAGGCATGCAGGCTCTAAGGCACCTGAAGGGAGTCTCTAGGTCACTTTCCTGGATAATGAGCTGAAGTCGACAGGAAGTAGCCTTGATCGAAGGTGGGCCATAATGTTTCCCACATCATCGACACGAGACAGAGAAGGATAAAATATTTTGTGCGAGACATCAGAGGGAGGTGGTAAGCTTGCAGAGGCCAACTTCTCTTGAACATATCGGCGGCATAACAGTGGATTTGGCAGTATCTGACATCAAATGAATAGAGGTCATGGTGACAAGGCAATGAGCAGATGAGAGGTCAAAATAGGATAACCCAAACCCACGGAGGCTAGTGTAAAACAAGATGAGAAATCCCCACCCAGACACGAATGCAGACTAGTGCCATGTTCAAGAGTGACATACTGCCAACACAAAAATTATTACAGTTCCATTTTCCCCACCATTTCTGGCAGGTACCCCGGTTATTTTTGGATGACAAGCTTGACGGGGATAGCATATGCTTGGGAAGCGTCATTTCGACGATGTCCGATGTCATTAAGTTTTAACGAGTCTGACAAAGGAAGAACTCGACGTCTTTTCCTGTTTAGAGAGTCTGAAAAGACAGCGGAAAAGAAAACTCCAGGGGGGGTCCTTTTTCATAAAGTTGTGTCTCTCGAGCCCGAAAAAGTATAAAACAATGCTCGAAAGAACCGCCCGACCAGTATGATCGAGGAGTACTTTTTGTAAGTAGTGACTTCGACCCGAAAAAGTAGAAAAGCGGTCAGAAGTACGTCGTTTTGGAGCCAATTACGAGTTCGAAACGACAAAAACCCGGCAATCTTTTTTAGTTTAAACGGTCGAAAAAAGAGCTTTAAAGGCGACCACCTCTCATTCCTTATAACGAGCCGAGAGGGGGACTCGGCAATCTTTTCATCTTTAAATGGTCAGAAAAGAGCTGAAAGCAGACCTCCATTTTTATTCTCTTTAACGAGTCAAAAGGGAAAAATACTCAGCAATCTTTTCACATTTTACGAGTCAGAAAAGAGCTTAAAGGAGACTCGTCCTAGAGTAACGAGTGGTATAAAGGGTAGCAACTGGTTCCGGCAATGGTGGAGCTGCTCAAAACATGTAATGGTCAAGAGGCTGGCTAATAAAACCACTCATCGCTGCAGTTCCTCAGGAAAGGATAAACAACCAAGTGAGAGCATATGATCGGCCAAAGAGATGGTAGCAATGGAATGAAACAACTAAGGCTCATCTAGCAGAATTCAGCGGATAAAAATGGCAATCACAAGATGTAAATTGGGTATGGGTTCATTTTTACACAAGCTTGAACCATGGAGAACTTTGCTTGGATTCGGTTTCATGTTTACACAAGCTTGAAACGAAAAAATATGCTTGTTATAAGTTCGCATGCCCCCAACATAATGACGCAAATCAAGGTAAATGCCCCCCAAGCTTCAATGCATTCAACAAAGTGGATGGAATGAAGGTTCACTCTCGAGATCGATGAAAGACTCGACTTGTATTTTACGAGATCTTAATCGAAAGACTCGATTTGGAAAGGGAGGTGTTGCATTTTTTAATGAGGTTGACACAGTAAAAGAACTATCCTCATAACCCTTGTTTCATTTTTTAACGAGCTTGGCACAAGACAAGGAACTATGCTCTGACCAAGCCTAGTTTCATTTTTTTTTTTTAGGGAGCTTGACATAGGAAAGTGAACTATGCTCCGACCAGACTGCCTCATAATGAATAGGAAGTCGGTGCTTCCAAGAGTGTTATTCCTGGTGGAAGGACCACATCTTGGAAGTCAGGACCTAATGCCCCCAGGACACTATGCATGACGGTGTCATCATTGGATACAGGCACAGGGTAGGTGGCCACGTAGTTGATCTGCGGTGGGGCAGATACAACTGGTGGATAAAAACTAGGAGGGGGCGACGACTGCGCAGGAGGCATTGGGGGACTAACGAATGACAATTGATCGACAGTCACAATTCTTCCATCGTGTGGAAAGCAAACCACACGGAAAAGCGAAGAAACAAGTGCCCTCATGGCGTAAACATAGTCGCGACCAAGGAGAAGACTAAAGTCTACAACACCTTGGGTAACCAAAACGTCTATATAGACGGTTTTTCCTCCCAAAGTAATAGGGAACTTCGGGAGAACTCCTAGAGGTGCACAGGCTCCTCCGTCGAAGGCCAACAGATTCTGCGTGACCGGCCCGAGCTGCGGGGAACCTAAAGCTTGCCAAGTAGTGTACGGCATCAGACTGACCGACGCACCTTCATCCAAGACAGTGCCAGGTACTGCCTTATCACAGGCAAGTACTGTAATCTGGAAGGGCACATGGGATGGAAGGCAACTGGCGATCAGGCGATTCCAATCAAAGGAAGCAACCAGACTACTTGGTGGGGGAATCGTATGATTGCCCCCAGGTGCTAAAGGGAACGAAGGAGAACCTTCGGGAGCAGCTGGGTTAGGAGAGTCATTTCGGGACTCTGGAGAATCTGAAGAGACGAGAAGAACGTGAGCATGATTCTCTTCCGAAACAGAGTGAGCGAGCGGCGGACTCGAGTCGACACTCTTTCCGACCAATGGTTGGTCTGGAACAGGCTGGACAGAGCCAGGTTCGGGAAGAGGGGCCTGGACAAGAGAAGAATGTGAACCAATCTCATTGTCGGGAGGCGGATGATCTGCAACTGCAGAAAGACGTTGATATCCAACGGGAAGTTGGGGTGAGGGAGCTGGGAGACTTTCCAAGACACTGGAGGCTTTATCCGTGAGTGGACAAAGGTGAAGTGGATGATTGCCTTCACAAAGTCTACAAGGGATTCGAATCTTCCCTTTTCCCTTACCATTCCCAACTAATAAGGTCACATCGCCGTGAGCTTTAGAGGACGATGAGGGGTGGGCCGGATCACGAGACCATAATTCTAGTACCCTGGGAATTCCAGGACAGTCACGAAGAAGATGGTCCTCCTTGCATAATCGACAAGGAAACTTAACCTTCCGCGGGCGAGCAGAAGGTTGCCCGACTTCAGGTGTACTCGGCGGAGCAAGAGTTATACTTGTAGCCTTTCCCTTAGGAGACTTCTTCTTCTTGGTCTTCTTCTTCTTCTTCTTAGCCACCTAGTTAGTCGAATCGAGGCTTTCACCAGGCGAAATAGAAGATGAGGATGTAGAAGTAGGCGTCGAAGGGGAGAGATCCACCTTAGGATCAACATGATGTTGTTCAGGTGGAGGGACTGATGGATTAGCAGCCGATACGGCAGGGACCAAAGAGGTTGAAAACAACCAAACAGGCAACCTGACAGTTAACCCCGGAAGGGATAACGTTGCCATATAAGGAGCACCAACATTCCCGAGAGGAGGGAAATGACCAGGATTCCCGTCAGGAGGGGAACTTGGGTTGGTGAACCCCGGAAAAGTTGCCATGGCAAACAAAAAGAAGCCTACTCAAGCTAACGCACACAAGAACTAACCAGGTAATGTTATCGTGGCCGAATAAATTTTTAAGACACAGGAACTAAACTTGACCTTTTCATGTTTCAAGAGTCGAGAAAAGGACAAAAACATGACTCTAGTCTCCTTCGAATGTTTAATGAGCACGAAGTGACAAGACGCTCACTGGCACCTTTTCTTTTAAGGAGTCCGAAAAGGATCAAAAGTGACTTCTCTAGAGATTCTAGGAAAAAGGTTTACCAAGCAATCCGTAAAACTGCTTATACACCTTGGCAATTGTATGAGAACCAAGGAATTTCCGTACTGCAGTCAATCTTCCCGAATGTTGTGTTCGGTGCGTTACGGCTCGCAGGGCGGCAGATTCGGCTTCCTATGGATTAAGGATAAAAGCCTAGTGGGGTCTCCCTATATACGCGACGGTACGTGGGAGCACAGTCCGTGTTAGACCACTATCGAGTCACAGAAGGAGTAATCACCCAACCGTAATGTGAAACAACAGTGAATATGTTTAAAGACGCCAGAACACATCTCTAAGCTAGACCTCTAGATGTTTGCATTAAGTTCCAATGCGTTTTTAGGTTTATTCAGTTTATTTTATGGTTGATGTTGAATTAAGTTTCGGTTTCAGGCCTTATCGTGTGATCTCTCACAATTACCTAGATGCAAACTACATGCCAAAGAATACCATTTCGTTCGATGAATTCTAACTATGAGAGGGTTAAGAGTTTTCAATCAAACAAAATGAACTCAATCAATCAAACAATCTAATGCAGCTAATGACAAAGAAATGAAATTTTTCTTTTGAGAACACAAATCAACGAAATGCCCTTCTTTTCATTAACTATTGAATGCAAAAGACATTAGTTTGATTTCTTTTCCAATGGCACTATGCACTTTAAAATGAATTTTGAGAGACAGCAACACCGAGTAAAAAGAAGTAAAATCACTCAATGACAAACACAACAAGCGGGAAAAGAGCTGATTGAACCCCAGCAACTATGATCTGTGTCTGGGTAGTGAAACAATCCAAGGATCGGTTCAACGACAATCACCTCAAACAACCAAGCAAAGAAAGCAAAAAGAGGAAGGTTTCCGCAATAGCAAAGACGAGCAGCAACGAATCTTTGTGAACGAGTGATGAAACAAGGTCAATCCAATGACAACGGGATGATGGCACTAGGTCACGGGACACAAAAACGAAATTCGTCCGACAAGACTTCGCAAGCAAGTGTTTCACAATTCAAACAATAAATATCAAGTCATAAACCAAGTAGAAAGAGCTGGAGATAGTCAAACCAACAGGCTCAGGAGGCAAAATTGAAACAAATTCAATTTTACAGGATCAGCGCGGGTAACACTCAGCAACAATGCGCTGACAAGAGGTCACGCGTAGCAACAAAGCGCTGTCAGCGCGGAAGCACATGACTTAAGCGCGCTGGTTCGATTTCAGAACCGTCGCGACTGTTTTACGTACAAGCGCGATGACAACGGGGTCAAAGAGACAGCTATGCGCTGTCAGCGCGACTGTTTTGATATAAACCGCGCTGAGGCTAAAAAAGAGGCAGAATCAAGCCAAAAACTCCCAAACCAAGGCCAGAACTCTTTAAACAATTTATACACCTCCCAGACTGAACCAGGAAGTCTAAAAGCAGAGAACTAATCCCCAATTTTGAAAAGAGAGTAACAATCAAACTCAAACACAAGAATGAACAAAAAGAGACAAAGGCCAGCTCCCCAGTATGGTCGCCAAATTGTTGGAGAGGTAAATCCCCTCTACGGATAGAGGCGATCCCTACTAGCCCAGAATGGGTCTAGCAATAATCAATCAATGCTACTATGCAAGTTCCTAATTGCAAATAAAAGAGAGGCAATGAACACCTACTTGGATTCCAACGCTATTGTTTGATGAAGAGATGCCGCTCTCGCTCCTTCGTTCTGGCTGGTCACGATCCTCCACGATCTCCGTGAATAGATACCTGCACACACGAAGAGAAAGACAAACACAAGCGTGAAATATAATAAAAGCAATTATACATCAGTCAGAAAGGATGTAATTCACATTAACCATTACAAAGACAAATGAGAATGGAACCATAACAGTAGTCATCTATTATTAATCAATAACAGAGAAAGGTACAACCAAAGTTCTGACGCTGAGTACTTCTCTAGAGGGTCCAGCCAGCAAGTCTCTTAAGCATTCACCCTTGGAGATAGATTCTCCCAAAACAAAGCTCTCTCTCACACAAGCAATACTCACAACCTTCCTTAAGCTTCCTCTAGCAAATCCACACTTGTCACACCAACTACCTACTAGCAGCAGTCTAAGCACTATGAATTCCACACTATCCAAACTAGCTGCTCATGGCAATGGTAGAGGTTTAAATAGGAGAAGGGGTCTCCATGAATGATGGGAGGATAAGCTTATCTTCAAGGAAGGTGGTTTCAAGTGACGAACAGACATGCCATAGAAGGGAGGGCGATACTCACAAGGCCAACAACCAAGTCTGGAGTCATCTGGAAGGCTGGTTGTTGGAACAAGTTCGCCCAAACTGGATTAGCGCGGGTATATAACTGAACTGTAGCACTGACAGCGCATCATAATAACGGAGAAGGCTGTGTCAGCGCGGCTCAATACTTTCATAGGATGCGCTGGCTCATGAAATTCAACCAGCGCGTAAAACCCGTGTGCTTCCGCGCTGACAGCGCATCAGTTACATTATCAACCGCCAGTCAGCGGGGTTATTTTAATAACAGACGCACTGATGAAATAAACTTTGGCAAAGTGGGTCATTTGGCCAGTTTAGAGAGCATGAGCATGGTGCATTTGATTTCATGACACAGTAGGGAGACTGACAGGGAGACAGTGACAAATTACTGCGTAACAATGGATGACTTGGTCTATTTTGGATTCGCCAATGGTGCTAGTTGGCACACTCGGAACCTTGCTTCCGTAGCATGGGCAATCTACTATCCAACTGGTCAATTGATGGTGTCAAGGGGAGTATGCATTGGTCCTGCTTCAAATAATATGGCTCAGTATATTGCCGTCATTAATTTACTATCCAAAGAAATTTCTTATGAAATCGATTCGTTGGTAGTCTATCTTGATTCAAAATTGATAGTGTCACAACTGAATAACATTTATCGGGTAAGGGATCCATGTTTATATCGCCAGTATTTAAGGGTGAGGTTGTTGCAAAGATCATTTACTTATATTAATTATTTGCACATTCCAAGATCTCATAATTGGTTAGTTGATTCTATCGCTAATCAAGCATTAGACTGGCATATCATTCATTCATCAAAATAAAATCAAGCATCAAAAGTTAGAACTGTATATATATATATATATCATAAAAAATATCGAGTGTACATAAGTGTGTCCAAAATAATATACAAAAATTGGGACTCAAATGTCCATAATCATGTCCAGTACATCTAATGCCCTGGCTCAGGATGAGTAGCTAAGTATGCAACTACTGCATTGGCTACACGCATAAGAGTGCAAACCTAGTCTCGTGGCATGCCAACCACATGACACTGCATATCTATAGGGAGATCTTCTACGGCCTCCCTTGGTACTCGGTGAGTTAGTCTTACCAAGTGCCACTGAATAGTGTGTAGAATTCGCTTTGTGTCTGCACCTGCCTCTTCAGTCCCTCGATCGTGACGTCCATGCCGTGGGAACCCATCTGGTTGTACCGAACCAATATCTGGAACATGATCATCATATTAGTCATTTGAATCCTATCAAAAATATTTTTCAGAATTCATTATTGTATTTGAAAAATCATAAAAAAATCATAAAAATCATAAAATTAAAAAAATTTGTTACCAATATCACCCCATGCTACGGTTGGTGGCAAAGCTAGATCTGGATCTCCTTGGAAGTCTAGCCCAGCATAAGGGTAGTCATCTATGGCAATGATTTGTTGCTCCCACCAGGAGAAGAAGTCATCGTCGAAAGTAGTCCGTGGGACGTACCCACCTCCTAGACGTTTCACCAAGTCAACCCACCTGCCCATTCATGGATCTCATGGGGTGTTGATCGAAACCGGTACTCTAGGATGAAGTGCTGGTACCCTCTCAAAGAAGAAAGAGAACAAGATAGTTCCATACCTGAAGTTTTTGGTCTGTCCCTTCTTGATAGAAGTAAGCTGGCTTTTCAGGTTTGCAAGAAAAGGAGTGCACCAATCAAAGACGATGGTGAGGCAGTCTACCACCAAGCTCATGGCTAACCATGATGCCTGGTGCAAAGAAGCTGATCTGTTCACTCTAGCTATGGTGAACAGGATTATCCTTAACGATAAACTCTCCACATGTTTGATTGGAATTTGACTTCCAACCTTTTCAGGATGACCTGGGAAATAGATATGTACGTAGTCCTCGATAGAGAGACTACCTCGTGACCTGCCCGTGGAATGTACTACCTCTCCCCTCCGGGAAAGGCCAGTGATGAAATAAATATCTTCAACCTCTATCTTGAGCGGCATTTGATCAATCATAAACGAGTCATCCTCGATGCTCCAGTAGTGAATGAGCATGTCAAGCAGGCGAGTGTTTGCTTTCATGTTGGGCATTTTAAAGAACTTTAGCAAACCACATCCTTGTAAGGTATCCAAAGCATTAGGATCGTTCATAACCTCATCATCCACTAAGGTATGCTCTCTTTCTCTCCAAGTGACTAGCATCATGAAGAAAAAATGAGTTTAGATTGTTAGATTTTTTATTTTGAAGTTTTCGCGGCGTATACACGGGTCCATTTTACACACAGTCACGTGTAGGGCTTGCGTATATGCGGGTTTCATATATCCAACTTGCGTATATGCCGCGGCAAATTTTTTGACAATAATTCAACTGTAAAACTAAAATTAAAAATTCTAAAACCAATCACAATTGAAAGAAAGATAAGTTTAAGGGTTACCTAGTGATTTTGGGACAATTTGAATGGTTGGTTTTGGTGAATGGCAACGCTTGCTCCTTTTGCTCCACTTCTTTGCTCTCAAACCAAATGGTGATAATGGTGAGTCAAAAAACTATTTTATAAGCTTTGAATATGCAAAATTTTTTCAAATCTTGATTTTGTTTTGTCTCATGTAAATTTTAACTTGGGACCTTGGAATGTCAAGAATGGTTTGATTTTCAGGACATTTTGGACTCTTTTTCGATAGTTTTAAGATGGTTCCATGACTACTGACCCATCATGGCAGGTATTTTTTCTCACTCGCATATAGGTTAGGGAACCCATTTTTCCGTTGCATTATGCATACTAGCCTCCATTTGCCGATACACTTGCCATATGGTCGATCCCATCATGCTATGGTTCGTAAGCCATCTTCACTCACCAATTTTTAAACCATGACACGATGGTAGAGCCATCCTTCTCATGGGCATCATAGTTAGCACCTCACGGACATTTGTTGCCCATGCTGCTTCAATTTGAGTAGGCTCAGGAGTCCTCTGTAGTCCCGCCATGACTTATGCGCTGAAGACTCATTCCTCTTTGCTTCTCTGCTTTGTTCTGGCCTTATACCCTAGAGGCTCCTTTGTGTTGAGTTGTACTACTACATTGCATTTTGACCATTTGCACCTTTTGGCCTTGAACCGGCTTCACTTGGACTCTTGTTTAAGCCAACTTTTGACCATGACAACTACAAAATCAAACTTGCATGCCCTTGACTTCTGCAACTTGACACACCTTGACCCATGGAAGGAACACGCCTTTGAGTGTCTTTGACTAGTTTTCACCTCCCTGCATTGAGCATAGGAATGCTCCAATCCCAGGAACTAGATCATCTGTTTCACCGACATTTGTTCTTTCCACTGTGTTATAGCATTCTTTTATTCTTTTTCCAGCTTAAAGAAAAAGACAAAAAAAATTATATATTCCAAAAAGAACGGGAACGGGACAATATTTCCACTTATTGTTGGCAGTTAGAGTCAGTCGTGTCACCCTTGAACAAAGCACTCAAAACAAAGTCTCCTCCATATGGGCAGGATTTAGTTTGAGTTAGGTACGCCTCAACCTTGTTATTGAGTCAGTTCTCCCCCGATTGGTTATCTCTTCTAATCATATGGAGGGTTCGTTCATGCCTCCTGCATGGTGAACTTATACAGAGTCATCATATGCTGCCACATAGTCACATTGAGTCGTGATTTTGTTCAAGGGAAGTTAGCCTAAGTCGGCCTCTCTGCAGTGTCTCTTGACTCATTTTTCAGTCAGCCATCCCTAGCTGTCAGTATCTTGTCTATCATCACATCAGTTATATTGGTCCTTTACTCGTGCCAGTTTGAGAAGGTCCCCATTGAATTCTTGATGGCAGGTCTTGTCCTTATCAACGACGACATCTTGCTCTAAGGACAAGCCTAGAGCTACACCCTGGCCCTATTTTCATTATTGATAGGTCACCTTGTGCTTAGCATCGATCAGTATCATGGGTTTTTGACTGAGTGGTTTCCCTTGTGTTCGACATCAGCTTACACTATCACACATTGGGATTCGTGCAATACCTTGGTTTCCACTTGACCCTATTGGTGGATACCTCGCCTCTATGTCAGCTTTCATTATTGGTTGGTTCAGAGGGTTTCTGTCGTGCGCTAGCCACATCTTGTGTACACCGGAAACGTGCTTCGGTCGAGTTACTACATCTTTTTTTGTTCGATTCCTTCCACATTATTGGCCTAGGGGTTACACTAGCGCTAGATTGATGAAGGATGCCTTAATGCCTTCCTTCTGGTGGATCTTTCCCTATCGACTACGACTCATTGCTCTGGGGCAAAGATCTAGAGTCCATTTGGCAGTACCTTGGGGTTTGTAGTCATTAGTGGTAGATCCTTCGCTATCGACAGTGGGAAACCATCATCATCTCCCGGTTGATAGATTCTTACAGGTGTTCGACTCCAGCTCATCTATTCACACTTGTTAGATTGTACTAGGTACCTTGATGCTCATTATCATTATCGATGAGTAGTCGCGCATTTGTTAACGGTATACATCAATGACCAGTAATCAAACAATTTCTCACATGGTCGACTTCAGATCATTTATTTCCATGGTGTAGAAATGTACCACAATAGTTGGTGAAGACCTCAGGTTGCATCAGCATTTATTGGTTCACTTGACAATTGCTCCTGTTGCTGCTAGTTGATACCACTCCACCGTATATGTTGCAGGCATTCATGGTGGCATTCTATATGTTGGCACCTGAGTTTGCAGTGTAGTAACATCTTACTCCATCATGTTCATTTGGTACTTTTTGGATCACTCTTTGATATCAGTGATCCGCTTCATCCTTCAGCATCATTAACATTCTTATATGTGATATTCAGACACGTACTTATTCGATCGTGATCAGATGATCCATTATGTATTTTCCAGTGTTTTATATTTGTATACTTAGTGGATCCGCTTGTACTTGATATGCGGACATGGTTTACCTTCTCTGAGCATGGGTATGCCTACCTCAGACAGTGTTTCTTTCTGATCTCCTTTTGTGGCTTGGAAGGCTAAACTCTGGTGAAGTCCTTCTCAGTTTTTTGACAGGTTTCATTTCCATGCACTTACATAATATATTTCGGCCATCATTTACCCCTTCTGATCTCATATATTAGGGGGCATTTGTTATAGCTCCAAATCTCACTCTTGATGTTTGTGATGCTACACTCATGGCCTAGGGCAACCCCTCCTTCCAGACCTAGTCCAAATACTTAAAAGTAGTGTTTGACTCCCTATATGTGACATTGCCCCGAGCTAAACGCATGTGTACACGGGTTTGTGTATACCCAACCCGCGTATATGTCTTAAAACAATTAGAAAAATTAAATCTCCTTAATTTTGGGTGGAGATCACTGGTTTTACCTGTTGATTACCTATTAATTCCCGTGGCCCAACTGTTCCCAACGAATTCCCAACTAAAAAACTACTTTGGGAGAAGTATAAAAAGGCTTTAATGGGAAAGCCTAGAGGAGGAGAGAATAGAGAGAAAAATCACTCTGTTGAGATTATCCCTGATCAGGTCTGAAGATCCTTGTGCTTCCAGCACTTCCCCCATTACAGGAAACCCTTGTTTCCTTGAGTTATGATGTCTTTCCATTTGTTGAGATATCCTTGAGTGAGTTATGGAAGGAGCTTGTTGAAGGCTTGAGATTGGACGAATCCGGAGGATGGTTCCACTTGGAGCCTGCGAAAGGAAGACTCGGGTGAAATCATTCCTTTCTGTACTTTAGTTATCTATAATAAAAGAAACACTTGTCTTGTTCCTGATATGAATCTTCTTCATGTTTATGATATCAATGTTATGATTTACAAATGAATGATTATTTCAATTACATAACTAACTTTCAATATGCTATGAAGTTGATTTATTTATGATGTTTAGTCCATATACTGCTGTGCTTTCTTGAATTGATTGTTTTGTAGGTTGAAGGAGCAAAAGGAACTCCAAGAGGGTTTGGACCCTAGCTGGATCTTCCCAAACGAAGGACCCCCAGGTGCAACCATCTTCACGTAGTTTGTTTATATTAGCATCATGGCTGTGTGGAATGCTTGTTTTTCTTTATAGGTAACCCTCGCTCTGCTAGGGTATTAACCCAAGACCCTAGGGGACTTTGTCCCTAAACAACACCTTCAAGATAGAAGATTTGGTATTTCATTACGACAGAAAGTTTAAAAAATTCCCTGGCAAATTTCAAATGCATTGGCTGGGACCTTGTGTTGTTAAGGAAATTACAGATGGTGGCACAGTTCAACTCGTGAAGTTGAATGGGGAATTATTCCTCGGAAAGGTCAATTGAAGTCGCTTGAAGATGTATAGGGGTGATCTTGCCCCTGCATAATGACTATATGATTGTGGCATAGTCTTAGTACTCCAGGCAGCTGCAAGGAAGTATGGGACTATAAACTACACTTCCCGAAAGTTGGAAAGCCAAAATGATGAGGTTGCGTGATGAATTGAAGTGAGGTGCCGAGGGGAGCTATGCCACAAGGTTAGGCGCCATGCGGCTTGGCTGAAAAGTGACCGTTGGAAGCACTGTAGATGAGTGGATGGCAAAATTTCCATTGAAAGGAGCAGGGAAAATAGATTTATGGAGCATATCTTTAAAAATTTGCCTCCAAATATGCATTAATGACTGGGAATTTGAGGGAACGGTTGTATTTGAATTCAAATTGGTCTATAAATATGGCATGCCACTCCAGATTCAAACACTTTTATTCCTGAGAGTTTGCCTTAGGATTTTTCACCTTGATTTGTGCCAAGAACTACATTGTATGTTTGATCGAGATTGGGAGGAACTCTTTTCACGACCGGGGTTGGAAAACATGCCTGAAATTTCCGTAAGAGTTTTCTGGAAGGAATGACTACAACCTACCCAGAGACAGAGCCAGCCCCATTAGAAGCAGCGCCAGCCACACCTATGTCTACCAGATTGTCTACTAGCGCGCCTAGATCACCTAGGCATAAACCGTCCAAATATACAAAGCAGAAGAAGCCTCAGCCAGTGCTGGTGCGGTAATCTCCAAGGAAAAAATCCATCGAAATCCACCAGAAAGGGAAGATGGATCGGTCACAACAACCGACATAGTCGATGGATTTGGATGAAGAAGAACTACACAGAGGCATAGAAAAAAATGATGCCGAGGAGGGTGAGCCAATGACTTGGTTGCCGAAATATATTATGCCACGAGAGGCCATGGCTAAAGTACCAAAATATCTCGAAAATGTGAAGTTCATGGTGTCCATGCCACTATTGCCAGAGCAAGTGATTTTTGAGGATGTGTTGCTGGCCCGCATACCCACCCTCAAGATGGAGGATTGGGACTTAGGGGACCATGAGAAGTTCCCTCAATTGGCATCGAGCAATTACCTGTCCAAGGTATATTATGAAGATTCGTAGGTCACACGATTAGAGCCGATGAAATGGGTAGCTGCTGTTGGGGCTGTGGGGCTCTTGAATATGCTATGGGTGCTACACTTCAGTTGCACCAACATAAACACCATTTGTGTGTACTAATTGCTCACACTAGTCCATGATGGGTGTCTCTGGCTGGGAGAACCCGTCCCCATAACTGACATGTTGATCTACCAGGTTACACTTCTGTTGTACCAAGGAGTGGACAATGCAGAGGTGTTTGGAGGAAAAATGCAGGAAAAGCAACTCGCAAACCAAATGAAGAGCGAGTTTGATCTGATCAAGAAGTCGCGAGGAGATTCCATCCACTCTATCACAGATCTCGCGGTGAATTTTTCCTCGTAGATATTAGTAAGAAAGATTATGCATAAGTGTCACGCAGATGAAGTACCGACATTGGTGATCTCTTTGGCTACGCAGTGTGCCAAAGGATTCCAGTATAACTCAACTTAGTATTTATGCAAGGAGTTTCTGGAGAATTGTAGGGACGCCCAGGATGAGGGCAAGGTGTTCCATTACACCTGGTTGCTTCTATTGATAGAACTGATGGATTAGAGGATACCTGAGGAAAGTCAATTTCCTCCACAGGATTCAGACCTCCCAGACGCAGTGAATTTCACTTCACTTTTGGCTACCAAGGACCCCGTGCACATCACAGAGGAAAAGATCTTTTGGGTTCTTTTTGAGATGGAACTGAGGATGGTGATCATCCAGAGGCCGAGGCTATCATCCACATTTCACACACAGTATGAAACCATAGTTGATTTTAAAGTAGATTTCCACAATCTACATATTCATGCGAGGAAGGATGCCATGAGGGTATGGCACAAGTTGTATTACTTGGTGGCCAAGGAGGATGTAGCAGGGTTCATCATCAAGTGGCCAAGTGATTGGGTCACCCCTTCAAATGCTAACGTAGGTACCAATAAGGCTGCTGAAGGGTCCACCACGCAGATCAAGGCAACCAAGAAGAAAAAGGAAGCACAGAAGGCTTACGCTCGGGAAAAAGATGCGCAAAAGAAGGAAGCTACTGCAAGAGAGAAAGAAGAGGTAGCCAAAGCACCACAGGAGAAAATGACATCACAGGCCACAATTGAATTCGAGGAATTAGAAAAGGAAAATACAATGGAGGAGCAAGAAATAGAGGAACAAGATGAATGGGGTGTAGAGTTAGAATCCCCCTTCGTGGTCAAGAAAAGGAAGAAGCAGACCTCAACTGGGTCATGCAAGAAACAAAAGTATGACTGATCAGTAGCCGCAACTCCTTTGGTCATCACTGAAGGGGACTTATATGAGATAGGAGATGTGGTCCGCGACACAACAATAGATATTTGGGGCCACTTTTGAGGAACAATACTAGCAGGTGTTGGGCAAGGTTCAACAATACTAGCACGAGTTGCACATCCAAATAGGTAGGATACAAGTAAGCATGGGACAGGCAATTTGGAAGCAAGTGAGCCTGAGTCAAGCGAGTGGGTCAGTTTTGGACATAGAGATGACCTTGGATCTCCAAGTCATTCAACTTCCAGAAGGATCTCTGCACGCTGAGACAGAAGAAGAAAGGGCTCAACTGATATAGATGAAGAACCTAGGCTTAAATCTTGCAGGGCTCCCTATCTAGAGCTTCCATAAACTACACCAAGGGGTGTCTGATGAATTGAGGGTTCGGGAGCAACACGCACTGTTGATAATCAGTGAAGTCAAGACAAACAATCAATAGATTTTCGAGGAGAAAGTGCAGGCGCTTAAATAAAAAGAGGAAATCACAGCGCGAACTCAATAGTTGGAAGTCACCCTTGCACAGGCCTGTAATGAGCTTTCAAAGCTCGAGATCCCAAAAAGAGTGGCCTCAGTGGAAAAGATTCAGAAATTGGTCACTGCACCGAAGGAGTTCAAGGATGAAATAGGCCAAGTTTGGTTCGAGCTGAAGCTGCAGATATCAGAGTTACAACTTAAACCGTAGCCCACGACTCCTCCAGAAGATAGAGAGCAGTGCAGAGCTGCTATCAAAGTAGGCATGACAATCTTGGAAGATGCAATCAAGGGTTGTACTTATCTTTTTGAGAAATCCATGGAATTGTGGACCTCACTACAGGAGGATCCCACTCTATAAAATATTATCACAGACATCAAGGAGAAGCAGAGGCAATTCGATGAAATCAGGTTAACAACACAGACCTTAGCACCAGGGCAAAGGTTCGTGAGACTTCATGAAGGAAAGTTAATTCAGAGTGAGATCGATGAGCTGCACCGCAAGGAAACAATCATCTCTTCTAGGATGCAGCCATGGGCATATGAGTCCATCCAGTTGAATTTTTCTATGCAGAGTAAGATCAAGGACATGCAACAGAATCAAAGGACCATGGGCCTTGTAGTTGAACACCCAACTAATGAAAGTTTGGTCAAATAGGTGCAACAAGCTGCTACATAGGGAACCGCAGGCCGGTAGGTTTTGAAGCTAGAGTTCAGCAAGCTGCAGGCGGAGATCGAGATGCCAACAGAGTGACTCAAGGATGAGTCACCAAATTGTGTTGGGGGCCTATTGAGACAGGGTCCCCTAGGGTAAATTTTGTAATTAATTTTTGTATACTTGGAAAGTCTCCGTGTTTTGAGGGAGTAGAGTGCGAAGGTCATAGCAGTCAAAAGGGGCTTTAGTCCCTTAGTTTTTTAGAATATAGGGAGTTTTGAGACTCGCCCATGGTCCGCGGACCATGGTATTGTAAAAGATAAAGATATATAAAGGAGTCATAGCGAGTCTAGGAGATCATCATAGAATAGAAGATCATTGTAAGGGCAAGTAAGCTAAGGCAGAGTTTGTTTCTTGTACTTAGGCAAAGGGGAAGGCTCTCGCTGCTGAGTGCGCAAAGACCTTGGTAAGTCTGCAGGCTGAGTTCACAAGCCCCTGTAGCTGAGTGTGCAGGGAAGAAGAGTCTGTAATAGCAACGAATACATCTAATAAATACTATTTTGGGCCATAATTGTGTATATGTGCATCTGTATTAACTTATGCAAGTTATGTATATTCACTATGTTATTCTGAATTTATATGAAGTAATGCTTAATTGATGCGTGAAAGTAGCAGATATGCTTATTTACTTAATTTTATGAATGTTTAAAGAATTTCGCGAAGACTTAGATTTTGTTTCTGCAAGTTACTGCAATTATCTGTATTTTAAGGGTTAGGGTTCGTGAAGATCAGAAATAATCCCTAGAAACCAAAGAAGCCCATCAAACTAACTTCTAGATGCAGAAACATGGTTCTGTCATCCTCTAATATTGCTTCGAGTGACACTGCAGTCTGCTAAGTGGGTGGTTTCCGAAAGGGCCAACAGTTTACGGTTTTTTTGGTTGGCACAGCTAAATCCGAACCTGGGTCAGGACCCCTTAAGCCAACACTTTTCCTAAAAGTTTTCCTTTCAACCCAATCTACCAAAGGTCATGATTCGCCTATATTGTAGTTATGGACTATTTATGAAAAAATATGTCCTCTACTAATTATGTCAAATATCTATTTCTAAGTCCAATGTGGAAGGTGGGACTCGCTAATCCTTCTAATATAACGTGAAAGTCTCATATATTTTGATATTCTCCATATTCACTACTTAGTAAATGTGCATGTATGTGGGTATATTGATTCTATAGACATTATTTTCCACCTTTTCTAATATCTCAAAAGGACCATACAAAAAAGCCTTAATCTTTTTATCAAGATCTTATAATATTTCCTTGTTCAACTAAAGCCAAAATCTATCTCCCACTCTAAATAAATTATCTATTGTATGTTGATCATGGATGACATTATATCTTTCCTATGACTTCCTTGGTGTCTCGTGTACTGGAAAATGGATCTGCCTAATCTTCTCAATATTTTTTTTATGTTCTTAATGCATATCCTATGAGGTCCTCCCTGACTCCTCCTTTTTGTCAATATACAACATCCAAGCTTGAAGGTGGAAAATATCAAAAGAAAGTTTCAAAATATGACTTACCAATAGAAGTGTGTATTGATTTATGATAAACACGTTGTATATAGATCATATTTCACCCTAGGTCTTCAAATGCTTTTGATTGTAGCCCCTCAAAAGCTACACCAAAGTCCTATTGACTACTTATGTCTTCTAGTTGCTTGTGGTGGAGCTTTGTAGACCTCTACAAATTTGTGTTCATCTTTTACAATGAAATAGTCCAAAAGCCACTAAGAAATATGGTTTCCCTGTTTGAAATGATGCTCCTTGGTATCCCAAAGTGTAGCCAAACATGTTGAAAGAAAAATTTTGTTGCTTCTTATCCTTTAATGGTGTTTTTACAACACATGAGAATGCACATCTTGTTGAACCTATCAACTTCCACAAATAGGTAGTCATTTCCCTTCATGATTGTTAGTAAACCTCCCACAAATCCATCGAAATGATTTCTAAAGGTCTAGTGGATATTGGTAAGGGATGGTATAAAACTTACTTAATGGTATTGGGATAGTTAGTATAACAAAGTGTCCATCTTGTAATGTATAGTGCTATATTTATTTCTTTCTAGGTCAATACACATACCTTTATAAGTTGGATACTATCTTACCAACACCAAACTATCTTGAAACCTCAGAGGTGTGAGCCTCTTTGATAGGATGTAGTTGTTCACCTTCAAGACCACAAAGTTTCTCTAATCTGTAGAGTAACTGATTCAGGAGACGATAGTAAGTTATGTTGTGATCTGTAAACTACCATTGATATTCCACTCGATAGTTTGTCACAACAGATTTGATAATATTATATTAAAAATCTGAGATTCTACATTATTACAGTTTTATTTAATTTCTAGATCTGTAAAATTAACTGTAATTAGTGCATGCATGTAAAAGTAAATCAAGAAGAAAAGTATAGAATGAAAAAATAATCTCACACACACATAATACACAAGATATTCTCTCTGGGAAACCCTTTTGGGAGAAAACCCAGCTGGAAGGTGAGGTCACTTCGCTCTCTTTCTCTGTCTGGAAATATGACTGCAAATACAAAGAAGTAATGTATGTGGTCCATAGGTCACTACAGTGCATAGATCCTCTCTATGTTCTCTACCTCCTATCTCTCTTGGCTATCTTTGTTCAACTATGGAACAAAATTCTCTTGAAATAATGGAATGTCTCTTCCTCCTAGTGGCCCGGCTATAACACAACCCCATGGCCTACTAGTGGTTAAGTTTGACTACATAAAATCTCAACTAGAGTTAAAAAAATATACTCTTATAGAGTCATTTACATCAAAAACATGTGGTCATCCCCTTTTCTAGGAATAATGGGGGCTCACACAACATCCTCCCGAACTATAGGTGTGAAAACAGGAAGGTCAACTTCTGAGTGGCATAACTCTTGCATACAGACTTTGATTGATGTGATTATTACACTGTTGGAAATCTCTCTGTGTTTAGAATAGCATGAAAAGTATTTGTGCTTAAGAGACAAATTTTTACCCACAAAAAATGTCATTTCATTCCTCAAAATGCTATCAGAAGGTTTCAGACCGTGTTTCACAAAACTGGGTCCTGTCGGTAAAAACAATCCCACAAACTGATTCCTCCACTTTTTCCACTCCAACTAGATTGAGATGGAAAAACAATATAATGATCCAATTCGGATCACAAATCCCCATTTTGGGAGGCTTTTGGCCCCCTAAATCTTTTACTAAATGAGGTGAGGAAATTTCTCCTCCACCTTCTCTTTGGTGTACCATTTAGCTTTGCCTGGAAGTTGTCCCTTCAACCCAATCTACCAAAGGTCTTATTGCCATTGTATTGTGGTTGTAGACCTCTTATGAAAAAATGTATATTCCATCAACTATGCTTGAGCATCTGGTGTTGAATCCTCCACAGAAGGCGGGACCTACTCCTGTTCCTGACCTGGCATGGAAAGCTCATAGAGTTTCAAATTATCTACATTTACAACTAAGTAAATGTGCATATATGGTGGTAAACTGATTTCATAGGAATTATCACCCACCTTTTCAAGTATCTCAAAGGGACCATACCTTCGAGCCTTGATTTTCTTACCAGGCCCTTGCAGCCTCTCTTTTTTCAACTGTAAACATAATCTGTCTGCCACCTTGAATGATTTCTCTGTTCTTTGTTGATCATGCTCGGCCTTATAATTCACTTGCGACTTCTGTCGTGTTTCTCGTACCTATAGATGGATTTGTCTAATCTTCTCTATAAATTTTTCATCCCTTAAAGCATCTCCTATAATTTCTTCCTTCACTCCTCCTTGCTACCCATATGCAATATCCAAAGGTGAAGTTGGAAAATATCCAAAACAAGTTTCAAATGGGGACCCTTTTGTAGAAGTGTGGACCGCTCTATTGTAAGAATGTTATATCTATACCAGATTTTCATCCCAGGTCTTGGTATGCTTCTGGTTGTAAGACCTTAGAAGTTGCACCAAAGTCCCGTTGACTACTTCTGTCTACCCATCTGTCTGTGGATGGAATGTTGTAGATCTCTTCAACTTCATGTCCATATTCTCCCACAATGTAGTCCAGAATGCATTGAGAAATCTTGTATCCCTGTCTAAAATGATGCGCCTTGGTATCCCAAGGTGTACCCAAACATGTCCAAATAACATGTTTGCTAGTTCTTGTCCATTGATGGTGTTTTTACATGGCATTAGAACACACATCTTGTTGAACTTGTCAACTACCACGAATAGGTAGTCATGTCCCTTCGTGGTTGTCGTTAAACCTCCCACAAAGTCCATGGAAATTCTTTCCCAAGGACGAGTAGGTACAGGAAAGGGATGATACAGACCCTATTTCCTATTTCTAGGCTTCCTGGTACAACAAAGCATGCATCATGTTATGAACCTAGCTACTTGTTCTTGCATCTTGGGCCAATAAACATACCTCTGCAAGTTAGTCACGGTCTTCCATACACTAAAGTGCCCTGCAACCTTGGAGGTGTAAGCCTCTCTAATTAGTTGCAAACGCTCACTTTAGGAACACATAGCTTATCCAGCCTGTAGAGTAACCTATCTTAGAGATGGTAGTCAACGGTGTTGTCGCCATCGTGCACATGACTCTGACTCTGCAACTGTTGATACACCTCCTTGAAGTCCTCATCTTATGAATATGCCTCTCTGTATGCATCATCGGTGAATGGATCCATGTGCATAAGAGTCCCAAAAATTGTAATCTTTGATGTCTGTGGCCTTGAAATCATATCAGCCAACTTGTTTGTGATGCCCTTCTTATACTTGATCATCAAATGAAACTGCTATAAAAACCCCATCCACTTGTAATGCCTGGTCTGTTGTAGCTTATTTTGAGCCTACGGGTACTGTAATGGTTGGTGATCTATGTGGATTATTGTCTCCTTTCCCATCAGATAGTGCTTCCACTTATTCATATCTTTCACCATTGCATAAAGCTCCTTATCGTAGATAGGGTAGTTAAGAACTACACCATGAAATACTTTAGAATGGTAGCAAATGAGCCTTGCTCCTTAAATCAATATAGATCCCATAGCATACCCACTATCTATATCCATTTCAAAGGGATGTTGCAAGTTTGGTAATGCTAGAACTGGTGTTCCATGGGTCCTCTTCTTTAACTCAACGAAAGCCTTCTGCTGCTCTTTTCCCCACTAGAAACTCTTGCCACTTGATGTTATGGTGTGGAACAATGCTGCTACCACTGAAAACGAGGCTATGAATTTCCTTAGGTACTGTGCTGCTCCAAAGAAACTCTTAACCTCAGTAACATTAGTAGGCACTGGCCATTTCATGATGGTCTCCATCTTGGAAGGATGTATCTTCAATTCTCCTTCACCGACCACATATCCCAAATACACCAAGGACTGCTGCACAAACTCACACTTCTTGAGATTTGCTAGTAGCTAGTGCTTCTTCAATGTTTTCAGCACCTACATCAAATGTGAAATATGCTCCCCCCAGGTAGCACCATATACCAGTATATCATCCAAATAGATAATAACAAATGAATCTATAAAAGGGCGCGGTACATCATTCATTAATCTCATAAATGTAGCTGGTGCATTACATAGGAAAAATGGCATAACTAACCACTCATATAAACCTTGCATAGTTTTGAAGGCAGTCTTCTATGTATCTTCTTCTTTGACTCTAACCTGGTGATATCCAGACTTCAAGTCCATCTTGGTGAAATACTTTGCTTGCTGCACCTGATCTAGAAAATCATCTATCTTGGGTAGGGCGTATCTATTCTTGAGCGTGATTTTATTCAACACCTTATAATCTATACACATTTGCCAAGTCCCATCCTTATTTGGCACAATGATGATGGGAGACCCACACGGTGATGTACTTGGTGGAAGGACACCCTGTTCCAGTAGTTGCTGCAACTCTTTCTTCAACTCACTTGCTTCAAAAACATACTTCCTGTACAACCCAATATTTGGAAATGGGGAGTCTGGCAATAGCTGGATATAGTGCTCCACTTGCCTCTTAGGGGGCAGCCCTTTAGGCTCTCAGAACACGCCCTTGTATGCCTGCAAAAAATCCTCCAATTGTTGTTTTTGTTTATTAGTACAGCCCTCTAGAGATGTGTTGCCTCCTATTGACTCCTCTATAGAATGATTTTCTCTTAAAAATAATAAAACATACTTCTTGCTAGAAATGATCAATTTATTTTCTTGCTTGGAACTTACCAGTGAAATTTTTGACTTACCTTTGTGTGCATTTATGATGAATGAGTTTCCATCCTTGATGAGTCGACACTGGTTAACTCTCCTCATGAATATTGCATCACGCATGTACATGTTTGGACTCCCGCGCGAGAGGAGTATTGTACTGGGGCCTCCACCCCGATTGAGGTGCATTCCACTGAGGCTCTGGCTGGGCATGAGAGTGATATGAATGAGTAGTGGGTTGAGTATGGTACTGAGGTGGGTAAGACCATGGAGGAGGCATAGATCAGGAAGGATGAGCAGGGGGACCCCAGGAAGGCATAGGAGTAGATTGGTTGGGGCTGTAATAAGCTTGGGGTGTCTCTTGCATCCCCTGCTGGTAAGGTCTAGGTCCTTGCGGCCTCCTTTGGTTGAGGAAATAGAGAGGTTCAGTGGGGGCTTCTGTCCCTTGATACATGGCTTTAAGCCTAGGTAAGGTTGGACATTGGTTTGTGGGGTGGTCCTCCTCACAAACAAAACATACTTCAACCGCATGTAATGGGCATTCGTTCTTAGGGTGTTTCCTTGTACACCTAGGGCAGAAAATAGCCAAAGCCCTCTCAGCTTCTTCTTTCTTCTGCTGGATTCAGAATGTATCAAGTTGCATGGCAATGGTCTGTCTCACCTCACTCTTGAGGTCCTCTAATCGATTTGCAAACTCATGTTTGGAGAAAGGAATACCAGCTGAGAGGATGTTTCCTCTACCTCTTTTCCGGGCTTCCCTAGAGTGGTTTCTAAACACAGTCTTTATGTCCTCATAAGGTAGTTGGTAAATATCTCCTCCAGCTAGCATGTGAAGGGTATCTAAGAGGTCTTCAGGGACTCCTTGGAGCAAGACCAACTTGAGGGATTCAGGGTCAAGTGTGCACCTAGCCCGTTTATAGCTAAGTTGGAACCTTTCCTCGTAATCCTCTAAGGACTCACCATTCCCCATGGTCATCCGAAAGATTTCTCCCTTGGTTTCCTTGGACCTACAGTAGTCCCGGTATTTGGTATTGAAATCTTGCTGCATCTGAGCCCAAGTGGTGATACTGTTCCCAGGTAAGCCCATGAACCAGCGTAATGCTGCATCCTTAAGGGTTGAGGGGAAGAGTTTCAGTTTCTGCTCATCTTCAGTATAGTCATAGGTTCGAGAAAGGACAGCAAACTCAAACAGAAAGGTATCAGGGTCTTCAGTAGTCAGTCCATGGAAGTGAGGTAAAGCAGAAGGGCTTATGTTCTTCATTTTCATGTCTCCATTGGTCTCTCAGATGGGGAAGGCACCTTCTATTCTCTCATCTTCTCCCCTATGGTCAGCCATGGCTTCAGATGGAGTGTTCTCTAACTCTTCTTCTACTATAGGATCTGTGTATATCTCAGGAGGTTCGCCTATAGGTTCTTCTGGATCACTATCACCAAAGAAGAGAGAAGGGTGACTTAGTGATGTGGTGGGGGTGTTGGGTAAGAATTTGCCTGTTTTATCTCGATTTCTACGAGGCATGAAATGGAAAGACTTTTGATTGCTTTTGTTTTTTTCTCTGGTACCTGCAAAACTTGAAATAGATTGAACTACAACTAACTATCTTGCTGAAATGAAAATGCGGAATTGAAATAAAAGCGGGAAAGAACTAATCTATTTTGCTCAAATGAAATTGCAGGAATTGAAATGCTAGTCTACGCTTGCAGAATTGAAATGCTAATCTACGCTTGCAAAAATGAAATTGCGGAATTGAAATGTTAATCTATGAAAGCAGGAAATGTTTATGCTACTTTTCCAGAATGGAAATCAAATAAACTACTTAGAAGAAGGCGAGAGTAGGTAAATAGAAGAAAAGCAACAATCACTAATACTCTGACGCTTCCCCGGCAACGGCGCCAAAAAGATGGTAGGCTCCAGTATTGTAGCAATAATGCTACAACTCCTGGAGCTTCCTTCTCTAATTTTATCAACTCGGTAGTTCGTAACAAACTTGGAAGCGACGGTGCTGTATGCAAAAGTACTAGCTCTTGCCACAGCTGTCACTTGGTCAGCTGGCACAAGTCCGCTAGGGGCTCAAGCCAACTTCTATGAGCTCTTAGAAGAAGCTTTTTAACTGATGAATGAAAGCTAACTCAAAGGAAATTAACCTACTTGCAGAAAGGAACTGAAAGCCAACAAGAAACACAAACCCTAGCAAACCCTAATTCTACCAGCTAGTCCTACTGATGCAAAGGTGGGAATGCAAACTACTGAAAGAGATGCCATTACTCCTATGAAGGTGAGATGCATGTGTCTAGACTACTTTTATCTGAAGAGAACACGTTTTTGTATTTTTGTTCAAGTTGTTGGAATTATTATGCATGTGCTTCTAACTGGGTCTTTACTGTGCAGGGGTAGATCAAGGGGAGAAATGCTTGGAAGAGGTGAGCAAGGCTAAGAGAGGGTCTAAGGAGTCCCTAACATCCTTTCAGAGGGTTTCACAAAGTTTGGATGCCAAGAAACCGTGTTTATGAGCTTCTACAGGAAGTCTGCAGGGGTTCTACAGGATGTTCAGACTTTCTACATGATGTTCTATAATCGTATTTTAGGTGGTGGGTGAGTGGAAGAGGCTGCATGGATGGATAGGGAGGTAGGAGAGGAGTTTTTAATGACTCAGTGACAGAGCGATGAGATGAAGAGGGGGTGTGCAAAGCTAGGTTGTCTTAAAGAGGGCAGAGGGAATGGAAGGCCGAAGAAAGTAGAACAACGAGGATGGTAGAATCGTTGAGAGACAAGGGGGTCTAATTGGGAGATGAGTAAGTGGCCAGGGCGAGGCTTAGAAGGATAAGAGAGTGAAGGAGTAGCACTGCACAGTGTAAACGAAAAAAATCATCCACGTCCTGCACATAACCGAAATATTATTAACCTATTCTAACTGTTTAATAAAACCCAAAGAATAGAAACGTTATTTCTAAGGAAAATCATGCATGGTACTGAAGAAAAGAATCATTCCAAAAGATCTGAACGCATGGACACTTCTACAACCAAAAGATATTGCATCAAAGATTGCATGAACATGTAAAACAATGTTTTTCGGTGGGTAGCACTACTTGCAATTCCAGCCCCTAGAAAGAGGTGAAAATGAGTGTGCAGTCAACCCTTTTTTGGAACTTTTATCAACTCCAATCTCTTTATTCTATTCTCAACTGCTGAAGCAACTCTGTCTCATAAAACTAACCTACTTAACCAAGAAATCTAACTCAGCAGACTGCGTTTCCAAATGCATGTAAAGGAAAAGAAATACAATGCTGAAAGAAAGATAACAATACAAAGGAAGGAGGCCTTAGGCTCTCAGGTTGGGCCCAACCCCGAGAGCTATGGCTCCTTTAAGAACTCAGAACTGAACTCAAATCTGCCTGCTTTCCATTAAAAGATAATAATCATAAGTCAAATAACATGCCAAAAATGGCTACAAAAGAGCAAAATAGAGCTAACAGCTTTTTAGTCCAGAATGTGCAACAAGGTTTCAAAAGTCCTTTTCAAAGGCTACAGCCTCATCATTTATACATTACGAGGTCCCAAGCTGGCCTCCTAAATCAGTGGGATTTGGCTGACCAAACTAGGAGTGAACTGCTGCTTCCTCAAAATCCGTTTGGCTGCCTTCTAACTCGGTTGTGGTGGCTGTCAGAGCTCGGAGTTGGGGGTGAAGATCACAAGGAAGGCCATTCAATGCTGTGGACAACCTTCCTACAAAATCTCAATCCCATCTTGGTTGTCTCCTAGCCCACATCTGCGTGGTTTTGCTCCATTAAATGTCAAAAAACCTGAAATAAGCATGTGTTAGCCACCTAGGAATAGTGACTGCCCTTATTCGTACAAATGACATAAATATACTAAAAAATGATGCATAAGTTATGAAAAATGAAGGGTTGAGCAAGGGTAGTTAGGCCAAATGAGCCCAAAATGTTACCAAATTTGGGGCTCATCATCACCCCCCAGCTAAAATGATTGCTCATCCTTGAGCAACTAGTCCAACTCCTCATCCTTCATTGCCTTCACTGCCACCCTCACATCCTAGGCTTCTGCAGTAGTGTCCTCCTCACTGACATGGAACCCAGCCTTTCTTTCCACCTCTTCCCACTGTTCATGCTCATCTTTTTCTGTGCTGCCTTCCATCAATCCTAACAGCAGAGGTGGGCTTAGCTTGAGGCCAATCTAGCTGGCCTGGAGGTTCTGCATGGATTTCTTATAGAGGGTCACCCGTACTAGAGCTTCCCTCATTCGAGTTGGAGTGTGATATTCCATGATTTTTAGACTGTGGGCCAATGTGTTCCATCGGCGGGTGCAAGCTTGAACACAGTTGTCCCCTAATAGTCTCTCCATATCCTCGAAATGCGCTTTGGCCTGGGCCTGCTGATCCATATATTTCAATAAAGCTTGAGGGTCGGTGGATAAGTGTTGGTGTGCCGATATTAATGCAGTTGGATCCCCTGGCTCTACTCTAATTAGTAGTGGCTCATGCAGCTCTCGGTTCATGACCTCTTTGACTTCTGCTGCTCTCTTGTCTTCATGGTTCAACCATGAGGCAAGTGCCATCAACTGCATATCCCCTAAGACTATGTTTGGATCCCATGAAATAACATTAGGAAGGGCCAAATTATGGAGATAAAACTCCGATAGTTTGGCCTTATCCTCTGATGAACTAGTATTGCATAATTCTGTGAACTGCTGCGGGTCTTGGAGTTGGGAGATACCCCTCTGCGCTAATGCATTGATTTGAAATTGTAGCCACTGGTCTCGTAGGTACAGGCCATAGGATTTGGCCGGCTGTCTGCATTGTATAGCATCCATGGCCCAACTGGCCATGCAGGCCAATTGTGCCTCTTTTTGCTGCAACTGCTGTTTGAGAGCTTGTACCTCGATTTGTGCTTGCAGCTCCCTTTCCTGTAGATGCGAGGTTGGCTCCCCAAGACCGACTTGCAGTCCTTCTCTGCCTTGATGTTCTATTGTAGTGTCTCCTGAGGATGTGCCCTTTTCTTTCTTCAGCTCCTGTAGTTGCAGTCTAAGTTTCTCGTTTTCTTCCTGTAGGAACACTCGCTGGCAGTTTCCCACGTGTTTGGCCATACCTAGTTCTTTTCATGCCTCCTTGAGTTGTTCCTCCAAGGGGCCTATGTCTACCACACCTTTTGATTTAGCTATTTTCATCCACGTGTGGGTTCGTACTCTCTCTTCCTCCAACGCGAAGAAAAGTGGCACAGTGAATTTCTGTGGTATAATTTTTCCAGCTTCTAAGAAGTTATAATATGAGCTCAGACTTGGCTGGGGACTAGGCTCCGGAATATGCTCTTTCTCTTCTTCTCTTGGCGGCTCTACTTCGTCTTCCCTCGGTGGTGATGAGGGTGCCTCTCCTTCCATCCTCTCTGTCTCCTTAAGCCGGGCCAAGGTTTCCTGTAGAGCGGCCTCAACATCCTGTAGCCGGGCTTTTGAAGCCAACTGATCCATCCTCTCCTTCCAAGTAGTCGTCTTCGGGCTCCCCCTCTCATAAGTGACTGATATCTTTGAGGGGAACCTCTCCCTTGGCGAGGTAGGAGCATCTTCTATAGTAATTGGGCTGCTGGATGGAGGTTGGGGCTTGCCCGTTTTGATTCTTACACTTCTCCTAGCTTTGAAATATAGAGGGGCCTCCCTCTTTCTCTTTTCCTTTGGCTTAGGAGGTGTACTGAGGGCAGCCAGCACGGTTGCTGCCTCCCTTGAAAGAATGTCGGCTCTCTTTTCCTTTGGTTTTCCCTTCTCAGGGCTTCCTGTAGAAGGCCCTTTATCGACTGATTTTTGGCTTCCTGTAGAAGCCATTTTTGGTTTTCCTGTAGAAACAGGTGGCACCGTTTTAGCCTGTTTTGCTGAGTGTATTTTTCTTTTTGACTTGGTTGAGGCTGCTGTCGAGGTGCCTTTGCTGACGTGGACTTGCTCAGTCCTGTCCACCCTAATTTGTAACCTTTTCTCCCTGGGTGTCAATGTGGATTTGTCATCCTTCTCTTCGGCAACTTTTTTCTCTCGTTTCCCTTTTTGCTCTTTCTTCGGTGCTTTGGCCGTGGGTTCTTGGCCTTTTCCTTTCTTCTCTATGGGTACTGACTCCTTCTCCTCGCTGCTGGAGGAACCAAGCTCTTCGGTCAACATTTTTATATCGCCATCCTTAGTCAGATTTCGGAAGGCTTCCCACGAGAGAGGGACTTTGTATGTGTGGAGTGCATCCTCCACGAGGAGCTTAATGAGCCCATGATGAGCTACCTGGTCTGGTGTTCCCTCTCATAACTTGGTGGCACATTCAGTCATAGACTGCGGTAGAAAGTAGGGAATACTTAGTTTGTTTTCTACAGGTAGGTCCATCTGATGTCTTAATTCTGTGAGTAGCAGGAAATGGTACCCATATACAATGTTGAACCGTCCTTCGCATGTGATGTATTTCATAATTTGGAGGTTGACCTCACTCCAAAGTGGCTGCAAGCTAGTTCTGCGAACCCCGTTCTTATCCTCTGAGAATGTCTCCTCTGGTGGAAAGAACTCCTTTTTAGCCTTTTGGCCTAATTTCCTCTCTTCCTTGTCCCACGGTACCCCCATTGGGAGCTCAGTGACTCGGCTGATGAACTGTGGGGTGAGTCTGAGACTCAAACCCCTGAAATTGACGGTGGCCAACATTTTTGATTTTGGCTTCAGAGCTCGCAAGAACTCCTCTGCCACCTCATCATCATATCCTTGAAGTTTGTCGCAGAACGACATCCATTGCGCACGAGTGAACAGCTCTACCACCTCAGGGTTCTCCCTTAGTTTCTTTGAGTCGGTCGGTTCCTTTCTGATGAATCCACCCAGCATGGTGAAAACCTACTATGTTAGCTGGAGGTGGCGGGTGCGTATCAAAAACTAGCCTTTTGGGACAGAGCGTAGAACTACGCCTCTGCCACGCACACAATTCGCGAAGACTATCTACAGATGAGCCTTAAAAATCACCTCCTGTAGAAAACCCCACATATACTTCGACGACAACTCATGCAAAAGGAAGACAACGCTTGCAATTTTTATGATCAGACTGTAGTTTTACGTTTTTGAGAACGTCGACTCCGCCACCCTCAAAACCAATTGCATGGGAGGCACAGGTTCAGGCTTACCTTTTCCAATTCGCCACCTTTGACGTGAAGAGACCAATTATCCTCGTGGCAGTGAGCTTCCTGTAGCGTAGCTTTCCTGTAGAAGCAGCGCACGGGTTCTGGAGAGCACTGCAGTGGTTCTGCGCCTTCTGTGCCGCTACCAGATGTTCGAACAAGCCGAAGACTTGGAGTAACGAGCTTCAGAGAAATTCAGATGCTCACTCGACTTCTAAACGGCTGATGATAAATGTGTGGGGTGGCGATCTAGCCGATGGATTTGAATCCCGGTGGAATTCGTGGCGCGGGGGTGAGCTGTCCCTGCCGGACCGTTGGACGACGTCACCTACTCATTCCACTGCAAGTTTCCCTGACTGTTGCATCATTCTCCGCAGATCTGCCACCGTCATTTCTGTTAAAACGCCGCTTCCCCCCGACTGGACACTTCTCACGTGTCTATTACCCGGTTTGCTTGCCACGACCGCCACTTTCCAAATCCGACTAGACCAGCTGACTGGTCGTCGTGGCCAGTTGAATGGCCATTCGACTGCTCAACCCATTCATTCCCACACTTGCAAACATTTCATAGTATGATTCATGTAATTTGACGAAAGAAGGGTGAGGCACTTACCTGTGCGGCCGCGACATGATTTTCCAGGTTTCAGGACGATGGTGATTAGATTTGCTCGCTGCTGCTATTTACACAGGCCCGGAGGTCCTTCCTTTTCGCAGGCTGCTGATAGTTACGATGCTTATTACCTGGCTGCGGGTGGTGCATGTGCCCGCTCTATTATTGCATGTTGCAGGCGATTTAATGGTGTACACTCTAGCTGGCTGAACTGCTACGGGATTCCTGTAGGATGTCCTGTAGCAGTTTTTCCTCCTCGGGTGCATGCTGAACAGTGGAGACGGTGGCATCTCAGCCATGAACGCAGGGCCCTCGGATGGCTTTGATAAGTATTGCATGGTATCTCTGCATCTTTTTTCCATTTGAGAAGCGCTTCCTCTGATAATTCAATGTGTTGTTTTGATTGTGCAGGTATTTTCATTGCATGGCAACTGGGGTGGTAGAAGGAGGTGACAGCAATGCGTGATAGAAAAATAGTAGCTTGCATGCCTCCATGCCTGACCTCGGACGTTAGATCTCCTCACACACTCAGTTCTTGGCCGTCCCAAGCTTTTACAGGAAGTTTCCTGTAGAAATACAAGACTTCCTGTAGAAAGTCCTGTAGCTTCCTGTAGGAGGCTAAACTGTGATCAAATCGTGCCCAGACCTTGGGAGAGATGAGTGTTTCTGGAGGGAGTGCTGGTGAGGTCACCTGGTAACATCGTAGGGACCCTTGTCTTTGAGTTGAGGGCCTCTTTTCCTTCATAGAATACCTGCAACCTGCATGCATTGCCACATTGTGAACTTGCTTTACCTGTTTTTTTTTTGTTTATTGTTTTTTTTCTTTTTTTTTTTGAAAGACAGCAGGGGTGCCTCCATGAGGTTTTCACCCTTACCATCTGCCTTGAGCGCCTCAGAGAGGTTTTCACTCAAGGGTCTTTTTCAAACCTTTTTTTTTTTTTTTTTTTTTGAAAGACAGCAGGGCGCCTCAATGAGGTTTTCATCCCTACCATCTGCCTTGGGAGCCTCAGAAAGGTTTTCACCCAAGGATCTTTATTTATTTATTTATTTTTAAGATCTTCAGGGTGTGCCCAAAACAGAGGCAGAACCCTGATCTATGACCAGCACTGATTTTTCCACAGTTTTGATGAATTCTTGTCTTGAGAGAGGTTTCCTGTAGATCTTCAGTGGATGCCCATTGATAAGCATAGGGATTGCCTCCTCATCAATGGTCCGAATAAGAACAGATCCATTGTCATGACATTTTTCCACTCCATATGGTCCCAGCCATCTGGTTCTCAGCTTTCCCTTTAAATCTTTATGCCTGGAATCATACAACAGCGCCCAATCTCCCGGCTGAAATTGATTTTCATTGAGGTGTTGGTCATGCCACACCTTCCTCTGAAGTTGAACCAATTCTGAGTGAAGAAGGGCCTGCATTCGGTGCTCGTCTAGTCCATTCAGCTGCAATAACCTTTCTTGTTGGGTATGGCTAAGATCTAGGTTCAGCTGAACTGCCATCCTCAAAGTGTTGTACTCGAATTCAATTGATAGCAAAGCTCTCTTCCCATAGACCAGCTCATAAGGTGTGAAGTCGGTTGTGGTCTTCCAAGTGGTGTTGTAAGCCCATGTGGCCTCAACCAGACGATCTGCCCAATCTTTCCTGCTGCTGCTCACCACCTTAGTCAAGATCCCTTCTAATGCTCTATTGGCAACTTCCACCTGCCCATTTGCTTGAGGATGATAGGGGGTGGAAGTCCTATGCTTGATTTTGTGATGAGCTAGTAGTTCTTCAATTAAGTTGGAGGTGAACTGGCTTCCTTGATCGGTGACTAGCTCTCTTAGGTAGCCAAATTTGTAGAAGATGTTTTCTCTTAAGAACTCAGCCACCTTTTCTTCTGTCGCTGCTTTGATTGCCTTGGTTTCTGCCCACTTCGTCAGGTAGTCTGTGCACACAATGATGTAAGACCTTTGCCTCGAAGGAGGATTGATTGGACCCACAAAATCCATACCCCACTTCTCAAATGGCTCAAGAGTCACTTGAGGTTGGAGAGGCATTTCATCCCTTTGAGTCGGTTTCCCCATCCTTTGACATCGGTCACACTGGCTGATATACCTTCTGACATCTTGATGAAGCGTGGGCCAATAGTAGCCTGCCTGCAGGATTTTGAAGGCAGTCCTCTTTGCTGCAAAATGTCCTCCACAAGGCCCGTCATGACAGGTGAGGAGGATATCAAAGACTTCCTCCTCCCTTACAAAACGCCTTAAGATCTGATCAGGGCCAAGCTTGAACAGGTTGCCCCCGATCCAAGTGAACGAGGCACTCTTTCTGACGATTCTGCTCTTTTCTCTTGAGGATAAGTGCAGAGGGAACTGTGCTGAAACAAGGTAGTTTTCTATATCAGCAAACCATGGAGAGAGTACTGAAATAGCAAATAGATGTTCATCGGGCATCTGGTCATCCACTGTTCCATCCTCATCTATAGGTAAATCCAATCTAGACAAAAAGTCAACAACAACATTTTCTTTACCTGGTTTGTCAACGATAGTCAAATCAAACTGCTGCAACAAAAGTAACCATATAATAATACGGGCATTCACATCTGGTTTATTCATTAAATATCTAATTGCAGCATGATCAGTATGTACAAATGTTTGATAGCCAGTGATATAATGTCGGAACTTGTTCAGTGCATGGACCACGGCCAAGAATTCTTTCTCAGTTACAGTGTAGTTCAGTTCTGCCTTGGATAAGTTTTTGCTAACAAAGTAGATGGCATATGGAAGTTTTTGTTCAACTTGTCCTAAGGCTGCCCCTATGGCTTTGTTCGAGGCATCAGTGTGGATGTGGAAAGGTAGGGCCCAGTTTGGACCTCTCAAGATTGGAGCAGACACCAACTTGTCCTTTAATTCATTCAGAGCCTTCTGACAATCGTCAGTCCATTTAAACTCAACATCTTTTGCCAAGAGGCCAAACAATGGCGAGGCTAGCTTGCTGAAGTCTTTAATGAATCTCCTATAATACCCTGCTAATCCTAAGAAACTCCGAACATCTCTTACCTTCTGAGGAGGTGGAACCTTCTTGATGAGAGCAATTTTGTTGGGATCCACCTGTAATCCTTGACAAGAAATGGTATGGCCTAGCACGGTCCCTTCAGTCATCAGGAATTCACACTTTTCAGGACTAAGGGATAGGTTCATCTCAATGCACTTGGTTAGGAATTTTCCCAGATTGGACAGTGCTTCCTGGAAGTTGGACCCATAAGGAGTGAAGTCATCCATATAGATTTCCACCGAATCATGGACCAGCTCAGAAAAGATGCTCAGGACGGCCCTCTAGAAGGTGGCAGGAGCATTGCATAGTCCAAAGGGAAGAACTCGATAAGCAAAGGTACCCTAAGGACAAGTGAAGGTGGTCTTATCTTGGTCTTCCGGGCTGATTTGGATCTGGTTATACCCGCTAAACCCATCCAGGAAAGAGAAAAACTTCTTTCCTGCCAGTCCATCCAACACTTGATCTATGAAGGGTAGAGGAAAATGGTCTTTCTTGGTAGCTTTGTTCAGTTCTCGGTAGTCCACACAGATTCTCCACTTCCCATTTTTCTTGGGAACCAACACCAGAGGCGATACCCATTCGCTATCTGAGATGGGGTAAATGAATCTGGCATCCAATAGTTTTTGCAATTATTCCTTGACGATGTCCTTAAGGGCTGGATTCATTCTCCTCTGGGGTTGCCTAACCGGTTTACAATCCTCTTTGATGTAGATGTGATGGGTACAGATCGAAGGATGGACTCCTTTCATCTCCTTATAGCTCCAAGCAAAAGCATCTAGATGACTGGCCAACAGACTACACAGCTCCTTTTCCTGGGAAGGAGATAGGGAGGAGCTGATCTTTATCACTCTCTCAGTGCCGAACTCCACATTTTTGACTCTGGGAGTGACAGGGTTGGTCACACAAAGGTCCACTAAGGTGCTGGCTTGGGCATCCTCCACCAATTCCTATAAGGACAGTGCACTGGGAGGTGGATTCTGGATCAAGGTCTCAATCAAATCATCCTCAGTTGGGGGGTCTCCCCTAGTGGTGTCTAGGGTGCACAAAGGTGCTGAGTACACCTCATCCTCTTCTCCTTCCTCCAACCAAAGTGGTAAGTCATGCTCTAATGAGGGTTTGGCAGGAAGGTACAGGACTAGCTGCTTGGACATAGGACCATTTTTGATGGTCATGTTTCCTGCACGGCAGCTTATGTAAGCATCTGCAGTGGCTAACCAAGGCCTTCCCAAAATAAGAGGGTATCCAGTAAGTTTTGCCTTTGGATGCAGAACCAAGAAATCTGCAGGGTATTCCCAAGAGTCAACAGAGACCAATACATCCTCTACAATCCCTTCGGGAGTCACGCTGGAGCGATCTGCTAGTTGTAGGACTGTCGAGGTATTTCTCAAGGAACCCTGAAGGTTGAGTTTGAGCATGATATCTCTGATCATCACATTAATGGCAGCCCCCAGATCAATCAATGTGTGAGGTATGATGGTGCCATTGATGTCGACATCCACTACAGGACTCCCAGGATCCAAATACTTTGGGCAGATGACTTGTCCCAACATAAGATCAGACAGTTGTCCTATGACATAGATAGTTGAAGCATCTCTCTTTCGCCTGCCTGGGTGTCTAAAACACTTTTCCTTAACCAGTTTGTTGTATATCGGTACATCTTTGATGGCTTGGAGAAGTGGTATTTTCACACACAACTGTTTGAGCTCTCCCAGAAGCTCATCCTCCTCTGGGTTGGGTTGTGTGGTGGCTGTTAGTCTCTCAGGAAAGGGTGGAATGGCCTTTGGTTCACTTTCCTGTTTATCTTCCTCGTCCTCTGGGGGAGGAGGTTGGCGATCCGGAAGAGTCTTTCCAGATCACAGATTGATCTCCTAGATCTCCACAACATAGGTAGCGCATGATGTTTCCCCAGTATATACCTGCTGAGCCTGTCTATTGTTGGGGTTCGGGTTCGGTTGAGCAGGCATTTGAGGTTGCCTTGGAGGAGCAGGAGGTAATGATTGTGGTTGAACTGGTGGTGGAGGCAAAATGGCGGGAGGAGTATTGTACTGGGGCCTCCACCCCGATTGAGGTGCATTCCACTGAGGCTGTGGCTGGGCATGAGAGTGATACGAATGAGTAGTGGGTTGAGTATGGTACTGAGGTGGGTAAGACCATGGAGGAGGCATAGACCAGGAAGGATGAGCAGGGGGACCCCAGGAAGGCATAGGAGTAGATTGGTTGGGGCTGTAATAAGCTTGGGGTGTCCCTTGCATCCCCTGCTGGTAAGGTCTAGGTCCTTGCGGTCTCCTTTGGTTGAGGAAATAGAGAGGTTCAGTGGGGGCTTCTGTCCCTTGATACATGGCTTTAAGCCCAGGTAAGGTTGGACATTATTTTGTGGGGTGGTCCTCCTCACAAACAAAACATACTTCAACCGAATGTAATGGGCATTCGTTCTTAGGGTGTTTCCTTGTACACCTAGGGCAGAAAATAGCCAAAGCCCTCTCAGCTTCTTCTTTCTTCTGCTGGATTCGGAATGTATCAAGTTGCATGGCAATGGTCTGTCTCACCTCACTCTTGAGGTCCTCTAATCGATTTGCAAACTCATGTTTGGAGAAAGGAATACCAGCTGAGAGGATGTTTCCTCTACCTCTTTTCCGAGCTGCCCTAGAGTGGTTTCTAAACACTCTTTATGTCCTCATAAGGTAGTTGGTAAATATCTCCTCCAGCTAGCATGTGAAGGGTATCTAAGAGGTCTTCAGGGACTCCTCGGAGCAGGACCAACTTGAGGGATTTAGGGTCAAGTGTGCACCTGGCCCATTTATAGCTAAGTTGGAACCTTTCCTCGTAATCCTCTAAGGACTCACCATTCCCCATGGTCATCCAAAAGATTTCTCCCTTGGTTTCCTTGGACCTACAGTAGTCCCGGTATTTGGTATTGAAAGCTTGCTGCATCTGAGCCCAAGTGGTGATACTGTTCCCAGGTAAGCCCATGAACCAGCGTAATTCTGCATCCTTAAGGGTTGAGGGGAAGAGTTTCAGTTTCTGCTCATCTTCAGTATAGTCATAGGTTCGACAAAGGACAACAAACTCAAACAGAAAGGTATCAGGGTCTTCAGTAGTCAGTCCATGGAAGTGAGGTAAAGCAGAAGGGCTTATGTTCTTCATTTTCATGTCTCCATTGGTCTCTCGGATGGGGAAGGCACCTTCTATTCTCTCATCTTCTCCCCTATGGTCAGCCATGGCTTCAGATGGAGTGTTCTCTAACTCTTCTTCTACTATAGGATCTGCGTATATCTCAGGAGGTTCGCCTATAGGTTCTTCTGGATCACTGTCACCAAAGAAGAGAGAAGGGTGACTTAGTGATGTGGTGGGGGTGTTGGGTAAGAATTTGCCTATTTTATCTCGATTTCTACGAGGCATGAAATGGAAAGACTTTTGATTGCTTTTTTTTTTTCTCTGGTACCTGCAAAACTTGAAACAGATTGGACTGCAACTAACTATCTTGCTGAAATGAAAATGCAGAATTGAAATAAAATCAGGAAAGAACTAATCTATTTTGCTCAAATGAAATTGCAGGAATTAAAATGCTAGTCTATGCTTGCAGAATTGAAATGCTATTCTACGCTTGCAGAATTGAAATGCTATTCTACGCTTGCAGAATTGAAATGCTAATCTATGCTTGCAAAAATGAAATTGCGGAATTGAAATGTTAATCTATGAAAGCAGGAAATGTCTATGCTACTTTTGCAGAATGGAAATGAAATAAACTACTTAGAAGAAGGCGAGAGTAGGTAAATAGAAGAAAAGCAACAATCACTAATACTCTGACGCTTCCCCGGAAACGGCGCCAAAAAGATGGTGGGCTCCAGTATTGTAGCAATAATGATACAACTCCTGGAGCTTCCTTCTCTAATTTTATCAACCCGGTAGTTCGTAACAAACTTGGAAGCGACGGTGCTGTATGCACAAGTACTAGCTCTTGCCGCAGCTGTCACTTGGTCAGCTGGCACAAGTCTGCTAGGGGCTCAAGCCAACTTCTATGAGATCTTAGAAGAAGATTTTTAACTGATGAATGAAAGCTAACTCAAAGGAAATTAACCTACTTGTAGAAAGGAATTGAAAGCCAACAAGAAACACAAACCCTAGCAAACCCTAATTCTACCAGCTAGTCCTACTGATGCAAAGGTGGGAATGCAAACTAATGAAAGAGATGCCATTACTCCTATGAAGGTGAGATGCATGTGTCTAGACTACTTTTATCTAAAGAGAACACGTTTTTGTATTTTTGTTCAAGTTGTTGGAATTATTATGCATGTGCTTCTAACTGGGTCTTTACTGTGCAGGGGTAGATCAAGGGGAGAATTTCTTGGAAGAGGTCAGGAAGGCTCAGAGAGGGTCTAAGGAGTCCCTAACATCCTTTGAGAGGGTTTCACAAAGTTTGGATGCCAAGCAACCGTGTTTATGAGCTTCTACAGGAAGTCTGCAGGGGTTCTACAGGATGTTCAGAATTTCTACAGGATGTTCTATAATCAGATTTTATGTGGTGGGTGAGTGGAAGAGGCTGCATGGATGGATAGGGAGGTAGGAGAGGAGTTTGTAATGACTCAGTGACAGAGTGATGAGATGAAGAGGGGGTGTGCAAAGCTAGGTTGTCTTAAAGAGGGCAGAGGGAGTGGAAGGCCGAAGAAAGTAGAACAACGAGGATGGTAGAATCATTGAGAGACAAGGGGGTCTAATTGGGAGATGAGTAAGTGGCCAGGGCGAGGCTTAGAAGGATAAGGGAGTGAAGGAATAGCACTGCACAATGTAAACGAGACAAATCATCCACGTCCTGCACATAACCAAAATATTATTAACCTATTCTAACTGTTTAATAAAACCCAAAGAACAACAACGTTGTTTCTAAGGAAAATCATGCATGGTACTGAAGCAAAGAATCATTCCAAAAGATCTGAATTCATGGACACATCTACAACCAAAAGATATTGCATCAAAGATTGCATGAACATGTAAAACAATGTTTTTGGGTGGGTAGCACTGCCTGCAATTCCAGCCCCTAGAAAGAGGTGAAAATGAGTGTGCAGTCAACCCTTTTTTGGAACTTTTATCAACTCCAATCTATTTATTCTATTCTCAACTGCTGAAGCAACTCTGTCTCATAAAACTAACCTACTTAACCAAGAAATATAACTCAGTAGACTGCGTTTCCAAATGCATGTAAAGGAAAAGAAATACAATGTTGAAAGAAAGATAACAATACAAAGGAAGGAGGCCTTAGGCTCTCAGGTTGGGCCCAACCCCGAGAGCTATGGCTCCTTTAAGAACTCAGAACTGAACTCAAATCTGCCTGCTTTCGATTAAAAGATAATAATCATAAGTCAAATAACATGCCAAAAATGGCTACAAAAGAGAAAAACAGAGCTAACAGCTCGTAGTCCAGAATGTGCAACAAGGTTTCAAAAGTCCTTTTCGAAGGCTACAGCCTCATCATTTATACATTACGAGGTCCGAAGCTGGCCTTCTGAATGAGTGGGATTTGGCTGACCAAACTAGGAGTGAACTGCTGCTTCCTCAAAATCCGTTTGGCTGCCTTCTAACTCGGTTGTGGTGGCTGTCAAAGCTCGGAGTTGGGGGTGAAGATCATGAGGAAAGCCATTCAATGCTGTGTACAACCTTCCTACAAAATCTCAATCCCATCTTGGCTGTTTCCTAGCCCACATCTGCGTGGTTTTGCTTCATTAAATGTCAAAAAACCTGAAATAAGCACGTGTTAGCCACCTAGGAATAATGACTGCCCTTATTCGTACAAATGACATAAATATACTAAAAACTGATGCATAAGTTATGAAAAATGAAGGGTTGAGCAAGGGTAGTTAGGCCAAATATGCCCAAAATGTTACCAAATTTGGGGCTCATCAACATGCATGCCCACCATTTCAGGGCTCAAAATTCTTCTGGATCTATGACTAGTTTCAACAGACTGCCATCTCAACATTGTTCCTTTTGGTAACAACCTTTTAAGAATCTCTATCATCTTGAAGCAAAGAGTTCCTCTCTTTGTTAAATTGAAGTCATAAAAAAGTATGTCAACATCCTCCAATTTTAAGAGGTCTGTGTGGTGATGATTTATATTTGTACCCTTTCTTTTTCTCTTTCTGCTAATTTGTTTATCAACTACCATATTTGTCTTATACACACCATTGAATGGGTGTGTATTTGTGGCATACCAATGTACTTCAACACCTGTAACATCTTCATTTTCTGTAATGACCTTTATAACCTTAGCAACCCAGAATGGATAGCCATTGGGATCTCCATCTGCTAGCACTGCGATCATGCAACCCTCCTTAATATCATGTACTGAACCCCTGTAAAGGTCTTCCATGGCTTCACGTTATGCACAAGATCTTCTGGAACCAATATACATCTCTCTTTCCTCTGCCTGTGAAGAATTAATAATACCTTGAGATTGTTGTTGTTCAACAATGTTTCTTTCCTCATGTTCATTTGACACATTTTGTGGCCAAATAAATGGATTTTTCAAAGGTATATCTTCATTTTATAGGTTTTAACCCCGTACAAAAATTACCTGCATACGAATTCTAAAACACAGAAAATAAACAATGCGAGAGCATAACACATAAAACACATATACACAGAGATTTTCCCCTGCATCCCAAAACTGGGACTACTAGCTTGATTTTTCATTATTTTTCTTTCAATGTTACAATACATATTTATACATGTCAAAGAATTCAATACCATGGACCGAAAAACATCACGTCCAAAACTATGGACCAAAAACCACTGCGTCCAAAACCATGTGCGAAAATCATGCACAAAACCATAGGTAGGTCCGCCCAACCTATTATAGGGTCCAAAAACAAAATTTTATGGGGTGCTGCCCCGGACCCCATAGAGGGGGGTTACCTGCACCCCTCAAACCCCCTGTGACCCCCCCCACTACGCAATCGGCGCAACGAAGGGGGGGCTCCGCCCCCCTTCTAACCCCCTGGTTAACTACGTGGACTAGTCGTGGAAAGAATATAACACAACCCAACACATTTGTTGTTCTTGAAATGATATCACTTTGACTATTGAAAAAGGACTCCCACCAAATTGAATCAGTAATATCAAAGTACTCATATGTATATCTAATACATTTTTTAATTTCTTCTAGGTAATTAGAATAATTTATATCTCTATTTTGTCTACATGCATTATGAGCTTCAGCAACTGATTGTAATAACAATATATTTGATGCAAAAATTGGATGATCCGGAATGAACTTCAAAAATAACAAACCAAATGACAGTGCCCATTCCGCAGTAGTTGAATACTTCTCGCCCCATATTAGTGTTTTTCCATCAATTTTTTTGATACGAAATTGATGTTGGAAGCTAATGTCATTAAGTTGTTCAATTCATTTCTCCTCACCATGTGATCCCATAATAAACCTTCGCATGTCAACAGTTTCCTCCAACACATCAAAAGTAGGCGCTGGCATGTATAATTTATTAATACATTCAATTAATGATGGAAAGCTCCCAACTTCCTTCCTCCTCAATGTGACTGAAAAATGACTGAACATCTGATCAATATGGTCGTGAGTGTGCCCAACAAGAAGGAAACCAACCTTTACCTTCTGAAAATTTCTCAATTCAACAAGCATGTTTAGATATCCAAAAACAATCTGATTTTTGTTTTCATGACAAGTGTTGTCCAATTGTAGATACAAAACTTTAGGAAGATTACTACACCAATGAGAAAACACATCATGAATTATGGTTATTTTCATATTTTCATCATTATGAATATTTGGAGCTGTGAAGTACACCGTTGGCAAAATTTTCCCATTGAAGACTATACAACCGACCAAGTGATACTGAATAAAATTTTCCTCCTGTAAATTTTTGGGTGTGCAAACAAAATGTCGTAAACGTGCTTTCTTCTGGTCCATACCATCAATTATCAAACCCAAATATTTATTCGGATTATCATAAAACTTCTTTCGATGCTTGTACAACTTTTTCCTTTGACTTGTGTGTTGTTCACGATGCTCTTGAAGTTCTTTGACAATGGAATCTACACAACATAAAAGAAAGTCATTAAGAAATACGTTTTCATAGTTGATGAATATACTATTTTAAAAGTTAAAGCTATGAATGCTTATTGCTTTCTGACCCTTCACATTGATCCCTTTTTTATTTAAGATAAGCACATGTACTGCAAATCCCCATCCTTGTCTCCTTATGAATACAAACATTGTTGAATTCTTTCTTCCATACCTTCACAAAATATTGATATGTAATAAATCGACCATGTCCCTCAGCACCTTCTGCATATTCTTTGTATAAGTTGTATATTTCTTGTCTTGAGAAATTACCTGGAATATGTATTGTCTCTCTATTTGGCATGCACTTTCCATGCTTTGAAAAGAAATATTTCATCCATGACATTGCAGTATTTGATAATGGTCCAAACTGTCATTTATGACGTACTTCTCAATAAAATGTGGGATCCTTTTCCAAATTTTCTTGGATTATTGAGAGACGAAAATTACCCATTGAATGAAACATTTTGAAAGCGTTTCTACAGATAAATAAAGACCCAATATGATAATCATAACCTAAAAATCTAGATTGCATGCACCCCACTAAATATGAATTTTTCATGCTTTTATTCATTGACAAATATCTCTTCCTTTTCTCTAATGAAAAATTGAAGTCCATATGTTTCAGGCAATCTTTTTGACAACATTCACTTGAAATGAGAGCACTGATAGAACTTCTTCTCGTTAGATATTCTTCTCTACCCCTTTTATAACTAGAACATCTTGGATTGATACGAAAATGTCTGCTCCTATTTCTCGATACAATATTTCCTGGAAACATCTCCATCATTGGATCATCATTTGTATAAGCATTTTCATCATCATTTTGAGGAATGTTATCCTCACTATGATCATCTGTGCTTTTGAAATACTGACTTGGAGGATATTCTTCATCTTCCCCTTCTTCAGTGCTACTGTCATAGTCCTTAGAATTAGGACTAAATGGAAAATTTGACTCGATGTTTATTGGATATTCTTCATCATGTGCATTGTCAGTGTTGCTCTCATAGTCCATAGGATTAGGACTACATCGAAAATGTGACTGTTTACTTACTAAAAATTCTACATCCTGCCCTTTGTCACTGCTACTCTCATAGTCCTTAGGATTAGGACTAAGTGCTTCATCCTGTCCTTTGTCACTACTGCTCTCATAGTCCTTAGGATTAGGACTAAGTGGAAACTGTGACTCTTTATTTATTTGAAAATCTTCATCATGGTCTTCATCATTGCTTCTCTCATAGTCCATAGGATTAGGACTAAGTGGACACCATGACACTCTATTCATTTGAAATTCTTCATCATGTTCTTCATCACTGCTTCTTTCATAGTCCATAGGATTAGGACTAAGTGGACACTGTGACACTCTATTCATTTGAAATTCTTCATCATGCTCTTCATCACTGTTACTCTCATAGTCCATATGATTAGGACTAAGTGAACACTGTGACACTTCATTCTTTTGAAATTCTTCATCATGCTCTTCATCACTACTGCTTTCATAGTCCATAGGCTTAGGACTAAGTGGAAATTGTGACAATCTATTCATTTGAAATTCTTCATCATGCTCTTCTGCTACTCTCATAGTCTATAGGATTAGGACTAAGTGGACACCATGACACTCCATTCTTTTGAAATTATTCATCATGCTCTTCATCACTGCTGCTGTCATATTCCATAGGATTAGGACTAAGTGGACATTGTGACACTCCATTCTTTTGAAATTATTCATCATGCTCTTCATCACTACTACTCTCATAGTCCATAGGATTAGGACTAAATGGACACCATGACACTCCATTCTTTTGAAATTCTAGATCATGCTCTTCATCCCATATTCTCTCATAGTCCATACGATTAGGACTAAGTGGACACCATGAAACTCCATTCTTTTGAAATTCTTCGTCATGCTCTTCATCATTGTTGCTCTCATAATCCATAGTATTAGGATTAAGTGGAAACCGTGACTCTTTATTTATTTGAAATTCTTCATCCCGTCTTTCATCAGTGCTGCTCTCATAGTCCTTAAGATTAAGACTAAGTGGAATATTTGACTCTCTATTCATAGTGGAAGAACTTCTGTTATATTCATCGATATGAATAGGGTTGTTACAAAATGAAGAAGTTGATGCTTCACAAAGCGAAACTTCACTATCAAAAGAATCCATGCCTTTCAATCACAAGAGGTTGAATGATACAAATTTAGACTCTCCTAATGATAATGTATAGCTTAAAGAATGACAATTTCCCTCCAATTTTCCCTCCAAAAATTTTTGCCAAAAATTTTCCCTCCAAAAATTTTGTTTCATGTATTTCCATCCATAATTTTCTTCTACAATTTATTGAAAAATTTTAACTAAAATTTTCTTATGAAATAAATATTTTAAATTAAAATTGTAAGCTAAATCTTTTACCTAAATTAATTTATTACTTAAACTATATAATATTTACTAGACAATTGAATGTTTTTTTTAATTTTTATTATACCTTCTAAAACAAATTAATCCCACATTCACCGTGTTGCAAAACAATTCTGTAATGTTCACTTTATCATAGTTCCCTATATCACCATAAAAAAATTTACATGTTAAAGTTTTTATAAAAAAAAATTAGTCCCACATTAACCGTACAGTAAAACAATTCCGTAATTTCCGCTATATAATAAATTTCATTATCGTTATTCCTCACATCACATCAAGGTTTTTCGAGGTTCATTAAAAGACTTGGAGTGAATTTGTGGAGTAGCTACATTGCTATCAACAACATATTCAATAGAGGATTATCACATTTGAAATGTTAGTTTCTTTTTTTGCTATGTGTAAATTTTAAAATTAAATAAGTTTAATGATTTTTTTTTAGAAATTAAAAATTTCAATGATACAGATTTACCCACTACGTTTGCAGTGGGCGTGGTGGGCTCAATCATGCTCCCGGTAGCCCAACGGACCTGTGGGGGAGAGGCGGGGAGGTTGGCTGCCCAGCCCCCTGCCCCACCTCGGCGACCCAACGATCGGTCGGGGTGACGGTCTGTTGGGTCGCCGAGGTGGGACGGGGTGTTGGCTGCCAGCCCCCACCCCACCCCGGTCGCCTAATGGCCCACTGGGCTGGGGGTGGGTTGGGGGGGTAGGGGGCTGTATTTTTTAAATTTCTTATTTGTATTTGATTTTTTTTTAAATTGTTATGTTTTACAAAATTAATTATCATTTATCGTTTGTTTTTTAATTTAAGCTATTATTTTTTTGTAGTTTAATGGTTTATATATGTGTCCTTTTTTGCAGGAAAATTACATCAAAGAAGATTTCTGTGAATCTTTATGGACCAAAGACTGTTAAAGGTGGATCCTAAAAATGCACTGTTGAATGAACAAAACCTAAGCTGATAGCTACAAATATTTCAAGTGCCTCAAACGATAAGAAGATGATTTAATACTGGAAGAAGTCAAAATAAGTGAAACTTCCAGAAAATGTATGGTATGTTAAAGAAAGAGAAAGCGGAGATGTGCATATATATCTATATGTTGATATACCTAACGATAGTGAAATTTATGAGGTGTTGGGAAAGGTCATAGACATGTGTTCGATACCGGACAGTGAAGTTGTTTATATACTTACAAAACCACCCAAGTCACATGAAAGGATTAAATATTAGTTATTATATTCATTGTATGACACAAGAGAGGTATCTACAAAGTTGTGTAAACAAATCGTAAATGAGATTACACAAAATATCATAAGTATTGTTATTTATATTTGTGTTTTGCATTATTGTAATTGTCTCATTATATTTTTATAACTTATTTTTTATTGACATATGATATTTTGTTTCATAGAATTTTGTTGAAAGTGTTTCAATTATGTTGGGAGGCATTCATTTCATAGAGCTTGATATTATGAATGTTATCAGCAGTTTCTACTCAGTGTCAAAAGAAGATATGGAAAACAAGAAAAAGGTAGTAATTCATGATGCTAAAAAACTACATCCAAGGGATCAGAAAAAAAAGGCTCTAGTCGATAATGATGAGCACCAATATTATAGCAAGAATACTGCAACTACCGGAGCTACCAACTTTACTTTAACAACCCGGGATTCGTACAAACTTGGCAGTGACAGTGTTGTATACACAAGAAGATGCGATGGGTCCACTCTTTGTCACTGCTAAGCTAGTGGTAGACCACTATGGTTTCTCAAACCAACCTTCTATTGATTTAGAAGAAGCTTGATTACCAATGAGGAAAGCGAAAATTTGCACTAACTAAAATCTGGTCTACTGTAGTAAGGAAAGATTGAAATAAAATGCTCGAACACACCATTCATCTAACTAAATGCTAAGAGGATTTGCTTCAATAGAATGTTAAGTTAACATGTATGTAATCCTACTGTCCTAGGCATGCAATATGAAATAACCAAACATTCTATAGCTGTGCATGTAAATGAACACAATATTTTTTTTCCTTTTTGTCTTTTTGTGTGAAAATGTGAATGCCAAATCCTCTTGGTGCTGTGGCAGGTGGGTTGGAGATGGTGGTCGAAGGTCAGATGGCTTAGGAGGCAAGTAGGGGTGTTATCCTTTCTTCCTAGATTCTTTTCCCACAATTCGGCCTCAAAATAGACCACTACAGGTCGTCTTACAAGATGTCTTAATGCCTCCTATAGGATGTCCTAATGCTCCTACAGGATCCCCTATATTCCTACAAGATCCGACTGAGAGTAATAGGAGTGATTTGGAAGGTGGTGTAGGGCTTAGGGAAGGTGAATGGTGGGAGAAATAAGGCAAGAGAGTGACTAGGACTTCTTCATAGCTCAAAACAAAGTTTGTAAGATGGTTGGATTTGCTCAACAAACCTGGAAAGTTGTTCTTATGGAATGATGAATTGGGTGAGGGACTTAGTGGCTTTTGATGATCATGGATGGATGAAGTTAGGTTGGGGTTGCTGGTCATGAGATATCCCTGCACTATTGAAACTCCTGCATTGCATCAATCACTGACATTTATCCATGAATCATGTCAAATGAGAAAGATTTTCAATCAACTAAGAAAACATAATTTCATTATCTAGTTGCCTATTTCATGCATGGAAAAACTTGCAGAATAATGTGAAACCCTTATGAGATCTAATGCAAGGCTGAAGATATCAGAAATGACAATTAAATCCTTTCCTTGAAAACTAAAAAGATGTTGGCCCAAGTAGCAGAAAACCCTAAATTCCATGAGAAATTAGAATTTTGTCTTTTTGGGCTACATAGGAGTTCTTTCAAACCATGGTCCCTGAAGGGATGAGTGAGGCCAAAGATACCTACTATAAGATCTTTGGTATTCCTTTATCTACCTAAGATATTTCTAGATCAATGCACAAATGGAAGAAAACTAATCAAATCCACAACTACTTGTAATGAAATAATGCTAAAACCAATTCAACCATTAATCTATGAAATCAACTAAACATACAAATACAAGAAGAGGAGCCTTTTCTGCTAGGGTTGGGCCCTAAACCAAGAGATTAATCCATCTGAGTCAACTCAGTGTTGGATCAAGGAAATGCTCATTCTCATTATCATATCAGAAAATTACATAACAATGTCTTCCACAAGTCTTCAACTCGAAAATGCTTAGTGCTCTTACATAAAAAATCTGAATCCTAATGAAACTCTAGGCCTCTTTAGTTATACAACTGAAGTCTCCAATGACTTTCTTAAATCTAGGGAGGCTCGGCTCCCAAACTCAAGATGAACTGGCTCTTTGACTGTCATTGGCTCGGCTGCCTTTTGATCTTCATGACTCAGTTGCTTGCAACTTCGAGCTAGTATGATTTGATGGAGGAATATTTGAATGAGTGAGGATTACATTAGGAGGATCTATCTACTACAATCTCTTTTCCTTGTCTCATTCGATTTTTTGCCCTTAATTAGCCAAAATTTCCATGATTTCTCTCAAAAAACTGCAATCAATGCACATTAGTCCACTAGACATAACATCTTACTTTTACTCATCTCATTAAGCAAAATATGATTAAAATATGTAAGGAATTATGAGAAGAGTTGATTTAAATAAGCTTGGAGGTGTATTAAGGTCCATATAGTTACCCAATGATGAGGCTTATCATCACCCCCCTACTGAAAGTGTTGCTCATCCTCTGAGAAACTCAATCTATATCCATGTCCTTCATTGCTCTAGTGGCCTCCCTGACATCCCATGCTTCTGCTGTAGTTTCCTCTTCCTGTGAATATGATCCTTCCTTCTTCTCTATTTATTATCACTTCTTTCTTTCTTCCCCTTCCTTCCTTCCTTTCAACATTCCTAAGAGCAGTGGTGGACTGAGTCTCAAGCCAATCCAATTGACTTTCAGCCTTTGTAGAGCTTGCTTGTACATGGGTGTTCTAGTTTAGTGCCTCTCTCATTCTCTGATTTTAAGGCTGTAGGGCAAGGTTTTCCATCTCCTTTAGAAAGCTTGCATGATGTCATCTCCTAACAACCTGAACATGTCTTCAAAGTGTGTGAATGCTTGCTCTTGGGCAACAGGGTACCTAGGTACAAGATTAGGATCATTTTCAATCAGGTTGTGGGTGCTGATGGCAGACATTGGGTTAGATTGATCAAATCTTATGATGAGGGGTTTTGTCTCTTCTCTTTCCATTAACTTCTTCATCTCTACATCTCTTGCCTCCTCATGATTCATCCATGATGCTAAGGCCATCAATTGAAAGTCCCCTAGTTTTGAATTTGGGTCCCACACATTCAAATCTCTAAAGGGAAAGTTGTCTAGGTAAAACTCAAACATTTTACCTCTATCCTCCAAGGCGCTTTGATCACAGAGATCAATGAATTGTCTATAGTCTTGGAAGGGCATAGTTCCTCTCTGTGCTAAAGTCTTAATTTGGAACTGTAGCCATTGCTCCTTAAGATACAAGGCATAAGACTTTGCTGGCATCCTGCACTGGATTGCCTCTAAGGATAAACTGGCCATAGCTTCCAACTGGATTTCCCTTTCTTGTAATTGTCCCCTCAGCCATGCATTCTCTACTTCCAAATAACATTTCATAATTTCCTCTCTGTCCCTTATGCTACTCAGTTCTTTTCCCATCTCCCTTACATTCTCCTCCATGTGGCCCACATCCTCCACTCCTTTGGATTTGGCAATTTGCATCCACCTGTGTGTTCTTGCCCTTTCTTTCTCAAGATCAAAGAATAAGGGGATGGAAAATTTTTGTGGGATGACCCTACCCCCTTCAATGAACCTGTAGTAAGAGTCGAGGTTGGGTTGAGGACTAGGCTCTCTCAGTTCTGGGTCTTCCTTCTTTGTTTCTTGTTGAGTGATACCTTCTTGGTCCATTTTCTGAGTTTCTTGTAGGTTTAGCGGAGTTTCCTATAGGATGGTCTCTGCTTCTTGTAGGTCCTTTTGTGTCTCCTATAGGAGACATTTTCCCTTTGATGAGGTAGACTTGGTGATAGGCCTCCTAACATAAGTGATGGGAGATTTGGGAGAGGCTTGTCCTAATGATCCTTCTCCTTGATTTTTCTCAAGAGGAGCTACCTTTTCTTGTTGCTTTGGTCAGTCTTCAATGATAATAGGAATTTTGGTGGGTGTTTGAGGTCTTCCTTGCCTGATTCTTGTAGTTTTTCTTGTCCTAAAGTACAATGGGGTTTGTCTCTATCTCTTCCCTTTTTGCTTGATATGTGTACTTAGGGAAGTAAGAGTAGTTGCTGCCTCTTTCTCAATGGGTTCTAGAGATACCCTTCATGATTCTTCCCCTTCTTTGCCTTGAAATGTAGACCTATGTTCTTCCTTGCCTTTTGTTTCCTCTTTTCCATTCTCCTTCTCATCCTTGTCTTTCTCTTCCTCTTCTTCCTCTAGTTCCTCACTCTGTTCATATGTTTCTTCTTTTGCTTCTTCTTCTATCTCTTCTTCATTTTCCTCCTCCTTTTCCTCCTCTTTTTCCTCCTCTATTTCTTCTTCATCCCTTTCACTAGCAGTGGGGCTTTTGTCATATTCAAGAGCTTTTATTTCTCCCTCTACCTAAATGTCTATGAAAGTTGTCCATGTAATAGGGAATATTAGGTTTTGGAGAGCATCTTCTAGGATAAGTTTGATTAAGCCATGATGGGTTAATTGTTGATGTTTCCCTTCCTACACTTTGATGCTCATATCTATCATTGATTGAAGAAGAAAGTAGGGTATGCTTATTTTGTTTTGAGGAGGTGTGTCTACTCCAAATCTCAGCTCTTGGAGAAGCCTGAAATGGTATCCATACACCACACTATATCTCCCTTCACATGATATATATTTAATGAGGTGGTAGCTAATTTCATTCCAAGGGTATGGAAGGCTTTCTCTTCTGACCCCATTTTTTTCCTCCATTGCCTCCTCCGCTTCCAAAAATAATTTCTTCTTTGTAAGGGTGTTTTTTCCCTTATCTTCATTTCTCCAAGGAAACCCTAAAGGAAGTGTGGTGATTCTGCCTACGAATTCAGGGGTGATTTCTGTTGAGAGGCCTTTCACCACAGTAGTGGCATGGGTCCTAGTTAGTGGTGTGAGTGAGATAGAAAAGTCTTTGGCCACCTCATCATTGTATGCCCTCATTTTTTCAAAGAAACCCATCCAATTGTGCCTTGTGAAAATTTCTACTACAGGAGGGTGCTGGTGAATTCTCACTGTGTTTGTGGGTTCCCTCTTGTTAAATCCGCTTGTCATTTTTCCTCTCGTAATTGTGGAGGCTTGTATGGGTATAATTCCAATTTCTAGTGTGTGAGAGATTTTAAATGACAACTCTGTAGTATAATTCCCCTAGACTGCAATTACCTTAACCAAATGGAGGATTTTCCTATATTGTTTAACTACAAAATGTGGGAAGGAATAACTCCTACCTCGTCATTACTATCTGATGAAGCCAACCTTTGATCTTTCCTCTCTAAATGCCCACTGGAATCATGTATATGCTTGCTCTGTATCATGTAGATCCTCCTGTAGGTTTTCCTGTAGGTGCTTATGCGCTAACAACTGCTCATTGTCTTTCTTGTAGACACTTCTTCAAGAGCCATGAGCAACATTGCTTCAATGAATCCTCGAGATTTCGAATGCCTCCTTTGCATGGAAATCAATGTTTTATTTCCTCATATGGGTGATTGTGTGGGATGGTGTGTTGTCTACCTAAGTACGAGCACCCACTTTTGGAAAATTGGTCCCACTACCACTCCATCATCCCCCCTTACCTCGTAATCATCTCCCACTTTGATCATCCATAATTTAACCATTTTTGGCCTTATCTCCTTTTCCTCTGATTTGACTACTACCACATGTGGAGTGCTCTAACTGATTTTTCCTCGTCGATTGGCCAAAGGTGGCCAAGTTAACTGACCACCTTTGCTCATAAAACCAACTCTTACAAAATCCTATATTTTTTATCATATTATGCTAACAGGAGAGCTTAAGTGAGATGACATACCTGTGGGTAAGATGCCTTGATGATGCTTCTTGTTGGATAATGATGTCTCTGTGTTGTGTATTTGCTGCATAGATTTTTTTATTGGCCTCCTTTGATGTTTGTTTCCTTTGAATTGCAGGTGCTAGAGAGTAATGCTGATGATCCTGCTGATGATGCTAAGCTTTGGAGGAGCTTCCTTGACATTGGGATCTCTATGCTGAAGATGACTACAACCTATGAAATTTTATTTTGTTGGATAGGCTGCTACAAGATTTCCTACAGGAAACCTATAGGATGTCCTGTAGCTGCCTCTCCCCTAAACTTTTCATTTTTTTTTCACTTATGGAGCATGAGGATTATTTTCATGGGTAGAGAAGGGGTCTAGTGATTGGTAGGTGAGAGGTATAGCCTTCAGGTATTGTACCCTTGTCCTCTGTTCTCACCTTCTTCTAGTTTTTTTTTTTTTTTTTCTTTCTGAAAACTGTAATCTTTTTGGAACTGACTTATTGGATGAATGCAGGGGTAATCATGATGGTGAGAGGCATGGTGGTGAAGTGGTGGAGTAACATTTTATTTTTTTGACACAGTCTAGTCATCCCCTTGCTCTAGGGTCACTTTTCCTAGGATTCCCAAGCCACTGTAATTCTTACAGGATCCTCCTATAGGTTTTCAAAGAATCCTGTAGGATTACTGGGAATCCTGTAGAAAACACAGAGCCTGTGTAAACTGAGCTGAAGGAGTTCATAAATGGAGAGATTGATGGGATAATGAAGAAGATGGGAGGGAGGAAAGAAAATATGAATTGTATAGGTCCTTATGCTCCTCTTTTATTGCTATGATCCTCCTCCTGCTGACCTGCAAACAATATTTTCAAAGCTTTTCTTTTCTCTCTTTTTTTTACATATATTTTTTGTTTTTTTTCTTGAAAACAACTAGTCTGCCTCCAAGAGGTTTTCATCCTAGCTGCTTGCCCTAGGTGCCCCAAAAGAGGTTTTTACCTAGAGATATTTTATTTTTTCTTTTTTCAACACCATTGGGTCACCTCAAGAGGTTTTCAACCCAATAGGGGGACTTAGGTGCCTCATGGAGGTTTTCACCCGAGTCTCTTTATTTTTTTTGTTTTTTTCTCTGTTTTTTCTTTTCTATTTTCAGGGATTTGATGGGGCAAAAGCTGAGACTTGCTCGAGCACCATCACTGTCTTGCTAATTCCATTGATGAATTCTTGCTTTGAGAAGGGTTTCTTTAGACCTTTAATCTGTCCCCATTGACAAGTAAAGGAATAGCCTCTGCGTCAATGGTTCTTACCTGTACTGAATCATTATCATGACATTTGTCTATGATATAAGGCCCTAACCATCTAGTCCTTAACTTGCCTTTAAAATCCTTGTATCTAGAATCATACTTCAGAGCCCAATCACCTTCTTGAAACTTTTTTTCCTTTATCTTCTTGTCATGCCATATCTTCCTTTGAACTTGAGTCACCTTTGTGTGCAGCAGGGCCTGCATTCTAAACTCATCTAACTCATTCCGCTGGAGAAATCTCTCTTGTTGCGGCCTGTTGAGATCTAGATCTAGTTGTGCTTCCATTCTTAAGGTGTTGTATTCAAATTCAATGGACAGTTGGGCCTTCTTCCCATATACCAGCTCATAAGGAGTGAATCTAATGGTGGTGTTCCAGGTGGTATTGTAGGATCAAGTGGCCTCAACTAATCTATCTGCCCAGTCCTTTGTGTTGTTGCTAATCACTTTTGTCAGAATGCCCTCTAGCGCTCTGTTGGTCACCTCCACTTGCTCATTAGCTTGTGGGTGGTAAGGAGTGGATGATCTATGCTTGATCTTGTCCTGGCTTAACAAATTTTCAATCATGGGAAATGTAAATTGGCTTCCTTGATTAGTGACTAGTTCTCTTGGGTTCCTAAACTTATAGAATAAATTTTCCCTTAAGAACTCAGCCACATTTTCCTCTGTTGTTGCTTTGATGGCCTTCGCTTCAGCCCACTTGGTCAAATAGTCAGTGAAAACAATGATGTACTTATTTTTCCTATATAGAGGGTCAATGGGTCCAATGAAATCCGTGCCCCACTTATCAAATGGCTAGAAATTCACTTGAGGTTGCAGAGGTATTTCATCCCTTGGGGTAGGTTTCCCCATTCTTTGGCATTGATCACACCGACTAGTATACCTCCTCACATCCTGGTGAAGAGTGGACTAGTAATAACCAACTTATAGCACCTTGAATGCTATCCTTTTGGTTGCAAAGTGACCCCCACAAGGCCCATCTTGATGTGTCAAAAGGATGTCAAAGACTTCCTCCTCTCTAACACATCATCTCAGAATTTGATCTGGGCCTAATATGAAGAGGTTGCCCCCAATCCAAGTGAATGGGGCACTCTTCCTCACAATCTTGATTTTTTCATTGGAGGACAAATTTGTTGGAAACTGTGTAGACACCAAGTAATTTTCTATGTCATCAAACCATGGAGAGAGAAATGAAATGGTGAATAAGTGTTCATCTGGTAATTGATCATCAACCATTCCTTCCTCCCCTGTAGGAAAATTTAATCTGGATAAAAAATCTGCAACAACATTCTCGTTGCCAGGCTTATCAATAATAGTTAGATCAAAATGTTGTAATACAAATAACCATCTAATAATTTGGGCATTTACATTAGGTTTATTCATCAAGTATTTAATTGTAGCATGCTTAGTGTAAAAAAAATTTTGGTAACCTATAATATAATGCCTAAATTTGTTCAATGAATGAACAACAACTAGGAGCTCCTTTTCAGTCACTATGTAGTTCAGTTCAACTTTTGACAGATTCTCACTGATGAAGTAAATGGAATAAGGTAACTTGTCATCTATCTGGGCTAGAGCTGCTCCAATGGGTTTGTGAGAGGCATGAACATGTATATGGAAAGGAAGGGCCCAATTTGGTCCTCGGAGAATCGGTGCAGTGGTCAACTTGTCCTTTAGGGTGTCCAAGGCCTCTTAACAACTTTCTGACCATACAAATTCAGAGTCTTTGCCCAATAACCCAAATAAAGGAGAAGCTAACTTGCTGAAGTATTTTATAAATCTCTTATAGTATCCATCTAAACCTAAAAAAATTCTAACATCCCTCTATTTTTTTGGAGGTGTGACACTCTGGATTATGGCTATCTTATTTGGGTCCACCTATAGTCCTTTCTGGGATATTGAATGACCTAGAACAGCCCCTGCAGTCATCAAGAACTCACATTTTTTGGGACTAAGGGCCAGGTTCATTTCAATGCATTTGTTTAGCACCTTACCCAAGTTGGACAACGCCTCCTAGAAATCACACCCATAGGGTGTAAAATCATCCATGTAAATTTCTACTGCATCATGGACTAGCTCGGCAAAGATACTGAGGACTGCCCTCTGGAAAGTGGTAGGGAATTTTGTAGGCCAAAAGGAAGGACCCTATAAGAGAAAGTACCCCAAGGATAGGTGAAGGTGGTTTTATCCTAGTCTTCTAGGCTAATCTGGATTTTATTGTACCCGCTGAACCCATCTAAGAAAGAGAAAAATGTTTTCCGTGCTAGGTCATCTAGCACTTGGTCAATGAAAGGTAGTGGGAAATGGTCCTTCTTTGTTGCTTTGTTGAACACTTTGTAATTGACACAAATCCTCCACTTCCCATTTTTGTTTGGAACCAACACCAAACGAGAAACCCACTCACTGTCCGAGATAGGGTAAATGAATCCTACATCCAGTAGCTTTTGCAATTCTTCTTTGACTATATCCTTGAGAGATGGATTCATTCTCCTTTGGGGTTGACAGACTGGTTTGCAACCTTCTTTGATATAAATGTGGTGAGTACACACCGAGTGGTGCACTCCCTTCATTTCCTTGTAACTCCAAGCAAAGGCATCTAGATGTTCCCTTAGCATGTTGCACAACTTTTCTTCTTGGTGTACAGAAAGAGAGGGGTTTATTTTCAAAGTTATTTCAGGTCTGAATTCTATTGTTTTGACACAAGTAGGGTTTGAATAGGCTAAGCATAGATCAATCTGATGGTTGCTCTAGTTTTCCTTTACTACTTCGTCTAAGGACAATGTGTTGGGAGTTGGACTTTGGAGTATGTGTTCAATCAAATCATCTTCATCCGGTTGTCCTACTCTCATGGTAGTTTCTAATGTATAGAGTTGGGCTGAGTAGATTTCATATTCTTCCTCCTCTTCTAGCCATAAGGGTAAGTCATGTTCTAGAGATGGCTAAGCAAGAGGGTACAAATGCCCATTTTTGATAGTCATATTTCTAGCCCTACAGCTGATTTAGGCATTGGCAGTGGTTAACCACAGCCTCCCAAGTATGAGAGGATAACCAGTAAGCTTGGCTTCAGGCTGGAGAACTAGGAAGTCTGCAGGGTACTCCCAGGAGTCAATGGAGACCATCACATCCTCAACAATCCCCTCAGGGGTTACTGTGGAATGGTCTACAAGTTGCAAGACTGTTGTTGTCTTTCTTAATGAGCCCTGGAGATTGAATTTGAGCATGGTGTTCTTAATCATTACATTAATGGCAACCCCAAGATCAATCAAAGTGTGTGGTACAATGGTGCCATTGATGTGCACATCTACTACAGGGCTTCCAGGGTCTAAATACTTCAGGTAAATTACCTGCCCCAGCATTAAGTCAGACACTTGTCCAATGACATTAATGCTAGGGGTGTCTCTTTTTCGCTTGCCTGGATGTTTGAAACACTTCTCTTTAATAAATTTGTTGTAAACAGGTACATCCTTGATGGCTTGGATAAGTGGAATTTTGACACATAGATTTTTCAATTCACCCAGAAGTTCATTCTCTTCTAGGGTAGGTTGGACTGGATGAGTTAATCTTTCAGGAAAGGGTGGTGGATTCACTCTCCCTAGGTGGAGGTGGAGGTTGGTTGTATGCGAGTACTCTCCGAGATCATAGGTTGATTTCCTGAATCTCCACAGCATAAGTAGGATAATATGTCTCTCCACTGTACACTTGCTATGCCTATTTGTTGTTCGGGTTCAAATTTGGCTGGGCAGGCATCTGAGGTTGTTTAGGTGGAGCAGGGTGTAAAAGTTGTGGTTGAGTAGGAGGTGAAGGCAATAAATCTATAGCATTGTTATATGGGGGCCTTCACCCCTGGGGTGGTGCATTCCACTGAGGCTGTGGCGAAGTATATGGCTTAAATGATTGGCTGGTTGGTTGGGAATGGTATTGAGGTGTAAAAGACTAAGGAGGAGGTGTAGACAAGGAGGGATGCACAGGGGACCCCCAAGAGGGAATGGATATGTTTTGGTTAGGGTTGTAATATGGATGGGATGACCCTTGCATGCCCTTCTGGTATGGCTAAGGCCCATGGGGTCTCCTTTGATTTATGTGGCAAAGTTCTTTAGTTACCCCTTCAGTTCCCTAATACACAACTTTTAGTCCAGATAGAGAAGGGCACTTGTGTGTGGAGTGGTTTTCTTCACAGGCCGAGCATATTTCAATTAGGTTTAATGGACATTCATTCCTAGGGTGCCTCCTTGTGCATCTAGGGTAGAAGATGGCTAATGTTCTCTTCGCTTCCTCCTCCTTTCTCTTGATGTGCATAGTGTCCATCTGTAGGGAAAGGGTTTGCATCATTTCACTCCTGAAATCTTCCAAAATATTTCCAAATTCACATTTTATGGATGTGTTGGAAGAGGATGGGTCGGAAATTGGTTGACTACCCCTACCCTTTTTCCTAGCTACCCTAGAATGGTTCCTAAAGACAATCTTGATATCTTCATAGGGTAGCTAGTATATGTCCCCTCCTACTAGTAGGTTTAAGGTATCCAAAAGATCTTCCCTTACCCCATGGAGCAGGACTAGCTTCAGTGACTCAGGATCAATTGTGCACATAGCCCTTTTGTAGCTAACTTGGAATATTTCTTCATAATCCTCTGGGGATTCATCATGCCCCAAGGTCATCCTAAAAATTTCCTCTTTAGTGTCTTTGGACCTATAGTAGTCTTGGTACTTTTTGTTAAAGCCTTGTTGCATATGAGCCTAGGTTGTGATGTTATCCCTAGGTAAACCCATTAACCAACTGAAAGTTGCATCCTTGAGAGTGGATGGGAATAATTTCAACTTCTACTCATCAGTGGTGTAATCACAAGTTTTGCATATGACAACAAACTCAAACAAGAAAGTATCTGGATCTTCTGAGGTCAGGCCATGGAAATGAGGGAGAGCAGAGGGGCTTATGTTTTTCATCTTAGTATCCCCATTAGTTTCTCTGATGGGAAATGCACCCGCAACTCTTTCTCTATCACCTCTGTCATTCCTATTTTCATCCATTAGTTCAGTTGGAATGGGTTCTCCTTCTTCTTCTCCCTGTTAGGTCCCTGTACTACTAGTGTAAACCCTTATTGTTATTAGTACAACCCCCTCATTATATTGTTGTACCCATGTAGTCCCCATATTGTTATTATTGTGCCCCATAGAAGCCCACTATTGTTATTATTGTGCCCTTACATTATTATTGTTATGTCGGCTCTGATTATATTATGACCCCTTAGACTCCTATATATGGAAAGGAGGTATTGTCATTTGTATCATCTAAGAATTGTGCATTTGTGTAATGTAAAGGAGGTTTCCCCTCGAAGAGGCTTATTTCTAAGGCGTTCATCTATCTTTTCTATCTTTTTGTGAGCTGGTTTCATAACATTTGGTATCAGAGCTTTGGATTCTAAGGTTTTCACTGCTCCAAATAGGTCATCGTGGCATTTTCGCTATAACATTTTTTTTGCGACGTTTCAGAAGCTAAAAAGAAAAACTGTTTGAGAAGAAATTGCACTAAACCTTGGGTCTAAATTGCAGACCTTGTCTCGCTATATGTTCGGAGATATGATCTGAGGAAGTTATAGTTTGTGCAAGCTCCAGAATTTCATCTAAAACAGGTCATCGTGGAAGTTTCACTATAACATTTTCGCTACAAAGTTTCAGAAGCTGAAACAAAAACCCATTTGAGAAGAAATCGATTTGAACCTCAAGTCCAAATTTTAGGTCTTGTCTCGCTATATTTTCAGATGTATGATCTGAGGACGTTAGGGTTTTTGCAGACTCCCGAATTACATCTTAAACAGGTGGCCTTGGGAAAATCTTCATAACTTTCTCTCTGAGCATCATATTAAAAGTTCGTAAGAAGTTAAAGAAATAGGATGGACTGTAGCTTTTTGTGTGTATTTTTCAGTTCCAAAGGTCAAAACAGTGACACGTGGGATGTCATACAAGTTCCTTATTCTGAAAAGGTGTATAATCAGGTCATCTTGGGAGATTATGCAGAACTCTTTCTTGGAGAATCCAATTTCAATAAGACTGGTGGCATTGGAAAGAGGACACAGAGGACTATAGCAAGTCACTATTTTAGAAATGGAAGATCCAAAATTACAAAGTTATAGTCATTTCAAGATCGAGCTCCTAAAATGAAGAAAAAGCGAGATGAGGAAGTTTGATGGCAAGGATCTGGTAAATTGGATACTACAAATGGAGAAATATTTTGATCTACATGGTGTACCACTATTACAAAAGGCATGTATTGCATCTAATTATTTAGAACCAAATCAATTTTTATGGTATAAAGGGCTTTGTTCTCGTAAACCACTTGTCACATGGCCAATTTTCATAGAGGAAATGATAGCACATTATGAGGATACAAAGAGAAACACCTTCGTTAGCCAATTGATAAATCTCAAACAAAAGTGTTCAATGGAAGAGCACATTGAGGACTTTCAAAAATTGAATATAATGGTAAATGATATTCCAGAGAATCAAAGGATTGATGTCTTCATAGGTACTTTAAAGGATAACATTGAAAATGAGGTTCGTCTTTGGTAACCCGATTCATTAGAGAAGGCATTCAGGTGGGCAAGAAAAATTGAAACCAAAATTATGGAAACAAGGAATCCCACCACTCACGACTATAATTATGGAAGTGTTTCTTCTCCTAGCCTTCCACAACCTACAAGGTTTACACCACAACTTTTGGAAGAAAAAAGAAAAAAAGGGCTTTGTTACAATTGTGATAGCAAATGCACTAAAGGTCATAAGTGTGCTAAGAAGAAATTATTTTACATAGATTATGAAGAGGAGGAAGAAAAGGATCAAGAAACATTAAAAGAAGAGGATATACACCAGGAACCAACCCGAGAGAAAGAAGCAATGAATCTAACCATATCTTGTAAAGCATTGGAAAGAATTACCACTCCTCAAAATCTCAAGATAGAAGGACATATCAAGAAGAAAAGGGTTCATGAAGTGAAAGATCACATCGAGAAAGAAGAAATGAATCCAACCATATCTTGTAATGCATTGGCCGGAATTACCACTCCTCAAAATATCAATATAGAAGGACATATAAAGAAGAAAAATGTTCAAGAAGTGAAAGATCACATCGAGCATCAAGAAATGAGTCTGACCATATATTGTAAAGCATTGGAAGAAATTACCACTACTCAAACTCTCAAGATAGAAGGACATATCAAGAAGAAAAATGTTCAAGTAGTGAAAGATGACATCGAGCATCAACAAGAAGTTCTCCAACTCTTAAAGGATAGTGCCACTTTGGTGCAGAATTGAATGAAATAATCGGTAGATCAACATCACAGTGAAAAAAACTTTTGAAGTAGGTGATTGGGTATTTTTACGGCTACATGTCAAGCAAGCTATTTATGAGAAGGAAATGTTGGCAATACTACATGCACTTAAAAAATGGTGACCTTACCCAATGGGAAAACACTTCAAGGTAAAAATGGATCATGATAGTCTTAAATACTTTTTAGAACAAATATTATCTTTAGAAGAACAGAAAAAATCGGTCACAAATATGTTGGGTTATGACTTTGACACCATCTACAGAAAAGGGAAGCAAAATTTTGTTGCAGATGCACTCTCAAGAAAGGATGAGGATGTGGAAACATTGTTTTATGCTATTTCTATTATCCAACCAGATTGGATAAATGAAGCAAGGGATGAATGGAAGAAGGATGAAGAAGTGTGGCCACTCATTCAAAAGTTGCAGAAGATCCCAATTCAAACAATATTTCCAGAACTTGAAGAGGAAGGAAAAATCATATTGGAACCTGGAGCAATCACAAAAACAAGAACCCGATAGCTACGAAATTGATCAATTTCAGAGTATCTCATCAAGTGGAAGAACTTACCCATTGAAGATTCCACATGGGAGGACAAGAATTTTATACAGAAGCATCAAGAACTACTCAAGCATTGAGGACAACACTTTTTGAAGGAGAGGGGCATGTTAGGCCCCTATACTACTAGTGTAAACCCTTATTGTTATTAGTACAACCCCCTCATTATATTGTTGTACCCATGTAGTCCCCATATTGTTATTATTGTGCCCCGTAGAAGTCTACTATTGTTATTATTGTGCCCTTACATTATTATTGTTATGTCGACTCTGATTATATTATGACCCGTTAGACTCCTATATATAGAAAGGAGGTATTTTCATTTGTATCATCCAAGAATTGTTCATTTGTGTAATGTAAAGGAGGTTTACCCCTCGAAGAGGCTTATTTCTAAGGCGTTCATCTATCTTTTCTATCTCTTTGTGAGCTAGTTTCATAACACCCCCCCTATAGGCTCTTCAAAAATCTCTTGTTGTTTGCCTAAGGGGTCCTCCAATTCAGAGCCACCAAAGAAGAGGGAAGGTTGACTATTTTAAGTGGTGGGGGTATTTTGTAGAAATTTTCCTAAGTTATATGTATTCCTATGAGGCATGAAAGAGGTGTTTTTGTTTTGTTTTTTGATTTTTTTAAGATTTGAGACTAATTGCATAATTTAAATAGCAAACTAAATGGAAACTAACTGTTGAATGAAATCTTACTTGCAGAATGGAAAAGAAAGCAAACCAACTTACAATTACTTTTGCAGAAATGAAGCTAATAGCAGAATGTCAGAGATAAGAAATAGAAGAAACAAAGCTGAAATCACATCTTACTCATACACCTCCCCGGCAACGGTGCCAAAAAGTGATTAGCACCGGTATTGTAGCAAGAATGCTGCAACTCTTGGGGCTACCAACTTTACTTTATCAACCCAGGATTCGTACAAACTTGGAGGTGACAGAGCTATATACAAAAGCATATGTGATGGGTCCACTCTTTGTAAGGAAGGACTGAAATCAAATGCTCAAACACACCATTAATCTAACTAACTGCTAAGAGGCTTTGCTTCAACATAATGCTAAGTTAACATGTGTGTAATCCTACTGTCATAGGCATGCAATTTGAAATAACCAAACATTTTACTGTCTTGCATGTAAATGAACACAATAACTTTTTTCCTTTTCATCTTTTTGTGTGAAAATTTGAATGCTAAATCCTCTTGGTGATGTGGCAGGTGAGTTGGAGATGGTGGTGGAAGGTCATATGGCATAGGAGGCAAGTAGGGGTCTTCTCCTTTCTTCTTAGATGTTTTTTTCCATAATTTGGCCTCAAAACAAGCCACTACAAGTTGTCCTACAGGATGTCCTAATGCCCCCTTCAGGATTTCCTAATGCTCCTACAGGATCCAACCGAGAGAAATAGGGGTGATTTGGAAGGTGGTGTAGGGCTTAGGGAAGGTGAATGGTGGGAGCAATAAGGCATGAGAGTGACTAGGACTTATTTAGAGCTCAAAACAGAGTTTGTAAGATGGTTGGATTTGCTCAACAAACCTGGAAAGTTGTTCTTATGGAATGATGAATTGGGTGAGGGACTTAGTGGCTTTTGATGATCATGGATGGATGAATTTAGGTTGGGGTTGTTGGTCATGAGATATCCTTGCACTTTTGAAACTCCTGCACTGCATCAATCACTGGCATTTATCCATGAATCATGTCAAATGAGAAAGATTTCCAATCAACTAAGAAAACAAAATTTCATTATCTAATTGCCTAATTCATGCATGGAAAAAAGTGTAGAATAATGTGAAACCCTTATGAGATATAATGCAAGGCCGAAGATATTAGAAATGAAAATTAAAGGCTCTTCTTGAAAATTGAAAAGATGCTGGCCTAAGTAGCAGAAAACCCTAAATTCCATGAGAAATCAAAATTTTGTCTTTTTGGGCTGCATAAGAGTTCTTTCCTCAAACCATCGTCCCTGAAAGGAGGAGTGAGACAAAATCTACCTACTATTAGCTCTTTGGTATTCCTTTATCTTCCTAAGCTACTACTAGAGCAATGCACAAATGGAAGAAAACTAATCAAATCCACAACTACTTGCAATGAAATAATGCTAAAAACAATTCAACCATTAATCTATGAAATCAACTAAACATATAAATACAAGAATATGACCCTTTGCTGCTAGGGTTGGGCCCTAACCCAAGAGCTTCAACCCTCTGAGTCAACTTAGTGCTGGATTGTTGGCTTGATGGGGCATGACCCAAGTTCGGAAGTATTTTAGCCAAAAAAATCTCACACTACCATCCCTTTCGACAACAGTCTGTGGAGCGCGGACTAAAGTCTCACTCGAGGTAGCAGGGGAGGGTGTTGGAACCAGATTTCTGCACCCTGGGGATGTATTGATGAGGACTGGAAGGGTCGCGAACCAATTTGTGCACTCGCACTACTCTGCTCAGCTCGTCTAACCTTCGCAAAGCTCGATGATGAGGCTCTTCTTAGATTCTTAGTATTACCATGGTTATTATAGATCGGATCTAATTCTTGTGGTCTTTAAGCAAGCATTTAATAGTTATAACCAGTGCGCACACCCATATATCTTACAGATATGCATAAATTCAGAACAGAAGCAAGAAACACATATAGATATGAGATAAAACACACAATATTTCCAGAAAAACTTATCTCTTATTAACTTTGATCGAGTACATTCCCATTCCACCCTACGCACTCAGCTGCAGGGGTTCGTGCACATAGTCGCGGACTCTACCAGGCCTTTGTGCACGCAGTTGCAAAGCCTCTATCTATCTACTATCACCCATGACTTGGACTTAAGACTCAAGGCAACTAATGTATTCATAAACCCATAACACATCAAATCTTTTGAAAAGCTACCTTCTACCCTTAGAACCTCGTCCTATTTATACATTCCCATGGTCCGCAGACCATGGGCAGGCCGACTCACTTTCTATTATTTTACATTATTTTCGGGCGGACAACCCTTTGACCTAACCTATTATAGTTTCCACTCTGCACACTTTGCAAAACTAATATCATCTCCCTAAATCATGGGCTTTAAGTCCCAAAACCATTACGCGGGGCCTCCACTACCCAACAGGCCCCGAACACAATCATCGTGACTCGTCCCGAGTCACTCGTCGGTGCGGCGATACGTGTTGCCAAGGCTTTGTGGTCTACCATCCCTGTGAGTGACGCACTACGTTCTGTTCCTCCCTCATTGTCTCCTACAACTCTTCTTCAAGCTCCTGCTCCATTGCCTTTAATTTGCACAACTGATGATGCTCATTCTGCTCTACTTAGTTAACACAGAGCACCCCCTCATAGGATTTTAGCTCAAGCTGGGGTGCCGCATGTGGGAACTCTTCGTGCCAAAGTAGCAAGTCTCCAATTTTGGGTCTACTATATGCACTGTCTGCTGCAGCTTATGTTGTCTTTTGGCAAGAAAGGTGTTGCTGTCTACGAGATCCCAATCTTCAAGGTGCATCAGAGACAAACTGTTAACTACAATTCCATCATGTGTCTCAATATTCACGGTCTTTCCCTTATCTTTCGTGGGTCACTGGCCAGCCCGTGGTTTAGGTGGCAGCATCTGGACCAGTTCTGATTCGCGTCTAAGAATTTTCGGTACCTCCCCCACCGTTGGTGCTGAACTCAGCGTGGTGTCCGCGGCCGTTGACATCACTCTCTCCAGAAGGTCCTACATCTCCATTGGCCATATTACAACTCCTAGGCTTACTCCTTGAGCGTCAACGATCATCAGTTCCATACCAGTCGAAAGGCACAATAGCTTACTGCGCTCGATACCACAGATCGTTTTGTGGATGCCCCCTTGTGATTTATATACATGTTGAAGTTCAAAATCAGTCGTTCCCTCCTTTTTTAGTGCATTAATGTTAAATCTATAGTTGATCGTTCCGGATCGGGTTCGTACTTCATATTTTAATTGCCTGTCGCTCGCTCCTTTTCATCAGAACTCAGACATCTTGTCATGAATAGTGACAGCAACTGTCACCTTCGTGTTTATCCATGCAGCCCCTTCTGTACAACCGCAACCCTTGTGACATATGCAGATCTTTAATAGACTGTTTTACTGTCCCGCGCTCTCTTTCAACTATCCAGAGTAGTGATACTGTGCTTCGGTCGGTTAGTCAGGTAGTCGGCCCACCCACGTAGAGCTTCAGGCCACTGCCATTTACTTTGCCTGGGAAGAGCTCTCCATTAAGCTTGTTGAGATGGATCGCACCTCCATCTGTGACTTCTTTGACTACATAGGGTCCCAACCAATACATTCGGAGCTTTCCAGGGAATTTCTCGAAGTTGCTGTCGTATAGTAATACCAGATCATTTTCTTTGAATGTGCGCAGCTTGATATGGCGATCATGCCCAGCTTTTTCCCTCTGCTTCTATACCTGCTGATGGAATCCTGCCAAAAACCATTCCTCCTCGAGTTCTTCTAGTTGTGCGAGCCTCTCCTCCAAGGCCCCACGGTCTGCCATGCCTGTCATTGCTGCTATTCACAAACTGGGTACAATGTATTCCATCGGCATGACAACTTCCGTGCCATAAACTAATCAGAAAGGTGTTTGACCCGTCAACTTCTTGCATGTGGTTTTGTATGCCCATACCACAGTAGGTATGCGCAAATCCCAATCGTTTCACTGCGCATTACATACCTTGGTCAACACAGTCTCCAAAATCTTATTAAAGGCTTTGACGGTCCCATTCGCTTGGAGATGGTATGGCGTAATCTGCTGATGATATATCTAGAATTCATCAGTGAGCACGTTGATAGTTTCATTCAGGAAGTGTGTTCCACGGTCACTCATTATAATTTTCGGGCATCTAGACCACGTTAACACATTGTCGAATAGAAATTTCGTAGTTGTATTAGCCTTGCAGTCCTTAACTGGTTGTGCTTCCACGCAACGAGTCAAGTATTCTATCGCAATGATGATATAGCACGCGCCCGTCTTTCCTTGAGGTGTGATAGGCCCCACAAAGTGATCACCCATTTTTCGAACAATTGCATCGTCATCTGTGGATTGAGAGACATTTCGTCCCTCCACGATGGTTTCCCAATCCATTGACATACGTCACAGGTCCGACAGTACACTTTTGAGTCTTGATGTAGAGTTGGCCACCATAGTCCAGCGTGAAGAATCTTCTATGCTGTTGCAGGTCCCACATAATTTTCTCCTACAGCCCCCCCATGTGCTTCTGCGAGGATCTGTCCTCACTCAAATTCAAGTACATATCTTCGTAAGATGTCATCGTTTCCCATTTTGTAGAGGTGCTTTGTGATTACAGTAAAATCCGTTGTGCGTATCACCAATTCTTTCCTCTACTGGACTGAGTATCCCTGCAGCGCGGTCCCTGTGGTTAAGAAGTGGATTATTTCCTCGAAGTAATCCTTCCTCCAAGTTTGTTGGATCCTTCCCATTCTCAATTCGCGAGAGGTGATCTGGACTTGCGTTTAGGTGTCGGGCTTCACAATGACTTCAAAGTCATATTCTTGGAATAGTAGCAACCATCTACAAATCCGCCCCCCCAACACAGGCTTATTCACTAAGTATTTCAACGCGGAATGATCAGTATACATCTTAAAGTTCCCACCCAGCAGATAGTGGTGGTATTTCTATAGTGCGTATACCATCGCCAGTCCCTCGCACTCAGTAGTAGAATAGTTCTTTTTAGCTTTGGATAGCCGCCAGCTTGTGAACGCGATTGGGTGATCGACACCTTCTGCACCTTCCTGTGTGAGTACAGCACCCAACGCAATACACGATGCATCAACATGTACATGAAATTTGATGTCCCATTTTGGAAAGACCATAGTAGGAGCGTGTTAGCCTCCTGCTGCAGCAGGTATTCATCTTTCATGATCGACATTTTTACATGCCAAATATGTCATACTTTGCATGCTGCAATGCTCCATATTTCCAGAAAGAGGCCAAAGAAGGAGCCATGAAGGTGTGCCAGTCTAAATGCCACTGCTTTATTCCAATTTTGATGAGTTAATCCATTTTTGAAGAATTTTCTGTTAAGGGAAGTCCAAACAGCTTAATCTTGGCCTCCCTAGGTTTCAATTTATTGTTTTAGAATATAGAGAATGAATATCTGTCCAAACAGCCTAATCTTGGCAGATTTGTAGATAGGTAGAGAAACAAGGGTGCTCAACAGCTTAATCTGAGCCCTTGGATGCAATAAGTGTAGATTTAGATAGGAGGGCAGTCAAAAGAAAAAGATGAAAAGCTGGGTTTGCTAGTTCAAGTGCACCCAAACCAAAAAGAAGAGAAAATGCTAGGTAAGTAGGCAGGGTAGGTAGTTTTGAGGTTGCAGAATGTTGATTTGTGATCAATTTTGTGTTTCAAAGGGATATTTTACTTCAGATCACATGTATCAAGCAATTTTCCCTTGGAGCAGCTCAAGCGAGGCATGACTAACTCCCCATTCTTCCTTGTCCCCAAATCATTCACTAACTTCCCCAAAGAGGTCAAGATCTGCTTGACATCTCTTAGTTTCATCATGTTTCATAAATATTTGCCTAAGTAGAGATCTACTTTACTTAGGAGTGCTGATATCTCTTCTACAAGTTCTATTTCCCCTTTGTAGCCTAAGATTTTCATACTTAGTGCTTTCTTCACACTTTCATGTTAACTACTAACTCTATTATGTAAATCCCTATATGTTTCCCCTCCCCCCTACTAAAACTATGTTAATAGCTCCCCTAAATACATATCCCCTCCCCCTGGTTGAAAAATAACCATAAGTACACTTGGGAATTGCTAAGTTTATCTGAAACTCAGCAAGAACCCTCATTGCCACCCTCAAACCATCTTCTCATGCATTTTGGACTCCTTCCAAGGCATGAGATCCATCCCTCCAGGATTTTGGACCCCTTTCGAAGCCTTAAAAACCTTTTAAAACACCTAAAAACCATTCTAAGGCCATAAAGACCCTTTGTTGAATCATAAAAGCCCTCCTTTCCATGAAGAAACCCCCCTCCGACTTCACAAAACTTACCTTTAGTAAAAAAGCCTTGCTCCGATTCAAAAAGTTTCCTTTGGGACCCCCTCCGATGCGATATCGTAGTCGGGAGGGGGCAGCGATCAATGTTGGCCCATATATATGTTCCCCCGATGGTTTATCGCCGATCGCGACTTCGCATCGGCGTATCGCAAAGTTTTGTGCCATGTATATAAGCCCCGACCTCTCCACCGATGCGATATCGCTATCGGCAGCCCTCCGCATCGCAATTTCATGTTTCACCGCATATATCGCATTTTACCGCATAAACCTAAGTTTTCATAAAACTTAAGTTTAACGTAAAAACCCCGCATTTCATCTATCGCAAGCCTTATCGCAAATATTTCCGATGGTAAAGCGCCGATGTAATCATGGCCGTCCATCGGCCCGCACCGAATCCAACGGCCCAGATTTAATCTAATGAACAGTGATCGCTCCCACCCCGGATTTTTACGATTTTTGCGTGTAAATGGGCTTTTTGTCTGTTTTAAAGAACATGGCCATTTTTACAGGGTTTTTTTCAGCGCCCGCTCCCAATAAGGGAATTCATGCATTTCAAGCCATTTTGTCATCACCAAAAGGGCGCAGAAGGCGAAAATCACAGCAAAGGATGCCCGGAATGAGAAACTGAGGCAGTTTTCGATGCGCGATTAGCGCCTAGTGCTAATCGCGCATTGCTAAGAAAAATTGGCCAAAATGAAAGCCCTCTCATGGCACGACTACCAGCAGGCCCGAAAATTTGCGGAGGCAACAGGATTTCTTCATTTATATGTATATTCAGATCGGCCAGCACCAATATCATTCCAAAGGCTACGAAAAACACTTGCAGCAGCCATTTTTGACTTGAAAGAGCAGGAAGGAGGCGATTTGACAGTTTTAAACACAGCAAAGTCAAAGAAGGTAGCCCGTTTTGACTGTGAAAGAGTATCAGAGGAAATATGAAGCCCTGTTTAAATGAAAGAGTATCAGTGAAGCGGCAGAGAGTATCAGATCGGCAATACCAAAGCAGCTGAACATTAAAGGCCCCCAAAGCAAAGTCAAAGAAAGCGGTGAAGCCATTTAAGGCTCTCAAATCACAGTTAATGCACAATCAAAGCCACTCAAGAGCTAGGATCAAAACCCAAAGCACAATTATAGCTAAATGAACAGCACAGAGCCATAAGGACACCACATTAACTCATTTTGATGCAGCTGCCTCCATCGCAGCTCGAAGATATTTTCTTGCATTTATTTCAGGACAAGATTAGGTTGAAAAACTTGTTTTCCTCAGACCGGTTTTAGGTCTGCTGTAATAGATTTTTTCGATATTTTTCTCTATATAAACCACCCTAATTCACTGTTTAAAGGGTTGGTTGGTTGTATCTCTCCTCTAGAGACTCGCTCTGTATACTTGATGTTTTATTTAATCAAAGACTGCTGAAAAGCTTGGAGGAATCACTGTCTGCTCTGTGTTTAATGATTGAAGGGTGAATACGGAATTCTTGTGCTGCAACATGATTCAATAAGTGTTTCCTACCTTTGTTTTCCATTGATTACCATCTAAAATAGCAGGAAAAATGAATAGCTTAGACTTTGTTTAACTGCACTCTATGCTCAATTTCTGTTGTTTCTTTATGTTTTCATCCGAACTGGTAATAAATATGAATTCCCTTTGGCTCATATTTCTCCAATTCACCCATGTTTGACAGTTATCTAGGGATTCTTTACTGCTCCTAGATAGAGCTCATTCACCTTCCCTCTGTTAAGCTGAATGAGATATTCTTAACTGCCTCTCATTCCTTAGCCTTCAATCCATCTCCATTTAGCCTGAATGTTGTTTCATGTGTAGCTACCTTGCTCCATATTTCCCTTGTGACCAAGAAAATGCACCAGCAGTCCTTCTCCTCAACTCCATGCCCAATGGTTTTGAAACTCTCACCCTATACCTACCTCTCTACTTGAAAGCATCAATCATCCCACCAAAAAATCAAAAACAAAACACCTTGAACTCAATAAATAGCCTAAAATCATCATCAACAAAGCTAAATCATTAAGAAAGAGCCCTCTCTGATTGCAGGTGGGCTAGCACCTATAGTACAAAGATTGGTTTGTGGTTACCTCGGCCGTATCCTTTAGGAGCTTAAGGACAACCTGAGTGATAACATAATGGCGACTCCGCTGGGGAAATCCTCAGATAATTTTACAAATCAAGTTGGAAAGCTCTGCTGAGAAAGAACCAGACCTTCAGAAGTTTCTTTCTAACCCATATATTCTTAGAAAAATCCCCAAAAAACAAGTTAGAAGCTGGCTCCCAAAAAGAATCCACGTTATACAAAGTCAAATCCAAACCCAAATCCCCCAGCTACTTTTGAAAATCCGAATTTAATCCCAAGAAAACTCAGGAAACTAGAGCGAATAGAGGATTTTGTTGATTCTAGTCCTGAGACAGTTCAGCCAAGCTGTGTTCCAACCCCTGTCAAAGTTTTATTTCGTTCAACCCCTACTTCCCCTAGTTCATCATCCACTTCTCAAAGCACTCCTTCCACACCTCCATTCACTCCACATACTACCACTACCACCACTGTTGTTACAGCTGTTCCACTTACCCCCGCGAATATGGCTAATAGATATGCACCCCTGATTTTACCTACTAATCCTGGGGCTATGCCTCAGGATTATCAAACTAAAATCACTTATTTTGACGGAACTGGTTCTTGCACAGCCCTTCAACATACCAAGAAGATGCAAGACTATTTTGAGAACTACGAGATAGATGATGATAGCATGAGAATGAAGATTTTTGTCCATAGTTTGACAAGTGATGTCAGGACTTGGTTTAGAGCACTCACACCCAATTCCATAGCAGACCCAGAAGCCTTATATCAGTCATTTATCAATAGATGGGAGAAAAAGAAAGACCCCTTGCACATATTATCTGAATATGACACCATCAAAAGAGGCCCTCAAGAGTCTGTCTTGGACTATTGTGCAAGATTTAATAATGTTTATAATGCAATACCACAAAACTTAAGACCTCCACCTAACCTTGCTTTGTATAAATTCTCGGATGGTTTTGATACTGACATCGCTTATCAGTTAAGGGAAAGAGCACCCCAAACCCTCGCAGACATGCAAAATGTTGCTGTTAGTGTAGAAGCAAATCTAATTGCCAAAAGAAACAAAGCTAGAACCGAGAGAAGAACCACCTTTAAAGAGGAACCCTCAGCCTTAGATCAAAAGCTAGATGCTATTATCAGCGGCATGCACAGGCTGGGAGACAGAGTAGAGAGTGTTGAGAGGAAATCATCATGGGAAGGACAACAGCCTAATGCCATAAGGAACCCAAATTTCGGGAAAACGCAGAACACAAATGCTGGTAGGTCTAGCCCAGACCATGATGTAAGGCCTCCTTTATATGAAAATTATGTTGAAGCATCTACATCTATTGAGCCCACAGAGGACACTCAAATGAACTTAGTGGATTTGAAGGGTGAGAAAAAAATTTTCCTAACCCGACAAGACCAAGATGAGTATGACTTTAATCAATTTCAAACTAAGTCTGGTGAGTCTTTTGACTTCAAACAAGCTTATGAGTCAGTTGTTTATGAGGTCCACAAATAGTATAAGCTAAGTACAAGAACCATAGATGTGCCCGAAAAGGTTAAACCAAATGATACCAAGCAGACGAAGAAGATCAAAGAAAAGGCTACCCTGATAGAAACTGTTGATATAACTGTCCCAAACCCGCATCATGTGACTGTAGAGGATGTCACGAACATGCAGCCCTCTAATGATCAGCCTCTGCCACCTTCTTCCTCGAAAGAGAATTTGAATAGCACTCCTAAAAGCCTTCCCAAAACAGAAATACCGCAGGGTATCACTCACCATAACTCTAATAGTCAAGAGGAGAATGCAGAAAATACACTTGAAAAGGGGAAATCTGCTACTGCCAACACAAAGACTCCATTGGAGAAACCATTTAACTTAGAAGCAGAAATAGGTAAACTGAATATATCCATCCCTTTATCTGAACTTGCCAAACATGATATCTATAGGCAGCAGATCAAAAGATCGCTGCAAATCCCAGAGAACAAGGACGATGTGAATGTTCTTGATGATCAGCCTGAATTGCTGTTCGGTCCAGAAGTTAATGGAAAATCAACATATGGATTTGTTCTACCCTTTTATGTTAGTTTGCACATACATGACAAAGTTGTGCACAATGCCATGTTTGACTCAGGTGCCTCACACAATCTTATGCCCAAAGCTGTAATGGAAAAGTTAAACCATGAAGTCACTAGGCCATACAAAGATCTATTTTCCTTTGACTCAAGTCAAGTCAAGTGTTTAGGCCTCATCAAAGACTTGTGTGTCTCCTTAGTCCAATATCCCAACAAGACAATCCTCATAGATGTGGTGGTTGCTGACATTCCACCGAAGTATGCCATGTTATTATCAAGATCATGGGGAGAAAAACTCCAAGGATCTCTCCAATTAGACCTCTCTTATGCCACTATATCTGTCTTTGGGCAACCAAAGAGACTATATAGAGAAACACTAATGAAATATGTGGTAAGTAGTGAGGACAAGCCTGAAAATTTTCCTATTTACTCAATCCATTCTGATATGGATTCTTTTATTTTGTTTAATGATGAAACAAATCCTCCAACTGATGATAAGCCTTTGGCTTTAGAACTAGACACATGCATCAATGAAGAATCGGTTGCCCATACTTATGAAACTGTCAAAACAACCGATGCAACCAGCATACAAGAGGAACCTCCCCAAACAGAAATTTCAAATCTGCCCAATCCTAAAATGACTGAAACTCTTGATACTAACCACAAGCAAGAAATCACATGGTATTTAGAGTTTGATGGTTCTGTTAACAAGTTAGGAGCAGGGGCAGGTGTATGGATTCACAACACACATAACAATCATGCAGAAGGCCATGCCTATAGATTGAATTTCAAATGCACCGATAACATGGCAGAGTATGAGGCTTTCCTTTTAGGCCTTAAACTGCTCAAATCACTAGGAGCTACAAAAGTGTCCATTCTAGGTGACTCTGATTTAATCATACAACAAATGAAAGGAAACTTTGTTACCAATGACAATAGAATGAGGGCCTATAGGACTGTTGCCACTAATATACTCAATGCATTCACTGAATCCAAGCTTTCCAAGATTTCAAGAAATCATAACATTCATGCACACAGCCTAGCTACTTTTGCTAGTACATGCAAGCTTCCCTTTGAGCCAAACCACCATTTCACTGCTGAGATAAAACATAGGCCTGCTGTCCCAAATAATGTTAAAGATTGGCAAGTATTTGAAAATGATGCCCAGATTAACAATTTCCTCACTCTTGAGCATGAATTTTCAAATATTAACATTGACATGGATGCTATGACGGATGAACAACAGCAAACATATGAAAATCAGCAGGCTGTAACAGCTACAACAGCCAAACAAATACTGAACCCAACTGTTTTTGACAATGCAAACATAGAAGAACTGAAATAGATGCATTTGGAGGAAATATCCAAAACAGAGGCCAAGATCATTGATCTAAAGGATAACTTTCTCCCTGTTGGCCTCACTCCATTAGAAGATATGTTTGATGCAAATGATGTTCCCAAAAAGCCAAAAATGCAGCCCTTAAACACTGCTATAGAAGAACACAATATTGGGACAGCAGATAAGCCCAAAATGATCAAACTATCTCAATCTTTGCCACCCGATCAAAAGCCCAAATATGTTGATTTGTTCAAAGAATTCCAAGATGTATTTGCTTGGAGTTATGAGGACTTGAATTCCTATGACACCTCAGTAATCCAGCACACCATTCCCTTAAAACCAAACCAAAAGCCCTTCAAACAGAAACTAAGGAGAATCAATCCTGTGCTTCTCCCTTTGATTGAAAAAGAAGTAAAAAGAATGTTCGAAGCAGGTATCATAGCACCCATCAGATTCTCTGAATGGGTATCCAATCTTGTTCCCACAAGAAAGAAGACAGGTGAGATTAGGCTATGTGTAGACCTAAGAAATTTAAACCAAGTCTCTCTAAAAGACCACTACCCATTGCCCAAAATGGATCATATTCTACAAAGAGTAGTGGGGTCATCTAGAATCTCTTTGCTAGATGGCTTTTCAGGTTTCAATCAAATACTGGTTCACCCGGATGACCAAGACTAGACAGCGTTTACCACACCGTCGGGAACATTTAAGTATGTGAAGATGCCTTCCGGACTTAAAAACGTTGGTGCTACCTTTCAAAGGGCAATGGATATTGCATTTGCTAAGGAAATACATGATTTCCTAGTTGTCTACCTCGATGACTTAACCCCTTTTTCCAAATCTGATCAAGAGCACCTAAAACATTTGAGGCAAATATTCATGACATGTAGGAAATATGGCATTTCCTTGAACCCCAAGAAGTCTCTCTTTGGCCTTGAAGAAGGAAAACTTCTTGGCCATATCATATCAAAGAACGGGATTAGAATTGATCCTAAGAGAATCCAAGCCATCCTCCAAATCCCACATCCAAGGAACATAAAAGAGTTGCAAGCGTTCCTTGGCAAGATAAATTTCCTAAGGAGATTTATCCCAAATTTAGCTGAACTGATAAGACTGCTAAGAAACATGCTAAAAAAGGATGCCAAGGTAAAATGGTCTCTTGAAACCAAACAAGCCTTTGACAGCATCAAATCTGCCTTAACCCAAGCTCCAGTCCTCACAAGTCCTCAATTTGATAGGGACTTCATCATATTCTCATTTGCATCTGATCACACCATAGATGTTGTCCTTTTGCAAAAGGATGATCAAGGAGCTAAAAAGCCAATTGCCTTTTTCAGCCGAGCCTTAAGAGATGCCCCTTTGAAATACCAAATCATGGAGAAGCAGGCCTATGCCCTGGTTAAAGCAATCAAAGATTTCCGAGTTTACATTTTATATTCACATGTGATTTCCTATGTCCCAAATACTGTTGTAAAGGACATATTAACCCAAGATGGGTTAGAGGGAAAAAGAGGCAAGTGGATTGCTAACATCCTTGAGTATGACATAGAAATAAAACCAACCAAGCTGATAAAGGGACAAGGTTTAGCCAAACTAATGTCCGAAACAAACTTTCAAGCCTTAGACTTTAACCAACTAGACAATGAATGGGAGCTGGCGACTCCATAGATTAGTGAAACCTTTTTTCAATCCCCATGGTATGCTGATATATGCTTTGTATTGTTAAACCTGTTTTCTCCCCCAGGATTGTCCAAAACGAAGAAAATATTTCTGAAAATGAAGGCTTTAAAGTTTTGTGTCTTAGATGGTGCTTTATTTTGGAAAAATCATGAAGGCATATTGCTTAATTGTTTAACTATGAATGAAACTAACAATGTCATGAAAGAATTCCATGCAGGGGACTATGGAGGACATCTATATTGGAAGTCCACTGCTGATAAAATTTTAAGGGCTGGTTTCTATTGGCCCTCTCTGTTTGTAGATGTAAAGAAGTTTGCCATCTCATGTCACAAATGCTAAATCTTTGAGGGCAAAAGAAAACTGTTGCCCTTGCCCCTTAAGCCCATCTCAACCGAAAAACCTTTTCAACAATGGGGTCTCGACTTCATTGGGGAAATCCATCCCTCTTCCTCAGGCCAGCACAAGTGGATTTTAAGAGCCACCGACTATTTCACCAAGTGGATTGAGGCTATCCCATGTAGGCAAGCCAATGATACCACCATTATCCAATTCCTTGAGTGCAATATCCTTTCTAGATTTGGTTGCCTTGAGAAGATCATTACTGACAACGCCGCTGCCTTCAAATCCAAAAAGATGATCAATTTTTGCAATAAATTTCACATTACCTTGGGCCATTCCATAGCCTATTACCCTCAAGGTAATGGCTTGGCCGAGTCATCTAACAAGAGCCTGATCAGTATTATCAAAAACATCTTAGAAGAAAACAAGAAGAACTGGCATAGAAAGCTCACAAATGCCCTATGGGTAGACAAACTTTCAACAAAGAAATCCATTAGGATGAACCCTTATGAGCTAGTATATGGCATGGAGGCCAGGTTTCCATCTTCTTTGGGCATTTCCATTATGAAGCTGTTACAAGAAGTTCAGGCAGAACCAAATGATATTCAACAAAGAATAAATTAGACCATTCATCTTCAGCAAACCAGAGAGAAGGTCTATGACAGAGCTCAAGTCTTGCGAGAGAAGCTCAAAAAGATGTTTGATAAGAGAGCTAAGGTTGAGGATTTCTGTGTTGGCAACAAAGTTCTAAGGTGGGACTCACGAAGAGAAGACAGGGGCAAACATGTAAAATTTGATTTTCTATGGAAAGGTCCATTTGTTATCAGCGTTGTGCAGGGCAATAACACTTATTTCCTCAAATCTGTAGAGGGCAGCACAGCTGAAGAAGGCCCTGTTAATGGCCGGATGTTAAAGCATTATCATGATCCCTGTTGTTGAACACAACGCAACTGTATTATATTTGTACATAAATACTTGTATTTTCAGCACTTTGTTTTGATTTTATAAGGCCGAATAATGGAACAGCGCAGCAAAGTTCTTTAAAGGCAGAAGCAAAGCAAGTCCTCCAGTCAGATCTCTGTCATCATTGCATTTTTCAGCAAAAGAGGAGGCAGTTTTTCAGTCAATAGTATTAAAAGAAAGGAGGATTTTCAGTTCACATCAGCACCTTTTTCAAAGACAGAATCAAGGGAAGTTCTCCAGTTTTGTTCCCCTATGTTGTGTTTTATTCAAAGCTAGGTTCTCAGGCAGAGATGCATATAATGATAGAGCACGCAGAAGAAAGCAGGCAATGCTGCTATGGTATAAAAATTCAGTTTATGAGAATGTTGTGTTCAGGTTTCAAAAGTTTCAAATCATTTAGTAACCAGCACAGGGGAAGTTCCAGTCTACAACAACAATAGAAGATCAAGGCAGTCTGACCTGCTATTCTTGACTTTTCACAAGGAAAAACCATCCCCAAGTGGAGCCACTATTAGCCTCCTGCTGCAGCAGGTATTCATCTTTCATGATCGACATTTTTACATGCCAAATATGTCATACTTTGCATGCTACAATGCTCCATATTTCCAGAAAGAGGCAAAAGAAGGAGCCATGAAGGTGTGCCAGTCTAAATGCCACTGTTGTATTCCAATTTTGATGAGTTAATCCATTTTTGAAGAATTTTCTGTTAAGGGAAGTCCAAACAGCTTAATCTTGGCCTTCCTAGGTTTCAATTGATTGTTTTAGAATATAGAGAATGAATATCTGTCCAAACAGCCTAATCTTGGCAGATTTGTAGATAGGTAGAGAAATAAGGGTGCTCAACAGCTTAATCTGATCCCCTGGATGCAATAAGTGTAGATTTAGATAGGAGGGCAGTCAAAAGAAAAAGATGAAAAGCTGGGTTTGCTAGTTCAAGTGCACCCAAACCAAAAAGAAGAGAAAATGCTAGGTAAGTAGGCAGGGTAGGTAGTTTTGAGGTTGCAGAATGTTGATTTGTGATCAATTTTGTGTTTCAAAGGGATATTTTACTTCAGATCACATGTATCAAGCAATTTTCCCTTGGAGCAGCTCAAGCGAGGCATGACTAACTCCCCATTCTTCCTTGTCCCCAAATCATTCACTAACTTCCCCAAAGAGGTCAAGATCTACTTGACATCTCTTAGTTTCATCATGTTTCATAAACATTTGCCTAAGTAGAGATCTGCTTTACTTAGGAGTGCTGATATCTCTTCTACAAGTTCTATTTCCCCTTTGTAGCCTAAGATTTCCATACTTAGCGCTTTCTTCACACTTTCATGTTAACTACTAACTCTATTATGTAAATCCCTATCTGTTTCCCCTCCCCCCTACTAAAACTATGTTAATAGCTCCCCTAAATACATATCCCCTCCCCCTGGTTGAAAAATAACCATAAGTACACTTGGGAATTGCTAAGTTTATCTGAAACTCAGCAAGAACCCTCATTGCCACCCTCAAACCATCTTCTCATGCATTTTGGACTCCTTCCAAGGCATGAGATCCATCCTTCCAGGCTTTCGGACCCCTTCCGATGCCTTAAAAACCTTTTAAAACACCCAAAAATCATTCTAAGGCCATAAAGACCCTTTGCCGAATCATAAAAGCCCTCCTTTCCATGAAGAAACCCCCCTCCGACTTCACAAAACTTACCTTTAGTGAAAAAGCCTTGCTCCGATTCAAAAAGTTTCCTTTGGGACCCCCTCCGATGCGATATCGCAGTCGGGAGGGGGCAGCGATCAATGTTGGCCCATATATATGTTCCCCCGATGGTTTATCGCCGATCGCGACTTCGCATCGGCATATCGCAAAGTTTTGTGCCATGTATATAAGCCCCCGACCTCTCCACCGATGCGATATCGCTATCGGGAGCCCTCCGCATCGCAATTTCATGTTTCACCGCATATATCGCATTTTACCGCATAAACCTAAGTTTTCATAAAACTTAAGTTTAACGTAAAGACCCCGTATTTCATCTATCGCAAGACTTATCACAAATATTTCTGATGGTAAACGCCGATGTAATCATGGCCGTCCATCAGCCCGCACCAAATCCAACGGCCCAGATTTAATCCAATGAACAGTGATCGCTCCCGCCCCGGATTTTTACGATTTTTGCGTGTAAATGGGCTTTTTGTCTGTTTTAAAGAAAATGGCCATTTTTACAGGGTTTTTTTCAGCGCCCGCTCCCGATAAGGGAATTCATGCATTTCAAGCCTTTTTGTCATCACCAAAAGGGCGTAGAAGGTGAAAATCGCAGCACAGGATGCCCGGAATGAGAAACTGAGGCAGTTTTCGCATCGCTAAGAAAAATTGGCCAAAATGAAAGCCCTCTCATGGCTCAGCTACCAGCAGGCCCGAAAATTCGCGGAGGCAACAAGATTTCTTCATTTATATGTATATTCAGATCGTCCAACGCCAATATCATTCCAGAGGCCACGAAAAACACTTGCAACAGCCATTTTTGCCTTGAAAGGGCAGGAAGGAGGTGATTTGACAGTTTTAAACACAACAAAGTCAGAGAAAGAAGCCCGTTTCGACTGTGAAAGAGTATCAGAGGAAAGATGAAGCCCTGTTTAAATGAAAGAGTATCAGTGAAGCGGCAGAGAGTATCAGATCGGCAATACCAAAGCAGCTGAACATTAAAGGCCCCCAAAGCAAAGTCAAAGAAAGTGGTGAAGCCATTTAAGGCTCTCAAATCACAGTTAATGCACAATCAAAGCCACTCAAGAGCCAGGATCAGATCCCAAAGCACAGTTATGGCTAAATGAACAACATAGAGCCACAAGGACACCACATTAATTCATTTTGATGCAGCTGCCTCTAGCACAGCTCGAAGATATTTTCTTGCATTTATTTCAGGACAAGATTAGGTTGAAAAACTCGTTTTCCTCAGACCGGTTTTAGGTCTGCTGTAATAGATTTTTTGGATATTTTTCTCTATATAAACCACCCTAATTCACTGTTTAAAGGGTTGGTTGGTTGTATCTCTCCTCTAGAGACTCGCTCTGTATACTTGATGTTTTATTTAATCAAAGACTGCTGAAAAGCTTGGAGGAATCACTGTCTGCTCTGTGTTTAATGATTGAAGGGTGAATACGGAATTCTTGTGCTGCAACATGATTCAATAAGTGTTTCCTACCTTTGTTTTCCATTGATATACCATCTAAAATAGCAGGAAAAATTAATAGCTTAGACTTTGTTTAACTACACTCTATGCTCAATTTCTGTTGTTTCTTTATGTTTTCATCCGAACTGGTAATAAATATGAATTCCCTTTGGCTCATATTTCTCCAATTCACCCATGTTTGACAGTTATCTAGGGATTCTTTACTGCTCCTAGATAGAGCTCATTCACCTTCCCTCTGTTAAGCTGAATGAGAGATTCTTAACTGCCTCTCATTCCTTAGCCTTCAATCCATCTCCATTTAGCCTGAATGTTGTTTCATGTGCAGCTACCTTGCTCCATATTTCCCTTGTGACCAAGAAAACGCACCAGCAGTCCTTCTCCTCGACTCCACACCCAATGGTTTTGAAACTCTCACCCTATACCTACCTCTCTACTTGAAAGCATCAATCATCCCACCAAAAAATCAAAAACAAAACCCCTTGAACTCATTAACTAGCCTAAAATCATCATCAACAAAGCTAAATCATTAAGAGAGAACCCTCTCTGATTGCAGGTGGGCTAGCACCTGCAGTCCAAAGATTGGTTTGTGGTTACCTCGGCCGTATCCTTTAGGAGCTTAAGGACAACCTGAGTGATAACAGATCGGATGCCATTTTTTCCTTGAGAACCTCCAGACTCTTCTTACATTCCTCATTCCAACAATATGTAGTGTCCTTTTTCAACAACTGTTTCATTGGTGCCGTGATTTGTGCATAGCTCTTAATGAACTTTTAGTAGTACCTAGTGTGTCCCAATGTGGCACGCAGTTGTTTGACACTTCGCGATACCTCCAGATTGAGTATGATAGCAACCTTCATGATATCCACCATTAGTCTTCGTCTGTAGACCACATGACCGAGCAAGTTTCCAAGAGGGATGAGGAAAGTGCATTTCTTAAGGTTCAGCGCAATCTGTTTCCATCGACAAGTATCCAGCATTAGCCATAAGCTCGCGATATGTTTCTTGACTAACCCAAATACAGTACAATCATCAAAATAAACTTCCTAAAACTTATGGATGAATTCCTTGAACATAGCCACTACTACGTGTGAAAATATTGCTGGCATGTTCCTCAATCCAAAGGGCATAACAGTGTGCTAGAAACATCCCCATTCGATCACGAAGGTTATCTTGCTTCTATCTTCCAGTGCAATCTTGATCTGATGGTACCATGAGAACCCATCCATGAATGAGTACGCTTCCTGCCCACCAACATTCTCCAGGACTTCATCTGTGAATGGTGTCGAGAATGGGTCATGGACACAGGCATCATTCAGCTTTCGGAGGTCCACGCAGATTCGAATTTCACCCTTCTGTTTTTTCTCCTGCACTATCATAGGACTCACCCAATCAGATTCTTCCACGGGTTCAATAATTCCTACCGCTAGCATTTTGTCCAATTATTTGTGGACCTTTTCCTTATACTTCGGGTTCGGGTGGTACGCACGCTGCTTAACTGGCTTCACGTCCGGTTTTAGAGTTATCTTCATCACGCCTAGGTCACCGAGGATCCCTTTTAACTCCGTGATTTTGGTCGGGACTAAGTCTTGATATTCCTGAAGTAACTCAACAACCTTATCCACCGTGGCATCATCCCAATAGTCTCCCAACGTCACGTACTTCGGCTCCTCATCTGTACCAATATTCACTTGCTTCGTTTTCAAGGGCGCTATGATGTCGAGGTCCTCGATCGATGGTCCGTGAACCTCGCGGCTCCCCTCTGATTCTGGAATATTGATGTTTCTGGGGTCATCATTGTCATCCTCTACTTGCACATTGTAGCATTCTAGGGCCTGGCTCAACTGATGAGACCACCCTGGCTACACTGTTTCTTCTGGTTCCAGTGGTATTTTGAAAATGGTAGCCTTCACAACTTGCAGCGCATCATCAACAGTATCCATCCATTGGTCCTCAAATAAGAATGTTAATAAAAATCCTTCACGCAAGATATCCCATTCACCTGTACCATGTTGGAGTTCTGTTTCAGTATACTAGTTCCTTGGGATGACATCCAAGGTATGATAAAATAAGTGTACCCACTCCAGCTAGGGTTCTTCTCCATAATCCTTGGTGCATCTTGTGAGGTGTCTACGCGGGTCATCATGTCCATTGTATTTCTTGGTTATTCATAGTTATGACTTCCCAAACCTTATTTGGATCATCTGCCTGCAGCCACGCTAGTCTTCAAAGGTTCCTTCATGTGTTCCCCACCAACGTGCAGGCATTGCGTGCAATGCCCATTTTAATGCATTGAACCTCTGGTGCTCTGGTACCGCGCTCTCAAACTTGTTCAGGAATTCATCCACCACTGTCAACCCATCATACATTGGTAGATCTCGATCCTGAACTGATACACAACGCAGTGATTTAGTCATCATATTACAGTTTAGCGTGGTTACTTGGCTTAACTGATTATGCCAATGTTTGTCTTCTTCTTCTAAATCTGAGGAATCTGCGCGCTCCCATGGTATCCACCCCTCTGTAGTCAGATTTACCCAATCCTAATCTCGCATAGTTATTTTGTAGATATAATCCAAGTCATCATCGCTTCCATCGTCGCATACAAGTTCAGTGTAGCACACTCCTTCAGCTGGATCTAGCGGGATAACTACGTGTAGGGACTTTTTCTCAAATATCATCTTCCACTTCTTTAAGTTAATGACTCCATTCATATCTGTGGCCCAGTCTATTCCTAACAATGCGGGTTAAGGGTTACTAGAATCCACAATTTCTATTACCTTAAAATCTGTTCGCGTGCTTGCGCCTTCGATGTCCACTGTGACTCCTTGTAATCTCCCCATGGGAAAGATCTTTTGTTGGTTCGCCATTCGTAATTGAATAGGAGACCATTGTAATTCAGGCCTACCCATGCATTCCCATGTCTGTTTAGGTAGCACATTCGCATCCGAGCCTAAGTCCAGGATGACCTAATCCATCTCAAAGTCGCCAATCTGTGCTGTCAATCGCATTTCCCACCCGGTGCACAAAGCATGCTTTCCGAGTTTTCGGATCATGCATGGTTCACTCGACCCTGTGCACCTAGTTATTAGCTCCTGTAATCCCTTAATTGCTTTGTTATCCTGTAGCAGCTTTATGCATGTCTCTAAAAAGGTAGTTAGCATAGAGGGATCTATTTCTGGCTCAGGTTGATCCTTACCACCTGGAGTAAAGGCTTCCACGAAGCTCTTCTTAGCTTCCATAAACATCTCCTTTACACATTCCAAGTCGAACTTAGGTTGCTTTGTAGGGGCCTTGCGAACCCATGTATTTTCTTCAGGTTGTTTCCCTTTATCTTCCCCTGTGGCAGTGCCACTTCTAAGCATCATGTTCATGTTGGGGTCTTCTTCGCGCTGTTCGGACCTCATCATTTAGATGTTCTGCATCGTCGTAGGCTGTGCTATCAGCGTGGGACAATCTATCATTTTGTGATTGAATTTCTCACAGTAGGGACACGATGTTCTAGTTGAGTTGGTACAATCACGCGTGTAGTGCCCAAGTCCTCCACAATTTTAGCAGATTAATTGTCCACGGCCTCGCCCAGGTCCCATTCCTCCCCATCCTCGTCCTTGCCCTTGGAACCCACCGCACACTATTGCTGCGACTGGATCCTGACCTCACGTCTAAGTCTGCATCCTGTAGGCAGGCATTCGGTCCATCAACAATTCGTAACTCTGACAATCTCGTTCATCGTGGCCCACTGATCTACAAAAATTGCAAAATAGCTATTGGGGGGTCTGTGTAAACTTCTGCAATAGATGACAGTTGTCTGTTGTGTGTTTTCCTTCTACCTGACAGATCGCGCACCAAAGCACGGGCACCGCACTAGGTCTTGCTGGCACCTTTGGTCTCAACGGCATCGGTCCCCCTCCCGCCAAATAGTTTGTCAATACAGGGCAGTGATCCTTGTCATGACTCCGGCCTTTGCATTTGATACACCACACTTCTTCACGCACCTCTAGGCGGGGCGCCCTATCTTGCTTCAAATTTTTCATCTCCAAACATAGGTTTTGTAGTTGCGTGTGCATTTGTTGAACTCCCAACCTAGGATCTTGTATTGGAGTTTCATGCAACCTCATCGATATCTCTAATGCTTCAGCCTGTGTTGAGATCTTCTGTTGTGACAGCGCCATCCTTAGGTGCGGTGTCAGAGAGGCCACAAACCAGGCGTAGTGCTGCGCATCCATCAGTGTCATGTTAGCTTCACGAATAGTTCTCTTCAAGCGTTGATCCAGATCCCATGGAGTTTCACCTGGAAGCATCACAATCTCCTTAAACCCGATGATCAACTACGTCTCTGATTTTGGCCAGCTAAATTCTTTGTTCAATGCATCCTGGATCTCCGCTATTCTCTTATTTGGATGATCGCTAGAGTGCTTTATATACCACGTCAACGCGCAGTCCTGCAACACACTTACCAAAGTAGCCTTCTTGATGTTATCATCCGTAACTCCTTGGGCTTCCCATACTGCCTTTACCACGAACCAGAACTGATCTGGTTCCTCACTTCCTATGCCTCTAAATATGAGCAACTTGATCGCACTCGTCATTCCAACCCTCGGTGGTGGCGAAGGTGGGGTAAGTGAAGATGGGGTTGATGTAGGCGAAGTGAGTGATGGCGTGGATGGTGGTGGTAACAGTGGAGTGCACTACTTTATCAACTGGACTGCGCTTCTCATAGAGAACCCTATGAGCTCCTCCTCGCTTTCTCGTGAAAGTGAAATCAGGGGACTGTTCTCTAACCCTTTTATCCCTTGGTAGCCTCTTTCGCTCCGTGTTACCCAAGACATCAATGGATTCTCATAACCTGATTTTCACATAACAACATTTTAATCTAGGTATTCAACGGTTTGATATACTTACCCCACAGTCCCTTGAGAAAATGCCACTCCGCCTCGCTGTAGCTCATAGTTGTGTCTATCGCAAACTCAGTGATAAACCCTCCTATTATCCGATCCAACTAGTGATCTATAGCTCGTGCAATTTTATCTTCAGACGCCTCTAGCCTTCGTAGCAATTCTGGAGTCCACACGATGGATTGATCAAGTATGCACCTCCCCTAACTGTCAGCTAGTCTTTCGATCCACTCATACAATTCTGTCAAGAAGGACATGAAGAAGAACTCGTGGATTTCCATGTATAAGTAGCGATCCAGCCACCTCCCTTTAGATATCTGTGGAGTTTTGTTTTCTTGTACTACAAACTCATGTAGCTTCTGATCCAACCAATCTTCAATATCTTTCTTCGTAGGGTTCCAGTGTTCCGACATCAGACATCCCTTAGCTATATCCCAGTCCCGACAATGGAACCATTTGTTGGCTTGATGGGGCTTGACCCAGGTTCGGAAGTATTTTAGCCAAACAAATCTCGCACTACCGACCCTTTCGGCAACAGTCTGCGGAGCACAGACTGAAGTCTCACCCGAGGTAGTAGGGGAGGGTACTGGAACCATGTTTCCGCACCCTAGGGATGTCTTGATGAGGACTAGAAGGGTCGCGAACCAATCTGCGCACTTGCACTACTCTGCTTAGCTCGTCTAACCTTCGTGAAGCTTGACGATGATGCTCTTCTTAGATTCTTAGTATTATCATGGTTATTATAGATCAGATCTAATTCTTATGGTCTTTAAGAAAACATTTATATCTACGATAAAACAGACAATATTTCTAGAACAACTTATCTCTTATTAACTTTGATCCAATACATTCCCATTCTACCCTGTGCACTCAGCTGTAGGGGTCCGTGCACACAGCTGTAGACTCTACTAGGCCTTTCAGCACACAGCTACAGAGACTCTATCTATCTACTATCACCTACAACTTGGACTTACAGACTCATAGCGACTAACGTATTCATAAACCAATAACAAATAAGATCTTCCATAAAGCTACCTTCTACCCTTAGAACCTCACCCTATTTATACATTCCCATGGTCCGCGGACCATGGGCAGGTCGACTCACTTTCTATTATTTTACATTATTTTCAGGCGGACAACCCTTTCACTCGACCTATTATAGTTTTTGCTCCGCACACTTTGCAGAACTAATATCATCTCCCTAAATCATGGGCTTTAAGTCCCAAAACCGTTACACGGGGCCTCCGCTACCCAACATGGATCAATGAAATGCTCATTCTCATTATCATATCAGAAAATTACAAAACAATGTCTTCCACAAGTCTTCAACTCGAAAATGCTTAGTGCTCTTACATAAAAAATCTAAATCCTATTGAGGCTCTATGCCTCTTTATTTATACAACTGAAGTCTCCAACAAATTCCTTAAATCTAGGGAGTCTCAGCTCCCAAACTCAAGATGAATTGGCTCTTTAACTGTCACTGGCTCGGTTGCCTTTTGATCTTCATGACTCGGCTTCTTGCAACTCTGAGCTAGTGTGATTTGATGGAGGAATATTTGAATGAGTGAGGATTAAATGAGGAGGATCTATCTCCTACAATCTCTCCTCCTTGTCTCATTTGAGTTTCTACCCTTAATTAGCCAAAATTGCCATGATTTGCTCTCAAAAGCCTTGCAATCAATGCACATTAGTCCAGTAGACATAACATCTTACTTTTACTCATTTCATTAAGCAAAATATGATTAAAATATGTAAGGAATTATGAGAAGAGTTGAATTAAATAAGATTGGAGGTGTATTAAGGTCCATATAGTTACCCAATGATGAGGCTCATTGGATAAATCTAGCAAAGGAGACGGGTTACTTTTGAAGATGGGGAAGTTGAAACTGACGTTGAAGAATATGTTGTCGTTACTCAGGATGACATTGGAATTGATGTTAGAAAGGAGAAGAGCTGTAAAAGACCAAACGTAACAATGTCCAACATGGAAAATTTTAGGGGCGAATGTTCGCCCTTTGGCGAAATTAAGGGGTTTTAAATTTTTAGTGGGCCAATATTTTGTATCATAGTACATTTTTACAAATCACCTCAAATAGCCCACCTTATTTTAATGGAGAGGGTAAAAAAGGTAAATTCGGCCCTTGAAATTAGGAGTTACAACCTTCCATTTGCCCTAATTTTCAAGAATAGGTTTTATTTAAGTGAATCCTATGGGCCAAATAACATATTTATAAAAGAGGTATGGTAAATTAATAAAAATATAAATAAATGAGAGGTATGGTAAATAAATAAAACATTTTTTATATTTACTCCATAAGTCACCTTATATACATGCAAGGGTGTAAACAAATAAAAATATAAGTATAGTGGAGGTATGGTAAATAAATAAAACGTCTTTTTATACTTACTCAAAAGGTATGGTAAATAAATAAAAATATAAATAAACTAGACGTATGGTAAATAAATAAAACCTATTTTTATATTTAGTCCATAACTCTTGTTCTATTTATGAAGGCTCAAAAAATAGGTTTTATTTAAGTGAATCCTATGGGCCAAATACCATATTTGTAAAAGAGGTATGGTAAATTAATAAAAATATAAATAAACGAGAGGTATGGTAAACAAATGAAACATTTTTTTATATTTACTCCATAAGTCACCTTATATTTACGAACACCCAAAAAATGCATTATATTTAGGTGAAACCTATGGGAAAAATACTATGGGACAAATACCATGGGCTATGTTATTATTAATACCATGCAAAAAAAAATTATTAACCCTAATATTAGTATTAATAAAAATAAAAATAGTACATGGTATTGACCCATGGTATTCACCAAAATGGCACATGGTATTGACCCATGGTATTCACCTGGAATGTAGTCTATTTAAATGGGGAATTAAACCAGCATAGATCCATCTTTACTCTGGATCTACTAACCCTCGAGAGGTATCAAATATCATGATATGCAAACTAGCATAGAGTGAAAAAATATTTGATACCTCTCGGGGGGCTTGGTGGATCAAGAGTAAAAATGGATGTTGTAATTTAATGTATGTTAAACATTTTAGCTTGGTTAAAATAAAAAATAAAATAAAAATCAACTATTAATTTTATTAATTTTTATAAATTACTAATAGTAATTTTTAAGCTCCAGGTTTATGATAACCCATGGTATTGACCCATGGTAATACCATGGTATTCATGTGAGCATAGACTATTTAAAGGGGAAATTCTATCATCTTAAATCCATCTTAATTCTAGGTCTACCAAGTGCTCAGAGGGATAAATAGATTTCATCTCCCTAAGAGTGGTAGATGTGGAGTTAAGATTGATATAGGTTGGTTTTTATGATAATGAAGATATTAAATAGACTTAGGAAATTATATTGTAAAAACATCTTAAGGTGAATGGTTAAAGCATAGACATTGGACAAGTATATTTGTATACTTACAAATCCAGGGCTGAAAGGAATGGATTGATTGCACTAGTCATCCTTCTATAACTTTCCAACATAGGCTGGAGTAAATAGATTGTAATTTGGGTAATTTTTCTAACTGCAAAGAGGAACATACTTGTGTATTGGCAGGGTGGTTATGAGGTCCCTAGAAGTGATGAATTTGAAATTTTCTTGGTTTTATATATAGTATTAGGTTTTTTTTCTCATGCTTTCTGTGAATGACATGGGTGAATTTTATCCTACACCCACTAGGTTATCGATATATAATTTCAGTAATTTTGATTTCAAAAGATATTTTAAAGAAATGCAATGATTTCATTTGTGTATTCAATAAACACAATATTCTAATGGAATTTTGCATTTGTGGTTTACCTATACAGATTCCATGGAGAAGTATTAGTGGTGTGACATCAATTGTCCTCAAGAAGAGGCTTTAGTTTTACTCTTTTCTGGAAGCAAATACTTTCTTCCAACATTTTTGAGTTCCATGAAAAATTTGAAAGTCCTAATAGTATTCAATTATGGGTTCAAGAGAGACATAGTATTCAATTATGGGTTAAAGAGATCCACACTGAATGATCTATCAGCCTTATCTTCACTTAGTTTAAGACTATTCACTTGGAGAGGCTGCATGTGCCCCCATTTCAAGAGCATAGTAAAGTCATGTAGAACTTAGAGAAGCTATCTTTAAGCTTTTAGTGAAGATTTGAAAAATGACTAGGTTCAATAACACCCAGTCGAGCATTAAGCTTCCAATAATGCTAGATTTTAACCTAGAGCACTTTTGTGATTTGGAGGAGATGCCCCCTCATATTTTTGACACATCTTTAGTTGTGAATTGGGCTATTACTAACTGTCATTTCCTTCGAAAGTTACCTGATGACTTGGGGAACCTCAACTCTTTAAGAATGTTAAGGAAGGAAAGAAAGTACATTATGCTAAGTTCTCTTATGCTTTTCAAGTTTTTCTTGGATATCTACAACGTTTCAGGTAGGAAAATACATTCTATTAATGAAAATTTGTCTTGATAGAAAGGCCCAATTTCAAATTCTAATGCTTTCAAAAAACATTGTATAACTGTAATGTTTCTAAAAGGAAAGCATATTTTTTCAATTTAAGTATCATGATCCCATATTCCAACTTATTTTTCAGTAACCCATTAGGCTTTGTAGCTTTGAATAAATCCATGTCTTTTGATAAGGTCCTCTTCCAAATTAGAACGCAATTTCCTTTTGGCAATAACCACATACAATGTCTTGATTTTGTTATTGAGAAAATAGAGGTTGTGAAACAAGCCTATGCCATACAAGGACTTGATTCATTGATTATGTATCAATTATGGCTCTTGATGTAACAATGTCTTGATTTTGTTGCTTGAAAATAGAGGTTATGCTTTACTATTTCACAGAATTTCTTACAATCTTTCCATAAGTATTGATTTGTAATCTCAGTCACTGAGGGATGACAATAATGAAAAAGGTAATATTCCATGGTTTTAATTTCCCCTCTTACTAAATATTTAAATATATCACCTCAATTTAACTGTTAGTTAAAGGAATTGTATTTTATTTGTAAACAATTCATTGCTTGATTTATAGATTTTGATTTTTTCCCTTTTTTATTTTTTTCTCAGATTTGGTATGAGATATCTTCCAAGATTTGGGTTCCATAGTTTCCCCATCATAGCTACGAGGTTCAGATGCTATCATTAAATATTCTCGGAACGTTACAACTTTTCCAGTAAGTGTGCTTTGAAACATTGTTGTTGTTTTTCCGTGGTGTTAATGCAAATAAGCACTACAACTAGTGCCATTATTTAGATTAAGTGTCGAAATCTAGGTGGTCTTGTAATGATGGAGTGATTATTTTCTAGCTACTAAGGCCATATGCATTTTTATCTCTTATGTTGTCCTAAGATATTCAAATTCAGAATAAGAATTGAGGTCTTGTTTCCACTATAGATTGCAGTCAGTTTCTTGAACATAATATATAGTAGATTATCTTTTACTAATGAACTATGGATGTGATCCCTCGCAGGAAAGGAAATTCAAAGTGACTTTGATTTCACATTGATTTGTCAAAACATCCACACAGGAAAGGAGATTCAAAGTGACACTGATTTCACACTGATTTGTCAAAATGGAGGCAAGAGAAAAGGAAACTTTGTATTCAACAATGCTCTTAATTTCATATGTACATGCACAGACATATTAGTAGAAAATATTGAAGGGTTGCCTAAGTAATATTTTCCATTCCACTACATTCTTTACAACTTGTAAATAAATAACTCGGAAGAATTGATTACAATACTTGTTATTCATTATTAATCAGTGGTTAAGATTTTGATATTGAACTGGCTAAGATTTTTCTTCCTTCTGTGAAATTGTGTGTTCTATAACGCTTCTTTTCCATTCACTATGTATAGCATATAAAGTGTGTCTAATAGAGTAAGAAGATTGGAAAGTCTTGTGATCCTTGAACTATGTTACAAGGCAGAAACCAAATGGGGCAGGGTAGGTGCATCCCCACAAAGGGGTCACAAATACCAAAGTTGGTATTGGCTAGTGCCTTAAGCTAGAAAATTTCCTTTACCCTTGTATTAACAATGAATCTGGGGAGGATTCTAATATTATCTTTATAAGATTTATATCAGTTAAGATTGATGAATAAAATTCATGAGACATGAGCTAGGATGTCCTTCCAAGGTGGCTGTTGATTATTGGAAGCTATGATGGCCATTATGTCAGGCTAGGTGGTCGCACTCCCTTGATCGTGAGCACGATTGTGATCAAGATGGAAGACTTCATAGTCTAGATTGATTGTTCAGCAGTGATAGTTAGTGGGATCATTCACAAAAGCTTCTATTTCACTAATCCTTTTTATAGAGTTGTCAGATTCAATTTCCAAAGGTTTTAATTACACTATAGAGTTGAGTTCTGAGAGATTTGTGATTCACAGTGTTAAGTATAGCAGCTATGACACTTGAATGAAGACAAGCACAGTAGAGGTATCAGACTCTGTTATAAGCTTACCTGCATATTATAAGGGACTTGGTTGGCTTTCTTATAATTCTATAAACAAGTTCCATGTCGTGGAAATGTGAAAAAAAACAGTGATATTGCCACCATGTGGCTCTTGTCATATATGGTTTTATACTTTTTCAAAAAATTCTCTAAGAGTTCACAATGCTAAGATTCACTAGGACTTTACAAAGTTTTATTATTTAGTGAAAGACTCGCCAAGATCTTACAAGATTTTATAATTGAGTAAAATATTCGCTATGCTTGGTGAGAGATTCACCAAAAAATTATATATACATATTATATTATTGATAAAATCGCCTTCCATTTTTCCTATATACCATGGAGATTCGCCCATTTATTATACATATAAATTTAGCGGGGGTTCTTAAAATTTTCCCTGATTTCCAAGAATAAATCTATTCTAGTTAATGATGAGAATTTTATGAGGAAGAAAAGTAAAGTTGGACATTCTCAAGTAGTCATTACCAACAGTGAAGATCCTAGTGAAACTTCAAAAGAAAGTAGAGAAATCATTACACTAGGAGCTGATTTAGGGGATGGAATTATTAAAAAAAACAAAATTCCATTCGACAGAACTTGACAAAGAGAAACTTAATTCAGGGTGGTTGTACATTTTAGCTTAATGTGAGACAAATCTATAAGCCAAGTGAAGGACAATGTAAATATCAAATTAGAAAGCCACACCACCTCCATGTTCACAACTTGAAGACATTGATGAGGTACAATCCATATTCTCATGTGGTTAATTATGTGCGTCTTGTTGATCTAGTGCAAGTTCCCAACAAAGAAGCATTTGATAAGTCAAACTGTTTTGAATACAATTATTATGTGCTTTGGGGGAACCATTCTACAGAAGCTCAAAGATAATTGATGGAGGAATATCCCAATAAGCCATGTTTTGAAACAATGGAATGTATCATTTATGTTGGTTTATCAGATACAAAATAAAATTTAGTGGCATGGGATCATAATTTAGATAATGAATATAGTTACTATAGATTTCCAAAAGGAATGTTGTATGGAAATATGCTATCAAATTGAGGAGAAAATCAATTCAAAAGGAGTCAGAGTAAATATTGATTTATTCAGAGGTATTGATAGCATTTTCCAGTTGGCATTTCGAACTGGAGAGATATGGGAATTGATTAATGAGATTTTTAGCATGTGGGAGAACATTGGCATTAAAAACTAGAAGGCCAAAAGTTCTAAATCATTGATATGTAGCAATAGTAAATCAGGTCCTGAAATGAAGTAGCTTCTAAAAGATATGACTATCACACCTTGGAAAGAATTGCAAGGAGTGAAGGATGAAAAAATTGTCAAAGCAATATTATCTCATGTGAGGTCAGGGGAGTTATCATTGGAGGAAATGTCTGAGAAATTTCAAAAGTAAGTTTGTTGAATTATTTTTACTTATTTATAGATTGTAATTTTCTTTTAAATATAACATATTCTTCTTGGTAGTATTTGTTATACATATCATTGTATTAACTTTTTTTACTTTATCTATGCAGTCACAAAGTTTACATGAAAATACAAGAACAAATGGTTAAATTGTTGAATGAAGATAGTTGGGATGATGTTGTACATAACTGTCCAGATTCAAGTTCTACATCAACACTAAATTTTTTTATCTTGCATTTAAAAAGGTACGTTGATTTATACATTCATTTTTATTCATCTGTATACTATTTTTATTTTATAACTTATACATATATTTGTTTATTTTATTAAATATGAGGAAGGGCATAAATGGAGCACCAGATAGTTTCAAAACCTTTATTGAAAAAATTAAGATCGAAATACTGAAGAAGCAATGTCTTAGGAATGTTGAACTTGATCCAACTCTTACTCATTTCATTTGGAATGGGCTTGACACTATTCAATATTAAGTAATACAAGGCAACTGTGAAGACATTTCTAAACTCATACCTAAAAGGGATTATGCCTTAGTTATTGTAGATATTCCCCATGGTTTCAATATCCCAAACATTGACTATGATAGTGACCCTTATACTTATCAAGCTCTTAGTAAAGTGGTTGCGGGATTTCTAGAAGTCACATCATCACCATTATGGAGATTTGTGACATTTCATTCAGACACATAATTGGCAATGTTATTGTCAAGCTTCAAGGGGAAAACAAACTCAAGGATGCAACTTACATGGTAAGACGTTGAAAATGTATATTTGATTAATGTTAAAAAATTCATTTATGTACAAGTTAATTGAACTTTTACTATTTCATGTTACAAGCAAAAGTCAAATCTTCTTAACCGTGAATATCAACCATTTATAAATGATTGTGAGTTCATCCATATTGATAGTTGGGCAAAAGATGATAGCTATATGTCTATGATTTTTAATCGGGTAGATGGAAAGAGTCATAGCCAAGTACTGGCTTATGATGTTGTTGTGAGAAAACTAACATATGAAGACAAAGAAGCAAAAGGAGAGATAGTTAACATTTATCAAAAACCACAGTTATTGATTAACTATCTTATAGACATATGTTCAAATGAAGGAGATTGGGTTCTGGATTTATTTTCTGGCTCATGTAAGTTTTATTATATGGAATTGAATTTCAATATCTTCTTTCTTAATTTATATGTCATTATACTAATTTAATTCATTATTTATTTTGTTCTTGATAATTAGGTACAACACTAGCATGTTGCCTACAAAAAGGAAGAAATTGCATTGCCATTGAAAAAGATCCAGTGCAGTGCAATTTTATTCAACAAAGAATTAATGCTCTTCAATTTCTTCTAGATGCAATGCAAGAAATTGGGTTGAAGAAAGGGGATTTTAGTGAATCACGTGTGGCAAAAAGGCAAAGGAACCTCAACCACCATTACATGGAATGATTGAAAAGGCATACGTTGGGAGATTCACAGACATCAAAGATCCATTAGAAGAGAAAAAGGAGAAACATGAAGCAGAAATTATTGTGGAAGGAGACAATGACGAAACTCTAGAGGATGAAGAGTTTGGATTACATGATATTGTTCATTAAATTTAAGTTATGTTTGGAAATCAAGATCATTTTTTGTAACTATTAATTAGTTATACTTGTAATGTTTTGACTTTGACATTTTATGAGAAGAATAAGCATTCAATTAATGTTGTTATGTGTTCAATATTTGTATTATGTTATTTTCGCATTAATTTTTATGTTAATCATTATTTTTTGAAAAAAAAAAGTCATTTATTTTTTTGACATGAAATTCATAAAACAAAACGATTATTTAACCTTCTTTTTTTAATTTTTCCTATAAAAATTGTGATATTGACATGTGATTTCTAGCAAAAAATTATCAAAATGTGTAATTTTTTAGTTATATTTATGTTGAAAATGGTTATTTTTATGTCAATTGTTAAAAATTATTGTTTTTTAGAGACAATTATTTGATGTGCATTGAAAAATTAATTAACGATGTATAAATATGTAGAATATCAAGACTTTAAAATATCAACCTTCTTCTTTAAATATGCAAAACAATAAAACCTCACTACCAAAAAAAAAAAAAAAAAAAAAACAAGAAAATATGAAGACAAAAACCACTTCAAAAATTGTTAAATTTAGAAAATAATTATTTACATTTCATACATTAGAAAATTTAAAGTAAAAAAATAGGTCTTTTAAAAAAGGACCTTATGTAGAATCACCACTTTTTAAAATCAACATGCAAATCACCAACATTCTAAAAAGTAATGTACATAAAAAAATTTAAAGTGCCAAAAACTATGCTAAAAAACAAATATGTGTATTGTGCATCGCCCCTTTCCAAAATCGGGTCACTTTTTTGCTACCTCTATGAAATGGGTAATCGTATTAGTTCCTGTTTCAAAGTATACATTGTTCAAATGATCTGTAAAGTATCATGGATATTCCACACGACAATTCGTCACAACATATCTAATAATATTATATTAGAAATCTGAGATTCTACATTATTACAGTTTTATTTCATTTCTTGATCTGTAAAATTAATTGTAATTAGTGCACGCATGTAAAAGTAAATCAAGAATATAAGTAGAGAACGAAAAAATAACCTCACACAAACATAATACACAAGATATACTCTCTGGGAAACCCTTTCGGGAGAAAACCAAGCTGGAAGGTTAGGTCGATTCACTCTCTTTCTCTGTCTCGAAATATGGTTGAAGATACAAAGAAGTAATGTCTATGGCCCATGGCCTACTACAGTGCATAGATCGTCCCTGTGTGGTATACCTCCTATCTCTCCTGGCTATCTTTTCTCAACTATGGAACACAATGCTCTTCAAATAATGTAATGCCTCTTCCTCCTAGTGCTCTGGTTATACCACAACTTGATAGCCTACTAGTGGTTAAGTTTGACTACATCAACTCTTAACTAGAGTTACAAAATAGACTCTTCTATAGTCTTTTAGATCAAAAGCACGTTTCTAGCCCCTTTTCCATGAATAATGGGGGCTGAAGCGACATCCTCCCAAACTATAGGTGTGAAAACAGGAAGGTCAATTTCTGAGTGGCATAACTTTTTCATACGGACTCCGATTGACGTTATTTGTGTGTCGTTGGAAAGCTCTCTATGTGTAGAATAGCATGATAAAGTTCTACTTTTTATCAGAAAAGTTTTACCCCAACAAAATGTAATTTGATGCCTCAAAATGCTCCTGGAAGGTTTCAGACCTCATTCCACCAAACTGGGTCTCGCCAGTAAAAAAATGTCCCATGAGTTGATTCCTCCACTTTTCCCAATCCAAATGCATTAAGATGGATGAAAAACAATATAATGATCCAATTCGGATCACACATCCCCATTTTGGGAGGCTTTTGGTCTCCAAAATCTTTTACTAAATGAGGCGAGGAAAGTTTTCCTCCACCTTCTCTCTAGTGTACCATTTAGCTTTGCCTGGAAGTTGTCCCCTCAACCCAATCTGCCCAAGCTCATGTTGCCCTTGTCTTGTAGTTCTAGACCTCTTCTACAAAATTGTATCTTCTGTCAACTCTGTGAGAACTTCTGGTGCCAAATCCTCCACACATGGTAGGACTTACTCCTCTTCCCAATCTAGCATGGAAGGCTCATATATTTTTAAATTATCTACATTTACAACTGAGTAAATGCACATATATGGTGGTAAAATATGTTGATAGGCATTATCACCCACCTTTTCTAGTATCTCAAAGGGACCATGCCTTAGAGCCTTTATTTTCTTACCAGGCCCCTGTAGCCTTGTTGGGACAGGGTCCCCTGGGGTCAATTTTGCAAATAGTTTTTATTATTGTAAAGTTTCTACATTTTGAGGAGCGGAGCACGAAGGTTGTTAGGAGTCAAAGGGGCTTTAGGGAGGTCAAAGCCCCTTATTTGTTTAGAATTTAAGTTGTTTTATGACCTACCCATGGTTCGCGAACCATGGTATTGTAAAAGAATATGATATAAAAAGAAGTCATAGAGAGTCATAGGATATATCTAAGAATGAATTAGTAAGTAAGTGATCTAAGTCAGAATAGTCTATTTTTTGTACTTAGGCAAAGGGGAAGGCTCCTGCAACTGTGTACGTGGAGACATTGGTAAGTTTGTAGCTGAGTGTGCGGGCCCCTGCAGCTGTGTGCACAGGGAAGAAGGAGTCTGTAATAGAAGATTGGGACATAATAAAGACTATTTTGGATAAGCATCTGTGCATATGTGCATTTATGTTTACTTCTGAATTTACTGTGTATTCACTCTATTTACTGAAATTTATTATGAAACATGCTTAATAGATGCATGAAAGTGGTAGATCCAATCAATTACATGGTGATGTGAATGTTTAGAACACTTAGCAAAGAGTTTAGATATTTTATTTCTAAGTTACTATAATTTCTGCGTTTCAAGGGTTAGGGTTCGCGAAGGTTGGAATAAAGCCCTAGAAGTAACAGAACCACATAACATAGACCTATGGATATACAATCCTAGATCTGTCATCCCCCAATACTACCTCAAGTGAGACTGCAACTTGCGCTACGCGGGTTGTTGCTGAAAGGGCTAGTAGTGTAGGGTCTTGTTGGTTAGTGCAGCTAACTCTGAACTTGGGTCCAAGCCCCCTCAAGCCAACAAATTGTTTCAGATGCCAGGACCCAGATGTATCTGAGGATTATGTGATTAGTAATAAGTGGATACTGACTAAGAAATAGATCGAGAAGTGGATAGATCAGAATCTGCGCGAGTTTGTAGCCTAGGAAAACAGGAATCCACACCTATGAAATGAAGAGTGGTTGAACAGATACCTGTATACAGAAGTACATGAAAATTTATTCTACTCTTTTCCATGCGAGGGTTGAACAGATACCTGTATACAGAAGTACATGAAAATTTATTCTACTCTTTTCCATGCGAATTATATGAATGGTTGTCTAAATTGGAAGACAGTCAAGGTATGTGGAAGTTGGATAATCTTATTGTGTGGACTCCATAACTAGTGAGGTGCCTGGAAGCTTCAGAAGACAAGATCGTGAGGGTTGTCGATTATTGGATCGATAACATCTTGGGTGGGTTCATTACTGAGTTCGCAATCGACACATTTGTCAGCTATAGTGAAGTTGAACGCCTCTTTTTCAAAGGACCAAGAGGTAAGTACCTGAAGTCATTAAAAACTTGTATTAAAATTCTATTGTATGAGAAAAAGTGTTGTTCCATTGAATTGATGTTTAGAAGAGACCTGACGAGAACTACGTGAAGTGGAAAGACATTCAGAAGAGATCAAGATTCAGGTGTTGAGTACAATCCTTTGTTGGGAGCATCTGATAGTGATGAAGAAAGTAGTATTCTGAAAAAGCCTCGAGGTGTGTTGCAGACGGTAAATCAGGGTATCTCAGGAATACCAAATCCATCCACTCCACCTCCACTATCACCTTCGCCTCACGCACCTACACCTACACCTCTGCCTCCACCTCCACCTCCACTATTAAATATGGCAAACGCTATGAAGATGCCCATATTCAGGGGTCTAGGGATAGAAGACCCTGAACAATTTTAGTTTGTAGCAGATGCTATGTGGAAGCCATAGTAGATAACATATGATGACCTGAGGAAAGCGCAGTTGGTCACAACATTGCAAGATAGAGTGTTGATCTTGTATATCAAGTATTGATTGAGTCATCTAGTTGAGATGCTAAAAGATACGATGGATGCACTAAATAGTGAATTCAAGAAGCCTAAGTCGCAAGCCCAGTTGGTAATAGAAGTCAAAGAGATCCACTAGAAGGTAAATGAGCCTGCGCGGGATTTCAATAAGAGGTTGAAATGTTTGCTGCAGTAGGCTAATATGAAGATCACGGATTACCAGAACAAGGATTGTTATATTGCTTCACTATTACTCCATTTGAGATTACCACTGTCACAACAGAAGATTGGAATGCAGGAGGAGCCACTAGAGATTGCTATGAAATTGGAAGCCTCACCTATTCAAGATACAAATCTGGGAGCACAACAGATTCAATCACAGTTGGCTAGCCTGCATATGGAATTGCAAAGCATCAAGAAGTGAAATGAAGTCTAGAATGAGGTCTACACGGAAGTATGGTGTTTAAAATCCAAAGGCCTTGGTCATGACGAGAATCAGTACCCAGTGTATCAAAATTATCTAGTTTGGGGAGGTCTTTCTACCCTGAAGCCTAAAAATATCGTTGGGCTAAGTACAGGTGTGGTACCATGGTGCATTATTTGTCAGATTATGGGAAAAACATACGACATACAATTTTCATTTGTTGCATAAGTTTGTGCAGACCCCCCAGTAGTTGTTCAATAATTTCTCTAAGTCTATGGGTCATGACGAGTGCAATTGCCAAAGTTATGAATTGATGATGGACAGAACACAAACATATATAGTACATATGGAGGTACGTCCTTAGGATCAAGGTGCAAATGCAGCACGTGGAGGATTCCAAGGATGAGGAAGAGGACGAGGAGGAGGAGCCAGAAGAGGTCGTGGCCAGATCATTTGTTACAATTGTGGAGAACTAGGTCACTTCACATGAGATTTTCAAAATCCAATGCACCCCTCATGCCAATATTGTCGATAGTTTGATCATGTCATAGAAGATTGTTCCATGATCATTGCAAAGATACAAGAAATGAAGACCTAGACTTAGTAGCCCACTCAAAAGATCCAGATGATGAGATTAGAACCGCACGAAGATGGACCCAGTGTTAATATTTTTAAGAGAAGTAGTATAGCTATCGGGGAGGATAAAGGGAAACAACCAGAGGAAAATGTATGGGTTTGCAAGGCTGCTGATAAGGAGGCTGGATTCAATGTGAATAAAGTAAAGGAAACATTTATGGAGGCAAAAGGAGCTTTGTAGATGTAGGAGCTTCTACATCAAGGACTCAAAGTATGCACATGGAGAATCCTGAAGGAGTTAGTACTGTGCAAGAAACAAATCCATCATTGTTGGCATCTTTCTTACAGACCTACATGAAGCTCCTGAGGGACCAAAAAGTAGTAGAGGGACTACAAGAGTTAATAGATAACTGCACTGGCAAGGATAAGCCACTACCAGAACAGTGCACAGTGCATAAGGTGGACAAAGGTAAGAAAAGCACTAATCGTAAAATGAGATTGACTTCCCAGATTGGAGACTTCGAAATGGACGAGGTAATCCTTGACTTGCAGTCTGATGCAAATGTTTTACTAAAGAAAACTTGGGAAAGAATGGGAAGGCCAACACTACAGTGGTCCTCGATCCAGCTGAGAATGGCAAATCAATAAAAGATTATTCCCATGGGGCGCCTACATGGGGTGACAGTGGATATTAAAGGGGCATGCGCCAAAGCCAATTTTGAAGTGATTGAAATAGTGGGTGATAGTAACCCATACCCAACGCTGCTTGGCATTGATTGGGAATTTGATATGAATGCAGTCATCAACCTTAGGAAGCGCAATATGACATTGAAAAGAAGGAACTAAGGGTTATTGTTCCATTAGATCCGGCCGAGGGTGTGTGATATACTGAACTAGTCCGTGATTATTATGAGGAGGATGAGATTGAGAAAATATATAAGCTTACTACATGGGATGAATATTGGATAAACCCTACAACAGATGGGTGAATTACTTGGGAGAAGGACAACTCCTACAATTCTAATTCAAATGAGGAGCTCGAACACTAGCAAAATAGGTTGCATGAGGTATCGTCGCTGTGATGCAACAGGATTACTAAGTAACTCTGATGTATATCCATTGAGGTACACAACATACCATATGATGATGGTTTAGAAGATGTAAATTTATTTATGGATAAATTTGAAAGCGATGTACCGGAGGAACATCGGTTCCAGACATTAGACATCGTGATGAGACCTGCATGCCATATGGTGGGGTACACATAAGAACAACTTTTCAAATTGGAAGGAATATCGACAGATGATGAAGCTATGGTTTGGGTATGCCAATACCCACATTACGAAGAAATATATAGGAAAGGATGATCTGCGCGAGCATCTAGGTCGATGGACGAAAGCATGGGGAGAAGAACCATAGTCAAAATATTCTACCACACTTTGGGTATGATTCTGATGAACTGGTATCTCCAAATAGAGCTACGACATGGAACAACCGAATGGGATGTTCTGAAGGAAAGTTTTTTGCAAACGTTCAGTTTTGAGGATGGATTTGAGTGTATCGATGAAGCGTTACAAGAGATCGAAGCTGCAATATTCAGAATGATGGAAGAACTTGTTGCGTGGGTATAACTAGATTGGAGTACGCAGCTACACCATGTGCTCAAATGCTACAATGTGACCATTGAGGAAGGTGAAGAATATCCTAGGAACATCAATATTCTTGAGTCAAAAGGACATCGCAAAGTCGTAGGGCCTAAGGCACAAGTCCCCGATATCTCAAGGCCCTTGAAGACTAAGCAAGTGAATATTGGATTGGAAGCACAACCGAAGTTCACAAACATAGGCGACTATTTGGATGAAGACACTGTGGGAAAAGTCACAGAGTTATTGCGGGAATATCAGGACTTGGTTCCCACCAAGTTCTCTAATTTGAAGGGGATAGTAGGTGGTCTGGGTGTCATGAAGATCATTCTGAATCCTACCCCTACCAGTTGAATCCTAGGTACAAGGAAAAAGTACGTGAAGAGTTAGATAAGATGCTTGCCACCGAAATTAATGAATCTATCGAAGAATCAAGCACGGTTAGTCCTATGGTGGTTCAAGAAAATAAGACGAAGGGCAAAATTCAGATCTATGTAGATTTAAGGAAATTGAATGATGCTTGTGTCCATGATCCATTTCCTATGCCATTCAAAGATGAAGTATTGGAGAATGTTGGCGGTCAGGAAGCCTACTCGTTTACATATGGGTTCTCAGGGTATCATCAGATCAAGATCGTGCTAGAGGATAGGAGTAAGACCACCTTTGCTACTGAATGTGGCTATTTTCAGTATACAGTTATGCCTTTGAGACTTAAAAATACCCCTATAATCTTATCTAGGGTGGTAGTCGCAACTCTCAAATAATTTATTCACAAGTTTTTGGAGGTTTACTTCAATGATTGGTTAATGTTTGGGTTAGTAAAGAGACATGTTTCTAGTCTTTACCTCATGTTGGATACTTGTCAAAAGTATTAGATATCCCTTAATCTGAAGAAATGTATATTCTATGTACCATGTGGGATACTTTTGGGCCATGTTGTTTGCAAGCAGGGGTTGACAGTAGACCCTGCTAAAATTGTAAGTATTATCAGTTTGTAGCCTCCAAAGAATGTCAAACAACTGTGCGCGATGTTGGGACATACAGGATATTATAGGAAGTTTATCAAAGCATATGCGTAGATCACTGCGCCCATGGAAAAATTACGGAAAAAGGATGAGATGTTTTGTTGGGACGATGATTTCTAGGAGAGTTTGGATGTCTTGAAGGAAAAAATAGACACTGCACCTATTCTAGTGTTCCACAACTGGAATAAGGAGTTCCATGTACATGTAGATGCATCCTGCATAGCACTAGGAGTTGTGCTAACCCATCGACCATCTGATAGCGTTTCCGAGTAGGAAGTTATTGAAGGAAAAAAAGAATTATTCAACCACAGAGCGCGAAGGATTAGCAATGGTGTATGCGCTCCAGAATTTCAAGCACTATTTGTTGGGTGAGCACTTCAAAATGTACACAGACCATTTTTCTTTGAAGTACTTGGTCAGCAGGCCTATGTTGGGGGGGGGGGTGGATTTGTAGATGGTTGCTGCTTTAGCACAAATATGACTTGAAGTAATTGTGAAGCCAGGGCGATTGAATGCTAGACCAGATCATCTCTCACGGATTGAGAATGCTAATGAATCTAAAAATTTGGAGGAAGGGTTTCTTGATGCGTAGCTCTTTGTTGTACGTGTCGTAGATGACCATTTTGCAAACATAATCCAATTCTTGTCTACGGTTATAGCTCCTAAAGGGTATACGACACAACAAAAGAAATAATTGGTGGTTCGGGCTACAGATTTCTCCATTATCGTAGAACGCTTATATAAAATGGGATCTAATGAAAAATTGCGTAGGTATGTCCCGGAGAATGAATGAAAAAGTATCCTCATTGAAGTGCATGGAGGGGTTACGGGAGGACATTATGCAGGAAGAGAAATTGTGTAGAAGATCCTACGAGTAGGGCTATGGTGGCCAACTGTGAATGAGGATTCCAAGGCTTATTGCAAAGCATGCGATGTCTATTAGAGAACGGGGAGGATTTTGTGAAGAGATGAATTTCCTCTGAATCCATAAGTATTGTTACATGCATTTGATAAGCGGGCAATAGACTTCATGGGACCAATTCAGCCACTAGGAAAGAAGACAAGATCCTGATACATCATTATAGTGACCAAATATTTAACCAGGTGGGCTGAGGCACATCTTATGAAGGATTATAGCGTAGCCACAACTGCGAAGTTCATTTTTTAATACATTTTGCCTCGGTTTGGCTACCCTAAAATCTTAATGAGGGATAGGGGTTTTCACTTCTTGAACGAAACAATTGTGGCTTTTCTTGAAGAATTTCAGATGTATCACGAGAAAAGTATGCCATATCATCCTCAAGCAAATGGCACAATGGAAGCCTTTAACAAAATCTTGGAGAATGCCCTAACAAATATTTGCAATGCGAAGCAGAATGATTGGGATGTGCGCATACCAGCTGTTTTATGGGCGTATAGAACTAATTGCAAAAATTTCACTAGACAAACGTCATTTAGACTGGTTTATGGACAAGAAGTTGTAATGTCAATGGAGTACATCGTGCCAAGTTTGTGGATTGTTTTAGTAAGAGACATGGTCGATCGAGATACCATAGAAGAATGCCTTGTGCAACTAGTTGAGTTGGAGGAAGATTGCTTCTTGGAGGGCTTTCATCAGCAGGTGCAGAAGGATCGCGAAAAAACATGGCATGATCTCCATATTAAATAGTGCACCATTAAGAATGGAGATTTGGTATTGCTATATGATGGTAAGTTCACGAATTTTCCAGAAAAAATCCAAATGCATTCGTTGGGGCCATATATTGTTAAGGAGATTACCGATGGAGGTGCAGTTCATCTCACAAAGTTGAATGGGGAGCTATTTCCAGGAAAGTTCAATGGGAGTCAATTAAAGTTATACAGGGGTTATCCCGCCCCTGCGCAATGAATATATGGATGTGGGATAACCTTAGTACTCCCAACAGTTGCAAGAGAGTATGAGACTATAAACTACACTACCAGTAGGATAGTTTGGCGAAGTGGATGTGTTGTGGGATGAATCGAGGGAAGGGGCAGAGGAGAGTTGTGCCAAAGAATCTCTGCTAGCACGGTGTGTCTAGCACAACTTGGCCAAAAAGTGATCGTTGGAAGCACTGTAGATGATTGGATGGCGATTTTTCCATTAAAAGCAGTGGGCGGAGAGTATTTAAGGAGCATATCTTTAGAAATCTGCTGCCAAAAGCACATTAATGATAGGTATCTGGAGGGAACTGATGGATTTTAATTCAAATTATGCTATAAATATAGCATCCTGCTCAACATTCGAACACTTTGCTTCCTAAGAATTTGTCTTGAGCTTTTCCACTTCAATTTGCGCCAAAATTATTGTTGTATGTTTGCAGAAGAGTGGGAAGTACTCCAAGAGAAAATCTTACTGCTAGGATTAGCAAATTTAATGGATTGGCAATGTGAACGATTCTTGGAGAGAATGACGGTAACTCAACCTGAGCCAGAACAACCTGCACCTACTACTATGCCTACTATATTTCCTAGGTCACCGAGGCCGAAGCCATCCATGGCAAGATATAAGAAATAGAAGAAGACCCAACAGGAACTGGTATGGTAATCGCCATGGGAAAATTTGATGGAGGTCTGACAAAAGGGAAAGATGGATAGATCCAGGTAGTTGACGAAGCCCCTAGACCTAGATGAGGAAGAGCTAACCAGGGGTATTAAGGAGATTGATACAGAAGAGGCTGAGCCAATAACTCAGCTACCATCGTATATACCGCCAAGAAAATCCATGGCTAAAGTTCCTAAAGATTTGGATTCATCGAAGTTCATGGTCTCCACACCTTTTCTAGCAGAGAATGTGCAGTTTGAGGGAAAAATGATGGCCTGGATACCATACTTAAAAATGGAGGATTGGGACTTGGGGGACCATGCGAAGTTCCTGCAGTTAGAGCCAAGAAAGTACCTGAAGAAGGTATATTATGAAGAATCAGAGGTCACGTGGCTTGAGCTGATGAAATGGGTGGCTGATGTTGGGTGCACGAGGCTACTAAACATGTTGTGGGTGCCACATTTTAGCCGCAACGCCATTAATACAATTTACGTGCGATAATTGTTGATGCTGGTGCATGATGGGTGCCTATGGTTAGGAGGGCCTATTCTGATTACTAATATCCTGATTCACATAATTACATTGCTACCTTACCAAGGAGTGGACCCCGCAAGTGCATTTGTGGGAAAATCACAGGAGAAAAAGTTGGCAGACCAAATGAAGAGAGATTTCATCTTAGTAAAGAAGTTGTGTGATTATTCAATTCATTCCATCTTCGATGGCATGGTTTATTTTGCTGCACAAATTTTGGCCAGGAAAATCATGAGGAAGTGTCGCATCGATGAAGTGCCAGCGCGAGTAGTATATTTGGCTACATAGTGCACTAAAGGAGTCCAATAAAATTGGGCTTAACACTTATGTCATGAATTTTTAGAGGATTAGAGAGAGGCCCAAGGTGAGGGCAAGATGTTCCACTATGTGTGCCTTCTGTTGTTGATCACATTGGTGGCATGGAGGATGCCCAAAGAAAGTCAGTTCCCTCAGCATGATCTAGATCTACCTGAGGCTGTGAAGTTTCCCTCATTGTGGGTGACTAAGGACCCTGAGCGTGCTATGGAGACAAAGATATTTTTGGTCTTGTTTGAATCAGAGCTGAGGATGGTGATTAACCAGTGGCTAAGGTTATCACCAAGTTTTCATGCATAGTACGTCAATGTTGCTGATTTCAAGGCATATTTTCATAATATGCACATCTGTGTGAAGAAAGATGCCATGGGCACATGTCACAATTTTTTGTACTTAGACGCCGAGGAAAATATTTTGGGGGTCATCAGTAAATGGATGAGTGACTAGATCACTCCCTTTGATGCCTATGCCAGAACTAGTAAGGTTGTTGAAGGTGAAGCAGCGCAGACCACAACAATGATAGCAACAACAAAAGAGAAGAAGAAAGAAGCACAAAAGGATTCCACAAAATAGAAGGTTGTTGTGAAAGAAAAGGCTGCACAGTGGAAAGAAGATGCTACAAAGGAGAAATAAGCAACAAAAGAAAAGGTCTCTGCCAAAGAGTGACATGCCAAAGGAGAAAAAAACCACTATGTCATAGGCCACTATTGCCCTAGATGAGTTAGAAATAGAGCGCATCAATGTCGAGGGTGAGACAAAGGGTGAAGAGGAAGGGGGTGTAGGCTTGGAGTCCCCCTTCATCGTCAAAAAGAGATAGAAGAGGAATTCTACAAGGCTGCACAAGAAGCAGAAGTCAGACAAATCAGCGAGCGTGGCACCTTTGGTTCTCATGAAGGGGAACCTAGATGAGATCGATGATGTGGTCCACAACACCATAAAGAATATCTGGAATGACATCGAAGACCAGTATCATCAAACCTTGGATAAGGTACAATAGGGCCTGAAGGAATTGTAGGTCCAAACCGGCATTATTCAAGCGAGCGTGGGACAGGTGAGCCTCAAGAAAGCGAGCTCGAAACAAGCGAGCAGGTCAACCTTAGCAGCAGAACTCACCATGGATCTCCACATAGTGTAGTTACCAGAGGGGTCACTGTAGGTTGAGGCATCGACAGACAGGGCACGCCTCTTACACATGAAGGATTTTAGTTTGAACCTGGCAGCGCTACCTATTTAGAAACTGCATGAGCTACATCAAGGGGTATCAAATGAGCTTAGAGTTTGGGAACAATGTGCATTGTTGATCATCAATGAAGTCAAAACCAACAATCAACAACTGTTTGAGGAAAAGGTGCAATCCCTCAAGGAAAGGGAGGAAGTGATGGTGCGAATTCAGCAGCTAGAAGCAGCAATAGCATGGGCCTATAGTGAGCTTCTTGAGCTCTAGATTCCTGTAGATGTGGCCTCTACAGAGAAGATTCAAAAGCTAGCTACCGCAGTAAAGGAGTCGAAAGAGGAAATTGGGAAAGTTCAATTTGAACTGCAGCTGTAGATCTCTAAGCTCCAACTTAAGTTGCAGCCAACCACTCCTCCAGAAGTCAAAGAGCAGCGCGAGGTTGCTATTAAAGAAGAGATGGCTGCATTAGAAGTTACAGTCAAGGGCTACACCCAGTTGTTTGAACAAGCCATGGAATTGTGGACCTCACTATAGGAGGATCCAACTCTATCAAATATTGAAGTAGATATCTGAGAAAAGTAGAGTCAGTTTGACGAGATTAGGTCTACAACTCAAACTTTAGCATCAATGAAAAGGTTCACCAGATTACAGGAGGGCAAGCTGATCTAGAGTGAGATCAATGAGTTGTTTCAAAAGGAATACATCATATCTTCAAGGACGCATTCCTCGGTGGATGAAGCAAGTCAGTTGACATTGTTAGTACAGAGAAAGATGAAGGCCATGCAATAAACACAGAGAACCATGGGCCTTGCAGTCGAAGCCCAAACCATGGAAAAATTGGTTGAAGAATTATGTCAGGCCACTGTGTAGGGAACATCTGATCTACAAGTGTTGAAGATAGAATTCAGTGAGTTGCACGCGAAGATCGAGGCACCACCATTAGAGTGACTTGAGGACAAGTCATGACTTTGTGTTGGGGGCTTGTTGGGACAGGGTCCCCTAGGGTCAATTTTGCAAATAGTTTTTATTATTGTAAAGTATCCACATTTTTAGGAGCGAAGTGTGAACATTATTAGGAGTCAAAGGGGCTTTAGGGAGGTCAAATCCCCTTAGTTTTTTAGAAGTTAAGTTGTTTTATGATCCTCCCATGGTTCGTAGACCATGGTATTGTAAAAGAAGATCATATAAAAAGGAGTCATGGAGAGTCATAGGATATACCTAAGAATGAATCTGTAAGTAAGTGATCTAAGTCAGAAGAGTCTGTTTTCTGTACATAGACGAAGGGAAAGGCTCCTGCAGCTGTGTGCGCAAGAAAGAAGGAGTCTGTAATAGAAGATATGGACATAATAAAGACTATTTTAGAACAATATTTGTGCATCTATGCGTTTATGTTTACTTCTTAATTTATAATGTATTCACTCGGTTTACTGCAACTTATTATGAAACATGGTTAATAGATGCATAAAATTGGTAGATCTAGTCAATTACATGACATTATGAATGTTTAGAACACTTAGCGAAGAGTTTAGATCTGTTATCTGTAAGTTACTGTAATTTCTTCGTTTCAAGGGTTAAGGTTCACGAAGGTCAGAATAAAGCCCTAGAAGTAATAGAACCACATCACATAGATATCTGGATGTAGAATCCTGATTATGTGATCCCCCAATACTACCTCGAGTGAGACTGTAGCCTACGATTAGTTGGTTGTTGCTGAAAGGGATAGTAGTGTAGGGTTTTCTTGGTTAGCGCAACTAACTCTGAACTTGGGTTCAAGCCCCCTCAAGCCAAAAAACTCTCCTTGTTCAACTGTAATCATACTCTGTCTTCGACCTTGAATGATTTCTCTATTTTGGGCTGATCATGCTTGGCCTTATAATTCATCTACAACTTCTGCAGTGTTTCTTGTACCTATAGATGGATCTGTCTTATCTTCTCTATAAATTTTTCAGCCCTCAAAGAATCTCCTGTAATGTCTTCCTTCACTCCTAATTGCTTCCCATATACTATATCCAAAGGTGAAGGTGTAAAATATACAAAACAAGTTTCAAATAGGGACCTTCATGTAGAAGTGTGGACCGCTCTGTTATAAGAATGTTGTATATATACTAGATTTTCATCCCAGGACTTCAGATGCTTCTAGTTGTAACCCCTCAGACGTTACACCATTGTTTAGTCAATTTAGTATGTCCTAAATTGCTACATTAATTAATAATCATGGAGTCATAAACTGATGAAGTGTGGTGCACTATATGTGCAAGACAACCTCTTTCTTACTTTTATTGTTTTCAATTTTTTTTTTGGGGGGTTTTTATCTTTGTTGGTCTCCTAATGCAAATGGAAATTCTATTCCTAAGTTTTAAGAATACTTTTAGAGAGCAAGTATGGATGTAGATTTAAGACAAGGTTTATGTCTCTTATGATAACTTCCAAAACTTAGCACTTCAAAAAGATCTCAAAACATGCTAGTGATAAAATTAGTACTTTGAACAGGAATGTAAATGTGTAGCTACTTAAACAAAAGATGAAATATTGATCATGAAATCACTGTCTTTGCTGCCCATCTAAATACAGAAGTAAAATATAACTATTGCACTCAAACAAACCAAAAATTACAGACAAATGAAAGCAAGATCAATTTACTTCACTTATAATCCAATAGCTTGCCAAGTAGATTTTCGGGGTTAAGCAATGGCTCTAGAGATAACGTCAAATAACATGAAGAATTGATATCTAAATTACCTACTTGCAGATTAATGAAAGAAAATTCAAATCACTTCATTTATAATCCGATAGCTTGCCAAGTGGCTTTTGAGGGTTAAGCCATGGCTCCGAAGATAACGCCAATAATATGAAGAACTTGATATCTAAACCTACTTGAAGATTAATGAGAGTAAAATCAAATCACTTCACTTATAATCCGATAGCTCGCCAAGTAGCTTTTTGGGGTTAAGCCATGGCTCTGGAGATAATGTCAATAATATGAAGAACTTCATATCTAAACTAACTAACAGCAGCAAATAAACATTACTGAAATCAAAGCATAACTGAAATTGAAAAGCTTAAGAAAAATTTCAGCAGAGAGGCAAATCTCATGTCACTATTTAATGCAAAAATGATATGAAAAAGCTCGAGCATAACCTATCTTGGAACACACTGATCAGTGTTAGTAAATGTATGCAATGCTGGAAAATCATGTACAGGAGTGAAAGATTAACGCCATAAATAACTTATGAAACATATACAGTTAAACAAATTATGAAATATATACAATGGAAATAAGAAAATGATGCATGAAAACTTTACAAAAATGAAAAACAAAACCTCAGCCAGCAGGGGCCCTCTGCACGGCCTTTGGTTAATACGTTGTCAACCCAAAATTACGCTCAAACAGTCATAAGAAACAGAGTCTTTATATTTCAAAACAGAGGAAATGTCTTCTCGTTACAATAGCAGGGCTAATGCTACAGCAACAACATAAAAACTAACAGCAAGACTACATCAAGACTAACTACTTGTGTTTGCAAACGCGTTATTTATAGAGGAAATTACATAACTGTTTTTCTGTGAGAAATATTCAGCAGAGGACACGTAAAAAGACAGAACCCGTAAGCTCAGTGTCTTGGTTTCCATGATCATTCAATCTACAAAAGGTGGATGTTGGATTTGCGTCGTGGAGATGGCCTACAGCTGTCAAGAGGGATCCACAAATCTAGGAACGGTCTCGGACCTTTCACGTGCTGAAAACAGAGACCTATTTGTTGTAGGACTCCTTGTTTGACCGTCCTTTGACCAAGGATTTTCTTTACGAATTCGACTGAATAGATAGGACCTGGTCCATGTCCAGATCATTCATGAGCTGCCCACATGCCTCATTTCACTTGCCAACACCTGTAACCTATAGAACAATAAAAATAGCTACGGAATCGCGAGTCAGCTGCGGAAAGTGGCTACATTCCGTAGTTGATGAAAAAAATCTAAATCAAATAGCAAACACAAAAATATAGTTATAAAACCACTTAAATGCACTCCTAGAATCAATATGTAATGATCTTTGATAGCTTATGAGGCACTGGTGTGGGAAAAGGGTCTAGGAAAGTATGTAGAAGAGAGGTAGTTTTAGGGCTCAACATACCCCACTGTGAAGATGTTGCATGTCCTCATCCAACCAAAACTATGACCATCTTTCCTTCAGTTCATTTTCTCTGAGACCTCTGCTACTACATCTAGCCTTCTTTTCTTCTTCCTTCGTATCACTGTCATGCTGGGCTTCCTCATTAGGCACCCGTATTTGAGGTTGATAAGGGCTCTGCTCAACCTCCTGTTCTTTTTCTTCGGTTTCCTATTTTTCTTGTGCCACAATCCAATATGCAACATGTTGTCATGGATAATTTTATCCAACTTGCTCTATTCTTTCAATGTTTCATTTTCCCTTTTGATGTGTCTATTCAGGACTTCTAGTTCAAAAACTTCCTATTTTAGTGATTGGATTAAAACTTCCTGGGCTGTATTAGGCTGAGTAGATGAAGTGCCTTGGTCTGTTGCAGTTTTCTCCAATGATTCAATAAAATCATACATTTCTTGCTGAGTTGGATCTATTTCAGGTGTAGCCTTTCTTGGACTGATCTCAAAATCTGGTTGAGAAAAAGGAGAATGTTGTGGGCTATGGTTAGGAGGGATTGCTGGTGATTGTTCTGGTGTTTCCCCTCCTAAGTCTATGAAGTGGGCCCCTTTAGTTTGCACTTTCTTCAATTTACCTTTAAGTCTGGAGCTCCTCCTTAGATTCTGTGAGCTGGTGTCTCCTTTCTCTACACTCTATTTTTCTTTCCCTTTTTCCTTTGCTTTAGCTGATTGTTCTTTAAGGTGGATTAGTCTTTCAGAAAGTATTTGATCCTCTTCTGAGGAAGGTTCTGGGGTTTGATAGACATCTTCAACATTTCTTTTCCCCTTTAGTTTCACTTGCTTCCTAACCTCAGTCAAAGTTTCAGACAGCTTTTCTTCCTTACTAGTTTCTTTAGCTATGCTAGTAGGAGTATCCTGAATGTTTACACTTGTTTTTCTTCTCCTACTTTTCCTTGCTGAGCTACCTTCAGGTGTTTCAGGTGGGTCCTGAAAGAAGTTTCTAATCAAGAATTGTTCCCATGTGTCCTTTCTTTCCTTCAATTGTTTTTCAATCAGAATTTTAACAAGGTCGTGATGGTAAAGGTGAGGCTCTACGTCATCCAGATTATTTTGTACAGTTGTGGACATCTTTTTTAGGCTACTCAACAGGAAATAAGGAAAATTGATGGTTCAATTTTCCATAAAATTCATTAGTAAACTGATGTGGTACATGTACATGGACCCAAACCTTCCTTCACATGTAATAAACTTATGAATTATCAATAATAAACTAGTCCACTTTTCCTCTAGAGCAGAAACAGGGATTCCACATTTGAAAATGGTTATATCCATACATGGGTTACAAAAAATAATCCTCTAGGCCCTCTCATCAAAGTCTTTGTTTTTGAACCACCGTTCTCCCTCCTGTGGGAGCTCCGTTGCTGCTGCAATGGATGCCTCTGTGACTGAAAATTTGAGATCTCCAACCTCAACTTCCACGTCGTTAAAAGACCTTGCAAATGTCTTTGTGACTTCTTTATTGTGACCTCCAAATTTCTGGATAAATTGCAGCCACCGTGCTTTCGTTAATGTGCTCTTTAACTGTGGTTACCCCTCCATGAATTTAGACCCATTCATCTCTGTTCTTACCAAAAAACCCATTCCTCCCTCTTGCTTCAAAAATACCACTGTAAGTGATGGATTGACGGAGGTGGAGCAATGGTATAAGTGGAAGATGGAGAAGGATTGCGAAGAAAACTAGTAGTTATAAAATGAAAGAACACAGATCATGTAGTGAAAATGAGTCCATGGAGCGGAGGCTTGTATAAGCAAGCCATAACTGACAAACATAAACTCAATGGGAGAGTATGGAAACAGAGTGAGTCTGGCAGAATTTTGAATTAAAATGCCGCGGAGTGGACATTAGCACATTCATAAAATGATTGCGGAGTTATGCAGAAGAGAAGAGCTATGTTCAAATAGATTACGTCTTCATAATTAACCGGTTCAACAGGTGGAATGCAGACGTGCAATTAAGTACGAGTTAGATTCGAAAGCGGATCATGAGGCCATTCGCAATTGATGCAGAGTTCATGGTGGAGTTATACGAAGGTCATGGAGGAGTTATGGAAGCTATCAATTCGAATCATTACACATAATGGAGCCAGTGGTTTTACAACTATACAGATTATGTGTTTTAAAATATTATTTGAAATTAATTTTGCTCATACCTTAGAATTTTACCACTTCCGTTCACTAGCCTTTGATTGGCTGCTTCTTGTTGGTGTTGTAGGTGCTAACATCTTTAAATATCTTCCTCTTCCATACCTGCATCTGGTTTTCATCATTACTTGGCTAACATTGGACTATCATTGCAAAGTAACAAAGTATTAGTTACGGAATCAACAATCAGCTGCGGAATCAGTCTTCAGCTACGGAAACTGACATAGTGAACATATGACTTGGTGAAGTGAATGGAGATGGATGGAAACGAATGATCACTGAATGAATGATATATGAAAACTGGATATGAAACGAATTTTATTGGCGAAATGTGATGGCGAAATGGAATGAAATGAAGTGAAGTGAAATGACATGAAATGGAACAACTATGAGTGAAATGAGAGAGATTTTTTTTGGAAAATATAGGGTGTCAGAAGTTTCTGATTTTCGCCCTGCATTTTCTGTATAAGACTGCCAATCAGTGATTGGTTTTCAGGCTTATACAAATTTTATTATTACTACTTTTTTTTTCTTTTTTTTTAAGAAACAATGAAAAGAACAAAGACTAGGCTGGTGGAGAAGAAGGATTCTTCTTCACCAGCCTTATTGCAGAATTATCTTGAAAGATTTTGACAAATTCCTCCTTTGAGAGTGGCTTATGATAGATCTTCAATCTGTGACCATTCACAATGAGAGGAGTTTGATACTCATCAATGGTTTTGATTCTTACCGCTCCATTGCTAAAAACTTTTTCAATCTCATATGGCCCAAGCCAATGAGTCTGAAATTTACCTTTGAAATCTTTGAACTTGGAATCAAATAGCAATGCCCAATCTCCTTCTTGAAACTTTTTCTCCTTGATGTATTTGTCATGCCACTTAGCTCTTTGATATTGAACTAGATCAGTTCTTAGGATTTCTTCTTATTTGATCTCATATAGTTCATTCAACTGCTCCATTCTATGATTTTGAGCTTCTGATAGATCCATTCCCAATTGAACTACCATCTTGAAGGTCCTAACTTGGAACTCAATGGGGAGCAGAACTTCTTTCCCATAAACAAGTTCATGGGGAGAATGTCCTATTGTGTTCCTCCATGTAGTTTTGTAAGCCCATAAGGCTTCAGGAAGCCTTTCTGCCCAATCTCTTATGTGTAGATGAACAGTCTTGGTAATGATGCCTTCAATTACTTTGTTTGTGGACTCTACTTAAACATTTGCTTGCGAATGGTAAGGAGTAGATTTTCTGTGCTTGACCTTGTACTCTTCCATCAGCTTCTCCACTAGTTTGGATGTGAATTGACCTCCTTGATCTGTCACAATTTCTCTTGGAACACCAAAGCGAGTAAAAATATCCTCATAAAGAAAACTAACAACTGAATGCTCAGTAGCAGAAAATAATGCTTTGGCTTCTACCCATTTAGTGACATAATCAATACATACCAATATATACTTTTTTTGTTTAGATGGTGGATTAATAGGTCCAATAAAGTCTAAAGCCCATTTTTCAAAGGGTTCGATGAGTACCTGTGGTTGTAATGGCATCTCATTTGAGAGGGTAGGTTTCCCTACTCTTTGGTAGCTATCACACCTTTTGACATATTGTTTTGCATCTTTGAAGAGGGACGACCAATAATATCCTAAAGAAAGGATTTTATAGGTTGTCCTTTGTTAGCAAAGTGTCCACCGCATGGTTCATCATGACATGCTTTGAGAATATCAGGCATTTCATCTTCCCTGACACATCTTCTGATCACAAGATCTAGCCCTTTTTTAAACAATTCATTAGAAATCCACAAATATTTTGAACTCTCCTAAATAATCATTCTTCTTTCACTAGGAAATAAATGTGGAGGTAGTTTCCCTGTAACCAAATAGTTAGCTATATCTGCATACCAAGGAGTCTTAGTAGTTACTGCAAATAAATATTCATCAGGAAACTTGTCCTCTACAGGATAATCTTCTTTAGTATTCTGAATCCTAGACAAGAAATCAGCTACTGTGTTTTGTTTTCCTGGTCTATCTGACACAGTAATATTGAGTTCCTGTAAAAGTAGGAGCCATCTTATAACTCTGCCATTAGTAATGGGTTTGTTCATTAGGTATCTAATTGCAGAATGATTAGGATGAATAAAAGCTTCATAGCATGTTATATAATGTCTGAACTTATTGATTGCATAAACAACAGCTAGGAACTCTTTTTCAGTCATAGTATAATTCAACTCAGTGGGAGTTAAATTTTTATTGGTATAGTAAATGGCATAAGGAACTAAGTCTTTTTGTCCCAACACAGCGCCTAGAGCTGTATTTGAAGCATTTGTAGAAATATGGAAAGGAAGTTTCCAATTTGGTCCTCTCAAGATAGGCGCTTCAGATATTCTTGTTTTCAAATTTTCAAATGCTAATTGGCAATCAGGACTCCATTTGAATTCACATTCTTTTGTAAGCAATTTAAAGAGTGGAGATGCTATTTTGGTGAAGTTTTCTATAAATATTCTATAATATCCAGTAAATCCCAGAAAAATTCTAACATATTTTTGACAATTTGGAATAGGTAACTTGGAGATGACTTCAACTTTTGATCTATCAACTTTAATCCCATCCCCTGAAATATGATGTCCTAAAACAATACCCTCATTAAACATCATAAAGCATTTGTCATGGCTTAATGAAAGGTTTGTTTCTTTACATCTTATAAGGACTTTTTCCAAATTTTCTAATGCCTCTTCAAATGAATTACCATAAACTGTAAAATCATCCATATATACCTATACACAATCATGGATTAGATCAGAAAAAATTCCTAACACTGCTCTTTGGAATGTTTCGGGTGCATTACATAATCCAAAAGGAAGCACTCGATAAGCAAAAGTTCCCCATGGAAAGGTAAATGTGGTCTTATCCTGATCCTTAGGTGCTACTTGAATTTGACTATAACCACTAAAACCATCCAGAAATGAAAAGTACTTTTTGCCTGCTAATGTATCTAATACTTGATTGATAAAGGGCAAAGGAAAGTGATCATTCAAAGTTGCTTTATTCAATTCCCTGTAATCAATGCACACCCTCTATTTACCATTCTTTTTGGGTACTATAACCAAGGGAGAAACCCATCGACTATCTGAAATTGGGTAAATGAAGTTTACAATGAGTAGTTTTTGGAGCTCTTCTTTCACAATCTCCCTAAGATTTGGATTCATCCTTCTCTGAGGTTGTCTGATTGGTCTACTGTTTTCCTCAATATAGATATGATGGATGCAAGTCTTAGGGTCAATCCCTTTCATATCAGTATACTCCCATGTAAATGCAGCAAAATGTTTTTGCAAGATTCTGGTTAGCTCTTCCTGTTGTAACTTTTCCAAATTTTTATTGATATTCAATGTTTTACCTGGAAAAATTTCAACTGTAGAACTACCAAACTCTTCCGTAGAGTAGAGAGACATTTGCCTAGATGACAAATATTCAATATCAGAATCTAACTAAAATTGTGTGTGCTCATATTCTGAATATGTTTCAAAATTTTCTAATGTGTTCAAAATTTGGCTATCTTCACTAACTTCAGAGATTGTAAAGACAGGTTGTATAATATCTTCATCATTGACCCATTCATTGTCTCCTACTTCTATAATTTCTTTTGCTGGAGGATACAAATTGAATTTCTTTGTTGAACTACCATCAGAAATGTACATACCCCAAATCTACAACTAATGAAAGCATCAGCTGTGGCTAGCCAAGGTCTTCCTAAGATGAGTGGGTGCCCTCCTAGATTACTCTTGGGAGTCAAAATCATGAAATATACTGGATACTCCCAAGAATCTAAAGAGACTGAAATATATTCTAATACACCATCTGGTTTGATTACTGATCTATCTGCAAGTTGCAATAAGGTAGGTGTAAAAAGAAGATTAGGAAGTTTAAGCTGTTCCATAGTCTGTCTACTCATAATGTTTATAGCATCCCCTAAGTCAATCAAATTATTTGGGATTTCTATCCCATTTATGTGTGTCTTGACAATTGGACTACCTGGATACACGTATTTCTGCATGGTAATCTTTCCCATCATGGTATCTGCAATTTTCCCTACCAGGTGGATTCTTTTTGTATCTCTTGGTTTCCTACTTGATCTTTTGAAACTCAACTCTTTTATTGTTTTTGCTAGAATAGGAATCTCTCTAATGGCTTGTAGCAAGGGAATCTTGATACATACATTATTTAATTCATCTAGGAAATCATAGTCAGGCAACAAGATTTGTTTTTCCACCCCTTTGTCAATTTGTAATCTTTCAGGGAAAGGAGGTGTGGATGAAGATGTAGGTTGCTCAACTATAGGAGTTGTGGGGGTTGATTCCTTTTGTTTTTCTTTTTGAATGATTGGGTTTTGAAGGGATACTTCCTCAGAACCTTTATTGACTTTAAGAGAATCCTCCTTAGAGGAATCTTGCTCTTGCACATCTATGGAAGGTTTTTCCTTTTCTAAAACTCTACCAGATATGAGTTGAACATCACTAAGAGGAACAATCATATAGGTAGGAAATTGTTGTCCTTCTACCATGTAAGCATTCTGAGGATTTTTGTTGTTGGGATTTGGTAATGGTTGGGCTGGTATTTGATTTGGCTTTTGTTGAAATGGAAGAAGAAGTTGAGAATTTTGATTTTGTTGAGGAGGTTGTTGTTGTGGAAATGGCAATGAAAGTTGTGGGTTTTGATTTGAAAGTTGTGGATTTCTTTGTTGATTTTGAAAAGATAGAGGATACTGATAGAATTGAGCAAATCTCCCATAAATATTTTGTACCCCTTGTGCCCATGATTGATACGGATTTTGAGGTTGGGACCAAGGTTGTTTCCAAGAATTCCAATTTGGTGGAAACTGAAAATTCATAGGATTGTTAAATCCTTGATTCTGTTGCCCTTGCCAAGGTCTTCTTGACACAAAACAAAGGGATTCTACTGAATTTGGATATTCCTGAAAGATAGCTTTGAGCTGAGGAATTGAAGGACAATCCTTGGTCTCATGACTTTCTAAGCAAATCATACATGTTTCTACAACTTTTGCATCCAAGGGGCATTCCCTTAGAGCATGTTTCTTTCTACATTTTGGGCAAAATATGGTTAAGGAATCAGCTTCTGCTTTCTGCTTGTTTTGAATTTTAAGGGTGTCTAGTTGTTCACTAAGGCTTCCTAGAATATCAATTTTGAACTCATCAAGCATATTTCCAATCTTTGCCCTACTTACTAATCTAGTTGCAGATTTGTTTGCTCTAATAAGAGAAGGATCTCTAGGCCCTTTTCCGGTTTTAGATTTTCCCCTTGAGAGATGGACACATAGTTCTGCTATGTCATGTAGTGGAAGTTGAGAAATGTCTCCCTTCCCCATCATGTTTTAAATATCTATCCATTCATCTCTAATGGCTTACAATAGAAGGGATTTCAAGGTTTCCTCATCTAAATTACTCATTTTCACTCTCTTTAAGTTGTATTGAAATCTTTCAAGTAAATCCTCCAAGTTCTCATCTTATTTTTGCATCATTTTGAATACCTCATCCTTATGATTAGTGGGCATACAATAATCCATATATCTATCCAAAAGTGTTTGTTTCATATCATTCCAAGTCCTAATAGATCGAGTGACTAATCCCATGAACCATTTCAAAGCAGCCCCTTTCAATGTTGAAGGAAATAGTTTGAGTTTTTGAGAGTCTTCCATATAGTCATAGGTTCGGCGCAAGACTTCAAACTCAAATAGAAATGTTTCAGGATCCTCACTTCGCAACCCATAAAAGTTTGGGAGAACAGATGGTGAAATTTTTTTCATTGTTGTATGGGTTTCCTCATCGGCTATAGGGAATCCAAATGAGTTATCTCCTTCCCTATTTCCCCCAATATTACCTCTACCTCCTCCATTGTTACCTCCATTATTTCCTCTACCTCCACCTCTACCCCCTCCTCCAAATCCATCTACTACTTCTTTTGTCATGATAGTTTCGTCAGGGTCTTCTGGTTCTTCTATTAATGGTTGATGAGAGAGAGTCTCCCCCTTTCCTTCTTCTTCAAGCGATTCTACTTCTTCGATTGCAAGATGTTCCCCTGTACAAGTGAAGAAAGGTTCTTCTCCTAGATCAGATTTAGTAGATAGTGTGGGAGAATCTTCTAATTCAGTTGTTGCCCCTTGAATTTCGGGAATCCTAAGGTTGGGAGTATGAGTTTGGGATGGAGGTGTATCTTGTCTATGTCTTGAAGTAGCTAGAGTTGTGAAAATCAAACTTTTGGCCCTAGCTATAAACCTTTCCCTAGAATCTCTCGCTCTATGCGTGTCATTTTTTTATTTTTATTTTTAATGATTTTCTTAGTTGGGCTAATAATTCCTTTCCTGATCTTCCATATCACACTAGGTGCAAGAAGAGAGAATACTCAAGAAATTATTAAACTAATAACTCTCTTTTCTGATCCTCCAGATCACACTAGGTGCAAGAGGAGAGCATATTTCAAGAAGTTATCAATTTTTCCCTCCTTTTTTTTTATGTAAGAGATCGGCTTCCTAGTTACATTTCGCCGGCAATGGTGCCAAAATGTTTAGTCAATTTAGTATGTCCTAAATTGCTACATTAATTATCAATCCGGGAGTCGTAAATTGATGAAGTGTGGCACACTATATGTGCAAGACAACCTCTTTCTTACTTTTATTATTTTCAATTTTATTTGTTTTTGGGGTTTTATCTTTGTTGGTCTCCTAATGGAAATAGAAATTCTATTCCTAATTTTTAAGAATACTTTTAGAGAGCAAGTATGCATGTAGATTTAAGACAAGGTTTATGTCTCTTATGATAACTTCCAGAACTTAGCACTTCAAAAAGATCTCAAAACATGCTAGTGATAAAATTAGTACTTTGAACAGGAATGTAAATGTGCAGCTACTTAAACAAAAGATGAAATATTGATCATGAAATCATTGTCTCTGCTCCCCATCTAAATACAGAAGTAAAATCTAAACTATTGCACTCAAACAAACCAAAAATTGCAGACGAATGAAAGCAAGATCAATTTACTTCACTTATAATCTGATAGCTCGCCAAGTAGCTTTTTGGGGTTAAGCCATGGCTCCGGAGATAACATCAAATAACATGAAGAATTGATATCTAAATTACCTACTTGCAGATTAATGAAGGAAAAATCAAATCACTTCACTTATAATCTGATAGCTTGCCAAGTAGCTTTTCGGGGTTAAGCCATGGCTTCGAAGATAACGTCAATAATATGGAGAACTTGATATCTAAACCTACTTGCAGATTAATGAAAGTAAAATCAAATCACTTCACTTATAATCTAATAGCTCACCAAGTAGCTTTTTGGGGTTAAGCCATGGCTCTAGAGATAACATCAATAATATGAAGAACTTGATATCTAAACTAACTAACAGCAGCAAATAAACATTACTAAAATTGAAAAGCTTAAGAAAAAATTCAGCAGAGAGGCAAATCTCATGTCACTATTTAATGCAAAAATTATATTAAAAAGCTTGAGCATAACCTATCCTGGAACACACTGATCAGTGTTAGTAAATGTATGCAATGCTGGAAAATCATGTACAGGAGTGAAAGATTAACACCATAAATAAGTTATGAAACATATACAGTTAAACAAATTATGAAATATATACAATGGAAATAAGAAAACGATGCATGAAAACTTTAAAAAATGAAAAACAAAACCTTAGCCAGCAGGGGCCCTCTGCATGGCCTTTGGTTAATACACTGTCAACCCAAAATTACGCTCAAACAGTCATAAGAAACAGAGTCTTTATATTGCAAAACAGAGGAAATGTCTTCTCGTTACAACAACAGGGCTAACGCTACAGCAACAACATAAAAACTAACAGCAAGACTACATCAAAACTAACTACTTGCGTTTGCAAACGCGTTATTTATAGAGGAAATTACATAACTATTTTTCTGTGAGAAATCTTCAGCAGAGGACACGTAAAAAGACAGAACCTGTAAGCTCAGTGTCTTGGTTTCCATGATCATTCAATCTACAAAATGTGGATGTTGGATTCACGTCGTGGAGACAGCCTGCAGCTATCAAGAGGGATCCACAAATCTAGGAACGGTCTCGGACCTTTCACGTGCTGAAAACAGAGACCCGTTTGTTGTAGGACTCCTTGTTTGACTGTCCTTTGACCAAGGCTTTTCTTTACAAATTCGACTAAACAGATAGGACCTGGTCCATGTCCAGATCATTCCTGAGCTGCCCACATGCCTCATTTCACTTGCTGACACCTGTAACCTATAGAACAATAAAAATAGTTGCGGAATTGTGAGTCAGTTGCGGAAATTGGCTACATTCCATAGCTGATGAACAAAATATAAATCAAATAGCAAACACAAAAATATAGTTAGAAAACCACTTAAATGCACTCCTAGAATCAATATGTAATGATCTTTGATAGCTTATGAGGCATTGGTGTGGGAAAAAGGTCTAGGAAAGTATGTAGAAGAGAGGTAGTTTTAGGGCTCAACAACCATAATCCTATTAACTACTTCCATCTGCCCATCTATCTATGGATGGAATGATGTAGATCTCTTCAAATTTTTTTCCATATTCTCCCATAATGTAATCTAGAATGCACTGAGAAATCTTGTATCCCTATTTGAAATGATGCTCCTTGGTATCCCAAAGTGTATGCTAACCTGTCCAAAGAACAAGTTTGCTGCTTCTTGTTCGTTGATGGTCTTTTTACATGGCATCAGAACACACATCTTACTAAAATTGTCAAATACCATGAACATGTAGTTGATATAAGTAAGGGATGATATGGACCCAGTTTCGTGTTGCAAGGCTTGCTGGTACAACAAAGCATGCATCCTCTTATGAACCTAGCTACTTGTTCATGCATCTTGGGCCAATACACATACCTCTGCAAGTTAGCCACGATCTTCCCTACACCAAAGTTCCTTGCAAAGTTGGAGTTGTGATACTCTCTAATCAAATGCAAACGCTCACCTTTAGGAACACATACCTTATCCAGCCTATAGAGTAACCCATCCTGGAGATGGTAGTCAACGGTGTTGTTGCCATCATGCACATGAATCTGACTCTGAAACTGCTGATACACCTCCTTGAAGTCCTCATCTTCTAAATATGCCTCTCTATATGCATCATGGGTGAATGGCTCCATGTTAATAAGAGTACCCAAAGTTGTAATCTTTGATGTGGGTGGCCTTGAAATCATATCAGCCAACATTTTTTTGTTGCACTTCTTATACTTGATCACAGAATGAAACTGTTGTAAAAACCCCATCCACTTGTAATGCTTGGTCTCCTGTAGCTTATTTTGGGCCTACAGGTACTGTAACACTTAGTGATCCATGTGGATTATTGTCTCCTTTCCCATCAGATAGTGCTTCCACTTCTTCATAGCTTGAACCATGGCATAGAGCTCCTTATTGTAGGTAGGGTAGTTAAGAACTGCCCCATGAAATACTTCGAAATGGTAGAAAGCGAGCCTTCCTCCTTACATCAAGACAACTCCCATAGCATACCCACTCGCATCTGTCTCCACTTCAAAAGTTCATTTCAATTTTGGTAATGCCAGAACCGGTGCTTCACTGATATTCTTCTCTAACTCAACGAACGTCGTCTTCTTCCCTTTTCCTCACTAGAAACTCTTGCCACTTGCTATTATGGCATAGAGTAGTGCTGCTACCATTGAAAACGAGACTATGAATTTCCTTAGGTACTATGTTGATCCAATGAAAATCCTAACCTCAGTAACATTAGTAGGCACCGACAATTTCATGATGGCCTCCATCTTGGGAGGATCTATATTCAATTCTCCTCCACCAATCACATATCCAAAATACACCAAGGACTGTTGCACAAACTCGCACTTGTTGATATTTGCTAGCAACTAGTGCTTCTTCAATGTTTTCAGCACCTGTGTCAAATGTGAAATATGCTCCTCCTAGGTATCACTATATGCTAGTATATCATCCAAATAGACAATAACAAAATAATCTATAAAACGGCATAATACATCATTCATTAATCTCATAAATGTATCTTGTGCATTACATAGGCCAAGTGACATAACTAACCACTTAGACAAACCTTGGCTGGTTTTGAAGGTGGTCTTCCATGTATCTTCTTCTTTGACTCGAACCTAGTGATATCCAAACTTCAAGTCCAACTTGGTGAAATACTTTGCTTGTTGCAACTGATCTAGAAGATCATCTATCCTGGGCAAGGGTTATCTGTTCTTGAGCGTGATTTTATTCAATTGTCGGTACGGGTTAGCTTCATAAATATTGCATCACACATGTACATGTATGTACTCCCAAACACAACTCCACACACATCAAGGGGAACCACATCCAGATTTGCTTCATCAATAAAATAAACATTGACAAAAAATCCAATTTTACACTATTTTGTTACCTTCAGCTTTATATCCTTATGTACCCATCCCATTGGATATGGGTTTGGATGATCATGAACTTCCAGCCCGAACTTCTTTACTAGATCTGCTAGAATGATATTTTCCTGTGATGCTGAGTCATATAGAGCACCAATATTCATCTTCTTGACCTGTATCTTTACATGGAAGAGTTTGGTCATTTATTTCTCTTCCTGTTGCTAAAGGCTACTCAGATTCACCTCCTTGTGCACTAATGTACATACAATATTCTCATCCACGTCTGAGCTGCTTTCAACTTGGTTGCTCAAATCAGTGGCCATGAGATTCTTCTTCTTATTATATTTCTTCTTGTTCTTTGAGTTTAGCTATGGATGCAACTTCCAAATCTTCTCCTGTGTATGGCCATCAATGTTACAGTGGTTGTATTGGTTTCTAAGATCTTTGCACTAGTGTGATGTGGATGCCATATTTTTATATTTTCCCCATTTTTGCCTCTTATTCACATCCTTTGAAGTGTCTTGTTGCTCCTTTTGCTTCGATCCACTTGATTGCGCTCTTTTCATGCCTATGTTCCATGTACTGTGCCTGTACATATGCCTCATCCACCATTTAGGGCACAAAAAACATTACTTTCTCACACAGATGGCAATGAAGACCCCCCAAATACTTGAGGAGTACATCTAGGTTCTTTGGAGAGATACCAAATGTTGTGGTGGTTTAATCATTGTTAATTGACTGAACCCCAACCATTTAATTTTCAATCAAGGTAGGTTTGTTTATTTGAAAGGTGTCTTCACTATCTGTGCCGATACATAACAACCAAGGCTAGAAATAAATAATGGAAATAAATTTCATTGAACCAATTGCAAAAATTATACACTCATGCAGAAATCAAAAAGCATTCTACTGCAATGAAATCAGACTTCATGTTTTACCAAGAATGCACTCACTGCACATAATATCAATGACTGAACCAATTGATCAATTATTACAGCTTAATCAATCCTATGTAACAACATATCATAAATCTAAAAAAGAGAAGTAATCTTCTCTATGAAATATACAGCGACAACAAAGACTTCACACTTACGAGAAAGAAATAATTAATCTACTTATACAACTACTACTGCAATCCTTGCTAAAGAGGAGGGCCCTTCCTCCCTAGAAGGGTGCAGGGATGAATTAAGAACTAGTTAGGAATTCAACACAAAATCTGTAAAATCATCAGCAATGATGTTCTTGTATTAAAATAGTTATGAATTATAGAATCGAAATTAAGATACTATCTCTTGTTTCTTGTTCCCTTCATGGAACCGAATCCTTTTATAAAGTTTACATGCCCAAAATAGGGAACAGATCAGTCTGTTGGGTTGTGTTATATTCTTTCCACGACTAGCCCATGTAGTTAACCGGGGGGTTAGAGGGGGGGCGAAGCCCCCCCTTCGTTGTGCCAATTGCATAGCGGGTGGGGTCATAGGGGGTTTGACCGGTGCAGGTAACCCCACTCTATGGGGTCCGGGGCAGCGCCCCGGAAAATTTTGGTTTTGGACCCTATGTTAGGTTGGGTGGACCCACCTATGGTTTTGTGCATGATTTTTGCACATGGTTTTTGACGCGATGGTTTTCGATCTATGGTTTTGGAAGTGATGGTTTTTGGTCCATGGTATTGGATGCTTCAGCATGTATAAATATGTATTGTAACATTGAAAGGAACATAATGAAAAATCAAGCTCGTAGTCCTGATTTTGGGATCCAGGGGAAAATCTCTGTGTATATGTGTTTTATGTGTTATTCTCTCGCATTTTTATTTTATGTGTTTTAGAATTCGTATGTAGGTAATTTCGGTATGGGGTTAAAACCTACATTTGGTATCAGAGCTGTTTTGGCTTCAAGTGGATGCCTTTGTTTCTGAGGGGTTTCGCTCGGGCCTGTGGTAGACCCTGTTCAGTGGGAAATCTGCAAGATCGATTCTGGTGGTGAAAGAGGATGGCGAGCAGTGGAAAGATAGAGATCGAGAAATTTAATGGTCAGAGTTTTGAGTTGTGGAACTGAAGATGGAGGATTTGTTGGTGGATAAAGATCAGTGGATCGTGGTAGATCCTGGTACTAAACCAACGGGTGTGTCCAATGAAGAATGGAAGAAGTTGGATCAGAAGGCAAAGAGCGCAATACGATTGTGTCTCAGATTTAGTATTGCTGAATGTATCAGGGGAAGCTATGGTAAAGGCTTTGTGGGACAAGTTAAGGACTTTGTACCAATCTAAGTCTTTGGTGAATAAACTGTTCCTGTGGAAAAAGTTGTATAACTTGAGGATGAAAGATGGAGACTCGATGAAAGAGCATCTGAATGCATTTAATATTGTGGTATGCCAGTTAGCATCTGTTGATATTAAAATTTCAGATGAAGATAAGTGCATTAGTTTGTTGTGTTCTCTACCAGATTTGTGGGATAGTCTAGTTATTGCAATAGGTAGCAATGCAACTGCCTTGCAGTTTGATGAAATAGTCTCATCCTTGCTGACGGAGGAGATGAGACGGAAAAATATGGAGAGCCAAAATGGTGATGCCTTATCTGTACGAGGACAGTCCCAGAACAGAAACAAAAATAAGTCATCGAGTGAGAGATCTAAATCTAGAGGGAGATCTAAATCTCCAAGAAAACCTGTAAAGGTGGTGTGCTAGAAATGCAGAAAGGAAGGGCACTACAAAAGGGACTATAAATCTAAAGGTCCTAATAAAGGAAAGGGACCTGATGATGCTCCTTCTGCAGAGGCAAAAACCACCTCAGATGAAGGTGTGGATGTATACTTGGCTTCTTCAAGTACACATGTAGATCATGAGGTATGGTTGATTGACTCAGGTGCATCCTTTCACTTCACTCCCCATAGAGAGTGGTTCTGCGAGTATGAGAAATTCGATGGTGGTGATGTCTTCTTAGGAGATGATAGGAAGGCTATAATCGTTGGTCACAGAAAAGTAAAGTTGAAGTTGCAAGGTGGAAGGTGGAAGGGTTAGAACACTTCCGGGTGTTCTGCATATTCTTGCATTGGCCAGAAATCTGATTTCTGTAAGCAAGTTGGATGATGTAGGTGTAAAAACAATGTTCGAGAAGGATACCTGCAAGATGGTTTGGGGAGCACTGGTATTGATGCGGGGAGTTCAGATTGGAACTCTGTACAAGCTGCAAGGTATCACAATTATTGATGGGTGCAACAGTTCTTTGGTTCCTGAAAGTGGAGCAGAAAATCTAGTGGTCTCTAGAGAAAAGACCATGCTATGGCATCAAAGGCTTGGACATATTGGAGAGAAAGGTCTTCGAATACTTCATGGTAAAGGTATGGTAGAAGGTATGAGTCATAGCTCTCTGGATTTTGATTTCTGTGAAAATTGTGTATATGGGAAGTAGAATCGGGTGAGTTTCCCCTCTCGTGGTAAGAGGGCGAAACATATATTAGAGCTTGTGCATAGTGATGTGTTTGGACCTATGAAGGTTCCATCACTGGGTAAGTCTGTGTACTATGTATCACTTATAGATGACTTCTCAAGGAATACATGGATATATTTCCTTAAGAAGAAATCTGAAGTCTTTGATAGGTTTAAAGAATTCAAGGCTTTGGTGGAAAACCATACAGAGAAGAAGATAAAGGTGCTGAGGACAAATAACGGTGTAGAGTTTTGCAGTAAGGAATTTGAGGAATTTTGTAAGAAGTGTGGTATAGCATGACAGAAGACTACTCCATATACACCTCAGCAAAATGGAGTTGCAGAAAGAATGAAAAAGACGTTCATGGAAAGGGCAAGAAGTATGCTCAGTGGTGCTTGGTTAGGACAGGAATTCTGGGCAAAGGCAGGGGAGACAAAATGTTACCTAGTCAATAGATCACCTTCATCAGTGCTGGAGGATAAAACTCCACAAGAAGTATAGACTGGTAAGAAACCCTCTCTTTCACATCTGAGGGTATTTGGATGTGATGCATATGTACATGTTCCAAAGGAGAAATGAACCAAGTTGGATAGTAAATCTGAAAAGTGCATCTTTATTGGGTATAAGGATGGTTTAAAGGGTTATAAGCTTTGGAACCTAGTAACAAGGAAGGTCGTGTACAGCCAAGATGTGGTGTTCAGAGAGGTAAAAGATGCTATTAAAAATGAATCCCAACCAAAGGAACCTGAGAAGATAGAGTTTGAGCTAAAGGAGGAAGAATCAGACTCTATAGTAGAGGAGGAATCAGAAGATGAAGAGCCACAAACTCCGGGTGTGAGAAGATTAGTTCGAGAAAAAAGGCAGCCAGAAAGGTATAGTCCATCTACTTTCTATTCATATTTTCCTTTATCTATTATTGATGATGATCCCAGAACTATGAAGGAAGCAGTAGATTCAGAGGATGGAAAACTCTGGAAAGAGGCCATGGTTGATGAAATGGCATCTTTGCACAAAAATGAGGCTTGGGATCTGGTGGAGTTTCCGGTTAGAAGGAAACCCATTGGCAGCAAATGGGTGTTCAAGAAGAAGACAAATGCAGAAGGAAAGGTGGAGAAATACAAAGCTCGGTTGGTAGAAAAAGGTTATTCGCAGGTGCTGGGAATTGATTTTGGTGATATTTTTTCTCCTGTTGCCAAGGTAACTTCTATTAGATTACTTTTATCTATTGTTGTTGCTTTTGATTTTGAGGTAGAACAGATGGATGCAAAGAAAACATTTCTTCATAGGGATCTGGAAGAGGAAATCTACATGAAGCAACCTGAAGGCTTTGCGGTGAAGGGTAAGAAAGAATTGGTATGCAAGTTAAAGAAGTCTTTGTATGGGTTAAAATAGTCACCAAGGATGTGGTATTAGAAATTTGATACATTTATACAGGGACTTGGCTTCACCAGAAGCAAATCAAATCACTTTGTGTATTTTAAATTAATTGGTGATCGTGTTATTTATTTGTATGTGGATGATATGTTGCTGGTTGGAAATGACAAAGAAATTATCCAAGATTTGAAGACCCAATTGTCCTCCAAATTTGACATGAAAGATCTTGGTGCTACAAACTGTATTTTGGGCATGGAAATTAAAACAGATCGGGCAAAGAGGAAGCTCTGGTTAAACCAGAGGAAGTATGTCAAGACAATATTGCAGAGATTTAATATGCGGGATAGTAAACCGATGAAGGTTCCTAATCCTGTAGGTGTAAATTTAATTACTAAACAGTGTCCTAGGACATAAGAAGTGGAAGAGGACATGTCCCGTGTTCCATATTCAACTGCATCCAGTAGCCTGATGTATGCAATGGTTTGTACTAGACCAGACATTGCACATGCAGTGGGAGTATTGAGCAGGTTTATGTGAAAACCAGGAAAGGAGCATTAGACAGCAGTGAAGCAGGTTTTTAGGTATTTGTGTGGCACTAGTGATTATGGTTTGTGCTACCAAGGAAGACCAGGATTGGACAAAGTGTTGGATATTCATGGCTTTGTTGATGCAAACTGGGCTAGAGATCTAGATCAGAGAAGATCTACAAGTGGGTATGTGTTTAATCTATTTGGAGGTGCAGTCAGTTGGATGAGTAAGAAACAATCTATATTGGCACTATCAACTACAGAGGTAGAATACATGGCAGCCACTCATGCAAGCAAGGAAGCAGTTTGGTTGTAGAGATTGTGTTCAAATATGGGGTTAGTACAGGGAGCTATAAGGATAGACTGTGACAGCCAAAGTGCGATTTTCTTGGCAAAGAACCCTGCATATCATTCATAGACAAAGCACATTGATGTTCAATATCACTTTGCGAGGGATATGATAGAAGACAAAAAGGTGTTGCTGGTAAAGGTGGAAACGTTGAAGAATACTTCAGATGCATTGACAAAATCTGTGAGCTCTGAGAATTTCTCTTGGTGTAGAGAAACAATGGGTGTTGCAAAGCTAGATAAATGACTAATTTCTCTTGTGGCCCCCTGTGGAAAGAAAACAACAAGTGGGAGAATGTTGGGTTGTGTTATATTCTTTCCACGACTAGCCCACGTAGTTAGCCAGGGTGTTAGAGGGGGGGCGAACCCTCCCGTTCGTTGCGCCGATTGCATAGCAGGGGGGTTCATAGGGGGTTTGAGGGGTGCAGGTAACCCCACTCTATGGGGTCTGAGGCAGCACCCTAGAAAATTTTGGTTTTGGACCCTATGTTAGGTTGGGTGGACCTACCTATGGTTTTGTGCATGATTTTTGCACATGGTTTTGGACGTGATGGTTTTCGGTCTATGGTTTTGGACATGATGGTTTTCGGTCCATGGTATTGGATGCTTCGACATGTATAAATATTTATTGTAACATTGAAAGGAACATAATGAAAAATCAAGCTAGTAGTCCCAATTTTTGGATCCAGGGGAAAATCTCTATGTATATGTGTTTTATGTGTTATTCTCTCAGATTTTTATTTTATGTGTTTTAGAATTCATATGTAGGTAATTTCGGTATGGGGTTAAAACCTACACTTTCATGAGAATCTTACAATTCTCATGCTGATTGATATGAAAAGAAAATAGAAATTATTACAAATGGTTTCTAAATACAAGGCCTATTCAAGTTAAATAATTTTCTAAAATCATAACCGCTTAGATTCTTTAACCGCCCATAGGTAATTCATGCTTCTTGAAAACTCTCTCATGGAATAGTACCCATGATCTTTGACTATTGTGGTGTAACAACAACTTGAGGTGTAACAACAATGATCTATAACAACAAATCCTCAAAACATATTTGTGAATTAACAACACAATTTTCCATTCTTTGGCCTTGAATTCATGTGCAAAACTTGAAATAAAAAGAGCCAGAGAACTTCTTCCACACTTACCTTGCTTAGCTATAAAAAATATATCACTTCATTCATATTTAACAAAAGTAGAAAAATAATATGGCACAACAAGAGTTGCTTCTTATAACAAGGAAAAACAATAATTAGGATGTAAAGATCGTGGGTTCAAAGGTAAAATGGTAAAAAATGGGGGAAAGAGGTATCTAAAATATGCCCAAAAGCTACACCCAACATCTGCCCCCAACTGAAGCAATTGCATTTCCTCATGCAAAATTCTCAGATACTATTGTTGTACTTCCACTGTAGATCTATCAAGTTGTAAATGCGGACAGTATCCTCATCAATGAACCTATAGCCCTGAGTTTCCATTAACTAATGCGGCCAAGATTCCTCCTCATAGTCACATAGCTGATACTGGTGCTGGTACTCCTCCACTCACAACCAAATCAAAGGATATTTAAACATGAGCCCTATCTAGAAGGCTCCCAATGATCTCACAATCTGGGCGTACTCTGGGACCCATGCAACAACAACCATGAAATTTTGAAACCCAAAAGCGTCATCCTATTGTAGACCTACGCTACAACCCTTAGTGCGTTTAAGGCACCCTCTTAGTGCTCTGCTCTTTAGTTGCATGAATAGGTTGAGGCAGAACCCCACGATTCTCCTTCTGTAGATAGCTGATTTCTATCTCATGTCTGCAGTACTCAGAAATCTCTTAAAATCACACCTCAACTCTGTAGCCATTTCTGGTTACGCCCTTATCCATAATGTTGCATTTTCGTCGTTGGTGTCCGCTGACTGCATCGCCAGGTGCCATTCTATCTGATTTCTCATGAAAGAAATAAAATCACACAACTGTAGGTCCCTCATGTAGGAGAAAATGCACACAACCATGTGCAAAACTCGAATGCTCACATATTATATTATGAAGAAACAACTCGCATAGTAAGCTTTGGTCATTAAAATTATAAGCACGAAAAACTTCCAAAAAAGTTAAGGTAGAATTATCCAAATACAGTCTATTTTCATAGATGGCCTTCAACTGAAACAAATAAAATCTTTCCCACATAAATAATGGGTAGGATGGAGAGGGAATTCTACACCCTAACAGATTTAGGGTGAGTTCATGCAACTTATTTTTATCATTTGTTAAATCCCAAACTTGCTCTTGTAACAACTGCAATTTCTTTGCCTTCTCCTTCATGGCTTCCTTCTTCTCCCATATTTCCCATTCTTCTACCAATTTCTTTTCATCCCACATTTCCTTGAGTGAATCTACAACTTTCTGATGTTCTTCCAGTGAGATCACTCTCTTTTGTAAGGAGAGTTCCTGTTGTTTCCATTTCTGCAATTTCGATATTAATAAAATTTTCTCCAAACACCATCCTACTTTAGGATCGTATGTTCCTTCACATGCAATATCACTTGGGGGTGTAACAACATCTTGAGGATTGATCTTCTCTACTTCGACTATCGGTTTCTGTGTACCAGCTACTTCTTCAGTAGTTTCTCGCGTTTCAGATTTTGGTTGGTTATCATATATGGTGACGTGGCATGATTGGTTGGTTAATGGAGGACCAATGAGGAGGGGACAAGTGGTAAGCCTAGAGGCTGCCATGTGTCCCTCTCCAAAAGTCGGCTCGACACGCAGTGCAACAAAAAATTTGTGGCAAGTCAGGGCAGTCAAACCCTAGACCTACACCGAACAACCACAACACATTGCTATTACACCACCACATTACAACTTAACCATTATGTTTACCACGCAATGTCGACAGTTATAGTTATATGTATTCAACGGTCGCCATAAATCTCACCACATAAACCATAACCGTTAAGCGTTATTCCATTGCATGTGTCCACCTCCACCAACACTGTCGGAGTTAACGGTTAGTAAAACCGCAGTTTGCGCTAATTACGTTTAGTAGTTAATTAAGCGTGTTTAACACTAATTAAACTCCAGTTTAACTTCACGGGAATTCCAACGAACCCTCCAAATTTGGCGCCAACTCCAGTTTTAGTGGAGGATTACTAGGAGAAAACAAATTTGGTTATAACTGGAGAAAAATTTGACCAAATGAAGCTGATGAAAAGGAGTTCCTAGCTAATTTGAGCATTTTGAACACATTGAAGCATGTTTTAGGAGTAGTAGAGATTTGTAAACAACATTTTTTCCATATTGAGCTAATATAGAGGCCCAAACCATGGAATCTAGACCAAGGAGATGTAGCCCAGGAGGGGTGAACTCCTTCATCAAAACAGTGTGTTAAGTGTTCATGTTGATGTTTTGTTGTACTTTTCATTGCTACTATTCAACACTTGTCTTCATGCTATTTTGCTCATGCATTTCACTTAAAACTTGATAAAATTTACCTGTTTCCAATCACAAACACCATAAGAGAACCATGCACATGAAGCAATTGAAAAGCATTTGTTTATAAATCTGAAGTTGAAATTAGCATAGCAAAACTAACATTCAACAACAGATCAAGTTGGTATCAGAGCAAAGGTTTATTTGCTTGATTGCTTGAGTTTTGTGCAAGTAGGGTTTTAATGGTTGCAAAAAAGTGAGGCTTACAAGGTTAAATTTGCAGAGAGGAGAAGGGAAATTGTTGGTTTCAACTCCTGAGGTAATTCCTAGAAGAAGGAGAACAACAAGGCCACAATCTCCACCCAAAGATCCAATTCCAGCTGCACTCAAAACACCTCAATTTTTACCCTCAATTGAGATTGAGGGGGTACAAGCAGTACCAGAAGCTAAGCTTGAATCCAAAGCCATCGTGTCTGGAGCAAGAGAGACTAAAGGTCTTTCAGAAGAGGAAGAATTCAAGAAATCTTTCTATGACTTGACTGACATGGTTAGAGTCCTCTATGAAGAGAGGAACACTAGAATGGCTAGAGAGAGTTCTAAGCCCCCACATGGAGAAGGAATCTCAAGGGAGAAAAAGGATGATAAGAAGGATTCAAAGGGTAATGGAGGAAATCCTCCTCCATCTCCACCATCTTAATCATCCTCAACATCTCAAACAACAACATCTTCCACTTCCACCACAAAAACTGCTCATACTCATTCCCAAACCCAAAAAGGAAAAATTCCCTTACCAAAATTGGACATTAAGTTTGAACTTCCCTGCATGTACAATGGCGAAGTGAATGCAAAAAAGTTAGACAATTGGATTCGACAATTGGAGGTATACTGCAGAATTCAAAACCTTAAAGAAGATGACATAAACATCCAGTTGGCTTCATTGAGGCTAGAAGTAGCAACATTAGTCTGGCGGGAAGAAAAGAATTAAGAGGAAATACAAATTCATGGTAAGATATCCATTTCTTGGGTTGAATTTGTTTATGAAATTAAAAGACAGTTTTACCCTTTAGCCTATATGAAAAAAGCCATTATGAGTTGGCAAAATTTTAGGCAGCTTAAAGGCCAAACAGTCCAAGACTATACCCAAGAGTTTAGAAAGAGGGCTTTGTTGTTAGGAGTAAACTTGAATTCCCAAGATACATTGTTGAAATATATTGGGGGTTTACATTCCTATTTAAAACATACTATCCTTATGTTCAATCCAAGAAATTTGGATGAGGTGTGTGTGCAAGCCACACACCTTGAATCAAGGGGAAAGAACATTCAGGAAGAGGGTAGTAAGAAGAAGCCATTCAAGGGTAAGGAGAAAGAGAAGGGAGGAAAATGGAAGGGCAAGAAGAATGCAAGTGTGAAGAAAGAAGGGGGGGAACTATATGCCAACATTGTTCCAAAGCTGGGCATAATGAAGCCCATTGTTGGAAATTACATCCTGAACTAAGCCCTAAGAAACTGAACAATAAGGGAAAAAAAAGATGACCGCTACCACACAACATGATCTTGGATCAGATTCTGGTGATGAGACCAAGATTTCAGCCATGGTCACAAAAGGAAAAGAAGTTGTTGCAAACGCTAGTTCCTCACATAGTCACAATAACACTCCAAATGAAGAATCAAGAATAGAGTTGTTCCATGTAAGGGTAATTTCAAATCATACAAAGATTGATGAATTATTTGATAGTGGGTCACAATCAAACTTAATTTCAGAAGACTTGGTCAAAAATATTAACCTTGAAACTGTACCTCATCCAAGGAAAATTTTAAGGATGGAATTTTATCTTAAAGTTTAACAACCTTGGCAAATCTTACTAGTCCCTAATATCCAAATTTTAAAATGTTTGATGATAATTTTGTAAAACAGTTTATATTTATAATTATTTTATGTTAGACAATATATAATATTGGCGATTTTTAAGGTAAAATAATCTTATACTATAAAATTTGGGCGAATTCATGTTTAGAAAAATGGAAATTGACGAATCTTCTTTTTGGAAAAAGCATGGAATATTAGCCCACCTTTGAATATTAGCCCCTAAAATTTTCCCCGACCTCATCATAAGCCCTATCCATTGGGTTGGATAGTCAATAATGCAAATTTACAAGTTACAAGGAAGTGTTTATTTAAGTTCGTCATTACTGAAAAGTTCATTGATGAAGTTGAGTTAGATGTAGTTCCACTTGACATATCAAGAATCATTTTGGGTAGTCCATATTTGTATGATAGGAAAGAAGTATTTTATCACCATGAGAAAAAATACTTATTTCTCAAGAATGGGGTGGAGTACATTGTGAGAGCCCATTGCAAAAAGTTGAACATTTCTTTGGTTAATGCAAGGTAGATGAAGAGACTAGTAAATGCAAGTAAAATTTTTGTGCTTCTCATGATCAAGAAAAAGAATGATATTGATTATGAATCTTTTGAAGGTTGTGATGAAAAACTAAAATCTCATTTGTTTGATGTGGTAAGAAAGCATGGCGAGATGTTTCAGGAACCAAAGGGGTTACCTCCTAAGAGGGAAATTCAATATGAGATATAGCTGCAACAGGATGTTCCACTTCCAAACATTAGCATGTATTGCATGTCAATTTTGGAGAGCATGGAAATCAAGAAGGAAATTCAAGAATTGTTGAACAAAGGTACCATATTCCCATCTACTTCACCATGTGGTTCACCCATCGTCTTGGTGCCAAAAAAGGACAACACTTGGCACATGTGTGTGGATTTCCATGCACTGAACAAAATCATGGTAAAGAATCGTTATCCACTCCCAAAAATTGATGATTTTCTTGATCAGTTGAGGTATGCAAAGTATTTCACTAAGTTAGACTTACGAAGTGGTTATCATCAAGTTAGAATAGCTGAAGAGGACTTTGGAAAACCACATTTAAAACTAAACAAGGATCGTTTGAGTGTCTTGTTATGCCTTTTGGTCTTACAAATGCTCCAGCTACTTTCATGAGAGTTGTGAATGATGTATTGAGACCATTTCTAGATGACTTTGTCATCATGTACTTAGACGATATTCTCATATTCAGCAAATCCTAGAAATGAACATGTCATGCATGTGAATAAAGTACTTGATGTCTTGAGAAATGAATAGTTGTTTTTAAAGATGTCGAAGTGTGAATTTGGCAAGACTTCTTTAGTGTATTTGGGACACATTGTTGGAGGAGGTGAACTGAAGATCGACCCCTCTAAGGTTGAGGTCATTCTGAATTGGCCCAAGCCCAATATAGTTACAGAGGTAAGAAGCTTTTTAGGGGCAGCACAATATTGGAGGAAATTTATTGTTATTTTTTCTTCCATTGTAGCACCATTACATGCATTGACTAGTGTCAATAAATTCTTCCATTGGGGGGATGTACAACATAAAGAATTTGACACTTTAAAGCAAAAGATCAATTCAACACCGATATTGGCTCTTCCGGATCTTAGACAGCCATTTGAGATTCAAACGGATGCTAGTGATTATGCCATAGGAGCATTTCTTATGCAACATGGTATGCCCATTTCATTTCATTCTGAAATTTTTAATGGAGCTGTGACTAACTATCCCACTTATGACAAACAACTTTACGCATTGGTACAAAGTGTCAAAAAATGGAAACACTACTTGATGGGGAAAGAGATCGTTATCCACACCAACCATCAACCATTGAAGTACTTACATTCATAGTCAAAGTTGCAGCAATCACGACACTTCAGATGGATGGGTTTTCTACAACAGTTTCATTTGGCTATCAAATACAAAAAGGGAATCTACAATAAGGTAGATGATATGCTTTCTAGCCCTATTTTAAATTCATATGTTATACTCAAGCATAATTATGTTTTGCATGAAAGTTATATTGAGAAATATGCATATGATAATGACTTTCGAGATGTGTATGCAAGTTTGAGTAAATGAAACCAAATTGAAGAGTTGGATTACCATGTACATAACAGTTTTTTGTATCACTTGGGCAAGTTATGTATTCCACAGGGAGAAAGAAACGACATCATAAGGGAGGCACACACTTCATTGATTACTGGACACTTTGGTGTAGGCAAGACAGTAGCGAATCTCCAAAGGTACTGTTATTGGCCACACATGTTTGATAATGTATCTCGTTTGATAAGAGGATGTTCTTTGTGTGCAACAAGTAAGCCTAGAAATAGGAAACTAGGATTGTACACTCCACTTTCGGTACCTTCACGTCCATGGGAGAGTATCTCAATGGATTTTGTAGGAGGTCTTCCATTATCAAGGAATGTTCACGATTACTTGTATGTAGTTGTAGACAAGTTGAACAAAATGTGTATTGTAACACCATGTAAAAATAAAATTACAATTGAACAAACAGCTAACCTCTTCTTCCAAAACATTTGGGTTCATTTTGGTCTTCCTACTTCCATTGTAAGTGATTGAGATTCTCAATTTGTTGGGAATTTTTGGTCAAATGTGTGGGACATGATGGACACTAAGTTGAAGAAAAGTACAACCTTTCATCCGCAAACAGATGGAAAAACCAAGGTGGTCAACAGGACATTCATTCATTTTCTTAGAGGATATTGCAGCAAACATCCCAAGTTGTGGGATGAACAATTGCATTGCATACAACATGCATACAATAGGGCAAAGCATTCTTACACAAACACATCGCCATTTGAGGCATGTTTTGGGTACTTGCAAATATCTCCATTGGATGTCATCTTTGAGAAAGATGTCACCATCGATGGTCACAATCACATCGATAAGGCAAGGAAGTTCATAGAGAAAATTCAGTTGATACATCACACAGTGCAGGAATAGTTGGAAAAGAGTCAAAGCAGCTGCAAGGCAAGGCATGACAAACACCGAGTCGATCATAAAGTTCAAGTTGGAGATGAAGTTTGGTTATATATTGGCAAAGAGAGACTTCAAGGGGAAGGTAAAACTCTTAAGCCAATCCGTTATGGTCCTTTTAAAATTCTGGAAAAGATTGGTAACAATGCATTTAAGCTAGATTTGCCTCCTTATATGCAAATATACTATGTTGTTAATGTTGAAAATTTGAGATTGTTTGAGCCTCCTTTGGTTTATGATCAAGGAGAGCATGTTCATCTACCATCAATAGATGATTTCTCACTAGAATATCTTGATGAGCTACAACAAGATCTCATACTTGACAGAAGAACCAGAACTTCAAAGAGAGGGAATGTCGAATAACTTAGAGTGGGACTCAAGGGACAAAAGCCTTCTAAATCCAAATGGTTGTAGATCAAGAAGGTGAGGGATTTGTACACTCACCTGCTAAACAATTGATAATATCTTTTGGGGTCCAAAAGGCTTCTAGTGGGGAGGAATGATCAGGAGCTCAATATTTAGCTCAAAGATCAAAGTTCTTAGAATGGCTTGAAACCTTAACTATCACGTCTGTCTCGGCAAAATGAACCCAACGCAACTCGTTTCACTAAAAACTAAGTTTGTATGAGGAAGATATTGAGTTTTGTCCGCCTTGCCAAACAAAATAAATTTTGAAAAAAAATGCACAATCACTTCATAGTTAGCAATCCATATTGCTGATGTGGTAGGTCACTGCACAAGGTCAATAGTGGTCAACAGTCCAATTAGACTTTTAAAGTGTCAGAATTTGGTTGGTTATCATATGTGGTGACGTGGCATGATTTGGTTGGTTAATGGAGGACCAATGAGGAGGGGACAAGTGGCAAGCCCGGCGCCGGCCACGTGTTCCTCCCCAAAGGTTGGCTTGGCGCATAGTGCAAAAAAATTTTGTGGCAGGCTTGGGGGGGGGGGGGGGACGCGTCAAACCCGAGACCTGCACCGAACAAGCACAACACATTGTAATTACACCACCGCATTAAAACTTAACCATTATGTTTACTGCACCTATTTCAAGTTTAATGTAAATAAAGTTGGGGGTTAGGAGGGCCAGCCCGTAGGCCAACCCTCCCATCTGAATGCTTTGGTGGTGGTTACGGTTATATGTATTCAACAGTCACCATAAAATGTGCCACATAAACCATAACCATTAGAATTATGCAATTGCATGTGTCTACCTCCAAGAACACCACCAGAGTTAACAGTTAGTAAAACTACGGTTTGCATTAATCACGTTTAGTGGTTAATTAACCACGTTCTGCACTAATTAAACTCCAATTTAACTTGGTGGGAATTCCGGCAAACCCTCCAAATTTGGCGCCAACTCCAGTTTTAGTGGAGGATTACTAGGAGAAAACAATTTTGGTCATAACTGGACCAAAATTCGACCAAATGAAGCTCAAGAAAAGGTGTTCCTACATAATTTGAGCATTGTGAACACATTGAAGTAGGTTTTAGGAGTAGTAGAGTTTTGTAAACGATATTTTTTCCATATTGAGCTAATACAAAGGCCCAAGCCATGGAAGCTGGACCAAGGAGATGTAGCCCAGGAGGGGTGAACTCCTTCATCAAAACATTGTCTTAAGTGTTCATGTTGATGGTTTGCTATACGTTTCATTGCTACTGTTCAACACTTGTTTTCATGCTATTTCTCTCATGTATCTCACATAAAACTTGATAAAATTTACCTTTTTCCAATCACAAACGCCATAAGAGAACCATGCACATGAAGCAATTGACAAGCATTTGTTTATAAATATGAAGTTGAAATTAGCACAAAAAAACTAACATTCAACAATAGATCAAGCTTCCAGGTTTATTACCATGGGATGCTCCATTTCAGTTGTTGGTTCTTGTGTAACAGCAGCGTCGTTAACAGGTTCTTGTGTGACAACTTCCGAGGGTTTGGTTTGAGTTTCTATCGAAATGGTGTTTGTAGCACAATCTTGTATCCGACTATTGCTATATCCCTAGCACATGCTGCACATACATAACCTAATTTCTACCCTCATTTTTTCTACAGCCTCTGCCAAGGTGTCCAGGCCCAGGACCGTGCTTCCACTTTACTCTCCTCTAATTGTTGCCTTAATCTTTCATTTTCCTTTTGTAAATTTTCAATTTTATGTAGAAAAGCTTGGGTCTTGTCCTTACCTGATAGAGGGACCTCTTTTGGATGGGCCTATTCCCCTTCTTTCTGTTCCCCTGTGTCCTTTGTGCTTGCTCGACTCTTTTCTGGATGGAGGTGAAGGTTCGGGCTGTGAGCTAACTTTCACCCTCTTCTTCGGTATCCTATCACCTTATCGTATCAATTGATTGAGAATTGAATTTTGCAAGAAATTATGTGTCATAGAGTGGTTTATCATCAGATATAATTTTAAGGATAGTAAATACTATTTAAGTAAATTCAAGTGAAAATAGATAATGGAATTATTTAAACTTTTCAATGTAACAACTTATTTCATTTTGGAGTTCCAATCTTAATTCTAAATAATAATAGTAAGTAAAAAAAAAATTGTTTTTAATATGACAAGTTCAAAATGATTAATAATCGAGACATAATTGTGACTTATATAATAGAATCAAAACAAGGGGGGTTGCAGGGAAGAAAGTCCATGCCTTGAGTGGGATCATGGTCGATGCTTTCTACAAGACTTTATCTTGGAAGGACTTATAGGATTTATATTGCAAAGCATGAGTTGATTGGAGGGTGATAGCTCTTGAGAAAGCCACATATTCAAAAATTGTCATGCTCTTGAAAGCATGGATGGAATACTCACAATGATGCCCCATAGGAAGTACTCATCGTCTATGGGTAGGTAGGAAGGGTAAATGGCTTGGAACTTTTGATTGGCCCTGCTTCCAAAACTAGATCTGGTAGTCTTGTCATTTCCATGTTATACATCGGGGAAAGGTTATTCATGAAGGTGACCTTTTCATATGGCAACATTGTGTATATAATATGAAGATGATGGGGGGATACATGCATGATTAGATTCAGATTCAATTTTGATAGCAAGCTTCGAGCAAGCAAGTCGCAAAGCAAACTTGCAAGTTGTAAAGAAAGAAAAGTCAGCCATTTTCAAAATTAATGAATTTTCAAGCCATGGAGGTGTTTCTATCATTATTTATGGGATAACCCCCCTATAGCATTGATGTAAAGTCTTAGGCGTTGTCGGTAGCTCCTCGGTGAATATCATTATGATTAAATCCCTCAACCAAATTTTCTCATTGTCAAAATTGTGATGGTCTAACTTCACAAACTAGTTTGTTAAAAAAGAGGTCTATGATCCCTAGAGCAATGACATTCTCTTTGGACCAGTTAGGAAATTTTTATTGTCTTTGGAATTTACAATGGGACCAGCAATGGTGATTGAACCACGATGACAAAAGTATGCCATTGGTAGATGAGGTCAGGTGTTCTTGTTTAGTCAATGGTGCATACTGATAGAGATATTATCATGGAAAAATGTGTTTACAAAAATGATGGAAGAGCTTATAGTCATATATTTCTAAGTACAAGGGATTTCTTTGACTAGGGATCATAGGAACTCGTTTTTCAATCATTGTTTTGGTTACTTGGATAATGATAACACTGTGTTGTAGATGTTGAAGTTTGCAGAGAACTAAAATTATTTTTTCAATGAGGCTCCCATCATTTGAAGGACTTCAATATGCTAATTGTTATAATGTCAAGCCTAATTTGCAGGTGAATGTGTAGTGCAAAATTTGATTAGCTTTTAATCTTTAAAAAAAGGATTTATCCTTTAGAAAAGGTGCAATATTAATCAATTTTGATTGAAGATGAATTTCTACAATGGAAAAGTAGATTCTTTAAAAATATTTTCATTTCATTTTCATTTAACACAAAATAAACTATATTTTAGAAGCTATATCAAATTCCCTTGATTTGGTATGTTGAGGATAATCAAAATCCATTAGGATTTCCCCTAGTAGTGCCACTTAGAGGAATAATTTGAATCATGAGCTTGACAAGTGTCGTGGTTGTGATTTAAAAAAGGATGGATGAGTTGTTTTCAACTAAAGATGCGATATTGCATAACATATGACCTTCTAGTAATGCCATATCACTTGCAATATCTCTTTAGTATGCAATCAAATGGACCTTCATATTCAGCTCATGAATGTTTGTGATCCTTGAAAAAGTTGAAGGCATATAGATCAAAAGGGTATGATCAGTATTGATGAGAATGATAATTTGAAAGAAGTCTTATCTAAATACAAACTACATTTCAATTTTAAACGAGTCAACACCTGTTGTGAAGTCGTAGATAGTATTATCTTCAATTTTGAATTTGTTTGAGGGATGTAGAAGTTGCAGTTGGGATTGTAATAACCGCACCTCATGTCTAATAAGATTCCCAACGTATGTAGGCAAATAGAAACTGTCTCTCGAATGCCCATTTCAAAACAGTAATGGATAAGGATTTGTGGAATAACTAAAACCTTTCCACAGTTGAAAAGGAACCCATCCTTCACATAGATTTCAACTTTCAACTTTTAGAAAAAAATTGAATCCTTCAAGGAAATGGAAGAATCAAAATAGAATGAGTTTACAAATCAAACTGAAAACAAATTTTCAGAAAATATTTGTGAAATTCCAAAGAAGGTATCCCTGTTAAAGTAGGATAATAAATAAAGTCTTGCATAAATGATCATGTTTAATAAAGGACATTGCTCAAAATAAGTGATCATATTTGAAACCTAAATCATATTTGTTGTAATCTCATTCCAAAAATGGTAGGGATAGGAATATTGCTTAATTCTACATAAAGAATTTCCACCTTAAACGGTGATTTGGAATTGATCCAAGACAATTTAATAATGTATTACAGACTCATGTGCATGGATATGCCTGTATTATTTTACACAACGGATCGATAAGATTGCGAAATACACAAGCAATGAAGCAGTTAAAGAAAACATAACAGGCAAACATATAAACACAACAAGTTTAATAAGGAGTTCACCAAATACTCCTTGGCTACATCTTCTGGTCCATCCTTCAATGGTGGCCTCTCTATTTTGTTTTCAAAGTAGAGTTTTTACAATAGTGAGCTCAATTTGAGTCTCACTCAGCAAATACAAATCAGTAAGACTGTACTTGGATTCCCCAAGTCTCTAGAGTACACAAACTCTCCTCACTGAACTCTTGACCTCTATTGGTCACAGTAGTATGAGCCCAATTTGAGACTCATACATGACATGCATTACAAAGGAGTGCGCTTGAACCTCTCAAGCCTTCTCTAGATTGCACAGACTCTCTGTCTCTCTCTGTCTCTATCTTAACTCTGGCTCAATGTTGCCTTTGCTTCTGTAGGTCAGCTTGGCTTCTTCTCTCTGCTTTCGGTTTACTGCCTATTGCTCTTCGCTTACTGCTTGCTGCTTGCTCTGTCAGTTGGTGGCTTTTAAGCCAATCTCCTTCCTGGCTGTTCATTTCCGCTTCCTGGCTTTCCGGTTCCTCTGCCTCTGTCCATTTGAAGCCCTCTGTCCTGTGTAATCAGTCACTGTATAATGCCTCATAGGGAGGTGGCCACCTATTTCATAACGAATGAGTGTCAGTTCTCTTGGACATGTTTGAAACGATCGTTTTTTCCGTTCACTCCAAGAATAGCCGCAAAACACGACCTTCCGCCAATGCATTGCCCATATCGAACTTCAAATCCTATATAACTCTGCCTATTGACATCGTCAAATCTGGTCATCCATCTGAACGTGTCTCTGCCATTGATTTGGGGGCCCTAGATCCTATGGTCATCGTTCATATTGGGCGGCTAAGTAGCATGATGTTTACCCATCCGATGTGAACAGTTTTCTCTCTCTTCCACCAGACACGTGGCACTCGTTGTATGGCATCGGGTGGAACTCGGTTGAAACTGCTTACCACTCGAAGCCCCTCCGATATTCTTCTGGTTTTGTCAAATCCCGCTTCCATGAAATCGGAACGATATCCATTGCATTTTATAATTTTTCAGGTCCGGGTGCTTGCAGCCTTTCCTTCTTTGAGGGGTTGGCCCTGCGATATGTGATTAGCAACATATCAAAAACTACCCCCATTTCTCAAAATGGCCTATGGATTTGCTAATTTACAATAACGCGCGTTATCATGGGCCGACGGTTTGTGCGCTTGACTGACGGTCCTCGTTACTCCGTGCTCATCACAAATTGCAACTGTTACAAGGATATCTCCGATAATCTTGATCTTTATAAGACTTTTAATCCTTGGCATGATTTTTAAAGAGTTCATGAAAACTTAGAGAGTGTTCTATGATCCAATTTGGATCACGGTCTTCCCACTGAAAAAGCTTTTGGACCACCAAATGTTGGTTTTTAAGCATCAATCAAGTGAGGATATAGATTCCTCGCTTGCCTAATTTCTATCCATCTTGCACTGCTTGGTTTTGAACCTTTGAGCCCAATCCTAAGGTACTCAACATTCCCTCTACGCGTAGTTCTCACCTTCCTATCCAGAACTATGTCTTCTTGTAATTCATTGAGATATTCAGGCAACAGATCATTAATAGAAGGCAATTGACTCTACTCTTCGATATCTTCAATCAATGAAGGTTCAAACAGTCTTAAGCTTTCTGCATCAACTACTGAATAAATGTGCATGTAAGCTGGAAAATCAAGGCGAAAAGCATTCTCACCGATTTTCTTAAGTATCTTGAAAGGTCCATACCTTATTGGCTTCAACTTCTTACCTTCACCTTGCATTCTGTCTTTGCTGATATACAACCAGACTTGATCACCAACTTGGAAACTATGCTTAGTTTGATGCTTATCATGCCTTGCCTTGTACTTGGCTTGGCTCTTTTCCAGCTGTTACTGTACCGCTTGGTGAATTTCTTGGATTTGTTCAATGAACTTGGTTGCCTTGTTCACATCACTGTGTCCATCAACCGCTATGTCTTTACCAAAGACAAAATCCAAGGGAGACCTTGGTGTGAAACCAAAATAGGTCTCAAAAGGAGATCTTTGTGCAGAATAATGTTTAGCCCAGTTGTAATCATGTTGCACATAACACAAATTTTCATCCCAAAGCTTGGGATGCTTGCTGCAATATCCTCTGAGCGACTGGAACACTGTTTAGTTGACCACCTCTATTTGGCCATCTATTTGTGGATGAAAGGTTGTGCTCTTCTTCAGTCTGGTGTCCATCAATTCCCACAGACTTGACCAAAACTTCCCAACAAACCGGGAATCTCAATCAGATACAATAGAAGTGGGTAATCCAAAATGAACCCATACATGTTGAAAGAACAACTTTGCTATTTTTTCAGCTGTAATCTATTTGTTACAGGGTATTCAAATACACATTTTGCTGAACCTATCCACAATAACATATAAATAGTCATGAACTTTTCTACATTTAGGCAATCCCCCAACAAAGTCCATGGAAATACTTTCCCAAGGATGAGAAGGAACTAGTAGTGGAGTGCACAAGCCTAGTTTTCTATTGTTGGGCTTGCTTTAAGCACACATGGTACACCCTTTTACATATCTAGAAATCGTTTCATTCATTTTGGGCTAATAACAAAATCTTTGCAGATGTGCTACTATTTTACTTACACCAAAGTGACCTGATATTAGAGAAGTGTGTGCTTCTCGAATTATCTTTACTCTTTCGATTTGAGGAATACATAAATTTTCCAAATGATATAAGAGTTGGTCCTTAACATGATAATCCAATTCTTCTACTTGTTTGCCATGACTTAAAGTTGCATATACATCTTTAAAATCTATATCTTGAGCATATTGTTCAATGTAGCTTTCATGCAATACTGAATTATGCTTAAGTATAGTAGATGCATTTATGATTGGTCTGGACAACATATCTGCAACTTTATTGTGTATGCCCTTTTTATATCTGATGACAAGATGAAACTATTGTAGAAAACCCATCCACCTATAGTGTCTTGATTGCTGCAACTTAGTTTGTGAGTGTAAATATTGAAGTGGTTGATGATCAGTATGTATAACTATCTCTTTGCCCATTAGATAATGTTTCCACTTTTTCACACTCTGTACTAATGCATACAATTCTTTATCATATGTGGGATAATTAACTACTATAGAATTAAATGTCTCAGAATGATAAAATATGGGTTTATTGTGCTGCATCAACACTTCTCCCATGGCATAGTCACTGGCATCCATTTCAATCTCAAAGGGTCTTTGAAGATCGGGGAGTGCTAGTATTGGTGTTGTACTAATCTTTTCTTTTAACGTGTTGAAGGATTTATGTTGTTTTCCTCCCCACTGAAACACCTTATTCAATCCTGTTAAAGCATGTAAGGAAGATGCAATCAAGGAAAAGTTAGTAATAAACTTTCTCCAATACTGTGTTGCTCCTAAGAAGCTTCTAACTTCTGTATCAGATTTGGATTTAGGCCAGTTTACAATGACTACAACCTTAGAGGGATCTATCTTCAATTCACCATCCCCTACAATATGACCCAAATAATTCAAAGATGTTTTTCCAAATTCACATTTTGATAGCTTAAGATAAAAAATTTCTCTTTTCAAAACATCTAGAGTCTGCTTTACATGCTTCAAATGTTCTTCCCATGTTTTACTAAATACAAGAATGTCATCTAAATATACAATGACAAAATCATCAATAAAAGGCCTAAGTACATCATTCATTACTCTCATGAAAGTAGCAGGAGCATTAGTTAAGCCAAAAGGCATAACTAATCACTCATACAATCCCTGCTTTGTTTTGAAAGTAGTCTTCCATGCATCTTGCTCTGTAACTCTAACCTGATGGTAGCCACTATGCAAGTCCAACTTGGAAAAGTAAACAGCTTCTTTCAACTGATCTAATAGATCATCTATGTGAGGAAGGGGATAACGATTTTTTATCGTTATCTTATTCAGTGCTCGGTAATCAATGTACATTCTCCATGAGCCATCTTTATTTCTCACCAAGACAATTCAAGACCCACATGGCGATGTGCTAGGTCTTATGAACCCTTTCTCGAGCAGATCCTGTACCTGCTTCTTGATTTCTGCATTCTCTAAAGCGGACAACCTGTACATTTCGATGTTAGGCAATGGAGCATCTTGCTGCAAATTAATATCATGTACTATTTCCTTTTTGGGTGGCAGACCTTTAGGTTCTTGAAATAGCATATCATATTCTGAAACAAATTTTTCTAAATTAGCTTGTTGTTTAGCATCACAACCCTCAAATACATTGGTTTTATCAGGTTTCTTTTCCTTTACAACCATCAGTAAAAATTGTTTGCATGAATTTACAATTCTTTTCATCTGCCCTGAGTTTATGAGAGTATAATTATTCTTGAGTTTATGAACTCTTACAATATATTCGATTCCATCTTTAATGAGTTGATACTTGTTTTCAGCTCTATAGAAAATGGATTTTCTATCATACAAGTAAGGACTTCCTAAAACAATTCCACATATATCCAAGGGAACAATATCTAACTCAACCTCATCTACAAATGCTGACCCAAAAGAAAACCTAAGTTTACATTGTCTAGTCACTTGTAGCTTTGCTTTATCACATAACCAACCCAATGGATATGGCTTCTTGTGAGGTGTGGTTAGTCATCCTAGTTTCTTTACAATTTGCTTCAGAAATTAAGTTTACTTGTGAGCCACTGTCAAACAAAGTATCAATCTTTTGATGCTTGGAAATAACTCTAATATGAAAAAGCTCATGTCTTTTCCTCTCATTTTCTTCATTATCAGTAGATTGTGTAGAATTAATAGTAGATGCTTCAAAATTTTTACCTTTTATACCTGTGGTTGCGATTTTTGTTTCATCCCCTGAGTCTGACCCCAAATCATTCTTAATAGCTGCAGCAGTCTTCTTCTTTTTGCCATCGTACTTCTTAGGTTTCAACTCCCGATGCAGAATCCAGTAGTGTTCATCATCATGCCCATCCTTCTTGCAGTGAGTGCATGAAGGTTTGGTCTTTTGTATAGCATTTTCCTTCCTCTCTTTCCATTTATGTTTTCTCTTTTCCTTGCTCTTGCTTGCAGTGGGTTTTGATGGTCCCCCAACTTCTGGGTTCACATTCTTGCCTCTAGCCTCTAGATGTGTAGCCTGAATAGATACTTCATCTATGCTAGTGGGATTAAACATGAGAATGGTATGTCTCAAATAACTATGTAGACCACCTATGTACTTCAGCAAAGTTTCAGGTGACTCTAAAGAAATGCCTAGAATCAAAGCTCTTTTTCTAAATTCTTGGGTGTAACTTTGTACACTTTTCCCTTTCAATTGGCGAAGAGTTTGCCAACTCATCATAACTTGCTGCATATAAGCTAGTGGATAGAATTGTTTTTTAATTGCAAAAACAAATTCATTCCAGGTAGAAAGAATTTTACCATGCTTCTTCAAATCAGCTTGTGTCCTACCTTCCCACCATACCAGGGCGGTGCCTCCAAGGCGTAGGCTAGCCAGCTGAATCTTTCTCCTTTCTGAATCGATGTTCTGCACTCTGAAATATACATCAATCTGTCTAATCCAGTTATCTAGATTTTCTGCATTCAATTCTCCATCATAAACTGGCAAATCAAACTTCACATCTAATTTAATCAAAGAAGGTTTCTTATTTTTCTTTTCAGGGCTTTCTTTATGTGAAGAAGATGATGATGAAGGTGATGATGGGGGAGATGGTGGAGAGGGCTTCTCTTCTTTTCCTTTGCCTTTTGGGTGGGAAACTAGAAGAGGTTCTTCTACTCCTTTATCTTGTTTGGAGGTTGATGACTCTTCACCTCTACCTCTCTTAAATTCTCTATACATTTCTTCTACCATGGCTCTCATGGTCATGAAACTGTCCATGAACTGAGAGTCTGATTCCAGGGGACTTTCTTCTAACATTTTCCTCTTTGGATAGACTCTTCCAATTTCTGGATTAGCTTCAACCAACTCTCCTTCTCCTAATTTAAGCTTTGATCTAGTTATCATTCACAAACAGTCCAGCACAAGTTTGTCTAACCTTAGCAACCTAGAGCTCTGATACCACTTGATCTAGAATTGATCCAAGACAATTTAATAAGGTATTACAGACTCATGTGCATGGATGTGTCTATGTTCTTTTATGCAACGGATTGATAAGATTGCGAAATAGACATGCAATGAAGCAGTTAAAGAAAACATAATAGGCAAACATATAAACACAACAACTTTAATAAGGAGTTGACCTAATACTCCTAGGCTACGTCTCCTGGCCCAGCCTTTAGTGGTGGCCTCTCTATTATGTTTTCAAAGCAGAGTTTTTACAACAGTGAGCTCAATTTGAGTCTCACTCAGCAGATACAAATCAGTAAGACTGTACTTGGATTCCCCAAGTCTCTGGAGTACACAGACTCTCCTCATTGAACTCTTGACCTCTATTGGTCATAGTAGTATGAGCCCAATCTGAGACTCATACATGACAGGCATTACAGAGGAGTGCACTTGAACCTCTCAAGCCTTCTCTGGAGTGCACAGACTCTCTATCTCTCTTTGTTTCTGTCTTAACTCTGGCTCAATCCTGCCTTTACTTCTGTAGGTCAGCTCAGCTTCTTCTCTCTGTTTTCGACTTATTGCCTACTGCTCTTCACTTACTGCTTGCTGCTTGCTCTGTCAGTTGGTGGCTTTTAAGCCAATCTCCTTCCTGGTTGTTTGTTTCTGCTTCTTAGCTTTCTGGTTCCTCTGCCTCTGTCTGTTTGAATCCCTCTGTCCTGCGTAATCAGTCACTATATAACGCCTCACAAGGAGGTGGCCACCTATTTCATAACGGATGAGTGTCAGTTCTCTTGGACATGTTTGAAACGATCGTTTTTTCCGTTAACTCCAAGAATACCCGTGAAACACGACCTTCCGCCAATGCATTGTCCATATCAGACTTCAAATCCTATACAACTCTGCCTGTTGACCCCGTCAAATCCGGTCATCCATCGAAATGCATCTCTGTCGTTGATCTAGGGGCCCCAGATCCTACAATCATCGTTCATATCAGACGGCTAAGTAGCATGATGTTTACCCGTCCGATATGAATGGTTTTCTCTCTCTCTTCCGTGGGATGTGCGGCACTCGCTGTATGGCATCGGGCAGAACTCGGTTGAAACCGCTTACTGCTCGAAGCCCCTCCAATATTCTGCCGGTTTTGTGGAATCCCACTTCCATGGAATCGGAACGATATCCGTTGCATTTTATAATTTTTCAGGTCCAGGTGCTTGCGGGCTTTCCTTCTTTAAGGGATTTGCCCTGTAATATGTGATTAGCGACATATCAGAAACTACCCCCGTTTCTCGAAATGGCCTCTGGATTTGCTAATTTGCGATAGCACGCATTACCATGGGCCGACGGTCTGCGCGCTTGACCAATGGTCCTCGTTGCTCCACGCTGATCACAAATTGCAACTGTTACGAGGATATCTCTGATAAGCTTGATCTTTATAAGACTTTTAATCCTTGGCATGATTTTTAAAAAGTTCATGAAAACTTAGAGAGTGTTTTAGAACCCAATTTGGATAAAACAGTCATAATAGTAAGTCAACTATGGGTTGGGCTATATTAAAAGAAAGGCCAGGCAAAGAAAAGTGTTGCATAAAATTAACTTACCTTCCCAGTGGAAGCTCCATATCTTGAATAATCATAATTGCATAAAAGAAATTCATCATAACAAACCTTTAAAGTACCCCAAATTACCAATAGAAGAGAAAAGGAAAGTCCGCCAAGTCCGCGTAATGTAGTTAGTCTGCCCAGTCCGCATAAGGCACTTTCCAAGTACATGTCTTCTACCAATTTTCCATGTGCAAGTCCACCAAGTAATAGGATGTTATATCACTGAGTGGTAAGGTCATAAATGGCACTAACAATTACCATCCATGTATGGCACTGATCCTTGTTCTCGGAAGATGCTTTAGTTCGAGGTAGTTATATTGAGATCTTCCTTTACAGGTTCAAAGAGAGTTCACGGATGAGAGAATGGGAGGGATATGGGGAAGATCTCACAGTACGCTCAGTTGATTCTTGTACAAAGGGTGAAGTCATCTCTAGCCATCTCTGAGATTAATTTCTAATGTCGAATCCCCTGTTAACAACCAAGTGCTCACAAATCGAATTCACCAAACTCTCCCCTGACAAAGCCCATATGTAATTGAATGAGCACACTTCAAATTTTTATAAACAAAGGCCAAACTTTGGATTTTTAACATCTAAGTATTCTGCAAGAGTTTCCAGAAGTTTCAGACATTGAAATTATCAACTTGGAACTCGTATTTTTGATCTTGATCAGGTACAAAAAGTTTATTTACTGGGTTTTGACTGGGTTTTGAAGGGTGTGAAAGTGTCCTTGGAAAATGATAGTTTTTCGATGAGGCAATGCCACCTAAAATAAACATGAAACATATTATTATAGGTGTAAACCAATTTTAATTTTACTATAAAGAAATTTTTAAATAAATATATTCAAACTAACATAAGAATATACTAACTAACATAAAGAATAAAACGTGCCCTCTTGGGGCTTGCATGTAAACCACGTGGTGGTTCTTCACACTAAACGTTTGTATCTCACCACGTCGAGATATTTTGTAAAGCATTCCAGAAGCACAAGCATAGTGTGTTTGATTCATCATAGAGATCCATTTTTACCCAAGCCTCGCCAGCAAACATGACTGCTATGTAGGTTATCTATCATGATCAAAAAGGGTTGAAAAGGATTGCAGAGCATGTACATGGGCCCGCAAGAGCTCTTGCAGTTGGATTGAATAAATTGGGAATTGTGACTGTTGAGGATGTTCCCTTCTTTGATACAATAAAGAAAAAATGTGCAGATGCTAAAGCCATCTATGATACAACTCTTCAAACTAAGATGAGTATCAGAATTATACAAAAGTCAGAATTCCATAATCTTGGGAAATTTCTTGGACATTATTTTTGTAGAACTTGGGTTTGACGTAAATTTTATCGTGTCTCACCCATTGGAGAGACCATCTCGTAAAACATACGTTATAGGCCTTGAGTGCACTAGATGGTCTGCTAATAAACTAGACTCTTATTTATGCTCAGGTCAGAGTGAGTAAGATGGGTAGGTTAGGAGGAGGTAAGTAAGGATGATGAAGGTACATGATGCTAGTGGAATTTTATTCTCTAAGGGTTTTTTTAAAAGATGCAGAGAAGAGAGGTCGGGGGAGGAGAACAACAGAGAGACATTGTTTGTTTACCCAACTTCTTTTATGCTGCTAGATCATGCTGAAAGGTTAAAGAAAAAGAGTCACTATGAGTACGCACCAAATAAACCTTGTGGAAAATAGCTGGAATTAAACCAAAATGAAATTGTCTTATAAGTACCTCATCCGGATCAAATATGGAGAGTCTAGATTTTACAAAATACTGATATCTACTGCTGAACTGTTTGCTTAGAAGGTTGTCTAATCTGAAGCTAACACACCCATAAATTCTCGACATACCCTGCAAGAGAAAAATGGGTCTGAGGTGCTTCACAAAATAATTTCTAGCTATTGATAGCATTGGAAGGTGAGTGGACCACCTCATTATTTAGATCTGTGCAAACAATATTTTCATTATAGTTTTTCACATGCTCGAACATTGGGTGGCCAGTGTAATCTTATGATGGTCTAATATATCTACCAAATCCTGAAAATAAGAAGAAAAGGATTTGATCCACGCCTCAACTTGATCGCCAACAAACACACAAGAGAATTGTGGAAGAGGGACTTTGGGCATCTGCATTTCAGTGAGGGAAGCATCCTCAGTGACATTACTTTAATGAGGTGCCGTTGGGTGGCGCGCACATAGCTAATGTGTTGCTAGAGAGGAGAGAGTGTGGCTGTGCATGCACTCACCACTTAGCAATCTACCACTTCACAATCTATCGTGGCATAAATAAAGTTAAAGTTACTAATAGGGATAACTCACTAAATAACATATTATTTAATACCTGTAAACTAATGTTATCATTAGTTTACACTTCTGAAATACGAACCAAACAACTCCAACACAATACACTTCTGAAATACGAACCAAACAACTCCAACACAATATATCATTTTTCCACAATAGGTTGCAATATGGTCAATACATGATACGGTTAAAAACTTAGTTTAATTGTGACACAAGTAATGCTAAACAACCGATTCTGATTACTATATTCCCATGCAAAACGACAAATACTAATAAATAAAAATAGTAGATAATAAATAGAAATAAAAATAGTAGATAATAAATAGAAATAGTAGATTAATACTGATAACTTCCAATAAATAGAAATAGTATATTAATACTCATAATTGCCATGTAAATATTTAATGTAGTGTAAAGATTTAAATTTTAGATTTTTTAAATATCCTATGCAAGATGACAGAGACTAATAAATAAAAATAATAAATAATAAATAGAAATAGTAGATTAATACTCATAACTGCCGATAAATGGGAATAGTATATTAATACTCATAATTTCCATCTAAATATTTAATGTAGTGTAAAGATTTAAATTTTAGATTTTTTAAATATATAAAGTTTTACTTTTCTGAAATTTAATTATAAAATTAAATGGTTAATTTTATATAATATAAATAATTTATGGATTTTTAAAAATTAACTTTGTTTATATATTAAAAATACAATTTAAATAATGACAAATTAAACTTTTATTAATAATTATATATTTCATTTTTAATAATACTAGATCTATTTGAATTATGGATCTACCAAGCACCGAAAGTGATCAAATTATTTGATCTGCAAACTTTTTTTATAGTAAAAACATATTTGATCCCTCGCATCACTTGTTAAATCACTTGTTAGATTTGTAGTTCACGTGGATCTAGGCTGGTTTAATTTCGCCCTTAAAAAGACTATATTCCACATGAATACAATAGGTAATACCATGTGCCATTTTTATTTTTAATATTATTTTTCTTCTATTTTCTTATTTTTATTTTTATTTGACCTTATTAAAATGTTTACATTACATTAATATTTTGATTTGATTTATTTTTTTGAATTTAATTTAATTTATATTTTTATCTAATTTGACTAAGTCAAAATGTTAAACATTATATTACAACATCTCTACCATATTGCGCTGGAGAGTGCATCTTGACCCAATTATCCAAAAATCTAAATTATATTTTCATAAATAACTATATAAATTTATTTTAATAATAATTAAAAAGATATGTGGGGAGGCAAGAGTAAGAGGGGCTTTATCTATCTTTGATGAATAAATTGTGTTTCAATTGGCTTAGGATCTTGGTACTACCACCAAAATAAAGTTGAGTTCCTCGCCATGTAGAAAGGCCAAAGTCCTAGAATTCGCTATCACAAACAAAAAAATCTCAATTTATTGGTTTGTAGCGATTCATTGGTTGTTATCAAACAAGTTATTAAGGCAAAAAAAAAAATGGTATTCTCAAATAACTCTCCCATTCTTCAAAAAATTTCATTAATAGTCCCCTAGTTCAAGCATTTGGATTTTATCCCTATGTACAGACACTTAAAGTCAATGGCGGACATGCTGGCTAAAAAGGATCCTCCATAGGCAAGGATCCTCCCTAGGCCAAGGTGATATAGAGATAAATCAGGAAATAGAAAAATATGCTCATATTCCTTAATCATGGCTAGATTCCCAAGACTTATGATCAACATTCAGGTGTATGTTTTCATCAGAAATTTATTTCTCCTTGAATCAAGATTTCATTTATTTCACTTTGGTCAATTCCTGATGAGTGTATTGGGATTTATGGGCCTGGTGGTACATCCCTTGCAACAAGTGGCAGTCTCCCATAAATTTCCTTTGTCCAGGACAACTCTTGTATTTAATTTTCCTTCCGCAGGAGTTGGCAGGTTCTAATGCAGAAAATATGATATTCCCATCGGTGCAGAGGGATGATGTTATTATCGCTGCCCGACATTTGCCATCAACAGTATTCTGACCACCCAGCCTTCTAGAGATTTTGTTTAAGCTATGGATTATGTCTGGCTTGTGGAACTGGTCTTGTATGGATTATATAATGGCTCCTTGACTATCATGGGTTTTTATGGAATATTGTACCTTTTTGGAGACTGGTTTAATTTGGTTGGTCTATCTTCTAATTGCCCTAATGTGGACCTTTTTGGATATGGTTGAGCCTTCGAAGATTATGGAGCTAGATAATGATGGCTTAATGCTCGACAAAATCCTAGACGCGGCCAAAGCCTTGCTGGAAGCTAGGAAAAGGCAGGACGACATGGCAGAAAAGCAACGCTTATCTTTTCAACTTCTTTTGGAAGCGAAGCTCCTCTGCCACCTTAGTAACATGGATTTTTCTCTGACTAGGTTACGTGAGGAATATTTTCCCTTAGTGCTCAACTCTCGGTATTGGAAAATATCATCTCTGGCGGCTTTCAACTTGGTTCGGTTGGTAATGGTCCCAGCGTTGCTTCTGTCCAAAAAAATCCCGTTGCCTTCGTGAAGATGATCTAGCTGGCAATGGACTCAACGGATGGTCGTCATCATTGGAGTTTTTCTATGTTGGTTCTTACAAATCCTAATACGATTTTATGTTTCCCTGCGAATGTTGTTTGATCCTCGCGTCTTTCTGTTGTGCCTATAGCTGTAATGTTTTTTTTAATAAGAATGAACGATAGTGCCAATGATGGCTATAATGGCTTTTTGAATGTATGGACAACTGAATATATCAATGATCAAATCTAAGAATGCTTTGTAATAGTTTTGGCCCAATATCTAGCCAATACTAATATAAAATCCTTATATGTTTCTAAAAAAATAAATTAAAAAATATCCAAAATATATAACATATATAATACTTTAAAATTTAATTGTTATAAATCTTGTTTACCAATATTTTAATGGGAAAATTTAATATTTATTAGTGTAACTAAATTAATTAAATGGTTGGTCAATGCCAATACACATCTAATTACAATATGCATCAAAACACTTACCTAATGCTAATACACATCTAATTATAATATGCATCAAAACGCTTACCTCATGACACATTTAAAATTGTCAAATAGAAAAAAATAAATCAATCTTAAAAATTAATTAAATTATAATTTTATTTTAAATTGTTATTATTATTAATTATAAAAAAATCAATCATGAGTTTATAATATTTTAAAAGTTAATGTGAGCCAGAAAGGGTGGTTGGACTAGTCAGATATTTGGTCTGCCTCTAAGATTTGGATCTTTCTCGATTGTACTCTCTTTTCGAAACTCCCTTTTTGGCGGTGCATGGAGGGGGTCTATGACTCCATCGCATCCGAAGATCTTGTCAATGCTGCCGTCAATGCTGAACATGCCTGGTCAGCTGCCGCCCTGGCTACATTGGACAACTTGGTGATTAAACCATCCACGTCAAGGGACGGCTCATGCAAAAAGGGTATGGATCGTAATTTTAAAAAGCAGCACAAACCTGCCAACACTTCCCCTCCACCTCAGGCGCTTAGAATTGAGATTGCTCAGCTTGATGAAAGAATAGACAGCCTTCAGCACAAAGCTCTTATTGGGAAATGGCATTTCCCAGAAATGTCTGACATCGACATGAGGAAATGGTTGGCCAGCTTCTGGAAACCTGTTATTGGCTATGTTCCGGTAATCTCTAGCCTTATGCGAGATTGGTACTGTTTCCATTTCTTAAACGCTGCAGATGTTGAAGCCATCCAGAGTCGGCCTTGGGTCTTCAAGAGAAGTTTTCTTGCCTTGTATAGGTGGTACATAGGCTTTAACCCTTTGAAAAACACCCCTGTAAATAATCTAATTTGGGTAAAATGCCCGAATCTTCCCTTGGAACTTTGGTCTAATGAATCTTTGGAGATGATTGGTAATGCTATTGGTCGTTTTGTCTACGTCGACCCCTGGTGCTTGGGTGAAAGGGACAAACACATAGCTTGGATTCTTATTCAAAGGCCTTTTAAGGGTGGCTATCCTGACCATATTGAGATTAGCTGGAAGAATCAGGTCATTAATCAAAGGCTGGATTTTTGGGGAATACCTTTTAGGTGTGCTGCATGCAGGAGAATGGGTCATTTGGTTAAAAACTGTCCCAGTGCTAAATTATACGCATACAGACGGTTCAACAAAAAATCTTTTCTCAATGGTAGTCAATCCTCTCCCATATCTCCGTCTTTTCCGCTCCACAGTCCTACAAGTCCAGTGCCTCATCAAGATCATCGTGAACATTTGAGTGACCCATCTGAGCGCCCGCAATCCGTTCCTGGTCGTCCGCCTCCCACCAATAGCCCTAACACCTGTATTAAATCAGGAAGCCATAGGTCTCCCTTTACTGAGCCTAGTGAGGATTACCCTGTCCCATCTCTGCCTCCCTTGCAACAGAAGGATTTTATTCCCGACTCTCATCCAGGGCCTTCAAAAGGGGTAGACTTCTCTGTGGGTTCTATTCCCATCTCCATCTCATCCTCGTCTCCGCATCCCGATCATGCTGGCCGGCACGTCAACAAAGGGAAAAATCAATGTGTTGGTCCGACTCCTCTAAACTCCCCGACTTCATCTCCTGTTAATCTCTTTGATAGCGACCTGGATCATATGCTTAATAGGAACTCTCTTGAACTGGAGCCGCTCACGATTCATAAGCCCGGTCCAAGTTTCATGCCTGTTATAAGCCCGGATTCGGCTAGAAACATTACGGTCCGGAAGAAATGTAGAGGTGGCAGCAGGCATTTTAGAGGAAGAACTATAGTATCAAATGAAGGTATTAGAAATCTGTCTCTGGTTGAGGTGCCCATCCTTGATGTCTCTGAATCACAGCCCCTTAGAGCGAGCTTGGCTGCAAAATCTCCCAAATGATCCCCATCCTATCCTTCAATATTCGGGGTCTTGGCATTGATCCTAAATTCATAACGCTAAAAGATTTCTTTTTCCTTTCCAGGGATGTAATCTGTTGGACACAGATTGTCATTGATGTCAATATGGCAATATTCAAGAAGAGGAGACAGAGCATGTCGGAGCCGAGAGGATCAAAGGAGCCACATATATCGAAGCAAGAGGAGCCATCGGAGGAGCTATCGGAGCAAACAGAGCCGAGAGGAGCAGATGGAGCAAGAGGAGCCAAGAGGAGCCATATATATATTACAAACAAATAGGGCCATCGGAGTCATCGGAGAGAAAGTAGCTGAACAATTTGGTATCAAGTCTCTCGAATGTAACTTGTATAACTTAATCCACTGTGTATTGAAAGTGTTGGAGCGCTTATTTTCTGCATGATATGTGATTGAAGCCTTGGGAGTCATTTCCTTTTTATCCCGGCGTATACAGACTCCTTAAATCATTTTACAAGTGCTATATCGAATATCTCTGTTTACACAGAGAATTCAAAATATTTCCCCTTAGGTGGGACAGTGGCGGAGTTGAAAGAATATTAATTTTGGTCCAGACCCATATCAGGTCCAGAAACCAAATATCGCATCGGAGGAGAGGCATTAGAACAGCCGAAGTGAAAGATCCGAATTAACGGAGCCGAAATATTATGAAGCCAGTATAAAGTAGATCGGGTCCGGAAAGGGCCTTCAGCAGTGCAAAGTTCCGACTTCCGGAGCTGAGTCCCTTATCAAGTGAAGTGTAAAATCATATCGGGTCTGCAGAACTCTTGTATCGCATCGAAGCAGCGGAGGTAGCGATCACCGAAATCATCCGGAGCCGAAATTATATTTGGAGCATCCTAAAGGAGATCGGGTCCGCAACCCATCAAGACTCGCCGATAAGGAATCCGCCGATATGACGGATCCGAATTTAGTTTAGGAAGAAATGTAAGGAGGCATCGGGTCCGCGTAACATCGGAGGAATGGTTCTATTGTTTACAGCGAATGCCGATGTTCATCGGACCCGAAACAATATTAAAGGGAGTCTAAAGCCATATCGGGTCCGCACCTCATCGGAGGTCTGGGCTTAAGAGTTATTGCGACCGCCGAAATCCGGACTCGCGGATAATTGTAAAGGCGAGTGCATAATAATTGAAGTCCGGCATTTGAATTAGAGCGGGGGTTTATAATGTTTTCCGTGTATTATATGATACATGGCCGCGGGGTTAAGGTATATATTAAAACCTGTGCGATGGTTGATAAAGCCTGTGTGATGGTTGATTAATGGCTCGGGTGGTGGCTTCCGATGGGTGATAAAACGCTCGGGTGGTGGCTTCCGATGGTTGATTAAAACGCTCGGGTGGTGGCTTCCGATGGGTGATTAAAAGCATCGATAAAGCCTGTAAGAAAAAAAAAAAGGAAGAAGAAGAAAGCAAAGAAATGGAAGCCGAAGTGTCAAGCGGCTCCAGTGTATGCCTGCGATCATGAGCAAAACAAGAGTGTTGTTATAATTTTGATGTATGTATCCTGTGATTATTGGAACGGTTGGATAAACAGAGGTAACTGACAGGGCAAACAAGCGCTAAGGAAGCCGAAAATCCTACGGAGTAAGGAAGCTGAAGAGCCTGTGAAGAAAGGAAGTCAAAGAGCTAGTGAGAAAGAAGAAATGAAGGGACAGAGGCATGGAGCATATAAAAAAAAAAAGCAGCAGAAAACAGTGAATTGATGTTGTTGTTGGCAGATGGGATAACCTGAGCATGAGATAGTGGAAGCAGCAAAAGAAAAGGGGCAGCGGAAGCAGTGGAAGCTAAAAAGAGCACAGCAGCACACCAGTGTATACCAAAGAGGTTGGAGCCTCAGAATAGAACATGATTGAAGTCCTTGGGAGTTGGTGCTCCTAAGTCCAAGATTGGTGTCTTGGCAAAATAGAGTTGGTGCTCAGGAGGTTGGAGCCTCACCAAAATCCAAGTTGGAGCTTGGCCACTAATTGTAACAATCTATTTATTGTATTTATTTTACTGCACAGTTATATTAATAAAAGCATTTATTCCTGCTGTTCATTTTGTGTTCTGAACATATATGTTTTAACTAGTAAAACAATAGTGAGAAAAAGAAATACTAATTCACCCCCCCTCTCAGTATTTCCAACAATTGGTATCAGAGCAGGCTTCTTCATTCTAGCCTAACAGCTTGAAGAAGGATCAGCAACCATGATGAGAAATCATGAAGCATCAGGAAATCCTCCTCTGTTCGATGGCACTAACTTTGGGTTTTGGAAGAAAAGAATGACTTACTATTTAATGTCCCTTGGACCTGAAGTCTGGCATTTTTGTCAAACTAAATACCGAGCGACTTCCACTCTTCCAAAAGACCAAGACGAGAGGAAAGCCTACATTGCAAATGCAAAAGCCATGAACTCTATCACTAGTGGAATCACTGATTCCGAGTTTACAAAAATCATGCACTGTAACTCTACCAGAGAAATGTGGGAGAAGCTAGTCGGCTTGTACGATGGAGACTCAAAAGTCAAAAAGGCAAAGCTTCAAACTCACAGAAGACAATTTGAAAGTTTGAAGATGGAAGAGGAAGAAGACATTGCTGCATATCTCCTTCGAGTAGCTGAAGTGGTAAATTCCCTGAAAGGATTGGATGAAAAAGTTGAAGAAAGTACTATTGTACAAAAGGTATTAAGGTCTCTTCCAGACAGATTTGACTCCAAAATAAGTGCTATAGAAGAATCAAAGGATCTTGACACCCTCAAAATGGATGAACTCCATGGAATTCTCACTGCCTATGAAATGAGGAAAGGTGGCCATAGCTCCAAAGATGCAGCATTCAAGGCCTCAAATTCAAAGAAAGGGAAAGAAAGGAATGACTGTAGTGATGAGTCAGATGTGGAATCCGAATTGGCTCAATATGTACGAAAGCTGAAGAGAGGATCTAAGCTTAAAGGCAAGTATCCTCTTATCTGTTTTAAATGTGGCAAAATAGGTCATTATGCAGCAAAATGTCCTAATTAACATGACAGTGATGATGAAAGAAATTCTAAAAGAATGACATACAAAAAGAAAGGGTTCAATAAGAAAAACCTTCTCTCCAAGCAAGATGAGTCTGATGAGGATGAGTTTATGGTCATCAAAAAGAAATCAGATGAGGAAAGCGATCATGATGAAAGCCAAGAAGCATTATTCATGGCACTCACAGATGATGATGACTCGGGGCAAAAAGGAAATGTGGATGAACTGTTAATAAGTGCTATTGAAGAGAACGAGAAACTACGGAACAAAATTATCTCTCTCAAAGTGGAAAACGAGGAAATAAGAAGGAGAGAAGATCTCTTGGAAACAAAGCTTAAGGAAAAAGAAGAGACTTGTGAAGAACGTGAGGCCGAAGTAGTCTCTCTGAGAAAGGAGTTGGAGAAAATTAAAAAGGGTTGTAAAAGCTCTCAAATACTTGATACTATTCTGAAAAATCAAAAACCTCAACATGATAAGTCTGGAATAGGTTTCAAGGGAGAATCCTCAAGCACTAAGAATAGTGCGAAAAGCTATGCCGATGCACTTTCCTGCAACCCAAAAGATGAAAAAGTATCTTATCAAAAGTGCATCTCAGATTCCAAGAATAAAGAAAGAGTTACTCCAAAGAAGAATGTGGAGTCGAATCATGGACACTACAGCAAATACAAACCTGTACTCCACCAAGGGCCCATCAAAAATCCAAAGGACGAGGGAGGAGTAATTCTCTGAAAGGAAAGCGAATTAAACCGTGGTTGCTTCAAAACCATATTTCTTGGACACTGTTTTCACTGTAAAAACTTCGGTCACCAAGCTAGACACTGTATGGCTCGCAGAAGTGAAAAGACAACGCAAAAGGACCAAGTAATCAACTCATATGCTCCCAAAAGATAGGGACAAATCAAAACCTTCAATTCATTCGATCCCTTGACTAAATTTGATCTGACTTGTTCTTTTTGCTACAATAATGGACACTATGAACAAAACTGCCCACTCAAAGGAAGAAAGACGAGTAGCAAGATGTCTGCAATGGACAAATGCGGCCTGGCTCTATTTGCGCAAAACAATGGAAACCAGTGGTTTGTGGATAGTGGATGCTCCAGACACATGACAGGAGACAGAAGGAAATTTATCTCATTGAGCAAAAAGGAAGGGAATGTGTCCTTTGGAAGCGGAACTGGCAAAATTGCAGGAAGAGGAACAGTTACTCTGATCAATGGAAAAGGAAAAGCTCAAGATGCTCTGCTGGTTGACGGACTCAAACACAACCTTCTGAGTGTCAGCCAAATTTGTGATCAAGGACATAAGGTTGTGTTCAGCACCAAAGACTGTGAAATAAGGAACTCTGTCTCTGGGAAAATTGTGGCAAAAGGAGTAAGAACACCAGAAAATATTTACGTTCTGAACAAGATTCAGGAAAACAAATGCTACTTGAGTCAGGCAGATGAGAGTTGGTTGTGGCACAAGAGACTTGGACATACCAGCTTCGAAAATCTAGTCAATATCAGCAAGATCAAAGCTGTACAAGACATCCCAAGGTTGTCCAAACCAAATCAAGCAGTGTGTGGTCCATGTCAACATGGAAAACAGACCAGAACCAGCCACAAGACAAAGGAACACTATACATCAAAGCCCTTGGAGATCATACATGCTGATGTGTGTGGGCCAACTAGAAATCAAGCACTCCAAGGAGAAAGGTACTTTGTATTATTTGTTGATGATTATACTAGAATGATGTGGATATATTTCATAAAGTATAAATCTGAAACTTTTGAGTGTTTTAAGAATCTAAAAGCCCTTGTAGAAAATGAAAAAGATTCAAAAATTAAGTGTCTCAGAACAGACAGAGGAGGAGAATTCACATCAAACGAGTTCAGAGAGTTCTGCAATATTCATGGAATTAAAAGGGAATACTCGGTTGCCAGAACACCTCAGCAAAATGGGGTAGTTGAAAGACGAAACCGAACTGTCCAAGAAATGGCAAGAACCATGCTGTTAGCAGCAGACCTACAACCTAAATTCTGGAGGGAAGCAGTAGGGACAGCTGTCTATACATTGAATCGGACTCAATTGAGACCAAATTGTGACAAAACTCCTTATGAGCTATGGAAATGGAGACATGCTTCAGTGAAGTATTTCAAAATATTTGGAAGCAAGTGCTTCATAAAAATAAATGATGGTTCACCTGGAAAATTTGATTCTCGGGTTGATGAGGGGATATTTCTTGGATATTCTCCACAGAGCAAGGCTTACAAGTGCTACAATTTTCGACTGAAGAAAATAGTGGAAAGCATCGATGTAAAGGTTGATGAAGATCTTCCAGAAAAGGAAATTGAAGAACAAGAAGATGACTTTCTCATTGAAGAATAAGAACCTAAAGAAGAAGAGATAGATGATGAAGAAGAAGAAGAGGAAAGAGAACCACCTCATACCCCTTCAAAGATGAAGTATGTAGAAAGATATCATCCAGAAGAACAGATCATTGGCGATAAAGATGAAGGTGTGCAGACCAGAAGAAGGATAACAACCTCACCCAAGAGAAAAGCCATTGCCCTCCTATCTATGATAGAACCAGAAACATTCACAGAAGCAAGTAAGGATCCTCATTGGGTAAAAGCAATGGAAGAAGAAATGTCCCAAATTGAGAAGAACAAGACATGGGAGCTGGTACCTCGTCCGAAGGACAAAAACATAATAGGAACCAAATGGGTGTTCAAAAATAAAATGAATGAGGAAGGACAGGTTATCAGAAACAAGGCAAGACTTGTTTGCAAAGGCTATTCGCAAATTGAAGGAGTTGACTTTGAAGAGACGTTTGCACCAGTGGCCCGTATGGAAGCTATCAGGATGTTTTTAGCATTTGCTTGATCGAAAGGATTCAAAATCTATCAAATGGACGTGAAATCAGCATTTCTAAATGGGGAACTCAAGGAGGAAGTCTACATGGAGCATCCAGAAGGTTTTGATGTGACAGCAGGAAAGGACCTAGTCTGTAAGTTGAAAAAGGCTTTGTATGGGTTGAAACAAGCTCCTAGAGCTTGGTATGCAAGACTGGATAACTATCTCCAACAACAAGGCTTCAAAAAGGGAGTGGCTGGAAGCAATCTATACATAAAGACAGATCAAGGTAAGTTACTAGTTGCTCTTGTTTATGTCGATGATCTGATTTTTGCTAGTAATAATGATGAAATGAGCCATGAATTTTCTCAAAGCATGGCAAAAGAATTTGAGATGTCAATGATAGGAGAACTGTCCCACTTCCTTGGACTTCAAGTATCTCAAACCAAAGCAGGATTGTGCATATCTCAAGCCAAATATCTAAAAGACATGCTCAAAAAATATGGAATGGAGGATTGTGCACCCATGAGCACTCCCATGACCAAAAAATGCAAACTGAGCAAAGATGATGACTCCCCTCTAGTAGATGCAACTCATTACAGGTCAATGATTGGAGCCCTCCTATACTTAACAGCTACACGACCGGACATAATGCAAGCAGTAGGAATGGTGGGAAGATTTCAATCAGCTCCCAAACAATCCCATTTATTAGCCGTAAAAAGAATCCTCAGATATCTGAAGGGAACTTCAGATTTCGGTCTTTGGTACCCAAGGAGCTCAACACTGACTGTAACTGCATACACCGATGCTGATTGGGCTGGAAATATAGATGATCGGAAAAGTACTAGTGGAAATGCATTCTTCCTAGGAGACTGTTTGGTATCCTGGCTCAGCAAAAAATAGTCATCCATATCATTATCCACAACCGAAGCCGAGTATATTGTTGCAGCAGACTGTTGTACTCAGATACTATGGATGAAGGAAGCGCTAAAATATGTCAACATATGTACAGATCAACCAATTACCGTTTATTGTGACAACACTAGTGCTATCAGTCTCAGCAAAAATCCAGTGATGCACTCAAGAACCAAACATATACCAATCAAGTATCATTTCCTCCGTGAGCAAGTAGCTGAACAAAACATCGCTCTGGAATATATAAGTACTAAGGAGCAGATAGCTGATATTTTCACTAAACCTCTTCCTCGGGAAGCATTCGAACACCTGCGACAAAAGATGGGGGTTATTCCTTTATCATCACTCAAGTCTATTCATAAAGATGCAGCAGGACAGGGGGAGCAACTTGACAGGGGGAGTTCGTATGCATTCCTTTGCCATTGATGTCAAAGGGGGAGAAGGCAGAAGAATATTTCCATCAATAACAAAGGGGGAGATTGTTGGACACAGATTGTCATTGATGTCAATATGGAAATATTCAAGAAGAGGAGACAGAGCATGTCGGAGCCGAGAGGATCAAAGGAGCCACATATATCGAAGCAAGAGGAGCCATCGGAGGAGCTATCGGAGCAAACAGAGCCGAGAGGCGCAGATGGAGCAAGAGGAGCCAAGAGGAGCCATATATATATTACAAACAAATAGGGCCATCAGAGTCATCGGAGAGCAAGTAGCTGAACAATTTGGTATCAAGTCTCTCGAATGTAACTTGTATAGCTTAATCCACTGTGTATTGAAACTGTTGGAGCGCTTATTTTCTACATGATATGTGATTGAAGCCTTGGGAGTCATTTCCTTTTTATCCCGGCGTATACAGACTCCTTAAATCATTTTACAAGTGCTATATCGAATATCTCTGTTTACACAGAGAATTCAAAATATTTCCCCTTAGGTGGGACAGTGGCGGAGTTGAAAGAATATTAATTTTGGTCCAGACCCATATCGGGTCCGGAAACCAAATATCGCATCGGAGGAGAGGCCTTAGAACAGCCGAAGTGAAAGCTCCGAATTAACGGAGCCGAAATATTATGAAGCCAGTATAAAGTAGATCGGGTCCGGAAAGGGCCTTCAGCAGTGCAAAGTTCTGACTTCCGGAGCCGAGTCCCTTATCAAGTGAAGTGTAAAATCATATCGGGTCCGCAAAACTCTTGTATCGCATCGGAGCAGCGGAGGTAGCGATCGCCGAAATCATCCGGAGCCGAAATTATATTTGGAGCAGCCTAAAGGAGATCGGGTCCGCAACCCATCAAGACTCGCCGATAAGGAATCCGCCGATATGACGGATCCGAATTCAGTTTAGGAAGAAATGTAAGGAGGCATCGGGTCCGCGTTACATCAGAGGAATGGGTCTATTGTTTACAGCGAACGCCGATGTTCATCGGACCCGAAACAATATTAAAGGGAGTCTAAAGCCATATCGGGTCCGCACCTCGTCGGAGGTCTGGGCTTAAGAGTTATTGCGACCGCCGAAATCCGGACCCGCCGATAATTGTAAAGGCGGGTGCATAATAATTGAAGTCCGGCATTTGAATTAGAGCGGGGGTTTATAATGTTTTCCGTGTATTATATGATACATGGCCGTGGGGTTAAGGTATATATTAAAACCAGTGCGATGGTTGATAAAGCCTGTGTGATGGTTGATTAATGGCTCGGGTGGTGGCTTCCGATGGGTGATAAAACACTCGGCTGGTGGCTTCCGATGGTTGATTAAAACGCTCCGGTGGTGGCTTCCGATGGGTGATTAAAAGCATCGATAAAGCCTGTAAGAAAAAAAAAAAGGAAGAAGAAGAAAGCAAAGAAATGGAAGCCGAAGTGTCAAGCGGCTCCAGTGTATGCCTGCGATCATGAGCAAAACATGAGTGTTGTTATAATTTTGATGTATGTATCCTGTGATTATTGGAATGGTTGGATAAACAGAGGTAACTGACAGGGCAAACAAGCGCTAAGGAAGCCGAAAAGCCTATGGAGTAAGGAAGTTGAAGAGCCTGTGAAGAAAGGAAGTCAAAGAGCTAGTGAGAAAGAAGAAATGAAGGGACAGAGGCATGGAGCATATAAAAAAAAAAAAAAAAGCAGCAGAAAACAGTGAATTGATGTTGTTGTTGGCAGATGGGATAACCTGAGCATGAGATAGTGGAAGCACAGAAGAAAAGGGGGCAACAGAAGCAGTGGAAGCTGAAAAGAGCACAACAGCACACCAGTGTATACCAAAGAGGTTGGAGCCTCAGAATAGAACATGATTGAAGTCCTTGGGAGTTGGTGCTCCTAAGTCTAAGATTGGTGTCTTGGCAAAATAGAGTTGGTGCTCATGAGGTTGGAGCGTCACCAAAATCCAAGTTGGAGCTTGGCCACTAATTGTAACAATCTATTTATTGTATTTATTTTACTGCACAGTTGTATTAATAAAAGCATTTATTCCTGCTGTTCATTTTGTGTTCTGAACATATATGTTTTAACTAGTAAAACAATAGTGAGAAAAAGAAATACTGATTCACCCCCCCTCTCAGTATTTCCAACAGTAATCATCCTTATTCAGGAAATAATGCACAAGAAGGAGGACACTTTTACTTATTTCAGGAAAATGCTACCTACTTGGTTCATGGTTGCTACAGAGGCAAATGGATTATCGGGCAGCATGGCTACTCTATGGGATCCTACCAGGGTTAAAGCAAAGGCATATAAATGCTATGCCGGGATTATAATTACGGCTTCAATCAGAGGATGTGAATATCCAATTAATATTCTCAATCTTTATGCTCCATATAAATCCTGAATTTCATTCTGGAATAGGTTCTTTGCTTCAGAGCTCTTTGATATTAATAATCTCCTTATTGCTGGCGATATGAATGCTGTCTTGAAATCAAATGAGGTTTGGGGACAGGGAAAGATAAACAACTGCTTGGCGGATCTCATTAATTCTGAAATGCTCAACAGGAACATGGTTGATATAAATCCCGCTGTATTGAAACCGACCTGGTCAAATGGTAGAGTGGGCAGGGCTTACATAGCCAAAAGGCTTGATCGGGTGTTTGTCCATTTTAGTCTCATTGATAAAGTGGGTATACCAAGGCTATCTGTGGAAAATGTTATGATTTCGGATCACAGTCCTATCCTTCTAACCTGGCCTGCAAATCTTTTTAGAAAAGGATACTCCTTCAAGTTTGACAGAGGCCTCCTTCAAGACTCTGCTTTCAATGTATACATTCAGAATGCATGGAAATTGATAAAGGACAGGGATAAACAATTTATTTTTTCATCCTTCAGGGAAAAATTGGTTGAGATTAGGAGTCTGGTGAAAAAATGGCAGTTTCAAAAACATCAGAAGGATAAAGAGAACCTTCAAAGGATTCAACAGGAATTGGATATGGTGCTGGCATCTACAGACTTCTCCACATGCTCTCTTGAGAGGAAGTGTCGTATTAGGAATCTGGAGAAGGAGAAACACTGTTTGCTGAAACAGGAGGAAGCCAAATGGAGGCTCAAAAGCAGAGCCTTATGGATGCAGGAAGGAGATAAAAACACGAAGTTCTTCCATAAATATGCAAATGCAAGGCGAGCAAGGAACTTCATATGGAAAATAAAGGATGACAAGGGTGGTTATGCTGTCTCCCAAGAGGATATTACAAAGCAGGCCATAGGCTTCTTCAAGAAACAATATGGCAGGAGTGATGAGATTGCTTTCAACGACATCAGATGGGGCATTGACTTGGTGCCAGAGATGTTTGATCAAGAAAAGAACGAAGCTCTGTTTTGTCCAGTTTCTGAAAATGAACTTCTTGAGGTTATGAAATCATTTAAGAAGGATAAATCCCCTGGTCCTGACGGATGGACAATAGACTTCCTGATTCATTTCTTTGACCTTTTCAAAATGGATCTGCTTAGCATGGTGGAAGCCTCCAGACTTTCGGGCAACATTCACAACCATACCTCGTCCACTCTCATTGCTCTTATTCCTAAGAAGGATGAGCCTGAATCCTTTCTGGACTTCAGACCCATCTCCCTTTGCAACATTACATTCAAGATTATTACAAAGATTATAGCAGAAAGACTTAAAGGGACTCTGGCTTCCTGTCTCTCTCCTAATCAACATGCTTTTTTAAAGGGCCGTAATATTCATGATGTTGTCGCCAGTACACAAGAATGCTTACATTCTATGTCTGTGCATAATACTAATGCAGCTATTATGAAAATTGACCTTCAGAAAGCTTTCGATGTTTTGGACTGGGGATATCTGCAAAGTCTCCTCGCAAAAATCGGTCTGAATCCGGGCCCCATTCGATGGATTATGGCTTGTATCGAAAATGTCAACTATGTTGTTTTGATTAATGGCTGTCCTTCTCCTTTCTTTCGGGCGGAAAGGGGCCTTCGACAGGGCTGTCCACTGTCGCCCCTCCTTTTCATTCTGGCCATAAATTCTTTGAGCTTACACATCAACCGTGCAGTGGAGGTAAAAGAATATGTTCCGGTCAAGATCTGTAAGCAAATACATATCTCTCATAACTTGTTTGTAGACGACGTTCTGTTATTTGCTATGCTATCCAAAGTAACATGGATGTGCATTAAGTCTATTCTTGACCGCTTTCAGAGGGCCTCTGGGCTCGCCATCAATAAAGCCAAATCGATCCTGTATCATAATGGTACAGATGAGGTCTTGACTTCTTGGATCTCTCAGCTCTTCGGAATTGAATCTAGACTTTTGTCTGAAGGAATCAAGTACCTGGGTTTCTGCCTAAAAGCTAAGGCTTATATAAAGGATGACTGGAGATGGCTTGTTGAACGATTTTATAGCAAGATTTCGCTATGGGAATTCAGATCATTATCTCTGGGTGGCAGGGTCGTCTTTGCCCAAACAGTCTTGACGCAGTTATCGGCCTATTGGGCTCACCTTTTTCTTCTTCCGGCCAGTATTATCCAGGCCATCAACAGGATCTCTGCCAATTTTATCTGGGGGGCTAAAGCTGAAAGAGGCAAAATCCATCTCTCAAAACTGGATCTCTTATCCCTGCCAAAAAAACTTGGTGGATGGGGTCTGATGGACATAAGGATTTTTGGAAAAGCTCTTGTCTGTAAATCCTTATGGAGAGGAATCTTTGACTCAAATCCCTGGAGTGCAATTATCCACCAAAAGTATCAAAAAGGAAGAAGCTTGGAATTCTGGTTCAAGTTCGGCTCCATTGGTATTAAGCAGGGGTCTGCTATTTGGCTTAGTTTCAGGAGAATTCAGCAATACTTTCTTAACAATCTTAAATGGAGGATCTTCTCTGGCCGGAAAATCCTCATTGGTTTCGACTCTTTTGCTGGTTTCAGGGGTAATTTACAGGTTCCTGCTCCTCTTCTTTTTTATCTCCACAGATTTGGTATTTTCACTTGGAACAGGGTTATCGAGGAATGGAGAGGGCCCTCTCCTTCGCTCAAGAATGCAGGCGATCTTGGTATCCCACAGGCCTTGTCTCTTCTCTGGGATAACCTCAAAATCTCCCTCGAACAGGGTGGCTTAAAGCGGGCCGGGATTGATGACCATGTGGTATGGTCTTTATCTCTCTCTAATTCTCATGCCACTGTAAAGGACATCTACTTGGATCTCATTTCCAAAAAAACAGGCCTGCTAGACAGATTTTTCCAGTGTTCTGGTGGAAACTTGGCTGCCCCCTCAAAGTGATCATTTTCTCTTGGTTAGTCTTTCACAACAAGAATTTATCTTGGGAAACCTTGAGAAAGCGTTCTTGGCACGGACCCAGCAGATGTGTGTTATGCAAGATGGAGGAGGAATCAAACTATCATTTGTTCTTCAAGTGCATGGTCTCCCAACAAATCTGGTATGATTTAGCTTCGTATTTTTCTTTTCCGCACCTTAACTTCATCTCTGTTGATGCAGCTTTTGCCTGGTGGGGAAGACAAGAAGCTGTCAAGCGCCCAATCCTTCCCATCACTATATGGTGCCTTTGGAAGTGGAGGAACTTAAAAATCTTTGAGGATTCAAATATCTCCTCCATATATGTTCTATCTTCTGTCTCAGCTCTCTATCCTCCTATCCGATGACTGCAGTATGTGTGGAGACTAATTTTGGTTTTGCGCCCTCGATTGGTTTCTGAGGGCTTTCATCAGGTTGCACTGGATTTCTTTTTGTCATATGCCCATTACTGTATTGTGTCCTTAAGTTTATATCTTGCTCCTATGTGATGCTTCAGGTCTCCTTTTTCTAGGTTGATAACATGCTGAATGCTCCTTTATACAGTCTCTCGGATGCGGTCTTCTTATGAGATCCATCAGAACATGTTGTATATATTGCCTCAATATAATATAGTGCTTTTTCTTTCTTAAAAAAAAAAAAAAAATCTGGTTAAACAATATTTCAATGACAAAATTTAATATTTATTACTACTGCTAAATGGTTGGTCACTGTGGGGCGTAAAGTGTCAGGGTGTTTTATTAAGTCACCTTGTCATGGCGTAAATGTCATCAATTCAAAACTCTTTTACCAATTCAAAACTCTTTGGGAAAAAATCGAGCCATGCTAAGGGTTGGTGTAGTTCAGATGGAAAAAACCTAGCCATGCTAAGGGTTGGTGTGGCCCAGACAGGGTGCAATCCTGGAGTGATTTTGACAACTTAGATGATCCTTGATAGTGGCTATCCAAGCCACAATTTAGGTTTGTCAGGACTCACATTACCTAACAAACAAAAAAAATAAAAATAAACGGTTGGTCAATGTCAATAGACATCAACATCAAGATACTTACCTCATTCACACATCTCACATTGTTAAATTAAAAGAAAATATTTAAAATGTAATTTCATTTTAAATTATTGTTATTATTAATTATATCAATCTAGATTATCCGAGCTCAAGTTGTACCAAGCACAAGAGAGATCAAGTTTGTTGAGATACAAAACTCTTTTAGAGTGAATAGAGATTTGATAGATCTAGCTTCATTTAATTATTAATTATATTTATAATTTATTTATTTATTTTGAATTTTTTATTATTATTATCTAATTTGTCTAGTCTAAATATTTTAATTAATTATAATTATTATTTTATTTTATTAATTATTATTTTTCTTTTATTTAAATTTTTGTTTAATTTGATGGAGTCAAAATATTTACATAACATAATCAATATATAAATTTATAGTACTTTAAATTTTAATATCTATAAATCTTGTTAATTATTATCTCAGTAAATTTATAATACAATTTTGTTAATTATTATTTTAATAAAAACAATTATACAAATTATACAAAATATTAATAATTATAAAAATATAAAATTATTAATAACTATACAAAATATTTAAATAATATTAAATCATAAAAAAAATGCAACGCTGGATGTGGTGACCATCAACCATGTGGTTGTGTCGGGATCTGCTATTACCCACATCGTCCCCTATTCCGTTGAGGCGAACCATTCCCTTCTCACGGGCAACAACCAAATCGTAAATCGTAGAAGCTCTGAAGGAGTTACAGACGATATACGGCCATATTTCGTTAGTTCACGTTGATGACGTATGCAGCGCTCATATTTTCTTGATGGAGAACCCCTCTGCAGAGGGCTGCCACATTTGCAGTGCCGTCAGTATATCCGTCCCACAGCTGGCAGACTACTTATCCAAACGCTATCCGCAGTACAATGTGACGAGATCATCGATGATAGCGTTGAATAAGTGAAGACGAAGGGATATCCGAGGGAATAACATGGAACACGGAATGTTCATTTCACTTTAATCCGTTCAACCTGTTGAACATTACAAGCTAGGAATGAATGTGAATGTGAATGTGAATGTGAATGTGAAATTGAAATTTATATTTTGGTGGATAGATGTAGTTTATCAGTTTTTAGAGTTTTTATTTTTTTTAAATAAAAATTATGGATTAATATGTGAATATTTCAAATGTTGTTTTAATATTTTAGAAATCATACATATAAGTATTTTGGTTTCCAGAATTTCCATTTTTTTTATTTTAAATACAAAATTATGGAATATTTCAAAGGTTTTTTTAATAATTTAGAAATCATACATATAAATATGGTTTCCAGAATTTTTATTCTTTAAAAATAAAAAATTATGAATGGTTATTGTATACACAATTAAAATAGATGAAATCAAAGGTTTTTTAATAAGTTTTTTTGTTATAAACAAGTCTAGATCTTAACACTTGATCTATCAAGCCATGAGAGGGATCAAATCTTTAAAGTGTCTAAGATTAATTTGGTCAATTTAATTTAAAATTTGCTTAGTTACCTCAGTTTGTTGAGATGAGAGAGACTATTAGTAACTTGAATAATGAAAAATGATGAAATACAAATTTTGAACAAAAAGTGTCAATGTAACAATTTTCATACATAGAAAATGTGAATACTAAGAATATAGTCAATTACAAGCAATCTCCATTGCAATCAATCTGAAAGTATTTTCTTCTATTGTTCCTATTGTCACACCTCAATCTGAAACTATTGTCTTCTATTGTTCCTATTGTCACACCTATTATTTTTTCCATTTTCTCAAACGAAAAGAGTAGTTGGAACCATAGACCATTCAAATATTTAACTGAAACTATTTCTTCTATTGTTCCTATTGCCACACTTATTATTTTTTCCATTTTCTCAAATGAAAAGAGTAGTTGGAATCATGGACCATTCAAATATTTAACTCGAGCTACTGTCGTAAACAACATACCTTGTCTCCATTGCTCTCCAATATTAATAGTAGTTTTCTCCAAAGTCAATCATTGTGACTCATGGAGTGTTAAACCCCAAATAAATTTCAATGGTAGTTATTTTCTATTACTACATTTGAATGCAAAGTAATTAACAATGTTGAATGGTGGAAAATGGGAATAATAATAACGTACCCAATTATAAATAGTTTATAGTTTTAAGAAGCAAACATTTGGGGTAAACAAACATTTTATTTAGGATGAAAATTTAAGTATTGTATTTATGGTTGAATAAATTTTATATGCTTACATTAGGAGAGTGTGTATGTGTTTTGGAGGTGAGAAGGAGAGACAAGGGGAGATAGAGATATAGATGGGGCGGGGAGAGGGAAGAAGAGAGAGGCAAAGAGAGGGAGGGAGGAAGATATATATATATATATATATATATATATATATATATATATATATATATATATATATATATATATATATATATATATATATATATATGTGGAGAGAGAAATGTTAAAGAGAGAGAGAAGGGGAAGAGAGAGAGAGCGGGAGGGAGGCAGGGAGGGAGGGAGAGAGAGATAGATATAGAGAGTGTGTGTGTGTTTAGGGGACGAGATAAAGAGATAGAGAAGGGGAGACAATGGGAGATAGAGATATAGATGGAGGAGGTAGAGATGTGCTTACACTAAAATCAATGCACACTATTAATCTAATTACTTTGAAATTAATGTACATCATACATCTTATTGCATCAAATCAGAAATCAACATGTACACTAAAATCAATGCATCTAGTACAAACAATCAAATAGGATTAGAAATCAACATCTATACTGAAATCAATGCATCTAGTGCAAGAAATCAAATAGGATTAGAATTCAATATCTACATTGAAACCAATGCATCTAATGCAAGAAATCAAATACGAGTAGATATCAACGTCTACATTGAAATCAATGCATCTAGTGTAAGGTATTAAATATGATTAGAAATCGACATCTATAATGAAATCAATGCATCTAGTGCAAGCAATTAAATAGGATTAGAAATAAATATCTACACTTAAACCAATGCATCTTGTGCAAGTAATCAAATAGGAGAAAAAATTAATATCTACACTGAAACCAATGCATCTAGTGTAAGCGATCAAATATGAGTAGAAATCAACATGTACGCTGAAATCAATGCATCTAGTGTAAGGTATTAAATATGATTAGAAATCAACATCTACACTAAAATCAATGCATCTAGTGCAAGAAATAAAAAAGGATTAGAAATCAATATCTACACTGAAACCAATGCATCATGTGCAAGCGATCAAATAGGAGTAGAAATCAACATCAACATTGAAATCAATGCATCTAGTGTAAGGTATTAAATTGAATTATAAATAGACATCTACGTTGAAATCAATGCATATAGTGCATGTGATCAAATAGGATTAGAAATCAACAACTACATTGAAATCAATACATATAGTGCAAGAAATCAAATAGGATTAGAAATCAATATCTATACTGAAATCCTATAGGATTAGAAATCAACATCTACACTGAAATCAATGCATCTAGTGCAAGCAATCAAATAGGATTAGAAATCAACATCGACATTGAAATCAATGCATCTAGTGCAAGGTATTAAATAGAATTATAAATCGACATCTACGTTGAAATCAATGCATATAGTGCATGTGATCAAATAGGATTAGAAATTAACAACTATACTAAAATCAATACGTATAGTGCAAGAAATCAAATAGGATTAGAAATCAATATCTATACTGAAATCCTATAGGGTTAGAAATCGACATCTACACTGAAATCAATGCATCTAGTGCAAGCGATTAAATAGGATTAGAAATCAATATCTACACTGAAACCAATGCATCTTGTGCAAGCAATCAAATAGGAGTAGAAATCAATATCTACACTAAAACCAATGCATCTAGTGTAAGGTATTAAATAGAATTATAAATTGATATCTACAGTAAAATTAATGCATATAGTGCATGTGATCAAATAGGATTAGAAATCAACAACTTCATTGAATTCAATACATCTATTTTAGTGAAAAACTAAAATATTCATGACTTTCTAGATCTAACTTCTATGTCCATATTCGTCTGTGTGAGACTCTTTCTTCTTCCCTCTCTCTCCACCTTCCATTCTGTGTCTATCTTCCTCCCCCTCTCCTTCTCTCTCTTCCCCTCCCTCTCTCCCCCGTCTCACTCTAACTAGCTCTCCCTAACTTTCTCTATCTTTCTCTTCTTTCATCTCTCCCCCTGCCATCTATATTTATACCTCCCTCCATCTCTCCTTATTTGTCTCTCTATCTCAACCCCCTAAACTTATGTCATGCTCTCTCTCTCTCTCTCTCTCTCTCTCTCTCTCTCTCTCTATACCCCCTCCATCTATATCTCTATCTCCCAACTATCCCTCTTCCTCCCTCCCTCTCTTTGCCTCTCTCTTCTACCGCTTCCCTCGCACCATCTATATATATATCTCCCCTTGTCTCTCCTTCTCACTCCCAAAACATACACACTCTCTCTCCATATCTATCCATCTCTCTCCCCCTCATTCTTCCTCTCCCTCTCTCTCTCCAACTTATCTCTTCCACTCTATGTCTCTCTCTCTCTCTCACACACACTGACTGTCCATCACTCCCTTGCCACTCCCTCTCCACTTTTCTCTCTCTATGTCTTTCTTCCCTTCCAACTCCATCTCTCTCCCCCCCTCTCTCTCCTCTCTCTCAAGTCCTCTCTCTTTTCCCTTCCTCTCTCTCCCCTTCTCTCCCACATCCCTCTGTCTCTCCCCTCATCATACACACACTCTCTCTCCATCATATGGCGTATTGGCCTGGGTATTCATCTGCATTCATCCCTACAGCGGATTTAGCTCGAATTGGTGCTGGTTATGGTGGTTTCATGCTTCGAAGGGTTTTATCAAGTAAAAAACTAAGTTTCTAAGCTACACATGAGATGTTTTCTTGTTCTATGCAATTTTTTGGAGGTTTTTGGATGTTTAACCAATGACAGGTTTGTCTTGTAGGTCACTATGTGATTTACAGTTGGAGATATGGTCTATGGAGCATCTAGGGTTCCTATGGTGCATTGGCATGGAAGAAGCTGAAAAAATAAGATATGGAAGGTAGGACATTGTCCTACAAGCCTATATCTACCTGTGTTTTTAAACACATTTAACTGGATGGATTATTGTGCCTTTGTGCTTATTTGTCTGTGTTTTTGAACACTTTCAGTTGTGTTGGTTTTGTCTAAATTGTGGGTTTTGTGTGGGTTTTGTGTAAATTGTGGGGTTTGAAGTATGAATACTCTATGCGTCGAGTCATTTGTGTGGAAACAATGCTTCAAGTCTGGTTGTATTTTTGGTGTTTTGGTTGTGATAATTTATTCTGGTTGCGCGCTCAGTGCTGGGGTTTGGTGTATTATATTGCTTTGTATGTGAGAATAGGGTTTGAAATGAGCACAACCCACCAAGGTAGAAAGTATTGTTGAAATCTTTAATAAGCTACAGGTTCAACTGTAAAAGGACAAAGAGAGCATATAGTTGTTTTTCTTTAAAACAGAGAAAGAATTCTAAAAATTTATGACCCTACAGGCCCGAGCCTTAATTTTTAAACAAGATAAGAAGCCCCATCAGAGAATTCATGTTTAACTATCATTCCTAATGAATTATAGAACAATATGTATTTATTGTCTTGGAAATGTAAGAAGAAAAATTATAGTCATGGCCATATGGGCCTGAGCCAAGAATTGAAGAGTGAAATAAGAGTCTGGAAATAAATCCTTAGGAGGAGGTGAAACCCTCGACAAAATAGACAGAGCACAAATATTATTGAAATCTTGTTACAGAAAATGGGTACTTGCCCTTAATATTATTAATAAAACTTCTAGACATAGTGTTTTACAAATAGAAAAGTGTTTACAACTAGCTGAAGACAAAGAGACCTAATTAAGTAATTCAACTTTGAATCTCTTAAGAATAGAGGAATCTAGTAAATCATGGTCTTGATTGAAATTTGTAAGTAAAGAATCTTTTTGGTTGTTGGTGTTGCTAATTGGCCTGGCTACGATCTTGCTGAAATTGCTTGGGCGGTGTTTTTATTTTCAGGTTGATATGGTACTGGTTTGTAGTTGATGTTGTGTGGTTATGTTGGTATATTTTTTTCAGTGAGTTAGAGTTTCTATTTTTTGTGATGGAGGGTATGGTAGGTACATGCTATCAATATTCTGGATTATGATTGGTACTAGATTGGATTATGATTATGTTACAAGTGTAATTGAATGATGCATAAATTTTGTTAGCAATTGTTAGTAATATAATGTTGTTAATAGTTGTTAGCAGTATAATACATTTAAATTGTTAGCAGTTGTAAGAAGTATAATACATTTAAATTGTTAGTAGTTGTTAGCTTGTTTATTTGTTTGTTATATTTAAATTTAAAAACTACCTAAATACATGTGATTTTCTTCAGTGAGTTAAAGTTTCTAGTTTTTGTGATGGAGGGTATGGTGGGTACATGTTATCAATTGTCTAGATTATGATTAGTACTTGATTGGATTATGATAACATTACCATTGTAATTGAATGATGCATAATTTTTGTTAGCAGTTGTTAGCAGTATAATGTTGACTGAAGTTGTTAGCAATATAATACATTTAAATTGTTAGCAGTATAATACATTTAAATTGTTAGCAGTTGTTAGCAGTAAAATGTTGTTAGCTTGTTTGTTTGTTTGTTAGATTAAATTTAAAAATTGCCTAAATAGATGTGATTTTCTTCATTGTTTTTAGTCCCTCCCTCCCTCTTTTCAATTTGGGTAATGGTGTCCCTCCCCTAATGGTTTAAATGATTGCATTGTGAGTTGTATATTTGTGGTGCCAGAGAAAGGTTTGGAAGTCTCTCTATTTTTTCATGGCCAAAAAATTATGTGAGGAGATACAACCATGGTATGTGATTGCAACACAGAAAAGTTCTTGCAAATTCATTAGAGAGGGTGCTTATAACTAGCTTTAGGGCTTGCATGGTGTTGTATAGAACTTGGTGATTCAAACTAGAAAATATGGTTAGCAATAAGATGCCTAAAAACGTTGTTGTTACTGAATCCTAACAAAACCATAAACTAAAGCTTCCAAGGAAAACATTAAACTAAATGATTCATTGCTTTAGAGTTAGTGATTTTATCTAAATAAAAGAGCAGATTTTGATGATTGAAAAAAGCATAAAAACCTAACATCGAAATAAAAATATTTTTCAGATTAGAATTCAAATTTAAATTCAACAGAGTTCAGATTCTTGAATTCAGTTTATATAACTTTGATCAAATTATCAAAATAGAGTTCAATTATCTACAAATCATATTATCCCAACAAAGTTCAAATTCTTGAATTCAATTCATATACCTTTGTTCCTTGATCATCATAGTGACCATTAACAAGCATTCTCAAATCAAGTAAAACTGGATGTAATTATGTAGAAGAGAATGATGATTTTTATCATTTGCAATCCTCAATCTGATGAACTAGATAATCCTTAATTGTGTAGAAGTGTAGCTTCTATTATTAAACCAATCAACATATTGCATCCTTACAAAATTTACATTGTGATGTGGTTACAAAAATTATGTCATGCCACCCCTATGTTTGATGGCCTCCATTTCTTGCATTGCCCAAAATTGTTGAGTTTCCTACCTGACCCAAGTATGGTGGACTACCCAAGATTGGTTGATTAGGATGTGCTTGAATGTTTCCATATGCTTGACTCCAATTTTCTCCTTGTAGCCATGGAGGGACTGAGTAGCCCAAGTGTCCACTTTTGTTACTAACCCCAACACTGAGTGCAGGTGTCATATAAACACAATTAGGATTTAGACATGCACTAGTAGGTGTATAAGAGGTGGGCATAACCCCTAGATGATAGCGGGCGACTTGGGTGTGAATTATGTCTTGGTATGATGGTGTGCGATATACAATGTGGTCCAACATGTTGGACATCATCCTATTTGCCCCAAATTGGCTTGGACCATGGTCTTCCATGTTTGTCATCCCTCCTCCTTTTTCCAACACGTATTGAACATTTGTTTCCTTCCTCTCTTGCCTTGCTAATTGTTTTTGATGTTCCTTATCTTCCCTTGATTTTTTCTTTTCCAACCTTTCCTTTGCTTGAGCTTTTGCTACTACAATCCTTGCAACTCTCTTTTCCTTGGCCAATTCCTTCTTTCTCTTTTTAGATTCCTAAATTTCATTTTTTTACATTTAGACTCAAATAATAAATTCATATAATCTTGAGATGTGAGCAACTATGAAATCCTCCCCAAACAAAGACAATCTGATGTTGAGTGCCTTGATGAGGCCTTCACTATCTATATTGGTAACTTTAGGAATGCACCAAGTATTCTCTTCTTTGATGTCCCATTCTCCTCAGAACCTAACACATGGCTTTAAACCTCTGAGACAAATTATTTTCCCCCATTGCTGTCTTCTTCAGGTATTTCATGCTCAATAGGCTTGGACCTCTTCCAGTGACCCATTGTCCACAAAATTAATGAACAATTTCAGTATTAAACTCTGATGGTTATGAAGGCATGCCTATGCTTTCCTCATTGATGGTAGACACATTATGTGTGTTGATATTCATCATGGCCTATGCCAACCATGATGGTGGGTGTACTTTGGTTGGCATGCTCAATTGCTCATTGTTTAATCCTGTTGCGTTATCATTTGAAATCGAGTTTGCATTTTCATTCGCTTGATCAACTCCCTCATATGGAATATCACATGAAGAATTGGCCGGTGGTTCAGTGGGTGTGACAACCTCCACGATATTGAGATTTGGTTCATGATTGAACTGTGTCTCACTCACATGTTCATCATCATCACCATAGAAGTGCCCTTTAGAAAGGGAAATTATACCTTCAGCAGCAACAACATCTTCTTGACCATCAACATGGTCTTGTAAATTATGTGCTTCTTGACCTTCCACCTCAAATTCTTTCCATACAACTAGTATCATGCATAAGAACATCAACATTAAGTGGCCATCTACCAGTCCTCCTAAATCCAACCTTGATATTAGAAGGTATGAGAGACATTTTAAATGCTTTACTTGCAAGCTCAACTAGCTCAAACCTCTTTATTTCCACCCCTCAATTATTTTCCATCCACGAAGCTCACTCGACCCTGAAATAGCTCTTGAAAGGACCAAACACGCTAACATCAAGGGGTTGCAATCTATGAGTGATATGAGCCGGCAATGTTAACAAGTCAACGCCCAAATTGTTGGCCTCCTCAATCATCTGCAGAGCCATGTGGCTTCCATGGCCATCTAAAATTAGTAGGTGTCTATTTTTCAAGAGAGATACCACCTGTTACATATGCAGCAAAGTGACAAAGCCAATTCAGGAATAGTTCCTTTGTCATCCATGCATGGGGATGTGCAACCATGCATGCACCTGGTTCAAAGTTCTACATATAGTTTTTAGTTGTGTTTTACCTTTAAATAGATAAAATCATGGGATCGAAGAATCAATTTCATTGACACAACATAGAATAGTGATCCACTCCCTTCTCTTAGGCAAAATCTTAGGCACATTTATTCTCCCTCTCTTGGCAATTACCTGCATACCACACATCCTTCCAGCCTGTAAGTTTGTTTCATCATAGTTCCATATATGGTCTAGGGCATATGAGTGTTTCTCATATACAATAGAAAGAGTGTTATAGAACTTGGACACAATTGAAGGGAATAAATTCAAAGCCTTGTCTCTCTCAAGGCCCTCAGTTGTACATACCACAAGGTCTAGATGCCTTTCTCTAAACCCACTCCACCATGTTTTACCAGGAAACCCATATTTGAAGGGGTTTGGCCTACCCTGATAGATTTTAGCTACCATGGATTTGAGTTGTTTAAGCTCTAACCCATGTCTTGGCCATCTCCTTACACCACTCAACCACCTCTCCCTCCTCCTCGTCAGTCATAATTATAATATGCCCTCTATTATTTGTATTAATCAGTCCATTTATCCAGTAATGTATGTAAGAGGCAACGATACCATGTTTTTTTGCAGAGGAACGAATTGAATGTACCTTAAACTCGATGTCATCAATTGTAGCTAGCATGTCTTGCTTTGTCTAGCCTTTGATGGCATTGATTTTCTTTCTTGAACTTGCACCGTGCACCGTGGTTGAAGGTGTATCGATGATTGATGGTGGGATAAGATGATCTGCCACCAAATTGTCCTCCCCCTCGCTCCTTGCCTCCTCCTGTTCCTTGTACGATCTTCAATAAAAACTCTTGGCATGAATGCAACAACCTACAGAGTTACCGCGAAATTATGATTTTAAAAAGCTGTATTATAAAACAAGGTAATTCATTGGCCTTTGCGATCAATGAGAAACAACAATCAATACTTTATCTATATATTGTAACTTCAATCTTACATTTCATTAACGTGAGCCTTACCAGTGACTGAATACATCTCTGATCTGAAACTCATAATTGGAAGGGCTTTCACACATAAAATTTCATATTACAATAGGCTTGGAATAATTAAATTCACACAAAGAAACAAGAAAAATAAGAAATCTAGAAAGAAACAGTGAGGATTCAAACATAAGATTTCACACATAAAAATTCTCTTGAGATTTCTCTTGCAGGGTTGTGGGCTTTATTTGATTGATTTGTCTAGGTTGTGAGGATCTTCTAAGGTATGTTGCATGTTATTGATGATTAGAGTGTATTTTTCAATCACTTGTAAGCTTACTTCTCCTCAACAATGACGTTTTGCAGACTGTCGAAAAATATCAGGTCTGAAGCATTGCTATTATAGTAGTTTGATATTGAATTGCAAGGGTTGGATTTGAGGTTATAATGGCATTGAACCTTTCTTGCATTTTAACTTCTTTATAGATTGTTAGAGGATTTCACAGGGGCTTCATTGGGGGAGTAATACCATACCATGTGGGTTCATATTAGCAGATATATATTGAGGAAAAAATGCATAATATATTGGGGGATATATAGGGGTTCAATGGTTTTTATATTGACAAGTATAAAAAATGGATCTCAAAGTTAATGAAAAAAATATAAAGGGGTATAAAAAAATGTTAATGAAAAAATGGATACCGACAATAAATAGTGAAATTAGGGGTTTTTGAAATTGGGAAGGTGTTTTGGTTCGTATTGGTAGGAGGTTAAATGATGTGATTTTTAGAGGTATTTTCGGATATATAGTCAAATTAAGGGTATTGTTTAATATTCCATGAACACACGTGATATGTTGGAGTTTCATTGAGTGAAGCTCCTGTGGATGAATTTTTTTATATCAAAACATTTAATCAATGTCTTAATCTGCTTGCAATTAATGTTAATATTTGACTTTCCTTTTCAGCTTTAAACCATGATTTTTTTTTTCTTTTTCTTTTTGTAACAAGTTTGACATAACACAGTTTATTCAACCCAACTATTTTTCTATGTCCTCAAGTCATTGTTCTTGGCATTTATTTTATCTTTTGCAGTATTTTCTCAAAGTATAAGCTCTAATTTCCTAGTTGGTAAAAATATGAGTTATCAGGAAGAGCTATAGAGAGTAAGGGTTCTTAGTTGTAGTTTCTTTATGAAGTTATTCCCTTTCAAATTCTAAAATTCTAAGGGTTTAGTTCTAGTTATTTTTGTTCTTGCAAGTCAAAGCCTAAGTCAAATACTAGTAAGAGGTTTCTTTCCTTCTTGTTCTTGTTCCTACTCTATCTTAATTATTATAACTAACCTATATATAATATATCTTGACATCTAATTCATTCTTTCACTTTTTATCTTATACAAATCATACTATCTAATTATAGTTCCTCTAAATACTAACGTAAATACAAGAAGGTAGCTCCTTTCTATTCAGGATAAGAATTTTCCCTGCAAATACATACCTTATAAACTAAAAAGCTACTAGAGTTTATATAAAGAGGAAGTAACAAATTGATGCAGATTATATTTGACTTTCCTTTTCAGCTTTAAACCATGACTTTGCTTTTTTTTTCTTCCTTTTTCTTTTTGTAACAACTTTGACATAACACAGTTTCTTCAATCCAACTAGTTTTCTGTGTCCTCAAATCATTGTTCTTGGCATTCATTTTATATTTTTTTTAGTATTTTCTCAAAGTACAAGTTATAAATTCCTAGTTGGTAAAAATATGAGTTATCACGAAGAGCTATAAAGAGTAAGGGTTCTTAGTTGTAATCTATTTATGTAGTTATTCCCTTTCAAAGTCTAAAAGTCTAAGGGTTTAGTTCTAGTTCTTTTTTTTCTTGCAAGTCAAAGCCTAAGTCAAATAGTAGTAAGAGGTTTCTTTCCTTCTTGTTTTTGTTCCTACTATATCCTAATTAGTATAACTAAACTATATAAAATATATCTTGACATCTAATTCCTTCTTTCTCTTCTTATCTTATACAAATCATACTGTGTAATTATAGTTCCTCTAAGTACTAACATAAATACAAGAAGGTAGCTCCTTGCCATTCAGGATGAGATCTTTCCTTACAAATACATACCCTATAACTAAAAAGCTCATGAGTTTATATAAAGAGGAAGTAACAAATTGATGTTGGTTATATTTGACTTTCCTTTTCATCTTTAAACCATGAATTTTGTTTTTTTCTTCCTTTTTCTTTTTGTAACAACTTTGACATAACATAGTTTCTTCAACCTGACTATTTTTTTGTGTCCTCAAATCATTGTTCTTGGCATTCATTTTATCCTTTTGCAGTATTTTTCTTTCGCCATTGAAATTCGTTACTAAACTGGGTTGTTGGGAAGCTGAGGGTTTCTAACTAGTATTAGCATTCCGAGTGTTCTTGGGTCCGAGTGTTCTTGGGTTGCTCCACTTATTTCAATTCTTCTCTAATTGGAATATCTACTCTTTTCAATTCACACATAAAAATTCTTTCTAGATTTCTCTTGCATGGTTGTGGACTTTATTTGATTAAGATGTCTAGGCTGTGAGGATATTCTAAGGTCTGTTGCATGTTATTGATGATTGGAATGTATTTTTTCAATCACTTGTAAGCTTAATTCTCCTCAACAATGACCTATTATAGACCATCGAAAAATATCAGGTCTAAAACATTGCTATTATAGTATTTTGATATTGAATTGTAGGGGCTAGATTTGAGGTTATAGCGGCATTGAAATTGGTTACTAAACTGGGTTGTTGGTAAGACGGGGGTTTCTAGCTAGTATTAGCATTCTGATTTTTCTTGGGTTTCTCCACTTTTAGTTCTTCTCTAATTGGAATAGCTATTCTTTTCAATTCACATATAAAAATTATTTCTAGATTTCTCTTGCATGGTTGTGGGCTTTATTTGATTGACATGTCTAGGCTGTGATGATCTTCTAAGGTCTTCTGCAGGTTATTGATGATTGGAGTGTATTTTTTCAATCACTTCTAAACTTACTTCTCCTAAACAGTGACCTATTGTAGATTGTCAAAAAATATAAGGTCTGAAGCATTGTTATTATAGTAGTCTGATATTGAATTGTAGGGGTTAGATTTGAGGTTACAATGGCATTGAAATTGGTTACTAAATTGGGTTGCTCCACTAATTTCAGTTCTTCTCTAATTAGAATAACTAGCCTCTTCAAATCATAGGCCTTTAGTGTTTCCTCTCCTCTGTAAGTTTGTTCTACCTCTTTAGGTGCATCCCTTCTTGCATTTCTAGGCCCCCTTGCTACCTTCTACCTTCTCAAATTTGGTGTATTCAATCTTTTCCGTAGCTCGTATTTATTTCTCACATTCGCCATGATATTATTAGACACCATTTTGGCTTGGGCAGGGGAAAATTTAAAGGGATGGTCATCATTTAAGTACACTTCCTCCTCCTACACTTCTTCTTCCGCCCCCATCATGAGCAGACTAGTGGAATCAAGGGAATTAAAGTCATCTAGTGGAATCATGATTAAATAGAATTTTAATGTCTATGGGCAGGTCTGTAGGCTCTTAAACACCTTGCTCATACTATTCCTCATAATGAAATAAATGATTATTTGTTGCATATCATTTGTATAATTACTTGTAGTTCCGCTCTTGCAATCTTGTAGTTATCTCGTCTTAATTTGATATTCTAATAATTAAAAGAGAATTTCTAATAAGCATATACAAGTGATAAATAGACATTGGTATCATTATTCATTTAGAAATGCTTCTCTAATCAGATCTTGTGATCTGTTTAACAAGTGATATTGCCTATAATGGCTTTAATTTACCCTTGTTTCTCAACAAAAATAACATTATTCAACAAAAATGATAACATTATTCAAGAAAAACAAACTTGTATATCTCCAACATCTGCTCAATAGAATGAATGTAACACTGTGCACACACTCTATTTGTATGTCTCTAGCAACTGATGAATAGAATGAATGTAACAGTGTGCACACACTCTGTTTGCATGTCTCCAACAGCTGATGAATAGAATGAATGTAACACTGTCTGAACACTTTGATTGTATGTCTCCAACAACTGATGAGTAGAATGAATGTTTGAAATGAAAATCAATAAGAGTTGATGTTTTATAGTTTTTTTTAATCTAGAATTTAATTAGTAGGGAAGATTGGCATGGATTTTCTTTTCCCAAATTCAAATGTGTGTTTTGGATTGACTTGTACATGATCAAATGACTGATAAGATTTCATGGTTGATCCTTGCGCTTTCCTGTATTTAATTCCTGAATTGAAAAGGCTAGTGGGTTTAATACTTGAATTGAAAGGGTTAGTGTCATTTATTGCATCCTCTGAACTAATTCCTGAATTGAATGTTGTCATCTATTGTCTTCAATAAGTTGAATGGTTAAACACACATGTACATATGGCTGACACACATTTCACCTATTCTTGAGGAGGTATTACTGAGCAATAGGATGTGTTGCTCTAGTGGAAATCAGTGGGTGACTGTTTGATGGGATAGGTGTACTCTTGAATAGAATTCAATGGAATGTTTTGTAGCGCATTTTGACTTATTTGGTAATTCAAATCTGAAGGTACTCGGGACATTATGTCTTGTCAACTTGTGATATTAAGGTTTGGTGTTTGAGAGTTGTTGGTCCAATCAATATATGGACCCATTTTGGACATAATTATATAACTTAATATAAACTATTTATGCCCCGGATTCGGGTGACACAAATGAATTAAATGATAGTCATGACAGATTGTAAGACCAGGTACTGCCAACTGCAGGGCAGCGTGGCTTCCGAGGTTCTCACCTTGTGCAAGAGGGATAACATTATTAAGGATGGATACTGCAGGATTTTTTCATTAATGGAGTGCGCTGTTCAAAGCAAAACTGTGGTTGTTATAATCATGGCGATCTTGTATGTTCTCTTCACACCACGCACTTAGTCTTATTGTTCCAAGCCTTGGTTTGATGTGGTTTTTGGTGACAGGCAGAACCTTGCAAATAGAGGCATGCTCCAGGCCGGCTCTCTATTTTTCTGGAAGAGGTACTATTATGCTAAGGTTCCCCATGGCAGGATTAGCACGGATTTAAGGGGTAAGCTTTCTAAAGCTCTTGAATTTAGTATTGGACGTGTTGCTCCTCTGTCTCGGGCATTCTCTGTGCATTTGATTCGGTCTCTGTGTCAATCATTTTATCCCCCTGTTGTTGTCTCTGGTTTCTCTGTGCCTTCCCCTTCGCTCTTCATAATGGTTCGCCAGGGTGGGAGGAATCGTTCCAGGGGGTGACGTGGAAGCGGCAAACGTCTAACCGCTAGTCATTCTGTGGACCCTGAATAGTCACCTATCAATCTTCCCTCCTCTCATGTGGATGCGCCTCCTCCGAGCCCTGTGCGCAAGCCAATTCCAAATAGTGCTTTCCAAACCACACATTTCAAATTCCAAAGCAATCTGAATAGGCCTCTGATTACTGCTCACATCACTATAATCCTTTCGGAAGAAGAAAATCAAATCTCTCCTCTGTCATGCATGGCTCCTGATCCTTCTCAAAGCAGTGAGCATTTAATGGATGAGGGAAGCCAGGAGAATCAGACGAATGATAAGTTTGGTCAGGATGAAATTCCCAAAAGCATTCCGCCTCTTGAAGACATAAATCCAGTGGCCGGGGAAGGGACTTTTGGAGCTACAAGTCATTCCTTGGCGAACCCAGCAAGTGAGACGGGTGGCAATGAAAATTTGAGGATTGGCAGCACGTGTCTGGTAGTGGAGAAGACTCCTGGTGAGGATGTGGAAGTTTAACGCCACCTGGGTCTGTTTTTTCTCCCTTTTTGGTTTTGATATCGCTCAGATGACTACTTCCAGGCAACTCTGCTCACAGTCAAGGTTCAGCATCTTCAACCTGTTGTTTTTGTTTCCCTTCGGGGCAGTGGTTGTTTATTTATCGGCTGGTTTGCCAAGTACTTAGACTTTTTTGCTGTCAATGTCTCTACCTACGTTCTACGGGTCTATCTCTGGGTTCTATATCTGTCTTCTAGCTCTTTGTAACTGGTCTCCCCAGGTTCCTTCTGTACTGGGGCAGTTCTGCTGTGTTGAGTGCTCTCGGGTTCTGTTCTCTGAGGCCTCAACTCCTTGTAAAATTATTCCTCTTTTCAGTTAATAGATTTTAGTCTTTGCAGAGAAAAAAAAAATATAAACTATTTATGTGCATTTCTTTTATAATTTATGATGAGTTTTATAGATGAGTGAGACCAATACTATAACTAATATTAATCCATGCACAACAATAGAAAACTCTCCCCTACATTTTAAATTTTGAAATTCACTATTACATGATAAATATATATTAAACATTATATAGTAAAATAATAAATCAATCACTAAGAAATATTTATTTATTTAATTACACATTTTAAACCAATCTTAATTACTAATTAATCACTAACAAATTAGTGATTAACTTACCATACTATTTTTATCCGTTGAATTTTACATTATTCCCTCAAATAGACCAAGTGAAACACAGTGAAACCATCATTAAATCTTGCATCTATATGAATATCGTTTACCCATATCATTGAACAAGGGTCAATGTCAATCTTCCAAGTGAAACACAGTGAAACCATCATTAAATCTTGCATCTATATGAATATCGTTTACCCATATCATTGAACAAGGGTCAATGTCAATCTTCCCCTAACGCATTATTCACGTTTTTAAGTGTGTTATTGACTCACACAATGAATCAGTGTGACGGAAAATCATAGAACTATCCTATAAGAAATCTTTTGATCCTAAAAGGTATATAATCATCTCGATTTGTGATATATCACAAATGTGAACGAGGGAAAAGTTTAAATATGTACATACAATTAAATATATTTTAGATAAAATTTACATCTAAGACAACAGAGAATTTATGAAATAATAATTAATGTAAATTTATTTAATTATGCGTTAATAAAAATTTAAAATATTTATGTTTTTTTTTTTTTTTTTATAATCGATATTAAGTTTAAACAGATTTGTATTGATATTAAGTTAAAATAGATTTGTATTGATTTTATTGATAGATAAATAAAGTTGATATAAAAATATAAATAATAATTATTTTTTAAGATGTTTATATATTATTTTTAGATTTAGATATTAAGTATTAGTCTAATATATTTTAACTCAGGATTTACCAGATTTTTATAAGGATTAAATTTTTTTCACTCTAAAAGAGGTTTGCATTTGGAACTTGGTAGATTTGAAGTTAAGGTGGATCAAAATTGATTTAATTATTAATTATTAATAATTGATAATTTAATTTATTTTATTTTATTTTTATTTTTATGTAATTTAACCGAGTCAAAATGTTTACATCACATCATATAATATAACCTTACAACATCCCTTCCATGTTAGATTGGAGAGCGCCTCTCATCATTTTATTTCAAATGAATCTTATATGTCAATTTTTTGTTTTCTGTTTTTTTTTTTTAATTCATAATAAAGATTTTTACATTAGTTGTTTGTGTATATATATATATATATATATATATATATCATTGATATGAAAATAAAAATAAAATTCTAAAATCCAAATAATATCTTACTTTCTTATGGTTTGATAAACCAATTTTGGTTTTTAATAATCATGATAGTGATATTAATGGACTACTAATGATCATCATTTTTTTAAAATGGAAATCAAAATGTTTTATTTATGTTCGAAATTGAGTTTTTTTCTTTTTCTTTTTTGTTATCGAATTATTCATATAAGCGTGATTAATTTTGATTCAAAATAAAAAAGCAATTTGTGGAGAGTTATTAGTTGTCCTAATGATAATTTTTCCAAAAAAAAGTCAATGTTATATAATTTGTTAATTTTCCATTAAATAAAATGGTTGACCTTGCAAATATTCACACCTCTTAATAGGTATGAGTGTGTTCATCTAAAATAAATTAGTATAAAATGTATTATTTTTAAAATATATATATCTGAGCATGATCTACACAGAGAGAACTAAGTTTAGTACATCAAAACTTTATTTTTTATGCAAAATTATATTTTTTTATTAATTTTTGTTCAAGCATAACGTTTAAAAGAAATTATATGAAAAATATCATATGGATTCGAAAATGTCAAACTCAAATGTCATTGGATAGAGGATTCCTTCATGAATCCAACATGATCAACTCCGTCACTTGAGGAAAATTATTGCCTTAAGTAGGCTACAAAATGTTGTTGCAAAAAAATCAGTAGAAGGGGAGCTGAAACTCTATTTTTTAGGCCCTCAATAGCTTGATCAAGCACTTAAGATAAAATTTGAAATAGCTTGATCAAGGGTTTACAAACCCTCATCTCTTGACATGGTTAAACAAGGGCTTGATTAAGCTATAGCTTGATCGAGCCCTTCCAACCATAAAATCCCCATTGTGTTTTGGGCAGGAATTAAAAAAAATAGCTCAATCGAGTTACTATGTAACCATGGGTTAAATATGAGCTCGATCAAGAGTCTATTTTTAAGCCCTCAAACAGCTTCATCAAGGGCTAAAATATTTTTTGATCAAGGTCCTTTTTTCCCCTCCCAATCCTTTTGCTTGCCAAAAATGTAAACCATCTTCATGCATATACCCCCTATAATACCCTATGAGGAATGACAGAAATATATTTAAAGGTAGATCTTTATCTTAAAGTTTATAAACCTTAGCAAATATTATTAGTCACTAATATGCCCATTATAAAATGGTTGATGATTTTTTTGTTAAAAAACTTAGAATCCTAACTATTTTATACTAGTTTATATAAAATTTTGGTGAATTGTAAAACAATTTTACGCTATAAAATTCGGGCAAATCATTTTTAGAAAAAAGAAAACATGTGAATACTAACCCTTTAAATTTTCTTTATTGCTAAGAGACTTTAATGCTAGAACTGCAACTAACCAATTTGTTCTTCTAAGCAATGATTCCAACCCTAATCCCTTATAGTTAGATGAGGAATGTATTTTAGCTAGTAGATACAAAAGAAATTTTGAAGACATGATTGAGCTAGTCAAACTTTGTAGTTCTTAAGACCTAATAATTTGTAATAGTGTAATGAAGTTACCAAACTCCAACCAAATGAATTTTATTCATGGGCTCAGTGTTAGTGTTGTGGATTATGTGATTTTCTATACCCCTATTTATAACTAAATAGTTAATTATGACCTCTTAAATGACCATGAGCCTGTTCAAAAACCTTTAACCTTAAGTAATAATACACCAACAAATTATGGATCAAACATGAATTTAACAATCATAGGATAAGATCAAAATATTTTTATTAAGAAAGCCAACATTTATACATCCTCATGATCAAATGCTCATCTCAATCATCTTCTATAATATTTCAACTAATTCTATAATCTCTCCACAAATATCTCAACTAAATTCTTTATCTAAAATAAAGCCTTTGAGGCACACCAACATTCACAAATGCATAACCATAGCCAACAAAAGTGAATCATAGTGAATCAAGGTCAACATGGGTTACCATGTTCATGGTAAACCATAACTAGACCATATTTAACCATAGTAAACCATGTTCAAAGATGGTCAAGCAAGCTTAACCATGGTGGTCAAGCTTAGCCATGGTCAAGCTTGTTCAACAATGCAACATAAATATATTGTTACATTAATGGATAACCATGGTGAATAATTGTCAACCTCATCAACCTCTTTAACCATTGATGTAACATCAACAATAGTCAACCACAGTTTACAAACAAAAAATGTAACAATACTCAACATTGATGTAAAATAAATACATTGTTTTGTTAATGTTCAACCTCGATCATCCTTGTCAATGAAGGTCAACCATTGTCAAGATTTTCAACCCTATTGAACCATAATCAACCATCAACAAACCTCAGCAACTATGGTTAACCATCATCAACATTGGTCAACCATTGTCAACAATTTTTAACCATAGTTAATCAATGTCAACTATAGTCAACCATGGTTAAAATAGACTACCATGTTCATCATCAACCATAACTTAGCTAGATTTAACCATAGTCAACCATGTTTAACTTTCAAATGCAATGTAAACTAAGATGTAGCTAGGTCATTTATAAGAGAAATCACACAAAATATGAATACAATACAAATTTCTTCAAACCAATCAAGATTGAAGTAAAAAACACCTAATTGATAAGAAGGAAGAAAAAATCAAAGAAATTCTCATGAAAGGAAAATAAAATCAAATGCAACCACTATGGTGGATTTTCGTAGATACAGATAAACTCAGAGACTCAAGAAAACCTTCTGAACCAAGGTAGAATAGAGAGCAAGGAAAATAAATGAGTTTTTTTTTGCATTCTACGAGATCAACATCACGTGCAGAACAAACACCAACGCATACCATCTCACTTCGATAGAGCATAGATTGCACTAGAGCACTCTGTCTCTAATCAAAGAGTGTGTTGGGGCTAATTTGGTTAAAACACAACACACAAAACCTGACCAAGCTCAAAATTATGTTTTCTTAAAGTCAATCACAGTCTAAATGAGTAAATTAAGGTGTCTTTAAAAGGTAAAAAATAACTAAGACAAGGAAACCATTAAGGAAAAATCATGTTCTCTTGTGGAGTTGCTAATTTCCTATATGGAAAATTCACTTATGCAATAAAAAATTAACTCCCTAGATGTAGTGGTCTCATCTATAACAACAAAGGAAAAAAATATATGATTTTTCTTTAGTGATATTAGAATATGAAAAGAGACCTACTCAGAATGATCCAGGTAGATATTGATGGCCACCCGCCTATTCCACTTGGACCCTTACCATTGTTCTTTCAGTTTTTTTCAGTTTCCTTAATTGTAGCACAATTTACTATTTTCAGTAGTTTTTTGGGTCATGAACTTCCGGAGCCGTTTTGAGGCCCCAAACGACATTTTTTTTGGCAAAATTCCTTTGGTGATTTTTATAGAAATCGCATTAGAAACTTTATTCCTTGGAGAGATCTTTCAAATGAGGTATCATACATGTCAAATGAAGATAATGTGATCAAGTTACGACCCCAGAAAGTTGGTTGCCAAAGTAACCCCAACGGGGCCCATAAACTCTTGGTGTTACATCTCCTCGTGTTAGGGTTTTGGTTGTTCATGGTTTTCTCTTATTTTTCAATAATAAAAAGGCCCTTGAGCCTCATTGCAACTAAGTTCAGAGGCATGTAGCCACCACATCCCTTCTCAGAGATAAGTTACCATCACCAGAGCTAGTCTTATTTCCATTCTGTTTGTAAGAATATTTCACTATTTGATATTAATCAAATGTAGTGTTATTTCTGCTACATCTCTATATTTATGGTTATATTCGTAATTTATTGTGTCCCTGTTTAAATCCGGATCAGTAGTATCAAAGCAGTCTTCTCTTTCTCTATTTTTCTTTGCATGTTGCGAACAAGGTTGGGATATAAGGAGTTAGGGCTCTATCTGGTTGAACCTTTGCAAGATCTGCCTCACAAACCCTGATGGATGCCCATGGGGGAAGAAAAGAAAGAAGAGGGAGCAGGAGATCCTATGAAAATATTGCTTGAGGAGCGCCTCGAGAAACAAAGGAATACGATGATGGATAAATTTTCCCATATCGTTCAACGGTTGCCCACCGACGACGAATCCACATCAAGCAGCCACTCTAGAGGCTCCACACCTTTTAAGGTACAAGTAAAATTTGAAATTCTCATATTTGAGGGCCAAATAGATTCAGATGCCATAGATAAATGGTTAAATCTGCTAGAAGGATATTTTTCTATTCATGAGTTTTCCAGCCGAGAAAAGATTTTTTTTTCTTTTATCAAAGTCGCTCCCCATGTCAAGGACTGGTGGGAAACCTACTGTGAGTAGAAGGATGAAATTACGACCTCATTGTTTTCAGCTGCTCCCACTTGGAATTCATTCTAGGATGCCATCAAGGAGCAGTACTACCTTGTCGGAAGCTATGACCAAAAAAACATAAAGTGGACCATGCTATGGCAGGGAAGGGACCAAGATGTGTTAGATTTTACCAATGTTTTTCATACCCTTCGCATGAAGTTGGGTATCAAGTATTCTGAGATACATTTGGTAGTCAAGTACCATGACTACCTACACATATACCTACAGGATGAGATGGAGTTCTTGGACATCTCCTCGCTCAGCACAACATACCGATACGCTGTCAAGATTGAGCAGAAGTTTAAATAGAAGAAGCAAGACTTTGGATATGTGAATCCAAAGTAAGGGAAAGGTGCCCCCAAACCACAGGAAAAGGACAAATCTAATGTGGGATAGTCCAGGACAACCCACTAAAGCCAGAAGCAAAGGAAAACACTGCAAAGCTGAAGAATGACACGGGAAAGTGGTGTGAGCTCCATAAGAGCTCCACTCACAACACAAGTGAGTATCAGGCCAAGTAGTCACTAGTGGTCAAACGTAAGGCTTTGGAATCAGAGGCATGTTCTGACTCTGAGTTAGGACCCAACAAGGGGAATGACAAAGGGAAGAAATTATCAATGAGGAGCCCATCACCACCGTTGCCACCAAGAAGATCCAAAAGGAGGAACTCGAAGGTCCAAAGGAGGAGGAGCATCTCTTCCACTCCCAGATGTGGGTAAATGGTTCCTCACTACAATAATTTATCGATAGCGGGAGCCACAAGAACCTCATTGAGGCAGAGGCCGTGAAGCAGTTGGGCTTACTGACCACAGCACACCCACAATCATACACCATCAGGCGGCTCCACCCAGGACGGGATCTTTGAGTGAGCCAACAATGTCTCCTTCCATATAGCATCAAGCCCTTCAAGGATGAGATATTATGTGACATTGTTCCCCTTGATGTTTGTGATTTATTATTAGGTCAACCATACTTGTGGAAGTGTCATGTTGTGTATGATCCAAGGCCTCATGTTATTATTGTTACCTTGGGAAATTAGTTGTACAGGATACTGGAGGTAGCACAACCTACTCCCATCTCTCATTTCCAAAATGGGAAATTTGTTTTCTTGATGATACCCCCTCAGGTAAAGAAGAAGAGGGTGGCCACGAACTCTAGACAGGGCCCCTCTGCATGGCAACAACAAATGGACAAGGTCGTGGAGGAGTACGAGGACATATTCACCTCCCATGCAGGGGTGCCTCTATAGTTTCAGGTCAAGCACTCCATTGATCTGACCCTAGGTGCATCATTGCCCAATGGACAAATCTATCGGTGCTCCATTCTGGAGAATGATGAAATCAAGAGATAGATTCAGGAGCTACTGTAGAAAGGTCACATCTGGCTAAGTTCATCACCCCATGGGATCCCATCGTGATGGTACAGAAGAAGGATGGGACTTGGAGACTCTGTATTGATTATTGGGAACTGAACAAGATCACTGTCTAGAATAGGTACCATATCACACGGATTGATGAGCTTCTGGACTAGCTCAGGGGGGGGGGGAATATTTCAGTAATATTGAATTGAAGTCCAGACATCACTAGGTACCAATCAAACCCTCCGATGTGTGGAAGACAGTCTTCAAAGATAAGGAGGGCTTTTTGAATGATTGGTTATGCCTTTCGGGTTGACGAATTCGCTTGCAACCTTCATGAGGTTGATGGATGACATCTTGCAGTGATTCACGAACTCATTTGTAGTGGTATACTTGGATGACATCTTGATCTTTAGCTAGAGTTGGGAAGAGCACCTCCACCATATCCGATAGGTTCTCCAAACACTCTGGCAACACAAGTTGTGTGCCAATTTGGAGAAATGCACTTTTGGCATGACCCAGGTTTAGTATCCAAGATACATTATTGATGAACGAGGGGTGCATGTGTATCTAGCCAAGATGTTGGCATTATGATGCATGTGTTGTACTTGATGGCAACACGCTCATAGAATAACATCTCACTTATTTATAACTAGATGAATCTTCAGAAGAGATATCAGATGTGACTGAATGCATGGGATGCAGGATAGCTCAAAGGAATCAGATGACAGTTCTTAGTATTACAATTTAGCTTTGCCATCAAGTCCAAAGGGGGAGATTGTTGGCATTATGATACAAGTGTTGTCCTTGATGACAGATTATAGTGCAGCAGGTCAATAGTAAAGAATTGATGATCATACTACAAAGAATGAAGAAAGAAGAGTATATACGCAGGTTCACTATATACCAAGTAGGGTAGACACACAGGTATACACAGGTTCACTATATACTAAGTCACGTATACGCAGGTTCGCTATATACCAAGTAGGGTATACAGGCAGTTTCATGCACGGAAACACGCGTACATGTCAGAAAGCTTATTTTTGGGTTCGTGGTATTTAGACCTATGGTTTTGGTCCGTGGTATTGCACCCATAAGTGTTGATCCCAAGTATTGGGTCGATGGTATTGTTTTATTATGGTTTTGGTCCGTGGTATTGAGCAAGGCCTAAGACTATAAAAGGAGAGGAAGATCATTAGGCAAATGTATTCAGAAAGTCTTGAATATCTGATGAAGTATGAGATCCAGTATGCAGGTTATGGGTTGATGATGCATTGCTTGATCTGAGCTAAGGAGGGATCTCACCGGTTGATGGAGAACAAGATCTAAGGAGAGATCGGGATCAAATGGTTTGAAATGAACTATCTTTATATGGTTGATTATGCTTATTCTAGATCTGCATACTGACGCATGTAATATAAATGTTATGAGTATGACTGATGTCTGGTACAGCTGCAAAGTTATAAGAAAATATTTTTAGATCTGTACGCGGGTTGGCCTTGGAAAAAGTGTGTATGTACGCGGGTTTGATTCATCATAGTAGCGTATACCATTTGAGCTATGATGTCTGAAGTTACAGGTGGTTCTGACTGTTGATGAGTTCTGATGACTGTTTAATGGTGTCAGTATTCTGCATATCTTGGTTGGATGATTGTGTATTGATGGATGAGAACTAATATGGATCAAGATCATAATGACTCATATTTATGTGATCCGATGGACTAGATCTGGGTGCTAACACATATATTATCCTTGTATATGTAATGATCTGGTTATGTCTGAAGTCAGGAAGTGCAGAGAAGTTATGAATAAGTAATTAATGACATATACGCTGGTTCACCTTAATGAAGTTGCGTATACATGCAGATTCATCACTTCCAAGTAGCATATGCACTCTGATGCATGTTTTTGATGATACAGTTGGTTCTGATTGATTTTGCAAAGTTCTATGACTGTGTTGATTGACAGGGTTTCAGTGTTTCAGTGATTCAGAGATTGATGATGCTAGTAGTGATTGTTTTGAGCTTCAATAATAGTTATGGGTCCAGTATGAAAATTTGATGAAACGTGGCCTTCAGATTATAGTGTTGTGCTTTAGGAGTATCCAGTCTGAAAATGTATGAAACGTGGTACCCGGAGGAGAGAAGATTGTAGGCAGGTGCCTACGTACTAGTATCTTAGCTAGTACAAGAGCAAAGGGGGTTGGAGCTCCCTTCCAGGAGAGTCTGGAGAACGAGAGAAGGTTGTAGCCTTCTGCAGGTTGTAGCCTGCGTGCTGGTAAAGGACTGCACCAGTACATTGTAAAAGAAGTTTCTTAATAAAGGAAGATAGAAACGAATTGCAGCAGGTGGTTTTCACCCACATTGGGTTTCCACCTTATATCATGGTGTTCATGTGTGTTGCTTATGTGTGTTGATCTATCTATTTACTACTACTATTGACTGTTAATATGGCTAATAATGTTCTGATGCATCCATTGAAGATCACATAACTGAATCATGAGTTTAATGGTCATACGCTAGTTGCAATAGACACAGTCGCGTATATACGCGGGTATACTTAACTGAGGTAGCGTATATGAATCTGAGTATGAAAATGAAAAGTTTTATTGATTAGATAATACTGATTCACCCCCCCTCTCAATATTATTCCCAACACAAGATCCAAGTCATTCAAGATTGGCCAGCCCCAACCACTTTGACAGAGCTTCGCAGCTTTTTGGGTCTTGCCAATTTCTACTGCAGGTTCATGTTGGGGTTCTGTCATATCGCTTGGCCCTTGAGTCAAGTCACCAAGGGAGGAGAAAAATAAAAATTATTTTGGTATGAATCTAAATAGAAGGCATTCACAGAGCTGAAACATCGCCTCTGCTCTACACCAATGCTCACATTACTAGACTTGCAACAACCATTTGTGATCAAGACAGATGCCTCTGACTATGCTATTGGGGTAGTCCTTATTCAACAGGGGCATCCAGTGGCATATCACAGTGAGACACTTTCAGACACAGTCTGAAAGTATCCTACTTATGAAAAAGAGATGTATTCCATTGTGCAGGCCTTTCGACAATGGGAGCATTACATTTTGGGGAAGGAAATGGTCATCCAAACAAACCACAGACACCTACAGTTCATACAGACACAAGGGAAGTTGCAGAATGATGACCATTAGAAGTGGTACACATACCTGCAACAGTTCCATTTGAATATCAAGTACAAGAAGGGAAGCACCAATAATGTTCCAGACTACTGATGAGCACCAGTATTGCAGCAAGAATGTTGCAACTCCTAGAGCTACCAACTTTACTTTATCAACCCGGGGTTCGTACAAACTTGGAGGTGAAAGTAATGTATACACAAGTACAAGTGATGGTTCTGCTTTTTGTCACTATTCAACTGGCGAGAGACCACTAGGGTTTTGAATCTAGACTTCTATGGATTTAGAAGAAGCTTGATTGTTGATGAAAGAAAGAAAGATCTACTCTAGGAGAAAGCTTATCTACTGCAAATAAGGAAAATGATTGAAATCCTATGCTAAAAACACACCCTTCTCTAACTAACTCCTCATAAACTATAATTTACAAAAATGCCAAACCAACATGTATGAAATGCTACTATATAATCATGGAACTTCAAGACATCAAACATCATTATTGTGCATGTAAAGGACTGAAATAAATTTGTTTTGTTCTTTTTATTCTTTTTCTAGAAAGTCAAGTGTAAACCCTAATCTCTTTTGGTGATGTGGTAGGTGTTTTAGCAATGATGGTGGATGGTTGGGAGGTTTAGGATATGATTGGAAGGTTTGGGAGACCCTTGGGTGACCTGGTGTGGCTTCCTAGAAGTTTTCCCTCAATTTGGCCTCAAAACAAGCCACTATAGGAGAACCTACATAATGTACTAGAAACCTACAAGATTCCCTGTATTTCTACAGGATACAACCAGGAGAAAAATGATGGTTGCTGGAGGTGATGGAAGGCTTAGGGAAGGTGGTGGATAGGTGGAATGGAGCATGAAAATGCTCAGGATCACTCAGAACTCAATACCAAGGATAGGAGATGGTTGGATTCGCTCAACATTATTGGAGGAATTTCTATGTAAAATGATGAGATTGGTGAAGATCTTGGTGAAAGAAAGGGATGATTAAGAATGGGTGAAGTTGGGAGGTGGTTGCTTGATATGAGATCCCTTTAGATTTCAGAAGCACCTACTTTGCATCAAACATTTATAATTTCCACAAAGTCATGTAAACAAGAATAATTTTAGCAAGCTAGAAAAGCATAATTTAATGAACTAGTTGTCTACTTCATGCATGAAGAAAATTTCTGAAAAAACTGGAATCATGGATGAGATCTACTGAAACATTGAAGATGGAAGAGATGGAAACTAAATCCTACACTTTCAAAAATGATCAAATGCTAGATTAAGTATAGTAAACTCTAAATCTTATAAAGAAATAGAAATTTGTCTTTTTGGAGTTGCTTAAGGGTCTTTTCCTCAAATCATGATCCCTGAGGGAAGAAGTGAGGCCAAGACACCCACTAATAGCTTCGTGGTGCTCCTTTTATCTCTTCTACCCTGCTATTGAAGTAAAACACAAATGGAAGCAAACTAATAAAAAACTAATCAAATCCACAATAATTGCAATGAAATACTTATAGAGACAATTTGACCATGAATCTATGAAACTAAGCTCAACATATAGATACAAGAAGAGGAGCCTTTGCTGCTAGGGTTGGGCCCTAACCCAACAGCTACCCTCTGTGTCAACTCAGTGCTGGATCAAGAAAAGGCTCATTCTCATTATCAAAACGCAAAATTACATCAACGTCTTCCACAAGTCTGGAGGTCGAAAATAACTAGTGTTTTTGCAACGAAAATTTGAATCCTAATGAGGCTCTATGCCTCTCTACTTATAAAACTGAAGTCTCCAATGATTTTCTTAAATATAGGGAGGCTTGGATCCCAAACTTGAGATGAACTAACTCTTTTTCTATCACTTGCTCGGTTGCCTTTTGATCTTCATGACTTGGTTGCTTTCACTCCGAGATGGTGCGATTAATGTAGGCAAGTGGGGGAGGAGTAAATGAGGAGGATTTAACTCCTACAATCTCTCTCCCTTGTCCCATTCGAGTTTCAAACCTTATTATTTCAAAAATTCCTTGATTTTCTCTTCCAAACCTGCATTCAATGCATATTAGTCCACTAGGCATAATATCTCACTTTAATTCATCTCATTAAACAAAATATAATCAAAACATGCAATAAGTTGTGAGAAGAGTTGATTTGACTAAGCTATGAGGTGAGTTAAGGCCCATATAATTACCCAATGATGAGGATCATCATCACCCCCTACTGAAAGTGTTTCTCATCCTCTGAGCAACTCAATCAATATCCATGTTTTTCATAGCTCTAGTGGCTTTCGTGGCATCGCATGCCTCTACTGTGGTTTCTTCTTCTTATGCATAGAATCCTACCTTATTTTCTACCTCCTCCCACTGCATTCTTTCTTCCTCTTCCTTCCTTCCTTCTAACATCCCCAAGAGTAGTGGGGGACTGAGTTTCAGGCCAATCTAATTTCCTTTGGATGGATTTCTTGTACATGGGTTTCTTTTTTAGTGCTTCTCTCATCCGTTGAGGAAAGTGGTACTCTCTTATCTTCAAACTGTATGGCAATGTATTTCATCTCCTTAGCCAAGCTTGCATGCTGTCATCCCCTAATAATCTGAACATCTCCTCAAAATGTGTAATTGATTTCTCTTGGGTAGCAAGATACCTGGGTGCAAGTTGAGGATCATTTGCAATTAAATTATGTGTATTTATGATTTCCATTGGATTGGACTACTCAACTCTAATCATAAGAGGCTTTGTTTCTTCTCTTGCCAATACCTTCTTCATTTATGCATCTCTTGCTTCCTCATGGTTCATCCATGATGCCAAAGCCATCAACTGTAAATCCCATAGCCTTGCATTAGGGTGCCATACATTCATGTTTGTCAAGGCCATGTTATGCAAATAAAAATCAGACATCTTGGCCCTATCTTCCAATGTGCTTTGATCACAAAGATCAATGAAGTGTCTATAATCCTGGAATGGCATAGTGCCTCTTTGTGCGAGGGTCTTGATTTTGAACAATAGCCATTGTTCCTTAAGGTATATTGCATAGGACTTAGCTGGCATCTTGAATTGGATTGCTTCCAAAGAGAGACTGGCCATGGATGCCAATTGATTCTCTCTTTCTTGCAGTTGTCCTTTCACCCATGTATTTTCTGCCTCTCACTAATTTTTCATGATGGCCTCTCTATCCCTCAAGCTACTTAGCTCTCTGCCCATCACTTTTAGCTTCTCTTCCATGTGACCAATATCCTCCACTCCCTTGGACTTGGCAATCTGCATCCACTTATGAGTTCTTTCTCTCTCTTTCTCAAGCTCAAAGAATAATGGAATGGCGAATTTTTGTGGAATGACCCTGCCCCCCTCAATAAATTTGTAGTAGGAGTCAAGGTTAGGTTGAGGACTAGGCTCCTCTAGCTCTGGGTCCTCTCTCTTTGGTTTTGGCTGCTCACTTCTTTCCTCATCCAATTTTTGAGTTTCCTGTAGGTTTAGCACAGTTTCCTGTAGGACTGCCTCTACTTCCTGTAGGTCTTATTGTGTATCCTGTGGATGATTTTCCTTTGGATGAGGTAGTCCTAGTTACAGGCCTTCTCACATAGGTGATAAGAGACTTAGGGGAGGTTTGGTCTGAGGATCCTTCTTCTTGCATTTTTATAGGAGGAGCCATCTTCTCCTGCTGTTTAGGTGAGTCCTCAATAACAATGGGAACCTTTGTTGGAGTTTTGGGTTTTCCCTACCTTATCCTTGTGCTTTTCCTTGTTCTGAATTATAAGGGGGTCTGTCTATGTCTTTTTCCTTTTTTTTTGATAGGGGTGCTAAGGGCAGTGAGGGTAGTTGTTGCCTCTCTCTTGGTTGGTTCTAGAGATAGCCTAGGTGACTCCTCTTTTCCATTGCCCTTTTCCTCTATGTTTTTACCCTCTTCTCCTCCTTCTAGATCCTCATCTTGTTTATCAATCTCCTCCTTGACATCTTCCTATGTTTCCTCATCACCTTCCTTCTCTTTCTCCTCTTCTTCCTCCTCATCTATCTCATCTTCATCCCTCTCTACTTCTTCTCCATCTATTTTAGTTTCTTCCTCATATTTTTCACTAACAATAGGACTAATGTCATATTTGAGGACTTTGATATCCTCCTTTATCTGCATGTCTCTAAAAATTTCCCATTGGATAGGACTTCTCAAGTTGTGGAGGGCATCTTCTATGATGATTCTAATTAACCCATGGTGGGCTAACTATTGGTGGTTTCCCTCCTGCACCTTTATGCTTGTATCTATTAGTGATTGCAGAAGGAAGTATGGTAGGCTGAGCCTATGGTGAGGAGGTGTTTCTGCTCCAAACCTCAATTCTTCAAGAAGCCTAAAGTGATGCCAATAAACCACACTATACCTACCTTCACATGATATGTATTTAATAAGGTGGTAACTTACCTCATTCTAGGGGTATGGTAGACTTGTTCTCCTTACTCTATTTTTTTCCTCAATGGGCTCTTCTCCCTCTAAAAAGAACCTCTTCTTGGCAATCTCGCTATCTCCCTTGTTTTCCTTTCTCTAAGGCACTCTTAGGGGAAGTGTGGTAATCCTGCTTATGAGTTCACGGGTGAGCTCTTGTTGGGTTGTGTTATATTCTTTCCATGACTAGCCTACATAGTTAACAAGGGGTTTAGGCAGGGGGTGGAGTCCCCCATTCGTTGTGCTGATTGCGCAGTGGGGGGGTCACAGGGGGTTTGAGGGGGCGACTAGCCCCCCTCTATAGGGTCCAATGCAACTCCCTAGGGAAATTTCTTTTGGACCCTATATTAGGTTGGGCAGACCTACCTATGGTTTTGTGCATAGTTTTCGGTCCATGGTATTGAATGCTTCAACATGTATAAATATGTATTGTCACATTGAAAGGAACATAATGAAAAATCAATCTGGTAGTCCCGGTTTTGGGATCCAGGGGAAAATCTTTGTGTATATGTGTTTTATGTGTTATGCTCTCGCATTGTTTATTTTCTGTGTTTTAGAATTTGTATGCAGGTAATTTTTGTACTAGGTTAAAACCTAAATTTGGTATCACAGATGTTTTGGCTTCAAGGGGACGCCTTTGTTGCTGAGGGGTTTCACTCGGGCCTGTGGTAGACCTTGATTAGTGGGAGATTTGTGGGATCGATTCTGGTGGTGAAAGAAGATGGCGAGTAGTGGAAAGATGGATATCGAGAAATTTAATGGGCAGAGTTTTGAGTTATGGAAACTCAAGATGGAGGATTTGTTGGTGGATAAAGGTCAGTGGATTGCGGTAGATCTAGGTACTAAACCAATGGGACTGTCTGATCAAGAATGGAAGAAGTTGGATCAGAAGGAAAAGAGCACAATACGATTATGTGTCTTAGGTTCAGTATTGTTGAATGCATCAGGGGAAGCTACGGTGAAGTCTTTGTGGGACAAGTTAGGGACTTTGTACCAATCTAAGTCTCTGGTGAATAAACTGTTCCTATGGAAAATTTTCTATAACCTGAGGATGAAAGATGGAGTCTCGGTGACAGAGTATCTGAATGCATTTAATACTGTGGTGAGTCAATTGTTGTCTGTTGATATTAAAATTTCGTATGAAGATAATTGCATTAGTTTGTTGTGTTCTCTACCAGATTTGTGGGATAGTTTGGTTATTGCAATAGGTAGCAATGCAACTCCCTTGCAGTTTGATGAAATAATCTCATCCTTGCTAATGGAGGAGATGAGATGGAAAAATATGGAAGCCAGAATGGTGATGCCTTGTCTGTATGAGGATGGTCCCAGAACAGAAAAAAAATAAGTCATCGAGTGTGAGATCTAAATCTAGAGGGAGATCTAAATCTCCAGGAAAACTTGTAAAGGAGGTGTGTTGGAAATGTGGAAAGTAAAGGCACTTCAAAAGGGACTGTAAATCTAAAGCTCCTGACAAAAGAAAGGGATCTGATGATGCTCATTCTACAGAGGCGAAAACCACCTCATATGGAGGTGGGGATGTGTACTTGGCTTCTTCAAGTACACATGTAGATCATGAGGCATGGTTGATTGACTCAGGTGTATCCTTTCACTTCACTCCCCATAGAGAGTGGTTCTATAAGTATGAGAAATACGATAGTGGTGATGTCTTCTTAGGGGATGATAGGAAGGCTAGAATCATTGGTTGTAGAAAAAAGTAAAGTTGAAGTTGCAAGGTGGACTGGTTAGAACACTTCCGGTTGTTCTGCATATTCTTGCATTGGCCGGATAACTTATTTCTATAAGAAAGCTGGATGATGCAGGTGTAAAATCAGTGTTCGAGAAGGATACCTGCAAGATGGTTCGGGGAGCACTGGTATTGATGTGGGGAGTTCGGATTAGAACTTTGTACAAGCTGCAAGGGAGCACTGTTGTTGATGGGTGCAACAGTTCTGTGGGTCCTGAAAGTGGAAGAGAAAATATAGTGGTCTCTGGAGAGAAGACCATGCTATGGCATCAAAGGCTTGGACATATTGGAGAGAAGGGCCTTCAAATACTTCATGGCAAATGTATGGTAGAAGGTATGAGTAATAGCTCTCTGGATTTTGATTTCTGTGAAAATTGTGTATATGGGAAGCATAATCGAGTGAGTTTCCCCTCTGGTAGTAAGAGGGTGAAACAAATATTATATCTTGTGCATAGTGATGTGTTTGGACCTTTGAAGGTTCCATCACTGGCTAAGTCTGTGTACTATGTATCATTTATAGATGACTTCTCAAGGAATACATGGATATATTTCCTTAAGAAGAAATATGAAGTCTTTGATAGGTTTAAAGAATTTAAGGCTTTGGTGGAAAACATGACAGAGAACAAGATAAAGGTGTTGAGGTCAGATAACGATGGAGAATTTTGCAGCAAGGAATTTGAAGAATTCTATAAGAAGTGTGGTATAGCACAGCAGAAGACTACTCCATACACACTTGAGAAAAATGGAGTTGAAAAAAGTATGAATAAGACATTGATGGAAAGGGAAAGAAGCATGCTCAGTGGTGCTAGGTTAAGACAGGAATTCTAGGCAGAGGCGGTGGAGACAACATGTTACCTGGTCAAGATATCACCTTCATTAGCATTAGATGATAAGACTCTAGAAGAGGTATGGATTGGTAAGAAACCCTCTCTTTCACATCTGAGGGTATTTGGATGTGATGCATATGTACATGTTCCAAAGGAGAAAAGAACCATGTTGGATAGTAAATATGAAAAGTGCATCTTTATTGGGTATAAGGATGGTTTAAAGGGTTAGAAGCTTTGGAACCTAGTAACAAGGAAGGTTGTGTACAACCGAGATGTAGCGTTCAAAGAGGTGAAAGATGTTATTAAACATGAAGTCCCATCAAAGGATCATGAGAAGATAGAGTTTGAACTAAAGGAGGAAGAATCAGACTCTACAACAGAAGAGGAATTAGAAGATGAAGAGCCACACACTTCAGTTGTAAGAAGATTAGTTCGAGAAAGAAGGCAACCAAAAAGGTATAGTCCATCTACTTTCTGTTCAAATTTTTCTTTATCTATTATTAATGACAATCCAAGAATTGTGAAGGAAGTAGTAGATTCAGAGGATGGAAAACTCTGGAAAGAGGCCATGGTTGATGAAATGGCATCTTTGCAAAAAAATGAGGGTTGGGATCTAGTGGAGCTGTCGGCTGGAAGGAAAGCCATTGGTAGCAAATGGGTGTTCAAGAAGAAGAAAAATGTAGAAGGAAAGGTGGAGAAATACAAAGCTCGGTTGGTAGCAAAATGTTATTCCCAGGTCCTGGGAATTGATTTTGGTGATATTTCTTCTCTTGTGGCTAAGGTAGCTTCTATTAGATTACTTTTATTTGTTGCTACTGCTTTTGATTTTGAGGTAGAACAGATGGATGTGAAGACAACCTTTATTCATGGAGATATGGAAGAAGAGATCTACATGAAGGAACTTGAAGGATTTACGGTGAAGGGTAAGAAAGAACTGGTATGCAAGTTAAAAAAGTCTCTGTATGGGTTAAAACAATCACCAAGGATGTGGTATCAGAAAATTGATACATTTATACGGAGACTTAGCTTCACCAGAAGCAAAGCAGATCACTATGTGTATTTTAAATTAATTGGTGACCGTGTTATTTATCTGGTCTTGTATGTGGATGATATGCTGCTAGTTGGAAATGACAAAGAAATTATCCATGATTTGAAGACACAATTGTCCTCCAAATTCGACATGAAGGATCTTGGTGCTGCAAACTATATTTTGGGCATGGAAATTAAAAGAGATCGAGTAAAGAGGAAGCTTTGGTTAAACCAAAGGAAGTATGTTGAAACAATATTGCAGAGGCTTAATATGCAGGATAGTAAACCGGTGAAGGTTCCTATTCCTGTAGGTGTAAAGTTATCTGCTGAACAGTGTCCCAAGACACAGAAAGAGGAAGAGGACATGTCTTATGTTCCATAAGCAAGTGCAGTTGGTAGCCTGATGTATGTGATGGTCTGCACGAGAATAGACATTGCACATGCAATGGGATTATTGAGCAGGTTTATGTCAAAACCAAGGAAGGAGCATTGGACAGTAGTGAAGTAGGTTTTCAGGAATTTGTGTGGCACTAGTGATTATGGTTTGTGCTACCAAGGAAGACTAGGATTGGACTTTGGATGTGAAGTTAGTTGGATGAGTAAGAAACAATCTGTAGTGGCACTATCAACTACAAAGGTAGAATACATGGTAGCCACTCATGCAATCAAGGAAGCAGTTTGGTTGCAGAGATTATTTTCAAGTATGGGGTTAGTACAGGGAGCTATAAGGATAGACTATGATAGCCAAAGTACAATTTTCTTGGCAAATAACCCTGCTTACCATGCAAAGACAAAGCAAATTGATGTTCAGTATCACTTTGTGAGGGATATGATAGAAGAAAAAAAGGTGTTGCTGGTAAAAGTGGACACTTTGAAGAATACTGCAGATGCATTGACAAAATCTATGAGCTCTAAGAAGTTCTCTTGATGTAGAGAAATAATGGATGTTGCAGGGCTGGATAAATGAGTAATCTATCCTGTGGCCTCCTGTGGAAAGAAAACAACAAGTGGGAGAATGTTGGGTTGTGTTATATTCTTTCCATGACTAGCCTACGTAGTTAACTGGGGTGTTAGAGGGGGGGCAGAACCCCCACTTTGTTGTGCCGATTGTGCAGTGGGGGGCTCACAAGGGGTTTGAGGGGGGTGGGTAGCCCCCCTTTACGGGGTCTGGGGCAGTGCCCTAGGGAATATTTTTTTGGACCCTATATTAGGTTGGGTGGACCTACCTATGGTTTTGTGCATGGTTTCCGCACATGGTTTTGGACGCAATGGTTTTCTGTCCATGGTATTGGATGCTTCGGCATGTATAAATATGTATTGTAACACTGAAAGGAACATAATGAAAAATCAATCTAATAGTCTAGGTTTTGGGATCTAGGGGAAAATATCTGTGTATATGTGTTTTATGTGTTATGCTCTCACATTTTTTATTTTCTGTGTTTTAGAATTCGTATGCAAGTAATTTCCATATAGGGTTAAAACCTACATATTTATGGAGAGGCCTCTCACCACAATGGTGGCATGGGCTCTAGTCAGTGGAATGAGGGAGAGAGAAAACTCTCGGGCCACTCCATCATCATACCCCCTTAATTTCTCAAAATATCCCATCCAATTATGCCTCGTGAAGACTTCTAACACAAGAGGGTGTTGGTGGATTCTCACACTGTTAATGGCCCCCCTTCTATTAAACCCCCCGTCATTTTGGCTGGTGAATTATGAGGAGACGAGATGGTTGACAGAGATTTTAATGCAGAATTAAATGGGACTGAAATAATTGTGGAGTCAATTCCCTACACAGCTGCAAAATTCACTCAAACTAGGAGATTTTTCTGAGAAATTCACTTGGAAAAAGGGAAGTAAATACAGAGCCTACCTCCTCATGGTGTTTTTTGTGGCCAACCCATGTGTATCCCCTTCTGAAACTGCTCTCGGCCAATCATGTAGACTGTCTCTGTATCCCATAGGATTACTGTGCGATCCTGTAGGATTCCCTATGTAATCTTGTAGGAAGTCTTGTGCAGAAGAAAGGTGTAATTTTCTCTTTTGTAGGTTGCCTGGGTACAAGAGTGACTTTGCTAGAGTGGGCCTTGAGGAGATGAATGCATGAGTGCATGGGGATCAATGATTATTTCCTCTTATGGTCGAGTTGAGTGAGGTGGTGCGTTGGCAGTGGAGTTAGGTTTTCTATTTTTGGACCGTTGGTCCCCACTACCAACTCATCATTCCCCTCTCCTCTTAACCAACTCCCAGTTCATGCTTCCGTAGACTTAACTGCTTTTGTCCTTCTCCTCTCTTTTTCTGACTTGACTGCTGCCACATTTGGGAGGACCAACTATTTTGTCTTCGTCGACTGAATGAAGGTGGCCAAGTTAACTGGTCACCTTTTGCTTATAAACCAACTCGCTCACAACCTTTACATTTATTTGACTACATAATGCAAATTAGAGAGTGAAGCGAGATACTTACCTGTGGTGCTCATACCTTGTTGTAGTTTGTTGAAGACATGAGGTGCTTGTTGTGTGTTGGCTGCATGTTATTTTTCCTTCCTTTTTTATTGCTCTCTAATGATTCCTTTGATGTGCAGGTACCTGGTTTTGAAGATGATGGTGCTGCTGCTACTATGGATCTCCTTCTACCCTTGGATCTTCATGTTGGAAGCTTGCTACTACTCATGATTTTTATTTTGTGGGATAGGCTGCTACAGGATGGCCTATAACTACGTCTCCCTCAGAACTTTTAATCATACACTCTGTTGGGATTTTGAAGATGATGAAATGGATAGAGAGGAGGTCTATGAGTGTGAATAATGAGGAATACGCTAAGGTGTTGTTCCCTTCTACCCTTTTGTTTCATTTTTTCTCTGTGTTTTCTCTTGAGGACTGTGAATTTTTTTTGGAAATTAATTTTTTTATGATGAATGCAGGGGCGATCGAGGTGGAGAGAGGTATCGTAATTAAGTGGTGATGTAGGGATGTTATTTTTTTTATATGGTAGGTCATTTTCTCACCCTAGGGTCACTTCCTGTAGGATACCTAAGCCACTGTAATTCCTACAGGATCATCCTGTAGGTTTTCAAGGGATCCTGTAGGTTTACAGGGGATCTTGTAGAAACACAATCCCCTTGTAAACTGAAGCAGAGTGAAAAAAATGAAGGAAATGGTGGAGTGATGAATGATGATTGGTGGAAAAATAAAAGTGTGAGTGAAATAGGTCCCTTTTTTACTCTCTTTTGTTCAATGATCGTCCTCCTACTGACCTGCAAATAGAAATTTTTCATGAGTTTTCTCTTTTTTCCTTTATTATTATTATTATTATTAAGACAACTAGTCTGCCTCTAAGAGGTTTTCATTCTAGCTATTTGTCCTAAGTGCCTCAAGATAGGTTTTCACCCAGGGATCTTTTTATTTATTTTTTTTTCTTTTTTTCTTTTTGACACCATTGGGCTACCCCAAGAGGTTTTTAGCTGAGTACTTTTTTTTGTTTTTCTCTCTCAGTGATTTGATGAGGCAGGAGCTGAAACTTGGTCCACCACCATCACTGTTTTATTGATACCATCAATGAACTCTTGCTTTGAAAATGGCCTCTTGTAAACTTTCAGTTTGTGCCCATTAAAAAGTAAATGAATGGCCTCTGCATCTATGGTCCTGATCTGCACTGAACCATTATCATGACATCTCTCTATAACATAAGTCCCCAACTTTCTTGTCCTTAACTTTCCCTTAAAGTCTTTATATCTGGAATCATATCACAAGGCCCAATCACCTTCTTGAAATTGTTTATCCTTGATGTTCTTATCATGCCATATCTTCCTCAGAAGTTGAGTTACCTCTGTGTGTAGGAGGGCCTGCATTTTGAATTCATCTAAACTATTCAACTGAAGCAAACTCTCTTGTTGTGCATTGCTGAGATCCAGATCTAGTTGGGCTACCATCCTTAAGGTGTTATACTCAAACTCAATGGACAACAGGGTCTTTTTCCCATAGACCAGCTCATAGGGTGTGAATCCAGTGGTGGTCTTCCAAGTGGTATTATAGGCCCAGGTGGCCTCAACTAGTCTATTTACCCAATCTTTCCTACTGCTACTAACCACTTTCGTCAAGATGACCTCTAACACTCTGTTGGTCACCTCCACTTGCCCATTAGCTTGTGGGTGATAGGGAGTGGAGGTCCTATTCTTGATCTTGTGCTGGCTGAGCAAGTCTTCAATCATGTTGGAGGTAAAATAACTGCCTTGATCAGTGACTAGTTCTCTAGGGTACCCAAATTTGTAAAATACATTCTACCTTAAGAACTCACCCACCTTCTCCTCTGTTGCTGTATTAATTTCCTTGGTTTCATCCCACTTAGTCAGATAGTTAGTGCACGTGATGATATAGTGCTTTTTCTTGGAAGGGGGGGTCAATAGGTCCAATGAAGTCCATGTCCCACTTTTCAAATAGCTCAAAAGTCACTTGAGGTTGCAAAGGAATTTCATCTCTTAGAGTGGGTTTTCCCATCCTTTGGCACCGATCGCACTGACTAGTATATATTTTCACATCCTAATGAAGAGTGGGCCAAGAATACCCAGCTTGTAACACTTTAAATGATGTCCTCTTTGCTGCAAAGTGACCTCCACAAGGCCTATCATAACAGGTCAGAAGGGTGTCAAAGACTTCCTCCTCCCTCACACATCTTCTCAGAATTTGATCTGGGTCAAGTTTGAAGAGGTTGCCCCCAGTTCAGGTGAAGGGGGCACTCTTCTTCATAATCTTGCTTTTCTCCTTGGAGGACAAATTCAGTGGGAACTATGCAGATACGAAATAGTTTTCTATGTCATAAAACCATGGAGAGAGAACTAAAAGGGCGAATAAGTGATCATCTGGTAACTGATCATCAACAATTCTCTCTTCACCTACAGGAAAAGTTAATCTAGACAAAAAGTTTGCAACAACATTTTCCTTATGAGGCTTATTAACAATAGTTAGATCAAACCGTTGTAATAAAAGTAACCATCTAATAATTTGGGCATTCACATCAGGTTTATTCATTAAATATTTGATTGCAGCATGGTCAGTATGTACAAATTTTTGATAGCCTGTAATATAATGGCTAATTTTGTTCAATGAATGCACAACATCTAGGAGATCCTTTTCGGTCACTGTGTATTTTAGTTAGACCTTTGACAGATTCTCACTGATAAATTAAATGGCATAAGGCAATTTCTCACCTATCTAGCCTAGGGCTGCTCCTATGGATTTGTGTGATGCATCAACATGAATGTGAAAAGGAAGGGCCCAATTTGCACCTCAGAGAATTGGTGCAGTGGTTAACTTGTCCTCAAGGGTGTCCAGGGCCTCTTGACAACTTTTTGACCATATAAACTCAGAGTCTTTGGCCAATAACCCAAATAAAGGAGAAGCCAACTTGTTGAAGTCTTTTATAAACCTTCGGTACTATCCAACTAACCCTAGGAAACTTTTGACATCTCTCTTCTTTTGTGGAGGTGGGACCCTTTGGATGATAGCTATTTTGTTTGGGTCCACCTGTAGTCCTTGCTGAGATATTGAATGACCTAGCACGATCCCTGCAATCATCAAGAATTCACATTTCTCGGGACTGCGAGACAGGTTCATCTCAATGCATTTGTGCAAAACCTTACCTAAGTTGGACAAAGCCTCCTGAAAATCACCCCCATAAGGTATGAAATCATCCATATGGATTTCTACCACATCATGGACTAACTCAGCAAAGATACTCAGGACTGCTCTCTGAAAAGTGGCAGGAGCATTGCATAGGCCAAAATGAAGGACCCTATAGGCGAAAGTACTCCAAGGAAAAGTGAAAGTGGTTTTCTCCTGCTCTTCCGGGCTAAACGGGATTTGATTGTACCCGCTGAATCCATCTAGAAAAGAGAAAAACTTTTTCTCTGCCACACCATCTAGCACTTGGTCGATGAAATGTGGAGAGAAATGGTCCTCCTTTGTGGCTTTGTTTAACTCCCTATAATCGACACAAATCCTCCACTTACCATTTTTATTTGGAACCAACACCAAAGGAGAGACCCACTCACTATCTGAGATAGGTTAAATGAATCTTGCATTTAGCAAATTTTGCAGTTCTTCTTTGACTATATCTTTAATATTTGGATTCAACCTCCTTTGGGGTTGTCGGACTGGATTGCAACCTTCCTTGATATAAATATGATGAGTACACACTGAGGGGTGCACTCCCTTCATTTCTCGTTAACTCCAAGCGAAGGAATCCAGGTGTTCCTTTAGCATGTTGTAGAACATTTCTTCTTGGAGAAAAAAAAGAGATGGATTAATTTTCACAGTTCTCTCGGGACCAAATTCTATGGTTTTGACATGGATAGCATTGGAATCGGCTAAGCACAGATCCACTTGATGGTTGTTTTAGGTTTCCTTTACTACTTCCTCTAAGGATAATGTACTGGGGGTTGGACTTTGGAGTATCTGTTCGATTAAATCATCTTCATCCTACTCTCACCCTCTCATGGTTGCTTCTAAGGTATAGAGTTGGGCTGAATAAAATTCATGTTCCTTCTCCTCTTCCAACTACAAAGGTAAGTCATGTTCTAGAGATGGTTGAGTAGGAGGGTATAGGACTAACTGCTTGGACATATTCCCATTCTTGATGGTCATATTTTTAGCTCTACAGCTGATGTAAACATCGACAGTGGCTAACCAGGGCCTCCCAAGGATGAGAGGGTAACTAGTAATCTTAGCCTTAGGCTGGGGAACTAGGAAATATTTAGGGTATTCCCAAGAATCAATGGATACCATCACATCCTCCACAATCCCCTCTGGAGTCACTGTGGAACAATCTACAAGTTGCAGAACTGTTGTGGTCTTCCTCAATGAACCTTGGAGATTGAGTTTGAGCATGGTGTCCTTGGTCATCACATTAATCGAAGCCCGAAGATCGATCAAAGTGTGTGGGACAATGGTGCCATTGATGTGCACATCTACTATAGGGCTTCCAGGGTCCAAATACTTTGGATAGATTACCTACCCCAACATTAAGTCAGATAGTTGTCCAATGACATTAATGGTAGGGGAATCTCCTTTTCGCCTCCCTAGATGTTTGAAGCACTTCTCCTTAATCAACTTGTTGTAAACTGGTACATCCTTGATAACTTGGAGAAGTGGAATTTTGACAGATAGGTTTTTCAATTCTCCCAGAAGTTTAGTCTCTTCTAGGGTAGGCTAGTGATCTGGATTTAAACATGAACGCAACAAATTACAGAGATAACCATATACACAAAGATTCAGTGGAAATAATACTTCATTTCATTAATGGAAAATACTGAAATATGCTTACAACCAGAAATGGAAATAAACCAGCTAGGGCGATGGTAGCTTATCTCTGAGAAGAGATGTGATGGCTACATGCCTCTGAACTGTGTTACAATGAGGCTCGAAGGCCTATTTATTGTTGAGAAACAATGGAAAACCCTTAACATTCCAAAACCTAACCCTAGGAGATGAAACGCCAAACTGTGGGCCCCGTTTGGGGTAAATTGGTACATCAACTTCCCGGGGTCGTAACTTTGGCATATGATCTCCGTTTGACGCGTACAATAGCTCATTAGAAAGATCTATCCGAGCACTATCATTGTTTGAACGGGCAACATCGGTCCATTCCATGGCCCCATGTTGCCCCCGGATTCCCCAAAAAACGTCGTTTAGGGCCTCAAAACGGCTCCAGAAGTTCAGGACCCGAAAACTGCTAAAAATAGTAAGTTGTGCTACAATTAAGGAAATTGAAAATGCCGAGAAAGATAATGGTGGGGGTCCAGGTGGACTTGGCAGGTGGCCACCAATATCCACCTGGATCATTCCTCCTCCCTTAGGAAGCAATGGTCCCCATTGCGTTGAGCTCCTCGATGAGATGAGGAAACTTCTGCTGAACTTGTTCCCTAGTGAGCCACTTGCCCTGCTGAAGTAGTTGGCCTGCTTTGACAACTCGATACAGTTGGATATTCTGTTGGAGAGTGTTCTTGATCTGTGTGTCCATGATCCGATCAGTTGTAGCTCGTTCCATGCAATCTGGATTTAATTCTGTGGGTTTGAGCTGTTCTGCAATGTCGGATGTGTCTAGCAATGGTGGAAAGTATGGCCGAAAGTGGTCCACATTGAACACTAGGTGCAGGCCAAGGAATGGGGGAATGCTGAGCTCGAATGCATTGTCTCCCATGGCCTTAGTAATGGTGTAAGGACCATATCGGAGTGGTCTCAATTTCCGATAGGCTCCAGTAAGGCGTTCCTTCTGCAAATGCAACCAGACTTTGTCGCCCACCTGAAACTTGTGTGGCACCCGATGTTGATCATGTCGCTTCTTGTACTTGGCATTTGATTTCTCAAGAATGTCATGGACCTGCTGGCGAATATGTTGGATGCGCTTAATGAAGCTGGTGGCCTTATCTGTTTCGGACTGGACATGAGCTGAATTCACGTGAGTAGCTGCTAGTGGCATGGCCACATCAATGGGGCATAGTGGCTGGAATCCCAAACCCACCTGAAAAGGGCTATGGCCAGTGGAGCTGTGAAGAGCTCGGTTGTAGCTATGCTGAACATAGGGGAGGCTCTCGTCCCATGTGCGTGGATGCTTTGAGTTATACATGCACAAAATGTGCACAATCATCATATTGAAAACCTCTGTCTGGCCATCAGTTTGAGGATGGAAGGCTATGGACTTTGTGAGTTTGGTGTCCAGCATTGACCGGAGACTGGACCAAAATGTGCTGAGAAACCGACTATCCCGATCTGAGATGATAGACTGTGGGATCCCAAAGTGCACCCACACTCGTTCAAAGAAGAGTTTAGCAGTGGCTTCTGCTGTGATATTCTTCTTGTAGGCCATCATAATGGCCATCTTCGAGAACCTGTCGACGACCACAAAAACACAGTCATTTCCATGTTTAGTGGAAGGAAGGCCTGACATGTAATCCATGGAGATGGATTCCCAAGGTCGACTAGGGGTAGGCAATGGGGTATAGAGGCCGTGCTTCTTAATGGTCGGTTTGGCAATGGCACAGGCAGTACATGATAGGATGTACTTCCCAACATCCTGTCGAAGATTCGGCCAATAGAAATAATTTTACAGTACTGCCACTGTTTTCTCGACCTCGAAATGCCCAGCAGCCTGACTGTAGTGTGCTTCCCAAATCATCTTGGCACGCTCGCTTGAAGGAACACAAAGGTGATCGAGGTGGCATAATAGGGCATCCTGGAGGTGAAAATCTGCAACATGCCGACCCTCCAAGAGTGTCTGGTATGTGTGGCCGAATTCTGGGTCGCTTTTGTAGAGAAGTGGCCAATCAGAAGTCTCGTGCCCACAAGAGTTGAGCACGGTGGTTAGCGCCATGATCGGTGGTCGACTGAGGCAATCTGCAACATTATTGGTGCTGCCCTTTTTATACTTGATATTCAAGTGAAACTGTTGCAGGTATGTCGACCACTTCTGATGGCGATCATTCTGCAATTTCCCTTGGGTCTGTATGAACTGCAGAGGTCAGTGGTCTGTGTGGATGACCGTTTCCTTCCCCAAAATGTAATGCTTCCATTGTCAGCAGGCCTGTACAATGGAATACATCTCTTTATCATAAGTGGGGTACTTCCGGACTGTGTCTGAAAGTGTTTCACTGTGATATGCCACTGGATGTCCATGTTGAGTAAGGACTGCCCCAATAGCATAGTCAGAGGCATCTGTTTCGACCTCAAATGGTTGTTGTAAATCTGGTAACGTGAGCACTGGTGCCGTGCAAAGGCGATCCTTCAACTCCCTGAATGCCTTCTGTTGAGATTCAGACCAAAAGAATTTTGCTTTCGCCCTGCCCCTGGTGACTTGACTCAAGGGCCAAGAAATATGAGAAAACCCCAACACAAACCTGCGGTAGAAGTTGGCAAGACCTAGAAAGCTGCGGAGCTCTGTTAGAGTGGTTGGAGAGGGTCAATCCCGAATGACTCGGATCTTGGCTGGATCGACATGCACCCCCTGTTCATCAATGATGTATCCCAGATACTGAACCTGGGTCATGCCAAAAGTGCATTTCTCCAAATTGGCACATAGCTTGTGTTGCCGCAATGTTTGGAGAACCTGTCGGATGTGGTGGAGGTGCTCTTCCCAACTCTGGCTGAAGATCAGAATGTCATCCAAGTATACTACTACAAAGGAGTTGGTGAAAGGCCGCAAGATGTCATCCATTAGCCTCATAAAGGTTGCAGGAGCATTCGTCAACCCGAAAGGCATGACCAACCATTCGAAGAGGCCCTCCTTAGATTTGAAGGCAGTCTTCCACACATCGGAGGGTTCGATTGGTACCTGGTGATATCCTGACTTCAGATCGATCTTGATGAAATATTTCGCCCCCTTTAGTTAGTCTTGGAGGTCATCAATCCGCGGGATCGGGTACCTATTACGGACAGTGATCTTGTTCAGCGCCCGATAGTCAATACAGAGTCTCCACGTCCCATCCTTCTTCTGTACCAACATGATCGGACTCCCAAAGGGCGATGAACTCAGACGGATGTGGCCTTTCTGCAGGAGCTCCTGAATTTGCCTCTTGATTTCATCGTTCTCCAGAACGGAGCACCGATAAATTGGTCCATTGGGTAGCGGTGCCCCTGGGGTCATATCAATGGAGTGCTTGACTTGACAGTGCAGAGGAACCCCTACCGGGGAGGTGAAGATGTCCTCGTACTCCTCCACAATCTTGTCCATCTGTAGTTGTCGTGCAGAGGGGCCCCGTTTGGAGACCGTTGCCACTGTCTTCTTCTTCCCTTGAGGGCGTATCATCAGGAAAACAAATTTCCTGGTTTTGGAAATGATCTTATTGCATTGTTTTGTAGTAATCAAAGAGATGGCGGTAGGTGGTGCTACCTCTGGTATCCTGAACAACTTATTTCCCAACGTAATAATAACAGCACGGGGCCTTGATTCATACACAGCATGTCGCTTCCACAAGTATGGTTTTCCTAGTAATACATCACAAACTTCAAGGGGAGCAATGTCACACAATACCTCATCCGTGAAGGGCTTGATGTTGTATGGAAGGCGACACTGCTGGCTCACGCGAAGATCTCGTCCTTGGTGAAGCCACCCAATGGTGTATGGTTGTGGATGTGTTGTGGTCAGTAAGCCCAACCGCTTCACGACCTCTGCCGAAATGAGGTTCTTTTGACTCCCGCTATCAACAATGAACTGTATCGGGGAGCCCTTTACCCACATCTAGGAGTGGAAGAGACGCTCCTCCTCCTCTGGATCTTCGGGTTCATTTTTCTGGATCTTTGTAGTAGCAACAGTGGCGCTGGGATCCGCATCAATGATCTGCTTCCCTTTTTCATACCCCTTATCGGGTTCTGACTCAGAGTCGGAACATGCATCTGATTCTGAAACCTTTAGCTCAGCCACTAGTGACTGCTTGGCCCGACACTCACTTGTGTTGTGAGTGGAGCTCTTATGGAACTCGCACCATTTTCCAGTGTCCTTTCTCGGCTTCGCGGCGCTGTTATTTGCTTGCAGCTTTGGCTGGTTGTCTTGGGTTGTCCCGCCTTGGCTTTGTCCTTTGTTCTGTGGTTTAGGGGCACCTTTCCCCTTTGGATTCGCAGATCCAAAGTCTCGCTTCTTTTGTTTAAACTTCTGGTCGACCTTGACGGCATATCGGTATGCTGCACCGAGCGAGGGGATGTTTAGGAATTGTATTTCTTCCTGGATGTACTTGTGTAGGTAGCCACGGTATTTGAGTATCAAATGTTGCTCCGAATCCTTGATACCCAACTTTGTGCGAAGGGTATGGAAAAGATTGGTGAACTCCGGCACGTCTTGGTCCCTTCCCTGCCGCAGCGTGGTCCACTTTATGTATTCATCCTCATAGCTTCCGACAGGGTAGTACTGCTCCTTGATGGCATCCCGGAACGAATCCCAGGTGGGTGCGGCTGAAAATAGTGAGCCAGTACTTTCATCCTTCTGCTCGCAGTAGGTTTCCCACCAGTCCTTGACGTGGGGGGCTGCTTTGAGAAGAGCAAAAACAATCTTTTCCCTACTCGAAAATTCATGAACAGAAAAATAACCCTCTAGCAGATTTAACCATTTATCTACGACATCTGCGTCTATCTGACCATCGAATATGGGGATTTCAAAATTAACTTGTACCTTAAAGGGTGTGGCGTTTCCAGAGTAGCTGCTGGAAGCCGATGCGTTGCTTCTGGGTAGCCGCTGAAGGATCTGGGCAAAGCTGTCCATCATCGCGTTCCGTTGTCGCTCGAGGGCTTCTTCGAGCAAGATTTTGATGGGATCTCCTACCCTCTCGTCTTTCTTCTCGTCCGCCATGGGAGGCCGTCGGGATTTGCGAGGCTGGTCTTGCAAAGGTTCAACCAATTCAAGCCCTAACTCCTTATATCCCGACCTTGTTGGGGACATGCAAAGAAAAACAGAGAAAAAGCAGACCGCTCTGATACCACTGATCCGGATTTAAACAGGAACGCAACAAATTACAGAGATAACCATATACACAAAGATGCAACGGAAATAATACTTCATTTCATTAATGGAAAATACTGAAATATGCTTACAACCAGAAATGGAAATAAACCAGCTAGGGCGATGGTAGCTTATCTCTGAGAAGAGATGTGATGGCTACATGCCTCTGAACTGTGTTACAATGAGGCTCGAAGGCCTATTTATTGTTGAGAAACAATGGAAAACCCTTAACATTCCAAAACCTAACCCTAGGAGATGAAACGCCAAACTGTGGGCCCCGTTTGGGGTAAATTGGTACATCAACTTCCCGGGGTCGTAACTTTGGCATATGATCTCCATCTGACGCGTACAATAACTCATTAGAAAGATATATCCGAGCACTATCATTGTTGGAACGAACAACATCGGTCCATTCCATGGACCCATGTTGCCCCCAGATTCCCCAAAAAACGTCGTTTAGGGCCTCAAAACGGCTCCGGAAGTTCAGGACCCGAAAACTGCTAAAAATAGTAAGTTGTGCTACAATTAAGGAAACTGAAAATGCTGAGAAAGACAATGGTGGGGGTCCAGGTGGACTTGGCAGGTGGCCACCAATATCCACCTGGATTAGCTAGGGTGGTTGGGTTAATCTCTTAGGAAAGGGTGGTGGATTTATTTTAAGCATGCTTTCCTCTCTTTCTCCCTCAACCTCCCTGGGTGGAGGTAGAGGTTGGTTGCCTAGGAGTACTCTCCCAGATCTTAGGTCAATTTCCTAAATCTCCATAGCATAGGTTGGATATGATGTCTCTCAACTACATACTTGTTGTGCCTTTATATTGTTCAGGTTTGGATTTGGCTAGGCAGGCATCTGGGGTTGTTTAGGTGGAGCAGAGTGTAAAAGCTGTGGTTGGGCAGGTGGTGAAGGCAATAAAGCTGGGACATTGTTGTATTAGGGCCTCCATCCCTGGGGCAGTGCATTCCATTGAGGTTGTGGCAGAGCATATAGTTGAAATGACTGGCCAGCTGGCTGGGAATGATACTAAGGTGCAAAGGACCAAGGAGGAGGCGTAGACCAGGAAGGATGAGCAGGGGGTGCCCAAGAAGGTATGGATGTGATCTAGTTGGGGTTGTAATATGCATGGGATGAACCTTACATGCCCTACTGGTATGGCCTATGCCCATGATGTCTCCTTTGGTTTATGTAGCAGAGCTGCTCAGTGACCCCTTTAGCTACTTCATATACATCTTTGTGTCTAGGTAAAGAGGGGAACTTGTTTGTAAAGTGGTTTTCTTTATAGGCTGAGAAAATTTCAATATAATTCAATGTACATTCATTCTTAGGATGCCTCTTGGTGCATCTAGGATAAAAAATGTCCAAGGCTCTCTTTGCTTCTTCCTTATTTCTCTTAATGTCATAGTCTCCATCTATAGGGCAAGGGTTTACAACATCTCACTTTTGAAATCCTCCAACATATTTCCAATTTCACCCTTAATGGATGAATTGGAAGAGGATGGACTGACCATAGGTTGACTACCCCTACCCTTTTTCCGTGATGCCCTAGAATGGTTTCTAAAGACAGTCTTGATATCCTCATAGGGTAATTGGTAGATATCCCCTCCTGCTAACAAGTGTAGGGTATCCAGAAGGTCTTTCCTTACTCCTCTAAGAAGGACTAGCCTCAGTGACTCCGGGTCAACTATGCACCTAGTCCTTTTGTAGCTAAGTTGGAATATTTCTTGATAATCCTCTAGGGATTCATCATTGCCTAAGGTCATCCTAAAAATTTCCTCTTTAGTTTCTTTCGACATACAATAGTCTCGATACTTGTTGTTGAAGGCTTGCTACATTTGAGCCCATGTTTTAATGTTATCTCTAGGTAAACCCATGAACCAGTGCAAAGCTGCATCCTTGAGAGTGGATGGAAATAGTTTCAACTTCTTCTCATCATTTGTATAGTCATAGGTTTGGCATATGACAACAAACTCAAATAAGAAAGTGTCTGGGTCTTCTGTGGTCAGGCCATGGAAATGAGGAAGGGTAGAAGGGCTTATATTTTTCATCTTAGTATCCCCATTGGTCTCCCTAATGGGGAAGGCACCCTCAACTCTTTCTCTATTTCCCCTGTCATTTCTGTTTCAGCCATAGGTTCAATAGGAATGGGTTCTCCTTCTCCTTCTTCCCCTGTAGGTTCTTGAAATATGTCTGGTTTCTCACGTAAGGGTTCCTCCAGTTCACGTCCACCAAAAAAGAGGGAAGGTTGGCTATTGGAAGCAATGGGGGTATTTGGTAAAAATTTCCCTATGTTATCCCTATTCCTACGAGGCATGAAAATAAATGTTCTTGTTTGGTTTTGTGATTTTTTCACACTTTGAGAGTGATTGCAGAATTGAAATTGTAGAATGAATGAAAACTGCTAACTGAATGAAAAGATTAAGTACTTGATTGAAATCTAACTTGAAAAATGGAAAGGAAAGCAAAGAACGTAGAATGAAAAGGAAGTAAACTAAATTACTTTTGCAGAAATGAAACTAAGAGGAGAGTATTAGAAACAAGAAATAGAAGAAAGAAGACAGTAATCACATAGTACTCGGACACCTCCCCAGCAACGGCACCAAAAAGTGATGAGCACCAGTATTGCAGCAAGAATGTTGCAACTCCTGGAGTTACCAGCTTTACTTTATCAACCCCGGGTTTGTACAAACTTGGAGGTGACAGTAATGTATACACAAGTACAAGTGATGGTTCTACATTTTGTCACTATTCAGCTGGTGAGAGACCACTAGGGTTTTTAAGCCAAACTTCTATGGATTTAGAAGAAGCTTGATTGTTGATGAAAGAAAGAGAGATCTACTCTAGGAGAAATCTTATCTACTGCAAATAATGAAAATCACTGAAATCATATGCTAAAAACACACCCTTCTCTAACTAACTACTGAGAAACTATGTTTTACAAAAATGCCAAACCAACATGATTGAAATGCTACTATCTAAGCATGCAAGTTCAAGACATCAAACATCACTACAATGCATGTAAAGGACTAAAATAAATTTGTTTTTTTCTTTTTATTCTTTTTCTAGAAAGTCATGTGTAAACCCTAATCCCTTTTGGTGATGTGGCAGGTGGTTTAGCGATGATGGTGGATGGTTGGGAGGTTTAGGAGATGATTGGAAGGTTTGGGAGACCCTTGGGTGACCTGGTGTGGCTTCCTAGAGGTTTTCCCTCAATTCGGCCTCAAAACGGGCCACTATAGGAAAACCTACAAGATGTACTGGAAACCTATAGGATTCCCTGTATTTCTACAGGATACAACCGAGAAAAAAACTATGGTTGCTAGAGGTGATGGAAGGCTTAGGGAAGGTGGCGGATGGGTGGAATGGAGTGTGAAAATGCCCAGGATCACTCAAAACTCAATACCAAGGTTAGGAGATGGTTGGATTCGCTCAACATGCTTGGAGGAATCTCTATGTAAAATGATGAGATTGGTGAAGATCTTGGTGAAAGAAAGGGATGATTAAGAATGGGTGAAGTTGGGAGGTGGTTGCCTGATATGAGATCCCTTTAGATTTATGAAACACCTACTTTGCATCAAACATTTATAATTGCCACAAAGTCATGTAAACAAGAAGAATTTTAACAAGCTAGAAAATCAAAATTTAATGAACTAGCTGTCTACTTCATGCATGAAGAAAATTGCTGAACAAAATGGAATCATGGATGAGATCTACTAAAACACTGAAGATGGAAGAGATGGCAACTAAATCCTACACTTTCAAAAATGATCAAATGCTATTTTAAGTACAATAAACTCTAAACATTATAAAGAAATGGAAATCTGTCTTTTTGGGGCTGCTTAATGGTCTTTTCCTCAAATCATGAACCCTGAGGGAAGAGGTGAGGCCAAGACACCCACTAATAGCTTTGTAGTGCTCCTTTTATCTCTTCTACCCTGCTACTAAAGTAAAGCACAAATGGAAGCAAACTAATAAACAACTAATCAAATCCACAATACTTGCAATGAAATACTTCGAAAGACAATTTAACCATGAATCTATGAAACTAAGCTAAGAATACAGATACAAGAAGAGGAGCCTTTGCTACTAGGGTTGGGCCCTAACCCAAGAGCTTGAGCCTTCTGAGTCAACTCAGTGTTGGATCAAGAAAATCTCATTCTCATTATCAAAATAGAAAATTACATCAATGTATTCCACAAGTCTGGAGCTCGAAAATAACTAGTGTTTTTGCAATGAAAATTTGAATCCTAATGAGGCTCTAGGTCTCTCTACTTATACAACTGAAGTCTACAATGAATTCCTTAAATCTAGGGAGGCTCGGATCCCAAAATCGAGATGAACTAATTCTTTGTCTATCACTTGCACAGGTTCCTTTTGATCTTCATGACTTGGCTGCTTGCACTCTGAGCTGGTGTGATTAATGGAGGAATATTGGGGGAGGATTAAATGAGGATGATTTGCCTCCTACAATCTCTCTCCCTTGTCCCATTTGAATTTCAAACCTTAGTCTTGCCAAAATTCCTTTATTTTCTCTTCCAAACCTACATTCAGTGCATATTAGTCCACTAGGCATAATATCTCACTTTAACTCATATCATTAAACAAAATATAATCAAAACATGTAATAAGTTGTGAGAAGAGTTGATTTGAATTAGCTAGGAGGTGAGATAAGGCCCATGTAATTACCTAATGATGAGGCTCATCAACTACCTTAGCCGACCACCGATCATGACATTAACCACCGTGCTCAACTCTTGTGGGCACGATACTTATTATTGGCCACTTCTCTACAAAAGCGACCCAAAATTCAATCACACATACCATACTCTTTTGGAGGGTTAGCAAGTTTGATATTATCACCTCTAGGATGCTTCGTTATGCCACCTCAGACACCTTTGTGTTCCTTCAACCGAGTGTGCCAAGATGATTTGGGAAGCGCACCATAGTCGGGCCACTGGGCATTTCGGGGTCGAGAAAATAGTGGCAGTACTGCAGAAGTATTTCTATTGGCCAAATATTCAATAGAATGTTGGGAAGTACATAAGATCCTGCACTGCCTATGCCATTACCAAACCAACCATCAACAAGTAAGGCCTCTATACTATGCTACCTACCCCTAGTTGACCTCGGGAATCCATCTCCATGGATTACATGGGGGCCTTCCTTCTACTATGCATGGTAATGACTGTGTTTTTCTGGTCCTCGACAGATTCTGGAAGATGGCCATTATGGTGGCCTGCAAGAAGAATATCATAGATGATGCCACTGCTAAATGCTTCTTTGAACGAGTGTGGGTACACTTTGGGATCCCACAATCTATCATCTCAGATTAGGACAACAGGTTCCTCAGTAAATTTTGGTCGAGTCTCTGGTCGATGTTGGAAATGAAGCTCACTAAGTCCACATATTTCCATCCCCAAACTGATGGTCAAACAGAGATCATACACATTCTGTGCATATAAATCTCAAAGTATCCATGCACATGGGATGAGAGCTTCCCCTATATCTAGCATAGCTATAACCAAGCTCTCCACAACTTGACTAGCCACAACCCTTTTCAGGTGAGCTTGGGATTCCAACTACTATGTCCCATTAATGTGGCCATACCATTTGCAGTGAATCAGGCAGATTCGACTCATGTCAAGTTCGAAGCCGACAAGGAAAATAGCTTCATTAATCACATTCAACACATCCACCAACAAGTCCATGACATATTGGACAAAGCCAATACTAAGTATAAGCAGCGACATGATCAACATCGGGTGCCACATAATTTCCAGGTGGGCGACAAAGTTTGGCTACATTGCCTCGTTCCGCCCCACTACAAGACTCACCCACTTCGATATGGGCCATACACCATAACCCAGGCTGTGGGATATAATTATTTTGAGCTCAAAATTCCCCCATACATTGTCTTGCACCTAGTGTTCAATGTGGATTTCTTTCAGCCATACTTTCCACCATTACTGGACACATCCGACATTGCGAAACAAATCACACCAACATAGTTAAATCCAGACTGCATGGAACAATATGCAAAGGATTGGATCATGAACACACAGATATAGAACACTCTCCAGCAAAAGATCCAGCTGTATCAAATTGTCAAAGCCGACCAACTCCTACACCAAGGAAAATGGCTCACTAGGGACCATGTTTAGTAGAAGTTTCCTCATCTCATGGAGGAACTCAATGCAATGGAGGCCATTACTTCCTAAGGGGGGAGGAATAATCTAGGTGGATATTGGTGGCCACCTACTTATTCCACTTCGATCCTCACCATTGTTCTTTTAGTTTTTTCAGTTTCCTTAATTTTAGCACAATTTACTATTTTTGGCATTTTTTTGGGTCTTGAACTTCGAGAGCCATTTTGAGGCCCTAAAAAAGGATTTTTTTTTTGGCAAAATATCTCTTGCAATTTCAAAAGAAATTTCATAGAAACTATAGTCCTCAGAGAGATCTTTCCAATGAGGTATCATATGCATCAAACAAAGATCATATGACCAAGTTACGACCTCGGGAATCTAGGTGCCCAACTAACCCCAATGGGGCCCATAAAATCTTGGTGTTACATCTGTTCGGGTTAGGGTTTTGGTTGTTTAGGGTTTTGTCTTATTGTTCAATAATAGAAATGCCCTTGAACCTCATTGCAACTAAGTTCAAAGGCATGTAGTTGCCACATCTCTTCTCAGAGATAAGCTACCATCATCTGACCTAGTCTTATTTCCATTATGTTTGTAAGCATATTTCAATATTTTATATTAATGAAATGAAGATTTATTTCTATTGGATCTTTGTATTTATGGTTATATCTGTAATTTGTTGCATTCCTATTTAAATTTGGATCACAAAATCTGTGGTAAGTCCTCCTCTTCTCCTTTCTTGTAAGCTCCAACCCAAGCTCCAACGCTATAAATGGAACCTGCAGCAATGACTAAAACAAGCAAAGAAACTACAACATCCACATAGCATAATCTGGTATCTCTATTGAATGAGTCAACATGGCATCGAAATACATAAGCATCAACATGACACAAGTATAGGAAAACAAAGTGCTTTTTGTATTAATAGATAAAGGAGAGAGTTAAAACCATATATAGAAGTTGACTTTGTGGATATCTCCCTAATTGACTTGTCCTATATTTCCACAAATCAAACCTTCACACTCAACCCTAATAAATAAATGGATGGATTCCTTAAGCTCAAAGAAGCAGTATGAGGGCACTAGCAATATCAAAAAAAAATCCAGACTCTATGGGAGGTAAATTTATAGGGTGAAAGTGGTAAGTTAGGATTTACCAATCTAGTCTTGAGATCCACAATTAAGGGAAGATAAGCTCTAGGGATAAAATATAATACCACTAGAATAGGATTAGATAGAAATTTGAGATCTTTATCCATGGTAAATGGTTAAAACCACTTCAAAAGCCTCTGGAAAAAGAAGATTCAAAAATAGTTTTTTATTTTCCTAAATTTCTAGAATTAGTGCACCTGCATAATGGAGCAACCTGCGTTGATCAACGCTGATGCTCAGTTATGAAAATTTGTTTGGGTCTTCATTTTTAAGGAATAGTAGTTAGAAGGGAATTTTTGACAAAACAGTTGAAAAAAGAGCACCTGAAAGTCAAAGTGGTAGTGAAATGTTTTGGAACTTCCACACTAGAATATAAGGGTGTGTGTCAAAGAACTAGGAGCCAATTTTGATGTAGTCAATAGAGAACCAAGGTAATGGCCCTAGGTATTGGAAAACCATGGATCAAGCGAGCGAGGTGTCAAAGACTAGATTAAGCAAGAATGACTATAAAATAAGACAAAAAGAATCGAGAAATAAGTTTAGATGCTGCCGCAAAGTTCAAATCATGTAGGGAATATAGAGAATGCCTATATATGTTGGGACTATGTTGCAGTGTTTTGGTCTTATGTAATGTTTGAGATGTGAGCTTGTAATGTCCTATTTCTATATCGTGTGTCGATTTTGATATTTGCATTCAATCTTGTAATTGTCACAAGTTGTAATGGTGATGTTATATTATAACTGAACTCTATTGTCTAATAATATATGGAGGATGGGATTCTGATATTCAATTGTGTATTTTATGGACCCTTTTCAAATTTTATGCATATGCCTATTTTCTTGTTAAGTGCATGAAACGAATGGTTGTAAATGAATGTGGTAGTAGTTGCACAAGTTTCCTAATTAATCAAATCTAGATCCCCTACATCCTTTTATGGTTTTGGCTCACGTCGGGTGAGATGCACCTTTGTTCCAAAGGGGTGAAAATGTCAATGAAGTGCTAAACTATGTGGGAACCTTTGTTAGCACCATCAATCGAACCCTGGGACAAACTCAAATTAAAAATGTCCACCAAAAAATGGTTCTTTTGTTAGGACCTCGAGTTGCTTAGGGGATTTAGATCATGCGACCAAGGTATATTCATTGGGATATGCACAAATGGTGGCATGAAAGGGTTGATTACTTTATTTTGTAGCAAGAAAAACTAAGATAGAAGGATTTGAATTAGGTCAAAGAAGAGACGTTTTACTTTGAACATGCTTGTGACCACTACGAGATATTTTGGTGTGAATTCCCAGAGAGGTTAAAAAATTGGTTGACTCACTTCCACTATAAATCAAGGGTTGTTGTACAACCGAGGTTGAACAGAAATTGGACCACATTCGATCTAGCTGATCTTATCAGTTGGATATAGAGTTAACAAGAGCTATTGACTTTTGGGTTAACACAACTCTTGAAGGTTATATCATTGAATTTGTGACTAAGAAGCACCATTCATTCTCTTGCGCAAAAACCATATTCAAATTTACAAGATGAGGACATATGTTAAAAGAGATTCCTCTCTAGATTAAAGTATTGTTGGCTAAAGATAGTTTGTTGGTGTTTCCACAAAATCAGTTTGTAGCATAAACTGTTAGTATTAGGGGAATGGATTAGAGGAGATGAATGTCATGCAGTTCCGGGAGAATGAGGAAGTTATTATGATGAATCAATAATATTTGCGGAAGGCAAGATATTTCAAAGCGTTGCAAGGGAGAGAATATCTTAAGAGTGGCGTGAAATAAAGTTGCAGGAGATTAGGGTTAGAAGAAGGGATCTGTAGCACATAGGTGATGCTCTAAGAAGTTTAGTTGAGAGAAGTATGAAAATGGAGACTTTGGATTCATGGAAAAGAAATGAGGAAGAAGGTTATCCCTCTGGCAAAGTAGGAGTTTCTAGTGAAGGTGAAGCAGAGGAGTTTCTTCGAGGATGATTTGGTACCATAACGTAAAATCCTGCAATCCAATAGCATGACTCCTCCTCTACCTAACCTTCCCATGCCATAACAAAGTCCTAATTTCTTCTTTTCAAAGGTACATAAGTTTATTAAATTTTAGTTATCGCTTAAAGCTAAAAGTAGTTCTAGTCGTGTTAGTTAATCAAGTACAACTAGTTGTTCTCAATGAAGTTCCCAAGGATTCATACTTTTTTCTTCAACACAAGAAACTATGGTTGGAGTCAAATCCAATTCTCTTACTAGATATCTAGAGTTTCTAGGAAGGGGGGATGAAGATGTTGAGTAGCATTGGTACTTATATGAAGCTGTGTGGAGATCTCATCATACCCGTAATGCTACTAATCTTATTGATTTCCAAACTACATTGCATGATAAAGCATTGCGATGGTTTATAAAGTGGATTGATGCTAACCCAATGTTGGTATAGATATAGTTAAAGGAGAATTTATTCAATAATTTAAGTTACCGCTTTCAAATCAACAAGGACTGGTAGAATTGTTGGATATTTGCTAACGAGAGGGAGAATCTACTTGGAAATGTATGCCGTGGTTCAAAGATGTTATTAGAAAATTATCTTATACCATATATTCACATCATCAGAGAGATTGCTTCATCAAGCCTATGTCTCCCATTACTCACATTCCTTTATCTCATCATAAGATTGATACCCTCTAGGGTGCCTTGGTAAAAGAAATTCAGATACAAGTTATGGTTGGTTATCTACAAGACTATAAAACTAGTGGTTCCTCAACACATCCTTCTATTATGGGCCTTTAGAATCAGATTTCTACTTTGACAAATAGATTAAAAGAACTTTCACCTATGCGGCCTGAGAGGCCTCATTTATCGAGTACTCACTGTCAGGTTGAAGGACATCATGTTACAGAATACCCAATATTGATGGGGTTAGGACCATCTAGTGCTCCTATGGGACCTTCACCACCTCACTCTACTGAAGTTGCACAATTCTCATATGCTCTTCCTTATTAGGGTCATAAGAAATTCTAGTCCTTTCTCGGTCCTCAAGGTATGTCTGTAAATGAATATTATGAGATTTGTCAAATTTTTGGTCAGTTACCTCGTTTATGTCCTATTCTATAGAAATATTCTACTATCCCAATTAACTTGTTTTGTGAGTTTTTTTAGATCACCCAATCATCATATAGATTAATGTTGATCCTTGGATGCTTTAGCGGACTACCTCGACCATTCTTCTTCCTGGGTCAATGAGACTCCTCGAGGGCGATGAGGAGGAGCTCCAAGGGGTGGAAGGACAGGTGGAAGAGGCCCGATGAGATGTTATAATTGTGATTAGGAAGGACAAGTTGCATGAGAATTCCCTATTCCATGAAGAACTTGGTGTTCCTACTTTCATGTGAATACCCATGCAACTGAAGATTTCCTTAAACATATTGCTCAGTGGGAGGAACACAACCAGGCTAAAGGAGCCAATTAAGTTTGTGCAGAACCTCAAGATCCTAGTCCTACAACACAAACTAATATCAATGTTGTCACAAGGGGAGGGAAGAATATGAGAGATGATATTAGAACTTCTAATTAGCCTGCTATATAAGACTTGAATCTCCTAAAAAGTCTTATGAGCCAAATAAGCATAAGGAGTACTATAGAGACATAGCTGAACTATTCAGATAATTGATTTCTTCACAAGGACATCATAGTGAAGAACATGGAAAAGTAAGGATCCATGAGGAGAAGCAGTAGACAAAATCTTTCCAACCAATAATGGATTGGTTTAAGTTATTCTTAAGATTATGAATGATGAACAACTTACAAGCTAGTTGTGGAAAATATTGAAAATTATTGTGAACGAAGGTGTGTTCACGACAGACCCAATTTCTGCAAATTTACTTGAGTGACATCCTAGGAGGGTTCGATGGAACAAGAAGAGAATGAGAAGGGGTTTTCAAGTAAATGTTCATATTGCAGGGTTTCAAATCAAGGAATCCATGTTGGATTTGGGGTTGGATGTTAATATTTTTCCAAGAAAAACTTGGGAGATCTTGGAAAACCCAAGTTGGTCTATTCCCCTATTCAGTTGCGAATGGAAAAACAATATCGTATTCTTCTTGTTGGAAGATTAGAGTATGTTGAGGTTGATATAGCTGGTGTTAAAACTTATGCAGATTTCGAAGTTATTGATATTATTGGCGATAAAGATCCATACCCGGCTTTATTGGGCATTGACTGGGCTTTCGAGAATTATGTAGTCATTGATTGGAAGTGGGATACTATGAATTTTGAAGTGGGCATCATGAACATTTTAAATCCTCTTTATCCTTATCAGGGTCTAAGATTTACCAAACCTGCGGATGATGTTGAATCCCCTAATTTAGTGGACTAATTATATCAACAGACTGTTGGCAAGTGAGAAGATTATATTAACCCCACATTAGTTGGTTCTATTGGTTGGTGGAGTATTCAAAGTATTGAAGTTGGCTCTGAGGATGCCATGGAATATTTCCAAAAAGGCGCTCATGAAATCCACTCCCAACATTGTTTTATTATTCGATGTGTCTGCTAGATTGGTACTGAGGTAGAAAGTATCCCCTTTTTATGGTACTAATTTTGTTGTAAACTTTATTAAGGAAATTGATTCTTACATAGAAGAATGTTAGAAGATACCTATAATAAGTGTTTCTTTGCAAGCGACTCCAGCGAGATGGTCGGCAGCTCATCGAGATCAGCTTAAAGAATGGAACACTGTTAAGGTTGTTTTCTTATATTGATTTTGTCCACTGAAAGAGCTTCTAAGCAACATTCCTATTTATAATGGTCTTACTTCTCCACGATAATGTGTTGTGCATTGTTGTTTTGTATAAAATAATAATGACCTAGTAGTTAAGATGTGGCCACATCTATTCATTCATCCATTCGGAAATATTCTGCAAGCTTGGTATTTGCAGGAGGAGTTAAAATAACAAACAATAGATTGGGAGGCATTGTCTATGTAATTTTGGAATTTTCCTTCTTTGATGCCGATGAAAAGATAGCGCAAGCCCTTAGAGCTATCAAAGGAGTTTTATTTTCTAATGGAGGTGCTTTAGCAAAGTGTGGTAGATATGGATACTTTGCACACCAATATGAATCAGGGTTTCATAAAGTTGTTGTTTGCGATAAAGTTAACAAAGACCTAGATGATGATTTAGAGGAGTTACGACACTTATCCTTCAAAGAGTCTGAAGGGGAGCATAAAATTAAAGAGGATCCTGTATGTGATGCTCTACATTTGCAACTACTTAAGTTGAAAAAAATAAATATTGGCAAATAAGATAGGTCGAAGCTTGCTTCCATTGGATATTACTGGGATGATCAGACTACGTGGGAATTTTTTGATCTACTTAAAGAATATGAGAATTTATTTCCATGTTCCCTCTCAAAATTGAAAGGAATTAAAGGTGATCTGTGAGAGCTAAAAATAACACTAAAGCTAGATACAAAACCTATTAAACACATGCCTTACAGGTTGAATCCATGAGTCAAGGAGAAAGTCAAGAAGGAAATTGACAAAATGCTAGTTGTTGGCATCATATTCTATGTTGATGAAGCTAAATTGTGTTATGTACCTAGGGGGGTAATATGGGGCACCAAGGGAGGTACCCAAGGTAATAATGTAATAATGGGATGGGCCATAGTAATAAATAAGGTGGTTAACCCATGTGATGTAAGGGACCACAAGTAGTTAATAATAATGTAATGGGCCCATGATATTAGTTAATGGTATGAGGAAACCATGGTAATGATGCATGGTATTGTATGTATGAGGCCTATATAGAGGCTAGAGACTCCACATGGAGAGATATGAAGATGAAGAGAAGTATTCTTGTATGAACAGGCATATGGCTTGTGGAGTGTTCTCCTTCCTTAAGGAGTGAATGTATGGTGTTGCCCTACCTTAACGGTGTTGATCAATAAAGAATCATTTCATATTATTTCTGGGTTTATTTGCATTGTCTTGTATTTTCTTATCAAATCTATAATATTTCTGGGTTAGATCTACAACAAGTGGTATCGGAGCACTTTCTTGGGCAAACTGTGGAGAAATTTTTTTTTCATTTTTGCAGGGTTTCTGGGGCGGCGACTTTGCAGGTCAGATCTGTACATTTTGGTGCAAGATCTATAAAATATAATTATAGATCTGTATTCCTTGTGAAAAAATAGCCGATTTCAAAAAAAAATCAGTTGAATCGGAGTCCGGATGAAGGAGATATCGCTGATCTAAAAATCAGTGGGGTTGCAGAGAATTTTTAGGGCCAGCGAATTTGCGGCGCAGATCTGGACGTCCTGGTGCCAGATCTGTAAGATCTAACTGTAGATCTGGAATCCTTGTGACAAAACACCTGATTTCAAAAAAAAAAATCAGGCGAATCGGAGTCCGGATGAGGAAGATATCGCTGATTTAAAATCAGCTCTTTTTTCAGAAATTTTGGGTGACGGCGGGAAAGTTGCAGCGCAGATCTGGAATTCTAGTGCCTGGATCAAAATTTCTATCACATGGGCAGATGCAGAATGATTGTTCCATTTCCAAAAATAGGTTATAATAGAGATTCTGAGCAATATTGACGGATTTGTGGCCATTTCAAATTTTCGCCAAGTTTTTTCAAAACCCTCTTCATGGCTTCTAGCAAGGTTCTATATTTTACAGGAACAGATGATGGTCCTACTATTGAAGAATTTATACAAAGATACAAGTCCTCACATGGGAAATATTGGAGGCTTCCAATAATATGTAGTATGAGAGATGAGGCTAAAAATTGGTGGTTATCACTTGACCACCAGCAGAAGATGGCCAACATTTCAGATGCAGAATTTGAAAAAGTCTTTTTGGACAAATGGTCTCGGGCTAGAAAAAAGGAGAATGAGACACATAAGGGTTTAATTGCTACGGGTGTCTCCTTATTGCAGGTTCATGGATTGATTCAGAAGGAGAAAATCATTGTGTATATAAATCCGAGTTGCAAGCAAAATCTCATAAATATCAACTTGACAAAGAAATTGCAAGTCCCAGCAAAACAAATTGAAAATACACAGGTTGATGATAAGGATGTTCAAATCTATAAGGATTTGAAGCTTTCTATGGATAAGTATGTGTTTCATGGTGATTTTTATGCTTCAGAGATGGATAATATCGATGTTGTTTTGGATATCCTTGGATGGAATCTGTGGGTAGTATCAATATTAATGTGCAAAAAAAATTCCTGAAGCTATGGTATAAAAAGAAGAAAATTACATTACAGGATATTTCCATCCATAAACAGGTAGAGCACATGGAGGCAGAAGCAGAAGATGTTCAAGGGACTGACATATAAGATGATGAGCCTTTGATGATCGACAATCAAACACAAACAGAGGCTGCAGAAGAAAAGGTTACAGGTGATGATACATCAGAGGAGGGCTCAATGGTTGAAGTCATATTGAAAAAGAAGACACCACAACAGGCACCACAACAAGATGAAATCAAGCAAAAGCCATCGTGGGTTAAAACTTCAACATATCATCACCCACATCACCCCGCACGACAACCATCATGGAAACCAAGTAGTCACATGATGGATAGAAAGGAGAGACGATCCACCTACTACACATCAACACAGAAGAGCTGCCACGGTCAACTTCCATCTCAAGCGAGCGAGGCACCAGCGAGATCGAGGGTTCACCTTTCTCTTGGATGGCTAGATGCACGTGCATGGTATCAGTGGACTACTCTTTTGAGTAGATCTTATTATTTATGTTCTTCCCATGTTTCGGGGACGAAACATGCTTAGGGGGGTGGAATGTTATGTACCTAGGGGGGTAATATGGGGTACCAAGGGAGGTACCCAAGGTAATAATGTAATAATGGGATGGGCCATAGTAATAAATAAGGTGGTTAACCCATGTGATGTAAGGGACCACAAGTAGTTAATAATAATGTAATGGGCCCATGGTATTAGTTAATGGTATGAGGAAACCATGGTAATGATGCATGGTATTGTATGTATGAGGCCTATATAGAGGCTAGAGACTCCACATGGAGAGATATGAAGATGAAGAGAAGTATTCTTGTATGAACAGGCATATGGCTTGTGGAGTGTTCTCCTTCCTTAAGGAGTGAATGTATGGTGTTGCCCTACCTTAAGGGTGTTGATCAATAAAGAATCATTTCATATTATTTCTGGGTTTATTTGCATTGTCTTGTATTTTCTTATCAGATCTATAATATTTCTGGGTTAGATCTACAACAAATTACTAAGCCCCATTGTTATACAAGATAATAAGGGTTTAGAATAAATTCAGGTGTGTGTTGATTACCATAGTCTCAATAATGCATGCGTGCATGACCCGTTTCAAACTCCTTTCAATGATGAATTCTTGGATGCTCCAGAAGCGATGGAAACTAACTCTGTTTTTGTTTCTTATTCCTTTTTTCCCACTATTGTTACCCTTTCACCATTGACTGTTCCACCTCCTACTGCCACTTCCTCTTACCCATCCTCATCCACCACTCTAGTCATTTCCGTTGGGCAAGTGGTTGATTTCATGAAGGATCCTGACCAATGTCATCAAGTGATTTCTCTTACTGCCCAGTAGCATGATCTTATTACTTTTATTCTAGCCCTAGTTCTCCATAGGATTGCATAGAATAAAAAACCTTCCATATAGAGAGAGTCCTATCTGCAAGATTAGTCAGAGTGCTTGGTTTCTAGTGGCCAATCATTGCAATCGTGACTTCCTTCGATACACTCAATTTTAACTAACACCCTCAATACTTAATATTCACCGCAACTTATACAATTTATTCATGCTTTCATTTCTCAGTAGGAGCTTCGCTTGGTTGATACAGAGACTAGGTGCATTAACCTTTAGGTCACTTCTAAAGAGCATCAACATCATTTAAATATTGCCACGGTACAAACATAATGGAACTTCGAGAAGGAAGGATTAGAGACCCAGATTAATACCGTCCGTTCTCAGTTGTAGTCCTTATGGCCTACTCTTTCTTCATATGATGCAGAGAAACTTGAAGATCTTACCACCTACTTCCTTGCTGAATGTTTTTTTATGGTTGAAGCAGCTTGTAATAAAATTTTTACTCAAAATCTTGCATTTCAGGACACGATCGCCACCCTATAGACATCTACATCAGATCTAGTAGAGCAATTTAATAACCAAATTGTTGAGAAGATTCAAACTGTCACTTTTGTTTGCGCTACTCTACCACAAGCTATGCAAGACTCTCATCACATGGTTTGCCAAATCTTCGATGGTAGTAGTGTTCTTGCGAAAAAGAATTTAGTGATCGATCCTCTATGAGAGAACGTCCATAACCTTTTTGAGTAGGCAATGGTGACCACCGACCTAGAAATAAAGAAAACATTTTTGGATCAGGCAGATGTACTCGATGCCCAAATCAACCAGTTGGAAGATGCATCCCAAGTAACCAAGCAAGTTCTTTGTGACCTCTGTTGGAGGCTCATAATCATTTTATCACTTTGAGTACTCTATCCACGGTTGTAGAATAGGATATTCAAGAACTTGTTTAGTCGTAGCCCACTTATCTGAGGAAGCAAGTAGTTATTGACTTTTCAGCTAAGGTATCCACACTTCTGGACTTGTGGACCTCATTTTTTTCTTCCTTCACCAGTTTTAAGGAATCTGCTATTCAGACTGTTCCTGATTTGGGTCCTTCATTTGAAGGTACCACAACTGATCTCAGTAGAGGCCAACCTGCACAGGATCCTGAAGTAGAAACATCATCAAATTGACTCGAGGGTGAGTCAATAGGATGTGGTCGATAAATGCTGGGTCCTTCATTTTTGAAGGAATAACACTTGCGAAGGACGTTTTAGATAAAACTGCCAGAAATAGAGCACCAAAAAATCAAATTGGTAATGAAATGTTTTGGAACTTGCACAACATAATATAAGGGCATGTGTCGAAGAACTAGGAGACAATTTTGATACAATCAACTTTGAATGAAAGAAATGGCCCTAAGTATTGTAAAACGATGGATCAAGAGAGAAAGGTATCGAAGATTAGATCAAGTGAGCGCAGTTGTAAAAGAAGAGAGAAGGCAGCAAGAAATAAGTTTAGATGGAGCCGCAAAGTTCATATAATGTTGGGAATATAGACAGTGCCTGTATATGTTGGGACTATGTTGCAACATTTCGATGTTATGTAATGTTTGAGATCTGAGCTTGTAATGTCCTGTTTCTATATTGTCTGTCGATTTTGATATCTACGTGCAAGCCTATAATTGCTGCAAGTTGTAATGGTGATGTTATATTATAACTGAAATCTGCTATTTAATAATATATGGAGGATGGTAATTCAGATATTCAGTTGTGTATTTTATGGACCCTTTTAAAATTTTATGCATATGTCTATTTTCTGTTAAGTACATGACACAAATAGTTGTAAATGAATATCATAATAGTTGTGCAAGTTGTGTAATTAATGAAATATAGATCCCCTACATCCTTTTATGGTTTTGGATTTCCTCGGGTGAGATGCTCCTTTGTTCCAGAGGGGTGAAAGTGTCAAAGAAGTGCTAGACTACGCAGACACCTTTGTTTGCACCCTCAGTCGAACCCAGGGTCAAACTCAAATTAAACTTTTCCTCAAACACAATTGCACCCAATGCAGGTGGATAGGAATACAAAGTGCGTTGGGGCTAGAAACATGGCTTTTAAGCAGATGGACCCATAAACTATAACTTTTTGGAGAAGTGGTTCTTAGGGCTTTGCAAAGGGATTATGACAAAGTGTTAAGGATGTTGATTGATTCGGGATTTCAAGCCATTTGATTCGATGCGAAAAAATTACCTATAACAAGGACATTATAAACTATTGGGAAAATAATGGCAAAGATATCAAAGATCCGTAACAAGTCTTCCTGGAATTTATCTTGATCTCTAATATCATTTCTTAGTGTTCTCTATTTTCAATTTATTTGATAGTGCTTCTCAAAAATTCAACACTCATGCTTCCAATTAATTTGGCAGTGCTTTCTCAAACCACTACTTCTATTGCACTGTCAAAATATTTGGTAGTGCTTCTATCTGGATCACTATGCCCATACACTACCAAGGAATTGACAACGCCTGTTACAAGCTTCTAAGCTCTTTTGTTGCCAAAAAATGGAAGTGCTCTCTTAAAGTATTTTCCCTTCTAAAACTTATTCTCAACCTTCGTTCAATGGAATTTATAAACCCACTTCAAATGCGTCCATTCAAAAGGTGTTGATCTTATTTTAGAACAGGGGGTATGTCTCAACTTGAATGTCATTCTAAAACCATCCAAAACCTCAACTTTTACTACTCTAGGACATGGTTTCATTCCTTCATACTATGACCCACAATCTAGTGAAAATCCAAAGTTATATTTAAAGTATAAAAAGGGAAAAAACCCATATACGTAATATACCAAAATGTGTAGTCGTAGAAAACTCACATATATAAATTTATCCATAACTCAGTGATATATAAAATCATGGCTTTGAATCAATATAGTGAAAATCGAAGGAAAATATGAGGTGTACCGAGTTTCAAAAGGAACAACAGTGCATAAGTCGAACAACAATTTAACTATGGAAACTTCAATCAGACCATGCCAACACATTCCTTCATGGTTTTGTAGAGCAATACAATAAGAGTCAAATAGATTCAAGGAAATGGGGTGCTCTATCTCCATCTCGGTTAGTATCAACTAAAAAATCGGTGAATTTACAAATACACTATTTATTCAATCCACTACACTTTGTAACAACACTCGAATCATTATAGAACCCACATTCAAAGTCACTTCAATCCACACACGCGTCTACTCCAAGACACAATCCTTCAGATTCTAAGAGCGATACAACACGAGTTGAAAAGGAAAAAGAAGAGATTAATAGAATTTGTTATGGATATTTGATAACAAAAAATGATGCAGGGTGAATCACGAAGACTCACCTATAATGTACCTCTCTCAGCTTCCTCAGATAATTTGGCAGTGCTCTACGAACTTTCTTTGTCGTTCGTGTTGCAAATTGGTTTGGTAGCACTTCTCAAATTTTCTGCACTCCTATGTGGCTAATTGATTTGGCAATGAATTCTCAAACCACTCCTTTTGTTGTGCTATCAAAATATTTGTTAGCACTTGATATGGTCATTGTCTACATAAAATGACTTTCAAAGCACATTCAATACTCAACGATCTAGTCATATTCATGAAATTCAATTCCCTCCATAGGGCTACAATGCTTATGCTCTCAAAATGAGACCCTTTTATGCCTTTGATCAAATCAAACTTGCAATTCCTTTTCTGTCAACCTTCTTGGCTCTAACAATGTAAACTTTGAAACGAGGATTGTATGGGGTACCCATTTTTTCAAGGTAGAAAAGAAAATCATCCGAATTTGCAAAGTGCAGATTCAAAATACATTTTATCATATTTTTGACACTTTAAATTTTCTTATGTATCAAATATAAGCATTATTTTTAAAATGTCAGTAATTTTCATGTTTATTTTGAAATGTTGATACAACATCAACCCCTTTTTTTAGAAGACTTATTTTTTGACTTCAAATTTTCTAATGTATTAAGTGTGGAAAATTGTTTCCTAAATTTAATAATTTTTGCAGTAGTCCTCTTCTTCTTCTTCACTGACATATTGTTTTTCAAGTGTTTTTCAGGTTTGTATTTTTTTGTTTCTTCTTTTCATTTTGTTTTTGTAGTGAGATCTTTGTTCTTTTGCATAGTTAAAAAAATGTCGATATTTTAATGTTTCGATATTCTATATATTTATATATCGCTAATTAACATTTCAATGTGCATCAAATGATTGTCACTAAAAAACAATAATTTTTAACAGTTGACATAAAAATACACATTTTGAATATAGATATAACAAAACGAATACACATTTTCAGACTTTTTTTGCTAAAAATGACATGTCAAAGAAACGATTTTTAGAGGAAAAATTTAACAAAAAATGTTTAAAAATAGCAATTTTTATGAATTTCATGTCAAAAAATAATAATGATCATAGTATTTTTCAAAAAATAATGATTCACATAAAAATTAAAGTGAAAATCACATAATACAAATATTAAACATATAACAACAATAACTGAATACTTATTCTTCTCATAATAGCTCAAAGTCAAAACATTACAAGTATAACTAATTAATAGTTACAAAAAATGAGCTTGTTTTCCAAGCATAACTTAAATTTAATCAATAATATCACATAATCCATACTCTTCATCTTCTAGAGTTCAATTAGTTTCTTCTTCCACAATATTTTCTGCTTCATTTTGGTCATTTTCCTCTTCTAATGGATCTTTGATGTTTGTGAATCTCTTAATGTATGCCTTTCTAGTCATTCCATCTAATGGTGGTTGAGGTTCCTTTGCCTTTTTTTCCACACGTGATTCATCAAAACCCCCTTTCCTCAAACCAACTTATTGCATTTCATCTAGAGGACATTGAAGAGCGTTAATTATTTACTAAATAAATTTGCAGTGTATTGGGTATTTTTCAATGAAAATGCAATTTCTTCCTTTTGGTAGGTAGCATGCTAGCGTTGTACCTAATCATCAAGTACAAAATAAATAATTAATTAAATTAGTATAAACACATAAAAAATAAAAAATGAAATATTGAAATTCAATTTAATATAATAAAACATACCTGATCCTGAGAATAAATCCAAAACCAATCTCGTTCATTTGAGCATAAATCTATAACATAATTAATCAATGACTATGGTTTTTGATAAATGTTAACTATCTCTCCTTTTGCTTCTTTATCTTCATATGTTAGTTTTTTTACAACAAACTCATGAACCAGTACTTGGCTATGACTCTTTCCATCTACTCAATTTCAAAACATAGGCTTATAGCTATCATCTTTTGTCCAACGTTCAACATAGATGAACTCACAATCACTTATAATTGGTTGATCTCTGCAACCAATAAGATTTTACCGTTTCCTATAACATGAAATAGTAAAAACTAAATTAACTTGTACATAAATGATTTTTTCAACATTAATCAAAATATACAATTTCAACGTCTTACCATGTAAGTTGCATCTTTGAGTTTTCTTTTCCCTTAAAGCTTGTTAATAACATTGCAAATTGTGTTTCTGAATGAAATGTCACAAATCTCAAAAATGCTGATGTTGTGACTTTTAAAAATCCCTTAACCACTTTGCTAAAATCTTGATAAGTATAAGGGTCACTATCATATTCAATGTTTGGGATATTGAAAACATGAGGAATATCTGTAATAACTAGGGAATAATCCCTTTTGGGTATGAGCTTTGCAATGTCTTCACAATCACCTTGTATTATTTGATATTGGATAGTTTCGAGCCCATTCCAAATTAAATGAGTAAGACCAGGATTAAGTTCAAAATTACTAAGACGTTGCTTTCTCAACCTTTCCATCTTAATTTTTTCAATAATGCCTTTGAAACTATCTGGTGCTCCATTTGCATCCTTCCTCATCTTTAATGAAATAAACAAATATATGTATAAGTTATAAAATAAAAATAGTATACATATGAATGGAACTATCAATCATATTCTAAAAAATTAGTCCTGATGATGGACCCCATTTGGGGTTTGAAACGTCGACAGAATGAACATGATATTGTGGATAATCCAGATCATACTACTCCGATGAATGTATAAATCAATATACCTTTTTAAAATCAAGATAAAAATATTTTATTGTTGATATAAAACTTGAATCTAGGTAGTTGTGTACAACATCATCCCAACTATCTTCATTCAACAACTTAACCATTTGTTCTTGTATTCTCAAATAAACCTTGTGACTAGATAAATAAAGTAAAAAATGTTAATATAATGATATGTATAACAAATATTATCAACAACAATATGTTATATTTAAAAGAAACGTATAATCCAGAAATACGTAAAAATAATTCAACAAACTTAATTTTGAAATTCCTTAGACATTTTGTCCAATGATAATTCACCTGACTTCACATGAGATAATATTGTTCTGACAAGTTTTTCATCATTCACTCCTTGCAATGCTCTCCAAGGTGTGATAGTCATATCTTCTAGAAGGAGCTTCATTTTAGGACATGATTTACTATTGGTACATATCAATGGTTTAGAATTTTTGACCTTCTATTTTTTTATGTCAATGCTCTCCCACATGTCAAAAATCTCAATAATCAATTCCCATATCTCTCCAGTTTTAAATGCCAAATGAAAAATGTTATCCATACCTCTAAATATTTCATAATTTACTTTAAAACCTTTTTAATTGATTTTTTCCTCAATTTGATAACCTATTTCCATACAACAAGCCTTCCAAAAGGCTAGAATAACCTTTGTCTTATCCCCACCACATTTTTCTTGAAATTCATTATAAATAAATATAACCCTTTTAATGAAATTCATAGGCATCCTATACTGATTATCCGTATTATGATCCCATGCCAATAACTTTTCTTATGTTTATGTTAAACCAACATAAATGATACATTTCATTGTTTCAAAACATGGGTTATTGGGATATTCATCCATCAATTGTCTTTGAGCTTCTACATAAGGGTTCCCCCCAAGTACATAATATTTGTATTCATAACATATTGACTTATCAAATGTTTCCTTGTTGGAAACTTGAATTGGATCAACAAGAAGCACATAATTAACCACATATGCATATGGATTGTACCTCATCAATTCTTTCAAGTTGTGAACATGCATGCGGTGTCACTTTCTAATTTGATATTTAAATTGTCCTTCATTTAGATTATAGATTTGGCTAACATTAAGTTGAAATCCATGACCACCCTCAATTAAGTTTATTTTCATCAACTGATGTTGAATTAAATTTTGTTTTGTTTTACTAATTCCATACTCTAAATAATCTCATGGTGTAATGAGTTTCTTTCTTCCTTTTGAGTTTTCACTAGGATATTCACTATTGCCCATGATTTTTTCAGAATGATCAAATTTTAACTTCTTCCTCCTATTGGTTATCATATTTTCTTCTACATAAGAAATCTCCTCACCATCAACTAGAAGGGAGACAATATTGGTAATATTTTTTTTGGTCTTCTATGGCTCTTTTCCTTTCTAACATCAGTTCTAATCTCATCCTCAATATTGGAAACATATTTTGCAGCCTTAGCTTCAACTTCCTCATCTTAAAAAGTAACATGTGTAGCTTTACTAGATTGATCCACTATAGGCATTCTTTGTTGATCCCTTGTATGTAGTCTTGTAGCATCATGAAGTAATTTTGTTTGCTTGTTTCTCATATATTCTTATGACCTTGAGTGGAAACTGCCGACAACATTCATAATATCTCACTCTATAAAATAAAGTTGCCCCAACATAATTGAAAGAACCTTAGTAAAATTATGTCAAACAAAATATAATATGTCAATAATAACTAAGTTATAAAAAATATATTTATACAGTTATAATAACGGAAAACACATAAATATAAATAAGAATACTTACGATATTTTGTGCAATGTCTTTTACAATTTGTTCACATATCCTTGTAGAATCTTTCATCGTGTGATACATTGATAATGCAAAATGATATCTAATCTTCTCATCTGACTTGGGCAGTTTTGTAAGTATATAAACAACTTTGGTATCCAACATCAAACATATGTCCAATACTTTTCCCAACACCTCATAACTTCCACCATCGTAAATCATACCAGCATATAGATATATCTACAAATATTCTTCGCCTTCTCTATATTTCACATACCATGCAAATTTTGTATGCTTCACTTCTTGTCATTTCTTCCAGTATGAAATTAACTTCTTTTCCTTTGACGAGCCACTTGCTAGATTTCCAGTCATTAACTTAGGACGGGTTTGTTCAACAATATATTTTGAGGGTCCACCTGCAACTTTAGATGATGTAATAGTTATCTTTGGTCCAGAAAGATTCACAGAAACCTTCCTTGATGTCATTTTCCTGCCAATATATATATATATATATAAGTAAATTAGAAAAAAAAAATATCTTAAGAAAACAAAAAAAAACTAAAAAACACCAGAAACATGCACAACAACCCCCAGGTCAAGTGGGTTGCTAGGTTCATCTAGGATACCAAAAACAAAAACCCATTCCTTCAAAGAAAAAAAAAAATTTTCCCCCTGGCCCCCTTTGTCATCGGCAAGCGCACTTGCCTAGGGCACAATGACCCCTTTCCTTCTAGGGAGTTGTTGTACCCCAGGCGAGTGCGCCCCACCATGGTTGTGCTCACCCACAGCACAGTGGGCATGCTTGACACACCCGGTCGTATCCGTGGTTGCCTGTGACACAACAGGTGTGCACAATGCACATGGCCATAGTTGTGCCCGCCCATAGCACTAGGCATGCCCGTTGCATCATGGGTGGGAATGACCATGGCCGAGCTCTCCTGCCTAAGTCACAGGAGGGTCCTGTGCCTTGGGTGTTGTCGCCGACTGTTGGCAAGCCCACTCGCAGCATGGTGGGCGTGCCCACCCAAGGCACAAGACTCTTGTGCCATGGGCGGGCACACCCATGGTTGGGTGTGCCGGCTAGAGGCAAAGGACTCCTGTGCCACAAGAGGGCACACCTACGTGCAAGCATTCCTACCCAAGGCACAGGACATCTTGTTCCTTGGGAGGGTGGGCACGCCCACGGCTGGGTGCGCTTGCTCGTAGCACAATGACCCCTTGCCTACCATGGGGACATTGTGCCACCGGTAGGAACACTATGGCACAATGGGCATGCAAGGAATAATGACCCTTTGCCTACCAAGGGGCCGTCTAGCAAGCTTGGCCCATGAGATTTTTTTTTTTTTTTGAAAAAGAATCTATATTTCGTTAACTAAATGTTAAAAAAAATAAAATTAATGGAATGTATTTTTTTGCTGGTATCTTGAATGAACCTAACACCCCAACTGACACGTAACTACTAGAAAAATTATGTGGGTTTAAGACTTATACTCAGTGGGATTTAAATTTAAGTCTACCTTTTTTCAACAATTTCCTAATTCTCGAATTAATCAATTGAGTTCCCCCCCAAAACAAAGAAAATAAATTTAAAAAAAAAAATATGTCGGCATAGAATAAACAATTTCCCCAAATTCCTCGTTGAATGGTTGAAGTAGAAGAGAAAATAACCTTTGAAATGTGATAATCTCCCATTGAATGTGTTGTCGATGACAATGTAGCTGCTCCACAAAATCGCTCCAAGTTTTTTAACGAAACCTCGAGAAATCTTGATGTGATGTGAGGAATAGTGACAATGAAAGTTATTATATAGTGGAAATTATGGAATTTATTTATCACTTCTTTAATGTGGTATTAAAAATAAAATTAGAAAAACTTAATATATAGTTAATATTATGATGATACACTAATTTATGTTACATGTGGGATAAAAAAAAAAAAAAACAATTATCTAGTAAATTTTATATAATTGAAGTAAAAGATTTAGTTTAATTTTGAAGGAATGTATTAAATGAAAATTGTGTGGAAAATTAAATAGAAATTTGGGTCAAAATTTTCAAATAAATTCTAGAAGAAAATTTTGGAGGGAAATACTTCAAACAAAATTTTTTGAGGGAAAATTTCCGACGAAATTTTTTGGGGGGGAACTTTGGAGGGAAATTTTCATTCTTTAAGTTGTATATTATCATTGGGAGAGAGTGCATTTGTATCATTCAACATCTTCTATTTGAAAGTCATGGATTCTTTAGATATTAATGTTTCTCTTTTTGAAGCATCAACATCTTCGTCACGTAACAACTCTATTCATATTGATGAATATAACGAAAATTATTTCACTATGAATAGAGAGTCAAATTTTCCAATTAGTCCTAATCCTAAGGATGAAGAGAGAAACATTGATGAAGGGAAGCATGAAGAATTTCAAATAAATAGAGAGTCACATTTTCCACTTAGTTCTAATCCTATGGTCTATGAGAGCAATAGTGACGAAGGTTGAGATGAAGAATTTCCAATAAATCGATAATTACATTTTCCACTTAGTCCTAATCCTAAGGACTATGAGATCAGTAGTGATGAAGGGAAGGATGTAGAATTTCCAGTAAATAGAGAATCGCATTTTCCACTTAGTCCTAATCCTAAGCATTATGAGAGCAGTAGTGACGAAGGGCAGGATGAAGATTTTTCAGTAAATAGAGTCACATTTTCCACTTATTCCTAATCCTAAGGACTATGAGAGCAGTAGTGACAAAGGGCAGGATGAATAATTTTCACTTAAATAGAGAGTCACATTTTCCACTTAGTCCTAATCGTAAGGACTATGAGAGAAACACTAACAAAGCATAAGATGAATAATTTACAGTAAATAGAGAGTCAAATTTTCCACTTAGTCCTAATTCTAAGGGCTATGAGGGTAGCACCGACAAAAGGCAGGATGAAGATGATGAATAATATCTTCCAAGTCAGTATTTCAAAATCACAAATGATGGTAGTGAAAAATTTCCTGCAACTCAGGATGGTAATGAATTTCCTAACTATGAATATTCCTCCTAATGATGATGAAAATACTTATACAGAGGATGATGAAATGATGGAGGTGTTTCCAGGAAATAACATATCTAGGAGTAGGAGTAGGCCTTTTCCTATCAATCCAAGTGAATGTTGTCAAAATGATTGCTTGAAACATATGGATTTCAAGTTGGCATTGGAGAAAAGGAAGAGATATTTGTTAATGAATAAAAGCATGTAAAATTCATATTTAGTGGTGTGCATGCAATCTACATTATCAGGTTATGATTATCATATTGGGTATTTTATTTCTTTGTAGAAAGGCTTTCAAAATGTTTCATTCAATTGGTAATTTTCATTTGTCAAGAATCCAAGAAAATTTTAGAAAAAGTTCCCACAATTTATTCAGAAGTACATCATAGACGAGAGTTTGGGCCATTATCAAATACTGCAATGTCATGGATGCAATAATTCTTTTCAAAGAATGGAGAGTATATGCCAAATAGAGACACAATACATATTCTAGATAATTTCTCAACATAAGAAATCTACAAGTTATACAATTAATACGCAGAAGGTGTTGAAGGAAATGATAGTTTTATTACATATCAAAATTTTTTGAGATATGGAGGAAAGAGTTCAACAATGTTTTTATTCCTAAGAAGACAAGGATGGGGGTTTGCAGTACATTTGCTTATCTTAAATAAAAAAGGGATAAATGTCAACGGGTAGAAAGAGGTAAGCATTCATAACATTATTTTTAAAATTGTATAGTCATCAAATATGAAAATGTATTTATTAATAGGTTTATTTTATCTTATGTGTAGGTTCCATTTTCAAAGCACTTCAAGAGCATCACAAGCAACAAAAAAGTGAAACAAAAAAGTTGTAAAAGCATCGAAAGAATTGTTATGATAATCTGAATAAATATTTGGGTTTGATAATTGATGGTATGGACCAGAAGAAAACACTTCTACCACATTTTGTTCGCACACCCAAACATTTACAGGAGGAAAATTTTATTCAGTTTCACTTGGTCGGTTGTATGGTCTTCAATGGGAAAATGGTGCCAAGGGTTTACTTCACAGTTCCAAATATTCATAATGATGAAAATCTAACAATAACGATAATTCATGATGTTCTTTCTCATTGGTTTGGTAATCTACCTGAAGTTTTATATCTACAATTGGACAAAACTTGTCGTGAAAACAAAAATCAGATTGTTTTTGGATATCTAAACATACTTGTTGAATTGAGAATTTTTCAGAAGGTAAAGGTTGGTTTCCTTCTTGTTGGGCACACTCATGACCATATTGATCATATGTTCAGTCATTTTTCAGTAACATTGAGGAGGAAGGATGTTGGGAGCTTGCCATCATTAATTGAATGTATTAAGAAATCATACATGCCATAGCCTATTTTTCATGTGTTGGAAGAAACTGTTGACATCCGAAGGTTTATTCTGGGATCACATGGTGAGGAGAAATGCATTGAACAACTTAATGGAATTAGCTTTCAACGTCAATTTCATATCAAAAAAATTGATGGGAAAACACTTATATGGGGCAAGAGGTATTCAACGATTGCAGAATGGTTGTCATCATCAAGTTTTGCATTTTTGAAGTTCATTCCAGATCATCTAATATTCTCATCATATATATCGTTATTACAATCAGTTGTTGAAGTTCATAATGCATGAAGGCAAAAGAGAGATATAATTTATTTTGAATGCCTGGAAGAAATTAAAAAATCTATTATATATACATATGAGTGCTGTTATGTTGCTCATTTATTCTAGTGGGAGTCTTTTTCAATAATCAAAGTGATATCATTTCAAGGTCAACAAATGAAGATATACTTTTGAAGATTCCATTCACAAAATGTGTCAAATGAACATGAGGAAAGAAACATTGTTGAACAACAACAATCTCAAGGTATTATTAATTCTTTACAGGTAGAGGAAAGAGAAATGTATATTGGTTCTAGAAGATCTCATGCACAACATGAAGCCATGGAAGACCTATACAGGGGTTCACTAAGGGATATTAAGGAGTGTTGCATGATCACAGTGTTAGTAGATGGATATGCACATGGCTATCCATTCTAGGTTACCAAGGTTATAAAGGCCATTACAGAAAATGAATATGTTGCACATGTTGAGCTACATTGGCATGCCACAAATACACAACCATTAAATGGTGTGTACAAACCAGAGATGGTAGTCGATAAAAAAATTGGCAGAAAGAGAAAAAGAAAGGGTACAAATATAAATCGTGGCTGCAAAAACCTCTTAAAATTGGAGGATGTTGACATACATGTTTATGACTTCAATTTAACAAAGAGAGGAACTTTTCGCTTCAGGATGATAAATATTTTGAAGAGGTTGCTACAAGAAGAAACAATGTTGAGATGGGAGTTTGTTGAACCTAGTTGTAGATCTAGAAGTCTTTTGAAAATTAAAGTGGTGGGCATGCATGTTGACTCAGATGGGGCACAAGTTGATGAAAGAGAAGAATATGAAACATCTTCATCTACATCCAATCATTTAGCTGAAGGTGTGAATTATGATGGTGAGCAAGAACATATGAGCAATTTTGAATAATTATCTAAGACAATTTAGATAAATGATGTTTGCATGGTAACTTGAAATAAATATTTTAACTTCCATATGATCTTACATGAAGTTCTCAGTCATTTTTATGTTTGTTGGATTATATGTTTTAATTATGATGAATTTATTTGTTGAGAATATCCACAATGCAACAATAACTTAGAGAAATAATTTATGTTTCATTTAATCTACAAGTATTGATATTTTGATTAATTTAGTCATATAATTTATTCATAATGTCATGCTTGAAATATGTTGAAAACATAAAGTTTTTTATTTCTCTAGTTGAAAATTTGTCAAACATATTTTTTATCTTTAATGTTATGGTTGAAAGTAATTAGAATTTTAGGTATTTTGAGTGTCATGATATTATATGTTTAACGACATGGATGAAAATTGATGGAATTTAAAGGTGTTTTGGATCCCGTAATTTTATCTTTAATTCCATTACTAAAAATTATTGAAATTATACTCGGAAAAGAAAAATGTTATTCTAATAACAATATTAGTGTGTTTTCTTCATTTATTTTACACAAAAAAATTGGCTGTACTCCCATTTTCAAAAATTTTGAAAATTAACACTAAAAAAAACAAAACATCATTCTGGAATACACACTTTTCGTTTTTGGGCTGTTTTTCATTTTTTCGGGGTATTTTGGCTAGAATTCTTGTTTTGACTTTATAGTTATCATTTCAAAGTTTACATTGTTCTTTGCTCCTGATTCGTTTCTGTAAATCCTCTGCCTGAAATATGAAATTCAACTTGAATCCACAAGCTTGCTCAAAATGTTTCTTTAGGAATTGGCAATATATTCTACGGACTTCTATGTAATATGACTCTGCCCTTAAAATTGGTACCACCTCAAGTTGACCACAACTTATAAACTTGACCCTTTAATTTAAACTATAAGCATGTAAAACTTTACCCATCCATGCAAACTACACCATAAATTTATGAATGATTACCTACCATACAATATTGGAGTTCAACAATTGTAAACCACTTTGTCTCAGTCTCTGCACTCTTCAAATGGAGTTTGATTTGAGCTCCATTATTCTCTCCTCATATGGCTTTCGATTTCCTTCTTCCCTCGTTTACCATAATTTGCAACCCAAAAACATAAATCGAAAGGAAGGGTATCAATTGTATTCAAAGAGCAAGGTACTTTGTTGTGCCTTGGTTTAATGGTGTTACAAAGCCACACCTCTAGTGATGGTGATACATCATATTCTAAAACCTAGGATTCTGTATTAACTTCATGTGTTCAATTCACTGTATAAACTACGCATTCCTTTACGACCTAGAAATCGATACAATGAAAATCAAAATGGAAATATAAGGTATCTTAAAAAGGATTAAGTGTGCATGAATTAGGTTACAATATAATAATACCATTTATAGACAGATAATGACTAGTGTTTCTCATCATCATCCCTTCTTGTTCAGGAAATTTTGTGTGATAACAAGCCCCATAACCATTTCATCCTCAACACATTTACTACATCTAACTACTTAGCATTGAAAGAAAACATTGATCATCCCTTCATTTGAGTGTGAAAATGTATTGTATATCCTAGAAATGGATTCTAGTGTTGTTCTATCCAGCTCACTAAGCTATCCCCTAAAATATATCAACCATACAACCTCCATATCAAATATTTTCATGATAATCCTGACAATTAATCAATGGTTATGTCCTCACCAAGATACAACTTGGTTTTATCTTTTAATAGTTTAACACACCAACATTTTTCCTCATCACTTATTTAAGTTGTTTAATTACATGAATAATTGGTTAAATCCCAAAGATGGAAAATAACTTAAGGTCATACTATGATTTCACTCCAACAAAGTGATTTTGGTTATGCATATATCTCTTGTAGTGATGAAGATATAAATTTATTGTAAAAATTGCTTGTAGATTCACATTGCTTATGTGATTTTATAAAACAAAAGACTTGAATCTACTCTACTGATAAGCGGAAATAATTAATTGATAAAAAATTCCATACAAGAGAAATAATTTAATCAACACATTATACAATTATTTCCTAGGGAAATCCAAAGCTAAAAACCCCTGCTATCTGTGTAATGTATTAGTCAAAAAATATGATAATATTACAATACTTTTCTCAAGCTTCAGCAACCTCTACACTATCTCTATCTGTCTCATAGCTTCCTAGACAAGACTAGGCCAATACTTAACCAATTTTATGCTTTCCCAAGTCCCTATTTCCTTTCGTTGTTTCCTTGGGAATTAGCCCTTATTAATTAGGGAAATTCTTCTATTGGAATTGCACAATCCTCATAGGCCTTCCTCTGACTACATGCACCACCTGTACAATTTGGATGATTATACAACTTATAGTACACTATCCTTGAACTCAAATCTAAACTAGATAACTCTCATATTTGACATGCATGAGTTATTTATGAGTGAATAATTAGTTAACTAGTTGAACACATGAATAAACACCCCACCGTATGACCTCCTACTAGTTTCTCCATCAGTTGGAAGTAGATTAGCTAACTTTAATTCAGTGAAACTGAATTAGTTTAGTAGGAGACACTCTAAATGACTCAAGTTATACCATCAACTCGAATTAACTGAGCCAACGAAGTCAAATTAACTTAGTTAACTCGTACAAGTTGGCTTGTGGTGTGGAATTACAATTTTATTCCTAATTTAATTCAAGGGAAAAGCAAATCAACAATTTTCTTCTTGCATTTTCAACACTCCCTCTCATTAAGAAAGGGGTTATCAGATACCCCAATCCTACCTCTATGGAACTCGAATTTTCCTCTTGAAAGTGCCTTAGTCAAGATGTCTGCATCCTATTCCTCTATAGGAATGTACTCCAATAACATGATTCTCCTCTACACACAATATCCTTGATGGTGATACCAAATGTCAATATTCTTGGATTGATAATGAAAAACTGGATTCTTAGAGAGTTTGATACAACTATGATTTTCACAATAAATCATTGTAAGATCCATTTGCTGACCAAATAACCCAACAAGGATCTTCCTCATCTAGATAGCCTCATAAGATGCTTGACTAGTAGTCATGTACTTTGCTTCTGTTAAACTAAGTGCAACTAATCTCTACTTCTTGTTGTGCCAAGAAATTTTGTTGACCTAATATTGAAGATACCCCCTGATGTGCTCTTCCTGACTGATGGATTCCCCACCCAATTTTCATCTGTGAAGCCTTGAAGCTTCACCCCCTCCGTCCATTTGTACTAAAGACCAAATTGATTGGTTCCTCTGATGTATATCAACACATGTTTAGCTTCCTTCCAATAGAGTTCGTTTGGCTTAACCATTGTTTGACTGAGCTTGTTAACTGAAAAACACATGTTTGCTTGTGTGTTAACCAAGTACATAAGTGAACCCACAAGCTGTTTATAAATAGTAGACTCCACTACTTCACCTGAAGTAGCATCTTCCTTCCTCCAATTCCCTGCTAAAGGAGTCTCCATGGGTTTGCTTCTCTCCATGTGGAACTTCTTTAGTATCTCGTTGGCATAATTTCTGTATGAGACAAACAGTTCCCCATATCCTTTCCATACTTCCATACCAAGGAAATAATGCATGAGCCTTAGGTCCTTCATCTCGAACTCTCTCACAAGATCCTCTTTGCAATATTTTACCAACTTGTCATCACCTGTTAGAATTAAAACATCAACATATAATACTGTAATAAATAGTTTACCTTCAACCATAATATGGTAAAGGTTTGCATCCGCTTCACTTTTGGTGAAGCAAAAACTAGTGAAATAGTTGTCGATCTTAGTGTACCAAGCATGGGGTGCTTGTTTCAGTCCATACAATATTCGCTTTAGTCTACACACATGTGACTCTTTGTTGAAGGTCTTAAATCCTTTTGGCTTCTCGTTGTACACCTCTTCCTCAATCACTCTGTTTAGGAATATTGTCTTCACATCCATTGGATGTATCTTCATCACATCTGCATTGAACGTTCTAGAATAGATATGATTGAAGAGTACCTTGCTATTGGAGAAAAGGCCTCCTCATAATCAATTCCCTCCACTTGAGAGAACCCTCTAGTCACAAATTTTGCCTTGTGTTTCGCAACACTCCCATATGGAACTCACCATTGACTTGTCTATTGGTCTGATGACCACTTCCCAAACACTATTTCTGATAATGGATTCATACTCCTCTACGTGGCATTAACCCATACTAGTTGTTGCACTGCTTCCTCGAATGAGGATGGATCAGTCTCTACATTCTCGCTCATCAAAGTCATGTATCAAGTGTATCGATATGGTGATTTCCTCTCTACGTTATGATGTGGGTGCTACCACATCCTCTCTAGCATAAAGAATCAATCTGTCATCTTCCTTGGTGTGCTTCTTTCCATCTTTGGATGTGTCTACATGAGTGGGTACTTCCACTCTCTGCTCCTCTGCATGTGGCTACTCCACGTCATCCTGAGGTTCTTCCTTTGGAGCTAAAATCTCTTCATATACATGAAACTGAAGCTCCCTCTCAAGGGAACATCTCATGGACTTATCTTAATCTAACTTCACATCTCTATGAACAAGTGTCATCATGTGAGATGGAAGGTACACCCAATAGTTGTAATGATCTAGGTGGATATTGGTGGCCACCTACCAAGTCCACCTGGACCTACACCATTGTTTCTCTCAACATTTTCATTTTCCTTAATTGTAGCACAACTTACTATTTTTAGCAGTTTTTCAGATCCTAAACTTCTGGAGCCGTTTTGAGGCCCTAAACGATGTTTCATGGGAAATCTAGGGGCAACATGGGTCCATGGATTTATGTTTCCCTTCCCAAACTGGTAGCGCTTGGATATATCTTTCTAACGAGCTATTGTACGTGTCAAACGGAGATCGTATGCCAAGGTTACGACCCCGGGAAGTTGATGTACTAATTTACCCAAACGGGGCCCACAATTTGGCATTTCATCTTGTAGGGTTAGGTTTTGGGATGTGAAGGGTTTTACATTGTTTCTCAACAATAAATAGGCCTTCGAGCCTCATTGTAATGTAGTTCAGAGGCATGTAGCCACCACATCTCTTCTCAGAGATAAGCTACCATCGCCCTAGCGGTTTATTTCCATTTTCTGTTTGTAAGCATATCTCAGTATTTTACATTAATGAAATGAACTATTATTTCCATTGCATCCTTTTGTTTATGGTTATCTCTGTAATTTGTTGCGTTCCTGTTTAAATCCGGATCAGTGGTATCAGAGTGGTCTACTTTTTCTCTGTTTTTCTTTGCATGTCCCCAACGAGGTCGGTATATAAGGAGTTAGGGCTTGAACTCATCGAACCTTTGCAAGCCTAGCCTCACAAATCTCGACGACCTCCCATGGTGGATGAAAAGAAAGACGACGGGGCAAAATATCCTATCAAAATCTTGCTCGAAGAAGCCCTCGAGCGGCAAAGGAATGCGATGATGGATAGCTTTGCGCAGATCCTTCGGCGGCTACCCAAGGGTGACGCATTGGCTTCCAATAGCTACTCTGGAAACACCACACTGTTTAAAGTACAAGTTAATTTTGAAATCCCCATCTTCGAGGGTCAAATAGATGCAGATGTTGTAGATAAATGGTTAAATATTCTAGAAGGATATTTTTCTGTTCATGAATTTTCAAGTTGGGAAAAGATTGTTTCGCTCTTATCAAAGCAGCCCCCCAGGTTAAGGACTAGTGGGAAACCTACTGCGAGCAGAAGGATTAAAGCACAGGCTTACTATTTTCAGCTGCACCCACTTGGGATTCATTCTGAGATGCCATCAAGGAGCAGTACTACCCTCTCAAAAGCTACGAGGACAAATACATAAAGTGGAGCACGCTGCGACAGGGAAGGGACCAAGATGTGCTAGAGTTCACCAACATTTTTCATACCCTTCACACACAGTTGGGTATCAAAGATTCTAATCTGCATCTGGTACTCAAATACCGTGGTTGCCTACATAGATACATCTAGGAAGGGATGGAGTTCCTGAACATCTCCTCGCTCAGCACAACGTACCGATACATTGTCAAAATCAAGTGAAAGTTCAAACAGAAGAAGCGAGACTTTGGATTTGCAAATATGAAGCCTAAAGGACAAATCCAAGGCGGGGTGACCCAAGACAACCCGTCGAAGCGCAAGAAAAGAACAACACCACGAAGCTAAAGAAGGAAACAAGAAAGTGGTGTGAGTTCCACAAGAGTCCCACTCATAACACAAGTGAGTGTCGGACCAAGCAGTCGGTGGTGGACGAGTTGAAGGCTTCAGAATCAGATAACACATATTCCAATAAATATGGAATTAAACAGTGGATCTAGAATTTAAAAAATAACCAAAAATTTAATTTCTAGTGATGTCCTTGTAATAACATTTTTCCAATTTTAATGAAATATGTGTTAGATGCATGTTCCAACCTTGAGCCTGAACCCGACAAGGGGAATGGCAAAGGGAAGCAGATCATTGATGCGGATCTCAGTGCCATTGTTGCCACCGCTAAGATCCATAAAAATGAGCTCGAAGATCCAAAGGAGGGGGAACATCTTTTCCACTCACAGATGTGGGTGAAGGTTTCACCATTTCAATTCATTGTCGACAGTGGCAGCCAAAAAAACCTCATTTCAGCAGAGTTCGTGAAGTAGTTGGGCCTACCGACTACACCACACCTGCAGTTGTACAGTATCGGGTGGCTTCATGAAGGACGAGATCTCAAAGTTTGCCAGTAGTGCCACCTTCCCTACAGCATTAAGCCCTTCACAAACGAGGTATTGTGTGATGTTACACCTCTGGATGTTTGTGATGTATTATTAGGCCAGCCATACTTGTGGAGGTGACATGCTGTGTATGAGTCAAGGCCTCGCACTATCATTATTTCTTTGGATAATTCATTATATAGGATACTGGAGGTAGCCCCACCTACTTCCACCTCTTTGATCACTACCAACAAAGGCAGCAAGCTCATCTCCGAGACTAGGAAATTCATTTTCTGTTTGGTTCGCTCCCAAAGTAAGGGGAAGGTCATTACCACATCCATGACCCCCGTGAAGGGTTCCTCCACGCAACAACAACAACAAAGGAATACGGTCATGAAAAAACACAGGAAAAAATTCTCCTCACCCACAGGGGTACCACACATGTTTCAAGTGGGTGAAAAAGTTTGGTTACATCTGTAGAGAGAACGCCTTACTAGAAACCATTAGAAACTCAGACCACTCTAACATGGTCCTTACACCAGTACCAAGGCTATGGGAAACAATTTTGAAGCACAACATTCCTCCATTCCTTTGCTTGCACTGAGTGTTCAATGTGGACCATCGTCGACCATGCTTCCCACCATTTATGGACACATCAAAAATTGCAGAACAGCTCACCAAAGACCCAGTTCAGCAAAAGTTTCCTCATCTCATGGAGGAACTCAATGAAATGGGGAAAATTTCTTCCTAAGGGGGGAGGAATGATCTAGGTGGATATTGGTGGCCACCTGCCAAGTCCACCTAGACCCCCACCATTGTTTCTCTCAGCATTTTCAGTTTCCTTAATTGTAGCACAACTTACTATTTTTAGCAGCTTTTCAGGTCCTAAACTTCCAGAGCCATTTTGGACCAATGTCGCCCTTCCCAAAGTGGTAGTACTCAGATAGATATATCTAACGAGCTATTCTACGCGTCAAACGAAGATCGTATACCAAAGTTACGACCCCGGGAAGTTGATGTACCAATTTACCCAAACGGGGCCCACAATTTGGTGTTTCATCTTCTAGGGTTAGGTTTTGGGATGTGAAGGGTTTTACATTGTTTCTCAACAATAAATAGGCCTTCGAGCCTCATCGTAATGTAGTTCAGAGGCATGTAACCACCACATCTCTTCTCAGAGATAAGCTACCATCACCCTAGTTGTTTATTTCCATTTTTTGTTTGTAAGCATATCTCAGTATTTTACATTAATGAAATGAAGTATTATTTCCATTGCATATTTTTGTTTATGGTTATCTTTGTAATTTGTTATGTTCCTGTTTAAATCTAGATCATGTAAGGTGTATCAGTGTACCCCAGAAATATACCCAACTCAACTATTAGATCTAGATATTTCCTTGCATCCTTAGTAACATGACAGTAAACTAATGAACCAAAGATCCTGAAGTGTGCCACATCTAGTTTCTTACCCGCAAAAGCTTCTTCTGGTGTACTCGTCCTGAGAATTTGATGAGGACTCTTTTTTAGCACAGATACAACAGTGTTGCATGCTTCAGCTCACAAGTGCAATGGTAGGCCTTGATCTTGTAACATCGCCCATGCAACTCCCCCAATACTTCTATTCTTTCTTTCAGCTACCCCATCCTACTATGGGTTATGGGGTGTTATTAAATTTTGTCGAATTTCTTCTAATGCATAGAATTTCTTGAATTCATTTGACACATATTCTCTTCACCTTATCTCTTCTTGCACCAATTCGGACGATAAATGCTCCAACTTTTGTAGATGCTCGCTCCCATTTACCAAATCATTATAGTTATGCTAGCTCTTGGGAAGGCCTAAAAGTTCTAGGCTGACCAGATCATCTTTAACAACTATAATATTGATGCTCCCAAGCTCATCCAAATATTGGGTGAACCTACTCAAGTATTGTGGTATTATGTCGCCCTTCTCCGTCTTTATCTTCCAAAGATTATCCTTTAGTGCCAGTTTCTTGTGGTCACTATTGTTCTAAAACAAGTTGTTCAAGGCTTGCTATTGCATATGATGTATCCTTCCCATGGAGGTTCGAGACAATATAATCTTGAACTCCTTCTAGTATGATCCTTCTCGCATTTGCAACACATTTCTTCCACTCTTCTAGATCTTGAGCATTTGTTGTTGGAGGCTTAAGAACTTTGTCTATGAATTCCTTGAGCTTGTTGTCTTCCAACACTTCCTCCATCCTATCCTTCCAAGCAATATAATTCAAATTATCCTTAAGTTAATATTCGAGACTCAATCCATAGAATGACATCCTATTGTCTCTAACGAATGATCATGCAAATTCAATTTCACCTGCAAAGAAAAAATCGTATTTTCCTGTTATAGTTTGATTTCTACTCTGATACAAGTAAAAATTCCTTGTAGCTTCAAACTTCTTATGTGATTTTCTAAAACAAAATACTTGAATATACTCTACTCATCCGCATAAACAATTAATTGATTAAGAAATCATGAAGCATACAAGAGAAAGATTTCAATCAACACATTACACAATGATTTCCTAGAGAAGGCCATCGCTAAACCCTCTCCTATCTGTATATTGTATTAATTAGAAAATGTGAGAAGGTTACAATGTTTTTCTCAAACCCGAGCAACCTCTACACTATCTCTATCTGTCACAACTTCCCAGAAAAGCCTAGGCCAATACTTAACCAATTTCCAGCTTTCCCAAGTCCTTATTTCCTTTCATTATTTCCTTGGGATTAGCCCCTATTAATTACGGAAATTTCTCAATAGGAATTGCGCACTCATCATAGGCCTTCCTCTAAATGCATGCACCACCTATACAATTTGGATGATTATACAACTGATAGTACACTTCCCTTGAACTCCAATCTCAACTGGGTAACTCCCAGATCTGACATGCATCAGTTATTTATGAGTGAATAATCAGTTAATTGGTTGAACAAGTGAAGAAACACCCCACTTTTTGACTCCCTACTAGCTCCTACATTAGTTGGAACTAACTTAACTGAATTTAACTCAGTTAAATTGAATTAATTAACTAGAACTCAGAATAAACTCAATCAGGGCTCTTATAAAGAAGTATACACTCTACAGTATTCAAGTTAGACCCTAAACTCGAATTAACTTAGCCAACTAAGTCAAAATAACTTAGTTAACTCGTACAAGTTGTCTTGTGATGTGGAAATACAATTCTATACCTAATTTAATTCAAGGGAAAATTAAATCAGGATTTTTCTTGTTGCATTTTCAACATTTACTTAGTGAACACTAGTTTCCAATGTGTGCCTAGTGCCAAGTGCCAGGGAGTGCTACAAAATTCCAAGCTATGTCAACGTATGCTAGGAATTTCTATGGAATTCCAACGTAGAATGGAGTGCCAAGGAATACCAACACATGATGGTGCATCCAAAGAATGCCAATGGATGCCAGGAGCCAAGCCATCCTAATTGGTGCTAGCTAGGGAGTTTCCATGGGGGCTTCACACCAAATGAACCCATGACATATCATGTGCGTTCATGGCATACTAAAAAATACCCCTAATTGGACTACATATTGGAAAATACCTCTAAAAATCACATTATTTAACCTCCTACCAATATGAACCCAATACACCTCCCCAATTTAAAGATCCCCTACTTTCTTTTTTTTGGTAGGTAAGCACCCACGGGGGATTTGAACCAGTGACCTATCACAAGGAGTGCCTTAACAGTGCACCCATTCATTGTCAATCCAAAGCCCCATGGGTAAAGATCCCCTACTTTCATTAGATATTGTAGGTATCCATTTTTTCATTAACATTTTTTATACCCCTTCATATTTTCTCATTAACTTTGAGCTCCATTTCTTATACTTGCTGATATAAAAACCCTTTACCCCCTATATGTCCCCCAATATATTAAGTCAAATTTTCCTTAATATATATCCCCCAATATGAACCCACGTAGTATGGTATTGCTCCACCAGTGAAGACCCTGTGGGAGTGTCGAGGAGTGCTAGGGCAACACAACAGAGAACTGGGTTAAAATGCATGGAAATTAATGAATAAGAGGGATTCCATGGATTTCCTATGAGTTCCACGGTGTGATATATTTCCATGGAGTTCCAATCTGTGCTAGGTATGCATAAATGTGCTAGGTGCTAAGTCGTGCCAAGTGCCAAGGCATTCTAGTGTGTGCCAATACATTTTAGGGAGTGCCAAAATGTCCTAGATAAATATTCACTTATGAAATATAATAGAAAAATACATATATACTAGTTAACTCTAAAAGTATATTCAAGGAACGCATAATCATATATAGCAAAAAATGGAGATGGTTTGTTCTTAAGCATATGTAATAAAAATTACAATTGATAGTTAAATTGTATAACATTTTTTTTATGATCTTTACTAACGCTTATTAGAATTGTTTAATGTTTTACATCATTTGAATGACATCTTAGTTGTAACTTATTTGAAATTTTATTATTGTATGTGCACTTTGATATGATGTAATATGACTATCGTTTCATTTCATATGTTGTAATATTATATGTATAACAAAGAAATTAATTATTGCATGAAATAAATAATGACTTTTCATTCTAAATGTTTTTTTTGTAGAACAAGGATCTTCCCGAAGATCTAAATGATCCTCGTCACATAGATCCAGATCATGTTGGGTCTAATACTGAGATGGTAGATGATGCTGATGATGACTCAAATACAAATGACATCAAGGTTGATATCAGTACAGATGACGATGATCATGATCATGATCACAATGGTGATGATGATGATGAGGCAGTTGTTGGTAGGAGCCAGTGACATTCATGATCATATAGATTGCATCATGGATCATTTTTTGATCCAAATGGATCCAAGAATCACTCTCTCTGTCTTCAAAAAAATCAAAAATCATGCCAAATAACAAAGAAAATCAGATAAGGAAGCCTTTCAAAACACTATCGGGAGGCAAAAACCCGTGAAATCAATGAAAAAAACTAAGTATCAGAGGTGGAACAAGTAATGCATACTAGCCATCAGATCTGGCTGATCAATGACCAAGATCTGAGCAGCAAATCATAATCGGTGGTAACCTTTGGCAGAGATCGACGGGATACACATAAGACTTGCGACGCGATTAGCAGATATCGATGGGATCCACATGAGGCTTGTGACGACGATCAGCGGAGACCTCATAGGAGATGCGATGGTGACTGATGAGGTAAACAAGGGCTGTCGATCAAGAGCGCAGATCGACGGCCCACGTTGCAGCGGCAAATGATAATCAGCAAATGCAAAGGAGCGGGGTTTATGTGTATATGCATATATGCGACCCAATGGATCAGAGCCGATAATATTGTATGCCATATTGCATGGATCTTGAGATCCGTCAAACACCACTTTTAATGTATTTTCACAGTTTCGTTTGTTAAATGAAATGCGAAGGGGAAAGTGTCAATGCGATATGTCGGACCAAAAAGGGTACCTTAAGGCTATTAGATATAGTTTCAAGTCTAGAGGAAAGCCATTTATAATGCATTTTCATAGTTTTTAAATATTTAAGAAGCACAAAGGGACAGAGTCATTGCGATAAGCGACAACGACCAATAGGCCCACCCGATGGGAGTACAGGATGGATTTAAGGAATTTTGAAGTTCGATACATTGAGTTTTGGTGGACTTTCTCTGTTAAAATACATTTTCACTGTGAAAATAGAGCGCGACTGTTTCAGGAGTTGCAGAGGCCCGAGGCATGTAGAAATTTTGAATAATTTAACACATATTCAATGGAGATTATCCTGATCATGTACTATTGCAGAAAACATACACAATACATAAGCTCCTCTACGTTGATCATTAATATAGCAGCATCAATGTTATAGACATTTTTGTGCCTTACAGCATGAAGCATGAAATGTCCATAATCTAAGGGATCCAAAGTCCCTAAACATGTTGTTCCTACCCCTAGAGGAACAAGGTCAGCAAACCACAGCACTGAATATCAGTTCTCCACCTGAAAACACTCAAAAACAAGCTAATTCTGGATCATGTCAACTGCTCCACTGAGCATCTGCGCTGAATGTCAACTGCTCCACTATGTACCTGCGCTGAATGTCAACTGCAAAGAAGGCTACCTGCGCTGGGCGAGTTTGGCCAAGTGACACAGTCATTCCTCAAGGTGTCAATGCCCAGGAAGCTTCCAAAATGACACTTGGATCAGGGAATTCGACTTGTGATGAGTAAGAGGGTCTAGATCTCCAAGTGGAAGCAAGAACCTCCAAGTGGACTCAAGAACTGAAGAATAACTGAAGTGGGAGAGGACACTAGTCAGCTCCATGCCAAGCTCAAGCTGACTCATCCTTTCTCCAAAACTCCTATATATAGAGCTCTCTCATGAGGTCTATGGAGGCTGGAATCTTGTGAATGTAAGGAAGTGCTGTTGGTTTGAGTATAGAACTATTGGGTGATTTGCTTGAAGGAGGTGAAGAGGAGATTTCTTTCTGCTGGGAGGTGATGTTGGATTGGGCCTTTTATGGTTGTATTACTTCCTGAACTTTACTTCTTCCATTAATAAAGCATTTGAGGTTCTTCTATATGCATGTGTCTCAATGGTGTATTGTTATACTTGTGTATTTGATTTATTCTAATCCTTGAATCAATTATGAATGTATGCTTCTTGTAGTTTCCCTCTCTTGCCATTTTGCAGGATCTTGGTGTAGCTGGGCCAGTGAAAGAGCAAGGAGCTGGGAGCAAGCAACAAAGAGAGAATATTGGATCAATCATTAGCGGAAGACAACGGTTAGTGGATCTCTTTCTCCCCTCTCTTACATCTCATAAAGAAGTAATCTCGAATAGCTTTGCTTTGATTGTTGCTGAGGTACTATCACCCTTAGAGTGGGATAGGGTCATTCCGTATTGGATACTTTTCCCAACAACAAATTGGCGACTCCACTGGGGATCATATCTTATTGGTTGTTTGTGTTTTTTGCTATTCATCTCATAAACACAGGGAGTACTGAATCAAACTGCATTTGGATCTTTCAAATGCAAAGTAGAGGGCAGCTACTCTAGCTCAGTTTCTGGGCATGTTTATGATTTGAAGAGCTGATCCACAAGGACTCTAAATAGCTCTTAGTGATAGCTTTTCATCCTCCTTTTCATCCCTTAGTGTGTACTTGACTGATAGCTTCTGATTTGGCCAAAAACTGTGAATTTTTGAGCAATCTGTGACCCGGAAACTAAGAAATATGAAAGTTTATCTCTTCAGTGCAGGCACTGTGAAGGCAGTCTGCATTTCAGCGTAGTTCCCGAAGGGGCTACCTGCGCTGAAGGTCAAACTGCCAGTGTACTACCTGCGCTGAACCAGTTTTGCTTAGAGCTACTGGGGTTCCCTCCTGTTTATTGCCCTGTTTTCACCCTTGTTTTTGCAGCATGTGACCAGTCAATGTACCTACCTGAAACCAACTTTCCTTGCCACTATTCCGCCTTGGTTGTATAAAGAAACTGTGTTTGTTCTTTGTGTATTTCTTATATCATTTACAGTTTCCCGTAACGAAAGTGAACTAGTCTTGCTGTGGCCTCTTAGATCTAGACCTGTGTTAAGTGTTGTTTTGATCTTAAGAGTTAGTTTGTTTACTGTTCATAGCTGATTGAGCTTTTGCTTTCATCATATGGTTTGAATTTATATATTTCTAGTGTCGAAACAAGTAAATCTTAAGGTGTCTTTTGATTTTGGACAAGCTTGTTTGCTTTCACTTGAAATTGAATTCGAAATTATACAACAGCTTTCTTTTTGTATTGCACCAACATTAAGAAAGAGAAAAGAAATACCTGCATTGTGCATGTGCATTTTGACAGTTTGCATGTTGATTTAGGAAAATGTGCATTAGTGTGTGCTCTATGATCTGTGTGAAAAGATGATGTCTTTCTTTTCCCTCAGTAGTTAAGATTTTCAAAGTTGAAAGATTGAAAAGCTTGCTTATCATCTTAGACTGCATTTAGGAGTGTTACTATACATCTCATGGTGATCCATAAAGGCAAACTGCTAAACAAGATCAACCTTAAAATAAATTGAATTTACATAACAACGCATTGAAACATAACGCAAACACATAGAGGTCTAAGCTAGAGACGTGTTCCGGCGTCGTTAAACGTGATATCTTAGCGTTGAGTGGTTGGGTGATTCCTCCACGGTGAAGCGATAAGTATCAATACGGACTTGTGCTCCCACGTACCGTCGCGTATATATTGGGAGACCCCTATAGGAATAAAGCCTTTATCCATAGGAAACCGTGTCAGCCGCCCTACTGATCGCAATGCAGTGAACACAGCATTCATGAAGATCGACCACTCGTACCGTAAAACGTATTCTGTGGTTTTGCGAAAAGTTTGGCACACCCTCTGCCTAGATCTCCAGAGCAGTTTCTTTTGGCCTTTTTCAAACTCTATAACTGAAAAAGTCCATCCGAGCATTTGTCACTTCGGGCTCGTTAAAACATCGAAGGAGACTAGAGTCATCTTTAGCTTTTTCTCGACTCTTAAAAAGTGAAAAAGCAAGTTGTGTCTAAAGCGTCGTTATAAAATTTATTTTAAACGGAACATAATCACCTCCTATTCCTGCGTTGATCTGTAGGTTGAGAACATGGAACGCCCCAACCAAGGAATTCCACATGATGGAAATCCTAGTCCTTTCTCCTCTTGTGGAGAAGTTGGTGCGCCCCACATGGCCACATTGTCGCTTCCAGGACTGACAATTGGCCTGCCAATTTGGCTATTCTCAACCAATGTAGTTCAGAACACCATGGTTCCTGAACAGTCGAGTCAACAGTTAGATCAGTCTAGAGCTGCCCACCAGCCTTCTACTTCCTATAACTCTTCCTCCAATCCTTCATCTTCGCAAGGTAGAGCCGGCAAAAGCCAAGCTCCCATGGAGAAGAAGGAGAAGAAGAAGAGAGAGAAGAAGAAGAAGGAGCCTAAGGCGACTGGGGGCAAGCAAAAAACATCTGACAAAAATCCACACACAGCACAGACCGGGCCTAAATCGCCATGTGTCATATGTAGAGGAGACCACTTCCATAGAGATTGTCCCTGTATTCCCCGGATACTAAGGGACTAGTCCCCTCGTTTGCACAATTCGGGAGCATCAACCTCTGATAGCCATGTTGAATGCTTACTGTCAACCAGCGAAAGTGAAGGTTCAAGACAAAGAGAGGGATCAAGATTCCCCTGCAGACTGTGTGAAGGCGATCACGCCATCCACCGTTGTCCCTTCTTAGACGAAGCGAAAAGAGTTTTGGAAGATCGCCCGGTTTCACCGTTGAGACTTCCTCCTGGATACAAAAAACTCGTGCCAAGTCCTTCGTTGGTTGAAAATACAGCTGGCCCGCTCAAGTGGTCAGCTGAAGTGTCAGTCATTGAAAATGAACCTACTGAATCCAGACCAGATGAAAGTGTAAAGGTCGAAACGGCAGTTGACCCGGTTCCGCCTTCAGAGGTTTCATCTTCAAATGACACCGTCACTGAAGATTCATCTTCAAATGACACCCTCACTGAAGAGAATAAGGATGACACCATCCAGATTATTTTCATCAACACAGACTCTGATGAGCATCAGGGCAATGCGCCCATTCCTTTATCGCAGGAAGGAACATCGTCAGGGTCACATCCGACCGTATATTCGGTCCCACCACCAAGCAACCTGGTTGTGTCCTTTGATTTGAACCAACTAGGAAGACCCCGGTTTCCAGCCAGTATACCATTCAGAATCATAGTCCAAATTTACAGAATGGTAATGGCTGGCAGTATCATTGACGAAGGGGCATCTGTGAGTATCCTTTCCTCTATTGCTTGGAAAGCACTGGGTTCCCTGGCGCTTTTTCCTGAGATAAGAAATCTCTCGGGTTTTGATAAAGGAACCAGTCGACCATTAGGGATCCTCCCCAATGTGCCTGTTACATTGAAAGGGAAGACCGTTCAAATGAACGTGATGGTCGTTCAAGGACCCTTGGATTATAACCTACTCCTTGGACGAGACTATATATATTGCATGGGAGCTATAGTCTCCTCACTCTTTAGAGTAATGTGTTTTCCACACGAAGGAAGAATGGTCAAGCTCGTAGACCAACTTTCATTTCCGGGATCACGCATCGCAAATAGTCAAATACCAACCCTGAATGGTCTATTCAATCAAGAAATGTCCCCACCCCCAGTCCTCCTTCCCGATGAGTGCGAGTGATTCGGAAAGATGGGACTGGAACCCAGGGGGCATGCATCCTGGTCTGCTTTGGGCAGAGGAAACCTTGGGTATAAGGTAGAATTTCTGCGAAAGAATATGACTAGTCCGTACCCCATCCGTGGAAGGAAGAGGGTTTGTTCTAGAACAAGATTCCTTTGTTAAGGTTACTTGTTTGACAAAGGTCATTCACCATTGTCTACTTCGGTAGACAGTGCCGAGGAAATGTTTTCGTTTGATGGTGTTAACAAAACAATCTTTGGGTAACCAGAAAGAGGCAAGCCTCACCCTTTAAAACAAATGTTTTATCGGATAAGTAGGGGCATCCTTGAAATTATACCTTACACCTGGGGGCATGCAACCTTTTGGAGTGCAAGCAAGGGACGACTATTTACTTTTTAAATTTTTAGGTCCTCCCTTTAAACCTGTAGGTCTAACCCTTTAAACTCGTAGGATTAGCCGTTTCCGAACTTGCATAAAGAAAGGATATGAGGAGCATAGCTTCGTGAGATAAAGCTCCATAAAAAATAGCTATCTCACAGGAGACATTTCTTATCTTATGACTGGTATTTTCGAGCAGTTTTACCGCGGAATTTATGCTCGTTAAAAAATAGAAAAGCGAAGATCCGAGCAGTTTTAGCACATAGTTCATGCTCGTTAAAAAATAAACATAAGATTGAGCAATGTTTTGGCGCATTCGAGCTCTTTAAAAAATGAACCCAATACCGGTAAATAACCACTATGATCGTAAATTTATTAGCCATAAAAGCCTTGGTCGTGTATGTGCACCTACCACCTCCATTCCATTTGGCCGATCGTTCACCTCCATATGATTGTTTACCCATTTTGAGGAACAGCTGCGAAGAGTGATTTCACCTAGCCATCCTTGTGACACTACCGTGATTGGAAAATTCCAACCTGTACCTGGAATCTGCTGCTATCCCTGTTTATCACTCGTTCCTCAAAAGATGAGTCTTCTTTGAGCTCTTTTCATCTGACTCGTAAAATATGAAAAGTTTGCCGAGTTTTGGCCTTCCAGCTCGTTAAAAGTACCGGAAGAGCTATCCCTCCCGTAGATTTTAATCTTTTTGGACCTGAGGGATTATTGCACAAAAAGGTCGAGCACTTGTTTTATTCGGCTCGTTAAAATTATTGAAAACTCATCCCTTCTGTATTGTTTTATACTTTTTCGGACTTAAGGGATTAGATGACGAAAAATGAATTTTGGAGTTAACTTTCCGTACCTTTTCAGACTCTCTAAAAATGAAAAGGACCGAGTTTTCCTTGTCGTTAGACTCGTTAAAATGATTAAATAGCGACAAACTTGTCTTTAGACGAGAACGAGTTTCCCTATCGCTAGGCTCGTTAAAACATAGCGATGGGCTTGCCCGAAGGGCAGGTTATAGAACAAGCATATGTTATCCTCCTCAAGCTTGACAAAAATAAAGAGGTACTGGTCAGAAATGACTGGGGAAAAATTGGGAGAACCTCAAAGCTTTAATGGTAGCAGGTCACTCTTGAACATGACACTTTTCCTCCATATCACATCGGGTTGGGTTGTTTCATTCACCGGTCTCATCACCATGGTCTTCGCCAAACCATCCACACTTGGGGTAATTCTACCGATCCATCGCATCAGTGTCGTTATATGTTCAAGAGATGTTGTTCAGAAAGAGTCAACCGTGTCCCATCCACTGCCATACATTATCCTTCATCCACCCATGATCGCCACCCTGAATCATATTTCACAGATTGTTTTCACCTCCACTAAAATCATTAGCTCCGTTCCGTGTCACTGATGTGGGATTCATTAAGGCCCTCCTTTGACGGATCGCTTCTTGTCGACTTCAGCTCATTATCCAAGAAGTTGATCTAGGAACACCCCCTCAGTACTTTGAAACTTGCATGCCTCAATGGCAAGTTTCTCACTTCCGGCGACAGGTATACATCAATGACCTTCGACCAGAAGATTTTGCGTGGTGTTCGACGCCAAGTCCTTTATTCACACCACGTGAATTGTACTGCAGTACCTTGAGGGTCATTATCATTATCGGTGATTCCTCTCGTGCTTATTAACAGTTTTCATCATTGACCGGTAATCAAGCGATGTCTTTCCATGTTCGACTTCAGCGCAATTCTCACATGGATCGACTTGTACTTAGAGTGAAGATCGAACGAGTTTGAAGACCCCGAATCTAGTTTCATCCATCCGGGCTGCGATATATATTCAGGAAATATAAAGACATTTGACATGTACATCATTACAGCAGATGATCATCCTACTCAAAGGATGATAATTTCAGCAGAGAATTATCAGTCTACCATTAGACGATCGTCTGTTCTATGTACCAAAATGAATTTATAAAGCTGAGCATGGGAATGCCCGCCTCAGCTAGATCATGAAAGCAGAATGAAAAATAATGTATTGTATTGTATTGTATTACAGGTCACCTCTCAGCGATTGAATGAACTTCGGATCCTCCTGATAAAGCATTTCACCCGATAAACGACCTCATACTTTAGGGGGCAACTGTTATAGACATTTTTGTGCCTTACAGCATGAAGCATGAAATGTCCATAATCTAAGGGATCCAAATTCCCTAAACATGTTGTTCCTACCCCTAGAGGAACAAGGTCAGCAAACCACAGCACTGAATATCAATTCTCCACCTGAAAACACTCAAAAACAAGCTAATTCTGGATCATGTCAACTGCTCCACTGAGCATCTGCGCTGAATGTCAACTGCTCCACTGTGTACCTGCACTGAATGTCAACTGCAAAGAAGGCTACCTGCGCTGGGCGAGTTTGGCCAAGTGGCACAGTCATTCCTCAAGGTGTCAATGCCCAGGAAGCTTCCAAAATGACACTTGGATCAGGGAATTCGACTTGTGATGAGTAAGAGGGTCTAGATATCCAAGTGGACTCAAGAATTGAAGAATAACTGAAGTGGGAGAGGACACTAGTCTGCTCCATGCCAAGCTCAAGCTGACTCATCCTTTCTCCAAAACTCCTATATATAGAGCTCTCTCATGAGGTCTATGGAGGCTGGAATCTTGTGAATGTAAGGAAGTGTTGTTGGTTTGAGTATAGAACTATTGGGTGATTTGCTTGAAGGAGGTGAAGAGGAGATTTATTTCTGCTGGGAGGTGATGCTGGATTGGGCCTTTTATGGTTGTATTACTTCCTGAACTTTACTTCTTCCATTAATAAAGCATTTGAGGTTCTTCTATATGCATGTGTCTCAATGGTGTATTGTTATACTTGTATATTTGATTTATTCTAATCCTTGAATCAATTATGAATGTATGCTTCTTGTAGTTTCCCTCTCTTGCCATTTTGCAGGATCTTGGTGTAGTTGGGCCAGTGAAAGAGCAAGGAGCTGGGAGCAAGCAGCAAAGAGAGAAGATTGGATCAATCATTAGGGGAAGACAACAGTTAGTGGATCTCTTTCTCCCCTCTCTTACATCTCATAAAGAAGTAATCTCGAATAGCTTTGCTTTGATTGTTGCTGAGGTACTATCACCCTTAGAGTGGGATAGGGTCACTCCGTATTGGATAATTTTCCCAACAATAATCAATAACAATAAAACATCAAGAGCATTCACACATTAACACAGTATGTATCCCGGGGAAATCATCTCGCTAAAAACCCCAACTATCTGTATATTAATGATTGAGTCATGTAACATTACACAACATAATACTTCTCACAAGTATCTCCACCTCTGTTACACACAATACAGCTCAGATCTGATCTCCAAATCTCTTCCACTGCTTGCCTGCCTCCACTGCTCAATACCTGCTCAAGAACTGATGAGAATGGCTTACCAAACTCGTTTTTCACCTACAAAATAGTCACTCACTCTTTGTTGGACGTGAGCACAATCTATAATGTGGTAAAATACGTGGGCAAACTCATTGGCATACTCAATCCCTTGATTGTGCAAGATCTAGTGCACAACTATAGTCACAACTGATAGCAATCTGATTCTCTACCACCTGTCCCTGTTGAACTGAACATGCACTGACATGCAACTGAGTTAACTGATGTATTCATTAGTTGTATTATGAATTAATAACTTGTGAATTAATTAATAACTAATTCACCCAACTCATCTCTAGTCTATTTGCCAGTTAGACTAAATACAACCAGTTTAACAAAGCTAAACTGAACACAACTCCATCAACTCCACAATCAACTCCACCAAACTCAACTGATTGAGTTCTAACTGAAGTCATGCATGCAACAACTCAACTGACTCATAAGAAAAGCGTATTTCCTTCTGACAGCTGCATGTGCCACCTCTGTAGCTCAAACTGAAGTGCTCCAAGAGAATAAGATTAAGTTTATAGTCCAAATATTATTGTGAGATAATAATATTTGACTTTTCTATTTTTGACTTTGATCAGTCACACTGTGATCACTCAAACTGTGATCACTCACACTTTCATCAAAAATAGGAGTCCATCTATTTTTTCCCAACTTGATCAATCATCCATAAACAGGAACCTGCAATCCATAGACATGATCCATATGTCTAAAAATAGACTTGCACCAAAAAATAGCCTGCGGGCCCACTTAGTGAAGGCGACTCTTTTCACTAAGCTCCATCATCTTGTTGCAATCTCAACACTCCCTCTCGACAAGATATGGATTATCAGCAACCCCTATCCTGCCTCGGTGGTACTCGAATTTGCTCCTGGTGAGAGCCTTCGTCAGAATATCAGCATCCTAATCCTCCGTTGGAATGTACGAAAGTAACATGATCCTCCGTTGCATACAATCTCTGATATGATGGTACCTGATGTCAATATGTTTAGATCTATCATGAAATACAGGATTAGCCGAGAGTTTAATGCAACTCTGGTTATCACAGTAAATCACAGTAGGATCCAAATGAGAACCGAACAAACCAACTAGGATCTTCCTCATCCATATAGCCTCGCATGCAGCCAAACTTGCTGCCATATACTCGGCCTCCGCTGAACTGAGTGCCATGGATCTCTGTTTCCTGCTGTACCAAGAAACTGCTGTCGATCCAATACTGAAGACCCCTCCTGATGTGCTCTTTCTGTCTGTTGGGCTCCCTGCCCAATCTGCATCCGTGACGCCACATAGCTTCACCTCATCCTCCTGTCTGTACCACAAACCATATCCCGATGTGCCTCTTAAGTAGTGCAATACATGCTTGCCCGCCTTCCAGAAGAGCTTGGTAGGCTTAACCATAGCTTGTGAAAGCTGGTTTACTGCATAGCATATATCAGGTCATGTATTGACCAAATACATCAGCAACCCCACCAACTATCGATAAACAGTGGCATCCACTTCTTCTCCCTAAGTGGCATCCTCCTTCCTCCAACCTCCAGGAAGAGGAGTATCAACAGGCTTGCAGCCATGCATGTTGAACTTCTCCAGTATCTCCCGAGCATACTTGCCCTGAGAAACAAACAGTCCACCACTGCGCTGCCATATTTCCAATCCCAGGAAATATTGAAGGAGGCCCAAATCCTTCATCTCAAACTCTATAGCAAGATCCTTCCTGCATGACAGTATCAACAGCTCATCACCCGTTAGAATCAAATCATCAACATACAGTACAATGATAAGAAAATTACTCTCCACCACAATCTGGTATAGGTTAGGATCCGCCACGCTCTTGGAGAATCCAAGTCCTATGAAATAGCTGTCTATCCATGTGTACCAAGCACGTGGTGCTTGCTTCAACCCATACAGCGCTCTCTTGAGCCTGCACACATGCGACTCGCTGCTGAAGACCTCAAAGGCTTCGGGCTGCTCAATGTACACCTCCTCCTCAATGACTCCATTGAGGAACGCAGTCTTCACATCCATCTTATGAATGTGCCATCCCATCTGCGCTGAGAGAGCAAGAATCGTCCGTATGGAAGAATACCTTGCGACAGGTGCAAAGGTCTCCTCATAATCGATCCCCTCAATCTGTGAAAAGCCTCGAGCAACAAATCTTGCCTTATACTTCTCCACACTCCCATCAGCTGCCTGCTTGACTTTGTAGATCCATCTCGAACCCACCACTGATTTCCCTTCCGGTCTAGGAACAATCTCCCATGCACTGTTTCTGACAATAGAATCAAACTCTTCCACCATGGCATCTACCCATGCGGGATCCTCCACAGCTTCCTCGAAAGAGGATGGCTCAGTCACAACACACTTGCTCATAAGAGCCATGTATCCAGTGTACCGATCAGGTGACTGTCTCTGTCTGCGTTGGGTTGTAGGTGGTCCTACAACTTTCTCTGCATCTTGAGCCAGTCGCTCAGCTTCTATCAAGCGCTTTCGCCCTCTGATGGTTGGCGCTGCATTAGTGGTCTCTTCCACTCCATGAACCTCGTCCTGTGGCTGATCCACATCCTGAAGCTCATCCTTAGGAACTAATAGCTCCTCATCTGCATGCAAGTGTAGCTCCCTCTCAAGCGAACACTTCATGGCTTTCTCCTCCTGAAATTTTATATCCCGTTGCACAACAGTTTTACCACTGTCTGGCAAATACACACGATAGTTGTGGGGCGTATCAGTGTACCCCACAAATATCCCAACCTCTGCGATCAGCTCCAACTTCTTTCTGGCATCCTTCGTCACATGCATGTAAACGTTAGCACCAAAAATCCTCAAATGAGAAAGATCAGGCTTCTTACCCGAATAAGCCTCCTCGGGTGTACTCATGCCAAGTATCCCATGAGGACAACGGTTTTGCACATAAACTGCTGTATTGCATGCTTCCACCCACAAGTGAAGGGGTAGGCCCTGATCATGCAACATTGCCCGTGCAACACCCACAATCATTCTGTTCTTCCGCTCAGCTACCCCGTTCTAATGTGGGTTATGGGGAGCTATGAGCTCTCTACGAATCCCTTCTGCCTTGCAGAAATCCTTGAACTCGTCCGAGATGTATTCACCACCATTATCGCTCCTAAGAGCCTTCACCTTCTTCCCCAACTCCTTCTCGACCAGTGCTTTGAATTCACAGAACTTTGAATACGTCTCGCTCTTCTTCTGCATGAAGAAGATCCAACACTTACGAGAGAAATCATCAACAAAAATCACATAATACCTGTGTTTTGTTGTCGAAGCAACTGAGAAAGGTCCACACACGTCTATGTGAATTCTCTCAAGGATCGTCGTGGCGTGACTATCCTTCTCGTGAAAGGTGGCTTTCACAAACTTCCCCAAAGTACACCCCTTGCACTGATCTGACTACGCAAGTGTGCCTTTAGGAAGCCCTGTAGTGATCTGCTGCAGTATCTTCAAGGCTCCATGGTAAAGGTGACCCAATCTCCTGTGCCACAACTCGCCATCATCCCGGCTCACCAATCCTTCTGCCTTGCCTGCCATTGCTACGCATCCATCTACATTCAACTGATAAAGGTTCCTCACTCGAACCCCTATCTTCCGGGTCTCACCAGTTGTCTTGCTGCGCAGGAAGGCCTTTCCCTCGCTGAAAACAACATCATACCCCTTGTCTTCTAACATCGCCACTGAGATGAGATTCTTCTTCAATCCTGGAACATGCATGACTTCCTTCAATACAAAGGGTTTACCAGACTCCCTCTCAAAGGAAATGGTACCGATACTGGTCGCACTGTATCTACCATCATTGCCCATCTCGATGTGCACTCCAAGATCTTTGTCCTCCAGATCAGAGAACAAATCTCTATCTCCCGTCATGTGAAAAGACGCACCACTGTCCAAGAACCACACTGATCCCATCACACTTGAAACCAAGCATGCGATCAATGAAAAATCAAGCTCAAACTGAGAAGCTAAGGCCTCTCCCCCTGCAGATCCAGCAGCTTGCTTGTTCTTCTTCTTTTGCGGACAATTTGTGGCATAGTGTCCGTGCTGGTGACAGTGAAAACACTTCACCTTGGACATATCCTACTTCTTGCCTTTCGCACTAGACTGAGAAGCTTTCTTGCTCTTCCCTTTCTTTGCTTTGGCAGCCAAATCACAATTCTCTTCATCAGCTCCCTTTGACGAAGATCCGTCCCTGGTACTCCGCCTGATCTCCTCCTGCACAAGATCTGACCATAGTCTTTCCCATCCTGGCAACTTCTCCCGACCATTGACAGAGTCCTAATAGGAATGCCAACTCTTCGGAAGACCAAGGAGAGCCAAGCTCACCAAGTCCTCATCATCGACAGTAACCCCCACACTTCCCAGCTCATCTCGACACTGAGTGAACTTCGTGAGATACTTGGGAATACTGTCACCCTTCTCGCATTTGATGTTTCTGAGTTTATCTTTGAGCGCCAGCTTCCTCTGATCGCTCTTGCTTTGGAATAATTCTGTTAATGATTTCCACATCAAATATGGAGTAGCCTTTCCATGGAGGCTGGACACAATGTGATCCTTCACGCCCTCCAACAGAATCCTTCGAAATTTTGTGGTCTTCTTTTGCCAAACTTCCGCCTCAGCAGCATCAGTAGGCTTTGGGATATCCGTATCTATGAACTCCTTTAGCCCGTTGTCATCCAATACTGCCTCCATCCTGTCCTTCCATGCAATATAGTTTGAGTTGCCCTCAAGAGCATACTCCAATCGCAATCCGTTGAAAGACATTGCTGCGTTGTCACCAAGAAAACACTGCTGCAAATTCGAATTCCACTAGCAACCAACTCAACTGCTTCCGATCTAGAATTTGTGAGAACACAATATTTCTCGTACAGAGATCGACTGTATGGGCATTCACCGGATATCTCACCTTCCAAAAGAAGGATGAATCCAGAGGCTACCTGGCCCAATTACAGACTCTGCCTGAAGAAATAGAATGTAAACACTTCCTGAATAGTAGATCTGATGATCAATCCTCGCTTGATATCTTGTAAAAATCTCTTCTACAAATCAAGCAGCTCTGATACCATGTAGAAATTTTGAATAATTTAACACATATTCAATGGAGATTATCCTGATCATGTACTATTGCGGAAAACATACACAATACATAAGCTCCTCTATGTTGATCATCAATATAGCAGCATCAATAACAATAAAACATCAAGAGCATTCACACATTAACACAGTATGTATCCCGGGGAAAGCATCTCGCTAAAAACCCCAACTATCTGTATATTAATGATTGAGTCATGTAACATTACACAGCATAATACTTCTCACAAGTATCTCCACCTCTGTTACACACAATACAGCTCAGATCTGATCTCTAAATCTCTTCCACTGCTTGCCTGCCTCCACTGCTCAATACCTGCTTAAGAACTGATGAGAATGGCTTACCAAACTCGTTTTTCACCTGCAAAATAGTCACTCACTCTTTGTTGGACGTGAGCACAAGCTATAATGTGGGAAAATACGTGGGCAAACTCATTGGCATACTCAATCCCTTGATTGTGCAAGATCTGGTGCACAACTATAGTCACAACTGATAGCAATCTGATTCTCTACCACCTGTCCCTGTTGAACTGAACATGCATTGACATGCAACTGAGTTAACTGATGTATTCATTAGTTGTATTATGAGTTAATAACTTGTGAATTAATTAATAACTAATTCACCCAACTCATCTCTAGTCTATTTTCCAGTTAGACTAAATACAACCAGTTTAACAAAGCTAAACTGAACACAACTCCATCAACTCCACAATCAACTCCACCAAACTCAACTGATTGAGTTCTAACTGAAGTCATGCATGCAACAACTCAACTAACTCATAAGAAAAGCGTATTTCCTTCTGACAGCTGCATGTGCCACCTCTGTAGCTCAAATTGAAGTGCTCCAAGAGAATAAGATTAAGTTTATAGTCCAAATATTATTGTGAGATAATAATATTTAACTTTTCTATTTTTGACTTTGATCACTCACACTGTGATCACTCACACTTTCATCAAAAATAGAAGTCCATCTATTTTTTCCCAACTTGATCAATCATCCATAAACAACAACCTGCAATCCATAGACATGATCCATATGTCTAAAAATAGACTTGTGCCAAAAATAGCCTGCGGGCCCACTTAGTGAAGGTGACTCTTTTCACTAAGCTCCATGATCTTGTTGCAATCTCAACAAGGCACTCTTACGTTTCAGAATGGGTGGCCACCTCCTCTCTATGCATTAAGTAATGATTGTATAACGCTGGCAGAGGGATTCAAAGTGGATAGAGGCCGGGGAGCCTGAGAGACGGGAACCTGAAATGAACAAGCAGTGTTGGCTTTAAAGCCACAGACAGAGAGCGCAGTAGAGGAGGCAGTATTGCAGGAAAATGCCGAGACAGAGTTAGGACAGAGACAAAGAGCATTGAGGGAGTCTGTGTACTCAGATAAAACTTGATAGGTTCAATTAAAGCTCTTGTTATTGTATCCTGTTGTGTGTGAGGCTCCAATTGAGCTCATTGTTGTAAAAAGAACTATGCTTGAAGACATAATAGAGAGGCCACCACTGAAGGCTGGACCAGGAGATGTAGCCCAGGAGTATTGAGTGAACTCCTCATTAAATTTGTTGTGTTATGTGTTTTCTATTATGTTTTGTTTATTGCTTCATTGTTTGTGCATTTCACAATCAAATCGACCCATTGCATAAAATGACATAGACAAATCCATGCACATAATTTTGTAATACCTTTTTGTTGTCTTAGATCTCATTATAAAATCATTTTTGATATATTATTATGATGTTGATTTTCATGGTTACTAGCATATGTATCATTTTCACAACCTCACGTACCATATTATTGAGTTTTATCTTTTTGAAATGTATCATTTTGATTTATATAATTTTAACATGACTTATCATATTGACTTGTATCATTTTGTCTTACATAATTTATCATTTTTATTTATATCATGTACATGATGTATCATTTTGACTTATGTCCACTGTTCGACATGTATAATTTTCGCATGTTATTGAGCTACTAGTATATGTGAATTTCGCTTGTTTTAATAATATATGATGATGATAATATCAGTATTGACTTGTGAATTTTTATATATTGAAAGTGGTTGATGATTTGGATGAATATTTATTATGTATGATGGTCTCAATTTACTGCTCATGATGGACATTGTCAAATTCACTTAAGTTATAGATATTTAACTCACTTGTTTTAATTATAGATGATGATCATGTTACAATAAATATATTGTTATTTTGGATATACTAGATGTTGTAGATTTTATTTTGATGGATATTTAATAAGTATAATGATGTTAACTTGTATGGACTTTCGTTTCCCTAAAATATCTTTATAAATGTTATCCTATAAAATATTTCAAATGCATGCATATGACTTACTGTATAATCATATAACTTAGTTAAGGGACATGATATATTTAACTAATTAAATTGAAATAAAATATATTAATTTAACTGTATGCAAAAAAAATCTTTTTTTGAAGCAAAAAAAGAAGCAACAATGGAAGCAAAATTGGATGCCACACTAGAACCAAAATGGGAAGAAAAACTAGTAGTAAAATGAGAAGAAAAACTAGAAGCAAAATGGGAAGCAAAACTAGAAGCTCAATTAGAAGCCAAACTAGAAGTGAATCTTAGCGCTATTCCTGACAAAAATTTTGACGCTTGGAAGCAACAATGGAAGCCCAATTGGAAGAAAAATTGGAGCTACACTTGAAGCAAAATTGGATGCAAAACTGGAAGCCAAAATAGGAAGCAGATCCTGGTGCTAATTCTTGAAATAGACCGACACTATTCTTGTCTCTATTCTTGGAACTATTTCTAGCGCTATTCTCAATGTTATTTCTTGTGCAATTTCTAGTGCAATTTCTGGCACAATTCCAGGCGCTATTCTAGCACTATTTTTTCGGCATTATTTTCGGTGGAAAATATGGAACTATGATAAACATCCATGTTTGAGCCCCATTTTGCGTTGGAAAAGGTGACCAATTCATGAACTGAAATTAACTAAATTTTAGTGTTATTTTAGGTGATATTTGCCTATTTTGTTGTAGTGCATTAATGAGAAATTTGCTACCAGTAAGTGGCCTTCTCTAGGTATGTGTTCTAAGAACTATTGATTATGACTCTTGAACTTATGCACCCTTAAAGTGTTGTATGAATGTTTGATTAAGTCCATGATATAAGTATGTGCTTATGAGATTGCATGAAGGAATGTTCTTATTTCAAGACAATTGTACTAACACAATGTTTGTTGAGACAGTTAATATGCACATGATTTCAAGTGGGTGCTGGTTGTAACACTATGAATAATGATCATTAAATAATGGCATACTGTTAAACACACACATGGCAAAGACAAAAAGGAAAGATAATCAGGAGAGTACATTTTGTTGGAAATAATACTGAGAGGGGGCCGGGGGGGGGTGAATCAATATTATCAAATCAATAACTTTTTCATTTCCATACTCAGGTTCATATACGCTACTTCAGTTAAGGGAATCCGCATGTACACACAACTATGTCTAATGCAACTAGTGTATATCCAGTAAACTTATGATTCAGTTAATCCATTAAATGTTGATCTTTAGTTAGTGCATCAGAAGTTCATTAACCATACGAACAATAAACAAAGGCAGTAAAACAAAACAGATCATCACACATAAGAAGCACACATGAACACCATGATGTAAGGTGGAAAACCAATGTGGGTGAAAACCATCTGCTGCAATTCATCTCTATCTTCTTTTAATAAAAAACTTCCTTTTACAATATTTTTGTACGGGTGTAGTCTTATACCAGTACGTAAGATTCTACCTACAGAAGGCTACAACCTTCTCTCATTATCCAGACTCTCTTGGAAGGGAGCTACTACACCCTAAGCTCTTGTATTAGCTGATGTACTAGTACGTAGGTGTTGACCTAGAGAAAGGCTACAACCTTCTCTTTTATTCCACGAACCACGTTTCATAAATTTTCAGACTGGATCCATCAATAACATTAATTGAACATCAAATACATCTGCATCAATCAATCTCCTTTGCTTCAATCAAAATTGAATCAAACAATTACTTCTATGAATGTTGTAACTAGAATACATTGATAGTAACCAGAAACCAATCCTAAACCCAGAACACTGCAGTAATAAACAGAAGTAGCTAAAACATATTTCATGAGACGTACGCTACTTCAATATGCAGAACCTGTGTGCATACGCTATTGTATAAAGGCCAACCTGCGTATATGTTGTTTTGAATTAATGAACCAGTGTGTATATGCACCTCTGTTGTGCCAAACCTGCGTACAGATCTATAAAAGATAATCTTACCCTTTTCAGACATTCAGACATCAGTAATACCCAGATCATCAGATTTATAGATCAAGCCTTGCGCCAAAAATAACAGATCAAAATCACACAAAGATAATTTTCTTCAAGCCTTAAGATCTTGACCCATCAATAGAACTTATCCTTCTCCTTGCACTCACGTTCCTCCTTGATTCAGATCCAACTATGCACCATAACACAATGACCAGTATTCTAAATCTTGCTCTTCATAAGATATTCAATCCTTGAGTGACTAATGATCTCCTTCCCCTTTATAGTCTTAGACCTTACTCAATACCATGGTCCAAAACCATAGAGAATCAATACCATGGACCTAATACCTGGGTTCAACACTTCAGACGAGATACCATGGTCTAAAACCATAGGTCCAAATACCAAGGACCAAAACCCAATGTACGCGCCTTCCATTCCATGAAAGTGCATGTATATGTATACACACCTTTTGGTCAGCTAACCCACATGTATACACGGCTTTATCAAGGGTAACCTGTGTATATCTCTTGTTCTTCATTCTATGAGCCTGAGCTATGATCTGTCATCCTAGTAAGTTGCCATCAAGGACAACACCTGTATCATAATGCCAACAATCTCCCCCTTTGGACTTGATGGCAATGCTAACTTGCTATACTGTGAATTGTCATCTTAATGAGTTGTCATTGTACATTACATCTAAACTGATTCCTTTGAACTGCCCTACATCCCATCAACTGCCATGTATTTTGTCACATCTGATATATCTTCTGTAGATTCATCTAGTTATATATAAGTGAGTTGTTCTGCTACAAGTGGGTTTCCATCAAGTACAACACATGCATCATAATGCCAACAATCTCCCCCTTTGGACTTGATGGAAACAACCACACCAAGTCACTCTCCCCCTTTGACATCAAGGGCAAAGGGCGAACCAAGATATTCTCTTCCTTGATATACATTCCGCTGTCCATACTCCCCTTGAGTACCTGCTTGTTGTAGGGAAAAGGATCCGACTCGGATGACCCTATCCCACTCTAAGGGTGACAGTTCCTTAGCAACAACTGTAAAACAAACTACTTAAGGTTTACTTCTTTATGAAAGCAAAAAAGAATGGAGAAAGCACTAACCGTTGCCTTGTGCTTAATGTTGAATCCAAACTCTTCTCTTTGGCCGCTTGCTCCTAGCTCTTTGTTCTTCTGCTCGCCCAGCTACGATGAGATCCTGCAAAATAACAAAGAAGGAAACTACAAGAGGCATGCAATCATAACTGGTTCATGGATTAGTGTAAACCAAACATGCAATCATCACAATATATAATTGAAACAAGAGCACATAGAAGAACCTCAATAGCTTTTATTAATGAAGAAATAAAGGTTCTGAGAGTATTACAACCATTGAAGGCTCCAACCCAGCAACACCTCCCAGCAGAAAGAATTGCTCTTCTTCACCTCTCTCAAACAATCACCCAATAACTCAATAGTGAAACCAACAGCATATCATTACTTTGCACAAAATTCCAGCCTCCTGAGCTCATGGGAGAGAGCTCAATATATAGATGAATTGAGAAAGGATGAGTCAGCTTGCAACTGATGTGTAGCTGCCTTGTGTCCTCTCTCTCTTCAGTTAATCTTTAGTTGATCTTCAGTTCTTGAGTCCACTTGGAGAACTTTGCTTCCACTTGGAGAAACAGAGCCTCTGACTCATCACAAGGCGAAATACCTGATCCAAGTGTCATTTTTGGAAGATTCCAAAGCAATGACTCACTGTGCCACTTGTCCCTTCTCGCTCAGCGCAGGTGGCCTTTGTCCCACTTGCTTTGCAACGCAGGTACACCATGGAGCAACTGAGTTTCAGCGCAGAAACCTAGTGGAGCACCTGCTTTGATTTCAGGATTGCTTGTTTTTGAGTGTTTTCAGGTGGAGAACTGATCTGAGAGCTGTTGGTTTGCTGACCTTGTTCCTCTAGGGGTAGGAACATCATGTTTAGGGAACTTTGGATCCCTTGGATTATTGACAATTCATGCTTGTTGCTGTAAGGCACAAAATTGTCTATAACAGATGCCCCCTAAAGTATGAGGTCGTTTATCGGGTGAAATGCTTTATTGAGAGGATCCGAAGTTCATTCAATCTGCTGAGAAGTGTCCTGTAATAAGATACAATACAATACATTATTTTTCATACATTTTCATGATCTAGCTGAGGCGGGCATTCCCATGCTCAGCTTTATAAATACATTTTGGTACATAGAACAGACGATCGTCTGATTGTAGACTGATAATTCTCTGCTGAAATTATCATCCTTTGAGAAGGATGATCATCTGCTGTAATGATGTACATATCAAATGTCTTTATGTCCTGAATATATATCACAGCCTGGATGGATGAAACTAGATCCGGGGTCTTCAATCTCTTCCGATCTTCACTCGATGTACAAGTCGATCCATGTGAGAATTTTTTGAAGTCGAACATGGAAAGACATCGCTTGATTACCGGTCAATAATGTAAACCGTTAACAAGCGCGAGAGGAATCACCGATAAGGATGATGACCCTCAAGGTACGGCAGTACAATTCACATGGCGGGAATAAAGGACTTGGCGTCGACCACCATGCAAAATCTTCTGGTCGAAGGTCATTGATGTATACCTGTCGCCGGAAGTGAGAAACTTGCCATTGAGGCATGCAAGCTTCAAAGTACTGAAAGGGGGTGTTCCTAGATCAACTCCTTGGATAATGAGCTGATGTCGACAAGGAGCGATCCGTCAAAGGAGGGCCTTAATGAATCCCACATCAGTGACATGGAACAGAGATAGTGATTGTGATGAGGTGAAAACAAACTGTGATGTATGATTCAGGGTGGCGGTCATGAAGTGGATGAAGGATAATGTATGGTAGTGGATGGGACACGGTTGACTCTTTGCAGAACCACATCTCTTGAACATATAACGACACTGATGTGATGGATTGGTAGCATTACCCCAATTGTGGATGGTGTGGCGAGGACCATGGTTATGAGACCGGTGAATGAAACAACCCAACCCGATGTGATACGGAGGACAAAGTGTCATGTTCAAGAGCGACTTGCTACCATTAATGCTGTGAGGTTCTCCCAATTTTTCCCCAGTCATTGCTGACCAGTACCTCTTTATTTTTGTCAAGCTTGAGGAGGATAACATATGCTTGTTCTATAACCTGCCCTTCGGGCAAGCCCATCGCTATGTTTTAACGAGCCTAGCGATAGGGAAACTCGATCTCGTCTAAAGACAAGTTTGTCGCTATTTAATCATTTTAACGAGTCTAACGACAAGGAAAACTCGGTCCTTTTCATTTTTAGAGAGTCTGAAAAGGTACGGAAAGTTAATTCCAAAAATTCCTTTTTCGTCTTCTAATCCCTTAAGTCCGAAAAAGTATAAAACCATACAGAAGGGATGAATTTTCGATTTCTTTAACGCGCCGATCAAAACAAGCGCTTGATCTTTTTGTGCAATAATCCCTCAGGTCCAAAAAGATTAAAATCTAGAGGAGGGATAGCTCTTCCGGTCCTTTTAACGAGCTGGACGGCCAAAACTCGGCAAACTTTTCATATTTTACGAGTCAGTGAAAAGAGCTCAAAGAAGACTCGTCTTTTGAGGAACGAGTGATAAACGGGGATAGCAGCAGATTCCAGGTACAGGTTGAAATTTTCCAATCACGACAGTGTCACAAGGATGGCTAAGTGAAATCACTCTTCGCAGTTGTTCCTCAAAATGGGTAAACACACATATGGAGATGAACGATTGGCCAAAATGAACGGATGGAGGTGATGGCATATAAACACGACCAAGGGCTTTTAATATGGCTTTCAAAGGTTACTTTTCTCAATGGTTATTTACCAGTTCATTTTTTCTGAGTGAGCTTGAACTGCTAGGGAAAGATTGCTCACAATTTATGTTTATTTTTTAACGAGCATGAACTCTACACAAAAACTGCTCGATTCTTGCGTTTATTTTTTAACGAGCATGAACATTGCTAAAACTGCTCAATGATATGTTTGCATGCCCCCAGCATAATAACGCAAAATGCCCGCAGCATAATAACGCAAATCGAGGTGCATGCCCCCCAAGCTTCATTGCATTCAACTTTGTTGGTTGGAATGAAGGTTTACCATTGAGATCTGGAAAGGGGATCGTTTCATTTTTTAATGAGGTTGACATAGTAAAAGAACTATCCTCATTGCCCACTGTATTTACAGTACTCGATAGAAAATCGACTACTGAAGGATGATAAAGGTTATTTTGAGTATCTTCCCCACAACCCGGGGGAAGGGAACGATGGTGGGAATCATTCCATGGTGCCCCATCAATTACCATTGATTGGACTATTCCTTTGTCGGTTCCATGCACTTACGACCAAGGACTTAAAGGGGTGCCATATTCTCTAGACCTATCTATCCAAACGCTCGATGAGCGTTGATTTGGGGTTGCCCCCCAGGCCAAGAAAATTGATTGCTACAATAATTCCATTGGGCTTGGGGACAAAACCTTTGCATGATCCATGCTGATATCGTTTTCTGACATCTTTTGTGCGGAAGATATCATATTGCAGGTTCCTACTGTCGCCACTTCTCCCACAATGAACGTTGGTGGAAGGGTGAAAGTTCCCATTAATGTAGGATCTTTTAGTAGGCCTACTCCGATATTTTGAAACGAATGGTCGCTTCCATGGATCAGAGGAACGCTTCCTGTAACTTGTGAACCATTAGGGAGGAAATTTTGTTGGTCAATGATCGTAATCCCTCCTTGGAAGGGGAATGCGATTTTCCTAAAATAGGTCGACACAACAGCTTCCATGGCATAAATCCATGGTCTTCCCAGTAGGATGTTATAGTCAAGATTTCCATCGATGACTTCAACATCTATTTCTACTGTTTTGCCCCCTAGTTCAACTTTCAAGTTACTAAGGATACCGTAAGGGGTATATGTCCTTCCGTTGAATACTTTTAATGTTGTCGATGATCGCGACAAGGTTGGAGATCCTAAAGTTTTCCAGCAACTCATCGACATAATACATGTCGATGCCCCCTCATCAATAATTGTTCGATGAACAGTTTTGTTGAGGGCTTTCACTTGGACGAGGAAAGCTAGTTGAGCTGGTAACTGAGGATCATATCCTTTGTGATCAAAGGATACAAGATTGGAATCTTTAGGATCCACCCCACCAATTGCTGATAACAATGCCTGCCTTTGGGATGGGCAATTTTGTAGTACTTCAAGAGTTGACATAGCAGACGGCGATTGCGCCAAATCTTCCACTATATTATAATGCTGTGCCACTCTGGCACGAGGATTAAATGTCGACTTGTGTACTACTCCCTTTGGCGGTTTTATTGTTAATTCATGTGTGATGGGGGGTACAACTTCTGCCGAAGTTGTTGTCGAACTGCTAGGTTGATCTTTACCTTTATCGTTCGACACCTGTGGATTCCCGTAATCTTTGTTCCTTGTCGAAATCAAAGCATCATTCTGTTGCTTTGATATCGATAACATAAGCACTTGCGACGGGGAAGCATTTCCACTACCAACCAGATTTTTTCCTCGATCGGGAAACGGATCAGTTAACACAGCTGGAGTTTGCGAACTCTTTAAGAATCTTTTTAGATCAGCTTTGTATGGACATTCTCTTGTCCAGTGATCTTCATCACATATCTGACACCCATAAGGTGGTTTCCTATCTCGAGGAGGGCTTGAAGAAGTTTTCCGAGGAGATGACTCTCCTTGTTTCTTCTTCTTCCCTTTGTTTTGGTTCTTCTTGCTTCCCGGTTGATTGGTTTCTTTGCCCTTATCTGTCGATACGGCATTTACTTCCGAATCAAGAACTTCTTCATGCGCATTTTGATTCGAATCCTTACGGGCCTTCTTTTGATGGGTCCTTTTCGGATTTGTGTTTGCCGTGCCAATCACGCCATCGCCGGCATGAGAGTCACTATTTGATTTAGGAGGAGGAGGGATTGAAAACTCTGGTCTAGGGGCGTCTGGTATTTTGTCATAGAGCGTGCCGGACTGAGTATATACTAAGTCCAAATATTGTGCACGAGCAATAACCTGCTCTTCTGTTACGACTCCCCCCTTTGCCACATCTTCCGTTATGGCCGGAAGTAACGACTTTATAAACCACTCAGCTAAAAGCTGATCAGGGACGTATGTTTTAACCATTCTTCGTCGACGTCGCCACTCATGTATATGATCTGATATATGAGTTGCGGTTGTCTGTTTGAAGTTAGTCAATATCTCTGTTCCCGTTTCATACCTTATTGGTAATTGAAAGTGGGTTAAGAATGTCGTGGCAAGGGAGCTAAAATTGTCGAACGAAGCTCTTGGCAATTCTATATACCATTTTGCCGCTGGACCTGTCAATGTCCTCTGAAAGAGGCGAAGCCTTATCGAATCATCATTTAAAGTGTTCGACGAACACCATAGATGAAATGTCATCACATGATTCGACGGGTCTTCACCTGGATTTCCATTGAATTTAGGAATGCCGGAGGGAAGTTTGTGCGGGATCACTGGCCACCATGGGGCGTAAGCAATTGGATCATTGGTTAACCGATGTAAATCAGGCAACTCTAAAGTCGCCACGAATGGTAACTGTTGATTCAAGTTAGGTGAAGCATAACCAGGGTACGATGGAATTGCCTGAACAGTTGGTCTTTGCATACCAGCATAATGGAGTTGATGTTGGTATGACTGATATGGTTGGTGGACTTGACCACTATAAAGTGGTTGATTTTGACCATTTTGGATATATGGTTGTCCAGTATTCGCAAAGATTTGTTGTTCAGAACCTTGGTACACTTGCTGGAATTGTGGCTGTTGGTATTGCACTATCCATGGTTGCGATACCATGGGTTGTTGTGCTACACTAACCATTGGACCAAGATGTGGGGTACTTGTACCCGATTGTACTTGTGTTGCCCCACCAGTAGGAGATTGTGGTTGGGTCGCAGGGTCAAGGGGCTGTTGCATGAGAACCTGAGAAATCTGAGGTTGACATACAACAGGCATCGTTTGAACTTGCGACACGGTTACAATAGCCGGTGTAGTTGGGATGTTCGTCACAGGTACACACTGTTGCATAGAATATACAACTCTTGGTGGCTGGGATAGCATAGGTACCCAACTACTCGTTGCAATTCCACCATAACTTGAGTAAGGTTGAGAACTCCCGTATGGGTACCCTCCCGGACGGGGTAATGAAAAGGCATACTGCCCCCCATACGGTGGTAATCCAGAACTCAAGGCAATTGATTGTCCTGGAGGACTGGATGGCCTAAATTGATTCCCAAAAGGGTCAATTTGATGAGTCTCACCATAAGAGTTACCAGACATTACTCCGGAACAGACAGGAACATACCATACTGTCGAGATAGTCCCTTGGTGGACTCCTTCTAGCGATTGAGAGCCAGTTGGGACAGATGGTATGCCGGCGAACATTGTTGGATTCGCAGCAGGTAATTCTGCTGTCGCCGTGTCATTTGACACAGTCCTAGATGTCGACGGTTGTTCAGACATTTTGAGTCTATCCAATTGATTGCCTAGTGATTCTACAGGAACTTCCACTGGTGATGGACAAACTTCTGTTGTAGCAGGAAATAGGGTGACCTCTACTCCAAAATGAATCAGAGTGGATACTTGCGGTTCCTCTATAATTTCCTCTATCGCAATCAGACCAGGTGGAAGAGGAAGACCGTCAGGTCCGTAAAAGATTTCCGGTGCCGAAGAAGGGGTTGTATCAACAACGACAGATGTTTGAGGAACAAAACTCTCTGGACCAGTTACAGATGGAACTGGTTCAGTTATACAAGTATTTGCCCCCAGACTAGGATCAGTATTACTGTCCTTCTGTGGCGGTTGAACTTCTTCTATAGAGGCAGGATTTCCGGAAATGTTTGGAGTAACCAGAATCTCAGATGTTGTCGGAACACTTGTTCTAACTTTTAAAGGAGATTTTGAACTGGTTCGACGAGCTCGCTTTGTCCGGATTGTTTTCGATTCTGGAGACAAAGATGGTTGACTCGCAAGCCTCTGAGAACGACGGATATTCAATTGACTTTCTTCCACGATTGCGGATTACTCGATCAACTAAAATATAAAGGGGGAAATTTGTGTTTCCGATTTGAATGAATTTTATTAGACGCTTTTAAACATAACTTTGCTTTTTCATGTTTTAAGAGTCGAGAAAAAGCTAAAGATGACTCTAGTCTCCTTCGATGTATTAACGAGCCCGAAGTGACAAATGCTCGGTTGGACCTTTTCAGTTATAGAGTTTGAAAAGGGCCAAAAGAAACTGCTCTGGAGATCTAGGCAGAGGGTGTGCCAAACCTTTCGCGAAACCACAGAATACGTTTTACGGTACGGGTGGTCGATCTTCGTGAATGCTGTGTTCACTGCATCGCGATCAGTAGGGCGGCCGACACGGCTTCCTAAGGATAAAGGATAAATGCATATAGGGGTCTCCCAATATATACGCGACGGTACGTGGGAGCACAAGTCCGTATTAGTGCCACCGACTCTCAGGAGGAATCACCCACCTTCGTAGAGATCGACAGTCACTATGTTTAACGACGCCGGAACACGTCTCTACCTAGACCTCTATGTGTTTGCGTTATGTTTCAAATGCGTTGTTAGGTTCATTCAGTATATTTTAAGTTGATCTTTTTTAAAGTTTGCCTTTCGAGGTTCACCACGAGATGTATATGAACAATTCCTAAATGCAGCCTAAGATGAGAAGCAAGCTTTTTCAAATCTTTTTGACTGATGAAAATCTTAACTACTGAGGGAGAAGAAAGGCAAATCTTTTCACACAGTTCATACAGCACAAACTAATGCACTTTCTCCTAAATCATCATGCAAACTTTTTCAAATGCAAAATGCACAATGCATGTATTTTCTTTTCCCTTTCTTAATGTTGATGTATTACAAAAAGAAAGTTGTTATATAACTTTGATTTCGATTTAAAGCGAAAACAAACAAGCTTGTCCAAAATCAAAAGACACCTTAAGATTCACTTGCTTAATCACTGGAAATGCATGAAATCAAACCATAATGACGAAAGTAAAATGACTAATCAGCTATGGACAGCAAACAAGCTAACTCTTTAGACCAGCAAAATGCCTAACACAGGTTCAGATCTAAGAGGCCAAAAGCAAGACTAGTTTACTCTTCGTTATGGGAAATTGTAAATGAGTAAGAAATACAAAATAACAAGTACAATTTCGTTATATAACAGAGGCAGAATGATGGCAAGTAATATTGGTTTCAGAACAGGTGCAAGATTGGTAACTGGCAGCCAAATCAATAGTGAAAACATGCAAGAGAAAAGGAGGAAACCCCAACTGCACTAGGCAAATTTGGGCCAACACAGGTGCTGCACAGCCAATCTGGCTCTCAGCGCAGGTAGCCCCTTCGGGACCTGCGTTGCAAAGCAGGTAGCCTGTGTACTACCTGCTTTGGAAAACGAAAGTTGCGTTTTCTCAGTTTCCGGGTCACAAATTTCTCAAAAATGCACAGTTTTTGCTCAAATCAGAAGCAATCAGTCAAGCACACTCAAAGGGATGATTAAGAAGGTGTAAAGCTATCACTAATAGCTTACAAGGATCCTTGTAGATCAGCTCTTCAAATCATGAATTTACTCAGAAAATGAGCAAGAGTAGCTGCCCTCTACTTCGCTTTTGATATAGTCAAAAGCTTTTCGATTTGGTACTCTTTTGTTCAGGAAATGAATAGCAAAATACTACAAACACAATCAAACGGATACGATCCCCAGCGGAGTCGCCAGTTTGTTTTAGGGAAAAGTATCCGACTCGGATGACCCTATCCCACTCTAAGGGTGACAGTTCCTTAGCAACAACTGTAAAACAAACTACTTAAGGTTTACTTCTTTATGAAAGCAAAAAAGAATGGAGAAAGCACTAACCGTTGCCTTGCGCTTAATTTCGAATCCAAACTCTTCTCTTTGGCCGCTTGCTCCTAGCTCTTTGTTCTTCTGCTCGCCCAGCTACGATGAGATCCTGCAAAATAACAAAGAAGGAAACTACAAGAGGCATGCAATCATAACTGGTTCATGGATTAGTGTAAACCAAACATGCAATCATCACAATATATAATTGAAACAAGAGCACATAGAAGAACCTCAATAGCTTTTATTAATGAAGAAATAAAGGTTCTGAGAGTATTACAACCATTGAAGGCTCCAACCCAGCAACACCTCCCAGCAGAAAGAATTGCTCTTCTTCACCTCTCTCAAACAATCACCCAATAACTCAATAGTGAAACCAACAGCATATCATTACTTTGCACAAAATTCCAGCCTCCTGAGCTCATAGGAGAGAGCTCAATATATAGATGAATTGAGAAAGGATGAGTCAGCTTGCAACTGATGTGTAGCTGCCTTGTGTCCTCTCTCTCTTCAGTTAATCTTTAGTTGATCTTCAGTTCTTGAGTCCACTTGGAGAAACAGAGCCTCTGACTCATCACAAGGCGAAATACCTGATCCAAGTGTCATTTTTGGAAGATTCCAAAGCAATGACTCACTGTGCCACTTGTCCCTTCTCGCTCAGCGCAGGTGGCCTTTGTCCCACTTGCTTTGCAACGCAGGTACACCATGGAGCAACTGAGTTTCAGCGCAGAAACCTAGTGGAGCACCTGCTTTGATTTCAGGATTGCTTGTTTTTGAGTGTTTTCAGGTGGAGAACTGATCTGAGAGCTGTTGGTTTGCTGACCTTGTTCCTCTAGGGGTAGGAACATCATGTTTAGGGAACTTTGGATCCCTTGGATTATTGACAATTCATGCTTGTTGCTGTAAGGCACAAAATTGTCTATAACACTGCTGAGCTCTCTAATTGAGCTCCCCCTTTGTATATGCCAAGATGTACCAATCTATCCATGCTCCCTATGAGTACATGCTGAAATCTCTGCTTTGAGCTCCCCCTTTGTTCATGCAGAGATGTATTGTATCATCCATACTCCCCCTGAGTACATGCAGAGTCTGTAAATATTTTCAAGAAAATAACACGACTCTATAACTCAACTATGTGAGTTTGACCTTCCCATCACCAATGACTCATGTATACATTCATTCTCCCAGCCAAGTGGGTATAAACTTGACTCATCCACCCAATGAAGTGGGGATATGCCAGATACCAATTGTTTATACATGACTGAAATATTACATCATCCTTCCCATGCATAGTGGGGGTACAAATTACATCATATGACCAAAAAGGATTCATCAAATGACTACAATAGGTAGATACAAACTATTACATCATGAGTCTTGATATGACCTTCACATTGAATGATATACATGACATTTATATCAGAGACCAAATATCTAAACAAGACCATGATAGTCATCAGCAACTATCATACACACTATATGATTTGTTGCATTTTATCAACAACATCCAGACCAAAAACCTATATACGTCCATTAGTGTAGAATTCATCAACCTATAACAAGGTATGTATGCATATGGATATCAACTCATCCTATTGAACATTGTCATAGCCTTCCATGAATGAACAAAATCATTCACATTATATCATATGTGAAAAACACCATGGTCATCATGTATGATCATAGCATTGTCGTCAATAATAGTATGATCTTTCCACAAGATCCTTCAATATATCAACCATGTATCATCACTAGGGAACATCCCACATCTGACAAGCATCAACCATCATAATCAACATAGGTGAGTATCAACCTATCATCATAAGGTAAGAACTCATCATCATCATGTCTTCAAATAGTTATGTCTTCATGTGATCTGCAATAACTCCATTATCTTGGCCAACCAACAATTCAACTTCATGTATCTAGTATACTATATATATCACTATGTATTTAGCAAACCTTGAGCTCAAGATCTTTTGTCAAGACTTCTTGATATCATCAACAACAACAATCCTCAATCATCTGAGAGCCAAGAACTATAGGAATCCTACATCATAACTATATTATATGATCTTTATGCACATGATGACAATATCATATGAGTGACTCATCATGAAGTTGTGTATTCAAGCTTTGTACTTCTCCTTATCCTTATGAAGATTACCATGTAAGCAACATATATACATTATCAGAGAATCAACCACAAATCTGATCTGAACACCAACTATGTAACCCCAAGAATCATATGAGATTTTTTCATGGAAAAGTCATAACCATATCCTAGAAAGATGTATCATTTAGCCATATAAGCATCATCACCAAGGACTACTAACCATAATGCCAATAATGCATTATTAAAAGCATATGCTCCCCCTGAACCTATGCCATTTGTTTACTGTCAGATCTAATCATGCATATATCAGCAAGAAGTATCAAGGCATCATCATCATCAAGTTAGGATCAAAACACTTGTAAACATCATTTCCACATATCATTAGCAGTTTGTAACCATTATCAAACAGAGAAAATAATGGACTGAATCATATCAAACCATTTTCCCTGGGCCTGTCACACTGCTTTTCCTCAAACTAACATATATGCGACTTCCCTTTATGAAACTTGTGTATGAGATTTAGGACACTGAATGTTTACACTTTCAGCTCCCTCTGAGTTTGTTATGTCTGTATATTGTGCTGTGCCACATCTTTCTGACTATACGTCCTTCTTCTTCCATATCTTCAAGTGTCATGATGTTTTCTCCTTTTGGTATGGTGCGCGTACTTTGTTCCTGCATTCCTTTGCTATATGTCCAAGCTTGTTACATGCATAACATCTTACATGTTTCATATTCCTTCTATAGCAATCAACAGCTTTGTGACCAAAGATATTGCAAGAAAAACAATATCCCTTAAAGTACCTGGAACGTGATGATCTTTTTGTGTGATGGTCTTGAACCATTCTACTTCTGCATCTGGCTGCAACATGTCTAAGATTATGACATACATAACATTCAACATTATTCATCAAAGGAGTAAAATATTTTATTTGAAGAATTTCTTTCCATGGTTGTTGATGGGATTGACCTCTCATCTCCTTGTTGAATATTTCAGATTGTGCATTAGAGTTCCTTACCTCACTTTGTGAGATAGATACAACAGATTCATAAAAACCAAGACCCATTTTAATAGCAGGAGACCTTTGACTACTAAGAATATCATCCAAGATCTTAGTACTATCTTGAAATCATAAGAGCTTATCCTTTTCTTCTAATTTATCATTTAGAATATTTACCTCAACTTGATGTTGCTCTTCCTTTTCAAGATACTGCTTCTTCATGATTCCTTTTGCTTTTCTTCCTTCTTCCAACTAGTGTTTTAATTCAAGAACTTCGTTTTCTTGTTTTTCAAGAGCTTGGAGAAGTTCTTTATTCTGCTTATTTGATTCTTCAAGATCTTCTTTTAGTGAGAGGATCTTAGCTTGAAGACTTTCATAGTAACTGGATCTTTCTCTGAGTTTCTTGATTGTTGTGCTCCTTTCATTTACTTCATTTCTTAATGATGTTACTTCATCCTGCAACTTTTGACATCGTTATTACTTTACCTTGTTTCCTTCCTCTAGTTGAGCTTTTAGTTTCGTAACTTCTTCTTTGGAGACACATTCCCTTTTATGCAATAGATCTTGTTGATCTCTAATTTTGTCTGTAAGCCTTTTAAATTCTGCCTCTATTTGATATCTTTCTTTCTCACCCATAAGAGGAAATTTAGTTGTTTCACTATCACTTTCATCATCTTCAAATGGATGGAGAAATGTATCACCAAATGATAACAAATTCATACCTGATAGTTCTTTTGCTTGTTCATCTTCATTCTGAAGTGATTCTGAATTTGAAGCACTTCTTCCACATATTCCCCAATCGATTCTCCCACTGTCATAGTTCCTTTGAGATGTTTTCTTCTTTTGAGGTGCTTTCTTCTTTAGCTTCCTTCAAATTGTTCTACGGATCTCCTTCAAGCGATCAAGCTTCTACCAAAGGACCTGCTCTGATTCCAATTGTTGGAAATAATACTGAGAAGGGGGGGGGGGAATCAGTATTATCAAATCAATAACTTTTTCATTTCCATACTCAGATTCATATACGCTACTTCAGTTAAGGGAACCCACGTGTACACGTAATTGTGTCTAATGCAACTAGCGTATATCCAGTAAACTTATGATTCAGTTAATCCATTAAATGTTGATCTTTAGTTAGTGCATTGAAACTTCATTAGCCATATGAACAGTGAACAAAGGCAGTAAAACAGAATAGATCATCACACATAAGAAGCACACATGAACACCATGATGTAAGGTGGAAACCCAATGTGGGTGAAAACCACCTGCTGTAATTCGTCTCTATCTTCTTTTAATAAGAAACTTCTTTTTACAATATTTCTGTACCGGTGCAGTCTTATACCAGTACCCAGGCTTCTACCTGTAGAAGGCTACAACCTTCTCTCGTTCTCCAGACTCTCTTGGAAGGGAGCTACTACCCCCTAAGCTCTTGTACTAGCTAGTACGTAGGTGCTGACCTACAGAAAGGCTACAACCTTCTCTTTTCTTCCAAGGACCACATTTCATAAATTTTCAAACTAGATCCATCAATAAATTAATCGAGCATCAAATACATCTGCATCAATCAATCTCCTTTGCTTCAATCAAAACTGAATCAAACAATTACTTCTCTGAATGTTGTAACCAGAATACATTGACAGTAACCAGAAACCAATCCTGAGCCCAGAACACTGCAGCAATAAATAGAAGTAGCTAAAACATATTTCATGAGACGTACGCTACTTCAATATGCAAACCCTGTGTCCATACGCTGTTGTATAAAGGCCAACCTACATATACGCTGTTTTGAATTAATGAACCAGCGTGTATACACGCCTCTGCTATGCCGAACCTGCATATAGATCTATAAAAGATAATCTTACCCTTTTCAGATATTCAAACATCAGTAATACCTAGATCATCATATTTATAGATCAAGTCATGCGCCAAAAATAACAGATCAAAATCACACAAAGATACTTTTCCTCAAGCCTTAAGATCTTGACCCATCAATAGAACTTATCCTTCTCCTTATGCTCAGGTTCCTCCTTGATTCGGATCCAACTATGCACCATAACCCAATGACCAGTATTCTAGATCTTTCTCTTCATAAGATATTCAATCCTTGAGTGAATGCCTTTGCCTAATGATCTCCTTCCCGTTTTATAGTCTTAGACCTTACTCAATTTCATGGTCCAAAACCATAGAGAATCAATACCATGGACCCAATACCTGGGTTCAACACTTTGGACGAGATACCATGGTTCAAAACCATAGGTCCAAATACCAAGGACCAAAACCCAATGTACGTGCTTTCCATTGCATGAAAGTGCGTGTATACTTATATGCACCTTTTGGTTAGCTAACCCGCGTGTATACGCAGCTTTATCAAGGGTAACCTGCGTATATCTCTTTTTCTTCATTCTGTGAGCCTGAGTTGTGATCTGTCATCTTAGAAAGTTGCCATCAAGGACAACACCTGTATCATAATGCCAACAATCTCCCCGTTTGGACTTGATGGCAATGCTAACTTGCTATACTATGAACTGTCATCTTAATGAGTTGTCATTGTACATTAAATCTGAACTGATTCCTTTGAACTGCCCTACATCCCATCAACTGCCATGTATTCTGTCACATCTGATATATTTTTTGTGGATTCATCTAGTTATATATAAGTGAGTTGTTCTGCTACAAGTGGGTTGCCATCAAGTATAACACATGCATCATAATGCCAACACATTTATTATTAACAAATGATATACATTTATAGTACATGGTGTGACCCTTTGATTCATATTCCAAGTGGTCTCTTGGACTCCTTTCGGTTGTTTAGCTTCCACACCAACCCTTAGAGGATTAGGTGTCCAACATTCCCCCCCTTAATCCGAAGGGTTATGTATGAGTCCAAGAAGAGATATGTAATAAAAATGTGCAAAAATACATGGCAGCACTAGGCTAAATGTGCTCTCTGAAATGTTGGTATAAAGGATGGTGGTTTAACGATGACCACCAACACTGGAATGCTTCATGTAGTTCCCAGAACTCTTCCAAGTCTGGCATGAAGCTCAAGTCTTCTACTATAGGAAGTGCTTCTAATGTTTTGAAGAGGGAAACCTTCAACCATGAAAGGGAGGTCTCACCCCTCATAAAAGGGAGAACCTCAACCTGAAAAGGGAGGTCTCAACCTGTGATGGTTTAAGGATGACCAACAACTCTGGAATTCTTAATGCAATTCCTGGAAATCTTCCAAAACTAGCAAGAATATGAAGTCTTATACTAGAGGAAGTGTCCCTGATTCTTTGAAGAGGCTTCACCAATTGAAGGCATGCTCAGGGGCATCTTTGTCTCTGGCTACAACTCTGAATCTAGTGTGGCAGGTTGTGGCTCAGGCTCACTTGATGTGGCTTTGAAGCTTGTAGATGACCATCATTTCCCCCCCTGTCAGATACAAGGTGAGATGATGGAGAAAACTCAACTGAAAGACTATTCAATACTCTAGAACAAGGTCTGACATGTGACTGGAATATCTTCTTGGCTATTGATGCCCATTTCCAAGAAACGATCCATCCAAGATGAATCTTTGTTCTTGCAGGAGGTTTGTTTCTGAAGCATCTGTGTGAAGAATGGGAGGTTTTATCACAATGCTTACATGGATTAAGATCAAAACAATGATCTTTCAGATGGCCAACTCAATCACAGTGTTGGTATTTCACAATTTGTTGTTGTGGAAGAGGGGCAAAATCTAGAATAGCTGGAGGTGAATGGTTATGAAGGAATCCAACACTCTGAAATAGAATGGGCTTTGAGTAGTCTGGAATATGAAAGGACATGTCCTTGTCATATCCAAGACAATTTTTGTGCTTGTTGTGGACAAGCTCTTCCCAAGGTATGATGATGGGCTTTGGAAGTGAAAACTAAACTTCTGCATCTGCATGTACAACTGTTGCTTTATTTGGCACTGTATCTAAAACAATTGTAACATTATTGTCTTGCTATTTATGGGAGTTTGTTTCATTCTTCTGAATAGAAACAGGTTTAGAATGATGACTCCACTACTGTAATTCTTCTTGTTGTAGCTAAGATTCAAACTGCAAAAATTCAATGGTTTCTTGTGCAAGTTGTAAAGATGTTTTAATATCTTTGAGAGTGTTTTTGTTGACTTTAACTATACTTCCATCAGTAGATAAGATTAGAGTGCTTAATAACTCTAATAATCCATGATTTTTCTCCATTATTCAAACAATCAAATCAACAATGTATTTGTAGAAACAATCAAATGACCAAAAATGCACTCTTGTTTTTATTTTTTTTTTTACACAGAAAATTAGTCCACTAGACAGTCACTTAACTGAATGTACACACCCAAAATAGAAGTGTTTCCTCCCTAAACAGTGAGCTGATACATGCTCAAGAATAGGGTTTTTCTTGTAGGTAGACTGCTCCTTTCTGGGCTTACTCACCGAGAAATCTCGGCCTGCTCCTACTGCAACCTCAGCCTGTACCCAAGCATCAAGAAATGTGCTGAAAAAGGCTCAAACTTCACACTGTAAAACACATAAATCTGAGCAGTGACAGACCTCGGTTTTTATGCCATTATAGCTGATAAATACACACAACTCACCTTTTAGAAACAATACTACGATTCATCTATCATTTCAGCCTTCTATCCTTGAAACTCGACCTGATTTTTCATTAAATCTCATGCTACCAAGTTTAGATACCATAGGAGAAAGAAATCGAGATTCTTGCCAAAGTCTAATAGGTGAAAACACGAGCTGAGTAATCTCTCTTAGCAGTTTTATCTTCCTTCCTGTGCACAACGATCTTTGCCTCCTCTTGTTCCTTGCTCAAGCTCTTCTTTTCCTCCTACGCTCTCCTTCAACTTCTCAATATCATACATGGGTGAGGATCTGAATTTTTATATATCACCATAAACGTCATACAATTTTCAAATGATCCAGAAATGAATTTAAGAAATAAATTTTCAGTCAAACGTTACAAGAAAATTAGTTCTGTAATGAACATTTTGCTTACAACAAGCATGAGAGTAGATTTCAGTGGCATAGACTATCCAGATACTGGAGAAGGGCTTAACACCAAAAATACCGAATTGGCTATGACAAAAATAGGCATTTCAATCTGTAAATTGACATAATAATAATAATTATGGTGTACATAGCCATGGTCGGTAGTGCCCAGGATAAAAATTACTTCTTTTGAAAGATCATATGGAGGTGTTTAATGGAGTAGATAGTGTTCCCCATTCTTTGCTGGCATCCAAGAAACTACACACGGACAATAAATGCATTTCATCAATGAATCATACCCTTGCAATTAGGCGACAATCCACATCTAGCAAATGTGCCACAGCAATCATACTTCATCGTTTTAGCCATAGTAGAAGAAGACTTGATTGTCGAAGAAGAGCCACATATCAATGCAGTCCGGATGGAAAGCGTCGCTGCACTTGGGAAGCAAGCAGAGCTGCTCATCATCTCCGAATTCGCTGAGACACACTGTGCACTCGACAATTACGTTGGTCTGTGTCTTGAGGCCCTTCACAAGATCGTAGCCGAACACTGAAAAGCTTTCAATGATGGTCCTCTCGAGACCACAGTTGTCCCCATTTTGCCTCCCCCTCTCATCCCTCGTCTCAAGCTTCATCTCTAGTGCCCACACACGGCACCAATAACCCATGAAGCTTTAATTTAGAACAAAGGGTTCATTTCACCAAGAGCTCCAGGGCTAGTGAGGAATGGGACAATAGTGTGAAAGAAATGGCCGAGTACTGCTCACCAACGTTTCTTGAGCTAGCTGCAAATAACGACCTTAGTGGGTTCAAACAGGCTGTGGAAGAAGGTGGCTCGAGTGTTAATGAGAGAGGCTTATAGTGTCGTTGATTTTCATACAGTTAAGCGTGTCGTAAATCATTTCATATTTTATAAGCATGTTGCTATTTTAGGGATTGGTCTTATTTAGTCCCTTCCTAATTCTAAGTAGTTTTGCATCACACTTGCCCGCTTCGCTACTAGAATCAATTCTTTATTTGTTTTAGGAATAATAGTCCATCGTGATTCCTTGCCTCCCAGCCATAGACTTCTCTATCTGGCAGAATGGCTTGGAAAATGCAAGATGACATGATAATCTTTGTAGTGAAAAAGGGCGTGATAATTGCCTATGTAGAATATGTAGTAACAGTCAATGCTAATCGCTCAGAATTATGTTTATCTCATACTTGATTTTTTTTTTTTTTCTAATAGCATAACATTCTGGAGTAGACCTCGTGAAGAATGGAAATCTATAAATTTCTAACCAGAGGAAGAGTAATAGACACGTAGTGCTGTGAGAGCGAATAAGGGGGAACGATTTTGCAGGGGCTGGTAGAGCAGCAACAATAGCAGAACATAAGAAAAGGAGTTAAGACTGAACAATAAATACCTTTGGCAAAGCACTCAGGTGCAGAGTCTAGGGAGGCAGGAGTGCAGGTGCGTTTTTGGTATTTGAGACAGTGGATAGAGAACCCAACATAAATCTTGCTGAGAGAGATCAGCCGAACAATGTGCATCATGAAATAGGTATACACACAATAATGACAGTTTATTTGTAGGAATGTAGAACTGACATGCACAGAGAGGCCACAACTAGTGGCTCAAATTTGAGCACAACAGGAATTCACCCGCTCTGATACCATGTTAAACGTACACATGGAAAAGACAAATAGGAAATATAATCAAGAGAGTGTATTTATTATTAACAAATGATATACATTTATAGTACATGGTGTGACCCTTGGATTCATATTCCAAGTGGTCTTTTGGACTGCTTTTGGTTGTTCAGCTTCCACACCAACCCTTAGAGGATTAGGTGTCCAACACATACAATGTCATGGTTGGTAAAATATGATTTTAAATTTCATGATGCTAGTCTTGGTAAAAGGTGGATTTAAAATTAATAGACATGATGGTTTGATTCTTGGAAGATGTGACTAACATGTGTCAATAGTGCAAGGAAACATGATTTTTATTAGCATCATAAGGTAAAAGTTGATTTGTGTATATAACTAACAGTCAGGTGAATATGACAACACATAGTAAGATTCAATTGCAGCAAGGTAAAAAGGTAAAAGAAATGAATTGGGTGAGAATTACATTAGCTATGTTTGGAAACTGATGTTCCAAATGAATGTGTGCTTTACTTAAACATAGGGGGTGCTCTTAACCTTGAATTTGTATGGCATTATGTGAATATGTGCAATGTTCATAAACATGTTGATGATTAAATGAATATGAAATGCCATTATATTTGACTAGTTGTTTCTAGGAATCATTCTGTGGAAGGATGATTGATTATGGTTATAAAAATTGATGAATATATTAGTGGCATGTTTGGTAAGATTATCTAATGAAATTCGTTATTTGTGAGGAATCTAATGGGAAAATGGGAATTCTTGTTGTTACTTATTTCTATTATCATGTGATTATGACATACTTGTGTCCATGTCTGTATTATTTTTACGTCCAAAAAATATGGATTGTGATGTCAACATATACACTAATTACCAATTGGAATCCTTGGTCAAAGGATTAGACATATATGCCACTAAGAGTTGTGCCTTGGGGCTGATAAACCACTTAAAATGTTGGTTGGGTCCATGGGAAACAATGGATAATGAAATGGAATCCATGAAAATGGAACAAAGGAGGTTCTCTAAACCTTGAACTTGATATATATATGAATATGTGTTATGTCCATGAACCTGATTATTGAAGTTATGTTAAGCCATTGTGACTAGTAGGTTCTTATCAAGGATCATTCCTATGAGATAATGATGATATGGATGTCATGAAAATATTCCAAGGTGCATGAGGAATCAATTGGGAAAGAGGTAGCCCTTGTTGATTTATAATTTTGATATTATGTGCTTTTAATTGTGCCCAAGTTTATGCTATGGACAAGGTATGTTGAAGGATACATTAGTAGAACTAAAGCAGTGTAATATGCAGCATGTCGGAACAAGCATGGATAATGGAAAAAACTACAGACCCAATATTTGGGTTGTGGATACACACAATAGGGCATGGTAAAGACACTAGAGGAAAGGTTGCATGGTAGAGAGTGTGTGGTCTCTTGATATTTAATACTATTGTTATGTACATGTTGTAAATATTGCATTGTGTACATGTTGTATTGTGTCATGTGCATTGTGTATGCATTGTGTTGTAGCATGTGTATTCATTGTGTTGTATCATGCGTATGTGTAAATGTGTTTTGTTGTATACATTGTGTATGTCTATATGTTTTATAATGTGGTGGGGCAGGATGGAAGAGAAAGGAATTGTTGAAGAGAAGAGAAGAGAAGTGCAGGGGATTGGTTCTCAGGTTCCTTGGAGTCTATGGATTGGGATAGAATTTCTAGAGCCCTGTAACAACTTGGGCTCCCTAAAGGCTGTGAATTGAGATAGTAGTCTCTAGATCCTTGTAAAAACTTGGGTTCCCTAGAGGTTGTGGGTGGATATAGTAGTCCCTAGAGCCCTGGACAACTTAGGAAGAGACCAATCTTGAGTTAATATATGCAACAATCATTTCTAAAGATTCTTCTTTTAGGATTTGATTTTAGCAGTGGATTCTAGAGTTCTTGGGAAGGAGGTGAATCAGCGGTACTACTCTTGATGGTAGAGGTCACACCCACTCGACTCTCTTGTGGTTAATTGAGGGTGGAGGTGTGAGCCTCTAGATTCCCTCGTTGTTAATCATATGTGAGCATTGTATCCTTTTTATTTGTTTGTTGAAGGAGATGTGCATATGAATATATGTGTCTATCATTGTAAATATTGTATCGAGTTATGTTTGTAAATCTCCATAAGCAATATGTTTGTCATATTTTTAGCAGTTTTACATTGTAAATATTGTATTGAGATCTATTTAAAAATCTCTATAAACAATATGTTGTCATGTATTTCAATAGTTTTGTCTTGTCAAAAGAGTCATAGAGCATCGAGGATAGTGTTTCCTAAAGGGGAGGGGTTTGTAACAACCTTGGGTTATATTTACATGTAAATAAATAATGTATGGACATTATAAAAGTAAAAATCAAACCGTGGTCATGGGACATGTATTCCAATTTGAATGTGGGGAGAAACGTTACATTGGGATCCACTTGTGGTTAATTATTTATTGGCTATGGAAATTGGCATTGGCAAGAGGAAAAAGGCAATAAATGGAAAATCAATTATTGCATACTAGCAAGGACATTTGGAAAAATGAAAAAGAAATAAAGGAAAATGAGACAAATTCCACTTTAGCAGGTGGGGAAGAGGAAGAGACAAGAAAATGGAAAAAACACTAAAAGAATATGCATTCAAGGGAAAATTAAAAAAAAAAAAGGAAATAGAAAAGAAAGGAAACTGGAGAGAGAACATTCTAGAATTTTCTTTCGGGGAAAAGAGCAAGGAAAGGAAGGAAAGGAAGGAAAAACAAAGAAGACAAGAAACACACAGGAAAGAGATAAGCAATAAGTGCAAGAATAATTCGAGTGGCAGCCAAGAAGAAGGATTGAACAACAGTTACCAAAGGGCAGAAAAGAGCAGCCGACAAGAATATTTTTGTAGGTAACAAAATGCATGTTTGATATCTTGTTGGGAATTGAATGCATGGTTCATGAATTTGTTTTTGGTTCACTTTTTCTATCATTGGCATGGCATTTGTCTAGATTCAGATTCATGTACAACCTTGTCTTATTCCACTCCTAGATAGCCATGATCTAGTGGGTTCCTTGTTTTGGTTGAACATTGGATGCCGATAGATTTTGGATCCTAGTTGAGGTGGTCTCTGGAAAATTCACTAGGGTTGAGGGTGGAGATAGTTTTCTTTTGGAACTCTTGAAAAGTGGGTAGAGACATGAAAATTTCTCTAGGTACAGTGAATAAATTCTGAGGCATCCTCGCTTGCATTGAATTTTGTGATTTCTAAATTGGCATTAGGTGAAATCACTGTGACTTGAGGGTGGAGGTGGTTTCCTCTAAATTCCCTATTTGTTTTTATTTTGGGTTTATCCCATGTAATCCAAATTAAATATTGGAATATGGCATGATGGTGATTGGTCCGGAAGAAATATTTGGTTCATCCCAATCTATGGTTGGGTGGTATGTGGAAGTCTCTGACTTGGTTGGCACTATGCATGTGTTATTATGTGTTATTATTTAATGAGATCAATGAGCATAAGTTTTGGTTTAATGTGTGCATTATGTGACTAGTTTTTCATGGTTCCATTACTGTTTAAGTGCATGTTACATGAAGTTCCTTTTTTATTGATCTTTTTTGTGGTTTTGATAGGCCTTGGATATTTTATGTTGATGCATGAGCTAATTTATGTTTTATTACAGCTAGTATGAGATGGAAACAAGGATTCTTGATGAATTTATGATAAAATTAATGGAAACAATGAACAAATTATGCATGCATGACATACATGTACCATGTTCACAATATTTTAGGAATTATGACCTGAGGAAGATGACCTTCCCATAATGCATCTTTAAAGAGGGCATGTTAGAATTTCTACCATAACTTATTTTCTATTAGGTTCCAGAAGCTCAAAAATTGTCCAAATTGAGAAGAAATCCCACTAATAATGCAGTAAACATTTTAGATATCGGGTCTCAAAATTTTAGGAGATATGAGCAGAGGAAGTCAAGCCTTCTGAATGCTCCTAAAATCAGGCATCAAATAGGTCATGCTGGAACTTCTATTATAACTTTTCTTCTAGGTGGTATCATGAGATGAAAATTTATCTGTAGTGAGGATAAATTCCATTGAGATTGTGGTAAAAAGTTTCATATGTTGGGTCACTACATTTTCGGATATATTACCATTGGAAGTGAAGCTTCCATAATGCTTGTAGAATTGTGCCTCAAATAGGAATGTATTGGTATTTTTCTTATAACCTTTTATACATGAAGTTTGAGAAGTTGAAAGTTGAACCATAGTGAGGCAAACACAGTTATGATCATTACGGCCTGTGAAATAATGCACTCTATTCTACATTAAAAGGTGTGAGAACCTCTTAACTTAAGTAAAAAAAAAAAGTAATTTCTAGAAGCCTTTGTAGAAATTCTCACTGTAGAACACACGATAATGCAATATACTAAAGAAAAATACTTGATCTACTTCTACAAACAAACTTGTGGAAGCTTAATTGATTTTCAGCAAGATCAAATAGAATACATATAACAGATGAAGAAGAAATCAATCACACATGAACATAGAAGAATACTCTGGGGAAAGCCTCAGCTAAAAACCCTGATCTCTGTATTATCATACAAGTGGGAATATCTCCAAATTACACAAAGCTTTAGCTCACAAGCTATCCAGCTCTCAGTACAATCCCTCAATGCTGCTCATACATAGAATAGACAACACATATTCCTTCCTTCAGTCCTCCACGCCTCCTATTTCCTTGTGCAGTTTCTCCTGGGTCCTCCAGCTGCAACCTGTGTGATTCTCACCTCACACACAACACTAACCTCTGAAATAACTGCGCACTCCTGAAGGAGATAATTCCTTCTGCATGGATGAGTTTCCTATATAGGAAAATTCCTCCAATTAATAGTACACTATCCCTTCCTTTAATCTCAACTGGGTCTCTATCTGAACTGACATGCATGAGTTATTTATGAGAGAATATTCAGTTATCTGGAGAACATTAGTTGCATGCATGCATGCATTAACTGACTAAACTTACAATTAGTTCCTCCAATTGTTTGGAACTAATTTAACTGGACTTAACTTAGCTAACTGAGCAAACTAATTACAACTCAAATACAACTCATCCTTATCTCCTTAATTAAGGGATAACTTCCTCAATCAAAGGGATAATTGTTGCATGTCTTCACAAAAACTTCATGTTTGATTTTCTCCAACTAATTAACTCAAGATGAATTAATTAATTATTTTTTAAACAGTTTCTAAGATAAAATTCGAATTTTACTTCTCAATTTTTTTCAGGGACTAACTAAAATTGGAATCCATCCCAAAATGATATTTATAGCAATGCTATTTTTAGCACTTCCATTTTTCATTCCTTGTTGTTATGTCCAACACTGGTACCCGAACTACTATTTATAGCATTTCTTGTTGCCATTTTCAACAGCCTTGTTAGGGGAATATTTCCCAACTAGAAGGCCTTGAACTCCTACCTACTTGGGCCTCATCCCTTAGTTCATGGATCAAAATCCCTCTCTTTATGGATCTCATTCCTTGAGAAGAGAACATCAAACCTCCTCCTCTTGGCATATAAATTCAAAACAAACTAGAGGAGAAGGGTTGACCTTTGTTATGTAAACTTATGCTACCAAATTGAGGTTGGAAGCTTGTCATTCAAGGGAGGATTGGAGGCTATTGGAAGGAGGTTTGTAACATCAAGGCTAGGTTGAAATAATCTTTTCATTCAATTATAATACAAAAGAGTATTTATTTCTCACTATATTCTCCATTAGATCTAATATATTGAATATTTACATGCATTGTCCATTGATTATGATATTAGGTACTAGTCTCCTTGGTCACTAGTATAGATCGTATTAAATCATTCATATGCCACGTGCATTTTATCCTGTGTTTGTTAGTGTATTTGCAGGTCTGGATTCTGAACATTTGGAAGTTGCATCAAACCATAGCAAGGATATTCATCGGGAACTTCGTTTGAAAGGTATGTATTTTATACCCCATTACTCCTACTTTTAATTCAATAGAATGGACCTAGGGAAGTATTTACTAGTTTGTTTGTTTATTTGCTAGATTCATTCATTGAGTCGAGGAAGATATTGTCTTGTCTGCAAGAGGAGATTAGTTTGCCTAAGAAATTGGTGACTGTATTGAGGAGAATTTTCGTTCTTCATTGTGCCTTTTTTTCTTCGCTTACCTTCTACTACCTTTATTGGTTGGATCTAGATTTTGGAAAAGTTAAATTTTTGGAATTGTGGCCGTGTTTTTTATTTTTCCTTTGTTTTCTTGGGTGTATAACTTTTCTCTTTACCAAAAGAGAGAATGTTGTGCACTCTTCCCTTAGCGACAAAGAAACATTGCACTAGTGTCAATTTCTCACCTTTGATAGTATTAGAAATTTTGAAAAATTTGGCTTTTTTCCTTGTGGGTCCAAAAAAAATTGTTTGTTGTGTTTTCTTGGGTCTGTTTACATTATAGAAAAGTAAACTTTATTTTAATTTGATGTCTTGAATTTCCTTCTTGAAAAAATACTTATCTTTGGAAACTAGGATTCAGGGTTTTATTTATGGATTTATCAAAAGAAAGTCTGGTCATTGCTAGGATAGTTTGTGCCCATCTTTCTTCTTTAAATAGGTCAGATTAAATACTTATATATACTTGATTGCAACGAATCATTAACATTGGTAAAAATTTAGTGTTTTTCAGGCTAAGCACTTTTCATTTAGAATTTGTTGTTTTTGTTGAAATGAAGTGAATATCGATTATTCCATTTTATTAGAGAACACAAAAATTGTGCTTACAGTGATTCGCATTTCATTAGATCAAGTTGAAGTTATGGCTTGTCTAGTTTGAAGGAGAAATTAGTTGTTTGATTTTGGGTATACAAGAAGTTGTTGAGATTAAAATTTTGCTTTTTTTGAATTGGATTTTAAGGAAATTAGGTTCCATTTTTCAAAAAACTTCACCCTCATGGTTGGGCTTGGGCGGGAGGGGGGGGCGCAAGAATCGTGTATTTTTTATTCTCTTTGATTTGAATATTGAAAATGATCCATTGATTATTTCATTGTTGAAGAGTCAACAAAACCTTCCCTCTTTTGTAAATAAGATTCATCGAAGTGACAAGGATATATTTCATGTTAGTTGCATTGAAATTGAGTTATTCAACAAGTTTATTACCATACATATCTGATTACTTTAATGAAAACTGAAACAATAAAATCAATTAAAATTTACCATGGAAATAATAAATCACATCATATTTAGTGAATCTAGGTTAGAAGATGTGTTTTAGTGTCTATAAACATAGAAGTTGTCATTAATCGTCTATATTACATTCTACAGATAGTCGGTATTCCACGTACGTAAGTATATTAGACCATTCTCCATGTACCCTTGGGTATATCAGATCATGCTCCACATAACAAGTATATCAGAACACTTCCTATCATAAAGCACGCACTAGAAAAATCTAACATGGACTGAGATTCCACATACTGTCGGGTATATCTGAAAATCCCCTCTAAGTTGCAATCCTTCCATAGGTAACTGAGTCAGCCACCTTGTTGTTTTTGATACAATGAACACAACATTTTGGGAGATTTCTTACACGAACTGGAAATGGTATTCTACAGTTCACAATATATTGGTAACAGTTTATACCTAGTATCTCGTTTTTACTGCTTTTGTTTATTTTCATTGATACCAGTTTTGAATTTAACTATCATAAATTGTTAAAATTCTTAATGAAATTTCACTTTTAATAGACCTAGGGTTTAATCTGATGGAAACAGTTCCAGAATTTACTAACCAAGGAACCCCACCTAACAGGGATCCTAGTCCTTTTCCTTGTTTTGGAAATTTTGGTCCTTCTTATATGTCTACTTTGTCTCATCCTCAATTCACAATAGGTTTACCAGTATGGTTGTTTTCAACCTCATTGGTTTCAAATACTCAACCTGCTTCACCTCAACCAAATACTTCTCTTCAACCTTAAATGTATACTTCTCTTCAGCCTCAACTGCATACTTCTCCTCAACCTCAACTAGATATTTTACCTCATGTTGACCCTTTACCTTCTTCACCCAACATATCTTTCTCCCTTTCTTCTTCTTTTCTTGGTAAAATCCTTAATTCTAGTAACTAGGTGGCTAAGAAGAATAAAGGGAAGAAGAACAAGAAACAAGTTAAAGAAGGAGTAAATCAACCAACCATAGTTGTGATGATTGATAACTTTGAGGAAACCTCCAACATGCATCACAAGGCCAAATACACGATATTAAGGTCTTGGAAGTATGGTATAAACTTTTTATCAACATAATTTTGATTCATCAACGAGTGATTCTAAGGTTCCAAGGGAAAAGGGTAAAGTTAGGTTTCATTGTAGGTTATGCAAAGGGAGTCATCAAACTCACCTTTTCCCTCATATGGATGAAGCCTCTAAATTTTTGGAAAGCCTTATTGTTTCTCAACAAAAACTTCCAACTGGTTACCGTAAGCTTTCTCCCAACCTACCATTAGTTGATGAAGTGATTGATCCCATTTCAAGTTTGGTCAATACCACTCTTCACTTGGAGATTGAAATCCATATCACTTAGGATGATGAACCATTGGTTTATGAAGTGGTCGACTAGATTCCACATTCAATTGGTCCCACTCTCCCTTTAGAGAGTGAAATTCATACTACTCAGATTCTTCTTGTTACTTTAGATTCCACCAGACAAGGGGGAATTTCATCCATTTCCATGGAACCCCCTCCAAGTACTGAGTTTATGTCCTTTGATTGGACTAGACTGATAGATTGCCATATCCTTAATTCCATCCCTTTCTAAATAATTTTGAACGGTTATGGTAGAAATGTGCATTGCATAAATGTAGATGAAGGTGCTTCTGTTAGTATTTTATCCTAAACTGCTTGGTAAGCTTTGGGTTCCCCTCAGTTTTTGTTTGTTATGCAAAATATCTTAGCTTTTAATAGAACAATTAATAAACCTTTAGGGATCCTTCCTAAGTTAACCATTACTCTGGAAGGAAAATCTGTTTGTATTGATCTTATGGTTGTCTAATTACCCTTGGATTTCAATTTACTCCTTGGGTGAGACTATGTTTATGCCAAGAAAGTTGTCGTGTCTACACTATTTCAAGTGTTGTCTTTCCCTCACAATGGAAACATTGTGACTATTTATCAACTTTCATTCGTTGGTCTTCATTCGGCTATCAACCATATGCATCCTTGAATTTTCCTTATATGGAAGTGGTATCTACCACACCACATGTTAATTATGTGGAAACTTGTCCCATGCATTCACTTACTCATAGAAAATAGCCTCTCTGTTTTGCCTCAACTTATTTTGACCTAAATCCAGTAAGTGACATGGCGAACTTTTGAATGGGGACATTTGAACCAAATTTTCTTGTCCCTATTGAATCCCTGAACATGTATTCCTTCCATAGAATTTTTTGTCCTTTTGATGAATACCTCTTGGAAGCCATGATCAAGGTGCATCCCTTGGCATCTATTCCTTCCAAAGAAATGTCCTCTTGAATTCATGATAACGCCTTTATTAGCATAGTTCCTTTTCTTGTGCCAAGATCGTTAAAAAATGAAACAAGGTCCAAGAATAGTTATTTTCATTTCAATCTCACATAAAAATGAGACCAACCTATGAAACCGATGATCAAAGTTCATTTTCTTGTGTTAATATCTTTAAAAAATGAAACAAGGTTCCCTAAGCATAGTTATTTTCCTATGTTAAGCTTGTTAAAAAATGAAACAAATCCTCCCCTAATTCATTTGAGTCTTTGATTAGATCTCGTAAATGTTAAGTCGAGTGTTTTAGTTGATCTCATAAATGAACCTTCATTTCATCTGCCTATTAGTAACCAGTATTCTACTTAGGCAAATCGAATGAAGCTTTGGGTCATGTGCCCGTGTAGATTATGCTTTGGGGGCATTGAAACCACTCTCAAGCATAATTTTCCCATGTTTTGAGCTTGTGTAAAAATGAAACCTCTCAAGCATAATTTTCCTTTGTTTCAAGCTTTTGTGAAAATGAAACCAATCTTACTTTATCCTCTTAACCAGTGGTCTTATTAGCCAACCTCTTGACCTTTATGTGTTTTGAGCTATTTCATCATGACCGAAACCAGTTTCTACCCTTTATACCACTCGTTCCTCTCGGAGTAGTTATCTTTAAGCTCTTTTCTGACTCTCAAAACATGCAAATATTGTTGAGTATGTTTGTTTCTTTCAAACTTGTGAAAGTACATGAAAGGGCATCTACCTGGTATAAGTTTATCCCTTTTATAGACTAAATAGACTAGTTACGAAAAATTTATACTTTGACTGATCATGGTCAAAAGAGTTACCTCCTACATTATTTCACCATTTTCTAGGCTTGACAGACTAAATTTATGAAAAAGGATATTTTGGAGTTTAGCTAATTTTTTCTCTTGACTCCCTAAACATGAAAAACACTGAGCTTCACTTTCTCGGGGCTCGTTAAAATTTTACATTGAGAGAAATACATAAGTTTTCTCTTTTCCTCTTTTCAAACTCTTAAAATATGAAAAGGAGCCAAGTTACCCCTATATTGGACTCACAAAATTAAATAATATAATAATTTCCAATCATGATGAGATCGAACCACTCCTTCCTAGGGTTCATTAAAAATACTCAGAAGGAATCATCCGAAGGATGAGCTTACAGGACAAGCATAAGTCATCCTCCTCAATATTGCATAAAATAAAAATGTACTTACTAGTGATGTGTAGGTTTTAACCCCATACAAAAATTACTTGCATACGAATTCTAAAACACAGAAAATAAACAATGCGAGAGCATAACACATAAAACACATATACACAGAGATTTTCCCCTGGATCCCAAAACCGGGACTACCAACTTGATTTTTCATTATGTTCCTTTCAATGTTATAATACATATTTATACGTGCTGAAGCATCCAAAACCATGGATCGAAAACCATCGTGTCCAAAAAAATGTGCGAAAATCATGCACAAAACCATAGGTGGGTCCGCCCATCCTAACATAGGGTCCAAAACCAAAATTTTCTGGGGCGCTGCCCTGAACCCCATAAAATGGGGTTACGAGTACACCTCAAACCCCCTGTGACCCCCCCCCTCCCTGCTACACAATCGGCTTAACGAAGGGGGCGCTCCGCCCCCCCTCTAACCCCATGGTTAACTACATGGGCTAGTCATGGAAAGAATATAACACAACCCATCATTCTCTCACTTGTTGTTTTCTTTCGAAAGGGGGCCACAAGAGAGATTAGTCATTTTTCCAGCCCTGAAATGCACATTGTCTCTCTACACCAAGAGAACTTCTCAGAGCTCATAGCTTTTTTTAATGCATCTGCAGTATTCTTCAAAGTGTCCAACTTTACCAGCGACACCTTTTTGTCTTCTATCATATCCCTCACAAAGTGATACTGAACATCAATGTGCTTTGTCTTTGAATGATATGTGGGATTCTTTCCCAAGAAAATTGCACTTTGCTGTCACAGTCTATCCTTATAGCTCCCTATACTAACCCCATACTTGAACACAATCTCTGCAACGAAACTGCTTCCTTGCTTGCATGAGTGGCTGCCACGTATTCTACCTCTGTAGTTGATAGTGCCACTACAAATTGTTTCTTATTCATCCAACTGACTGCACCTCCAAATAGGTTAAACACATACCCAATTATAGATCTTCTCTAATCCATATCTCCAGCCCTGTCTGCATCAACAAAGCCATGAATATCCAACATTCTGTCCAATCCTGATCTTCCTTGGTAGCAAAAACCATAATCACTAGTGCCACGCAAATACCTGAAAACCCGCTTCATTTCTGTCCAGTGCTCCTTCCTTGGTTTTGACATAAACCTGCTCAATACTCCTACTGCATGTGCAATGTCTAGTCTAGTACAAACATTGCATACATCAGGCTACCGACTGCACTTGCATATGAAACACGGGACATGTCCTCTTCCTCTTCTTGTGTCTTGGGACACTGTTCAACAGATAACCTCACACCTACAGGAATAGGAACCTTCATCAGTTTACCATCTTGCATATTAAACCTCTGCAGTATTGTCTCGACATACTTCCTTTGGTTTAACTAGAGCTTCCTCTTTGCCCGATCTCTTTTAATTTCCATGCCCAAAATATAGTTTGCAACACCAAGATATTTCATGTCAAATTTGGAGGACAATTGGGTATTCAAATCCTGGATAATTTCTTTGTCATTTCCAACCAGCAACATATCATCCACATACAAGACCAAATAAATAACATGGTCACCAATTAATTTAAAATACACATAGTGATCTAATTTGCTTTTAGTGAAGCCAAGTCCCCGTATAAATGTATCAAATTTCTGATACCACATCCTTGGTGACTGTTTTAACCCAGACAGAGACTTCTTTAACTTGCATACCAGTTCTTTCTTACCCTTCACCGCAAGGCCTTCAAGTTACTTCATGTATATTTCCTCTTCCAGATCCCCGTGAAGAAAAGTTGTCTTCACATCCATCTGTTCTACCTCAAAATCAAAAGCAGTAATAGCAGATAAAAGTAATCTAATAGAAGTTACCTTGGAAACAGGAGAAAAAATATCACCAAAATCAATTCCTGGCACCTGGGAATAACCTTTTGCTACCAACTGAGCTTTGTATTTCTCCACCTTTCTTCTGCATTTGTCTTCTTCTTGAACACCCATTTGCTGCCAATGGCTTTCCTTCCAGCCGGCAACTCCACCAAATCCCAAGCCTCATTTTTGTGCAAAGATGCCATTTCATCAACCATGGCCTCTTTCCAGAGTTTTCCATCCTCTGAATCTACTGCTTCCTTCACAGTTCTGGGATCATCATCAGTAATAGATAAAGAAAAATTTGAACAGAAAGTAGATGGACTATACCTTTCTAGCTGCCTTCTTTCTCAAACTAATCTTCTCACACCCGGAGTTTGTGGTTTTTCATCTTCTGATTCCTCCTCTGCTGTAGAGTCTGATTCTTCCTCCTTAAGCTAAAACTCTATCTTCTCAAGTTCCTTTGGTTGGAATTCATGTTTAATAACATATTTTACCTCTCTGAACACCACATCTCAGCTGTACACAGCCTTCCGTGTGACTGGGTTCCAAAGCTTATAACCCTTTAAACCATCCTTATACTCAATAAATATGCACTTTTCAGATTTACTATCCAACTTGGTTTGTTTATCCTTTGGAACATGTACATATGCATCACATCCAAGTACCCTCAAATGTGAAAGAGAGGGTTTCTTACCAGTCCATACCTCTTGTGGAGTCTTATCTTCCAACTCTAATGAAGGTGACCTGTTGACTAGGTAACGTGTAGTATCCACCACCTCTGCCCAGAATTCCTATCCTAACCCGGCACCACTGAGCATGCTTCTTGCCCTTTCAATCAATGTCTTATTCATTCTTTCTGCAACTCCATTTTGCTGAGGTGTATATGGAGTAGTCTTCCGTCGTGTTATTGTTTGGTCTAAAATGCAGATGCAAATTAGAGTTTAATTTAATGTCAACCCGGGAAGGTAAACTTAGAAGTGCCCATCTAAAATATATAGATCTAGAAAGATTCCTAATTTGTCCAAGATCTTAAAGTCCCCTTACAAGAACATATTCATTAAGATCTCTTTCAATAACTAATCAAACCTAGATCTAACAATTGTTTGATATCTATGATTCTCTTACAAGAACATATTCTACAAGATCTTTTCCAAAAATTAGATCATCTAATAAGAACTTAAAAGTTGAAATGAAGTAAACCTAGATCTAATCATTGTATGAGATCTTATGGTTCCTTTACAAAAACACTTTCAAATAAAATCCTTCCAATATTAGAGCATTTAATAAAACTTGAAAGCTAAAATCAAACAAAAAAACATACAACAAATTATACCTAAAATAAGCAAATAAGCATGCAAGTGAGGCCATGGGGGCCCTCCATAACTCCACAAGCACACCACTTCAATGGAGACTCAGATGTAGAAGCAAAATTGAGGTATGATCCTTTATTCCAAAATCTCCATTACAAAAACTTCAAGATTCTAAGATTTACAAAAACTTTAACATTACAAAACTTCAACAATCTAAGATTACAAATGGAGGAGATTGTACTCCTATTTATACAATGGGATGAGTAACAAACTCATAATGATCATCCACTAATCTCTCTTTTAGTTCCATACATCTCTCAACCATCTAGACACATAACCCCTTTTGTCCTTGATCTTCTCCATGAGGTTTATCTCTTCAAATTCGAATTTGATCCTTCAAGGCCACATAAAGGTGTCTTGGAAGCTTCCTTGGCACCTACACATGTCACAAAAATAACCCACTTTCCACATATAAAGTAAAATATATTATTTTCTAATGTTTAATCAAGAATTTCTCTCAAAAATGCTTAAAAATAAATAATATTTGGAAAATATAAATGAGACCCATTAATGGTGAATAATAGGGAAAATGGAGTGACAAGGTGGTGAATATTGAGTGATATAATGGAAGCATAGGTGAAAAATGTATGGTAATGAGTGATATTTGCATGACATTTTGAAACCCCAATAGTTATACCACATTTCTTACAGAATTCTTCAAATTCCTTGCTGCAAAACTCTCCACTATTATCTGCCCTCAGCACCTTTATCTTCTTCTCTGTCTGATTTCCACGAGAGCCTTAAATTCTTTAAACATGTCAAAGGTTTTAGATTTATTCTTAAGGAAATATATCCACGTATTCCTTGAGAAGTCATCTATAAATGATACATAGTACACAGACTTACCCAGTGATGGAACCTTCACAGGTCCAAACACATCACTGTGCACAAGTTCTAATATCTGTTTCGCCCTCTTACTACCAGAGGGGAAACTCACCCGATTCTACTTCCCATATATGCAATTTTTATAGAAATCAAAATACAGAGAGATATTACTCATACCTTCTACCATACCTTTACCATGAAGTATTCGAAGGCCCTTCTCTCCAATATGTCCAAGCCTTTGCTACCACAACATGGTCTTCTCTCCAGAGACCACTATATTTTCTGCTCCACTTTAAGGAACCATAGAACTATTGCACCCATCAATAACAGTGTTACCTTGTAGCTTGTATAGAGTTCCAATTCGAACTCCCCACATCAATACCAGTGATCCCTGAACCATTTTCTAGGTATCCTTCTCGAACATTATTTTTACACCTACATCATCCAGCTTGCTTATAGAAATCAGATTTCTAGTCAATGCAGGAATACGCAAAACACCTGGAAGTGTTCTAACCCTTCCACCTTGCAACTTCAACTTTACTTTTCCACAACCAATGATTATAGCCTTCCTATCATCCCCTAAGAAGACACCACCACCATCGTATTTCTCATACTCACAGAACCACTCTCTATGAGGAGTGAAGTGAAAGGATGCACTTGAGTCAATCAAGCATGCCTCATGATCTACATGTGTACTTGAAGAAGCCAAGTACACATCCCCACCTTCATTTGAGGTGGTTTTTACCTCTGCAAAAGGAGCATCATCAGATCCCTTTCCTTTATCAGGAGCTTTAGATTTACAGTCCCTTTTGTAGTGCCCTTCCTTTCCGCATTTCCAACACACCACCTTTATAAGTTTTCCTGGAGATTTAGATCTCCCTCTAGATTTAGATCTCCCACTCGATGACTTATTTTTGTTTCTGTTTTGGGACTGTCCTCATACAGACAAGGCATCACCATTCTGGCTCTCCATATTTTTCCGTCTCATCTCCTCCATCAGCAAGGATGAGACTATTTCATCAAACTGCAAGGAAGTTGTATTGCTACCTATTGCAATAACCAAACTATTCCATGAATCTGGTAGAGAACACAACAAACTGATGCACTTATCTTCATCTAAAATTTTAATATCAACAGATGCTAACTAACTTACCACAGTATTAAATGTGTTCAGATGCTTTGTCACCAAGTCTCCATATTTCATCCGCAGGTTATACAACTTTTTCCGCAGGAACAATTTATTCACTAGAGACTTAGATTGGTACAAAGTCCCTAACTTGTCCCACAAAGCCTTTGTCATAGCTTCCCCTGATACATTCAACAATACTGAATCTAAGACACATAATCGTATTGTGCTCTTTTCCTTCCAATCCAACTTCTTCCATTCTTCATCAGGCAGTCCCGTTGGTTTAGTACCCAGATCTACCGCGATCCACTAATCTTTATCCACCAACAGATCCTCCATCTTGAGTCTCCACAACTCAAAACTCTGACCATTAAATTTCTCGATCTCTATCTTTCCACTGCTCACCATCTTCTTTCACCACCAGAATCAATCTCGCAGATCTCCCACTGAACAGGCTCTACCACAAGCCCGAGTGAAACCCCTCAGCAACAAAGGCATCCCTTTGAAGCCAAAACTTCTCTGATACCAAATGTAGATTTTAACCCCTTACATAAATTACCTGCGTACGAATTCTAAAACATAGAAAATAAACAATGCGAGAGCATCACACATAAAACGCATATACACAGAGGTTTCCCTGGATCCCAAAACTGGGACTACCAGCTTGATTTTTCATTATGTTCCTTTCAATTTTATAATACATATTTATACATGCCGAAGCATCCAATACCATGGACCGAAAACCATCGCGTCCAAAAAACATATGCAAAAATCATGCACAAAACCATAGGTTGGTCCGCCCATCCTATCATAGGGTCCAAAACCAAAATTGTCCGGGGCGCTGCCCCTGACCCCATAAAGTGGGGTTACAAGTACACCTCAAACCCCCTATGACCCACCCCCCTTCCCCGCTACACAATCGGCGTAATGAAGGGGGCGCTCCGCCCCCCTCTAACCCCCCGATTAACTACATGGGCTAGTCGTGGAAAGATTATAACATAACCCATCATTCTCTAACTTGTTGTTTTATTTCCAAAGCAGGCCACAAGAGAGATTAGTCATTTTTCCAGCCCTGAAATGCCCATTGTCTCTCCACACCAAGAGAAATTCTTAGAGCTCATATATTTTGTTAATGCATCTGTAGTATTCTTCAAAGTGTCCACCTTTACCAGCAACACCTTTTTGTCTTCTATCATATCCCTCACAAAGTGATACTGAACATCAATGTGCTTTGTCTTTGAATGATATGTGGGGTTCTTTTCCAAGAAAATTGCACTTTGGCTGTCACAGTCTATCCTTATAGCTCCCTGTACTAACCCCATACTTGAAAACAATCTCTACAACCAAACTGCTTCCTTGCTTGTATGGGTGGACCCCATAAAGTGGGGTTAGAGGTACGCCTCAAACCCCCTGTGATCCCCCCCCTGCTACACAATCGACACAATGAAGGGGGGGCTCTGCCCCCATCTAACCCTCAGTTAACTATGTGGGCTAGTCATGGAAAGAATATAACACAACCCAACATGATGGTGGGGGGTAATGGGAAAGAAACATTTATTTTTGTTATTTTGGAAAGGTAGTATGTCTCTCTTGAACATGACACTCCATCACCTTCATGTCTGGGTTGAGAAATCCATTTGCCTCTCAGTTGGTCATACCTCATAGGAAATTCTCAAACCGGCTTTGGGTCTTATCTTTGAGTCAAATGCTACCAAGTCAAAATTCCATGTTTCCAATATATTCAAGATAATTCCAACCTAAATCGAAATTACCTTGTAAATCATAGCATTCAATCACATCGGCCATCCCTGAATCAATCCTGAACCACTCCAAATTTTTTCTTCAAAACTTGACATGAGTTTTGTGTCGTAGGCTCTTTTGTGATGAATCACTTCCTATCAACTTTAGCTTGCTATATAGGAAGTTAATATAGAAACCTCCTTTAGTACCTTGGACATTGCATGACTTAATGGTAGGTTTCTCACTTTCAACGACAACTTCTCAGCATTTACCTTTCATAAGATGATTCTATGACTATTCAACTTCAAGACATGTATTCACACTTCATAGATTTCATTGGTGTACCTTGAGAAATATTGTCAATATTGGTGATTTCTCTCACACTTGTTAATGATTCGCATCATTGATTGGTAATCATGTGGTTTCTACCATGTTCGACTTTGAGACATTAACTCGCATGGTTAGATTTGTACTAGGGATCGATAGAGATGAAGACCAAGACTCTGGATTTAGTTTCATCCATCAAGGATGCACAGAGTTTTTAAATGTTCATGATTGTAAATAAGATTCATATTTTATGGATGCATCCATACTGTCTCTATTATTGATATGGATCTTAGTACATTTCCATACTTATTCTTTAATATATTTGTACTCTGAGTATGGGAATGCCTACCTCAATGATGATTATATGAAGATATTGTATTGTAATCCTTCATTTTTTGTTTCAGGTCTCCAACCAATTGGTCTTCCAAACTTTTGTATGGTAAAGCGCTTCAGTCCTCAAACACCTTTTTTGACTTTTCACTTTAGGGGGCAATTTGTTACACATCATTTTTTCACCATTAGGAAAATGACCGCCAATCCAGATATCTAGCTATTCGATGAAGTGTTCCAAATAAATGCCCTACAATGTAGGAAAAAAAACAATCCCAAAGACAACAAGAATCATGAGCTATATTTCCTAAAAGCCTATTTTCAAGCACTGTCACACTTTTCCAAGTCACTACCTATGAAACACAGTTATGATCATTGTGGCTTACAAAATCCTGTGCTCTTTTCTCACTTAAAATGTGTGATAACCTCCTAATGTGAGTAAAATAAAAATCAATTTCTAGAAGCCTTGTTGGGGGAATATTTCTCAACTAAAATCCCTTGAATGCTTACCTACTTGGGCCTCATCCCTTGGTTCATGGATCAAACTCCCTCTCTTTGTGGAACTATAATCCCTCTATTTATTTATCTCATCCCCTGAGAAGAGGATCTCAAACCTCATCCTCTTGGCCTATAAATTCAACACAGATGAGAGGAGAAGGGCTAAATTTTTTATGTAAGTTATGCTGACAATTTGAGGTTGGAAGTGTGTCATTGAAGGGAGGATTGGAGACTATTGGAAGGAGGTTTGCAACATCAAGGCTAAGTTTTATTTCTCCTTTTCGTTCAATTATAATAAAAATTATTATTTCTTTCTCGCTATATTGTCCATTAGATCTGATATATTGAATTTTTACTTTCATTGTCCATTGATTATGATATTGGGTACAAGTCTCCTTGATTAATAATATAGGTTGTATTCAATCATTTATATGTCATGTGCATTTGATCTTGTGGATTTTGAACATTTGGAAGCCGCATTAAACCATAACAAGGATCTTCATTAGGAACTTCATTTGAAAGGTATTGATTTTATACTCCATTACTCCTGTTTATGATCCAATAGAATGGACCTAGGCAAAGATTTACTAGTTTGTTTGTTTATTACTAGATTCAGTCACTGATTCTAGGGAGATATTGTCTTGTCTGCAAGATGAGATTAGTTTGCCTAACATTGGGGTGTTACAAACTGGTATTAGAGTAGGTTCACAACACTAGACCTCGAAATAAAAGAAAATTGTTATGCATATAGATCTGTACGTGTCTATCTGTTTATCATGTGTGCATGTTAGTTATTTTATTTGTTAGTAATGATTATGTTGTAACAATTTTTTGATATTATATTTATTCATGTATGAATTGATATGCTCTTGATATTATTATGTATCGTGCTAATCTAGATTGACATGTGTAGATGGAATAGTAACACCATAAGTAAATTAATCTAATGCTTTTGATTATCCCTTTTATTTGGTTTATCTAATAGTGGTATGTTGCAGGAAAATTGAAGGCTAAGAGATGAAGAGTAGGGTGGTTGAGTATAGTTCATATGACTCCCGGCACAGGCTAGAAGAGAAATCACTAGGATGGGAGAAATTAGTTGAGAAGCAGTGAGAGGGAGACTCTCCTAATCTTGCAAATACATTAAGAAGTTTGAAGGCAGAGATCAAAAGTTTTAAAGATGATAATGAGCAGTTGATTGAAGCCTAATAAATACTTTCAAAAGCTCAATAAAAGAAAGATGAGGCTAATGTGGTCATTCTTCAAAACCTTTCAGATTTACAAAAACATGGACAGCTAGGAACTAGTCACAAAGATAGGAAGGAAGAAAATATTGATGGGGAAGATGGAAGACGGTCTCAGAAAAGGTACAGGATGGATTGTGATGATATAGTAAAGAGTGGAAGACTATTGGGTACACCTGAGAATAGGTTTAGCATGCATTGACTTTATTCTAGATCTACTTCTAGGAGACATCATCGCCATCATCACCAACATTATCATAGGAGGAGTGGGAAGGAGTAATTCTTAGAGGAATTCAAGAAATCCAAGCCTCCTACTTTTGATGGTGAGATGACCAAATAAAAATACGTAGAAGCATGGTTTCTTTGAATGAGAAAAATTTTCAGACTTCATGATTACTCAGAGAATATGAAATCCAAGAGAACTACCTTCAGTCTAAAGGGAAAATAAGATATCTGGTGGGAATATGTCAAGCATGTTAGACGCATAAGGGAACAAAAGTTGACTTGGGAAGAATATGAATGACTCTTCAAAAATAAGTACTTGCCTGAGAGCTATTATGATGGAAAGGTGAAGGAATTCTATGATCTCAAGATGGGTTCCATGTCAGATGAAGAATATATAACCAGATTTCTAGAGCTATTTAGATATGTTCCCTATCTCAAGGATGAGAAAGCAAAGATCCAAGGGTTCTATTGTAGTGTTTTATTCTCAAAGATGTACAAAAAGAACCCACTTAAGATTGTGGATGACAAATAATCTCAACAATATAAATGCCTACTAAACATTGTAGATCTGCAACAACTAATAGAAACAAAACCTGGCAAAGTCCGGATCTATGCCACAATCATAGTTAAACAACAAAAAGAAAGAGTAATAACTCCAATCATCCAATGGAAACCATATATACAAAGAATAGTTTTATTATAACACCTGTGAATAGAACAAATAAATGTTACAGTCCCCCTCTATGGGATGGGTTCTTGGCTATCCTCAAACGTCTTTAGCTTGTGTAGAGTCTCTCTCCTCTATAATGTGTAAACCCAACAAAAATATGGTGTGTGACAATGAAAATAATCAGAGTTACAATAGTGACTGCAATAATGAAAATAATCAAAAGTGAATAATGAATGGAAAACCATTCTATTTATAACAAAATATTGAGTTATCCTCGAATAATGAGCAATAATAAAATATTATTGATCCATTCTTGGAATAACTATCTAGAATATTTTATTATATTTGTTTAGAAGGGAAAAAGTATTTAAACTTTTATTTATAAATAATAAATAAATAAATGATTTATTTATCATCTCAAGGAATTAGTTAAGGAATAATAAACAAATAAGGATTTATTTAATTATTCCTAAGGGATTTAGTCAAATTTGACAAAGATAATAATTAATTACTGATTAATTAATTATTCTTAGAGAAAAATAAGATAATTAATGATTTATCTCTTTATTTTTCATCATTGGGTCAAATATGAGAAGGAGTGATAATTGAAAAATGGTTTAATTAATTATTCCAAGAATAAAATCAAATAAATAATGATCTATTTAATTATTCTTCATGGGTATAACTATATATTACTTTAAAAAGGTGGTTTATTAAGTAATTTCTCACAGTGAAAGCAATTTTACTATGATAAAATTGGCTTTACATGGTGTACTTCGATCCATCTAGTAAATTAGGCTAGATGATCAATTTTTTAGTGATAACAGATTGCCCCCCAATGTATGAGTGTTAGGAGAAAAATGTATGTCTGAAGTATGTTGTAAAGACACAATTACTAGAGAACATAGGGGAGTCAGAGAGAGAGATAGATAGATAGACCAATGAAGCTAAATTGAAAGAGGATAGGGACAGAGGGGGAGAGACTAATGTAAGTCTCATTTTATGTGGTACCAAACCTCAATGAGATGTGGGAGACATACCCATACCTACCGAGATAACTTATTAAAAAAATAATGGTTCGCCCAACAATATAAAACTGAGCAATGAAGTACATGCTAAATGGTACATGACATGTTGGCATAATGGAGCCAGAAAATAATAAAATGTGTCCCATATACATAATGCACCTGGAAAAAACATGTGCTAGGGCTGAATACAATAATACCTGATTACATGAGATACAAAGCTCCTTCCCTCAAAAAATGGGTGTGAGGGAGGGTAGAACAACCGGAGAAGCTCTGCAAAATAGGGGAGGGCTTTGCAAACTGAATGGATCATCTGAAGGAGATGTGCATGCTATGAACACTATAATTGGTAAGAAGCAAACCCATCAACTCTGTAGAACTTCATCTGAGGCTATAGCATAGTAGGTATACATCCAGGCATGTGGGGGTACCTGAAGGGCCACCCTCTAGTGAGGTCTGAAACATATCACACACACTCAGGAATGACTGGAAAAATCTACTTCATCACTAGACCATCAAGTGTATGGATCACGAACATGAAATGACCAAGTCAAAGGGAAATAATGAGAGCCTCTTCTCGATCCAAGGAACTGAATAAAAATGGAAGCTGGAACCAAGATACACTGCCCTCTAGGCCGTTCTTCTAGAATAAATGAGTTGATGTTGATAGAATAGGGCCCGCGATAGATGAGGCAAAGAGGATCCTCAACTAAAGCACGACCGAAAATAGTAATGTGATTGATGGAATGACACCAGGGATCATGGCGGAAAGTGGGACTGAGGGACAAACATATGACTACCCTTGTCAAAGCATAAAGTGCATGGTTAATCGGGCAGCAATTGACTCAACTCCGGAGGGGATGGGGGCAGTATGACTAGAGGCTAGAATGGGAAAAACAGGGTGAACGGTATGAAAATATGGATGGAATATTGTGACATGATATAATGGGACATGAAATAGACCCCAAGAGTGCAAGGGTGACTCCCCATGGATGCTCTGAACAAGGGTGACTTCATGACGCTGCCACACATACTAGGCCCGGTGGGGATCATCAAAACATGAGTAAATGATGGTTACTCATGATGAAATTTGACATTTGGTATGACAAGTATTAACAGGAAGTGGGACTTGAAGTACAAGTGTCTCTTTATGAAAAAACTCGATTTTTAGAGGTGATGAAGTGACCCTTGGAAAAAAGGATTCCTGGTGAAGTGTCAAATCATCAAGAACTGAGGAAGACCCATTACAGAGCTCGGTGAGAGCTTTCCAATGGTGCTAATGCTTCATCAAACTGAGCTATGGCCTGGTCATAATGTGTGATAGGAAAACTCTGGGTTTTTCTATAAAAGACCATTTTCTTGCCAATTTGAGAGGAGGAGAAGGCCCTAAATCTTGTGGAGATCGTAGCAGATGAACCGACCATCAGAATCAGGATCTGAAACTTTCAAGAAAGTGGCCTTACTTGTCTAAATATGGCCTTAATGCTTCTTGGAATGATGGTTCCTGGTGAGGAATTAAGGGAAGATGAAAATGAGAGTGAACTACTACAGGAGGTCTAGATTCATTCTCACCCACTAAGTCAAACATGGGGACTATATGGTATTGAGTAGAATATTTGAAGATATGGTATCAAATTTCTATGATATTCGATGTGTGTTGGGTCCCTATAATACTAGTAATTACCCCATTACTATTGTAGTTGCATCCCTTATTAATATTGTTGTGCCCCTATTATCCCCATAGAATCCCTCTATTGTTATTTTTGTGGCTTTATATTATTATTGTTAGGTCGGCTGGGTTATATTGTGACTCCTTAGACTCCTATATATAGAAAGGAGGTTTTGTCATTTGAATCATCCAAGAATTGTTCATTTGTAAAGGAGGTTTCCCCCTCGAAGAGGCTAAATTCTAAGGTGTTGATCTATCTTTTCTATCTTTTCTTGAGCTGGTTTCATAACATTTGGTATCAGAGCTTTGGATTTTAGGGTTTCTCTACTCCAAACAGGTCATCGTGGAATTTTCGCTATAACCTTTTTTCTTGGACGTTTCAGAAGTTGTAAGAAAAACCCATTTTAGAAGAAATCGCGCTGAACCTTGGATCCAAATTTCAGAGCTTTTAGCGCTATATTTGCGGAGATATGATCTGAGGAAGTTGGTCTTTTTGCAGACTGCTGAATTACATTCCAAATAGGTGACTTGGGGAAAATTGTCATACTTTCTCTCTAGGGATCAGATTGAAATTCCGTAAGAAGGTACAAAAAGAGGACAGACTGTAGTTTGTTGTGTACATTTTTCAGATCCAAAGGTCGAAACAGTGACTCGTGGCATGTCGTACAAGTTCGCTCTACTAAACTAGTCTATAATCAAGTCACTGTGGGAGATTTCGCATAACTCTTACTTGGAGAATCTAATTTGGGTCAGACTTGTGGCATTGGAAAGAGGACATAGAGGGCTACTTCATTTCACAAAATTCAGAACTAGATGATTGGAAAGTACAGAGATACATCAGAGGCAATATCGAGCTCCTACAAAGTGAAAAAAGGTGTGTAGATTTTCTTAAATTTTTGCTTAAGCTTGGTTTGAAAATTTATTTTGAAGGAATTCAAAGGGCATAGTAGAGAATTATTATCGGTAATTGATGCCCCAAGGAAAGAAAATGCAAACACCTAGTAAGAAACCTGAAAGCTCTAGCATGACTCATGAAGAAGAGGAAGAAATGCTACATGATATATCAAAATTACAAGAACAAGTGCAACAAATGTCACTGTCAAAAAAGCTAACAGAAGCTAAGATAAATGGTGTGGAAGCTAAGATGAATGGCATGGAAGCTAAGATGGATAACTTGAAGATAGATTTGAACACAAATTTGAAGACAGGCATGGCAGATTTGAAGACAGATTTGACAATTTTTCTACAAGAAATACTTACCTAATGGTGAAAAGGTAGTAAAGGAAACTCATGATGCGAACAAAAGAAATGTTAATCATGATTTCATAGACTCTAATGTTGGATCGAAAACCCACCATATTCCAAAAATCGATATGAGGAAGTTTGATGGCAAGGATCCTGCAACATGGATATTACAAATGGAGCAATTTTTCGATCTCAATAATGTGCAAAACACACAAAAGGTACGTATTGCAACTTTATATTTGGAACCAAATCAGTTTGTATGGTATCAATGGCTTTGCTCTCGTAAACAAATTATCACTTGGGCAATTTTTACGGAAGAATTGATAGCACATTATGAGGATACAAAAAGAAACACTTTTTTTAGCCAATTGATAAGTCTCAAACAAAAGGGTTCAATAATGGAGCACATTGAGGAGTTCCAAAAATTGAACATAAAGGTAAAAGATATTCCAGAGGAGCATAGGATTGATGTGTTCATAGGGACTTTAAAGGATAATATCCAACATGATGTTCGCCTTTGGGAACCTGATTCATTAGAGAAGGCATTCAGGTTAGCAAGAAAAATGGAAAGCAAAATTATGGCAACTAGGAAGCATACCACTCACAACTATAAAGATGGAAGTGTTGTTGCTCCTAGTCTTCCACAACCTATAAGGTTGACACCACAACAATTGGAAGAAAAAAGAGCAAAAGGGCTTTGTTACAATTGTGATAGCAAATACACTAAAGGTCATAAGTGTGCTGAGAAGAAATTATTCTACATAGATTGTGAAGAGGAAGAAGAAAAGGAGCAAGAAAGGTCAAAAGAAGAGGATATACTCCAGGAACAAAGCCTAGATAAAGAAGAAATGAATCCAACCATATCTTGTAATGCATTGGTGGGAATTACCACTCCTCAAACCATCAAGATAGAAGGACAAATCAAGAAGAAAAAGGTAATAGTGTTGATTGATTCAGGAAGTACCCACAATTTTATTCATTGTAAGGTAGAAAAAGAATTGAATTGCTTCCTATATCCAGCACCAGAGTGTCAAGTGATGGTTGCAAATGGAGGAACAATAAATTTCTCTGGAAAGTGCCATAATATCAAGCTATCCATGGGAGAATATGTATTGACTAGCCCAATGCTTTCCATTCCAATGGGAGGTGTTGATGTTGTACTAGGAGTCCAATGGCTACAATCCTTGGGTACAATAGCTTTTAATTTTCAAGAACTTTTCATGAAATTTTCTGTGGAAGGAAAGGAAGTTGAATTAAGGGGTATTGCAGGGAAACCAGGAAAGATAATCAGCTCTAATGGTATGACAAAGCTTCTAAAAAAGGAACAAAGGGGTGTAATTGCACAATTATGTTCGCTAGATGTTTCCACATTGGAATCATCTATTTCTCCAGATCTCCAAAAAGTCTTGGACAATCATTCCAAGGTATTTGAGACTCCCAAAGGTCTCCCACCTATTCGTGATCATGATCATGCTATTCATTTGATTCCAGGAAGTGTTCCTCCAAACATCAGGCCGTACAGATATCCCTATGCCCAAAAGAGTGAAATTGAACGTATGGTTGCAGAAATGCTAGAGGCTGGTATAATTCAACCGAGTCAAAGTTCTTTCTCTGCTCCAGTAGTATTGGTGCACAAGAAGGATGGATCATGGCGCATGTGTCCGGATTATAGGGAGCTCAACAAGCTCACTATTAAAGATAAGTTTCCCATTCCTGTCATTGATGAATTACTGGATGAATTGCATGGATCAATTTACTTCACCAAGTTGGATCTTCGTTCAGGATATCATCAAATCAGAATGAAGACTGAAGACATTCTGAAAACAACATTTAGAACTCATGAGGGTCATTATGAATTTTTGGTCATGCCTTTTGGCCTTACCAATGCACCTTCAACATTTCAAGGTTTGATGAATTCCATTTTCAAACCATTCCTTAGAAAATTTGTGTTAGTATTTTTTGATGATATACTAATCTACAACAAGTCTTGGAAGGATCATGTTGAACATGTTGACAGGGTGCTACAACTATTGGAGGAGAAACAATTATATGCAAAAAGATCCAAATGTTTCTTTGGAGTACAAGAGGTGGAATATTTGGGTCATATTGTATCTCATGAAGGAGTTAAGGTAGACCCTAGCAAAATTAAAGCCATTAAGGAATGGAAAATCCCCACATCCATAAAGCATCTGCGAGGATTTCTCGGGTTGACAGGGTATTATCGCAAGTTTGTTAAGAATTATGGGAGAATAGCAGCACCTCTAACAACATTATTGAAGAAAGATGCATTTTCATGGACTCCAGAAGCAACAAAGGCCTTCGAACATCTTAAAGAGGCAATGTGCCAAGCACCAGTCTTAGCTACACCGGACTTCACAAAAACCTTTATTGTGGAATGTGATGCTTCAGGAAATGGAATTGGTGCTGTTTTAATGCAAGATGAAAGACCCATTGCTTTTGAAAGTCGTCCAATCAAGGGAAAGTTTTTACACAAAGCTATTTATGAGAAGGAAATGTTGGCAATACTCCATGCACTTAAGAAATGGCGACCCTACCTAATGGGAAGACACTTCAAGGTAAAAACGGATCATGATAGCCTTAAATACTTTTTAGAACAAAGATTATCCTCTGAAGAGCAACAAAAGTGGGTCACAAAGATGTTGGGTTATGACTTTGAAATCATCTACAAAAAAGGGAAGCAAAATGTGGTGGCAGATGCACTCTCAAGAAAGGATGAGGATGTGGAAGCATTGTTGTGCACCATTTCTATTATCCAACCAGATTGGATAAACGAAGCAAGGGAGGAATGGAAGAATGACGAAGAAGTGTGGGCACTTATTCGAAAGTTACAACAAGATTCCAGTACGTCTGATACATTTAGCTGGCAAAATGATTCGTTATGGTACAAAGATCGCTTATACCTCTGTAAGAATTCCCAACTAAAACAAAAGATTCTTATGGAATTGCACACTTCTCCCTTAGGAGGGCACTCAGGATTTTTAAAAACTTACCACAGGGTTAAGAAGGAATTTTTTTTGGATGGCCTTAAATCAGATATTCAAAAGTTTGTGGCGGAATGTTTGGTTTGCCAACAAAATAAAGTTGAAACAATTAAGACACCGGGTCTATTACAACCTTTATCCATTCCAAGCCAACGTTGGGAGGAGGTTTCAATGGATTTTATCACAGGTTTACCCAAGTCTGAGGGAAAGAGTGTCATCATGGTGGTAGTTGACAGACTTACCAAGTATGCACACTTTTGTGCATTATCACATCCATTTAAAGCCAGTACAGTTTCTACTGCATTTATGGAAACAATTCAAAAGCTACATGGAAACCCAAAGATTATTGTAAGTGACAGAGATCCCATTTTCACTGGAAATTTTTGGACAAAATTATTTTCTTGTCTTGGTACTCAGTTAGCTCATAGCTCATCTTATCATCCTCAATCTGATGGGAAAACTGAGATAGTAAACAAATGTTTGGAAGGATATCTTCGTTGCTTTGTATCTGATAAACAGACACAATGGGTCAAATGGTTGCCTCTGGCTGAATGGTGGTATAACACTTCCTTCCATACAGCAACAAAAATGACCCCATTTATGGCACTTTATGGATATCAACCACCATCCATCACATCATATTTAAGAGAAAATTCTAAGGTTCAAGCAGTGGAACATCACATCGAACATCAACAACAAGTCCTCCAACTCTTAAAGGATAACCTCGTGTTGGCACAGAATAGAATGAAACAACAGGCAGATCAACATCGCAGTGAAAGAAGTTTTGATGTAGGTGATTGGGTATTCCTACGGCTACAACCATATAAGCAAATGTCCCTCAAGCAAGCTAAGAAGGATAATAAATTATCACCAAAGTATTATGGTCTGTACAAGGTGTTGCAAAAGATTGGTACTATGGCATACAAATTGGAGCTTCCTGCAGCTTCTCGATTGCACCCAGTTTTCCATGTTTCATGTTTAAAGAAGGTTATAGGCGACAAGCTCCCAGTTCAAACAATATTTCCAGAACTTGACGAGGAAGGAAAAATTATATTGGAACCGGAAGCAGTCACAGAAACAAGAACTCGACAGCTACGAAATCGATCAATTTCAGAGTATCTTATCAAGTGGAAAAACTTATCCGCTGAAGATTCCACATGGGAGGATGAGATTTTTATACAGAAGCATCCAGAACTACTCAAGCGTTGAGGACAACACTTTTTTGAAGGAGAGGGGCATGTTGGGTCCCTATAATACTAGTGATTACCCCATTACTATTGTAGTTTCATCCTTATTAATATTGTTGTGCCCCTATTATCCCCATATTGTTATTACTGTGCCCCATAGAATCCCTCTATTATTATTTTTGTGGCTTTATATTATTATTGTTAGGTTGGCTGGGTTATATTGTGACTCCTTAGACTCCTATATATAGAAAGGAGGTTTTGTCATTTGAATCATCCAAGAATTGTTCATTTATGTAATGTAAAGGAGGTTGCCCCCTCGAAGAGGCTAAATTCTAAGGCATTGATCTATATTTTCTCTCTTTTCTTGAGCTGGTTTCATAACAATGTGAATATGGCTAAACGGAGAGGCCAATAGGACAAACTATCCAAGGAATGGGAGGATAATCGACCATATCTAGATTCAATGGGATCTAGGCTGAGACTTAATTAAGAAGATGGCTAGGGGAAAAAAATCATGCCCCGAAGCATGTGATACTGATATGGTATGCAAAGGTGGGAATCATTCCCCCTAGTAGAATGATTTTTTGGAGCGTCATTGTGTTCTGAGTGCTCGAAAAAGGGATTCAAGCAGGTCGACCCAACTTGGCATGAGATCCTCCAAAGGATGATAATGAGATTGTTAGGTCCCTATGATACTAGTGATTCCCACGTTACTATTGTCATTATATCCCTTATTGTTATTGTTGTGCCCCTGTTATCCCCATATTGTTATTATTGTGCCACATAGAAGCCCACTATTGTTATTTTTGTGCCCTTATATTATTATTCTTAGGTCGGCTTTGGTTATATTGTGACCCCTTAGACTCCTATATATAGAAAGGAGGTTTTTTCATTTGTATCATCTATGAATTGTTCATTTGTGTAAAGTAAAGGAGGTTTCCCCCTCCAAGAGGCTTATTTTGAAGGCGTTTATCTATCTTTTCTATCTTTTTGTGAGCTAGTTTCATAACATCTCGTATCAGAGCTTTGGATTCTAGGGTTTCACTGCTCCAAATAGGTCATCGTGGAATTTGTGCTATAATGTTTTTGCTACGAATTTTCAGAAGCTAAAAAAAAAAACACATTTGAGAAGAAATCGGTCTAAACCTCAGATCCAGATTTTAGATCTTTTCTCGCTATATTTTTAGAGCTATGATATGAGGAAGTTAGGGTTTTTGAAAGCTCCATAATTTCATCTCAAATAGGTCATTGTGGACGTTTCACTATAATTTTGTTTCTGCACAGGTTCAAGCTCTGAAATTAAAACCCATTTGATCTGAAATCTTGGTGAAGATTGGGTTTGAATTTTAGATCTTGTCTCACTATATTTTTGGAGATATAATATGAGGAAGTCAGGGTTTTTGAAGACTCCCGAATTAGATTCTAAATAGGTTACCTTGGGAAAATTGTCATAACTTTCTCTCTAAGCATCAGATTGAAATTTCGTAAGAAGCTATAGGAAGAGGACGGACTATAAGTTTTTGTGTATATTGTTTAGGTTTTAAGGTTGAAACAATAACACGAGGCACTTCGTACAAGTTTGGTCTACTGAACAAATATATAAGCAGGTCATATTGGGGGGTGGGGCATAACTATTTCTTCAAGAATCCAATTTCAATAAGATTGGTGGCATTAGAAAGAGGGCACGAAGGGATATTGTAGGTCACAATATAAGACCTTGAAGATCCTAAATTATATATTTACAGTCATTCAATATCGAGTTCCTACAAAGTGAAAAAAGGTGTGTAGTTTTTTTAAAATTTTTGCATAAGTTTGGTTTGAAAAATTAGTTTGAAGGAATTCAAAGAGCATAGTGAAGCATTATTATCAGTAATTGATGCCCCAAAGAAAGAAAATGGAAACACCTAGTAAGCAACCTGAAAGCTCTAGCATGACTCATGAGGAAGAGGAAGAAATACAATATGATATATCAAAATTACGAGTACAAGTGCAACAAATTTGACTCACACAAAAAGTGACAGAAGCTAAAATGAATGGTTTAAAGAAATACATAGAAGCTAAGATGTATGGTGTGGAAGCAAAGATGGATGGTTTAAAGAAATGCGTAGAAGATAAGATGGATGGTTAAAGAAAGGTATAGAAGCTAATATGAATGACGTGAAAGCTAAGATGGATGGTATGGAAACTAAGATGGATGGCGTGGAAGCTAAGATGGATGATTTAAAGAAAGGAATGGAAGCTAAGATGGAAGATTTAACAAAAATTCTACAAGAAATGCTTACTAATGGCGAAAGAGTAGTAAAGGAAACTCATGATGAGAACAAAATAAATGTTAATCATGATTTCATAGACTCTAACATTGGATCGAAGAACCACCATGTTCCAAAGATTGATATGAGGAAGTTTGATGGCAAGGATCCTGCAACATGGATACTACAGATGGAGCAATTTATCAATCTCCATATTGTCCAAAACACACAAAAGGTACGGATTGCAACTTTATACTTGGAACCAAATCAGTTTATATGGTATCGATGGATTTTCTCTCGTAAATAAATTGTCACTTGGGCTATTTTTACAAATGAAATGATAGCACATTATGAAGATGCAAAAAGCAACACTTTTTTTATCCAATTGATAATCTCAAACAAAAGGGTTCAACGATGGAGCACATTGAGGACTTCCAAAAATTGAATATAAGGGTAAAAGATATTCCAGAGGAGCATAGGATTGACGTGTTCATAGAGACTTTAAAAGATAACATCCAACATGAGGTTCGGCTTTGGGAACTTGATTCATTGGAGAAGGCATTCAGGTTGGCAAGAAAAATGGGAAGCAAAGTTATGGCAACTAGGAAGCCTACCACTCATAATGATAAAGATGGAAGTGTTGTTGCCCCTAGCCATCCACAACCTACAAGGTTGACACCACAACAATTGGAAGAAAAAAGAGCCAAAGGGCTTTGTTACAGATGTGATAGCAAATAAACTAAAGGTCATAAGTGTGCTGAGAATAAATTATTTTACATAGAATGTGAAGAGGAGGAAGAAAAGGAACAAGAAATGTCAAAAGAAGAGGATATACAACAGGAAGAAACCCTAGAGAAAGAATAAATGAATCCGAACATACCTTGTAATGCATTCGCTAGAATTACAACTCCTCAAACTACTAAGATAGAAGGGCATATCAAGAAGAGAAAGTTAATAATGTTGATTGATTCAGGTTGTACCCATAATTTTATTCATTGTAAGATAGCCAAGGAATTGAATTGCTTCCTATATCTAGCACCAGACTGTCAAGTGATGGTTGCAAGTGGAGGAACCATAACTTGCTCAGGAAAGTTCCATAATATCAAGCTATCCATGGGAGAATATGTATTGAATAACCCAATGCTTTCCATTCCAATGGGAGGTGCTGATGTTGTACTAGGAGTCCAATGGCTACAATCCTTGGGTACAATAGCTTTTAATTTTTAAGAACTTTTCATGAAATTTTCTTCAAAAGGAAAGGAAGTTGAATTAAGGGGTATCGCAGGGAAACCAGGAAGGATAATCAGCTCTAATGGAATGACAAAGCTTCTAAAGAAAGAACAACGAGGCATAATTGCACAATTATGTTCACTAAAGGTTCCCACATCGAAATCATCGATTTCTCCAGATCTCCAAAAAGTCTTGGACAATCATTCCAAGGTATTTGAGACTCCCAAAGGCCTCACACCTATTTGTGATCATGAACATGCTATTCATTTGATTCTAGGAAGTGTTCCTCTAAACATAAGGCCTTACTGATATCCCTATGCCCAAAAGAGTGAAATTGAACGTATGGTTGCAGAAATACTAGAGGCTAGTATAATTCAACCTAGTCAAATTTATTTCTCTACTCCAGTAGTATTGGTTCACAAGAAGGATGGATCATGGTGCATGTGTCTAGATTATAGGGAGCTCAACAAGCTCACTATTAAAGATAAATTTTCCATTCCTGTCATTGATGAATTATTAGGTGAATTGCATGGATCAATTTACTTCACCAAGTTGGATCTTCGTTCAAGATATCATCAAATCAGAATGAAGACTAAAGACATTCCAAAAACAACATTTAGAACTCATGAGGGTCATTATGAATTTTTGGTCATGCCTTTTGGCCTTACCAATGCACCTTCTACATTTCAAGGTTTGATGAATTCCATTTTCAAACCTTTCCTTCGAAAATTTGTGTTAGTATTTTTTGATGATATACTAATATACATCAAGTCTTGGAAGGACCATGTTCAACATGTTGATAGGGTGCTCAAACTATTGGAGGAGAAACAATTATATGCAAAAATCTCCAAATGTTTCTTTGGAGTACAAGAGGTGGAATATTTGGGTCATATTGTATCTCATGAAGGTGTTAAGGTAGACCCTAGAAAAATTAAAACCATTAAGGAATGGAAAATCCCCACATCCATAAAGCATCTACGAGGATTTCTCGGGTTGACAAGGTATTATCGCAAGTTTGTTAAGAATTATGGGAGAATAGCAGCACCTCTAACAACATTATTGAAGAAAGATGCATTTTCATGGACTCCAAAAGCAACAAAAGCCTTTGAACATCTTAAAGAGGCAATGTGCCATGCACTGGTCTTAGCTACACTGAACTTCACAAAAACATTTATTGTGGAATGTGATGCCTCAGGAAATGGAATTGGTGTTGTTTTAATGCAAGAAGAAAGACCCATTTCTTTTGAAAGTCGTCCAATCAAAGGAAATTATTTACACAAAGCTATTTATGAGAAGGAAATGTTGGCAATACTACATGCACTTAAGAAATGGCAACCCTACCTAATGGGAAGACACTTCAACGTAAAAAAAGATCATGATAGTCTTAAATACTTTTTAGAATGAAGATTATCTTCAGAAGAGTAGCAAAAATGGGTCACAAAGATGTTGGGTTATGACTTTGAAATCATCTACAAAAAAGGGAAGCAAAATGTTGTGGCAGATGCACTCTCAAGAAAGGATGAGGATGTGGAAGCATTTATCTGTGCCATTTCTATCATCCAACGAGAATCGATAAACAAAGCAAAGGATGAATGGAAGAATGACGAAGAAGTGTGGGCACTCATTCAAAAGTTATAACAAGATCCCAGTACATCTGATACATTTAGCTTGAAAAATGATTCATTGTGGTACAAAGATCGGTTATACCTAGTAAGAATTCCCAACTCAAACAAAATATTCTTAGGGAATTGCACAACTCTCCCTTAGGAGGGTATTCTGGATTTCTAAAAACTTACCACAAGGTTAAGAAGGATTTTTTTTGGATGGCCTTAAATCAGATATTCAAAAGTTTGTGGCGGCATGTTTGGTTTGCCAACAAAATAAAGTTGAAACAATTAAGACCCTATGTCTATTACAACCTTTATCCATTCCAAGCCAATGTTGGGAGGAGATTTTAATGGATTTTATCACAGGTTTACCCGAGTCCAAAGGAAAGATTGTTATCATGGTGGCAGTTGACAGACTTAGCAAGTATGCACACTTTTGTGCATTATCTCATCCATTTAAAGTGAGTACAGGTTCTACTACATTTATGGAAATAATTCAAAAGCTACATGGAAACCCAAAGATTATTGTAAGCGAGAGAGATCCCATTTTCACTGGAATTTTTTGGAAAAAATTATTTTCTTGTCTTGGTACTCAATTAGCCCATAGCTCATCTTATCATCCTCAATCTGATGGGCAAACTGAGATAGTAAACAAATGTTTGGAAGGATATCTTCGTTGCTTTGTATCTGATAAACAAACACAATGGGTCAAATGGTTGCCTTTGGTTGAATGGTGGTATAACACTTCCTTCCATACTGCAACAAAACTAACCCCATTTATGATCTAAAAATGGGGCTCTTAGGCTTCTTGTCTAACTTACAAGAACCTCTCCCACTTCCAAAGCTTTAAATTTTCCCAAGTCTATTTGATCAACCAATGTGGAAATAAGAAATGCTTGAAAATATGGGTGTATGCTTGTATTTGTTTTCAATTGATTATTTACTTTAAAATCTGTTGTTTGTGCTGATATGGGAAGGTACTTAAACTGATATATAAATGCATATAACAGTAGTTAAAGCAGCAGTAAAAACAAACACATAAGACAACAATATAATATGGAGTTCACCCTGATATCTTGGGTTACATCTCCTTGAGCTCTAATCAACTCGATTATGCTCTCTGGGATTATGGAAAAAGTTCTTCTACAAGTTCCACACTCAACTCCAATGTTTTACACAGGAACACTAGGCTCAGAACACCATATTATCCCCTGGCTCTTGGAGCTCTTCGGCTTTCTAGCTCTGGTTTTGGCTCTTGCTCTTGGCTCTGACTCTAGCTCCAGCTCTTGGCTCTGACTCTAGCTCTAGCTCTTTGGCTTTGGCTCTGTTTCTAGTTCTTAGCTCTCGCTTCTAATGCTCGCTCTGGCTCTTGGCTCTGGCTATGGCTTGTAGCTCTCTGCTCTGGCTTCTCTAAGCTCTTTCTCTTAGCCTTTGCATGCCTCTATGAGTCGCTTGACCTCCAAGCAACTCCAGCAACAATATGCTACTATCAATTGAGCTCTTTGGCTTTTCACTCGACCTTCGAGTGACTCCAAAGACTCCCTGCACATTCAAATTTTTCTCGTTGTTCGCTCTCCTCTCTTCTTCTATCCCCCCCCCTCTCCTCTATCTCTGTCAGTCTGTGGCTTTAAGCCATCTGCTTCCTGACTGTTCATTTCCGCTTTCAACTCTCTCGTTCCCTACCTCTGTCCATTTGAATCCCTTCTTTCGGCTGTTACAGTCACTGCATCACACCTCACAGGGAAGTGGCCACCTATTCTGTAATGGATAAGTGTCAGGTTCACAGGAAACACTCAATCGTTTGAAATGACCGTTATTTCCGTTTACTCTAAGAATGCCTGCGAAACACAAATCTCTGCCAACTCATTGTCCATGTCAGACTTCAAATCTTTATGTGTTGTAACTTATTTCTCCCTCTGGTCTAGTCATCCATCGGGTTGAACCTCCGCCATTTGATCTGGAGCCCCCAGATCCTACGGTCTTCGCTTATATTGCGCGGTTGAGTTGCTCGACTGTTAGCCTGCGATGTAAGCAGTTTTTTCTCTCTCCCCATCGAACACGCATCACTCAGTGTATGGAATCATTGGGTCCTCAACCAAACTTGCTTACTGCCCGAAATGCCTCTGATATTCAGCCGGTTTTGAGCGTGGGACCCGCCTGTCAGTTTTAGCGCTTTCCCAAGGTTTTTTTGGTTTCCCTTGTGACCGAGCACTCGGTTCTTCTCCTTCTCGAGGGGTTTTGCCCAAAGATATGCGATTAGTGCTTTGCACTAATCGCATCTCAGAAACTGCCTCTATTTCGGGATTGGGCCTCCTGTTTGCCAATTTTGCACCACTGCGTGGTTACCATGGGCCAACGGTCTGTGTGCTTTGACCGAGGGTCCTTGTTGCTCTGTGCTGACCACAAATTGTTGTTGTTTAGAGGTTATTTCTGATAGGCTTCGACATCCACAAGACTTTAAACTTCGGTATGAGTTTTTACAGAGTTCGGGTAGCTTTAAGAGAGTTTAAGGATCCAATTCTAATCAATTTATGGCACTTTATGGATATCATCCACCATCCATCACATCATATCTAAGAGGAAATTCTAAGGTCCAAGTAGTGGAAGATCACATCGAGCATCAACAACAAGTTCTCCAACTCTTAAAGGATAACCTCACCTTGGTGTAGAATAGAATGAAACAGTCAGCAGGATCAACATCACAACGAAAGAAGTTTTGATGTAGGTGATTAGGTATTCCTACAACTACAACCATATAAACAAATGACCCTCAAGCAAGCTAAGAAGGATAATAAATTATCACCAAAGTATTATGGTCCATACAAGGTGTTGCAAAATATAGGTACTATGCCATACAAATTGGAGCTTCCTGCAGCTTCCCGAGTGCACCTAGTTTTCCATGTGTCATGCTTAAAGAAGGTTATAGGTGACAAGCTGCCAGTTCAAACAATATTTCTAGAACTTGATGAGGAAGGAAAGATCATATTGGAACCTGAAGCAGTCAAAGAAGCAAGAACTCGATAGCTACGAAATCGATCAATTTCAGAGTATCTCATTAAGTGGAAGAACTTACCCATTGAAGATTCCACATGGCAGGGTGAGAATTTTATACAGAAGCATACATAACTACTCAATCGTTGAGGAAAACATTTTTTCCAAGGAGAGGGGCATGTTAGGTCCCTATAATACTAGCTATTCCCCCATTACTATTGTCATTGTATATGTTATTGTTATTGTTGTGCCCCTATTGTCCCCATATTTTTATTATTGTGTCCCATAGAAGCCCACTATTGTTATTTTTGTGCCCTTATATTATTATTTTTAGGTCATCTTTGGTTATATTGTGACCCCTTAGACTCCTATATATAGGAAGGAGGTTTTGTCATTTGTATCATCCAAAAATTTTTCATTTGTGTAATTTAAAGGAGGTTTCCCCCTCGAAGAGCCTTATTTTGAAGGCATCTATCTATCTTTCCTATATTTTTGTGAGCTGGTTTCATAACAAAGATGTAGAGGCCTATGTGCCCCACTAGTATGCTATGGGCGTATTAGATGTATTTAGAGTGGTGGACTCCAAATATGGGAGGAAGTATGCACAATGGTGCATATCGTTCCAAGGATAATCAGGGGTAGTCATGGATTCCATGATGTCCTCATCGGAATGAGAGATGGGCAGATGTGAGGAAGATTGATTACATGATGCAGAGACATTACCTATTGCATCAACCTAAGAAAGAAGGTTCACATACGCATCATCTGGAATGGTAGACGACAAGCTAGTAGATGGAGGATCTACAGATGTTGAGCCCTGGGATTATGTCGAAAGAGGTTCGATAGAAGTGCACGCAGAAACCTTCAAAAGGTTTTTCTGCGTGGAACTCAAGGATGACAACATGTAAAGGATATGGACAGTGTTGTCCATCATCTCGACATCGGGGGGAGGGATCACAATAGTGGGGCCAAAGTCTCCATGTTCAGATTGACTAGTGGTACCAGAATCCATGGGTAGAGGAGTAGATGATCCACTACGAGTGGCCTCGTATGTGTGAATCGCCCCAAGGCAATCGCGAAATTCATCGAGACAAGGGCAACAATGGGAATAGTGACCATGATGATCATGCAAGGCACAAAGGTGGTTTGTGTGCAGTGTTTTAAGTTTCTTAGGTGGGATTGGTAAGCTAACATGGACTTCCATGATATTTGACTCAGGGAACGCCTCATGAACCGAAGGTTTAAGTTGAGTAAGCTCAAGACAATTATTGGTGGCGTTCCCAACAACTTTACATAAAGCGCACGGAGGTGATGGATTTGGGGACTTAGGGGATGGATGAGCTTGGGAGCCTTGTCTTTCAATTCTTTCCTTTTAGCTTTTCCCCAATGGCCAGATGCTTTCACAACAAGAGGTGGTTCCTGTTGAGGTTGTGATGGAACTGAAGTAGCGACAAGGCTCATGGGGACCGGTTGTACCAGGGTCAAAGCATGATATGGTCTGAGCTAACTAGGTGGAGTGTTCACTAGGGCATCAATTTACCAGACTCGGATCCCCAAAGTCATATTATGGAGGACCATCGAAGCCATGACAGGGGCAGAAAATACTCCCCGAGGGGGAAATAAGAAAGGAATCTGGACTATAGGGTAATGTCCCGGTGGAATAGCACCTAGATGGTTGAGCCCTGGAGGAACAGTTTATAGTGGAGACATAGGAAAGGCACCCACTAATGGAGGAGGTCCTACATGGGTGGATCCAGATGGCTTGACTAAGATGGTAACAACAGGGCGATGAGGAGTTGGCTGTTGATCAGATGTATGGACCTCATCAGAATCCATCATGAGGATTTAGTAGTCACTAAGACCAGAAGGTTGGGGGGCATGGGCTACTTGACATGGAAGAGGTTGAGCAACTACAAATCCTTGCTGAGGGAAAGGATTTGTAAGCACTACTGGTTGAGATGGTGTAGGATTCTGAGGTGATTGTTGACCTCTAGAAGCTGCTTGAGCTTCCCACATTTGGTGCATCTATGGTAAGAGAGGACACTCATGTGTATAGTGGCCATGTACACCACAACATACACAAGGTTTGTTAGTACAAATAGCCTTGTTCTTCTTGGGTTGGTCGCCCTATTTTTGGTTGTTGGTGTTAGGCTGGTTCCCGTGGGGTTCACTAGGTCGGTTACCTATATTACCCTATGTACCCTTGTTACGCTTCCCGTTATTCTTTTTCTTCGAATTTGGGGGATTGGTAGCACTCTATTGTGCAAACACTTGGCCCTGATGGGGCGGTGGATGCTGGGGATGAGGATGCATGGGAGGCTATGGTGCTAATTCTTGAGGGGTTGGAGCACTAGGCTGTGCATAAGGAGGAGCAATAGTTTGGTAGGCGAGTTGGGGCCCTGGAAACATGTTGCTAGCAGGAGGGGCATACGTGTTGGAGGAACAGGTGCCCCCCTGTGGGTAGCCATAACTTTGTTGAGTATATGGTGAAGAGTGTGAAATGGATCCAATGATACTGTTGGCAGCGTGAGATGCCCCCAATTCATTGGCACTTCCAAGATGAGGGAGGTCTGGAATGACGGTATAGACATAACCAGATTGTGCATAAATCAGATCATATCTCAGAGCATTTTGGAGAGCTTCTTCCTCAATCTAAGGAAAATGGGACGTGACATCTTTCCCAGTGGGAGATAAAAGGCTCATAAGAAACCAATCTAGATAGACACGATCTTCGAAAGGCGGGGCATGACATGTGCTCCTCCTTCGACACCACTCTTGAACATGGTTGGAAAGGTGAGTGGCAGAGGACTGACAGAATGTGGTCAATAGCTCCGTACCAGTGTCGTACTAGAGGGGTAACTGGAAATATGAGAGGAACTCTTTAGCAAGCATTGTGAAAATGGAATGAGATGTGGAGGGATGGTCTACGTACCATTTTGCAGCTTCTCCAATGAGTGTGCATTGGAATAACTGTAGACGAATGGAGTCATTGGTTATGTAGTTGGACAAACACCACATGTGGAAGGATCAAACATGGTTGGCAGGATCCTCTCCAACATTACCCTCAAACTTCAGGATGTCTGAGGGAAGCGTAGTCAGCATAGAGGAACAACCACCATCATGGTGTACGGGGTCATTTATTAACTAGTTAAAATCCGGTAGACTTAACCTAGCCATAAAGGGGAGCATGGCCTCTTGAAACAATTCCTGAGACTGTTCCGCTTGATGTGACCATAGGGATAGAACCGAAGCCAACACTAGGTTGGTTTCCTGCACCAGCTGTGGGTCTAGACATGGTGACGATATACAGTGAAGGAGGCTCAGAATTAGATGTGGAATCAGATGGAATAGGAAAAGAGTTAGTATACACCAGCTGGATACACCAATGATCGAAGTAATATGACTTCACTGGCAAATATTCCCGTGATTTAGGATTTCATGGATGTGTTCCCTAAATCCATTCCTGTATTGCCACCTAGGCATGATGTTGATTTTACCATTGAATTAATACCTGGAGAAGCTCCTATTTCGAAAGCTCCTTACCGCATGATCATGCCTAAGTTAACAGAACTCAAAATGTAGCTTTAGGAACTTTTGGATAAAGGGTACATTTACCCCAGTGTATCTCCTTGGGGAGCCCCTGTGTTGTTTGTGCAAAAGAAGGACAGAACCTTAAGACTATGCATTGATTATTGTCAGCTAAATAAATTGACTATAAAAAATAAGTACCCTTTACCCCATATTGATGATTTATTTGATCAAGTGCAGGGGGCTAGCGTATTCTCAAAAATTGACTTAAGGTCCAGTTACCACCAGATCAAAATAAAGGATGAAGACATTTGCAAAAATGCATTTCGAACTCATTATGGCCATTACGAGTTCGTGGTATTGCCTTTCGGCCTTACCAATGCTCCAGCCACTTTCATGAGCCTGATGCACAACATTTTTCAGCCATTTCTAGATAAATTTGTACTAATTTTTATTGATGATATAATAATTTATTCAAAAAATCAAGAGGAGCATGAGAAGCACTTGAGAATAGTGTTACAGATTTTGCGAGATAATCAGCTATATGCTAAGTATAACAAGTGCGATGTTTACAAAAGTAAAATATAGTACCTAGGCCATGTTATATCAGCCGAGGGAATAGCGGTGGATCCTAAAAAGATCAAAACTATTATGGAATGGACCACTCTGAAAAGCATTGCTAACATTAGATCCTTTTTGGGCTTGGCGAGTTATTACTGCCAATTCATTAAAGGGTTTTCAAAAATAACTTTTCCTATGACCTCACTATAGAAAAAGGGGCATGCCTTCCACTGGACAACATAATGTTAACAAAGTTTTGAGCAGTTAAAGAAATTACTTACTACTGTACCAGTGCTAAAAGTAGCAGATCCGGAAAAGTCCTTTGTGGTTTGCACAGTTGCAACTAAGCAGGGTGTCGGTGGTGTACTAACACAAGAAGGGAAGGTCATAGCCTATGAATCATGAAAATTGAGGATTATGAACGGTGATACTCTGTGTATGATCTTGAGTTGACTGCAGTAGTACACGCACTCAAAATGTGGTGACACTACCTCCTAGGAAAAAAAATTCTGTTATTAACCAAACATACCAGCCTTACAAATTTCTTTAACCAGTCTAGTTTAAATGCTCGGCAGGCCAGATGGACTGCATTCCTGAGCGAATTTGACTTCGATATGAAGCACCTTAAGGGAAAAGAAAACCGAGTGGCCGACGCATTAAGAATGAAAATGCATTGCGTCTACGAAATACAATTTAGTCAAATACAATCTAACCTTCCTGAAATCATTAGAGAAGCATCCCTCAAAGACCCAGAATATGCATTGCTTTGGCAACAAGCATTGGAAGTTTAAAAGAGAGCGAAACAGTCTGATTATGGTATAAACCCAGAAAAATTGTTAACATTCAAAAACATGATATATGTTCCCAACCAAAATTTTGTCAAACATTTGTTATTGGATGAATTTCATAGGAAGACTTATGTTGCTCACCCAGGATACCAGAAACTATTGTCTGCCATCAGGAATAATTATTTATGGCTAGGTTTAAGGAAGCATGTGGTGGAATACCTACCAAAATGTTTAGAGTGTCAACTGATGAAAGTGGAGCATCAACACCCCACTAGTCTAATGCATCCATTACCCATTCCTGAGTGGAAATGAGAGATGATCACTCTAGACTTCATCACAAGGTTACCTCGCACTAAGAAACAACATGACTCAATTATGGTGGTAGTAGACAAGTTAATAAAAACTACCAATTCCATACATGTGAAATCCACCTACAAGACTGCAGAAATCACAGACATATTCATGAGGGAAATTTTTTGATTACACAGGATACCCAGGGTAGTAATTTCTGACAGAGATGTAAAATTTACATCCACATTTTGGAAAACCCTTGTTGCTGGGTTAGGTACTCATATTCTATTTAGTACTAGCTATCATCCATAGATGTTTGGCCAAATAGAGCAAGTGAATCAAGTCCTGGAAGACATGTTAAGGATGTTTGTAATGAAACAACCGCACAAGTGGGAAGACTACCTCCACCTGGTAGAGTTCGCCTATAATAACAGACATCACAAATCATTGGGAATGAGCCCTTTTGAGGTGTTGTATGGAAGAAAGTGCTAGGTACCACAAATTGGAATAGTCCAGTTAATAAGTTAGCATTGGGTTCTGATATGTGTTATAGACAATTTTGTGCCTTGCAGCAACAAGCATGAATTGTCAATAATCCAAGGGATCCAAAGTTCCCTAAACATGATGTTCCTACCCCTACAGGAACAAGGTCAGCAAACCAACAGCTCTCAGATCAGTTCTCCACCTGAAAACACTCAAAAACAAGCAATCCTGAAATCAAAGCAGGTGCTCCACTGGGTTTCTGCGCTGAAACACAACTGCTCCATGGTGTACCTGCGTTGCAAAGCAGGCGGAACAAAGCCCACCTGCGTTGGGCAAGTTTGGACATGTGGCAGAGTGAGTCATAGCTTTGGAATCTTCCAAAATTGACACTTGGATCAGGTATTTCGCCTTGTGATGAGTCAGAGGCTTTGTTTCTCCAAGTGGAAGCAAGGTTCACCAAGTGGACTCAAGAACTGAAGATCAACTAAAGATTAACTGAAGAGAGAGAGGACACAAGGCAGCTACACATCAATTGCAAGCTGACTCATCCTTTCTCAATTCATCTATATATTGAGCTCTCTCCTATGAGCTCAGGAGGCTGGAATTTTGTGCAAAGTAATGATATGCTGTTGGTTTCATTCTTGAGTTATTGGGTGATTGTTTGAGAGAGGTGAAGAAGAGCAATTCTTTCTGCTGGGAGGTGTTGCTGGGTTGGAGCCTACAATGGTTGTAATCCTCTCAGAACCTTTATTTCTTCATTAATAAAAGCTATTGAGGTTCTTCTATGTGCTCTTGTTTCAATTATGTATTGTGATGATTGCATGTTTGGTTTACACTAATCCATGAACCAGTTATGATTGCATGCCTCTTGTAGTTTCCTTCTTTGTCATTGTGCAGGATCTCATTGTAGCTGGGCGAGCAGAAAGACAAAGAGCTAGGAGCAAGCGGCCAAAGAGGAGAGTTTGGATTCAACATTAAGCGCAAGGCAATGGTTAGTGCTTCCTCCATTCTCTTTTGCTTTCATAAAGAAGTAAACTTTCATTAGTTTGTTTTACAGTTGTTGCTAAGGAACTGTCACCCTTAGAGTGGGTTAGGGTCATCCGAGTCGGATACTTTTCCCTACAACAAACTGGCGACTCTGCCGGGGATCGTATCTGTTTGATTGTGTTTGTAGTATCTTTGCTATTCATTTCCTGAACAAAAGAGTACCAAATCGAAAAGCTTTTGACTATATCAAAAGCGAAGTAGAGGGGCAGCTACTCTTGCTCATTTTCTGAGCAGATTCATGATTTGAAGAGCTGATCTACAAAGATCCTTGTAAGCTCTTAGTGATAGCTTTGCACCTTCTAAATCATCCCTTTGAGTATGCTTGACTGAATGCTTCTGATTTGAGCAAAAACCGTGCATTTTTGAGAAAATTATGACCCGGAGACTGTGAAAACGCAATTCTCGTTTTCCAAAGCAGGTAGTACACAGGCTACCTGCTTTGCAACGCAGGTCCCGAACTAGCTACCTGCGCTGAGAGCCAGTTTGACTGTGCAGTGCCTGCGTTGACCCAAATTTGCTTAGTGCATTTGGGGTTTCCTATTTTCTCTTGCCTGTTTTCACTTAGTTTTGCTGCTAAGTGTCAGTCTTGTACCTGTTTTGAAACCAAAATTACTTGCCATCATTCTGCCTCTGTTATAGAACGAAATTGTACTTGTTCTTTGTATTTCTTGCTCATTTACAATTTCCCATAACGAAAAGTAAACTAGTCATGCTTTTGGCCTCTTAGATCTGAACCTGTGTTAGGCGTTTTGCTGGTCTAAAGAGTTAGCTTGTTTGCTGTCCATAGCTGGTTAGTCATTTTACTTTCGTTCATATGGTTTGATTTCATGTATTTCCAGTGATTAAGCAAGTGAATCTTAAGGTGTCTTTTGATTTTGGACAAACTTGTTTACTTTCGCTTTAAATCGAAATCAAAGTTATATAACCACTTTCTTTTTGTATCCATCCACATTAAGAAAGGGAAAAGAAATTACATGCATGATGATTTAGGAGAAAGTGCATTAGTTTGTGCTGTCTGAACTGTGTGAAAAGAATTTGCTTTTCTTCTCCCCCAGTAGTTAAGATTTTCATCAGTCAAAAAGATTTGAAAAAGCTTGCTTCTCATCTTAGGCTGCATTTAGGAATTTGTCATATACATCTCGTGGTGAACCTTGAAAGGCAAACTTTAAAAAGATCAACTTAAAATATACTGAATGAACCTAACAACGCATTTGAAACATAACGCAAACATCTAGAGGTCTAGGTAGAGACGTGTTCCGGCGTCGTTAAACATAGTGACTGTCGATCTCTACGAAGGTGGGTGATTCCTCCTGAGAGTCGGTGGCACTAATACGGAATTGTGCTCCCACGTACCGTCGCGTATATATTGGGAGACCCCTATAGGCAATTATCCTTTATCCATAGGAAGCCGTGTCGACCGCCCTACTGATCGCGATGCAGTGAACACAGCATTCACGAAGATCGACCACCCGTACCGTAAAACGTATTCTGTGGTTTCGCGAAAGGTTTGGCACACCCTCTGCCTAGATCTCCAGAGCAGTTTCTTTTGGCCCTTTTCAAACTCTATAACTGAAAAGGTCCAACCGAGCATTTGTCACTTCGGGCTCATTAATACATCGAAGGCGACTAGAGTCATCTTTAGCTTTTTCTCGACTCTTAAAACATGAAAAAGCAAAGTTATGTTTAAAAGCGTCTAATAAAATTCATTCAAATCGAAAACACAAATTTTCCCCTTTATATTTTAGTTGATCGAGTAATCCGCAATCGTGGAAGAAAGTCAATTGAATATCCGTCGTTCTCGGAGGCTTGCGAGTCAACCGTCTTTGTCTCCGGAATCGAAAACAATCCGGACAAAGCGAGCTCGTCGAACCAGTTCAAAATCTCCTTTAAAAGTTAGGACAAGCGTTCCAACAACATCTGAGATTCTGGTCACTCCAAACATTTCCGGAAACCCTGCCTCTATAGAAGAAGTTCAATCGCCACAGAGGGACAGTAATACTGATCCTAGTCTGGGGGCAAATACTTGTATGACTGAACCAGTTCCATCTGTAACCGGTCCAGAGAGTTTTGTTCCTCAAACATCCGTCGCGGTCGATACAACCCCTTCTTCGGCACCGGAAATATTTTACGGACCTGACGGTCTTCCTCTTCCACCTGGCCTGATTGCGATAGAGGAAATTATAGAAGAACCGCAAGTATCCACTCCAAGGCAGTTTGGAGTAGGGGTCGCTCTATTTCCTGCTACAACAGAAGTTTGTCCATCACCAGTGGAAGTTCCTGTAGAATCACTAGGTGATCAATTGGATAAACTAAAAATGATTGAACAACCGTCGACATCTAGGACTGTGTCGAATGACACAGCGACGGCAGAATTACCTGCTGCAAATCCAACAATGTTCGCCGGCATACCATCTGTCCCAACTAGCTCGCAGTCGCTAGAAGGAGTCCAGCAAGAGACTATCTCGACAGTATGGTCTGTTCCTGTTTGTTCCGGAGTAATGTCTGGTAACTCTCATGGTGAGGCTCATCAAATTGACCCTTTTGGGAATCTAATTAGGCCATCCAGTCCTCCAAGGCAGGCAGTTGCCTTGAGTTCTGGGTTGCTACCGTATGGGGGGCAGTACCCATACGGGAGCTCTCAACCTTATTCAAGTTATGGCGGAATTGCAACGAGTAGTTGGGTACCTGTGCTATCCCAGCCACCGAGAGTTGTATATTCTATGCAACAGTGTGTACCTGTGACAAACATCCCAACTACACCGGCTATTGTGACCGTGTCGCAAGTTCAAACAATGCCTGTTGTATGTCAACCTCAGATTGCTCAGGTTCTCATGCAACAGCCACTTGACCCTGCGACCCAACCACAATCACCTACTGGTGGGACAACACAAGTACAGTTGGGTACAGCTACCCCACATCTTGGTCCAATGGTTAGTGTAGCGCAACAACCCATGGTGTCGCAACCGTGGATAATGCAATACCAACAGCCGCAATTCCAACAAGTGTACCAAGGTTCTGAACAGCAAATATTTGCGAATACCGGACAACCATATATTCAAAATGGTCAAAATCAACCACTTTATAGTGGTCAAGTCCATCAACCGTATTCATCATACCAACATCAACTCCATTATGCTGGTATGCAAAGACCGACTGCTCAGGCGATTCCATCGTATCCTGGTTACGCTTCACCTAACTTGAATCAGCAATTACCATTCGTGGCGACTTTAGAGTTACCTGATTTACATCGGTTAACAAACGATCCAATTGCTTACGCCCCTTGGTGGCCAGTGATTCCACACAAACTCCCATCTGACATTCCTAAATTCAATGGAAATCCAGGTGAAGACCCGTCGAATCATGTGATGACATTTCATCTATGGTGTTCGTCGAACACTTTGAATGATGATTCGATAAGGCTTCGCCTCTTTCAGAGGACATTGACAAGTCCAGCGGCAAAATGGTATATAGAATTGCCTAGAGCTTCGTTCGACAATTTTGGCTCCCTTGCCACGACATTCTTGACCCACTTTCAATTACCAATAAGGTACGAAACGGGAACAGAGATATTGACTAACTTCAAACAGACAACCGCGACTCATATATCAGATCATATACATGAGTGGCGACGTCGATGAAGAATGGTTAAAACGTATGTTCCTGATCAGCTTTTAGCTGAGTGGTTTATAAAGTCATTACTTCCGGCGATAACGGAAGATGTAGCAAAGGGAGGAGTCGTAACAGAAGAGCAGGTTATCGCTCGTGCACAATACTTGGATTTAGTATATACTCAGTCCGGCACGCTCTATGACAAAATACCAGACGCCCCTAGACCAGAGTTTTCAATCCCTCCTCCTCCTAAATCAAACAGTGACTCTCATGCCAGCGATGGCGTGATTGGCACGGCAAACACGAATCCGAAAAGGACCAATCAAAAGAAGGCCCGTAAGGATTCAAATCAAAATGCGCATGAAGAAGTTCTTGCTTCGGAAGTAAATGCCGTATCGACAGATAAGGGCAAAGAAACCTATCAACCAGGAAGCAAGAAGAATCAAAACAAAGGGAGGAAGAATAAACAAAGTGGGTCATCCCCTAAGAAAAATTCTTCAAACCCTCCTGGGAATAGGAAATGGTTTCCGTGTCAAATATGCGATGACAAAGATCACTACACTAAGGATTGCCCATTAAAAGCTGAGCTAAAGAGGTTCTTTAAAAGTCCTCATACCTCAACTGTGTCAAGTGATCAATTTCCTAACCCAGGTCAAAATCTGGTTGATAGTGGAAACGCTTCCCCATCCCAAGTACTTATGTTGTCGATTTCGAAACAGCAAAATGATGCTTTGATTTCGACAAGGAACAAAGATTATGGGAATCTACAGGTGTCGAACGATAAAGGGACAGATCAGCCTAGCAATTCGACGAAACTTCGGCAGAAGTTGTACCCCCCATCACACATGAATTAACAATAAAACCACCAAAGGGAGTAGTACACAAGTCGACATTCAATCCTCGTGCCAGAGCGGCACAACATTACAACATAGTAGAAGATTTAGCGCAATCGCCATCTGCTATGTCGACTCTTGAGGTATTACAGCATTGCCCATCCCAAAGGCAGGCATTGTTATCAGCAATTGGTGGGGTGGATCCTAAAGATTCCAATCTGGTATCCTTTGATCACAAAGGGTATGATCCTCAGTTGCCGGCTCAATTAGCTTTCCTCGTCCAAGTGAAAGCCCTCAACAAAACAGTTCATAGAACGATTATTGATGAGGGAGCATCGACATGTATTATGTCGATGAGTTGCTGGAAAACTTTAGGATCTCCAACCTTGTCGCGATCATCGACAACAATAAAAGCATTCGACGGGAGGATATATACCCCTTACGGTATCCTTAGTAACCTGAAAGTTGAACTAGGGGGCAAAACAGTAGAAATAGATGTTGAAGTCATCGATGGCAATCTTGACTATAACATCCTACTGGGAAGACCATGGATTTATGCCATGCAAGCTGTTGTGTCGACTTATTTTAGGAAGATCGCATTCCCCTTTGAAGGAGGGATTACGGTCGTCGATCAACAAAACTTCCTCCCTAATGGTTCACAAGTTACAGGAAGCGTTCCCATGATCCATGGCAGCGACCGGTCGATTCAAGACATTAGAGTAGGTCTGTTGAAAGACCCCACTATGATGGGAACTTTCGCACTACCACCTCCTATATGCATAGGAAATGTACCATTTGTAGCAACATGCAATATGGTATCCACCTTGAAAGTCACAGATGGCAGAGTCGCTATGGATCATGCAATGGTTTTGCCACCAAGCCCCATTGAAATATTGTAGCAATCAATGTCTCATGCATGGGAGGCAAACCCAAATCAACGCTCGTCGAGCGTTTGGGTAGATAGATCTAGGGAATATGGTACCCCATTAGATCCTTGGTCGAAAGTACATGGGACTGACGAAGGAATCTTACAATCAATGATGATTGAGGAGGCACCATGGAATGATCACCACCATCGTTCCCTTCTTCCAAAATACGAAGAAGATACTCAGAAGGATCTTTACCACCCTTCAGTCTTTGAATTCCTAACAAATACTGTAAACACGGTGGATTCCGAGCGAAACTTATCAAATATCGAAGAGACTATAGCCATAAATATCTCGACAAAACCTGATGTTGTAGAAAATATTCATGTTGGCAAAGGTTGTTCCCCTTCAGAACTGAAAATATATAATGCTCTTTTTCGTGAATTTAGAGATGTCTTTGCTTGGTCATACGATGAAATGCCAGGCATCGACTCGAGTATCGTTGAACATGAAATCAAAATGTATCCTGATGTCAAACCAGTAAGACAACGGCTTCGACAGGTGCACCCTAAGAAAGCTGCTGCCATTAAAGCAGAAGTTGAGAAACTTCTCCATGCTGGATTCATCTACCCGGTTCCTCTAACCGATTGGGTATCGAATATTGTCCCTGTTATGAAGAAACAAGGGACGATAAGAGTGTGCGTCGATTATAGGGATGTAAACCAAGCTTGTCCGAAGGACAACTACCCTACACCCTTCATCGACTAGATAATTGATGAATGCGCCGGATGTGAAATCTTTTCCTTTATGGATGGATTTTCCGGGTATAATCAAATAAATATCCGCCCACAGGACCAGTCAAAGACTGCATTTATATGTCTGTGGGGCACGTTCGCTTATCGAAAATTACCCTTTGGCTTAAAGAACGCAGGGGCGACTTTTCAGAGGGCTATGAATTACGCCTTCCATGACATCAAGAGCATTGTTCAACCATATCTCGACGATCTTCCAGCTCATTCACGAAAGCGGACTGATCATCCGCAGCATTTAAGAGCGATATTTTTACGTTGCCGACACTACAAGATAAGACTCAATCCTCACAAATGTGTGTTTTGCGTCAGTTCTGGACGTTTACTTGGATTTGTAGTCTCTAAAGATGGGATTCGTCTCGACCCCGGTAAGGTTCAGGCAATCATTAATTTGCCTCCACCTTCGAATTTGCTTCAGATTCAGAAACTCCAAGGGAAAGCAAACTTTCTGAGGAGGTTCATTCCAAATTACGCAGAACTTGCTAAAGGTTATACACGTCTTTTGAAAAAAGATGTACCCTTCGATTGGGACCAGGTTGCGCAAGCTTCCTTTGACGCTTTGAAAGAGTCCCTAGTAAAAGCATCATTAATGTACGCCCCAGATTATCTTAGGGATTTTAACCTGTATCTAGCTGCAACAGATACAACCATTGCGATGGTTTTAGTACAAGAAGTCGATGGAGTTGAACATCCTATATATTATTTAAGTAAAAACTTAAATGATACAGAAAGTAAATATTCTTACATTGAAAAGCTAGCGCCCGCTGCTGTTCAAGCGGTACAGAGATTTCGGCATTATATCCTCTTTAGGAAAACTACCATTCTGTCATATTGCAACCCCATGACTTATATACTGTCGCGATAGTTGCTGGGGGGCAAATATTCCAAATGGATAGCAATCCTTCAAGAGTTTGATCTGGAATTTGTGAAATCCAAGTCAAAAAAAGCTCTAGTATTCGCGGAATTATTATGCGATCTCCCATCATCATCCAACGACGAGACTTCCAAAGAGTCTATAGTGGACGAGACTTTATTTTTGATATCTGCAAGTGATGAATGGTATGGGGATATCATTATCTATCTCCAAACCCAAAAGTTTCGGCCTGACACCTCTCACTCCGAACAGAAACGTATACGTTACCAAGCAAAAGACTACATGATCGTCGGTGATACTCTTTACCGTCGTGGTATCGATACTGTTCTGAGGAGGTGTCTCACCCATGAAGAAGCCGAAAAAGCCCTGAATGAGTGTCATTCAGGCGTGTGTGGGGGGCATCAATCAGGTTTCGCTACAGCCCAAAAGATATTAAGAGCAGGATATTTTTGGCCAACAATGTTCAAGGATTGCATAATCGCAGTCCGAAGTTGTCATTCCTGCCAAATCTTTGATAGCAAAATAGGAAGACCACCCGCACCGCTGCAACCGATAGTTGCGGTTGGGCCTTTCGCCAAATGGGGCATCGATTTCATGCAATGTAACCCCACCTCGACCGGGGGGCATGGGTATATTATAGTCGCAGTTGACTATTTTACCAAATGGGCCGAGGCGATGCCTACATTGGACAATACCGGTGAAACAGCTGCCCTATTCTTTTTCAATCATGTAGTCGCCAGGTTCGGTGTACCCCAGGCTATAGTTACAGATCATGGATCGCACTTCCGCAATCACATGATGGTCGAATTAGCTGCCAAACTAGGGCTATCACACGACAGCTCTACTCCGTATTATCCACAAGCCAACGGACAAGTTGAAGCAATCAACAAGGTCCTGAAGCGTATGTTGCAGAGGATGATCGGAGTTCATAAAAGAAGATGGCACCTAATCCTGTATGCAGCCTTATGGGCCTACCGAACCTCGGTAAGAAACGCGACCGGTTTCACACCTTTTCAATTGGTGTACGGTCTAGAAGCAGTCTTACCGATCCAATGTGAAATTTCGTCACTTAAACTCGCAATTGATCTCCTCCCCGGAACTTCGGAAGAAGAGGCTCGTTTCATGGAATTAATCCAATTGGATGAAACCCGTCGTGATGCCGCTTTGGCTAACGAAGCCCATAAGAAACGAGTCAAGGCTCAGTTCGACAAAAATGTCAAACCCCGTGTCTTCTCAGAAGGTGATTTGGTCTTGCTTTATGACCAAGAATCCGATAAATTAGGAGCAGGTAAATTCAATTCCTTATGGATGGGCCCCTATATTGTTAAAAGAGTATTAGCAAAAGGAGCCTACGAGTTAATAGATTACGACGGAATTCCACTGGCACAGCCCCGGAACGGGCTGTACCTCAAGCGTTACTATGCTTAAATAGTAACCTGCGTGCTTTTGTTATATTTTGTTTTCACCAAAGTTCTTACTCTGGTTGAGTGATTCCCTTTTTGCATTCGTTGCAGATGTCAAACCTCGTGGAGACATGTGTTGGATATGCCGACGGAGCAAGTCGTAGTTCGCGAAACCTATCCTCCGCAGCGTGGGCCATTTTTAATCCAAATGGCGAGTTAGTAAGTTTCAGAGGCATATGTATTGGGCAATCAACGAATAACATCGCTGAATATAACGCGTTGATTGAACTACTCTCTGATGCCATCGCACGAGGCATACGCCGACTAATTGTCAGGCTAGACTCACAGCTCGTAGTACTACAACTCAATGGTATATATTCTGTTCGTAATCCAGCTATTTATCGCATGTTCCTAAGAGTAAAGATCTTGGAAAGACGATTTGATTCAATTCAATATCAACATATTTCAAGAAATCTAAACACATTAACAGACTCATTAGCGAACTATGTGTTAGACAGACATTTGCAACATTTATAAAGGACACGTCATAAAAAGTGTACATATGAATCATCCAAAACAACCAGAATAATACTCGAAAATCAAAATATATATATAAACTGTTCATAAAGTTCACACATGATGTTCTGCAACCAAGACAAAATTGGTCATATGACCTAAAAACTCAAAATGCTAGGGGCACCCTAGCCTAGTGATGCTCCTGATAGTAAGCCACGGTATGTGCGATCATGCGCAGAAGACGGGTCCATCGTCTAGGTACGCCAATAGTATGCTGCTGCATCGGTAAAGGTAACTCGTCAACCTATACATCCGGAAGACCACGGGTAAGGTTCTCAACCTGCCCCTGCACAGCTGTAAGGGTCTCTGTGTCGCTAAGATCACGGATAATAACTCTCCGAGCAGGTTCCTCTGCCGGAACAGTAACAGGAGGCCTCGGACGAAATGCCGGACGAACAGGACCGACATCTGCAAGCGCACATGAGTTTAATTAAAGTCTTGAAAGAATAAAGCACAAGAACATTATGAATGAAAACGATGAACAGTAGTATGGTTGAAGTTCTTACCAGTAGCATCCCACTGAGCACCGTCTGGCAGTACCATATCCGGATCGCCCCGGAAATCCATACCAACATATGGGAACTCGGAAAAAGCCATCTCCTGGCGGTCGAACCACCTAAAGAAAGCAGCATTGAAAGAAATCTGGGATTGACCGGCATGCCTGGACATGTGATCAACCCATCGCTGCATACGTGGCTCGGTAGGAGAAGGCACTCCGAGATCAATGTACTGAGGTTGCATCAGAGGGATCTTCTCCAAGGAAAAGGCAGTCAGAATTGAACCAAAACCAAAGTTCTTCAGCTTCCCGTCCTTCACCTTGTTCAATTGATTTTTCATCTGACTAAGCACTGCATCACTCCAGTTGAAGATTTTCGGTTGGAGGCATTCCAAGGTGTGCTGCATGTGAGACCTGTTGGCAACATGTAAAGATGCGCTACCGGCCATCCTACCAAGAGTATACAGAATGGACCTGAGAGGCCTGCTAGTAACATCAAGGATAACCACCTTGTCGTCTCTGCTCGGCTGGGACCCCTCCCTGCAATACTGGCGAACATAATCTCTCACGGAATCATTCCCCCGAACTGTACCTGATAAAGAAATGGGAGCACCCCGCCTTGACAGGCCAGTCAAGAAGTAAATATCTGTCACAGTCAATGGAATGGGTTTGTTCCTGATCTGGAATACTTGGTTAACAGGATCCCAAGCATCAAGTAAATACTGCAGTAGTGAAATCTGTGCTCTCATGCTAGAGATACGGAAAAACTTCAGTAAACCACAGTCTCGCAATGCGCCCACCGTAACAGGATCATGAAGGGCAATCATATCTTCTTCTTCGTGTTCTCGTTCTCGCCATGTTAGGGCCATCTTGCTCAAGAATCCCTGCAAAAAAAACAAGAGGATGAGTCAGCTCCTGAAATTGATGAAAAACTGGCGAAAATTTCATCAAAAACTGTGAAAAATTGTTGCTTTTATGCCCCAAAGCAAGTGCCCAGTGTACTACCTGCGTTGGGGGACAAGCTGCCTTCAAGCAGCTTGAATCCCAACGCAGGTTTCGAATAGGGTACCTGCGTTGATCAGGGGGCGCCCTGGCAAAACCCCAGAGGCTCAACAAAGCAGCAAAACAGGCATAAAACAGGAAAATGAAACCATGAAAATGAAGAGCTAAGGTTTAGCTCCTACCTGGTCCGAACGGCGCCGAAAATCGTCCGCAGAATCCTCCAGAATCAGCTGGTGAAAATCGAGGGGAAAGAGGCTCCTCCAAAGCTCCAACAAGCAAAATGCAAATGAAATGGTAAAATGAGAGCTAAAACCCTTTTTATTTGCTTTCTTACGTAATTCAAGGTAGATATTGTGAGTTAATCTCATTTTCAAGTAAATATTACCCATTTTTGACTAGTTTGTTGCAGCAAATGGAAAATGCAATGCTATCAATGAAAAAGAGAAGCTAATTGTGGTAAAAATCAAAAGTAAACCATATATCGAGCAGTTTTGGCAATGTTCATGCTCGTTAAAAAATAAACGCAATCATCGAGCAGTTTTTGTGCAGAAGTTCATGCTCGTTAAAAAATAAATGTAGATTGTGAGCACTCTTTCCCTAGCAGTTCAAGCTCACGCATAAAAAATGAACCGGTAAACAATCTCGAGAAATGTAACCTTTGAAAGCCATATTAAAAGCCCTTGGTCGTGTTTTATATGCCATCACCTCCATCCGTTCATTTGGCCAATCGTTCACCTCCATATGTTTGTTTACACATTTTGAGGAACAGCTGCGTAGAGTGATTTCACTTAGCCATCCTTGTGACACTGTCGTGATTGGAGAATTCCAACCTGTACCTGGAATCTGCTGCTATCCCTGTTCATCACTCGTTCCTCAAAAGACGAGTCTTCTTTGAGCTCTTTTCACTGACTCGTAAAATATGAAAAGTTTGCCGAGTTTTGGCCTTCCAGCTCGTTAAAGCGACCGGAAAGCTATCCCTCCTCTAGATTTTAATCTTTTTGGACCTGAGGGATTATTGCACAAAAAGATCGAGCGCTTGTTTTGTTCGGCTCGTTAAAGCAACCGAAAATTCATCCCTTCTGTATTGTTTTATACTTTTTCGGACTTAAGGGATTAGACGACGAAAAAGAAATTTTGGAGTTAACTTTTCGTGCCTTTTCAGACTCTCTAAAAATGAAAAGGACCGAGTTTTCCTTGTCGTTAGACTCGTTAAAATGATTAAATAGCGACAAACTTGTCTTTAGACGAGAACGAGTTTCCCTATCGCTACGCTCGTTAAAACATAGCGATGGGCTTGCCCGAAGGGCAGGTTATAGAACAAGCATATGTTATCCTCCTCAAACTTGAGAAAAATAAAGAGGTACTGGTCAGCAATGACTGGGGAAAAATTGGGAGAACCTCACAGTATTAATGGTAGCAAGTCGCTCTTGAACATGACACTTTGTCCTCCGTCCGCTTCGGGTTGGGTTGTTTCATTCACCGATCGCAGAATCATGGTCCTCGCCACACCATCCACAATTGGGGTAATGCTACCAATCCATCACATCAGTGTCGTTATATGTTCAAGAGATGTGGTTCTGTAAAGAGTCAACCCTGTTCCACCCACTGCCATACATTATCCTTCATCCACTTCATGACTGCCACCCTGAATCATACATCACAGTTTGTTTTCACCTCATCATTATCACTAGCTCCGTTCCGTGTCACTGATGTGGGATTCACTAAGGCCCTCCTTTGACGGATCGCTCCTTGTCGACATCAGCTCATTATCCAAGGAGTTGATCTAGGAACACCCCCCTCAGTACTTTGAAGCTTGCATGCCTCAATGGCAAGTTTCTCACTTCCGGCGACAGGTATACATCAATGACCTTCGACCAGAAGATTTTGCATGGTGGTCGATGCCAAGTCCTTTATTCCCACCATGTAGATTGTACTGCCGTACCTTGAGGGTCATCATCCTTATCGGTGATTCCTCTCGCGCTTGTTAACGGTTTACATTATTGACCAGTAATCAAGTGATGTCTTTCCATGTTCGACTTCAAGAAATTCTCACATGGATCGACTTGTACATCGAGTGAAGATCGGAAGAGATTGAAGACCCCGGATCTAGTTTCATCCATCCGGGCTGCGATATGTGTTCAGGACATAAAGACATGTACATCATTGCAACAGAAGATTATCCTTCTCAAAAGATGATAAATTCGGCAGAGAATTATCAGTGAAGGATGATAAATTCGGTAGAGAATTATCAGTCTAGCATCAGACGATCGTCTGTTCTATGTACCAAAATGTATTTATAAAGCTGAGCATGGGAATGCCCGCCTCAGCTAGATCATGAAAAATGTATGAAAAATAATGTATTGTATTGTATCTTATTGCAGGACACTTCTCAGCAGATTGAATGAACTTCGGATCCTCTCAATAAAGCATTTCACCCGATAAACGACCTCATACTTTAGGGGGCATCTGTTATAGACAATTTTGTGCCTTGCAGCAACAAGCATGAATTGTCAATAATCCAAGGGATCCAAAGTTCCCTAAACATGATGTTCCTACCCCTAGAGGAACAAGGTCAGCAAACCAACAGCTCTCAGATCAGTTCTCCACCTGAAAACACTCAAAAACAAGCAATCCTGAAATCAAAGCAGGTGCTCCACTGGGTTTCTGCGCTGAAACACAACTGCTCCATGGTGTACCTGCGTTGCAAAGCAGGCGGAACAAAGCCCACCTGCGTTGGGCGAGTTTGGACATGTGGCAGAGTGAGTCATAGCTTTGGAATCTTCCAAAATTGACACTTGGATCAGGTATTTCGCCTTGTGATGAGTCAAAGGCTTTGTTTCTCCAAGTGGAAGCAAGGTTCACCAAGTGGACTCAAGAACTGAAGATCAACTAAAGATTAACTGAAGAGAGAGAGGACACAAGGCAGCTACACATCAGTTGCAAGCTGACTCATCCTTTCTCAATTCATCTATATATTGAGCTCTCTCCTATGAGCTCAGGAGGCTGGAATTTTGTGCAAAGTAATGATATGCTGTTGGTTTCATTCTTGAGTTATTGGGTGATTGTTTGAGAGAGGTGAAGAAGAGCAATTCTTTCTGCTGGGAGGTGTTGCTGGGTTGGAGCCTGCAATGGTTGTAATCCTCTCAGAACCTTTATTTCTTCATTAATAAAAGCTATTGAGGTTCTTCTATGTGCTCTTGTTTCAATTATGTATTGTGATGATTGCATGTTTGGTTTACACTAATCCATGAACCAGTTATGATTGCATGCCTCTTGTAGTTTCCTTCTTTGTCATTGTGCAGGATCTCATTGTAGCTGGGCGAGCAGAAAGACAAAGAGCTAGGAGCAAGCGGCCAAAGAGGAGAGTTTGATTTCGACATTGAGCGCAAGGCAACGGTTAGTGCTTCCTCCATTCTCTTTTGCTTTCATAAAGAAGTAAACTTTCATTAGTTTGTTTTACAGTTGTTGCTAAGGAACTGTCACCCTTAGAGTGGGTTAGGGTCATCCAAGTCGGATACTTTTCCCTACAACAATATGTTAGCTGAAATGGAGGCTATAGTTAAAAATGTCGACCAAAACTTAAAATCCGCTCAGGATAGGCAAAAGGTTTATGTAGATAAGAAAAGGGCTCATAAAGAATTCCAGTTGGGGGATCATGTGTATTTGAAAGTCAAACCCCAGAAAAGTACTTTACAGTGGAAGGGTTGTGCTAAGCTATCACCCTGGTACTGTGGACTGTTCCAAATCTTGGAATGAATTGAAGCAGTGGCATACAAATTAGCACTCTCTAGCCACATCCAGGTCCACAATGTCTTCCATGTCTCCTTGTTAAAAAAATATGTGTACAATCCTCAACATATAATTAATTGGGGAAATTCACAGGTAATAAAACAATTGAATAGGTAACATTGAATTATTGTTTTGTACAATTCTGACAACAAATTGTAAATTGTGCAGGTCAAACTGGAGGGAGTGTTTCTAGCAGAACCTCTTTGTATTCTCGATCCAAGAGAAACCACCTTGCAGAAACGAGCCGTCACCTAGGTTAAAGTGCAATGGAAGCACTTTGTCCTAGAAGAGGCTACTTGGGAAGAAGAGGAGAGTATGTAGAAATCCCATCCAACATTATTTTCTTAAAAGAACACCATAGACAGTGTTCCTCATAAGGTGAGGAAGCTTTAACACCCTTTTCTGCACAAGCATTTATTTTTTCTTACCAAGTTTTACGTATTACTTCAAAAAATTTACTTTTCTTAACATAGATTGTTAAAGGATTAAGGTCGGAAAGCCAAAACATCTTGTCACTTTTTTATTAAGGAATTTAAACAGTTTGTTAAAGAACTAAATGAAACAGTTACATAACTCCTTAAACAATTAGAAACAGTGGCCCATCTTTCCTTCCCAAAAAAAGGAAGAAAGGAGAAAGAAGGGGAGACACAAGAAAAGCAGGGACATGCTGCTCAGATTTTTCCTTGAGCTGGGCACAAATAACCAGTGGGAAAAAACTATGGTGAACATTTGAACTGGTATGCGACTTGAGGCTGGACTGTAGTCCTGAAGCCCAAGATACCATAATGTATCCACCTAGTAACTGTCAGGAGCAGGAAGTGCTTGGAGGGGGACTCTCGACGTAATTTCCATGTGCGTGGATAGGTGGTGAGACCTTCCAAGAATAGAAAGTATCTATATGGTTATTAAAAAGCAGAAATAGATAAGTGACAAATTCTGTGCTAATTATTCATTACTAGAAAATCATTACTCTTAATCAAGAACAGATGATTATCAACAGGACTAGATTACCAAGTATATTCTTTTATTTTCAAGAATAGATATTTAGTAAGTAGATTATATTGCTTATTATGATTAAGTTTTCATGATTAAGGCAAGTATTGATACTATCTTATTAAATCTATAGCCAGAAATGTATACTATCAATTTTGTTGCTAGTTCTAATATGCTTACTCATATGTTTAGTAAAGTACATAGCTTTAAACAGTTCCAAGCGATAACAAGAAAATTATTACAAACACCTTGTAAGATAGTTCTTTTACCATCGACTCAGAAAAAATAGCAACAGAAATAGTTCAAGAATTATAAGAAACAAATGATATCTTACAACGGAGTTTCAAATCATATTTAACAAATGCATAGAGCTCACGGAAATTTAACTTATATCGTTAACCATAAACAACATACATATTCCTTCAATTACCAAGTGCGACATGTAGTCTAGTACTATAAAACCCTTTTCTATTAATCATCAACCAAACTCCCAGAAATGTATGTAATCATGACATAATCGCGAGGATCCGTCTTGGCTCTCAGTCGATTTCAGAAGAAAGGACTGAGATCCAACCGGCCACATAGTAGTGAAGTCTAAAATACTAAACTGAGAATAATAATCTCCAAGCAAAACATTAAAGATTACAAAGACTATTCGAATCATATTAGTGAAGTCTAAAATACTAAACTGAGAATAATAATCTCCAAGCAAAACATTAAAGATTACAAAGACTATTCGAATTATAGTTACAATAAAATAGTATGGATATCGTGCAACTGGGTTAAGAACCCTTAATAGCAAAAATGGCCAGACAGAGCGCTGGTGCAAACCGCTCTTACTTAAACCGAACTTAATAATGCCATAGTTATTAACAGTGTCAAACTGAAGATTTGGCCGAGCTTCTGCATAAGGCCATCAACCAACCCAAATAACTAAGCTAACCAAAATAATTAAAACACTTCTGAAATTAACCAAGGCATAAGGGAAATCTTCAACTTGCAAGCCGTCGGAGGGTTTGATGACAGAACCAATTTGAGAATAGAAGACAAAATTCCCTGTTAAGAAGCCTCCCGACTCTGAACTTTGTAAAATCGCATGACAAAATATTTTACCTGTGATGGAAGATAAGAAGTTAAACCTATTGAAATCGGGAACAATATTTGACCAGAACTAAATCATAATGCTCCAAAGTTCATTACTTACCTGTGTAGGAGCCGCACCGAGTAAGAGAAAGTCGAACACTTGGAGGAATCGTTCACGAGTTAATGCCTCCATGCAGGTAGGAATAAATAAAGGAATCAACGTTCTGTAACTATGAAAATTCTTACCTCTGTGAGAGAGCCGTCCTCTTTCCATTGTGACCCTGTTGGAGTGAGTGAAGCAGCAGTTGGAGAACCTATCTGGAACAGAGGTAAATGGATCAGAGGAATTCATTCGAGTTGTGGACCAAAACTAAATGCAGAGTATTAGCAGAGAATCACAAGCAAAACCTTACCAGTATAGTTGCCAGAACCCGGCAGAACGAGCAGAACGAGGAGGGTCGATGTCGCCATGGATTTCTCCATCAACCCTTGAAAAGTTACAGAGCCGCGATACACAACAAACATTGCGCCCAAAAGAGAAATGTGCATAACAGAGAACCTGATGTATGGCATAGGTTTAGCTGGCAGCACCAGAGTCGTTAAACCTACCAACCCCAAGTCCTACGATGAAGAATCCTTAGCAATTAATGCTCTTGGCCTTTCAGGCATGAGCCATCAAAATGGACTATCAAGCAATTAAGGTGGAGCCACATGTGGTAGCTCCACTCTCACTCTACTTCCTCGGTAGTATAATGCCACATTAACAATGCAATTGCCGTCTAGGGTGGATCCATGTGAAGTCTAATAAAGATACGCGAAACAGCACATAATCCAAAATTTAATTAACCTTTCAACCTTAATCATTAACCTTTAATTGATGTGCGTATTACATTAATGGAATATTGTAATTATAGCGTATTACATTAATGGAATATTGTAATTATAGCGTATTGCATTAATGGAATATTGTAATTATACTGTGGTTGTATTAATAAATAAAAATTACTGTGATATGTGATGAGAGTTACATTCCCTGCACGTTTACAATCACAAGGCGATGGCGTGGCCGATGAGAGTGGTGAGGTTTATTTCACCACATCTCAGTTGTAAAATGTTTCCAAGAAGCGTTCGGGGAGATAAATACATAAAGTTGTTCCGGATTAACTTCAAACACGCACTGTCATACATTGTCAAAAGCACCCAACTGATGAAGTTAATATTTGTAATAACTATTAATTTATCAATATTTACAAACTTTGTTTCTCTGATTTTAAAACTGTCACCATGAATATACACAAGTGTAATAAATGGCTTATAAATTATGATTTATATCCTCGTAATGTATATCTCAGTTTATAGTACATATTTATTTTATTGTTAAAATATTTAATTAATAAAAAAATTGTAATTTTTTTCAAATAAATATTATTATTATGGTTGAATTTTATTTGTAATTAAAAATATTATATATTTTTAGCATAATTATTTACTAGAAGTTTTCATCATTTTTAGTCAATTTTACTTAAAATTAATTAATGATTTTTTAAATGATCATGCTCTAATTTCCAAAAACATGTTTTAGGATGTTTAATTCATTTAGTTATTCAAAAACTTATACTTATAAAAAATTATATAATTAAATTTCTAAGAAAAAAACAAAAATGTATAATAATTACATTATCACTAATATTTTTAATAAATATAAATAAGAAATATTGTGAAAATAATTTTAATAAATATAAATAAGAATCAAGTTGTCTTTAAATGCAATTTATATAAGTGAGAAATAGTTTTTATTGGAGTTGTCTTTAAAAACAACTCCAATAAAAATTATTCCTCACTTATACAAGTATAAATAAAATATAAGAATTATTTGTCACTTATATAACTACAATCTTAGCCTAACTTATAGATGATTGGACATTTTTTTATCAAAATCCTATATATATTTCTAAAAACTTGAGTTTAAATTGTTTAATCTGAATAATTCAAATATCCCAAGGAGTTTTTAGGGCGTTGAATCCATTTATTCATTCAAAAATTTATTTTAAAAAATAAAAGAAATTGAAATTGTATTGTTAGATTTTAGTGAATTTCGGTCAAAAAACTATTTCATTTATAAATTATACTACATATATATGAAACATAAGTTAAAGTGCTTTATTTTAATCTTTATATATATTTAATATCCACATAAACCAAAATTTTGAAAGTATTATATTTTGTTTAATTTTTTATATCATAATTTCATAAAAAAGTTTAATTACATTTTAAAAAAATGAGTCATTTTTATTTGTTAAATTTAAAATTAAAAAGATTATTCTAATATATATTAAACTAATAAATTATGTATAATTATTTATTTTTAAACATTACATTAACAATAATTATTATTTTTATCATCTTTATCTTGAATGTCAGCATCCACATCATCACCATTTTAATTCTCATTCTTAATGTTGTCATTGTCACCACTATTAGCATTATCATCATCATCATCCTTAGTATAGTTATTGCCCTCATTATTAACCTCCTCTTACTCCTCATCATTAACCAAGCATCATCATGATCATCATTGTTGTGGTCATCGTCATCATTGTCATAATCATCATAATCATTATGCATCATTGCTGTCATCATGATCATGATCATTTTCATAATCATCATAGATATCATCATCATTATCATTATTTTTCTCATCATCATCCTGCGATTACATCTTGCGATTTCATATATCCTTCAAATAGCTCTATCATAATTATGTGATTATCCAAACCCAAAATAATTGTAACCCGATTATTACACATGGAATAATGTTTATCTTTTTCCACCATTTTTATAATATATTTCTCAATAAAGTTTATTTTAGATTAGCTATTCTTGTATTCCATAACATCATTGCATTTATAGTTACAAAAAGATTAAAAAAAAAAATTCGTTAAAGAAAAAAAATATGCTCCCATGTTGCATGTTTTTTAGATGTATTTATGTAAAAAAATATTATTAGATTAATCTTAATTCTAGATTTATCAAGCATCGAGAGGGATTAAATCCCTAGAGGTGAAAATCGTTTTTTTAGTGCAAAACTTGAGGAAAGGTCTACACCTTGGGAGATTCGATCACTCTAGTGGCTTGATAGATATGGAGTTAGGATAGACATATGCTTGTTTAATTCTAATTTTATTTTTTTAAATAATTTGAGCAATTCAACATAACATAACATAACATTATATTATATTACATTAAATTATGTAACGTTTTACAACATGGTTTTCCTATTAGGCTCTAGGTGAAACAAATAAATTTCAATAATAAAGTTGGGAAGTTGGGAAGATAAGTTTTATAAAGAACGATCTAGATTCATATTAACTCTAGAATTATCAATTGCCGAGAGGAACCTGTTGTGCCTATCAACAACCCCCTTTTTATTAATATTAGTAATAACATTAATAAATGGGGACCCTTCCAAAAAATCAAATCTTAGCATTTAATCATGCCTTTCTTGTTTTTAGAATAAAATAAGATGTCAAAGACGAACTTGCTAAAACATGGAAATTTACCTTTTCATACTTTAAGCACATAAAACTTCCAAACAATGAGTTTCTATAAAAAGCGCTATATGATAAAAAGCCTAAGAATGACTTTATAGCAGAAAATTGTGAATATTAAAGAAAACCTTTGAAAGACCCACTTTAAAATATTATTCTCACATCGCAAAAACAAGTTACGGCACACATCTCTTATAAAGGTTACCCCTTGAAAATGCGATCCGTGAGAATGCGAGATCATAAATCCTATAACCCTATCGCAGTGGTACTTGATGAAACATAAGCAAATATCACGAAAGGCGATAGCATATCGCAGTAACTCACGTCACAATGGGTTTTAACGAAAACAAGTTTTGTGATATAGAGATCTGCGATATTGCGAAGCAAATCGCAAAATCGCTTTTATCACAATTCAAAGGGCTCAGTGTTCTAGGAGAGTACTTCCCGACTTTCGATGTGAAGTTATGAACATTTAAGTTAAGCGTCACGGTTCATTAGTGGTCATTTATTAAAAGAACGATTAGGATTAGTGTAAAGGACCATTTGATGCAAGTTGATAGCTTTTGATATGATTTAGAATTGAAGACCCTCTGTCACCTTATTTTCTTTCTTCTATTGATTATTTATGCATTCGCTCTCATTTCTATCATAATTTTCTCTCTACTTGCAACTTTCAGGAAGAACACACAGAGTAGAACATACGAAGAAATGGGGAAGAAAGGAAAGATGCCCGCTGCTAAAAAGTCAAAAATGACCCCATTATTCACATACACTACCTGTAATCAGGATGCAGGAACATCTACGTGGGAATCTATGTATCAGTTGTTGGAGGAGGAAAAACCGAGAATTATGGAAGTAACAGTTACAGTGGATGGACGCGGCTCTTCTGATGCATCCATAACTGAACTTGCATGCTCATTTCTACACCACATTGCTACAAGGCCAAAGATACTCCCCTACACCGACATGGTGAAATGGATTATAGATGACGCAGACATATCTGACAGACAATTCAAGATAGCAAGCGAAGAGGTCATAGGGTCATTTACTCCAGACAATTTGAGGCGTATGTACCACTTACCAGAACCCTAGACCAGCTACAACAAGCAATTTATCAAGAAGTTCGCCAAGGAGAATGAAGACTTGGCAGAATGCACAAAGCACTAGTCAAACATTGAGGAAAGACTCGAAAAGGATAAAAATAGTATGTACGCCACTGGTTCTCTTTGTTCCCCTTACTGTTTTTCCGCTGCTATGTTATGTAGACTCTTTGGTAAACCAGACACCAACAAATTTTTATCAGAATGGTTACCCCTAGTGGATGCAGCTATCAATGCCACAATAATGCATTGGGTCCAAATCCTGTCAGATAATTTAGCCACTGCAATTTTAGAATATAGAAGAAAAAGAAGCGTTGCTTCGAGGGTTTAACCTCCATTTTTTATGAGCGCCTATGTTATGGATGCTATTTGTTTTGTTTTTAAGTATGGGGGTTTATGCAGTGCATTATATGAGAAATTAGTCAGTTACGACTACCTCTCATGGAAATGGTCATACATGAATGACTTACTTAACGCAGTTGAATCCCAAAATGATATCTAATTTGTTTTGTTTCCAAATTTCTTGTTATGGGATGGAAGTGGATGGTTCAAAATCCACTTCCCATTCAAATTTATCACAAAGTCATGTGGGAATAAAGTTTTGTGCCACATTTCTTCAAAATTTGTCATGGAGTTATACTCTCGATCCATAAAAAGATCTACAACAGAGATGCCCCAAGGTTTTCCAAAGAAGTGGAGGTAGATATTCTCTCCGTGGCAAGATGGTTTGGGGAAAAATTGTTCACATATATCAGAGTATTTGGCAGCATTGCTTCACCCCATGTGCTACCTTTTTACATCCCATACAAACTAATGGCTAGGGAGATAGCCTATCATACCTTCAGCATAGGGGGAATGAGTAAAGTACTGAAGGATTCCAAGAAGGCCATTTCGTCTTAATTTTTTGTAGTATGCGGAGAATTTGCATTGCATGACTTAGGTCATGTTTTCAAAAAAGTTAATAATGCATTATCTTTACAACTACCAAAGTTCTCGGGAAGGCAATATGATCCCTTTGGTGTTGTAAGTAATTTTACTACAATGGTTAAAATAAAAGTATTTTCCCATGAAGAAGATCCCTTTGATGATGTTTTCCTACATAAGAACACCTTCAAAGAGGTTTAGCATACAACACGAATTCTTTCTGACCAAGAAAGTCTCCAGAATTTTGACAATTACAAAAAATAGAGGTTATCTAAGGTCCCATTGGACCAATTACTCATCGAACCAATACGGGAACCTATTCCCAGCGTTAGCATTAGTGATGATTCAAAAGAAAAGTCCAAAACAAGTTTAGAAAGAGAATCAGCAGAAAAGTCTGATAATCAGTCCCAAGATGAACACAGTAAGGATGAGGAATAAATAAAAGACGCTGCTCAGTCTACAATAGAGTCTGATCAACTGACTTCATCAATAGAACAAGCTGAGGCTCCAAATCCCCTTACAAAGAAAACAGAGCTGCTAGTAATTGATCTAGAAGGGGAATGGGAAAATTTTAATAAGATACTTAACAGAGAAGAACAAAACGCGAAGCCACCAAAAAATCCAAAAGGGACAACCACGTAAATGGTAATAGAAAGGGATGTTAACACTCAGGAAATGGAGCACATTCCCATTGCTCCCTATCTGAGATTGTACTAAGAATAGAGGAAATTCCTCCTCTAGATGTATTTTACAGCCCTCAACATAAAACTGTTGTCAGAACGCAAAGAAAGAAAAGAAGGTTGGATTCTGTGCTCGCTCCCAAGGATTAACCTCTGGATGTTCTTTGGAAAGATCCCTTTACAGATCCATCGGAAAATCTCACTAAGCTCTCACAGGTCGCAGGTGCATACACTTCAGCAGCTATTGATAAAGTAGTAGAGGTTCAATTACTACTTAAAGAAAAAGAAGATAGGATTTTGTTTTTGGAACAACACTTAGAGCAAGTCAACATCAACCAACAAGATGAAACATAGTTGGAAAATCTTCAGCAAGACTTCCAACAGATGCAACTGGCATATCAAAGCAGTTTAGCTAGTAAAGAAGAATAGTTACAAGGTATGATAGAACTGCATAAAGGTCATACCAAAATTGAAGAGTTTATCATAGAGGCACTTGTTCTAAATGCCCAGCTCTTGCAACAGAAAGAAATACTATTCTAGAAGATTTCACAATGGAATTCCCATTGCGAAATGAGTGATAATATTACAAATCAAGTCGTAGAATTGTGACTTGAATATGATTCAATTTTAAGAAAATCTCAGACTTCTTAAACTGGTAGAAATACGAAGAAGGGAAAAGAGAAAACATGCCCAAAATTGATGAATCACACAAAGAGATTTTATTTGCGAAATGGGACTCTCAGCTAAAGGAGGTAGAACATGCAATGGAGGATGCGGCAACAACAGTGAACAATGTCATCGAGTGCGTAAATGAAAATCTACACAAGGCTAATTTGGTAGCAAAAACTACCCCTTGCTTTCTCCCAAAAGCATAGCAGCTCAACCAGAATGGAAACAAGCAGTGGAGGAAAGGGCAGAGGTAATTAAACAAGTAAACACATTGAACTGGGAAGCATACTAGAAGTACCTGGTGAAACCACATAGCCAATGGATGACCCTAAAGTGCCTAATGACTTCCACCGAGAAGATAGTGCCAACTCTCACCAACTCCATATTTGCAGGACAGTTAAAGGCTGAAGTCGGCCAACCGACACTCTTAAAACCAATGCTAGATATTTGCGATCTAAAGAATCAGATGCAAGATTAATCATAGATACATTTTAGTTTTGTTTTTGTTTATTTTTTGCTTAAAATGAGGCAAGTCGTTTAAACTGCCTCATCTATTTTTGTAATATTTATTTTTAGATTTCATAGTGTAGTATTTAAACCCCTCTCATGCATTTAGAGAGGGGTCTAGAGTTTTATCAAAAACATTCTTTAGAATGTGCATTTTTCCCCCCACTAAGGAGGTTTTGATAAAATCAATGGAACAAGATTTATTTTCTATTTGAGTTTAACATTTGCTACTGAAATTGCACTTTTGTACTGTTAGTTGATGTTAAGTGATTTGAAGATAGATCGATATTGTTGGAGCTCATAAGTAGGACGTATTACAAATGGTACTTTTATCTCCTAATGATTTTTACTTGTGTGTCAAGCAATAAATCATTTTCAGTTATTTATGTGTGAAAGTTTAAATGTTTAGTTATCATTATTGCACTTCTGTATCGTGATGACTTACTCTTTATGCTAAATATGTGAATGACTCTTTATGCGATATATTTCTCATATTGTTTTAGTTAACTTTTTATATGAAACAATCATTCTTAAATGGATTCTCTTCTTATTGTGATTGAATGATCTTCATTATCAGTTTCTTTTAGAAATCATTTTAGATTGCATACTTAAGCATTACTCCCGGGATAATTTTAAACTTAGATGTTTTCTTTGATTATGATAGATTGCATATGATAGTTAGAAGATAGATTAGATTTAGGACAAGTATTCACCTCATAAACCCCAAAAAAGAAAAACATCATCCCGTTAGCACAAACATCATAAATAGATTGGGAAACTGGTCCCATCATCCCCAGTCGGAGCCACTATTCCAAATGAAAAGGAGTTGTCTTAAGGTCCAGACCAGGTGGTTATGCCCCTTGTCGGAGTCCCGATTTTTCAAGCCTTCAACATATTTGGTGCTAGAAGGAGGGCATGACTGTGAATGGCAAGTAAATCTACATCTTCATGCCATTCTAAGAGTAAAACTCCCTCACCATCACCCTCAACTTCTCATTCGCATTTTAAATCTTCCATCTCTGAACCAGAATTTGAGAAGAAAAATACAGAGCACATTATTGAAATCCCAAACAAGCCAGATCATTCTTCTTTAGGTCCCCCTGAGTTACAAACTTTAATTCATAAGTTACAGGGGATTTCTATATCTCAAGAAGAATCTGAGTTATCCCAAGGTAGTGTCACTTCTCATCTGACCCCATCTCAACGACTGACTAGAGCACAAAGACAAAAGCTATGAATCCCACCAGTTGAGTTTCCTTTACCGAGTCGTAAGAAAGCTAGGAAAATGCCAGCAAAATCTTAGAGTGAGGTTCTATCATCATTTTTGTCTACCATCCCATCCATATCATCACAAGTTCATTCATCCATCCCTCGACTCTAGATCGTGGTTCATACAGGTACAGGAGCAACATCCTCCTCTACCCAATCACTTTCAACTACTCCCACACCCCCTCCTACTCAAACAAGTGGCAGAAACCTCTTCCAAGAAACCTTTTAGACCCTATAAAAGAAACCCTTCAACTGACCCAAAACCTCTGAATGCTATAACAAATGCTAAATCAGAAGGGGAAGAGGAAGAAGTTTCAAATGAGGAACAGACCAATGATGAAGAAATCATAGAACTACAAGGAATGTGGGATTTCATTCTTCCAAATGAGGAAGATCAAGAAGCATTACCTGTTGCTACTAGAAGTAGAAATCAACTTGATCCTCCACAATTTAGTGCTAAACAGAAAAACCCAACTCCGCCTCCCAAGGATAAAGTAGTAGGCAAGAAATCCTCACCGAAGTCTACTCAGAAAAACCCAATTCAATCTAATTCCACATCTTCATCTAAAATGCTTATCATCTCAGACATAGTAAATTTTAGGGGCGAATGTTCGCCCTTTGGCGAAATTAAAGGGTTTCAAATTTTTAGTGGGCCAATATTTTGTATCATAGTACGTTTTTACAAATCACCTCAAATAGCCCACCTTATTTTAAGGGGGAGGGTAAAAAAGGTAAATTTAGCCCTTGAAATTAGGAGTTACAACCTTCCATTCGCCCATTTTCAAGAATAGGTTTTATTTAAGTGAATCCTATGGACCAAAGGCCCAAATACCATATTTCTAAAAGAGGTATGGTAAATTAATAAAAATATAAATAAATGAGAGGTATGGTAAATAAATAAAACATTTTTCATATTTACTCCATAAGTCACCTTATATACATGCAAGGGTGTAAACAAATAAATATATAAGTAAAGTGGAGGTATCGTAAATAAATAAAACGTCTTTTTATAGTTACTCAAAAGGTATGGTAAATAAATAAAAATATAAATAAACTAGAGGCATGGTAAATAAATAAAACCTCTTTTTATATTTAGTCCATAACCCTTGTTCTATTTATGAAGGCTCAAGAAAGAGGTTTTATTTAAGTGAATCCTATGGGCCAAATACCATATTTGTAAAAGAGGTATGGTAAATTAATAAAAATATTAATAAACGAGAGGTATGGTAATTTATATTTACTCCATAAGTCACCTTATATTTACGAACACTCAAAAAATGCATTATATTTAGGTGAAACCTATGGGCAAAATACTATGGGACAAATACCATGGACTAGATTGTTATTAATACCATGCAAAAAAACATTATTAACCCTAATATTAGTATTAATAAAAATAAAAATGGCACATGGTATTCACCAAAATGGCACATGGTATTGACCCATGGTATTCACCTAGAATGTAGCCTATTTAAATGGGGGAATTAAACTAGCATAGATCCATCTTTACTCTAGATCTACTAACCCCGATATGCAAACTAGCATAGAGTGAAAAAATATTTGATCCGATCAAGAGTAAAAATGGATGTTGTAATTTAATGTATGTTAAACATTTTAGCTTGGTTAAAAAATAAAATAAAATAAAAATCAACTATTAATTTTATTAATTTTTATAAATTACTAATAGTAATTTTTAAGCTCCAGGTTTATGATAACCCATGGTATTGACCCATGGTAATACCATGGTATTCATGTGAGCATAGACTATTTAAAGGGGAAATTCTATCATCTTAGATCCATCTTAATTTTGGGTCTACCAAGTGCTCAGAGGGATAAATAGATTTCATCCCCCTAAGAGTGGTAGATGTGGAGTTAAGATGGATATAGGTTGGTTTTTATCATAATGAAGATATTAAATAGACTTAGGAAATTATATTATAAAAACATCTTTTGGTGAATGGTTAAAGCATAGACATTGGACAAGTATATTTGTATACTTCTGTTTTAAATTGAAACAAATGTAGGGCTAAAAGGAATGGATTGATTGCACTAGTCATCCTTCTATAACTTTCCAACATATGCTGGAGTAAACAGATTGTAATTTGGGTAATTTTTCTAATTGCAAACAGGAACATACTTGTGTATTGGCAGGGTGGTTATGAGGTCCCTAGAAGTGATGAATTTGAATTTTTCTTGGTTTTATATATAGTATTAGGTTTTTTCTGATGCTTTCTGTGAATGGCACGGGTGAATTTTATCCTACACCCACTAGGTTATCGATATGTAATTTCGGTAATTTTGATTTCAAAAGATATTTTAAAGAAATGCAATGATTTCATTTGTGTATTCAATAAACACAAGATTTTATAATTGAGTAAAATATTCACCATGCCTGGTGAGATATTCGCCAAAAATATATATATACATATCATATTATTGATAAAATCGCCTTCCATTTTTCCTATATACCATGGAGATTCACCTATTTATTATACATGCAAATTTCGGGGGGGGGGGGGGGGGGGGGGGTGTTCTTAAAATTTTCCTTGATCTCAGATGAAATGGAATATAACATTGTTGAAGATATGAAGAAAACCAGAGCAAACATTACTCTTCACGAGCTTAGTAAATTAAAACATCAAAAGAAATTACTCTTGAAATAATTGAATGCAATAGCTACTATGCCTATCCCTGCTGCTGTAATTTCACAAGCTACTCATGAAATGGGAAAACCTCCGATTGGCATTTCAAATAAAGTCGATCTGACTGATGTTGCTCTAATTGACAGAAGATCCAAATCCCATACCCTGTCATTTCTCCTTACTTTTGAAGTTTTCAACAAAAATCTGCATAACTGACTAGTCGATTTCAGTGCATCATCTAACATTTTACCTAAGACAGTTTGTGCAAAATTAAATGTCCAACCTCAGAAATATACAGTACGAATAGTACAGTTAGATCAGTCTCAAGTCGAGGTCATCGGTGAACTTTTTTTTTTCCACTGCAAAAATCCGTAATTTTCATTATATGGAAAATTACATATTGTAGATGTTGTACGCATATGCTGAGGTCACTTTACACAGTGTGCCTTTTAGTTACAAAAAGGATTCTGTACATAAATATCAGATCGGATATACCTCGCAGGGCAATCTGCTAGTGCTATATATAAGACTGTTTACAATTGCCTTCCGGCTTTACCTAACTGTTCAAAAAATAAAGTGATTTCAAAAACATCTCTGTCATAAACAAGATATTCTTCATATAATTTATTGTCCAGGTGCATTCTGATATCTCGGATCATTGTATGGTCGATGGTAGTACTTGTACTCATGTTGGCCTTGAACCTCTGTGATCTCCCATACGCCTCTGTCCATCAACGTGGCCTCCTTGGATAGTTTGTCAGCACTTTCGTTATGTTCCCTGTAGATGTGTGAACAGGTGATGTTGTTAAAAGCTGCTTTGAGTTCAAAAACTTCATTCAAAATAATACTGAGTGTGTGAATGTGACAAACAGATATGTCGTCGAACCAATTTATGATGATTTTTGAATCCCCGAAAATGTTTATGCAAGTGCAATGATGACTCAAAGCAAAATGTAGTAAATGACGAAGTGTAATGAGCTCTGCAAAGTTGTTTGTTCCAATTCCCAGTCCTGCTTTTACTCTGTAGTAATGATGCATGTTTTTGTATATGATGAATCCGCCCCCACAGCTCTGCCGGTTTGCGGCCCCATCAAAGTAAGCCCATGGGGTGTTCTGATCAATTCGGGGGGGTGGATGAGGTTGACGCAGTTTAGGGGGCGGGGGATCTGGTAGTTCTCTAAATGCTGCAATAATACCTGCCTCCACCATTGGCCAGTGTACAGGTTTATCATCGAATATATTGCGGTTTCTCACTTTCCATATGTGCCAATTTACTAGAATTGGGAGATTGATAGTCTTCGATCCTTTGTGCCGCATCTCCCAATCTATCCAAGCCACTGACAGGTCTGTACCCTCCCAATTTCCGATGTAAGAAATGGTGTTTTTAAGTGTTGTCCACAGTTCTTGTATCTTCCTGCAATGCATAAAAAGGTTCTCTATGGATTCGGAAGCTCCTTTCAATAGCACACACCAAGTTGGTCCATTTAGTGCTCTGTGCATTAGATGCTCACCAGTGGGCACTTTGTTCCTCAGGATACACCAGAAGAAAAGTTTTGATCGCGGAGATGCTGAGAGTTTCCAAATGCTATGCCACCAGTTCGAGATGACCTCAGGTTTTTTGTGACTGATAAGAAGGGTGTAGCCAGCCTTTGGAGTGTAATAACCACTATCAGTCTGATTCCATATGAGTTCATCCGGCCCCTCGATGATTCTGATGTGAGATTCGATCAGGGCCTCTCTGTAAGTCTGCCATTCCTGATGCCATCTTTGTGGGAGGTTTAATTGTTGTGCTGTCCTCCAGGCCTGTTGAAAAATATCTGAATTTTCTCTGTCTGCAATTTGGGCAATCACTTTGATATCGCGAGCGAGTAAGTATCCAACCAATTCTTGAGGCAGAGTATGCCTTCCTCCACTGCCAGACCATGGGTCGATTCCTATCCTAGCCAGTGTACCGTCTCTGATTTTCCAAACCAAGTTGTCTCTGATCATGGGCAGTGAGTATAGTAATGCTTTCCATATAGATGATATACCAGCTCTGTTCCAATTAGGGAGTCTGACCCATTCCAGAATGCCAAGGGGCCATATATATTTGTGGAAAGAGAGACGGGTCCATAAGCTCTGGCTAGTTAACAGTGCCCAGCTCATTTTTGCTGCCAATGCTTGTGCGAAAAGTGGGAGATCTTTTAATCCCCATCCTCCCCACTTCTTTGGGAGTGATATCTTCTGCAAACCGATCCAGGTAAAGATACGTTTTTCTTGACTTCCTACCCAGAGATATCTATTACATAATTGCTGTAGGCGAGCCAGAATGTGTCTTGGAATCCAGGCGAGAGCCATCCAGAAAACGGAGTTGCTTCTAGCACAGATTTGATGAGTATTAATCGTCCTGCCCTGGAGAGGTATCTGTGACTCCAACAGGATAGTCTTTTTTCCAATTTTGTTACCAGCCAGACCCAATCTGCAATCTTCTGGCTAGTGGGCTTTAACCAGAAACCCAAATACTTTAGACCCCTGTCCAATGGCTGAATGATGTAGGGGAAAGCCTGCCGAGCCGTTTGAGATTCATTGACCGAGGTACGGGCCAGAGTTATGGTAGATTTTTCTTGATTAACAATCATGCCTGTGGCCTGTGAGAAAAGCTGTAGAATGCGGGAAAAAATCAATGAATCTCTGATGCTACCATCCAATAGGATGAGTACATCATCCACGAAAAAGAGGTGTGTGAGGTAGTACTCATCCGTGATCTTGAGGCCTCTGAGAGATCCTTCCCTTTTAGCTGAGTTGATTAAGCGGCTCAGTCCTTCCATGACCAATAGGAATAGGAGAGGTGAAAGGGGGCAGCCCTGTCGAAGCCCCCTTTCAGAGTGAAAGAAATGGGAAGCCGATCCATTAATCAGGATGCTGAACGAGGGAGTAGAGATACAAGCCATGATCCAGTTTATGAGAGGAAGAGGGAAGCCCAGATGAATAAGGAGCATCTTAATGTATAGCCAGTTGAATCGGTCGAAAGCTTTTGATAGATCAATTTTCAGGAGAATGCATTTAAGATGTTTGGACCAGATGGAGTGTAGGGCTTCCTGAGCGGATCCAATGGCTTCATGTATCTGTCTATCTTCCAGGAAAGCAAATTGCTGAGGAGCAATGTGTTTTGAAAGAATGGGTTTAATCCGGTTGGCAATAATCTTTGATATAATCTTGTAAAGAACATTGCACAGTGAAATGGGGCGAAACTCATCAAAAGAGGATGGGGAGTCAGCTTTAGGAATGAGAGCAATGAATGTAGAGTTTATAGCATGATATAAGCACCCAGATGTTCTACTTTCCTCAATCACTCTGAGCAGGTCCTGTCCCAGCAAATCATAGAAGGCTAAATAGAATTCGATAGTCCAACCGTCCGGCCCGGGACTCTTATCCTTCTTGAACCATTTGAGTGTGCTTTCCAGTTCTTCCATAGTGACCGGGGCCGTGAGATCAGTCGAGTCTTCCTCGTTTACAAATCTGGGGAAGTGAGTGGCCACATTAATGATCTCTGCCAAATTTGAACCTGGTGGACTTCTGTACAAGCTTCTAAAATGTGATGTTCCAAGCTGGGAGAGCTTGTTGAAAGAGTCTGCAAGGCCCCCTTCAGGTAGGGGTAGATTCCAGATAGTATTTTCCACTTTCCTTCCCTTTGCATAGTTGTGAAAAAACCTTGAGTTTTCATCCCCAGCTTTCAGCCATATTGCTCTGCTGCGCAGTCTGAGGGATTCCTCTCTTTGTCTGAGCAAATTATTCCTCTGGTTTTCCAACTCAATCAGTCGAGTCTTGTCTTCGCCTGAGATGAATCCTAAGTTCCGCTCATCTAGTAGAGATCTCAACTCTTCTTCAACAGATGAGAGCTGGGCGGTTTCCTTGGTGTTCTTCTCCTTTGCCCAATTGATGACTATATGCTTCAGCTCAGAAAGATTTTTACAGAATCCCTTGGCCAGTGATGCTTCTCTGTCAATGGGGTGAGCCATCCAGTAGTCTGTGACCAATTTCATGAAGTCTTGGTCCTGGAGCCAGATATGGTTGAATTTGAAGGGGGCTTTTGGCTTATGTTGAGGCCCGAGGATCTCCAATAATATCGGGGAGTGATCTGATATTCCCCCCGATCCTACCCATTGTTTATAGTGATGTAAGTGGTGAAGCAGGGGGCCTTTTAGCAGAAATCTGTCCAGTCTGCGCGCCAATGCTGCTGCTCCCACCCTTCTGTTCCTCCACGTAGGCATGGGCTTCTGCATGGGGATATCCACAAAGTCTGTCTATTCCAGGGTATTTCTCATGAACTCCGTCATGGTATCCACCTGTGCCATAGAACCCCAAGATTCACGGAAGCCCAGAGAAAAATTTAGATCTCCCCCCAGAATGGTGTGGTCAGCAGCCAATAATGTAAGATTAAGGAGTTGCCTCCAGAAGGGCTCCCTATGGTGGCAGGGGCCATATACATTCACAATACGGAGAGTTTGTCCGAGTTCTACTGCGAAACAGTCCATTCCCATGAATCCTTGTCCTCCCCAGGATGAATCAATCCTGATTGTCCTAGGGTTGTATCCGAGCGCCAGTCCCCCAGATCGACCAGAGGCATCAATAGCCAAAAACTTCCATCTTGGTGCCAGAGTGAGTAAGCATTGTGTGATGGCCTCGGCCGAGCCAAGTGTCTCTTGAAGGAGAATAATGTCAGGCAGTTCAACCTCGAAGAGCCTCCGAAGGGCTAGTTTCTTGGGGGCACTAGCCAGGCCCCGACAATTGAATGATAAGCATTTCATGTTGGACCACTCCGGGGGGTTTTGGCAGCTCTAAGGACCCCATCAATAGTGGATTGACGACCAGATGCGACCTCCGCTCCAGCCTGCCAGATGGCTTTGGAAAGATCAGATTTCCTACCTCTGGAGGTCAGAGGTCCCAGACCCAAGGGGACAATACCCAGGCCGACCTGAGATCCCGAAGAGACCGTAAGGTGGGAACGAGGGCGAAGAGAATAAGGGTGGGAGGTAGTCTTCGAGGAAGATGACAGCGAGGAGGAGGAGGATGAGGGCGGCAAGGTTGGAGGAGCAGTGGAGGCACTCAGAGGGGGGGGCGAGATAGTGCAGTGTGCCATAGTGCAAGATGCAATTGATGAAACGAAAACTGTGGAGATACCAAGAGATAAGGAGGGAGAGTTTAGAACAGTACCCGAGGCCTGTGCGGCTGCAGCTGCGGCCCGAGCCCTAGTCATAGGAGGCGAAGACGTGCCTGGCCCCTTCGTCCCTGCCTTCACTGGAGGGCCCTGTGCTGATGCGGTCCCCTGAGATGGACGAAGGATAACCGGGGATGCTCCTCCAGATGAAGTGGGAGTGATCTTTGGAGAAGCCTCTGGACTTTTGTTCAATGGACAGTCCTTGAATAGGTGTCCCACTTGATGACAACGATTGCAGCGGAACGGTACGCCCTCGTAATCGAGAATTTGGGTCCTGCTGTGTTTTCCCCATTGCAGTGTGATATTTTCCTCCAATCCTTCACGCGTATCCAAGTGAACTAGCACACGAGCTAGGGTTCGCTTCTTTGATTCTACATACGTGCGATCATGATCCAGATACGTGCCCAAAGCATTTCCTATCTTGATGAGTGCTTCCTCACTCCAATACTGTAGTGGCAATCCAGGCAATCTCACCCACAGGGGTCCTGCTCCAATCTGTTCACGCTCAGGGTCAAAGAGGGGACTCCACCTCTTTAGCAAGACTGGTGCCGTTTCGATGTGCCAGTATTTTGCCAGGACTAAGTCCGTGTAGTCCTCCTTTGTGAAATGGAGGGAGAACCACCCTCGGGGGAGAACATGTACCTCCGGAAGTTCTTTGAGCAGGGCTCCCCAGATTTCCTTTACCCATTGCGTCAGTCGGCTTACTGTGTAGGCGCGCCCCCGCACATGTCCTACCAAGACCGTTCGAGCCATGGTCACCACTTCCCCTAATGCTGATGGGTCGCCAAAGGTGATAGTGATATCTTTGGTCGTCGCTTTGATACACCTGGATTTCCTCTTCTTTGTGCGGGGCGCTGACGGGTAATCGACAAAGGGGTTTTTTACGCCTTCAGGGGGGATGGGTTTCGGGGGCTTAACATTTACAGCCGAGGTGCCAAAACATCCAGAAGGTCGAATCCCAGAAACCGAAAGGGTTTGTGATCCCGTCACCGGGGTGTCTACTGCCGAAGTCGGGAGATCAGAGGGCAGAAGTGGGGGCTGATCGAATGACAGAATGTGAGGGGAAAATGAAGTAAGAAGCTGGGCCGTACCAGGAGATAGGGGAGGGGCTTCAAGGCCTGGCGGCGACGCTGGAGTGAAGGCAGAGTCGAGGCGGTTAATGAGCGGACTAGGAAGCGCGACCACTGGCGAGGTGTCGAGGGAATAAGGTTCCGAAACAGTTAGGGTGGCAGTAACCGGCGCAGCGTAATTTGGGTTACCAAATATAATTTGGTCCTCCAAAGGATCCTCAGTATAATCCACGAGATCCGCCTCCATGTGGCCTTCCATGTCGGCCAACAGGTGAGTTAAACTGCGACGGCTGATAAACGACGCGTGATCGATTCCGTTGATCCGTAATAGAGGAACAGCAGACCGGTAACAGCGACAGCCTGTGGCTCTTCAGCAAACCCTAGCTCTCCTACCCTAGGCCCGCGCGATCCTGTAGCTCCATCCTCGACATGGCTCCTTGAGAAAATCTATTATAACATCCAAAAGTACCAACTTAAATCTATCTTAACTCTAAACTTTATCCTTCTCCACACTTAATCAGGTCATCGGTGAACTTAATCAAGTGACCATAATACTTTCGTCAAACCCTAAGGAATGTCAAGTTATTGATATACTTGTCGCAGACATCCCTCAATTTTATGGATTGATTCTCAGTAGGGATTGGTTAGGAAAGCTTCATGGTTACTTTGCGACTGACTGGTCTCATATGTGGCTCCCCTACAATGGCAAACCTAATCGAATCAAGGTTGAACGAGAAAGACATCAAAAGTATATAGTAACAGAGTTAGAAGGAGAAAATGAGCCATTAGCATATGGAAACAGCATTATCGGAAACTATTTTGTTGATTCATTCTTAGGGAATTTCAAGGCTCATACTTCACCTTTCTTGGAAAATTCTCTTTTATCTCAGATAGAAAATTTCTCACAAACTGAAACTTCTAGATGCATCAATTTTATAGATAAACCTATAAATAAAACATTGTTTTGGAAATTATTTTTTGATGGTTCTAAATCCAATGATGGAGCAGGAGCAGGTTGTATATTAGTTAGTCCACAAGGAGAGAAAACCATGCTAGCATGTAGGCAGTACGATTGCACAAACAATACTGCTGAATATGAAGCATTAGTTCAAGGGTTATACGAAGCAATTAGGCTCAATATCAAATATTTGCAACTATACATTGTCTGTTGGGACACTTGAAACACTATCAATCTTTAGTACAAGACCTGACTTCACAATTTATAGCATTTAATATTTCATCCATTCCTAGACTCCAAAATGTGAGTGCTGATCTCCTTGCTAATGTAGCTTTCAAGCTTATTCCATCAGAGGACTATAGCCCAAACAGATTCTCAATTGAATTAATCTTTAGATCCTCTATTCCTGATAACATCACCAATTGGAGAGTTTTCAACAATGGCCTTGATATTGTGAGTTTTCTAATTTCAGAAGGCTCTTACAATAATCAGATAATTGATGAAGACCAACATGACAAACAACTAGAACAAGAAAACAACAATAACGCTATACCAAAATCCGTAGTCAAGTTAGAGGACCTGTATGACTTAAAGGACAGATTTAAACGATCCACCAATTCAAAACTTCAGAGTTCAACTCTGAGATATGAATTAGTGAATCTAGGGACAAACATAAAACCACAGAACATCAACCTAGGTCTTGGCCTAACATCTAAGGAAAAATCAACTTTCATTCGATTATTGAAACAATACAAGAGTGTCTTTTCTTGGAATTACGATGATCTTAAAACCTACGACACTTTGATTATACAGCATACAATCCCGATGATATCTGATGAAAAGCATGTTCAGCATAAATTGAGGAAAATACATCCTAGTTTGGAAAGCCAAATTAAATCTAAGTTGAGCAAATTATTAAAAGGCAAGATAATTTTTCCTGTCAGACATTCTAGATGGGTCTCTAACCTAGTCCCAGTCAGAAAGAAAAATGTAGATATTCGAATTTGTATTGACTTTTGAAACCTCAATAAAGCTTGCCAAAAGTATAATTTTCCACTGCTCCCTATGGAACAGATATTACAATCAGTCACAAGGTCTAAATTAATGTCCTTTTTAGATGGCTTTTCAGGGTATAATCAAATCTTGGTCCACCCCGATGATCAATTAAAAACTACATTTAGAACCAAATGGGGCACTTATGCGTATCAAAAGATGCCATTTGGGCTAATCAATGTCAGTGCCACGTTTCAAAGAGCCATGGACATTGCGTTTAAAGGATTAGTAAACAAGTCAGTGGTGATATACTTAGATGACATAACAGTATATTCTAAAAGACGTAGTAATCATCTTAGAGACTTAAAACAAATATTTCAAAGTTGTCAAAAATATGGAATTTCACATAACCCAAAGAAATATTTTTTTGCTTTAAGTGAAGGAAAACTTCTTGGATTCATAGTATCCAAATCAGGTATCCATATTGACCCAAATAGGATTAAGGAAATTTCTGAAATATATTTACCCCATAATAAAATGCAATGCAGTCTTTCCTTGGTCATATCAATTTTGTGAAAAGATTCGTCCCTGACTTCTTAAGAATTGTTGCGCCTCTCTAAGCCACGATAAAGAAAAACTCTCTCTTCAAATGGGGTCATGCAGAACATGAAGCATTTAGCTTGATAAAACAAGCAATTATAAATGCCCCATCTCTAGCAACTCCAAATTTTTCCAATCCTTTCACTCTATATACATTCGCCTCTGAGAAATCATATGCTGCCATACTCACACAAGCGAATCAAGATAAAGTTGAGGCCCCAATTTCTTTCTTCAGTTCAAATTTACTCTGATATTGAGAAACAGGCTTATGTTGTTTTCAAAGTGATTAAACACTTCAGACCTTTCCTTCTCAAGACTCAAACCAAAATAATAGTACCATTTCCAGCGGTAAGAAATATTTTGGTACAAAAAGATGTGGGCGAAAAGAGGGCAAATTGGGTCACAGCCTTGCAAGAATATGACGCTGAGATTAAACCAGCAAATATTGTAAAAGGTCAAGGTTTTTGCAGGATATTGGCAGGAGCATCGCACATATCAAAAACGCGATCTCCAGACAGTGAAGTACAAGTGTATGAGGTAAGCCTAAACGACTTTGAATCAAAGTATGATGATATCATGTTATATTTAAAAAATGGATACGCTCCTCCACATTTGAATCACACAAAGAAAAGGGCCTTGAGGTTAAAAGCTAAACAATATCAAATTGTCAATGATATACTCTTTAGAATGAATTATGATTTTGTTCTCCTTAGATGCCTTGAGAAATCTGAAGTAGAAAAAGTATTCCAGGAACTTCATGACAGGCCAGCACATAGACACTATGCAGGAGATGCAACAACACACAAAATCTTGCGCACTGGCTACTACTGGCCAACTCTATTTAAAGATGCACATAGCTATGTAGGAAGATGTCAAATTTGCCTAACTGCTGCTGGAAGATAGAAGAAGCCATCATTGCCATTACAACCTGTTAACATCGATCAACCATTTGAACAATGGGTATTAGATATAATAGGTGAGATTGTTCCTCATTCTTCTAAACAATATAAATACATCCTTACAGCTACCGACTACTTTATGAAATGGGCAGAAGTGGTTCCACTCAAAATAGCCAACTCTGAGAATATCATCGAATTTATAGATCAATTCATAATCACCAGGTTTGGCTTACCTTCTACTTTAATGTTTGATAATGCATCATATTTCTCAGTTAATGGCATGAGATAATTTGCTCTCAAAAGAGGTTTTAAACTCAAATATTCTACTAATTATTATCCACAAGGGAATGGATTAGCCGAATCAACAAATAAAAAACTTATTAGAATTATCAAACGGAGCATTGATCAAAATCAAAGAAATTGGCATAAGTCTTTAATGAATGCTCTTTGGGCAGATATGATAACTCAGAAAACCTCCATTGGCTCTTCTCCTTTTAATTTAGTTTATGGGAAATAAGTGGTCTTACCAACAAATCTAGCTATTCCTTCTCTAGCCTTAGTTCAATTCATTGAAGAAACCCCTTCCTCATCAATGCAATTAAGACAATTGTAGATCCTTAAACTTGAAGAGGAATGAGAAAAGGCCAGAATTACCCACGCGCATCATCAACAATTAGTGAAAGCTTCTTTTGATTCACACTCAGTGTCTAGAAGATATTTTCAACTTGGAGACTTAGTATTAAAATGGGATAAAGCCCATGAAGAGAAAGGAAAGCATACTAAATTCCAATGGATGTGGCTTGGACCATTCCAGATTGTCGAACTCATTGGTCCATCAACTTTCATGTTACAAGATTTAGAAGTAAAAAGGGAATCTTTACCTATTAATGGACAGATCCTTAAGAAATATTTTCCATAGAAGATGATCTCTTCTGTTTTTTTTCTGTAAATTATAGTTCTAGTTAAAGTTTTCTTTTGATAATAAAATAGGTTGAGAATGTTCACTTTTGGTTTTCATGAAAAGAATAGTGTCTCATTTCAATTTTTTTTTTTTGCTTGTATAAATGGGAGTTGTTATGAAAATTAATCTTCATTTATGAAACATATGGGTAAGTGTTGTTATTTCGAAATTTTTTTCCTGTTCTTCTATTTTAACTGTCTAAGTTTCGGTTAGAATCAACCTTAGGAAGATGTTTTCCTTACATCAGTCATTGACGGCATCAATAACAAAACAATAAACTCTATTTGGACAAGCTATTTTTGAACTCTACAATTGTCGTCCAGGAGAATTCTTAAGGAACCAATGACTTTCCCCACTCAAGGAATTTTCAAGATTCAAGGAGTAATTCAATTATACACTTTAAAACTTAAAGAATAAGAGGTCTCATCAAGAGTCGGCTTATCATGATCATAAATATTATAACTAACTGACATTGCCATATTGAATATCAAAATAGGGTAATGGTTGGAGATTGTTCAATCAAAAGACAAGGGATCTCATCAAGAGCCATCTTTTTCAATTAAGTTATAAATCAAGTGAATGGCACTGTCAATTTTGGCCACCAAACCAAGACATTGTTCTTTAAGAATTAAAAGAGAAATAAGAAAAGAAAAAAGCAATAAGTGTATATGAGAATTTATATTTGAAAATTGCATGCTTCTCAAGTTGGACACTGGATCATTGTTGGGTAACAAGTAACCCTGTTGAGGCTATGAACGCCTACTGGAAGCAGACGCTCTACTGACGACAAATGAGTACACCAAAACTAATCTAAAGAGATGTTTTTTTTTTTATCTTCACAACCAAGTAATGACTGATGTGAGTAAAATGACTGACTCTAGGGAGAATATAATTAGAAGAAATATAGTTAGAAAAATATGTTGTTATTAATAAATAGCACTACTTGCCTAATATTTCGTACATTGAAGTTTCATTTTCAAAACCATTTCTATTTTGGAAGCTTTAGAAAATTCAAAAAGACATCAGAGATAACTAGTTCTTCCAAGTGAATCGCCAATTCTTGTGCCTATCAACAACCCCCCTTTTATTAGTATTAGTAATAACATTAATAAATGGGGACCCTTCCAAAAAATCAAATCTTAGCATTTAATCATGCCTTTCTTGTTTTTAGAATAAAATAAGATGTCAAAGTGGAACTTGCTAAAACATGGAAATTTACCTTTTCATACTTTAAGCGCATAAAACTTCACAAACGATGAGTTTCTATAAAAAGCGCTATATGATAAAAAGCCTAAGAATGATTTTGTAGCGGAAAATCATGAATATTAAAGAAAACCTTTGAACGACCTGCTTTAAAATATTATTCTCGCATCGCAAAAACAAGTTACGGTGGACATCCCTTATAAAAGTTACCCCTTGAAAATGTGATCTATGAGAATGCAAGATCATAAATCCTATAACCCTATCGCATCGAAATTTCAATATCGTGGTGCTACTTGATGAAACATAAGCAAATATCGCAAAATGTGATAGCATCTCGCAAATCGCATATCGCAGTAACTCACGTCGCAATGGGTTTTAACAAAAACAGGTTTTGCGATATCGCGAAACAAATCGCAAAATCGCTTTTATCGCAGTTCAAAGGACTCAGTGTTCTACGAGAGTACTTCCTGACTTTCGATGTGAAGTTATGAACATTAAATTTAAGCGTAATGGTTCATTAGTGGTCATTTATTAAAAGAACGATTAGGATCAGTGTAAAGGACCATTGGATGCATGCTGATATCTTTTGATATGATTTAGAATTAAAGACCCTCTGTCACCTTATTTTCGTTCTTCTATTGATTATTTCTACATCGGCTCTCATTTTTATCATAATTTACTCTCTTCTTGTAACTTTCAGGAAGAACACAGAGAGTAGAACATACGAAGAAATGGGGAAGGAAGTAAAGACGCCTGCTGCTGAAAAGTCATAAATGACCCCATTCACAGACACTACCTATAATCGGTATGCAGGAACATCTACGTGGGAATCTATTTATCAATTGTTGGAGGAGGAAAAACCAAGAATTATGGAAGTAACAGTTACAGCGGATGGATGTGGCTCTTTTGATGCATCCATAACTGAACTTACATGCTCATTTCTACACCGCATTGCTGAAAGGCCAAAGATACTCCCATACACTGACATGGTGAAATGGAGTATAGATGACGCAGACATATCTGACAAACAATTCAAGACAACAAGCAAAGAGGTAATAGGGTCATTTACTCCAGACAGTTTGAGGCGTATGTACCACTTACCAGAACTCCAGGCCAGCTACAACAAGCAATTTGTTGAGATGTTCACCAAGAAGAATGAAGACTTGGCAGAATGCACAAAGCACTGGTCAAACAATGAGGAAAGACTCAAAAAAGATAAAAATGGTATGTACGCCACTGGTTCTCTTTGGTCCCCTTACTGTTTTGCCATTGCTATGTTATGTAGATTGTTTGGTAAACCAGACGCCAACAAATTTTCATTACAATGGTTACCCCTAATGGATGCGGCTATCAATGCCACAATAATGAATTAGGCCCAAATCTTGTCAGATAATTTAGCACTGCAATTTTACAATACAAAAGAAAAAGGAGCATTGCTTCGAGGGTTTACCTTCCATTTTTTATGAGCGCCTATGTTATGGATGCTATTTGTTTTGTTTCCAAACTTCCTGTTAAGGGATGGAAATGGATGATTTAAAATCCACTTCACATTCAAATTTATCACAAAGTCATGTGGGAATCAAGTTTTGTGCCACATTTCTTCATAATTTGTCACAGATTTATACTCCCGATCCATAAAAAGATCTACAATAGAGATGCCCCAAGGTTTTCCCAAGAAGCGGAGATAGATATTCTCTCTGTGGCAAGATGGTTTGGGGAAGAATTATTCATGTATATTAAAGTATTTGGCAACATTGCTTCACCCCATGTGCTACCTTTTTATGTTCCATACAAACTGATGGCTAGGGAGATAGCCTATTAGACCTGCAGCATAGGGGGAATGAGTAAGGTACTGAAAGATTCTAAGAAGGCCATTTGGCCTCAATTTCCTGTAGTATGCGGAGCATTTGCATTGCATGACTTAGGTCATGTTTTCAAGGAAGTTAATAATGTATTATCTTTACAACTACCAAAGTTCCCGAGAAGGCAATATGATCCCTTTGGTGTTGTAAGTAATTTTACTACAATGGTTAAAATAAAAGTATTTTCCCATGAAGAAGATCCATTTGATTATGTTTTCCTACACAAAAACACCTTCAAAGAGGTTCAGCATACAATACAAATTCTTTTTTACCAAGAAAGTCTCTATAATTTTGACAATTACAGAAAACAAAGGTTATCTAAGGTCCCATTGGACCAATTACTCATTGAACCAATAAGAGAACCTACTCCTAGCGTTAGCATAAGTGATGATTCAAAAGAAAAGTCCAAAACAAGTTTAGAAAGAGAATCAGTAGAAAATCCTGATAATCAGTCCCAGGATGAACACAATAAGGATGAGGAATCAATAAAAGACATAGCTCAGTCTACAGCAGAGGTTGATCAGTAGACTTCATCAATAAAACAAATTGAGGCTTCAACTCCTCTTACAAAGAAAATAGAGCCACTAGTAATTGATCTAGAACGGGAATGGGAAAATTTTAATAAGATACTTAACACAGAACAACAAAATGCGGAGCCACCAAAAAATCGAAAAGAGACAACCACGTAAATGGTAATAGAAAGGGTTGTTAACACTTAGGAAATGGAGCACATTCCCATTGCTCCCTCATCTGATATTGTACTAAGAATAGAGGAAATTCCTCCTCTAGATGTATTCTACAGCCCTCAACATAAAGTTGTCGTCAAAAGGCAAAGAAAGAAAAGAAATTTGGATTCTATGCTCACTCCCGAGGATGAACCTCTAGATGTTCTTTGGAAAGATCCCTCTACAGATCCATCGACAAATCTCACTAGGCTCTCATAGGTCGCAGGTGCATACACTTCAGCAACTATTGATAAAGCAGCAGAGGTTCAATTACTACTTAAAGAAAAGGAAGATAGGATTTTGTTTTTGGAACAACAGTTACAACAAGTCAGTATCAACCAACAAGCCAAAACATAGTTGGAAAAGCTTCAGCAAGACTTCCAGTAGATGCAGTTAGCACATCAAAGTAGTTTAGCTAGTAAAGAAGAATAGTTATAGGGTATGATAGAACTGCATAAAGATGATCCCAAAATTGAAGAGTTTATCACAGAGGCACTTGGTCTCAATGCCCAGCTCAGGCAACAGAAAGAACTACTATGCCAAAAGATTTTGCAATGGAATTCCCATTGTGAAATGAGTGATAATATTACAAATCAAGTCGTAGAATTGTGACTTGAATATGATTCAATTTTTAAGAAAGTCTCAGACTTCTTAAACTGGCAGAAATCTGAAGAAGGGAAAAGAGAAGACATGCCCAAAATTGATGAATCGCATAAAGAGATTTTATTTGTGAAATGGGACTCTCGGCTAAGGGAGGCAGAAAAAGCAATGGAGGATGTGGTGGCAGCAGTGAACAATGTCATTGAGTGCGTAAATGAAAATCTACACAAGTTTAATTTGGTAGAAGAAACTACACCTGGCTTTCTCCCAAAATCATAGCAACTTCAAGAAGAATGGAAACAAGTAGCGAAGGAAAGGGCAAAGACAATTAAACAAGTAAACAGATTGAACTAGGAAGCATACTGGCAGTACCTGTTGAAACCACATAGCCAATGGATGACCCTGGAGTGCCTGATGACTTCCGCCAAGAAGATAGTGCCAACTCTCACTAATGTTGTATTTGCAGGACAGTTAAAGGCTGAATTCGACCAACCAAAACTCTTAAAACAAATGTTGGATATTTGTGATCTAAAGAGTCAGATGCAGGATTAATCATAGATAGACTTTAGTTTTGCTTTTGTTTATCTTTTGCTTAAAATGAGGTAGGTCATTTAAACCGCCTCATCTATTTTTGTAATATTTATTTTAGATTTCATAGAGTAGTATTTAAACCCCTCTCACGCATTTAGAGAGGGGTCCAAAGTTTTATAAAAAACATTCTTCAGAACGTGCATTTTTGCCCCCCACTGAGGACGTTTTGATAAAATCAATGGAACAAGATTTATTTTCTATTTGAGTTTAACATCTGCTACTAAAATTTCACTTTTGTACTCTTAATTGATGTTAAGTGATTTGAAGATAGGTCGATATTGTTGCAGCTCATGAGTAGGACGTATTACAAATGGTACTTTTATCTCCTAATGCTTTTTACTTGTGTGTCAAGCAATAAATCATTTTCAGTTATTTATGTGTGAGAGTTTAAATGTTTAGTTATCATTATTTCACTTCTGTATCGTGATGACTTACTCTTTATGCTAAATATGTGAATGACTCTTTATGCGATATATTTCTCATATTTTTTTAGTTAACTTTTTATATGAAACAATCATTCTTAAATGGATTCTCTTCTTAAAGTGATTGAATTATCTTGATTATCAGTCGCTTTTAGAAATCATTTTAGATCGCATACTTAAACATTACACCCGATATAGTTTTAACTTAGATGTTTTCTTTGATTATGATAGATTGCATATGATGGTTATAAGATAGATTAGATTTAGGACAAGTATTCACCTCATAAACCCCAAAAATAAAAACATCATCCTGTTAGCACAAACATCATAAATAGATTGGGAAATTTGTCCCATCATCCCCAGTCGGAGCCATTATTCCAAATGGAAAAGGAGCTGTCTTAAGGTCCAGACCGGGTGGTTATCCCCCTTGTTGGAGTCCTGATTTTTCGAGCCTTCAACAGAACCAAAGAAGGTGCAATTTTTTTTTACTGCAAAACTTAAGAAAATGTTTTCACCTTAAGAGATTTCATCGCTAGTTTGATTTTAATTTTTGAAATAATTTTACCAATTCGAGATAATATAATATTACATTACATTACATAATGTTTTACAACATGATTCTCATATTCAGCTCTAGGCTTAACAAATAAATTTCAATAATAAAGTGAGGAAGATAAAAAAAAAAAATTATAAGAATGAGTTAATTTCAAAAAACTTATTTCGTAATAAAAATTAGTAAAGTATATAACCTTTATTGTGCTAAGAAATTGTTAGAACTATATTTTAATATGAGAAAGAAGTTGACATCTATATATATATATATATATATATATATATATATATATATATATAGTAATAATAAAATATTATGGTTTTAAAGAAGATAGGCGTTTTCAAAGGATGGCGACCGCTCCAAACAAGGGTTACAGTTAATCGTTGCCCCTACTCCTCTGTAACCACCAGATCCCTGCAGACTTGCTGGCATTCTCCCCTACCTAGTGGCTACCCTCTGTGCCTCCTGTTTTCAACATCCTTTTCAGTTATCTCCAGGTCTTCTGCATCATGGATGATATGGAATTAGAGGAGGTGGATTATTCCGCCGACCCTAACCCCAATATCCCCATATTTCGAAGCCCTAACCCTACGTTGGCTATATCTGCTCATTGAGAATCGTCTGTTCTGTTTGCTCCATCTCTCCTCCCGATATGACCTTGCCTAGATCATCTTCTTCCAGCCTCCCCTTCGCCTCCCTCTCCATTGACTCCCTTGAGCTTGAATTCCCTCCACTCTCATCGGCGACCCTCCATCTACTTGCTGCTTGTTCTCCATCATCCCCACCCTTCGAACCCTCGCCTTCGGAGGACCTATTGCACTCACCACCCTTTGCACATGCATCTGGGATCAACCAAGCCGTCGTGCCCAATAAAATCTTTTCTGATACTGGTATCCCCTCCTCCACTACAACAACATCTTGCTCCTCAATCCCATCCAATTGTTTTGAGACACCAGTCAACAAGGTCTAGCACCCTGTGCAGAATCACTAGGAGAATTAGGGCTCTCCAGACCCTCTGCAAGACCACCTGACTACGCCAAGATCAGGCAAGCAGAAGATTATGTGTGTGAATGCCTCAGGAAAGGGCCTCACCCTCAAATTTAGGGAAGGTTTGAACATGGGAGAGGTTGTCAATATGGCTAGTAAGATTCTAGTGGGTAGGGTTCGGGGTCGGGCCTACTCCGCAGTATGACTTAGCCTCTAGGTCAAGGAGATTTGGGGCAACATATTCAATTATCTTCCGGACCCTACCCCGCGGTTGTGTTGAAAAGTGTGCAACAACAAATGATAAATTTAGGAAGTGCTTAAAATAGCAGTTTGGCCAATGAGCATTTTGGCCACCTTGGGTAAGAGGTGAAACTGCTAAAAATAACATCTTCTAAAAATAGCATTTCTGGGTCCCTTCCTATTTATAGTAGTCCCTGGTCTATCTATAGGAAGTAAATTCGAATTTGGTCTTACCAGAAATTTGGAATATTAATTAATTAATTCTCCATGAGTTAATTAGTTAAGGAAAAGCAAACTTGAAGTCTTTGTGAGAACATGCAATTATTTCTCGACTGATTGGGGAATGTGTTCTTGATTTGCTCCACTGGTTGAGGAATTAAGAATGAGTTCTATATTGAGAGGATCAGTTGACTTAGTTTAACTTAGTCAATTTCAGTTAGATTAATTTAACAAGTTGTTAAATTAATGAGATACCGTTTGTTGATGCTTGCATGCATGTGACAACTGTTATTTTCAGATAACTGTGTATTCACTCATGGATAACTGATGCAAGTCAGTTCTGTCAGAGACCCAGTTGAGATCAGATGTGGGACAGTGTACTATTAGATGCTAGGATATTTCTAGTATGTATTCCTTGCATGGGGAAGGAAGCTTCTTCCTTCTATGATTGCGTAGTTGGACCTGAGATGACAGCAGGTATGATCAGGCCAATTTACATGTGTTTTGTAATTGAACCCCAATAAAAAATGCACAAGGAAACAGGAGCTTGGACCTAAGGTGCAGCCTTTATATACAGGGCTAGGTAGTCCATGAGCTTTATCATCAGAGTACAGAGAGAGTAGGATAGCTTTTGAGATGATTCTTTTTGTATGTTGTTGACGATTTCCACTTGATTGATAATACAAAGATGGGGTTTTAGGCTGGTGCTTTTTCTGGATAAATTCTTCTATGTTATGTGTGATTTATTCCTTCTTATCAGTTATATGTGTTCATGCTTGATGTTTCTCATGGCTGATTAGCTTCCGCAAAGTTTATGGTAGATGTAGATCTAGTATTATGCTTTAGTACATTGCATATATCAGCTTGATCTGAAGGTGAAATTTCTACATGATATCAGTGAGCTAGCTGATTTGTAGAGAAAATTCTACATGGTATCAGAGCACAGGCAATCAAGGATGAATAGTATATAAGAAGGAATTCAAAGTTTATTATTCAGGATATAGATCTTAAGTTCTTATCACATCTATTTCACCAATGTCATTCTATGGTTTCAGGCTTGTGTATGCCCTTGATGGTAGCTCAAACTATATAGCTTGGAAGGATCGCATGGAGGCAGTATTGGAAGATAACGGCCTTAAGGACTTCATTGATCAAGAAGACCCTAAGCCTACTAATGCTACTCAACTGGCGGAATGGAAGAAGTGTGTGGCTAGAGCTAGGAGAATTCTCTTGGAGGGAGTGCGAGATCACATTATCTCGAGCCTCCATGGGAAGGATACTCCATTTGCAATGTGGAAAACAGTGAAAGATTTATATCAGAATAGTAGTGATCAGAGGAAGCTGGCACTGAAGGACAAACTTCGAAAGATCAAGTGTGAAAAGGATGAGACGATCTCTATGTATCTTACCAAGCTCATCACATGCAGGGATGAGCTTGCAAGTGTAGGGGTCGTGACAGATGATGATGATATGGTGAGTCTAGCACTCCTTGGCATTCCTAAGAGCTGGTATAGCTAGCAAGACTCGATTAATGGAAGGGAGAAATTGCTAGATTGGGAATGACTATGGTTGGATTTGATGCAGGAGGAGATCAGACGGAGCACCAAAGATGGTTCTTCATCCATGGACGATGAGGAGAACTGTGCCTTAGTGAGTAAGGAAAAGAAGGGGAAGGAGAAGGTTTCTCTTTCTGAATCTAGTTCTTCCAATGGTGGGCAGAAGGTTGACAAATTGAAAGTGTGATGCTTTTATTGTCATGAGGTGGGCCATTATGCTACAAATTGTCCACAGAGGAAATCCAAGAAGGGATCCGAGGAAGGATCTGAAGGTGAGGCACTTGCTTCACAGTTTGAGTTGGATTTCACACTCTTCGCATGCATGGTTTCATCCATGGTGGGAAGTGGTTGGTTTCTTGACAGTGGAGCTTCTTTTCACATCACCGACGATAAGAGTTTGTTCAGTACTTTGGAGGAGAAAGATCTCCAGATACTCATAGCGATGGGTAATGATGAGAAGTATAGTGTCTGAAGTGTAGGCACGGTTATTTTTCAGAGGGAGCATGGAGCTCACCCTACCTTGACCAATGTCAAGTATGTACCAGGACTGAAGAAAAACTTGGTGTCGGTCGCGATGCTGGAAGACAGAGGCTATGATGTAGTCTTCAGTAAGGGAAAGGTTTTCCTTAGACACATCATCACTAGACAAGTGAAGTAGATTGGTTCATGGGTCAAGAACCTATATGCTCTTGAGGTTCAAGATGCATGCAAAGCCTTGAGCAGCAAGGCAACTGATGGAGACTTGGTGGTTGAGAGGGAGGGTATATTACCTCTCAACATGCAGTGCCAGAATAAGTCTCAGACGATTTTGGAGGAGCCATGATTGGTGCAGCAACTTCAGGAGGTTTTGGAATAGCCACAACAGGGGAAGCTGAGTGGAGATTAAGTAGAGACGTCTACTCATGCAGAGACCTCTAGTAGGGGGAAACTTCAAGCCAGGTGGGCAGAGGGATCACATGCAATGATACCTCCAAGTAGGAGATGGGGAGATATAGAGTGATCGTCCCAAGGATGAGGGGCAGGATCCTTGAGGTACCCAACCTCTTGGATGAGACCTTGTTACGGGAGCCCCGATGTGGAGTAGCAAGAGAGCTATAGTGTAAGGAATCCCAAGACAGTGCAAAGCATGCAGGCTACATCAATGTGAGAGGCGCAAGTGTGTCACACAGTGCAGGGTAGCACAGAGAAGGGTGCAACGGTGCGAGATGCATGGATATGTTGCAGTAGCGTAGAGGTCAGAGAGGGAGCACTTTTCAGCAGCCGGTAGAGCTTCAACATCAGAGTATGCTTCTAGCCCAACAGAGAGTTCAATTGGGAGTTTTTTTGTTCCGAGTGTTGCTGGAGCAACCGCACTTGGTAGATGTGTTGCATGCAGAACATTCCAGAGTTACAAGATTGGGTTCAAGAGGAAGCATTTCTTGTTGAGAGAGAGTGTTGAAAAGTGTGCAACAAGAAATGCTAAATTTAGGAAGTGCTAAAAATAGCACTTCTAAAAATATCAGTTTGGCCAATGAGCATTTTGGCCACCTTGGGTGAGAGGTGAAACTACTAAAAATAGCATCTTCTAAAAATAGCATTTTTGGGTCCCTTCATATTTATAGCAGTCCCTGGTCTATCTATAGGAATTAAATTCAAATTTGGTCTTACCAGCAGTTTGGAATATTAATTAATTAATTCTCCATGAGTTAATTAGTTAAAGAAAAGCAAACTTGAAGTCTTTGTGAGAACATGCAATTTTTTCTCCACTGATTGGGAATGTATCCTTGATTTACTCCACTGATTGAGGAATTAAGGATGAGTTCTATATTGAGAGGATCAGTTGACTTAGTTTAACTTAGTCAAGTTCAGCCAGATTAATTTAACAAGTTGTTAAATTAATGAGATACAGTTTATTGATGCTTGCATGCATGTGACAACTATTATTTTCATATAACTGTGTATTCACTCATGGATAACTGATGCATGTCAGTTCTGTCAAAGACCCAGTTGAGATCAGATGTAGGAAAGTGTACTATCAGATGCTAGGGTATTTCTAGTAAGTATTCCTTGCATGGGGAAGGAAGCTTCTTCCTTCTATGACTGCGTAGTTGGACCTAAGATGACAGCAGGTATGATCAGGCCAATTTACATGTGTTTTGTAATTGGACCCCAATCAAAACTGCGCAAGGAAATAGGAGCTTGGACCTGAGGTGCAACCTTTATATATAGGGCTAGGTACTCCATGAGCTTTATCATCAAAGCACAAAGAGAAAAGGATAGCTTTTGGGCTGATTCTTTTTGTATGTTGTTGAGGATTTCCACTTGATTGATAATACAAAGCTGGGGTTTTAGGCTGGTGCTTTCCCCGGATAAATTATTCTGTGTTATGTGTTATTGATTCCTTCTTATCAGTTATATGTGTTCATGCTTGATGTTGGTCATGGTTGATTAGCTTCCGTAAAGTTTATGGTAAATGTAGATCTAGTATTATGCTTTAGTACATTGCATATATCAGTTTGATTTGTAGGTGAAATTTCTACATGATATCAGTGAGCTAGCTGATTTGTAGAGAAAATTATATAGGCTAGTTTGTGCTCCATTTCCTAAAAGAGGAATACACCAACTGGGCACTTGCCAGATATTGGAACATTGAAATGGCCCCAGTCATGTTGAAGCGATTGAGCCCGCTTTTTTACCCTGAAAGAGGACAAATTGGGTTGGACCATTATGGGTTAGATTGCCTAGACTCCCACTGTAGTATTGGTCTGAGGATGTGTTTGTCCGTATCGGGAATGCAATGGGTACCTATTTGGACTACGATAGGTCTTATATCTAATCCAGGAATAGGTCTCTAGCATGCATACTGGTACACCTGGATATGAGAGAAGGATTAGAGGAGAAAATCACTCTACAATGGAGCAATTTCACCAGGATTCAAATATTGGACTATGAAGGAGTCACTTTCAAGTGCCGAGGGTGCCACAAAGTTGGACACTTATTCAAGGAATTCCCATTGGTGCGAAGGGACTCAGACTCTCCAAAAGGACCTGAAGGTGAGACTGCTAAGGCTCCTGCATCTGTTCCAGGGTTGTCTCCTTTGGCTGCCTCATCAATGCATAGGAAGGGGTCTCCAAATCATCAGCCAAGTACAAGTGCTCCTCGTCCTCCCTCCCCATCGATGACCCAACCGAGGGCTGTTGCTAAGGCTGCTCACTCCTTAGGTACTCCTCCTCTCCCTAACTTTGTATTTGTTTTATATCTTGCATGTTTTGCACTGCATTTTCACTCTACATCTACATCAGATTATTATTTCATCCCCTCCTCCATCCCCTATCCCCTCGACTCACATTGGTCAGTCCTCTTGACCACTCCCCCATCCTTCCCTCATGATCCCCCTCGCTCCTCCGTTGTTATGCCTTCTTCCCATGATGGTCCCCCCCCCACCCCTACAACTTCAGGCTCCGCCTCTCCCTCTGAGAGACCGACTTTGCATCCTCTAGTTTGGGTCTGACTTCCCCATCTCATCCCCCCAAATCCATCAGAGGCCACAAATCTCATCTATCTAAAGCCATCCTATTAGCCGGGGGAGAAGTGGCTTCGGGCAGACAATCATCACTTGATCAGGTTCTTAGAGCTTTGAACACCCTTCCTAAATCACCCCATGAATTGGCTCTACTTTAATTACAGGGACCTGGCTAGCTCACCCAAAAAACGAGCCCTTAGACGAGTTTTTGAATCTAGGATTGTAGACATAATTTTCCTTCAAGAAACTTTGGGTGAGGCTGACCTTACCTCCCGTATTCTCCATTCCTTGAAGCTTGGATGGAACTTTCAATCCCTTGATGTCATAGGGAGATCTGGAGGACTGGCCCTGGGATATAATTCCCATTCTATTAACCTCAAGGCCTCCTGGGGTGGAGCTGGTTTTATTGGCATGGACATTTTTTCATCAAAATTGGGGATGGATCTTCGTTTGATCAATGTATATGGCCCTTGTCAAAACAAAGAGGCCTTCTGGAACTGCCTCCTCAACCTATCCCTCACTACCCCAGATAATCTCATAATAGGTGGTGACCTGAACTTCTCCTTAGGATTTGGGGAATCATGGGGGAAAAATGCATAGGTGGATTCACTCTCGGAGACTATGGAGATGTTGCTCGAACAACACCATCTGACAGATATTCCCATGGTAAAACCTCTCCCCACTTGGCAAAACCGGAGAGTTAGTGAGGCAGCTCTAGCCAAGAGACTGGATCGATTCCTTATGAAGGATTCTCGGATACAAAAAACTTTCCTTATATAGACGATGGGTTGGTTCAGGTGGTTTATCGAACCATTCCCAAATTTTTATGGAAATCACTGGCCCCTCTCAGAAGCCAAAGGCATTATACAAATTCAATTCCACCTGACTGTTGGACCCATCCTACTTTCAAATGGTCTCTGATTTCTGGTTATCCAACCCTCCATCCATGGGGAGAACTCTGGCAGAAGGTTTCTGCTCCAATCTTACTAAACTCAAGAGACTCTCCATAAATTGGGCTAAGGAAAAAACTAAGAGGGATGACCAAACCCTCAGTGATATTGAACAATCATTGGCCACTCTTCTGGATGATCAAGGCCTGGGGTTCACTTCTATATAAGCAAAGACACAACTTGTGAATTTGGAAAATCAGAGATCAAAATTATAAAGGAGAGGGAAGAAACTTGGCGGCTCCGGAGTCGCGTTGTCTAGTTAAAAGCAGGAGATGAGAACACCAAGTTCTTCCAAAACTTTTCCAAGGGAAGGAAGGTCACCAATACTATCTGGAATATTCCCATGGAAGACGGGGGAATGGAAACAACTTTTAATCATCTCTCCTGCCTTGGTAACTCTCATTTCTGAAAACTCTTCAAAAAACCTCCTGGTGTTTCCCTCGTTGAAATTGTCAGAATTGCGGGACATTTCTCAAGATTTGTGGACATGGACATGGTTTAGGATCTCACATCCCCTGTCACTCAGGCAGAACTAGAAGGTACTCTGAAATGGTTCAAAAAAGATAAGAGTCCAGGGCCAAATGGCTGGACAATTGAATTCTACCTTGACTTCTATGAGATCATTGGACAAGACCTGCTTAATGTGGTGGAGGAATGCAGGACTACTAGGCACTTGTATGAGGCCACTAGCACCACTTTCATTTCCCTGATCCCTAAATCTGACTCCCCCACATATTTCAATGATTTTTGTCCTATCTCCCTGTGTAATTGTCTATATAAAATCATTGCTAAGATCCTATCTAATTGACTCAATCCCATCTTATCCTACCATATCTCCTCTAAGAAATTTTCTTTCCTCCAGAATAGACAAATCCATGAAGCAATTGGCATAGCCTAAGAAGCACTCCACTCCCTTAAAACTAAAAATTTAAAAGGGGAAATTCTCAAAATTGACCTACCTAAAGCCTTTGCCTGGGTCAGATGGCTATACATTAGGATGATCCTCACCCACCTGGGATTCCCTCTACCTGGATCATGTGTTGTATCACTTCAGCAACTTTTAATGTTCTCATTAATGGATCTGCATCACATTTATTCCATGCTGAGAGGGGTCTTCAATAAGGTTTCCCACTCTCCCCACTCCTCTTTCTGATTGTCATTGAAGGGCTTAGCAGACTCGTTGCATTGGCCAAGAGGGAAGGGCGACTACAAGGGCTTAAAATGAGTGACATCTACTGCCTCACTCAGTCCTCATCTTCCTAAATGGAAGCACTCAGGACTCCTCTACCTTCCATTATATTCTCTCACTATTTGCCTTGGCTACTGGCATGGAAGCAAATCAATCCAAGTCTACCATCACCCTTTCTAATACTTCACCCTTGGAAGCTAGATATGCTCATCAGGAATTTCCTTTTTAGAGACACCATCTGGAGGATGGCCTCAAATACCTGGGTTTTTGGATTAAGCCTCATTGTTACAGAATAGTAGATTGGATATGGCTTGTTATTAAGATTTAAAAGTGAATATTAAATTGGAACCATGGATTCCTTTCCAAAGCTGGCCGATTATTGCTCATCAAATATGTCTTGGAGGCTACCCCATTTTACTGGATGTCGTTGGCTTGGATTCCTAAAGGAATACTTGCTCGAATTCAGAATATCTACTGCAAATTCCTTTAGAATGGATATAAATAGGGAAAACCATTTGCTTGGGTGGGATGGAAGCACATTGCCCTCCCCAAGAAGTGGGAAGGATAGGGGCTAAAGGAATTATCATTGTTTGCACATGCCCTTGCTACCAAGATGGGATGGATCCTGCTCTCATCGCAATACCTCTGGACTAATGTCTCCTATCACAAATACATTTGGCCTCATCATCTCATGCACTGGATCTGGTTACCCTCTTGGTTATCTGCTCCACACCTGGGCATCCCCTAACACTAGCTACAGACTTGGGAGAGGTATATTAATGCCCTAAAAGAAGCCCATGTGCGCATCAACAAAGGCCCTGATGACCTTATCTGGACCGCGGCTGATCATGGTATATACTCCCCTAAAATTGGCTATCCCATCCTTCCTATAGCCCACAGGCCACATGCACTTCTAAACTGGTGGAGAAAGATATGAAAGCTTAAAGCACCACCAAGAACGAAACTCTTCATGTGGAACATTCTTAGTAACAAAACCCCAACTGGAGCAAACCCTATATATCGATCTCACTATGGTCCACATTGGTGTGTACTATGTAAATAGGCCGAGGAGACAAATTATCACCTATTTCTCCATTGCCTAATGAGTGTGTAGCTATCGCTACAAGTATTAAACCTTCTCTCCAAACTTGGCTATTGGCAGAGGAAATCGATTCTGGAGGCCTGGGACAACTGGACTGCCATGAAAAATAGCCTTAAAACCCACTATATCCCTCTCCTCACCTGCTGGTCAATCTGTCTTACCAGGAACAGAATTATATTCAAGGAAACAAAGGCCCGATGGCCACATGCTGCAGCGAAAATTGTTGTTGCCTACCATGAGATCCCAGATGAAACACACACTACTACAAACCACACCTGTGTCACAGAGGTTATTGATCACACCATACCATGGGCATATTTCAACGGCGTCACTCAAGCTCAAGGATGTGGGGGTGGAATTATTCTAAATCTATCTTAACATCATCATTTCAATATTCAACTAGGCTTGTGAGAGGGAGCAAACAATTATGCTGAACTGATCACTCTCAGGAACCTTTTGCATTTTTGACTGGCACACTTGCAATAATTTACAAATCTTTGGTGACTCCAAAATCATCATAAGTTGGTTCAATAACTTCCATGCACATTCACTTAGAAACATCTTGGATGAAATTTTGGATTTCAAGACTCAATTTAATTCTGTTACCTGTCAACACATTTATAGGGAACACAATGAGGCTGCTGACAAAATTTCCAAGGAGGCTATGACACATCCCAGAGGCCTGTGGATGATACAGGAACAGATTGGTGCAGAACAATATCAATACTATCACGGCCCTACATTGATAGGGCATATACTAGGGCAGACAAGCCCTAAATTTTTGTTTATATTTTTAGCTAATGCACAATGTTACTTTATGTATATATTTATGATTATATCTCTGTTCATTAGACACATCGAGCACACCCTGTGTGGTGAATATGTACAACTCTTTTTGGAAATGGCCTTAGCCATAACTTATTATTTTTGAACACTACCTGAATGGCTACAACCAAGAGTTATGCATATGCCAACATCATCTACTATATGTAATTTTTCAAATTAATGGAAATTTACAATTTTCCTTGGGAAAAGAATAATAGTAATAATAATGTATATTTCACAAATATGTTAGGAATGACACGGTTAAATTTGTGACCAAAAACCATAGTCAGAACCCAGTGCAAGACTGGAGGCGGAAGTTAGAGGGGGACAGCCACAAGTCATATGACCCATGACACGACTACACTGCCAACTAATGAAACATGCCCGTCAATCAGCCCTCAACGCAAAAAATTTGGCACTAGGCCTGATCTTATGGGTGTGTGGTGACTATGACTTAGCCATTGGGGGCCCGACCAATAGGGGCAAGCGATTAGCCCCAACCCCTGGGCACATGGCCCCCATGTGGCCCTAATTTTCAGAATTGGTAATGGTGGAGTTATCTTTCCTACAATTTCGCCAGTCGAGTAGGAATTTAGGCCAAGTTTGCGTGTCGTTTTTGCATTTGGGATGCTCAAGCCAGGTTTGGGGTGAATTGTAGGATCACTAGTGAGAAAATTGGGGAAAAATAGGAAACAATGATATATTTCTCAATTTTTGGCGAAATGAGGTGCAAAAAGAACCAAAATGGGGGGTTTTGACAGTGTTGGATCCATTGGAGACGTTAGTTCTGTTGTTTGAGCTTTGTAAAGCATCTAAACACACTTTTGAGAATTTTAATGAAAGATACCTTGCATTGGAAGCTAGACCAAGAGATATAGCCCAAGAGAGGGGTGAACTCCTTTATCATGCTTACGTTATGTGCTTTAGATATGCTTATTTTGTCTCTTTTTGGCTGAAAATTGTGGATAAAATCTACTTGTTTATGTGTTTAGTAAACCGATCCTCTACCTAAAACACATATAAATTTAACTTGCAAATTGCTAAAATCTTGAAGTTTACACATATAGATCATTTGGGTTTTTTGGGGTGTTGAATCCATTTATGCATTCAAAAATGTATTTTAAAAAACGAAAAGATTTCAAATTGTATTGTTGGATTTTAGTGAATTCCAGTGAAAAAATATATTTCATCTATAAGTTAGATTACGTATACATGAAAAATAAATTAAAGTGATTTATTTTAATCTTTAGATATATTAAATATCCACATAAACCAAAATTTTGTAAGTATAATATTTTTTTTAATTTTTTATATCATAATTTCATAAAAAAAAATTACATTTTAAAAGAAATTAATCATTTTTATTTGTTAAATTTAATTTTTTTTTTTTTACTAATATATATTAAATTAATAAATTATGTATAATTATTTACTTTTGAACATTACATTAACAATAATTATTATTTTTAGCAGCTTTATCTTGATTGTCATCATCCACATCATCACCATTTTAATTATCATTCTTAATGTTTTCATTGTCACCACTATCATCATTATCATCAGCATAATCCTTAGTATAGTTATTTTCCCTCATTATCAACCTCCTATTCCTCCCCATCATCACACCAAGCATCATCATTGTCATCATTGTTGTGATCATCATCATCATCATTGTCATAATCATCATAATCATTATGCATCATCATTGTCATAATCATCATCATCATTGTCATAATCATCATAATCATCATCATTATCATTATTTTTCTCATCATCATTATCGTCATCCTTCTATTATATATATCCTTCAAATAGCTCTATCATAATTATGTGATTATCCAAACCCAAAATAACTGTAACCCAATTATTACACATGGAATGATGTTTATCTTTTTCCACCATTTTTATAATATATTTCTAAATAAAGTTTATTTTGGATTAACTATTCTTGTATTCCATAACATCATTGCATTCATAGTTACAAAAAGATTAAGAAAATTTAATTTGTTAAAGAAACAAATTATGTTCCCATGTTGTATGTTGTTTAGATGTATTTATATAAAAAGTTATCATTAGATTCATCTTAACACTAGATTTATCAAGCACCAAGAGGGATTAAATCCCTCGAGGTGCCAACCTTTTTTTAGTGAAAAACTTGAGGAAAGATCTACACCTTGAGAGATTCGATCACTCTAGTGGCCTGATAGATCTAGGCTTTTAAATTCTAATTTTATTTTTGTAAATAATTTGAGAAATTCAACATAACATAGCATCACATTACATTATATTACATTAAATTACATAACATTTTACAACATGGTTTTCATATTAAGCTCTAGGTGCAACAAATAAATTTCAGTAATAAAGTCGGGAAGTCATGAAGATAAGTTTTATAAAGAACAATCTAGATTCATCTTAACTCTAGACTTATCAAGTACCTGAAGGGAGCAAAGAAGGTGCATTTTTTTTTAGTTTGAAAGGAAATGTTTGCAACGTGAGATATTTGATCGCTAGTTTAAGTTTAATTTTTTAAATAATTTGACCAATTCAATATAATATGACATTACATTACATAATGTTTTATAACATGACGAGCTTGAGAGGATGGAGGTCGTCTGTGCGGGTTTAGGGTAAAACCCTAGGTTTTTACAGATTTACTGCAGGCTGCCTTTCCTGTACCGTCGCTGCTCACTGTTACCTGCCGTTTCCATTCACACCCGTCACTTTCGGCTATCGACTTCTGGCTGGAATATGGGGGACAATATGGAAGTTGAAGAGGTGGATTACTCCGAGGAGCCCTACCCGGACCGTGTTATATTTGGGAACCCTAGCTTCACTCCGCCGGTTGTTACCTCTTTTCCGCTGCCTGAATCGGCTCCGCCCAATTCCTCGCCTATCGTCTCTTTACCTCGGCATTGCTCTGTACCCCCTATCTCTGGGTCGCATTCTGTTGATTCACCGGGCTTCGAAGTCCCTCCTCTTTCACCTGGCACCCTTCAAATTTTATCTTCAAATACTCCCCCTTCGCCCTCTTTTGATCCCCATCCACCCCTTTCATCATTTTTCTCTACTCCTCCTGAGGACATCCCGTCACTGTTGCAGCAAATCCCCCTTCTTCGGTTCCCCGACCGTCAGGTTGTTTTGAGACCCCTACGGTTAAGGTTAGACTTGCAAAACAACATCCCCCGAAAGGCATCCCAAACCCTTTCGTGGACCACCCATCAGCTCCTCGCACCAGCAAAAGGAAGAATAAGTGAATTAAGGCGACCTCAAAGGATATCACCATCAGATTCAGCGAGACCTCGGCTATTGGTGAATTTGCTATCATGGCATGCACAGTTCTTGTTGGACATGTGCGTGGTCGGGCGCATTTGGCTAACTGGCTGGCTCAATGGGTCAAGGAGATTTGGGGGGGCTTACTGAAAGAACTGCCTGAAGTACATGTCTTGCCTAAAGGATGGTTCTCCCTACATTTCGCAAAGGAAAACTACACAGATTTGATACTGGCCAGGTACTGCCACAACGAGATGGCTCCAGTCCTTCTCAAGGGATGGAGCTCGTTATTTGACCCTGAACGTGAACAAATTGGAGCTTGACCACTTTGGGTGCGCTTTCCAGGACTCCCATTACAGTTTTGGAGTGAGGAAGTCTTTATCAGGATTGGAAATGCTTTGGGGACATATTTAGACCATGACCGTACTTTTGTGGAATTGAAAAATAGAACCCTTGCACACATTCTGGTCCACTTGGATACTCATGAGGGCCTAGAGGAAAAGATTACACTTCAGTGGGGGAAGTACATCAGGGTCCAGATCTTGGACTATGAAGGGGTTCCGTTTCACTGTAGACGATGTCACAAGGTGGAACATCTCTTCAAAGACTGCCCCCTCAACCGGAAATCAGAGGACTCCCCAAAGATTACGCCTACACCATCCAGGATAAATTCTTTGGTCGGTCCGCGCTCCTCGCCCTCTGGTCCTTCACCAGTGGCAACCTCTCCTATCTCCAAGACAGTGGCCATAGGGCATAGACAACCTTCGTCGCTGCTGACCGGGGCTCATTTAGTTACTGAAGCCATGAAAGATTCGGGTATTTCTCTGAACCCTTCTCTCACATCTTTTGATATTGCCTCATCTGTTGCTGCCTCATCGGTTCAGACCTCCATGGCTCATTGCATCATGTCTACCCCTCCCCTTATTGCCACTTTTGTCCCCTCTCTGCTCTCACCTTCTACATATTCTGTCTCGCCGACATCCTCCGGGGCTTCTCTCTCTCACCAATACTTCCTCTGCTCCAGATCTCATACCATGGATAACCTGGCCCGTCAGTCTGGTCTAGGTCTCACTTTGCTTGGTTCTATTCCCCTGTCAACTAGGGGAAGGAAGTCAGATCTCTCAAAGGCTATTAAGCGAGCCGGGGCGAAGGTTGCCTCTAGTCGTCAATCCATTATTGATGGGTTCCTTAGAGCTGGAAATACCCCGCGAGGAGTCCCTCCATGAAGTGCCTGTCTTTCAATTGCAGGGGCTTGTCTAGTGCCTCTAAGAAACTAGCCTTGGTGAGACTTATTGAGGTTGAACTGATTGACATTATCCTGCTTCAAGAAACTCTTGGTAGGGCTGAACATATCTCCCGCTCCCTACAATCTCTGGTCCCAAGCTGGACTTTCGTGACTTCAGATGCTGCCGGGAGATCGGGGGAGCTGGCTATAGGATATAACCCTCGTACCATCAGGTCTGATGCATCATGGGGGGGCTCGGGATTCTTGGGCATAGATATATTCTCTGCTGATCTCGGCAAGAATTTTCGGATTGTGAATGTATATGGACCCTGTCAACAGAGGGAACATTTTTGGAAACACTTATTAAACCTCTCACTTCTGGCTTCTGATCACATTATTATCGGAGGGGATCTAAATTTTTCTTTGGGGTTCAGAGAATCATGGGAGTCAGCGGCTCAGATAGATGCTATTACTGATTATATGACAAATCTGCTGGAACAAGCGAATTTTATTGATGTTCCCATGCACAAACCTCTACCCACCTGGAGAAATAGAAGGGTGGGCGATGCACCACTGGCCCGTAGACTCGACAGATTTATAATGAAAGGTTTGCTCTTATAGTAGTTGCATCACTGCAAGAAATGGTTGGGTACAGGGGGTATACCGGATCATTCTCCTATATATTTCGAAATCCAGGGGCCTCTCAAAAAGTCGAAATCCCCCTTCAAATTTAACCACGTCTGGCTGAGAGACCTTACTTACATTAAGATGGTCTCTGACTTCTGGATTACAAACCCCATCCATAGAGTTGAGTCCTTGGCAAAGGGTTTTTGCAATAACCTCTCCAAGCTCAAACATCTCTCTACTAATTGGGCCAGGGAGAAACGTTCTTGGGAAACCTCACAACTTACTCATATTGAATCTGAGCTGAGCTCTTTACTTGATGATCGAAGTTTGGGATTCATCTCTGCGGAAGATAAGACTCACTTGATTGAGCTGGAAAATCAGAAGGCTCACATCCTAAAGGAGCGTGAGGAATCCCTGAGGCTGAGGAGTAGAGCCTTGTGGTTAAAAGCTGGGGACGATAATACTAGGTTCTTCCAAAACTATGCCAAGGGACGGAAGGTATCAAATACCATTTGGAATCTTCCTTTGCCTGAGGGAGGCTTTGCTGACACATTCAACAAGCTATCCCACCTTGGCACTACTCATTTCAGGAACCTCTATAAAATCCCTCATGATGCAAATCTTCCTGATATTATAAATGTGGCTGGACATTTTCCAAGATTTGTTAACGAGGATGAAGCATAAGAGCTCTTCGCACCGGTCACTTCAGGTGAACTTGAAGTTCAAAAAGGACAAGATTCCAGACCCGGATGGCTAGACCATCGAATTCTATCTAGCTTTTTATGAGATTCTGGGACATGACCTATTGAAAGTGGTGGAGGATAGCAGAAACTGGATCAATATACCATGCCATCAATTTGACCTTCATTGCCCTCATCCCAAAGTTCAATTCCCCTTCCTCTTTTGATGACTATAGACCTATATCTTTGTGCAATTGCCTTTATAAGATTATATCTAAGATTATTGCCAACCGCCTCAGGCCAATTCTCTCCTGGCATATTGCCCCGCAACAATTTACCTTCCTCGAATCAAGATAGATTCATGAAGCTATTGGATCAGCCTAGGAGGCCATCCACTCAATATGGACAAAACATCTAAAAAGCATCCTTCTCAAAATTTACCTATCCAAAGCTTTCGATCGGGACAACTGGCTTTATATTAAGATGCTCCTCATCCATTTGGGTTTTCCTCATAATTACATTACTTGGATCATGGCATGCATTACCACTCCCACCTTCAGTGTTCTCATTAATGGCTCGGCCTCCCACTTCTTCCACTCTGAAAGGGGGCTTAGGCAAGGTTGCCCTCTATCTCCCCTCCTCTTTCTTATAGTCATGGAAGGTCTTAGTCGCTTAATTGCATCAGCCAAGAGGGATGGAGACATTTGTGGCCTCAAGATTTTGGATGACTGCTTTCTCACCCACCTTCTTTTTGTGGATGATGTGCTTATTCTGCTGGATGGCAGCATTCGAGATTCCAAATCTTTTCCAAGATCCTCCTCCTCTTCTCATCCGCAACTGGGATGCTTGCTAACCAATCCAAATCCACCATCACCTTTACCCACACTTCTGTTCATGAATCCCAATTTTCTCATCAGGTCTTTCCCTACAGTATCCACCCTTTGGACAGAGGTCTCAAATATCTGGGATTTTGGCTCAAACCTACCTGTTAGAGGATCGCAAATTGGGTCTGGCTTGTCACAAAATTGGAGAAGAGACTGTCAATCTGGAGTTATAGATATTTATCCAGGGCAGGCAGGCTGGTTCTTATCAAATCGGTCCTGGAAGCTACCCTAGTTTTCTGGATGGCTCTTGCATGGATCCCTAGGAATATCCTATCTTGTCTGAAAAAATTATGCAACAGATATCTCAGGAAGGGGAATTAGGATAAAAAACTATATGCCTGGATCAGCTGGCAAAAGATTGCAATGCCAAAGAAATGGGGGGGATGGGGACTGAAAGACCTTCCGCTTTTTGCACAAGCCCTTGGTGCAAAAATGGGCTGGACCTTGTTGACTGGTCAGAATTTATGGACACATATCTCATATCACAAATATATCTGGCCACAGAACTTGTTGGATTGGGTTCGACTATCTAATTGGCCATCGACTGGCAGCTCATCCATATGGAAGGCATTGCTACACTCCCTTCCCCATATAAGAGACAATCTGGTGTGGAGAATCAATGATGGTTCCCTGGGTCAGATTGGGCTGGATCTGTGGATTGGTAGTGGAGGAAGACACATACTTTCTAGAGACCTCATCATGTATCTTCACACACATGAGATCAGGGTTTTCTCGCACATTGCAGATCAACAAAATACGGATATTTTTTCTCAAGCATGGAAATTTGCTCGTCAACTTGACCTTCCCCCTCGATGGCACCAGGAATGGCATGATTATATTACAACATTATCTGAATCTCACATAAGGATTAAAGAGGGACCTGATGAATTAGTTTGGTGCCTGGCAGAAAATGGTATATATTCCCCAAAGTCAGGTTACAGTTCCCTGATACAGCACAAAAGACCAGAACAGATATCGAGTTGGTGGAGATACATTTGGAAGCTTACTACACCTCCGTGCACCAGACTATTCTTCTGGTGCATTCTTAGAGACAAAGTGCCCACGGGGGAGCACCTAGCACACAGATCTTTTCACGGGCCTACCTGGTGTATTCTGTGCAAATGTGAATCTGAATCAACGGAACACCTTTTTCTACTCTGCACTGCACTGCAATCTCTTTGGCAGAGCTTATCCTCATCTATCAGTTTCTCTGGGCTATGGGCTGGCAATGATCTTAGCAGTGCTTGGGATAACTAGTCTGACAGACACAAGGGATCCAAACTACAGAGCCTCCCCTTGCTTGTCAGCTGGTATATCTGGCTGGCTCGAAACCGTTTCATTTTTGATAACAAAGTTGTGTGTTGGCCGCACATAGAGGCTGGTATAATCTCTGCCTATAATGAATTGCCTGAACCTCCACCTCCTAGAGAGCGCCGCACACATCCACCTCCCAGCATTGACAAATCTACTCCCTGGGCTTTCTTTGATGGGGCTGCAAATCAACAGGGTTGTGGAGGTGGTTTCATTTTTTATATAAATGAACATCATTTCTATAAAGTCAAGATGGGATTAGGAGCTGGCACAAATAATTTTGCAGAACTCATTACCCTCCGACACTTATTGCATTTCTCCTTGGGACATCAGTGCTTCAACCTAAATATTTTTGGGGACTCAAAGATTATTATTAACTGGTTCAATGGCATATCTGTTTGTCACATACACACACTCAACAACATATTAAACGAAGTAAATATTTTCAAGGCAGAATTTAACAATATCTCTTGCAATCATATTTACAGGGAGCATAACTGCAGCGTTGACCAACTATCCAAGGAGGCCGCGTCATTACCCAGAGGAGAATGGGTGATACAAGAGCAGAGGGGGATAAATGAATTCCGCTATTATCATCGGCCTTATATAGACCAGCACTATCAGGGGGACCTCGGTCCTTGAACAACAATGTTTTTTTGTTAAATACTGTAAAACTCAAATTTTTGAAATCTTTTGAATATACATTGACATATATTTTTGAGATATGATACTGAAAGGGCCTTGCGTGGCCTATGTACAGGTTTATACAGACTTATTATAGTTTTATACAGCTGCTTTTTGGGCAGATCGCCCTGCGTGGTGTATCTGGACAGCTCAGAGTCTCTCATGTTAGTCTATGTCTTGACTCAGTATACAGCATATGCAACAACATCTACAATATGTAATTTTTCCATATTAATGAAAAATTATGGATTTTTCCAGGGGAAAAAAAAATTGTTTTACAACATGACTCTCATATTAAGCTCTAGACGTAACAAATAAAATTTAATAATAAAGTGAGGAAAATAAGTTTTTTTTTTTTTTTAGAACAAAGATTAGTAAATTATATAACCTTTATTGTGCTAAAGAATTGTTAGAACTACATTCTAATATGAGAAAGAAGCTGATATTTATATATATTATTATTATTATTATTATTATATATTTCACGAATGACAAGATATTAAGTCATATAGGAAAGAAAGATTTAATATATAAATCTAATACCAAAATAATTAGAGAAATGTTAGATTTTTTATATAAAAATAGCATTGTAGTTAAAATATATACCTATGATAATCAAAGTTATATTTTCATATGTCTATAGTTGTGTAGTGTATAATTCTCATTGCTATTTATTTGAGGGAGAATATAACCACTCCATATCCATTTTGAAGGATAAAAAAACTTACAAATTAAAGGATTTTATTTCTCTAAGTAACTGGTATGTTCCATGATTAACAAGATATCTATTTTAATTTTAATTGTCTAGTTCAACACTCTTTTGAATACTATGTTAATCATTTTTTAATATTTATAAATAAAACAAAAATTAAAAATTAAAAAAAATAAATAAAAAAAAATCTAATTTTATTGTTTGAATATGTTATTTTCCTTTGTACATTCACATGAAGAATGGAGATGTTTGTAACTTTCTAATTTTCATGGAATTTTTTAAAGGAAAACTTACTGTGACCTACATAGTTTCTTACATTTTTCTCATATCACTGCTTCCCTTAAAACTCTTGTTCCAACCATGCATTTTATCTCATGCAAACTAGGGAAATGTGATATGTTGAGGTACATTTTTTTAAATATGGATATCATGGTTTTGGACTACATATACATATATTAAAGTAATGAGAACAATATCAACTCAATCTCTATTGTCATTAGTTAAGTAATTATGCCTCTTTTTTTGGGATGTGTTTTATGGATATTTGTACATAAAATAATTGTTGAATTGATCCAGTGGATCAAAATAGTGCTCACAATTCAGAGTGTGTGACAAAGATCAAAACCCAAATGAATGGATAGATCTTCGTGATCTGAACCCAACACAATTCATTTCACTCAAAACTGATATAGTATGATCCCGATATCACTTTCTCATCAAATTGGAAAACAACTAAAAATTTTGGAATTTGGGTTGCAGATACACCGAGTCAGCAGTCCGTATGCTAACTAGGCATTTGATTGGGTTTGATTGAGTATTTGGTTGACTAGTCATTGATTGCCACTTGTTTCATTCTGATTGATTGTAGAATGACAATTTGTTTATTAGCTAAGGGGTTTTTAATGTGTCCAATTGAGGGAGTGCCACGTGGGCCAATCGGTGGCTGCCACATGGCCTCCACTCATTTGGGAAAATTGTGTTTGAGACTGCACTACCTCTACGAGATTCGAACTTGATACTTTCGTGGTGGCATCACAATGCTCCACCATTATGCCACCGGTGGTTCTTGTAAAGCTATGCATCGAGGTCCTATTTAAAGTTTGATATACGTGTCATTGGGGGAGGGGTCAAGCTAATCCCTAGCCCTCAGCTGCCAGAGTGCCATGGGACCACAGGCAGGGGGCCAAGGGCTAGGCCTTAGCCCAGCCTACGGTTACAGTCGCGACCAAAAACCTTAGTCAGAACCCAGTGCAAGACAGGAGGGCGAAGTCGAATGGGGGCAGCCTTGGGGGCCAGCCCCAAGGTCATATGACCCATCATGGAAACATAGGCGCGGAGGAAATGGTGGGCCAGCCCCGGGTCATAAGACCCATGATACGACGACACTGCCAACTAATGAAACATGCCCGTCAATAAGCCCTCAGCGCAAAAAATCTAGCACCAATCTCGGTCTTATGGGTGCATGGTGGCTACGACCTAACCGTTGGGGGCCCAACCGAGGGGGTCGAGCGGTTAGCCCTGACCCTTAGGCATGTGGGCCCCATGTGGCCCTAATTTTTCAGAACTTGGGGCTTAATGGCGGAGTTATCCGTCCTACAATTTCACCCTCCGAGGTGGAATGTAGGCTAGGTTTGTGTGTCGTTTTCGTAATTGGGGTGCTCAAGCTAGGTTTGGGGCGAATTGTAGGGTCACTAGTCAAAAAATTGGAAAAAAAGAGGAAACAATCATAACTTTCTCAATTTTTGGCGAAATGAGGTGTAGAAAGAACCAAAATGGGGGCTTTTAACAATACTGGATCCATTGGAGACATCAGTTCTATTGTTTGAGCCTTTTAAAGTCTATTAACACACTCTTAAGCATTTTAATAAAAGAGGCCCTTCATTAGAAGTTGCACTAGAAGATGTAGCCCAGGAGAGGGATGAACTCTTTTATCATGTTGTGTTATGCATTTTATATATGGTTATTTTGTCTCTTTTTGGTTGTAAATTCTGGATAAAATTTACTTGTTTATGTGTTTAGTAAACTGATCCTCTACCCAAAACACATATAAATTTAATTTGCAAATTGTTAAAAATCTTCAAGTTTACACATACAGATCATTTTGCTATCAGAGCAACAATTTATTGTGAAGATTTTATTTGTTTGCAAGTGTTTTTTGATGCTTACAAGGTTGAATCTTAGAGGAGAAGGAGAACTTGTGGAGCCAAGATCCCAAATTGTTTCAAGGAGAACAAACACACCTCAGGCTTCAATATTCATGGCACATGAAGAAGGTCCTGAAGGGATGTCTGAAGATGATAAAACTTTCAAAAAAGAATTCTTTGAGATGTCTGAGATGATTAAGGTTATGTATGAGGATAGGAATTCTAAACTGTATGTAGTAATTTCAAAACCTCCAAAAGGAGATGGAGGAAAAAGACACAAACCTCCAAAAGGGAATGGAGGGAATGGTCACAAACCACCACCTTCACCTCCATCATCATCCTCATCCTCATCTTCAACTTCTTCTACCCTTTCACAAACACATCCAAATTCCCCAAGGGGTCATGGTAAAACTCCTTTGCTTAAGCTTGACATTAACATTGAATTTCCTATGTACAATGGAGAGGTAATTCAGAGAGATTCAATAATTCGATCCGTTAGATTGAAGTGTATTGCAGGATACAAAGAATCAAAGATGATGAAACCAAGATTCAACTTGCTTCTCTTACATTGGAAGGTGCAACACTTATTTGGTGGGAAGCCAAAACTCAAGAGGACATGAAGAACCATGGTAAGGTTTAATCCTCTTGGAATGATTGTGTTGTTGCAATAAGAAGGAAATTTTATCAATTAGCATACATGCATGAATATTTTAGGGATTGGCCAAAATTTAGACAAGCTAAAGGGAAAAATGTGCAATCTGATACTCAAGAATTTAGTAAAAGAGCTTTGATTTTGTGTATATATTTTTCCTCACAAGATACTTTGCTCAAACACATTGGAGGTTTGCTTAGTTACTTGAGACAAACAATTCTCATGTTTAACCCTACGAAACTAGATGAAGCTTGTGTACAAGAAACTGATTTATAGGCAAGAGGGAAAAATGTTTCTGAAGAAACTAGTGAGAGTTCCTTTGATTCTAGAGAAAAAGGAAAGGGTAAGTTTAAAGGAAATTGAAGGAAAAATGTTTCCCTCAATATGGAGAAAGAAAAACTTACATGTAAACATTGTTCCAAAGAGGGCCATGATGAAGATCATTTCTAGAAACTTCATCTAGAAATGAGACCAAAAATGTTTAAAAACAAGGAGAAAGAGAAGATAGTTGCAACTACACAACATGATTTAGGTTCTGATTCTAGAGATGACACAAAGATCACAACCATGGGTTTGAAAGGTAAGGACATTACAAGTACTAGTTCTTCAAATTTTCTCAATGAAACTCACGATGAAAAAACAAGAATAGAGCTTTCCCATATTATAGTCATTTCAAAACATACCAAGATAGATGCATTTTTTGATAGTGGTTCACAAGAAAATATTATCTCAGAATAAATTGTCAAGAAGTTGAATTTAGAAACCATTCCTCATCCTAAACCTTATCCTCTAGGTTGGATATGTAACAATGCAAAATTGCATGTGACAAAAATATGCAAACTAAAATTTGCTATCACTTCAAAAGTTTTAGATGAGGTGGAGCTTGATGTAATTCCAATTGAATATGTGGTATTGTTTTGGGAAGCCCATATATATATAATAAGAGAGCTATTTTTCATTGCCATGAGAATAAATATCGTTTGTTTAAAAATGGGATTGAGTACATTGTTAGAGAACACAACAAGAAGTTGAATGCATCTCTTGCAAATGCATGACAAATGAAGAGGATTGTTAATGCTAGTCAAAAATTTGCATTGTTAATGATAAAACATGAAGATGTTGAGGAATCTAAAGGCTTTCAAGGATATGAATCAAGTTTGAAATCTGATTTCGTTGAGGTTTATAATTCATGTGATAAGATGCTTCGGGAGTCTAACATGTTGCCTCCTAAAAGAGGTAAACAGAATGCAAAGGTTATTTTACAAAGAGTACATTGGTCCCAAAACATCTTCTTGTGGGTTTCATAATGTTTTGGCTTTGAAGAAGGATGGTGCATGGCGATGGTGATCACATTTGGTAAAGATTCGAACCAAGTGCAAGGCTAGACATATTAAGCATCGTCATGACCACATTGTTTAAGGTGAAAGGAACTTTAAATTTTTTAAGTTTCCATTTATCAAACACTGAGGAGGGAATGTTCAGATTCCTTCAAAGGCAATATTTTGTTTTGAATATCTTGAAAAATTTCAGAAATATGTCATCATTGACAGAAAGTCTAGGACTCCAAAATTAGGGAAAGTGATGTACTTTCATGAAAATCTCAAAGCGACAAAGTCAAGAAAAGTTCAGTGGATTGAGACTAGAAGGTGAGGGAGCGATACCCTCATCTAATTATTGACTAATAAAGAGAGTTTGGAGGTCCAAAAGCTTCCAATGGGGAGGAGTGATCCGGTTGATCAAAATAGTGCTCAAAATTCAATGTGTGGGACATAGCTCAAAACCTGAATATCTGGATAGATCTCGGTGGTCTAAACCCAATGCAATTTGTTCCACTCAAAACCGATATTCTATGCTCTTGATACCGCGTTCTGATTAAATTGGAAAACAACTGAAAGTTTTGAAATTTGGGTTGGAAGTACACCTAGTCGGAAGTTTGTACGCTGACTGGGAATTTGAATGGGTTTCACTGAGTATTTGGTGGACCAGTTGTTGCCTGGCACTTGTCTCATTCTGATTGGTTGTGAAATGGAAAAAATTGTAATGGTTAAGAGTTTTTTATGTGGCCCAATGAGGGAGTGCCACATAGTCCAATTGATGGCTGCCACATGGCCTCTACTCATTTGGGAAAAAAAATGTTTGAAGTTGAACTGCCTCTACGAGATTCAAACTTGAGACCTCTGTGGTGGCAGCGCAGTGCTCCATCATCCTGCCACCAGTGGTTCTTGTAAATCTATGCATGGAGGTCCTATTTAAGTTTGATATACACACCATTGGGGGAGGGGCCAAACTAAGCCCTAGCCCCTGGCCATCCCAGTTCCCCGGGACCACATGCGAGGAGCCAAGGGCTAGGCCTTATCCTATCCCATGGTTACAACCATGACAAAAAACCTTAGTTGGGGCCTAGCACAAGACCAAAGGAGGAAGTCGAAGGGGGTCAACCACGGGGTCATATGACTCATCATGAAACCATAGACGTGGAGGAAATGGGGAGCCAACCCTGGGTCATATGACCCATGATATGAACAAACCGCCAGCTAATGAAATGTTCCCATCAATCAGTTGTTAGCACAAAAAATCTGGCACTAGGCCCAGTCCTATGGGCATTTGGTGACCATGACCTAGCTGTTTGGAGCCCAACTGACAGGGGCAGGCAATCAATCCCAACCCCTAGGCATCTAGCCCCCATGTGACCCTAATGTTATAGAACTGGGGCCTAATGGCAGAGTTATATGTTCTACAATTTCACCCACAGAGAAAGAATCTAGGCCAGGTTTACGTGTTGTTTCCGCATTCGGGGCGCTCAAGCCAGGTTTGGGGTGAATTGTAGGATCACTAGTCAGAAAATTGGGAAAAAGGAGGAAAAAATCATAACTTTCTTGATTTTTGGCCAAATGAAGTACAAAGAAGAACCAAAATGGGGGTTTTTGATAGTGTTGAATCCATTGAAGACATTGATTCTAATGTTTGAGCTTTGTAAAGCCCCTAAACAAACTTTTTGAGTATTTTTAATGATAGAGGCCTTGCATTGGAAGATGGACTAGGAGATGGGTGAACTCCTTTATCATGCTTGTGTTATGTGTTTCAAATATGCTTATTTTGACTCTCTTTAATTGTAAATTGTGGATAAAATTTACTTGTTTATGTGTTTAGTAAACTAATGCTCTACCCAAAAAACATATAAATTTACTTGAAAATTGTTAAAATTATTCAAGTTTTCACATACAGATCATGAATTATAATATTTATATACAAATTAAAGATCATTTGATGATATTATTTACATAATTTTCCTTTCAATTATTTAAATCACAAATTTGTTTAGTTTCCTTTGTATACATGATCAATGTCAAAATATTGGATGTATGTAGATAAAACTAGGAGTTATCAAGCTTTACATTGATGAGATGTTTTTTATGTTATAAAAAATATTCTTTTATAGTGTCACCTTTAACCTAAAAGAGATGTGCTTCTTTTTGTTTTGTTGTTATCTACATATACAGTCGTCTTTAAAACCCCCATACCTACCTTGTCACGCATACATAAAAATCCTAATGAAATCACTCTTAAAATTAATTTGCACATAAGACAATTTTGAGAGGTTGTGCAATATCATGGTGTTGTTGGAAATAACATTAGGATTATTACTAGCATTATTGGGTGTGTGTTATATTCTTTCCATGACTAGCCCCACACATGAATCATGGGGGTTAGAGGGGGCGGGGCGCCAGGTCTCCTTTCATTGCGCCGGGCGCAGTGGGGGCATCACAAGGGGGGCAGTAGCCCCTCATGTTAGGGGGTTTTAGGGGGGTGGTAACCCCCTTGTACGGGGTCTGTATGGTTTTGTGCATGGGTTTTCCACATGGCTTGTGAATTGATGGTTTTCCATCCATGGTATCTTGCAAATTTGGTCAAGGGAACTATCGTTATGTTCTAATCTAGGGTTAATGGATTGGGGTTTATAAATGCTTCGACATGTATATATATGTGTTGTAAAATTGAAAGGAATATAATGAAAAATCAATCTAGTAGTCCTGGTTTTTGGGTCTAGGGGAAAATCTCTGTGTATTTACTTTTTGTTTCTCTCCATTTTATATTTTATATTTTTAAGAATTCGTTTGCAGGTAAGTTTTGTATAAGGTTAAAACCTACATTTGGTAACAGATTTGTTTCAGCTTCAAGGGGATGCCTTTGCTAATGAGGGGTTTTTCTCGAGCCTATGGTAGACCTTGTTCAGTGGGAGATCTGCAGGATCGATTTTTGCAGTGAAAGAATATGATGAGTAGTGGAAAGATAGAGATTGAGAAATTTAATGGCCAAAGTTTTGAGTTGTGGAAACTCACAATGGAGGATCTGTTGGTGGATAAAGTGATGGACCTCCAAATTAGACATAAATTAAGGCCCATCTAACCTTTCGTAGGCACATGAAGGCTATATTAAACCTCTCATTCTACACTTAATAACGTTTTTTAGCTTTAGTATGTTCATTAGGAAGGTTTATGGATAATTACATATTTGTGCCTAATATTATTTATTTTGGTAGAATATTGTGAGAATATTGCGCAGATTATGGAGATTTGGAGGAGGAGATAATTTAGGGACTTCCTATTACAAGAGGATTAATATTGGATAATAAACCAGCAAGATATTTTGAAATTATTGCACAAATTCTCGAGCTCCAATGATTGAGAAAATCTAGGAATGTATTCCCTATCATTTAATGCAGATTCCTAGTCTTGGGAACCAAATCCACTGTTTGAGGGATTTTGGAGGGGAAAGATTCCTCCGTTCATGGGGAATGATTTCTAAAAAAAAATTTATAAGTAATACATCGAATTTTCCTATAGGTATTGATTTTTATTAGTCTTCTTGTGGAGAGAACTAGTATTTTTGCAGCTCCACTTTCATTTCTTACAGGGATGTAATTGTATTGATGGAAATAATGAAGACATGTGCCATGTTCAGCTTATAAATCTTGGTCTCCTTCAAAGGATTCTAATTTTACTTGATATTTTCCATCCTAGGAGCCTCAGATCCTTTTTGTGTCATTTACTTTGCTTCCTTTCACTTCTTATTCACACTCATCTCTTGTTCTTGTCTTTTTCTATTTCTACATTTATTATTAATGATTTCTTGTTGTAGGATTTGGTTAAATGGTTTAAGTAAATTATTTTGTAGGATCACCGGCATCATTTCATCCTTATAAAAACTTTGGAAGACCATAGTAATCATTGAGAAACTTATATTAGTTTGATTATTCCCAAATCTGAATTTCTGGAAGTCCCTCGTGACAAATAACAGTAAATTTATGCTATTTTTTAGAACATGCTAACAAGATTCAATTGAGCTGATTCCACTTGAATTAGATCAAAAAAACATTCTATATAATAACAAAATTTACCCCATTTCATTTTCACTTGATTAGGTTAGGCATTTGATAGATTTACTAGCTCACTAGTTCTCGAATTTTTAGATTTTAGACTAGTAATTTTTTAGCATGGGTTAAGGGGGTATTTTTGAGTGATTCCACTTGGAATGGAGACATAAGACATCCTATTCAATAAAAAAAAAAATTATCATCCAATTTGGGTTTGATTTTCTTGGTCATTCGGTGAATTATAACTTCCTGTAGTATCATGTAGTTTCATGTAGCACTCTTCCAACATGTATATACTTGCCTAGATTTGCTAAAAAATATTGGTTTTCATATCTTAGGGTTGAATCATGACCCATAGGATATAGGTCAATGGTTGAGGAGGAATAAACACCACTTAGTTCTTTCCTTTTTACCCATGCAAAACATCTCATTGATTTGGGTTAATGGAGAAATTTATGGATTGGATAATACAATGTTGCTTTTCTTGATTGCCACATCGAATCAACTTTTTCAATGTATATAAACTCTTTGAAATGTAATCATTAATATTTAGTTAATGATATTTACTTTATGCAATTAGAATAGTTTTTCCTTCTTTGTATTTTCTTTCTTGCAATAAGTTAAGGTTTCCATTTCGAGCATTTCCATTTCTGCAACTAGTTAGGATTTTATTTCATTACATGCACCCCATTACATCGTGACATCACAGGAAGGATACATTGTATGCTGCACATATAGTTCTGATACCTATTAAGTTTGTACGAACCCCGGGTTGATAATTAAAGTTGGTATCCTTGGGAATTGTAACATTCTTGTTGCAATACTGAGGCTCATCACTTTTTGGTGTCGTTGTCGAGGAGGTGTTAAGGTATGCATTGTCTTCTTCCCTACTTGATTCATTTCTTTTTACTTTCTGCAAAAAACAAAAAAAACAAAAAAAATACATTAAGCATCTTTCATTTCAAGAACATAAAATTGCATTGCATTAGCATTCTTATTAAAAAAAAAAAAAATCTCCAACACCAACCCCCCCAATTTGATCATGTGGTGTCGTAAGAGCCACATCACCATTCATTTTTGCAGGTAGAACAAGAAGAGGTGACAGAGAAGGTAGAAAAAATGGAGGGAGATGATGACAATGAAGATGATCCTCTTGGATTTCCCATTTAATATACTGATGTTAGTGTGCGCTTGAAGAACATCCCTCCATATTTTCTTCCAAACTTTCATGGTCTAAGGTCAGAGGATCTAGAAACATTTCTCTTTGAATTTAAAATTTTTTGTTGATATTATGGTTACTTATTAAACACTCAAAAATTTATATTATTTCTAGAAACATTGAAGGATATAGCTCTTAAATGGTTCATGAGTTTAGGGACTAATTCAATAAGATCATTGAATGATATGCAAAAGATATTTCTAGAAAAATATAAAGATCATGATCTTAAAGAAGAAATATTTAGAATGAATAAAAAATAAGATGAGAAGCTTTAGGATCTAATATAGAGGTTCATGTATAATGTTAAGAGGTAAAAACTACATCATTTAGGATCCAACACACTAAAAAACCTCTTAGGACAATTAGGGATGAATGGATTGATCTCCTTGATCTCATGAGTAGAGGTGATGTAGACCAATTATAATTTGAAGAAATTTGTGAAACATGCAAACACATATCAAGAGGAACGGAAAGAGAAAGTCAATTAGCATCAAGATCGGTAAGTCAATCTAAACTTGGAAATTTGCTTGATAACTTTAAAACAAAAATTCTTAGCAATCTATGTGAACAAGTAGAATGTTAAGAATACAAAATGGATAAAAATAAGATGTTGATATTTGTGTTGTCCATGAAGAATCACATGATTTTAAATATTTCCCTTCTTTACCAAGGTTGAAGGAAGTTTACCAAGAGGACAATGGAGCAAGTCAATCGCCAATGCAACTATGTTATGTAGCTCCAAGAGGACTATGACAACCTATTCAACTTGATATGATGCAAGATCCTAATTCACAATTTCAATCTTATGAACATCCATCTCAAAGTAATTGGAACACACCCTTTCCTTGGAAACCTTGCCCATCTCAACCCCAAAACTAATCTTAGCAGCAAGGTTGGCAAGGAACTTATGGGAGTCATCCATAATATCCTGAATATTTTCCTCAATATCCTCCAACCCAAATCCATTCTATCCCTACCATTCAGCTCCACCACAACCACAACCCCATTCACATACATCTCAAAAATCCATTCCCACTCAACCACATGTACCACCATTTCTAAACCCACACAAGGAAGTAGCTCAACCCACTTACAATGTTGAGGCACAAAACTTCCAAACATCTCCTCTTGACCTTAATGGTATTCATCTTAGCTCAAGGAGAACATTGCAAAAAAGAGATTCTCTTGATGTCATTGAAGGAAAACATTTAGAAAAAGAAGATTCGAATGAGAAGACCAAAGAATCATGGGCTGCAATTGATGAAGAGAAGACATCAAATCAAAGATTTAGAAAGTTCCCTCATGTTTACCATCAGATCCTCCATGTGTTCAAGAGAATAATCAACAAAAAGAAGAAGATCTGAACTGCATGGAAGAAGAAGACATCCAAGATGATCCAAATTAGAAAGTGGACCAGGGGCATCAAAACTATAGTGAAATATGGTTCCAGACAATTAGTAATCTGTAGCTACACACTCTCTTCAACAATTCCTGATCTCATCTCAATCAAAGCATTTGGTCTCTGAAATTCAGGTACATGTCAAAGAATATATTTCAAACCTACACATCAGTTTATCTATCATCTTGATATGCCAATGGATCCATTGCAAGTATTCTTATACTTGAAAGAGATTTTGTTTTTCAAGTAGATTAGGATAGAAAATATAAAAAATCGAAAGTAAGAGAAAAAATAAAATATCAGGTGAAAATCTCCTTCAAGGTGCCTGAGATTGGCTCATTGATTGAAAACCTCCATGAGGCGGTCAATGGGTTGGGAAAAAGGAGAAAAAATATAAAAATAAAATATCCTAGGTGAAAACCTCCTTTGAGGCACCTAGGCATACCTACTAGTTGAAAAACTCATTGAGGCGACTAGTAGGCCTAGAAGAAAAAAAAGGAAAAAAAAATAATAAAAAATATTTTCTCCATGTATCTCTCTCTCATGAATGCAGGTGCTCTCCAACCTCTGCAAGCAACAAAAACAAGTTAGCCACCAAAAGAAAGTTGATCAAAAGCCTAGTCAAAGGAAATCAAACTTGGACTTTCTCCTCCTTTTCTCAGATTCTCTAGAAGGACCAAGTCCATGTCAATCCATCACCCTCATCTATTTCCACCATCCACTCATCATTCTCAAGATTTTACCACTCATTTTCCTTGTTGTCCTAAAATGCTATAGGAAGACTTTGTTTTGCTATAAGAAATAAAAATGAGCATAAAATTATTTTTGTCATATCATGAAAACTGTGCATCCACTTACCAAGTTGTTTCACGGGGAGATGCATATGGATGATAGTTACATGCCTCAAAAATTTCAACAAATTCTGGGGCACACTTTTCAAGAAATTGATCTCCATCACCTACAACTATTTTTGAATAGTCTCGATATTCATGCATCCATTTGTCAATTTGTTTAAGGGGGAGATACATATGGATGATGGTAACATGCCCAAGCAATTTCAGTAAATTCTAGTGCACCTTTTTCAAGAAATCAACCTCCATCAACTACATCCATTTTTAATTTTTCAAAATATTCATGCATCCATTGGCCAATATTTTTTTATGGGGTGGTCAAAAAGGATCATGGCAACATGCTTAGAAAATTTCAGGTCAATCCAGTATACGATTTGGGATATATGGGGAAAACAAGTCTGCTACAACAAACTACTACAGGATGCCCTGAACTTCTACAGGAAGTTGGCTGAGGGTTTTGGGAGGAAACGAATGGTGATATGAAGTGTTGGAAGGGTGTATGATAGTTGTGAAAATTGTGGGGAAGGTGAACATCACCCATGGTCAAGCCCAACACTCTAAGAAGGCCGAATTTGACTAAGATAGCTTTCTCACGATAATTGAAAGATAGAGGTTTTGGGCCAGCATCCATCAAGTCCAACAACAATAGATTGAACGCCAAAAATAGGCCTGCACTAAAAAAATATTACATCATTCAGAAAAAACATCATGCTATGAAGACATATATATTATTAAACAAAGGAAGTCAACACCTCTGAAATCATCATGTTATGAAGCTCAGCAACAACATTTTAGTCAGGGATGTGAAGCAACAATGACAACAACAAAAAAAACACAGGATACCTCTAGATTCAAGTCTATCAGCAATAGGAACTCCAGCAAATTATCACATGTAGCTTCAAGGTCATTAGCAGTAGCTTTAGGACCACGAAAAGAAACTTCAACATTCATATCAGTAGCCTCAATACCACCTACAAAAACACATCAAGGGTAAGGCTCAAGTATGAAATCATTTAAACCTTTATTATGAACTTATTTTAACTTGAAAAAAATTGCAAGTGTATGAAGGAAAAGGTTTGTATAGCCAAGATTAGTAGTAGAGCAACCTTGACCTTATCTAGCAATTAACTTCACTTTTGCACCAAGACACCCGCACATGGGGGAGAGGACAAGACAAAAGTGAAAAGGACTTGAGAAAGTGGGATGTAATCATTTAGTTAACATGGAAGACAAGGCATGTGAAGGTTAGGTGAGGGCCAACCCAGTTAACTCAAAGCACTTTGATTTTATTTTCATGCAATAAAAAAGTTGATTTTATTTTACATGCAATAAAAGAATAGAGAAAAGTTGAAAAAAAAGGAGAAAAAATAATGGAACAAATGAAAAAAAGAAAAAGAAAAATAAAAGAAATAAAAAGTGGACCCACCACCTATTGGCATCCAAATTTAGTTTCTACAGGATTTAGGTTGAGTGCAACTCATTACAGTTGAAGAACCACCTGAGGGAAAGAAGCAGCCTCAACCTACAGTAGGGCTTCCTTGGGAAACTGAGATAGAAAAATGCAATAGCAAGAAGAGCAACAGAAAGAGCATCAAATAGACTAGAAAACAAAGCATGAAACATGTCAGCATACATGAAGAACAACAAGGCAAGCAAGATGAATAGGTTTCTCAGAGGATGAGCAACAGTTTCAGCAGGGGGTATGATGGGCCTCCAAATTAGACATAAATTAAGGCCCATCTAACCTTTATTAGGCACATGAAGGCTATATTAAACCTCTCCTTCTACACTTAATAATTTTTTTTAGCTTTAATATGTTAATTAGGAAGGTTTATGGATAATTTCATATTTGTGCCTAATATTATTTATTTTTGTACAATATTTGAGAATATTGGACAGATTATGGAGATTTGGAGGATGGGATAATTTAGGGACTTTGTTCCTACTATAGGAGGATCAATATTGGATAATAAATCAACAATATATTATGAAATTATTGCACAGATTCTGGAGCTCTAATGATTGAGAATATCTAGGAATGTGTTCCCCATCATTTAAAGCAGATTCCTAGTGTTGGGAACTAGATCTACTATTTGAGGGATTTTGGAGGGGAAAGATTCCTCCTTTCATGGGGAATTCTTCATAATCATTTTGTATATGTACCAAGTCAAATTTTCCTCTAGGGATTGACTTTTATTAGTCTTCTTGGGGAGAGAACTTGTATTTTTCTACTCCACTTTCATCTCTTGCAGTGATCTAATTGTATTGATGGAAATTATGAAGATTGGTACCATGTTTAGCTTCTAAATCATGGTATCCTTCATAGGAATCTAAGTTTCCTTAGGCTTGGCCATCATAGGAGCCTCAAATCCCTTTTCTATCATTTACTTTTCTTCATTTCACTTCTTATTCACCTGCATCTCTTGTTCTTGTCTTTTTCTATTTCTACATTTAGTATTAATGATTTCTTATTGTAGGTGTTATGAAACCAGCTCAAGAAAAGATAGAAAGGAAAGATCAACGCCTTAGAATTCAGCCTCTTCGAGGGCGCAACCTCCTTTACATTACATAAATGAACAATTCTTGGATGATACAAATGAAAATACCTCCTTTTTATATATAGGAGTCTAAGGGGTCATAACATAATCAGAGCCGACGTAACAATAATAATGTAAGGGCACAATAATAACAATAGTGGGCTTCTATGGGGCACAAGAGTAATAATATGGGCACTACATGGGTACATCAATATAATAAGTGGGTTGTACTAATAACAATAAGGGGTTACACTAGTAGCATAGGGGCCTAACATGCCCCTCTCCTTCAAAATGCGTTGTCCTCAACGCTTGAGTAGTTCTTGATGCTTCCGTATAAAATTCTTGTCCTCCCATGTGGAATATTCAACAGGTATGTTCTTCCACTTGATGAGATACTCTGAAATTGATCGATTTCGTAGCTATCAAGTTCTTGTTTCTGTGACTACTCCAGGTTCCAATATGATTTTTCCTTCCTCTTCAATTTCTGGAAATATTGTTTGCATTGGAATCTTTTGCAACTTTTGAATAATTGGCCATACTTCTTTGTCCTTCTTCCATTCATCCCTTGCTTCGTTTATCCAATCTGGTTGGATAATAGAAATAGCACAAAACAATGCTTCCACATCCTCATCCTTGAAGAGTCTTCCCATTCGGTAAGGTCGCCATTTGTTAAGTGCATGTAGTATTGCCAACATTTCCTTCTCATAAATAGCTTTCTTTAGATGTAGCAGTAAAAATACCCAATCATCTACATCAAAACATTTTTCACTATGATGTTGATCTACCTGTTGTTTCATTTGATTTTGCACCAAAGTGGCGTTATTCTTTAAAAGTTGGAGAAATTGTTGTTGATGCTCGATGTGATCTTTCACTGCTTGAACCTTTTTCTTCTTGATATGTCCTTCTATCTTTAGAGTTTGAGGAGTGGTAATTTCTTCCAATCCTTTATAAGATATGGTCAGATTCATTTCTTGACACTCGATGTGATCTTTCACTTCTTGAACATTTTTCTTCTTGATATGTCCTTCTATCTTGATAGTTTGAGGAGTGGTAATTCCAACCAATGAATTACAAGATATGGTTGGATTCATTTCTTCTTTCTTGATGTGATCTTTCACTTCTTTCACCTTTTTCTTCTTGATATGTCCTTCTATCTTGAGAGTTTGAGGAGTGGTCATTCTTGCTAATAGTTTACAAGATATGGTCTGATTCATTTCTTCCTTCTATGGGGTTGAGTCCTGGCATATATCCTCTTCTTTTGATGTTTCTTGATCATTTTCTTCCTCCTCTTCATACTCTATGTAAAATAATTTCTTCTCAGCACACTTATGACCTTTTGTGCATTTGCTATCACAATTGTAACAAATCCCTTTTTCTCTTTTTTCTTCCAATTGTTGTGGTGTAACCCTTGTAGGTTGTGGAAGGCTAGGAGAAACAACACTTCCATCTTTATAGTTGTGATGGGTAGACTTCCTTGTTGCCATAATTTTACTTTCCAATATGTCACAAAGCCCTTTTACTCTTTCCAATTTTTGTGGTGTTGCTCTAAAGAAGGTGTTGTTCTTTGTATCTTCATATTGTGCTATCATTTCCTCCGTGAGAATTGACCACGTAACAAGTTGTTTACGAGAACAAAGCCTTTTATACGATAAAAATTGATCCGGTTCTAGATATGAAGATGCAATACATACCTTTTGTAACACTGGTACACCATGTAGATCAAAATATTGCTCCATCTGAAGTATCCAATTTACTGGATACTTGCCATCAAACTTCCTCATCTTGCTTTTTCTTGATTTTAGGACCTCGAACTTGAAACGATTGTAACTCTATATTTTCAGATATTTAAGTCGTGAAATTGCTACTTGTAGTAGCCCTCTATGTTCTCTTTCCAATGCCACTAGTCTGATCCAAATTGGATTCTCCAAAAAAGAGTAATTCACAATCTCCCGCAGTGACCTAATTGTAGACTAGTTCAGTAGAGCGAACTTGTATGAAGTGCCACGTGTCACTGTTTCGACCTTTGACTTTGAAAAATATATACAAGAAAACTACAATCTGTCCTCTTTCTGTACCTTCTTACGAAATTTCAATCCGATCCCCAGAGAGAAAGTTATGAGGATTTTCCCTAGGTCACCTGTTTTGAATGTAATTCAGGAGTCTGCAAAAAGACCAACTTTCTCAGATCATATCGCCGCAAATATCGAGCGAAAAGATCTGAAATTCGGACCCAAGGTTCAAGACGATTTCTTCTCAAATGGGTTTTTTTTGCGACTTCTGAAACATCATAGAAAAAAAGTTATAGCGAAAATGCCACGATGACCTGTTTGGAGCAGCGAAACCCTAAAATCCAAAGCTTTGACACCAAATGTTATGAAACCAGCTCAAGAAAAGATATAAAAGAAATATCAACGCCTTAGAATTCAGCCTCTTCGAGGGGGCATCCTCCTTTACATTACATAAATGAACAATTCTTGGATGATACAAATGAAAATACCTCCTTTCTATATATAGGAGTCAAAGGGGTCATAACATAATCAGAGCCGACATAACAATAATAATGTAAGGGCACAATAATAACAATAGTGGGCTTATATGGGGCACAAGAGTAATAATATGGGCACTACATGGGTACATCAATATAATAAGTGGGTTGTACTAATAACAATAAGGGGTTACACTAGTAGCATAGGGGCCTAACAGTAGGATTGGATTAAATGGTTGAAGTAAGTTATTTTGCAGGATCACAAGCATCATTTCATCCTTGGAATAGATTTTTAAGAACATAGTAATCATTGAGCTACTTATATTAATTTTCTTATTCCCAAATCTAAATTTCTGGAAGTCTCTTGTGGAAAATAACAATAAATTTTTGCTATTTTTTAGAACATGCTAACGAGATTCAATTGAGTTGATTCCACTTGAATTATATCAAAATAACATTCTATATAATAATAAAAAATTACCCCATTGCATTTTCACTTGATTAGGTTAGGCGTTTGATAGATTTACTAGCTCACTAGTTCTCACATTTCTAGATTTTAGACTCGTAATTTTCTGCTATTTTTTAGAATGGGTTAACAGGGGCATTTTTGAGTGATTCCACTTGGAATGGAGACCTAAGAAATCCAAGTAAATAAAATTTTTTTCCCATCTAGTTTGGATTTGATTTTCTTGGTCATTCAGTGAATTATAACTTCCTATAGCATCCTGTACTTTCCTATAGCACTCCCCCAACATGTATATACTTTCCCATATTTGCTCAAAAAGATTGGTTTTCATCCATTAGGGTTGAATCATGACCCCTAGGCTCTAAATAAATGGTTGAGGAGGAATAAAAAATACTTAGGAATTTCCTTTTTACCCATGTAAAACATCTCCACGATTTGGGTTAATAAAAGAATTAATGAATTGGATAATACAGTAATGATTTTCTTGATTGCAACATCTAATGAACTTTGTCAATGGATCTATGCTATTTGAAATGTAATTATTGATATTTAGTTAATGATATTTACTTTATGTAATTAGAATAGTTTTTCCTTGCATTTTCTTTCTTGCAACGGGTTAAGGTTTCCATTTTGAGCATTTCCATTTCTACAACTAGTTAGGATTTGATTTCATTACATGCACTCCATTACATCATGACAGCAAAGGAAGAACACACTGCATGTTGCACATATAGTGCCGATACCTCTTAAGTTTGTACGAACCCAAAGTTGATAATTAAAGTTGATAGCCTTGGGAGTTGCAAAATTCTTGTTGCAATAATGAGGTTCATCATAAAGATTAGTGGATCACGATAGATCTAGGTATTAAACCAACGACAATGTCAGCTGAAGACTAGGAGAAGTTGGATCGGAAAGAAAATAGCACAATACAATTGTGTATCTCATATTCATTATTTTTTAATGTAATGAAGGAATCTACCATGAAGGCTTTGTGGGAAAAGTTAGAGACTTTGTACCAATCTAAGTCTTTGGTGAACAAACTATTCCTACATAAAAATATGTATAACCTGAGCATGAAGGATGGAAACTAGGTGACAGAACATCTAAATGCCTTTAATACTGTGGTAAGCCAGTTTTTATCTGTTGATTTTAAATTTTTAGATGAATATAAGTTCATCAGTTTGTTGTGCTCTCTACCATATTCGTGGGATAGTCTCGTTGTTACAATAGGTAGCAATATAACTACCTTGAAGTTTGATGAAATAGTTTCATCTTGTTTGTTGGAGGAGATGAGACGGAAAAATAAGGAGGGCCAAAATGGAGATGCCTTGCCTGTATGAGGATGCTCCCATAACAGAAAAAAAAATAAAATTAAGTCCTCAAGTGGGAGATCTAAATCTACAGGAAAAATTGTAAATGTGTGCTGGAAATGCGAAAAGGAAGGGCACTTCAAAAAGGCATGTAAATCTAAAGCTCCTGAGAAAGGAAAGGGATTTGATGATGCTCCTTTTGAAGAGGCCAAAACCACATCAGATGAGAGTGGGGATGTGTACTTGGCTTCTTATTCAAGTGCAGATGTAGGTCATGAGGCATGGTCGATTGACTCAGGTGCATCCTTTCACTTCACTCACCATAGGTATTGGTTCTGCGAGTATGATAAATATGATGGTGGTGATGTATTCTTAGGGGATGACAGGAAGGCTAGAATTGTCAGATGTAGAAAATTCAAGTTGAAGTTGCAAGGTGGAAGGGTTAGAACACTTCTGGGTGTTCTACATATTCCTTCATGACCAAAAATATGATTTTCGTAAGCAAGATTGATGATGTAGGTGTAAAAACAGTGTTTGAGAAATATACTTGCAAGATGGTTCGGTGAGCACTGATATTGATGCGGGGAGTTTAGATTGGAGCTCTGTACAAGCTTCTGGGTAGTATTGTTATTGATGGGTGCAATACTTCTGTGGCTCCTGAAAGTGGAGGAGAAAATTTAGTGGTATCTAGAGAAAATACCTTGCTATGGCATCAAAGGCTTGGACATATTGGAGAGAAGGGTCTTCAAATAATTCATGGTAATGGTGTGGTAGAAGGTATGTCTAATTTATCTCTGGATTTTGATTTTTATGAACATTGTGTATATGGGAAGCAAAATTGGGTGAGTTTCCCCTCTAGTGCTAAGAGGGCAAAAGGGATATTAGAGCTTGTGCACAATGATGTATTTGGACTTGTGTCGGTTCCATCATTGGGTAAGTCTGTGTACTATGTATCATTTTTAGATGACTTCTCAAGGAATACATGGATATATTTCCTCAAGAAAAAATTTGAAGTCTTTGACAGGTTTAAATAATTTTAGGTGTGAAAAGCCAGACAGAGAAGAAGATAAAGGTGTTGAGGATAGATAATGGTGGAGAGTTCTGCAAGAAGGAATTTGAAGAGTTCTATAAGAAGTGTGTTATAGAATAGAAGAAGACTACTCCATACACACCTCGGAAAAATGGAGTTTCAAAAAGAATGAATAGGACATTGATGTTAAAGGAAAGAAGCATGCTTAGTGGTGCTGGGTTAGGATAGGAATTTTGGGGAGAGGTGGTGGAGACTGCATGTTACTTGATTAATAAATAACCTTCATCAACATTGGAGGATAAGTCTCCACATGAGGTATGGGCTGGTAAGAGACCCTCTCTTTCACATTTGAGGGTATTTGGCTGTGATGCATATGTACATGTTCCAAAGGAGAAAAGAACCAAGTTCAATAGTAAATCTGAAAGGTGCATCTTTATTGGGTATAAGGATGGTTTGAAATATTATAAGATTTGGAGCCCAGAAACAAGGACGGTTGTGTACAGTCAAGACGTGGTGTTTAGAGAGGTGAAAGATGTTATTAAACATGAATTTTTACCAAAGGAACCTGAGAAGATAGAGTTTGAGCTAAAGGAGGAAGAATCAAACTCTATAACAGAACACGAATCAGAATATGGAGAGCCAAAAACTCCAGCTCTGAGAATATCAATTCGAGAAAGAAGGCAGCCAGAAAGGTATAGTCCATCTACTTTTTGTTTAATTTTTTCTTTATCTAATATTGACGATGATCCCAGAACTATCAGGGAGGTAGTAGATTCATAGGATGGAAAACCATGGAAAGAGGCCATGGTTGATGAAATGGTATCTTTGGACAAAAATGAGGCTTGGGATCTGATGGAGTTGTCAGTTGGAAGGAAACCCATTGGAATAAAATGGGTTTTCAAGAAGAAGATGAATGCATAAGGCAAGGTGGAGAAATATAAACCTCGGTTGGTAGAAAAGGGTTATTCCAAGGTGTTGGGAATTGAGTTCAGTGATATTTTTTCTCCTGATGCCAAGGTAGCTTCTATTATATTACTTTTATCTATTGATGTTTCTTTTGATTTTTAGGTAGAAAAGATGTATGTGAAGACAACATTTCTTCACGAGGATATGGAAGCAGATATCTACATGAAGCAACCTAAAGGCTTTGTAGTGAAGGGAAAGAAAGAAATGGTATGCAGGTTAAAAAAAGTCTCTGTATGGGTTAAAATAATCACCAAGGATGTGATATTAGAAATTTGATAAATTTATACGAGGACTTTACTTCACTAGAAGAAAAGAGGATCATTGTGTGTATTTTAAATTAATTGGTGACAGTGTTATTTATTTGGTCTTGTATGTGGATGATATGTTGTTGATTGGAAATGACAAAGAAATTATATAGGAATTGAAGACCCAATTGTCCTCCAAATTCGACATGAAAGATCTTGGTGCTACAAACTATATTTTGGGCATGGAAATTAAACGAGATTGGTAAAGAGGAAGCTTTGGTTAAACCAAAGGAATTATGTCGAGACAATACTACAGAGGTTTAATATGTAGGATAGTAAACTAGTGAAGGTTCCTATTCCTGTAGGTGTAAAGTTATATGTTAAATAATGTCCCAAGGCACAATAATAGGAAGAGGACATGTCCCGTGTTCCATACACAAGTGAAATTGATAGCCTAGCATATGCAATGGTTTGTACTAGACTAGACATTGCACATGTAGTGGGAGTATTAAGATTTATGATAAAACCAGGGAAGGAGCATTGGACAACAGTGAAGCAAGTTTTTAGGTATTTGCGTGGCACTAGTGATTATGGTCTATGCTACCAAGGAAGACTGAGATTGAACAAAGTTTTGGACATCCGTGGATTTGTTGATGTAGACTAGGTTCGAGATCTGGATCAAAGAAGATCTACAAGTGGGTATGTGTTTAACCTATTTTGAGGTGTAGTCAGTTGGATGAGCAAGAGACAGTTTGTAGTGGCACTTTCAACTACAAAGGCAGAATACATGGCAACCACTCTCACAAGAAAGGAATCAATTTGATTTGAGAGATTGTGTTCAAGTATGGTGTTATTACAATCAGCTATAAGGATAGACTGTGACAGCCAAACTAAAATTTTCTTGGCAAAGAACCCTACTAATCATTAAAATACAAAGCACATTGATGTGTAGTATCACTTTGTGTGGGATATCGTTGAGGAAAAAAAGGTGTTGCTAGTAAAAGTGCACACTTTGAAAAATGTTGTAGATGCATTGACGAAGTCTGTGAGCACTAATAAGTTTTATTTGTGTAGAGAAATAATAGGCATTGTAGGGCTGGACAAATGAATAAGCTCTTTTGTGACCCCCTGTGTGGAATAAAAAACAATAAGTGGGAGAATGTTAGGTGTGTGTTATATTCTTTCCACGACTAGCCCCACGCATGAAGCAGGGGGGTTAGAGAGGGGGGGGCGTGACAATCCCCCTTGTTGGGGAGTTTGAGGGGGGCAGTATCCCCCTATATGAGGTCTGGGGCAGTGCCCCGGGAATTTTTTTTGGACCTTATATTAGATGGCCAGACCTACATATGTTTTTGTGCATGGGATTTGCACATGGTTTTGTGCATGGGATTTTCACATGGTTTTGGGTATGATGGTTTTATGCCCATGGTATCTTGTAGATCCGGTCAAGGGAACTATGGTTATGTTCTAATCTAGTGTTAATGGATTGGGGTTTATGAATGCTTCAACATGTATATATATGTGTTGTAACATTGAAAGGAATATAATGAAAACTCAATCTCGTAGTCCCGGTTTTCGGATCCAGGGGAAAATATCTATGTATTTACTTTGTGTTTCTCGCCATTGTATATTTTCTATTTTCAGGAATTTGTTTGCAGGTAATTTATGTATAGGGTTAAATCCTAAAAGCACCTTAAATTTATGATTAGTAACCTACCATGGATATTTCACAACACAATTTGTCATAAAATATCTTATAAAAATGGCTGAGATCTAGATTATGAAGGTTAATTTCTTTAGATTCTAGATTTGTTAATTATTGATTTATTGTTTATGCATGTAATAAATAAAATGTTGAAAATAGAGAACGCGAAAATAAATTCACACACCAGCCCAAATGAAAACAATATATTCTCTTCAAAATCCTTATGAGATAAAACCCAACTAGAAAGTGAGGTTGCTTTGCTCTTTTATGCCTAGAATGGAAATAATGCAAGTATGTAGGAGAAAGCACTCTCTATGGAGTTTTCGGAGACCTTTGGCCTAATAGGCCATTATAGGGGAAAAATTTAAGAACCCCCACCCCCCAAACCAAAATTTATGTGTATAATAAATCAGTGAATCCTCATAGTACATAGGAAAATGTATAAACTATATTATCAATATAATACTATGCATATATAATTTGTAGGTGACTCTTTCACTAATTCTAAAATATTGTTAAATATTTTTGGACCTTTCACTAATTATAAAACATTATAAAGTATTGGAAAACCTTTCACAAAATTAAAAACCATCATAAAATCTTGGTTAATCCTTGATAATGTATATAATATTATACAATAACAAGAAAAATAATTCATTAAACTATAATATACTCATTTTTCGTGTTTGATAAAAGAAACATCATGGGTTATGTTTGTTGAGGTTCTTTCTATATACTCTAGAAAAACTATTTGTATTTTTTTTTTATCTTTTTTTACCACAAAGGCGTAACTAAACCCATGGGGAAATTAGTTTGAGGCACCCCCAAAGGTGTGTGATGTTGAACTAGAAAAGTTATTGTGCTCAAACTAGTCTTGAAACATCTAGACAACTCACTCACATTGTATTGACATAATTCATATTTTAGAGGCTTCACATGGAAGTAAGGTCTATGAATATCTATCTCAACATTGTGAATCTTTACATCAAATTATTTTTCTTTCCGATATGTTGCTTATTTAAAAACTAGATGCTTCTCCAATTTCTTGTCTTCAGATAAACCAATAACTTTAGGATTTGGTGCTTCACCACTATTTGTATGTATTTCACTTCCTTCTTAGCTTGTAACTATTGTAGTAGCTACTACAATTCACAATTATGATAATGTTAATTTGGTAAATAGTTCCTTGAAATTACACAAAATGAAAAATGAGATTAACTAGAAGATAAATATGCATTGAAACTTAATTTCTTATGTAATAAACAAGAACATAATAACACAAACTCATTAAGAAGTCACAGTTGATGAGTTCAAAACATGACACATAAATCTAAAAATTTGTCTCTTCATGTTCATTACCTAGTAGACATGTCACAAAATAACCATCATCATTTAAGGATATTGCACTTCAAGAATGATAGTGCACTAAACATTGTGTCGTCCTCCATTGATTATATGTGTTAGTTTTTTAGCCTTTGTATCAAAAGCATAACTGCAATAAAGGAATGCCAATATCATGATAATAGGTCTCCTACGATGATCACATAAGAATCTAGTGCATATACCATGTTTCTCTTTGCTTAGCTAAGAAGAGATCATTTCCCTTTCATAATAACCAATAAGTATTTTCAAAGAAAATATAAAATAAACATAGTATATTCTTAAAAGAGAAGATGCTTTATTCATGCCACATTGTGAAAGGAAATTAAAAAAAATCTTTCCTTGAACCATTAAATATATAAAGAAAATAATAATTGTTATAGAAAACAAATTGAATTCACGAAGAATAATTGAAGCCATATATTAAGTCTAATATCATATGTTTCTCAAATAAACAAGACAAAAGGATAAACAATAGGCTTATTTACTCAACAAAGGTATTTAACTTTAACTCAAACCCTTGAATCAATAAAACTCAGATGAAAGCAACCAAAGGTTCGATCAAACATCAAGTAAGAATTATAATCATTCAAGAGATTAACTTAATTTTAACCAAAATTTTCAAACTTGAAAGATGCTCCAAATGAAACAAACAAGCAAACCATTAATATGGGCCAAGATATTAGAGATAGATGTAAATAATTTTCACCTATTCAAATAAACCTGTTCTCATAGTTATAGCTCAAATTATCACAATCAGGGTCAATCATAGCTCAAAGTGACACCCCCTTGGCTCTACTAGGATAGCAACTCAAAATGGAGGATGGGATGTAGGAAAGAGTCAATGGAAACCATACCAAAAATAGTGTTTTTCCTCTTGAACACCCCTAGAACAGTAGCAGGGAGAGTTGCAATTCTCTTGTTGGCTTGCCAAGGAGAGTTGCAATTCTCTAGTTACACATCAAAAGAGAGTTGAAGTAGTTATGGCAGATAGAGCGAATGGATAAGGACAAAAAAGTCAAAATTGGTCAATTGTAGAAGATAAGGATGAAAGGACCATATCAAACATGGTCAGAAAAGTGTCTAGATATATTTGATCACTCCTTCAAAGCCTTCTATGTAAGAAATGTGCTCCATGGAACAAGGAGAAAAACTTACTGTAACAAAATGTTGTTAGATTGAGAATTTAATGTATTCTTGCAATAAGCTACATAGTATTGTGATCTTGACAGTGATTTGTGGCGAAAGGAGGAGCAGGGACTAGGGATTATGAAAATGGATCAACATTGTAGTCATTTTGGTATAATGAAAACATCTTACTTCCCACTACCCAACAACATGATTTTCATTTAAATTGTTTATATTTTGTATTTGGGCATATATGGTATTGATGCTAACATAAGTTTGCAGGGATATAGAATTGGGTTTATTTTATTTGTGTGTGGGTCACATGTGAAGGGAATAAAGGAGTTACAATACATCCTATGATTGTAATTGTTTGACATCCAACTTCCATGATAAGGTGCATATGATTCCCCCTATTGTTTAATTTTGTTTTTAATATTTGTATCATAAATTTTCTAGGTTAAGTAGGCACTACACACAGTGTCTGCCATAGGTTTTGGGCATGCTTATGGGTTAAGAGTACTTAGTCACTACTAAGGAAATTTCATCAAATAGAACTAGTGGCTCTGTTGGGCAGTCCTAGTGGATCTTTTTGTAGTCTTTTTTTCTCATTTAATTGGATTTGTTTAATTTTCTCACCTTCGAGTATTCATTAGCAATATTAGGAGAATATTTCCTAAAATAATGTGCTCGAAAAAAATCCAGAACATGATCTAAAGCCCTTCAACTCTCCTATGTTGCCTTGAAACAATGTTTTTGGCCTTTTCAATGCTATAGTTATCTTGTGATAGAGAATTACAACTCTTTCTTTGCTCACAAACATAGTATTGAAGCACTCAAAAGTTAGATTTGAAGATGTTTTCTCTAATTTTTCTTAGGTTTTGTTGCACCAATATGAGCCTAGGGTTAGGCCACTTTTATATTTAGTTTTCCTAGTCCTTTTTATCTATCAAAACACTCTTATATCCACTTCAAATAGGTGGGTTTATTGTCTTGTGTCAGGGTTTAAAATCCTCTTGGGTTTGATTCATAGTAATGACATTAGAGTTTGTGTACTTCTCTTTCATCATTATCTTATAGCTCTCTTTATTTCTTTTGTACATGTTAGTATGTTCTAATCTACCAATAACTTCTTTGATCAATTCTTGATTGTAAGAAGGGTCTTAGGTTTTGAACATGTTTATTTTGTTTATTTTTGGATTTTCACTATTTGTTTGAGATTTTATTATTATAATTTGATAGTGTGTGTCATAATGATAAAGGAGAGAGTGGTTAGGACTATTCATCCTACATTGGAAAGGATATAATTCCATTATAGATAGTGCTCATAAAAAAAAATAGTTTGCATATTTTTCATCTCTTACCTTGAAGGAATTCAAAACACCATTGAGTTTCATGCCATATACCCGTGACTTAAAGAACAACCAATAAAATTAACGCTTAATAAAATTGATTAGACATTTTTTCATTTCTCTAGTAGCACAGCAACATTAGCATAGGATTTAAGGGCCTTGGAATACATTGGTGAGGAAACTCTCGAAGGCCATCAAAATAAACACTATATTTTGAGATTGTAATTCCAATTACAATCAAATGCTGTCTGGGAAGCCCTTCTAACAAAAAAATTGAAATAGGTCATACTGAGATTAGTGGAGTCATCTACCGAACTTCATTTGGTCTTAGTGTGTGCCCACGATTTCCCCTTGTTCAGATTGTTGTGGTTGGTAACTGTTAGGGTCCTATAATTTATAGGATCTCAAGGTGATTAAGTATTTTATCTCAGAAATCTCATATTGTAAATTATTTCCAAAAAGGTCCAAACCTTGAGAAAATAAAAAATATGCTTGCAAGTCGAAATGCAGCATTAGAGAATAATTAAGTGTGTTTAGATTAAATTAATCACATAATTTAAATGTGACTAAATAAATAGTAATTAGGCCTTTGTAGCATAACTTTGACTTTATTGTAAAATTGATCAAGATAAAATGAGATTTGTCGTATGTGGTTAAACTGCATATATCTTCTGCACCCAATCTTCAGTGCACGTCTGATCCAATGACACCCGATCTAATTCAGACCCCCTCGCCTTATCTCCCTTTATCGGTGGGGGAGGGGGGAGGTCCGAAATTAGTGGTTTTACCCCCAGGTCCCTCTGTTATGTGTCTCCCTCAAAGTATTTCAAACCCCCCTTCACTAATACCACAACCCGCCTCTACCCCCCTCCGAAAGAGGTATCTGCTCCTTGCCGCAAACTGCCTTCCGGTTATGTCACCCCCCACTTCCACTCAACCGCCACTTCACTACCACCACGTATCCTCCACCCAATTACTCCCACGCCAAAGTCCACCCGCCATGCCCCTCCTCGTCTTCCACTCATATTCTTCCACCTAATCATATTACCGCCAACCATGTGCCTCCACATCATCCCCCACCTCCATGTCACCTCCCGCCTCCACGTCATATGTGTGTTTCATGGTCAGTTAAATTATGTTTTTTTTTTTTTTTTTTCCCGATACAACATAGTCATTTAAAACATGGTTTACAAATAGATGAGAACAAATTTTCAAAAACGGAAAGAGGTTTTTTCTAACAACATCCTCATGTAGACAAACCTCTCTCAGTTTTCTAACATCGGTTACATTTTGGTAGATTCGGATCAATCTTTGCAGTCATGGTTTCCCGAATTTTCCTGTTTTTAGTCAATGTTTTCAAATGCGGTTTCCGAGCTGGTGTAGATTAATTTTAAAAAAATTGAAAGGATTTTTTGGTTCCAACAAAACAATTTACAAAAACCTCTCTCATTTTTCTAACCTCTATTATGGTTTGGGATATAAAAGGTATTACAGGACCCTATTTTTCAAAATTTTGGGAGAAAAAAGCTCAAAGATAGTTAGTGACTTGGATGCCACCTCATCAAATAAGACTTGCAATCAAATTCGAATTTCTCTTCTTTTTCACCAAAAATCCATAAAGATAGTTCCAAGTAGATTCATTAGTTTTGAATGTCCTATATTTCAATTCTATTTGTATAATATAGTTGGAGATATTTGTAACAAATCTTGATATTTTTTTCAAGATATTTTAGTTTAGAATTTATACAAATACTTCATAGTTTGAAGTAAGAGATGTTGATTTTATAATATAATTTTCCTCTGAAAAAATTTGCAATTTCCCAGTTGCTGGAAGCATCAATAATACAAGGACATTTTCAAAGGATTCATGTGGTGTATGAAATGGTGATGTTTTTCTTTAGTTTATGTGTTTGATCAATGTTTCCTTTCTCTGTTATCTCTGAAAGTCTTAATTACATAAAAGAAACTATGATGAATATGATATGTTACATAGAGCACCCTATTCTGGTTGTTAATAATTTACATGTTTTATACTGAAGTCAAATTAAGGAATTCTTAATTGCTCCTTAATTTCTACTAAATCTTACATTTATGTTGCCTCGTAATCCATTCAAATTTCTGAAACATCCAATTATTTCAACCTAGCTTTCCCTGTGAAACTCCTCTAAAATTTGTTGCAAATCCTGTTAAATCTTTAGAATCCATAGCCCAATGGAATTATAACAATTAAATCAACCAAACAATCCAAACAAAATAATCAGCACCATAATAATTAGCCTAAAATTTACATAAAATAAAGCTAAATTTTACAGAGAGTTCCTTCTCTGAAGCTGGAAACGCTAGATCCCAGCTTCCAAAGTGGTTTTGATGTTGTCCTATGTGTTTACTCCATCAACCTCAAAAATACATAATGAAAACATACTGGCGAGCATACTGGGGAGAACCTTTCAGATTCCCTAGAAAAGTATATCAAGTTCTAGATCTGATTACTGATGGTGGGCAGTGATCAGACACAAGAAGGTTGTATCATTCACCTGGTGACTCTATGTTCAAAGTATCCAGAGCTTCAAATTTTTTAGTGTGACTCCACTGTCAAAGAATCCAGATTTGTAGAAAACTCATGGCGACTCCACTGCAAGTTGATCAGATTTCTTACTAAACAAGATGATAGGTTATGTGGCAAATCCTCTATCTTGTGAAGTTTTAAAATAAGTTGGGGATGAATTAGCCAATTTTCAAATTGATGAAGATTTTTTAACGGTCGTGTTTCGTTCTTTGAAATTAAGAAAAATTTATCTTGAAAGTACAGTTTGTTTCCTTGAGTTAGTTGTTGAAAGATTCGAGAAGGATATTGAACTTTTGGATTATCAGATTCAGTCCTATAATTTCTGAGATCCTAAGAAATTCTTTGAAAATATTCCTTCTCCAAAACAAGAGGAGATTGTATTGCCTTTTGATTTGGAGATTGTTGAGAAGTATGTTTTTTAGTATAGGATTGAAACTGAACAGTGGGAATTAGGGTTTAACCTTGAGAATACAACTGATTAAATCTTCCATGCTCAATCAGTCAATGAAGGCCTGCAAAGTAAATTAATTAATCATGCCTTCAATGATCCTATAGAAAACTACATGGCGGTTCTTTTCAGCTCAAGTGTTCAGTCATGTTTTCATGACCATATCCAACAATAGTTGCCATTTCACTATAAAACTTTGATTCTATGGAAAAAAAAAAGTCAAGTTGTCCTTTTGATTATGCTAATAAATAGTCAAGCGGCCCACTTGTTTCATCAGCTACTTGACTGGCTTCATTGGCATTTTTGTATTATTTGATTCACCATAATTTTCAGCAATGTAGAGTAGGTAGCAGTTTGCAAATAAGCTCAACACTCTGAGCATTTTTTTAAAGCATAATTGTCAATTTCAGTTTCAGATAGTAGTACAACTTTTAGTTCAATGTGTATTTCAGATTTCAATGTGCAGAATAGTTTTGATTCCAGTTTGAAGATTTTTAGTCACAAAGATTTTTATGACAAAGCATGTTGCAGATTTCGGATCAGCCTAATGGATCAGGCTACTAGTCTACGATGTTCTTGGCACCTCCAAGGAGACTACCATCCCCAACTGGAGCCAATGTTAGGGTCCTATAATTTATAAGATCTCAAGGTGATTGAGTATTTTATCTCAGAAATCTCATTTTGTAAGTAATATTCCATGTTGTAAGTTATTTCCAGAAAGGTCAAAACCTTGAGAAAATAAAAAATATGCTTGCAAGTCGAAATGCAGCATTAGAGAATAATTAAGTGTGTTTAGATTAAATTAATCACACCATTTAAATGTGATTAAATAAATTGTAATTAGGCCTTGGTATCATAAATTTGATTTTATTGTAAAATTGATCAAGACAAAAGGAGATTTGTTGTATGTGGTTAAACTTCACACATATTCCATGCCCGATCTTCAGTGCACATCCAATTTGACAGCATCTGATCTAATTCGGACCCCCTTGCCTTATCTCTTTTTATCGGTGGGGGGGGGTTCGAAATTAGTGGTTTTACCCCCAAGCCTCATTGTTACGGTTCTCCATTAGAGTGTTTCGGACCCCCCTTCAGTAATACCACAATTCACTTATGCCCCCCTCCAAAAGCAGTATCTACTCCTTGCCACAAATCGCCTTCCCAATTATGTCACCCCCCACTTCCACTCAACCGCCACTTCACTACTACCATGTATCCTCTGCCTAATTACTCCCATGCCAAAATCCACCCGCCATGTCCCTCCTCATGTTCCACCCCTATTCTTCCACCTAATCGTATTCCTGCCAACCATGTTACTCCACATCATCCCCCACCTCCATGTCACCTCCCGCCTCCATGTCATATGCCTGTTTCATGGTGAGTTAAATTATTTTTTTTCCCAATACAACACATTCATTTAAAACATGGTTTACAAATAGATGAGAATGAATTTTCAAAAACTGAAAGAGATTTTTTCTGATAACATCCTCAAGTACACAAACCTCTCTCAGGTTTCTCACAATTATTATGGTTTGGGATATTTGGATCAATCTTTATAGGCATGTTTTCCCAAATTTTCCTGTTTTTAGTCAGTGTTTTCGAATGCAGTTTCCGAGTAGGTGGAAATGAATTTTCAAAAAATAAAAGAGGTTTTTGTTTCCAACACATCATTTAAAAAAACCTCTCTCATTTTTTTAACATCTATTATGGTTTGGCATTTAAAAAGGTAGTAAATGACCCTATTTTTCAAAATTTCGGAAGGAAAAATCTCAATGACAGCTAGTGACTTGGATGCCACCTCATCAAATAAGAGTTGCAATCAAATTCGAATTACTCTTCTTTGTTACCAAAAATCCATAAAAATAGTGCCAAGTAGATTCATTAGTTTTGAATGTCCTATATTTCAATTCTATTTGTGTAATACAGTTGGAGATATTTGTAACAAATCTTGAATTTTTTTCAAGATATTTTAGTTTAGAATTTGTATAAATACTTCATACTTTGAAGTAAGAGATTTTTATTTTTTAATATAATTTTCCTCTACAAAAAATTGTAATTTCCCAGTTTCTGGAATCATCAATAATACAAGGACATTTTCACAGGATTCATGTGGTGTACGAAATGGTGATGTTTTTCTTCAATTTATGTGTTTGATTATTGTTTCCTTTCTCTATTATCTCTGAAAATCTTAATTACATAATAGAAACTGTGATGAATAGGATATGTTACAAAAAGCACTCTATTTTGGCTATTAGTAATTTACATTTTTTCTACTAAAGTCAAATTAAGGAATTCTCAATTGCTCCTTAATTTCTACTAAATCTTACATTTATGTTGTCTCATAATCCATTCAAATTTTTGAAAGATCCAATTAGTTCAACCTAGCTTTCCCTGTGAAACTCCTCTAAAATTTTATGCAAATCCAGTTAAATCTTTAGACTCCATAGCCCAATGGAATTATAACAATTAAATCAACCAAACAATCCAAACAAAACAATCAACACAGTAATAACTAGCCTAAAATTTACATAAAACAAAGCTAAATTTTACAGAGAGATCCCTCTCTGAAGTTGGCAAGGATAGATCCCAGCTTCCAAAGTTGTTTTGATGTGTCTTATGTGTTTAGTCCCTCAACCTGAAAAATACAGAACGACAACAGTAACCATAGTGGCCATATTCTTAGGGACCTTACATAGGTAGCGAAAGTGGGACATACTTATTATACTTGGGACAAACATTGGTTAGTACCCACTCGTATCACCCGTCTAGTTCCTGCATATAACCAATGGTACGTGCACCAGGTGTGTAGATATTAAGCATGAGGGCAGTGTAACTTCCTTGACCTTATCTTCACAATTGACTTGGGCCCTAATCAGCCAAGCTCCAATAGCAGGAATATCCCTGTGATATATTGGTTTGCATGCTTGCTCCTTAGATTTGATAGATGTATGTTTTTTGGTCGAGTCTAGTTGGCCTTAGGTGTCATTTATTTCATAATTTTTCCTTACATCCTTTGCTACTATAGTGGTTAGGATTAGTCTACATAAATCTTTTCATATTGATGGCCTTTCTCCTGATGAGAAGGGTCCACTTGTACATAGATTTACTCTCACCCCTACCACTACCATAGGCTTACCTACTTTAGGTACCACTTTGGGTGATTCTCATGGAGCCAAACTTGTAGTTCATGAAATGAATGCTGAAATTACTCCACCTCATTCTCATTCCCTCCTGACTCACACTTTTTCATCCATCTTCCTAGGTGGGGTGTAGGCTTGACTACATCTTTACATTGAAATGGTCCTTATAAATATTCAATTATGGCTAGTGGTACCTCGATAACTAGGCTTAGTTTGTGCACACCTAGTGTCACTAGATTTTTCCCCCATGAAAATTTCCATACCTTCTACCACTACCACAGGCCCTGTCCACACCACATCCATTTAAACTATCTTCTCCTTCTAGAAAAATATCTTAATATCCCATATGCCTCCATTTGGTACATCCAACATGGGTGCCTTTACATCAACAATTGTGGACCCTTTGTTCACTTTCATTGGAGGTTCTAGTTCCACTGCATGTAGTATGCCCCCATCAATTATAAGCGGTTAAAACCCCACATCCACATCTAGGTCAGTGGGACCATATGTTGGTCCTCACATATTTGTAGATAGTTCATTCACACCTAATGCCATATTTTCTTTTAGTTGGAAGAATCATACTAGGTCCATGTTGTCCAATAGCACAATTGGGGGCACACATGCTTCCAGTGGGTACACATTTACTTGGGGTATTCAATCATTAGGGGGGGTGACCTTTTAGGGGAATATTCTATTTCCATATAATGTTCAAGGGGTTTGGATAACTTTCCTATTAGAAAATTATATATTATAGAGCAATGGAACACATCAAATATTGTAGAAATATAAACACAGAAAATGCGTAAAACAAGAGAGACATAGATATACGTGGTTCACCCAATTTGGGCTACGTCCGTGGAGAAACAACTAGTCCTTCCTTTTATATTATCCAACAAACTGAAGAGATACAACCTACAACAGATCCATTATAATTCTCTCTTTGCTATCAACCTCCTCTCTCTTCCTCACTCAGAATACAGATCTACATAGACACAATACAATTCCATCATATATAGCGAGGGGGTGCCTTCTAGGGCAAAAAACCATAAATTAAACATAACATCTATCGTCAAATATCTGCCTAATGAACATCCCAGATTGACTACGAAATTACAACATTTTACAAGGCAATTTTACATCTATTTTTAGCTTTAGGGGCACTGCCCCTAATCCCCCTGCTAGGGGGGGCTCCCAAAGGTCACAATCGCCCCCCCCCTAGACCCCCCTTGCAGCATATATTTTACAGGCGGTGTTGCCGCTCCATTACAAACTGGGGTCCAATGCGACAATACCTTTGAATACATAAGATAATTAGGCTCCACACCCAACAATCGCCCACTTGGATACTGATTATAGCAACTCCACCACTGCTTCATTTGCTGGAAAATGACTCCACTTTAGACCTGGCTGTTTCTCATCTTCTTCATCATACTTGAAGACCAATTGAAACTAATCAAACTCTCAGTTTCTCTCTGGTTACAACTTTTGTTAACATATCTGCAGGATTCTAGCTAGTGTGTATCTTTTCCATCTTCAACTATCCATCTTCCAATGTTGACCGTATGAAATGGTACTTGAGCTGTATATTTTTAGTCTTGGAATGAAATGTAGAGTTATTTGCAAGATGTATGGCACTCTGTATGTCACTGTATAACCTGCCCAACTCCTGCTTCTTACCCAATTCATCCTAAAACTTTTGTAACCAAATCATTTCTTTACTAGCCTTTATAGCAGCAACATACTCTGCTTCTATTGTTGAGAGTGCAACAACACTTTACAGTTTTGAGACCCAACTGGTAGTTGTTCCACATACAGTAAACACATACCCTATGGTGATCCTCTTGTTATCTCTATCACCCACCATATCTGTATCAACATATCCCTGTAGAGTAATTTTTGAACCACCAAAGCATAATGCTTGATTTGTGGTACCTCTCAAATACCTGAGAATCCACTTTATTTCCATCCAATTTTCTTTTCCTGGATTGTTCATGTACCTGCTTACAGCTCCCACTACATGTGCAATATCAGGCCTTATGCAAACCATTGCATACATTAAGCTTCCAACTGCTGATGCATATGGAACTTTAGACATATCAGCCATTTATTCCTGAGTCTTGGGACACATTTCCTTACTTAGTTTGAAATGGCTAGCCAAGATATACTAATTGGCTCTACATTCTGCATATGAAACCTTTTCAACACCTCTTGTATGTACTCACTCTGAGATAACGTTAATTTGTGATTCTTCTTGTCTCTAGTTATTCTCATACCAAGGATTTGTTTTGCAGCACCCAAATCCTTCATTGCAAACGAGTTTGCCAATTTTCTTTTGAGCACAATTATTTCCTGAATTTTAGAACCTGCAACAAGCATGTCATATACATACAATAACAATATAATATAGCTTCCATCATTTTTTCTTTTTAGAAAAACACAATGATCAGAGTGACATTTAGTATAACCTTGTTCAGACATAAACCTGTCAAATTTTAGATACCACTGCCTTGGAGCCTGTTTTAAGCCATACAAGCTCTTCTTCAACATGCACATTAGTTTCTCCTTCCCTTTTAGCTCATATCCTTGTAGCTGTTGTATATATATCTCTTCCTCCAAATCCCCATGGAGAAAGGTTGTCTTTACATCTAACTGCTCAAGATGCAAATCTTTAGCTACTACTAGACTTAAAATAGTTCTAATTGAATTCATTTTAACAACAGGAGAAAATATCTCATTAATGTCTATACCCTTTTTCTGTGCAAACCCCTTCACCACAAGTCTAGCTTTATACCTTTGTCTACCTCCATCTTCTTCCTTCAACCTGTAAACCCATTTATTCTGCAATGTTGTTTTACCTGCAGGCAACCTGACTATGTCCCAAGTCTGGTTATGTGCTAAGGAGTCCATCTCTTCTTTCATGGCTTGCTCCCACTTCTTCCTGGTTTCTATCTGCATTGCTTCTTCATAACATTCTGGTTCACCAGAATCAGTCAACAATATATAATATAATGAAGGATAGTATCATTAAGGGGGTCTACTTATCCTGGTAGATCTTCTGACACCACTTTCAGGTGTTTGAGGTGCTTGTTGCTGTTGTGGTTGTTATTCTAGTTGTTGATAATTATGATTTTAAGGCACCATCACTTTTTCTGTGATCTCTTCAAGCACTATGTATTCTCTGTTTTCTTTTTCCTGTTTCTTTTCCTACAGCTGATCCCTATACAAAATCTTTTCATTGAATATGACATCTCCACTCCTAATGATTTTTTGTTTTTCATAATCATAAAAGCGATAACCAAAATCATTAACACCATATCCAATAAAGGCACATTTCTTTGATTTAGCCTCAAGCATTGTTCTATTTTCTTTATTAATGTGGACAAAGGCTTCACAACCAGAAGTATTTAAAAAAGAGTAGTTTACCTTTGTACCTATCCATGCCTCCTCTGGAATACCACCATCCAAGGAACTTGAAGGCCCTTTGTTTATTAGATAAATAGCAGTATCTACAGCATCTTCCCAAAATTTTGAAGGCAATCTTGCATGTAATCTCATGCACCTTGCACGCTCCATGATTGTCCCATTCATCCTTTCTGACACACCATTTTGTTGTGGTGTTCTTGGAACTGTCTTCTCTCTGTGAATTCTATTTTCTAAATAGTATCTATCAAACTCTTTTCTGCAATATTCAACTCCATTGTTTGATCTGTGACACTTCAACCTTTTTCCTGTCTCATTTTCAACCAAAGATTTCCATTTCTTGAAAGTATCAAATACGTCAAATTTATTTCAAAGACAATAAATCCAGGTTTTTCTGGTTGCATCATAAATAGAAGTAACATAATAACGAGAGCGACTGAGAGATGATACCTGAGCAGGTTCCCATACATCTGTATGCACAAGCTCTAATTTTTTGGTTTTCTTTTCTTTCCCAACTTTGAGAAATCTAACTCTCTTTTGTTTTCCATAAACACAATTTTCACAGAATTTCAAATCAACATGCTTCAAACCTGGCAACAAATTTCTTGAGTGAAGGATCTGCATTCCCTTCTCACTCATGTTCCCAAGCCTATGATGCCACAATGTCATATCTTATCCTCTAGAGGTTAAGGCATTAATAGAATTAGAAATACCATTGCATAAATACAATGTACCAACCTTTTCTCCTTTTTCTATTACCAGGCCTCCTTTAGTGACCTTCCAGGTTTTATCTATGAAAGTAGTTACACAGCCTTCACCTCACAACTTCCCAGTTGAAATCAAATTTTTTTGCAAATCTAGAACATGCCTTACCTCCTTCACCAGCCATTGATTTCCATTTTTTTGTTTTATGAAAACTATACCCATTCCAATGATTTTACAGGGTTTATCATCACCCAATAGAACTTGTCCAAAATATCCTTGAACATAATCATTAAAATGTTTCTTATCATGTGTGGCATGGAATGAGGCCCCTGAATCTACCACCTAGGCATCAATAATATTTTCTAATGAAAGAATCAAAGCATCTTGAAACACATCACCTGTCACATTCTCTTCATGATTGTTTTCCTGTTTCACATCTCCTTCATTTCCCTTCCAAGACTTGTAGTTTTTCTTTAGGTGTCCTTTCTTCCCGCATTTCCAGCACACTATCCCCGATATGGACTTGGATCTACCTTTCCTTGACTTACTACGATATCCTAGGCTCCTTCCTCTTTCCATTTTTCTTCCCCTAGTCTCTATAGTCAAAGCATTACCTGATGTCTCACTGGGGCTTTTCCGTCGCATTTCCTCACTAAGGATTGCACCGACAACATCATCAAACTTTAAAGTACTAGATCCAAAGACAGAGTTACTAATGGCCATAGCTAAACCATTCCAACTTTCTGGAAATGAGCACAAAAATAATAGAGCCCTAACTTCATCATCAAAAGTTACCCCTACAGAACTTAACTGACTGGTAATTGTATTAAATTCATTTAAATGATCAACAATAGATCTACCTTTTGACATTTTCATACTAAATAAGCGCTTCGTAAGAAATACCTTATTTGAGGCCGAGGGATTTTATATAGCTTAGCCAATGTCGACATTAAACCCTCTGTTATCATTTCCTTTGAAATATTAAACGCTACCAACACCGCTAGGCACAGCCGTATTGTTCCAAGTTTTTTTTTGTCAAGAATTTCCCATTTTGTGTCTGTCATACTCGTCGGCTTCTTTGCCTTTCTGCTCAATGGTTGATACAGATCTCTCTGATACAAACTGTTGGCATTGTGACTCAAGTTTGGCAATATGGCACAGGTGTTGTCCTTGATGGCAACTCACTCAAAGGGCAGATCTCAGTTCAAGCTCTCAGAATGAAAGAAAATGAGGTATACGCAAGTTCCTCTGAACAAAATCGCGTATACACACAGGTGTACCGATCAAAAGGCGCGTATATGTATGCACGCACTTTCATGCAAAGAAAAGTGCGTACATGTGGGAAAACTTATGATGGGTCCATGGTATTTAGTTCGACATATTTGAACCTATGGTTTTGGTCCTTGGTATTGCATCCAAAGTGTTGAACCTAGGTATTGAGTCCCTAGTATTGGATCTCTATGGTTTTGGACCATGGTTTGAGTAAGGCCTAAGTCTATAAAAAGGGAAGGAGATCGTTTGGCAAGGATCAACTGAAGATTGAGTATCTTATGAAGAACACGATCTAGAATACTATCATTGGTTTATGGTGCATAACCAGATCTGAATCAAGGAGGAACCTGAGCGCAAGGAGAAGGATAAGTCCCATTGATGGGTCAAGATCATAAGGCAGTTTGAAGAGAAGTATCTTGGTGTGATTTTTGATCTGTTATATTTGGCACATGACGTGATCTATAAATATGATAATCTAGGTATAACTAATGTCTGAATAAGTAAAAAGGATAAATTATCTTTTATAGATTTGTATGCAGGTTCAACGCAGCAGAGGTGCATATACACGCTGGTTCACTAACTTAAAATAGTGTATACGCTGGTTGGCCTTGATACAGAAGTGTATAGAAGCAAGTTTCGCATATTGAAGTAGCGTACATCTCATGAAATATGTTTTAGCTGCTTCTATTTATTACTGCAGTGTTCTGGGTTCAGAATTGGTGTTTGGTTACTAGTATTGTTTTCTGGTTACAACATTTTGAGAAGTTATTGGTTGATTCTGTATTTTTTTGTACAAAGGAGTTTGGTTAATACAGATATACTTGATGTTTGATTGGTATTCATGGATCCAGTCTGAAAATTTATGAAACGTGGTCCCTGGAAGAACAGAGAAGGTTGTAGCCTTCAGTAGGTCAACACCTACGTACTAGTACCTTAGCTAGTACAAGAGCTAAGGGGGTTGTAGCTCCCTTCCAGGAGAAGCTGGAGAACAAGAGAAGATTGTAGCCTTCTACAGGTAGCAACTTGCGTACTGGTATAAGACTGCACCAGTACAGTGTCATTGTAAAAGGAAGTTTCTAATTTAAAAGAAGATAGAGACAAATTACAGTTGGTGGTTTTCACGCACAATGGGTTTCCACCTTATATCTTTGTGTCCATGTGTGTGATGATATGTTCTATTTTACTGCTCCTTCTTACTGATCTTATGATTAATGAAGTACTGATGCACTGATTAAAGATCAAACAATTAATGAATCTTAATTTTTCTGATATACGCTGGTTTCTTTAGACATAGTAGCGTATATACGCAGTTTCACATAGCTGAAGTACCATATACAAATATGATTGTGAAAAGGAAGTTAATTGATTTGATAATACTGATTCACCCCCCCTCTCAGTATTATTTCCAACAATTGGTATCAGAGCAGGTCCTTCAGGAGAAGCTTGATCGCTTGAAGGAAGATCTATCATCATGAGCAACTAAAAAAAAGAAGCATCAATTAGGCCTCCAATTTTTGATGGGAGAAACTTCGTCTATTGGAAGGTAAGAATCACTGCCTATCTTCAATCTCTTGGTACAGAAGTTTTGGATATTTTGGAAACAGGGTACACATTTCCATCAGCAACTCCTATGGATACAACTGGTAAGAAGTAGTATGAAGCAAATGCAAAGGCTGTCAATACGCTATTAGGGAGCCTATCTCAACCAGAATTTGTCAAGGTTATGCAGCTCAAAACTGCAAAATAAATATGGGACAAGATCGTTTTGAGCTATGAAGGAGATGAACGGGTAAAATGAGCAAAACTACAAACTCTCATAATTCAATATGAAAATCTCAAAATGCACAATGATGAAAGCGTGGCTAACTATTTCCTATGTATAGATGAGATTGTTAATTGTATGAAAAACTTGGGTGAAGAAATAAAAGAAGTTGTTTTGGTTGAAAAGGTTTTAAGATCTTTGTCTCCTAAGTTTGATTCAAAAGTTTCTACCATAGAAGAAAAACAGAATCTACAGAGCATTACCATGTCACAACTGCATGGAATTCTAACTGCTTACGAAACGAGAAAAGGGGGACCATCAGACAAGAGAGAAGCTGCATTCAAAGCCTCAGGAAAATGAGATTACAGTGAGTCAGGACATATTTCAGAAGAAGAGGAGGAATCAAATTTTGTCAAGAACCTTCAACGGGGAACTGGAAGATTCAGGGGTAAGCTGCCTTTCAAATGCTTTTCTTGTGGCAGAGTTGGTCATTATGCTGCCAAGTGTCCTCATAAAGATAAACTTGACAAAGATAAGGAACTAGTTAGATGGAATAGAAGGTAGAATGTAAGTAAGAAGAGCTATTATACACATGAAGATAGTGATGGATATTCAAATAGTGATGAAAATGAACAATGTAATGATTATAGACTTTTGATGGCTTTTGAAGATGATGATTTCTTGGATGCTATAGATGAAGAAGGTCTCTATGAAGAAATTTCTAAACTCAAAATTTGTTTAGAATAAAAGAATATGTTTATAGATACTCTGACATTCCAACTTGCTGAAAGAGAAAAACACAATGAAAAGTTAGAATGTGAAATTGTGGGACTTAGAAAAGATATTGAGAAATCAAAACCTCTTAATATTAGATTTGCTAAGGGATCTGAAACTTTAGATGAGATTATCAAAGTGTAGCGTTCTCCACTAATCAAGAAAGGTATTGGATATACTGAAGAAACTTCTCAAGCACAGAAGCAAGCACAAAAGTAATCCACCCCCAAAATTTATCTTGATGCAGCAAGAAAAAGTGAACAGGTTGAAAATCGACAGCAAAAGCATAATGCAGATCACCAAGTAAATCAGGGACAATTTGCTTCAAGAATGAACAAAGATTACCAAGTAAATCAGGGGAAATCTACTTCAAGGATGAACAGAAGCTTCAACCAACCACAGGTAAATCATTCTCAATTTTCCTCAAGAATGGATGTCAATGGAAACTACAATCATTTGGTTGGTAGGTTTGATAATCGCAGAAATTTCTTCAATGGCCAATGTTTCTCTTGTCATAACTTTGGTCACAAAGCTACTCAATGTGTTTCCTACAAGACCATCATTACTAGAGAATCTCAAAAACAAAGGAGTGTGACTGGGATCATGAAAAGGACCTACAATAACTTTTCTGCTCTTGAGAATGAAGTAGAATGTTCTATTTGTAACAACTTCAGTCATGAAGATTCTGAATGCAGGAGTAGGTTTCAGCAAACAACTCAGAAGGAGCAAGTTTCATTGAATTCTAAAACATGGAGAAAGAAATAATCGCAACCAGAAAGATGTGGGATAGCCTTATATGCGGAAGGACAGGAAAATCAGTGGTACATCGACAGTGGATGCTCGAAACATATGATAGGTGATAAAGAAAAATTTCAGTCATATAGTGCCTTAGAAAAGGAAAAGAAGGTCTCATTTGGAAATGACACCCCTGCACTCATAAAAGGAAAAGGTTCTGTGTTTTTGAAAGAAAAGGTAAAGGCTGGAAATGTTATGTATGTTGATGGCTTAAAGCATAATCTATTGAGTGTCAGTCAAATGTGTGATCAAGGAAATGAAGTAATATTTCGATCAAAAGGATGCATTGTTCGTGATCTTGATACAGGAGAAACAATTATCAAAGGCATAAGAACTCCAAATAATTTAGACATACTCAAGGGAGGACAATGACAATGCTATCTAAGCAAGAATGATGAACACTGGCTATGGCACAGAAGATTGGGGCATCTAAGCTTCTCTCAGATAAGGAAAGCATGCAAATATTAGGCGGTTCGTGATCTCCCTGACATTAGAATTCTAGACGATACAATATGAAAATCGTGTCAGTTTGGTAAGCAAACCAAAACTAATTTCCCTGAGAAGGAAGGATCAGCTAGCAGGCCACTTGAACTTGTCTATACTGATGTATGTGGTCCATCTAGGAAAAGGTCTCCTAGAGGAGAAGAATAGTTTATATTGTTCATTGACGACTTTTCTAGGATGTGTTGGTTAGGACTTATGAAGCATAAAGATGAATCCTTCGAAAAGTTCAAAGCATTCAAAGCTTTGGTTGAAAACAAATCAAATCACGGAATCAAATGCCTCAGGTCTAATCGAGGAGGGGAATTTACCTCAGATGAATTCTTCGATTTTTGTGAAGAACATGGAATAAGAAGGGAATTCTCTACTGCAAGGACCCCTCAGCAAAATGGAGTAATGGAAAGGATGAACAAAACAGTTCAACAAATGGCTCGTGCTATGCTTGATGAGTCTGGAACTCCCGCAACCTTCTAGGGTGAAGCCGCATTTGCTGCAGTTACTATTCTCAATAAGACAAACGTCCGGGTAAACAGCACTTAGACTCCTCATGAACTTTGGTATGGTAAGACTCCCATAGTTAAATACTTCAAATTTTTGGAAGAAAATGCTACATCAAAAAGACTGATGAAAACCTTAGCAAGTTTGAACCTAGAGCAGATGAATTTATTCTCCTTAGTTACTCTCCTCACAGCAAAGCATATAAGTGTTACAATAAAAGACTTGGAAAAATTGTCGAAAGTATAGATGTAGTGGTTGATGAATAAGGGAACACTCCTAGGCAAGTAAAATATGAAGATTTTGAAGATGATGAAGACTATTCTTCAACATCAAATCAGATTCATGGTGAAGAAGAAACCCATGAGGCACCGGAAGAATAGATAAGAATAGAAGAAAAGACTCCATCCAGGTACGTTTAGAAGAATCATCCAGAAATCCAAATTTTGGGGCAAAATGAGGTAGGTGTACAAACAAGAAGAACCATTTCAGAAGCTTCAAGTTATCTAGCATTACTCTCCTCCACTGAACCATAAAATGTAAGAGAGGCATGCAAGGATGAAAGCTGGGTAAAGGCCATGGAGGAAGAACTTGAGCAGATTGAAAAGAATAACACTTGGGAGTTGGTTCCTAGACCAAAAGATAAGAATGTCATAGGAACAAAATAGATATTCAAAAATAAGCTGAATGAAAATGGAGATGTGATTAGAAACAAGGCCAGACTTGTTTGTAAAGGGTATGCTCAACAAGAAGGCATAGACTTTGAAGAAAATTTTGCACAAGTTGCTAGACTTGAGGCCATAAGAATGTTCCTTGCTCTTTCTAGCTTTCAGAAGTTCAAAGTATTTCAAATGGACGTGAAGTTTGCCTTCCTAAATGGAGACTTGGATGAAGAAGTATATATTGAATAACCAGATGGGTTTATTCTTGGAAATGATCCAAAACTTGTATGCAGACTCAAAAAGGCTCTCTATGGCCTTAAACAGGCTCCAAGGGCTTGGTATTATCGGTTGGATAAGTACCTCCATCAACAAGGTTTTATCAAAGGATCAACCGATAGCAATCTATATATAAAAATTGACAATGATAAGTTGCTAATACTTGTTGTGTATGTTGATGATATCATCTTTGGTAGAAATGAAGAAGACATGAGTCAAAATTTTGCCTTGGTGATGCAGAAAGAGTTTGAAATGTCCATGCTTGGTGAGCTCACATATTTTCTTGGTTTACAAGTCCAAGAAAACAAAGATGGCATTTTTCTATCACAAACCAAGTATCTCAAGCAGATTTTGAAGAAATATGGGATGGAGAATTCGAAACCAGTGTGTACCCCTATGGTAACAGGATGCAACCTTAGTGCAAATTATGAATCAGCAACAGTACATCAACCAACCTATAGATCCATGATTGATAGTCTACTCTATCTAACAGGTACCTGACCAGAGATTATGCATGCAGTGGGAATAGTTGGAAGGTTTCAGGCAAATCCAAAGGAAACTCATCTTTAGGCAGTGACGAGAATTGTCAAGTATCTTCAATGAACTCAAAACTATGGCTTATGGTATCCTAGAGATACAGATCTCATACTTCATGCATTTACAGATGCAGATTGGGCAGGAAGCGTGAATGATAGAAAAAGCACTAGTGGTGGTGCATTCTTTATGGGTCCTAGATTAGTATCTTGGTTCAGAAAGAAATAGAGTTCAATTGCATTATCTACAGCTGAAGCAGAATATGTGTTAAACACACATGGACAGCAAGAGAGATATGAAAGATAAAACATGCAATACATTTTTTATTAACATGAGATATACATTTATAGTACAATATGTGACTCTTGGGTTTTAGATCCCAAGGTCTCTTGGACTGCTTTGGTCTATTCGGCTTCCACACTAACCCATTTAGGATTAGGTGTCCAACAGTCCCCCCCTTAATCTGAAGGGTTATGTATGAGTCCAAGAAGAGAGCTGTAATACAAAATGTGCAAAAAATGCATGGCAGCACTAGGTTGAATGTGCTCTATGAAATGTTGGTATAAAGGGCAGTGGTTTAAGGATGACCACCAACACTGGAACGCTTAGTGCAGTTCCTAGAACTCTTCCAAAACTGGCAAGAAACTGAAGTTTTCTGCTAGAGGAAGTGATCCTATTGTTTTAAAGAGGGAAACCTTCAACCATAAAAGGGAGGTCTCACCCCGCATAAAAGGTAAAACTTCAACCTGAAAAGGGAAGTCTCAACCTGTGATGGTTTAAGGATAACCAACAACTCTGGAATGCTTAATGCAATTCCTAGAACTCCTCCAAAACTGGCAAGAAGCTAGTGTCTTCTGCTAGAGGAAGTGTTCTCAATTTTGTTCCTGGAATTCTTCCAAAACTGGCAAGAAGCTGAAGTCTTCTGCTAGAGGAAGTGTCCCAGATTGCCAACTGAAGGCATGTTCAGGGGCATCTTTTCTTCTGGCTACAACTCTGAATCTGGTATGGCAGGTTGTGGCTCAGGCTCGCTTGATGTGGCTTTGAAGCTTGTAGATGACTATCATTTCCCCCCCTGTCAGATACAAGGTGAGAGGATGGAGAAAACTCAACTGCAAGACTGTTCAATATTCTGGAACAAGTTCTGACATGTGTTTGGAATATCTTCTTGGCTGTTGATGCCCATTGCCAAGAAGCGATCCATCCAAGATGAATCTTTGTTCTTGCAGGACGTTTATTTCTGAAGCATCTGTGTGAAGAATGAATGGTTTTATGACAATGCTTACATGGATGAAGATCAAAACAATGATCTTTCAAATGGCCAACTCGGTCACAGTGTTGGAATTTCACAATCTATTTTTTTTTTTTTTGTTGTTGCTGTGGAAGAGGGGCAGAATCTGGAACAGCTGAAGCTGAACTGTCATGAGAAGTAGGTGAACTGTCATGAATGAATCCGACACTCTGAAATTGAATGGGCTTGGTGTAGTCTGGAATATGAAAGGACAAGTCCTTGTCATATCCAAGACCAGTTCTGTGCTTGTTGTGGACAAGCTGTTCCCAAGGTCTGACGATGGGCTTGGGAAGTGCAGATTGAGTTTCTGCATCTGCATGTACAGCTGCTACTTTATTGGGTACTAAATCTGAATCAACTGTAACATTATTGACTTGCTTCTGATGGGTTGCAGTGTCAATGTTCTGAATAGAAACATGTTCAGAATGACTTCTCTGTTTTAATTCTTCTTGTTGTAGCTGAGATTCAAGCTGCAAAAATTCGATCTTTTCCTGTGCATTTTGTAGACATGTCTAAATTTCAGAGAGAGATCCTATGCTGATTTGTAATGTGTCATCAACAGTAGATAATATCAGAGTTTTAAGGAACTGTAATACTTCACTGGTTCTGGCCATTTTTTCTTCAATGTCTGATTTACACCTTAAAAACTGATCACAACTACTACTCAATGCAGAAAAGTAATATCTACTCACAGTACACAGCAATATCCTTTATAAATGTCAGCAAATGATCAGTGTGCAACATAAAAGATTACAATCAGCTCACCAAACTCTTTATGCAACAGTGGAATCAAGGAATGTCAAGCTCTGTGACATAACACTTAGCCCGTCAATTCAACATCATCATCAGAGTCTATCCATCAGCGTATTCAGTCAATAATACTTGGTAATGCAAGACTTATCTCTAAAACCCTAGAATGTGAAATCATACTCCACTTCATCAATACATGTCTATAGATCAACAATGTCAGTAGTACCAACTCAATAGTTGCTTTATCATAGGCATTTACAAAGAATAATGTGTCAATACTGTCATATCAAATCTCTAAATCTAATCTCTGTTTAATGCAAACAGTCAACAACACTCCTTTCATCAAATTAATAGATTACATCAATTCATAGACAAGTTCACACAAAACTTTGCCCTTGGTTGCTGTAGATGACACTGGCATACGTCGACCCCACAGCCACACAATTTCTGGAAGAGTCTCTCCGCAGAACTTTAACACAAAACAGATTCTATAGTTCTTTGCATGAATGGGTGGATTTCTTGAGAAAAAGAGAGCCTTGTGGGTGGATTTCTCAAACAGAGAAAACTTTGGATGCGAACTGACCTCTATATAAATATATAGCCGAGAATACCCATAAAGGCCCTTTAATCCCATGAAATTTTGTTCGGATCGCAATTCATAATCAGTGACCTTCAGTTCGCACATAATCAGTAAGAGGCCTTCAAAAGTTTTGTGCTCAGGGTTAAAAAAAATGGTGAAAAACCCTAAAACGACAATGATTTCGTTTTCAGTGATTAAATGCAATATCCAAATAAAGGAATGCAAAGTTCAAATACAGAGCTCCTGTAAATCAGGCGCGCCTTTTCTCAGCATCATCAGGCAAAAAATCGCACAGCTCCTTGCTGGCTACTGCTGTCAGAAATGCATTAATTTACACCAAACTAGACGGAACATGCAAAGAATTGACGGAAAATTCCCACGTTTGCCGTGTATTTGTTGTCAGGGAACGGTATTGCCTGGTCTTTGCGTCCTCGCAAGTCCCGGCCGTTAATACTGTATATCTTTAATCGCGTTCACGAAAACTGTGATGCATTTCGGTTTCGATTTTTTTCTTCTTCAATGCGATCGGTGCTGATAGATTTCTGAAGTATCTGCCAGGCTTTGTGGCAAATATAGAACAGATGCCGCGCCGTGACTTTTGATGACCATATCCCGATGATATCAATAAATTGATGCAACTGTTGGACCAAATGTTGTTCAACGACAACCCAAACAAATACTATAACCCATCTGGCTATACGATCAAGGAGATCTGATATTCCTTTATTCAGATTGAATTCATGGATTACTTCGTCTTTCAGCGATTTGTTCTCTATTTGCAGCCGAATCTTTACGAAAAACTACACATTCACAAATATTTACTGTGAAAGATCTATATTCCCTATTTTCTCTCCTTAAGACTTCATCATTCCATCTCAGCAGCTGTCCATTCCCTTGAATTGCAGCGGACAGGGGAAACTATCCAACGGGCTTTGCAAGCCAGATGGATTTATTCAATACTTCTTTATTCTCTGCGTTTCCAATCCAAAAACCGAGTTAAGTCAAACTCAGGATCAAACTTGCCCTACTCTCGGCGGCAATTAGCCCTTTCCAAACAAATGCCTCTGCATAACAAGTCAAAAACGCAAAAAACTAAATTTTCAAACTCCAGAGGGCATATATGTTAAAGAACCCTCTGATAATGTTTCACAAAAGCAATTTCTCCGATCGAAATTCTAAATAAGCTGGCATAATAGCAAATCATTCAGCAAATGCTGCAAATCGTGCCTTGGAAAGGAAGCTTTGCACAGACGTTAAACACACATGGTTTTTACTAAAAAATGTGCCATTATCGATGCTTCTGGCCTCTAATAAAATGACCTCTTCATAGAAGGAATGAAGAATTGAATGCTATGGGTACGCGCCCATGAGAGAACGTTGTATACCATTGTCTTTCAGTCCCATCTCATCACCACTATAATTTCCCCGCAACCTATGAAATTATGAAATCTTCAGAAAATTTTGTGGATCCATGATATTAAAAACAAACCCGTGACAAACTGAAACAATCTTCAAATGGGGTAGCAACGAGAGTATCCGTTACACAGCTAAGCGAAGTTTGTGATGAATATACCATTCAATACCATTAACAATCATGCCAACAGTGGCAAAAAACCAAAGCATAAAATCAAAAACTGAAAAAGTCTAGAATACCAGATATATGTTTAAGAGGCACTAGCAGCATTATAAGACCCGATGCTCTTTTTCCGGTTTCAAAGAAAAAGATGTTGGACACAGATTGTCATTGATGTCAATATGGCAATATTCAAGAGGAGGAGATAGAGCATATCGGAGCCAAGAGGAGCAGACCATATCGGAGCCAAGAGGAGCAGACCATATTGGAGGAGCCACATATATCAGAGCAAGAGGAGCCATCGGAGGAGCTATCGGAGCATATCGGAGCAAGAGGAGCCATCAGAGGAGCAAATGAAGCAAACAGAGCCATATATGCCTCACAACCCATATATGCCTTCATTAATACTATCGGGAGTTGTTCGGGCAATGGAAACCCACATATGCATGTATTAATGTTATCGGGAGTGTTGAGCGCCCAAAATCTACATATATGCATTTACAATAATCAAAGGCTTTTTTTCTTTTTTGGCGGAAACAACACAAGTTAAATATGTTTCGGCACATATGGACCCGATGGCATATATATATCTATATATATATATATATATATATATATATATATATATATATATATATATATATATATATATATATATATATATATATATATATATATATATATATATATATATATATATATATATATATATATATATATATATATATATATATATATATATATTTCGCCATATCGGCGCATCGGAGTTTCGGCTAAGTGACCCGATGGCATATCGCAATGGACCCGATGGCATTTCATATTTGGTTTATAATATATCGCATCCGCAGCATAAAGGGTCGTCCACCCCAATCCTCCGATTGCGATAAGTGGTGGCGGACCCGATGGAAGCTTTAAAGGGAATATATATTAACATCGCATCCGCGGAGGACTTGTATCATTTCGGAGGTAGCAATCAGCGAAATCGCCGAAGGACCCGGAGCCGAAATATTATAGAGCAGAATATATAGCCACATCAGGTCCACAGAACCCTTACAGCACATCGGAGCAGCAGAGGTAGCGATTAGCGAAATCGCCGAAATCATCCGGAGCCGAAATTATATAGAGGATGGTTGAATGGGAGATTGGGTCCGCGTTACATCGGAGGAATGGGTCTATTGTTTACAGCGAACGCCGATGTTCATCGGACCCAAAAAAATATTAAAGGGAGTCTAAAAGAGCATCGGGTCCCCTCCTCATCGGAGGTCAGGCCTTAAGAGTTTTATTGTGATCGTCGAAATCTGGACCCGCCGATAACTATAAAGGCGGGCGGATAAGAGTTGAAATCTGCGAATGTTCAATTGAGCGGATTTACATGGGTTCCTGTGTAATAATGTATATGTGACCGAAATCTTTATGAAGGGGTTTTATAATGATTCCCATATATTATATGTGGCTGTGGGTTTAAGTCTTAAGACATATATTGAAATGCTTGTGTTAATTGTATGTGTGGACACGGTTGGGCGGTGGCTTCCGATAGTACTAAAGCACCAATAAAAGGTGGCTTTTGATGGGTGACTAAAGTGCTTGAGCGGTGGTCTCTGATAAACATAAAAGTAGCGTTGTTACAGTCTTATAAATATAGTCCTCTGCGTTGACTCAATGCTTGCCATTGATACAACGCGTCCTGCGAATATTGGAACACTTGTATAGACAGAAGAAGCAAAGAAATGGGAAGCCGAAGTGCCAAGTGATCAAGTGAGTCAGAAGAAACGATAGCCACTGAGGAGGAAGCCAAAGAGCCAGCATGTAAGAGGAAACGAATGGACAGGGGCATGGAGCATATAAAAGCAGCAAAAATAGAGAACTGATGTTGTTGTTGGCAGATGGGATAACCTGAGTATGAGATAGTGGAAGCAGTAGAAGCAAAGGAGGCAGCAGATGCAGTGGAAGCTGAAAAGAGTGCAGCAGAACACCAGTGTATACCAAAGAGGTTGGAGCCTCTGAATTAAACAGGATTGAAGTCCTTAGGAGTTGGTGCTCCTAAGTCCAAGATTGGTGTCTTGGCAAAATAGAGTTGGTGCTCTGGAGGTTGGAGCCTCACCAAAGTCCAAGTTGGAGCTTGGCAACAGATTGTGAACATCTATTTATTGTATTTATTTTACTGCACAGTTATATGAATAAAAGCATTTATTCCTGCTGTTTATTTTGTGTTCTGAACATATATGTTTTAACTAGTAAAACAATAGTGAAAAGTAAGAAATATTGATTCACCCCCCCTCTCAGTATTTCCAACAATTGGTATCAGAGCCGGCTTCTTCATTCTAGCCTAACAGCTTGAAGAAGGATCAGCAACCATGATGAGAAATCATGAAGCATCAAGAAAACCTCGTCTGTTCGATGGCACTAACTTTGGTTTTTGGAAGAAAATAATGACTTACTATTTAATGTCCCTTGGACCTGAAGTCTGGCATTTTTGTCAAACTGAATACCAAGTGACTTCTACTCTTCCAACAGACCAAGACGAGAGGAAAGCCTACATTGCAAATGCAAAGGCCATGAACTCCATCACTAGTGGAATCACTGATTCCGAGTTTACCAAAATCATGTACTGTAACTCTGCCAAAGAAATGTGGGAGAAGCTAGTTGGCTTGTACAATGGAGACTCAAAAGTCAAAAAGGCAAAGTTTCAAACTCACAGAAGACAATTTGAAAGCTTGAAGATGGAAGATGAAGAAGACATTGCAGCATACCTCCTCCGAGTAGCTGAAGTGGTAAATTCCCTGAAAGGATTGGACGAAAAAGTTGAAGAAAGTACCATTGTTCAAAAGGTATTAAGGTCTCTTCCAGACAGATTTGACTCCAAAATAAGTGCTAGAGAAGAATCAAAGGATCTTGACTCCCTCAAAATGGATGAAATCCATGGAATTCTCACTGCCTATGAAATGAGGAAAGGTGGTCCTAGCTCCAAAGATGCAGCATTCAAAGCCTCAAAGTCAAAGAAAGGGAAAGCAAGGAATGAATGTAGTGATGAGTTAGATGAGGAGAGCGATCATGATGAAAGCCAAGAAGCATTATTCATGGCACTCACAGATGATGATGACTCGGTGCAAGAAGGAAATGTGGATGAACTGTTAATAAGTGCCATTGAAGAGAACGAGAAATTACGGAACAAAATTATCTCTCTCAAAGTGGAAAACGAGGAAATAAGAAGGAGAGAAGATATCTTGGAAACAAATCTTAAGGAAAAAGAAGAGACTTGTGAAGAACGTGAGGCCAAAGTAGTATCTCTGAGAAAGGAGTTGGAGCAAATTAAAAAGGGCTGTAAAAGCTCTCAAATACTTGATACTATTCTGAAAAATCAAAAACCTCAACATGATAAGTCCGGAATAGGTTTCAAGGGAGAATCCTCAAGCACTAAGAATAGTGCGAAAAGCTATGTCGATGCACTTTCCTGCAACCCAAAAGATGAAAAAGTATCTTATCAAAAGTGCATCCCAGATTCCAAGAATCAAGAAAGAGTTATTCCAAAGAAAATGTGGAGTCGAATCATGGACACTACAGCAAATACAAACCTGTACTCCACCAAGGACCCATCAAAAATCCAAAGGACGAGGGAGGAGTAATTCTCAGAAAGGGAGGCGAATTAAACCGTGGTTGCTTCAAAACCATATTTCTTGGACACTGTTTTCACTGTAAAAACTTCGGTCACCAAGCTAGACACTGCATGGCTCGCAGAAGTGAAAAGACAACGCAAAAGGATCGAGTAATCAACTCATATGCTCCCAAAAGACAGGGACAAATCAAAACCTTCAATTCATTTGATCCCTTGACTAAATTTGATCTGACTTGCTCTTTTTGCTACAATAATGGACACTATGAACAAAACTGCCCACTCAAAGGAAGAAAGACGAGTAGCAAGATCTCTACAATGGACAAATGCGGCCTGGCTCTATTTGCGCAAAATAATGGAAACCAGTGGTTTGTGGATAGTGGATGCTCCAGACACATGACAGGAGACAGAAGGAAATTTATCTCACTGAGCAAAAAGGAAGGGAATGTGTCCTTTGGAAGCGGAACTGGCAAAATTGCAGGAAGAGGAATAGTTACTCTGATCAATGGAAAAGGAAAAGCTCAAGATGCTCTGCTGGTTGACGGACTCAAACACAACCTTCTGAGTGTCAGCCAAATTTGTGATCAAGGACATAACGTTGTGTTCAGCACCAAGGACTGTGAAATAAGGAACTCTGTCTCTGGGAAACTTGTGGCAAAAGGAGTAAGAACACCAGACAATATTTACGTTCTGAAAACGATTCAGGAAAACAAATGCTACTTGAGTCAGGCAGATGAGAGTTGGTTGTGGCACAAAAGACTTGGACATACCAGCTTCGAAAATCTGGTCAATATCAGCAAAATCAAAGCTGTACAAGACATCCCAAGGTTGTCCAAACCAAAGCAAGCAGTGTGTGGTCCATGTCAACATGGAAAACAGACCAAAACTAGCCACAAGACAAAGGAACACTGTACATCAAAGCCCTTGGAGATCATCCATGCTGATGTGTGTGGGCCAACTAGAAATCAAGCACTCCAAGGAGAAAGGTACTTTGTGTTATTTGTTGATGATTATACTAGAATGATGTGGATATATTTCATAAAGTATAAATCTGAAACTTTTTAGTGTTTTAAGAATCTAAAAGCCCTTATAGAAAACGAAAAAGATTCAAAAATTAAGTGTCTCAGAACAGACAGAGGAGGAGAATTCACATCAAACGAGTTCAGTGAGTTCTGCAACATTCATGGAATTAAAAGGGAATTCTCGGCTGCTAGAACACCTCAGCAAAATGGGGTAGTTGAAAGACGAAACCGAACTGTCCAAGAAATGGCAAGAACCATGTTGTTAGCAGCAGACCTACAACCTAAATTCTGGAGGGAAGCAGTAGGGACAGCTGTCTATACATTGAATCAGACTCAATTAAGACCAAATTGTGACAAAAATCCTTATGAGCTATGGAAAGGAAGACCTGTTTGGTGAAGTACTTCAAAATATTTGGAAGCAAGTGCTTCATAAAAATAAATGATGGTTCACCTGGAAAATTTGATTCTCGGGTTGATGAGGGGATATTTCTTGGATGCTCTCCACGGAGCAAGGCTTACAAGTGCTACAATTTTTGACTGAAGAAAATAGTGGAAAGCATCGATGATAAGGTTGATGAAGATCTTCCAGAAAAGGAAATTGAAGAATAGGAAGATGACTTTCTCATTGAAGAAGAAGAATCTAAAGAAGAAGAGATAGATGATGAAGAAGAAGAAGAGGAAAGAGAACCGTCTCATACTCCTTCAAAGATGAAGTATGTAGAAAGATACCATCCAGAAGAACAGATCATTGGTGATAAAGATGAAGGTGTGCAGACCAGAAGAAGGATAACAACCTCACCCAAGAGAAAAGCCATTGCCCTCCTATCTATGATAGAACCAGAAACATTCACAGAAGCAAGTAAGGATTCTCATTGGGTAAAAGCAATGGAAGAAGAAATGTCCCAAATTGAGAAGAACAAGACATGGGAACTGGTACCTCGTCCGAAGGATAAAAACATAATAGGAACCAAATGGGTGTTCAAAAATAAAATGAATGAGGAAGGACAGGTTATCAGAAACAAGGCAAGACTTGTTTGCAAAGGCTATTCGCAAATTGAAGGAGTTGACTTTGAAGAGACGTTTGCACCAGTGGCCCGTATGGAATCTATCAGGATGTTTTTAGCACTTGCTTGCTCGAAAGGATTCAAAATCCATCAAATAGACGTGAAATCAGCATTTCTAAATGGGGAACTCAAGGAGGAAGTCTACATGGAGCAGCCAGAAGGTTTTGATCTGACAGCAGGAAAGGACCTAGTCTGTAAGTTGAAAAAGGCTTTGTATGGGCTGAAACAAGCTCCTAGAGCTTGGTATGCAAGACTGGATAACTATCTCCAACAACAAGGCTTCAAAAAGGGAGTGGCTGGAAGCAATCTATACATAAAGACAGATCAAGGTAAGTTACTAGTTGCTCTTGTTTATGTTGATGATCTGATTTTTGCTAGTAATAATGATGAAATGAGCCATGAATTTTCTCAAAGCATGGCAAGAGAATTTGAGATGTCAATGATAGGTGAACTATCCCACTTCCTTGGACTTCAAGTATCTCATACCAGAGCAGGATTGTATATATCTCAAGCCAAATATCTAAAATACATGCTCAAAAAATATGGAATGGAGGATTGTGCAGCCATGAGCACCCCCATGACCACAAACTGCAAACTGAGCAAAGATGATGACTCCCCTCTAGTAGATGCAACTCATTACAGGTCAATGATTGGAGCCCTCCTATACTTAACAGCTACACGACCTGACATAATGCAAGCAGTAGGAATGGTGGGAAGATTTCAATCGGCTCCCAAACAATCTCATTGATTAGTTGTAAAAAGAATTCTCAGATATTTGAAGGGAACTTCTGATTTTGGTCTCTGGTACCCAAAGAGTTCAACATTGACTGTAACTGCATACACCGATGCTGATTGGGCTGGAAATATAGATGATCGGAAAAGTACTAGTGGAAATGCATTCTTCCTAGGAGACTGTTCGGTATCCTGGCTCAGCAAAAAACAGTCATCCATATCATTATCCACAACCGAAGCCAAGTATATTGCTACAGCAAACTATTGTACTCAGATACTATGGATGAAGGAAGCGCTAAAGGATGTAAACATATGTACAGATCAACCAATTACTGTTTATTGTGACAACACTAGTGCTATCAATCTCAGTAAAAATCCAGTGATGCACTCAAGAACCAAACATATACCAATCAAGTATCATTTCCTCTTTGAGCAAGTAGCTGAACAAAACATCGCTCTGGAATATATAAGTACTAAGGAGCAGATAGCTGATATTTTCACTAAACCTCTTCCTCGGGAAGCATTCGAACACCTGCGACAAAAGATGGGGGTTATTTATTTATCATCACTCAAGTCTATTCATAAAGATGCAACAGGACAGGGGGAGCAACTTGACAGGGGGAGTTCGTATGCATTCCTTTGCAATTGATGTCAAAGGGGGAGAAAGCAGAAGAATATTGCCATCAATAACAAAGGGGGAGATTGTTGGACACAGATTGTCATTGATGTCAATATGGCAATATTCAAGAGGAGGAGACAGAGCATATCGGAGCCAAGAGGAGCAGAACATATCGGAGGAGCCACATATATCAGAGCAAGAGGAGCCATATCGGAGGAGTGCCAGAGAAAGAGGAGCCATCGGAGGAGCTATCGGAGCATATTGGAGCAAGAGGAGCCATCAGAGGAGTCATCGGAGGAGCTATCGGAGCATATCGGAGCCAAGAGGAGCAGACCATATCGGAGGAGCCACATATATCAGAGCAAGAGGAGCCATCGGAGGAGCTATCGGAGCAAGAGGAGCAAGAGGAGCCATCAGAGGAGCAAATGAAGCAAACAGAGCCATATATGCCTCAGAACCCATATATGCCTTCATTAATACTATCGGGAGTTGTTCGGGCAATGGAAACCCACATATGCATGTATTAATGTTATCGGGAGTGTTTGAGCGCCCAAAATCTACATATATGCATTTACAATAATCAAAGGCTTTTTTTCTTTTTTGGCGGAAACAACACAAGTTAAATATGTTTCGGCACATATGGACCCGATGGCATATATATATATATATATATATATATATATATATATATATATATATATATATATTTCGCCATATCGGCGCATCGGAGTTTCGGCTAAGTGACCCGATGGCATATCGCAATGGACCCGATTACAATGGACCCGATGGCATTTCATATTTGGTTTATAATATATCGCATCCGCAGCATAAAGGGCCGTCCACCCCAATCCTCCGATTGCGATAAGTGGTGGCGGACCCGATGGAAGCTTTAAAGGGAATATATATTAACATCGCATCCGCGGAGGACTTGTATCATTTCGGAGGTAGCAATCAGCGAAATCGCCGAAGGACCCAGAGCCGAAATCTTATAGAGCAGAATATATAGCCACATCGGGTCCACAGAACCCTTACAGCGCATCGGAGCAGCGAAGGTAGCGATTAGCGAAATCGCCGAAATCATCCGGAGCCGAAATTATATAGAGGATGGTTGAATGCGAGATCGGGTCCGCGTTACATTGGAGGAATGGGTCTATTGTTTATAGCGAACGCTGATGTTCATCGGACCCGAAACAATATTAAAGGGAGTCTAAAAGAGCATCGGGTCCGCTCCTCATCGGAGGTCAGGCCTTAAGAGTTTTATTGTGATCGCCGAAATCCGGACCCGCCGATAACTATAAAGGCGGGCGGATAAGAGTTGAAATCCGCGAATGTTCAATTGAGCGGATTTACATGGGTTCCTGTGTAGTAATGTATATGTGACCGAAATATTTATGAAGGGGTTTTATAATGATTCCCATATATTATATGTGGCTATGGGTTTCAGCCTTAAGACATATATTGAAATGCTTGTGTTAATTGTATGTGTGGACACGGTTGGGCGGTCGCTTCCGATAGTACTAAAGCACCAATAAAAGGTGGCTTTTGATGGGTGATTAAAGTGCTTGAGCGGTGGTCTCTGATAAACATAAAAGCAGCGCTGTTACAGTCTTATAAATATAGTCCTCTGCGTTGACTCAATGCTTGCCATTGATACAACGCGTCCTGCGAATATTGGAACACTTGTATAGACAGAAGAAGCAAAGAAATGGGAAGCCGAAGTGCCAAGCAATCAAGTGAGTCAGAGGAAACGATAGCCACTGACGAGGAAGCCAAAGAGCCAGCATGTAAGAGGAAACGAATGGACAGGGGCATGGAGCATATAAAAGCAGCAAAAACAGAGAACTGATGTTGTTGTTGGCAGATGGGATAACCTGAGTATGAGATAGTGGAAGCAGCAGAAGCAAAGGAGGCAGCAGATGCAGTGGAAGCTGAAAAGAGTGCAGCAGCACACCAGTGTATACCAAAGAGGTTGGAGCCTCTGAATTAAACAGGATTGAAGTCCTTGGGAGTTGGTGCTCCTAAGTCCAAGATTGGTGTCTTGGCAAAATAGAGTTGGTGCTCTGGAGGTTGGAGCCTCACCAAAGTCCAAGTTGGAGCTTGGCAACAGATTGTGAACATCTATTTATTGTATTTATTTTACTGCACAGTTATATGAATAAAAGCATTTATTCCTGCTGTTTATTTTGTGTTCTGAACATATATGTTTTAACTAGTAAAACAATAGTGAAAAGTAAGAAATACTGATTCACCCCCCCTCTCAGTATTTCCAACAAAAGATGCATTGCACAACATCTGCCAGTGAGTCCACAGAGACCAGAAAGGCAACTGTTTAAAGCCCTCGACCCCATGATCAGAGAATACAACTGCAAATGCTATTACCCAAAATGTATTCTGAGATAATAACTGTAAATATTTGAAGCTCGAACCTTTACCAATGGTGATTGTATAAGGGTAGCGCAAACGTTCCCATGTCAGATGAATGTCTGACAGAGTGCGCAGGTCTAATTTCAAGGGTCAGGACTGTAAAAGACAGAGGGCGCAGGTAAAGAATGGCACAAATAGCGCTGAGTGAAGGAGAGTTTTGTATGCAGAGAGCAGTGTTTTGTATGCAGGTGGAGCAGCTTTCAGGAGCAGCGTTCATGCCAGTGGAAGCGTTATAGCAGGAGAATAATGTCAGAATTTTCTATTTTGGGAATTGTGCGCAGAGAATGCAGCTAAAATACTGCTGATAAAACATTAATGAAATGCAGAACTGACGTGCACAGAAAAGCCATAAAATAAATGGCTGAAATTGGAGCAGGACCAGCAATCGCCCGCTCTGATACCATGTTAAACACATATGGACAAAAAGAGAGATATGAAAGATAAAACATGCAATACATTTTTTATTAACATGAGATATACATTTATAGTACAATATGTGACTCTTGGGTTTCAGATCCCAAGGTCTCTTGGACTGCTTTGGTCTATTCGGTTTCTGCACTAACCCATTTAGGTTAGGTGTCCAACAATATGTAGCTGTTGCATCTTGTTGCACACAACTCCTTTGGATGATGCAAACATTGCAAGACCTACAAATCACTTGTACTCCACCTATCTCCATTTTTTGTGATAATACAAGTGCAATCAGTATTTCAAAGAATCCTTTCATGCATTCAAAGACTAAGCACATACCTATCAAGTATCATTTTCTCCCGGAACAAGTGCTTGAATAAAAGGTTAAATTGGAGTATGTTCCCTCTAAGGAACAAGTTGTTGACATACTCACCAAACCACTACCCAGGGAGACATTTGAATACCTTAGACAGAAGCTGGGGGTAGTTGATGCATCATCTTGCTGTTGAATCTTGTCTATTTTAGAGAAAAGTGGTTGTATGCAAGTTTCATGAGGAGGATCCGTGTACATACGCAGGTTTATGAAGATACAGTCGCGTATATGTTGGTTTAAAGAAAAATAGTGGGCTAGCTTCACGATGAAAAGAGTCTGATATAAGTCTGGCAGAGACCATCTGGCACAGGCTCAAGGGGAGCATATACTCTTCTAATAATGCATTGTTGGCATTATCTTAGAAGATCTTGGTTTACATTCACAGTTGTTTTAATTTCAGGTGGAACAGGTGCATGAGGGAGAGCATGGTTGCTGGTCTGAATGATGATTGATGGTTATGATGGTTGATGATTGATATATGCTAGTCTTGCTGTAGATATTTCGTCTCTATTTCGTGTATTTCTTTTCTTATCAAGGCCATGTAACGGCCTATCTTGGTTTCCCCACTATGCCTAGGATGGATGAAGTAATGTTCTTGTTGTTATCATGTGTAAATTCTTGGTGTATCCCCACTTGGTTGGGTAGATGAGTCAGTCCCCACTTGGTTGGGAGATGGATGTATGTATGAGTCTTTGGTGATAGGAAAGTCATTTTTAATGCATAAAGTCATGTTTTCTTTTGTAAAACATGTTCTTGCAGACCTTGCCTACAGTCAGGGGGAGCTTGGACAGCACAACAGAACAGAGATTTCAGCATGTATTTAGGGGGAGCATCACCCTTTGCCCTTGATGCCAAAGGGGGAGAATGATTTTGAGTGACTTGGGGTTGCCATCAAGTCCAAAGGGGGAGATTGTTGGCATTGTGACTCAGGTTTGGCACTATGGCACAGGTGTTGTCCTTGATGGCAACTCACTCAAAGGGCAAATCTCAGTTCAAGCTCTCAGAATGAAAGAAAATGAGGTATACGCAAGTTCCTCTGAACAAAATCGCATATACAAGCGGGTGTACTGATCAAAAGGCACGTATACGTATGCACGCACTTTCATGCAAAGAAAAGCACGTACATGTGGGAAAAATTATGATGGGTCCATGGTATTTAGTTCAGCATATTTGAACCTATGGTTTTGGTCCTTGGTATTGCATCCAAAGTGTTGAACCCAGGTATTTAGTCCCTAGTATTGGATCTCTATGGTTTTGGACCATGGTTTGAGTAAGGCCTAAGTCTATAAAAAGGGAAGGAGATCATTTGGCAAGGATCAACTAAAGATTGAATATCTTATGAAGAACAAGATCTAGAATACTTTCATTGGTTTATGGTGCATAACTAGATCTTAATCAAGGAGGAACCTGAGTGCAAGGAGAAGGATAAGTCCCATTGATGGGTCAAGATCTTAAGACAGTTTGAAGAGAAGTATCTTTGTGTGATTTTTGATCTATTATATTTGGCACATGGCGTGATCTATAAATATGATAATCTGGGTATAACTAATGTCTGAATAAGTAAAAAGGATAAATTATCTTTTATAGATCTGTACGTAGGTTCAGTGCAGCAGAGGTGTGTATACACGCTAGTTCACTAACTTAAAACAGTGTATATGCTGGTTGGCCTTGATACAAAAGTGCATGCACGCAAGTTTCACATATTGAAGTAGCGTACATCTCATGAAATATGTTTTAGCTGCTTCTGTTTATTGCTGCAGTGTTCTGGGTTAAGAATTGGTGTTTGGTTACTGGTAATATTTTCTAGTTACACCATTCTGAGAAGTTATTGGTTGATTCTATATTTGTTTGTACAAAGGAGTTTGGTTAATACAGATATACTTGGTTTTTGATTGATATTCATGGATCTAGTCTGAAAATTTATGAAACGTGGTCCCTGGAAGAAAAGAGAAGGTTGTAGCCTTCATTAGGTCAGCACCTACATACTAGTACCTTAGCTAGTACAAGAGCTAAGGGGGTTGTAGCTCCCTTCCAGGAGAAGTTGGAGAATGAGAGAATGTTGTAGCCTTCTCCAAGTAGCAGCCTGCGTATTGGTATAAGACTGCACCAGTACAGAATCATTGTAAAAGAAAGTTTCTTATTTAAAAGAAGATAGAGACAAATTGCAGCAGGTGGTTTTCACCCACATTGGGTTTCCACCTTATATCTTTGTGTCCATCTGTGTGATTATCTATTCTGTTTTACTGCTCTTGCACTGTTCTTATGATTAATGAAGTACTGATGCACTGATTAAAGATCAAACAATTAATGAATCTTAAGTTTCTGATATATGCTGGTTTTTTAGACATAGTAGCGTATATACGCAGTTTCACATAGCTGAAGTAGTGTATACAAATCTGATTGTGAAAAGGAAGTTAATTGATTTGATAATACTGATTCACCCCCCTCTCAGTATTATTTCCAACACAAACAATCTTCCATCTACATCTTCCGCAGCTAGTAGTTTTGGCTGTTAAATTTTTCAACCCTAAACCTACCATCTTCCGCCATTACTCCCACTCGAACTAGGAACCCTTCTCTCCTTCAAGTTTATCAGCCAAATAGACCTTCGGCTCTAATACCAATTGTTATAAAATTATATATTACAGAGCAATGGAACACATCAAATATTGCAGAAATATAAACACATAAAATGCATAAAACAAGAGAGACACAGATATGCATGGTTCACCCAGTTTGGGCTACATCCACAGAGAAACAGCTAGTCCTTCCTTTTATATTATCCAGAAAATTGAAGAGATACTCTAACCTACAGCAGATCCACTGTAATTCCCTCTTCGCTCTCAATCTCCTCTCCCTTCCTCACTCAGAATACAGATCTACATAGACGCAATACAATTCCCTCATATATAGTGAGGGGTGCCTTTTAGGGCAAAAAACCCTAAATTAAACATAACATCTACCGTCAGATCTCTGCCTAATGAACAACCCAAATTGACTATGAAATTACAACATTTTACAAGGCAATTTTACATCTATTTTTAGCTTCATGGGCGCTGCCTCCCAAAGGTCGCAGCCACCCCCCTGGACCTCCCCTGCAGCGTATATTTTACGGGCGGCGTTGTCACCCCATTATGAATTGGGGTCCAATGTGAAGATACCTTTGAATATAGAAGATAATCAGGCTCCACACCCAACATTTCCTTAGTAATGGGTTTTATCCTTGGGGTACTAGCTCTTTTGGTCAACCTTTTGGTCTAAGAGGCTTCCCTCTTGGCACACCCTTTGGTCTTGGAGGTCCAAACTTGTAGTGTTACAATTATCAAAATTAAGTGTATCAACCATTTAATTTGTATGGCTATGCTAGTTTAACTTATCATTGGAAACAACTTGATGAATCTGTCCTCCTAATTAGAACAAAAGTGATCAAAAGTGATGAATATTTTAGTGACAATTACGTGTTTCAAATATTTTTATATTATTATGATTGTGAGATTGACTTAATTATAATTTTTCGTAATATTATAAAATTTGACACATAAATATTTGTATTTCTATAGGAGTTTATCAACCATTTATTTTATATGGCTATGCTAATTTAACTTATCGTAATGAATTTTTTAGTGACAAATACATTTTTCAAATATTTTATTATTATTATAGTTGTGAAATTAACTCAATTATAAACTTTGGGAATATTTTAAAATCTCATAAATAAAATAGGGATCAAATTATTGATCTTGCTCCTGTATATCATATTTTACAATTTTCTAAAAATTTCCAATCAAATGAAAATAATTGTATTATCAATATAAAAAAATTTAAATTGATTATTTATTTACGTGAAATAAATTATAATATAACTTTGTTCTTGCTCAATTTTTTTGACAAGAATATTTTACTCAAAATTGAGCAAAACTTTATGGCATCGATCATGTTTAATATGGAGCATTGTCAAGGTTAGGGTTTCCAACAATCATTCTGCAAACCCTGCTCACATCATAAAATCAAAGAGCTTCAGATAGGAGACACCATAGATTTGGACACTGACACTGCTAGCCAATTGATTAAGTATTTTAGTTATGCCCTACGTAAGGGTTCTTACACTTGTTTGTTTCCTTTTCCTATTTGGAAATAGTTGTGCTACATAAGGTGGAATGGAAATATGCATTTCTAAAATGTTTATTTTGTTTTATTTGGATGCTCCAATATGCAATGCAATGTTAATATCTAAGTATTTGAAGCAAGCTGCAGTGCTAATATCTAATGTTGTTTCCCATGTTTTGAGACATAAGAGAACCAAAGCCCTCGAAATTCAAACCATTATTTTTATGTGCATATTTTACTTATTGCATTACTTGAATGCAGACATTAGATCTAGATGGAAATTTTTATTTAGCATGAGCAACAATTGGGATGTCAAAACAGCATTCTTGGCAATTGTTGCATATTTTTGTTACAAACCTCTCTCAATTATTTAGCTTCCATGCTTTATATCTCCCACAACCACTCCTAGGGTTTGAATATATTTTAAATTGATTCTTCGAAGGATGTGATGGGTTTCCCTTATCAGTGAAAGTGTTGGGGGTGCTTATTTGTGGAGAAGATGAATCTTTTTGGTTAGATCAACTCAATTTACTTGAAAACCATCTACCTGTAAAGGCATAAAAGATGCTTAGAATAAACTATGACTCTCTGAGTTCACAAGAAAAAAAAATATTCTTAGATATTTCTTTCTTTTCCCTGGGGGAAGACAAAGATGCAACAATAATAATATGGAGCTTTACTGGGATTCGAAAGTTGGACAACAGGTCTCGCTTAGAGGTGAAAAGTGAAAATGAATATAAGATAATGATGCATGATCCTATTTAATGTCTAGGAATAAGTATTTGTAGAATCTCTAAATACTTGAGTTGTAACTGAGTGGGATACATAGGTAGAGCCCCTCTATATCTGAAATGAATAAATATAGATTCAACTACAAATTCATCAAGCCATCATTGCCAATCAATTGTAGATTCAAATGCATATACATTCTTAGAATTTGGTTTTTTGAAGGAAGCCAATTCCAGCTATATGAAGGGTATTGAAATTGTGGAGCTAACCACTGGATATGATTTAATTTTCCACCATTTAATGTGATTTAAGCTTTTGGATTTTTATGTTAGAGAGTAAAGACTATTGTAGAATAGAAAAATATTGAACACTTATCTTTTGCCTCATAATATGTCATGAAATGAAGTTACAATTAAGGATCTTGCATGTTCAATTTCAATGACATGAATGTATTTTCAGCAAATATAAGTGTGCTACCTTATCACTTTCAAGGTTGCTTTCCATAATTGTTAAGTTTTAGAAATTGTTTTTTCATTGATATTTAAAAAGACATTGCTGTTAGCTTAAAAAAATATTGGAATCTATTCTCTTTTTTTTCCATAAAGAACAGAGAATTGGGGTAATTAAATTAACTATTTGAGAAATTTCAATGTTCAAAGCACCTAAAAAGAACAATTAAAATAATTTATTTATTTTTTAATATATTTTTTCATATCATCTCTAGAGAGAAATAATTGGAATTAAGGATATATAGTCTCTATAGAAATTTTTTAATCTCAGCGATTGTCTTTAGAGAGACAAAAATGAATTTGTCTTTGGAGAGACAAATGAAATTGTCTTTTAAGAGACCCGGATGCGGGTGATAACACAAGCATTTAAGGAGAGCATCTGTCACAGCGCATGACAAGCGGTTGACAGGATGGTTTATCACTCCAAGACATTGATGAACAGTTACCATTTAATTCCCTTAGCGTTGGCTATTATGGTATTGCAGCAGTGGAAGGACGACTACTTCAAGCCGAGTGAGAGTTTGCAGGTGAATGCGTGCGACGGGATGAGGGCCCCCTGTCCTCGGCCAGCGATGGAGGCAATGAATTTATTATATAACCAGCATAGCCCGTCTTACCAGGTCTGGAACAAGACATTTGAGAGTGGCCCTGGGTATGATTTCAAGCCTGCGGATCGGCACAGGCTGGTAAAACAGAGCCTTATTGTCTTTGAATTTGGTTTCAGGATGCGCAGACGAGGTGTGCCTCGCCGCGGTGGGATATTAGGCACTCGCATGGTTTTGGATGATGAAGAGGTGAATTTTGTGGCGCCTATGGAAGACTCGGCCCATTCTTCTTCCAGCTCGGAGCAGGAATTTCTGCTTCTGCCAAATTCCTTCCAGCCAATTCGTCTCAGAATCCCGAGGTGGCTTCTATGCTCGGACGTCATTGTGAATTTGTCGATTTACCTATCTGAAGCAGCTCCTGCGGACAACCCTTCCTCTTCGCAGGCCTCTGCTAGACTTCACTCCAATGAAATCTTGTTGGGGGATATGCAGGGGAGGGTCTACCGCGTGCCCCGTCCCTTAGCTGCTGTAGCACCGGTTGGTCAGCCTCCGCCGGCCCAGTTTCAGGAGAATTCGACTATGGCTTCCACAGTGCAGGAAATTCCACCTCCGGTTCAGTTCACTCAGGACAGAGAGGAAAGCCATGTCTCTGTTCAGCCAGGTTCAGACGGGCAGATGCAATGGGACGAAGATATGGTGATCAAGCTTGATACGCCCAGCCCGCCCAGTCACCCTTCCTGAGTCGTCTTGGACTGTTTTCTCCAGGTTTTGGCTTTATGTCTTCTATGTCTCTATCGGTTCATAGTTTGGTTGATATCAGTTTCTCTCCTCTGTCGAATCATGGAAGTATGTCTACTGTTACTATAGTTTCAATGGTTAGGGTCTTCAGGTTCTTCAAAGTTTGTTTTTGGTTTGTCTGCTATACAAGAATCTGGTCTATGTATATCTGTTGTCCAAGGAACACAAATGGACAAAATCATGTAATGGGGTATCACTGGAATCAGTTGTTTTTGGTAGAGGGCAGGGCAATGCTCCCCTCGAATGATGTAACCTCTGTAAATATTTTCTTTCTTTAATATAGATTAGACTTTACCTAGAAAAAAAAAGAAATTGTCTTTTAAGAGACAATGATTCTAGTGTTCTATATCTTTTTTATAGAGACAATGGTAATATGTGTGTTTGATATTGTCTTTATTTAGACAATAATTTGAGACGCTTGCTTAAAGGCAATATTTAAGACAATACATGAGCTCATTTTTGTCTCATGTTAATACAATTGACTAAAAAATTATCCTCAATATTATCTTAAAACCCCCCTACCTGTAGACTTAGTGACACTTTATAGAAGCCTAGATCACTTGAATTGGTTTGGTTTTCACTAGGTCAAGTTTAACAAGTAACATGTTGCTTAACATGAAAAATGTAAAATTTCTTCAATTCTTTCGACTCTCAACATCAAATTTATATATATTACTCCAAATGAAATAGATGTGTAATTATTTCCAATAATACATTAACGATGCCTTTACCATTTACCAATTCTTGGATAAATTTTGTTGTGCCACATTTGCAAGAGATGGCAACAACTTTCATGGTGTTTACTTCCTTTGATTGATTGCTCTTTTGATCCGTAGCTCTCTAGCAGATCATGGGAAACTTTATTTAGCATATGGAAGCCTACCTTTATCACTGAGATTGCCAAAGATAATTTTATTGCATCCTTAGTCGATTGTGGATTCTCTTCATTGAATCAACTGATCCACATCAAACAAGAGAGGCTATCAATCCATTCCAATAAGATCAATCAGGAATTCATCACTACACCATAGTAAGGTCTCAACAACACAAAGTTCTTCTCTGAGGCATTAGGGTTGTTCTAAAAAATTTGACTTGGTCAAGTTACCTGTTGTTTTTGGGCTACAAGTTTATGGGAATATATGGTTTTTTCCATGCTCTTTGTAAAAAATGATTATGTTTTTTCCCTTATTGTTGCATGTTAAGAGTTCAAATTTGGTGTGGCATAGAATCAAGCAAGGTAATGGATCTGAGAGAGTGGTCGTATGGATGGAAAGAATGAAGATGGTTTAGAAGAACAAATATAGAGTAAAGAGTGTTGATGCTTAATGAAGGAGCCACTGTTTAATGAGTGAATACCCTATGGGTTTTGGTCCAAAGAAGGAATTTCCCTAAGAAGTTATAAGACCTATGTTTAGGCAGACATGTTGCACAAGAGCACACATAGTTGTAAGGCCTTAAGAGCTTGCTCAGGAATACATGCAATGCAAGTGGCACATGGAGTTATCAAGCTATGGAATAGACCACTTGGGGAGGTACCATGGTGGAAAATGTACTAGTATCGTGGCTTGAGGGAGGAATGTGAAAACAAAGATGAGATGGTTGTTAGACCATGTATGCGATAAGGTATCCTAGATAACTGGCAGATACAACAACTAGTTACCCATGTACTCTAGTAAATGGAAATTATTTTATATGGATTTCAACAAAAAAATGAATGGGACCAAGTCAATCTCTCGGAGTCAAGTTTAAGGGGGGGATTATTAGGGTTGTTCTAGTAAAGTTGGCTCGATCAATTCACCTGTGGTTTTGGGCTCTTTTTTTATGGGCATCTATGGTTTTTCCCATGGTATTCATATCTAGTGAATCCTATTTAAAGGATGGTAAATCAATGGTAAATTGTTTAAGTGGCCACTAGAACAAACAACGGTGTCTTTAGACACCACCATCTCTCTAGGTGCTTTGCAATACTAACATGAGGCATTCAAGGAAAACTCGATCCACCTCCCCAACTACACATGCAACTCAAAATAATTGTGTTTAGAACAAATATAATAAATAGATATTTATACAAATTTTAGTAATATTTTAAAATGGAAAGTAAAAAATTAGTTTCAACAATCTCTAAAATATTTCTAAAATTTATAATTAAATTAAATTCAATATTTCCTAATTAATAAAGATATCAAAATCCACACATAATAGGTTTGCTTCTACTTACATACACTGCTAAAACAACTTCTTTGGTTGCAAAGATGGTTTTCAACTCCTATTTGTCTTTGTCTGTCGTTGTATTATACTAACAAAATATCCATGGTAAACCTTCTCGTCTTGATTCAGAATAGAATTTTGCGGAGAAATTGTGTCATACAACAGTTTATCATCGTATATAATTTTAAAGATAGTTAATGTTATTTACTAGCACCACCAAATTTAATTAATTAAATGTGGTTGATATACACCGATAGACTTATATCATATTAAAAATTAATATGAATATCAACCACATTAAATATTAAAAATCAATATTAATATTATTATTAATAATTAATATTATTATTAATAATTAATATTATTAATAATAATTAATATTATTATTAATAAATAATATAAATAATAATGATCTCAATAATAAATATTAATATTATTAAAATAATTATTATAAAAACTATTAATAATAACAATTATTTTAATAATTATAAATAAAAATATTATTAAATATTGTTAATAAATAATAATAATTTAAAATATTATTAATAAATATAAATAAAAATATCCATAAGTAAAAATATATTTTAATAATTATTACTTTAAATATTAATAATAATTGTTTAAAAATTAATTATTTAATAATAATAATAATAATAATTTCAGATTGGAGGCTTTTTTGATTTGTGATTTAAGAAAAATCTTCCTGAAAAATTGCATTGACAACTTAGTGTCAACGAGTTCCGAACCTCTACTTAGGTTGATCGCCGGGACAAAGATGATGATGAAATATTTGTCCTAATAATGAACCTCAATAGAGGTTCGAAACACGTCAACTGTAAGTTGTCAATGTGATTTCCAGAGGAGAAAAGTTATAATTATTTAATAAGAAAAATAATTTAAGAAATAATAATAGTAAAAATAATTTATTATTTAAGAAAAATAATAATTATTATTATTATTATTTATTTAATAATACTAATTATTAATAATTATTATTAACAAATCCAAGGTATCAATAATATAAATTCAAGGTATATAAACCATAAGATAAATATTATAAACCCTAAAACAATTATGGTAGACGATAATTGACCATGGTTGATTTTCATATTGGGACGATCTTTGTCACAATGAGTCCTTGGACAATGGTTGAACATAATTGACCATGGGAATAATAAACCCGAAGAGATTATAAACCCAAGGGAATAATATCAAGCCCAAGAGAATAATACAAACCCAAGGTATATAAACCCTAAGATAAATATCATCAACCCTAAAATAAATAGCATTGGACCATGGTTGACCATAATGGACCATGTTCAACCATGTTTGACTAATGTTGACCAAGATTGACCATGGTTGACAATGGTTGAACATGGTTGACTTTCATATTGAGATAATGTTTGTGACAATGTGACATTGGAGCATGGTTGACCATGATTATAAACCAAATGGATATATATTAAACTATAGAATTAATAATATAAACCTTGTTAATAATATTATAGCCTAGGAATATGAACCCTTAGATTAATAAAGTGAAGGGATTGATATTATAAACCGAAGGGAATAATAAACCTAAGGGGTTAATGCTAAAACTCCAAGGGATTATAAACCCAAGGGAATAATATTAAACCTAAGGGATTAATATTATAAACCCTAAAATAAACATGGTTTACCATGATTCACTTTCATATCAAGACAATTTTTGCCACAGTGCGACATTGGACCATGGTTGATTTTCATATTTAGACAATATTTGTCACAATGTGATGTTGGACCATGGTTGACCATAATTGATATTATAAATCCAAGAGATCATTACTAAAAACCCAAGGGATTCTAAACCCAAAGGAATAATATTAAACCAAAGGGTATAATATAAATCCCAGGTATATAAAGACTAAGATAAATATTATAAACCCTAAAATAAACATAGTTGACCATGTTTACCACAGTTGATTTTCATATTGAGATAATCTGTCACAATGGAACGTTGGACCATGGTTGACCATGATTGAGATTCATATTCAGACAATCTTTGTCGCAATGAGAGAGATGTTGGACAATGGTCAACCATGGTTGATTTTCATATAGAGACAATCTTTGTCACAATGTGACCATGGTTATTGACTATGGTTGACCATGATTTCCCATGATTGATTTTCGTATTGATACAATCTTTGTCATAATGTGACCATGAAATATGAACTCTTAAATTAATAAACCCAACAGATTGGTATTATAAACCCAAGGGATTATTACTAAAACTCCAAGGGATTATAAACCCAAGGGAATAATATTGAACCCAAGGGATTAATATTATAAAACCAAGGTATATATCAAAGATAAATACTATAAACGCTAAAATAAACATGGCTTAGCATGATTCATTTTCATATCGATACAATCTTTGTCATAATGTAGTGTTGGACCATGGTTGGTAATAATTGATATTATTAACCCGAGGCATCATTACTAGAAACCCAAGGGATCATAAACCCAAAGGAATAATATTAAACCAAAGGGAATAATATAATTCTAATAGAATAATAAACCTAACGGATTTATGTTAAAAACCTAAGGGATTATAAACCTAAGGAAATAACATTAAACCCAAGGGATCAATAATATAAAATGAAGGTATATAAACCCTAAGATAAATATTATAAACCCTAATGAAATCATGGTAGACGATGGTTGATTTCATATTGAGACAATATTTTTCACAATGCGAAGTTGGACCATGGTTAACCATGATTGATTTCCATATGGAGACAATCTTTGTAATAATGTGACTTTGGACCATGGTTGATTTTCATATTGAGAAAATATGTGTCACAATATGATGTTGGACCATGGTTGACCATGAATATAAACCCAATGGATTTATATTAAGGCCAAAGATTAATATTATAAATCCTATGAAAAATATTATACCCTAGGAATATGAACGCTTAGATTAATAAACCCAAGTGATTGATATTATAAACCCAAGGGAATAATAAACACGAGGGATTAATACTAAAAGCCCAAGGGAATAATATTAAATCCAAGGGATAAATATTATAAACCAAGGTATATAAACCCTAAAATAAATATGTTTGACCATGTTTTACTATGGTTGATTTTCATATTGAGATAATATTTTCCACAATTCAACATATGAATATATTATTATATATTAATATATATTAAACCATAAAATAAGCATGGTCGACCATGGTTGACCATGATTACTTTTCATATTGAGATAATCCTTGTCACAATGCAACGTTGGACTATGGTTGACCAAGATCGTTGACAATGATTGATTTCATATCAAGAGAATCCTTGTCATAATGCGACGTTGGATCATGGTTGATTTCATATTGAGACAATCTTTGTCACAAAGAGACGTTGGACAATGATTAACCGTAATTGACCATGGGAATACTAAACCTTAAGGATTATAAACACAAGGGAATAATATTAAACCCAAGGGAATAATATAAACCCAAGGTATTTAAAACCTAAAATAAATGGCTTAAGACCATGGTTGACCATAATTGACCATGGTCAATCATTTTTGACAAGTGTTGACGATCACTGACCATGGTCAATGATGGTTGACAATGATTGAGAATGGTTGGTTTTCATATTGAGACTATATTTGTGACAATGTGATGTTGGAGCATGATTGACCATGATTATAAACCCAAGTGATTTATATTAAACCACAGGATTAATATTATAAACCCTATGTATAATATTATACCCTAGGAATATGAACCCTTACATTCATAAACCAAAGGGATTGATATGATAAACCCAAGGGATTAATACTAAAACTCCAAGGGACTATAAATCCAAGTGATTAATATTAAACCCAAGCGATTAATATTATAAAGCTGAGGTATATAAACCCTAAAATAAACATGGTTGAGACAATCTTGAGAATGGCCCATGGTTGACAATGATTATAAACCCAAGGGATTTATATTAAACCTTAGGATTAATATTATAAACCCTATCAATGATATTATACTCTAGGAATATTGACCCTTACATTAATAAATTGAAGGGATTGATATTATAAATGCAAGGGAATAATGAACCCATGGGATTAATACTAAGGCCCCAAGGGATTATAAACCAAAGGGAATAATATTAAACCCAAGGGATTAATATTATAAACCCAAGGTATATAAACCCTAATATAAATATTATAAACCTAAAATAAACATGGTCGACCATGGTTGATTTTCATATTGAGATAGTCCTTTTCACAATGTGATGTTGGACCCTGGTTGACCATGATTGATTTTCATATCAAGAGAATCTTTTTCACAATGCGACATTGGACCATGGTTGATTTTCATATTGAAACAATCTTGGTCACAATGCAACATTGGAAAATTCCTGACCATAATTGTCCATGAGAATAATAAAGCCAAAGGGATTATAAACCCAAGGGAATAATATAAACCCAAGGTATATAAACCCTAAGATAAATATTGTCAACCCTCAAATAAATGGCGTTGGACCATGGCTGACCATAATTGACCATGGTCGAGCATGTATGACTAATGTTGTCCATGATTGACCATGGTTGACGATGGTTGACAATGTTTGAGCATGACTGACTTTCATATTGAGACAATGTTTGACACAATGTGACATTAGAGTATGGTTTACCATGATTAAGAACCAAATGGATTTATATTAAACTGCGGGATTAATAATATAAACCCTGTGAACAATACTATACCCCAGGAATATAAGCCCTTAGATTAATAAAGTTAAGAGATTGATATTATAAACTGAAGGGAGTAATAAACCCAAGGGATGCTAAAACTCCAAGGGATTATAAACCCAAGGGAATGATATTAAACCTAAGGGATTAATATTATAAACCCTAAAATAAACATGGTTGACCATGATTCATTTTCATAGAAACACAATCTTTATCATAATGCGATGTTGCATTATGGTTGACCATGGTTGATTTTCATATTTATAAAATCTTTTTCACAATGCGATGTTGGACCATGGTTGACCATAATTGATATTATAAACCCAATGGATCATTACTAAAAACCTAAGGGATTCTAAACCCAAAGGAATAATATTAAACCAAAGGGAATAATATAAATCCAAGGTATATAAACCCTAAGATAAATATTATAAACTCTAATATAAACATGGTTGACCATGTTTACCATGGTTGATTTTCATATTGAGACAATCTTTGTCACAATGTGACATTGGACCATGGTTGACCATGATTGAGGTTCATATCAAGAAAACCTTTGTCACAATGAAAGAGACGTTGGAGCATGGTTGATTTTCATATAGAGACAATCTTTGTCATAATGTGACGTTGGACCATGGTTGACCATGGTTGTCACAATGTGAGGTTGGACCATGAGACAAACTTTGTCACAATGTGACCATGGTTATTGACTATGGTTGACCATGATTGACAATGATTTATTTTCGTATTGAGATAATCTTTGTCACATTGTGACCATGGAATATGAACCCTTAAATTAATAAACCTAAGGGATTGGTATTATAAACCCAAGGGATTAATACTAAAACTCCAAGGGATTATAAACCCAAGGGAATAATATTAAAACCAAGGGATTAATATTATAAACCCAAGGTATATACCTAAGATAATTATTATAAACCCTAAAATAAACATGGTTGACCATGATTCATTTTCTTATCGAGACAATCTTTGTCACAATGTGACGTTGAACCATGGTTGATTTTCATATTTAGACAATCTTTGTCACAATCTGGTGTTGAACCATGGTTGACAATAATTGATATTATAAATCCAATGGATCATTACTAAAATCCCAAGGGATTATAAACCCAAAGGAATAATATTAAACCAAAGAGAATAATATAAATCCAAGGTATGTAAACTCTAAGGTAAATATTATAAATCCTAAAATAAACATGGTTGACCATGGTTTATTTTCATATTGAGACCATCTTTGTCACAATGGGATGTTGGACCATGGTTGACCACGATTGAGGTTCATATCAAGACAATCTTTGTCACAATGAGACATTGGACCATGGTCGACCATGGTTTACCATGGTTGATTTTCGTACAGAGACAATATTTGTCACAATGTGACGTTGGACCATGATTAACCATGGTTGTCACAATGTGTCATTGGACCATGAGACAATATTTTTCACAATGTGACCATGGTTTTTTACTATGGTTGACCATGATTGACCATGAATGACTATGGTTAACAATGATTGATTTTCATATTGAGACAATCTTTGTCGCAATGTGACCATGGAATATGAACCCTTAAATTAATAATCCAAGGGATTGATATTATAAGCCCAAGGGATTAATATTAAAACTCCAAGGGATTATAAACCCAAGGGACTAATATTAAATCCAAGGGATTAATATTTTTAAACCCAAGATATATAAACCCTAAGATAAATATTATAAACCTTAAAATAACCATGGTTGAACATTGTTGATTTTCATATTGATACAATCCTTGTCAAAATGTTCGACCATGGTTGACCATGATTGAATTTCATATCGAGACAATCTTTTTCACATGTGGCATTGTACCATGGTTGAACATTGTTGACCATGATTGATATTATAAACCCAAGGGATTAATATTAAAAACCCAAAGGAATGATATTAAACCAAAGGGAATAATATAAATCCAAGGTCTATAAACTCTTGCCAACCATTTTCAACCATCATCAACCATGGTCAGCCATGGTCAACATTGGTCAAACATTGTCCACCATGGTCAATTATGGTCAACCATGGTTGAATGTCGCAATATGACAAGTATTGTCTCAATATGCAAATCATGTAATGTCCGATAGACCACATTAGTCTTAGAAGACGTTAATCATCATCATCATCGTTATTCCCTTGGGTTTATAATCCCTTAGGTCTTATTATTCCCAGGTCAATTATGGTCAACAATTATCCAACGTTGCATTGTGACAAAGATTGTTTCAATATGAAAATCAAACGTGGTCAACGATGGTCCAACGTCACATTGTGATAAAGATTGTCTCAATATGAAAATCAACCATGGTCAATCATGGTCCAGCGTCACATTGTAACAAAGATTCTATCAATATGAAAATCATTCATGGTCAACCACGGTTAACCATTTTCCAATGTCACATTGCGACAAGGATTCTCCCAATATGAAAATCAACCATGGTCAACCCTGATCAAGCATATTTACTTTAGCGTTTATAATATTTATCTTAGGATTTATATACCTTGGGTTTATAATATTAATCTATTGACTTTAATATTATTCCCTTGAGTTTATAATATAAACTGCTTAGATTTATAAATATAAGAATTCATATTCCAAAAACATAATATTATAATTTTATAATATTTATAAAAGTAAATAAGAAAATAATAATTATAAAAAATATTGTGATAATTATTATATAACTATAGTATTAATTTTTATAATTATTAAAATAATTTTGAACTAAATATTATAATTTTAATAATTAGTATACTTTTAATTTTTTAAAAATAATAATAAAAAACAAAATAAAATCAATTTTTTTAGTTTTATATAAATAATTATAATAATTATAATTTATATTTAATTTAATTAAATGTTATTTTATCTTAAATAAATTTAAAGTTAAATGTTATTTTAAGATATAGCATTTTATTGTTGATATTTTGCTAATAGTATAAATAAATATTATTTCAAAAATATAACATTTTATTGTTGATTTTTTACTACTAATATTAATAAATATTATTGGAGTATATCCCAATTAAATTTATATTTTAGTTTTAGTTTAATTTTTAACATTTAATTATTTTAATTAAAATAAATTTGAAATTAAATGTTATTTAAGATGTAGCATTTTATTGTTGATTTTTTTATTATTACTATTAGTAAATATTTGGGAAAATAATAATTATAATAAATATTATGAAAATATAACTATAATAACGATTTTTATAATATTAAAATGTTATTGAAATAATTATCCTAATTTTAATAATATTGTTAAAATGGTTTTGAAATAATTATCATAATTTTAATAATATTAATAATTAGCATAATTTTCCTCAGATGCGGGTGTTAATTAAGGTGATTATGGTGATGAGACGGGGCGACGGTAGGCGGGGTGGCCACATGACCCTCTGCAACCATCCCAATATCAACATAAATGATATTCATGGCACCTCGCAGGTGGAATTTAATGCCTGCTCTAGTCGAGGCAAGGCCATTCCTTGCTTAACCATGGAGCCAGAGAACATTCCAGTCATTCTGCCCCTGTTTCACTGTGCTTGCCCTCCGCAGGCAGAAGAGCCGACTGAGCGAACCAGCACTGGGCGCAGATGCTGGATTGTGTGTTGTCTTGACTTGGGTAATGGCTTCCACCATTCCCATACAAACCTCTGCAACTTGGCTCTTGTCCTCCAGCACTCAGTAACCTCCGCGCAAAATTCTTATGTCCATTCTTCTTCTACTCCCCCTAACTCTTTCACTGCTCTTATTTCCACCATGGTCCGCCACCGCATGCGTAGCAGACACAGTGGCACGCGAGGTGGAAGCTCTCACTCCCTGGCTTTGCATTGACATAATTTGGCTTCCCTTGCTTCATCTACTGAAAATCCCCAGTATCTGAATACCAGAAGTGCCAGAGGCAGAGCCAACCTCCACTGCTCAAGTCGTGAAGAGGCGGTTGTTTGCACTACAACCTTTCCTCTACCTCCGCATCAAGTCCCTCACACGACGCAGTTTCAGTTCCGCAGCGCTCTGAATTGCTCGGTTATTGTTGCCACCGTCTCTATCTCCATTACAGAAGAGATTGAGTAGCACATTCCCATGACCATTTCCATGGAGGAGACGCACAGAGCAGGCCCAAGCAAGAACAAGGGCGACAATGACGAGCCGTAGCGCTCTGAATTGCTCGGTTATTGTTGCCACCGTCTCTATCTCCATTACAGAAGAGATTGAGCAGCACAATCCCATGACCATTTCCATGGAGGAGATGCACAGAGCAGGCCCAAGCAAGAACAGGGGCGATAATGACGAGCAGGAAGGTAATGGAGGTTGGAACAAATGGCATGAGAAAGCCATTGTTGGCAGCTCGCATGATGATTTAGGCGTTCAAAGTGACACATAGGCCGTGGAGAGTCGAATGGTGGACACGTCAAGCCTGCAGGTTGAGGCTGGAAGCAGGGAGGGAGGACATCAGGCTGCGGGACGTGGCAAGGCGAACAACTCGGATGACTGGGCTTGTCCAATTGTGGAGGAACCTGCCACGGATGACTTGGTGGCGCGTGTCACGTCTGCCAGGTGACATTTCTTTCAGTTCTTGGTCTAGTTCTATCTTGTCTTATGTGTCCTTAGGGTATCTGCGGGTTGGTTGATCCAGTTAGGACAAATTGTTGTTTTCTGGGTGGTTTTTAATGTTGTTTTTTGATAGATTGGTCTTATCAGGAAAACTGTGGGTTAAATCTAGTGGTATTTTGGACTTTTTTCTTTTAGATTGGTTTCCCCTTTGTTGGGGCAGTGTTAGACAATGTTCATGGCTGCATGATGATTAAGGTCGGGTCCCTTCATGGCCAGGAAACTCTGTAACTTCTTTTTGTATTATATCAATAGATTAACCTTACTTAGAAAAAAAAAATTAGCATAATTTTAATTTAAATAACTATCATAATTTTAATTTTAAAGAAAAACAATATTTTAATTTAAAATAAAAAACAATTTTAATAATAATTATAATTTATATCATAATTTAATTAAATGTTATTTTATCTTAAAAAATAAAGTTAAATGTCATTTTAATATATAGCATTTTTTTTTTTCTTTTTATTAATATAATTAATAGATATTTTTTTAAGGGTGGTTCACGGATACTATTGGCCAAACTAGCAAGGCCTAACTCCAAGGGTGTTGAGGAGATTTGACCCTGTGACCTCTTGATAGGCAAGGTAGTTGAGCTATCCCTTGGGGCTAATATAATTAATAAATAGTATTTCAATATTAAATTTATATTTTAGTTTTAAAATATAATATATCTTTTAGTTTTTTATCTATTTTTTTGTAAGTTTGGCAAGACTACATCTTCATCATGTCCAATATATCATCCCATTTAGGGTGGGGAATTGAACTGCTTGCTTCATATAAAAAAATGTCTTACATTTTCATCATGTCTAATATATCATCGCAATCAAAGTAAAGAATTGAACCACTTGCTTCATATCAAAAAATGTCTTAACAAAGCACTTGATCACCATCTATCGAAAACTTTTTAGAATTTAATTTTTATTTAAAAAATAAAGTAAAAAATATCAAAAATAAAATTACAATCAATAATTTTAGATATTATAGTGTTGTGATTTAAAAAATACAAAAAACATTAAATTAAAAAATTAACTTATATCAAACACAAATTTTATAATTAAAAATTATTATAAAATATAAATCTACTCTACTAAATTAAAAAAAATCAAACTAAACTAATATATATATTAAATCAAACTTTATTTTATTTAAAAATAAAATTTATTTAAAATATTTAAATTTTAATTATATAATTATATTTTTATAAAAAAATATATATTTAAATTAAAAAAATCGACAACACACCACGGTCAAATTGAAATTTTATTTTATTCCAATTATCTGTTATCTGTTAAATTATTCAATATTTCGTTAGTTGTTACTCTTCGGTCGCTGATGACACGTCCAACACGCGGCACCTACCACTAACTCTTAATTTAAAGAGTTAGTGGTAGGTGCCGCGTGTTGGATGTGTCATCAGCGACAGAAGAGTAACAACTAACGAAATATTGAATAATTTAACAGATAACACATAATTGGAATAAAATAAAATTTCAATTTGACCGTGGTGTGTTGTTGATTTTTTAATTTAAATATATATTTTTTAATAAAAATATAACTAGCATTTGCACCAGATATTGCAAAGGAAATGCCGTAAGGCATAAAATGCAGAAATCCATTATCTATGTAGTGTGTGCATTATTGAAGAAGGTGGATATTTCTAAATTTGTTAATTTGTTGCTAACATTTATGTTGTTGCATTGCTAATTTATTTAGAATCTACTACTACCTCCTTGGAATATAATTGTAGATATGGGTCTCCTGATCTCTTGTAAACATTCTAATTTGATGATTGTTATAGCTATACATCCCATGAATACTATGGAGATTTTAACGCAAACCCTAAAGCATAATGAACAAAATTGATGCGGCTATGAATTTTTCAAACCTTCAGTCCTCTGATTGTGAACTCTAAGCCACATTTCAAGTTTACCAAAGCAAACCCCAAAGCATAATGAACAAAATTGATGCCGCTATGAATTTTTCCAACCTTCAGTCCTCATCTGATTTTGAACTTTGGCAAGAGACCTTTTAATAGTAGGCTAAAAGATTATTTTGAATGTCTTACAAGTCACAAGTGGGACAGGGGACTAGTTCGTTATGGTATATGGGATCCAAAGAATTATCAAAATGGATTTACAATGCGGAGAAAAGATTTGCAGGAAGCTTGAAGCTTGAATTCAATGCTGAGGCCACATCATGTAAGAGAACGAAAGATATGTAATTGACAAGTTTAATATAATAGCCAATGAGGGGAGGTTCCCCTAGTTAACTTATGACACCAAATCAAAAGGTGAATTTAGTCGTTGTACTTCTACTTCATTGAAAAGCTTGTATGGAGATGAGATTGATGCATGATTAGGTTATTTTTCCTTCTCAACTCTGTATGTGGAATTGGGTTTTCTAGCTTTGAATAATGAGGCAAGGGAAGTTTTCATGAATTGTAGATTGTAGGTTATTTTAGGAATAAAGACATTTCTGTTTGGGAAATGGCTGTGTCATGTTTGATTGAATTACACATCATTGAGACTTTACTAAAACATCCAATAATATTAACATTTATTAGAATTTTGATGATTTGCCTTATTTTGAAGTGACTCCAAAATGCTACACATGATCATTGTTCACAGTGTATTGGACCATAGTCTTTGATAAAATTGTTTTACAACTCATGCAACTGCTACTGCCTCTTTAATTCTTTTCATTTGAAAATTGCACCATTTAAGCTCAGCCATATTCTGGTGATGGAACATATAAATTTCACTGTACAATCCTCCCTGCTACCATCTCTAAATCCTGCAAGTACTTAGCAAGGCTCCCCACACCCCACCATTTAAGCTTAGCCATATTCTGGTGATGGAACATATAAATTTTACTATACAATCCTCCTTGCTACCATCTCTGAATCCTCCATGCACTAAGCAAGGCTCCCCACACCCGAAAATCAATTTTCAAGGGAATATTTTTAATAACGGCATGTGCATCATCTAGTTGCCCTGCAAGACGAGAAGATCGACCATACAGGCATAATGATATAGCCCAAGTGTGATACAATAAGAACAAACTGGCAATATCGTTTCAGCTAAATTTGGTGAGCTCAGAGGTTTGTTTGCCTCTCAAGCCCAATTATTCATGCTTTAGAATCTGAATTGGGCAAAATTTACTGATCCAATGTTGTAAAGTTGATGATCGTTGAGAAAAGATCCATGAACATAAGAGCAAACTTCATGATTTGATGGGACCAAAATCCACATAGTCCAAGTAATTTATCTATCATTCAAAAAGGATTTTTATTCAGATGACTGAACATTGTCCAAGTAAACTTATCATTATCATTCAAGAAGATTTTTTCAGAGAAGGGAAAGCGTTGCAAAACAAGTAATTCATTTTCAAGCCATTATAAATATGTTTGTCCAGAACAGTTGGTTAATCATGTTTTTTTTTTTTTATCACACAAACACAAACAAACCATGTAAGAGCTTCTGCAGTGATATCCAAGATGCAGAAGAAGACCAGACATATTATAAACACCGCACATTTTTGAAATTTTAGCAAATAGGAAGAGTTATGAAGTTTTTCTTCATGACAGGATATATTATTCTATACATAGAAGGTACATCAAAAGTTAATTCATCAGTCAAAATACAAATTTGACTATAAGGGTAGTTCTTCAGTCAAGTAGTGGAAATTGGCTAGCTTTGAGGCAAAGACCATGCAGACATTGTGTGCTAGGCATGCTTTTGAAACTTTTGAAAGCCAAGTTTTAACACAAAAGGTAGATTTTCTTTCCAATGACAATAATCTTCACCATGCTTCTGCACTACACACCCTTTTTTCCATCAACACCTTCGGCAAGATGAACTACTAAAGCATAATAACTGCATGCTGCCATGTTTTCAGGTTTGACTATTTACATATATGTACACCCAATGCGGAAGGGCATGATTTTATAGCACAAGAATTTTGGATAACTAAACTGCAATAGAAAAACAAGAAAGTGCCTTCTCTCAAGAACACAGTCTCCTGTCAAGGGAAGTCACTTGGAAAGGGATCACTCACATTTGCATACAAAAGGAAAAGCATGAAAATAAAATGCTATACAACAAATGGCCATAATTGATGGATAAATTTTGCACAGTGCCTAAGAGGCCCATCTCAAGGACTATCAAGAATCAAATGATCCAATGGCAGCCATGTCATAAACTTGAAAGGGATTTGTTTCAACACCATATTCCATCAAAGTTCTGTCTTCCAGTTGATCATCATGGTCATACACAAAATCAGGAATCTCAATCTATCCCTTCCTAATGTAATCCCAGATAAATTCTAGACGATTTACATACTTCAGTTTCCAGTATAAACAGCATAACACATCAAAAACTGTATGAGCACATCTGCAACAATAGATCTAATGAATTATTTGAATCAAAATGCAAACTCAACTTAATACTCAGCCTGAACTCAAGAAGAAAAAGCCAAGGGTTGCAAAAAACAGTCTTGACTGAAGCCCTGAATGTAGGAAATACACCACCTGAAGCCTTTCCTTAAAAGCCAGAGGAAGTTATTCCTAGATCAACCACAAAGTAGACACACCAGGGCAGTTTTCACTCCTTTGAACAGAGGTATGAATGTAAACAAGACAGTAAGGCCCTTCAAGTATTTCATTTGAGATCTTATTGTAAACATATTTTTGTAGCCTACAAGAGAAGCTGCAGACATAAATATAAACTTCATCTCTTAATGGAAGGCATGGATAATCTGAAAAGGGATATATATGGTAGAGTCCAAATTTTTATTGTTGATTTATTTAACATGCTTCAAAAACAATTCATAGTTTATATAAACGGAAAAAATCCCAATCTGAACTAAATTGAAATAGCAAACATGGAATGACAATAGGTTAATTGGAGCAATCAGTTTACAGACAGAACTCAACCACTAACAATCCACTTTGGAAACAAACCACCTTCACACAATAAACTAATTCAACTGAATTTTTAATGTGCCAACCAATTGGTAAAAAAAATTGAGCTACAAGAGGTGCCATTACCAGACAGCTTAATAAACTTATCAAACACAATAATCCTTTTGTAGTATCGATTAATAACCATAAAAACTAAAACCTTAAAAGTCTACTCTGGCAATTTCAAGATGGCTCAAGGGTCACTACAATATAGTTGTATCCTTGTGGTAAAATGGAAAATCGAATTGTTCATCGATTTCAAGATGGCTCAAGGGTCACTACAATATAGTTGTATCCTCATGGAAAAATGGAAAATGAAATTGTTCATCGATGGCATGGAATTGAAATAGTGTTGGCCTAGGTTGAAGATATGGCATAGTGCTTGGATATAGATACAAAGAAGAAAGAGGAAGAATATATTGCAAAAATGTTAAACAAGACCTTATATTATTATGCACGCAGAAAATGAAACCACAAGCATAACAATTATAGGAGAATTTATGCAATGGCAACTACAATAGAAGTATAGATGAAGATACAAAGGGAGAAAGAGTGGAAGAGCAAAAACCAAATTCTATGTATTAGAGATGGAAGAAAACTCTTAGCCCAACACCAATAACTTCTTCACTCTACAAGCAATATGAACTCTTAAATATATTCTTATATCCAATATGATGTCTTAAATATATACTATTGTCTGAAGCATACTTTTCTTAGACAAAGTTGCTCACAAATTCGCTACCTAAACATTTATTATCATTATATGAATGTGTTCTGATAACATATTTCTATAGATATGGGTTGCATCTACTCTTTTCACAGTTTGTATATTAGTTTATATGCCTTCGTCTTACCTTTGGGCAGGCGCAACAGGCACAATATCAGTTCAAAAACATAGCTTAATAATGCAGCCAATCCAGTCATTCGGTAAGGTTGGGGCCTTATGCTTTTTAGTTTTCTGTGTTGGTTTAAACTAATACCAAGGAATTCAATTCTACAATTATATTATATGGGCAGACAGAAAGACCCATTAGCCCTGATTTTGCAGTATATGAAGCCCACATTTCTGGGCTATCTAATTACTAATGTAGGTGGACTTGGAATAGAGATGACTGCTAAAATCTAATTATCACTGTAGTTTGACTTGGACTGGCATTACTTGCCAAATGTTTGGAAACTTAGGCTATCTAATTACTAATGTAGTTGGACTTGGAATAGAGATGACTACCAAAATCTAATTATCACAGTAGTTTGACTTGGACTGGAATTACTTGCCAAATGTTTGGAAACTCAAAGGAGCAATCTGGTCGAATAGCAAGAGACTTTTTGGCAAGTTTTAGACTGAAGTTTGTTGTTTCACTTTCAACTACATTTCAGTGAATAATCGCTTGGTGAAATTCAGAACCAAAGGTCGATTACCAGTAAATAATGATCCTACCCAAGGTATTTTCAAGGTATTTGGGAAATCGGTAATTAGAACTCGCAATTATTGGTACCACTAAGATAAATGAGATAGCATAGCATCGTTGAAAAGAAAAATCCTTGATATGATAGCTCACAGACTATATTAGAGTAAAGCGAATAATGTAGGTGTGCCATTAATAAAACAAAAGACCAAGTAATTTCGACATGTTCAGAAAAGAAACCATATATGACACAGTTAACCAAAAGAAGTAAAGATTACAATGAAGATCAGGGCATCTTGCCTTCAAGGGAGTGTTTACTAAATTCTCAGGATTAAACATGTGGTCCTATGCTCACTCAGAATGGTCCTACTCCTATGCTAGCTGGCAGCAAGGTATGACCTGGTTTTTTATTATGGCAGACCACACCTAATACTGTTTGTAACTTTTTTTACAATATTAATACATAAGTAATTTAGATTTTTTTAAAAATTCAATGTTATAGGGCATTACATTTAGACAAAGTTGCTCACAAATTCGCTACCTAAACATTCATTATCATTCTATGAATGTGTTCTGATAACATATTTCTATAGATATTTGTTGCATCTATTCTTTTCACAGTTTGTATATTAGTTTATGTGCCTTCGTCTTGCCTTTGGGCAGGCCCAACAGGCACAATATCAGTTCAAAAACAAAACTTAATAATGCAGCCAATCTAGTCATTCGGCAAGGTTGGGGCCTTATGCTTTTTATTTTTTGTGTTAGTTTAAACTAATACCAAGGAATTCAATTCTACAATTATATTATATGGGCAGACAGAAAGACCCATTAGCCCTGATTTTACAGTATATGAAGCCCACATTTCTGGGCTATCTAATTACTAGTGTAGTTGGACTTGGAATAGAGATGACTGCTAAAATCTAATTATCACTGTAGTTTGACTTGGACTGGCATTACTTTCCAAATGTTTGGAAACTCAGGCTATCTAATTACTAATGTAGTTGGACTTGGAATAGAGATGACTGCAAAAATCTAATTATCACAATAGTTTTACTTGGACTGGCATTACTTGCCAAATGTTTGGAAACTCAAAGGCGCAATCTGGTCGAATAGCGAGAGACGTTTTGGCAAGTTTTAGACTGAAGTTTGTTGTTTCACTTTCAACTACATTTCAGTGAATAATCGCTCGGTGAAATTCAAAACCGAAGGTCGATTACCAGTAAATATTGATCCTACCAAAGGTATTTTCAAGGTATTTGGGAAATCGGTAATTAGAACTCGCAATTATTGGTACCACTAAGATAAATGAGATAGCATAGCATCGTTGAAAAGAAAAATCCTTGATATGATAGCTCAGACTATATTAGAGTAAAGCGAATAATGTAGGTGTGCCATTAACAAAACAAAAGACCAAGTAATTTCGACATGTTCAGAAAAGAAACCATATATGACACAGTTAACCAAAAGAAGTAAAGATTACAATGAAGATCATGGCATCTTGCCTTCAAGGGAGTGTTTACTAAATTCTCAGGATTAAACATGTGGTCAGAGCTCAAACAGAAATATATCAGGAATAAGCCTGGGCCATGAGATTGAAAGTCTATAGACATCTACTCCCATCACAGACATTAGATCAATATCCTCCTTCAAAACCCACATGAAATTTTGCATCAGGTTGATACCCAAATCATCTAGGAGTTTAACTATTGATACACTAGTATGAAAACAACAATAATGGGGTTGGACATGCACATAAAGCTTGAGGATGGCTTACAAGTAGCCACTGCATATAGGTTGTCCTAGTGACATTTACTGTTCTTAGATTGGCAGATAATAATACCTTGTAATGATGGTATTGATCAACAACTACATCTGCATTACCTCCATCCACAGTAATCCCTGAAAATACAGTAAAAACAAACAATAGCTACTTCCAGCCTTGGCCTTCAAATTCCCAAAGTAAAGTAAGGAACTGAGTAGAATGCAAATGAAGGGATGAATGAAGATATGTGATGAAACGGACCTTCCCTTCCCTGTTAAGTTTACCGAGGCCATTCTCAGGGCGAGGACCTGTGAGAGTACCGTTACACTGCTTATCCAACAACCCCATTGCTCTTATTTCTCCCTCTATGTAAACAGATAGGGTTATTCAGGGTTAGTGATACTCAAATCCTAGCAACCAAAATGGGAGATACCGCTTACTTGAAATTTAATAGCATCATGATGGAGGGTTACGAAACCTTATCACTTCTATTGATCCTGAAATTGCCCACTAGGTCAACTGAAACTCTTGCCCCTGCCTCTGCCATTAGCCCTGCTGCATCCTCTGTCACTGCTTGTCTTAATGAAATTAGCCATGCCACTCGCTCTACTAAATCTCTGTTTGTCACTAGTAGTGCTTAAAGAAGGGTTTTTGCTGGAACCGAGTAAACAGCTCCAAGTCCTGAGTAAAGAAGGTCTCAGAATCTGTTGCCCGATAGTCTCCACCTCTCACAGAAAAAAAACATACCAAACAGATGACAATGGACAAGACAACCACGTAGATAATGAAGAAATAGATTGAATTCGGCGGGAGGATGAGTACAATGTTGGATTTTTTGATGCCAAGGCCAGTTAACCAGCGGCAAGTGACTTTACGCTCTACCATAGTTAGCGAAATGTGGTGGTTTCCCCAGTGGCAGAGTCGATGAGGGCTATGCGGCCATTGTAGCGAAGCAAGGAGACGTAGGTGGGGAGATCCAGGAATTCGTCTTGGGAAAATCCATTGGTTTTCGATTGCTGTAATAAGTTTGGTTGGAGCTGCAATATCCGATGCGTACATCGATCTCGACCTTTGCTTCATATATTAAATTTAATATTTTAAAAATTAAAAATAGATTTTGAAAATTTTTAAATATAATTTTTTTTTTCCTATTGATTTGTATAAAGTGATTAATTTTATAAAATTATAAATAATAATTGTTATATATATATATATATATATATATATATATATATATATATATATATATAACCTATTTCTATTATAATAATACACATATTAATATCGATATTTACTTTCATGTCATTTCTAGCTGTTATATTTTAGCGGTTGAGTCATGGATTCCTGTCTATTTAATGTGCTAATTCGCCGAAGATTCTTCACAAAAAAATTGATATGGATCACATAAGTCTTAGTTCAATAATCAATATTTACTATTTATCAAATTTCAATAATTCAAATCTCAATAATTATGAATAACTTCAATGATTATGAATATTTTATTTTTACTTATGAAAAAGTTTTTGGAAGTTTTTATTTAAAGTATTTGATGAAAAATAAACATAGAATGCTTGATGAGATATTCAAAGTACTTTCCAGGTGTTGTTCAGTTCAATATAATTGTTAAGTTCAATATAAATGAGTGAAGTGTCCAATCAAAGTAGTTTCAATCAATTGTTGCCACTAAATCACCATTAAACCAAATATTAATAATAATTTACTCTCATGATATATATGATATTATATTATACAATTTAAGTGAGCTTATGGTTAAAAGCATGTGTTTCCTCTTGAGAGATTAGAAAATCAAAACTAGAAAAAGTAGAGTATGTATGCCTTCTTAAACTTAGCACCAATAAAAGTGAGTCCCTTGTCCCACAAACAAAAAAAATCTCCCTTAACTTTCAATTACTTTTTACATTAAAAAAACATCAGTTACTTTAATTGCAAAACCCCAAATTAAGGTTATATTTTATTTCATATTTACTCAGTGGCACTTTTTCTTATGCTTCCTGCCACCACAACTACTTTCTTGGTAGACATCATTTCTGGAAGGACGTTTTAGTCCTAAATCACAACTACTTTCATGGTAGACATGATTTCTGGAAGGACGCTTTAGTCCTAAATCATTTGATTTATAGAAAAAACTTTTTCTTATGCTTCCTGCCACCACAACTACTTTCATGGTAGACATCATTTCTGGAAGGACGTTTTAGTCCTAAATCACAACTACTTTCATGGTAGACATGATTTCTGGAAGGACGCTTTAGTCCTTAAATCATTTGATTTATAGAAAAATATGAGGCGCGTGGATGAGTGGGTCATCCATTGTGTGGAGAGTCACGTTGCCCGTCCTTCCACGAAAATTGATATGGTTGACAATTATAAGATTAAAATTTGAGAATTCCAAGAACCCTAAACTTATCTGTCCACGTGATTAATACTTTGACCCAGCCTCTTCATCATCATTTTTATTTCTGAAATTCCCAACAACGACACCTCTGCGCCCCACTCTGTTACCTTTCATTTTTTTACTCCCCAAGATCAAACCCTATCTCTGTCTCTCGCCATGGAAGTATATGCTCCTCGCTATCTTCTTTCCCCTCGTCAACCCCTCTTCTTCCTTATCCTGGCTGCCTGCTGGGCCTCTCTAATTCGCTGCTCGTTATGCTTCGACGCGCAATATGAGTATTGCTTAAATGCTAGGAATTGTGGGATCATGAATATAACGTATCCTTTTGGCGCAGGAAAGCGTGGATGCGGTCACCCTGCCTTTCAAATCAACTGTATGCAGAACGCAACTCCAGTTATCGAAATTCATGGCCGGAGTTACACAATACTGAGGAGGTACTCTGCTCTTGTGTTCCTTATTGTCAGGGGATAGAACTGCAATTTTTTCAATCGTCCCTTTAATAATCTTCAGATACAGTTATCAGAACATGGAAACGCCTCCTGCTACATTACGGGTAAAGAGATTCGGGGATGTTCTACGGAACAAGTAGAAGTTGAAGTCGGAAGAGCAGAATGCGTTTCCAATGATACACAGAGAGACAAAGTCGCTTCAGCTTCCCAGTGAACGGTTTTAATCCAACGATTGACAATACTATAATCGTCTAATACATGATCTAACGGCACAGACGAATGACAGGTAGATTTTAGGGAAGTTTACTTCAGAGGGAAACGCCTTACGGCGTAATAATTATATAATTAAAATTTAAATATTTTAAATAAATTTTATTTTTAAATATATACAAAACTTGGTATAAATATATACAAACCCTTATTAAAAGGAATAAAATGTTCCATGCAAATAGAAAGCAAAAACAATTATCGCACCTTTCTAAATTGGATAATAGAAAGTTTTCAAGGAAACATTTAATTCATGAAATTGAAGAAAATAATACAATACCCTTGAAGGATTATATTAAAGTTATTTAGGAACCCTTGACACCTTGGACACTATTTCAATGATTCCTATAGGGTGTTAAATCCTTGAGTTTTGGGTTTAAGCGGGTCACAATTATGAAATCTAAGGACATTGGAGGCTACCAAACTAAAACTTCAAATAAAAGAGATTATCATGATCCCTCACATTTATAAGTTTATCTCTAAATTGTTGTCAATATTCCACTAGAAGGGTCCATCACATTAGATTTGATAAAATAACTAAATCTATATAATATAGGTTAATTTTTCTTTAGATTTTAGATCCTTAATAGTTTATTTTCTACTTAAATGAATGAAATAACTTAAGTACGAGAAATAAAGAACATAAAGAAATGCACACACACCATCCACAATTAGTCACAAGTTTTATCTTCGGAAACCATTATAGTAGAAAATCCAACTAGAAGATGAGGCTTATATGCTCTCTTTTATCTAAGTTGGAAACATACAATTACAGAGGAAGAGGCAATCTTTATGGAGTTACCTAAGACCTGTGCCTTATAAGGCTACTAAAAAACCTTAAAAACCTATGTTCTACTCTAAAACTTGTCTCTCTTAGTTTTCTACTCAGCTATGGAAAAAAGTACAATAGGATAAAATGGAATCCCTACTGCTTCTAATGGCATGATATTTAACATAGGTAGATATCCAATTAGGGGTAAGGTTTGATTCCATCAAGCCTCAACTAGGGTTATAATTTTAGACCTTTTAGAGTCTTCTTGAACGTCCACACATGGATAACTCCATTTGCATGAGTAATGGGGGTTGACATGGCATTCTCTCGTACCATGGTGGTCAACAAAATCAGTCACATGGCATTGCAAGAGGAATTTAACTTTTACATTTGAACTCCAATTGACATGTGGGAAAAGAATTTGAGTGTAGATAAACATTTTTGGGCTCATTTCTAAAGTGAAAAAGTTTTGACACCAAAAATTGCCATTTGATTCCTCAAAATGGTTTAAGAAGGTTTCAGACTCCAATTCTCAAAACAAGGACCCATCATTAAAATGACCCTACAAGCTTATTACTCTGACCTTTTCCATTCTAAAAGTATCAACATTAATGAATAATAATATAATTATCAAATTCAAATCATATCTTTAGGGAGACTTTTTATTTTCCAAAAGCTTTACTGGATAATGTGAGGAAAATTTTTCTCTATCTTCTCCTTAGAGTACCACTTTGCTTTTCTTAAAAGTTGTCCTTTCAACCCAATCTAGCAAAGGTCATGTTGTCCCTATCTTGTAGTTATGGAATATTTATGAAAAACTATATCCTCTACTAACTATGTAAAGCATATGTTTCTAAGTCCTCTGCGGAAGGTGGGACTCTCTAATCTTGCTAATCTAACATGAAAGCCTCGTAGATTTTGATATTCTCCATATTCACTACTTAGTAAATGTGCATCTATGTGGGTATATTGATTCTATAGGCATTATTTCCCACCTTTTATAATATCTCAAAAGGACCATACAACAAAGTCTTAATCTTCTTATCAAGACCCTATAATATTTCCTTGTTCAATTGTAACCAAAATCTATCTCCCACTCTAAATGAATTCTTTGTTCTATGTTGATCGTGGATGGCATTATATTTTTCCTATGACTTCCTTTGTGTTTCATGTACTTGCAAATGGATATGCCTAATCTTCGCAATATTTTTTTATGTTCTTAGTGCATCTCCTATGAGGTCCTCCCTCACTCCTCCTTTTTGTCCATATACAACATCCAAGCTTCAAGGTGGAGAATATCAAAAGAAAGTTACAAAATATGACTTACTAATAGAAGTGTGTATTGATTTATTATAAGCATGTTGTATATAGATCATATTTTCACCCTAGGTCTTTAAATGCTTCTGATTGTAGCCCCTCAGAAGCTAAGCCAAAGTCCTATGGACTACTTGTGTCTTCTAGTTGTTTGTGGTAGAATGTTGTAGACCTATACAAATTTGTGTCCATATTTTACAATGAAATAGTCCAAAATCCACTAAGAAATATGGTGTCCCTGTCTAAAATGATGCTCCTTGGTATCCCAAAGTGCAGCCAAACATGTTCAAATAAATTTTTTGTTGCTTCTTATTCTTTGATGGTGTTTTTACAAGGCATGAGAATTCACATCTTGCTGAACCTATCAATTGCCACAAGTAGGTAGTCATGTCCCTTCATGATTGTTGGTAAACCTCCCACAAATCCATGGAAATGATTTCTAAAGGCCTAGTGGATATTACTAAGGGATGGTATAAGCCTCACTTCGTGGTATTGGGATAGTTAGTACAACAAAGTGTGCATCGTGTAATTTATAGTGCTATATTTCTTTCTTTCTAGGTCAATACACATACATTTATAAGTTGGAAACTATATTACCAACATCAAACTATCTTCGAACCTTAGAGGTGTGAGCCTCATTGATAAGATGTAGTTTTTCACCTTTAAGGCCAGAAATTTTGTCCAATCTGTAGAGTAACCCATTCAGGAGATGATAGTCTGTTATGTTGTCACTAAATTTTACATGACTATGACCGTATAGCTACCAAAACACCTCCTTGAAGTCCTCACCTTTTGTGTATTCCATTATGTATACATCATGGGTTAAAGGATCCATGTGCATCAAAGTTACCAAATCCATAATTTTGGATGTAGGTGGCCTTGAAAGCATGTCTACCAACTTGTTTGTGCTTCCCTTCTTGTACACGATGACCAGATGAAATTGTTGCAAGAAACCCATCAACTTGTTATGTATTGTCTATTGTACCTTACTATGGGCCACCAGATATTATAACCATTGTGGATATATGTGGACGATGGTCTCCTTTCCCATTAAATAGGGTTTATAATTTTTAACTTCTTGTACCAGGGCATAAAGCTCTTTGTTATAGGTAGGGTAGTTTAGAACTACTCCATAAAATACTTCAAAAGGATAGCATACACACCTAACTCCTTGCATCAAGATCACTCCTATGATAAACCTACTTGCATTTTTCTCTTCTTTGGAGACCTTTTGCAAGTTTGGTAATGTGAGAACTAATGCTTCATTAATTTTTATTTTTACCTCACCCAAATACTTCTATTGATTCTTCCCCCACTAGAACCTCTTGTTATTATGGTGTGGAGTGGATAAACTATTGTTGAAAATCAAGCTATGAAAATTTCCAGGCATTGTAACACCCCAAAAAAACTTTTAATTTTGGAGATAATTGTAGGAGTCGACCACTTCATGATGGTATGCATATTTCATGATATTTATTTTAATTTCCCTTGCACCAAACACATACCCCAAACACACAAAAAAATAGACCAGAAAATTCACGTTTATTGAGGTTAACTGCAGTTGGTGCTTTTTCAGCGTTTATAACATCTACATAATATGTGAGAGATGCTACTTCCAAGTAGACTATGAACCAATATATCAGCCAAATAGACTATAACAAATTAATCTAGATATGAGTCTAACACATCATTCATCAATCTCATGAACATAGCTAGTGCATAGCATAAATCAAATGGCATGACCAACTATTCATATAAACTTTTCCTGGTTTTGAAGGTGGTCTTCCACATGTCTTCTTCTTTCATCCAAATGTGGTTGTATCCCATTGAATTTGAGGTCCAAATTGTTGAAGTATTTTTCCTATTTCAACCAATCTAGTAAATCATTAATCCTAGGTAGAGGGTACCAATTCATGAGTGTAATATTATTAAATGCTTTGTAGTCGATCCACATTCATGACATCATGTCCTTATTTCGTATAATTATGATATGTGACCCAGAAGGTAAGGTGATTGGTCAAATGACACTCTAATCAAACAGTTTTTGCAATTTATTCTTCACTTCATTTATTTCTAGAGCATATTTCCATAAACAACTTGATTTTTGGCAACAAAGAGTATAGAAATAGTTGGATTTTTGCTCCAACTCCCTCTTTGATGGTATCCCTTTAGGCTCATGAAACACTCTTCTGATGACTATACAAACTCCTCAAATCGATGCTTCTACTCTTTAGAAAACCCCTTTAGGGATGCCCTTGTTCTAATTAACTCATCAATGGACTGGTTTACTCTTAATAAAAGTAAACATATTTCTTACTAGAACTAATTAGCTTATTAGCTTCTCTTACACTTTCTAGTGATATGTTTAACTTGATTATGTGTGAATTTATGACATTGGATTTTCCACACTTGATTGAGTGGTATTCATTAGTTTTCCACATGAAGGTTGCATCCCTCATATACATATAGGGGCTTCCAAACCATTACTTTACGTATGTCAAGGGTTTCTATGTTCAATTCCACTTAATAAATATAATCAACATGTATGACCAATTTAACCTTGCATTGGTTTTTTACCTTGATCTTTGGATCTTTGTTTACCCATCACAATGGATACGGGATAGGATGATCATAAACCTCAAATATAAGCTTGTTGAAAAAATCCAGTAATATGAGATTATCTTATGAACCAAAGTGGAATGAAGCATCTATCCTGGTCTTATTGGTTTGGATATTGATGTGGAAGAGTTTGGTCATCTCCTTCTCTTCGTGATGATGAATGATACTAAAGTTTAGCTCCTTCTACACTAATGTGCAAACAATATTCTCATCCACATAAGAGTTGTGTTTTACCCAATTGCTCAAATTTGTGGTTAAAAGTTTTTTTTTCATCCTTCTTGTGGTTCTTCAAGTTCAACTCTGGATGTAGCTTCCAACACTTTTCCTCAATGTGACCATCAATGTTGTAATGGTTACTATGATCCTTGTATTCATATGTACTGACTACAATATTATTTTCCTTCCCCACTTTCCATTTTCCCCTCCTTGGAGGTTTCCTCATGATCTTTTTACTTGGAACCACTTGTCTAACCTTTCTTGTTCCCTATGATTTCTAGGTAATATGCCTATACACATGTCTCATGCATTTTACTTGGCTTGAGAAGAATCACTTACTCTCATAGATGGTTATTTGGAACCCCCAAATACTTGAATAATCCATATAGGTTCTTGATATAGATATCTATCATGTTGGCCATTTTTATGAACTCAGTGATGTACTCTTGTACACTATGCCCTTGCCTCTTCTTAAAGTAGTTCCATTGGATCCATTGTTCATTTACATACCCAAGAAGATATAATTAAAAATTGACGAGGGTATTGAGGTTTTCCCACCTAGTTTCTTGCAAATCACCCTCCAGTGTAAGTGTTTCCATATATATTTCTCACTAAGTTAAAGGATCACCCTCTAACTTTAGTCTAGAAAATGAAATCTTTTGCTCTTCATCTATATTGTGAACACTAAAATAAACTTCTAGTTGTTACAACCATTGATTTAGTTGTAATGCATGGATCTCACCTTGTTATGGCTTCATCTCTACTTATACTTCCATCTTGAATATGTATTTTGAAGGTGTAGTAATACTCAAACTTGGAAGCTCCTTCTTGGACACTTTCCATGACTCACTTTCTAGGTTGCCCTTATCTCCCAATTTCCCCTCTAATATGACCTTTGAGTTACAAATTCCATCCTCTTAGAACAATATATGCTTCCTTTGAGAGCTACCATGATGAGTCTCATATTTTGATTAATTTTGGTGACTTATGCTTCCAACCTCACAAATATCTCTTCCATTGGATTGTGATGGTTATTATGAAATGACTCGTCAACCATGGATAAGGTTCTATGGCTTGCTTCTTAAACCAAATGTTGAATCCCTACGACTTCCACAAAATAAACGAAAAAAATACTTTGGAACCAATATGATTTTTAAATTGATGTGAATATTCGACTATAATATTTTGTCACAACAAATTTGATAAAATAATTGAAATCATTACCATGAAGGTTAATTTTCCTTTAGGCATCAAATTCTTTAATAGTTTATTTTCTACTTAGATGAAAAAGATATTTGAAATGTGAGAGATAGAGAAATATAAATAATTATGAATAAAAAACCCATAATAGCACATGTTTTACCTTGGGAAACCCTTATAGGATAAAACCCAACTAGAAGGTGATTCTACTCTACTCTCTTTTCTCTAGTATGTAAATATGCAAGTAGAAAGGATGATGTATTCTCTATGAAGTTACCTAAGATCTGTGGCCTATAATACTACTACATAACCTTAACCCCCTCGTTGAAAGGGTTGATCGACCTCGTTGACTAGACTTGACAAGTCACACCTAGTTGATTGTCTAAGTCTGAATGTGAGCCATTTGACCGTACAGTCAGGTCAACCAACTAAGTTAGACAATTAAAATTTCCTTGTAACTAAATGATACATAAAAATGTCCCATTGATGTCATAAAGAGGTATATATAAGGAGCATATATTGTAAGTGTTGTGGTACATTACTAAAAACGTTTTTTTGTTGATCTCCCATTACATGTGTTATCTTCTCCTTTCTCTCATCTATGTGTGTATATCTATGTAATGTGTATAGTACTATATATTACTTCATTGGTATATTATTGGTAACTACTCACAAAACCCCATATTAAAACATTGGTTACATTGTGGGGCACGAACGCAACTCAAGTGAGAGCCAAGTATCTTAACTAACTAGACTACAACATTGCCTCTACTATTAGAAGTTCTTGAACCCAAATATGAGAAAGCATGCAAACATAGATATTTATCTTGGAGGATATTTGTGAGTGATGGGAGTGTAAAATTGAGAATTATATACATAAATACACAAGAAGAAATCAATTATGTTAATAAAAGCAAGAACCCATTTAGTTATAGAGAAACAAAAGAGATTAACAGAGGTCATCCTTGAATAAATTATAAAATATATTAACCATTCTGATAATGAATAAACTTATGGATGACCAAAGGTTAACGCCAATGATCACCAATAAAGACCGAACAAATTTATACAAGTGGGTCTAGAAAATGTTTAACAATCACTCTGAAGAGTAAGCATTTGAAAGAAGAGTGTTTGCTGATAAAATCAAAAGAAGATTCAATGACGGTTCTTATGTATCATACCTTTCCTTGTACGTAAATTCTTGCTAGACAAAGGGGTTGACCATATGGTTGAATATTGACCATTGTTGAATCCTCTACTTGCAAACACCAATTGGGACAAGAGGCAACAAAATTGGTGTAATTTTCTAAAAGAAAGTTATAAAAGCATGAGATATTCTTGAGACTACTTCTTGAGTAAATAAATTCAGTAATTATTATTTCCATCATCAACGTTGAGTAAATTGTAACCAATGATGAAGGGGTCATCGATTCCTTAGTCAGAGATGAAGGAATTGACTACATTGAAGAATCATCATGCCAACATCAAGGAGGAAATTGTTTAAAAGAGAATATAATCTTAAATAAGAATGAAATAAAAAGGTTTCACATTGAATGTAGCATCATAAACCTTCATCCAACATTTAAAAAATCAAAAGGGGCAAAAGATAAAAGAAACAAGAGGAGATGTGTAACATAAGTAATCCCCAGGCATTAGAAAGAAATAAAATCTAGGTGTAGCTAGTCAATGCATTGGACTTATTTGAGATTTGTAAAGACCAAGTGAATTCTAGAGGGGATACCCTAATTCTTCCTGAGAGAAGTATTCGTTTTTAGTTGGTCATGGTAGCAAATGCTGCTTGTCAACTTGGAAATACTATTGAATGTATGGAAATAAATTACTCTGACTCGATAATGTGGTAATATCCTTTTCCTCAAGAAGCTAGTCCTCATATTTATGAATTCCTCCATCAAATATTAAATATAATGGAGATTTCTCCATCAACCTAAGTGTTTTTGTATGGATTTTCCACTAGGTTAAAGCATGGACCTCTCACTTTTTTCTCTTCAACTATATGGTGAACATTAAAATAAATTTTTGGTTGCTACAACCAATGATTAGTTTCAATGCATTGATCTCACCTTGTTATGGCTTTATGTCTACATTTTCTTCCATATTTACTAGGAAATATTAAGGGTTGATGACACTCAAACTTGGTTGCTCCTTCTTCGACACTTTCCATGACACCTTTTTTGGGTCTTCTTGATCTTTCAATATCCCCTCTAGCTTGATCTCTAAGTTAAACCCTCATCCTCTCTGAATGGTCCAAGCTTGTTTTTGAGAGTTTCCATGAGTAGGTTCATATTGTGATTGATTTTAGTGACTTAGGATTCCAACCTCACAAATCTCTCTTCCTTCATATCTGAGGGTTATTGTAAACATACTCATCAACCACGGCTAAGGTTATTGTAAAAATTTCATTGAAGTGTTTGTGAAAGATTCGTGTTATCATTCCATTGAAAAATACATAATTCTAGTTTGTTGAATCAATATGTTACATTAGCTAGCATCATTGAAGACTAAAGTCACATCATCATTTGTATTCGAAAAGAAATTAATTCTCTTTACTGTTAAAAGGACTAGTTGAAGTGCATTCGATAGGAAGATTCGGTGAATTTTGGAGATTTATTAGTAAAATACTTTTTTCTTTGATTGTTGCATTGATTGTGTGTTCTCTATCTCTCAATTAGTGTTAACTTTCATTGAAGACAAAGATTTCCTTTCTCATATAGCTGCATGTAGGGTTTATTTTTTCAGTTGACAGTGGTAGGGCCTTGCAATTAAAACCTAATTCAAGATGAACCATTAAAATCTATTGAATTAACCTAAGGAAGCATTGAAACTTAACGCTCACATTTAGTGGTCTAGGCTAGAGACGTGTTTTGTTGTCTTTAAATCTAGTAGTTGTCATTCGCTTCGGCATTAGACAAGGCTAGCATGGACTTGTGTTCCCCGTACTGTCATGTATATAAAGGGAGACCCCGCTAGGTTTCAATCATTTATCCATAGGAAGTCAAGTCTGCCTCCTTGTAAACGTGATACACCAAACACGACATTTGGGGAGATTGCCTGCCCGTACTTCTCGGTTCGCTGGGAGGTATTATGTAGTTCACAGTTACTTGGTAATCCTTTTGCCTAGATAATCCGAAGCAGTCATTTTGGTCTTTTTGACTCTTTAAATTCAAAATATCACCGAGAACTTGTCCTTTCAATCTCGTTAACTCCAAAAGAGACTAGAGTCACCTTTTTTCCTTTTCTCGACTCTTAAAATATGCAAAGGCAAAGTTTTGTTTTAGTGTCTAAAAATTAACTATCCACAAAATATTCCTGTTTAAAGTTATATTCCTTAGCAATTCTTTAGGGTTGATTCTAATGGCAACATTCCCAGAGTCTACCAGTCAAGGATTCCCCTCAGATGGGAATCCTAGTCCTTTTCCTTCTTTTGGAAATTCTGGTGCTACTTATATGGCAACGGTGTCCCTTCCTAGGTTAACTATTGGTTTACCTATCTGGTTATTTTCGACCTCGGTGCTCCCAAGTGTCCCAGCCCCTGCCCAGCCATCTCCTTCATTTGAACCACATCATGTTGATTCTAAGGTTGACCTGTCACCTTCTTCCCCTATTTCTTCACCTTCCTCTTCTACTTCACCTGGTGAAAGTTTGAAATCCAGTAACTAGGAGGCTAAGAAGAAGAAGAAGAAGACAGATAAGCGAGAGGCCAACCGTGCAGTTGTTACTCCAAATGCACCTCCCGTCGACAAACCTTCTAATCCTCCATGGAAGGTCAGATTCCCTTGAAAGTTGTGTAAGGGTGACCATCTCCTTCAAGACTGTCCTAGCATTCCCAGAGTCTTAGAGGTATGGTCTCAAAATCTAGATCAACCATCCCCATCGACCTCTGGAGATCATGTCGATGTTGCACCCTCAGTTAGTGATGGTAAGAAGAAAGGGAAGATTAGATTCCCCTGTAGGTTATGTGAAGGAGAGCATCTTCTTCACCTTTGTCCTCTTATGGATAAAGCTTCCAAAGTTTTGGAAAACCTTGCAGCTCCTCAACCCCAACTTCCTGTTGGTTATCAGAGGCTTTCTTCTAACCCTTTCCTAGTTGGTAAAGAGATTGAATTGGATTTATCTCTTGCCCATCTTGCTCTTCCTGAGAATCACTCTCTTGTGTCTGTTCCTGACTGACCATTGGTCAAAAAGAGTGTCGACTTGGCTCCGCCTTCAGTTGTTCTCTCCGTTCCCAAAGAGAGTAGTGATCGTACAGCTCATGTTCTTCATGTCTCCTCAGATTCTCATGAATCAAAGAGTGACCCTCCTGTCCAAGTTGTCCAGGAGAGTCCTTCTCCTTCTTCTGTAGGGCATGGGGGCAATCATATGATACCCCCCACCAAGTAGTTCTGTCATTTCTTTTGATTGGAATCAATTGACTACTTTCCGCCTCCCATCTTGTGTGCCTTTCCAGATCACAGTACAAGCCTATACTACGATAGTACATGGCACTATATTAGATGAAGGCGCATCTGTTAACATCATGTCCTCAGCTACTTGGAAAGCTTTGGGTTCCCCACAGCTTGTGCCCATCACTCAAAATCTGTTGGTTTTCAACAGAGGAACCAGTCAACCCTTAGGGGTCCTTCCAAAGTTCCCTATTACTTTGCGAGGAAAGAATGTCTATATAGACGTCATGGTAGTCCAGGGTCCATTAGATTTCAATCCTCTCCTTGGATGAAACTATGTTTATGTCACAGGAGCTCTTGTTTGTTCACTTTTTGTGTGGTTTGTTTTCTGCACGAAAGGAAAATTGTCGTTCATTGGTCACCAGGCACCTCCTTTGCAACCATCATCCCCTATTATCTCTTGTTTACAAGTAATACCTTCCACGCCACAGGGAAATTATGTGACTACCTGTTCCATCTCGGCATCTGCTGATGATCACAAAAATGGTATTGTACATTATACATTGGGGGCATTGGAACCTGATTTGTCTTTGGTACCAAATGACAAATATTCCTCCCAGAGCATGGTTCTTCTGTCTAGTGCAAACCTCTTGGGAGCCATGTTCTCATATGGTTCATGAACAGATGTGTGAGCATAGTTCTTTATCTTGTGTCAAGCTCGTTAAAAAATGAAACAAGGGTCTAGATGATAGCTATTTTATTGTATTAACCTCATTAAAAAATGAAGAAAATCCCTTTTCCAAATCAAATCTTTGATTAAGATCTCATAAAATCCGAGTCGAATATTTCTAAGATCTCAAAAGTGAACCTTCATTCCATCCACCTAGTTGACTGAAATGAAGCTTGGGGGCATGTACCTTGATTGAGTCATTATGCTGGGGGCATGCAAACTTATAGCAAGCATAGTTTTTCATTTCAAGCTTGTGTAAACATGAAACTGAATCCAAGCGGAGTTCTCCATGGTTCAAGTTTGCATAAAAATGAACCCATGCCCAATTTACATCTCGTAATTGTCGTTTTATCAGCTAATTTCTGATAGATGAGTCTTGGTTGTTTCATTCCAGCCCCACCATCTCTTTGGCTGATCATATGCTTTCACTTGGTTGTTTCCCTTTCCTGAGGAACTACAACAATGAGTGGTTTTGCTAGCTAGCCTCTTGACCTTTTAGTGTTTGAGAAGTTCCCCCCCTTAACCGGAACTTATTGCTACCCTTTATACCACTTGTTCCTCCAAGAAGAGTCACCTTTAAGCTCTTTTCTGACTCATAAAAAATGAAAATATTGTCGAGCATTTTTCCCTTTTAGACTCGTTAAAGCAAATAAAAGCAGGGATTCATCTTTGAGCTCTTTTTTGACTCTCAAAATAGGAAAATATTGTCAAGCTCTTATCGTTTTGAACTTGTTAAAGGATGTGAAACATCGTTTACCCAGTATACGTTTACCCCTTTTTTGGGATGGGATAAACTATTTACAAAAAAGGTACTCCTTGGCTGAAATGGTCAAGAGGTTCTTTCGAATATTGTTTTCTACCTTTTCGGGCTCGAGAGACAACTTTATGAAAAGGTACCTTTTGGAGTCTTCTTTTCCATGTCTTTTTCAAACTCTCTAAACATGAAAAATATACCGAGTTTTTCTTTTGTCAGACTCGTTAGAAAGTTAAACGACATAGGACTTGTAACCATGACGAACATGACCTTCTCCTTCCTAGAGCTCATTAAAATTACTAGGTCGGATTCATCTAAAGGATGAACTTACAGTGCAAGCACATGCTATACCCTTCAAGCTTGCGATTAAAAAATATTTGGGGTACCTGCCAGAAGTCGTGGAGGAAAATGGGAAATTCTATCAGTTGTGTCAGCAGCTCACTCTTGAACATGACACTTTCTGCTTCGTGTCGAGTTGGGATATCCTCCCTTCATCATTGACCTTCCTAGGTTGGTCCATTCATTTTTTCCTTCTATTTGATCTCTGCCATGTCATCATGATCACCAATCCTATGGATCCAAAATCTGCCAAACTTTGAAGTCGCGTTGTCGATATGTTCAAGAGTTAGTCCTCCTGCAGTTACACTTTAGTTAGTCCTGATTCTCTGTATCATTTGAAATCATTGCATCCCTTTGTCTCATGTTATGATGTTGGATACATCATGGCCCTCCTTCGACATGGTCACTTCTTGTCACCTTCAGCTTATTATCCAGGAAGCAAGCCGAGAGACTCCCTCCCAGTACCTTGAAGCTTTCATGCCCTAATGGCAAGTTCTTCACACTCGACGACAAGTTCACATCATTGGCTTTCGATCGAGTGATTTCATGGGTGTTCAACATCAGTTCCTTTATTCACATTCCGTGAATTGTGCTACTGGTACCTTGAGATCCATTGTAATTATTGGTGGTTTATCTCGTGCTTGTTAATGGTTCACATCATTAACCGGTAATCAAGTGACTTTCTAGCATGTTCGACTTCAACACATTCATTCACATGTTAGGATTTGTACTTTGATCGGGTCATTTGGAGCGCAAGACCCTAGGCTAAGATTGCACAAGTCTAGGTTGTGAGGCGATCTGGCATGATCACGTAGATATACATGTCTCTTTCAGATGGATAGTTGTGACCATACCATGAGTTGTTATATGTGATCCTTCTCTTTATTGGACGGCTGTGACCATACCTTGGTTTTTTTATGATCCTTTCCTTGGATCCATTTACATGATCTTTCTCCATTTACACAATCTTTCTCCATTTACATGATCTTTCTCCATTTACACGATCTTTCTCCATTTACATGATCTTTCTCTATATGGCTGCGTCCATACCACAATTCATGTATCATTTATTATAATTTTCAGTGATGTATTTGTATCTATGCTTGCTTGCAGGTTTTCCGATGACAGACTCTGATTCCCTACATCCACTTATAAAGCATTTCACCCTTCACTCTAGTTCGACCTTCGCACTTTAGGGGGCATATTTTATAGGACATTTTGTCACTGTCCCTGTACTCCCTGTCCATGATCTTGGAGGACCTCTACAGTGAGCCCGAAATGCTTTCCCATCGTGAAGAAACTCCCAGTATGTCCCTCTTCATGAGCAGAATAATTCCCCTTTGCATAATTTCCCAAGAATCTTCTTTTTACCCTAGTTTACAAGACCAACGCTACTGACCAGTTTCCTCCTCGTGTTGATTCACAAATATTAAAACTAGCACTAGCATTGTATAGAGCGACTGAGCCCTTTTCTAGTCGCGTCAATCCTCTTTTGGCAAGTTTTTTAAATATGGAGTCAAAGCTTCTAGCTCTAGAAGCTTCATAACGAAAGTCTGGTAGATGGTTGGCCTGGATGGAGTGGAAGAAGTCAGTTTGGGCTCCTTTCCTCTATTAGGATGGAACAAACTCAAGATATAAGACCTTCTCCCATGATCAGAGGAACCATCTCCCATCCATCCAAGCTATATAAACCTCTATTTTCCCAAGCTAAACTAGTTTTTGGAGTGAGTTTGAATGATCAGCAAGACATCTATAGCTTGCAGCTTTCGAATGTATGTTTGAGGGAGAATAATGTGATTTGGTTTGGTTTGAGACTAGAGGGAAGAGGCCTTAAAACTTCCATTGTTAAGGCTATCCATGAGATGCTAGCAGAAGTGTGGGAACCAAGATACGTCGGAGGATACCAGAAACGTCAAGGCATTGGTTTTAATCTCTTTCTAATTTATATGAATACAACTATTGATTGATTTCCTTCATGAAGTGTTATTTTACATCTTTATGGCTTAATGTTCCTTGACCTGTTAAGTTGGTTGAATATAATATTGTATGCTATCACGTTTATTGTTGTTGTTTGTTTTCCTATTTCAGGTATTCGAAGGAAGGAAATGAAAGGTAGCTGGAGTGAGGAAGCAGGATCATCACCAAGTGGAATAATGTTCTAAGAAGTAGGCCCTCTTAATTGATTCTAGCCTAAGGATATTTTCCATAGATTGTTTGTTTATGGCTAGACCCGCTCTCTCGGGCTAGAGGAATTGTTTGTGTTCGCACTGAGAATTTACCTACACCACACCAGCCTATGACAGTTTAAATCTTCAAGAGGAGAGGCCAATGGTTGTTTTTGGGCTGCATGTGGAATAACTTGATCCTTCTACTGCACCCTTCTACGTGACCCTGGTAATCCATGACCTCTTACTGCATAACTACATGTTGGATTCTAGAGCCTCACACAACTCATGTCATTAGCAGTGATGGAACAGTTGGACCTACAGATCAATAGGCCCTACAAGGACCTATTGTCCTTTGACTCGAAGAGGGTCAAATGCTTGGGAATGTTAAAGGATCTGATGGTAAACTTGGCTCATATCCCTGTGAAGAGCATGATAATGGATATAATAGTGCCAAACATTCCCCCTCGGTTCAGCATGCTCATATCTAGATCTTGGGGTTCCAAGGTGGGGGGATCTATCAAGTTAGATCTAACTTGTGCCACTATTCCCACTTTTGGAGGCTAGCAAAGGAGGTTGTAAAGAGAGTCCAGTTTTGTAAAACCTGTGACCCCAACTAAAGGCTTAGAAAACTCCCTGGTGCATGGGCAAGAAAGTGACCTCTCCTTCCTGTTCCTAGAAGAAGGTGAGATCATATTAGAGGAAACATTAGTACACCTACTATGGCAGATAGAACACCAACACATAAATGAAAATAAATTATGGAACTTATACTTTGATGCAACAAAATCAAAAGAAGGAAATGGAGCTGGAGTATTGTTGGTATCTCCAAAGGGCAACCTGATGCCCCTCCCATTCAAGCTAGAGTTTGAGGCAACCAACAATGTGGCGGAGTATGAAGCATTAATCCTTGGGTTACAAACAACAAAGAATATGAATATTGAATGCCTAACGGTCTATGAAGATTCTGAGCTCGTCGTAAGGCAGATCAGAAATGAGTGCCAAGCCAAACACCCCTCACTGAGGACTTACCATAATGAAGTGTGGGATCTAATTGATAACTTCTTCATGGCCTTTAATATCAAATCTTTACCCAGAGAAGGAAACAAGATGGCTGAATCCCTTACTGTAGCTGCAAGCAGTTTCAGGCCCCCTCAAAATCTAATCCTCAGGTATTAGGTAGAAGTCAGATTCAGACCCTCAATACCCGATAATGTCAAGCATTAGCAGGTATTCGAGGACGATGAGGAGGTGAAACGATTCATAGAAGTCATTGGGGAGTTTTCCCACTCCACCATCGATCAAGAAGAAGAAGAAGCAGATCAAGAAGCCACTTTGTGGCAAGACACAGTGGTTTGGCGTAAAATTTGGCAACTGAAAGGGAATACCATCCCTCGTAGACTAGTCCCACCAGAAAGGATTTTTAATAAGGATGGCATAGCCTCCAAACCAATTGCTCTAGAGATAGATGATCAAGTAGAAGACTGCAATATCGGCTCGGAGGAGGAACCCCAGATGATCAGGCTATTAAAAGGAATCCCCTTGCAATAAAGACAAAGGTATTTAAATCTATTCGAAATCTACAAGGATGTTTTTGCTTTGTCTTATGAGGATTTGAAAGAATTTGATACTAAGATCATTCAGCATAAGATTCCTATGAAGAGTGGAATAAAGCCATGCAAGCAAAAACTCAAGCAGATAAATCCACTCTTACTCCCCTCCATTGAAAAATAAGTGAGAAAGCTGCTACAGGCAAAGATCATAGTGCCTTTAAGGTACTCGGAGTGGGTGGCCAACTTAGTCTCTGTCTGGAAAAATAACCGACCAATAAGACTATGTGTAGATTTTTTGAATTTGAACAGGGCATCGTTGAAAGATGCCTACCCACTACCTAATATGGATCATATATTGCAGAAGATGGTCGACATAATTAGAATGTCCATGATGGATGGGTTCTCTGGTTACAACCAAGTAGCAGTCCACCCTGATGATCAGAAGAAGACTGATTTCACCACCCCGTGGGGAACATTCATGTACGCTCGCATGCCTTTCGGTCTTATTAATGTAGGGGCCACATTTCAAAGAGCCATGGATATAGCTTTCATAGGGGAGCAAGACAAATTCATGGTGGTTTATTTAGATGATATCATAGTCTTTTCTAAGACTGATGAAGAGCACATCCTCCACTTGAAGCTCACCTTTGAAAAATGCAGGAGGTATGGTCTTTCTTTGAATCCTAAGAAATATTAGTTTGCCATGAGTGAGGGGAAGCTACTAGGACACATAGTAGCACAGGAAGGTGTGAAGATCGATCCTAAATGAGTCGAATCCATCAGTCATATTCCTCTGCCCAAGAATAAGAAAGAGGTCCAAGCCTTTTTGGGGAGAATAAATTTCTTAAGGAGGTTCATACCCAACTATGCAGAAATAGTCAAGGGTATTACGAACATGCTTAAGAAGGAAAATGAAGTCAAGTGGAGCCCTGCCCCCAGATATTCTTTCATTAGAATTAAAGAAGCTTTGGCTGAAGCCTCAGTACTAGTCATCCCCGACTATTCAGTGCCTTTCTATATATTTTCTTTCACTTCTCCACATACTATTGTCGCAGTGATGCTATAGAAAAATAAATATGGTCATCCGAGTCCTGAGGGATGCTAAGTTTAAATATAAAATCTTGGAGAAACAAGCCTATGCACTATTCAAGGATTTGAAGGAATTTCGTATGTATGTGCTACAATCGGAAATCACAACATTTGTCCCAATGATAGTAGTCAAGGACATCTTGTGCAAGGAGACAGTGCAGAAAAAAGAGGTAGGTGGATAGGAAAGATACAAGAGTATGAGCTAGACATAAAGCCTACTAAGCTCATAAAAGGCCAGGGTTGGCTAATGTTTTATCTGAATCTAATTGTTAAGCTTTAGGGATAAACCTGATAATAGAGGAAGGTAGACAAGAGGATCATCAAAAAGGGATTAAAACATCCAAGCAGAAGATCTATGTTGAATATGAAGGATCACCATGGTATAAAAACATCGTTCATTATCTCTTATTCCTAAGGTTCCCACTGGGGCTGGATAGATCCAAATACCGAACTCTGAAATTGCAAGCACAAAAATATATCATATCCAATGGTCTACTTTACTGGAAGGACCCAGTGGGAGTATTGCTATTATGTCTGGTAGAGGACGAAACCAATAAATTGATTGAGGATTTTCACGAAGGAGTTTGTGGAGGTCAATACAGCTCGAAGACCACAACACATAAAATCCTCAAGGCAGGATTCTATTGGCCTACACTGTTTGGAAATGTTCATTCCTAGGTCAGGTCATGCGAGAAGTGTCAAGTGTTTGCTGAGAGTTAAAAGCTTTCTCCTCTCCCCCTGATTCCAATACATGTGGAAGAACCTTCCAGACAGCGGGGACTAGATTTCATAGGAGAAATAAACCCACCGTCCAGTGGCCAACACAAGTTGATATTAATAGACATGGATTATTTCACCAAGTGGGTAGAGGCCATCCCAACCAGAAATGCTACAAGCTCAGTGGTAATCAAATTTATGGATGAGAACATACTATATGTCCTTGGTTGTTGTTATAGACAATTTTGTGCCTTACAGTAACAAGCATGAATTGTCAATAATCCAAGGGATCCAAAGTTCCCTAAACATGATGTTCCTACCCCTAGAGGAACAAGGTCAGCAAACCAACAGCTCTCAGATCAGTTCTCCACCTGAAAACACTCAAAAACAAGCAATCCTGAAATCAAAGCAGGTGCTCCACTGGGTTTCTGCGCTGAAACACAACTGCTCCATGGTGTACCTGCGTTGCAAAGCAGGTAGAACAAAGCCCACCTGCGTTGGGCGAGTTTTGACATGTGGCACAGTGTGTCATTACTTTGGAATCTTCCAAAAATGACACTTGGATCAGGTATTTCGCCTTGTGATGAGTCAGAGGCTTTGTTTCTCCAAGTGGAAGCAAGGTTCACCAAGTGGACTCAAGAACTGAAGATCAACTGAAGATTAACTGAAGAGAGAGAGGACACAAGGCAGCTACACATCAGTTGAAAGCTGACTCATCCTTTCTCAATTCATCTATATATTGAGCTCTCTCCTATGAGCTCAGGAGGCTGGAATTTTGTGCAAAGTAATGATATGCTGTTGGTTTCATTCTTGAGTTATTGGGTGATTGTTTGAGAGAGGTGAAGAAGAGCAATTCTTTCTGCTGGGAGGTGTTGCTGGGTTGGAGCCTGCAATGGTTGTAATCCTCTCAGAACCTTTATTTCTTCATTAATAAAAGCTATTGAGGTTCTTCTATGTGCTTTTGTTCAATTATATATTGTGATGATTGCATGTTTGGTTTACACTAATCCATGAACCAGTTATGATTGCATGCCTCTTGTAGTTTCCTTCTTTGTCATTGTGCAGGATCTCATTGTAGCTGGGCGAGCAGAAGGACAAAGAGCTAGGAGCAAGCGGCCAAAGAGGAGAGTTTGGATTTGACATTAAGCGCAAGGCAACGGTTAGTGCTTCCTCCATTCTCTTTTGTTTTCATAAAGAAGAAAACCTTCAGTAGTTTGCTTTACAGTTGTTGCTAAGGAACTGTCACCCTTAGAGTGGGTTAGGGTCATCCGAGTCGGATACTTTTCCCTACAACAAACTGGCGACTCTGCTGGGGAACGTATCCGTTCGATTGTGTTTGTAGTATCTTTGCTATTCATATCCTGAACCAAAGAGTACCGAATCGAAAAGCTTTTGACTATATCAAAAGCGAAGTAGAGGGGCAGCTACTCTTGCTCATTTTCTGAGCAGATTCATGATTTGAAGAGCTGATCTACAAAGATCCTTGTAAGCTCTTAGTGATAGCTTTGCACCTTCTAAATCATCCCTTTGAGTGTGCTTGACTGAATGCTTCTGATTTGAGCAAAAACCGTGCATTTTTGAGAAAATTATGACCCGGAGACTGTGAAAACGCAATTCTCGTTTTCCAAAGCAGGTAGTACACAGGCTACCTGCTTTGCAACGCAGGTCCCGAACTAGCTACCTGCGCTGAGAGCCAGTTTGACTGTGCAGAGCCTGCGTTGACCCAAATTTGCTTAGTGCATTTGGGGTTTCCTCCTTTCTCTTTCCTGTTTTCACTTAGTTTTGCTGCTAGGTGTCAGTCTTGTGCCTGTTTTGAAACCAATATTACTTGCCATCATTCTGCCTATGTTATATAACGAAATTGTACTTGTTCTTTGTATTTCTTGCTCATTTACAATTTCCCATAACGAAAAGTAAACTAGTCATGCTTTTGGCCTCTTAGATCTGAACCTGTGTTAGGCGTTTTGCTGGTCTAAAGAGTTAGCTTGTTTGCTGTCCATAGCTGATTAGTCATTTTACTTTCGTTAGTTTGGTTTGATTTCATGTATTTCCAGTGATTAAGCAAGTGAATCTTAAGGTGTCTTTTGATTTTGGACAAACTTGTTTACTTTCGCTTTAAATCGAAATCAAAGTTATATAACCACTTTCTTTTTGTATCCATCCACATTAAGAAAGGGAAAAGAAAATACATGCATTGTGCATTTTTGCATTTGACTGTGTGCTTGACGATTTAGGAAAAATTTGCATTTTAGTGTGTGCTCTATGATCTGTGTGAAAAGATTTGCCTTTCTTTTCCCTCAGTAGTTAAGGTTTTCAAAGTTGAAAGATTGAAAAGTTTGCTTCTCATCTTAGACTGCATTCAGGAATTTGTTATATACATCTCGTGGTGATCCTTAAAGGCAAACTGATAAGCAAGATCAACATTAAAATAAATCCAATTTACATAACAACGCTTTGTAACATAACGCAAACACATAGAGGTCTAGGTAGAGACATGTTCCGGCGTCGTTAAACATAGTGACTGTCGATCTCTACGAAGGTGGGTGATTCCTCCTGAGAGTCGGTGGCACTAATACGGACTTCTGCTCCCACGTACCGTCGCGTATATATTGGGAGACCCCTATAGGCAATTATCCTTTATCCATAGGAAGCCGTGTCGACCTCCCTACTGATCGCGATGCAGTGAACACAGCATTCACGAAGATCGACCACCCGTACCGTAAAACGTATTCTGTGGTTTCGCGAAAAGTTTGGCACACCCTCTGCCTAGAACTCCAGAGCAGTTTCTTTTGGCCTTTTTCAAACTCTATAACTGAAAAAGTCCATCCGAGCATTTGTCACTTCGGGCTCGTTAAAACATCGAAGGCGACTAGAGTCATCTTTAGCTTTTTCTCGACTCTTAAAACATGAAAAAGCAAGTTTGTGTCTAAAAGCGTCGTTAATTAAAATCTATTTTAAGCGGAACAAAATCACCTGTTATTCCCACGTTGATCTTTCAGTTGAAAAGTATGGAGCCCACCAACCAAGGAGGCAACCTTGGCGGAAGTCCAAATCCCTTCTCCTCTTGGGGAGATGTTGGTGCGCCTCATATGGCAACATTGTCACTTCCAGGATTGACAATTGGCCTACCTGTATGGCTCTTTTCAACTAATGTAGTCCAGATCGCCACTAATCCTGAGCAGTCGAATCAACAGTCAGACCAGTCTAGGACTACCCACCAGCCTTCCACTTCTTACAATACTTCTTCTGATCCTTCATCTTCGCGAGGTAGAACTGGCAAAAGTCAGCCTCCCAAGGAGAAGAAGGAAAGGAAGAAGAGAGAAAAGAAGCAGAAGGAGCCTATGGCGAAGGCGACTGGGGGCAAACAAAAGACAGCTGACAAAAACCCACACACTGCACCGACCGGGCCTAAATCGCCATGTGTCATTTGCGAAGGGGCCCACTTCCATCGTGATTGTCCTTGTATTCCCCGGATACTAAGGGATTGGTCCCCAAGATTGCACAATCCGGTAGCATCAACCTCTGGCAGTCATGTTGATTGCAGTCCGTCAACTAGCGAGAGTGAAGGACGAAGAGGGAGACCAAGATCACCCTGTATATTGTGTGAAGGCGAGCATGCCATCCACAAATGTCCATTCTTAGATGAGGCAAAGAGAGTTTTGGAAGATCGTCCAGTTTCGCCGTTACGACTTCCTCCTGGATACCAAAAACTTGCGCCTAATCCCTCGATAGTTGAAAATCCAGCTGACCCACCCAAGTGGTCAGCTGAAGTGTCGGTCATTGAGAATGAACCTACTGAATCCAGACCAGACGAAAGTCTAAAGGTCGAAACGGCAGTTGACCCGGTTCTTCCTTCAGAGGTTTCATCGTCCAATGACTCCGTCATTGAAGATCCATCTTCAAATGACACCCTCACTGAAGAGGATAAGGATGACACCGTCCATATTCTTTTCATCAACACAGACTCTGATGAGCATCAGGGCAATGCGCCCATTCCTTTATCGCAGGAAGGAACATCGTCAGGGTCGTATCCGGCCGTATATTCGGTCCCACCACCAAGCAACCTAGTTGTATCCTTTGATTGGAATCAACTAGGCAGACCCCGGTTACCAGCCAATATCCCATTCAGAATCATAGTCCAAATCTACAGAATGGTGATGGCTGGAACTATCATTGATGAAGGGGCATCTATGAGTATCCTTTCCTCTGTTGCTTGGAAAGCACTGGGTTGCCCGACGCTTTTACCTGAGATGAGAAATCTATCAGGTTTTGATAAAGGAACCAGTCACCCGTTAGGGATTCTCCCCAATGTTCTGCTTACATTGAAAGGGAAGTCAGTTCGCATGAACATCATGGTCGTCCAGGGACGCTTGGCATATAACTTACTCCTTGGACGAGACTATATATATTGCATGGAGGCAATAGTGTCCTCACTCTTTAGAGTCATGTGTTTTCCGCACGAAGGAAGAATGGTCCAGCTCGTAGACCAACTTTCATTTCCAGGATCACGCATTGCAAATAGTCAAATACCATCCCTTAACGGTTTATTCACTCAAGGAATGCCACCGCCTCCGGTTCTACTCCCCGATGAATGCGAGTAATTCGGAAAGAAAGAACTGGAACCCAGGGGGCATGCACCCTGGCCTGCCTCGGGCAGAGAAAACCTTGGGTATAAAGTTAATTTCCGCAGAAGAATGGACTAGTCCGTACCCCGTCCGGCAGTGGAAGAGAGGGTTGTTCTAGGGTAAAATTCTTTTGTCAAAGTTATGTGAGCGAAGCGGTCGCTCCCTTTGTCTAAAGAAGTGGGCTCTCCTAAGGAGGGGGTCTATTTGTGGCAGCAAGAAGCCACCATCTTTGAATGTCAAGCCTCACCCATTAAAACAAGCTGTTTTGAAGGATAAGTAGGGGCAGTCTTCAAAGAAAGAGATGAAATTGCTGCAACAAGTGGTCACCATCCTTAGCAACCTAATGATAGACATCGCCGAAAAGAGAGTTTAGCTTGCGGCAGCAAACAAAACCATTTTTCGGATAATAAGTAAGAGATGGCAGAATCTCGAAATTATACTTTATACCTGGGGGCATGCAAACCTTTTGGAATGCAAGCACGGGACGACTATTTATTTTTTTAAATTTTTAGGTCCTCCCTTTAAACCTGTAGGTCTAACCCGTTAAACTCGTAGGATTAGCCGTTTCCAGCTTGCATAAAGAAAGGATGAGGGGCAAAAGTTAAAACCTGCCAAATTGGAGTAATTAGTGAGGTATCGCTCCTTAAATAAGATTACCTCACCTAAAGCATTCCTTGTATTAAGACTGGTATAAACGAGCAGTTTTAGCAATGTTCATGCTCGTTAAAAAATAAACGCAATCATCGAGCAGTTTTAGCGGTGTTCATGCTCGTTAAAAAATAAACACAAGAATCGAGCAGTTTTTGTGCAGAAGTTCATGCTCGTTAAAAAATAAACGTAGAATGTGAGCAATCTTTCCCTAGCAGTTCAAGCTCACGCATAAAAAATGAACCGGTAAACAACCTCGAGAAATGTAACCTTTGAAAGCCATATTAAAAGCCCTTGGTCGTGTTTATATGCCATCGCCTCCATCCGTTCATTTGGCCAATCGTTCACCTCCATATGTTTGTTTACCCATTTTGAGGAACAGCTGCGAAGAGTGATTTCACTTAGCCATCCTTGTGACACTGCCGTGATTGGAGATTTCCAACCTGTACCTGGAATCTGCTGCTATCCCTGTTCATCACTCGTTCCTCAAAAGACGAGTCTTCTTTAAGCTCTTTTCACTGACTCATAAAATATGAAAAGTTTGCCGAGTTTTGGCCTTCCAGCTCGTTAAAGCGACCGGAAAGCTATCCCTCCTCTAGATTTTAATCTTTTTGGACCCGAGGGATTATTGCACAAAAAGATCGAGCGCTTGTTTTGTTCGGCTCGTTAAAGCAACCGAAAATTCATCCCTTCTGTATTGTTTTATACTTTTTCGGACTTAAGGGATTAGATGACGAAAAAGGAATTTCGGAGTTAACTTTTCGTACCTTTTCAGACTCTCTAAAAATGAAAAGGACCGAGTTTTCTTTGTCGTTAGACTCGTTAAAATGATTAAGTAGCGACAAACTTGTCTTTAGACGAGAACGAGTTTCCCTATCGCTAGGCTCGTTAAAACATAGCGATGGGCTTGCCCGAAGGGCAGGTTATAGAACAAGCATATGTTATCCTCCTCAAGCTTGACAAAAATAAAGAGGTACTGGTCAGCAATGACTGGGGAAAAATTGGGAGAACCTCACAGCATTAATGGTAGCAAGTCGCTCTTGAACATGACGCTTTGTCCTCCGTCCGCATCGGGTTGGGTTGTTTCATTCACCGGTCGCAGAATCATGGTCCTCGCCACACCATCCACAATTGGGGTAATGCTACCAATCCATCACATCAGTGTCGTTATATGTTCAAGAGATGTGGTTCTGTAAAGAGTCAACCCTGTTCCACCCACTGCCATACATTATCCTTCATCCACTTCATGACCGCCACCCTGAATCATACATCACAGTTTGTTTTCACCTCATCATAATCACTAGCTCCGTTCCGTGTCACTGATGTGGGATTCATTAAGGCCCTCCTTTGACGGATCGCTCCTTGTCGACATCAGCTCATTATCCAAGGAGTTGGTCTAGGAACACCCCCCTCAGTACTTTGAAGCTTGCATGCCTCAATGGCAAGTTTCTCACTTCTGGCGACAGGTATACATCAATGACCTTCGACCAGAAGATTTTGCATGGTGGTCGACGCCAAGTCCTTTATTCCCACCATGTAGATTGTACTGCCGTACCTTGAGGGTCATCATCCTTATCGGTGATTCCTCTCGCGCTTGTTAACGGTTTACATTATTGACCGGTAATCAAGCGATGTCTTTCCATGTTCGACTTCAAGAAATTCTCACATGGATCGACTTGTACATCGAGTGAAGATCGGAAGAGATTGAAGACCCCGAATCTAGTTTCATCCATCCAGGCTGCGATATATATTCAGGACATAAAGACATTTGATATGTACATCATTGCAACAGATGATCATCCTTCTCAAAAGATGATAAATTCGGCAGAGAATTATCAGTGAAGGATGATAAATTCGGCAGAGAATGATCAGTCTAGCATCAGACGATCGTCTGTTCTATGTACCAAAATGTATTTATAAAGCTGAGCATGGGAATGCCCGCCTCAGCTAGATCATGAAAAAATGTATGAAAAATAATGTATTGTATTGTATCTTATTACAGGACACTTCTCAGCAGATTGAATGAACTTCGGATCCTCTCAATAAAGCATTTCACCCGATAAACGACCTCATACTTTAGGGGGCATCTGTTATAGACAATTTTGTGCCTTACAGCAACAAGCATGAATTGTCAATAATCCAAGGGATGTTCCCTAAACATGATGTTCCTACCCCTAGAGGAACAAGGTCAGCAAACCAACAGCTCTCAGATCAGTTCTCCACCTGAAAACACTCAAAAACAAGCAATCCTGAAATCAAAGCAGGTGCTCCACTGGGTTTCTGAGCTGAAACACAACTGCTCCATGGTGTACCTGCGTTGCAAAGCAGGTAGAACAAAGCCCACCTGCGTTGGGCGAGTTTGGACATGTGGCACAGTGTGTCATTACTTTGGAATCTTCCAAAAATGACACTTGGATCAGGTATTTCGCCTTGTGATGAGTCAGAGGCTTTGTTTCTCCAAGTGGAAGCAAGGTTCACCAAGTGGACTCAAGAACTGAAGATCAACTGAAGATTAACTGAAGAGAGAGAGGACACAAGGCAGCTACACATCAGTTGAAAGCTGACTCATCCTTTCTCAATTCATCTATATATTGAGCTCTCTCCTATGAGCTCAGGAGGCTGGAATTTTGTGCAAAGTAATGATATGCTGTTGGTTTCATTCTTGAGTTATTGGGTGATTGTTTGAGAGAGGTGAAGAAGAGCAATTCTTTCTGCTGGGAGGTGTTGCTGGGTTGGAGCCTGTAATGGTTGTAATCCTCTCAGAACCTTTATTTCTTCATTAATAAAAGCTATTGAGGTTCTTCTATGTGCTTTTGTTCAATTATATATTGTGATGATTGCATGTTTGGTTTACACTAATCCATGAACCAGTTATGATTGCATGCCTCTTGTAGTTTCCTTCTTTGTCATTGTGCAGGATCTCATTGTAGCTGGGCGAGCAGAAGGACAAAGAGCTAGGAGCAAGCGGCCAAAGAGGAGAGTTTGGATTCGACATTAAGCGCAAGGCAACGGTTAGTGCTTCCTCCATTCTCTTTTGTTTTCATAAAGAAGAAAACCTTCAGTAGTTTGCTTTACAGTTGTTGCTAAGGAACTGTCACCCTTAGAGTGGGTTAGGGTCATCCGAGTCGGATACTTTTCCCTACAACAGTTGTCCCTTCAAAATTATCACTGATAATGCTTAGGCCTTCAAATCTGCCAAGTTCATCAGCTTCTACCAGAAATTCAAAATCATCATCGGGCACTCCACTACCTACTATTCCTCAAGGTAATGGCTTGGATGAGTCCTCAAACAAAATTGTGGTGAGGGTGCTGAGGAAGACCATCGCCGAGAATCAGAGGAACTGGGACTCCCAACTGAAGTTTTTCCTATGGTCCAACTGGGTAACTCCTAAACGATCCATGGGGAAATCGCCTTTTGAGCTAGTGTATGGTAAGGCTACAGTCTTCCAGATCTAATTAGTGATGTCAGTGGTGAAGTTACCACAACAAGATGAGTAAGATCCAAGTGCCTTAATGTGAAGGATAAATCAACTTGTCAAGCTTCATGAAAACAGAGAACAGGTGGGGGCCAAATTGTCAAATTATCAACAAAGGATGAAATCCACATTTGACAAGAAGGCCAAGGATCGACATCTTCAACCAGGAGATTTAGTCCTCCGCTGGGACGTCCGACGAGGAGACATGAAAAATTTGATCCATTATGGTTTTGCCCTTTCAGAATTACAGAAGAAAGAGGAAACACCATGTACATACTCGAAAATATGGACGATGAATCTCTGGAGCTGCCACTAAATGGTCAGCTCCTAAAACTCTATTTCCAAAATTAGTGGTACCTATCTTGCACCCATTGTAAATACCAATGTGTGTATTGTAATTGTTATATGAAATTTCCAGTTTATGTTGAAAAGTCCACTTTCACAGAATTATCGTTTGTTTAGAAATGACTCCATGACCAATGGAAGGAAGGCTACTAGTCTACAGGTTCTGAGCACCTTGCTAGCAAGGCACTGTTCCTAGTTGGAGCCAATGTTGTCACTCACTACATTTTGAGTTTTCAGTTGATCAAAGTTGCTAAAGAGAAGTGAATTTTGAAGCCATCTTCCTAGCCACCAAATCACTCAAAGCCAAATCAGACCTCTCCATTACATAGTGCTCAAAATGAGATTTCCAACAGTAGATCGAAGTTCGAAAATAGACATCTGGATCAGAAGATATAGCCTATTGAAGTTTAAGGGTTTTGTTTCCTCTGAAATGAAGGGGAAGAGCTTATCATAGGTCTGAGAGAAGGTCACAAATCGCAATCATAGTTTCCTAGCAGCAACAGTGGGGGAGGACACAACAAACCCATGATTGAGCGATCGCACAAGCCAAAAACCCAAGGCACAACATATCGTCATATCAGTGGGATCTCAAAGTGCGACATAAAGGGGTAGACCTTTGATATCGGAAAATCGGTGATCAACGAGTCCAATGGAATATCCTTAAGGAATTGCAAGTAACTACACCAATAATGTTAAAGAATCAGGGGAGGGTTGATGCCGATTTACAAAGGAAATCAGTTGCAAAACTAGAAGTAGGCGCGCATTTTCTCTCTCCTCCAGGAGGGCCAGACAATAGAATACCATTGGTCCAAATGAATACACATGGTCGTTGATGTGAGCATGATGTGACAGTATGAAGGACACATGGCATGCATATTCAACAATTTTAGGGGGCCTATGGTGGCATATCTAGGTGACACATGTCACCACTCAGGAGGTGCCATGTGGCACCAATGATGTCATCAATCCTAGGGTCCCTCCTTCGCCATCAAATAAAATATCCCCATCTCCAGACAACCCAGATTGACCTCGCCAGATCAATGGCTCCTAGGCCTTTCCCCTCCCACCATGTTGCCCTTTATTAGCAAGGGGGTTCGAAAAAGTGGTTTCCCCATCAGGCCCCTTCACTATGTGTCCCTGTCATATCATCTCACATCCCCCCCTCACTTACCACTTACTGCTCATGCCCCCCTCTGAAAACCACTCGTCTTCAACACTCTCTCCCACAGTGCGATTACGATATCCTAGGTGGGCCTTGTTATCACTCCAGGAAGCTCTCCTAGGTTGTAGCTCGGAGATGCCTGGTAACATATAAATCTTCAATATTGTTCTCTAAACTATTGGAATGGATTAAGGTTTGGATCAAGTGAGATGATTGTTTCAATTCTGTTTTCACTCCAGACATGCATGAACACCCTCAACTTGACAAGGTTTTATACCACTAATTCTCAATAGTTTATAGATTGAATGGATAGATGGATAATACTAACTGTACCAATAGATGCATACATAAACACATATGAATGGCTAGCTACAGAAAGTAAATGAAGCTTGCAAATCTAATTTATCAACGCAGAGATAAGATGACATTTATCTGGCATTTAACAGAGAAGGACACATGAATAACCCATTCAAGTGCAAGCTTAGAATAGAGGGAAAGATGGTGATTGAACATATAACAAAAAAAGAAGCTTGTATTACTAGAATGAAGATGAGACGCTGAGAGGAGTAGAGTCTCCATAGTCTCCAAAATTTGAACCCTTGATATTTCTAACTTTCAACCATTTATAGGCTTTTTACAATGCTCTTGAGCTCTCTAAGGCTCGAGGTGTCTTAATCTATCCTCTCTGGCTTCTAACTGCTTGATGCCATGATTAGACAGACATGAGCTAGAGGTCTTTTTTTCTAACAACATAGTAACCAAATTCTGGTAATTTTGTCACATTTTCAGGTAGCTCGCTCGTGCCATTGATGCTTCATGATCACTTATGTTGGTTCGGCTACATCGTGCTATGGATTTTTCCCCTTCCGGCCATCTGTATCCCGGCCTCTGTCTCCCAACCTCTGTATTGACGAAATGGGTCTTCGAGCCTTTGAAATCCTTTCGAATACCAAAAACAATTGTTTTCTATTTTACATAGAGAAACGCTGCAACACTATGAAATTCTGCCAAAACACTGTTCATTCCAGACTTCAAAAGTCCTTAAATACGGTCTATTCCTCTATCGGGTCTGTCCTCATTTCTATCGCAAGTCGCTTCGGCCTTGCTCCTTTGTATTTTAAAAAATACATTAAAAATCGTGAAAATAACATTAAAATTGGCTCCCTCGGGGCTTCAAATATTATATATTTCCCTTCACGAACCCTTTCGGGTCCGGGTCTTATCGCATCACCGCTGGTTCTTTATATTTCATTAAATAACGAAATATGTGAAAATACATTAAAAAACGCCTTTCGGCAGATCTCAAAATATATGCAATAATGTTTATATAACCATCAGGTCCGGCTAATCGCATCACATACATGTACCTAGGTATAGGCCCCACTCCATAATCTTTCTCCAATTGCGATATCGCGATGCGATTAGTCACAATCGCATATCGCGATAGCCCCGGGCCATTGTAAGTGCTCTATTGTGGTTGCCAATTGCGATTTTCCGATCAGATCTGGACCGTTGATCGACCAAATCTGACAGCTACTGTGCCTTCACTTGTTTATGCCTCTGATACTCTGTTTTTCACTATTTTTACATGTTTTTGGCCTCCCAATAGTGTTTCTCCGCCATTCTAAGGGCTCTTCTCATGCGATTGTTTTGATCTTTGGTATGATTTTATGAGATTTTTGAAGACTTGAGAGCATATTTGGATCCATTTGGATTAAGACCCGATGCAATTATAGATCTGAGAGTAATATTTTTTAAGTCAGGCTCATGGCCAAAACATAGCAAGAGGAGACGTGGCCGTCAGAGCAAAAACAGGGGACATTTCTGCTAAAAATAGTAGCACTACACCTTACGGGCTAACAGGTTTGATCCTGCAAATCGGGGATTACAAATATCAAGGGCAAATTCCAAAGGTAAAGTGTTATAATCATCCGTATGTGGGATTACAAGTAAGAAAGGAACAAGACCCCTGGACAAGAGTCTGAAGGCCTTAGCACCCGAGGACTAAGCACTTGGTCATAGCCCCGATCACATGAAGCAAAAGGGTCTGGAGTGGATTTAAAGGCCCCGTCCTGTAAAATATTTTTAGTGACAAATTCCGATATGAGAACTCTGTGACCAGGTAGTATATAACTTTAAAGGTATAGTGGGTCGACAACTGTGTCATTTAATAAGGAAGATGGAGCATTCAAACCCAGCATGGGTTGATCTAGAAAGACCCTTTGTGACTTGGAAATAGGGTCAACATTGACTGAAGTGAATAAGGACTTGGTATCTTAGGAAGACTTGATGATCTAGAATGGTGCCTCCATACAGAGGGAAAATGAAGTACTGCCCATGGGTCCTCTCCTTCAGTACTACAGCATGAAACTGATAGTTCCCACTCCCAACATAGAAGGATGAATGGTTCGAGTAGTAAAGGCAAAAATGACGGGAGTCAGCTGAGCAACACAGGAGGCCATACCATGTGAAAACTACGACTTGAAGCAAAAGCAATAATAGGGATGGGCATGAAGATATTTTTTAAACATTGCTCATCTAGTTGACTGACTAATGTGTTATCTTGTAAATGTGTCGCTCTTTAATGAGGCAATTAATATTTTGTAATGCTTTTGGGCCACAGAGCCATCCCTGGCTGAGACAGCTAGTCAACCTAACAATCGAGACTCAGTCAGATGATTTTTATGTAATGAATGTTCAACGCTCCCTCTCTCCATAAATAGGGGGAAGCAACACTTCCCAAAGGTTCAGAAATTCTAAAGAAAACACTATATGCTATTTTCAGACTGTATGACTTTATAATACAGATCTTTCAGAATATCAAGGAAATGCTGGTGATTCCCCCCTTCAAGTATTACAATATGTTATCCCTATGTTAAAACTCATTATGTTAATGTTTCTTCTATGAATTCATGCAATCATAGCTCCTACAAATATTTCATACTTCCTCACAAATTCATTTGATTGGTTTATTAATGCATGTGTCTGTATGGATCATTGAAATTATATATTTAAATTTGTGCTACCTAAATCATATCATTCAGCTCCTCTTTTTTCCATTATTTCTACCTGTAACTCAAATTAGTGTAGAAATCCTTAACGCTTCAATCTCTATGTGTTGATGGTAGAATTATTGATGCTTTAAGCTCTATGTGATGAGTTATTCCTTCTCCTTATCCTCTCTCATTACTATGCAAAGGCTTATTAAACTGTAAGTCCTTGAACTACTCGGCCTCCACTGTTTTATGCGTATATTTCTGCGATTTGTATATGAGAAGAAATGCTAGAAATACATGGCTTACTCCTTTAGATGAATGAACCAACCCATTTCACTTATATATATACATTTATAAAGTATATCTGATGTCTCCAATCCATTGAGAATCTTACTAGAGACGCAGAATCTAGATGTGCCCAGGCACTGGTCTTGTTAGCAATCTGAGGATGTCTCTAGGAGTTGCCAACAGTCACAATGCTGCTTCTGTGAGAAAAGAATAGTGTTTCCTTCGTGAAGATGATCTAGCTAGCAATGGATGCAACTGATGGTCGTCATCGTTGGAGATTCTCTATGTTGGTTCTCACAAACCCTAATATCATTTTTTGCTTCCTTGCAAATGTTGTTTGATCGTTGGGGCTTTCTATTTTGTGTATAGTTGTAATTTTTTTTTTGTATAAGAATGAATGGCAGCGTCAGTGATGGATTTTTGAATGTATGGACTACTGAATATATCAATGATCAAATCTCATAATGCTTTGTAACAATTTTGACCCATAAGCTATCCATTACTAATATAAAATATTTATCTGTTTCCTTAAAAAAAAATCCAAAATATATAACATATATAATACTCTAAAATTTAATAACTATAAATCTTGTTTACTAATATCTCATTGGGAAAATTTAATACATATTAGTGCAACCAAAATTAATTAAATGGTTGGTCAATACCAATAGACATTTAATTACAATATGCATCAAAACACTTATCTCATTACACATTATTTTATGTATTATTTAATCATGTATAAGATAGTTAGTTCATAGTGAGTTTAGAGAGTCAATTTTTTTTGTGTTAGTAGTGGATGTCATTACTTTTTCTTCTAATTATTTGTATTATCAAAAAAATGGTGATATCATTATTATTAATACAAAATTATGTCCATGTTAAAACTTTTACAAGTGAAATACAACTAAAAGAATGAAATGAAAACTATATTGCAAAAAATAACTAATACAACCGAGTAGAAAAAAATGGTAAGAAAATAACTAAAAATAGTTGTTTAACTTATATGTAAGGAGTTTGAATAGCATATTTCCCACTCATTATTGTTCACTCTAAAGCTAGATTGCTAGATTTAGTTTCTTCACGTGTTAGATGCTTCAATGTCTTCATGTCCCTCTATTTAAAATTTCTAAAATGATGGCCCTCCTTTAATGTCCTTGATTTTGACATTGCTTTGTCAATTTTGATAGAGAGATATATCAAAATGCCTAACAACACTTGGGAAACAATGGAAAATGTTATGAAACCAACTCAAGAAAAAGATAGAAAAGATAGATCAACGCCTTAAAATTCAGCCTCTTCGAGGGGGCAACCTCCTTTACATTACACAACTGAACAATTCTTGGATGATACAAATGAAAAGACATCCTTTCTATATATAGGAATCTAAGGGGTCATAACATAATCAGAGTCGACATAACAATAACAATATAAGGGCATAATAATAACAATAGTGGGCTTCTATGGGGCACAATAGTAACAATATGGGCACTACATGGGTACATCAATATAATAAGTGGGTTATACTAATAACAATAAGGGGTTACACTAGTAGTATAGGGGCCTAACATGCCCCTCTCCTTCAAAAAGCGTTGTCCTCAACGCTTGAGTAGTTCTTGATGCTTCTATATAAAATTCTTGTCCTCCCCTGTGGAATCTTCAGCAGGTAAGTTCTTCCACTTGATGAGATACTCTGAAATTGATTGATTTCGTAGCTGTCAGGTTCTTGTTTCTATGACTGCTCCAGGTTCTAATATGATTTTTCCTTCCTCTTCAATTTCTGGCAATATTGTTTGAATTGGGATCTTTTGCAACTTTTGAATAAGTGGCCATACTTCTTCGTCCTTATTCCATTCATCCCTTGCTTCGTTTATCCAATCTAGTTGGATAATAGAAATAGCGCAAAACAATGCTTCCACATCCTCATCCTTGAACAGTCTTCCCATTCGGTAAGGTCACCATTTTTTAAGTGCATGTAGTATTGCCAACATTTCCTTCTCATAAATAGCTTGCTTGAGATGTAGCAATAAAAATACCCAATCACCCACATCAAAAAAAATTTCACTACGATGTTGATCTACCTGTTGTTCCGTTTGATTTTTCACCGAAGTGGCGTTATCTTTTAAAATTTGGAGAACTTGTTATTGATGCTTGATGTGATATTTCACTGCTTGAATCTTTTTCTTCTTGATATGTCCTTCTACCTTTAGAGTTTGAGGAGTGGCAATTTCTTCCAATCCTTTACAAGATATGGTCGGATTCATTTCTTGATGCCCGATGTGATCTTTCACTTCTTGAACATTTTTCTTCTTGATATTTCCTTCTATCTTGATAGTTTGAGGAGTGATAATTTCGACCAATGAGTTACAAGATATGGTTGGATTCATTTCTTCTTTCTCGGGGATGGGGTCCTAGCGTATATCTTCTTTTTTTTATGTTTCTTGATCCTTTTCTTCCTCCTCTTCATATTCTATGTAAAATAATTTCTTCTCAGCACACTTATGACCTTTAGTGCATTTGCTATCACAATTGTAACAAAGCCCTTTTTCTCTTTTTTCTTCCAATTGCTGTGGTGTAACCCTTGTAGGTTGTGGAAGGCTAGGAGAAACAACACTTCCATCTTTATAGTTGTGAGGGGTATGCTTCCTGGTTTCCATAAATTTGCTTTCCACTATGTCACAAAGCCCTTTTACTCTTTCCAATTGTTGTGGTGTTGCTCTAAAGAAGGTGTTTCTCTTTGTATCCTCATAATGTGCTATCATTTCCTCCGTGAAGATTGACCACATAACAAGTTGTTTATGAGAACAAAGCACTTCATACCATAAAAACTGATCCGGTTCTAAATATGAAGATGCAATACATACCTTTTGTAACAGTGGTACACCATGTAGATCAAAATATTGCTCCATCTGAAGTATCCAATTTACCAGATCATTGCCATCAAACTTCCTCATCTTGCTTTTTCTTGATTTTAGGAGCTCAATCTTGAAACGACTGTAACTCTGTACTTTTGAATCTTTAAGTTCTGAAATTGCGACTTGTAGTAGCCCTCTGTGTCCTCTTTCCAATGCCTCCAGTCTGATCCAAATTGGATTCTCCAAGAAAGAGTTATGCACAATCTCCCAAGATGACCTGAATATACACCTTTCCAAAAGAGCGAACTTGTATGAAGTGCCACGTGTCCCTGTTTCGACAATTTGCTCTGAAAAATATCTACAAGAAACTACAGTCTATCCTATTTCTATACCTTCTTACGAAATTTCAATCCGATGCTCAGAGAGAAAGTTATGACAATTTTCCTTAGGTCACCTATTTGGAATGTAATTCAGGAGTCTACAAAAAGACCAACTTCCTAAGATCATATCTCCACAAATATAGCGCAAAAAGCTTTGAAATTCGGACCCGAGATTCAACGCGATTTCTTCTAAATGGGTTTTTTTTTAGCTTCTGAAACGTTGCAGAAAATAAGTTATAGAGAAAATGCCACGATGACCTATTTGTAGCAGCGAAACCCTAGAATCCAAAGCTCTGATACCAAATGTTATGAAACCAGCTCAAGAAAAGATAGAAAAGATAGATCAACGCCTTAGAATTCAGCCTCTTCGAGGGGGAAACCTCCTTTACATTACATAAATGAACAATTCTTAGATGATAAAAATGAAAAGACCTCCTTTCTATATATAGGAGTCTAAGGGGTCATAACATAATCAGAGCCGACATAACAATAATAATGTAAGGGCACAATAATAACAATAGTGGGCTTCTATGGGGCACAATAGTAACAATAGTGGCCTTCTATGGGGCACAATAGTAACAATATGGGCACTACATGGGTACATCAATATAATAAGTGGGTTGTACTAATAAAAATAAGGGGTTACACTAGTAGTATAGGGGCCTAACAGAAAATATATTCCTTTCTAATGACCATTTTTTGTTCTTAAATCTTGTAACAATTTGTTGCAGAGGAAGAATGTAAAACCATAATTTTCTAAAAATGTGGACCTCCCTTAATAGCCTTATTTCCATCTTGTTTTCTTAGTTTTGATTGAATAAATAGATGAATATCCTTAGCAACATTTGTGCGACAATGTCAAACTATGATTTTTGAAGGATCATCTTTAATTCTTAATTCTTATAACAATTCATTGTAGAGGAAGGGTATAAAACCATCTTCACTTCTTGGACATTTCATTGTTTTTCCTTTGTTTTTTATAACCTATTACACAACAAGAATACAACCAAAGAGAAACACTATGATACTTGTGCATAAATTTCAATAAAAAGACATGAGAAGAATATAAAGTCAAGTACTTTTGTGTTAGGTTATTGTTATTATCTTAAGATTGTGATCTAGTGCCTATAGATTGGGAAGCCAAGTCTACTCATGCATCTTCCTATTTGTATGTATAATTTCAATAAAAAGACATGAGAAGAATATAAATTCAAGTACTTGTGTGTTAGGTTATTGTTATTATCTTAAGATTGTGATCTAGTGCCTATAGATTGGGAAGCCAAGTCTACTCATGCATCTTCCTATTTGTATGTAGAATTGGGAAACCTCACTTCTAATCATAATTTATTTTGCATCATTGCAATGTCTTTATGGAAAATAACAACATTTATGAACTCCCTAAATGCTTAATTACAAAAGAAAAGTAAGCTACAAAGCTTCATTAACAAATAAGTTGAGTTAAAGATTCACATTGCAAAAGTGAAATACTATGAATGATGCCTTATATCTATGATATCTCAAATTTTGGAAGCCAATAACTCATAACAAAATTTGTAATAAAACAAATAGATAAAAAATATTCACTTCATTAATATTTTAATCACAATATTTTAAATACATTTTTTTTTAAGATTATATAATTTTTTATTTTGTTAAATTGGAAAATTTTACAAACTAATAAAAATTGTTTGAGAAATTTAAAATAAGCATTTCCATTATCCATATGTCAATATATATATATATATAATTAAATTATTACTAACAACAATAAAGTACTTCAATACTTCTGATCATTCTACATCGTCGTGCACGGTAACCTCAACCGGGAATGTCTAAAATCTGTGAGTTGCTCGTGCAAACGTTTCACGGACTCTCAACGTTTATGCAGTGATAGTGAAAAGATACTCAATAAAACTAGCGAAGACAGGGAGTGCCCAATTGGATTAGTTTGGCTAAGTACTTCAAATATTGGGCGAGTGGTTTTTTAGAGCTAATGAATGGTTTATATGTGGTATTTCTTGTAATGGAGAAAACATGTGAAATCATTGTATATTCTTGTTTTGTGATATACATATTTCTAAACACAAAATTGTCGAAATTTCTGCTTCTTTCAAACACACAAAAATAGCACAGAGAACAACGCTCTGTTTCTACTACAGGATCTCTATTAGAAAACAACAGAAAACAAAACTGTTACAAAATAGTCTTCCTCTGTAGAGGGATTACAACAGGAACGATTCAGTTCCAGAATCTGATTTCACTATCTGAGCACTTCTGTGCGTTTCAGAAAAAATTACAAGAGGGAACCTCTCAGATCCTTGTTTAACAACATCTCAACTGAACTGTTGTTCATTACATACATATATATATTAAAAACATATCTAAATTTTAAATGATAAGATAGAAAAAAATATCCTAGCTACATTCACCAACCGCAATAAATTACATTGATTACTTAGCTGAAAATATCTTAGAAAATATCCTATCGGAATTTAATGTGAGGCTTATCATAATCGCACCATTGCATAGCGAAGTGCCAACTTATGACCCGCCGAAGCGATATCCATCGAAGCGATGTATTTTCACTTAAGCTTGAAAACATTGTAAAACACATGAAAGATAGATGCTTGCGGAACTGAAATATTATGCAGCGGATCGTTATGTAACTGTCGGGTCCGGTTATCGGATCGCAACCATAAGTGTGCGAAGTGTCTGCCACCTTTTGAAAGTGCCGATGCGATATCGCAATGTAACCATCGAAACCTCCGATGCTCCATCCGCCGATTTTGCCGATATGCCGACTTCGCCGATACGCCTATCGACGATCGCTCATCGGTGATGTCCCTTGTTGCTGTCGCTGCTGCCTGCATCCGATTTGAGTATTGCCGTGAAGTAATTAATCGCCGATTCTGCATGGCAGTTGGAATTAACATTCCAACACTCCCCTTTAATTTCAACTGCTGGGCGTTCAATTATACCCAGACATTTCCTGAAATGATCAAAACATTTCTTTCCCAATGGTTTTGTGAAGATGTCAGCAAACTGATCCTCTGTGCTGCAGTGCTGCAAAATAATATCACCATTGTTAACCAATTCACGTATGAAGTGAAATTTGGTGTCTATGTGCTTTGTCCTTTTATGAAAGACATAATTTTTAGACAATGCTATTGCTGAGCTATTGTCACAGTAAATGGTTGTGCCTTTTTCTTGTTCATGACACAAATCTCTGAGAACTCTTCTCAGCCATACTGCTTGGCATGCTGCTGCAGTTGCTGCCACATACTCTGCCTCTGCTGTTGACAAAGACACAACTGGTTGTTTCTTGGAATCCCATGAGATGGCTCCTGATCCCATATGGAACACATATCCCGATGTACTTTTCCTATCATCAACACTTCCAGCCCAATCACTGTCAGTGTAACATGTCAACATGAAACTTTCAGAAGAGGAGTATAAAATACCAAACCCCTTCGTTCCATTCACATACCTTAGAATCCTCTTGGCTACCTGCCAATGATTCTCTTTCGGTCTTTCCATAAATCTGGAGATTAAACTCACAGCGTGCATAACGTCCGGCCTAGTTGTAGTCAAGTACATAAGGCTGCCAACTATGATCTTATACAATTTTGGATCAAAATCCTTGCTGCTGTCTTCTTTGGTCAATTTCAACCCCATTACAGTTGGAGTCACAGCTGCCTTGCTGTTCTGCATGTTAAATCTCTTCAACACTGCTTTTACATATTTATCTTGAGAAATGAAAACACCATTTTCACTTTGGTCTACTTCAATTCCAAGAAAATATCTTAAGAAGCCCAAGTGAGTCATTTCAAATTCACTCTTCATGACTGCTTTAAAATCAGCAATGAGAGAAGCATCATTTCTAGTAAAAATTAAATCATCTACATATAAAACAACAATAAGTATCTTACCGTCATTATCCTTTATGTAGAGTGTGGGTTCACCATCACACTTATCAAACCCATTGTCAATCAGATAAGCATATATTCTGCTGTACCATGCTCTTTGAGCTTGCTTCAGCCCATAAAGAGCCTTCTTCAGTTTGCAGACTTTATGCTCTTGGCCTTCAACTTCATAGCCTAGAGGTTGTTCAACATAAACCTCTTCTTTTAACACCCCATTCAGGAATGCAGATTTAACATCCATCTGATAAATCTTCCATTTGTGTTGTGCTGCAATAGACAACACTATTCTGACTGTTTCCATCCTTGCTACTGGCGCAAAGGTTTCATCATAGTCTTTGCCTTGTTGCTGCTTGTAGCCTTTCACAACAAGTCTTGCTTTGTGCCTGTCAATCTTGCCTTCAGCATTGCTTTTGGTCTTATAGACCCACTTAACTCCAATGGCATTTTTTCATTCAAGGAGGTCCACTAACTCCCATGTTTTACTCTTCTCAATTGCACCAATTTCTTCATTCATTGCTTCAATCCATTTATCTTCATTTACAGCATCTTCAAAATGGACTGGGTCATCAACATGACAATATAAAGCGAATAATGAATTCAGACCGGTATTGTTACTTACCTCTCCTTGTTCATAAATCTCATTCAGATTTCTAAATCTTGGTCTTCTTGGTGTGTTAGGAGTTCCATCCGAACTTGAGGGTATTTCTGATCCCTGTGATGTGCTTGGAGAAGCACTTCCTTGACTTCTCAAGGCTGTTCGAATTCCAGCTTGTGGTGTGGTTTGTTTTAGTTGTTGTGGTGGAGGAGGAGCCACCAAGGAAGGATTATTTGCTGTTGTCCCTTCCTCTTCTTCTTCATGAGACACAATTGTCTTCACATTCACTGTCTTTTCTAAGCTTCCATCCCAAGCTTCATCTTCAATGAACTGCACATCTCTGCTTACTATCAATTTCTTGGTGGATGGATTATAGAGTTTGTATGCTTTTGACTCATCACAATAGCTAATAAAGACACACTTCTCCCCCTTACTGTCAAGCTTCTTTCTTAGCGGATCCGGTACATGTGCATATGCCACACAACCGAATACTCTCATGTGAGTGACTGTTTGCTTTTGACCACTCCATGCTTCTTCTGGTATTTTGTTCATGACAGCTTTAGTTGGGCATCTATTCAAGATGTAAACTGTGCAAGTGACAGCTTCTGCCCAATACTCATGCAGCAAGTGCTTTGCCTTTAGCATACTTCTGACCATGTCAAGAATGGTCCTATTCTTTCTTTCGGCAACACCGTTTTGCTGAGGTGTATACCTTGCGGTGAACTGCTTTTGTATGTCATTCTCTCTGCAAAAACACAGAAAGTCTTTGGAGATGTACTCTCCTCCTCTATCTGTTCTGAGCACTTTGATATAATGCCCACACTGCTTCTCAACAAGAGTTTTGAAGTGGCGGAATTTCTCAAACACTTCACTCTTCTGTTTTAGCATATACACCCATGTCTTTCTGGTGTAATCATCAATAAAAGTTAAAACATATTTATTTCCAGAAAATGATGGTATTTGTATCGGTCCGCACACATTAGAGTGAACAATTTCCAAGGGTGCTTTTGCCCTTATACTCTTTCCTGCTGGAAAGCTTTCTTTGTGTTGCTTGCCCAAGATGCAGCCTTCACAAAGGTTGTCTGGTTTCTCAATCAACGGCAATCCGTTTACCATTCCCTTTCTGTGCAATAGATTCAAGCCTCCGAAATTGAGATGTCCAAATCTCAAATGCCACAACCAATTCATATCTTTCACTTGTTCCTGAAAGACTTCTTGTGTTACAGCTGCAATAGTTCTTCCTTCCTTCAAATCTGCTCTGAGTTTGAGAGGAAACATTCTATTGCTGGTCATCTGCACCTGTGCAATGATCTTCTTACTTGGAGGTATGTCTCTGATTGTACTTAAATCATCTTTGAATAACACATTGTAACCTTTGTTAATGAGCTATCCAATGCTCAAAAGATTACATTTCAGACCAGGTACATAGTATACATCTGGCACAATCATCTGTTCTCCATTTTTTGCTCGGATACTGACTCTGCCCTTACCCTCGACAGTTATCTTATCATCAGTCCCTGTTGTTACCTCAGATTTCACATTTTCATCCAGATTGGCAAACATCGCAATATTTCCAGTCATGTGATTACTACAACCTGAGTCTAAAAACCAAAAATCTTCTTGTTTATCTTGTGCTATGTTACATGTTAACAGCACGTTCTCTGGGTTCTTATCTTCTTCATTTGCAAAATTAGCATTCTGCCTATTATTCATGTCACTTTGCTTTTTCCTACATTCATTGGCATAGTGCCCATATTTCTTACAATAATGACATTGGACGTGGGATTTGTCATACCTTTGTCCATGAGCTTGTTGTTTGCTTGAACCTTCAGCTTGGTTTTGATTGCAGCTCCTTCCGCTTGTGCTAGCAGAATAATTTCTGCCTCTGTTTTGGCTTCTTCCAAGACCTCTGTTATTTGCTCTGCCTCGACCTCTTCTTTGGCCAAAACACATCTGAGTCTTGAATGCTTGCTCAAATGAGGAATTTGTTCCTCTACTCAGTCTGTGTTCATGAGACAAAAGTGAAGCACTCAGCTCATCTACCGTGAATTGTGAGAGATCTTTTGTTTCTTCTATTGCTACCACAATAGATTCAAAGCTTGAGGGTAAAATTCTCAAGATTTTCTCTACAATCCTTCTTTCTTCAAGAATCTCACCATGAGATCTTATCTGGGTTATCAACCCAATAACCTGAGTGAAGAATGAATCTATTGTATCAGATTCCTTCATGCTGAGTGTTTCAAAGTCTCTCCTCAACATCTGCAACTTTGCAGTCTTCACCTTCTCCATGCCTTGATAGGCAGTTTTGAGAATATCCCATGCCTCCTTGGATTTTGTTGAGGCTGTTATCCGTGGAAAAACACTTTCATGTACTGATTGGAAGAGAAAAAAGAGGGCTTTCGCATCCTTCTTCCTGTCGCTCTTCAACTGGTCTCTTTCTGCTATTGTCAAAGCAACCAGTGATGTTGCATCTGCAGGTTCAGCATAGCCTGTTTCAACCAACTCCCATATTCCTTGAGAAGCAAACAATGCTTTCACTGTTATGGACCAATAACTGTAATTTTTCCCATTAAACTATGGCAATTGGGAATTTGTCAAACCAATTCCAACATCTGCCATCTTAACTTGTATTGATAAAGAAGAGATACTGTCTGTATAAAGAAAATAAAAAAAAACTTTCTCTGCTAAAAAAAATCTGCTCAACAAACTTCTTACAGCTACTGCAGTGAAAAACAATCTTTGTTTTTGACTCACTGAGTGCCTAGACCAGCTCTAATACCATGTCGAAATTTCTACTTCTTTCAAACACACAAAAAAAATAGCACAGAGAACAATGCTCTGTTTCTACTATAGGATCTCTATTAGAAAACAACAGAAAATAAAATCGTTACAAAATAGTCTTCCTCTATAGAGGGATTACAACAGGAACGATTCAGTTCCAGAATCTGATTTCACTATCTGAGCACTGTTGTGCGTTTCAGAAAAAATTACAAGAGGGAACCTCTCAGATTCTTTTTAACAACATCTCAACTGAACTGTTGTTCATTACATACATATATATATTAAAAACATATCTAAATTTAAACGATAAGATAGAAAAAATATCCTACCTACATTCACCAACCGCAATAAATTACATTGATTACTTAGCTGAAAATATCTTAGAAAATATCCTATCGGCATTTAATGTGAGGCTTATCATAATCGCACCATTGCATAGCGAAGTGCCAACTTATGACCCGCCGAAGCGATATCCATCGAAGCGATGTATTTTCACTTAAGCTTGAAAACATTGTAAAACACATGAAAGATGGACGCTTGCGGAATTGAAATATTATGCAGCAGATCGTTATGTAACTGTCGGGTCCGGTTATCGGATCGCAACCATAAGTGTGCGAAGTGCCTGCCACCTTTTGAAAGTGCCGATGCGATATCGGCGATGCGATATCGCAATGCAACCATCGAAACCTCCGATGCTCCATCCGCCGATTTTGTCGATATGCCGACTTTGCCGATACGCCTATCGGCGATCGCTCATCGGCGATGTCCCTTGTCCCTGTCGTTGCTGCCTGCATCCGATTTGAGTATTTCCATGAAGTAATTAATCGTCGATTTTTCACGGCAGTTGGAATTAACATTCCAACACTCCCCTTTAATTTCAACTGCTTGGCGTTCAATTATAACCAGACATTTCCTGAAATGATCAAAACATTTCTTTCCCAATGGTTTTGTGAAGATGTCAGCAAACTAATCCTCTGTGCTGTAGTGCTGCAAAATAATATCACCATTGTTAACCAATTCACGTATGAAGTGAAATTTGGTGTCTATGTGCTTTGTCCTTTTATGAAAGACATAATTTTTAGACAATGCTATTGCTGAGCTATTGTCACAGTAAATGGTTGTGCCTTTTTCTTGTTCATGACACAAATCTCTGAGAACTCTTCTCAGCCATACTGCTTGGCATGCTGCTGCTGTTGCTACCACATACTCTGCCTCTGCTATTGACAAAGACACAACTGGTTGCTTCTTGGAAGCCCATGAGATGGCTCCCGATCCCATATGAAACACATATCCCGATGTGCTTTTCCTATCATCAACACTTCCAGCCCAATCACTGTCAGTGTAACCTGTCAACATGAAACTTTTAGAAGAGGAGTATAAAATACCAAACCCCTTCGTTCCATTCACATACCTTAGAATCCTCTTAGCTACCTGCCAATGAGTCTCTTTCGGTCTTTCCATAAATCTGGAGATTAAACTCACAGCGTGCATAATGTCCGGCCTAGTTGCAGTCAAGTACATAAGGCTGCCAACTATGCTCTTGTACAATTTTGGATCAAAATCCTTGCTGCTGTCTTCTTTGGTCAATTTCAACCCCATTACAGTTGGAGTCACAGCTGCCTTGTTGTTCTGCATGTTAAATCTCTTCAACACTGCTTTTACATATTTATCTTGAGAAATGAAAACACCATTTTCACTTTGGTCTACTTCAATTCCAAGAAAATATCTTAAGAAGCCCAAGTGAGTCATTTCAAATTCACTCTTCATGACTGCTTTAAAATCAGCAATGAGAGAAGCATCATTGCTAGTAAAAATTAAATCATCTACATATAAAACAACAATAAGTATCTTACCGTCATTATCCTTTATGTAGAGTGTGGGTTCACCATCACACTTATCAAACCCATTGTCAATCAAATAAGCATCTACTCTGTTGTACCATGCTCTTGGAGCTTACTTCAGCCCATAAAGAGCCTTCTTCAGTTTGCAGACTTTATGCTCTTGGCCTTCAACTTCATAGCCTAGAGGTTGTTCAACATAAACCTCTTCTTTTAACACCCCATTCAGGAATGCAGATTTAACATCCATCTGATAAATCTTCAATTTTTGTTGTGCTGCAATAGACAACACTGTTCTAACTGTTTCCATCCTTGCTACTGGTGCAAAGGTTTCATCATAGTCTTTGCCTTGTTGGTGCTTGTAGCCTTTCACAACAAGTCTTGCTTTGTGCCTGTCAATCTTGCCTTCAACATTGCTTTTGGTCTTATAGACCCACTTAACTCCAATGGCATTTTTGCCTTCAGGGAGGTCCACTAACTCCCATGTTTTACTCTTCTCAATTGCACCCTTCATTGCTTCAATCCATTTATCTTCATTTACAGCATCTTCAAAATGAACTGGGTCATCAACATGACAATATAAAGCGAATAATGAATTCAGACCGGTATTGTTACTTACCTCTCCTTGTTCATAAATCTCATTCAGATTTCTGAATCTTGGTCTTCTTGGTGTGTTAGGAGTTCCATCCGAACTTGAGGGTATTTTTTATCCCTGTGATGTGCTTGGAGAAGCACTTCCTTGACTTCTCAAGGCTGTTCGAATTCCAGCTTGTGGTGTGGTTTGTTGTACTTGCTGTGGTGGAGGAGGAGCCACCAAGGAAGGATTATTTGCTGCTGTCCCTTCCTCTTCTTCTTCATGAGACACAATTGTCTTCACATTCACTGTCTTTTCTAAGCTTCCATCCCAAGCTTCATCTTCAATGAACTGCACATCTCTTCTTACTATCAATTTCTTGGTGGATGGATTATAGAGTTTGTATTCTTTTGACTCATCACAATAGCTAATAAAGACACACTTCTCCCCCTTACTGTCAAGCTTCTTTCTTAGCTGATCCGATACATGTGCATATGCCACACAACCAAATACTCTCATGTGAGTGACTGTTTGCTTTTGACCACTCCATGCTTCTTTTGGTATTTTGTTCATGACAGCTTTAGTTGGGCATCTATTCAAGATGTAAACTGTGCAAGTGACAACTTCTGCCCAATACTCATGCGGCAAGAGCTTTGCCTTTAGCATACTTCTGACCATGTCAAGAATGGTCCTATTCTTTCTTTCGGCAACACCGTTTTGCTGAGGTTTATACCTTGCGGTGAACTGCTTTTGTATGCCATTCTCTCTGCAAAAACGCAGAAATTCTTTGGAGATGTACTCTCCTCCTCTATCTGTTCTGAGCACTTTGATATAATGCCCACACTGCTTCTCAACAAGAGTTTTGAAGTGGCGGAATTTCTCAAACACTTCACTCTTCTGTTTTAGCATATACACCCATGTCTTTCTGGTGTAATCATCAATAAAAGTTAAAACATATTTATTTCCGGAAAATGATGGTATTTGTATCGTTCCGCACACATCAGAGTGAACAATTTCCAAGGGTGCTTTTGCCCTTATACTCTTTCCTGCTGGAAAGCTTTCTTTGTGTTGCTTGCCCAAGATGCAGCCTTCACAAAGGCTGTCTGGTTTCTCAATCAACGGCAATCCGTTTACCATTCCCTTTCTCTGCAACAGATTCAAGCCTCCGAAATTGAGATGTCCAAATCTCAAATGCCACAACCAATTCATATCTTTCACTTGTTCCTGAAAGACTTCTTGTGTTACAGCTGCAATAGTTCTTCCTTCCTTCAAATCTGCTCTGAGTTTGAGAGGAAACATTCTATTGCTGGTCATCTGCACCTGTGCAATGATCTTCTTACTTGGAGGTATGTCTCTGATTGTACATAAATCATCTTTGAAGAACACATTGTAACCTTTGTTAAGATACTGACTCTGCCCTTACCCTTGACAGTTACCTTATCATCAGTCCCGGTTGTTACCTCAGATTTCACATTTTCATCCAGATTGGCAAACATTGCAATATTTCCAGTCATGTGATTACTACAACCTGAGTCTAAGAACCAAAAATCTTCTTGTTTATCTTGTGCTATGTTACATGTTAACAACACGTTCTTTGGGTTCTTATCTTCTTCATTTGCAAAATTAGCATTCTGCCTATTATTCATGTCACTTTGCTTTTTCCTACATTCATTGGCATAGTGCCCATATTTCTTACAATAATGACATTGGACTTGGAATTTGTCATACCTTTGTCCATGAGCTTGTTGTTTGCTTGAACCTTCAGCTTGGTTTTCATTGCATCTCCTTCCGCTTGTGCTAGCAGAATAATTTCTGCCTCTATTTTGGCTTCTTCCAAGACCTCTATTATTTTCTCTGCCTTGACCTCTTCTTTGGCCAAAATACATCTGAGTCTTGAATGCTTGCTCAAATGAGGAATCTGTTCCTCTACTCAATCTGTGTTCATGAGACAAAAGTGAAGCACTCAGCTCATCTACCGTGAATTGTGAGAGATCTTTTGTTTCTTCTATTGCTACCACAATAGATTCAAACCTTGAGGGTAAAATTCTTAAGATTTTCTCTACAATCCTTCTTTCTTCAAGAATCTCACCATGAGATCTTATCTGGGTTATCAACCCAATAACCTGAGTGAAGAATGAATCCATTGTATCAGATTCCTTCATGCTGAGTGTTTCAAAGTCTCTCCTCAACATCTGCAACTTTGCAGTCTTCACCTTCTCCATGCCTTGATAGGCAGTTTTGAGAATATCCCATGCCTCCTTGGATTTTGTTGTGGCTGCCATCCGTGGAAAAACACTTTCATGTACTGATTGGAAGAGAAAAAAGAGGGCTTTCGCATCCTTCTTCCCGTCGCTCTTCAACTAGTCTCTTTCTGCTACTGTCAAAGCTGCCAGTGCTGTTGCATCTATAGGTTCAGCATAGCTTGTTTCAACCAGCTCCCATATTCCTTGAGAAGCAAACAATGCTTTCATTGTTATGGACCAATAACTGTAATTTTTCCCATTAAACTGTGGCAATTGGGAATTTGTCAAACCAGTTCCAGCATTTGCCATCTTAACTTGTATTGATAAGGAAGAGATATTGTCTGTATAAAGAAAACAAAAAAAAACTTTCTCTGCTAAAAAAAATCAGCTCAACAAACTTCTTACAGCTACTGCAGTGAAAAACAATCTTTGTTTTTGACTCACTGAGTGCCTAGACCAGCTCTGATACCATGTCGAAATTTCTTCTTCTTTCAAACACACAAAAAAAATCGCACAGAGAACAACGCTCTGTTTCTACTACAGGATCTCTATTAAAAAACAACAGAAAATAAAACTGTTACAAAATAGTCTTCCTCTGTAGAGGGATTACAACAGGAACGATTCAGTTCCAGAATCTGATTTCACTATCTGAGCACTGCTGTGCGTTTCAGAAAAAATTACAAGAGGGAACCTCTTAGATTCTTTTTTAACAACATCTAAACTGAACTGTTGTTCATTACATACATATATATATTAAAAACATATCTAAATTTTAAACGATAAGATAGAAAAAATATCCTACCTACATTCACCAACCGCAATAAATTACATTGATTACTTAGCTGAAAATATCTTAGAAAATATCCTATCGGAATTTAATGTGAGGCTTATCATAATCGCACCATTGCATAGCGAAGTGCCAACTTATGGCCCGCCGAAGCGATATCCATCGAAGCGATGTATTTTCACTTAAGCTTGAAAACATTGTAAAACACATGAAAGATGGACGCTTGCGGAATTGAAATATTATGCAGCAGATCGTTATGTAACTATCAGGTCCAGTTATCAGATCGCAACCATAAGTGTGCGAAGTGCCTGCCACCTTTTGAAAGTGCCGATGCGATATCGCAATGTAACGATCGAAACCTCCGATGCTCCATCCGCCGATTTTGCCGATATGCCGACTTCGCCGATACGCCTATCGACGATCACTCATCGGCGATGTCCCTTGTCGCTATCGCTGCTGCCTGCATCCGATTTGAGTATTGCCGTGAAGTAATTAATCGTCAATTCTGCACGGCAGTTGGAATTAACATTCCAACAAAAATTATAAGAAGTTTCTGTTGGGTCCCTATAATACTAGTGATTACCCCATTACTATTGTAGTTATACCCCTTATTTATATTGATGTACCCATGTAGTGCCCATATTGTTACTATTGTGCCACATAGAAGCCCACTATTGTTATTGTTGTGCCCTATAATATTATTGTTAGGTAGGCTTTGATTGTATTGGGACCCTTAGACTCCTATATATAGAAAGGAGGTTTTTCATTTGTATCATCCAAGAATTGTTCATTTATGTAATGTAAAGGAGGTTGCCCCCTCGAAGAGGCTGAATTCTAAGGCGTGGATCTCTCTTTTCTATCTTTTTGTGAGCTGGTTTCATAACATTTGGTATCAGAGCTTTGGATTCTAGGGTTTCGCTGCTCCAAACAGGTCATCGTGGCATTTTCGCTATAACTTTTTTTCTGTGACGTTTCAGAAGTCGCAAAAAAAACCCATTTGAGAAGAATTGGTGCTGAACCTTGGGTCCGAATTTCAGAGCTTTTCTCGCGATATTTTCGGAGATATGATCTGAGAAGTTGGTCTTTTTGCAGACTCCTGAATTACATTCAAAACAGGTGACCTGGGGAAAATCGTCATAACTCTCTCTCTGAGGATCGGATTGAAATTTCGTAAAAAGGTACAGAAAGAGGACGGACTGTAGTTTCTTGTGGGTGAGTTTCAGATTCAAAGGTTGAAACAGTGACTCGTGGCACGTCGTACAAGTTCGCTCTACTGAACCAGTCTAAAAGCAAGTCACTGTGGGAGATTTCACATAACTCTTCCTTGGAGAATCCAATTTGGCTCAGACTTGTGGCATTGGAAAGAGGACGCAGAAGGCTACTACAGATAGCAATTTCAGAACTAGATGATCTGAAATTACAGAGATACATCAGATTCAATATCAGGCTTCTATAAAGTGAAAAAAGGTGTGTAGTTTTTTTTTAAATTTTTGTGTAAGCTTGGTTTAACGGAATTCAAAGGGCATAGTAAAGCATTATTATCGGTAACTGATGCCCCGAGGAAAGAAAATGCAAACACCTAGTAAGGAACCTGAAAGCTCTAGCATGACTCATGAAGAAGAGGAAGAAATGCTACATGATATATCAAAATTACAAGAACAAGTGCAACAAATGTCACGCTCACAAAAGCTAACAGAAGCTAAGATAAGTGGCGTGGAATCTAAGATAAATGGCGTGGAATCGAAGGTAAATGGCGTGGAATCTAAGATAAAGGGCATGGAAGCTAAGATGGATGGCATGGAAGCTAAGATGGATGGCATGGAAGCTAAGATTGACGCTAAATTTGATGGCATGGATGATAAGATGGATGAATTGAAGAAGTTGCTACAAGAAAGGGTCACTAATGGTGAAAAGGTAGTAAAGGAAACTCATGATGAGAACAAAAGAAATGTTAATCATGATTCCATAGACTCTAATGTTGGATCGAAGACTCACCATGTTCCAAAAATCGATATGAGGAAGTTTGATGGCAAGGATCCCGCCACATGGATATTACAGATGGAGCAATTCTTCGATCTCAATAATGTGCAAAACACACAAAAGGTACGTATGGCAACTTTATATTTGGAACCAAATCAGTTTGTATGGTATCAATGGCTTTGTTCTCGTAAACAATTTATCACTTGGGCAATTTTTACGGAAGAATTGATAGCACATTATGAGGATACAAAAAGCAACACTTTTTTTAGCCAATTGATAAGTCTCAAACAAAAGGGTTCAATAATGGAGCACATTGAGGAGTTCCAAAAATTGAACATAAGGGTAAAAGATATTCCAGAGGAGCATAGGATTGATGTGTTCATAGGGTCTTTAAAGGATAATATCCAACATGATGTGCGCCTTTGGGAACCTGATTCATTAGAGAAGGCATTCAGGTTAGCAAGAAAAATGGAAAGCAAAATTATGGCAACTAGGAAGCATACCATTCACAACTATAAAGATGGAAGTGTTGTTGCCCATAGTCTTCCACAACCTACAAGGTTGACACCACAACAATTGGAAGAAAAAAGAGCAAAAGGGCTTTGTTACAATTGTGATAGCAAATACACAAAAGGTCATAAGTGTGCTGAGAAGAAATTATTCTACATAGATTGTGAAGAGGAAGAAGAAAAGGAGCAAGAAAGGTCAAAAGAAGAGGATATATTCCAGGAACAAAGCCTAGATGAAGAACAAATAAATCCGACCATATCTTGTAATGCATTGGCGGGAATTACCACTCCTCAAACCATCAAGATAGAAGGACAAATCAAGAAGAAAAAGGTAATAGTGTTGATTGATTCAGGAAGCACCCACAATTTTATTCATTGTAGGGTAGCAAAAGAATTGAATTGCTTCCTATATCCAGCACCAGAGTGTCAAGTGATGATTGCAAATGGAGGAACAATAAATTGCTCTGGAAAGTGCCATAATATCAAGCTATCCATGGGAGAATATGTATTGACTAGCCCAATGCTTTCCATTCCAATGGGAGGTGCTGATGTTGTACTAGGAGTCCAATGGCTACAATCCTTGGGTACAATAGCTTTTAATTTTCAAGAACTTTTCATGAAATTTTCTGTGGAAGGAAAGGAAGTTGAATTAAGGGGTATTGCAGGGAAACCAGGAAAGATAATCAGCTCTAATGGTATGACAAAGCTTCTAAAAAAGGAGCAAAGAGGTGTAATTGCACAATTATGTTCGCTAGATGTTTCCACATTGGAATCATCTATTTCTCCAGATCTCCAAAAAGTCCTGGACAATCATTCCAAGGTATTTGAGACTCCCAAAGGTCTCCCACCTATGCGTGATCATGATCATGCTATTCATCTGATTCCAGGAAGTGTTCCTCCAAACATCAGGCCGTACAGATATCCCTATGTCCAAAAAAGTGAAATTGAACGTATGGTTGCAGAAATGCTAGAGGCTGGTATAATTCAACCGAGTCAAAGTTCTTTCTCTGCTCCAGTAGTATTGGTGCACAAGAAGGATGGATCATGGCGCATGTGTCCGGATTATAGGGAGCTCAACAAGCTCACTATTAAAGATAAGTTCCCCATTCCTGTCATTGATGAATTACTGGATGAATTGCATGGATCAATTTACTTCACCAAGTTGGATCTTCGTTCAGGATATCATCAAATCAGAATGAAGATTGAAGACATTCCGAAAACGGCATTTAGAACTCATGAGGGTCATTATGAATTTTTGGTCATGCCTTTTGGCCTTACCAATGCACCTTCAACATTTCAAGGTTTGATGAATTCAATTTTCAAACCATTCCTTAGAAAATTTGTGTTAGTATTTTTTGATGATATACTAATCTACAGCAAGTCTTGGAAGGATCATGTTGAACATGTTGACAGGGTGCTACAACTATTGGAGGAGAAACAATTATATGCAAAAAGATCCAAATGTTTCTTTGGAGTCCAGGAGGTGGAATATTTGGGTCATATTGTATCTCATGAAGGAGTTAAGGTAGACCCTAGCAAAATTAAAGCCATTAAGGAATGGAAAATCCCCACATCCATAAAGCATCTGCGAGGATTTCTTGGGTTGACAGGGTATTATCGCAAGTTTGTTAAGAATTATGGGAGAATAGCAGCACCTCTAACAACATTATTGAAGAAAGATGCATTTTCATGGACTCCGGAAGCAACAAAGGCCTTTGAACATCTTAAAGAGGCAATGTGCCAAGCACCGGTCTTAGCTACACCGGACTTCACAAAAACCTTTATTGTGGAATGTGATGCTTCAGGAAATGGAATTGGTGTTGTTCTAATGCAAGATGAAAGACCCATTGCTTTTGAAAGTCGTCCAATCAAGGGAAAGTTTTTAAGCAAAGCTATTTATGAGAAGGAAATGTTGGCAATACTCCATGCACTTAAGAAATGGCGACCCTACCTAATGGGAAGACACTTCAAGGTAAAAACGGATCATGATAGCCTTAAATACTTTTTAGAACAAAGATTATCCTCTGAAGAGCAACAAAAGTGGGTCACAAAGATGTTGGGTTATGACTTTGAAATCATCTACAAAAAAGGGAAGCAAAATGTGGTGGCAGATGCACTCTCAAGAAAGGATGAGGATGTGGAAGCATTGTTGTGCGCCATTTCTATTATCCAACCAGATTGGATAAACGAAGCAAGGGAGGAATGGAAGAATGACGAAGAAGTGTGGGCACTTATTCGAAAGCTACAACAAGATTCCAGTACGTCTGATACATTTAGCTGGAAAAATGATTCGTTATGGTACAAAGATCGCTTATACCTCTGTAAGAATTCCCAGCTAAAACAAAAGATTCTTATGGAATTGCACACTTCTCCCTTAGGAGGGCACTCAGGATTTTTAAAAACTTACCACAGGGTTAAGAAGGAATTTTTTTGGGATGGCCTTAAATCAGATATTCAAAAGTTTGTGGCGGAATGTTTGGTTTGCCAACAAAATAAAGTTGAAACAATTAAGACACCGGGTCTATTACAACCTTTATCCATTCCAAGCCAACGTTGGGAGGAGGTTTCAATGGATTTTATCACAGGTTTACCCAAGTCTGAGGGAAAGAGTGTCATCATGGTGGTAGTTGACAGACTTACCAAGTATGCACACTTTTGTGCATTATCACATCCATTTAAAGCCAGTACAGTTTCTACTGCATTTATGGAAACAATTCAAAAGCTACATGGAAACCCAAAGATTATTGTAAGTGACAGAGATCCCATTTTCACTGGAAATTTTTGGACAGAATTATTTTCTTGTCTTGGTACTCAGTTAGCTCATAGCTCATCTTATCATCCTCAATCTGATGGGCAAACTGAGATAGTAAACAAATGTTTGGAAGGATATCTTCGTTGCTTTGTATCTGATAAACAGACACAATGGGTCAAATGGTTGCCTCTGGCTGAATGGTGGTATAACACTTCCTTCCATACAGCAACAAAAATGACCCCATTTATGGCACTTTATGGGTATCAACCACCATCCATCACATCATATTTAAGAGAAAATTCTAAGGTTCAGGCAGTGGAACATCACATCGAACATCAACAACAAGTCCTCCAACTCTTAAAGGATAACCTCGTGTTGGCACAAAATAGAATGAAACAACAGGCAGATCAACATCGCAGTGAAAGAAGTTTTGATGTAGGTGATTGGGTATTCCTACGGCTACAACCATATAAGCAAATGTCCCTCAAGCAAGCTAAGAAGGATAATAAATTATCACCAAAGTATTATGGTCCGTACAAGGTGTTGCAAAAGATTGGTACTATGGCATACAAATTGGAGCTTCCTGCAGCTTCTCGATTGCACCCAGTTTTCCATGTTTCATGTTTAAAGAAGGTTATAGGCGACAAGCTCCCAGTTCAAACAATATTGCCAGAACTTGACGAGGAAGGAAAAATTATATTGGAACCGGAAGCAGTCACAGAAACAAGAACTCGACAGCTACGAAATCGATCAATTTCAGAGTATCTTATCAAGTGGAAGAACTTATCCGCTGAAGATTCCACATGGGAGGATGAGAATTTTATGCAGAAGTATCCAGAACTACTCAAGCGTTGAGGACAACACTTTTTTGAAGGAGAGGGGCATGTTGGGTCCCTATAATACTAGTGATTACCCCATTACTATTGTAGTTATACCCCTTATTTATATTGTTGTACCCATGTACCCCCATATTGTTATTATTGTGCCCCATAGAATCCCTCTATTGTTATTTTTGTGCTTTATAATATTATTGTTAGGTCGGCTTTGATTATATTGTGACTCCTTAGACTCCTATATATAGAAAGGAGGTTTTTCATTTGTATCATCCAAGAATTGTTCATTTATGTAATGTAAAGGAGGTTGCCCCCTCGAAGAGGCTGAATTCTAAGGCGTGGATCTCTCTTTTCTATCTTTTTGTGAGCTGGTTTCATAACAGTTTCAAAATTATATATTATTATAAAAATAATAATATTTAGAGGTATTATTGGTGGTTAGTTTTTATTGTAATAATATAATAATTTATAAGTAGCTAAATAATTAGAACAGTTCCTTATATTATTAATATGAACCATACTTTCATATACATTTCTCTAAAACAACGGAAGCTTTTTTAAAATTTAATATAGAAAAAAAGTTTTATAATTTTCCTCATAAATATAGACAGCAACAAATATCTATTAATAATATTGTTACTCACTTTTGACAACATATATTGTCTAATTTTATTCCAATTACATGTTGTAAATTCACAACTTCAAAACACTATAGCATCGAGAAAGAATTAGAATAAAGTCAATGAATTTCAATATAAGGTAAATATATATTTCTTTATCTTACATTAAAGAAGAAATGTATTTCTTTGCTGAATTACTTATATTGAAAAGCATAAATATGGAGCTTGAATTGCTTATATTGAAAACCACAAATATGGAGCTTTAAAGGTTTTAGAGTCAAGAGGTTACAATTCTTTATAGTTAGTTGTTAGAATATGTTCTAAAGATTTATATTTATTTAATTGAATATTTTTTTTTTTATAATTTCTTATATTCGACATTTCTCTGCACTTTTTGCCATTTCGGTGCAATTTCTAACGTCCGTCCCTAGTGACAGAGACTGTGAGCCGGAACGGCCATTTCAGCAGGTTCAAAGAATCTGCAATCGGGATTGCCATTAAATATTATCTAATGTAGAGATTTCTTACGTGCAATTTTTGATTTATTTCATTACAAAATTAACTTATTTCAGGGAACAAGGCAAAGGTGAAGCATCTCCTGCACATTTCAGAAGTTGGCGAGAAAACTTTGCCGCTTCAATTCGTCCCCGACGGCATGCCATTAACAGATCTGCGTCGGGTATTAACATTTAGCAACAGGAAATTGCTGCTGCGTAGAATGATGTGATAAAGCCGGCAGCTGGGGAACACATAATGTCCTACGGCCAAAACCGTAAAGCACATGGGTTATATGTATGCCCAATAAATATGTGATTTGTTAATAGGTATTGAATGAGTTGTTAAAAATTTAATTGTGGATATATATAGGGTTTATTTAGTTTAGAGATTTATTCTACAGTCGAGTGTGATGTGTAAGTCTATCAATGCATCATCAAAGTAAATTTTGTTTAAGTAGTTCAAAATAAAATTTGTAAAAAATTTAAAAAATAATTAAATAATTATATATATAATCTCCGGTTATAAAGTAGTCCAAAATAAAATTTGTAAAAAATCTAAAAAAAAATTAAATAATTATATATATAATCTCTGGTTATAAAAAAAATTGCAAGTGAAGAAATTGGATCCCTCTTGGCTAATGTTTATATTAAATCAGTGTTTAAAAGATAGATTTACACTAGTTTATGTCTATTAGCAAGCTACTTATTTTGAGCTATCCTCTAAAGTCACAACTTACATAAATATATACATTGACTAACTCGCTGTTCAGCTTTCCATTGGTGGTGCTCACAATGCGAGGCTAGGCGTCCCCTTCTTGTTATCACGTTATGGTATGCCTGGAAATGGCCGAATCATAAAATATTTAGAGATTCCAAGACCCCTTTCTCTGCCATCCTGCATAGTATATGCTCTAGCTTTGTTGCTATCATAGGTTTACAGGCATAATACATTTGTCTTATCATGTTTTGTTGCTCCCTCTATTTGACTTACTACCAAAGCATGTTCATCTCCAGCCATCTAGCATCATGTGCAACCATTGTTTGTATCCATCATACTCAGAGTTTTGCTATATGTCATCATATCATCATGATCCAGCTCTATCTGACTTGATATCCACTCAAGTCTTTCTCATATGTTTTCAATTGTAACTCTTTATATTGACTTAATATAATCTATGTAGCTTTTTCTTCTGGAAAAAAACAAACTGAACAAACTTAAATTTCCTCCTGTTTATAACCCATATATATTATTGCTATCAATTTATTAATAACCTAAACTTAAATTTCCTCCCGTTTACAACCAATATAACCAATATATATTATGCCATCAATTTATTAATAACCTAAACTGTATATGCTACTCATTAAATTTTATACTTATTTAAATCCAACCATAATATATACTACCCGTACATTAATAGATAACACAGGATATATTGATAAAAGATATATTGATAGGTGTTGTCGTTTGTTACAAAACAAACTGAACAGACATGGATTTCCTCAAACAAAAAGTAAAACTGTTTACAAAATTTTAGGAATTGTTGCCGGACAACCCATATATATTATGCTATCTATTTATTAATGGACTAAACTGTATATGCTACTCGTTAGATTTTGTACTTATTTAAATCTAATAATACTACCCGTACATTAATGGACAGAACAGAATATAGGCGTTGTCGTGTGTTCGTGACAAAATAAAATGTGTGACAGTTGTTTATTGCTCGCAGAACAAGCAGCGCTGCAATACGGAAAAGAAGATGCGGGGCTGGATGTGGTACTGGTGAGCATCAACCCTGTGTTGGTGTCGGGATCTGCCATTACCCACATCGTCCCCTATACCGTTGAGATGAGCCTTTCCCTTCTCACGGGCAACAACCAAATCGTAGAAGTTTTGAAGGAGATACAGACGATAGACGGCCATATTTCGTTAGTTCACGTCGATGACGTATGCCGCGCTCATATTTTCTTGATGGAGAACCCCTCTGCAGAGGGCCGCCACATTTGCAGTGCCGTCAATATATCTGTCTCACAGCTGGCAGACTTCTTATCCCAACCCTATCCGCAGTACAATGTGATTATCCTATGAGTATGAAAACTCCTATTTTCACCTCTATAGCAAAGTTAATGCGCATTGACATGTGTTCTCGATAGCCAAATATAACACGCGCTCGGTGATGACTAGAGAAAAAGAAAAAAACGACGTGTTATATCGGGCTATTGGGGGCGCATGTCCCGATGAGTATCACCATCACTGGGGTATAGCATTTTTTATATTATTACAACTATGTATTTAATAAATATCACTAGTAATGAAATGCTTGTACAGGTTTGGCGATAGGCCACCGATCCCAAAGTAAACCCTTTGTCGAAGAAATTGGTAGAGAGCCAATTAGGGGCAAGCGGGCTAATTGGACACAGTGAAAATTTGTTTTTAATTGGTTATAGTTAAGCGTGTTTGAGTCAGAGGCTATCTGGGATGGGTGACCGCCGGGGAAGATCTGGTAAAAGAGTCAGGAAGTGATGACGCTATGTGATATATTTCACTAGTTTCAATCCCACTTCTTCACCCCTTACTCACCCAATGCAATGAGTGCTTGAGCGAGAGGCTATTTGGGATGGGTGACCTCCCGGGAAGATCTGGTTACCAAGTGCAAGCCCAGGAAGTGATGATTGACGCTATGTGATTTCTTTCACTAGTTTCATTCCCACTTCTTCACCGCTGTGAGCATCACCGGATGCAATGAGTACTAAGTGGACTATTCTAAAATCATGACCCGATGCAATGAGTGCTAAGTGGACTATTCAAAAACCATGAGAAATTAGTCAGTTACGACTACCTCTCATGGAGAAATGGTTATAGATGAATGACTTACGCAGTTGAATCCCAAAAAAGATGATATCTAATATAAAATTGTTAGAAAAGCCATTAGGGATACTCTTAATGAATCTTTAAAACTTGTTATAAATATACACAAACCCTTATTAAAAGGAATAAAACTCTCATGGAGAAATGGTCATAGATGAATGACTTACTTAACACAGTTGAATCCCAAAAAATATGATATCTAATGTAAAATTGTTAGAAAAGCCATTAGGGATACTCTTAATGAATCTTTAAAACTTGTTATAAATATACACAAACCCTTATTAAAAGGAATAAAATGTACCGTTCAAATAGAAAGCAAGAATAATTGTCAAACCTTTCTAAATTAGATCATAGAAAGTTTTTAAGGAAAAATTTAATTCATGAAATTGAAGAAAATAATACAATTCCCTTGAAGGATTGGATTTCCTATCTTAAAGCTCTTTCGGAATCCTTCACACCTTGGACACCATTTCAATGATTCCTAGAGTGTTAAACCTTTGAGTTTTGGGTTTAAGCGAGTCACAATTATGAAGTCTAAGGATATTGAAGGCTACCATGCTGAAAGTTTTAAATAAAAGAGATTATCATCATCCCTCACATATATAAGTTTATCTGTAAATTGTTGTCGATATTCGACTAGAATGGTCCATCACAATAGATTTGATAAAATAACTAAAATCTATATAGTGTAGGTTAAATTTCCATTAGATTTTAGATTCTTTAATAGTCGATCTTCTAAGTACATCAATGAAATTGCTTAAATGTTAGAAACATAGAACATAAAGAAATGCATACACACCATCCATAATTAGTCGCAAGTTTTACATTGGGAAACCGTTATAGTAGAAAAACCAGCTAGAAGGTGAGGTTGTTATATTCTCTTTTATTTGGGTTGGAAACATGCAATTATAGAGGAAGAGGTACTCGTTATGGAGTTATCTACGATCTGCACCGTATATGGCTACTACAAAACCTTAAAATCCTATGTTCTAATCTATAACTTCTCTCTCTTAGTTGCTCTACTCAACTATGGAACCAAGTACAATAGCACAAAATGGAACCCTACTCCTCCTAGTGGCCTAATATTTAACATAGTTTGATAGCCAATTGGGGGCAAGGTTTGATTCCATCAACCCTCAACTACAGTTATAATTTTGGACATTGTAGAGTCTTCTTGAAAGTCCACACATGGCTAACTCCATTTTCATGAGTAATGGGGGTTGACATGGCATTCTCTCATACCATGGTGGTCAACAAAATTAGTCAACTTGCAAAAGGAATTTGACTTTTACATTTGAACTCTAATTGACATGTGGGAAAGGCATTTGAGTGTAGATAAACATCTTTGGGTTCATTTCTAAAGTGAGAAACCTTTTACCCCAAAAAATGCCATTTGATTCCTCAAAATGGCTCAAGAAGGTTTCAAACTCCAGCTCTCCAAATAGAGGTCCATCATCAAAATGAACCTACAAGCTTATTACTCCAATTTTTTCCACTCTAAAAGCATCATTGTCAAACCTTTCTAAATTTAATCATAGAAAGTTCTTAAGAAAAAATTTAATTCATGAAATTCAAGAAAATAATACAATTCCCTTGAAGGATTGGATTTCATATCTTAAAGCTCTTTAGGAATCCTTGACACCTTGGACATCATTTCAATGATTCCTATAGAGCGTTAAATCTTTGAGTTTTTGGTTTAAGCGGGTCACAATTATGAAGTCTAAGCACATTGAAGGCTAGCAAGCTGAAAGTTTTAAATAAAAGAGATTATCATCATCCCTCACATATATAAGTTTATCTATAAATTGTTGTCGATATTCCACTAAAATGGTCCATCATAATAGATTTGATAAAAATAACTAAAATCTATATAATGTAGGTAAATTTCCTTTAGATTTTAGATTCTTTAATAGTCGATTTTCTACTTACATGAATGAAATAACTTAAATGTTAGAAACATAGAACATAAAGAAATGCCCACACACCATCCACAATTAGTCACAAGTTTTACCTTGGGAAACCGTTATAGTAGAAAAGCTAGCTAGAAGGTGAGGTTGTTATATTCTATTTTATTTGGGTTGGAAACATGCAATTACAGAGGAAGAGGTACTCGTTATGGAGTTATCTAACATCTACTCAATTATGGAACAAAGTACAATAGCACAAAATGGAACCCTACTCCTCCTAGTGGCCTAATATTTTACATAGGTTGATAGCCAATTAGGGGCACGGTTTGATTCCATCAACCCTCAACTACAGTTATAATTTTGGACATTTTAGAGTCTTCTTGAAAGTCCACACATGGCTAACTCCATTTTCATGAGTAATGGAGGTTGACATGGCATTCTCTCATACCATGGTTGTCAACAAAATTAGTCCACTTGCAAAAGAAATTTGACTTTTACATTTGAACTCTAATTGACATGTGGGAAAGGCATTTGAGTGTAGATAAACATCTTTGGGTTCATTTCTAAAGTGAGAAATTTTTTACCCCAAAAAATGCAATTTGATTCCTCAAAATGGCTCAAGAAGGTTTCAAACTCCAATTCTCCAAATAGGAGTCCATCACTAAAATGAACCTACAAGCTTATTACTCCAAATTTTTCCACTCTTAAAGTATCATTGTCAAACCTTTCTAAATTATATCATAGAAAGTTTTTAAGGAAAAATGTAATTCAAGAAATTCAAGAAAATAATACAATTCCTTTGAAGGATTGGATTACCTATCTTAAATCTCTTTCGGAATCCACAATTAGCCACAAGTTTTACCTTGGGAAACCGTTATAGTAGAAAAGCCGGCTAGAATGTGAAGTTGTTATATTCTCTTTTATTTGGGTTGGAAACATGTAATTACAAAGGAAGAGGTACTCGTTATGGAGTTATCTAGGATCTACACCATATACAACTACTACAAAACCTTAAAATCCTATGTTCTAATCTATAAATTCTCTCTCTTAGTTGCTCTACTCAACTATGGAACAAAATACAATAGCACAAAATGGAACCCTACTCCTCCTAGTGGCCTAATATTTAACATAGGTTGATAGCCAATTAGGGGCAAGGTTTGATTCCATCAACCCTCAACTACAGTTATAATTTTGGACATTTTAGAGTCTTCTTGAAAGTCCACACATGGCTAACTCCATTTTCATGAGTAATGGGGGTTGACATGGCATTCTCTCATACCATGGTGGTCAACAAAATTAGTCAACTTGCAAAAGGAATTTGGCTTTTACATTTGAACTCTAATTGACATGTGGGAAAGGCATTTGAGGGTAGATAAACATCTTTGGGTTCATTTCTAAAGTGAGAAATTTTTTACCCCAAAAAATGCCAATTGATTCCTCAAAATGGCTCAAGAAGGTTTCAAACTCCAATTCTCCAAACAGGGGTCCATCATTAAAATGAACCTACAAGCTTATTACTCCAATTTTTTCCACTCTAAAAGTATCATTGTCAAACCTTTCTAAATTAGATCACAGAAAGTTTTTAAGGAAAAATGTAATTCATGAATGTCAAGAAAATAATACAGTTCCCTTGAAGGATTGGTTTTCCTATCTTAAAACTCTTTAGGAATCCTTGACACCTTGGACAACATTTCAATGATTCCTATAGAGCGTTAAATCTTTGAGTTTTGGGTTTAAGTGCGTCACAATTATGAAGTCTAAGGACATTGAAGACTACCAAGCTAAAAGTTTTAAATAAAAGAGATTATGATAATCCCTCACATATATAAATTTATCTGTAAATTGTTGTTGATATTCCACTAGAATGGTCCATCACAATAAATTTGATAAAATAACTAAAGTCTATATAATGTAGGTTAAATTTCCTTTAGATTTTAGATTCTTTAATAGTCGATTTTCTACCTACATGAATGAAATAGCTTAAATGTTAGAAACATAGAACATAAAGAAATGCACACACACCATCCACAATTAGTCACAAGTTTTACCTTGAGAAACCGTTATAGTAGAAAAGCGTGTTAGAAGGTGAGGTTGTTATATTGTCTTTTATTCAGGTTGGAAACATGCAATTACAGAGGAAGAGGTACTCGTTATGGAGTTATCTAAGATCTGCACCGTATACAACTACTACAAAACCTTAAAATCCTATGTTCTAATCTATAACTTCTCTCTCTTAGTTGCTCTACTCAACTATGGAACAAAGTACAATAACACAAAATGGAACCCTACTCCTCCTAGTGGCTTACTATTTAACATAGTTTGATAGCCAATTAGGGGCAAGGTTTGATTCCATCAACCCTCAACTACAATTATAATTTTGGACATTTTAGAGTCTTCTTGAAAGTCCACACATGGCTAACTCCATTTTCATGAGTAATGAGGGTTGACATGGCATTCTCTCATACCATGGTGGTCAACAAAATTAGTCAACTTGCAAAAGGAATTTGAGTTTTACATTTGAACTCTAATTGACATGTGGGAAAGGCATTTGAGTGTAGATAAACATCTTTGGGTTCATTTCTAAAGTGAGAAATTTTTTACCCCAAAATATGCCATTTGATTCCTCAAAATGGCTCAAGAAGGTTTCAAACACCATTTCTCCAAACAGGGGTCCATCATTAAAATGAACCTACAAGCTTATTACTCAATTTTTTTCCACTCTAAAAGTATCATTGTCAAACCTTTCTAAATTAGATCATAGAAAGTTTTTAAGAAAAATTTTAATTCATGAAATTCAAGAAAATAATACATTTCCCTTGAAGGATTAGATTTCCTATCCTAAAGCTCTTTAGGAATCCTTGACGCCTTGGACACCATTTGAATGATTCCTATAGAGTATAAATGTTTTATTTTCGGGTTTAAGCAGGTCACAATTAGGAAGTCTAAGGACATTAAAGGCTACCAAGCTGAAAGTTTTAAATAAAGGAGATCATCATCATCCCTCACATATATGAGTTTATCTATAAATTGTTGTCAATATTCCACTAGAATGGTCCATCACAATAGATTTGATAAAATAACTAAAATCTATATAATGTAGGTTCAATTTCCTTTAGATTTGAGATTCTTTAATAGTCAATTTTCTATTTACATGAATGAAAGAGCTTAAATGTTAGAATCATAGAACATAAAGAAATGCACACACACCATCCAGAATTAGTCCCAAGTTTTACCTTGGGAAACTGTTATAGTAGAAAAGCCAGCTAGAAGGTGAGGTTATTATATTCTCATTTATTTGTGTTGGAAACATGCAATTGCAGAGGAAAAGGTACTCATTATGGAGTTATCTAAGATTTGCACTGTCTACAGCTACTACAAAACCTTAAAATCCTATGTTCTAATCTATAACTTCTCTCTCGTAGCTGCTCTACTCAACTATGGAACAAAGTACAATAGCACAAAGTGGAACCCTACTCCTCCTAGTGGCCTAATATTTAACATAGGTTGATAGGCAATTAGGGGCAAGGTTTGATTCCATCAACCCTCAACTACAATTATAATTTTGGACATTTTAGAGTCTTCTTGAAAGTCCACACATGGATAACTCAATTTTCATGAGCAATGGGGGTTGACGTGGCATTCTCTCATACCATGGTGGTCAACAAAATTACTCTACTTGCAAAAGGAATTTGACTTTTACATTTGAACTCTAATTGACATGTGGGAAAGGCATTTGAGTGTAGATAAACATCTTTGGGTTCATTTCTAAAGTGAGAAATTTTTTACCCCAAAAAATGCAATTTGATTCCTCAAAATCGCTCAAGAAGGTTTCAAACTCTAATTCTCCAAATAGGGGTCCATCACTAAAATGAACCTACAAGCTTATTACTCCAAATTTTTCCACTCTTAAAGTATCATTGTCAAACCTTTCTAAATTAGATCATAGAAATTTTTTAAGGAAAAATGTAATTCAAGAAATTCAAGAAAATAATACAATTCCCTTGAAGGATTGGATTGCCTATCTTAAAGCTCTTTCGGAATCCTTGACACCTTGGACACCATTTCAATGGTTCCTATAGAGCATTAAATCTTTGAGTTTTGGGTTTAACCAGGTCACAATTATTAAGTCTAAGGACATTGAAGGCTACCAAGCTAAAAGTTTTAAATAAAAGAGATTATCATCATCCCTCACATATATAAGTTTATCTGTAAATTGTTGTCGATATTCCACTAGAATGGTCCATCACAATAGATTTGATAAAATAACTAAAATATATATAATGTAGGTTAAATTTCCTTTAGATTTTAGATTCTTTAATAGTCAATTTTCTACTTACATGAATGAAATAGCTTAAATGTTAGAAACATAGAACATAAAGAAATGCCCACACACCATCCACAATTAGTCACAAGTTTTACCTTGGGAAACCATTATAGTGGAAAAGCTAGCTAGAAGGTGAGGTTTATATATTCTATTTTATTTGGGTTGGAAACATGCAATTACAGAGGAAGAGGTACTCGTTATGGAGTTATCTAACATCAGCACTGTATACAGCTACTACAAAACCTTAAAATCCTATGTTCTAATATATAACTTCTCTCTCTTAGTTGCTCTACTCAACTATGGAACAAAGTACAATAGCACAAAATGGAACCCTACTCCTCCTAGTGGCCTAATATTTTACATAGGTTGATAGCCAATTAGGGGCACAGTTTGATTCCATCAACCCTCAACTATAGTTATAATTTTGGACATTTTAGAGTCTTCTTGAAAGTCCACACATGGCTAACTCCATTTTCAAGAGTAATGGAGGTTGACATGGCATTCTCTCATACCATGGTTGTCAACAAAATTAGTCCACTTGCAAAAGGAATTTGACTTTTACATTTGAACTCTAATTTACACGTGGGAAAGGCATTTGAGTGTAGATAAACATCTTTGGGTTCATTTCTAAAGTGAGAATTTTTTTACCCCAAAAAATTCCTTTTGATTCCTCAAAATGGCTCAAGAAGGTTTCAAACTCCAATTCTCCAAACACGGGTCCATCATTAAAATGAACCTACAAGCTTATTACTCAAATTTTTTCCACTCTAAAATTATCATTGTCAAACCATCCTAAATTAGATCATAGAAAGCTTTTAAGGAAAAATTTAATTCATCAAATTGAAGAAAATAATACAATTCCCTTGAAGGATTGGATTTCCTATCTTAAAGCTCTTTAAGAATCCTTGACACCTTCGACACCATTTCAATGATTCCTATAGAGTGTTAAATCTTTGAGTTTTGGGTTTAAGCGGGTCTTAATTATGAAGTCTAAGGACATTGAAGGTTACCAAGCTGAAAGTTTTAAATAAAAGAGATTATCATCATCCCTCACATATATAAGTTTGTCTGTAAATTATTGTCAATATTCCACTAGAATGGTCCATCACAATAGATTTGATAAAATAACTAAAATCTATATAATGTAGGTTAAATTTCCTTTAGATTTGAGATTCTTTAATAGTCGATTTTCTACTTACATTAATGAAATAGCTTAAACTATAGAAACATAGAACATAAAGAAATGCACACACACCATCCACAATTAGTCACAAGTTTTACCTTGGGAAACCATTATAGTAGAAAAGCCAGCTAGAAGGTGAGGTTGTTGTGTTCTCTTTTATTTGGGTTGGAAACATGCAATTACAGAGGAAGAGGTATTCGTTATGGAGTTATCTAAGATCTGCACCATATGTGACTATTGCAAAACCTTTAAATCCTATGTTCTAATCTATAACTTCTCTCTCTTAGTTGCTATGCTCAACTATGGAACAAAGTACAATAACACAAAATGGAACCCTACTCCTCTTAGTGGCCTAAAATTTAACATAGGTTGATAGCCAATTAGGGGCAAGCTTTGATTCCATCAACCCTCAACTACAGTTATAATGTTTTACATTTTAGAGTCTTCTTTAAAGTCCACACATGGATAACTCCATTTTCTTGAGTAATGGGGGTTGACATGGCATTCTCTCATGCCATGGTGGTCAACGAAATTAGTCAACTTGCAAAAGGAATTTTAATTTTACATTTGAACTCTAATTGACATGTGGGAAAGGAATTTGAGTGTAGATAAACATCTTTGGATTCATTTCTAAAGTGGGAAATTTTTTACCCCAAAACATGCCATTTGATTCCTCAAAATGGCTAAAGAAGGTTTCAAACTCCAATTCTCCAAATAGGGGTCCATCATTGAAATGAACCTACAAGCTTATTACTCAAATTTTTTCCACTCTAAAAGTATCATTTTCAAACCTTTCTAAATTAGATCATAGAAAGTTTTTAAGGAAAAATGTAATTCATGAAATTCAAGAAAATAATACAATTCCCTTGAAGGATTGGTTTTCCTATCTTAAAGCTCTTTAGGAATCCTTGACACCTTGGACACCATTTCAATGATTCATGTAGAGTGTTAAATCTTTGAGTTTTGGGTTTAAGCGGGTCACAATTATGAAGTCTAAGGACATTCAAGGCTACCAAGCTGAAAGTTTTAAATAAAAGAGATTATCATGATCCGTCACATATATAAGTTTATCTATAAATTATTGTCGATATTCCACTAGAATGGTCCGTCACAATAGATTTGATAAAATAACTAAAATCTATATAATGTAGGTTAAATTTCCTTTAGATTTTAGATTCTTTAATAGTCGATTTTCTACTTACACGAATGAAGTAGCTTAAACATTAGAAACATAGAACATAAAGAAATGCACACACACCATCCACAATTAGTCACAAGTTTTACATTGGGAAAGTGTTAAAGTAGAAAAGCCAGCTAGAAGGTGAGGTTGTTATATTCTCTTTTATTTGGGTTGGAAACATGCAATTACAGAGGAACAGGTACTCGTTATGGAGTTATCTAAGATCTACACCATATACGACTACTAAAAAACCTTAAAATCCCATGTTCTAATCTATAACTTCTCTCTCTTAGTTGCTCTACTCAACTATGGAACAAAGTACAATAGCACAAAATGGAACCCTACTCCTCCTAGTGGCCTAATATTTAACAAAGGTTGATAGCCAATAAGCGGCAAGGTTGTATTCCATCAACCCTCAACTAAAATTATAATTTTGGACATTTTAGAGTCTTCTTGAAAGTCCACACATGGCTAACTCCATTTTCATGAAAATTGGGGGTTGACATGGCATTCTCTCATACCATGGTGGTCAACAAAATTAGTCAACTTGCAAAAGAAATTTGACTTTTACATTTGAACTCTAATTGACATGTGGGAAAGGCATTTAAGTGTAGATAAACATATTTGGGTTCATTTCTAAAGTGAGAAATTTTTTACCCCAAAACATTCCATTTGATTCCTCAAAATGGCTCAAGAAGGTTTCAAACTCCAATTTTCCAAACAGGGGTCCATCATTAAAATGAACCTACAAGCTTATTACTCCAATTTTTTCCAATCTAAAAGTATCAACATTAATGAAAAATAATATAATTATAAAATACAAATCATATCTCTACAGAGACTTTGTATTTCCCAAAAGCTTTACTAAATAATGTGATGAAAAGTTTCCTCTACCTTCTCCCTAGAGTACCACTTTGCTTTTCCTAAAATTTGTCCTTTCAACCTAATCTACCAAAGGTCATGTTTCCCCTATATTGTAGTTATGAACATTTATGAAAAAATATGTCCTCTACTATATCTAATCTTCCTAATCTTCCTAATCCAACATGAAAGTCTCATAGATTTTGAGATTCTCCATAATCACTACTCAGTGAATGTGCATCTATGGGGGTATATTGATTCTATAGGCATTATTTCCCACATTTTCTAATATATAAAAAGGACCATACAACAAAGTCTTAATCTTCTTATCAAGACCCTATAATATTTCCTTGTTCAATTGTAACCAAACTCTCTCTCCCACTCTAAATAAATTCTCTATTTTATGTTGATCATGGATGGCCTTATATTTTTCTTATGACTTCCTTGGTTCCTCGTGTACTTGCAAATGGATTTGCCTAATCTTTTGAATATTTTTTTATGTTCTTAATTCATCTCCTATCAGGTCATCCCTCTCTCCTCATTTTTTCCATATGCAACATCCAAGCTTGAAGGTGGAAAATATCCAAAGAAAGTTTCAAAATATGACTTAACAATAGACGTATGTATTGCTTTATGATATAAATGTTGTATATAGATGAGATTTTCTTCCTAGGTATTCAAATGCTTCTTATTATGTCCCCTCAAAAGCTACACCAAATTCCTATTGACTACTTTTGTCTTTTAGTTATTTGTGGTGGAATGTTATAGACCTCTACGAATTCGTTTTCAACTTTTACGATGAAATAGTCCAAAATCTACTAAGAAATATGGTGTCCTTGTTTGAAATGATGCTCCTTGGTATCCCAAAATGCAACCAAACATGTTCAAAGAACAAGTTTTTTGCTTCTTGTCCTTTGATGATGTTTTTCCAATGCATGAGAATGCACATATTGTTGAACCTATCAACTGCCGTAAATAGGTAGTCATGTCCCTTCATGATCGTTGGTAAACCTCCCACAAATCCATGGAAATGATTTCTGAATGTCTAGTGGGTATTGGTAAGGGATTATATAAACCTTACTTCATGGTATTGGGATAGTTGGTTTTAGGGTCCTATAATCTAGGAATCAAAGTGTGTTTTCCTCTTACTATTCATCTAGGAGGTCTACAGGTATTGGAAAAACTACTTCAAGATTTCTACACCATCACACAGATATTTAAAGCCTACCCTTTTGATCCATTTTTCTAGAGGAGGTGTGAAAACACATTGAGCATCGAGGGCTACTTGGACTTGCCATGAATTTGCTGCGAAATTGACTATTTTTTTCATAATTTTCAAATATTTTTTTGACCAAATGAAGCTGAATTTTGGAAAACTAAAAGAGATTTTTCCAATACCATGCCAAATAACAAAAACCTCCTTCAGTTGTTTCACAAGTATAATAGATTGGAAGATTCAAATGTATCTTTACAATCTATTCTTCAGGTTTTGGCATTTCCTGTTTTAGTTATGATGTTTGGGTGCATATTTTGAGGATTTGGAGAGGAATTTTTGGAAACTGAGAGAGATTTCTCTCAAGGACACTCTCATATACAAAAAAATATCTCGGTTTTTCAACATCTTTCTGGATTCAGGATATATGAGCTAGTTTTGGACTCCTATTTTTCTAGAAATTCAATCCCTATTTCATAGTAGACCTATTGCGCAAACATATTAGTCAATGTTATTTTGAGAAATTTCGAATTTTAGATCTTCTAGAAGTCATTTTAGTTATTGGATAAGCGTAGATAAGTTTAAAGTCATGTATTTTAAGTTCAAAATCATGTGTCGATAAGTTCCAACTTGGTTGATGTTTCTAAAGTGTATTAGTCTTGATATAACAATTTCTGCTATTTCTACATAGCAAGTAAAGATGCATGGCATTTGGACCATTCAACATTTATGAAGTGAATTCGACCACCTAGAGTGGTAATTTGAATTCCTATTTGTATATAATGATGTAAAGACATAAAATATGGGGCTGGTTGGTCAGATTGGAGAGGAAATGACACTGTGCATACTATAATTTTTATGAGTTTTAATGAAATTGGTGGATCAGAAGTACCTAGTTAAATCTTTGCAGAGATTCATGTGATTCAACTCTGTTATGTGAGTGTTTCCTATTTTGTGGGTGTTATATTTCTTCCAATGATGTTTAAATGAAAAACTTGTTTTAGAATTCATCTATTTAATGGTGCTATGTTGCAGTCATTTAGACATTCCATATGTTTTTTCTACCATAATCATTTTCAGATTCATTCATTGTTTGATGCCTTGAGATAGTTATCTACTTTATTTATTCTTCTCACATTTGCAACTATTAATTGACATAATTAAGCATTTATATCTTGTCTCTGAACAACTTTTCCTAATTCACCAAGCACCCACCACATCATTGATCTCAATTTTTACTAACTCCATGCCCAATGGGTTTTTCTCTGCCCTGTCACCACACCTATAAACTATGCTATTTGCCAAAGATATAGCTATTTTTCTTCGTTGAAACCAGTCTTTAGTGACTGAGTTGAAATACAGAGCCCTCTCTGGGGTTGGAAGGGCTAGTTTCCAATTCCTCAAGTGGTTTGTGGTTACCTTGGGTTTCCTTCCTACAACCAAAGGAAACTAAAAGGTGATAACATATTGGCACCATTGTCAGGGAGTGAAAACTCTATCTTCCCTGGGAAAGAATGAAAATGATCTACATCTAATTATTGATGATGAAAAATAGTTTGACATCAAAGGTTGTATATTTTTCACCGGGCGATTCCATTGTCAGGGAATATAGATTGAAAAAAGCTCATGGTGACTCCCCTATCTAAAGCATTTAGAGCTTAACCCATTGATATGGTTACTTTTCAAACAATATGACAGGGTATGTGGCAAACCCTATTTCTATTGAAGGTTTCAAAGAATACTGGGATAATTTTGATGACACTTTCTCAATTTTTTTTATCTATTTATTCAAAGTCATGCAAATGTAGCTCTCAAGCAAAGACCAAATTTTTAGAAGAGTTTGCTAAAAAACTTGAGAAAGATCTTCAAGCCTCAGAAGTTCAAATTCAGTCCCACAATTTGCAATGTCAAAATCAACCCTTTGAGAACCTTTGTTAGCTGAAACAAGAAGTGGTAGTGCTGCCTTTTGATATTGAGATTGAGGAGTGTTTTGAGAATAGGTTTGATGAATCACAGCTAAAATTGTATGATGACAACGAAAGCATATATGAACTGTCCAAGCATGATGATCAATTTGTTGAATACTTTGAAGATCAACCAATAAGTCATGTCTTTCATGGTCCCATATCTATCTATATGGAGGAATTGTTCACTACAGAGTTTCGATCATGTTTCAGCTATGAAGATCAAGCCTAAAATCAATTTCCATTTCCTTACATGTTCAAGTTTTGATTCTACTGAAGCACAATCAAGAAGCTATGTGGTATCAATTACTAGCCTGGTTGCAATGGCATTTTAGTATCACCTAATTCAAATTTTTAGAGATAAGCTTAGAGTAGGTTGCTCTGTATATAAATAAGCTCATAGGAATGAGCACGCTTTAGTTTTCATTGTAGTAGTGTCTTTCTAGTGGGATTTTATTTTCCATCTATATATTGGTTACATTACAACAATTTGGGTTTAGTTGGAGAAGGTCGTAGGTCAGAGAAAAATGCAATTAGACTCCATTGCCCAATGGATCAGGCTATTAGTCTACAATGTTCTTAGCACCTCACAAGGAAGATACCATCCCCATTGGAGCCAATTTTAGGGTCCTATAATCTAGGAATCTATTGACGGGCCGAAATCTACCACCAACAACTAAGGCGGTCCCCTCGGTGTGAAGTCCCAATTAGACCTCACATTGTTTGGTATAAGAGCCCCATCCAGTATGTGGGCTCGACTGCCACCATGAATGTTTCCACTCTTGGTTATAAAATGATAAGGTGTCAAAGTGGGACAAGAATGAAATGCTCAGGCAATAAAACAAAATTAGCCCAAGATTGAAAAATTGTAGAAAGAGTGATAAGGAGCTCAAAATTTGCCAAAAAATTCAAAGTGTCAGAATCTTGATAGGATTAACTTTAGGTCGAAGACATCTTCATTCTGAATCCAATGGTGTGAATGGAACTCAAATCTGAGCTCGTATGAAGAAGTTAGAGCAGTCAAAGTTCAAGGTTGACTTGATGACATGGCAGGATTGGATGACATGATAAAGCCCTTCATCGAATGAGAAGGTGCCAAGTTGCAGACCGCCATTGGCCCCCGCATATCGCATATCAAAGCAAAATATAGTTCGAAATTAAACAATCGGCTCCGGCACAGAGAAAGTTGCGATGTGATGTGATCGCAATCGCATATCGCATAATGTTAAGAATCGGCGCCTGACATAGTCAAGGTTTCGATGCGATATATCACAATCGCATATTGCACCCAGCACCCACCGATATATATATATATATATATATATATATATATATATATATATATATATATATATATATATATATATATATATATATATATATATATATATATATATATATATATATATATATATATATATATATATATATATATATATATATATATCTATATATATATATATATATATATATATATATATATGTATATATATATATATATATTATATATATATATATATATATATATCTGTATGTATGTATGAATGTCACGTCGATAAGGTCAACTGAGATTTGTGATGGGGGGAATTTCGGACCCAATATTGTTATATGTTGTATTTTATAACCTCGACGGGTCCACTGCTATGGCAATGCATGGAATTTGATATCTACCAAGGAAAAGTGTCGATTGCAATAGGACTTCCTAATGTGATGTTTTATGCATTGAGATTTATAATCCCGGCGGGTCTGTGTTATCACAAAGTGTAAGTTGGGTTGATATGCTGAAGGTTTAAGCGTCGATTGCGATTGTGATGGGGTTACTAGAGGTGATATGCTATATGTTGTATTTAATAATCCTGGTGAGTCCGTAGGGCTCCTGATGTAAGGGTCTGTACGCCAATGGACTTCGCCGATTGTGATATTCGATAGGGTTGCGGAACCGTAGCCTTAACCGCCAAACCAACCACTCCGCATGTGACCACTCAACCCTTAACTGCGAGATAGGTGGGAAAGATGGCGGGACTGCCAATTTCAGCATTACTGCCAGTTTTAACTACGGATAATGAATTTAACTGGTAGTAAGCCAGATTTGGAGGAGAAAATTGTGGAAAAACTGACAGAATTCATAACTAAGATAATTTTCGACCAAAAGGGTTGAAAAAAGAGGCTAGATAGCCATTTTTTGGCATTTTGAACTCATTGGAACATGTTTCAGGAGAAAAGGAGCACTTCTCGATAGGATTTTTGCAAAGTGAAGCCTATGGGTGCTTTGGTCAACCAGAGTGTTGATTCAATTTATGGAGTAGTATGAAGGTGGAGATGACCTTGCAGGGGTCTTCTAGCCTCCATGTGCTTTCTGCAGCAGTGTTGTAGCTTTATTTCTTCTTTGCTCTATATGTGTATGGAGAAGTAGAATTGTTTAAGTACTTCAAATGGATTGTAGTACTATTTATTTTCTTGTAAGTTGGAGTATGGGGTCTTGGTGTAAGATGATTGTGTTTTCTAATGATTTACATGTTTAACTATAGGTTAACATGTGTATGGAGTGAGAACTTTTTTTGGAAGTTGTTTCTTTGAAGGAGAAACTAGCCATTCCATTTTAGCAGCTTATGTACTAATCTTTTCTTGATATTCAGCATAATGAGAAGGGGTCATGCCTTTAGAGCGGATCCAAGGAGATGTAGCCCAGGAGGGGTGAACTCCTTTATCAATGGTTGGTGTATTATTATTTGATACATGCTTCCATTCAGTGTTTTGGTTTCATGTTTTTAGTTCTTGTCATGAAACTAACTTAAGTAAAAAAACATAAAATTCATGCTTTTATTTTCTATTTTGGAGTACAAACCTCAAGCACATTTTTATATTCTTATGAGCGGAATTAGCACAACATTACTAATTGCCCCAATTCAGATTAGGTTGGTATGAGAGCTATGGTTTTCTTTGCGCAAGGAGGAATTGACTGTTGTTTGCAAGTGAATGTGTTTTGAAGCTCATTGAGGAGAAGGTTCTGGAAAGGAGAGAAATATTGTTACAATATCTACCACCAAGTTCTACCTCAAATTGCAGTAGAAGCTTCAAGCAAAGCATGTCCAAAGCAGGATAGCCTGCAAGAATGTCAGAGGATGTGAAGGCTTTTAGAAAGGCTTTCTTAGACATGGCAGAAATGGTGAAAGTCCTCTATGAAGAGAGGAATACAAAATTGCAAGGTGAAATATCTATACCTCCAAGAGGAGAATTTTCTCCAAGGAAGAAGGTAACAATAATGGTGATAAACCACCATCTTCTCCACAATCTTCATGTTTTCCTACAAATATTATGAAATATGCTAGTGTAGAAAGTCCCTCCGAGAAGGTAGATAGACAAGTTTGTACCTTTTGTCCACATGATGTGGAAGATGAGGTTCTATCAGCACCCAAATCCAAGGAGCTAAAAGAAGAGAGTCGAAGAGTCCAAGAGGACACATCTCGAATCAAAAGGAAAATTGAAAACATCTTCATGTGTCAATCAAAAGATGAAGAAAATGGTAAAAATTTACATGCTTCTTCCTTATGTGAAAGTATTGATGTAAATTCATTTGCATCCTTTGAAAAACATAGTAAAGGTATTGGATCCAAGCTCTTGACCAAGATGGGTTACATGGGAGGAGGCCTTGGCATAAACCAGAAAGGCATTAAAATCCAATTGTATCCAAGGAGTGGCCTAAATACAAAGGGTTAGGCTATGTTGCAAAATAAGATTGGTCTTCTAGCGATAGTTCATAGATATCGTGTTCCTTTTGTAATAAGAAAGGAAACGATAAGGCAAGATGTTGCGTGTTGCATCCAGAAATGGTTCCCTCTTGGTTCCTCAAGAATAAGGACTTACAGTGCAGAACATCTCCAAAGAGAGATGTAAAACTTGAAGAAGAAGGAAAGTTGAGTTCTTCTTGTCACACAAGTTCCTCACATAGGTAACGTAATCCAAAGGACAACAAATAGAGGTATAACCATTCTGTTAATTCGAATGTTGTTCGTAATGGAAAACAACAAGTAGATTTGAATAACAAGTTGAGGAAAATGTTTCCATGCACCTTTTGCCTTTCATATAACCATTGTGTAGATAAGTTCGATAGAAGGAAAGCAATCATCAAGAAGATGTTTATGTCTATTGGAATTGAGACCGAAAGTAGAAAATCTCATCCAAGGATAAAGGCAAGTGTGTTGAGAGGAGCTCAAAACAACTTATGTACTCACTACAATATCAGTTGGCATTGGGTCGAGAAGTGTTAGAAATTGTTTCCACAACTTCATCTTGGTAAGGGCAAGCAAATCATGCAAGCACCAAAAGAGGAAGAGACGACAGAAAAAGTGATGCAAGATGTGATCATCCCTTAAGAAACTTTAGAAGAAGAAAAAGTTCAAATAGAGGGTTCATTTACCTGGTTGGGTAAAAAATGGGCGGATTATTTGTCCAACTGAAGTTTGTAAATTTCTGTTTTGCACTAGTTGCATGTCCCCATAGTTGGGTAATTTGTAAAACTGATATTCATAAATAAATCACTTATATGAAACATTGTTTTCTTTAAGCATTACAATGCTAGTTTGGCTTATTGATAGTCGATTTTAATGGAGAAATTTCGTAGTCAAGTTTCTTCCATTTTGTAAAATGCATTTCTACTTGTATTTTGAAAAAGCATTTTAGACCTGTTGTATGAGTAGTTGCAACACATTTAGTATGTTCCAAATGTGTGTAGCACTCAAGTTATACAAGTATTCACTATGTGAATTTTGTTTGGGTTCATTTGGAAAAGTCTTTTAGGATATTATCCTTGATAAGTATCTTTCAGATAAGCAATTCCAAGGTGCTCATATTTTTGGAATTATTCTTTGGAAGGATGTTGTTGTGGATGGCCATAGTGACATGGATAGGTTTTGGCTCATCGCTTATGGCTCTAAAGAATAAAGGTGAAGGAGAAGGAAGGATGACTTTAGAACACTTGCGGTGCAAACAAAGTACAGAGTAGTTGTAGATTATTTAAACTTTTGGAGACCAAAAGTTTTTAAGTGGGGAAGAGTGACCAAGAGCTCAAAATTTACCAAAAATTCAAATTGTCAGAACTTGATAAGCTTAGGTTTAGATTGAATATCTCGTTATTCTGAATCCAACGGTGCAAATGGAACTCAAATCCGAGCTCGTATGCAAAAGTTAGAGAAAATCAAAGTTCAGGGTTGACTTGATGACATGGCAGGATTGGATGACATGGAAAAGCCCTTCAACAAATGAGGAGGCGCCAAGTGGCAAGTTGTCGTTGGCCATCGCATATCACATATCAGAGAAAAATATAGGTCAGCATTAAATATATATCACAATCAAATATCACACCCGGTACTCATTGATATATATATCTGTGTGTGTGTCTCACCGCTGATAATGTCGATTATGATTTGTGATGGGGGGGGGGGGGGGGGGGACTTTCGGACCTGATATTGTTATACACTATATTTTATACCTCGACAAGTCTGCTACTATCATAGTGTATGGACTTTGATATCCGCTGAGGGAAAGTGTCGATTGCGATAGGACTGTTGGATGCGATGTTTTATGCATTGAGATTTATAATCCCGGTGGGTTTGTGTTATCGTAGAACGCAAGTTGGGTTGATACGCCGAAGGTTTAAGTGTTGATTGCGATTGCGATGGGGTTCTAGGATGTGGTATGCTATATGTTGTATTTAATAATCTTGGTGGGTTCGCAAGGTGCCTGATGTAAGGGTTTGTACATTAATGGACTTCGCCAATTGTGATATCCGACAGGACTGCAGAACCGTAGCCTTAACTGCCAAACCAACCACTCTGCATGTGACCACTCGGCCCTTAAACATGAGATAGGCAAGAAAGATTGTGGGACTATCGCTTTTGGTGGAACTGCCAGTTTTAACTATGGATAATGAATTTAACTGGAAGTAAGCCAAATTTGGAGGAGAAATTTGTGGAAAGACTGACAAAAGTCGTAACTAAGACAATTTTTGACCAAATGGGTTGCAAAAAGAGGCTAGATAGCCATTTTTGGGCATTATGAACTCATTGGAATAGGTTTCAGGAGCAAAGGAACACTTCTAGATAGGTTTTTTTGCAAAGTGTAGCCTATGGGTGCTCTAGTCAACCAGAGTGTTGATTGAGTTTATGGAGTAGTATGAAGCTGGAGATGACCTTGCAGGGGTCTTCCAGCCTCCATGTGATTTCTGCAGCAACCATTATAGCAGTGTTGTAGCTGTATTTCTTCTTTCCTCTATATGTGTATGGAGAAAGAGAATTGTTTAAGTACTTCAAGTGGATTATAGTACTATTTATGTTCTTGGAAGTTAGAGTATGGGGTCTTGGTGTAAGATGCCTGTGTTTGTTGAATATTTACATGTTTAAATGTAGGTTAACATGTGTATGGAGTGAGAACTTTTGTAGGAAGTTGTTTCTTTGAAGGAGAAACTAGCCATTCCATTTCAGCAGCTTATGTACTCTTCTTTTCTTGATATTGAGCATAATGAGAAGGGGTCATGCCTTTAGAGCTGATCCAAGGAGATGTAGCCCAGGAGGGGTGAACTCCTTTATCAATGGATGGTGTATTATTTTTTGATACATGCTTCCATTCAATGTTTTGGTTTCATGTTTTAAGTTTTCTTCATGAAACTAACTTAAGTAAAAACACATAAAATTCATGCTTTTACTTTCTATTTTGGAGTACAAACCTCAAGCACATTTTTATATTCTGATGAGGGGAATTAGCACATCATTACTAATCTGCCCCATTGGAGGGATTAGTGAGCTAAAACCCAACCAGACATACAATAAACAGGAACATGCTAGAAGTTAATTGCAAAGTAGTTCACAATAGGTCACCGACATGGTGAGGAACAAGTAAACACTAATTCGAAAGCAAAACATACATGCAACCACTATGTATCAGTCCATAACATATTACATATATGAAAGCGCACATACAAATATAGTGAAGTATCAGACAGCTAATACAACCACCATGAGTAAGCATGGAAATCAATGCCAAAGATAAAGAACATCTTATTAATGTCACTGCAACTTCAAATACATATCATGCAATTGGTCAAAACCTAATAGTGGAACATGGGCTGCTCATACCATTGCCCGATGCCAAAACCCTTGCCCCACTACAAATCCACTCTAATAGCTGTCAAGAGCTGAGTGGCTCTATCTCTCAAGCATAAATCAACTATCTATTCCTAGCCTCAAGTCAAGTGCTAAAGTACCTTGATAATGAGACCTGAGGGAACATTTATAGAGATGAGATGATTTTTCACCTCCCGTCATGATCTTTCAGCTACCCTCATGACTCTTGAGCTTCGTTGCTGCTCTCTCATGCCTATTGTTTAGTACACATTGAGTTGTACCCAATACAATCATTGATACCATAATGAGAAGATGTGTACACTAATAGAAGAGAGAAAAGAGAAGTCTTGAGAAACCCTAGGGTTGGTTCTTGTTGCCTATTGTCGTGAAACTATGAAAACCTTCATGAATGGCTGAAACTCTTACCTTTGTGCCTCACTTGCACCCAATCATCTTATGTCATTGTGTTCCCAACATTGCCACCAGGTTTTAGGAGCTTAAACGGTTTCAGTTCAATCTCGTTGAAACCCTGATCTTGTAGCTTTTGCGAAAACCCTAGCTCCCTTTTTTAAGTCAATGCTTTCCTCTGCAACCTACCGTTGAGATTGACATGATGTCTAGGAAGTCACACAGGTCTAGTGATAAGTCTTAGAATTTTCACATAGACAAACGTTCTCATCCCTTACCTCTACTTGGATTTCCTTTTCCATCACTTTTGGTCAAGCATTGACACGCATAACAATAATCTTCTTACAAATTTCAATCCTACAAACACACACATATACTAGCAGGAACTAGGATGAATGCCTCTTAATAAAATACAAATAAATAACCACAAATATATATTAAAAGGGTGAGGGTTTATAGTCCTAAGGTGTTGGTATGCCACTGTTAGGCTCTTTCTTCTTAGGTTCAGTTACCACACTGCTGATGTATGCTCGTCCTTAATGGTTTTTCATGGGCATGAGAATTGTTTGGGAACTCACCAACCTACTTCATGCTGCTGGAGGAAACAGTGCTTGATATAATTCTTCCAATACATGGGTTTCACGCAATGTGCACAAACATGACCTCATACTCTCATCAAGCGATACAAGTCCACAAATAAATTGTGTATGTTGCATTAGGGTGTTTGGAAATCATCATATAACTTTGTTATATAATTTGTGACATGTATAAATGCGTTATGAGTGATATAATTTTTCTTTGGAAGCCGAAAATCTCATGGAAAATTCAGTAATGACACTTATTTTCCTCTTCCTCCCACTGTATTTGTAAAGGGATTAAAATCATCTTCAGTGGAGTAAATCTTCATCTTTGCACAACCCAGAATGCACCACGTTTGGGTAGTGCCTTCTCTATACGTCAACCTGACTCTTCCAAATCCATGGCCCTTAATTAAAGCAAGTTTTAGAGATTTCCCTTATATTGTTTCACTGTTGGAATTGTTGCACCATTTATGAACCATGACTGGCAAGATGACAAAGGCTCTTTTTGTTGTATTACTGAAAAAAGGTCGACTTCAATTAAAAAATTGTGGGCTTGATTTTACGGCTTTCCCAACCAGCTGTGGTAGCTTATAAGATTCCTCACGTAGTCGCTGAATGAGACGGGTCGCACCAGTTGTTAGCACCTTCGAGCACGTTTTTCTACTTGGCTACCCCAGAAGAGGTTGCATAGTTGCACTCGGTGGAGGTCACATCTTTTATCCACTTCTTGAGGTAGTGACTCAACGACTTGTGTAGGTCGCCCGGTCGCACTTAAGTGCAGGTTTCATTCCTCATTGTTTTCCAAAGGTGCGACCCAGCGACCTGGGTGGAAGTGTGACACACCAGAGGTCACACAGTCGCAACTCGGATAAGTTTCTTTTTTTGGCTATTCCTAGAGTGTGATTCTATGACTTGAAGAGGGGTGGAGAGGCGCAGTTGCAAATTGGGGGTAATCAAGAGCCAATGCAACCCATGGAAGTCATGCAATCGCACCAGAGTTCTAGTCACACTTCCTGGATGATTTCCCAATACTTTGAAGCATGATCCAACAACCTGAGTGTAAATGTGACTCATCCAAGGTCGCATAGTTTCACTTGTCATCGTTACTTGAATATAACCATTGTCGTTGGTTCAGCAGATTTTGCAACTCTCAGGACTGACAGAGGCCAATGACCAAAGTGGAGATGGAAACTACATCACTGGAGATCATTCCCACGTAAAGTTCAAGGTATCCTGTGGGTGCGCCTGTCAGTCACGGGGCTGGTCACAGAGTTGCATCATAGAGTAGGACACAATCTGTGTAGAATTGCATGCGACTCCTAGAGATCGCATTGTCGTGATCAGATGAAAGTTGCATTCTATAGGCCCCTTTAAAGCTTTAAAATGTGAATGGGTTGTGTGTAAATGGGGGATCCTTTCATTACCTTAGCATCGAAACAACTTTGTCATAATCTTTCACTAGATGATTGCGCCTTACCAGTCCTTCGATGTATGTCACGGTCTCTACCATTTTGCCTCAAATCCCATACCTATGTCTTCTTTTTCCAATTTAAGCGTATCAATGAAACTGAACCACACTTGGCATCGCACCTTCATGCAACCCTAACATTTCGTTATCACTTTCCATGGTTTTGGTATGGGATATTGATCATACAAACAGAGATATCACATTCCCATCACAGTTGGTTTAAGTAAAAATGCCCATCATGCTGACTTGGCAACTACTCAAGTATATATATAGATATATATATTAGAGAAATGAAAAACATTTTCTTGTGGTTTCGTTACACCTCTCGATTCCCTTTCCCAAAAGTCCTTTTGCCTCATGTTTCATCTCTTTGTTGCATGTGTGGGGAATAAAGCTACTGAGTGCGCCCTCGACTATTTGAAATCATCTTGTTGGTAATTGGTTCAGAATAATGTTCTATTGGTAACTTGTCGTGGGTGCTTTTGAGGCAGCCCATCCACACATACGCATGTTATGTGTGTTCTTTTAGGGTTGCCACTCTAGTGCTAGAGAGGCCCTGAAATGTGAACTGCGTGGTGTTTTCCTTCACCATGTAATTGGTGGATATATGTACCTAAATAACATCTATTCCCATATAACGTTGATGTGTGCTTCCCAACACATTCTATTAATGAGCTAAGACTTGACACGAATCGTCCAAAAGTTCTTTAGCTCGTCTTAAGAGTCATGAACGATACCATGGTTTGGAAATAATTCACAAGACCCGACTAGTTTCATTTCAGGGTATTTCTATTGTAGGTATGCATTGATCGGTGTGTATTTGAGCCCACTCCAGATTCCCTAAATAGTTAATAAAAAGAAAAAATTATTTTACAGATGTGACAAATAAATAAATAAACAACTAATTCACTTCAGGAGAATAAACAATGAATTATCCAAATCAAGGTGTTGCAAATTATATAGGTTAGTCAAGTGCACTCAAGTTTGGAGACCAACTCAAAATCTAGGTGCTCCCATGGATCTATTAATTGTAGTTGTCTTTGATATTTCATGATGCCTGAGTTGATGATGCACTCTTCAAGCGCATTCCTTGAAATGCTCATGATCATGCGTTTGGAGGGTAGATATTAATGCCAAGCAGGGATTCAAAGATGCATGGGAAAGGTGAAAAACTTACAAACCCTAATGCCCACATTGATATGGGGAACCAATTATGAATGTAGGGGAAACATGACATATAATGATTCTTACAATAACACCAAGCAGTGTCAGTGAGAATGCAACTCTAGAGATATATGGATTAGGTTAAATCATGAAGGGAATCATTCTTGTGCCAATTTAGGGTTTCTCCCCAAACCCTAGTATGTTCAACATAATGAAAGCCAGATTGGAGTCTTGTTTTCCCACACATGGTTCCGCCATTTATTGAAAGGCATAGGGATAATCTCTGAAGTCAGGGGAAAGACATCACACTCCCAAAACCCTAATGCAATGGTAAGGTCGATGCACTGTTGCACAAAATATTGTCACCATGAAATTCTGCAATCAGTGTGAGTCTATCACCACTCATACTTTCCTCCTTTGCAAGTCTTAAACCTCAGTTCTTCATGTCAAGCCTTGAAAATAAGAGAAAGCCCTTAAAAGTCTCTAAAACTCTGGTTCCGCATTTTCTCTTAGCATTACCTGCGGTCCCGCACCTAATGGTCATGTCCCCTGCGCACTTGATCGCTCTATCTTTGTGTAATGGGTGCGGAACCCTGTAAAAGTCAAAAAGGTGCAAGTACATTCTTAAAAACTCACTTTGAGTCATTTCTGGAAGCTTCTACAAGGAATCTTAAGGTGGCAAGTTCGCTCCTTTAAGGTTCATGCATCCCATACCTTAAGGAGCTAACCCCTTGATGTGAGGAGCTTATCCCTTTGAAGGAGGACTATATCCCTTCATAGGTGGATCTATAAGCTCCCTCCTTTGCACTATAAAATGAAGCAATGGGCTGGTTTCTGGGGAGGTTGAAAGCTGAATATTTTTGAGGTGAAATGCTGCTGGAACTTAGTCTTCCTAATTGAGATTTTGTGAGGAAAGATTACATACCTTGTTGATCTCATTTGGAAGAGTGTGAGGCTTGTCAAAGTAGAGGAGATTCTTGTTTTGGACCCTGGGAGGAGCTTGTACAACATCAAGGCACCAAAGGTTGTAAAGTTCTTCTATTTTTAAAGTTAATACAATCAAGTTTATTTTTCTCAATAAGCTGTGTTTTATGGTTTATTTCATGGATTCCTTGATCACCATGATGAATATGATTTATTATATTAGCTATGCAGGTGTTATTTGATGTGTGCTTGTTTGTGATTGCAGGTTCTCAAAAGGAAACTCTTTCGGACGGTTGAAGCATGGCTGCCACAAACTAGCATTGGACTTAAGGTAGGGTCTAAAACACCTCTTTAGTTTTTATTAATGAATCGCAATATGTTTAGAGAAAGGTAGATTTTCTTGTCCTGCTTGTTGCTAGATATCTATTGATACTAGGGAGATCAATCTTGTCTGCAAGAATGATTTATCCGGCCAACAAATTGGCTACTCCGCTGGGGAGCTGAATTTGGTTTTTTGGTTTTCCTTTTTCTTTGACTTGAGAAACTTGTCCTGTTTCTGGTTTTTTCTTGATGTGTGTGGGATTGGGTAGTTTTTAGGATCTAGAGTAACTTTTGTTTTTTCGAAATTTTAATAGGACCACACTTTCTTTTTATAAGACAATGCAGACATATCCGCATTGTTCCTTTAGTGCACAGAGCGGTACCGCATCTGGTTCTACTGGAAACCTGCGGACCCTGTCAAAATTTTTGAAAAACCTAAATTGTTTTCATCCAATTAAGTTTAGTTTTTATTTACGACTATTAGTGTCTACCCAGATCTGCATGTGTTTTGTCAAGAATCTCTTGTGAGTGAGTTCCATTGGCATTTTTGTTTTAGGTGATTTTCTAGAAGTTTTGCATGCCTAGATTGGTTTTCGCTTGGTGTTTGTAGTGACTCAGAGATTAGAAGCCTAAGAAACCTTAGATTACCCTGGTCTTTTTTGTCTTCTTGATGAGTCTGACTGGTTTGTGAAATCTGCCCTTGGTGAGAAATAGATTTCGTTTTCTCTTTGCAAAGCTTTGAACCAACTTGCTTGTAAGTTTTGAATTTCATTTTTATAAAAGAAAACATAGCTGGGTGTTTTTTGATTGATTTCTTATTCTAAACTAATTAATCCTTAGTTTACTGAATAACTAAGTAAAATGTCCTCAAAAATATTTAAATCTTTTATTTCAATTAGGTTTTTAGAAGTTTTTAGATCTCAAGATTAGTTTTTTATAGTTTTGAGTGTTTTCTAGAAATTGTAGAATCTCTTTTGAAAGAAATTGTTTTCTGTAGTTTTTGAGTGTTGAAAAAGAAAGGGGTTTTTTGTGAGCATAATTAGTAGTTTCATTTTGAATTTATTGAAAAAGACAAAAGGATTTTCTTTTCATTTACATGTTGAAGGAAAGATTTGTTTTTCAAAGAATTGCATTCTCAACTCTTTCTTTTAGCTAGAAATTCATTGAAGGAAAAACATATTGTTTATCATCTTAGGTGCATTTTTAGTGTTTTTGGAGTCGAGTCTTCACACCATCAAAGTTTCATCTCCATACCTATTGACTTAAGAAACAACCCATAAAAATAATGCTTAATTAAAATTGATCTAGCAATCTTTTTATTTCTAGGGCTCTTATCACCAATATAGCTTAGGCTAGTATCTTTGAGTAGGGAGTAATTAACTCTCCAAGATAGTTAAAAAAGCAAGTAGCTATATCTTGCGGTAGGAAATAAATCCAATTGTAATTGATATAATCTGGGAAGCTCCTCTTAAAGGAGTCAATCATGAGATCATGTCCAAACCTTTGAGACAATCAAGTCTATATCATTGGGAAAGATAGAAGATTTGCGCGTATTAAAAACGGTAAAACTCGGATTAACCATTGTCGAGGAGCCTGGGGTCACTTGTTGGTAAACCTTGGATTGATCATGTTGAGGAGCCTTCAAGGGGATTGAGATTTGTTACTCTGCCCTTGCGCGTAGATCAGATCGTAGACTGTTCCCCCAGTTGTATTTGTTACTGTTGGTAACCTTAGTGACCATAATCTTAATATTCTTTCCTAAGGTGATGGTGAAGGATGGGTCTCACTATCCCTGGAGCAGACATTGACTAGACTCACTTGGACTCTCTGGGGGGTTCTCTTCACTCGAGGCGGTTTTGTGAAGAAACTTGTGCCAGTCTATTTCATTAAGAAGGTTGTCGGGGTAACTATTCCAACCACCCTTTCTGTATTGAATTCTGCGATGTTGGATTTCATCACCAACTAGTGTTTTTGGTACGGAAAGTTACTGTTTGTGTGTGGTTTGAACTCTTAGATTTTTTAGGCGTGTGATTCAATTGTTTGGTTCTTTAGAGACTTTAGGTGGTTTTATTGAGATTTTCTTTGTTTGCATGTGAAGTAATTAAATATTTAATCATGGCTGAATTACCAAGACAATCCCGTAGACTTCAGGGGCAACCTCCCGAGTATACACCAAGCCAACTTGAAGGGCTACGAGCTCTTGTATCACCTAGTGACAGTAGATTTGGGTCACTGGAAGCCAGAGAGTCTTCTTTAATTTTTCATCCTGATTATCAAGTTCAAGCAACAAAGTATATTTCTGAACCAGTTTCACTTTCCGAAGTTACTGGTAGTATTTATTCTACTAGTGAATTAGCTGAAGAACCTGAAATTTCTGAGCCTGAAACTGAACCTGCTGCTACTCCATCTTCAGGATTTGCTTCTCCAACTTCTAGTGGTCCTGATTCACCTAGGGTAGGAAGTATCATTACCCAAAATCTTCCTTCTGGACTCATTTCTATTGAAGAACTTGTTAGTCCGGAAGAAGAAATAACTCTCCCTGAAAATCAACCAACTTTAGAACTTAGGGAATGTGAATCAATTTTTTAGGAGTGACGCTTGGTACGTCTCATTGACCAGCTTCTTAAAAAATCCGGGTCTTAGTTTTTCACCACCTTGAATTCCTTTTCATCCTACGCCCAAAGGTTAGTATCCTCCATTGAATATGTCGAAACAGTCATCCATGTTTTCCCAAACACTAGAAACATTTTTATATGGCAGTCCTTCTATTCCTTCTGGGTATCAGTCACTCACTGGTACTTTTTCAGGAGCATCTCCTCAACCAATTGAACATGGGATATCAATTGGTAATAATGGAACTCAACCATTAAGCGTCGAAGAAATTCTTATGATGTCTGGTACTATTCCAAATCTGCAACCTCAAGGTAGTCAGTTACTGCCTAGGGGGCAACCTCAAGGTACTCAATTACTGCCTGGGGGGCAACCTCAGGGTAGTCAGTTACTGCCTGGGGGGCAACCTCAAGGATAGTACATACCTTCGGGACAATACATACCTCAAGGTCAACCCCAGACTCAATATATACCTCAAGGTCAACCCCAGTATCAATATGTACCTCAAAGTCAACCCCAGTTTCAGTACGTGCCTCAAGGTTATCAACCTCAAGGTTAGTACCCAACTCAAGGTTTCCAACCACCTTCTGGTCAACCATTTGTACAAGGAGCTGGAAATGTACCTCTCAATTATCAACCCTACGCTCAAGCCGGTTATAGTCCTCAATATGCTCAACCTTTTATGGGTCCATACCCCGGAATGAACATGGTGTGGGATCCATCTCAAACTCAACAGATTTTGCAACCTAATGTGCAGTTGTCATCTCAATCTGGACAACCTTTGGTTTCTGGTCCAACCCAACAACCTGTCCAGCCTACTATTCAAACTTCTGCACCTGGTGTGGTTCATCAGTTTGGGCCTAGTTCACCTCGAACTCTGCCTCAAACGACTGCTGTAACTACCGCAACGACTGCTACAACTTCTGTTCAATCTACCCCACCTACTTCTGGAGTATCGACAGCTCCAGTTTCTACTATTCCTGCATCAACTCCTCAAGCCTCTTTACCACAGTCGGGACCTACAATTTAGACTTCGGTTCAGATGCCTGTAGGACAACCTGGTCCAAGTATGGTTGTCACAAGTCAACCGCAATTCACTTATCAACCGTACTAGGGATAGTACCAATTCGATCCTATTGTTCAAAACCCAGTTTACCAGTATCAACCATACCCTGGATATACTTATCAGCAACCTCAACAACCCCAGTTTGGTCCGGTTAATCCTGGTTTTCCGGGAGGATATAATATTCCAAATGCAAATCCAATTCCAAGTTATCTTGGATATCCTCCTCCTGGGGCTGGTCTTATGACCCAAGGTTTTCACGACCCTAACCATCAGTTACCTTTTATTGCAACTTTGGACTTGCCTGGTTTGTCACGCCTTACGAACGATCCGATTAATTATCTTCCGTTTTGACCGCCAATGCCGAATAAGTTGCCCAGTGATATCCCAAAGTTTGAGGTTAAGTCAGGAGAGGATTCGTAAAACCATGTGATGACTTATCACCTCTGGTGTGCATCTAATTCCATTATTGATGATTCAATTTTCTTACGTCTTTTTCAACGCACTTTGATTGGTCTTGCTGCCAAGTGGTACATTGAGTTACCATGAGCCTCTTTTTATAATTTTAGTCAGTTAGCTACTTCTTTCTTAACTCATTTTCAGTTGCCTGTCAGATATGACAATGGCACAGAATTATTAACTTCATTAAAACAATCCACGTCCACATATATTTCTGATCATATACATGAATGGCAACGTAGACGACATCTAGTGAAAGTTTTTATTCCGGATCAAATTTTAGTAGAATGGTTCATTAAATCATTATTACCTAAAATCACTGAGGATGTAGCTAAGGCAGGAGTTTTTACTGAAGAGCAATTAATTTCTCAGGCTCAGTACCTTGACCTTGTTTATACGTAGTCAGGTACTTTACACGAAAAAATCCCTGACCTTCTGAAACAAAATCAAATAACTGCAGCTCCTTCAGGGTCTCATGCCACTGATGGTATGATTGGTTCAGTTAGTACCAAAAGCAAGAAGAAATCTTCAAAGAATTCTTCTCCTATTATAACTTTACTAGATTCCCCGACAGGAGAGTCTTTCACTGAAATTCCTGCTGATATTCATGTCATAGAATCATCTGTGGCCAAATCAAAATCCGGTGGTAAAAAGAAGGGAAAGAAAAAAAATAAACAAAACTCAAAAAAGAAATCAAATAAAATTGAATCTACTGACGAGAAACATAAACCTCGCTATCCTTGTCTCATTTGTGACGAGGAGCATTTTACAAGAGACTGCCCACATCGAGCTGAGGTTGCGAAAATCGTCAAAGGTTCTCAAACACCTGTTGTCTTGAAGGATCCTTCTCCTAGCCAAGATATTAAGATGATTGGTTCTTCCTCAAATGCCTCAGAAGAACCCATAATGATGATGCCTCATGTCAGGATTGCGACATGATCGCAAGATTATGGTAGTAAAAATCATGTTCGTGGTAAGGAAACAGAATCTTTTAATTCAAACCCATCAACTTCAATTCCTTCTGGTTCCGATCCGCTATAGATCGAGAAATCTAACCCAGACTTAGTAATCAAACCGCCTACTAAAGGTATACTTCGGAAATCAGCTTTCAATCCACATGCGAGAGCTGCTCAAAATTATAACATTGTTGAAGACTTAGCTATTTCTCCTTTAGCAATGTCGGCTTTGGAGGTGCTGCAATCATGTCCAACACAACGTAAATTACTATTGTCAGCGATAGGAACTATTAATATTAAGGATTCGAACCTTATTATCTTTGATTTAGAGAATAGTACACCTCGCCTATCTCATCCAAAGGCTTTTCAGATTCTAATGTTAGTAAAAAATAGACCTTGCTTTAGGACAGTAATTGATGAGGGAGCTTTTACATGTATTATGTCGATCCAGTGTTGGAGATTGCTTGGTTCTCCTACATTCAATCAATCACCGATGATTCTAAAGGCTTTTGATGGCCAAGGGTTTCATTCTTTTGGCATTTTACAAGATTTACCTATAGGGGTTGAAGGCAAAACTGTAAATCTAGATGTGGAAGTGGTTGATGCCCCTCTAGATTACAACCTTCTCTTGGGTCGCAGTTGGTCTTATGCTATGACTGCTATTGTTTCATCGGTATTTCGTCTTATCAAGTTTCCTCATAATGGAAATATCGTTACCATAGACCAGCTAACTTATTTTTCATCTAACCCAGCCTCTTCTGAAAGTATTCAACATGTCGGTAAAACAACTATCCCTTACAAGGACGTTGGGGTAGGATTGATTAAAGATTATGGTTTACTAGGAACTTTTTCCTTTCCTCCTCCTAATGTATCACCTTTTATTGCAACTATTCATACGATTTCATCGAACACTATTGCTTTTGATGATCCTTGGATCATACCTTCCGATTTTGAGGTGGATTCATTTGGTAATGCGATGCCTTTGAGTCCCTTTGAAATTGCATATCAGGCTGTACAGTCGTTTTCTGACCCTTGTTCAACTGAAATTGATCCAATGAATGTGGTCCATGGAGAATCACTTTCAATATCAACCTCAGATTCAACAACATTTTCTGATCCTGTTCATACTGATGAGCAGATTCGTGAACTTTTGTCTGTTGATGATTTACCATGGGAAGATCTTCATCATCGATCTTCATTTTTACCTGAGCTTGATCATTTTGAAAATGATTTTTCATCTATTTTTACTACTGATTATGTCAAAGAACCACAAAATCCATTGCAACATCCTGATTCTGAGTTAAATTTGGGAAATATCTCTCGAATGGTTCCTATTGACATTTCAGTTAAACCTGGAATTATTGAAAACATTCATATAGGTGCTTCCTGTACGGACGATGAAATCCAAACTTATAAAGCCCTATTTCAAGAATTCCACGACATGTTTGCCTGGTCATATGAAGAAATGCCAAGAATCGACCCATCAATTGTTGTCCATGAAATTAAAACTTACCCGGATGCTAAACCTGTTTAGTAACGTTTGCGTCAGATACATCCGCGAAAAGCTACTGCTATTAAAGCTGAAGTTGAGAAATTACTTCGAGTAGGTTTCATTTATCCAATTCCCTTAACGGATTGGGTATCAAATATTGTTCCTGTTAACAAAAAGCAAGGAACAATAAGAATATGTATCGATTATAGGGATATTAATCGAGCTTGTCCTAAAGACAATTATCCAACCCCCTATATCGATCAAATTATTGATGATTGTGCTGGTAGTAAAATGTTCTCTTTTATGGATGGTTTTTCCAGTTACAATCAAATCAACATACTCCCTACTGATCAACCAAAAATGGCTTTCATTTGTCCATGGGGGACATTTTCTTATTGCAAATTACCTTTTGGATTGAAGAACGCTGGAGCAACTTTTCAAAGAGCTATGTCTTACGCATTTCATGACATCAAGCACATTATGCAGCCTTATCTCGATGATTTACCTGCCCATTCATTACATAGAGCCGATCATCTCACTCATTTATGAGCAATATTTACGAGATGTAGGCATTATCAAATTAGGCTGAATCCACACAAATGTGTTTTCTGTATAGAAACGGGTCATTTACTGGGATTTGTTGTTTTGAAAGATGGCATTCGTGTCGATCCCTCGAAGGTGGAAGCTATTGTCAAATTACCTCCTCTTTCGACTCTTCGCCAACTCCAAAGTTTGCAAGGGAAAGCAAACTTTTTATGTCATTTCATTCCTAACTATGCCGAGATAACAAAGGGTTTTACCAGGTTGTTGAAACAAAATACTCCATTCTTTTGGGATGAGATAGCTGACAAATCTTTTGATGCACTTAAACACGCGTTGACCCATGCACCGTTATTGCATCCTCCCAACTACAACTAGGATTACTTCTTGTACCTCGCCGCTTCTCATTCCACCATTGGGATGGTTTTAGTTCAGGAAGATGAATTCAACAGTGAACATGTGATTTACTATCTTAGTCGAACTCTAAATCCGACTGAGCTTAAATATTCACATGTGGAGAAATTGGCCTTGGCAGTTGTTCAAGCTGTCCAAAGATTTCGTCATTACATCTTATTACACAAAACTATGGTAATTTCTGGTTGTAACCCTATGATCTATATTTTGACCAAACAATTGCTAGGGGGCAAGTATTCCGAATGGATAGTTATCCTGCAGGAATTTGACTTGGAATTTGAAAAATCCAAGGCAAAGAAATCTTTGGTTTTTGCGGAATTGATGTGTGATTTCCTGTGTGCTGATACTGAAACTGTGGCAGAAGATCCCATTGCAGACGAATCCTTGTTTCTTATCAGTACTCTTGATCCATGGTATGGAGATATCATTTTTTATCTCCAAACCCAATCTTTTCGGCCTGAAATTTCATGATCTCAGCGACAGAAAATACGTTTCCAATCCCAACAATACAATATTATTGGTGATACACTCTATCGTCGTGGGGCAGATTCTGTTTTTCGACGTTGTTTAACTCATGAAGAAGCTGAAAAGGTTCTAAATGACTGTCACTCTGGAGCATGTGGCGGTCATATGTCTGGGTATGCCACAGCCCAAAAGATATTGCACGCTGGTTATTTCTGGCCATCTTTATTTAAAGATTGTATCTATGCGGTCCGGAAATGCCACAATTGTCAAATTTTTTATTGTAAGATGCGTGTTCCGCCTTCTCCTCTCCAACCTATAATTTTCGTCGGTCCTTTTGCAAAGTGGGGTATCGACTTTATTACATGTAACCCTCACTCGGCCAGGGGGCATGCGTATATCATCCTTGCGGTAGATTATTTTACTAAGTGGGCCGAGGTGATGCCTACATTTTCGGCAGACAGCAAAACTGCTGCAATTTTCATTTTCAATCATATAATTACTAGATTCGGTGTTCCTCAAGCAATTATTACTGATCATGGGAGTCATTTTCAAAACATCATGATGACTGAACTAATAGATCAACTTGGCCTGCGTCACGATAGTTCTACTCCATATTACCCACAGGCTAATGGTCTGGTTGAAGCTATCAATAAAGTTCTAGTCACTATGATCCAACAAATCATTGGTATTCATAGGTCGAATTGGCATAACATGTTATTTTCAGCACTTTGGGCATATCGAACCTCAGTAAAAACATCAACTAGTTTCACTCCTTTTCAACTAGTCTACAGTTTGGAAGCAGTATTACCACTACGACAAAACCAGCGATTAGCGTCCCTTTTTACTTCTTTTTTTGCATCTAGAGCCCATTTTTGGTGCTATTTGCATCCATTTATCAAATATGGTGCAAAAGTTGACACAAAATTTGCATCATGTTTTGCACCAAATCTTACACCAAGTTTAGCACCAGGTATTACAATAGGTTTTGCACCACGTTTTGCACCAAATTTTATGCCAAGTTTTGCGTCATCCTTTACACCAGGTTTTGTTCCAGGTTTTGCATCAAGTTTGGCACCTAATTTTGTTTGACATACTTTTGCATCCTCATTTGCATCCACTTTTTGCACCTACACTTGCATCAACTTTTGCATCCTTTTTTGCATCCTTTTTTAAATCATTTTTTGCATCCATTTGTGCATCCCTTTTGTGCCAAGTTTTACATCGAGTTTTGTGTTTAGTTTTGCATATAATTTTGCATCTACTTTTGTTGCATCCACTTTTCCATCTTGTTTGGCATCCATATTTACATCCTCTTTTGCATCTATTATTGTACCCACTATTGCATCTAATATTTTTGTGCCACAATTAGCGCCTAGTTTGGCACCTCCTTTTGCACCCACTTTTGATTATAATTTTGCATCCACGTTTGCATCTAGGTTTTCATCAACTACTACATCTATTTTTGCATCCCTTTTTGTATCCAGCCAGGATTTGCATCGGGTTTTGTGTCTCGTTTTGCATCTACTTTTGCATCGACTTCTATTGCATCCACTTTTGCACACAATTTTGCACCCACTGTTGCACCCATTTTAAATTTCACTTTTTGCATCCCTTTTTACATCTTCATTTGCATCATACTTTGATTCTTTTTTGCATCTATCATTACATCCACTTTTGTTATGCCACAATTTGCACCATGTTTTGCACTCACTGTTATATCCACGTTTGCTTCCAATTTTGCATCCATGTTTGCATCCTCTTTTGCATCAAATATTGCATCTATTTTTGCATCCACTTTTGTGTCAGGTTTATGCATTGGGTTTTGCATCTCGTTTTGCATCTACTTTTGCATCTACTTACATTGTATCCATTTTTTGCATCCAATTTTGTTTTGCCTGTTGCATCAATGTTTGCTTCCACTTTTACATCCATTTTTGCATCTTATTTTGCATATTTTTTTGTCTATTGTTACATCCACTTTTGTTGCACCATATCTTGCGCCTACCATTGCAACCACATTTGCTTCCACGTTTGCATCCCCTATTGCATCCACTTTTGTTTCATCCATTTTTGCATCTGCTTTTGTGTCCGTTGTTGCATCCACATTTGTTTCACCACAATTTGTGCCAAGTTTTACACCTACCATTGGACCCATGTTTGCTTCCACTTTTGCCTTCATGTTTGCATCCAAGTTTGCATTGACAACTGCATCTACTTTTGCATCCACTTTTGTGTTAGGTTTTTCATGTTGTTGTGCATCTACTTATGTTGTATCCACTTTTCATCCAATTTTACTTCTATTGTTGCCCCCATTTCTATGTTCGCTTTTGCATCCCTTTTCCAACACTCATCATATTTTCTGCATTGATGATATGCCTTATGGCATTGACAATTATGAACAATTGATGACAATGTCAATAATATTGACAATGATGAAAATGAAGATGATGGCGATGACATGAATTGTGATTATGATGATAAAGACGATAGTGGTTACAATGACAATGATGATGATGGCAATGATTATGATGATGACGATGCTAATGACGTTGGCGAATCTTCCCAATTTTAGATGTTTTCATTGTCATAATCATAAGCATTATCTTTGGTGTCATCATCATCATTTTCATCTAGGTCATCATCAAAAACTATAATGGCATGAATGATGATGATGATTACAGCAATGTCGATAGAAATTACATTAATGATGATGATGGGGATGATAAAAATGACAATGACGATGATAATGGTGTTGATGATCATCATCATCGATCATCTCTCAAAAATAGAGTTGTTGTTTCTCTTACGTATATCAATGTGTCCTAAACAACCCTTTTCTAGCACTGATCACATTTTTTGGGTTGATGATATTTCTTACAACATCTACAATTATGAACAATTGCAAAGAATGTCCATAATGATGATGATGATGGCATGAATGGTGATTATGATGATAATGTAATGATGGAAATAACAATGACAAGGATGTGATGATGATGACAATGATTATGATAATGAGAATGACCTTACAATCTTATGGATTCGTGAACAATTACTAGTTTCAATACCATCTTCTGGATACGTATTACTATCATACTTTTTAGATTTTCTGTCTCTCTTGAGGTATCTTACTATAATGGTGTTGTCAACACTAGAAAGATATCTTGTTGTAATGGTGGTTCTAATGTTAGCACTAGCAAAGTTTTTGTTCAATTTTGGTTAAAAAAACCCGATTTATGCAATTATTTTGACAATCTATGTAAAAAAGTAAATAACATCCAATTATTTTGACTGTAGTCCCATTGATTATCATGAATTCGCCAGTCTGAAGACCATCTTCTACATACATATTATTATTAAACATTTTGCATTATATCCCTCTTATATCTTGTTGTAATGGCAGTGTTAGCACTAGAAAAATATCTTGTTGTAATGGTGATGTTAGTATTAGCACCAAAAAAATCACTAAATATAATTCCCTAAGTCCTATATATAAGAAAAATCAAAAGAAAGAAAAATAATTCCCAATGAATGGTAACTCATGTATTCACACCCTCTTTGGAAAACATATGAATATATACACTCCTAGTCACACTTGATCACATGTTTGTGATAGTTAAATCATGAAGTCCTCTTTTCCCTTTCATTTTCACTTCATCATTTAAGCACCTAATTGAGGATCTAGGGAATTTTTCTTGCCTAAGGGTTTCATGTCTACTCTTGGTTTACTTATGTCACACTACGGTCAATCATGTGACGGAGTGAAATACTTAAGCTTGTGGAGTTATTAGAACAGTGTATTAAGTTAGTCACCACACACACATGTATTACATGTCATTGATCCACATGTGTGGGTTGGAGACTCATTTCTTGAGAACTTTAATGGATAATACTTTAGGGCCTTGATGGTATATCTTACAAGATTGCTTGGTAAACATTGTGATTCATCCTTTCTTTTCCTCGAGACACTTGATAATATTGAAGTCACTCCCAATAATCCACGGAGATGGGGAGTATAAATTACTTGTGCTGGAAATAGAATTGAGAAATAGAGGTTTTCCATTTGCGATATTGGAGTCATAGACAATGGATACATTGGAGTCTATGATTTGGATATTGGAGTCATAGACATTGGATATTATTGGAGTCATAATGCGAAAATAGGTAAACATATTGGTAACCTTGATGTCTTGATCATTCCAAATAATAACCATTCCACCCAAGTATATCTAATCATCAATCACTACTATTTGGAAATTCCTCCCCCATTTTCTAATTATATGAGGTAGAACCTCACTTAATATTTTTATTTCTTATATCAACATTATTGATGGGTGCTTTGCATACCATTTTTCTTTTATGAGTATTTGTTTTCCTTTACTATTGAGGTCCCTCATGTTCCATGAGACTATTTTCATGGATAATTTACACCGAAAGGAAGTATAATGTGACTAAAAAAAACATGTTCCAAGATTTATGTTATTGGACAATGCCACTTCATGACTCCTATATTTCCTTAACATGGGACTGAATGGTGAACTTGATAGCCTTAAGGGAAATTAACTGATGAAAATCTCAAAAAGAGGCGCCTTTTGACTTTATCACATATAAGTTAATATACTAAAAAAAATATCCATAAAAATTTCATCAATCAATGAATCTTTAAAAAAAATATCCAAAACAATTTCATCAAGCAATGAAGCATTACATTATAAATTACAATCTATAAACCTTTTGGGAACTTTTTGCTAAACCATGTTCAAAACCAACATATTTAATATTAATATTTAACAATAATATGGAAAATAACACATTTTCATAAATTAAATAACATGTTATCAATCCTAAGAAATGTCACTAACATAAAACTAAAAAGGATGCAACTAATTGGAATGACCACTCAAGGCCACCATAAGACAATTAATCTATTAAGACAAGGATTAATGGGGAAAGAAATCTACAAAGGACAAAGGCAAACCTATTTTAACTTTATTGTTTTATTAGGTGCAAGTTGAACATCTCAATATATAATGAAGAGAAGAATTAATTTTGTTGCATTGAGAAAACCCAAGCACATTCTATAACTTAGCAAGGAAGAGATGTATAATACCCATCTCAGTGACACAATGCATGGCATTAAGTTACTTTTTGATATATAATTTAAAGTTATATCATAAAATCACAAATTTAGCATGAATGGATGTTTAAAATTCATTTTTATAAAAAGAAAATATAATTTTTGTTATAAAAAAAAAAACCAAAAACTAAACATATTTTTTTAGAAAAATAAAAATAAAAATACTAAACTGAATATATATTAAAAAAAAAAACTAAAATTAAGCAATTATATATTTTTTATTTATTTATTTATTTTTTTTTTAATTTAAAATAATTTTTTGAATTTTTTGAAACACTTCCCTCCATTCTAAGAAGCAAAAATAATAATAGAAATAAGGACAGACCAAAAATATTCCTTTCCTTGGTAAGTTTTTCCCACCATTCATTCCACTCACTTGAGTTATTTCATAAAACAGATATAAGTGTTATTTCACACTCTTTTGGCAAAGCCTATTGAGCTTCTCTTATGATATATCTATTCCTTGATGGAGTCCTTGATATATTGATCAAGTTTTGATTCCTTGGAGATTAATTAGAGCAAAGAAAACATGAGTACTGTTAATTCCGAGTTCAATGCCTCTAATGGTGGACACAAGGCAAGGGAGGGGTTGCTATCATGGTCATAACTCCAAGTTCATTGTCTCTGATGGTGGACGAGGCAAGGGAGGGGGTTGCGGTCATGGTTCTGGTCATGGAGTTTTCTCTTTTACATTATATGTAGGGAGTTCAAAGCAATTTGAAAGGAATCATTGTCGTCACTAGGTATAATGGATTAAGTGTGATAATGGATAAAATGAAGTAATTATTTGTGAGCATTTTTTCTTGAATGAACATTAGGATCCATCTTATTATAGAGAAAATTACATGCATTAAAAACAACTCAATATTTCATGTGACATTCATATTGTATGCGACTTATTTTTCATTCAAAACAATTTACTTTTTCATGTGACATTCTTTTTTTGTTAAAATTTCTTCTATTTCTAATCTGAATTACAATTGTAATTTGAAATAAAGCTTCCAATAAATATTAATTTACCAATTCTGCATGGAAATCATAAGAAACATTCACAATATAATATGAAGAACAAATGGGTACCTACTTCATATGGATTAATAAATGCTTTTACTACTTAATGTGAATTACAAGTGTTATCTTAGTTGGATCTCCAATATATCTTAAGCCATATATTCATTTCATTTTTAGTACTATTAAAGGTTATTATGTCCTACCTCATTTTATTGTTAGCATTGTAATAAAAATATGCATTTTGTTGTAGAATTAGTACTAACATGTAATATTGATTTTTTTTCCAGAACGCTATAGGTAATGACCACAAAGATGATGATATAGACTATGTTTAGATTACATCATATATCAGAGATGATGATGATTAGGATGGCGATGGCATTGGTGATGATTATGTGGATGATATTATCAAGATGGTCAGGATGATGATCATGGAAATGATCATGAGGATGAGCTTGACTATGATTTTCGTGGTGCTAGCTAGCCATGCGTTTTTTTTTTTTTATATTTAGTTGGATGTCTTAATATGGTAATCGTACATTTGAATTTTAGTTTATTTGAATAATGATGATGATACTATCGGCACTATCTTGTTACCTTATGAATATGTTGAAAATTGTTTACAATTTTTTATGAAGAATTATCATGTATGACGAAATTCCTATTTTTTTATGGATGTTGTGAATTTACCTTAGCATAATGATATCTATGAAACATTTTTAGTTCGTAATCTTACATTGACTTTTAGTTGATTTGATTAAATATGATGATGATATTATCATTTTTATCTTGTTATTTTATGTATATATTGAAAATTATCAACATTATTTTGATGGAGAATTATTATGTATGATGATATTACTATCTTTTGATGGATGTTGTGAATTTACCTTAGAATAATGGTGTTCATGAAATATTTTGATATGATAATCACACATTTCAATCTTAGTTGATTTGATTAAAGATGATGAGGATATTATTAGTATTATCTTGTTACTTTATATATGTGTTAAAACCTATCAATGTTTTTTTATGGAGAATGATTATGTATGATGATATTACTATTTTTGGATGTAATGTTGTGAATTTACCTTGGAATAATGATATCTACGATAAATGTTGATTTAGTAGTAATATATGTATATTGAAAATTGTCAATGATTTTTTGATGGAGAATTGTTATATATGAGGATACTGCTATATTTTTTATGAATGTTGTCAATCACCCTTAAATTTGTTTACAAATAATAAGTTATGAATTTGAATTGTGATATATTCTTAAATGTGTTATACATGAAAATACCTCCTCATCACCTTGGAGGAGAATACTATGTTGTTGGTTGAAATACCCCTTTCTCCTAAACTATATAAGCCTATAATATAAGTTATGTACGATGAGGACCACGATATCCTAGTCTATAACAAGTTGTCCCTTTCATCTAACTTTTGTTATTAAAATTCTCACATTAGAGGAATTTTCAACTCAAAAAATAACCACTTAAGAAAAAATTAAGAAACTAATAAAATAATGCCATGTAGACAATTTTTTAATATATCAATTTTATTATTCTTTTACCAAAATTACCAAAATAAATGTCACATTTATCAAAATAACTATATATGTATTTTATATTTAAATTAATATATTAGCACAAGATTTAATAAAATTTAAATTAAAAAAACAAATTTAAATTAAAAAAGCAAATTTAAAATTTAAAGGAAATTTAAATTTAAATTTAAATTACCCAAATAAATGTCACTTTTATCATCATCTACATGTATTTTATATTGAAATTAATTTATTAACACAAGATTTAAGAAAATTTAAATTTCAAAGGAAAATTTAAAATATAAATTTAAGTTACTCAAATAAATGCACTTTTTTCAAAATAACCATATGTTTATTTATATTTAAATTAATTTATCAATAGAAGATTTAATAAAATTTAAATTAAGAAAGTAAATTTAAAATTTAAATTAAATTTAGCATTTATGATTTTATATTTAAATTTATTTATTTAACATGCCATGATTTACTCTTCATTAAAAATATTCTCGATATTTAATTTGTATAGATTAAGATATTAATTTAATTTTTAATATTTAATATAGTTTTGGGTCACTTGGGCACTATTCACAGTTAAATTAGGTAAGTTATATTATTAAAAAAAAATCCACTGCCTAGTCACACTTGTATGTCTTTTAAATTTTAAAGGATTTTGATTGGATTACACATTATGACATGGAAATTCAAAGTTAACATTTTAAAATGAAAATTCCTCTAATGTGAGGAAAAAAGCTAGAGTTAACTAGAATTTGACACTCTTGTTCACTTTTGGAAACTCATATGGTGGAATGTAATCTCTTTATCCTCATCTTTAGCTTTTTCCTAAAAAATATAAGCATACAAAAGTGGGAAAGAGCCATAAAGCATGGGGAAGCTTTTTCCTAAGCACAAAAGCTTCTAAAAAGTGGAAAATGCCATTTTTATATGAGGAAACATTATTCATCCAAAAGCTTTTGCCAAAATTGAATTAATGAGGAATTTGGGAAAACTTCATAGCCTTCACTTTCCTATATATTGGAGGCTTGTCCATTAAGGAAATGATGGGAGTTCATGTATTGTCACGCTGCTGAGATTTATCCTAAGAGGGAGAGTTTTGGAGCTAGGAATTGGGGGAGGTATTGTTGCAACTGCATCTAATGGTTGTAACTTTCCTCCAACTCCTTTATTAATATAGATTAGTTGTTCTTCCTTCCATATGCTACTATTCATTCTTTACTTATCCTATTTAACTAATGAATGTATGGGATTTTGGTTTTTATTTATTTATTCAGTAATATTTATATGTTTATGATAGTTTCAATTATCAAGATATTACGTTGTGAAGTTTTCTTTGTTCTCTCTCTTGTGTGTAGGACCAAGATTTGGAGCTATCTAGGAGCGCTTCCCAGCTACACTAAAAACTCCAACAAGACCTGCATGCGAGGACTCACATGAAATCATTCTTCTTTTCTTAATCTGTACTCTAAATATTGATCTACTAAGAACGTTGAGCCTTAGAACAACCTTTCTCTTAATCAATCTACTAAGTTTTTGGGATAAACTGAGAGGGTTTTATGTTCATCTAACTCTGCATTAAATCCTACAGCAAAATGATATTTAGAAACTGTAATATATTTCACTATGTAATAAAATTAGTAAAATGGAAGTAAAAGTAAAACTCTAAACAAGAAGCCAGAAGTGGATGTAACCATCGATGCAAAATTGGGAGTAGAATTGGATGTTAAACTACCCATCAAAACAAGATGAAAACAATGAGACAAAAAGAGATTTAAAGTAGAATTAAAAAAGGGTGCAAAACTAGACACAAAGAAGGGAACAAAATAGGGCATACAAAAAGATACCAAATTGGGTGCAAACAAGGATGTAAAAATGGACACCAAAATGAGGATGCATAAAATGGTGTAAAATTAGGATGCAAAATTGGGTGCAAAAAGGATGTAAGAAAAGACACAAAACAAGAAGCAAAATGGGACTAAAAAATGGTGAAGCTAAGGATGCCAAAAATGATGCATAACTAGATAAAAATTCAAACTAAAATCTAGGTGCAAAATGAGATGCAAATGTGGACACAAAATGTGGCAGAAAAAATGATGCAAATTTGGATGCCAAAAAGGATGCAAAATTAGACACCAAAAAGGATGCAAAATTGGGCATAAAAAATGGTGAAAAATTAGACACAAAAGTAGAAAAAATGGTGCGAAAATGGGCATAAAAATGGCTCAAATTTGAATGCAACATTGGATGCAAAATGAGGTGCAAAAAATGATTCAAAACTTGGTGCAAAAACAAATGCAAAAATAACGAAAAAAATGGCTCAAAATTGAACGTAACATTAGACACAAAATGGGATTCAAAGGTGGACACAACACATGGTCCAACATAGGGTAAAAATTTAGATGCTCAAAAGGATGAAAAATTGGATGCAAGAAATGTTGTTAAAAATGATGCTAAATTGGATGCAACAAATGATGCAAAATTAGGTGCAAAATAGGATGCAAAAAAGGGAGACAAATGAAACGAAAAAGTGGATGAAAAAAATGGTGCAAAAATGGATGAAAATTTTGGCACTAAATCGGATTCAACATATGGTGTAAAATTAGATGCAAAAAATGGTGTAAAAAAAGGCAGAAAAACTGATGCAAAAACAGATGTAAAATTAAGTACAAAATTAGAAGCAAAAAATGGCATAAGACTAGATGCAAAAAATGGCACAAACTCGATGCAAAAAAGGGCATTAAATCAGATGCAAAAGATGGTGTAAAACTCGATGCAAATTATGACACAAAAATAGAAGCAAAGAATGGCACAAAATAGGGAGCAAAAAATGATGCAAAAATAGATGCAAAAATGGCACAAAACTAGAAGCAAAAACTGTTGTAAAACCAAATGCAAATCTTGGTGCAAAATATGATGCAAAAAATGATGCAAAATTTGGTGTAGAAAAAAGATGCAAAATTTGGCGCAAAAAAGGACGCTTTAAAAATTGTACAATAGAGCCTGATTTAGCGCCAGGCTGCTCATCCCAATGGAGAGAAAAATACACTAAAATCTGGTGCTAAATCTGGCGTAAATTTCCTGTTTTGTTGTAGTGTACCCATTGAATGCGAAATTCCGTCATTGCAAATAGCCATAGAATTACTCCCAGCCACTTCTGAAGAGGAGAAACATTTGTTGTACTTAACTCAGCTAGATGAAAATCGACGTGATGTTGCATTAGCAATCGAAACTCATGCCAAACGAATAAAAGCTCAGTACGATCGAAATGTTACACCTCGTAATTTTTTGGAAGGAGACCTAGTCTTACTATACGATCAAGCAAACGATAAGCTAGGGGCTAGAAAATTTGTACCTATGCGGCATGGTCCTTATGTTGTTAAGCAAAAGCTAGCAAAAGGGGCCTATGAATTGGTAGATTTTGACGATGTCTCTTTGGGTAAACCCATAAATGGTCTTTATCTGAAGAGATATTATGCTTAAATCTAGGTGTGGAGATTGTTGTTAGATTAGTTTCTTTCTAGCTGGTGTATTTAGATTAGAAATGTGTGCCTAGTTTAGAGAGTGCTTTTATCATTATTCCTGCTTATCTTGATTTTACTCTTGATATTGCAGATGTCGACGTCTCTTCAAACATACATTGGTTTCGCTGATGGTGCTTGTTGTAGTACACAGAATATTTCTTCCGCAGCTTGGGTTATCTATTCACCCTATGATGAGTTGGTATCTATGCATGGGGTAAGCCTCGGGCAAACAATGAATAACATTGCAGAGTATAGTGCAGTGATTGAGTTATTATCTAAATCCATCTCATTCGGGATTCAGAGTTTGTTTGTTAGGTTAGATTTTGAACGCGTTGTATTACAACTTAACAGAGTTTATGCCATTAGAAATCCAGTGTTATTAAGATTATTTTTGAGAGTTCACCTCTTGGAACGTGTATTTGACTACATTGAATATCAGCATATTCCAAGATATTTAAATACATTAGCAGATGCAGTTGCTTCTCGAATGTTAAATAGACATTTGCAATAATAGAACAGTAAATTTAGAAACATTTCATAACATGTTATACAAGATAGCCAATGATAGTGATATATCATAGCATAGAAGTGTGTCAAATATACATCGTCTTCGATCATAGGTTGAAAAACACCTTATGATCGGAAAAATGATAATACAAAAAGACATTAAATGTCCTGTGAGTGTACAAAAGTGATCATCCTATCCCTAGTGATGATCACGATAAGAAAGCACTGCTCGGGCTGTTACAGGGAAAAGTGTCTACACAGAACTGCTTATCCCACTAAGGTGTGGTAGCTACCTTAGAAACAAAAAAAGTAAAGCTACTTTCGTTTTTCCTTTATGAAATATAGATGAGAGAAGAAAAAAGAAGACCAACCTCTGTCTTGCGCTTATCTCCTAGTTCGATTCCTCTCTCTCTTGATAGTCTTTCGCTACTTGCTCCCTTGTACGCCCAGCTTCATAGAGTACCTGTAGGATCACAGTAGCATAACACTATACAAGAACCTGGATCTATAATCATAAACAATATAGGATCAGATGTAAATTGACCATACAAATGCATAAAACATAAATGACACAAGAGTATGGAGGAAAACTTGAATAGCTTTTATTGATAATCAAGAAAGAGCCAAGGGAGTTACAACCAGTTTTTCTGACCCAGCATCATCCTCTCAGCAAGTAAGCCCTTCTTCACGTCATACAAAGCTTAGATCACCCAACACTATGATGTTGTCTCAAGAAACCAACAGCAATTCCTTACAAGATGCAAAATTTCAGCCTCCAACCCCCCGGATCTCTAGGATGAGAGATTTATATATAGATATTTGCAGAGGTGTGAGTCAGCTATGGGTTTTTTATTAGTGTCTTCTCTCTGATAGTTCTTGATTCCACTTGGAGATCTCATTGATCTCTTACTCATCCTTGGGCGATTCTGAGAGGCAAGTGTCACAAGAGAAGTTTCTGGAAGATTCCATGATCATCCACCTCGCAAACTGTCTCCGCCACTTGTCTTTTCTCGTCCATCGCACCCCATAGAAGGGCTTTTTGAAATGCAACGCACTTCCCATGTGTACAAGGTGAGATGCATCGCACCCTGGCCATGGAGCAAGTGAAATGATCCAGTTTTGACCAGTTCTGAGTAGTTTTTCATGGAGAACTTCGGGCAGACGATGTAATCAGTTGACCTTGTTCTTTTAGGGGTTGGAACAACACTTTTAGGGACTTAGGAGCCCTTGGTTTATGGACATTTTATGCTTGGGGTTGCAGTGCCCAAAAATGTCTATAACAGTTGCCCCCTAAAGCATGAGGTCGTTAATCTTTTTGATGTCGGGTGAAATGCTTTATCATGAGGATCCGAAGTTCTTTCAAGCTGGAAGGAGACCTGTAATAAGATACAATACAATACATTATCTTCATAATTTTTTCATGATCTAGCTGAGGAGGGCATTCCCATGCTCAGCTTTATAAATTCATTTTCATGTACATAGGACAGACAATCATCTGAGTGTAGACTGGTGATTCTGGTAGAGCCATCATCGCTTTGATTGGATGATTATCTGTGCAGCAACGATGTACATTTGATGTCTTTATTTCCCTGAATATATATCGCATCTCGGATGGATGAAACTAGATCTGGGGTCTTCAATCTCATTCGATCTTCACTCGAAGTACAAGTCTATCCATGTGAGAGAGGTTCTGGAGTCGAACATGGAAAGACATCACCTGATTACCAGCCAATGATGTAAGCTGTTAACAGGCGCGAGAGGAATCACTGATAATGATAATGACCCTCAAGGTACTACAGTACAATTCACATGGTGTGAATAAAGGATTTGGCATCGAACACCACGCAAAATCTTTCGGTCGAAGGCCATTGATGTAAACCTATCGCCGGAAGTGAGAAACTTGCCATTGAGGCATGCAAGCTTCAAAGTACTGAACGGGGTGTTCCTAGATCGACTTCTTGGATAATGAGCTGAGGTTAACAAGAAGCGATCCATCATAGGAGGGCCTTAATGAATCCCACATCAATGACACAGAACGGAGCAAATGATTTTAATGTAGGTAAAAACGATCTGATGATATAAGGTTCAGGGCGGCGGTCATGAAAGAATGGAGTGTAAATGTATTGTAGCGGGTGAGACACAGGTGAATTCTCTGAATGACTTCTCTTGAACATATTGGCGACACTGACGTGATGGATTGGTAGCATTAACCCTAAATGTGGATGGTGTGATGGGACCATGGTGATGTGACTGGTGAAATGAAACAACCCAACCCGACTTGGATGCGAAGTGAAAGTGTCATGTTAAAGAGCGACTTGCTACCAACAAAGTTTCTTCAAGTTTTCTTCCCAATTTTTCCCCAGTCATTGCTGACCAGTACCTCTTTATTTTTTTCAAGCTTGAGGAGGATAACATATGATTGTTCTATAATTTTCCCTTTGAGCAAACCCATCGTTATGTTTTAACAAGCCTAGCGATAGTGAAACTCGTTCTTGTCTGCTATGGACAAGTTTGTTGCTATTAGGTTTTAACGAGTTTAACGACAAAGATAACTTGGTCCTTTTCAATTTTAGAGAGTCTGAAAAGGGACGTAAAGGAAACTCCAGAATTCCTTTTTCGTCATCTAATCCCTTAAGTCCGAAAAAGTATAAAACAATACAGAAGGGATGAATTTTCGATACTTTTAACGAGCCGAACAAAACAAGCGCTCAATCTTTTTGTGTAATAATCCCTCAGGTCCAAAAAGATTAAAATCTAAAGGACGGATAGCACTTTCGGTCCCTTTAACGAGCTGGAGAGGCCAATGGCTCAGCAACCTTTTCATATTTTACGAGTCAGTTGAAAAGAGCTTAAAGAAGACTCGTTTTTTGAGGAATGATTGATAAAATTGGGTAGCAGCTGATTCCAGGTAAGGTTTGGAATTTTCCAATCACGACAGTGTTACAAGGATGGCTAGTGAGATCACTCTTCGCAGCTATTCCTCAAAAAGGGGTAAACAATCAAATGGAGGTGAATGATCAGCCAATACAGAGTGGAGGTGATGATGAGAACACGACCAAGGCTTTAAAGGCTGAAGTACTACATTCAAGATGGTTATTTACCGGGAAATAGTTCATTTTTTAATGAGCTTAAACACGGGGAGAAACATTTGCTCATGACTTATGTTTATTTTTTAACGAGCTTGAACTATGTGCTAAAACTGCTCGATGCGGGTTTATTTTTTAACGACCTTGAACCCTGTAGTAACACTGCTCGTGGCGGGTTTATTTAACGAGCTTGAACCCTGTAGTAACACTACTCGTGATAAGCTTGCATACCCCCAGCATAATAATGCAAATCGAGGTGCATGCCCCCCAAGCTTCATTGCATTCAACTCTATGCTTGGAATGAAGGTTTACCTTTGAGATTTGGAAAGGGGATTTGTTTCATTTTTTAATGAGGTTGACACAGTAAAAGAACTATCCTCATGACTCCTTGTTTCATTTTTTAATGAGGTTGACATGAGATAAGAACCGTCCTTGGAATCCACCGTATTTACAATATTTGATAGAAAATCAAAAACTGAAGGATGATTAAGGTTGCCAGAATAATCTTCGTGGTAATTTGGAAGAGGGGAACGATGGTGGTAATCTTCCCATGGTGCCCCGTCAATCATTGACTGAATGATTCCTTTGTCTGTAGAATGTACATGTGACCAAGGATCTGAAGAGGTACCATATTCCTTAGGCCTATCTATCCAAACACTCGATGAGCGTTGATTTGGGTTTGCCCCCCAAGCCAAGAAAATTGATTGCTACAATATTTCTAAAATGGCGATGATCCATGCTGACAAAATGCTTAGGAATCTTTCGAATCCATTAGATATAGAAGATTTCATATTGCAAGTTTCCACTGTGGCCACTTCCGCCAGATTATTTGGAGGCGGTAGGGCAAAAGTACCCATTAAGGCAGGGTCTTTTAGGAGGCCTACTCCAATATTTTGAAGCGAATGATTGCTTCCATGGATCATTGAAATGCTTCCCGTAACTTGTGAACTGTTGGGGAGAAATGTTTGTTGGTGGACGATTGTAATTCTTCCTTGGAAAGGAAATGCAATCTTCTTGAAGTAGGTCGACACAACTGCGGCCATGGCATATATCCAAGGCCTTCCCAGTAGGATGTTGTAATCGAGGTTTCCATCGATTACTTCAACATCAAATTCTACTGCTTTTCCCCCCAGTTCAACTTGCAAGTTACTTAAAATCCCGTATGGAGTGTATGATCATCCATCAAATGCTTTTAACATCATTGACGATCTCGACAAGGGTGGTGAGCCTAAATTTTTCCAGCAACTCATCGACATAATACATGTAGATGCCCCCTCATCAATAATTGTTCGATGAACAATTTTGTTGAGGGTTTTCACTTGAATAAGGAAAGTTAGTTGAGCTGGTAACTGAGGGTCATATCCTTTGTGATTAAAGGATACAAGATTGGAATCCGTTGGGTCAATCCCACCTATTACTGATAATAGATCCTGCTTTTGGGAGAGGCAATTTTGCGGTACCTCAATTGTCGACATAGGGGACGGTGATTGGGCCATGTCCTCTACTATATTATAATTCTGTGCTACTTTTGCATGAGGATTAAATGTCAATTTCTGTACTACTCCCTTTGGTGGCTTTATCATTGGTTCAGGAATGATGGGTGGCACAACTTCGGTCAAAGTTGTTGTCGAACTACTAGGTTGTTCATTAGCCTTGTTGTTCGACAGCTGTGGATTCCCGTAATCGTTATTCCTTGTCAAAGCATCATTTTGCTGCTTTGAGATAGACAACATAAGCACTTGGGATTGGGAAGCATTTTGATTAGCAACCAGTTTGGTTCCCGGGTTTGGAAACGGATCAGTCAATACTGCTAAGGTTTTTGAAATCTTAAAGAGTTTCTTAACTTCAGCTTTATGTGGACAATCTCTCGTCCACTGATCCTCATCGCATATCTGACACCCTGCAAGGGGTTTCCTTTGCCTAGAAGGGTTTTCAAAAGGTTTTTCAGGAGCTGACTCATCCTGCTTCTTCTTCTTCCCTTTGCCTTTCTTCTTTCCCCCTGGTTGCTTGGTTTCTTTGCCTTTTTATCTTTCGATACGGAATTTACTTCTGAGGCAAGAAGTTCCTCTTTTGCATTTTGACTGGAAATCTTACAGGCCTTTTTAGATGTAGCCTTTGTCTATTTCGTGTTTTTTGCGCCAATCACGCCATCGCTGGCATGAGAGTCATTGTTTGATTTAGGAGGAGGAGGGACTTAGAATTCCAGTCTAGGAGCGTCAGGTATTTTATCGTAGAGCGTGCCAGACTGAGTATAAATCAAGTCCAAATATTGTGCACGAGCGATAACCTACTCTTCGGTGATGACTCCCCCTTTTTCCACATCTTTCGTGATGGAAGGCAATAATGACTTAATAAACCATTCAGCTAAAAGCTGATCAGGAACATATGTTTTTACCATTCTACGACGATGTCGCCACTCATGTATATGATCAGATATGTGAGTGGTTGTTGTTTGTTTGAAATTGGTAAGAAGTTCTGTTCCCGTTTCATACCTTATCGGTAATTGAAAATGGGTTAAAAAGGTTGTGGCTAGGGTAATGAAGTTGTCAAACGAAGCTCTGGGTAATTCGATATACCATTTTTCTGCCGGACCAGTTAACGTCCTCTGAAAAAGGTGAAGCCTAATCAAATCATCGTTTAAGGTGTTTGATGAACACCACAGATGAAAGGTCATCACATGATTTGACGGATCTTCACCCAGATTTCCATTAAATTTAGGAATATCTGATGGAAGTTTATGCAGAATCGCTGGCCACCAAGGGGCATAAGCGATTGGATCGTTTGTTAACCGATTTAAATCAGGTAACCCTAAAGTCGCCACGAAGGGTAACTATTGATTCAGGTTAGGTGAAGCATACCCAGGATAAGATGGGATTGCCTGACCAGTTGGTCTTTGCATACCAGCATAATGCATTTGATGCTGGTAATTTTGGTAAGGTTGGTGGGCATGACCATTGTAGAATGGTTGATTTTGACCGTTTTGAATATATGGCTGCCCACTATTTGCAAAAATTTGTTGCTCAGAACCTTGGTATACTTGTTGGAACTGCGGTTGTTGGTATTGCACTAGCCATGGTTGTGAAGCCATGTGTTGTTTCCCGATACTAACTATTTGACCAAGATGAGGGGTAATTGTACCCGTTTGAACCTGTGTCATTCCACCAGTTGGTGATTGTGGTTGAGTTGCAGAGTCAAGAGGTTGCTGCATTACAACCTGAGAAATCTGAGGTTGGCATACAACAGGTAGTGCTTGAACTTGCGACACCGTCACAATAGCTGGCGTAGTTGGTATACTTGACATAGGTAAACATTGTTGCATCGAATATACAACTCTTGGTTGTTGAGGTAGTATCGGTACCCAACTGCTTGACGTAATTCTAGCATAACCCAAATTTTGTTGTGAACTCCCGTATGGCTGTCCTCCCGGAGGGGAAAATGAAAGGGTATACTGCCCCCCATACGGCGGTAATCCAGTACTTAAGGGAATGGTTTTCCCTTGAGGGCCGAACTGCACAAATTGACCTCCAAATGGATCAATTTGTTGAGACTCAACATAAGAGTTTCCAGATATTATTCTGGATGAACAAACAGGAACGGACCATACCATCGAAATAGCCCCTGAGTGGGCTGCTTCTAGCGATTGAGAGCTAGTTGGGACAGATGGTATACTGGTGAACATTGTTGGAGTGATAGCAGGAAGTTCTGCCATCGCTATGTCAGACGACACAGTCCTAGATGTTGACGGTTGTTCAGACATTTCTAGTCTATCCAAAAGATTACCTAGCGATTCTACAGGAGCTTCCGCTGGCGGTAGACTAATTTCTGATGAAGAAGGATACAGAGTGATCCTGACTCCAAATTGCGATGGAGTACTAGATGGAGGATCCTCCACAATCTCTTCTATAGCAATCAGACCAGGTGGAAGGGGTAGACCGTCAGGTCCGTAGAATATTTCTGGTGCCGAAGAAGGTACAGAATCTGTAGTGACAGATGTTTGGGGAACAACACTCTCCGAACCAGTTGTAGATGGAACTGGTTTAGTGATACAAGTGTTTACCCTCATACTAGGATCAGTACTACTGTCCTTCGGTGGCTGGTGAACTTCTTCTGTAAAGGCAGGGATACCAGAAATGTTTGGAGTAACTGGAGTCTCTGATGTTGTTGGAACACTTGTTCTAACTTTACCAGGAGATTTGGAACCAGTTAAACGAGTTCGCTTTGTCCGTAATAGCTTCGATTTTGGAGACAAAGACGGTTGACTCGTAAGCCTCCGCGAATGACGGGGTTTCAATTGAATTTCTTCCACGATTGTGGATTACTCGATCAACTAAAAATCAAGGGGAATTATGTTTCCAAATTAGATGAATTTTAGATGCTTTGACACAACTTGTTTTTTCAATTTTTAAGAGTCGAGAAAAAACAAAAGATGACTCTAGTCACCTTCGATTTTTAATGAGCCTAAAGTGACAAGTGCTCAGATGGACCTTTTCCGTTAAGGAGTCTGAAAAGGAACGAAAGGGACTGCTCTGGAAATCTAGGTAGAGGGAATACCAAACCAATCACAAAACTGCAGAATACTTTTTACGGTACAGCAGTCAATCTTCCCGAATGATGTGTTCAGTGCATTGCGATCAATAGGGCGGCAGACACGGCTTCCTATGGATAAAGGATTAAGCCTATTGTGGTCTCCCAAAATATACTCGACGGTACGTGGGAGCACAAGTCCGTACTGGCACTTATCGTCTCAAAGTGGAGGAATCACCCAACCATCAGTGAGAGCAATAGTTACCAGGCTTTATGACGCCGGAATACATCTCTAGCCTAGACTTCTAGATGTTGTGCGTTAGGTTCCAAAGCGTTGTTAGATTCATTAAATTTATCTTATAGTTGATCTTGCTTAAGAAATTTACCTTTCAGGTTCACCGCGAGATGTAGATGTACAATTCCTAAAATGCAATCTAAGATGATAAACAGTCTTTTATCTTCTTTGTGCAATGAAAATCCTAGCTACTAAGGAAAGAGAGACAGTATTCTTTCACAAAGAGCAAAGATCACACACTATATGCATTGTCCTAAATCAAACCAATCAAACAGTCTAAATGCAAATGCACATGCATGTATTTGTTTTCAGCTTTCTTAATATGTGAATGATAAAAAGAAAGCTAATGCGAAAATCTGAGTTATTTTTCAAGCGACAATTACTAACAAGTTTCTTTTCAAAATAAAAAATGAAGACAATCACGACACTTTACGATTCGGAAATGAATACTTGCTTTCGACACTAGAAAAAACTACAAATTTAGATCGAATACAATAGTAACAAGGTAATCGACTATCAAGAGCAATCAGACTCTCTTCTACGATTGAAAACGACACTTACGACACTTTCAAATCGAGAGATGACAGTACAACCACGTTACTTTTTTGCAAAGGAGAACTGAAAATGACTCAACAAATACACAAAAACATTTACAGTTCTTTGCACAATGGAGGCGGAATATCAGTAAGGAAAGGGGTTTCAAATAGAGGTATACTAATTACAAGCAGCAAGACTCATGAATAGAACTGAAAAGAATGAACAGAAACCAACATTCAGGAACAATGTCTAGTCTGATCAGCACACCTGTAACAAAGTGAACTTGAAATGCAGCGCACCTACTACACTCGGGAAGTGCACTGAATTTCAGATTCACATAATAGAGCCTGCGTTGGGCCAGAGACGAGACTTTGCTTGGGTTCCGAGTCATAGTTTGCAGTTCAGTTCAGGGGTTTTGGCCGAGCAAATGGTAATCAGTAAATCAACAATCAGGGGTAGATATAAGGAGGTTACTAGAGCTACCACAAGGGCAATCAGAGAGTTTGTAAATTAGTTATTTAATTCATAAACAAAACCTGGAGATTGACTAAAGCGGAATTTATCTACTTTTCATTTGCATAGCAAATGTAGTTCGAAAGCTACCTGGCTCGACTTCAGGCTCCGTCTGTAAGTTTATAAAATAAACAACAAGGAAGATAAACAAACAACCTAGTTCGTCCCCAATGGAGTCGCCATTTTGTTACACGGAAAAGTGTCTACACAGAACTGCTTATCCCACTAAGGTGTGGTAGCTACCTTAAAAAAAAACAAAGTAAAGCTACTTTCATTTTTCCTTTATGAAATATAGATGAGAGAAGAACAAAGAAGACCAACCTCTGTCTTGCGCTTATCTCCTAGTTCAATTCCACTCTCTCTTGATAGTCTTTCGCTACTTGCTCCCTTGTATGCCCAGCTTCACAAAGTACCTGTAGGATCACAGTAGCATAACACTATACAAGAACATGGATCTATAATCATAAACAATCTAGGATCAGATGTAAATTGACCATACAAATGCATAAAACGTAAATGACACAAGAGTATGGAGGAAAACTTGAATAGCTTTTATTGATAATCAAGAAAGAGCCAAGGGAGTTACAACCAGTTGTTCTGACCCAGCATCATCCTCTCAGCAAGTAAGCCCTTCTTCACCTCATACAAAGCTTATATCACCCAACACTATGATGTTGTCTCAAGAAACCAACATCAATTCCTTACAAGATGCAAAATTCCAGCCTCCAACCCCTCGGATCTCTAGGATGAGAGATCTATATATAGATATTTGCAGAGGTGTGAGTCAACTCTGGGTTTTTGATTAGTGTCTTCTCTCTGAAAGTTCTTGATTCCACTTGGAGATCTCATTGATCTCTTACTCATCCTTGGGCTATTCTGAGAGGCAAGTGTCACAGGAGAAGTTTCTAGAATATTCCATGATCATCCACCTCGCAAATTGTCTCCGCCACTTGTCTTTTCTTGTCCATCGCACCCCATAGAAGGGATTTTTGAAATGCAACGCACTTCCTGTGTGTACAAGGTGAGATGCATCGCACCCTGGCCATGGAGCAAGTGAAATGATCCAGTTTTGACCACTTCTAAGTAGTTTTTCATGGAGAACTTCTGGGAGAAGATGTAATCAGTTGACCTTGTTCTTTTAGGGGTTGGAACAACACTTTTAGGGACTTAGGAGCCCTTGGTTTATGGACATTTTATTCTTGGGGTTGCAGTTCCCAAAAATGTCTATAACACGGGCCACCTACAAAGAAACCTCCTAAAAGGTCCTGGGACCCCAATCACGTAACGTTGTAACCTAAGTGGAATATCATCTATGCTAGTCTCTGGAATATCTACTGTCAAACGCTCTAGATGATTTTCCAATTCGGTCAAGGTCTCTGTAGATTGGTCCTGTGGGGCCGATACTACTACAGCTGGGTGTCTCCTCTCATAGGGCTGGAGAGCGGCTGGTCACTGTGGACCCACATCTGCATTTGAAACTTTTTATTATCAGTTTTGGATGATTTAAAAACAAAAAAAAATAGTTAAAACTTAGAAAATGTTGAGAATGATTTTACCTGAATCATCCCACTGCTCTCCTGGTGGAAGAGTCATGTCTGGGTCACCACGATAATCCATCCCAGCATATGGAAAATCCTAAATCACAAAAATTTGGTTCCCCAACCAACGAAAATACTCAGGTGGAAATCGAACAACCTCTGAACCCTCCTCAGGATGATGGGCCATCACTACAACCCAACAGATTATCCTAGGCTCTGGGGGAAGTCCAGCCTCAACGGAAAGCTATTGTGGGACCAACATTGGGACCCTCTCTAGACCAAAGCTCACAACCAAGAAACCATATCCAAATTCTTTTAGTTGTCCATTATTTGCTCTAGTTAGTTGGCCTTTTACATTCGCCAACACAGCTTCGCACCAGTTGAAGATGGTACCTCGATAATAGTCTACTGCCATTCGCATCTGGGATCCAGTAGCTACATGCAATGCTGCACTCCCGCATAGTCTGGTGACAGTGAACGCGATAACCTTAAGTTCAGGACAGGCGATAGTTTTGATATCGATCCGTTTGTCCACTGTTTGTTCATTGCAAAACTCCAATCGGAGACTAGCGACAGACTGGCCACCTGGCCTAGTCCCGAAAAGAGATAATTGTTCACCTCTCTTGGGAAAACCAGTCAAAAAGTATATGTCCTCCAACTCATTTTCGAGCCGGTGGCCACCAATCATGAAACACTGGTCCTGTATGTTCCACCTGTCCACCAGCCATTGCAAGAAGTCTACTTGGGCCCTCATGTCGGGTATGGCCCAAAATTTAAATAGTCTGCATGCTCTCAATGCACCCAATGTGGGTTGATATTGTAGTTAGGTCTACATCTTCATGCTCGCGTTCCCTCCAAATAAGCATTTTGTATGTCCTACATTGCACAAAATACATATTAGAACAATTTTGTTCAAAAAAATTTGGGCGGAAATGGAAAAAATTGAAGTTTTAAAACCTATTTCTCAAGGTCCGCACCCGCTAGTTAGGGACAGTGCATAGGTCTGCACTCATCCTTAGCGATAGGTGTGGAACTCTAACTTTTTCTTTTGTAGAAAAAAGTCGGGGTCTGCAGGCGCCCCATGTTGCACCTACGGACCCCCGCGAGTGGATTTTTAATCAAATTTTCCTTAAAAAAGAAAAATAAAATTTAAAGCCCTAAAACGAAATGCAAACGGTTGAAATGCAAGATAAGGATGATGTGGATTACCTGGAGCTGACGGTTTTCGATTCCAACGGACGGATTTTCCGCAATCTTCACAGGAAGTTTCTTACCCAAAAGCTCTCTCTTCTCACTCTCAAGTCAAACGGTAAAAATGAATTTACAAAAGCCCTTTTTATAATATTTTTTGAATAAATGAATTTTTAATTTATTTACTTTTTACTTTAAAAAGGTAACTTTTTGATGATTTTTTATTTATCTTAAACAGGTATGAGTAATGTTTTGAGTTTTTGTGCAGAATATTGGATTTTCAGGGATAATTGATCATTTTCAACAAAAAACATTAGAGTCCTCTTTAAGCTCTTTTCTGACTCGTTAAATATGAAAATATTTCCGAGTTTTTCCTTTTTAAACTCGTTAAACGAAATTAAAAGGATGGTCCACTTACAGCTCTTTTCTGACCATATAAACATGAAAAGATTGCTGGTCTTTTGTCGTTTCAAGTTTGATATTGGTTATAAAACGACGTGTATTTGATCGTTTTTTTACTTTTTCGGATTAGGGCCACTAATTATGAAAATTACTCCTTGATCGTAATGGTCAAGCGGTTCTCTCAAGTATTATTTTATACTTTTTTGGGCTTGGGAGACACAAATTTACAAAAAAGGACATCCATGGAGTTTTCTTAAGTTTTTCTTCTAACTCCCTAAAATTGAAAAATACTGAGTTTTTCCTATACTGGACTCGTTAAAATTAAATAGTAAAGGACCTATTCAATTTTAAACAGGAACGAACCACTCCTTCTTAGGGTTCGAATTTTAAACTAAGTTGAACTCATCTGAAGGATGAGCTTATAACCAAGCAAATGTTATCCTCCTCAAGCTTGTCAAAAATAAAGAGGTAATTGCCAGAAATGGTGGGGGACAAGAGAGAAAAATGAACCTGTTTGTTATACTTTGTGTTTTAGAAAAGCATTTAACCACTCTTGAACATGACACTTTTTGTTCACCTGGGTTGGGAAATCCTTTGCCTAACAGTTAATCAAACCATATTGAAAGTCTTCAGCCGGCTTCTGGGTATTAGCTTTGGGTCAATTTTCACCAAACCATCTGCAGCGTCGTTATGTGTTCAAGAGGTCAGTTCAAATAAACCATTCATCTACAAAATATCTGTCATCCATCTTGACCATCCCTGAGTTAGTCCTTGCCAATATATTTCTTCAAACTTGATCTATGATTTCGTGTTGTGGGCTTGCCTATGACAGATCGCTTTCTATCGACTTCAACTCATTATCTAAAAAGATGATCTAGAAATCATCAGTACCATGGAATCTACATGCCCTGATGGCAGGTTTCTTGCCTTCGACGACAGATTGCATCATTGACCTTCAATCAAAGGATTCTATGACATGTTCGACATCAGCTCATTTATTCACATTACATGGATTGTACTGAGTACTTTGAGAGCCATTGACATTACCGGTGGTTTCTCTCACACTTGTTAATAGTTCACATCATTGACTGGTAATCAAGTGGTTTCTACCATGTTCGACTTCGACACATTCATTCGCATGGATAGAATCATACTAGTTCGGGAAGCAAAAATCAAGACCCTAGATCTAGTTTCCACCATCCAGGCTGCGAGGAATTTTTTTATTCATTATACAGTGGACTATTCATAAACAGATGGCTATGCCCATACTGTGTCTACATATGTCTATACTTATGATGTATTAAAAAATCATTCTTGTATTAGAGCAGTTTAGTTACTTTTCTAGTCAGTTTTGATCTGACTATGGGAATGCCTACCTCAGCGATGATATGTTCACATATATATATTTTTTATTGAATGTTTTTATAGGTTCCGACCAGGGTATCCATAGGATGATCTTTGAAATGATAAAGTACTTCACTCTTCTTAGATGACAAATGCTATCCTCATCTATTACAGACTTCGCACTTTAGGGGGCAATCTGTTGCACAAAATATTGTCACCATGATATTTTGCAATCAGTGTGAGTCTATCACCACTCATACTTTCCTCCTTTGCAAGTCTTAAACCTCAGTTCTTCATGTCAGGCCTTGAAAATAAGAGAAAGCCGTTAAAAGTCTCTAAAACTCTGGTTCCGCACTTTCTCTTAGCATTACCTGCAGTCCCGCACCTAATGGTCATGTCCCCTACACATCTGACTGCTCTGTCTCTATGTAATGGGTGCGAACCCCTATAAAAGTCAAAAAGGCACAAGTACATTCTTAAAAACTGACTTTGAGTCATTTCTGGAAGCTTCTAGAAGGAATCTTGAGGTGGCAAGTTCGCTCCTTTAAGGTTCATGCATCCCATACCTTAAGGAGCTAACCCCTTGATGTGAGGAGCTTATCCCTTTGATGGAGGACTCTATCCCTTCATAGGTGGACCTGTAACCTCCCTCCTTTGCACTATAAAATGAAGCATTGGGCTGGTTACTTGGGAGGTTGAAACCTAAATATTTTTGAAGTGAAATGCTGCTGGAACTTAGTCTTCCTAATTGAGCTTTTGTGAGGAAAGATTACATACCTTGTTGATCTCATTTGGAAGAGTGTGAGGCTTGTCAAAGTAGAGGAGATTCCTGTTTCAGACCCTGGGAGGAGCTTGTACAACATCAAGGCACCAAAGGTTGTAAAGTTCTTCTATTTTCAAAGTTAATACAATCAAGTTTATTTTTCTCAATAAGCTCTGTTTTATGGTTTATTTCATGGATTCCTTGATCACCATGATGAATATGATTTAATATATTAGCTATGTAGGTGTTATTTGATGTGTGCTTGTTTGTGATTGCAGGTTCTCAAAAGGAAACTCTTTCAGACGGTTGAAGCATGGCTACCACAAACTAGCGTTGGACTTAAGATAGGGTCTAAAACACCTCTTTAGTTTTTACTAATGAATCGCAATATGTTTAGAGAAAGGTAGATTTGCTTGTCCTTATTGTTGCTAGATATATGTTGATACTAGGGAGATCGGTCTTGTTCGCAAGAACGATTTATCTAGCCAACATGCACAAGATGGGGCATGAAAAAAGAATGCACTATATATATATCACATGATTTCATGGGTGAGTGCATCGACATGGTCTGATAAGAAAAATCCATGGGGGAGATTATCCAATTAATAACTAGAGCGTCCCTTAATGGCTTGAGGTGAGCAGAGGGGGACCCGAAATTTTAGATATGCCCAAAAATTTTGGGTGCTATTGCAGCAGCTACAACATAATCAAAGTGTGTTTTCCTCTTACTATTCATCTAGGAGGTCTGCAGGCATTGGAAAAACTAATTCAAGAGTTATACACCATCACACAGACATTTCAAGCCTACCCATTTGATCCATTTTTCCAGAGGAGGTGTGAAAACATACAGAGCATGGAGGGCTACTTGGACTTGCTACGAATTTGCTGCGAAATTGATTATTTTTGTCATCATTTTCAAAATTTATTTCCGACAAAATGGAGCTGAATTTTGGAAAAATTAATTTTTTTTTTCCAATAACAAGCCAAATAACAAAAACCTCCATCAGTTTCTGCACAGGTGTCATATATTGGAAGAGTGAGATGAATCTTTACAGTCTATTTTTTAGGTTTTGGAATTTCCGGTTTTAGTTATGATTTTAGGTGCATATTTTGAGGATCCAAAGAGGAATATTTGGAAACTGAGAGAAATTTCTCTCAAGAACAATCTCATATACAAAAACCTCTCTCAGTCTTGCAACAACTATCCATATTTAGGATATATAAGCTAGTTTTGGACCCCTATTTTTTTCCAGAAATTCAGTGCATGTTTCGTAGTAGACCTGTTGCGCAAACATAACAGTCAATGTTATTTTGAAAAAATTCTAATTTTGGAGCTTCTAGAAGTCATTTTAGTTATTGGATAATTGTAGATAAGTTTAAACTCATGTATTTGTAAGTTCAAAGTCATGTGTCAATAAGTTCCAACTTGGTTGATGTTTCTAAAGTGTATTAGCCTTGATATAACAATTTCTGCTATTTCGGCATAGCAAGTAAAGATGCATTACATCTAGACCATTCAACTTTTAAGAAGTGAATTCGACCACCTAGAGTGGTAATTCAAATTCCTATTTGTATATAATGATGTAAAGAAAAAAAAGGTGGGGCTGGTTGGTTAGATTTGAGACGAAAGGACATTGTGCATATTGTAATTTTTTCTAAGTTTTAATGAAATTGGTGGATCAAAAGTACCTAGTAAAATCTTTTCGGAGATTCATGTGATTCAACTTCCTTATGTGATTGTTTCCTATTTTTTGTATGTTACATTTATTCCTATGATGTTTAAATGAAAAAATTGTTTCAGAATAAATTTATTTAATGGTGCTCTATAGCAGTCATTTAGACATTCCATATGTTTTTTCTACCATAATCATTTTAAGATTCATCCATTGTTTGATTCCTTGAGATGGTTATCTAGTTTCTTTATTCTTCTCGCATATGCAACTATTAATTGGCATGGGGAATTGTTTCTATCTTTCCTGTAAACAACTTCCCAACTCACCAAGTACCTGCCATGTCATTGATCTCAATTTTTACTAACTCCATGCCCAATGGGTTTTTCTCTGCCCTACAACCACACCTATAAAATATGTTATTTTCCAAAGATCTAGACATTGTTCTTCATTGAAACCAATATTTAGTGACTGAGTTGAAAGAGAGAGCCCTCTCTGAAGTTGAAAGGGCTAGTTTCCAATTCCGCAAGTGGTTTTTAGCTATCTCTGGGTTTCCTTCCTAAAATCGAAGGAAATTATGAAGTTCTAATAGTTGGTACAACAAAGTATAAATCTTTTAATGTATAGTGCTACATTTCTTTCTTTCTAGGTCAATACACATTCTTTTATTTGGAAACTATCTTACCAACACCAAACTGTCTTGAAACCTTAGAGGTGTGAGACTCTTTGATAGGATGCAATCGCCACCTTTAAGACCACAAAGTTTGTCCAGTCTGTAGAGTAACCCTTCTTGTTTTTTGGTTTGTTCTCATGTTTCCTTAGCTTGGGTTGAGTTATTAGTCCTATAGCCTTGGTTGGAAAAATTCTCTGGAGCCCTAGAACAACTTGGGTTGAGTTACTAGTCCCATAGACTGGGTTGGAAAAATGTTGTGGAGCCCTTGGTGGGTTGAATTACTAGTCCCGTAGCCTTGGTTGGACAAATTCTCTAGAGCTCTGGATGGCTAGGATAGAGACTGATATGATGATGGTTTTGTGCTATCTGACCGCGAGGTGGAATCACTATTTGATGGGTTGAGGTCGATGGCCTCTAGTAGCCCTCGGTGGTTTTTTATTGATGTGTTCTATGAGATCCCACATTCATGCTTGGAATATGGCATGGGGGTGAATGGATGAAGAGATATTTGGCTCAACCATTCTATGGTCAGGTAGAACATGGAAGTCCCATCCCAAGTTTGGATTTTGCATCACTAATGAAATGTTATTTCTCCTTGTATTTCTATGAGAATTTTGATGGATTGTATGTGGTCTATATGGCTATAATTTCATGAGTATTTATATCCCTATTATGCTGTCTATGTATGTGTTTTATGACAACAGTCATGCATGACCTTCATCATGTTTTTACTTGTAACTGAATGATTAATGTATCTATGACCTAATGGATGGAATGGTAGTTGATGTGTTGAGGCATCAATGGTTCTTAGCGATTCTTAGCTAAGTATGAGACCCCTATGCTCAAAATTGTTTATTACACTTGTAAATTACACATTTGCAATATGTCTGACGAAATTCCTGTCATAGCTAGTAGGGATCTAGTCAAGGTCTTGAACAAGTATTTCCTTTAGTACTGTCATTTCCATGTTATTTTACCAATCTGAAGAGATGGTTCAATTCTGGGTAGTGACCTGGGTTTTGGGCCTAAGGTGGCTCAAATCCTAGAGTCGTTGGCATAGTACTGATACTTTTGGTCTCTCGTCCCTGGCAAGCAAGCTTGTGAGAGAGACTTTGGGTTGTTGGTCGCACTCATGCCTATAGCATGGGAGTGATTAAGCCTTAAATGGTCCAAAATATCAGTGGGACCCCAAGGAAAGTTGTCTAAAGTATTGGATAGGTTCCTGAGGTTCCTGTAATTAATGATTAATTTCTGTATGGTGTGGTTCCATCAGTTCCACTTCATTAACGTGGCTTAGGAGGTCGAATCATATCATAGTGGCATCTCGTCGCATGTTTACCTCGGCTGGCTGGTTTCTTGGGTAGATGTGGGAGGAGGGTGTTATAGAGTGGTATTAGAGCATGGTTCACCCCTCAAACTGGATAGGCTATGTGTTGGTCATGCATGCATGTCAGTTGCATGTGTGTCTCTCACCCTTTCATTCCATGTGCGTGTTGTATTTACATGATGTTGTTCATGGTTGTAGTGATGTCTTCATGTGAAATTTGAGGTGTTATTGTGGAATGCATCACATGTTGATTTATGTCACTTACATGTATCAATATAGTATGCTTGGTCATGTTCTTGCATGTTTGGTTACATTCTTGTATGCTTGGTTGCATGTATCATTCTTGCAGGTTTGATTTCAAGTACTGTTCATTCATGATTGGTTATATGTGTTTATGAATATGTGTTGGCTTGATGGACCCTGACCCACGTTTAGCGTTAAGCAGCCAAGCAAATCCCTACACTATTGGCCCTTTCAGCATCAATCCACGGAGTGCGGACTGAAGTCTCACCCGAAGCAGTATGGGGGGATGTAGGAACCAAGTTTCTGCACCCTAAGATGGTTGTGATGTTAGTTATTTTCCATAACCTTCCTTTGCGTAGGTCGATAAGCCTTTTAAGGCTTATCCAAGTACTTCCCTTATTCGTCCTCGAAACCTCCGTGAAAGTCTCTGATCGTCCTTCGCAGACCCTAAATATATAGATCGGGCACTTATGCGCCTCTGTAATTAATCCTATTTCTGTATCTACCTAGATTCGCTTAAGTATTGGTTACTTTAACATGCATTATGGTTATCTTCACATAAATAGATATTCCTACTTACATTCAAATGACAAAGTAAAATACATAGATTCGAGCATCAACATAGCATTACTTCATACTCCAATATTCAACATAAGATAGTCGCAACATTCATAGCAGAAGTAAAATAATGCATACACAGATAATTTCAGTATATTCCTCTTTATTCATAATCCAGATTTCTTGTACAGACTCTGACTACCCTACGCACACAACTGCAGGGGTCCGTGCACTCAGTTGCGAACTTCTACCCTAGGCCTCTGCGCACTTAGTTGCAAAGCCTATTCCTACACTAAGACTCTTCACTCTTAGCTCTCACAAACCCATGCATAACACATAACAAGACTCAACTCGACTGAGCTGCCTTAGACTCTTCTAAGAGTCCCTTTTTATACAATCCCATGGTCCACGGACGATGGGTAGATCTCTAAAGCTGACATGACTTATACAAAAGAAGGGAAGAAAACCCGTAGTAACTATTTACATCTTCACGCTCTGTGGCTACAAAATGCAGAGAATTTACATTCTTTACACAAAACTTGGGCCTTTAGACCCAAAACTTTGGCTTTTAACCCCAAAATTGACCCTAGGGGACCCATTCCCAACATGCCCCCAACACAATTCTGGTGACTCGCTCTTGAGTCACTCTGCTAGAGTGGAGATCCTGTTGCGAAGAACTCCTAGCTCCACTTGTACCACTGCAACTTCAGCGGTGCACTTTTTTGCCACCTGCTTCATCTGCTTGACCAGTTGCTGGCCCTGTGCCATCTACCTATACCTTCTACTGCATTTCCTGTAGACTAGCTAATTTTCCTTCAATGGTGGTCCTGAGCACATATGCTTTGTCTAGCCAAGGCTTCAATCGAGCCTTCAATAATGCTTCCTTGTGTTGTGTTGTGTCCACCTGCTCTTTCAACGCCTTGGCTTCCAGCAAATTTGTGAGCCTTTGTGTAATGGCGACGGTGCGCACCATCACTTTAACCTCATCATATCACTGCTGCAACTCCCAAAACTCTGTTTCTAGCCTCTTTACATTGGGATCCCCTTGTAAGCTAGTGACTACATCGAGCGACTACTCGAAGAGCGTAGTGCAATCCTTTACTATGCTATCTATGGCTGCAACGGTGTCCCTAATAGCTGCCTTGCGCTGCTCTCTGACTTCAGACGGGGTTGAACGCTGGGCCTTCAACGCATGTTTTGCAATCTTAAGGTTCAGTTCAAACTGAACCTTTGCAAATTTTGTCCTCACTTCGCACACTCTAGCAGCGAGCTTCCGAATTCGCACATCCACGGGCTCATCTTCAAGAATGTCCAACTTATCCAAGTACTTCTCTTATTCGTCCTCGAAACCTTTGGGAAAGTCTCTGATCATCCTTCGCGGACCCTAAAAAGATATATCGAGCACTTACGCACCTTTGTAATTACCCCTACTTCTGTATCTACCCAGATTTTCTTAAGTATTGGTTACTTTAACGTGCATTATGGTTATCTTCGCGTAAATAGATATTCCTACTTGCGTTCAAATGAAAAAGTAAAATACATAGATTCGTGCATCAACATAACATTACTTCATACTCTAGTATTCAACATAACATAATCGCAACATTCATAATAGAAGTAAAATAACGCATACACAGATAATTGGAGAATATTCCTCTTTATTGATAATCCAGATTTGCAGTATAGACTCTGACTACCCTGCGCACACAGCTGCAGGGGTCTGTGAACTTAGCTGTGGACTTATATCCTAAGCATCTGCGCACTCAACTGCAGGAGTCCGCGCACTCAGTTGCGGACTTCTACCCTAGGCCTCTGTGCACTTAGCTGCAGAGCCTCTTCCTACACTAAGACTCTTCACTCTTAGCTCTCACAGACCCATGCATAACACATAACAAGACTCAACTCGACTGAACTGCCTTAGACTCTTCTAAGACTCCCTTTTTATACAATCCCATGGTCCACGGATGATGCGTAGATATCTAAAGCCAACATGACTTATACAAAAGAAGGACAAAAAAACCTTAGTAACTCTTTACATCTTCACGCTCTGCGGCCACAAAATGTGGAGACTTTACATTATTTACAAAAAACTTGGGCCTTTAGCCCCAAAACTTGGGCTTTTAACCCCAAAATTGACCCCAGGGGACCCATTCCCAATAGGTCCCCAACACAATTCTAGTGACTCGCCCTCGAGTCACTCTGCTGGCGCGAAGATCCTATCGCGAAGACCTCCCAGCTCCACTTGTACCACTACGACTTTGGCAGTGCACTATGTTTCCACCTGCTTCATCTATTCGACCAGCTGCTCCGTCGCTAGCCTTGTGCCATCTACATGTATCTTCTGTTGCATTTTGTGTAGACTAGCCAATTTGCCTTCAATGGTGGCCGTGAGCACATATGCTTCGTCTAGCTAAGGCTTCAATTGAGCCTTCAATAATTCTTCCCTGTGCTGTGTTGCATCCACCTGCTCTTTCAGCACCTTTGCTTCCTGTAGCTTTGCGAGCCTTTGGGTAATGGTGACAGTGTGTGTCGTCGCTTTAACCTTATCATATCGCTATTGTAGCTCCCGCACCTCTGTTTCTAGCCGTTGCATGTTGGGATCCTCCTGTATGATGGTGACTACTTCGAGCAACTACTCGAAGAGCGCAGTGCAATCCTTTACTGCACTATCTATGGCTACAACGGTGTCCCTAACAGCTTCCTTGGGCTGCTCTCTGAATTCAGGTGGGGTTGAAGGCTAGGCCTTCAACCCAAGTTCTGCAATCTTAAGGTTCAGTATAAACTGAACCTTTGCCAATTTTGTCCTCGCTTCGTGCACTCCGACAGTGAGCTTCTAAAATTGCACATCCGCTGGCTCATCTTCAAGAATGTCAAGCTCTGGGACAGACTTTCATTTCTTAGCCACTACCTTAGTTGTGCGCTCATTCTTATCTGTGATGGCCTTAAAGAGATCAATAGCGAAGTTCTTCTGTGCAGCCATCTGAGCATTATTCACCATCTTCTCACTGATAACATGTATCGCACACTGTTCGCGGGCTCAAAGTTCCATGATCACACCATCCTACAAAGTGTGAAGGGCTTCACTTGGAAGCGCGACCAAATTGAGTCCAACCCCCTTGAGGACATTGGTAGTGGCCTTGTCAGCTTCGGCTTCTATAGTTAGCGCTCTATCTAGCAGCACTATTGCCTAGGGATCTAGTGTGCACACCATCCCTGTTGCTTCTAAGGTGCCAGGTGCCAAACGAGTTGACACTACACTGCTCCATCCCACACTGATCTGTACCTGCGATGTATAGATCTGTAGCTTGTGCAGACCCATCTGAATGGCGACCAAGGCCTGTTTTTGTTATTTCTCGAGCTACTGTAGTCGTTCTGCAGTTGCATCCCTCACCGCATCACCAATTTTGTTCAAATCACCTTCAGTCAAGGTGATTAGGTCGAGGGAAGTCTTGCTGGCCTTGGACTTCTTCCATGGCCCTACTTTCTCCGATTCCTTGGTGCACTTAATCTGGAATGGAGTAGTCTCCAGGTCCACCCCTCCCTTCTCAGATTGTTGTTTGTTCTCCTTTGTCTCCAAGGAGGGAAACTTCTAGCTCCTGTCAGAGCCACGCTCCTCCTCTTCTTCCCATCCTCTTGTTTGCTTCGTGGCAGCGCACTCCACCTTGGTTTTATCCTCAGCCTCCTTCTTCCTTTTCTCGGCCAATTGTTCCATCTTCAACCTGGCCTCTTCCTTTTTTCGCTTCACTGCAGACTTGCTAGACCCAGTTGTTAAGTCTGAAGTGGTGTGCCAATCTACCGGCCAATAGTTGAGGACCACTGTGATCGCATCACCTGTGGCCAGGTATGGAAGGTCATATCACTTTTTTTAGGATCCTTCTGTGCACACATGGAGACATGGTGGAAGTCCACCTTGAATTCCACATACTCTATCAACTGATCATAAATTGTCGGCGACAACCACAGCTTACAGTTGATGGCCATGTGAATACTCATCTCCATCAAGATCCAAAAGGCCTTGTTGTTCTTGACCCGTTCGAGGTCCTTCGTAGCCCGAAGCGAAGCAAACTTCACTACTTCTGGTAGGTCCTACGCTAGTGGAGGAAAATGAATATCCTCTAGTAATTGCCACATGACCAACACTATGGACAGCAATAGCCAGGCATAGTGAAATAATTTTCTTTGATCTTGTGCCTCTCTACATTTTACGAGGAACTCGATATAGAGGTAGCGCGCCCAGTTGAACTGTACACCCTCTGCGCACTAGGCCGCTAGTGACACTACTGGTTCCAGCACTTCATCTGCACGACACTTCCTCATAATATTTCTTGCCAGGATCTTAGCGGCTACCTTGACCGCAGGGTTGGTTATGCTAGTGATGGAGTAGCCACATGCTTCTTAGCAAGCTTAAATTTATACTTCATTGCTTTGGTGAGGTCATGCTCACCTGTATTTCTGCCAAATTCCATGGCTGGATTTTCTCCTATGCGTAGCAACCAAGTGATCCTATGGACCAGCATGTCAGTGATCGATATCGGCTCCTCTAGCCATAGACACCCATCGTGCATCAAGCACAACAGTTGCTTGATTACTATCATGGTTATGGACGTGCGGTTGTAATGCAGTACCCACAGCATGTTTAACAGACCGACCTTATCCACCCCTTTCGCCCACTTTCTTGGCTCCAGTGTGGTCACACCAGAGTCTTTATAGTATACGCAGTGCATGAGTTGATCTATTTCTAACTAAGGAAAGTGCTCCGTATCAGCCAAATCCCAATCCTCCAATTTTAAATAGGGGATGTACCCTAGGCGTGGTCCCTCAAAGGCAATTTTGTCTGGCAACAAGGGTGTATGCAACGTGACCTTTCTTTCATCAATGTCCTTCGGAACCTTTGTCTTGCCTCTGTGCAGAGGAATGTACTTGGGTAGTTTAGAGATAGGGTCAGATCCCTCAACGTCAATGTCCTCTACCCATGTCAATGTCTTCCTCATGTATATGGATTTCTTCAACATCCTCTTTAGGCTTCAGGTCAATTAACTTGCCCTTCTCCTACACGGTGGGATTTTCCTTCTATGGGTGCTTTCTGGGTGATGCGCGCACCAGCTGTGGTGCTTTTTTCTTATCCTTCTTTGTTTTTGGACCTTCTTTGGTCAGTGTAGGCCTCAGCCTAGGCGACCTCGGTGATTTAGGCACTTCTACTGATAATTTGATGCTTGCAAAATGATACTAGAAAACAACTCCTGCATCTCCTGTGGCAACTTCTCAAATGCTGAACTCGCTATCAAAGCTTCAAAGTACTCACAGTTCATACGTGCCTGAGAGCTCAACACCTCAATTCTCAAAATGCCAAGTTTTTTTCACTAGGTAGCCACCTATAATTTATAGGCATTTCCGAATTCAAATTCGACCGTTCCCCCCAAGATTCATTCATAAATGCTAGATTGGTGGCAAGTTTTCACAGATATTGCCATTAAATTCCGACTTCAATGTTGCCCCCCACTAGAGCAAGCCATTTTCCCACTGTCAAGTCATGAATAGTGACCATAACGATCACTTTCCGGCTGCCCTACACAGTCCCTCCTTGGATAGTGCAACTCCCCATGCGTTTCTGCTGACACTGTGATAATCCTCCATTCCATGTAGTCCCCCAATCGCGCAGCTCCCCAACCTGAGCAGTGTAGTTTATAGTTTTGCGCCTCCTTTCAGCTGCCTGGAGCACTAAGATTATGCTTCCATCATGTAGTCATCTAACCAGATTGCTGGTGTATGGCTTCAATCGGCTACCATTCACTCGCCTTGGGAATGGTTCTCCATTCAAATTTACCAACTGAATTGCTCCACAATCAGTAATCTCCTTGATGACATATGGTCCCAGCCAATGCATCCGAAATTTTCCAGGAAATTTATCAAACTTGCTGTCATATAATAGAACTAAATCATTTACCTTAAAGGTTTGTAGTTTGATGTGCTGATCATGCCATGCCTTTTTGTGCTCCTTTTGAACTTGTTGATGGATTCCAGCTAGAAATCTATCTTCTTCAAGATCTGCTCGCTATGTGAGCCTCTCCTCCATGGCTCCGCAATCCGTCATTCCTATGAATGCCGTGATGCGCAAACTAGGTACAATGTACTCCATTGGCATCACAGCTTCCATGCCATAAACCAGTCTGAACAGCGTTTATCCAGTCAACTTCTTGCAAGTCGTTCTATAAGCCCATAGCACCTCGGGCACGTGAGAATCCCAGTCATTTCTTTAACTATTGAAAACCTTTGTGAGCACTCTCTCTAATATTTTATTAAATGCTTCAACCATCCCATTAGCCTGCAGATGATATGATGTGCTCTTCTGATGGTAATCCCAAAATTCTTCCGTCATCACGCTAATCGTCTCATTAAGAAAGTGTGTACCACGATCGCTCATTAAAATCTTTGGACAACCAAACCTTGTCAGTACATACTCAAAGATGAGTTTGGTAGTTTTCGCGCTTGTACAGTCCTTCACAGGCTACGCCTCCACCCATCTAGTTAAGTATTCAGTTGCGATGATGATGTACCGCACACCCGTCTTCTTTCTTGGAGGGTGAATTGGTCCTACAAAGTCAATCACCGACTTCTTGAAGGGCTCTAGTGATATCTATAGATTCAGCGGCAGCTCATCCTTGCGCGAGGTTCTGCAAGTCCTTTGGCATGTGTCACATGCCCTACAATATGCTTTTGAATCCTTATGCAAGGTCGGCCACCACAACCCAGCGCGTAGAATCTTCTACGTTGTTTCTTTTCCTACATAATGACCTCCCGCAGCCCCACCATGAGCCTCAGCGAGGACGCTAGTTTGTTCAAACTCAGGCACATAACGTCACAATATTTCATCTGATCCCATTTTGTACAAGTTCCCTACAATGACAGAAAAGTCTGTCGCGCACACCACCAGTTCCTCCTTCTATTGGCTTGTATGTCCTTCCGGAGTCATACCTTTTGTCAGGAAGTGTATAATATATTCAAAGTGGTTGTCTGCGACGCGTACTGCAAAGAGCTATGCATCGAGTAGTCTTTCCTCCAAATTGGCAGGTTCCTCTCCTATTTCAATGCGCGACAAATGATCTAGTCCATCATTCAAGCATCCTGGTTTCACAATAACTTCAAAATCATACTCCTAGAACAACAAAAACCACCTACATATCTTCCTCCCCCAACACAGGCTTGTTGACCAGGTATTTCAATGCCGAATGGTCTGTATACATCTTAAACTATCTGCCCAAAAAATAATGCCTAAACTTCTGGAGCGTGTACACCATAGCTTGTCCTTTGTGCTCTGTTGTGGAATAATTTTTCTCAGCTTTGGACAACTTCCTACTTTCGAATGTTATAGGGTGATCCAAGTCCCCTTCACCAACCTGTGTCAGTACTACTCCCAGCACAATACATGACGCATCCCCATGCACATGAAATTCCTTTTTTCAATCCGGGAAGACTAGGATCAACGTGGTGACCATTTTCTCCTTTAGCACATCCAAGCTCTTCTAGAATTCTTCATTCCAATAGAACATAACATCCTTCTTTAATAGTTTTTCCATCAAAGTGGTGATCTGGGCATAGCTCTTGATGAATTTCCTATAGTATCCCATATGCCCCAATGTTGCGTGCAACTGTTTCACACTCGGCACCTCCAAATTGATTATGACCGCGATCTTCACAGGGTCTACCATCAAGCCTTATCTACATACCACATGACCCAGCAAGATCCCAAAAGGAATGCAAAAAAAACATTTCTTGAGATTGAGCATGATCTGGTACCTCTGGTATGTATCTAGTATCAAGCACAGACTTACCACATGGTGCTTCACCATCCCAAAAACTTTCCAATCATCAAAGTATACTTCCAGAAATTTATGAATGAAATCCTTGAACATTGCGATGAATACGTGCGAAAAGATCGTTGGTGCGTTCTTCAGCCCAAAAGGCATCACCATATACTGGAAGCAACCCCATTCAGTCTCAAAGGTCGTCTTACTTCTATCCTCCAGCACGATCTTGATCTAATGGTACACAGAGAACCCATCAGTGAACGAATATGCTTCCTGGCTGCCAACATTATCCAGGACCTCATTGGTGAACGAAGTTGGGAAGGGATCATGCACACAGGCATCATTCAACTTCCTGAGATCTATGCATATCCTTATTTCTTCCTTCTACCACTATTTGTCTCACCCAATCAAATTCTTCCATTGGTTCAATAATACCTATCACAAGCATCTTGTCTAAATCTAAGCAGACCCTTTCTTTGTACTTTGGATTGAGGAGGTAAGGTCTTTGCTTCACAGGTTTCACATCCAGTTTTAGGGTGATCTTCATGACACCCAGGTCCCATATTATCCCTTTCAGATCTAAAAACTTCATGGGAAACAGATCCTGATATTCACGGAGTAGTTTAGTGACCTTATCTACTGTCGCGTCATCCCAGTAATCCCCAATCTTTGCAAACTTTGGCTCTACCTCCATGCCAATGTTCACCTACCTAGTTTTGAGCATCTCAGTTATGTCTGGATTCTCTAGTTGCAGTCCTTCAACTTCGTAGTGACCTTTAATCTCTAGGATATTAATCTTCCTTGAGTCTTCATCTTCTTCTTCCACTGTTACAATGTAGCACTCCAGTGCATGGCTCAGTTGGGTAGTCCAATCAGGTTGAATCAAATCTAGAAGACCCTGTAGTATCCTAAAAAGTGTTGTCTTAACCTCCTACAACACTTCATTGATAGATTCAAATCCATCCTCAAAATTGAATGTCATCAAAAATCCTTGGCGCAAAATATCCCATTCTTTGGTGCCATGGCAGAGTTCCATCTCCAAGTACCAATTCATTGGTATAACATCCAAGGTATGACAAAATAAATGGACCCATTCTAGTTGAGGCTTCGCTCCGTACACTTCAGTCCACTTGGCCAAATGGTCACGCGGATCATTTCTCCCATCATATTTTTATGTTAGTCACACCTTCGGATTACCAAAGTGTACCCTCATCATCCTCCTATATTCATGCCAATCATCAAAACTATCTTTGTGCGTACCCCACCATCTTGCAGGCATAGCACACAATGCCCAATCCAATGCCTGGAAGCGATGCTTCTCTAGTACTTCCCTTTCAAATGCATCCAAGAAGTGATCAACATCAGTTAACCCATCATAGTGAGGTAGATTTCTTCCCTCTAATGATACATAGTGCAACGACTTAGTCATCATATTACAGCGCAGCATAGATACTTCATGTAGTCGATTCTGCCAGTGCTCCAGTTCTTCTTCTGATTATAATTTGCAGGAGCTCTCGCGGTCCCATGAAATACATCCGTCTACTATTGGATTCACCCAATCCCGATCTTGCATCGTTATCTTGTAAATCTAGTCCAAATCAGCATTACTTTCATAATTGTGGACCGGTTTAGGATAGTGCAGTCCTTCTGCAGGGTCGCGTGGCACCACTACGTGGAGTGATTTCTTCTCAAATATCATCTTTCACTTATTCAGGTCAATTACCCCATTCATGTCAGTGGCCCAATCGATCCCAAGGAGCATGGGGTAGGGATTGTTGTCATCCACAATCTCTATCACTTCAAAATCTGCTAGTGCGCTCGCACCTTTGATATCAACTATTACCCCCTGCAACCTCCCCATTGGGATGATTTTCTGTTGATTCACCATCCTTAACTGAATCAAAGACAACTGTAGTGTAGGTCTCCCCATTCTTTCCCATGTCTGTTTTAGCAAAACATTCACGTCGAACCCTAGCTCCAAGTTAACTTGGTCCATTTCGTATTCTCCTATCTGCACGGTGAGTCTCATCTCATGTCCAGTTCGTGCCTTATGCTTACCAAGCTTCCTAACTATGCATGGTCCGTCAGTAATGGTTTCCTTACCAGCACACCTATTGATCGACTCCTGCAGTCCCTTCATAGCCTTACTATCGTGGAGTAGTTTCATGCAGGTATCCAAGAACATGGTAATCATGGATAGGTCCATTTCTTCAGCTGACTTCTCTTGACTCCCTGAGGTAGAGGCCCCAACGAAACTTTTCTTTGCTTCCATAAATTTTTTCTTTGCACGTTCTAGATCAAACCTGGTCTCCTTTTCTGGTGCTTTGTGGACCCACTCACCTTCTTCAAGATGCTTCCCCTTATCCTCACCACTCGTCACTCCACTTCGCAACACAATATTTACTTTAGGGTCTTCCTCGCGAGGCTCAACCCTCATCATCTACAGGTTTTGAGTCAATTGCTGAGGCTACACCCCCTTCTCACATATCTTGGCTAACAATATAGGGAAATTCTTCATCGCATGGTCAAACTGAGTACAATAGTGGCATGACAACCATGTCAGATTTAGGCAGTCTCACGCGTAGTGTCCTGGTCCTCCACAATTGTAACAAATAATATGCCCTTGACCTCTACCAGGTCCTCCTCCACCTCGGCCTCGGTCACGTCCCTTATACTCGCCTCGCGCTCCTCCAGCACCTTGGTTCGGAGGCCGCATTTCTACCTGCACCCTGTATGCAGGTTTCCTGTCCATCATTAGTTCGTAACTTCAGCAATTGCACTCATCGTGACCCACAGATTGATAGAAGTTGTAGAAGAGTTGTTGCGGTGTCTGTGCGAATTTTTGCAACAAATGGAAATTATTTGTCGCATGTTTTCCAACTACCTGATAGATAACACACCATAGCATGGGCCCTGGACTTGGCCCTGCTGCATCTTCTGGCCTCAGAGGCATTGGTCCCCCTGCTACAACATAAATCGCGAAAACCAAACAGTGATCTTTATCATGCCCCTAGCATTTTCACTTTAGGCACCACATTTCTTCATGTGCCTCTAGCTGAGTTGTTCTATCCTTTTTTAGACTTTGCATTTCTAGGAAAAGGTTCTACAACTACGCATGAATCTGTTGAACCCCCAGATTAGCATCTTGCATCAGTGTCTCGTGTAATCTCATCGTGATTTCCAAAGCTTCCACCTGGGTCCCAATCTTCTATTGTGATAGCGCAACCCTTAGATGAGGCAGAATCGAGGCCACAAACCATTTGTGGTGCTACCCATCAGTCAGATTCATGTTGGATTCACGGATCGTACACTTCAATCTCTGATCCAAATCCCAGGGCATCTCTCTAGGCTTCATCATGATCTCCTTGAATCCCATAATTGATTGTGCCTCAGACTTAGGTCTACTAAATTCCTTATTTAGAACAGTCTGGATATCTGCCAACGTGGACGTCAAATTATTAGTGCAATATTTAATGTACCAAGTTAGTACGCAGTCCTGCAAAGCACTAACCAACATTTCTTTCTTCATTTGATCATCCATGATACCCTGAGCTTCCCACACAGCCTTTGCGACGAACCAAAACTGGTCCGGATCTTCATTTCCTACACCCTTGAACACAGGTAGCTTTATGGAGTTTTCCATGTTGAATGGTGGTGGAGGTGGCGACGATGTGGGTGTGGGGGTAAGCGATGGAGGTGAGGATGGAGGCGGTGTGGATGGATGAGGTGAGGATGGAGGCGGTGTAGGTATTCACGGGAATCCCTGTCTTATCAACTGAATAGCGCTCAATAAAGAAGCTTGTGCTGCTCCTTCGTTGTCACTTAGAGGAGGCTCAATCAATGAGCTATATTCACGGCCTTTTCTTCCTTCATCCCTGAAATTCCTTTCACTTCGCGTAGCCCCAAACATCAAGTTAACTGCATGATCCAATTCCAGGTGTGACAAAAGACCCTTCTAAGACCTTTTACTTTCGTGATATGTTAAATTTCATTTTTAAAATAACATTAATGAATACATCTGCATGCTATAAAGAGGAGGAACATGACAATTATCAGCAACATAAAAACATAAGCCATTGATAACGGAGTTCATCCAGGAGGGACTAGGTCTCTGGGCCTCGATGTCAAGATGGTGTAGGCCGCTGCATTAAGTACTGTCAATAGTGATGATGTACATAAGAGATGATGTCGTTATCATACAAGGAAAATGCCCTCATGCAGGAGTGGCTCTAAGAGATGTTCCACTACAGGAACTCTCAGTCAAAAGACTCCTATCAGTATGACACAAACTCATGCATGATGAGCATCCTGCCAACATGGCATAAAAGAGATCTCAATGCAAACATGCATGACGACAACATGAGTATCCCATCAACATACAACAAAGGGGTCTCAAAACATAACATGACGAATCATGACAACAAGTACATCACATAGACGATTCCGCATCACATCAAGCAGGAATCATGAAAACAAGTAATAAACAAGATCCCTCATCAACATTAAATAGGGATCTATGCAGAATAATGCATAGCAAAAGAAGTACATGAACACACTGCATATACCTCACAAACAAGGGAAATCTAAAGAAGCGGATGTCAAACTGATGAATTTGTTCGTGCCATCAATTTCACAGCATCAATCGCATGGAAATGGCTGCTCGCACATAAATGCTAACACCTGCACTCCACTTAGAAAAGTGGCTGAATAATAGAATGAGAAAATAAGAAATCTGAACACACCATCAGATTTGTGGTGTCGAATAGTGCAAAATAGACTCTCCAATTTTTGAATTCTGAGAAATTGAGAATCTGGGGCTCAAGGAATCTTTTAGATTCCCCCTAGATTCCTTAAAGATTATGCTCCATGGGTGGACTAGAAATCTGAAACTCAAAGGGAAAATATAACCTTTCCATTGTGATCCTTGCAGAAAACCATGGAAAATGACTGTAAACTTGACTATATTCCGACATGGAGAAAATTTAACTCGTCGGGAAAATTGCAAGGATCATGGCTCCACTCCCTATTTCTGCAGCGATCATGGTTCCACTCCATACTGAAAAATGGCCACAAAATGCATAAATTTGATGGAGAAACAGACAACACCATTGCATTCGTGGCATCGAGAAGTGCTAAAACCATATAAAAATTGTCAAAATCTGACAAAGTGAAAATTCAGCCCTCCTGCAAAAAGTTGCCTTGAACTACGTGCACTGCCTCCTCCTGTCTTGAAATCCATGCCCACTCCTCATTCCTCCATCTCCCCATGCACTGTGCAAATTGGGTTTTTAATAAAAACTTTTGGGCGGAGTTTACAAGAAGGCCCCACTGGCCCATTGGTAAATGAGGCAATTAGTTAAGGGGAGGTCAGGGGATCAAATCCCGCCTCCCCAAAATCCGCGTGTAAACATATTTATTTTAGGCCACGGGTTTTTTTTGTTTGGAATACGGGTAGGTGGATTAATAGGCATGGCGGTTGTAACATTAAATGGAGGATGGAGTGTACATGGTACATAATCATGTGTTATATGAGTTGGTGCTTTAGTATATGAGTCAACGTATGGGGGAGCGTGTGAGGGTGCCCGGGAGGCGGGCCGGCCGCATCGGCTGGGCAGGGTTGAGCCCTGCCACCCTTGGCTTATGGTAAGTGTTATAGTGGTGGGGCGTGAGCCGGGTCCACAGGAGGTGGCCCGCCCACTGCCCAATTTTGTTTTATATAAATGTGTTTGTTGGTTGGGTTTGGGGGCCGACGGGGGTCATGGCCCGTCGACCAAATTTAAAATATAATTTGGTATGTTGGTTGGGGGGGTGGTGGGGGTGGTGGCCCACCACCTGATAAGTATTATATATATATATATATATACCCACCACCTGATAAGTATTTTATATCTATATATATATATCTATATATATATATATATATATATATATATATATATAGCGAGAGAGAGAGAGAGAGAGGGAGAGATTTTAATAATAGGACATTTTTTTAAAATTTGTCTAACATAAGGGTTATTAGACAAATTAAAGAGGCAAAAATTTCACCTATTTCGGGAGCTAGGTTTCATGCCTCGGGGCCTTCAAATTGTATGACACTTAAACCTGGCCCACAACCCAACTTTGACTGGCTTGTTCTCCCTCATACGAGCTTGGATTGATGAACCGTTCGCACCTCCGCGATCAAGACGACAAGATCTACGCTCTGGTCCTAAGTTGAATCATTCTGAACACTTTGATTTTCGAACATTCATAAGCCCTCTTTGCCCTGTGTGTCTCTGGAGCCACCTGGATCACTGCATAACCTTCTTTTCACATAAGAGCATCTTAATCTAAGTATTTAATGATTTCAAATACTTACCTCATGGCCCCTTGAAGAAGAGGCGCTCTACTTCGCTATAACTGACCAAAGTATCGACACAAACTCTGTCACAATCCCTCCTATGATACGGTCGAGCCAATGATCGACAACGCACGTGATCTTATCTTCAGAGGCTTCGAGTTTCTGTACTAACTCCAAGGTCCAGATAATCGAACCGTCAAGCCTCCACCTTCCTTGGCCATCTGCCAACTTCATGATCCACTCGTATAATTCAACTTGGAAGGAAGAAAAGAAGATTTCGTGTATCTCTATGTACAGATATCTATCCAACCATTGCTATTTCGTCAATCACGGATTCCTGTTTTCTTGCGCTACGAATTCGTGGATCTTTATATCAAAGCAGTCTTCAATCTCCTTCTTAGTTGGATTCCAATGATGCGACATCAAACGTCTCGCTATGCAGATCTCAGTCCCGGTAACGGAACCATTTGTTGGCTTGATGGGCCCTGACCCAGGTTCAATGTTAGGTAGCCAAGCAAATCCCTACACTACTGGCCCTTTCGGCATCAATCTGCAGAGCGCAGACTGAAGTCTCACTCGAAGCAGTATGGGGGGATGCAGGAACCAAATTTCCGCACCTTGATATGGTTGTGATGTCGGTTATTTTCCCTAACCTTCCTTCGTGTAGTTCAATAATCCCTTTAGGGCTTATCCAAGTACTTATCTTATTCGTCCTCAAAACCTCTGCGAAAGTCCCTGATTGTCCTTCGCAGACCCTAAATAGATAGATCAGGCACTTACACACCTCTGTAATTACTCCTACTTCTGTATCTACCCAGATTCGCTTAAGTATTGGTTACTTTAACATGCATTATGGTTATCTTCGCATAAATAGATATCCCTACTTGTGTTCAAATGACAAAGTAAAGTACATAGATTCGTGCATCAACATAGCATTACTTCATACTCTAGTATTCAACATAGCATAATCACAACATTCATAATAGAAGTAAAATAATGCATACACATATAATTACAGAATATTCTTCTTTATTGATAATGCATATTTCTAGTACCGACTCTGACTACCCTGCACACACCACTGCAGGGGTCTGTTCACTCAGTTGTGGACTTCTACTATAGACCTCTGTGCACTTAGCTTTAGAGCCTCTTCCTATGCTAAGACTCTTCACTCTTATCTCTCACAGACCCATGCGTAACACATAACAAGACTCAACTTGCTTGAACTACCTTAGACTCTTCTAAGACTCCCTTTTTATACAATCCCATGGTCCAAGGACCATGGGTATATCTCTAAAGCTAACATGACTTATACAAAAGAAAGGAAGAAAACAATTAGTAACTCTTTACATCTTCGTGCTCCGCAACCACAAAATGTGGATACCTTACATTCTTTACACAAAACTAGGGCCTTTAGCCCCAAAACTTGGGCTTTTAACCCCAAAATTGTCCCGAGGGGACTTGTTCCCAACAATATGTGTGGATGATTATGCATCGCTTGTGCATGTCATGTTGCATGTGGTCAAGTGTATAGTGACATAATTATGGTATTATCATGCATGAGGTCATGGTGTGTGTTGTTGTTGAGGTCATGCATTGATGACTGGTCCCTACCTAGAATAAACGTTGCATAGTCATAAGCTTATGTTTCATGTTTCTATATGTTGTCATGATTATGTTATACATGTATCACATTGATTTATTGATCTTGCAGACAATGTATCCTTCTCGAGCTATACTAAGGTACGTTGGTTTATTGTGATTTGGTTTAGCTGACATGATACACCTTGCCGGAAGAAATATCAAATGACTAGCAAGATGGTTGACTACAAAGACCCTATGAATCTGAAAAGTAGTATGGTGTTGGGAACTCTTCCGACTTGGTAGTGACACTGAGAATCTTAAAGGAAGAGATAAGGAGTTGTAAGGCAGATAGTGATAGAATCATCTAGGAACAAGAAAAGTTAACAGAGGTAAATGTAGTCATACTTCAGAGCTTGTCAGATTTGTAATGACAGGGACTGCTTCGGATTAGCCATGAGCAGGAGCATAAAATTAATGGAGCATATGGTATGAGTTTGCATGGTGTTCATTGATCAGATACAAATGACACAATCAGATATGGCAGATTTTTGGACACTCCAGATAGGAGAAGGGATAGACACAGGTATGATTCTAGTTCTTATTCAGATAAACACTATGATTTTCATAAGTATCATCCGTACAGGAGGAGTGATAAAGGGTATTTTCCAGATGAATTTAAGAAAGAAAAGGCACCTACTTTTGATGGAGAGGTAACTAAATTGCAAGATGCATAGGCATGGTTTCTAGGCATAAATAATTTCGTCAGATTGCGTGACTATTCAAAGAACATGAAAGCTAGAGTGGCTATGTTGAGTCTCAAAGGAAAACCAGAAATTTGGTTGGAAGACATGAAGAATGTTGGAGGTGTAAATGAGGAATATTTGACTTGGAGTGAGTTTGAGTGGTTATTCAAGAAGAAGTATTTGTTGGAAAGATACTTTGATGACAGGGCAAAAGAATTCTATGAGCTAAAGATGGGATCCATGATAGATGATGAGTACACTAGCAGATTCTTGGAGTTGTTGAGGTATGTGCCTTACCTCAAGGAGGAGAAGGCTAAGATTCAGAGATTTGTTAGTGGGTTATTGGTTGCATTCAAATATAGGATTGAGTTTGATGAGCCTAGATCATTGGAGGAGGCCATCTAAAAACTGAAGCATTACTATGAACAATCAAAGCGTCGAACTGAGACAAAGCCATATTGGAGAGGTAATGCAAAGAACAAGGGAAAATGGAACAAGAAGCGAGTAAGACCATAGGATTCAGGTAACAAGGAGAATGTTTCACCACTTAAGAGGTTTAATGCATCAGATAGAGGACAATCACATAGATCTGAGGAGAATAATAAGGATCCCATGCAATGTTGGACTTGTGGAGGAGATCATCGCAGGATGGATTGTCCACAATACAAATGTGGTAGGCATAAGATATACAGTGCACAAGACGCACATACTGTTGGAGACATTGGTCAAAGTATTCCACGTATCTATGAATCATTCAACAACAAATAGGTAGAGCATCAAGAATCTATCATTTAGATGGACAATAAGATTTGTGATCAATTTATTTCTATTTTGATTGACCCTGGATCTAATTATAGCTATGTTAGTCCTGACATGGTGGATAAGTGTGGTTTGAGTAAGGAATTGTATGCAGAGTCTTGGTTAGTGTAGTTGGCTATAGGTGCGAAGAAATGAGTTCATCATTGGGTAAGAGCTTGTGCATTTGACTTGAATGGTATTCCTAGCACAACATATTTGAATGTATTACCATTGGGCTCATACAATATGTTGTTGGGCATGGACTGGTCATATATTCATAGAACCAAGGTAGATTATTATGATAAATCCATTGAGTTTGTTGATGACAATGGAGAACCAAGAGCCTTACAGGGAAAGAAGAAATCCACATTAGTTAGGATGGTGATAAGTATGCAAGCAGAGCGTAGCCGCATGAAAGTGTGTAAGTTATTTGCAGTGCACATTTCTAGTGATAAGCGTAAGGAGGTTGAGGATGCTGATGTGTTGAGAAGATACCCAGTTCTACAGTTGTTCAGGGATGTGTTTCCTAAGGACATTATAGAGTTGCCACCTCACATGGAGGTAGACTTTTCTATTGAGTTAGTGCGAGGGGAAACTCCAACATCAAAAGTACCTTACATGATGAGCACACCTGAGTTCGTTGAGTTAAAGTTGTAGTTAAAGGAAATGTTGGACAAGGGATACATTAGGCCAAGTGTATCACCATGGGGCACACCAGTATTTTTTGTGAAGAAGAAATATAGTACTCTCAGGTTATGCATTGACTACAAGAATTTGAACAAAGTGACTATCAAGTACATGTACCCTTTGTCGATGATTGTTGACTTGTTCGATCAACTAAAGGGAGAAACAACGTTCTTGAAGATTGCTCTGAGATCCGGATACCATCAGGTATGCATCAAAGAGGAAGAAATTTACTTGATTGCATTCCGGACCAGGGATGGGCATTATGAGTTCATTTTTGTTCCATTTGACTTAAGTAATTCTCCAGCTACATTTACGTGTTTGATCAATAGTGTATTGCGTCCATATTTGGATAAGTTTGTTATTGTGTTCATTGATGATATACTAGTATATTCTAAAAATGAGGAAGAGCATGTCAAACATTTAGCAACAGTGTTGAGGTCATTGAGAGAGCATCAATTGTATGCTAAGCTTAGAAAGTGTAGCTTCTTTCAGACCTAGGTACATTACTTTGGGAATGTTGTCTCCAAGGAGGGCATTGTAGTAGATCCAGAGAAGATAAGGGTCATCATGGAGTGGGTAGCTCCTAAGAGTTTGGATGAAGTGAGATATTTCATGGGTTTTGCAGGCTACTATAGGAGGTTCACTAGGAACTTCTTGCATATTTCTTATCCTATCACCTCATTGCAAAGGAAAGGTAAGAAGTTCAAATGGACTGAGTGTGAGGCTAGATTTGAACAACTTAAGTAGTTGTCGACGCATGCACTAGTTCTACAGATTGTAGATCTGGAAAAAGAGTTTGTTGTATGCACAGATGCTTGCGAGAGAGGGATTGGTGGAGTCCTTATGTAGGATGGTCATGTGGTATGTTATGAGTCCCAGAAACTAAACGAGCATGAGAAAAACTACCTGAAACATGACTTGGAGTTAGCAGCGATCATACATGCATTGAAGATGTGGAGACACTATCTTCTAGGTAGGAAATTTGTACTTACGAGTGATCACATTGGGTTGAGGTATTTGTTTGACCAAATGAATTTGCACACCAGGAAAGCTAGATGGTTGGCCACAATCAGCGAGTTTAACTTCGAGATTAGGTACATCAAAGGTAAAGAGAATAGGGTGCCATATGCTCTCAGCAGATGGGTATAGGTAAATCACTTGGCAGCTATGAGCTCCTATGGGACAGACTTACATGATAGGATCTTGCAAGCAGGTCAGCAAGATGGAAGATAGACTTACATGATAGGATCTTGCAAGCAGGTCAGCAAGATGGAAGGTATATGGAGATTGTGCACATGTTGCAGTAGGATGTTGGTACAGGTACAGGTGCACAAGGTATGGATTATTATCTTACAACAGATGGATTGGTTAGGTTCCGAGACAAGATATATGTACCGTATAACAATGAGCTCAAGAAGGTGATACTGAGGGAAATTCATGCGAAATTATATTTGGGTCATCTAGGTTATCAGAATACATTAACTACAGTGAAGAGATTTTACTATTGGTCAAATTTGAAGAGAGATGTAGTAGAGTTTGTGGCTAGATGTTTTGATTGCTAGTGAGTGAAAATAGGGTGTAAACATCTAGGTGGACAACTACAACTGATTATGATCCCCAAATGGAAATGGGAGGTTATTTCCATGGATTTCATCACAGGGTTGCCTAAGATAGTGAAGCAGCATGATTCCATCATGGTCATTGGGAACAGGTTAACAAAGGTTGCACACTTCATTCCAGTAAAGTCTACATTCTCAGCTATCGATGTGGCACAAGTATTCATCAAAGATGTAGTTAGACTGCATGCTATTACAAATAACATTTTTTTAGACAAGGATGCGAATTTCAGTTCCAAGTTCTGGAAGGAGTTATTTGCGGGTTTGGGCACAGAGTTCGCCTTCAACACAACTTATCATCTGCAAACAAATGTAAAGACAGAGAGCATCAATAGGATATTAGAGGACATGTTGAGGATGTGTGTGATGCATCAACAAAGGAAGTGGGAAGAGTATTTCCCTTTGGTAGAGTTCACATACAACAACGATTATCATGAGTCATTGAGGATGAGTCCTTTCGAGGCATTGTATGGGTGGAGCCGTAACACTCCTATGAGTTGTAGTGATCTGGTTAACAGGGTATTATTTGGACCGGATATGTTGGAAGACATGGAACAGGAAATGCAGGTGATCAAGAAGAATCTAAAGGCAGCACAAGATAGGCATAAAATATATGAAGATCATAACAGGTTGTTTAAGGAGTTCCAGGTTGGGGAACAAGTGTACTTGTGAACCAAACCAAGGAAGAGATCCTTACAGATTGGGTCATGTGCCAAGTTTGCACCACGGTTTTGTGGACCCTTCAGTATTGTGCACCGCCTTCGAAAGTGAAAGTCTATGATGTTTTCCATGTATCATTGCTTAATAAGTATGTTAAGGATGTTAATCATGTGATTGACTGTTCTGTGTTGTGGGTGGAACCAAATGGATAATTACAACTAGAGTCTTAGTGTATATTGCATAAAAAGGTACTCATGCTCCAGAACCGAGCAATCGAGCAAGTTAAAGTGCAATGGAAGCACCTTGGGCCCAATGAAGCTACATGGGAGATGACAGATCAGATGCGGGATATGTATCCTTCATTGTTTGTCAGTTGAGGCAAAGAAACTTTGATATGGTTCTTTGGTATATGCTTTATGGTGGTATGGTATATGCTTTATGGTGGTTGATATATGCTTTATGATGGTTTGGTATATGCTATATTATGTTTTGATATATGCTTAGATATGGTGTTTAGTATATGTTTCGATATTTGCTTGGTATATGTTTTGGTATATCTTTTGATGGTGTTGCTATATGTACACATGCATATGGATGTGAATACCTCCATGAGCTATGTTATAGAGCTCCACTATGCAGTATGGGTGTTATGTCATTATGATTATGTTGTCATGTTACTATTCTATCATGTGGTTATGTTATCATAATGTTATTATGTCACATGGATTGGCACTTAGCAAGATGATCATTGTAAATATTGTAATGTGTTGTGTTATAAAGCTCCACTATGCGGCATGTTGTTATGATGTTATGTTACTTGCTTCTCAGTAGCTCTATCATTGTAAATATTGCATCGAGCTAAGTTATAAAGCTCCATTGGTGGTATATTTTTCTTAAGCCAATTTTGTGGTTATAGGTGTTGTTGAACACCGAGGACAGTGTTCCCCCAAGGGGGACGGTTCTGTAACATCCATGGTGAAAATTCCACGTAATAAAATTAAATAAAAGAAAATTAATAACTACAGATCATGAGACACTTATTCCAAGCTGAATGTTGGGAATAATCCTAGTGATGGGGATCACCTGTTATTGTTTATGGATAAGGAAATTGGCAAAGGAAATGGCTAAGGCTTTGGAAAGGCAAAATGAAATTTTTGGCACATTATTTATAAAAATAATCGAAATTAGGAGAAAATGGAGGTGAAAGGTCACAAGTTGCATGTGAGGAGGAAATTGAAGGAAAATAATGGAAAATGAAGAAAATAGAGACCTCATTCATAAAAAGGCTTTTGAGGATTAGTTGGTAACCTTTTGTTAGTTTAGTTTTGGAGCTCTCTCATTATTCTCTCTCTCTCTCTCTGATACTCTTGGAGACTTAGAGTTTTCTTGGAGCACTCTTGGTGGGTGTGGCATACTTGGATTCTTCGAGCAAGAAGGCAAAGGAAGAGCAAGAAAGCAAAAGAAGGCATCAAGATCAACAACTACATCAGATTTCTTTGTAGGTATCGAGTTGAATGTATGTTTCCTTCACTAGTTTTGGCATGCATGGAATATGCATGTGGGTTGTTGGTTGTGATCTATCATTGGCATGGACGATGGTTGGAATTGAAAGTGGATTTCATAGCCTTGCCATTTACTGGAAATCCATGGTGATTGTGGGTTTATTTCCTTGTTTTTTTTTTGGTTCTCATGTTTCCTTAGCTTGGGTTGAGTTATTAGTCCTATAGCCTTGGTTGGACAAATGCTCTAGAGCCCTGGAACAACTCAGGTTGAGTTACCAGTCCCATAGCCTGGGTTGGACAAATGCTCTAGAGCCCTTGGTGGGTTGAGTTACTAGTCTTGTAGCTTTGGTTGGACAAATGCTCCAGAGCCCGATAAAAGTTGTGGGTTGAGTTACTAGTCCCATAGCTGGGTTGGAAAAATTCTCTAGATCCCTATATGGCTGTGATAGAGACTGATCTGATGATGGTTTTGTGATGTCCGACCATGAGGTGGAAACATTCTTTGATGGGTTGAGGTGGATGGCCTCTGGAAGCCCTGGATGGTTTTTGATTGATGTGTTTTATGAGATCCCACATTCATGCTTGGAATATGGCACGGGTGTGAATGGCCGAAGAGAGATTTGGCTTAGTCATTCTATGGTTGTGTGGAATGTGAAAGTCCCATCTCGGGTTTGGATTTTGCATCATTAGTGAAAGGTTATTTCTCCTTGTATTTCTATGAGCATTTGGATGGATTATATGTGGTCTATATGTATGTGCTTTCATGAGTATTTTTGTCCCTATTATGCTGGTTATGTATGTGTTTTATGATAGCAACCATGATTGCCTTCATCATATTTTTACTAGTAATTGAATGATCAATGTATCTATGACCTAATGGATGGAATGGCAATGGACATGTTAAGGCGTCAATGGTTCTTAGAGATTCTTAGCTAAGTATGAGAACCCTATGTTCAGAACTATTTATTACACCTGTAGGTTACACATTTGCAATATGTTTGATGAAATGCCTGTCATGGCTAGTAGGGGTCTAGTTGAGGTCTTGAACAAGTATTTTCTTTAGTACTGCCATTTCCATGTTATTTTATCGATCTGAAGAGATGGTTCAATTCTAGGCAGTGACCTGGGATCTAGGCCTGAAAAAGTGGCTCAAATACTGGAATCGCTAGCATAGCACTGACAATTTTGGTCTCTCGTCACTGGCAGGAAACCCTGTGAGAGAAACTTTGGGTTGTTGGTCACACTCATGCCTATAGCATGGGAGTGATGGAGCCTTAAATTGTCCAAAAGCTCAGTTGGACCCCAAGTAAAGTTGTCTAAATTATTGGATAGGTTCCTAAAGGTCTTGTAGCTAATGATTAATATCTTTATGGTGTGTTGTCATCAGTTCCACTTCCTTAACATGGCTTAGGAGGTCGAATCATATCATAGTGGCCTCTTGTCGCATGTTTACCCCGGCTGGCCAGTTGCTTGGGTAGATGTGGGAGGAGGGTGTTAGACTTAGTATGGACCACCAGATATTGTAACCATTAGGGATCTATGTGGATGATGGTCTCCTTTACTGTTGGGTAGCGGAGGCCCCGTGTAACGGTTTTGGGGCTTTAGATAGGGTAATAATATTGTAAATCTCTGAAATGCACAGAGCACGAAATGTAATAGGTCAAGTCAAGGGGTTGTCTACCCAAAAATAATATAGAATAATAGGAAGTAAGTTGGTCTGCCCATGGTCCGCGGACCATGGGAATGTATAAATAGAGCGAGGCTCTAGGGGTAGAAGGTAGTTAAGGTTTTGTTTGGATCTTGATGATTATGGGTTTGTGAAGGCAATATTCTCTGCATCTGTAAGTCTGAGTCAAGGGTGTTGGTAGATAGATAGAGGCTCTACAACTGTGTGCGTAGAGGCCTGGTAGAGTCCGCAGTTGTGTGTGCGTACCCCTGCAGCTGAGTGCGCAGGGCGGATCTAGTTGTAGTGACGGAAGATATCGTGGATCTATTGTGTTCTAGTTTATGCATCTGTTATATCTCTTTATAATTGCGCGCACTCAATTTTATTGTTAAATGTTTGCTTAAAGACTAGAACAAGAAGATCAGATCTATAATAATTTCCTTAATAAGAAAGTACACCTGAAGTCTGATAGTAGTACAGAAGTGGTGGGAGGCCACAAAAAGGTTCACGACCCCCTCCAGACCACATCAAGACATCCCAAAGGTGCTAAAACCTAGTTCCACCACCCTCCCATGCTACCTCGGGTGAGACCTCAGTCTGCGCTTTGCGGGCTATTGCCAAAAGGGTCGGTAGCTGCAGGATTTGTTTGGCTAATAACTCTTCCGAACCTGGGTCAGGGCCCAATAAGCCAACAAATGGTTCTGTTGCCGGGACCAGGATCTGCCTAAGGGGTGTTTTGATGTCGGTAGCTTGGAATCCTACGAAAAAAGAGATTGAAGATTGATTGGATCAGAAGCGGTACGAGTTCATAGGTGGCCTTAGCACACCTGCGTGCAAACCAGAAGTTCAGCATGGTGAACGCGATTAAGTTGCCTGTGTTCAAAGGAGTAGGAAGTGAAGATCCAAAACAGTTTTGGTTCATAGTAAGGGTAGTGTGGGAAGCACACGGAGTTACGGACAATAATATTAAAAAGGCTACCCTGGTAAGTGCACTACAAGATCACGCGCTGACTTGGTATATTATGCACTCTAGCGATTACCCCAATGCCGAAATAGCAAAGATCCAAGATGCGCTAAAAAAGGAGTTTAGTCGGCTGAAATCAGAGATGCAATCGATCATAGGATTCAAGGAGATCGTGATGCTGCTAGGAGAAACCCCTTGGGATCTGGATAAGAGACTAAAGAGTACGATCCGAGAGGCTAACATGACACTAATGAATGCGCAACACCACATGTGGTTTGTGGCGTCTTTAACACCACAAATGAGGAAAAATCTATCACTGCAGAAGATCTTGACCCAGGCTAAAGAATTAGAAATAGCAATGAGGTTGCATGAGACTCCAATACAGGATCCTAGGTTGGGAGTTCAGTGGATCCACACGCAAATACAAAATCTATGCTTGGAAATGCAGAGTCTAAAACAGGAGAAGACGCCCAGGCCGGAAGTGCACGAGGAGGTGTGGTGTGTAAAGTGTAAAGGCCACGGCCATAATAAGGATCATTGTCCGATATTTACAAACTACTTAATAGCGGGGGGACTAATGTCGTTGCAACCAGAGGCACAAGTGGGGCCAAGCACGACGCCCTCACTCTGGTGCACAATCTGTCAGGTGGGAGGAAAGCACAACACGGACAACTGTCACCTACTACAAAAGTTTACCCAGACCCCCCAACAGCTATTTTGAAATTTTTACAGATCGGTGGGCCATGATGAACGAGACTGCCGTAGTTATGAATTATTGATGGATTGAACACCATCCTATAGGATGTAGACCAAGGCGCAAGGTCAGGATCCAGCCGTGGCGATAGCGAACGGTGGGTTCCAGGGGCAAGGACAAGGACAGGGAGGAATGGGGCCAGGAAGGGGCCCTGGGCAGATAATCTGTTACAACTGCAGAGGACCAGGACACTACACGTGAGATTGTACTAATCCGACCAAAATATCGTGCCCCTACTGTGAGCAGTTCGATCATGAAATGATAGATTGCCCCACATTGATAGTGCAGATCCATGAGAAAAGGGCAGCATAACCCATGGTGACGCAGAACATCCAAATGATGAGGTCTGAACCACGCGAAGAAGACCCCAACATGAATATGATGCTCAAAAGTGGCATGACCACAGGGGAGAATAAAGGAAAACTAACCAAGGAAGACACAGGGGTTTGCAAGGAGATATGTCTGGAAGCTAGGAGGAGCTTTGCAGAGGTCTCTACCCCAGGTAGTAGGGATCAACCCAACCTGGAAAGGGATCCCTCGATGCTAACTACCTTTTTAGAGACAGGCATGAAATTTCTTCGCAATAATAGGGAGGTTAACGGTTTACAAGACTTGATAACTAGGTGCACAGGATCGGGTGAACCACATGTGGTTCGAAAGTTGGGAAAAAGTGCTTCACGTACTGGACGGGAAATCTGATTAATGGTGCAAATTGGCGACTATGAGATGGATCAGATCATTCTAGACCTAGGCTCAGATGCAAAAGTGCTATCTAAACAAACTTGGGAACGCATGGGCAAGTCCAAACTGCAATGGTCTCCTATTCAATTGTGGATGGTGAACCAACAGAAGATCCTGCCCATGGGAAGACTGCAAGGAATTACCATAGATACAGAATGCACGAGCACACAAACGGACTTTGAGGTAATAGAGGTCATGGATGGAAGTAGCCCTTACCCTACATTGTTAGGGATAGACTGGGCCACAGATATGAATGGGGTCATTAATTTAAAGAAGCGAAAAATGATATTTGATAAGTCACTCCGCGTAGTCATTCCGCTAGACCCGGCTGAAGGGCCACCTTACACTGAACCCATGCATGACGAATGAAGTGATGATGAACTGGATTGTATCTACAAGATTACTGCATGCAATCAAGATTGGGTCAATCCAACTGTACAAGGCAGAATATCATGGGAGCGTGTCGAGTCCTGCACTGCAGATTCAGATGAGGAAGACAAACGGTGGCATAATCGGCTAAATAAAGTAACAATGTTAAACTGAAATATGATGACGAGGTTGTTGTATTGTGTAAGAGCTCAAGATCGCGAACTACCGATGTATGATGGGCTAACCTCGATAGATGAATTCCTGACCAAGTTTGAAAGCGTGGTACCAGCGCACCAACGCTTTGATGCGTTAAAATGGACATTGCGCGCAACGCCTGCACGTTGGTGGGGAACACATGAAGGAACCTTTCAAGACTAGCGCGACTGTAGGCAGATGATGTAGATAAGGTTTGGTAAGCTGGCACTGCGAATAACTGAAAAGTATCATGGGCGTGATGACCCACACATGCATCTTACCAGATGGACCCAGGCCTATGGAGAAGAGCCTCAACCAGTGTGGGTACACTTATTCTATCACACCCTGGATGTCATCCCAAGGAACTGGTACACTGAAATAGAACTTCGACATAGTACAGGCAAATGGGATATCTTGTGCGAAGGGTTTTTACTGAAATTCTTGTTTGAGGACCAATAGATGGACACTGTTGACGATGCATTGCAAGTGGTGAAGGCCACCAATTTCAAGGTACCACTAAAACTAGAAGAAATACTGCCACTAAACTAGTCGTGTCAGTTGAGCCAAGCCCTAGAATGTTACAACGTACAGATAGAAGATGATAAGGATGACCCTAGAAACATTAATATTCTAGAAATAGAGGGGAGTCGCGAGGTTCGTGGACCAGCAATCGAGGACCCTAACATCACTGTGCCGCTGAAAACAAAACAAGTAAACATTGGCATAGAGGAGGAGCTGAAGTATGCAATGCTTGGGGACTATTGGGATGATGCCACAGTGGAGAAGGTTGTCGAGTTATTGTGAGAATATCAAGATTTATTCCTGACCAAATCCACGGAGCTAAAAGGGATCCTCGGTTACCTAGGAATGATGAAGATAACTCTGAAGCCAGATGCGAAGCTAGTCAAGCAACAACCTTATCAGTTGAATCCAAAATATAAATCAAAGGTCCACGAAGAGTTGGACAAAATGATTACAGCAAGAATAATTGAACCAGTGGAGGAATCTAATTGGGTAAGTCCTATGGTTGTACAGGAGAGGAAACAGAAGGGAGAGATTTGCATCTGTGTGGATCTCAGGAAGTTCAACGATGCATGTGTTAATGATCCATTCCCAACGCCATTTACAGACGAAGTACTGGAAAAAGTGGGTGGATAGGAAGCTTACTTCTTCACGGATGGTTTCTCGGGGTACCACCAAATCAAGATTGCACCGGAAGATAGGAGAAAACAACTTTCACAACCGAATGGGGTTGTTTCAGTACATGATGATGCCCTTCGGACTAAAGAATGCACTGGCGATATTCTCCTGGGTCATGGTAGCTGTGTTCAAGGAATTTATACACAAGTTCTTGGAAGTATATCTTGATGATTGGTATCGTATTTGGGATAGTTAAGAAACATACCGCGAGTTTACGGTTAATGCTGGATACGTGCCGACGACACCAGATTGTGCTAAATCTAAAGAAGTGTACTTTCCTCGTCCCCTTTGGGAACTTGCTCGGCCATGTGGTCTATAGGCAAGGCCTCATGGTGGACCCGACAAATATTGTTGTCATCCTCAATCTGCAAGCGCCGCGAAGTGTCAAGTAGCTACGTGCCACAATGGGACACATTGGTTACTATCGAAACTTCATCAAGAGCTACGCACATATCACGACACTGATGGAATAGTTTTTGAAAAGGGATGCTACTTATTACTGGAATGAGGAATGTAACAAAAGTCTGGAAATGCTCAAGGAAAAGATCGCCTCAGTTCCTATCTTCATCTTTCCAAAATGGGACATCGAATTTCACATGCATGTTGATGCGTTGTGTATCGCATTGGACGCGGTACTCACATGGGAAGGAGCGGAAGGAATTGATCACCTGATCGTTTTCAAAATTCGACGATTGTCCAAAGCTGAGAAGAACTACTCCACTACAGAGCGTGAGGGATTGGTGATGGTATACACACTCCAGAAATACTACCACTACCTACTTGGAGGACACTTTAAGATGTATACTAATCACTCTACACTAAAATACTTAGTGAATAAGCCTGTGTTGGGGGGGTGCATTTGTAGATGGTTGTTATTATTTCAGGATATGATTTTGAATTCATCATAAAGGTGAGATGTATAAACGCAAGCCCAGATCACCTGTCCCGAATTGAGAATGGTGAAGAACCCACAAACCTAGAGGAGGGGATACCTGATGCACAACTCTATGCAGTGCACATCACAGATGGCCACTTTGAGGACATCATCCAATTCTTAACCACAGGAACTGCGCCGCAGGGGTATTTGGTTCAGCAAAAGAAAGAACTAGTGATATGCGCAACAGACTTTACTATCATTGCAGGGAACATCTACAAAATGGGCAACAATGAAATATTACACCGATATGTACCGGAATTTGAGCGTAAACAAATCCTTACCGAAGCACACGGGGGGGTTGCAGGAGGAAATTATGCAGGACATGCCACGGCACAGAAGATTCTTCGCGCAAGACTATGGTGGCCAACTCTACATCAAGACTCAAAAGTGTACTGTCGGGCCTACGACGTATGTCAACAGACTGGGAAACCTTCGCGGAGGGATGAAATGCCACTCAAGCCATAGCTAACGTTGCAACCATTCAAGAAATGGGCAATCGATTTTGTGGGGCCTATCACACCTCCAGGAAAGATGGGGGCACGCTATATCATCACCGCGATAGAATACTTGACCCGATGGGCGGAAGCACAACTGGTTAAGGACTGCACGGCCGCTACAGCTATGAAGTTTTTGTTCGAGAATGTGTTAACACGATTTGGATGTCCAAAAATCCTAATGAGTGACCGCAGAACGCACTTCCTAAATGAAACTATCAGCACGCTCACTGAGGAGTTCCAGATATATCATCAACAAAGCACACCGTACCATCTGCAGGCAAACGGAACCGTTGAAGCTTTCAACAAGATCTTGGAGACTGCATTGACAAAGGCATGTAATGCGTAATGGAACAATTGGGATTTGCACATACCTGCGTGCTATGGGCATATCGAACAATGTGCAAGAAGTTGATGGGCCAAACGCCTTTCCAGTTAGTATATGGAAAGGAAGACGTGATGCCAATGGAGTACATTATACCCAGTTTGCGAATAGCAGCAAAAACAGGCATGGTAGACTACACGGCTTTGGAAGAGAGGATTGTGCAACTGGAAGAACTTGAGGAGGAACGGTTTCTAGCAGGATTCCATCAACAGGTACAAAAACAGTGGGAAAAATCTTAGCACGATCGCCATATCAAGATGCGCACATTCAAAGAAAATGATCTAGTATTACTCTATGACAGCAAGTTCGAGAAATTTCCTGGAAAACTCTAAATGCATTAGTTGGGACACTATGTAGTCCAAGAAGTCACAGATGGGGGCACGGTCTAGCTTGCCAAGTTGAATGGAGAACCTTTCCCAGGCAGTAAATGGCAGTCACCTGAATCTCTACATGGGTGGTTCGATCGCATGACTAACCGACTGAAGGACTGTCTCACTGCTCCAGGCAGTTGAAAGAGAGCGCGGGACGTTAAAGCAGTCTGTGGGGAAGTTGCACGACAATCAAGGGGCACGTAGAATTGGTATTTCACCAGGGTTGTGGTTGTGCAGAATGGGCTACGCTTCTGCGTGAATAAGTAGAGAGGTGATCGTTGCTGACATTATTCATGACAAGATGTCTGAGTTATGGCAAAAGGGAGTAGGTGACGGGAAATTAAGAGACGCGGTACGAGCTAGATCTGGAACGATCTACCACAGGCTTAACGTTACGACACTAGAACAGGAGGGAACCGACGAATTTGAATTTCGAAACGCTTATAACTCACAGGGGGACATCCGCCGAATGATCTACGATTGTGAGGAAAGTAAGCCTGTGTGCCTTCCCACTGATATGGAACTGTTCATTATTTACGCTCAAGGAGTAAACCTAAGGGTTGTGATATGGCCAGTGGAGATGCCAGACTTTTTGGATAATACGATGTCGACGATCATCGGCACCATGCAGAGTTCAGCACCAATGGTAGGGGATGTGCCGGAAATTCTAAGACATGAAGTAGACCTGGTTCGGATGCCATCGCCTTACCCATGGGCTGGCCAGCGAACCATAAAAGATAAGGGTAAGACTGTAAGTACGAAGAAAAATGTTGGAATTGCAGTTGACCGTTCGTCTCTAATGCACCTTGAAGAGTGGGATCTCGCGGATAGCAACAAGTGTCTTGCAAAATTGCAACACAAGCTGCAGCAGATAATGCGTACAGGAGACCAAATATTGGAAACTTGCTGCATTGGCATGAAGAATTCCCATAGGCGGCACCCCAACCTGAGCTAAAATTCTATGAGGGGGTGCTCTGTGTGAACTGATCATAACAGAATGAGCATTATCAGTTACGCAAAGTAGTGGAGGCAATGGAGTAGGAGCTAGAAGAAGAGTTGCCGGAGACAACGAGGGAGCAGCAGAACGAAGTGCGTCACTCACAGGGATGGTGGACCGCGAAGCCTAGGTAGCATGTATTGCCACACCGACAAGTGACTCAGGACGAGTCACGATGATTGTGTTGGGGTCCTGTTGGGTAGTGGAGGCCCCACGTAATGGTTTTGGGGCTTTAGATATGGTGATAATATTGTAAATATCCGAAATGCGCAGAGCATGAAATGTAATAGGTCAAGTCAAGGGGTTGTCCGCCCAAAAATAATATAGAATAATAGGAAGTAAGTTGGTCTGCCCATGGTCCGCGGACCATGGTAATGTATAAATAAAGTGAGGCTCTAGGGGTAGAAGGTAGTTAAGGTTTTGTTCGGATCTTGATGACTATGGGTTTGTGAAGGCAATATTCTCTGCGTCTGTAAGTTTGAGTTAAGGGTGTTGGTAGATAGATAGAGGCTCTGTAGCTGTGTGCATAGAGGCCTGGTAGAGTCCGCAGCTGTGTGCACGGACCCCTGCAACTGAGTGCGTAGGGAGGATCTAGTTGTAGTGATGGAAGATATTAATAAAGATAAGTTTTTTTCTGAAATATCACGGATTTGTTATGTTCTGGTTTATGCATCTGTTATATCTCTTTATAATTGTGTGCACTAGGTTTTATTGTTAAATGTTTGCTTAAAGACTATAACAAGAAGGTCAGATCTATAATAATTTCCTTAATAAGAGAGTACACTTGAAGTCCGATAGTAGTACAGAAGTGGTGTGAGGCCACAGAAAAGGTTCGCGACCCCCTCTGGACCACATCAAGACATCCCAAGGATGCGGAAACCTGGTTCCAACACCCTCCCCTGCTACCTCAGGTGAGACCTCAGACCGCGCTCTGCGGGCTATTGCCGAAAGGGCCAGTAGCTGCGGGATTTTTTTGGATAATAACTCTTCTGAACCTGGGTCAAGGCCCAATAAGCCAACATTTAACATCAAATAAGTATTATAATTTTTAATATCTTGTACCAGGGTGCACAGCTCTTGGTCATAGGTAGGGTAGTTTCTAACTACCCCATGAAATACTTCAAAAGGATAGCATACAAGCCTACCTCTTTACATCATGATCACTCCTCTGATAGACCTACCTGCATTTTCTCCTCTTTGAAGACCTTTTGCAAGTTTGGTAATGTGAGAACTAATGCTTCATTAATTTTTATTTTTAGCTAATCCAAATACTTCTATTTACTCTTCCCCCACTAGAATCTCTTTTTACTTGTTGTTATGGTGTGGAGTGGTGCAACTATTTTTGAAAATCAAGCTATGAAAAGTTTTAGGTATTGTAATACCTCAAAAAAACTTCTAATTTTGGAGATAATTGTAGGAGATGACCATGTCATGATGGAATACATCTTTGATGAGATTTATCTTAAGCTCCCATGCATAGAAAACATACCCCAAATACACACAAAAAATCAATAACAATACTCACATTTATGGAGGTTAGCTAGCAGTTGGTGCTTTTTCAAAGTCTCTAACACCTACATAATATGTGAGAGATTCTCCTCCCAAGTAGACTATGAACCAATATATCATTCAAATAGACTATAACAAATGAATCTAGATATGAGTATAATACATCATTTATCAATCTCATGAACATAACTATTGCATTGCATAAATCAAATGCATTGACTAACTATTCATATAAAATTTGCTTGGCTTTCAAGGCGGTCCTCCACATGTCTTCTACTTTGATTAAAAATTGGTTGTATCCCATTTAATTTGAGTTCCAACTTGGTGAAGTATTTTCCCTATTACAACCAATCTAGTAAATCATCAATCCTAGGTAGAGGGTCCCAATTCATTAGTGTAATATTGTTTAATGCTTTGTAGTCGATCCAAATTCATGACATCGTGTCCTTATTTTGTACAATTATGATAGGTGATCGAAACGGTAAGGTGCTTGGTCAAATGACACTCTAATCCAAAAACTATTGCAATTTATTCTTCACTTCATTTTCTTCTAGAACATATTTCCATATACAACCTGATTTTCGACAATAGGGAGTATAAAAATAGTTGGATTTTTTGCTCCAATTACCTCTTCGATGGTAGCCCTTTAGGCTCTTGAAACACTCTTGTGATGACTATACAAATTCCTCAATCTGATGCTTCTACTCTTTAGCACACCCCTTTAGGGATGCCCTTGCTCTTATTAACTCATCATTAGGCTAATTTACTCTTAATAAAAGTAAAACATATGTCTTAATAGAGCTAATTATCTTCTTATCTTATTTGGCACTTGCTATTGATATCTTTGACTTGCTTATGTGTGCATTTATGATACTAGATTTCCCATCCTTGAATAGGTGGTATTCATCGGTTCTCCACATGAATATTTCATCCCTCATATACATATAGGGGCTTCTAAACAATTACTCTACATATGTCAAGGGTACTATATTCAATTCCACTTAACAAATATAGTCAACATGTATGACCAATTTAATCTTGCATTTTTTTTACCTTGACCTCTACATCCTTGTTTACCCATTCCAATGGATATGGGATAGGATGATCATGAACCTCTAATCTAAGCTCATTGACAAAATCCACTAATATGAGATTATCTTATGCGCTGAATTCGAATAAAGCATCTATCTTGGTCTTATTGATTTCGATCTTGATGTGGAAGAGTTTGGTCATATCCTTCTCTTCCTGATGATGAAGGATACTCAAGTTCATCTCCTTCTACACTAATGTGAAAAAAATATTCTCATCCACATAAGAGTTTTTTTCGACCCGATTGCTCAAATTTATGGCTAAAAGATTATTTTTTCTTTTCATCCTTCTTGTGGTTCTTCGAGTTAAACTATGTATGTAGCTTCCAACACTTTTCCTCAATGTGACCATCAATGTTGCAATGATTACAATGGTTACTAGGATCCTTGAATTCATGTGTACCGACTATGATATTCTCTTTGTTCCCCACTTTCCACATTTTTCCCCTCCTTGGAAGCTTCCTCGTGCTCTTTCTTCTCGAAACCACTTGTCTACCCTTCCTTGTTCCATGTGATTTTTAGATAATATGCCTATACACATGTCTCATACATTGTCCTTGGCATGAGAAGAATCACTTACTTTCATAGATGACTATGTGAACTCCCTAAATACTTGAATAGTTCATCTAGATTCTTAATATAGATACCTATCATGTTGGCCATTTTTATGAACTCAATGATGTAATCCTATACACTATGCCCTTTCCTCTTCCTGAAGTAATGTCATTGGATCCATTTTTCCTTTACATACTCAAGAGGGTAGAATTAGAAATTGATGAGGGTATTGAATTTTTCACACCTAATTACTAGAAAATCACCCTCCACTATAAGTGTTTCCATATATATTTCTCACCCAGTTAAAGGATGGCCCTCTAAATTTAGTCTAGAAAATGAAATATTTTATTCTTCATCTATATGGTGAATATTGAAATAAAATTCTAGTTATTATAACCATTGATTTAGTTTTAATGCATGGATCTCACCTTGTTATGGATTCATGTCTACTTATACCTCTATCCTGTTAGGGTCCTATAATTTATAGGATCTCAAGGTGATTGAGTATCTCACATTTTGCATATTTCATATTGTTCATAGATCTCAATATTCAATTAATTTTCAAAAAAAAAAAAAGAGGAAAAGAACAAAAGAAAAAAAAAAACAAAAAGAAAAAAAAAAATCCAAATATTGTTCAATTCATATAGTCTAAGCATGTTTGAACAAATTTCAATTTCTGTTGATAGGATAGAAAATAAAGATCTGCCAAACAGTTCAAGCTTGGCAAATCAATAGGTAGGTAGAAATAAAATTGGTTCAACTGTTCAATATGGACCAATAGGAGAAATAAGTGATAGATTAGGTTAGAAAATAAAATAAAAAAAAGAAAAAAAAAGAGAGAAAGTAAAAAGGGGTCTACAAGTCCAAATGCACCCTGCAAAAAAAGGAAAAAATGTTAGATTAGAAACAAAAGGGTAGGTAGATTGAGAGAACTACAAAGGGAAAAAGACATGAAAAATTCCTTTAATGTTTTATGACATAGTTCATGTGTTTTTCCTAATGTTAAAAAAAAAATGTTAGGGGTCTCTTAAGGGCCCCGAAATCGGGTCAACAACAAGGGGGATACCCACCCAGTCGGGAACTTGGTTGGTGGCTCCATGCCCGTTTGGTGTGGCGGGTCTGACTGGGGATGATTGGACCAGCTTCCCAATCTAAAAGATGTGATGGGTGTGTGTGTGTGTAGAGTTTGATGGTATTGATCTAGGGGTATTTTAAACTAATTTAATTCTAACTTCTAAGCTAACTCTATGTTGTTGTAATCTAATGAAAAGCAATACATCTAATCTACGCTAACCCGGGGTATTTTTCTTCTATTATGCGATCTAAAAAGATTTCGAACAATAGCTGGTAATAAAGATCATTCAGCTATTATAAGAATATAAATCAATTAAGATGAACCATTCTGCATAAGTTAGGCAAAACAGTTGTGAACAGCATATCGCATAATTAGTTATTCATATGTCAAACACAAATAAATGACTCCACCGTACAGAAGTGCCAAATGGTAATACACACATTCATACATTAACATATAAAGAACTCAGCTGCATATCACTTTAGGAATACAAGCAGAAATTAGTCAAGAGATAAAAGTACCATTTATGACTGATTTCACTAATAAACTTTAAGCAATAACGATTTATTTCTACTTGTTCTAATATCTGCTAAGAGTACAGAAGTGCAACATCAGTAACAGACATTAAAATGCAAACATAAATAAATCTCGATCCATCCATTCATCAAAAACCCCCTCCGAGGGTGCAAAAGTGCATGTTCTGAGGACAAGTTTTTTCACAGATTTCCGGACCCTTCTCCAAATGCCATGAGAAGGGTCAAATACTACTAACTAATTAATCTTAATTACACAAATTTAGGGAACGGCTTTAAATGACCGCCCTTTTACTAAAAGCAAATTTATTTCTAAAAATCAAATCTAATTTCTAACCGTTTCTGTATCTGCTCCTTAGTGTTGTAAGCAATGCGTTGTTCGCCTTGAAAGAGTCGGCTGGTTGTTCTTTCCTTTTGTTCGAGCTTGAAAATTAGAAATAACAAGAGCTGGCACCTCTTTCTGATAGACTAGAAGATATTTTCGAAAACCTTTCTCTAGCTGGGTGTATTCGCTGTGCGTATACTTAGTACAACCCAGGTTCTTTTCGAACTGATTTTGCTGTTGCTATTTCGGTTTCCGGTCATGCGAATGACTCAATGAGTTAGGAGTCGCGTTGTATGGACAATCCCCTGTATCGAGAATTGCTTCCGTTCTTTGTTCCAGGATTTTCTGGAGCGTCCTCCTTCTATTGTGTTTCTCTTTTTGCTTTACCCAGTCTGAGCTTCAAGATCTTTTGCAAACACGCTGCTTTTGTGCGCCTTTGACTCTGAGTCTTAGATAGTCTATTTTCATCAGTGCCTGTTGGGTGATACTCTGGAATCCACGGTCCTGCTGCATGCAGCATCCATTTGCGGAGGCATCTTCTCTCTGTTACCCCATTGGCGCTTTCCTCTTTTCCTTAGATGTTTCCTGCATATAGATTTATATCAGTTACATGTCTTGCAGTTTACACAAAGAAGAAGAGAAATGACGAAAAGATTGACATGAAAGCATTAAGTTCTAATGAATGCGTAATTCTGACACTCATCATGATTTGACTCTTCGAAAAACGCGATACAATCATTCTTGGATACTGAAGCATGCGATCATTAATTTCCTTTAAGGTGCGCGCTCAATTTTGGGTTTACCGTTTATGTCGGAGAATTCCTGCGATGAGTCCTTTCTGTGATTGGAATCGCAATCTCGAGGACTGCGACGTCATTAAGTGTTATCGCAAATGGCCAATATCACAGATCGCAGTTTTGTATGATCGCAGATCGCAAGATCGCAAGGTTTTCGCTTTATCACTCTGTGTTGCTTATGCGACATTGCGACGTGCGACGTCGCATATCGGCCGTCGGCGGTTCCTTAGGTTTTCCCTTTTTGAGCGCTTTTAATGCATGCGATGCGATGGGTTCTCGCGTCGCTCTTTTTCAGTGGATTTATGCACTTTGGGAAAACGCTTCTCTCTACCTTTGCGACGCGATATAGCTCTTAGGGAGTTAATACAAAAGATTTTTTAAACAAAATATTTTTTGGATTTTTGGTTAAGGGTCCCCCTTCGCTTGATGTTATTACTAATATCAAACAAAGAGGGGGGTTGTTGGTGACCACAACAATGGCGATTCACTGTGAAGAACCAGTTATCTCTGCTTTTCTATTGACCGTTCACTTCCGAAACAGCAAAATTTTTATATGTCTAAATTTTGTTATGGACAGATAGAGTAGATTACCCCTCACCTTGTCAACGATACTTTGTCTCAACCTTTTTATATCCCAATTGCTTGATTCCTTAGGCTTTTTCTTGCATTCGCACCAGACATTACTTGGTCTTGATTAAATATAAAATAAGGTCTTCTCTGCGTACTGGCTTAAAAGTATGCTCATTTGTCGTAGGTAGAGCCTTTGCTGCCCGCAAGCGTCCATAGCCTCGACAGGGTTACCATGTTATCTAGCAATGATCCTTTTTCCTGCTTGAGGTTATTCGCAACATTCCAGAGAAAAAAAATCCTTTTTGACACACTTTTCCTTTTTTAATTCTCTAAAGAACAATGTCTTGGTTTGGTGGCCAAATTATGACACAGTCATTCACTTGATTTACACTTTTGCTGAACAAGCCGGCTCGTGATGAGACCTCTTGTCTTTTGATTGCAACAATCTTAAGTCGTTGCCCTGTTTTGATAAACAGTATTGGCAAAGTCAGCAAGTTATAATATCTGTGATCATGATAAGCCGGCTCGTGATGAGACCTCTTATTCTTTGAGATATAGTGTTTTCCTTGGATTGTTTCTCAGAATGTTGCAATTTCCTTTTAGCAGGGAGGAAGTCAATTGTTTTTCCTTAAGAAAGCTGTGGACGACAATAATAGAGTTTTTGAAAACAACAGTTTTGCAGAGAATACTTATTTTATTATTGATGATACCTTTCATTGTGCTGATACAAAACAATTCTTTACCAAAGGTTGCTTTCGTCAAAGTTTTTTGAGGTTGAAACTAATATCGTAATCAGGGTGAAGTTAACTCTATTTGTCAATAATAAAATTCAGATTTTTCAAAAATTTTGCTATTTGTACAAGTGAAATCAAAATTTGATAGAGAATTGGCGTGCTCTTTCATGAATCCTTTTAAATGATCATTTACAACCAGTTTTATTCATAAAAGAGAAAAACAAAACAAAATAAAAACTAAAAACTAAAAATTAAATCTATCCTACAAAAATTAGAAGAATTCTCTTCTATGGAAAATACATTTTGAGAATTTGTCCATTCACAGGCAGAGAATCTCTCCTGCCTGTTAAATCCTGCAACACAAAAGTCGATGGGCCTATGACCTCTACAATTTGAAAAGGACCAAGCCACAGCTTCTGGAATTTCGTATGTTTGCCCTTTTCTTCATGAGCCTTATCCCATTTTAAAACTAAATCTCCCATCTGAAATTTTTTTCTGGTCATTATGTTTGAGTCAAAAGAGGATTTTATTAGCGCTTGGTGGTGAGCATGGGTTTTCTTAGCTTGTTCTCGTCGTTCTTATAGTTTGGTTATTTCCATTTGTCTTAATTGTAAGGAGGAAGTAGGTACTTCATTGATGTATTGCACTAAAGACAAAGAGGGAATGACTAGGTGAGTCGGAAGAACCACTTCTCTCCCATAAACTAAATTAAAGGGAGAAGTGTCGATAGAAGCTTTCTTTGTAATTCTATCTGCCCATAAGGCATTTACCAGCGCTTTGTGCCAATTCTTTTGGTTTTGGTCGACTGTCTTTTTAATAATCCTAATTAGGTTCTTGTTTGTTGATTCGGCCAACCCGTTACCTTGCGGATAGTAGTTGGTAGAATACTTCAGCTTGAACCCTCTTTTGAGCGCAAACTCAGTGATTGCATTTCCAGAAAAATATGATGCATTATCAAACATTAAGGCCATTGGAAATCCAAACCTAGTGATGATAAACTGGTCTATGAATTCAATAATGTTTTCAGAATTAGCTGTCTTGAGAGGAACTGCTTCTACCCATTCGGTAAAATAGTCAGTTGCCGTGAGGATATACCTATGCTGTTTAGAAGAGTGAGGAACGATCTCACCTATTATGTCCAGGCCCCATTGACTGAACGGTTGCTCAACGTTAACCGGCTGCAGTGGCATGGATGACTTCTTTTGTTTCCCTGCAGCAGTCTGGCAGACTTGGCATCTCCTTACGTAGTTGTATGAGTCTTTGAACAGTGTGGGCCAGTAATATCCTGCACGCAAGATTTTATGGGCGGTGGCTTCTCCAGCATAGTGTCCACCTGCTGGTCCATCGTGAAGTTCCTGCAAAACCTTTTCGGCTTCAGTTTTCTCAAGACATCTAAGAAGCACAGAATCGTAATTTCTTTTAAACAGAACATCATTTATGAGATGGTATTGTTTAGCTTTCAACCTCAGGGCTCTCTTCTTGGTGTGATTCAGGTGAAATGGAGCATACCCGTTCTTAATAAAATAAATGGTGTTAGCATATAATGATTCTGCATCGTTTAGGCTTACCTCATACGTGTGTACCTCTTCAGACGAGTTCTTAGGAATTTGCGATGCTCCAGCTAATATCTTGCAGAAGCCTTGACCTCTCACGATGTGTGCTGGCTTGATCTCAAGATCGTATTCCTATAAGGCGGTGATCCAATTCGCTCTCTTTTCGCCCACGTCCTTCTGTATCAGGAGGTTTCTTACCGCTAGGAACGGTACTATGACTTTGGTATCGGCTTTTAGTAAGAAAGGTCTGAAATATTTGATCGCTTTGAAAACGGCATATGCCTGTTTCTCTACGTCTGAGTAATTAAGTTCAGCACCTTGTAAGTTCGAGCTAAAGAATGCGATTGGAGCTTCTGCCTTTTCTTGATTCGCTTGAGTTAAAATCGCAGCATAGGATTTCTCTGAGGCAAACGTGTATAAGATAAAAGGTTCTGAAAAATTTGGGGTTGCTAGAGATGGAGCGTTGATGATAGCTTGTTTGATTAAGTTGAATGCTTCGTGCTCATCTAGACCCCATTTGAAATTTGAATTCTTTTTTATCATATTTTGTAAAGGAGAAATAATACGTGAAAAATCCGGGACAAACCTTTTTACAAAATTGAACTGTCCAAGGAAGGATTGCATGGCTTTCTTGTTATGGGGCATGGATATCTCGGAAATTTCCTTGATTCTGTCGGGTTCTATGTGAATACCAGATTTCGACACTATGAATCCGAGCAATTTCCCTTCGCTTAATGCAAAGAAAGATTTCTTTGGGTTGAGCGAAATCCCATACCTCAAACACCTTTGAAAGATTTGCTTCAAATGTTTGAGATGGTTGCTTCGTATTTTGGAGTACACTGTTATATCATCCAGGTAAATCACTACTGATTTATTGACTAACCCTTTAAACGCGATGTCCATGGCTCTCTGAAAGGTAGCTCCAGCATTGATCAGACCAAATGGCATCTTCCGATATGCATAAGTGCCCCATTTGGTTCGGAACGTAGTCTTTAACTGATCATCGGGATGTACCAGTACTTGATTGTATCCTGAAAATCCATCCAGGAAAGACATTAATTCTGAGCCTGCTACTGCCTGTAATATTTGTTCCATAGGTGGGAGGGGAAAGTTATCTTTCTGACAGGCTTTGTTGAGATTTCGGAAATCGATACAGATTCTAATGTCTCCGTTTTTCTTCCTAACGGGTACCATATTGGACACCCATTTGGAATGCCTGACGGGGAAAATTATTCTGGCTCTCAACAACTTATTAAGCTCAGTTTTTATCTGATTTTCTAAGTTAGGGTGTATTTTTCTGAGCTTCTGCTGGACAGATTTTTCATTGTCAATCATAGGGATAGTGTGTTGAATGATAGAAGTGTTGTAAGTCTTCAGCTCATCGTAATTCCAGGCAAAAACGTTTTTGTACTATCTCAGAAGACGGATGTACGCTGATTTCTCTTTAGGGGCTAGGCCGTGGCCTAGGTTAACGTTTTGTGGCTTCTCGTCGGTTCCTAGGTTCACCGATTCATAGTTCAGGGTTGAACTGTAGAGTTTGGCATTAGCTGACCTTTTGAACCAACTTTTCAAATCATATAAATTTTCTAACTTGACCACTGATTTTGGTATAGCATTGTCAGTGCTACTTTGTTGTATTTGGCGATCATGACAGTCTTCGTCGATTATCTGATTTGAGTAGGATCCTTCAGAGGTGAGGAAACTTACGATGTCTGGATCGTCGTTGAATACTCTCCAGTTGGTGATGTTGTCAGGGATGGACGGTCTAAAGATTAATTCTATTGAAAACCTATCAGGACTAAAATCTTTGGAAGGAATCAGTCTAGAGGCTACGTTAGCTAACAGGTCTGCGCTCGCGTTTTGAATTCTTGGAATTGACGAGATGTTGAATGCTATGAAATGTGCAGTGAGATCTTGAACTAACGATTGATAGTTCTTTAAATGACTTGACAGGCAGTGTATGGTGTTACGTACCTGTTTTACGACGATCTCAGAATCTCCAAAGACTTGAAGATACTTAATGTTCAATCTGATTGCTTTGTATAGGCCTTGAACCAAGGCTTCGTACTCCGCTGTGTTGTTCTTGCAATCGAACTCAAGTCTGCATGTGAGCATAATCTTGTTCCCGTCCGGGCTGATCAGAACGCATCCTGCTCCTGCTCCCTCATTGGATTTAGACCCATCAAAATATAACTTCCAAAATAAAGATGTATTTACAGAATTATCTAAAAAACTAAAACATTTTGAGTCATCAGTTTGGGAGAAATTTTCAACTTGGGATAAAACTGAATTCTCCAAGTAAGGTGAAATATGAGCATTGAAATTGCCGAGGAAAGAATCTACTGCGTAATTGCCTACAATGTTGCTATTGTATGTTATGGCTTCATTTTCTCCTTCTAGTTCTGTCACTATGTATTTTTGGTGCAACTCTCGTTCAACCTTTATCTGATTTGGTTTACCATTGTATGGTAACCACATGTGCGACCAGTCGGTTGAGAAATATCCGTGGAGTTTCTCCGACCAATCCCTGCTAAGAATCAAACCATAGAACTCAGGGATATCAGCCACTAGAATGTCGATAACCTGACACACTTTTGGGTTAGACGACAATCTTATGGTCACCTGATTAAGTTCACCAATCACTTCGACTTGGGATCGATCAAGTTGAACTATACGTACTGCGGATTTTTGAGGTTGCACATTCAATTTAGCACATATTGACCTGGGTAAAATATTCGTTGAAGCACCAGAATCGATCAAGCAATTGTGCACGTTTTTATTGAAGATTTCATATGTGAGAAGAAAAGGAGGAGTATGAGATCTTGATCTTCCTCCAATCAAGGCGATGTCATTTGGATCAATCTTATTGATCGCGTTGGTTGGAGGCCTTCCCAGATTGTGAGAAGCTACAGCTGTAGGTAAAGATGTAGTAGGCACAGCATGTAATTCTCTCATCATTATTTTCTGCTGGTGTTTCAATTTACTCAATTCATAAAGAGTGATTTTAGCCCTAGTCTTCTTCATGTCGTCAATGATGTTATACTCCATTTCATCCGACACTATCAGTGTTCTTGATGGAGGTGCTTGATCAGATTGGACTGGGCTAAACTGGGTCGCTTTAGCAGTTGTCTTTTTTGTTGCGACCTTATCTTTTGTTGTAGGGCTTGTGCCCTTTTGTTTTGGGGTAGTTTGGGGAGGATCAAGTTGATTTTTGCTTCTCGTGCTAACCGGAAATGCTTCTTGATCCTCTTCTTGTGGGAGGATGAAATCCCACATTCCTTGTAGTTCCACCACTTCCTCATCGTCGGTCTGCCCTTCAGTGGTATTCTCTTCTTCTTCTTCTTCAGATTCAACGTTTGAGACAGCGTTGGGTGGCTTCGTCTCCATGGGAGGGTTTCTTTTAAAAGTCCTGAAAGGCTTTCTTGAAGACGTTTCTGCTACTTGTTTTTTAATATCAATCATCTCATTGGACATGGCTTTCAACACTTTTTGTAATCCTTCCATATCGAAAGGATCTTTCGTTTGCTTCTTCTTGGTGTCTTCTTTGAAATAGATCTTCTTAGATTTACGTTCTTCAATTGCAAATCTCTTTTCAAGGGCTACTACGCGTTTTTCAACTGCTAACGCCTCTGTTAAGTTTTCAACTAAGGTTGTCTTGTTTTCCCTATCTACGAAGATAGCCAAGTTAGATGGTAAGGCCGTGATGTACCATTCACATCTTACTTCCTCGCTGGGTTGTGAAGCAGCGGGGATTTTGTTGAGGATCTTATTGAACCGTAAGTTAAAATCTTTAATGGGTTCTCTAGCCTCAGCATTAAGATTAGATAGGTCATTGATCAATGTCGCTGTGGATCTGTCATCACCAAACTTGGTGAGGAACTGACTTTGAAAAATGTCCCAGCTTGTGATGGATCCGGAAGGTAACGAAAAGTACCACGACCCGACTGTTCCTTGCATTGTATAAGGGAAAAGCCGGACAACAACGTCTTCGTTAGTAACTCCGTTGAGATTAATAGAAAGCATGAAATTATTGATATGTTCTTCGGCTAGCATGCCTGCTTCTGGATTGAATTTAGGCAGCCACTTCTCAGGATGGGCCGGTATAGGGCTCAGGGGTGGGGGCATTAAAACTGCCCCAGGATTGTTCCATGGAGACTGGGCCATCGTTGAGCTACTAGTCAATGGAAGTGCAGAAGATGATCTCTGATGCTGAGAAGATGGAGATATTATGATCTTCGATGATCGAAGAGGAAGGGTTGTGGAAGATGGATGAGTGATCTGGGGTGAAGATGTGGGTGGTTGACTTCACGGTGAGGGAGTTGAAATGGACGAGGTAGATGAAAGAGTCTCTCTGTCAGACTCTGGAAGTGCTTTCCTTGCTCTTTTCCTAGTGGGGAGAGGGATTTTAGTTGGCTGGATGCCAAACTTTTCACTCTTCAATCTGGTCAGGGGATGAGTAGGATTGTACTGCGAAGTCACGTTGCCTTTAGATTTATCAGACCTCTGAGTAAAAATAGAGAATCCCTGGAGTTTACGAATCAAAGTTTGAAGTTCAGGGGGATCAATGATAAGTTGGTCTGATATATTAGAGTGTGTAGCAGCGGTGGATGCCCGAGCGACTTCTAGTCCCGAGTTTAATCGTACCGGAGAAGTCGGGGGAGTTGGTGAGGGTGATTTGCTCTCAGAATGGTGTTTAGATTTTGACTTATGCGCCATTCATAACTCGAGCCCTCCTTCTAGCGCCAAATATGTTGAGGGCCCCGAAATCGGGTCAACAACAAGGGGGATACCCACCCGGTCAGGAACCTGGTTGGCGGCTCCGTGCCCGTTTGGTGTGGCGGGTCCGACTGGGGATGATGGGACCAGCTTCCCAATTTAAAAGATGCGAGGGGTGTGTGTGTGTGTAGAGTTTGATGGTATTGATCTAGGGGTATTTTAAGCTAATTTAATTCTAACTTCTAAGCTAACTCTATGCTGTTGTAATCTAATGAAAATCAATACATCTAATCTACGCTAACCCGGGGTATTTTTCTTCTATTATGCGATCTAAAAAGATTTAGAACAATAGCTGGTAATAAAGATCATTCAGCTATTATAAGAATATAAATCAATTAAGATGAACCATTCTGCATAAGAAGTTAGGCAAAACAGTTGTGAACAGCATATCGCATAATTAGTTATTCATATGTCAAGCACAAATAAATGACTCCACCGTACAGAAGAGCCAAATGGTAATACACACATTCATACATTAACATATAAAGAACTCAGTTGCATATCACTTTAGGAATACAAGCAGAAATTAGTCAAGAGATAAAAGTACCATTTATTACTGATTTCACTAATAAACTTTAAGCAATAACGATTTATTTCTACTTGTTCTAATATCTGTTAAGAGTACAGAAGTGAAACATTAGTAACAGACATTAAAATGCAAACATAAATAAATCTCGATCCGTCCATTCATCAAAAACCCCCTCCGAGGGTGCAAAAGTGCATGTTCTGAGGACAAGTTTTTTGACAGATTTCCGGACCCTTCTCCAAATGCCATGAGAAGGGTTAAATACTACTAACTAATTAATCTTAATTACACAAATTTAGGGAACGGCTTCAAATGACCGCCCTTTTACTAAAAGCAAATTTATTTCTAAAAATCAAATCTAATTTCTAACCGTTTTTGTATCTCCTCCTTAGTGTTGTAAGCAATGTGTTGTTCGCCCTGAAAGAGTCGGCTGGTTGTTCTTTCCTTTTGTTTGAGCTTGAAAATTAGAAATAACAAGAGCTGGCACCTCTTTCTGATAGACTAGAAGATATTTTCGAAAACCTTTCTCTAGCTGGGTGTATTCGTTGTGCGTATACTTAGTACAACCCAGGTTCTTTTCGAACTGATTTTGTTGTTGCTATTTCGGTTTCCGGTCGTGCGAATGACACAATGAGTTAGGAGTCGCGTTGTATGGACAATCCCCTGTATCGAGAATTGCTTCCATTCTTTGTTCTAGGCTTTTCTGGAGCGTCCTCCTTCTATGGCGTTTCTCTTTTTGCTTTACCCAGTCTGAGCTTCAAGATCTTTTGCAAACACGCTGCTTTTGTGCGCCTTTGACTCTGAGTCTTAGATAGTCTATTTTCATCAGTGCCTGTTGGGTGATACTCTGGAATCCACGATCCTGCTGCATGCGGCATCCATTTGCGGAGGCATCTTCTCTCTGTTACCCCATTGGCGCTTTCCTCTTTTCCTTAGATGTTTCCTGCATATAGATTTATATCAGTTACATGTCTTGCAGTTTACACAAAGAAGAAGAGAAATGACGAAAATATTGACATGAAAGCATTAAGTTCTAATGAATGCGTAATTCTGACACTCATCATGATTTGACTCTTTGAAAAACGCGATACAATCATTCTTGGATACTGAAGCATGCGATCATTAATTTCCTTTAAGGTGCGCGCTCAATTTTTGGTTTACCGTTTATGTCGAAGAATTCCTGCAATGAGTCCTTTCTGTGATTGGAATCGTAGTATCGAGGACTGCGACGTCATTAAGTGTTATCGCAAATTGCCAATATCGCAGATCGCAGTTTTGTATGATCGCAGATCGCAAGATCGCAAGGTTTTCGCTTTATCACTCTGTGCTGCTTATGCGACATTGCGACGTGCGACGTCGCATATCGGCCGTCGGCGATTCCTTAGGTTTTCCCTTTTTGAGCGCTTTTAATGCATGCGATGCGATGGGTTCTCATGTCGCTCTTTTTCAGTGGATTTATGCGCTTTGGGAAAACGCTTCTCTCTACCTTTGCGACGCGATATAGCTCTTAGGGAGTTAATACAAAATATTTTTTAAACAAAATATTTTTTGGATTTTTGGTTAAGGGTCCCCCTTTGCTTGATGTTATTACTAATATCAAACAAAGAGGGGGGTTGTTGGTGACCACAACAGGGTCTTATACATTACTCCTAACTTTATCCTATACTCTGCCCCTCTTTTTCATTTTCCTACCCCACAACTCATGTGCCTATCGCATCAATTATTACCCACCCCACACCTTTCATTAAATCCCCATAACTAATATTTGATCCAATGGCCCACATGCATTTTCGGCTCCCCTCACCCTCTGAACGTTAATGCTGAGGGGGGGGGGGGGGGCGGCGGGGGGTTTTAAATCAGTGGTTTCAAATCACTTACGTGTCATGCTATCGTGATTTCGCCCCCCCCCCCCCCCCCCCCCCCCGCTCATTCCACTTACCACTCCATAGGCCCTTCGAAAAGTGGTTTTCTCTTTCCAATAAACCACCCCTTCGTTGTGACTATTCACCAATAATGTCGCTCAGTGATGCCACTCTGTCCCATCTGCCTATCACCTCCATTCCTACACTATACTGTTGCACATTCAAATCATTGGACCATTAGCCAACGGACCCGTGCCACTTTAGGCCACTCCAACGAGGATTCTCCGAAACTAAAAATGCATCATATCACTTATTTACCGAGTTTTGAACATGTTCTCTTTTTCTTATAGGAGAAGATGAAGGTTTCCTCGGGCATACACAGTGAAACAGTAACACAGTTGCAGAAAGCTGCACCTCTCTGCATTTAGAAGACACCCCCTTCTTGAATCCAATTTTCTATTCATCCCCTTTCTATTTTCCCTCTCTGAGTTCCCTCTTCTTCTCATTCCTTTTCTATTCCAGTTCACCTGCAAGTTCAAAAAACAGTCCAGGTTTAAAAATTTGTAGAAGAAATCCATGCAACCGAAGAGGAAAGAAAAAGAGTTGTTCAATCCAATGGTGCACCCACCAGTGGACTTGGACCATATCCCACTTGCAAACAGAGACTTCAAAATACATGAAACAATATCAGAATTCGATCTCTTTGACATCTACAGCGATTGGGAGGAAAAATTTGTTGATGAAATGGATGATATAGGACTTTGGGATACAAATTTTCCTTTCTATATTTTTCCCAAAACCCATAGCTGCCCAGAATTGATCAGAAAATTCTAGTCTTTTTATAACCACAATAAAGGTAGTAATAGCCCCAGCAGGAGACAAATTGTTTACAATCGATCCTAAATCTATAATGCAGATGATGCAAGCTCCTATCATTGAAGGAGCCTCCCCTTTTTTCCATGCAATCCTCAGTGAAATGTACTAGAGAATAGACTTTTCCCAAAGATCTAAAACCCTAGAACTCTTCATGAATGAACAGACTCCACTGCCTAGCAAAAATCCTCCATATTCTTCCTCTGCTTTCCCTGATAGAACCAGGCATATATTCACTGTACTTTCATATCTGCTAGCCTATTATTTAGATTAGTGACTTGATGAGGCCATAATAGGTTTCCTATCCATATTGTCATCTGATGCAAAGCCCTCTATCTTGTTTAATTTCATTTAGTTCCTGGAAAATGCCATTCATGAGCAATTCATAAATTTCACCACAGAGGAAGTGTTTCAATATTCTTTAGTATTAGTGTACTTGTTTGTTTATTTTCAGGCAGACAAATATCAGTTTTCAATGACCAAGTTGAATGAAGAAGCAGAACCCCAATCTGTCATCTTCTGGACCACCTTAGTAATGAAGGATCAATGGAACTTCACATACAAAGCATTCATAGAGATTTTTTTCCATCCAACTATGAGCCTCCTCAGTGGAACTACAGAACCCAAAATAAGTGAAGAAATTAAAAGGATTATGCAGTTGACAGATCAAGCAAGAACAGGAGATTGGTACTTGTACCAAAAATACACATAATTGAGGGTATATGGGTGTGAATTGGACCCTTACAAGCTACCAAAGTTCCTCCCCATGAGGATATTTTCACTTGAGTATATCAGGTAGATAATCAATGCAAATGAAGTACATTTTGTAGTAGCAAAGAAGAAGTCTCAATTTAGTATCAAACCCCGAATTGGCCCTTTTATTTGCAATAGAAGGGCAGCAGGTAGGGAGGCTGACAAGAAATTGAAAGAAATGAAATTCACTCACAGCTTCACATGGTCCTATGATCCATGGGGCATCATCCATAAGAAAAGGATGGAGAAAAAATCAACACCTTATATTCACACTCATAGGCCCGAAATAGAAAAATTTATGAACTAGATTGAGTGGATGCCTGAAACCCTGCAAGAATATGAGGAACAAATGCTTTCTTCTTCAAGTGCACAGACTCCTGGGTAGCAAGAAAGGTAGAGTATAGAGGAAATACCAGACAAGGGTAAGGAACATGAAAAAGAAGCAGCTGGGAAGATACCAAGAGAAGATGAGTCACCAAGGACTGATACTTCTATGAAAGAGTTCAAATTGAAATTTAGTAAAAGGGAAATGATACACATGGACATAGGGAAGGAATCACCACAACAAACCGTCATTAATCTCAATGATATTTCTGATTCATCTCCAGCATGAGGTCAATATTTTCCTACCACTCCAATCTCAGAAAGGCAACAAACTCTCCAAGTTTCCACATCTGCCAATGTAACAGGAGAAAAGGAGGAGACCATCTTTGATACTTTCAGAGAGATAAAGATCAGAAATGAGATGTTGAAAAAGAGTACTTATGCTCAATTCTGGAAGCAAAGTTCTACTTCTCAAGGCAGGCTTCTATCAGCTTTTGATTCAGAGAAAGGAAAAATGCATATGGCATTCCTTGAGGCACAAACAGCAGAGCCTAAAACTCCAGCTGATTATAAACATACTTCTTTTGAGTTTGATGCCAGAAATGTTCATCCTATTGATCAGCTGGAAATGCATAAGAAAATAGGTGAGATGATTTCCTCCACTCTAACAAGTACCTCCATGAATTTGTTTAAAATGTAGGTGGCTTTATCAAATGCTCAATCTCAGCTGAAGATGGAAAAGATTTCATCTCAATCAAAAGATAATAGGATCAAGTCCTTGGAAGACCTAGTGGTGAAAATTGGATATGATCCATCAGATGTGAAAGCAACAGAATAAATTATTAAGAACAAGGAGATAGATATAGAAGCCTTGAAGAAACAACTCAAAATGCCTACCATGCATGATCCATTGACCAAAGAAATAGAGGAAACAGAGAGTCAAAAGGCAGAAATGATGAAATTGATTATGGAGTAGTCACTCCAAATAAGAAAAATGGAAACAAAGATGGAGAAGATGGTACAAGAGAAGGAAAAAGCAGCACAATCGGCCATCCCTACTATGGAGGCTCTTCCTCTTACGGTTGTTCCTACAGCTACTCCAACAAATACTACTACAGAGACAGGAAGCAGTACAGAACAGCTAGCCAGATCCATGGAGAGCATGAATCTTCAAACAGAGGAAATCAAGAGACTTGAAACTCAAGTCAACATTCTGCAGGACCATATTAAAATAATTGAAAGTGCACATTCAACAAAAATGCAGAGGGCAAGAACATTAATTGAAAAATTACAGAAATCTGAAAAGGAATCATCAATTGGAAACACTCTAGGAAGGGTGAAGGAAATCATCTGGAACAATATCATCAATGGCATGAATGAGATCTGGCCCAACATCCAAATTATATTTGAACAAAAGGAGCTAGTTGAAAAAGCTAAGGAAGTTATTTCAACTACTAACCTAGAGCTGGGAGACATGCCACCTGTTGGCTTGATGGGGCCTAACCCAGGTTCAAAGTTATTTAGCCAAACAAATCCCTGTACTACTACCCTTTCGGAAACAGCTTGTGGAGCGCAGACTAAGATCTCACCCAAAGCAGTATGGGGGGATGATGGAACCAAGTTTCCGCACACTTGAGATGTCTGAGGGGTCGATTTAGTCCAACTGTGAATACCCTCGCGCAGGTCACTTCATGCACTATCCTGACCTGTGAGGCCTTCGTGCTCTATTATACTCACCTTCGTGCAGCCCTAACTAGGGGCTGAGGTGCTTTCGCACTCCTAAAATAGTGATCCACGCTATTTCCCCAAGTTACACCGCAGATCTTACTTATCTTCTTATAATAGTTAGTTATCTTCACGTAAACAGATACTTTACCTTATATTCACTTTATCAACACATTCATATAAGTTCGCGCATCATATAAACAACAGAAATGGAATTTATACCCAATACATTCAATGCACAAAACAGGAAAAAGATACACAGAAATGATGTAAAACTTCTCTTTATTAATACTTCAATCAGTTATAGACTTGACTCACCCTGTGCACTCAACTGCAGGGGTCCACGCACTCAGCTGCAGACTACTAGGCCTCTGCACACTCAGCTACAGAGCCTTCTCCTACTCTACAACCCAAAGACTTGACTTTACACTTAAACTTAGACTTAATGCTTCATCTTCTCTTCAATTGTTTGTTGTCTCTTTACACTTAGAGCCTCGCTCTATTTATACAATCCCAGGGTCTGTGGACCATGGGTAGAATTCCCAACCCGACATTACATTATAAAAGTAAGGGCGGACAACCCTATGACCCAATTACAACTTTGCACTCCGCGCCCACAAATAGCAAAGTCTTTACATCAGACTTAGTCAAAACTTTGGGCTTTAAGCCCCAAAACTTGCCTTGGGGAATCCCATGCCCAATAGGCCCCCAACACAAACATCGTGACTCGCCATCAAGTGACTTTATCGGTGTGCAGATCTTCGCGCGGAGACCTCCCAACTCTACTTGAACTACTGCAAGGTCGGCAACGCACTTAGCGGCTCATGCCTCACGCACTCCTGCTACTAACCTCTGGATGCACGCCTCTATTGGTGCCTCTGCTAGGATGGCCAACTCAGTGACCATCTGGTTGGCCTCCTCAACTACCTACACCATCTGTCAGTTCTACATGACTACCTTGTCATGCTGCAGGATCAATTGCTCTATGTTGATTCTTTGTTCGCTTAACACCTGTAGCGTGCGGCCCTCCCTTGCCCGTAGTTCTACAGTCACTCCGTCCTGCAGGACATAGAGTGTCTCCCGAGGGAGTGCAGCCATGTTGATTCCTACTCCTTTCAACGCACTGACCGTAGGCCTGTCGGCCTCATTTTTTGTAACCAGTGCCCCCTCTAGCAGCACTATTGTGTTGGTCGTGCGGGTGTGCAACATTTCCTAAGTCGTGGCTGTTCCTAGTGCAAGGATGGTCAAGAGAGTACCAGCCTAGGGAGTGAACACCTACAACTCCTAAATCTATGCCCAGAGGGCCCCCAACACATTCTAATTCTCCTCTGCCAACTACTGGGGGGCCTCTGTGGTGACATCATGCACCATCTCCCCTATATCGTGCAGATATCCCTCAGTGAGTATGATCGAGTCGAAAGAAGTCTTAGATGCTTTCGACTTCTTTCACAGCCCCACCTGCTCTCTCGGGTGTTGGTGCTTTAACTGTGTCGACCCTGTTTGTAGTTGTGCCACCCTCCTCTTTCTCTGTCTCCATCTCTTGTGCCTACTCAGGTGAAGGCGACTTCTGGCCCTCGCGCTCCTGCTCTGCTGCCTTCTGTGCCTCTTTTCTTCTCTTTTCTACCAACTGTGCCATCCACAATTTCACCTCCTCCTTCTTCTTTTGTGCAGCCGATTTCTCTGTTTCCGTCACGGTGATGGCTGGAGCACGCCACTCTAGTGGCCATGACTCCAAAATTACGAATATGAAATCATCTGTGGCTAGGTACGGGAGTTGATTCCACTTCTTCATGGGGTCCTCACGTGCCCTGACATATACGTGGTAGAAGTCCCCCTTGAACTCCGCGAAGCTTTATAGGCTATTGTAGACAGTGGGCGATAAACATGGCTTACGATTAATCCCCATTCTGATGTCCATCTCCCTGAACACCCAGAATATTTTACTGTCTTGGATCCTACGTACATCTTTAGTGGCCCACAGTGAAGTGTACTTCGCAGCCTCCAAGAGATCCCTCTCAATTGGGGGGAACTAGCTATCCTAAGGCAATTCCCTAGCCACCAACACTATGGACAGTAGAAGCTGTGCATAGTGGAAGGTCTTCCCCTATTCTTGTGCCTCGCAGAAATTCTCAGGAATTCCTTGTGCAAGTACTTAACCAATTAAACTGGACACCCTCTACACACTGTGCGGTAAGTGTTATCACTGACGCAAGCACCTCATCTACGCGGCACTTCCGCATAACCTTGCCAGCTAGTATCTGGGTCAAAATTTTGACTGCCTTATTGTTGATATTAGAGATCGTGTACCCTCTCTTCTTCTTCTCCAGCTTGAATTTTTCCTTCATGGCCTCCGTGATGGCCAAGTCGGTGCTCTTTCCCTCCGAAATATCCGCTGGGTCCTCCCCCTTACAAGGGAGTCAGGTAATTCTATGAATCAGGTGGTCTGTGATGGGGATGGGCTCCTCCAGCCATAAACACCCATCATGCACCAAGAAAAGTAGCTGCCTGATGACAAATATAGTTACTGGGGCGCGATGGTAATGCGGCACCCAAAGCAGTTTCAACAACCCTGCTTTCTCTACCCCTCCCAACCACTTGTGCAGCTCCAACTCTACAACTCTCGTCGTAGTGTTTTTCTTCGGCTTCATGAGCTGTATGGTTTCCAAGTGTGGGAACATTTTGTGTTCTGCGAGATCCCAGTCTTCCAACTTTAGACTCTGCACCCATCCCAAACACGCTCCTTCAAAAATGATATCGTCAGGTAGTAGCAAAGTCTGCAAATAGATCTTGCTCTCATCTAGGTCCTTGGGCACCTTTGCCTTTCCCTTCCACAGAGGAACATACGTGGTCAGTCTGGTCAGAGGGTTTGCACCCTCGGTTTCTTCCTCCATTTCTTCATCCTGCGCCTCTTCCACCATGTTAAGTTATGGTATGTTCTATGCTTATAACAGTTTACTTCTTTTTCTTATTATATTCCACCGATTAGCAATCACATGTACATAAAGTAAAGTGCAGATAGAACATTAAACGATCGACAGAAAACAAGCCAAGACAAGAGACACAAGATGTGGCGGCTAGCCAGGGACAAACCCCACAATGTGTGGGGAAACCCTTTGATCAAATCTTATTTTATCTTCAATAATTCAGCATAAAGAAATAGTACAATAAATCTGATTCATATCAGCAGTAGCAAACCCTAGATCAGTAGCATCAGCATTAGCGGCTTCATTATCAAACTAGGGCAGACCATATCTCACAAACCGACAGTCGGATTGACTTCATTCCACCACCAAAAGTTTCGGCTTCCAGAGGAGGTTCAGATGAACCTACAGAGTAGTTCAGATGAGGAGATCTTCTAGGCCACGCAAGTCAATCTTTACTTCTGCAGTTGCAGCTTCAGTTTCAGCAGTTTCTAGCTTCAAACTAGGGCAGTTGATATCTTGCAAACCGTTCGTCGGATTGACTTCATTCCACCACCAAAAGTTGCGGCTTTCAAAGGAGGTTCAGATGAACCTACAGTGCAGTTCCAAAGAGGAGATCTTCTAGGCCACTCAAGTCAATCTTTACTTCTGCAGTTGCAGCTTCAAATTCAACAGCTTCCGGCTTCACATGTGTGAGAGAGAGAGACCCATTTCAGCGCAGTAGAGAAGAGACTCATATCTATGCAGTAGAGAGAGAGAGATGTGATGAGATGAGTGAGTCCAAATGAGGAAAAGTCCTCTTATATTTATACACAACGTTGGTGGGTGAATAGATGCAACTGTTGGGCTTCTGAGCCTACATGAGTTGTAGGTCGGCTTGATAATAATTCCATAATCAAAATAAATTCATATCTCCATGAATACTTATCGGAATTGGATGATCTTTATATCAATCCTACACCTCTCGACGAGAAGAATCTAATAAAAATATTATTAGCCATGAATAAGATGACCCACATGAAGTTTTTCCCTGGTTGCCAATTTTAACACTCCCTCTCAACCATGGAGAACTTCATCTGCAATCTTTCTATCGGTCGTTACTATTCATCCATCAAATGCACTGCCTTGTACAGCCTGACCCTTGCCCTGCTCTGCTCTATTTTGCCTGTTCTGCTTTGTCTTGTTCTGCCCTGCACTGATCTGTACTGTTTTGTTTTGTTCTCCTCTGCTCCTGCATTGTTCTGTTCTACTCTACTTTTGTCTGAATTATGAAGAAGAAGAAATGATTGAGGATGTATCATACTGACTCAAAGTCAGTCTCAGAGTATGTACCACTGGTCCCAGACCAGTCTCAACCAACCCAAAGTCAGCGTCATAGTGAGTACAGCTCCAATGGTCCCAAACCAATATCATCCTCCACTTACTCAAAGTCAGTCTCAGAGAATGTACCACTGATCCCAGACCAGTCTCAACCGACCCGAAGTCAGCGTCATAGTATGGTACAACTCCTACCACTGGTCCCAGACCAGTATCATTGATCCCATATCAATGGAGGTCATCCTAGCGTAGGGAGTACGGTAGTTACAACGATGCGTCCATCGATACTACTATGGTCCCTAACTTCATTTCCCTGCTCATTGATCAGATGAGAGGTACTTCCCATGAGTCCCAGACTGCATGGGTAGGATGCCTCAACAAGAGAACTAATCAATCCTGTCCTCACAGGAGAACACATCAATCTTGCTACAATCGCCATATAGAACACATCAATCCAAACCACCATGGAGAACACATCAATCCAGGCCTCACAGGAGAACACATCAATCTTGCTACAATCGCCATGGAGAACACATCAATCCAGGCCTCACAGGAGAACACATCAATCCAGCTACAATCGCCATGGAGAACACATCAATCCAGGCCTCACAGGAGAACTAATCATCCTGCTACACAGGAGAGCGAATCATCCTGTTCCACAAGAGAGCGAATCATCTTGTCCCACAAGAGAGCGAATCATCTTGTTCCACAAGAGAGCGAATCATCTTGTTCCACAAGAGAATGAATCATCTTGTTCCACAAGGGAACGAATCATCTTGTTCCAGTGCGCACCACCAGGGGAGGGTGAGTCACCCTGTGGTCGTATGTTGCTCCAGTAAGAACCCCAAGCCCTCAGAGCTCCCAGAGATCAATGTATGCAACATGCAGGACCCTTGTACAAGGGTTTCTTGATGACCCCAAGTCGTTTGGGAAAATCACAAATTAGATCTTTCCTCAGGGCTTTGACAGGGTGTATCAACCTGTACATCATCTTAATGCGATGGAGCCTCCTTGCTCATCAACTTACCATATCCCAGATGATGTCTATCTGCTAGAGCAATCGACGAATACGGGATTCCTCAATAATCGAATCCCACCTCTGGTTGTTATAGAGAATCACAATGGTATCCAATGTAAATCCAAACAGAGCACTGAAGAGCTTTCGCAACCAGACTGCCTCACACGAGGTCATGCTAGCAACAGTATATCCTGCTTCAGCGGTGCTCAAAGTCACCGACTTCTGCTTCCTGCTCATCCAGGATATCAAAGCAGATCCCAAGGTGAAACAGCACTCTGAAGTGCTCTTACGGTCCACCACACTGCCTGCCCAATCAGCATCAGTATATCCAAGTAGTCTCACATCTTCGACAGTGTATCTTAACCCATTGTGCCACGAAGATATCTTAGAAGATTCTTGGCATCAATCCAGTGAGGCTCAACCAAATATGAGCTCACAATGCTAACTGAAAAACATATGTTCGGATGGAGGTTCACCAAGAACATCAATGCAAATGAGTTTATGAAACTCAGAGGCATTTCCCAAATCTGGTCGGACATCACTACCATATAACTTTTAAAAGTTAAGATCCTCGAGGCAGTCACAAGCTTGCAGTCCATCATACCAAATCTTTCCAATATCGTTACCACATATTTTCCTTGAGATAGGAAAATTTCCCTTGGCTTCTACCACACTTCAAGTCCTTGGTCCTTCATTTCAAATTCAGAAGCCATCTCCCTCTTACATTTGTGAATTAGAGGGTCTGCACCTATTATAAAGAGGTCATCCACATACAACACCAGTATGAGAGGCTTGTCATCTTCAACCTTAAATTAAAGGTTAGGATCGGCTTCACTCGTAGTGAATCCCAGCTTCATCAAGTAGCTATCGATCCTCTCATACCATGCTCGGGGTGCTTGCTTCAGCCCATAGAGAGCCTTCTTCAACCTGCATACATGAGATTTTCAATCATAAATATCAACTCCTTCAAGTTGCTCCACGTAGACCTCTTCTTTGATCGAGCCATGCAAGAACGCAGTCTTGACATCCATCTGATGTAGGTTCCATTCTTGTGAAGCCACAAGGGCTATGATCGAGCGGATGGTCGTATATCTGGCAACAGGTGCAAATATCTCATCATAGTTTATACCTTCCTTTTGGGAGAAACCTCGAGCAACAAAACGAGCCTTATACTTTTCCGTGCTTCCATCTTCTGCATGCTTTATGTTGTAAAGCCATTTGGAAGTAACAACATTCTTGTCCTGGGGTCTGGGAACTACTTCCCAAACATCATTCTTTATGATAGACTCATATTCTTCGATCATAGCATCCTTCCATACTTGATGCTTGACGGCATTTGAGAATGACGAAGGCTCATTTTGTATGATCGTGCTCATGATGGTCAGGTATCCCTGATACCTGTTAAGTTTCTTACTTTGATGAAAGGTTCCTCAGGGTGCAACATGTCCTTCAGCATTATCAAGTATCCCCCTAAGCCATGAAGGCCTCTTCCTAGAAGAGGAAGGCTCATGTGGATGAGGATCAATCGGATCCATGGGTTCTTCTACATCAGGCATTGATTCATCATCCTTTTCTTTCGGTTCGCTAGTGTCGACTTCTTGAGAGCTCCTCAAAGTCGGAAGATTATTCACCTTGCGGTGAACTTTTCTTCAGGAGTCTTGGAACCCAATGCTTGATGAGGGCATCGATTTTGTACATATACGGTGGTGACTGTAGTTTCAGCCCATAGAAACTTCAGAAGTCTTTGATCATGTAGCATGGCCCGGACAGCTTCCATCATCATGCAGTTCTTCCTTCCCACCACACCATTCTGCTCAGGAGTATGTGGTGTAGTAGTCTCCCTCTTAATGCCAACCTCAAGTATGCCTGAGTGAACTAATTGTAATATATCAGAGGTCTTGCTTTGGCTTGAGGGGAATGGTCCCCTTTTGGGCTTTCCTTTGGCACATCTTGGACATACGCCTTCTTTCTCTACTCAGAATTCGGGCATCCCTGTCACCATTTGTCTTACACCGAGTATAGCTTTATAATGAAGGGGGGAAAACCTCTAATGCCAAAGTTCAGACTGAAGAGATGTGTCATGACACCTAGCAGACCTCCATCGACTTGATATAATGAATCAACACTAAACCCAAGAGTAAAGGCATCTTTAACATTATTTTTCCATATACATACCTTGCCATCACTGAAGGTTACCTTGTAGCCTTTGTCTTCCGTTGCCGAGATGGACACTAGGTTCTTTTTGAGGTCAGGTGCATTTAATACATCCTGGAATTTCTAGCCTTCTTGAATGGTTGTCCTCTTCCTCAATCCCCAGCTCTCCTCTTACCTTTGCTGTTGAATTTGTCATTCCTTTGATTTGCCATCAAAGAGATTTTGATCATTGTCCCGGTGTGAGTCCTTTCTATCAGGGCACTCCCTTGCATAGTGACCTGCTTTATCGTAGATGTAACATCATCCTTTTCTTCCACCCTTAGGTCTAGCTTTTCCTTTTGATTGAGAAGAAGAGGCAGCAGGAGGACCTTTAGGCATGGGCATTTCTTGCACTTCTTCCCTTGTTTCTTCTTGAATGCATCTAGCCATTAATTACTCGAAACCAGGAATTACATTATAGTTCAAAAGAGTAGTCCTGAACACATACCATTCAAATGGAAATCCTCCAAGAGTTGTGAGTGCCATTTCTCTGCCAGTAATAATTTCCCTAATAAATAGGAGATCGTTCTTGATCTCGGTGATTCTTAAGAAGTATGCTTGCATACTTTCATCTTTACCCTTCTTGATTTCCCTCAGCTTATTTCTAAGAAACAAAACTTGATTTGCATCATTAACTTTAAATAAACTCACCAGTCTATCGTAGATTTCCTTGGAGGTGTCCAGTTCAGAGATGTAGGCTACCAAGTGCTTGTCGATAGAGTCTCGGATGATCTTCTATTTTTACTTCTTCGATTTTCCATTTGTTCCATGCAACAGCGGATGCATTTGATGGAGGCTCAACAATATTGCCTCTTACATGATCCAACACTCCTTGATTATCAAGGGTTAGATCGATAGACATCTTCCATCTGTGATAGTCAGCTTTCTCACGGAGCTTGTCTTCGGCAGGAAAGAGTGTTGAGGACCCCATAGTTCTTTTAGGATAGCCTTGCCAATATTCTCTTTGATGATTGCTCTTGCTCTTGCTCGAGCTTTGTCTTCACCTCAGATCTGATACCATGTTAAGTTATGGTATGTTCTATGCTTATAATAGTTTACTTCTTTTTCTTATTATATTCCACCAATTAGCAATCACATGTACATAAAGTAAAGTGTAGATAGAACATTAAACGATCGACAGAAAACAAGCCAAGACAAGAGACACAAGATGTGGCGGCTAGCCAGGGACAAACCCCACAATGTGTGGGGAAACCCTTTGATCAAATCTTATTTTATCTTCAATAATTCAGCAGAGAGAAATAGTACAATAAATCTGATTCATATCAGCAGTAGCAAACCCTAGATCAGTAGCATCAGCATTAGCGGCTTCATTATCAAACTAGGGCAGACCATATCTCACAAACCGACAGTCGGATTGACTTCATTCCACCACCAAAAGTTTCGGCTTCCAGAGGAGGTTCAGATGAACCTACAGCGTAGTTCAGATGAGGAGATCTTCTAGGCCACGCAAGTCAATCTTTACTTCTGCAATTGCAGCTTCAGTTTCAGCAGTTTTCGGCTTCAAACTAGGGCAGTCGATATCTTGCAAACCATTCGTCGGATTGACTTCATTCCACCACCAAAAGTTGTGGCTTTCAAAGGAGGTTCAGATGAACCTACAGTGTAGTTCCAAAGAGGAGATCTTCTAGGCCACGCAAGTCAATCTTTACTTCTGCAGTTGCAGCTTCAAATTCAACAGCTTCCAGCTTCACATGTGTGAGAAAGAGAGACCCATTTCAGCGCAGTAGAGAAGAGACTCATATCTGCGCAGTAGAGAGAGAGAGATGTGATGAGATGAGTGAGTCCAAATGAGGAAAAGTCCTCTTATATTTATACACAACGTTGGTGGGTGAATAGATGCGACTGTTGGGCTTTTGAGCCTACATGAGTTGTAGGTCGGCTTGATAATAATTCCATAATCAAAATAAATTCATATCTCCATGAATACTTATCGGAATTGGATGATCTTTATATCAATCCTACACCTCTCACCGAGAGGAATCTAATAAAAATATTATTAGCCATGAATAAGATGACCCACATGAATTTTTGCCCTGGTTGCCAATTTTAACACACCAGGATTTCCTCAAGGTCTTCCTCCTCCTCATCAGTTTCCACATTAACCGCTTTCCCCTTTTCTTCCATGGTCAGTTTAGTTCTTAGTGGGTTTCGAAGGGAAATTCGCATTGGAATCATAGGTTTATGATGCTTCTTGGGCCTCGTCATGCGCAGCGATTTAGGGAGTTACATGGCTAACCCAACGCTTTTAGGGGCATCTCCTACTATTATGGCTTGTGCAGCCTCTTCAACGATCATTTTGTTGATATTCATGGCTCCCTCTGGTGTGGTCATACTGCTGCTCCACAAATCTCTCAATGGCTTAGGTAAGTCCTCAAACAACGCCTTCGACTTCAACAAATCGAATGGATCTGGGTTCATAAATCTCTGGGTGTCCAATAACTCAATTCTAAAATGGCCAACTGTTGTTTGCTGGGAAACCCTTTGCAATTTATAGTGCCTTTTGAATTCAAATTCGACCGTTCCCCCAAATCTAGTCCATTAATGCTCCCTTGGTGGCATATTTTCTCAAATCTTGCCCATAAATCTCACCTTAAATGCTTCCTTCCCACTCCATTTGATCACAAACCAAGCACCACATCTTGAATAGTGACTATAACAGTCACTTTCCAACCAACCCCCGTGGCAGCGCAACCACCCTTGTGTTGTCGCGGATCTTACGACACTTCGCTCCTACGCGCATTCACGCCATCGCACAGCTCTTGGGCAGGGTAGTTTATAGTCCTGCACCTCCTTTTAATTGCCTAGAGTGCTAAATGGTGCTTCCCATGGCTATTCAGGTGGCTGAGCCACCTGTATACAGATTCAATCAACCATCAATCGTGCCTTTACTGTCTGTATCGTGCACTTGACCATCTGCATTGTGCCACCATCGGTGATCCCTTTAGTAATATACAATTCAATCCAAGGCATCAAGATGATCAATTCTTGGCAGTAGTCCCCAATTTTATCAATGTAACCATGTGCATCCTGTTTTATCACCATAGTTTTCTTATCGAGAAAGTCCTTCTTTATTCCTTCCTCAAGCTTCTTGACTTCTTCTTCCATCATGGCACTTTTTGCCCTCAACTGAACTCTTTCATTCATGAGTTCTTAGAGCCTAAGATCACCCTGTCGGATCTCTTCATCAAGTCCCAAGTGTTCTTTTTCGTCTAGCTATGCGATCCCTTCTTCCAAGGCTTTGCGAACCATCATATCCATGGGCGTTGCTATGCACAGACTAGGAATAATATACTCCATCGTTATTACAGTGTTTGCTCCATAAGCTAGCCTAGAAGGCGTCTGTCCCGTCAATTTCTTACATGTCATCCTATAAGCCCATAATATTGCTGGTACGTACAGGTCCCAATAACTTCACTGAGCATTCACACACTTCGTTAAATGCTTCTACATGGGTAACCTTCTACGCACTCATTCTTTCCACACTCTGTCATTCCAACTTGAGGTACCATTCATGCAATTTCCCCCCAACACATGCTTCTTGACTGTATTCCCCAACGCGAAGTTCATGTGCATCCGCACAGGTTGTTTACCATATGCCTGTACCCACCTGGACAGATAAGCATGCGAACCATCCCGTACATTGTATTTATCTGTTAGTCACATCTTAGGCTTCCCAAAATGCAAGCACATCATTATCCTACATTTGCACTAGTCCTCAAAGCTTCCTTATTGTGACCCCATGACTTCACAGGCATAGCATACAATACCCAATTCAGGGCCTGGAAATGTTGCTTTTCCAACACCTCACTTTTGAATTTGTCCAAGAAAGCATCTACCTCACCTAATCCATCATAAGTAGGGAGATCTCTCACTTCTGTTGATACACAGTGTAGTGATCTTGTCATCGTGTTACATTTTAACGTGGTTACCTCGTGTAACTGGTTCTTCCACCGCTCTATCTCCTCATCTGAATCTGAAGTACAGGAGCTTTCGCGCTCCCATGAGATTCGTCCATCTGCGGTGGGATTTACCCAGTCTTGCTCTTGCGTAGTTATCTTGTAGATGCGTTCCAAATCATTGTGAATTTCATAGTCGTGCACCAGCTCTGTATAGCACGATCCCTCAATAGGGTCCAAAGGTATAACTACGCACAGAGACTTCTTCTCAAAAATCATATTGCTCTTCTTCAGATTAATCACCCCGTTCATGTTAGTGGCACAATCGATTCCTAAGAGTGCAGGGTAGGGATTGTTGTCATCAACAATCTCTATCACTTCAAAGTCCACGGTGATTCCCTGCAATCTCCCCATAGGTATTGTCTTTTGCTAGTTCTCCATTCGCAACTGGATAGGAGACCATTGCATCGTAGGCCTTCCCATGCACTCCCATGTCTGGTTCAGTAGAACATTTGCATCCGATCCTAGGTCAAAAATTACTTGGTCCATCTTATATTCTCCAATCTGCATGTTCAACCTCATTTCTCTTCCCATCCTTGTCGCATGCTTTCCAATTTTCTGGACTACGTGTGGTTCTCTTGGCACGATCCCAGCACATCTGTTAAGAGTTCCTGCAATCCTTTTATAGAATTACTGTCGCGCAGTAGTTTCATGCATGTTTCTAGGAACATCGTAAGAATAGCTGGGTCCATTTCCAACTCTGATCTATCTTTTCTTCTTGAAGTAGAGGCATCAGTGAAAATTTTCTTAGCTTCCATGAAGGTTTCCCTAGCGCGCTCCAAATAAAACTCTACTTCTTTTGTCGAAGCCTTGCGAACCCAAGTACTATCCTTGGGTTATTTTCCTTTATCATCTCCCATCGCGATTCCACTTCGAAGCACAATGTTCACATTTGGATCTTCCTTCCAAGGCTCAGACCTCATCATCTGCAGCTTCTGAGTTGGCGTAGGTGGTAGTGCTCGCTTGTCGCATATCCTAGCTATCAATGTAGGACAATCCTCCATCTCATGATTAGATAAGGTACAATACAAAAATGATGGATGTGTTGTATTCATACAATGACGGACATAATGTCCTGGCCTTCCGCAATTGTAGCATATTAGCTGTCCATGAGCTCTTCTAGGTCCTCCTCCACCTCGAACTCACCCGCACCCCTGAAATCCAGTTCGTGCCACTCCTGCGTTTTGGTCAACGGGCCACGTTTTGGCCTAAACCCTATAGTTGGGAGTTCTATCCATCATCAGCTCATAGCTTCTACAAGTGTGCTCATCGTGTCCAACCGATCTATAAAAATTACAGAACAACTATTGTGAATTCTGTTTGCACTTCTGTAACAAATGGCAGTTGTCCGTAGCATGCTTTCCTCCTATTTGACAAATCACGCACCACAAAGAAGGTGTCATGCTAGGTCCTACTTGTGCCTCTGGTCTTCACAGCATTGGTCCTCCTCCCATGATGTAATTTGCAAATACTAGGCAGTGATCCTTGTCATGACCCTGACCCTTACATTTAATGCACCATACCTCTTCGTGCACTTCTAGTCAGGTTGTCGTGTCCTGTTTTAGACTCTGCATCTCAAGGCATAAGTTTTTCAACTATGCGTGGATCTCCTGAACTCCAAAGTTAGGATCCTGTATCGGGGTTTCATGCAGCCTCATTGCGATCTCCAATGCCTCTACCTGAGACGTTAACCTCTATTGTGACAGCGCGTTCCTCAAATGCGGCATTAGCAATGCTACAAACCATTCACGTTGTTGTCCATCTGTCAAAGTCATATTAGCTTCATGGATAGTACACTTCAGTCTCTGATCCAGTTCCCAAGGAGTCTCGCTTGGTAGCATTATGATCTCTTTGAATCCAATGATCGATTGCACCTCTGACTTTGGCCTACTTAATTCTCTATTCAGCGCAATTTGGATATCCGTGATCCCCGCATTCGGATTGTCATTAGAATTCTTAATATACCAGGTCAGCGCGCGATCCTACAAAGCACTGACCAGCGTCACTTTCTTTATATTATCATCTATAACTCCCTGCACTTCCCATACGACTCTTATCATGAACCAAAATTGGTATGGATCTTCATTTCCTACTCCCTTGAACACAGGCAACTTTATTGCGCTTGCCATATTGACTCACAGTGGTGGCAGAGGTGGTATGGGTGAAGATAGAGGTGAAGGTAGTGAAGTTGGTGGTGGTGTAGGTGGAGGTGGTATGCGTGGAATCCTCTGCCTTATCAAATTGATCTCACTTTGCGTTGAGACCTTCGTGAGCTCTTCCTCACCCCCTTGTGGAGGTGAAATCAAAGGGATATTCTCTGGCCCCTTACTTCCTTCATTTCTGTAGGTTTTTACACTTCGTGTAGCTTCAGACATCAAGGTAATTGCATAAACCTCTTTTCACACAATAACATTTTAATCCAAATATTCAAAGACTTTACGTACTTACCTCGCGGTCCTTTGAGAAAGCATTGCTATGCCTTATTATAGCTAGCTGAAGTATCTACCACGAACTCAATAATGAATCCTCCTATAATCCGATCGAGCCAATGGTCAATAGTATGCATGAGCTTATACTCCGACGCTTCCAATCTGCTCACCAACTATGGGATCCACACAATAGGATTTTTGAGTTTCCACCTTCCTTAACTATCTACTAGCTTCGTAATCCACTCGTACAGCTCAGTAGCAATATATACGAAGAAAATTTCATGAATATCTGTGTACACGTAGCAGTCTAACCACTCTTCTTTTGTCAGTCACGGATTCCTGTTCTCTGGCGGCACGAACTCGTGAATTCTCTTGTCCAACCAACCTTCAATTTCCTTCTTAATTGGATTCCAATGATAAGACATTAGACATCTCTATGTAGATTCCGGTCCTGGAAATGGAACCATTTGTTGGCTTGATGGGGCCTGACCCAAGTTTGAAGTTATTTAGCCAAACAAATACCTGTACTACTGGCCCTTTCGGCAACAGCCCGCGGAGCGCGGGCTGAGGTCTCACCTGAAACAGTATGGGGGGATGTTGGAACCAAGTTTCCTCACCCTCAAGATGTCTCAGGGCTCGATTTAGTCCAACTGTGAATGCCCTCATGTAGGTCACTTCACGCACTATCCTGAACTGCGAGGCCTTGGAGCTGACAGCAAACATATTTTTTAACATAAATGAGCCTTTAACACAAAAGGGTCTCCCTTCTCTGTTTGTCATTAATGACAAACTCATGACTAGAGAATATTATTTCAAGAGGCTAAAATACATAACAAAGGATGTTGTCAATCTCTCTAATATCAGAGGCAACATAACAGGAAAAGAAATGTTGGGAGCCATTAGCGATCCAATATATATTGAACATGAATTGAAGCACATTTTTATAGTAAAGCCCACTTTTGCAAAGTACACTGAAGCAAATGAGGTATACCGCAGGTTGATCAAAGTCAAAATCACATATGAAGATCAATGGAATGACTTGTGTGACTGCTAAGAGGAACAGTACAAGCAGGATTGAAGGAATAGTGCAGAGTTGAGTCCACACCCAGTTGAGTTAGCAAAGCCAACACACCACATTAAAGAGCATCCAAATCAGCCACTACAATAGAATTAATTACCCAGCAACGACATTCAGAAAAAAAGGGACCAGATGTCCAAGTTACCTCATCGTGGCCACTTCGTGGTTACATTAGTCAAATTTTAGTTTTGTTGTAATTAATAACAAACTGCCAAGTGTATACGATAGTCGTTGTAGATTTTAGTTAAATACTTCATGCATTGGAAGTATTAGGGGTTGGACCCTAGTAATTGAAAGACTTTTTCTTTTGAAGCACTGTAATTTTGGAGCTGGAGCATTGATAATAAAGATCGTTTGCAAGACACTTGAGCTATTTTTATTTGGTGATGTTTTTCTTTATGTGTTAAATATTTCATTGTTTTCTATAGCATGCATTATTTAAATCTTGGGGTAAAACAAAACGTTTAGAGTAAGATATGATGTTAGAGCACCTTATTTCTGTCTCTGTTACCATATATATGTTTTCCTCTAAAGTCTGGTTAAAAAATACTTAATTGCTTTTTAACCACTACTGATTTCACCATTTTTGTCATTTCATTCCTTATTGTGCTTTAAAGATCCAGTAGAGATAGTTAGCTAGCTTTGTGAATGCTCTGAAAAAATTGATAATACAATCCCGCTGTTGACTCCATAGCCCAATGGAAAAGGGTTTAAACAAGATCTACCCCAACCAAACAATCAATCAATTAATAACTTTCTTTATCTATATAACTAGCCTAAAATATTAAAATACTAAGAAGAAAAAACAAAATCTCAAATATATAGAGAGAGCCCTCTCTGAGTCTAAGATGGCTAGATCCTAGACTCCAAAGTGGTTTGATGCATCCTTTATGATCCTTTTTCTTGCCAATCTTAAAAATCATAGAGCGATAACATAGTGGTGACCATACTGGGGAACTATTGAAAATCTGTCATTTCATTCGAATTTAGAGTACCTAGTCAAAAGCTTTGTATGATAAGATCATTCCTAAGATTGGTTTCTTTTCCACTCCTGTATATATTTAGTTTGTCTATGTTTAAAATCTTAACACTAGCTCCCAAAAGAATCTCTACTAGATCCCACCGAGATCCAAATCCTCCTACCATAGTGGACAATCTAGAAAATATCCTAAGAAAAACTCCTAGAACTGAGAGTCAGACAAGCAACAAATTCCTTCACAGAGCCAACTCACTCCCTAAAAACTTTGTTACCTTTCAGGATATTCAGTTTGATTTACACTTTGAACAAGGCTTATTCAGGACTAAATCAGAGAATTGGAAAGATCATATTATCTTTGATCCCTCAGTTTTACCAGAAAGCCCAGTGAGAGAACTTTCTTCACAAATTGAATCAGATCTTACAGCATTTTGATACTCTTCAATATTTAGTAACAGACCTCACCTCTAAAATTGATGATGCTTACCTTCAACACTCAGTATAACTAACTGCCCTAAACATAGCAGCTTCTTCCCTCACATCTCAATCTACACATATTCGGTCACCAAGTCCTACTGCCTCCATAATCCCCACCCCTTCTTTTATCCTTCAACTTAAGGTTTCTCAAATTCCTCTACTCTCATTTCCTCCTAGTGCTATCCCAACCTCATCCACTGTTCAACTTCCTTCAAGTGGTCCTCCACCACCACCAATCATGGCAGCCAAGTATGCTCCCTTGGTGTTGCTAGCACCATTGGCCAATATGCCACAAGACTATCAGTCAAACATCACCCTATTTGATGGGACTAGTCCTTTAATATCCCAACAAAATGTGGATAAAATGAATGATTGTTTAAACCTACAAGAGGTAGATGAAGAAAGTGTCAAGCTCAAAATGTTTTCTCAAAGTTTAGGAGGAGAAGTTCGGAAATGGTTTAAATCTTTGCCTGCAAATAGTATAAATGATCTATTCCATCAAACCTTTATTAATAGATGGGAAGTAAAAAAGAACCCTCTATAGATTTTATCATAATATGAAAATATTAAGAGGGAAGTAGGTGAAAGTGTTCAGGACTATCGTACTAAATTCAACAATACCTATAATGCAATTCCTATAAATCTTAAACCACCACAAGACTTAGCCTTCATAAAATTCCCAGATGGATTTGATACAAATATGTCCTACCATCTTAGGGAAAGGAATTCCCCAACATTATAAGCGATGCAAAGAGATGTCATGAGTGTAGAAGCAAATTTACAAGCAAAAAGAGCTAGGATGAAAACTGAAAGAAGGGTGACAATAAGAGAAGAAGCTTCAACTTCTGCAACAGATGCTAAGATTGATTCCTTAGTGAGGACTGTTGGATACCTATACTAATAGGTTTCATATTTCATGATTGGCCAAGGAAAGTCCAAATATGCTCTGCTTTGGTATTACAAAGATCCCATATTTCCTAGAGAACAAGAGGTGTGTAATCTGTTTCAAATATTGAGGACCTTATTTCAATTTTGTGGATGATTCAACAGTTTAACCTGGATCATGCCATGTTTCAATTTTGAGTTATAGAATAGAGAAAGAAGTCTGTCCAAACTGTTTAATCTTGGCAGACAAGTAGTTTAGGTAGAGAAGTAAAGGTTCCCAACAGCTTAATCTGGGACCTTGGAAGATAAGGGTAGAAGTAGATAGAAAAGAATAAAGAAAAAGCCAAAGAAAAGAATAGGCAAGTAAGGGTTTGCAAGCCTAAATGCACCCTCCAAGGAGAAACAAAAAATGTTAGGAAAGTAGCTGGGTAAGCAGTTGTGGTTGCAGAAAAGGTATTTTCACCATTTCACACATGTCAAGAGGTGTTTTGCCAAGGCAAAAATCTATCAATGGACAAAGTGGTGAATTCCATCAAATTACAGCAAGGAGCATGACTAACCTCCCTCTCCCCCTTCATTCCATTACTAACATTCCCTTTCTTTAGCTGAGATTTATGAAGAGAGATCATGGTTTTATGATGGTTCTTGTTCTTTCAGAAGCCACATTTCTTGTCTAAGATCTTTTCATTTTGATCTACTCTCAAAACTAAATCAACTTTACATAAACTCAGTAAAGTCCCCTTCATTTGCTCCCCTCATTCATATTAACCTCTAATTCTACTATATAGCTCCCTTATCTTACCCCTCCCCTAATAATACTAACACTATGGTGTATAAAGCCCCAAAATCTTGTAAATACTCCTCCCCTTGGCATTATAGCCATATGCTCTTCAAAAGGAACCAAAGAGACCTCTGGTCACCTTGGTGAACCTATCACATCCCATTCCCCCTTGCTACAAGCCAACTCGCTCCTCAAACCACCATTTGCATTGAAAAACCCTTGTAAACCCTCTTTTACCCTTTAAAACCTTTGCAAGAATTACCCAAAGTCAAAAAACCCGCCTCTGGCGCATTTCCAAAGGGTTAGCGCGCAGTCTGATTTTATGAAAAACATTGAAAAAACCATTAAAAACCCGCAACCCAAAGTTTTCCGCCCACATATCACGCGAGCATGTTGTTGCTCCGCCCACCGTCGGATCAAGGCCCGAAGATCCGACGATCCACGATGATATCGGAGCAGCCCCCGCAGCCGTCCTTTACCGCCCGAGAAGGTGACGTTGCGTCACGTCAGGGCCTCTCCACATGTCAAGCAATAAGGTCTCTCGGAGCCAGGCCTGACACTTTCAGCGCCGTACCCAAACCGCCCCGAGAGACCGTAGCGGTTAGCCTTAACCGTAACCGCTACGGTCCTAACCGCCATCTGTCTTCCACTAATGCTTCACCACGTCATATCCGCTTGCCCTCACCCCTGTTATTCGTCCACCTGGCCGCTGACATGGCTGCCACCTCATCGCCCCCATGGACCAACAGTGTATTGACACGTCACCCGACGACGTCAGCTGACGTCACTTGACCTTGACCCACCAATGACGTCATGCTGACGTCATCACTAAAAAGCGCCAAAATCATAAAAAGCCCATATTAAGCCAAAAAACGTCTATTTTTCCATTGTTTGTGCGTTTCTCTACTGTTTTTCTGCATGAGCGTTTACGTCCAAATTTTCGCCAACCTGCTCGATTGACCGAGGCGACCTCCACAGCTCCAACCGTGCACGCCCATGCGACCTCCGTTCGTCAATTAACAGGTATTTACCGCTTGCTGCCCTCCATACGCCTGTTATTGAAATAAAAGTTACTCAGAGGGCTAAGGACACCATAAAAATTATATTTTCACCGGCCATTTCCCTCTGCACGTCCACATTTGCAACTGTGAAGTCCCTAAAACACCAGCTGAGCCTTAATACCTGTAATTTCGCTCAAAACCAACATTCACTGCGTATTCCCGGCAAATGTCTGGTTAAACTCAATTCACCCGCTAAAAGAGGACATAGTGAGACCATAGAGAAGCCCTGCTCCTGAAACAAACAGTATTTCAATTGCTGTTGTGTAAATTCCTCCTCTGTTGTCTGAGATACAAACTGCTTTCACAGAAAATCACTTCTATTCTGTGTTGCTTCCATTAAACCATCCACCTGCAATTGTTGAACTTTGAAGAAGATCATGGAGACTCCCATTGCTCTCAACATTAAGCCCCTCAATGCCCCTCACCAGGAATTGGAGTGGAAAGCCCTGGGAGATATGGATTACCAAATGCTGGACTGGTTTCTTATGGGCTCCAAGTATAATATCCAGATGCTGAATGAGTTGAAAGCCCAGCACCTGAGTGGAGCAGACATCTTGGGGATTTGGGACTCAAACCTGCCAATCTATAACCTCCCCCAGGTAAATCCTATGCCAGAGTTGATATACAGCTGCCAGGAATGCTATGACCCAAATCAAAGAGCTGTCATCAGCCCCACAGGCTCAGTCCTGTTCCAGATCACCCCAGAGAGTATTAATGAGATGCTGCACTTCCATACTGCCAAGCAATTGACCCCCCTCAATATGCAGAACCTGATAAAGAAAGGGAGCAAGCTGTCAATTGACCAAATCATTAAAATCAATCAGTTGTTTGTAAAACCAGGCTCTGAATCAGTCAGAACTCCTCCTATTGGATATCAATACTTGAATGAATTGGGCAGGATGTTAGTGGATTTGATCAGCTATGCCCTAGGATTCAAAGGAATGGAGGATGTGGATGAAACCATAATAGCAATGCTGTCTCTATTCTCTCCTGGTAAGCCCCCAGCTGTGCATTATGATTATGCTACATACATTGCAGATAAAATCCATGACCAGTTTATGAACTTAAAGAGAGAAAGACTATTCAGGTATACCTCATACATATACCACCTCTTCTTGTTTTATCAACCAGCTACCTTCTCTTTTCCTTTGAAGCAACTCAATGCCCAAGGAAATCCAAGATCAGTGGTGTTCTGGACCTCTGTCTTCCACTATACATCTGTGTCACCTTACACATACAATGAGTTCATTGACTTATTCATTTATCCAGCCTTGACAGTATTGCATGGTGTTCCTCCTCCAAGAATAACCGATGACATGAGGAGAATTCTCCATTTGAATAAGTCCTACAGCATTGGGAATTGGTACTTCTACCAAAACCACACAGTCATCAGAATATATGGCTGTGAGTTGACACCTTTTAGGTTGCCAAGGTATGTCCCCATGAGGCTTTTTGCCTTGGAATATTTCAGACAGTTTGGCAACTCAGACTACCTGCATTTTCAGAGCAAGAACAAGAAGTCACAGCTAAAGGTAAGGAGCCAGCTGGGTCCTTTCCTATATAACAGAAAAGAGGAGGGATGGAAAGAGGCAAACACTATCCTGGAAGGCCTCAGACTGCAAACTAGTTTTGAATGGATACCCTATGACCCCAATCATTCTATCTCCCTCAGGAGGATAAAATACAAATTGGGTGGTTATGCACACAAGAGACAACCTGAGATTGAACAGTATGCCAATGCCTTAAGCTGGGAAGAGGGTACCTTAGAAGAAGAAATAACTGCTGAAGAGCTTCTAGAAAGAGAAACTAGAAATATACAAAAGCAAGCTGACTTGGAAAATTGTGGACAGGTTCCTCATTCATACAGAAGACAGCTTGGAGCAGCTACTACATCATCAACAACACAGCAGCAAACTGCCGAGAAGGCACCGCTGACAGCAAGCAAAGATAAAGGGAAGCAGGTGGAACAGCCACCTCCATTGACAGAAGAACAAGTGGAGACATTGCTACAACAGCAAGAAGAGATGGAACAGCAGGAACAAGGGCAGCAGCAAGAAGAAGTGCCACTTAAGGAACAGCAACCCTTGCAGTAAGAAAGGGTGATTGACACTCCTAGTCCCACTGAGCAACAGGCTCAGAATATAGTGCCTCCCAGGGCAGAAACTACCTTTGATACATCGGTCCTCCAAACCCCACAAAAGGAGGACTTAACCAGGAAAAGAGATAGAGAGACTCCCCTGACTTCATCCATCGATCAGGGAGAGAAAAGGCAAAGGTTGAATGACTTCCCAGAAGATGATGAGGCAATAAGACAAGCATCGGGCATGGGCCCACCCAGCCGAGAAGTATCAGCCAGTTCTTTCCAGCATGAACATGATAGAGCTATAGGAGGAGAGGTCAGCTCCTCCAGCCAGCACAGAGAAGGACAGTCAAGCATCAAACAGCAGTTTATCGACATTAAAAGGAGGAGTGATCCTATTAAAGTACAGCTGTACAATCATTTGCTGAACCTGGCTCCCACCAATCAGCAAAGACTCATGTCTGCCTTTGATGTAAGTGAAGGCAAGATGATCATGAGTCACTTCATGCCCACAACGCTGCATCCTCAATCTACCTCGGATTATCTAAGAACCAACATGGAGGTTATGGCTAAAGACATACACCCTATGGATAAGATCGAACTGCATAAACAAACCGGTGAAATGGTGTATGCCTCCTTGGCAGATGAAACATTGGAGAACTACAAATTGAAGAGCAGCCTTGATAACACAGCCTCTCAGCTGGAATTGGAGAGAGCATCATCACAGGCCAAGGACAACAGAATCAAGTCCTTGGAGGAGGTAATTATAGAAATAGGACATGATCCTAAAGATGTTAAAGGGATCCAAGAACTGTTGAAGATAAGGGATCAAGACATGGCTGCCTTAAGAAGGAAAATCAAGCTCCCAGCCACCATCCATCCTCAAACAGATGAAGTTGCTCAGCAAAGGCTAGAAAAGGATGCTACGGATTTGATGATATCCTTATACAAGGAGCTGGTTCGAACTCAAGACCAGCTAGGACAATCAGAAGCTGCAAAGGCAGCATTACAGACAGCATTGAAACAGAGAGAAGAGGGCCAAACTTCCCAGCCCCCTCCGGAAGTAATCAATCTTGAAGAAGCTACTCCAATAACTACTCTTCCTCCTCAGCAGACGGGAACTACAGCACCATCTACAGCAACAACTACACCAACAACAGAGCAGACTCCTAGTCTGGATATGCAGAAGTTGCAAGCTGAGATCCGAGTTCTTGAATCCCAAATGAAAGAGCTTGATGAAGTCAAAAAGTCTTTGACTAAGGTGAATGAAAGATTTGATAAAAGCAAGCAGAATGAGGCAGCAAAGGAAAGAGAAATAAAAGCTCTAAAAAAGAGAATAGCTGAACTAGAAAAAGAGCTTGCACTAGAAAAAGTAACAGCAGAATTAAAAGCAGTCCTCTGGGGCAACATTGGTCGATCCATCACCAATCAGTGGCAGTATATTGAGACTATGGATGAGCAAATAGTACTCATTACCAAGGCAAACAGGGAAGTACAGAGAGCTAGAGCAAGCTTGGGCCACATGCTAGATGCTACCAGCAGAATGATCACTATTTTGAATAACAAAACTAGCTCTCAACTAGCTACCATGGGGATTACTAACAGGACTGAAACAATCTCAGTAGTTAAAAGAGTCCTGACACTAAGAAGCCTAGTTGGAACGCTGGAGAGAAGAACACAGGATATGCAGACCGAGATCAACAAATTCCTGGACAGATTTGTGGCATTACAAAACAGAGGCCTCCCCAGCATATTAAGCAGTGTAGGAAGGCTGCTTACCCTGGAAAATTACATCAAAAGGGTTGATGCCCATGCTGCATCACAAATTGCAAAACAGCCCAGTACCTCAGCAGAAACAGGGCCAGCATCAGGGTAGAATTTGTATGATAGGGTGGATAACTTGTTTTTTATCATGAATGAAATTGATCACCTGTTTGATACACCACCTAATTTCTTTAAGTATACAGAAGCAGATGAGACTATGGGGGCAATCATAAATCATCAATTGCCCACACAGGAAGTATGGAGGAATTTGACACAGATAATTTTATCAGGCCAGAATCTGTAGCGCTAATTTTCTCCAATTTATGAACAGTCATGCACAGGCAGAATTTTTGGTGAATAACTCCACAAGGAAAGGACAGATGCTGAGCCAACTCAGCAAGGCTATTTACTCACCACAGCAGCAATCACAATCACAGGTGGCAGACCCAAAATACAGCGCGCGAGCCATAAAGTCGGGTTCTCCAGCAGTTGATCAAAGTATCCTGACCGACTTAGCAGCTCCCAAAGGGCCAAAATATCTTCTGACAGAACGTCAAGACGCCTTTATCTTGTATTCAATGCTGTAATAAATTTCTTATAATAATATCTCAAAAGTTGGTGAGAACATTAAGTCTGAGATAACTTAGAACTCAGATATTTTTGTGAAATCGTATGTATATATTCGCCCCTGACTGAAGCTTAAGGGGTTGTTGTTATTTTCATTTTAGGCATCTCATTTGCTGTAAAATTCTCAGAGAAATAATACAAAGGGTGAATGGAATTTCCGAAGCTTGGCGTACCTTGATGCATGATGATGAATGGTGAATGTTGCAGGATTCCAGAGTGTTTCATAAAACAATAAGTCTTTCTTAAATCTCTGTGTTACATGTTTTCGAGTCTTTTGTTCTCTTTCATTGTTTAAATGTTTTACACTTAATAGCAAAGTAGAAGAATAGTTCCAGGATTTAATCACTGATTACCCTGAACTCAATCTGAGCTATTATCCATGTTTTCTTCAGATACAGTGAATGAAGTGTAATTCTTAATTGCTGCACTTTAAAACTATATCTTCTTCAGTGATAGACATCCCCAGGGATTCAAGTTTTGCTCCTGAGGCATCTATCTGTTTCTCATACCTAGTTTGGTGGAAATACTTGAATACTTTAGTGACAATTCTTAATTGCTTTCACTGGTTTTTTCACCTGTTTGTGTTATAAATCAAAATTTGTTCTATGAAGTATCCAAATGGCCCTGTAAGTTGCACTAATTCATCTCAAAGTTTCTAGACACCTACTGCTATAGACTCCATTGCCCAATGATATTTGACTCTTTGAATACTACATCATAAGACCTAAAAGAAACTCTTCAACCAAAACATAAACAAAACCTGTGCATAATAGCTAGCCTAAAACCCTATCACAAACAGATACAAATCATAAAGAGAGAGCCCTCTCTGATCACAGTTTGGCTAGAAACGGTGATCCAAGATTGGTTAGTGGTTACCCCGGCCGTATTCCCTTGGGAGTCATAGGGAACAACCTGGGTGTTAACAAGGACCATGGAAAGAATGATGGAGAGAATAAGTTTGAACGAGAGAAGTGTCCCTAGGGAAAACCAACCTTCTCCCTAGAACCGAAATCCAAATCCCAGAAGAAAGAATCCACAAATCAAACAAAGAGAACAAAGATGCCTAGATAAACAAATTAGTCCCTCATTTCAAGAAATTATGCTGATGAAGATGTAGGTGTGGTTGAAGAAGTTGAGGAAAATCAAATTAATTTAATGGGGACAAATGAAGATAGTTATGTTTTTCTTACACAACAGGAACAATAATTGTTTTTGTTAGCTCAAACATAGTTGCAATCTGAAGAATCTGATGACTATAAACATTGATTTGAGAATGTTATACTAGAAGTCCACAGATAATATAATCTTAGAAGTAAGAAAAATAGTGACAACTCAAACAAAAAGAACTCTAATAACCCTACCAAGAACACTGCTGAGCCCAATCTCAAGAAAACAGTTGAAAGCTCTAAGAAAAATATAAACAGTTTAGAAAAGAAGAACACGGAGAATGTTACTAGGAAAACAATTGATGTTTCCACTAAAACTATCCAAAGTGATATCCCTAATTCAAGTCAACAAACTGGACCTATCACCAAAGCAATAGATAAAAGAGAAGATTTCTCAAACCTGCTTAAAATTCAAACACCATTCAGTATTGAGAATGAACTTGCTAAACTCAAAATTTATATTCCTCTCACTGAATTGATAAACAAAAATGTGTATAGGTCTCAAGTCCTAAAAGTACTCAACATATGAGAAATCACTGATACTGCAAACTTGAATGACGATTATCCTGAGCTACTATTTGGACCAAAATTTGATGGCAAGCTTCAGGAAGGAGGAGTTCCCCCATTTTATGTCAGCCTTAATATTCACGACAAAATTATTCATAACGCCATGTTGGATTTAGGTGCATCTCATAATCTTATGCCAAAGACTATTATGGAAAAACTTGGACTTGAAATCACCAGACAGTACAAAGATTTGTACTCATTTGACTCTAGAAAGGTTAGGTTTCTAGGTCTTATCAGGGACCTTTGTGTCACATTAGCCCAGAAACCAGCAAAAAGTTTAGTCATGGACATAGTGGTAGCAGACATTCCACCTAAGTATGGCATGCTATTGTCACATTCTTTGGCAGCTAAGTTACAAGTAACACTTCAAATGGATATGACATATGCCACAATACTAGTATTTGGCCAACCAAGGAGACTGTATAGAGAAACCTTAATGAAATATATGGTGAGCAGCCAAGAAAATCCAGAAAACTATCCCCTCTATTCTATCCATACTGGTCTTGATTCCTTCATTCTGTATACTAATGGGACAATAGATACGCATATCACTCATGCAGAAATTGATTTTCATGAAAATCATAACTCACAAGTACCAATGATACAACAGAACCCTGAAACAGAACCTATTTGGAATATGACTTTTGATGGTTCATGTGGTAGAACAAGTTCTGGGGCAAGAGTCTGGCTGTGCAATTCAAAGACTAATCAGGGTGAAGGTCATTCTTATAAATTGAATTTTATGTGTACAAACAATATAGTAGAATATGAGGCATTACTATTAGGCCTGAAATTGCTTAACAAATTAGGTGCTAGAAGAATTTTAGTCCAGGGAGATTCTGAATTGATCATTAAAAAAAATGAAGGACAATATTTAGCAAAGCATCCTAGATTGAGAGAGTACAGAAATGTTGTGATTGATTTCCTAAAAATATTTTAAGAGTATGACCTTGTTGTCATCCCAAGGATCCAAAATGTACTAGCAAATGGTTTATCTTTTTCAGCCAGCACTTGCAAATTACCTCACCCACACATGAGATACTGGCAAGTTTTTGGAAGTGATAAACAAATTGAGATTTTCTTACAATCAAAAGATGAATTTGAGAATAGTAACATAGATTTGGAGGATGGGCTAGATATTCAAACTTATGTACATATTAGTGTAGAGAAACTTGTTGTTTCTGATGTAAATATTTTAGCAAATAAAACTATACATGAAATTGAAATACATAAAGACCCAAAAAAAGAGGAATTCAAAGTACTTCAACTCAAGGGAAGCATTTTTCTTAGAGGACTTGCCCCTTTGGAAGAACTTTTTGACTTTAATGATGTTGCCAAAAAGGAAAAAAAGGAACCAACAGGAACAAACATTAAAGAATGTAACATAGGAAGTGAGAAAAACCCCAAAATCATAAAACTGTCAAAATCACTGCCCATCATAGCAAAACGAAGGTATATAGCTCTGTTTAAAGAATTCATAGAAGTATTTGCGTGGAGCTATGAGGATTTGAAATCTTATGATACTAGCATTATACAGAACAAAATTCCAATCAAGGAAGACCTAAAACTGTTTAAGCAGAAGATGTGTAGGATAAATCTTGTCCTAATGCCCCTGGTTGAAAAGGAAATCAAGAAAATGTATGAAGCTAAAATCATAGTTACAATCAGGTATTCCAAATGGGTATCCAATATTTTGCCTACAAGAAAGAAGACTGGTGAAATAAGATTGTGCATTGACTTTAGAAATCTAAACAAGGTTTCCCTTAAGGACAACTACCCCTTACCGAAAATGGATAACATACTACAAAAAGTAGTAGGTTCTAGTAGGATCTCCTTGTTAGATGGTTTCTCAGGGTATAATCAAGTTTTAGTATTTCCTGATGATCAAGATAAAATAGATTTCACTACTCCCTGGGGAAATTTCATGTATGTGAAAATGCCCTTTGGATTAATGAATGCGGGAGATACTTTCCAAAGAGCAATCAACATTGCTTTTGCAGATGAAATTGGACACTTTATTGTGATTTATCTTGATGACATCACAGTTTTCTCAAAAACTGATGAAGAACACCTAGCACATTTGAGAAGATTATTTGAAAAATCCAGAAAAATTTAGTATCTCATTGAATCCCAAGAAAACATTGTTTGGGCTCAAAGAAGCAAACTTATAGGCCATATCATTTCCAAAGATGGAATCAGAATTGACCCCAGTAGGATTGAAGGTATCCTTAAAATCAATCATCCAAGAAACAAAAAGGAACTTCAACCTTTTATTGGAAAAATTAATTTTTTGAGAAGATTTATACCAAATCTTGTTGAACTGCTTAGAAATATAACAAACATGCTCAAGAAAGATACATAAATTAAATGGAATGTTGAAGCTAAACAATATTTTGATCTGGTCAAACATGCATTAACAAAAACTCCATTTTTAATTAGCCCACACTTCACCAAAGATTTTATTATCTTTTATTTTTCATCTGAACATACTATTGCAGCTGTACTATTACAGAAAAAATAGAGAAGGATATGAACATCCAATAGCATTCTTTAGCAAATCTTTGAGAGATGCTTCTTTAAAATACAATATCATGGAAAAACAAACATTCACTTTGGTTAAAGCAATAAAAGATTTCAGAGTTTATATTTTACATTCTCATATCATTGCTTATGTGCCTAATGTGATTGTTCAATATATTCTAACAAAAAATGGACTTGATGGAAAGAGAGGCAAATGGATAACCCTTATTCTAGAATATGATATAGAAATCAAACCCACCAAGTTGATCAAAGGACAAGGATTAGCCAAACTGATGGCCGAATCAAATTTTAATGCACTAGATATCAACATGGTATTTTCCTTGGATGATCAAGAAGAGCTGGCGACTCCACCAATAGATGAAGCATTCTTAAATTCCCCTTGGTATGCAGACCTTTTGTATGTTCTATTCAATCTGAATGCTCCTCCTGGATTATCCAAAACAAAGTCTAGATTTCTAAAATTAAAAGCAGTTAAGTTTTGCATTATTGAAAATACATTATATTGGAAAGATGCTGAAGGTATATTACTCAAATGTTTGTTAAAAGATGATGCTAATAGAGTTATGTAGGAATTTCATGAAGGTGACTGTGGAGGCCCTCTTTATTGGAAAACAACTGTTAATAAAATCCTTAGAGCCAGTTTCTATTGGCCTACACGCTTCCCAGACATCCATAAGATGGAAACTACTTGTCATATATGTCAAATCATTGAAGGAAAGAAAAAATTATTACCCTTACCCCTAAAACCATCTCTGTTGGAAGTCCTTTCCAACAGTGAGGATTGGATTTCATTGGTGAAATTCATCCTCCATCCTCTGCCCAACACAAATGGATCCTGACTACCACATACTACTTTACCAAATGGATAGAATCCATCCCTTCCAGAGCTGCTACTGATTCTGTTATTATAAAATTCCTTGAAACCAATATCCTTTCCAGATTTGGTTGTCCTAGGAAACTTATCACTGACAATGTTGCAGCTTTGAAATAAAAAAGGATGGTGGATTTTTGTCACAAGTACCATATTTATTTGGGTCATTCAACAGCTTATTACCCTCAAGATAATGGGTTGGCTGAATCCTCAAACAAAATTTTGGTAAATATCATTAAGAAGATACTGGAGGACAATAAGAAGTCATGGCACAACAAATTGATCAATGCATTATGGGCAGACAGATTGACTACAAAGAAATCAATTGGCATGTCCCCATATCAACCGGTTTATAATAGGATGTAGTTTTCCCTTCTTCCATGGGAATGCCAGTCATGGAGATTCTTCAAGAGATACAAACTAAACCAAATGATATACAAAGAAGTATAAATCATACAATTCAGTTGCAACAGTTGATCCAGGGATCTTTTGCTTATAGATGTATGAAAAGAATCACATGTAAAAATTGCAGCTTAACATAGAAATTTAATGTGCACATGAGAGAAGAAGAAGAAACATGTAAAGCATGAAAATAAGACAACAAGACTTGATAACGGAGTTCGTCCAACTCGGACTACATCTCCAGGCCCTGCTCGATCAATGGGGAGGCCTTCATTCATTAAATGGCATGAAAAGAAGAGAATACAATCATCAGTTACATAAAAGGAGTCTTATACCTCCATTCTGGAAAATGGCTGAGAAATGGAGAACTCAAATGGAGAAACAGATAGCACCACTGCGTTTGTGGCATCGAGAAGGGTAGAAACCATATAAAATTTTTCCAATTTAGACAAAATGAACTTTTGCCCCTCTTGTAAGCTTTGCCTCGAATTGTGTGCCAAAAATCCTCTCCCCCCTGCACTTCTGCATGCATTGGGTTTTATAACATAATGCCACTTGAAAATCAGGGTTGTCTGATTATAATAGAATGTTGTTCTAATGGAGGATCAGTCGGGCGCGATGAATCCGCCCTTCCTTCACAAAAAACCCCGAAATGGCCTTTTTTTGTTTAAACAAACAATACACATGGAAACATTGAAAAACCGAAAACCTCGGACTTCAAAATATATGAAATCGGGCTTTATAACACAATCGGGTCCGATCCCCATATCGCAATCACATATTGCTTGTTCATTGGTCCTTGTCACGAGGATCGTCGATCACCGATCACCGATGTCGTTGATATCGACGTATCGCATCGGCCATATCGCATCAGCATATCGCATCGCTACGACCCAAGGTTCCTGGTCCTATACCTTGGGTTTCGCCGATCCGATTGCTCCATCCCAATATCGCCGATCACTTGCCCCCTGATTGTGATTAGTCGGAGATTGCTAATCGGGGGTTCCTCCGCCCTTGCCTTAAGCCCACCTTTTGACTTCTCTGATTGCGATTTGCCTTTTAAAGGCTTTAAGTCCATTTTTTAGAGAAAATGCCTCATTTTCCAAAGGAACAAAGGCAAAGTATTTTGGTGATAACTTCATCATCCGGACTCGGATTGGAGTGTCATTCACACCGTTGGAATCAGGGCAACGAGCACTTCGATCTAATGTCAAGATACTTGCTTTTCTACCACTTTGAATTTTGAGCTTTTCCATGCCATTGTGTCTGAAGATCCACCTGGATAAATCCTCCCCAATGAGGAGCTCTTGGACTACCAAAAGCTTTATTAGTCAATTGGCAAGTGAGGGAATTATTCCCTCACTCTTTCCTTCTCCAGCCATTTTGCCTTGCTGGGGTGCATCCCCTTGAAATCAACTTGAAGGTATTCCCATGGACGACTCAGAATAGGGAGTGGTGTGTAGAGCCCAAGTTTTCTATTAGAGGGCTTTGAAACAGAACAGATCACACAACCCTTTACATAGCGAGTCACAATGTTCTTCATATGAGGCCAAAAACAAAATCTTTGTACATGACATAAAGTCTTTTCGACACCAAAGTGACCATACCCAAGAGAGGTGTGGGCCTCTCGAATTACATGTACTCTTTCCCCAATGGGAATACACAATTTACCAAGGTGATACAACAGTTTCCCCTGTAAGTGATGGTTGTCCACCTGTGAACCATGGGTTAGTTTTGCATAAATCTCCTTAAAGTCATCATCGTTAGCATAATGTTCAGCATAACTCTAAAAACATAACGAAGCATTATGCAAAATAACAAAAGCAGAAATAGGAGAGCAAGATAGCATATCGGCCACTTTATTGCTAGTGCCCTTCTTATAATTTATTACCAGATGAAATTGTTGAAGAAAACCCATCCACCTGAAATGATGAGATTGCTGCAACTTGGTTTGTGACTGAAGGTACTATAAGGGCTGATGATATGTATGGATGATGGTCTCCTTGCCGATCAGGTAGTGTTTCCACTTTTTCACACTCTGCACCAAGGCATAAAGTTCCTTGTCATAAGTGGGATATTTTATCACAGCTTGAGAAAACTTCTGCGAATTGTAACATATCAACTTCTTTTGCTGCATCAGTATAGCTCCCATGGCATAACCGTTGGCATCGGTTTTGATCTCAAATGGCTGTTGGAGATCTAGTAAGGCTAAGATTGGCGCAGTGCTAATATTTTCCTTCAATGTTTCGAAGGACTTTTGTTGTCTTCCTCCCCATTGGAAGACCTGTTTCACACTTGTCAATGTGTGCAAAGGTGCTGCAATAACAGAGAAATTGGCAATAAATCTCCTCCAATACTGGACTGCACCTAAAAAGCTACGAACCTCATTTACACTAGTAGGCTTAGGCCAATTTACAATTGCTTCAAATTTAGAGGGATCAATTTTTAACTGACCATGACCAACAATATAACCTAAGTAACGCAAAGAGATTTTCCCAAACTCACACTTTGACAACTTTACATAGAGTTTTTCTTTTTTCAATACATCAAGCACTTTCTTCACATGACATACATGTTCATTCCAACTTTTACTAAAGACAAGGATATCATCTAGATATACAAGAACAAATTCATCAATGAAATGCCTAAAGAGATCATTCATGACCCTCATAAAAGTGGCTTGAGAATTGCAAAGTCCAAATGGCATCACCATCCATTTGAACAACCCCTGTTTGGTCTTGAAAGCAGTTTTCCACACATCCTACTCTACAATTCGGACCTAGTGATAACCACTGCACAAATCCAATTTGGTCGACATCTTGTATATTCCAATATTTGGTAAAGGAACGTCACGATGCAAATGGATGTAATCCCTTCGGTTCTTGAAACAGCTCATCATAATTAGAAATTAATTCACATAATTCCTTTTTATGTTCCTAATCACAACCCTGGAAAGTGTCAACTAATTCTACCTCTTTTCCCCTTACAACCATAAGCATGCAACCCTTACTGGAATTCACGAGCCTTTTCATTTTCCCTGTTCTTACAAGGCTGGCATTGATTTTAGTTTGATGAGCCCTTACAATATATTCTACCCCATCTTTTGTGATTTGGTATTTGTTTTCATGATGGAAAAAAATTGTGTTTCTATCATATAGAAATGGACTCCCTAAAACCATGCAACATATATCCAATGGGATCACATCCAGTTCTACTTCATCCACTAGCTTAGAAGCGATTACAAATTTTACTTTACACTGCTTGGTTACATTTAGTTTTGCTTTATCATGTATCCATCCAAGCGGGTAAGGTTTTGGATGTGGTTTTGTTTCTAAGCCGAGTTTCTTTACCAAGGATTCTGCAATTAAGTTTTCTTGGGATGCAGTATCAAACAGAGTTTTTACTTTAGTATGATTTATGACAACTCTGATATGAAATAGTTCAATTCTCTTTTGATCATTAGGAAGGGACTCATTTATAGAACTAGTGCCTTCATGCGATTCAGAATTAACATGAGGTGTAAGAGTACCTTTTGTTCCTGTTGTTGTGATCAATGCTTCATATCCCCAATCGGATCCAAGGTATTGCTGCGTAGTTGCCACTGTCTTCTGCTTGCCTTTTCCTCCATACTTCTTCGGTCTCTTTTCTGGGTGTTGTTTCCAACAGTGATCGTCATCGTGACCTTCCTTTTTGTAGTGATTGCAATAAGGCCATTCTCCTTCTTCTTTCTTGGCTAATGCCATCTTCTTCTCCTTTCCTTTCCATTTCGCTTTAGATTGGCCATTGGGAGGTTTGAACGGTGGTTTTCTGGAATGATCATCTCTTTCATTTTTGCCCCTGTTCTCAATATGAATTGCCTTTAGGCTGGCTGAGTCAATAGTGGTTGGTTCAGACAACAATAATGAATGCCTTATGTAACTATGTAATGAGCCAATGTACTTAGTTGCTACTTCAGGTGTATCAATTGCAATACCCAAATTAAGTGCTTGCTTTCTAAACTCCTCTGTAAAACTCTGAACATCCTGACCTTTTCCTTACCTTAAATACTACCAATTCAATAAAGATTTTTTCTTGTATCCCAAGGGATAAAATTGTTCCTTTAACGCAAAAATAAAATCAGGCCATGAGGAAAAGAGGTTACCCACATTCTTACTGCTTTTCAATTTTCTCTCCCACCAAACAAGAGCGGTGCTGCTCAGCCGTAGAGAGGTCAGCTGAATATTTGCCTCATCCTCCACGATCTGTTGAATCCTACAGTAGACCTCAATCTACCTAATCCAATTATTAAGCTTTTTTGCATTACTTTCACCATTAAACATGGGAAGATCAAATTTGACATCTAATTTAAAGAAAGGTTTCTTAGATGCATCCCTTGAATTTCTACGATTATGGTGGTGAGAGGAAGAAGAACTTTCACTCGTGGAAGGAGAAGGAGGGGGTTCTTCTCCACCATTTCCATGCACTGAACCTTGTTCTTCTGGATTTCTCTCTTATGCTTTCTCCAGCCTTGAAAGCAACTAACCAACATTCTCTGCCATTGAATAGAAGGTTTTGCGGAAATTGCGCTCCTCTTCAATACGAGCCTCTTCATCTGCCATGTTTCTCCTTCGATGTGCACGCCCTACTTCAGGATCGAAAGGCTCTAGTTCCCCTTCGCCTCTTCGGAACCTGTTTCTTGTTAGCATACAAACATGCAATTCACATCTAAAAAGACCTGCTCTGATACCACTTGATCCAGGGATCTTTTTCTTATAGATGTATGAAAAGAATCACATGTAGAAATTGCAGCTTAACATATAAATAATATGTGCACATGAGAGAATAAGAAGAAACATGTAAAGCATGAAAAGAAGACAACAAGACTTGATAACAGAGTTCGTCCAACTCGGACTATGTCTGCAAGCTCTGCTTGATCAATGGGGAGGCCTTCATTCATTAAATGGCATGAAAAGAAAAGAATACAATCATCAGTTACATAAAAGGAGTCTTATACCTCCATTCTGGAAAATGGAGAACTTAGATGGACAAATAGATAGCACCACTGCGTTCGTGGCATCGATAAGGGTAGAAACCATATAAAATTTGTCCAATTCAGACAAAATGAACTTTTGCCCCTCCTGTAAGTTCTGCCTTGAACTGCATGCCAAAAATCATCTCCCCCCTGTACTTCTGCGTGCATTGGGTTTTATAACATAATGTCGGTTGAAAATCAGGGTTGTCTGATTATGACAGAATGTTGTTCTAATGGAGGATCAATCAGGCACGATGAATCCGCCCTTCCTTCACAAAAAAACCCCGAAATGGCCTTTTATTGTTTAAACAAACAATACACACAGAAACATTGAAAAGCCGAAAACCCCAGACTTCAAAATATATGAAATCGGGCTTTATAACACAATCAGGTCTGGTCCCCATATCACAATCGCATATCACTTGTTCACTAGTCCTTGTCGCAGGGATTGCCAATCGTCGATCGCCGATATGTATCACATCGGTCGTATCGCATCGGCATATCGCATTGCTACGGCCCAGGGGTCCTAGTCCTATACCTTGGGTTTTGCCAACCTGATCTGCCGATCTGATCGCTCCATCCCGATATCGTCGATCGCTTTCCCCCCAATTGTGATTAGTCAGAGATCGCTAATTGGGGGTTCCTCCGCCCTTGCCTTAAGCCCGCCTTTTGACTTCTCTGATTGCAATTTTCCTTTTAAAGGCTTTAAGTCCATTTTTTAGAGAAAATGCCTCATTTTCCAAAGGAACAAAGGCAGAGTCTTTTGGTGATAACTTCATCATCCAGACTCAGATTAGAGTGTCGTTCATACCGGAATCAGGGCGACGAGCACTTCGATCTGATGTCAAGATACTTGCTTTTCTACCACTTTGAATTTTGAGATTTTCCATGTCATTGTGTCTGAAGATCCACCTGGATCAACAGTCCAGAGAAGAGGTATACAATAGAACTCATATTTTTCAGGAAAACATAAAGAAATTTTTTGACAAAAGAACCAAAGCTGATGATTTCAGCCTGGGAGACAAAGTTCTGTAATGGGACTCAAGAAGATAAGATAAAGGGGAGCATGGTAAATTTTAAAATCTTTGGAAAGGTCCATACATTGTTTCTGCTTTCAGAGGAAATAATGCATTTTTTCTTAAAGAGTTGGATGGAACAGAGCTGCCAGGAGGTCCTATCAATGGCAGGATGTTGAAGCATTACTTCTCATAATCACAAATATTTCCCTCATTCCATTGTAAATACCATAGTATTTTATGTTTTTGATTGGATGACTCATTTGACAAAGGTTGAAGCCTTCTTTTGATGAAATTACTACAAAAAGAAATCAAATTGAAGACAATGCAGATATGAGAGCTCAAGGCTACTGATCTAATGTTCTTGACACTTCACCCTGAGAAGTGCCATCCCCAGCTAGAGCCACTGTTAAGGTCGTATAATTTATAGGATCTCAAGGTGATTGAGTATCTAATATTTTGCAAATTTCATAATGTTCATAGATCTCAATATTCAATTGATTTCCAAAAAAAAAAAAAAAAAAATAAAAGAAAGAGGGTATTTAAAAAAAAAAGAGGAAAAGAACAAAGAAAAGAAAACCCCAAATATTGATGACTTCATATAGTCTAAACATGTTTGAACAAATTTCAATTTCTGTTGATAGGATAGAAAATAAAGATGTGCCAAACATTTCAAGCTTGGAAAATCAGTAGCTAAGTAGAAATAAAATTGGTTCAACTATTTAATCTGGACCAATAGAAGAAATAAGTGAGAGAGTAGGTTAGGAAAAAAATAAAAAGAGAGAAAGTAAAAAGGAGTCTGGAAGTCCAAATGCACCCTGTAAAAAAAGGAAAAAATGTTAGATTAGAAACAAAAGGGTAGGTAGATTGAGAGAATTACAAAGGGAAAAGGACATGAAAAATTCCATTAATGTTTTATGACATAGTTCATGTGTTTTTCGTAATGTTAAAAAAAAAATATTACGGGTTTTATACATTACTCCTAACTTTATCCTATACTCTGCCCCCCTTTTTTATTTTCCTACCCCACCACTCATGTTCCTTTCACATCAACTATTACCCACCCCACACGTTTCATCAAATCCCCGTAACCGATATTTGATCCAATGGCCCACATGAGTTTCTGGCCCCCCATCATCCTCCGAACATTAATGCCAGGGGTAGTACGAAATCAGTTGTTTTGAACCACTTATGTGTCACACTGTCATGATTTCTCACCCCCCCCCCCCCCCCCCCCCCCGCTCATTCCACTTACCACTCCATAGGCCCTACGAAAAGTGGTTTTCACTTTCGAATAATGTTCCCCTCTGTTGTGACCATTCACCAATCTTGTCGCTCCTCGATGCCACTCTGTCCCATCTGCCTATCACCTCCATTCTCGCGCTATATCATTGCACATTCAATTCATTGGATCGTTAGCCAATGTACCCACGCCACTTCAGGCCACTCCAACGAGGATTCTCCAAAACTACAAATGCATCATCTCACTCATTTACTGAGTTTTGACTATGTTCTCTTTTGCTTACAAGAAAAGGTGAAGGCTTCCTCGGGCATACACAGTGAAACAATAACACAGTTGCAGAAAGATGCACCTCTCTACGTTTAGTAGACATCCCCCTTCTTGAATCCAATTTTCTATTCATCCCCTTTCTATTTTCCCTCTCTGAGTTCCCTCTTCTTCTCATTCCTTTTCTGTTACAGTTCACCTGCAAGTTCAAAAAAAAATCTAGGTTTAAAAATTTGCAAAAGGCATCCATGACACCAAAGAAGAAATAACAGGAGTTTTTCAATCCAATGATGCACCCACCAGTGGACTTGGACCATATCCCACTTGCAGATAGAGACTTCAAAATACATGAAACAATATCAGAATTCGATCTCTTTGACATCTACTGCTAGTGGGAGGAAAAATTTGTTGATGAAATGGATGATAGAGGACTCTGGGATACAAATTTTCCTTTCTATATTTTTCCCAAAACCCATAGTTTCCCAGAATTGATCAAAAAATGTCAGTCATGTTATAACCCATAGCAAAGGGCAGTAATAGCCCCAACAGGAGACATATTGTTTACCATTGATGCTAAATCTATAATGCAGATGATGCAAGCTCCTAACATTGAAGGAGCCTCCCCTTTTTCCCATGAGATCCTTAGTGAAATGTACCAGAGACTAGACTTTTCCAAAAGAGCTAAAACCCTAGAACTCTTCATGACTGAATAGACTCCACTACCTAGCAAAAATCCCCCATATTCCTCCTCTGCTTTCCCTAATAGAACCAGGCATATAGTCACTATACTTTCATATCTTCTAGGCTATTATTCATATCAGTGGCTTGATGAGGCCATAATAGGTTTCCTATCCATATTGTCATCTGATGCAAAGCCCTCTATCTTGTTTAATTTTAGTCAATTCCTGGAAGATGCCATCCATGAGAAATTCATAAATTTCACCACAGAGGAAGTGTTTCAGTATTCTTCAGTATTAGTGTACATGTTTGTTTATTTTCAGGTAGACAGATTTTAGTTTGCAATGACCAAGTTGAATGAAGAAGGAGAACCTCAATCTGTCATCTTCTAGACAACCTTAGTAATGAAGGATCAAAGGAACTTCACATACAAAACATTCATAGAGATGTTTGTCCATCCAGCTATGAGCCTCCTTAGTGGAACAACAGAACCCAGAATAAGTGAAGAAATTAAAAGGATTATGTAGCTGACAAATCAAGCAAGAATAGGAGATTGATACTTGTACCAAAACTACACAGAATTGAGGGTATATGGGTATGAATTGGCCCCATGAGGATATTTTCACTTGAGTATATTAGGCAGATAATCAATGCAGATGAAGTACATTTTGTAGCGGCAAAGAAGAAGTCTCAATTTAGGATCAAATCCCAAATTGGCCATTTTATTTGCAACAACAGGGCAGTAGATGGGGAGGCTAACAAGAAATTGAAAGAAATGAAATTCACTCACAAGCTTCACATGGTCCTATGACCCATGGGGCATTACCTCTAAGAAAATGATGGAGAACAAATCAACACCTTACATTCACACTCACAGACCTGAAATAGAAAAATTTATGAACCAGATTGAGTGGATGCCTGAAACCCTGCAAGAAGCTGCGGAACAAATGTTTTTTTCTTCAAGTGCACAAACTCCTGGGCAACAAGAAAGGGAAAGTATAGATGACAAACCAGACAAGGGTAAGGAACATGAAAAAGAAGCAACTACGAAAAGACCAAGAGAATATCAGTCACTAGGGACTGATACTTCTATGAAAGAGTTCAAATTGAAATTTAGGAAAAGGGCAAGGATACACATGGACATAGGCAAGGAATCACCACAACAAATAGTCATTAATCTCAGTGATATTCCTGATTCATCTCCAATAGGAGGTCAATATTTTCCTACCACTCCAATCTCAGAAAGGCAACAAACTCTCCAAGTTTCCACATCTGCCAATGTAATAGGAGAAAAGGAGGAGACCATCTTTGATACTTTCAGAGAGATAAAGATTAGAAATGAGATGTTGAAAAAGAGTACTTATGCTCAATTCTAGAAGCAAAGTTCTACTTCTCAAGGCACGCTTCTATCAACTTTTGATTCAGAGAAAGGAAAAATGCATATGGCATTCCTTGAGGCACAAACAGTGGAGCCTAAAACTCTAGTTGATTATAAACAGATTCCTTTTGAGTTTGATGCCAGAAATGTTCATCCTATTGATCAACTCGAAATGCATTAGCAAACAAGTGAGATCATTTCCTCCACTATAACAAGTACCTCCATGAATTTGTTTAAAATGTGAGTGGCTTTATCAAATGTTCAATCTCAGCTGAAGATGGAAAATGTTTCATCTCAATCAAAAGATAATAGGATCAAGTCCTTGGAAGACCTAGTGGTGAAAATTGGATATGATCCATCATATGTGAAAGAAAAAGAAGAAATTATTAAGAAGAATGAGGTGGATATAGCAGCCTTGAAGAAACAACTCAAAATACCTACCACACATGATCCATTGACCAAAGAAATAGAGGAAACAAAGAGTCAAAAGGCAGAAATGATGAAATTGATTATGGAGTAGTCACTCCAAATAAGACAAATGGAAATAGAGATGGAGAATATGGTACAAGAGAAGGAAAAAGCATCACAATTGGCCATCCCTACTATGGAGGTTCTTCCTCTTACAGTTGTTCCTACAGCTACTCCAGCAACTACGACTACAACTACAGAGACAGGAAGCAGTACAGAACAACTAGCCAGATCCATGGAGAGCATGAATCTTCAAACATAGGAAATCAAGAGACTTGAAACTCAAGTCAACGTTCTGCATGACCATATTAAAAGAACTGAAAGTGCACATTCAACAGAAATGCAGAGGGAAAGAACATTAATTGAAAATTTGCAGAAATCTGAAAAGGAATCATCAATTGGAAACACTCTAGGAAGGGTGAAGGAAATCATCTGGAACAATATCATCAATGGCATCAATGAGATCTAGCCCAACATCCAAATTATATTTGAACGGAAGGAGCTAGTTGAAAAAACTAAGGAAGCTATTTCAACTACTAGCCTAGAGCTGGGAGACATGCGAGCAACATCAAACATAATTATCAAATTTCTGAATTCCAAGAATAGGTATGAGCTTGAAGAGCTGGGAGTAGCATATGGGACAAAGACCATCCTACAGGTGAGAAAGGTATTAACCAAAAATAACTTGACTCTACATCTTGAGGAAAATTTTCAGAAATTGGAGCTCACAGTAAATAAATTTTTTAACAGAATTCAGCCTTTAACACAAAAGGGTCTCCCTTCTCTGTTTGTCATTAATGACAAACTCATGACTAGAGAAGATTATGTCAAGAGGCTAAAATACATAACAAAGGATGTTGTCAATATCTCTAATATCAGAGGTAGCATAACAAGAAAAAGAAATGCTGGAAGCTATCAGCAATCCAATCTATATTGAACATGAATTGAAGCACATTCTTACAGTAAAGCCCACTTTTTCAAAGTACACTGAAGCAGATGAGGTATACCGTAGGTTTATCAAAGTCAAAATCCCAAATGAAGATCAATGGAGTGACTTGTGTGACTACCAAGAGGAACAGTACAAGCAGGACTAAAGGAACAGCACAGAGCTGAGTCAGCACCCAGCCGAGTCAGCAAAGCCAACACACCATATTAAAGAGTAGCCAAATCAGCCTCTATAGGAGAATTAATTACCTAGCAACGAAATTCAGAAAAAAGGGACTAGATGTCCAAGTTACCTCATCGTGGCCACTTCGTGGTTACATTAGTCAAATTTTAGTTTTGTTGTAATTAATAACAAACTAGGGACTAGATGTCCAAGTTACCTCATCGTGGCCACTTCGTGGTTACATTAGTCAAATTTTAGTTTTGTTGTAATTAATAACAAACTACCAAGTGTATACGGCAGTTGTTGTAGATTTTATTTAAATATTTCATGCATTGGAATTATTAGGGGTTGGACCCTAGTAATTGAAAGAGTTTTTTCTTTTGAAGCACTGTAATTTTGGAGCTGGAGCATTGATAATAAAGACCGTTTGCAAGACACTTGAGCTATTTTTATCTAGTGATTTTTTTCTTTCTGTGTTAAATATTTCGGTGTTTTCTATAGTATGCATTATTTAAATCTTGTGGTAAAACAAAAAGTTTAGAGTAAGATATGCTATTAGATCACCTTATTTCTTTTTGTGTTACCATATATATGTTTTCCTCTGAAGTCTAGTTAAAAAATACTTAAATTCTTTTTAACCACTACTAATTTCACCATTTCTATCATTTCATTCATTATTTTGCTTTAAAGATCCAGTAGAGATAGTTAGCTAGCCTTGTGAATGCTCTGAAAATTTTGATGCTACAATCTAGCTGTTGACTCCATAGCCCAATGGAAAAGGGTTTAAACAAGATCTACCCCAACCAACCAATCAATCAATTAATCATTTTTTTATCTATATAACTAACCTAAAATATTAAAATACTAAGAAGAAAAATCAAAATCTCAAATATACAGAGAGAGCCCTCTCTGAGTCTAAGATGGCTAGATCCTAGACTCCAAAGTGGTTTGATGTGTCCTTTATGATCCTTTTTCTTGCCAATCTTAAAAATCATAGAGCAGTAACATAGTGGCAACCATACTAGGGAACTATTGAAAATCTGTCATTTCATTCGAATTTAGAGTACCTAGTCAAAAGCTTTGCATAATAAGATCATTCCTAAGATTGGTTTCTTTTCCACTCCTATATATATTCAGTTTGTTTGTGTTTTAAATCTAAACACTATCTCCCAAAATAATCTCTACTCGATCCCACCCAGATCCAAATCCTCCTACCATAGTGGACAATCGTTTAAATCCTAGGCCAAGCCAACGGGGGGTTAGAAATCCGAGATCTATCGAGAAACCCCAACTAACTGAGCAAGAAATTAATTACAAAAATACATATTTAAATATAACTCTGCATGTAAACAACTTTGTAGAGTGAAATAAATTAATAAAATTACTATCAGTAAAAACAAACAAACAACCAGAATCGAATGGCTACAAGAACTGAAACATAGTAAAACATGCACTATAAAATAACTGGAATACTCAACAAATTACAAACTATACCATTAGATTATAAACGAATTTCAAATTGGCTCAATATTATTACTCAGAACTGAGCTGTAAATCATTCTACAAATTCAGTAAATAGTCTTATAATATCATGAGTTAGCCTATAGCAGCGAGATAAGGTCAAACCCTGAAATCTAAATTGGGTCTATATATATAAAATTTAATCAACTTCTTGTATCAAAATTGGTGCCAAGCCTACAGTTGAATAAACCTAATTGGTATTTACAAATTCAAACTGTGACTCTGTATTACATGATGATTTAATAATCGTGAATGCTTTAACAAGAAGAAAGTCGAGAACCTGAAGATCACTTGTGGAAGGGAGGGTCATTATTGAAGACAAACTTGGTGAGCTGACATTTGTATACAATTGCTTCAACGATTGTGAGAGAGGTTAATTACCTATATAAACACAGAAAACCCTGTTACTATTAAAAAAAAACCAATGAGTAACAATTCCTTACAAAAATAGTAACCAACTATCAAAACCATACCTTTGAGAAGTGTGGCGAAGGAACGAACCCAAGCTAGTGTTTGTAGACACAATAAACAATGTCAGTAAGTAATTTTCATTTGAAATGTTCAAGCAAGGAAAGATAAGGAGGGGTGGGGAATTTATTGTACCTGCCATGTCGGATTGATAAATCAAAGGAGACAAGAAACCCTGAAGACCTAGGATTATTCCAAAATAGAGATGTTTCAAACATTACTGGAAGTCAGTGCGAACGTATAGTCACAAATTAGAGGAAGAACCTAAATGTAACTGGAAAAACTGAATACAATATGTGAGGTTTGGGGTGGAAAACCCTCGTTTCATTGGTGCATGTTGCAGAACCATCAACTTGGAGTGAGAAGAGTGATCGTTGAACCCTCGAGGAAGAGTGGTTAGTTACTAGGACTTTTGGCGAGGATGTAACAGGATCGTCCGATTGGAACCCTCAAAAATTAACAGCAAGGTTAACACCAACTGTACCATCAGGATTTTAGTCTAGAGGGTTGAATAGTGGAGTCCAGGGTTTCATGTTGCCATGTGAATCAAAGGTACAACCCACAAAGGTGGTAATATTATAGTAAAGTTCACAAACTCATAAAGTTCACAAATTGTTTCAATAGTGGAGGAACCTTGGGAAATAAAAATAATAACCGTGAGATGAACAATGTACGGTAGACAACGTTCACTTAATACAAAAGACTTTGACAAGTTATACCTATGGTTAATAGTATAATTAGACATTGTAATACTTGTGGTAATCACGCTTGACACCTCTAAATAATTGTTTATGTAATAAGTTCAACAACCCATGTTAATTGTTTTGAAATTTCCTTAAGTTCAACAACCCATGTTAATTGTTTTGAAATTTCCTTTTATTTTTATGTGTTATATTTATTATCTAAAAAAATAATGGACGAAGACATGTTACAAGTGAGACATGTTACAAGGGGTATCGGAGCTAGGTTTAACTCTAAGGCCTAAGGGGTCAACCTACAATTGAAAATTATGGTAACTCAATGTTGAAATTGCATAGAATCAAGAGACAAAGAATATAACAGGGAAGATAAACCTACTAGACCCATAATGGAGGAGATTAAATAGGGGTGAACTGTGTAGATAATAAAACTAATTACATCTAGGTCTGACAAAAGGAAAAACACACTGATACATTGAGCAATTGGAAATAGAGGCCCAACCAAAGGGTTGAGGTTTGGATATTTGTAGATGATTTTGTTTTAAATTTTTATATATAATAAATTCATTTTGGATCAAACATAAAATGGTAAATAAGAATATAAATTTGTCTCCAATACTAGGTGTCTTTGACCAGGATCTCCAACTAAAAAAAAAAGGGGCAACCAGAGCTGTAGAAGGCTACCTCAAAAGATGTTTACTTTATGATAGTTGTAAGGCAAACTTTTATGGATTTGAGTATAGATCAATAGAAAGATTTGTCATGTTTTGGGAAGTAACACTGACAACCTAGACAACACCTTATGTGAAAATCTATGAGGTTTTGTTGATCTATTGAAGGGTTCATCATTGTGGCCTCACTAAGGGCAAGGGGAGCAAGAAATTCTGTTGGGAAGTACATTGAAGGAGCTCCATTACCTGAGATAAATCACTGAAATATTAATTCTCAAAGTATTAATTGACTCATTGTTGAGGCCACCCTTATCTACAAATATTGATTCATTGTGCACCTAAGAGAATAAACAATTTCTTGAGAGATTTATTTAACGATTTAAATCAGATTTTGTCATTGTTTTGGATAACAAAGAGACCATGAATTTGAAATGATGAAGAAATAGATGCACAAACAAATCAGAAGATGAACATGGACAAACAAGGTAGATTATCTAAAAAATTTGGAATTTCTTGTAAGATGATTTTGAGAAGTTTGGGATTATCTGTAGGTTGACTTCCTGTTAGTGGTGGTGAAATTATTTGTTAATTTGCAGAAGGATCATTTCAATACCTATCTTATAATAGTAATATTCATAAAGAACAATAAATATGAGGATTTTGATTAAGAAGGGGGTTAAACATAGAAATAAGTTTAAAAAAAGCACTAATTATTGTTATCTTCGATATGTTGCACCTATAGCTATAGAAACCATATAAAAATGTTTAGTATTGAAATAGTAAGGAATGACTTAAGCATCATTTCCTTATTATTACTGCATACAAAGAGAGCATACAAACACAGTAATCAAAGTGTGTCTCTATTATCTACACTGGAACTTGTAAATGGAGTACAAAATGAAAGATAACCATTGATGTATAAGATAAAGAACCTTGTCCATAAAAATAATGAAATAGCAATACAGTGAAGGCGTGGTTAATAGGTTGGTTTAAGTGCTTACGGTGAAGGAATTAATGATTTTCTTAACTAGAGAGTCCCTAACATACGCCAATAGTATGGATAATCGTATCTTAATTAATAATGTTTTAAATTACAAGGGTCCTTGTGTGAAGTAAGATATTATAGAATTGATAACCATGAAATTTTCATAGAGGAACCCTTTTTATCTCTTAAGGTAAAAGAAAACTTATAAGAATAAATTTTTCAATAAATGAAACTTTGTGGGGGTGACCGAAGAAAGGAAAATTTCTTCCAAACAAGTGACACAAGGAGTCAAGAAATGAAGCATGAAACATGAGTTCCTTTTATTATATAGTCAAGACCGAAGTAAATAAACTCCAAAGGAAGATATCAAGAAACTTATACCTATAGTGAAATTGTTGGACAACATTTACATTAAGAACTAACAGAGTGGAGATAAGCTGTGATGGACATCTATAACAACTTGTGATGGAAATAAAGTCTCGAGAATAGTTACGTAAACAACATATTAATTTTTTTTTTAAAGTTTAAGTTGATATGTTAGTGGTATCTAAACTACTCCAAATCAATAAGGAAAAATATTGTTGATACCAACTTTACATCAAATGTAATGAGCATAAATGAGCAAGGCTAGAGCCAATACCAAGAATATGATAAAATTTTAGAAAGGGAATCTAGATAGTTCTTGAATCCCTTATGCCTGATGGACACAAAGGGCTCACGATGGTGTGGGTCACAATATTATAACAAAAAAACATGGAATGGTTCGCTAATTGAACTATATTATGATCACCTCATGATTGACAAAGATCAAGTTTGATTGAACAATAGATGACTAGAGAAATTGATCAATTGAAAGAAAGGATGGCAGAAGCAGGCTAGAGGATGAAGAGAGGGAATACTAGTATTGTATTGGCACAAGTATAACCCATTATTGTTGTCTTGAGACGAGCCATCATGAAAGTGTGGCGTGTCACCAGTTCATGATACCCCAAATAGTAACCTCAAAGAAATTCAATATAACTTTTATGGACATAAAGTAAGTTTTTTCAATGGTTATTTGGAACTACCATACACTTACAAACTCATTTTGTCAAGATAACTACATTAACAAGATAGCTAGCATGCACAGATAAAGAAAGGAATAAAGAAATTCAAAAAATATAAAGAAAGAAAAAAAGAAAAAGAATGCAAGGGCGAAGTGCCCCATAGCTAATAAACGTAAAACTAAGAAGGGCACATGTAACCCCAGCCACCCCAGTCAATAACTTACATAATAGAGAAGGATAAAACCCTAAAGAGGGAGAGTGAGAAACTCATGGGTGGGGCATGTTGGAGAGGCATTATTGTAATACTTAGTGACATAACCTCCTTGTTAACTTTGAACATTTAAGTATGATCATACAATTTCCCATTATTCCCTTGGAGTGTTATAGTGTTTCCTTCAAAATATTGCTTTATCCTTTTAGCCTTGATGGTTTATTAAGAAGGCTAGACAAAAATACATATATATACGGAAACCAACTGAAATATAATACCTTGATCAAGATTTTTGCAAGAAACAACCAACGGACAATCAGTGTGGATGGATTTGGGCCTACTCAAGAAAAGGGTAAGAGAAATAGAAATTATCCTCAAACTTGGTAATGTTGTGCTACAACACCTTTTTCATATTATGGAATTAATGTTGCTCAAAGGGCAGGTAATTAGTGATCTCTTAGAAGAAGAAAATGGATTGATGATAACAAGTATGATTATTGGAGAATGGTATAATAAGATAATTAATTATTCTCCTACTATGATCAGATTGTTGATTATTATAAAATTAACGACATGTTGTAAACCGATATATATATATATATATATATATAGAGAGAGAGAGAGAGAGAGAGAGAGAGAGAGAGAGAGAGAGAGAGAGAGAGAGAAAAGAACTATGATAATAAAGTAGATATAGAAGTCGATAAACATGGCGGGAAAAGAAAGTTATGACTAATGAATATGCGATTCTTGTAATTTAACTAGCAGCATAAAAATACTATCTAGCATATATATATATATATATATAAAAGAACTATGATAGTAAAGTAGATATAGAAGTCGATAAACATGGCGGGAAAAGAAAGTTATGACTAATGAATATGCGATTCTTGTAATTTAACTAGCAGCATAAAAATACTATCTAGCATGATAGTACACTTGCTGCAAATTATCATAAAAACAAGAACAAAGAAGGGATTTTGATTGAAAAAAAAGACTTATTATTACTGTATTAGCAGTATAAATAAAGTTGGTACTTTCTTGATTTAAAATTACAATGGAACCACGTGATGAGGTTTTGGTCAATGGACATTGCCATTGGTAAGGAAAAGTATTTATTGCTATTAATGATTGGGTTTGCAATAATGTTTCTAATGTTAATTGAGGTACATGCTACTAACTCTTGTGAAGTTGTGAAACATGTGTTGGTGTTCATATATGAATCATGCAATCCACCCAATTCCACATTAATTGTCAACCTAGGGCTCTACGAGTTATTTCAAGGCTGTCATGCAAAGTATATGCAGGCTAGAGTTTCCCTACCCAGTACTGAACATTCAATTATAACTTAGCAATGTGTAACCACAAGAAATAACTGTAACAACAAGTAATGATTGTAACAACAGTAAGAGTAACAACAAAGTAAGACTCACAACAACACACTGATAATCATTCACAACAATAAATAAATTAACCAAAATAAACCTATGCACACATCTATCCAACATCACCTGGTTAGGAGAGTGGGCCCAACTCCCTAATTAGGGTTGTGGCAAGATCAAAAAGTCACGAAATACGTAGAATATCAGAATTTCACTAATCAAAAGGTATTATAATGTACGTTGTTACAGACTCAAAGTTAACATAATTCTCTGCAATCTTAACCGCCCGCTTTCACAGCCCCGTAACTCTACTTATACAATTTGTTAACACTAAGAGCTCCTAGAATTACGACAGTTGTCTGCCTACAATTACATAGTGGTTCCCAAATCAAAACAGAATATAAAGATAGTAGTGCATTGATTGAGAGGTTGATCCATCGTTGTATCTGATGTATCAGGATAGCGCTGCCAACTCGATGATCACCATTTGTTAAACCATGGTCCTGATCATTCTTCCTCCATATCTGCAAGAACAATTGAATTAAGAATCGACTTAGGCAACAATCCCTATGACTATGCTTCATTTATTAATGATTCATAATGACATGACAAGAGGTATACCTATACGGTTTAGAATGTAAATTGACCAACAATGGTGTAAAATGGATATAGGAAACAGGGAAAAAAGGTGAGTAAAAATATGTAATTTTAACCACCAACATCTTCCTCCAACTAGTCTTTTTGCATGTCCTCATGCAGCTCGTCGCCTGCACATATCTGGGTTGGAGTTGCGATGATCAGCATGAAGTTGTACGAGATCATATTTTGCAGTCATTTATGTCCCCGGAGGCTTATATCCATCTATCTGGAGGACTTCCTTTCACCAATATTCGCATACCCTGTAATCTGGGATATATTGATTAGCTGGCAGCTAGATAATAGGGCATCAAAACCTCAAACCCATCCATCAAACCTCACGAATATGCATGCATGCAATATACTAAGGTACTCTATTTAAATCCTAAGAAATGTTGGGGGCCCCAAAAGGTTCACGTATCCTGACGGCTGATGACAATAGTGTCCACCGTTTCTGGCAATTGTCCCGGGCCTCCTCCTGACAAGTAAAAATTTGTTTTGTTCACATGCTAACACACAATTTTTGGGTTGCCAGCATATGTCCTTTCCTTCCTTTGATCTCCAAAAAGGTTTGGTGTCTGTTATAAACATTCACAGACTCACAATTCTCCATCTGAAGGACAAGTGGTCTATTTTCTTGATTCTCTTCGAATGTGTCAAAGGCCTTCTTGTACTTTACCTGATTAACTGTGTAGGAGGTGAAGGCTCTCAATTGAATATCTCCCATGTATGGCACCAATTTGAATGATTGATTGTCACCCAAAAAGTAATCATGCATATAGAGCTTGCACATCAAGTGTTGGTTCAGGGTATTGTGGCTCATCAAGATATGCAAAAAAAGTATCGGGTCGTCTACTACATGGCTAATTTCTTGATAAATGCTTTCTAAACAAAATAATAAATATTTTTCATGGAGGAATAGAGCATAGTTGTGGGCAGGGGGTCGGCAAGCCATTACCTACTATGCCAGAGCGAACATTTCTTCCTTATCCGCATTCAGTAGCTTCTCCTTCTCTTCTAGTTCCTAAATTTTATTTTTCTGCTTCTCCTACTTTCATTTCTCTTTCTCTATCTGGTCCATGTAATCAGTAACTATTTTCATGACTTGCTCACGAACTCCCCTCACTCCTTCCCAATGGGCTTCTAAAGGAATTGTCCCCCGTTGAAGGCAAGATGCAACAACTTGCCACTTCTAAATCTTTGCAGTCATAAAAATTTCTTGTGCCTTGATCAAATGCAAAAATGACTCAATTTGTGTAGCCACAGAGGTTTTGGGCCTATCTTCAGTCTGCACTCTTGCTGAAATGGTTTCGGCCCTAGGTTTCGCAACATTCTTCTTAAGCCTCCTCACTTTCCTTCGCAAACATAGTACATGCCTCCTTAGCTTGACAATTTCCATTTTTAGTTGTATATTTCATCTAAACTGTGATTGGTACCTTTATTTAAGAGGAGGCCTTCTTTTTTCACATTGCTCAATAAATTCTTGTTTGACAATGACCTCCTCAACTAGTCTCACAGCTCGTGTGGGTTTTGACAGATTGACGTCAACAAATTCATCAACCGGATATTTCTTTACCCTAACTCCCTCGATTTGTTTCTCAACTCGGGGAACAATCCCAACATCTTCTCCTTGAGGTCTCGGGATATCCACATCTTCCCTTGGTGGCTCTGGAGTCACTGCATAGCCTTGCAAGGTAGTGTCTTCGACACCCTTTTCTTACGACTGCTTCACTTATTGACCATCTTCTCCTTCGGGTCTCGAGGCCACCACATATTCCCTTGGTGACTCTGTAGCCACTGCAGGCCTTTGTGGGGTAGTCTCAACAAAAAAATTCTCCTCTAATGGCCCTGTGGAGTCAATATCGGCAATAATTTTTCCAGTTTGTTCTTGAGTCGACATTAGTTCTTATGTGGCAGTTACGATCACCAATACCTCAATTTGTGCAATTTGTTCACCAGTCGACACTGGTTCTTGTGTAATAGTGTCAACGATAGTGCCTTTAACTACCCCGACAAATTTTAAGATCAGGGGAGAGGCTTTTTTCTTTCACCAGGTACCTAGGGGAATGAAACTTCCTTTCCCCTCTTGGTAAAGACGCAAGAAGCGGGGAACAAAAATGTTTTCCTCAACGTCCATTTTGTTGGAAATAATACTGAGAGGGGGGGTGAATCAGTATTTACAAATCAATAACTTTTTCATTTCCATAATCAGATTTATATACGCTACTTTAGTGAAGGGAACTTGCATGTGCACGCAAATGTTCTTAAGGTAACCAGTGTATATCCAGTGAACTTATGATTCAGTTAATTCATCATATGTTGATCATTAATTAGTGCATCAGTAATTTATTAAACATTAAACAATAAACCATGTACAGTAATAACAAAATAAACCATCACAGATAAGATACACACATGAACACCAAGATTTAAGGTGGAAACCCAATGTGGGTGAAAACCACATACTACTGTCGTCTCTGTCTTCTTTTAGTAATAATAAAATCTATTTACAATCTTGTACTGGTGCAAACTCAACCAGTACATAGGAACCCACCTGTAGAAGGCTAAAACCTTCTCTCATTCTCCAGCTTCTTCTCGAAGGGAGCTACAACCCCCTAGTTCTTGTACTAGCCAATATATTTACTAGTACGTAGGCTCCAACCTACAGAAGGCTACAACCTTCACTTGTTCTCCAGCTGCTACTAGAAGGGAGGTCCAACCCCCTGATCAAATCACCAGCCACTACTAGCAGGAAGCTTTGACTTCCTCACTGAAGGCTCCAACCCTCGGCATCCTCCAAGGACCAAGTTTCATAAATTTTGACACTAGATACTCCTAGTACACAACAACACTAAATGTAGGCCATGTTTCATCAAATTTTCACATTGGACCCATTAGTAACATTGAAGCTCAAAGTCAATCACCATTGCAATACATCCATCAAATACATCTGCATCAACCAATCACTGAAACTCAATCATCAATCTTTGATATAACTGAAACCCAATCATCAATCTCTAAATCAATCAATCACTGAAACCTCTGACATAAAACAATCACTAAACAATTGAATCAAACAATCACTGAACCTCTGACACAAATGAATCAACCATTCATTCAAACTTAATCAAATTCAACCAATCAACTGGAATAGATAGATCACTGTAACCAGTACACAGATTTGAACCCAGAACACTGCATGAACAACTAGTACTAATCGTAACCTGAAAAGGCATGTGTCAGAATGTATACACTTCTTTAATGAAGAAAACCTGCTTGTATACACTACTTCCTTTAGCCCAACCTATGTATACCTCTAAAGATACTGAATCATAAAACCTCTGAACCACAAACTGTAGCAATCAGTGACATTCTGAAGATATATTGTCATATTACAGAGTTCTAAACAGATAGCAACAAGGATCACCCTTATTTCTCAATCAATTAATCAATGAGACACAAACTCTTTATGCATTCAGTTTTACTTTCAGATCTAAGAAGACTTCATTGACAGATAGTAGTAAAATAACAGCACTGATCTGATAGATCATTCATCCTTGAACATCAAGCCTTTCTTTTGCATACACTACGTGCAAGAGCTGAACCAACGAATGCATCTTCACCAAAGCGAACTAGTGTATAGATCTGCAAATACTTACTTATAACTTCGTTGCAATTCCCGACTTCAGACATACCCAAATCATCACATATAAAGGATAAAACATGTGTTGGCAACCAGATCTAGCCCATCCATTATCAAATCACATAATGATAACTCATTATGATCCTGATCCATCACTAGATCTCATCCATCATCAAACGCTTAGGTGCATATTTATTCTAGATCAAGTAAAGCATCAGAAACCCATAGCATGCATATTTTATTTTGATCTAACACTTCATAAGATATTCATTACTTGTACACTTAGTCCTTTGATCTTCTCCTCCTTATATAGTTTTAGGCATTTCTCAATACCTTGGACCAAAACCACTTAGGACCAATACCTCGGACCAAATACCTCGGACCAATACCTTGGACCAAATACCTCGAACCAATACCTTGGACCAAATACTTCGGACCAATACCTTGGACCAAATACCTCAGACCAATGCCTCGAACTAAATACCTTGAACCAATACCTTGGACCAAATACCTAGGATCAATACCTTGGACCCAAAATACCTTGGACAAAATACCTCGAACCAAAACCTTGGTTTTCCAGCATGTACATTATTTTCCTCCTTTGGGAGTGCGTGTATACATAGATGCTCTTTTTGTTCTATGTACCACCGTGTATATGTTGTTTGACTAAGTGGACTTGCGTATACTTCTTAAAATTATTTTCATCAACCTTTAACTTTACCTTCTTTATTCTGATCAGTAGACCTTAGTTCCATTTTCCTATTCTTTTGTACCACTACCCTGTTACCTCTGAATATACCTGTTGTACTGTGAGTTGCCTTTTACAAAAACTGAATTGACCTGTGAGTGAGTTTCCATCAAGAACAACACTTGTGTCATAATTCCAACAATCTCCCCCTTTGGACTTGATGGCAACCATGAAGGTGTTGATTACTCTCCCCCTTTGATATCAAGGTTAAATGGCTAACCAAAATGAATACTTTCATATCAGAAGAGCTGAATATGAACATTTATCATGCTCCCCCTAGGCACATGTTGAATTCTCTGATTAAACTCCCCCTTTGTACATGCTGAGATGCACTATATCATCCATGCTCCCCATAAGCACATGCAAAGTCTACAAATATATTTCTAAAAGAATAACATGATTCTATAACTCAACTATGTGAGTATGACCTTCCAGTCACCAATGACTCATACATACATCAATCTCCCAACCAAGTGGGATATACCAAATTTCACTCATCTACCCAACCAAGTGGGGATATACCAAATTTCACTCATCTACCCAACCAAGTGGGGATATACCAAATTTCACTCATCTACCCAACCAAGTGGGGATATACCAAATGTTTATACATGACTGAAATATAGCAATTATTACATCATCCTTCCCATGCATAGTGGGGGTATAAATTACATCATATGACCAAAAGGACTCATTAAAAGACTACGACAGACAGAGACATATTATTACATCATGATTCTTTATATGACCTTCACAACAAATGATATGCATGACATTTATAACAGATACCAAAGATCTAAAAAAGACCATGATATTCTTCAGCAACTATCACACACCATATATGAACTACTCCTTAAGCATATGTTAGCAACATCCAGACTAGCAACCTGTATATTTCCATCATCAGTTCCCAAGAAGTGACAATGTAAATATCATCAACCTGTGACAAAGTATGCCGCATATAGATATCAAGTCATCCTCTTGATCTCATTAAGATCAATTTGCTATGTTTCCTTAGTAGAAAGAGCCTTATCATAACCTTCCATGAATCATCTCCAAGCAGTAACACAAAATCATTCACATCATATCATATGTATGTGAAAACACCATAGTCATCATCTATGATCATAACTTCATCATCAAGAACTGCATGATCTTTCCACAAGATCCCTCAATATATCAACCACGTATCATCACTAGGGAACATCCCACATCTGATAAGCATTAACCATGATAATCAACATATGTGAATATCAAACCTATCATCATAAAGTAAGAAGCCATCATCATTATGTGACTAAGTAAGCCATGTCTCTTTATATCCATGTCTTCAAATAGCTATGTCTTCATGATACCTGTAATAACACCATTCTCTTGGCCAACCAACAATATTTATCAATATGAAACTTAAGTAATCGTCCATGTATCTAGCATAATGTGTATCTGTTGATCTAAAGATGATCTAAGGTTGTCATTGATGTCAACCCAAGAAGCATGAGGGGCTACCCTGATCTTTCAAGGGAATTTTGACTTGACAACTTACTCTATTTTGAGTCAAGGATCTTCTAGATAGATTATAGTCGTTGAGATGTTTCCGTTGATATATGGCATGCCAAGTAATTATTCACGGTTTGAGAGATATTCATGTTTGAAGTTAGTAACCCCAGTTAGTGGGCTAAAACCCTATGGGGTTGTGGCATGGCACTCATAATTGGTTTTTTTCATTGAATATTCATTAATTAATAATTTTTTAAGCTCCTAAAAATCCCTCCAACATTCTCTATAGAAGCACCTCTCAACTCTATAAAAAGAAATCTCATATATCCTCCAAATGTAGTGATCGTGGAATTTTCGCTATAACTTCATTTCTGTGAAGTCTTAGATTCTAAAATTAAAACCCATTTGATTTGTAATCCTAATGAACATCATGACCGAATTTCAGATCTTGGTTCACTATATTTTTGGATGTATGATCTATGGAAGTTAGGGTTTTTGCAGGTTGCCGAATTTCATCTCAAATAAGTGACCATGGGAAAATCGTCATAACTCTCTCTCTAAGAAGAGGATTGGAATTCTGTAAAGTGGTAGATAGTGCATGGACTGTAGTTTTCTATGTATCAATTTCAGAGCTTAAGGAGCAAACAATGACACATGGCATGCCATACAAGTTCGCTCTACTGAACTAGGACATAATTAGGTCATTGTGAGAGATTGGGCATAACTTTGTCTTGAAGAGTCCAAATCAGGTCAGACCTGTTGTGTTGGAAAGAAGACTCAGAGGGCTTCTATAGGACTAAAGATCATATGTTGGGAATCTGAAATCGCAGAAATACATCATATTAAATATCGTGCTCCTAGAAGGCAAGAAAAACTAGATCAAGTGTTGTCAAGGGGTGCAAAGGACCGGGCTTTCTAGGGCAGCAAAGAGAAAGGTGCAGCAAAATAATGTAATAGAGGTAAGATATAGGTAAGTATCTTCTGTATATGCATGTTCATCTCTTAATTGCATTAGATTCTTTGTATTCTATTTTTTTGTTTTTGTTTAACACTGACATATGCTTTGCAGGATGAGGTAAGTTTTGCTATTATCATGTCATGGGTATTTTCTTGAAGACTTTTTGTAGGTATTATATATTCATCAAGAGAAGACTCTATGCACAATCTAATGTTCTGAAGAATGAGAAAGGGTAGCATGAAAAGAGAAGCAATCAAGGTGCATAACAACAGCAATAAGTTCACTACATGAAGTCTTCAAGTGGGAATCACTGCATACAGACATTGTAAAAGTATCATTGTACAGAGTCATTGTAAAAGCATCTTTGTAAAAGTTGTATAAGTGCCTATCTGCCAAGAGTTGAAGAGGCAGTGTCAGAAGATCTAGGATCATCATTAGGTGGTTGTGTCATAGTTGGGGTTATGGTCTAGTATGTCTTCTTCTTCTACATCATTCTATATCATTGTAAAGTGGACCATTTTCCCTGGTACGGGAGTCCATTCTTCTTTTATTCTTCTATAGGGTCGTAGGGTGGTGCTAGGTTGGTGCATGAAGTCACCAACAGGTTCAAACCAGTGAAAAAATTAGGGTGGTGCGATGATGCTAGGATGAATTGTAGTTCATTGGGTGTTGGGTCATTCATTCAGTTGACTACTGAAGAATCTCAGGCGTTGGAGTTGGAGAAGAATGCTTTTCTAGATTCTAGGAAGTTGGAGATTTCTTTTCAATTGGAGTTGAAGATTAAAGAATTATTAGAAAAGAGTTCAGTGGTTTTTGACCGAGAGGGGCCTTTCCACCTAAAATTTTTGTGCCTCCCATGTTCTTTTATTCACTTTTGTTACTGCATAAACATTAATGATAATTGAAGATTAACTAATGCTCTGAAAAGATTTGAAAGTGCTAATTGCTAAGGAATATTGATTCACCCCCCCGCCCCCCCAAGTATTTTCCAACAATTGGTATCGAAGCTTGGTTCCTTCAATAGTAGTTTAACAACTGGAAGGAGATCATGGAGCATACCAAGAATGGTGTACCTTTATTCAATGAAAATAATTATGCACTCTGGAAAGGAAGAATGGAGGTTTATCTCTTGGTGCAAGGTTATGAAGTATGTGACACTGTTCAAAATGGCTTTACACCAACCACGGATAAAAAAGGTAAGAAGAATTTGCTAAATGATGCTAAAGAAAAGAATATTATTATCATTGGACTAATTGTATCTGCTTATCATAATGTGTTGGGTTGTAAAACCACCAAAAATGCATGGGACAAGCTTGAGAATATATAAGCAGGTGACTCAAATGCCAAAGAAGCAAAGCTTCAAGTCTACAGAACAAAATTTGAGCAACTCAGAATGAAAGAAGATGACAACATTGTTGCATACTTCCAACACGTTGATGAAATAATCAACACTCTAGAAGGATTGGGAGAGCCTGTTGACGAGAAGACTATTATACGAAAAATTCTTAGAACGTTACTAGGAAGATTCAACCCAAAGGTATCAATCTTAGAATACATTGCAAATCTAGACAAACTCAGCAAAGGGGAATTACATGGAGTTCTCATAGAATATGAAATGAGACTTGATGAAGAAGAGGGTACTTCGCATCTAGAACCTATGTTTTCTGTATCTAAGAAAACCAATAAGGACAAACAATCTTCAAAGGCAAAGACCTACACCTCCACCTACAAGTGTCAAGAAAAGGAAGATGATGAAGAAGGTTTTTGAGATGGAGAATATGCTTACTTTAAGAGAAAACTAAAAATTGGTAAGGGAAAATTCAAAGGTAAACTTCCATTGATATGTTTCAATTGTGATGAGGTTGGGAATTTCACAGCAAAATGTTTGAACAGAAGTGATGGAAACTCAAAAGGAAACAAAGGCTTTAAGAAATTCAACAAGGCAAGAAGAAAGGATTCAAAAGGAACTTTCTCTCTAAAGAAGATAGCTCATCATCCGATGAATACAGTGACAGTGAATAAGAAGACAATGAGAGAGTATTGTTTATGGCCAAGCACAATAAACATGAGGTATCAAACAACGAAGAAGAAGGGTTAACCATAGAAGAATTTAATATGGAGGCAATAAAGCTTATAAAATGGCTTAAGGCTGAGAAGATCCACTCCAACACTCTTGAAGAACAAGTTCAAGGTCTCAAAATTGAATTTGAAGAACACAAATGTATTGAAGAGTCATTTCAAAAGAAGTTGGAAGAAAGCAACCAAGAAAGGGAAGCATTAGAATCCAAAGTAGTATCGCTGCGTAAGGAAGTGAAGAAGGGAAAAATTGTCCAAAACTATGCCAACAGCTCAAGGGCGTTGGAAGAACTCATCAACAATCAATGATCTTACAATGACAAAACTGGCATCGGTTACAAAGAAGAAGAAGTAGGACCTTCTACAACAAAATACAATGAACCTATGAGATCTGACAGGCATGTAGACTTCATTGGACAATATTCGCAAGAACAGCCTTGGAAGACAATTCCCCGACGAATATTTCCATCCAGGTACCAACATATTTTTCATGGCTATTGTTATTCATGTGGAAAATTTGTTCATAAAGCTATATAATTTCGCACAGACCATAGGAAACAATACAATTCCAGGAGATCTGTCAAATATGAAATTCCCAGGGCTCAACGAAACATAAATAGATTTGAACATATAAGAAGTAATATTGAATGTTACAAATGTCAAAACTTTGGATACATAGCCAGAGACTACAGACTTGAAAATCCTCCAGAAGAATCTTCGAAGCCACAAAACGAACGAACATGGAAGAAGAAGAACACTGATAATTGTGCTCTTGCTCTCAAGGCTCAAAACAACAAAGATGTGTGGTATGTTGATAGTGGTTTCTCAACGCATATGACTGGAGATAGAAAGAAATTTGTATCTCTGAAAGAGAAGAATGATGGAACGGTTTCCTTTGGAAATGGTGGATCTTCAATTGTTATAGGATCAGGTATCGTCAGTCTCAGAAGCAAAGATGCTCTAGCGAAGAATGTTCTATCGGTTGAAAACAGGAATCATAATCTGCTCAGTGTTAGACAAATGTGTGATCAAGGATACAAAATGCTATTCAAATCCACAAAATGTGAAATCAGGAAAGGCAGGCAAGGTAAAATTGTGGCTACAGCAAGTCGAGCTCCAAACGACATATATGTTCTAGATGAAGCAACTAAAGCATGTCTACTAGCTAAAGAAGATGAAATTTGGTTATGGCACAAATGAATGGGTCACATAAACTTTGACAATCTTGTCAGGATAAGCAAAAAGGAAGTAGTACGAGAAATGTTGAAAATCTCAAAACCTTCCAACACACTATGTGAGGCTTGTCGGCATGACAAGCAGACAAAATGCGGATTTAAAACAAAAGAACACTTTGCATCACATCCATTGGAATTGATACATACTGATATATGTGGTTCTATAGGAACAAAAGGCTTAGATGGAGAATTATATTTCATGTTAATGATAGATGACTATACCAGGATGACAGCCGTCAGTTTCCTAAAGAAAAAATCTGAAGCATTTGAGTGCTTTAAGATCTACAAGGATTTGGTCGAAAATGAAACTGATTTAAAAAAAAGTGCCTAAGATCATATAATGGCGGAGAATTCACTTCCAAATTATTTCTTCAATACTGTGATGAAAATGGAATAAAAAGACAATGTTCAATAGCACAAACACCTCAGCAAAATGGAGTTTCTGAAAGAAAAAACAGAACTGTACAGGAAATGGGTAGAACAATGCCAAAGGATTCAAAATTGGATGAAAAATTATCGGCTCAAGCAATTGATACGGCAGTCTTAATTATCAACAGAAGTCTTCGGAGAAATAATTGCAAGAAGACCCCATATGAATTATGGAAAGGAAAACCGGCTAATGTAAAATATTTTATAATCTTCGGAAGCAAATGTTATATCAGAAGAGAAGATCAAAAGTTGGGTAAGTTTGAATCGCATGTTGATGAAGGTATCTTTGTTGGTTACTCACGCAAAAGAAAGGCTTATAAATGCTATAATCTAAGACGAAAATAGATAGTGGAGAGAATAAATGTTACATTTGATGAAGATACTGTTCTAATGAATAATGATGAGGATCTAGAATCTTTGAAACTTGAGACAGAGGTTGAAAAAGGTATAGAGAAAATTCTAGAACAAGAAGCAACTGTCAACCAGGAAGAAGTAAATAATGATCAACAAGATATACAGGAACAACAACAAGAAGCTCCTCCAAATAGAATAAAAGAATGGATTCAAAAGAACCATCCATCAAACCAAAGCATTGGTGACATAAATGAAGGAATTGGAACAAGAAAAAGTCGACAACTTCATTCATCACAACAAGCTCACATTTCTTTTCTAACAACCTTTGAGCCTAGTAGTTTTGAGGAAGCCAACTAGAATGAACATTGGGTAGCAGCTATGAATCAAGAATTGGATCAAATCAAGAAGAATAACACTTGGGAATTAGTTCCAAGGCCAAAAGATAAAAATGTCATTGGGACTAAATGGGTGTTTAGGAAGAAATTTAATGAAGATGGACAAGTTACCATAAACAAAGCAAGATTCTTTTGCAAAGGATATGCACAAGTGGAAGGAATTGATTTTGACGAAACATTTGCACCAGTTGCCAGAATGGAAGCCATCCGGATGTTTCTTGCCTATGCATGCTCAAGAAAAATAAAAGTATACCAAATGGATGTTAAGTCAGCATTTCTTAATGGAGAATTAGAAGAAGAAGTTTAAATCGAACAACCTAAAGGTTTTCTACTATCAGAAAAATAAGACTATGTTTAGAAAATCTTCGGCAAAATCACATAATCAATCTTGTGTCGACGCGTTTCGAACCAACCAGTGTGGTTCATCGTCAGGACAAGTTGAAGACCAATCCAGCTTAGCTTGATTAAATAGAGTGTGCAGAGATTCCAACGGCTATAATTCCAACGATTAATTTTGACTTAATAATCTTGGTCAAAACACTAAATAATTTAATTAATATTCCTAGAAATAGCTAAATTAGGTAAAAAAGGAATTCATTTGTTAATTTTAAAAATAAATAGATATATTATTATTTACGAAAATTCATACCCATATCTAATATTTTAATAATAATAATCTATATTTATTATTCCAATATGGTAATAATTCTTTATTAATCTTAGAATATAGTTACCATAGGTAATTTTGAAATAATTATTTAATGGTCCATTGGTATAATGGTCATTCGAAATTAAAATGTTAAGAAATATAATATATGTATATTGAATAATCTAAATCTAATAATCATTCATAATTCCACACAAATTTTTAAGTCATTATTATTCCTAGAATTAGGTAAATAATATAGGGTTGATAAAGTATGACTAATATTATTAGTATATCATAATTCATCCTTTAAACCTAATGGTCAAATTATTAATTCAATATTTATTTATTCCAATAAAACAATTAAAGTTAACTAAATCAATTATTACTTATAAGGTAAATACCATAATTTAGGGTAAATCATAATATATCTATAAGCCTAATGGCCAAATTTATATTTGTTAATAATCAATATTAATTCATATTTATTTATTCCACTCAAAATATTATTAAAGTTAACTATATGATTAGTATAAAAAATAATATTTATAAGGCTTAAAAAAAAGGGGGGGGGGGGGGGGGGGTTTATTAAGAGAATAGTTAAAGGGAAACTCAAATAGAAATAATTATAATTGTATACATGAAAAAATTAAATCTAATTCTAATATGCACACTAGTATCATAGATAGGTTTAGGTTAATACAGTAATTAGTCCAAAATTACTTCATAACTAATAAAGACTCAGACACTCCATAATAATAGGACAAACCCGCCAAAAGAAAAATTAATAAGGGAGGGGGAAGACAGAAACCCCAAGACCTAACAAAAGGGGAATGGGGAGGCTAGGAAGATAAGGCTGGGACCCAACAACTGCTAATCTTCCAGCCATCATCCCTATTTATATTGTTCGGTCTTTTCTCAATCTCCGGGGCCTCTCTAAATTTGCGATGGTGAAACTGCGCAATTTTGGCAATGACTTGAGCCTCCTCTATACATACATGATGCATAGTCTTCCCTGCATGCTCAGCCAGGGCCGAGGACTTGGTCCTACCATGCCTTAAGTCAACCGAATGCTCGCTAATCCGCTGATGGAAAAAGAAGATAATGGTTGTCTTCCGTTCTTGGATGTTCTTATCTCTAAGAAGGCGGATGGTTCCTTTTCTCATCAGGTGTTTAGAAAGAAGACGCATACTGAGCAATACTTGCATGCTTCTTCGCATCATTTCCCCGCTCAGAAGTTTGGGGTTCTTAGCACGCTTGCCACCCGTGCTGTTAGAATTTCGGATGAGGAGAGCCTGGAATCAGAGAAGGCTCACCTCCTAGAAGTCTTTGAGAAGAATGGTTACAATAGGCACCTCGGTCAAAAAGCCTTCCTCAAGGCCAAGAAGGAGCCTTCAATCCGAAAGGTTCCTAAAGATCATATCATGGGTGTGAACCTTCCTTACATCCAAGGGACCACGGACAGGATTGCGAGGATTCTGAGGAAGTATGATGTGCCCACTACTTTTAGACCTCTCAATACTATCCGTGGCTCCCTCAGGTCTGTGAAAGACCCGATTGACCCTAAGGACATGAAGGGCGTCTATGTCATTCCCTGTTCCTGTGGGACCCCTTATATTGGCGAGACGGGTCGCTCTATCAATCAGCGGATTAGCGAGCATTCGGCTGACTTAAGGCATGGTAGGACCAAGTCCTCGGCCCTGGCTGAGCATGCAGGGAAGACTATGCATCATGTATGTATAGAGGAGGCTCAAGTCATTGCCAAAATTGCGCAGTTTCACCATCGCAAATTTAGAGAGGCCCTGGAGATTGAGAAAAGACCGAACAATCTAAATAGGGATGATGGCTGGAAGATTAGCAGTTGCTGGGTCCCAGCCTTATCTTCCTAGCCTCCCCATTCCCCTTTTGTTAGGTCTTGGGGTTTCTGTCTTCCCCCTCCCTTATTAATTTTTCTTTTGGCGGGTTTGTCCTATTATTATGGAGTGTCTGAGTCTTTATTAGTTATGAAGTAAATTTGGACTAATTACTGTATTAACCTAAACCTGTCTATGATACTAGTGTGCATATTATAATTAGATTTAATTTTTTCATGTATACAATTATAATTATTTCTATTTGAGTTTCCCTTTAACTATTCTCTTAATAAACCCCCCCCCCTTTTTTAAGCCTTATAAATATTATTTTTTATACTAATCATATAGTTAACTTTAATAATATTTTGAGTGGAATAAATAAATATGAATTAATATTGATTATTAACAAATATAAATTTGGCCATTAGGCTTATAGATATATTATGATTTACCCTAAATTATGGTATTTACCTTATAAGTAATAATTGATTTAGTTAACTTTAATTGTTTTATTGGAATAAATAAATATTGAATTAATAATTTGACCATTAGGTTTAAAGGATGAATTATGATATACTAATAATATTAGTCATACTTTATCAACCCTATATTATTTACCTAATTCTAGGAATAATAATGACTTAATAAATTGTGTGGAATTATGAATGATTATTAGATTTAGATTATTCAATATACATATATTATTTTTCTTAACATTTTAATTTCGAATGACCATTATACCAATGGACCATTAAATAATTATTTCAAAATTACCTATGGTAACTATATTCTAAGATTAATAAAGAATTATTACCATATTGGAATAATAAATATAGATTATTATTATTAAAATATTAGATATGGGTATGAATTTTCGTAAATAATAATATATCTATTTATTTTTAAAATTAACAAATGAATTCCTTTTTTACCTAATTTAGCTATTTCTAGGAATATTAATTAAATTATTTAGTGATTTGACCAAGATTATTAAGTCAAAATTAACCGTTGGAATTATAGCCGTTGGAATCTCTGCACACTCTATTTAATCAAGCTAAGCTGGATTGGTCTTCAACTTGTCCTGGTGATGAACCACACTGGTTGGTTCGAAACACGTCGACACAAGATTGATTATGTGATTTTGCCGAAGATTTTCTAAACAATGCTATGGATCACAAAAGTCTGAATTCCTTAAAAATAAGACTATGTTTGCAGGTTAAAGAAGGCTCTGTATGGTATCAAGCAGGCTCCCAGAGCATGGTATGCTCGTCTTGACGGATATCTACGTCAACAAGGGTTGAAGAAAGGTACTGCTGATAGCAATCTTTACATACAAATAGATAAGGATAATTTAACAATCATTGAGGTATATATGGATGATATAATATTTGGTAGCAATGATGATCGACTAAGAAAGAAATTTGCTACAAAGATGCAAAGTGAGTTAGAGATGTCTTTACTTGTAGAGTTAACATACTTCTTAGGGCTTTAGATATCTCAACAAGAGAAAGGAATATTTACATGTCAAGCCAAGTACATCAAGGAAATGCTCAAGAAATTCAAAATGGAATATTGCAAACCCATCCTTACTCCGATGGTAACAGGTTGCAAATTTATCATAGACAACTCATCTAAGGATGTGGATCAGACATTGTATAGATCTATGAGTCTTCTATATGTAATAGCCTCCCGACCAGATGTTATGCAAGCAGTTGGTCAAGTAGCAAGATTCCAAGCAACACCAAAAGAATCACATATTATTTTCGTCAAAATAATTCTTCGATATCTAAAGGACACAACAATATGGCTTGTGGTATCCCAAGGGCAACAATCTCATTATTCAAGCCTTTACAGTTGCAGATTGGGTAGGACGCATTGATGATCGTAAGAGTACTAATGGAGCAACATTCTATCTAGTTGGTTGTCTCGTACCATGGTTGAGCAAAAGGAAAACCTCAATCTCATTATCTACAACGGAAGCAGAATACATTGCAACAGAATCTTGTTGTACTCAAGTCCTTTGGATGAAACAAACTTTACAAGATCTTCAAGTACAATTCAGTGAGCCTATTCCCATATTCTGTGATAACACCGGTGCCATCAGCATCTCCAAGAATGTTGTCATGCATTCAAAAACAAAACACATTCTGATCAAATATCATTTTGTTAGAGAACAAGTCACTGAAAAGAATATCAAACTTGAATATGTTGGTACTATTAGTGCTTGAAATTTCACCTCAGGCTGAAAAAGGTAAACTCCAAGGCAACATCAAACCGCTTAGCCTCGTAGCTAGCCCTACGGGGCAGGAGAGGGCTCTCTCCGGTCTATCTCGGCAAAGATCTTCAACAGGCAGAGATAACCAATAAAGAACACTGATTTTAGGCTAGTAAACTGATAAAAAGGTTTGATTTAGGATTTTTAGGATTTTGGTGGAAAGTTGGGGAAAGGCAATTCTGGGTGTGGGGATCGGACACAGTTTTTGCAGGGGGTTCTTTGGGGCAAGGTAGGAGACTGTACTGATGCCTTTAAATTAAGTGAATGGATAGAAATGACCGGTGAGGAGCTAAAGACAGCAAGAATCCTTCAAGAGTTCTCTTTAGACAGATGAAAACATAACTATTAAGCAAACTTAAAAGCAGAGCATGACAATCATGAATTCTACTTTAACACTTCATTTGCCCAATTTGAAGAAGGAAAAGTAAGGAGATGATTCACATAAAAAACTTACAAGTACAAAGAGAAACACACCATCAATACATGTAACCACATGAATCCCAAAAAGGACTGCAAAACCCTGGTCTTTCTTCCTTTGCCAAAATTGCAGAGAAACAATGAGTAATACAATAGAAGCTTTCTCCCTCAAGAGTCCAACCATGAAAATGACCAAGAAAGTACATAATATAGGCAATATAACATCTTTCCTTGCCTCTAGGGGTCGAGCTCACTATCCTAGGAGCTGTTTCAACCAATTCTAAACTGAGCACTAAAATCTAGGCAGTCAAAACAACTTGCCTCTATAAGCTAGGAAACCAATTCATTCATTAAATGTTTGCTATTTCATGAATGAATCTTCTAGAATAGGTAAATAAGTGTCATGTCAACATGAAAATACATTAATTACATCAAAGAGGGTGAAAAATCCCATCACAAGTCAAAACTGGTCAAATCTGGGCGAATTCCAGAGCTGTAGATGAAAAATTGGCAAACTTTCCCAACAGGTCGCGCCCTGATCCTGAACAGGTCGCGCGACTTTGGAGCTGCTTTTGAAGTACTTCTAGGTGTCAAAATGAATAAAAAGTGGGCTTTTTGGAAAGGTCTGGATGTCTACTTTCTAACCCAAGTGGAATTTCTGAATTTGGTAGTCATTTGCCCCTCCAAAATTGCAATCTCCCAAGACTGGTCAAAAAGTGCCAAATGAGGCTGCCTCAAGGAAGAGTGTTGTTGCAGTCAACTTTTGAATGCCTTCCTCAACCCCAAATTGAGCTCATGATAGCTCATTGGAAATCTATTTGTGTCTAGTTATCATTTTATCCATCAAGAAAATAATTTGGCTAACCAATCTAGGAGAAAACTTGATTTTCCCAAGGTCACTTCAGAGGTGTCTTTGATTCTCCTGAGGCAACGATATTCTTGACATTTCTCTCAAACCATGACACCTGTGAAAAAAGGGAAGGAGGTTTTTTTTATTTGGCATGTTTTGGACAAAAACCTCTCTCAGTTTCCCAAAATTCATCTTTGATGTCTCTAAAACATCTTTTGAGTGAAACTTATCCCGATGTGTGAAACAAGGAATTTTGTCGAAATGAAGCGAAATGAAGGGGATAAGGGGCTTCTAAATTCTTGGGGAAATTTTCAGAAGTAGGGAGGGATGTTAGGAAATAAGGGAAAGTGGAATCGTGGAGATCGAGTGAAGGGAAGGGGTCCAAAAGGGAAAAACACAAGTCAAACCTAGAAAATTGCCAAGTTGTGGCAAGAAACTAGGGTTTGTGTAAAAATGAGGATTTTGGGGGATCTCAATGATGGGAAGCATTTGATAAGGTATATGAAGGATAGGGAAAGGTGTATGAACATCTGGGTACAAGTTTTGCCAATGATTTGACCGTCCAAGAGGAATTGGCTTCAAAACCCTAGGAGAGGAAAATGACCTTACCTAGACGCAACTGAAGCATGGACAAGGTGTAAAATGACTCATTAGACACTGAGATGATAATGAAAATCCTGTGAATGATGATAGACTCAGCTTAATGATGACATAGATCGACATTTGGACAACTTTAGAAGGAGTGAAAGCAAACCCTAGATCTAATGCCTAGTGACCAAATTTTGCTTGAAGACTCACTGAAATGACAAAATTTGACCTTGACACTCAAAGACCACTTTGTAAGAGCATATTTGATCACTGGAGGAAGGCTAGAAAGACTGAAACTAACAGGTACAAAAGAACAAATCGCTGATATCTTCACTAAACCTCTACCTCGTGAAGCATTTGAATATCTTTGCCAGAAGGTTGGGATTCTCCCAAGTTCTCATTACATTTTCCTTATTCATAAAATAAAGGGGGAGTGGAAGTGTGTATAGGTCCATAGGATGGTTGTGTGTTAGGGGCAGTTACCCTTTGCCATTGATGTCAAAGGGGGAGAGAAGGCAGTAGTAAGAGGTGCCCTGATTGCAGGGGGAGTACTTGTGTTGCCATCAATGCCAAAGGGGGAGTTTGTTGATCTAAAGATGATCTGAGGTTGTCATTGATGTCAACCCAAGCAGCACCAGGGGCTACCCTAATCTTGCAAGGGAATTCTGACTTGACAACTTACTCCGTTTTGAGTCAAGGATCTTCTAGATAGATTCTACTCGTCAAGATATTCATGTTTGAAGTTAGTAACCCCAGTTAGTGGGCTAAAACCCTATGGGGTTGTGGCATGGCACTCATAATTGGTTTTGGTCATTGAATAAACATTAATTAATAATTTTTTAAGCTCCTAAAATCCCTCCAACATTCTCTATAGAAGCCCCTTTCAACTCTATTAAAAGAAATCTCATATATCCTCCAAATGTAGTGATCGTTGAATTTTCGCTATAACTTCATTTCTGCGAAGGTTTAGATTCTAAAATTAAAACCCATCTAATTCACAATCCTAATGAATGTCGTGACCGAATTTCCAATTTTGGTTTGCTATATTTTCGGAGATATGATCTATGGAAGTTAGGTTTTTGCAGGCTACCGAATTTCATCTCGAAGAAGTGACCTTGGGAAAATTGTCATAACTCTCTCTCTAAGAAGAGGCTTGGAATTATGTAAAAATTAGCGGATATTTCACGGACTTTATTTTTGTGTGTATCAATTTCAGAGCCGAAGGAGGAAACAGTGAAACATGGCATGTCGTACAAGTTCACTCTATTGAACTAGTGCATAATTAGGTCATTGTGAGCGATTGGGCATAACTTTGCCTTGAAGAGTCCAAATTGGGTCAGACCTATGGCATTGGAAAGAAGACTCAGTGGGATTCTACAGGACTGAAGATCACATGTTGGGGATCTGAAAACGTAGAGATACATCATATTAAATATCATGCTCCTAGAAGGCAAGAAAAACTAGATCAAGTGTTGTCAAGGGGCGCAAAGGACCAGACTTTCTAGGGCAACAAAGAGCAAGGTGCAGCAAAATGATGCAGCAGAGGTAAGATACAGGTAAATATCTTATTTATATGCATGTTCATCTCTTAAATGCATTAGGTTCTTTGTTTTCTAATTTGTTGTTTTTGTTTAGCACTGACATATGCTCTGCAGGATGAGGTAAGTTTTGCTATTATCATGTCATGGGTATTTCCTTGAAGACTTTTTGCAGGTATTATATATTCATCAAGAGAAGACTCAATGCACAATCTAATGTTTTGAATAATGAGAGAGGGTAGAATGACAAGAGCAGCAATCAAGTTGCAGAACAACAACAAGAAGTTCACCACATGAAGTCTTCAAGTGAGCAGCATTGCATACAGACATTGTAAAAGTACCATTGTACAGAGTCATTGTAAAAGCATCTTTGTAAAAGTTGTACAAGTGTCTATCTACCAAGAGTTGAAGAGGCAGTGTCGGGAGGTATAGGATCATCATTAGGTGGTTGTGCCATAGTTTGGGTTATGGTCTAGTGTGTCTTCTTCTTCTACATCATTCTATATCATTGTAAAGTGGGCCATTTTCCCTGGTACGGGATTCCATTCTTCTTTTATTCTTCTATAGGGTGGTAGGGTGGTGGTAGGTTGGTGCATGAAGTCACCAATAGGTTCAAGCCTGTGAAAACTTCAGAGTGGTATGGTGGTGCTAGGATTATTTGTATCTCATTGGGTGTTGGGGCATCCGTTCAGTTGACTATTGAAGAATCTTGGGCACTGGAGCGTCCATCCAATGGGAGCTAGAGAAGAATGTTTTTCTAGATTCTAGGAAATTGGAGCTTTCTTTTCAATTGGAGTTGAAGATTAAAGAATTATTAGAAAAGCGTTTGGTGTTTTTTGACCCAGAGGGGGTTTTACACCAAAAAGTTGTGTGCCTCATGTGTTCTTTTATTCATTGTTTTTACTGCATAAACATTAATGATAATTGATGATTAACTAATTCTCTGAAAAGATTTAAAAGTGATAATTGCTAAGGAATACTGATTCACTCCCCCCTCAGTATTTTCCAACAGTATCCATCAAAGAGATAGCAATATGTAGCTAGAAAACCATGAGGTCATAGTCATTTTTCAAGCTTTCTTGATACCATCAACAACAACAATCCTCAACCATGTGAGAGGCAAGAACTATAGGAGTCCTACATCATAGCTGCACCATATGAACTTTATGTATCTTTGAAGGCATGATGAAAGTAGCATCAAAGAAATGAGTGACTCATCATCAAATAATGAAGTTGTGTACTCAAGCTTTGTACTTCTCCTCGTCCTTATTAAGATCACCATGTAAGCAATATATCATATGTACTATATGCATCATCAAAAAGGTTATCCACAATCATCCATAAATCTGATCTGAATAACAATTATGTGGATCAAGCAATATAAGTATCATTTGATATTTCATCATAGGCAACTCATGACTGCAACATAACATGATGTATCATTTAAACACTTCAATAACATAAGTACCAAAGACTTATAAACATAATACCAACAATGCATCATTAGAAGCATAGCATATTCTCCCCCTGAACCTATGCCAAATGTTCATTGTTAAATCTAATCATTGCGTATATCAGTAAGGATCATCAAGGCATCATCATCAACTAGTTATACATCAAGTCATCAACAACTTATGAGGGTCAAAATCACTTCTACATATCATCAATAGACTATAACCATCATCAATCATAACAGAAAAGATAATTGATAATTGATTGAACCATATCATACCCCTTTTTCTGAGTTTGTCCCACTGATTCTTCATCAAACCAACATATACGTGACTATGCAGCTTCTAAATCACGTATATATGTGACTTATCTTCATTATAATTGCGTATGAGAATCATAGCACTACAATTTCATACTTTTAGTTCCTCCTGATTCTGTTCTGTTTGTATATTGAGCTTTGCCACGTATTTCTAACTGTACTTCCTTCTTCTTCCATACCTTGGAGTGTGATGAAGTTTTCTCCTTTCGGTATGTTGGCCGAAATTTTCTCCTGCATTCTTTTGCTATATGCCCAGACTTGTTACAAGCATAACATCTCATATGTTTCATATTCCCTCTATAGTAGTTAATGGCTTTGTGACCAAACATATTGCAAGAAAAACAATATCCCTTGAAGTACCTGGAAGCTGATGATCTTCCTGTGTGATGTTTATTAGCTTGAACCATTCTACTTCTGCATCTGGCTGCAACATGTCCAAAATTATGACATATAAGACATTCAACATTATTCATCAAAGGAAAGAATCGATTAACACTTCCATAGTTAGGAGTAAATGATTTTCTTTGAAGACTTTCTTTCCTTGGTTGTTGATGGGGTTGACCTCTTATCTCCTTGTTGAGAATTTCAGATTTTGCACTAGAGTTCCTTCCTTCAGTTTCTGAGCTAGATTCACCTTTAACGGTTTCATGAAAACCAAGACCAGATTTGATGGTAGGAGACCTTTGACTACTAAGAATATCATCCAAAATCTTAGTACTATCTTGAGATAGTAAAAGTTTATCCTTTTCTTCTAATTTACCTTTTAGGATATTTACCTCAACCTAGTATTTCTCTTCCTTTTCAAGATACTGCTTCCTCATGATTTCTTCATTTTTTCTTCCTTCTTCCACTTATTGCCTTAATTCAAGAACTTCATTTTCTTGTCCTTAAAATTCTTGGAGTAGTTCTTCATTCTTCTTATTTGAATTTTTGAGATCTTCTTTTAGAGAAACGACCACAGCTTCAAGACCTTCACAGTAGCTGGTTATTTCTATAAGTTCCTTGGTTGTTGTGTCCTTTTCATTCACTTCATTTCTCAATGATGTCACTTCATCCTATAGCCTTTGACATTGATCTTCATTTTCCTTGTATTGCTTCCCGACTTTGTTTCCTTCCTCCAACTGAGCTTTTAATCTAGTAACTTCTTCTTTGTAGGCACATTCCCTTTTATCAATTACATCATTTTGGTCTGTAATTGTGTCTGTGAGCTTTTTAAATTCTGCCTCTATTTGATTTCTTTCTCTTTCACCCATAAGAGAAAATTCAATTGTTCGGCTGTCAAATTCATTATCTTCAAATGAACAAATAAATGTATCACTAGAGGACAACAAATTCATACCTGATAATTCTTTTGTTTGTTCATCTTCATTCCAAGGTGATTCTGAATCAGAGGAGTTGCTTCCACACAATGGCCAATCGTCTCTCCCACTATCACAGTTCCCTTGAGATGTCTTCTTCTTTTGAGGTGATTTCTTCTTTAGCTCCTTTCCCATTGTTTCTAGGGATCTCCTTCAAGCAATCAAGCTTCTTCCAAAGGACCTGCTCTGATACCAATTGTTGGAAAGAATACTAAGAGGGGGGGTGAATCAGTATTTACAAATCAATAAATTTTTCATTTCCATAATTAGATTTATATACGCTACTTCAGTGAAGGGAACTCGCGTGTGCATGCAACTGTTCTTAAGGTAACCAGCATATATCCAGTGAACTTATGATTCAGTTAATTCATCATATGTTGATCTTTAATCAATGCATTAGTACTTTATTAAAAATTAAACAGTAACCACGTGCAGTAATAACAAAATAAACCATCACACATAAGCAACACACATGAACACCAAGATTTAAGCTAAAAACCCAATGTGGGTGAAAACCACCTACTGCTGTCATCTCTGATGAGCCTAATAAATGGGTAATTATATGGGCTCATTTTACCTCCTAACCTAGTGCGATCAACCATTCTCTTAGCTTATTGTATGATTTTCTGATTATATTCATGCTTATAGAGTGAGTTGAGTTAATTATGATGCCATGTGGTCTGACATGTATTTAATGCAGATTATTAATGGATTTCGAGGTCAAAGTAAAGGATCTAATGGTCAAATGGTAGCAATAACTCGAAGTAGATATAGGAGAGGACTTATAGGAGGGGATTCCCCTCATTTATTACTCCTCACTTCGAATTCCCCTTCATTTATCTCGGAGTACAAACAGTCGAATCATGCACTAGAAGGCAGCCGAGCAAGTGAAGGATGACTGATAGTTATCTCGAGTTTTGGGAGCCAAGTATCCCTGATTTTAAGGAAGTTGTTGGTAGCTTCAGATGTATAAGTAGAGAGGCCTAGGGCCTCACTAGGGTCGGATTTTTTCTTATGCAAACTCTGGTCAAATTTCGAGCTTATTGTTTGTGTGACAGCTTTATGTAATCTTGTTTTTTTATAATAAAGATGGAATCCTCTTTGAGCTAGCACTGAGTTACCTCATAGGGTTGAAGCTCTTCGGTTATGGCCCAATCTAAGTATCCAAGTTCCTCTTCATTTGTATTTGTATGCTTTACTTCAGTGGTAGATTAGTTTGTTGTCAGACATATTTCTTTCATGGTTAAGAATAGGTTGCTTTTGATGATTTAGTAGTTTGCTTCCATTTGTGCGTTCTATAGCAGGTTAAGTAGCAATTAAAAAAGATTCAAAAGGCTAGCAATAGTTCCTTGGCCTCTCTTCCTCCCTTAGGGACCATGATTTGAGGCAAAGACTCTCTTGCTGCCCCAAAAACACAAATTTTCCTCATTCATAGGACTTCTAGTGTTTGCAGCACTTTAGTAGGTTAATAGTCCAGTTTTTCTTTGCTTCAAATCTCCTTCATCATGTTCATTTGCTGATTTTCAATAGTCCTCTCTCATTCTTTCCTTTCCTACAGCATTTCCTTTCATAGATCATAATTTAGATCATTTTAATGCAAAACTCTATCTTTCTAGATGCACTCATTTCATTGCTTGCTTGATCTTCTTGGTTGACTGTCAGTTTCTATGCAGCAGATTTCTTCCAACATTAGGCCAACCTACCAGCAATCACACCCTCCATCTGATCCATGCCCTATAGGTCTTCCAAACCTCACCTCAATTATGCTCTAGATTCCTTCAGTTTTCATAGAACTTCTTCCTCTCTCCTTGAGCAAATCCAATCATCTTTCTCTCTCCTAGTGATTCATGGTAGACCTTAGGCACCCTAAAACCTCCTTCCAACCTTCACCCACCTTTTTCACCCACTATCACACCTTCAAAACAGTTGAAATTGCTCTCAACCTCCTCTTGTAGGCCTCTTGTAGTTTTCGTGTTTTCCTCCTGTAGATTTCATGTGTCCTTGTGTAGGTTTTCTTTTGAAGACCGAGTGTGGGAAAAGCCTCCAAAGGGCCACCTAAGACCTCCTAAGACCCATCCACACCATCCTACATCATCCCAAGCTCCAAAACCACCCTCCAATGCCACATGTTCACTACCACACTCACACACAATAAATTAGATGCATGATTAAATTTACATAAAAACACATAAAAATCCAAAATATGTTTTTTGCTTATTTACTTCCAGAAATAGCATGGTTAGATATTGTTTACTCCCTTGAGTAGGTAATTGCATTTCTTTCATTTTTTTCATAGTGTTTTTGGCAAAAATATAATTAGCTGGTTAATTAGGGTTTACTAGGTCTTTCTTTACATTCCAGTCTTTTTCCTTTCTACAATTAGAATAGCTTTTGTAGAGTAATCTTTCTTTCTTTCATCACACATAGAGCTTCTTCTAAAATCTATAGAAGTTGGCTTGAGCTCCTAGTGGTCTCACGCCGGCTGACCAAGTGACAACCTACAGTGAGAACTAGTACTTGTGCATACAGCATTGACGCTTCCAAGTTTGTTACGAACTACCGGGTTGATAAAAGTAAATTTGGCAACCCAGGAGTTGCAGCATTCTTGCTGCAATACTAGCGCTCACCACTTTTTGGTGCCATTGCTGGGGAAGCGTCAGAGTATTCTTTGATTATTGCTTTCTTCTATTTTCTATTGCAACATTCTGCTAATAGTTTATTTCGGCAAAAGTAGACTAGTCATTTCTTTTCTTTCAATTCTACATTTCCTTGCTTTCCTTTTCAATTCTGCAAATTTCCATTCAGCAAGTTCATTTCAGCTAGTTGCAATTTGTTTTGTTCAATCACAATTTCAGTTTCTGTAGGTACTATCAGTGTGGGGAAAATAAACAAAAAACCAACCAAAAAGATCTCCTTTCATGCCTTGTAGGAATAGAGATAACTCAGGAAAAATTTTGCCCAACACCCCCACTACCTTACACAGCCAACCTTCTCTCTTCTTCGATGGTTGCAATCAAGAAGAACCCTTAGGTGAACAGCCGGACATATTTGAGGAACCTATAGGCGAAGAAGAAGAGGAAAACATTCCTCTGGAACCAATGGCTGAAAATAAAAATGCTAGGAGAAATGGAGAAAGAATAGAGGGTACCTTTCCCATTCAGGAGACCGATGAGGACACCAAAATGAAAAACATAAGTCCTTCAGCCCTACCTCACTTCCATGGTCTAACTACAGAAGATCTCAACACCTTCTTGTTTGAGTTCACTATCATCTGTCAAACTTATGACTATGCAGAAGATAAGCAAAAGTTGAAACTGTTCCCTTCTACTCTCAAGGACATAGCATTGCACTAGTTCATGGGATTACCTGGCAATAGCATCACAACTTGGGCTCAGATGCAGCAAGCCTCTAACAACAAGTATCAAAACTATTGTAGGTCAAAAGATACTAAAGAAGAAATCTTCTGAATGACCATGGGAAGTGATGAGTCCCTGGAAGACTATGAAGAGAGGTTCCAGCTCAATTACAAAAGGGTCAGGTGTACACTTGACCCCGAGTCTCTAAAGTTGGTCCTGCTCATGGGAATTCGGGAAGACCTTCTAGACACCCTCCATCTACTAGCCGAGGGAGACATCCACCAACTATCCTATGAGGACATAAAGACTATTTTTATAAACCATTCTAGAGCAGCCAAAAATAAAGGTAGGGGGAGTCAACCCATAGCCAGTACCTCTTCTTCCAATTCATCCATTAAAGGGGAAATTGGAAGTATTCTGGAAGAATTCAAGAGTGAGATGCTGCAGACTCTTGCCATGAAAATGGATACCTTACATATCAAAAGAAAACAAGAGGAATCAGAGAGGGCTTTGGCCATTTTTTTGCGCTAGATGCACCAGGAGGCATCCTAGGAATGAATGCCCATTGAACTCTATAGAGGTTTGTTCAGTCTGTGAAGAAAATCATTCTACAGACAAGTACTCTTCCTTGTCTGGACTTAAAGCTGTATATCAAGGGGTCGAGGGACTCACTAAACAGATCTATTACATAAACCAAAGGAGGTCACATGGACCTAGACGATACCAGCAGGGGATGCAAGGAACATCTCAGGCATACCACAACCCCAACCAAGTCCCCTCCATACCTTCTTGGGGCCCCCCTGCTCATCCTTCCTGGTCCACACCACCTCCTTGGTCCTTCACATCTCAATATCATGCCCAACAAGCCACTCATTCATTTCAACCCTATGCTTAGCCACAACCATAGTGGAATGCACATCATCAGGGGTGGAGGCCCTAATACAACTCTCTTCCTGCTCTTTTGCCTCCACCACCTGCCCAACCATAACTGTTACCTTCTGCTCCACCAAGGAAACCCCAAATGCCTGCCTAGCCAAATCCGAACCCGAACAACAAACATGCTCGGAAAGTGTATAGTGGGGAACCATCATGCCCAACGTATGTTGTGGAGATTCAAGAAATCAACTTGCGATCTGGGAAAGTTCTTACAGATAACCAGCCTCCACTCAGGGAGGTTGAGGAAGATAAAGAGGAAAGCGAACCTAAAGCAAATCCACCCTTTCCTGAGAGACTATCCATGAAAATCCAGCCTACCCCAGAAGAGACTGAACTCGTAGGAGAATTGAAACATTTATGTGTGAAGATACCACTTCTCCAAGCCATAAAAGATATGCCTATCTACAATGGGTTGATCAAAGAGAAGTGCTTTAGGCATCCAAGAAGGCGTAAGAGAGATGCCCCAATCATAAATGTCATCGGAAAACTATCTGACCTGATGTTGGGGTAGATAATCTGTCCAAAATATCTGGACACTGGAAGCCCAGTAGTTGATGTCCACATCAATGGCACAATGGTCCCACATACCTTGATTGATCTGGGAGTTGCCATTAATGTGATGACAAAGGACACAATGCTTAAACTTAATCTCCAAGACTCCTTGAGGAAGACCACGACGGTGCTGCAACTAGCAAACCGCTCCACAGGGACTCCTGAGGGGATTATGGAAGATGAGATGGTCCCCATTGATTCTTGGGAGTACCCTCCAGATTTCTTAGTTCTCCAACCAAAGGCAAATCTCACTGGGTATCCTCTCATTCTAGGAAGACCCTGGTTGGCTATAGTCGATGCCTACATTAGATGGCTAGCTGGGAACATGACCATCAAGAATGGGCACATGTCCAAGCAGTTAACCCTATATCCTCCTACCCAACCCCTTCTAGAACATGATCTAGCTCTTTGGTTGGATGAGGAGGAAGAGGAAGAAGTTTATTCTACACCGCTTTGTGCATTATAAATCGCAATGGGTGGAAAACCGCAAGATGAGGATGATATGATTGAAAATTTGATTCAGAATCCACCTCCCAGTGTATCACCATTAGAAGACATAGTAAGAGAAACCCAAAAAAAACCCCTTAACTGATCTCTGTGTTTGATCCTACTTCTCCCCGTGTCAAAAATATAGAGTTCAACCCAGAAAGAACATTGAAAATCAATCCATCCCTATCTACTTCTCAGGAGAAGGAGCTATGCAGCCTGTTGAGAAAACATCTAGATGCCTTCACCTGGAGTTATAAGGAGATGAAGGGAGTGCACCCTTCAGTATGTACTCATCATATATACATTAAGGAAGATTGCAAAACAGTCAGGCAGCCTCAAAGGAGGATGAATCCAACACTTAAAGATATTGTTAAGGAAGAACTACAGAAATTGTTGGATGCAGGATTCATCTATCCCATTTCTGACAGTGAATGGGTCTCTCCTTTGGTGCTAGTGCCAAAGAAAAATGGTAAGTGGATAATCTGTGTTGACTATCGGGAATTGAACAAAGCCACTAAAAAGGACCATTTTCCTTTACCTTTCATAGATCAAGTGTTAGACGGTCTGGTAGGGAAAAAACATTTCTCTTTCCCAGATGGGTTTAGCGGGTACAATCAAATTCAAATCAGCCTGGAAAACCAAGATAAGACCACTTTCACTTGTCCTTGGGGTACCTTTGCATATCGGGTCCTTCCTTTTGGTTTGTACAATGCTCCAATTACTTTCTAAAGAGCGGTATTGAGTATATTTTTTGAACTGGTGCATGATGCAGTAGAAATATACATGAATGATTTTACTCCTTATGGCTCTGACTGTCAGGATGCTTTATCTAACCTAGAAAAAGTTCTAGATAAGTGTATTGAGATGAACCTATCCCTCAGTCCGGAAAAATGTGATTTCTTGATGACTGAAGGGACCGTGCTAGGTCATGCAATATCTCAACAAGGACTACAAGTGGACCCCAACAAAATTTCCATCATCCAAAGGGTCCCACCTCCTCAAAAGGTGAGAGATGTCAGAAGCTTCCTAGGCTTAGTCAGATATTACAGGAGATTCATTAAAGACTTCAGCAAGATAGCCTCTCCTTTGTTTGGCCTCCTAGGCAAAGATTTTGAGTTCATATGGTCGAAAAACTGTCAAGAAGCCTTAGATACCTTGAAGAGCAAGCTAGTGACTGCCCCAATTCTCAGAGGCCCAAACTGGGCCCTGCCATTTCACATTCACACAAATGCTTCAAACAAAGCAATAGGAGTAGCCTTACGACAAGTTGATGAAAATTTACCTTATGTCATATAATTTATAAGCAAGAACTTGTCAAAGGCAGAGTTAAACTATACAGTGACCGAGAAGGAACTCCTAGCTGTCGTGCATTCCTTAAACAAATTCAGACATTATATCACAGGCTATCAAACTTTTTTGCACACTAATCATGCTGCAATTATATATTTAATGAACAAACGAGATGTAAATGCTCGCATTATTAGATGGTTGTTTTTACTACAACGGTTTGATTTGACAATTATTGATAAGCCTAGTAAAGAGAATGTTGTTACTGACTTTTTGTCTAGAGTGAATTTGCCTGCAGATGAAGAAGGAATTGTGGATGACCAAATTCCAGATGAACACCTATTTGCTATATCAGTACTCTCTCCATGGTTCGCTAATATAGCAAACTACTTGGTTTCAGCACAGTTCCCACCACACTTGTCCTCAAAAGAGAAGAGCAAGATAGTAAGGAAAAGCACCCCTTTCACCTGGATTGGAGGCAATCTCTTCAAAATTGGCCCAGATCAGATCTTGAGAAGATGTGTCGGGGAGTAGGAATTCTTTGACATCCTCCTGACCTATCATGACGGACCTTGTGGAGGTCATTTTGCAGCGAAAAGAACCACCTTCAAGATATTGCAAGCAAGTTACTACTGGCCCACTCTTCATCAGAATTTGAGTAAATACATGAGCTAGTGTGATCGGTGTCAAAGGATGGGGAAACCCACTCCAAAGGATGAAATGGCCATGCAGCCTCAAGTGACCTTCGAGCCATTTGAGAAGTGGGGCATGGACTTTGTGGGGCCTATCAACCCCCCTTCAAAGTAGTTGTAGTACATCATTTTGTGCACCAACTACCTGACAAAGTGGGCGGAGACAAAAGCAATGAAAGCAGTGATAGAGGAAAAAGTAGCTGATTTTTTGAGGAAAAACATATTTTACAAGTTCGGGTATCCGAGAGATCTGGTCACAGATCAAGGTAGCCAATTCACTTCTAACCTGATTGAAGTCCTGCTCACACATCATAAGATCAAGCATAGGACTTCCACCCCTTACCATCCACAAGCCAATGGGAAAGTGGAGGTCACTAATAGAGCATTGGAAGGGATCCTAACCAAGGTAGTGAGCAGCAGCAAAAAAGACTTGGCGGACAGATTAGTTGAGGCCACTTGGGCCTACAACACAACATGGAAGACGACCACAAGTTTCACACCCTATGAATTGGTCTATGGGAAGAAGTCTTTACAATGTGTTTGAATTCAATACCCTAAGGATGGCAGCTCAACTGGACCTAGACCTCAGCCATGCAAAGAAGGAGAGATTACTTTAGCTCAATGGATTAGATGACTACAGATTGCAAGCCCTTCTCCATATAGAGGTAGTTCAGCTTCAGAGAAAGATACTTCATAACAGAAATATCAAGGAGAAGAAATTCCAAGAGGGAATTTCAAAATACAAGATACAAGGATTTCAAAGGCAAGCTGAGGACAAGATGGTTGGGACCCTACACTGTGGAGAAATGCAATGACAATGGTTTAGTTCTGATCAGAACCATTGATGAGGAAGCCTTCCCCCTGCTTGTCAATGGACATTGGTTGAAAGTATACAAGAAACCCCTCTCCAAGTGAGAGTTTATTGAATATCTGAATAAAATAGTGATGGTAGTGGAGCATGTCTTAGCTTCCACTTCACCCACTCATTAAAGAAAAGAAAAATAAAAAAATAAGGACCCAAGTGAAAACCTCCATGAGGCGCTTGAGTCCCATCATTGGGTTGAAAACCTCTTCTAGGGAAGCGCATTGATGTCAAAAAAAGAGAGGAAAAAAATAATAAGATCCATGGGTGAAAACCTCCCTTAGAGGCACCCAGGGCAGGCAATTAAGGTGAAAACCTCTCTGAGGTGCCCTAATTGTTTTCAAAACAAAAAAGAGAGAGAAAAAAATGTTTTTTCATTGCATTGAAAGTTTGCAGGAGCAGAAGAAGGTGACAAGGGGACCCTGACATTCATACCAGCATCCATCTCATCTTCTCCACACCTTCCTCCATGATTTTTGGCATCTCTTTCACCCCACTGTACCTTTTCTTCCAAAACTGTGTTTTCTACAAGAGGCTCTATGTTTGCTACAGGAGCCTCTTGTAGGAATTACAAAGAGCCAAAAGTGTGTACAGAAGGTAGTTGGAGGGACAAAAAAGCTTCATGAGGACCCGATAAACCCTCCTACCATCCTCAAACCTCCTTGCCATCATTTCCAAGCCTGCATCACACCCCAAGCATCATTATTTTTTCTCTTCCTGTCCAAGAAAAAACACAAAAAAAAACAATTTTTTGTTTTTGAAAAAAAAAAAGAGGAAAAGGCACCAATAACCTTACCTGAAGCTTACTTACCATCCCTCCATGATTCATGACACCTTTGGCATTATTCTCGAGCTCCAAGCACAGGAAAAAGCTGAAGTTTCCAAGGGAGAAGCAGCTACAGGAGCTCCTGTAGGAATTCCTGTAGCAGCTGATCCCATAGAAGTCTAGCACCAACAACAAGAGAGTGCACACATGTAGGTTGAAGGCACATGAAGCTCAGCTCTAGCAAGAGAAGAACCTACACAAGCACACAACCACACATCAGCAAGCAGAGACAGCATGCATAGAGGGAAATGAAGGCATGCAGCAGAGAGAGCCACAGCACCTCACAGCGAATACACTCGGATCATAGGTAAGTAACTAAGTCACTCCTCTATTTGCATTTGTGTGATTAGGAGTCATACGAAGGCAACAATATGGTTGAGATTGAATGAGGGAAAGGTGGCCAGTTAACTTGGCCACCTTCATTTAGTTGACTCCACTTATCCAAGATGTCACCCACACGTGCGCATAGTCAACTCAAGCACAAGATGCCAAGGACAGGTAGTGGGAGGAAGTGTGAGCTCTGATGCAATAATGAGGGATGATTACGAGGAGGGGCCATGATGACCAAGTAGGTGGGGACCAATGGTCCGAATATGGCCAATGTACACCTTACCAACTCAGCGCTCATAACCGAAAATATCCATAAAGGGTAATGAGCACTCCTCCACGAGTATTCTCACCACCTTTTCTTCATTTCCTCCTTGTAACTTAGCCACAACAATCCTCTTGTGCCCCCACAACCTCGTAACCACCATCCTCCATAGATTTCCTCCCTATCTTTGCTCTCAGCATTTTCTACAGGAGCACCTACAGGAAATCTACAGAAGCACCTACAGGAAATCTACAGGAGGGACAGTGGGCTTCTACAAGAGGGGAAGTGAGCCATTTTGAAGGGAGAAACCACAATTTTTGGCACAAATTTTTGTCTGAAGAGGTAGGGTTCATACATGCCCCCTATTGAATATCAATATATGAAAGAAGTGGTCTCAATTTGAGGGTGAAATAAGTCTTTAGGAGGGCAGAAAATACATAAAAATTTTCTGTTTATTTAAAAAAAAAACACAGGTTCTTCTGTTTTTTCTTTCTCAAGACTCTTTGTCTCCACCTCCATATTTGGGTGTTTTAAAAAGGCACAGGTAGTATGACAAGAGGGTTTATGAGAAAGGAGCCCACTAACTCCACTAGGCTCCATGCACATCCTCAAGTGGTCGACATATTCACAAGGGAAAACTGGATGAATTTCTTTGAGAAATTTTGAGGGTTTGATGATGAAATTGCCCAAGAATTTTCTCTCTCTCTAGTCCCTCAGACAATAACACATGCCACTGTAACCATTAGAGGCCTCTCCATCGAAATAACCCATGAATTCATTATTAGGGTCACTACCCTTCCTCTTGGGTTGCCTTGGAGTAAAGATGAGAAACCAATGGGCCAAGCTGCCAAGAAGAAATTTTTCCAAAATAATGAAACCCCTATGGAAGATAAAAATGGAATTAGAAGGGCTAGTATACCATATCCCTAGGATGAGGTTAGCTACCAAGTCATCAAATACATTTCCTGTGAGGGGAGGCACAGCATTGTCTATGGATATCATTTCAAAATCCTCCATGACTTAAGATATGGCATAGATACCCCAGCACCTCAAAAGCTTAGTATCCCTTACTTCCTCCTTCAGTCCCTCATTGACTTCAGCACCAAGGTACAAGCAGGAAATTCAAGACAGTTGCCTCACCATGGCTTAATCAAAATCCTAGTAGAGGAATCCCTCCATACCTTTACACTCCCTATAGCATGGGAAGTTTTTCGAAATATGAAAGCTAAGGATGACATAAAGGCATTAACCTATGATGTCAGTCCTACTGGCAGTGAGGAGGAAGAATAGCAAGGAGGAGAAGATGAAGCTAGTGGTGACATAGTAGAGCAAGATAGGAAGGAGGAAGGAAGAGAAATAGAGGAGGGAAAAGTTGAAGAGACAGAAAAAGAGACAGAAGAGGGAGAAAAGGAGGCAGAGAAGGCAGAGCAAGGAGAAGAGTCCCTTGAGACTTTGGAAAGAGAAGCAGCAACTGCCCTCACTGCCCTCAGTACACCAGTTAAGCCAAAGCAGAAGAGGAAAAGAAAGACCTCCATGTATTTCAGGGCAAGGAAGAGCACAAGAATTAAAATAGGCAAACCTCAGCCCTCTTCAAAAGTTCCCATTACCATTGAAGATTCACCATCTGCCAAGGTGAAAGAATCTCCTTCCAAGACACCTATAACCTACAAGAGGGGGACTCCAAGATCTTCTACATGGAAGGGAAAGGCAGTACTACAGGACCCAAAACCAGACCTACAAGAGGCTCAGATAGTCCTACAAGAGACACTGTCCAAACTACAGGAGACCCAAAAGCTTGAGAAAAAGATAGGGGAACAGCCAGAGGTGAAGGGGGAAGCACAAGAGCTACAAGAACCTGACCCCCAATCTAGTCTTGCCTTCTATTACAATCTACTTGAGGGAGGCAGGACAATCCCATAGAAATTTGCAATTCCACTGTTTTTCGAATTGGAAAAAGAAAGAGTGAGAACACATAGGTGGATGCAGATAGCCAAATCCAAAGGAGTTGAGGATGTTGGCCATATGGAAAACAAACTCAGGGAAATGGGTAGAGAATTGAGTGCTCTCAGAGACAGAGAGGCCATTACAAGAAGCCACCTTGAGAATGAGAATGAACTACTAAGGAGGCAGCTGCAAGAGAAAGAGACTCAGCTGGCATACATGGCCATCTTATCCATGGAAGAATTACAATGTATAACACCAGCCAAATCTTATGGCCTCTACCTAAAGGATCAATGGCTTCAATTCCAATTAAAGACTTTGGCACAAAGAGGCACAATGCCTTTCCAAGACTATAGGCAGTTCATGGATTTGTGTGACCAAAGCACCTCAGAGGATAAGGAAAAGATGGCAGAGTTCTACCTACACAACATGGCCCTCACAGACATGAATGTGTGGGACCCCAATTCCAAGCTAGGGGATTTGCAATTAATGGCCATGGCCTCATGGATGAACCATGAAGAATTGAGGGTAGCAGAAATGAAGAGATTGATAATAAAAGAGCAGAATGAACCATTGATGATAAGAGCTGAGCCATCAGATCCTATGGCACTCATCAGCACACACAACCTGCTTGCCAATGACCCTCAGATTGCCCCTAAATATCTAGCCAATCAAGCACAAGCCATTGCACATTTTGAAGATATGCAAAGGCTACTTGGGGATGACTATGTGCATGCATGCATGAGAAGATGGAACACCCTACCCCACAGCTTGTAGATCAGAGAATACCATTCCCCACTGAGGCTGAGGGAGGCATTGAAAAGAGTGCCAATGTATAAGCACTCTATGCAAAGGTTGAAGGTCAACTGGATTGGCCTCAAACTGAGTCCTCCACTCCTATTAGGCATGTTAGAAGGCAGAAGAGAAGAAGAAGATAAGGAACAGTGGAAGGACATAGACAGAACAGTAGGGTTTTATGACCAACATGAACAGACCACATCAGGAGCATGGGATGCTAGGGAGGCCACCAGGGCCATAAAAGATGAGGAGATTAACTAAGTTGCTTAGAGGATGAGAAACACCTTCAGTAGGGGGGGTGATTTTGAGCCTCATAAATGGGTAATTATGTGTGCTCATTTTACCTCCTAACCTAGTGCAATCAACCATTCTCTTAGCCTATTGTATGATTTTCTGATTATATTTATGCTTATAGAGTGAGTTGAGTTAGTTATGATGCCATGTGGTCTGACATGTATTTAATGCAAACTATTGATGCATTTAGAGGTCAAAGTCAAGGATCCAGTGGTCAAATGGTAGCAATAACTCAAAGTAGATAGAGAAGAAGACTTATAGGAGGGGATCCCCCTCATTTATTACTCCTCACTTCGAATTCCCCTTCATTCAGCTCGGAGTACAAACAGCCGAATCATGCACTAGAAGGCAACCAAGCACGGGAAGGATGACTGATAATTATCTCGATTTTTGGGAGCCAAGACTCCCTGATTTTAAGGAAGTGATTGGTAGCTTCAGATGTATAAGTAGAGAGGCCTAGGGCCTCACTCGGGTCGGATTTTTTGCTTATGTAAAATCTAATCAAATTTCGAGCTTATTGTTTGTGTGACAGTTTTATGTAATCTTGTTTTTTTTATAATAAATATGGAATCCTCTTTGAGTTAGCACTGAGTTACCTAAGAGGGCTGAAGGTCTTGTGTTAGGGCCCAATCCAAGTAGCCAAGCTCCCCTTCAATTGTATTTGTATGCTTTACTTTAGTGGTAGATTAGTTTGATGTCAGACATATTTCTTTCATGGTTAAGAATAGGTTTCTTTTGATGATTTAGTAGTTTGCTTCCATTTGTGCTTTTTGTACTAGGTTAAGCAGTAATTAGAAAGATTCACAAGGCTAGCAATAGTGCCTTGCCTCTCTTCCTCCCTCAGGGACCATGATTTGAGGCAAAGACTCTCTTGTTGCCCCAAAAACACAGATTTTCCTCATTCATAGGACTTCTAGTGTTTGTAGCTCTTTAGTAGGTTAATAGTCCAGTTTTTCTTTGCTTCAGATCTCCTTCATCATGTTCATTTCCTAATTTGCAATAGTTGTCTCTTTCCTACAGCATTTCTCAGCATTTCCTTTCATAGATCATAGTTTAGATCATTTAATACAAAACTCTATTTTTCTAGATGCACTCATTTCATTGCTTGCTTGATCTTCTTAACTGACTGTTAGTTTCTATGTAGCAGATCTCTTCCAGCATTAGGCCATCCTACTAGCAATCACACCCTCCATCTGATCCATGCCCTATAGGTCTCCCAAACCTCACCTCAATTCTGCCTAGATTCCTTCATTTTTCATAGAACTTCTTCCTCTCTCCTTGAGAAAATCCAATCATCTTTCTCTCTCCTGGTGATTCATGGTAGACCTTAGGTGCCCTAACACCTCATTCCAACCTTCATCCACCTTTTCCACCCACTCTCACACCCTCAAAACAGCTGAAATTGCTCTTGGCCTCCTCCTGTAGGCCTCTTGTAGTTTCTTTGTTTTCCTCCTGTAGGTTTTCTTTTGAAGGACGAGTGTGAGAAAACCTCCAGAAGGCCACCTAAGACCTCCTAAGACCCATCTACACCATCCTACATCCTTCCAAGCTCCAAAACCACCCTCGAACACCACCTATTCACTACCACACTCACACACAATAAATTAGATGCATGATTAAATTTACATAAAAACACATAAAAATCCAAAAATATGTTTTTTCCTTATTTACTTCCAGAAATAACATGGTTAGATATTTTTTACTCCCTTGAGCAGGTAATGGCATTGCTTTCATGATTTTCATAGTGTTTTTGGAAAAAGTAGAATTAGCTTGTTAATTCCAGTCTTTTTCCTTTCTATAATTAGAATAGCTTCTATAAAGTAATCTTTCTTTCTTTCATCACACATAGAGCTTCTTCTAAAATCTATAGACGTTGGCTTGAGATCCTAGTGGTCTCGCGCTAGCTAACCAAGTGACAACCTGCAGTGATAACTAGTACTTGTGCATACAACACCAACGCTTCCAAGTTTGTTACAAACTATCGGGTTGATAAAAGTAAAGTTGGCAGCCCAGGAGTGTGATGCAGGAAAGTGTTCCCTCTGCGGACAGAGGCAACCCCTCTAGCCCTAGAGTGGGTCTAGTCACAAACAAGGACAAATCAACAACAAATTTCCTTAAACATTCATAGTTGGAGACCTACCTCAACCGATGGTCGATGGAGTTCCGTTGTGCTGCTCCAGCTTCCGCTTCCTTCTCCTAATGAGTAATCAACCTAAAATAATGCAAAGGAAATACAACAAAGCACGTAACCGGAACAACAATGATCTATTTACTCACAAAGTCAAGAAGTCATGAGCTATCAAGTACATTACATACAAGACATAGGAAAACATCATTGATTGCATTAATAATGAAATAAGAGTAAGCTTACAACCAAAGTCTTGACATCACAAGCCTTCTTAGAAGGATCCAGCGAGCATGTTCCTCAAGCATTCACTCTTTGAAGATGGATCTCCCAACACAAGTCTCTCTCACTCACAAGTTTTACACAAGATTAAGGGCACTTCACAACCTTCCTCAAGCTATCAACAATCCCACACTTGTCACACTCACACCAGCTATCTAGCAAACTCACAAACACTAACAGCACTATCAACAACCATTCCAAAAACTAAGAACTAGCAGCACATAGCAATGGTGAGAGTTTAAATAGGAGAAGGAGTCTCCATGAAAGGTGGAAGAGTGAGCTTATCTCCAAGGAAGGTAGCACAAATGATGGAACAACCATGCCAGAGAAAGGAGGGCGACACAAACTATGCCAACAACCAGGTTTAGAGTCATCTGGAAGGCCGACTGTTGGAACAAATTCACCTAATCTGGATCATCGCTGGAACATAACTGATCTTCCGCACTTACATCGCTATTGAATAACGTAGCTAGCCAGGTCATCGCAGAATATTACAAGAGACAGTCGCACTGGCACATAAAATCGGACCATCGCGGGAATTAGTTGTACTTCCATGATGACAGCACTTCTGGGCTGTTTTGGAGCACCATTCAGTGCATTTATTAATCGAACAGATGCGATCAGGTAGAAACCTTTGGAAAAGTGGGTCATTTGGCAACATCAAAGAGCATTTGTCTAACATGAGCATGAATGACTTTGGACACATGACATAGTTGGAAGACTGGGATGAAGACAGTGACATATTACTGTGTAACAAGGAGTTGCAGCATTCTTGCTGCAATACTAGCACTCACCAGTCTGTATCTTCTTTTAATAATAAGAAAATATGTTTACAATCTTGTACTAGTGCAGACCCATACCAGTATGTAGGCACCCACCTGCAGAAGGCTACAACCTTCTCTTGTTCTCTAGCTTCTTCTGGAAGGGAGCTACAACCCCCTAGTTTTTGTACTAGCCGATATATTTACTAATATGTAGGCTCCAACCTACAGAAGGTTACAAATTTCACTCGTTCTCCAAATACTACTGGAAGGGAGCTCCAACCCCATGATCAAATCACCAGCCACTCCTGGAAGGAAGCTTCGACTTCCTCACTGAAGGCTCCAACCCTCAGTATCCTCCAGGGACCACATTTCATAAAATTTCACACTAGATACTCGTGGTACACAACAACACTATATCTAGGCCACGTGTTAGCACCTAAATCTACCTTAGGCTGAAGGAAGGCAAAAATTAGGGTAACCACAAACCATGCTCAGTCTGGTAGCTAGCCCTAATAGAGTAGGAGAGGGCTCTCTCCGAGTCACGCTCAGTGAATAGATAATCGAAAACGGTCTGAGATGACTTACAATGAAATATTTACCTTAGGCTAGTAAGTGAAAGCGGATACAGAAAACGATTTTTATGAATGACCGAGCTTCTGGGATGTTATGGGACTGGCGCTCAGCAAAGAACAGAGAATTTAATACAAAGGCACAGATTATTCCGTGAGGCAAGGTAGGCGGAAAGTGCAGCAATTTCGGTTTAAGGTAACACGGAATGGAAAGATTGCTGAAGAGAGTGAAAAGGGCATAGTCGCATGAATCCTTTTCAATAGAAGAATAACACTGTACATGAAATTTTCCCACAGGCAGAGCAATATAAATTGAATTCTACCTAATCTCACTTAGAAAATTTCACTGAAATGAAACATGAATTGAATTATGAAACATAACAAGATACATATGGAACATAAGAACACATTTTCTACACTCACAACCACAAGAATCTCATGAAACAGAGCCGCTGCCTTTCATTAATTCTCTGTCAAATTTACACAGTGAAGAAACAGAGTTTCTTTCCCATAGTCTCCCAGAAGTTATTAGCCAACCCACCCTTTTCAAATAACTTGCATACAATATATAGAATGTGTGAGGAAGAGATAGAACACCCAGGGGTTGGTAAGTTACTCAAATCATTACGAAATGGAGATGGAGAGCCAACCATCAAGCTACAGGTGCAGCACTCACAAGCATGACATTTGGCTGAGGTGACCCTTTGCATTCCTTTGCCACTTAGATAGATGCCCATGTGGAGAGAAAAATCTTTAAATGCCACCTTTGGTGCCAAAAAACTGAATTGTAGATGACCGGGCCCACTTGGAGAAGTCGCGACACGAAATTTCACGAAACGGGAGCAAATTAGCAATTTTTTCCTCTATGCACCGTGCCAAATTCTCTGTCCGTCACACCACTTTGAAGCTTGTTTTGGGGAACTTGAAGGTCTCCAAAATGTGCCCAAGTGGGCTTGTTGGAAAGCCTATCCTGTCTAATTTCTAACCCCACTAGAATTTCCAAATTTGGTGCTCATTTTCCCCTCCAAATCTTCATTCTCCCAAGACTGCTTTCTGTGTGTCAAAAAAGTGGGAGAGAGGCCATTTTTGGGTGTTTTTTTACCTTTCGGAGACCCAGATCTTGTCAAAATTCCTTGCTCGGACACCAGTAGTCGTAATTTTCGATGATGAATCCAAATATGCAAGTTGTTCCTCGATTGGAGCCCTAGAATTTTAGCGTCGTGCTAGTGGCGCGGCACACAGGGAGGAATTTCCTGTTTTTTGTCCAAAAATTTGCCAAGTGACCAAAATTTGGGCAAATTTTTTGAAATTTGAGGTGGAAGTTCTCTATGAAGTGCTATGCTGTGCCAAGGAAGCCTCAGCCAAGATTCAAAGTGGATCTTTCTCCTTTGCCTTCTTTTCATCTTTTGTCGTTGTGCTCAATCTTGCCTTTAGGCTCTTGATTCTTGCTTTGGAACTCATGTTTCAAGCCTGGTAGTGGTGAGTCATGCGCCTCAGCATATCTTTCTCCCTATTAGCTTTATCCAACTACTGCTCCAAGTGAACGTTCACTTTCTCTAACACATACTCCCAGTCCTCGTCTCTTTGCTCCATAGGTCTGCCATGTGCTGCTAAGATGTGTTGCCGGTTTTCCTTGATCATTTGCAACTCTATCTCAGCTAGCCGATCCTCAAGTTGCTTGTTCCTCTGTTCCAGATACTGCATGTTCCACTTGGCCCTCTCCAAGTCCAGGGATAAGTTCTCAATCATTGATTGCTGCTCCTGAATGATCTCTCCCAGCCCAACATTCGTAGGTTCTACATCTGTCTCATCATCCTGGACGAGAACAAACTCAGTCTCTTGCTCACCTGATGGCCCTTCCTCTTGCACTGGCTCCTTGCCCCTACCCTGCTCCTATGGTGTTGATGTCGGAAGCGAGGCCCCTTCCACCCTGGGTGGAGATAAAAATTGCTTTGCTGCTGCAAATAAGGGTCGACTACCCTTCTGGTATGTGATGTATACTGGCACGGGGGTAGTCTCATGGTGCTCAAACTGATGTGAAGGCCCCCCCACCTCATGCTCTGCCTCTGATACCACCGATGGAGCGCTGAAGAAATCATGAGAGATGAAGTCCTCCCAGGAAATACCCTGCAATCCCAACTGATGGTCCACCAAAATCCGGATAAGAGCAAAGTGATAAACGTTGTTGAGCTGCTGTCGAGGGGTCTTGTGCTGCATGAACTTCTTCATCCTCTCTATGTTCCCGCAGATGAAAAATGGGAGGCTCATCATCCGCACCCTGGTGAAGTGCATGAGCAACCTGATGTGATAGGCATAGAGGCGGGAAAACCTTCCCTCACAACTGAAATACTTCATGATTAATTTCATGAGCAGGGCATACTCATCCCTCAAAAATCTGAATGGAAAAACTCTGGTGACATGGATCAACAGTTGTTCTTGATGTAAGGCTCATAATGATGCCTCTCCACCTTCTTTTTCTTATGCCACTGTTCCCCAATGTTTGGTATTCCTGTTGCCGCTGATATGGTCTCGGGTTTCAAGGTGAAACTGAACCCAGCCAAGATAGATCGACCTCCCTATAGATGAAGTGAAAAAAGGCGAGCCAACTCATGATGGACTCTGACATTCGCCACCCTTTGACAAAATTCATAACATGCCAAGTGCTGGAAACGAGACATGGCAAGTGGGCATGCCTGCAGCTCAGTGAGAGTGTTTGGCTCATCTCTAAGATGTTTGTCACTCCGGTGATGTCTTCTATGGGCCCTCTCTCCTGAAGATGTGTCACTGTGGGTCTCCCCCTCATAATCTGATGAAACTTCTAATGCCATTACTACTGCTTGTACCCTGAGTTTTATGCTACCCTCTAAATCCAATGGAACTGGTAGATGCTTTGAAAATCTGTCACCAAGGGGAAAATAAAACAGGGAGTGTTAGGAGGGGAATGATGAAAAGGGGAATAGGGGTTTAAAAGGAGAAATTTATCAGGGATTTGGGAGCGTTTTGGGTATGGTGTTGATGGGGTAGGGTTTGGATATTTTGAGCCATAGGAATAAAGGGAACAAATGGATATGATTACAGTGGAGCTAGGGTTATTATTGGGGGAAATTGCTACAGGGGAATTAGTTGATAGAGGTAGGGTAGGAGCATACTTTAGCAATAATGTCACTGTAGCAAAACCCTAGCTTCTTTACCTTCTTTGTGTCATCTTTGTTTTACTTTTAAAAAAAATTGCATTTGATTCATGGTCATCGAAATCACATTCCTCTTCAAGTTAAATGCCAATGGTGAATATATTTGGGCTACCTCTCCAATTTTGAGGGTTATTCACAAAAAATTTGGGAAATTTAGTAAATTTTTGGGCTTATATGTCTGTGCGTTGTGTGCTCTGCCCAGTGCACCACACACCGGGTATGCGCCGCGCCAGTGTTATATTTACACTGTGGTCGGGCTCCCAGTGCGCCCGCACCACCTCGTGTGTGCTCCGCGCACTGTAAATTCACCCAAATTTGCTTGAAAAACAAGGGGGGGGGGTTTAGTGGCAGTTTTAGGGTGGTTTTCTTAGGAAACATGATGGAATGGAGGTAGGAACGATGAGGAGTGAGGGGACAAGGGGAGGGGAGCAGAACCTTTGTGGCATCATCGCAAAGTTGCAACCCCATTTATCGCTTTCCTTGGTGATTTTTTCCATGGATGGCCATTGTGCTTTTGGGTACCATTAAACATCTTACAAACCCCAAAGCATAGACAAAATTGATAGAGAAGAGGTTTCAACCGGGCCTACCTCTTGTTTGCTAGCCTCCACCGAGATTTGAAGTAGTTTTGGAAAAAAATTATGCCCCTGGCTGTGTGCGTCGCGCACCAAGCCAAATGCGTTGTGCGCCGGGTGTGTGTTGCACCTTTCCAATTTTTCCTCTGCGGGCTGGTTGTCAGTGCATCGTGCCCTCTATGTGTGCCGCGCTCCCTGGCGTATGCGCTGCGCTCCTTGAAACTGGCTCTCACTCACTCAAATTCCTCAAACTTCGCTCTCTTACCTTAGCAATGTCTCTCCCAAGCTTGCAAGAGCACAAATGGCTTTGCTTTGGGCCACAACAAGTATATAGGCTTGGGAGAGATGGATTTGATTTTTTCCTCCTTGAAAACCCACTTTCTAATCTTTGTGTTTTGTACTTTTTTCATTGACTTTAAAACACCCTGATTTTCATTTTTTCTTTGAAATTTTGGCTCTCATAATGGGATTTTCGGCATTTCTTTCTGGGGACTGTGTGACTGGGCATTTGGCCATAGAAACCATGACTGCATCTGAAAAATCAACTTGTTCATTTTTGGAAAATTTTGTCATAAATGACCTTGATCCAGATTTAAACAGGAACGCAACAAATTACAGAGATAACCATATACACAAAGATGCAGCGGAAATAATACTTCATTTCATTAATGGAAAATACTGAAATATGCTTACAACCAAAAATAGAAATAAACCAACTAGGGCGATGGTAGCTTATCTCTGAGAAGAGATGTGATGGCTACATGCCTCTGAACTGTGTTGCAATGAGGCTCGAAGGCCTATTTATTGTTGAGAAACAATGGAAAACCCTTAACATTCCAAAACCTAACCCTAGGAGATGAAACGCCAAACTGTGGGCCCTGTTTGGGGGTAAATTGGTACATCAACTTCCCGGGGTCGCAACTTTGGCATATGATCTCCGTTTGACGTGTACAATAGCTCATTAGAAAGATCTATCCGAGCACTATCATTGTTAGAACGGGCAATGGATTGCCCCCAGATTCCCCAAAAAACGTCGTTTAGCGCCTCAAAACGGCTCTGGAAGTTCAGGACCCGAAAAACTGCTAAAAATAGTAAGTTGTGCTACAATTAAGGAAACTGAAAATGCTGAGAAAGAAAAAGGTGGGGGTCCAGGTGGACTTGGCAGGTGGCCACCAATATCCACCTGGATCATTCCTCCCCCCTTAGGAAGCAATGGTCCCCATTGCGTTGAGCTCCTCCATGAGATGAGGAAACTTCTGTTGAACTTGTTCCCTAGTGAGCCACTTGCCCTGCTGAAGGAGTTGGCCTGCTTTGACAACTCGATACAGTTGGATATTCTGTTGGCGAGTGTTCTTGATCTGTGTGTCCATGATCCGATCAGTTGCAGCTTGTTCCATGCAATCTGGATTTAATTCTGTGGGTTTGAGCTGTTCTACAATGTCGGATGTGTCTAGCAATGGTGGAAAGTATGGCCAAAGGCGGTCCACATTGAACACTGGGTGCAGGCCAAGGAATGGGGGAATGCTGAGCTCAAATGCATTGTCTCCCATAGCCTTAGTAATGGTGTAAGGACCATATCGGAGTGGTCTCAATTTCTGATAGGCTCCAGTAAGGCGTTCCTTTTGCAAATGCAACCAGACTTTGTCGCCCACCTGAAACTTGTGTGGCACCCGGTGTTGATCATGTCACTGCTTGTACTTGGCATTTGATTTCTCAAGAATGTCATTGACCTGCTGGCGAATATGTTGGATGCGCTCAATGAAGCTGGTGGCCTTATCTGTTTCGGACTGGACATGAGCTGAATTCATGTGAGTAGCTGCAAGGGGCATGGCCACATCAATGGGGCATAGTGGCTGGAATCCCAAACCCACCTGAAAAGGGCTATGGCCAGTGGAGCTGTGAAGAGCTTGGTTGTAGCTGTGTTGAACATAGGGGAGGCTCTCATCCCATGTGCGTGGATGCTTTGAGTTATACATGCGCAGAATGTGCACAATCATCCTGTTGACAACCTCTGTCTAGCCATCAGTTTAAGGATGGAAGGCTGTGGACTTCGTGAGTTTGGTGTCCAGCATTGACCAGAGACTGGACCAAAATGTGCTGAGAAACCGACTGTCCCGATCTGAGATGATAGACTGTGGGATCCCAAAGTGCACCCACACTCGTTCAAAGAGGAGTTTAGCAGTGGCTTCTGCTGTGATATTCTTCTTGCAGACCATCATAATGGCCATCTTCGAGAACCTGTCGACGACCACAAAAACACAGTCATTTCCATGCTTAGTGGAAGAAAGGCCTAACATGTAATCCATGGAGATGGATTCCCAAGGTCCACTAGGGGTAGGCAACGGGGTATAGAGGCCGTGCTTCTTAATAGTCGGTTTGGCAATGGCACAAGAAGTACATGATCGGATGTACTTCCCAACATCCTGTCGAAGATTCGGCCAATAGAAATAATTTTGCAGTACTGCCACTGTTTTCTCGACCCCGAAATGCCTAGCAGCCCGACTGTAGTGTGCTTCCCAAATCATCTTGGCACGCTCGCTTGAAGGAACACAAAGGTGACCGAGGTGGCATAATAGGGCATCCTGGAGGTGAAAATCTGCAACATGCCGACCCTCCAAGAGTGTCTGGTATGTGTGGCCGAATTCTGGGTCGCTTTTGTAGAGAAGTGGCCAATCAGAAGTCTCGTGCCCACAAGAGTTGAGCACGGTGGCTAGCGCCATGATCGGTGGCCGACTGAGGAAATCTGCAACATTATTGGTGCTGCCCTTTTTATACTTGATATTCAAGTGAAACTGTTGCAGGTATGTAGACCACTTCTGATGGCGATCATTCTGCAATTTCCCTTGGGTCTGTATGAACTGCAGAGGTCGGTGGTCTGTGTGGATGACGGTTTCCTTCCCCAAAATGTAATGCTTCCATTTTCAGCAGGCCTGTACAATGGAATACATCTCTTTATCATAAGTGGGGTACTTCCGGACTGTGTCTGAAAGTGTTTCACTGTGATATGCCACTGGATGTCCATGTTGAGTAAGGACTGCCCCAATAGCATAGTCAGAGGCATCTGTCTCGACCTCAAATGGTTGTTGTAAATCTGGTAACGCGAGCACTGGTGCCGTGCAGAGGTGATCCTTCAACTCCCTGAATGCCTTCTGTTGAGATTCAGACCAAAAGAATTTTTCTTTCGCCCCGCCCTTGGTGACTTGACTCAAGGGCCAAGAAATATGAGAAAACCCCAACACAAACCTGCGGTAGAAGTTGGCAAGACCTAGAAAGCTGCGGAGCTCTGTTAGAGTGGTTGGAGAGGGCCAATCCCGAATGACTTGGATCTTGGCTGGGTCGACATGCACCCCCTGTTCATCAATGATGTATCCCAGATACTGAACCTGGGTCATGCCAAAAGTGCATTTCTCCAAATTGGCACATAGCTTGTGTTGCCGCAGTGTTTGGAGAACCTGTCGGATGTGGTGGAGGTGCTCTTCCCAACTCTGGCTGAAGATCAGAATGTCATCCAAGTATACTACTACAAAGGAGTTGGTGAATGGCCGCAAGATGTCATCCATTAGCCTCATAAAGGTTGCAGGAGCATTCGTCAATCCGAAAGGCATGACCAACCATTCGAAGAGGCCCTCCTTGGATTTGAAGGCAGTCTTCCACACATCGGAGGGTTCGATTGGTACCTGGTGATATCCTGACTTCAGATCAATCTTGCTGAAATATTTCGCCCCCTTTAGTTGGTCTAGGAGGTCATCAATCCGCGGGATCGGGTACCTATTACGGACAACGATCTTGTTCAGAGCCCGATAGTCAATACAGAGTCTCCACGTCCCATCCTTCTTCTGTACCAACACGATCGGGCTCCCACAGGGCGATGAACTCGGATGGATGTGGCCTTTCTGCAGGAGCTCCTGAATCTGCCTCTTGATTTCATTGTTCTCCAGAACGGAGCGCCGATAAATTGGTCCATTGGGTAGCGGTGCCCCTGGGGTCAGATCGATGGAGTGCTTGACTTGACAGTGCAGAGGAACCCCTGCCGGGGAGGTGAAGATGTCCTCGTACTCCTCCATGACCTTGTCCATCTGTAGTTGTCGTGCAGAGGGACCCCGTTTGGAGGCCGCAGCCACTGTCCTCTTCTTTCCTTGAGGGTGTATCATCAGGAAAACAAATTTCCTGGTTTTGGAAATGATCTTACTGCATTGTTTTGCAGTAATCAAAGAGATGGCGGCAGGTGGTGCTACCTCTGGTATCCTCAACAACTTATTTCCCAATGTAATAATAACAGCACGGGGCCTTGATTCATACACAGCATGTCGCTTCCACAAGTATGGTTGTCATTGTAATACATCACAAACTTCAAGGGGAGCAATGTCACACAATACCTCATCCGTGAAGGGCTTGATGTTGTATGGAAGGCGACACTGCTGGCTCACGCGAAGATCTCGTCCTTGGTGAAGCCACCCAATGGTGTATGGTTGTGGATGTGTTGTGGTCGGTAAGCCCAACTACTTCACGACCTCTGCCGAAATGAGGTTCTTTTGACTCCCGCTATCAACAATGAACTGTATCGAGGAGCCCTTTACCCACATCTGGGAGTGGAAGAGACGCTCCTCCTCCTCTGGATCTTCAGGTTCATTTTTCTGGATCTTTGCGGTAGCAACAGTGGCGCTGGGATCCGCATCAATGATCTGCTTCCCTTTTTCATACCCCTTATCGGGTTCTGACTCAGATTCAGAACATGCATCTGATTCTGAAACCTTTAGCTCAGCCACCAGTGACTGCTTGGCCCGACACTCACTTGTGTTGTGAGTGGAGCTCTTATGGAACTCGCACCATTTTCCAGTGTCCTTTCACGGCTTCGCGGCGCTGTTCTTTGCTTGCAGCTTCGGCTGGTTGTCTTGGGCTGTCCCGCCTTGGCTTTGTCCTTTGTTCTGTGGTTTCGGGGCACCTTTCCCCTGCTTTGGATTCGCAGATCCAAAGTCTCGCTTCTTTTGTTTAAACTTCTGCTCGACCTTGACGGCATATCGGTATGCTGCGCCGAGCGAGGGGATGTTTAGGAATTGTATTTCTTCCTGGATGTACTTGTGCAGGCAGCCACGGTATTTGAGTATCAAATGTTGCTCTGAATCCTTGATACCCAACTTTGTGCGAAGGGTATGGAAAAGATTGGTGAACTCCGGCACGTCTTGGTCCCTTCCCTGCCGCAGCGTGGTCCACTTTATGTATTCATCCTCATAGCTTCCGACAAGGTAGTACTGCTCCTTGATGGCATCCCGGAACGAATCCCAGGTGGGTGCGGCTGAAAATAGTGAGCCAGTACTTTCATCCTTCTGCTCATAGTAGGTTTCCCACCAGTCCTTGACGTGGGGGGCTGCTTTGAGAAGAGAAAAAACAATCTTTTCCCGACTCAAAAATTCATGAACAGAAAAATAACCCTCTAGCAGATTTAACCATTTATCTACGGCATCTGCGTCTATCTGACCCTCGAATATGGGGATTTCAAAATTAACTTGTACCTTAAAGGGTGTGGCGTTTCCAGAGTAGCTGCTGGAAGCCGATGCGTTGCTTTTGGGTAGCCGCTGAAGGATCTGGGCAAAGCTGTCCATCATCGCGTTCTGTTGTCGCTCGAGGGCTTCTTCGAGCAAGATTTTGATGGGATCTCCTGCCCCCTCGTCTTTCTTCTCGTCCGCCATGGGAGGCCGTTGGGATTTGCGAGGCTGGTCTTGCAAAGGTTCAACCAGTTCAAGCCCTAACTCCTTATATCCCGACCTTGTTGGGGACATGCAAAGAAAAACAGAGAAAAAAGCAGGCCGCTCTGATACCACTGATCCGGATTTAAACAGGAACGCAACAAATTACAGAGATAACCATATACACAAAGATGCAGCGGAAATAAAACTTCATTTCATTAATGGAAAATACTGAAATATGCTTACAACCAGAAATAGAAATAAACCAGCTAGGACGATGGTAGCTTATCTCTGAGAAGAGATGTGATGGCTACATGCCTCTGAACTGTGTTACAATGAGGCTCGAAGGCCTATTTATTGTTGAGAAACAATGGAAAACCCTTAACATTCCAAAACCTAACCCTAAGAGATGAAACGCCAAACTGTGGGCCCTGCTTGGGGGTAAATTGGTACATCAACTTCCCGGGGCCGTAACTTTGGCATATGATCTCCGTTTGACGCGTACAATAGCTCATTAGAAATATCTATCCGAGCACTATCATTGTTGGAACGGGCAACATCGGTCCATTCCATGGACCCATGTTGCCCTCGAATTCCCCAAAAAACGTTGTTTAGGGCCTCAAAACGGCTCCGGAAGTTCAAGACCTGAAAAACTGCTAAAAATAGTAAGTTGTGCTACAATTAAGGAAACTGAAAATGCTGAGAAAGAAAATGGTGGGGGTCCAGGTGGACTTGGCAGGTGGCCACCAATATCCACCTGGATCAGACCTTGTTTGACTTTTCTTCAAAACAGAGTTTTGAAGAGTCGATGTCTCTTTAGGTGATGATGAAGCTTTCTGAACCATAGTTGTATAAGGTCTCCCTCTGGCCTGCATGGCTTGTTCTGGACATGTTTTCAAAGACCAAATTGATGATTTCCTAGACCCAATCATAAAAATGACTTTGTCCTGTAAAGTACCAAACCTTGACTGTCATGAGCTTCGGTGATTATGGACCAAGACCTAAACCAGCAGGGGCCAGACATGAGGGAAAATGACTAGCATGACTTTCTCCGTCAGATCATGGCATGTCCCTAGTGAAATGCAGCTGAGTGAATGGAGCGAGACACCTAAAATTGAAATGCACAAAGAGTTTTCATCTCTGACGGAGGGCTGACCAGACTGACTCTAACATTGGCTCCAATGGGGGATGGTAGCTCCTTGGAGGTGCCAAGAACAGCAGATCTTTGGAGGAGCTAGACAGTGCCTTTTGTCCATTGGGCTATGGAGTCATCATTTTGATAAACAGCACAGGACTCTGACTTATTTATACAACTAGAATAACCAAGAAATTGACTCAAACTTGACATTGAAATAACTCAAAAACTGACTTTACAGACTGAAACCAAACTGAAATAAAAATAGTATTTACAATGACAGTGGAAGCAGCGTTAATAGATCAACAGTGATACCGCTTCAGCAACCGACCATTGATCAGCCCTCCAGGGCAATCTTCCCCATCGATTTCCTTCAGAAGAAAGGCATTCTGACCCCTATAAGTTGTGATCTTGAAAGGACCTTTCCACAGATTTTCGAACCTTCCATGCTTGCCTTTCTCTTCATTCCTTGCATCCCACTTCAGCACCACATCATCCAACTGAAATTTCTCTGCTTTTTCTTTTCTATCATAGATTTTCTTTATCTTCTCCTGCAATTTGGATGTGTTCTTGAAAACTTCTTCTCTTGTTTGCTGCAAGTGAATCATTTGATTCAGCCTTCTCTACATGGGATCTTCTTCACTGCCGGCCTCCTGAAGAAGTCTGACCACCGAGGCAGCAAGAGAGGTGGGTAATACTGTGTCAACTCCATATACAAGCTCAAACGGTGACATACCAATAGACTTTTTATGACTGATCTGATCTGCCCAAAGCGCATGGACCAACCTCTTGTTCCAACTCTTCTTATTTATTTCCAGTAGCTTCTTGATGATGTTCACCAAAGATTTATTCGAAGATTCCACCAATCTATTGCCTTGCGGATGATAGGCAGTTGAATGACCCAAAATTATGTGATATTTATGACAAAATTCTACCATCCTTTTCGATTTGAAAGTTGTTGCATTATCATTGATTAATTTGTTTGGACAACCAAAGTGAGACAAGATGTTATTTTCGAGAAATGAAATGATTACCGTGTCCGTCGCTTGTCTGGTAGGGGCTACCTCAATCCATTTTGTGAAATATCTATCGCTGTAAGGATCCACCTATGCTGTTTGGAAGAGGTGGGATGAATTTCCCCAATGAAATCCAACCCCCACTGCTGGAAGGGAGTGCTCACTTCAATAGGCTTAAGTGGAAAAGGCTGTAATTTCTATTTTCCTTCGAAAATCTGACATTTATGATAGCGCTTGACCATCTTATGCACATCAGCAAACAAAGTAGGCCAGTAGTACCCTGCTCTCAAAATTTTGTTCGCTGTTGATTTCCAAGAAAAATGACCACCACACTCTCCTCTGTGGAAATCCTCCATGACTTTCTTTGCCTCCTCTTCCACCAGACAATTTAACAAAATGCCACCGGGATCTTTCCAATACAGTGCAAAATTCAAAATACAAAACTTGGCAGCCTTCAATTTGAGTGTTCTCGCTTTATTTCTAGTCATGTCGGGTGATGGTGATAGATTTTTCAGCACATATATTATATCATAATACCATGGGGACAAAGCAAACATTTTGGATACCTAAATTGACATTCCTTCCTCATTCTCATCGGACATGGCAGCGATCAGATTTATGTCCAATGCATGCAAGTTCGATTCGGCCATTAGCTTTGCCAACCCCTGCCCTTTGACCAACTTTGTAGGCTTTATCTCCACATCATATTCAAGCAAGGCTGCAATCCATTTTCCTCTTCTCCCTTCCGGATCGGTCTGCACTAAAACATCTTTTACAGCAGTATTAGGAACATAGGCCAGAATTTGAGAGTGTAGGATATATACCCAGAAATCCTTCAATGCCTTCACCAATGCCAGGGCTTGCTTCTCAATTATGTTGTACTTCAAAGCTGCATCCCTTATAGCCCTGCTGAAGAATGCAATGGGTCTTTCATGATCGCCTCTCTTCTGCAATAATACCGCTGCCATAGTGTGCTCAGAAGCAAATGAAAACAATATGAAATCTTCAGTGTAGTCCGGTTTGACTAGGACTGGTGCTGAAGAAAGGGCCAATTTGACCAAGTTGAAAGATTTTACCGCCTCATCCGTCCATTTCACCTGGTTGTCCTTCTTAAGCATGTTGGTCATTTCTTTCAAGTGTTCTACAAGATTAGGCACAAAACGACGCAGAAAATTCATCTTACCATTGAATGATTGTATTTCCTTTTTGTTCCTGGGCAGATCGATTTGCTGAATTGCTTGCACACATGCTGGGTCTATACGAATTCCATCCTTTGAAATGATGTGCCCAAGTAATTTTCCTTCCTCCATAGCGAACAAGCTGTTCTTTGGATTCAGCGATAAACCATATTTTCTACATTTTTGGAAGACAGTTTTTAGATGGTGCATGTGTTCTTCATCAGATTTTGAAAACACCGTCAAGTCATCCAAGTACAACACCAAAAACACATCCTTCTCATTTGCAAGCACCAAGTCCATTTCCCGCTGAAATGTGGCACCTGCATTCTTTAAACTGAATGGCATTTGGTATAGTGAAAGGTTCCCCATGGAGTGGTGAATGTTGTCTTGTCCCTATCATCTTCATGGACAAAAATTTGGTTATATCTAGAATAACCATCAAGCAGTGACATACGAGATGCCCCCACTACTCGCTGAATTATATGGTCCATCTTGGGCAGCGGATAGTTGTCCTTTAATGAGACCTTATTTAGATTTCTGAAATCGATGCATAGGCGGATCTGACCAGTCTTCTTGTGTACAGGCACTAAGTTAGATATCCAATTTGAAAATCTGATGGGCAGAATGATACCTGACTTGTACAATGTGTTTACCTCCTTTTCGATAGATGGTAGCAACTTTGGATTTATCCTTCTCAGCTTTTGTCTAAATGGCTTTTGATTGGGCTTGATAGGTATTGTGTGCTGAATAATATTTGTATCATAGGTCTTTAAATCAGAATAATCCCAAGCAAACACATCTGCAAATGAAGCCATCAAACTGATGTATTTGTCCTTGATCTTTGGCGGTAATGCTTTGGACAATTTTACCAACTTTGGATTGGCAGTTGTACCGATGTTGACTTCTTCTACACCCTTCTCTGTCGGTTGCAATGTTGGCTTGCGGGCTACATCATCCTGATCAAAAAGTTCCTCTAGGGGTATCAAGCCTTTAGGATTGATGTTATTCTTCAGCTGTAATACGTCCATTTGATTGATCTTCACTTCATCTGTACCATTCCCTTTTTCCTCATCATTTTCCACATGGATTGAGGTTTCTTTGAACTTTCCTTTGTTGAGCAGAAAATCTTTAATCTCCTCATCATCTTGAAACACTTTCCAATATCGCTGATTGTCTGGAATGGTTGGATGGTGCTTGACATGGATTTCAAATTTATTGCTGGAGTTCATGGGGATCTTCAAGCTACTCGCTGCCTTGGCAAGAGCATCAGCAATACTATTTTGTATTTGAGGCACACATGTCAAGGTGTATTCTGAAAATAGCTTCAAGATGTCTAAAATTGCATTACGATAGGCCCGCATCCTAGGATGTTTTTCTTGATACTCACCTCTGACTTGTTTTATTACCAACTCGGAGTCGCCATATACCGAAATCCTCTTTGCATTCAGCTTTCTAAGAATCTTCAAGCCAGCAATCAGAGCTTCATACTCAGCTTCATTATTTGAACATTCAAAGGCCAGCTTGTAAGAGGAAACTCTCACACTGCTAGGCACTTTGTTTTGGGCGGAGAAAGGACTGCGTACCCAAATACCAATACCAGCGCCATCATTCCCTACTGCTCCATCAAAATCCATGGTCCACAAGCCTTCTTCCTCCTCTTGTAAGTGCTGGAAATCTGTTTGCCATGCCTTGTCTGCTTGTTGTCCATCATTTTCAGCTGATTGCCCAATCTTTTTCTACTTTTCTTGTCCTTCTTTCTTCAAAATCTCTCTGAAATTTTCTGTTATTTCCGGAATGTCATCTGCTTCTACTATCTAACTATCTATCTCATTTAAACTATCTGAAAACAAAACAAAAGACTCTAAATCTGTATGTACATAGTTAATAGGATGATTCATAGGTTTCTCCTTGCTTGTGATCATATATTTCATTTTTTGTTCCCAATATAACTTCCTCATTTGTCCAAACACTGGGATTGTTGCATAGGAGAAATCCAACTGTAGTGTCCCTTTCAATTTCGCTACCCAAGACCTAGAAAGAAGCATGCCAAACCTTGGAGGAATATCTACTACCACCACATCCATCATAACATTTTTCATAGGACGCTGATCCAAACTCACAACCAAGTCTTTGATGAGACCTATACATCTTACTATGCTGGAATCGAATGAATAGAGATCATGATATTGCCAAGTGATATCCAGACCAAGCTTATCCATGATAGCCTTGGGCATGAGATTGTGAGAAGCTCCGGAATCGAACATGGTATTGTGTAACACAAAATCATGCAATCGTAAACTGATATAGAAGGGTGGCACAACGCTATCAGGAGACTTACCGTTCGTTGTTGGTCCAAAAATCATTTCAGGCTGATCATCTTCTACATTTACCAGGTCTAACATTGGATCCAAATTCAACATTTTAGAAATTTGTCCTCTATAATTGTTGTTCTTCATTATTTCAGTCAAGGGGATGGATACCTTTAGCTTAGAAATCTCATTCTCTAGGCTAAAATCGAGAGTTCTTTCTACCAATTTGACTGGGATCTCTTTCCTTTCCTTCTCTTTTGATGTGGCTGGTTGCTGTGGTTGTTCTACTGATTTTGATTTGCTGCTCTCCGGACCAACCACCTCCTTTCCTTTTCTTTGTGTAGCTGATGGATCATTTTTTGTTGTTTCACCCTCCTTCTTTTTATGAATTGGTTTGGCCAGCACATCTTTGTTTATAAGAGAATATCACTGTTGTTGTGCGGACAAAGCATTCATATACCCCCTTTGATATTCTTCTGATTCTTCCTCCAACACTATGTCGCTAGCTAGAATAAAGTCAGTGTCTTGGTGGGTAGCTGAATTTACTGCACATTCTTCCTCTTCGGTGATCTAAGTAGGCAGCTCATCTAGAGTGAAGAGATGGTTTTCCTTGCCTATTACATTCCCATCCCCATCTGACTCCGGTCCATGCACAAAATTATGCTGCAAAGGTGTTTGTACCGGCTGTTGTGTTGTCTCCTCTTGAGTTCGTTGATCTCTTTGTCTTATTCTATATTATCGTTGTTGTTGACCACGAAAGTTATGATTCCTAACTTGTGGCTCTGGCTTGTCAAGTTTTACCCTTTCAAGCATTTGCTCTACCTTTTTGAGAAATGGATCCATTGAAGAAAATTCTTCTTTCACCGTGGTTTTCTTCTCTGCTTTCGCTCTAGCTCTTTTGGACAGCAGATTTTCCTCAACGCCGACCGCAATTTTCTGCATGTCTTCCATTGTAGCCGGTTCTCTCTCTCTTAATTGATACGCCATGTCAGCATCAAAACCATCTAGAAACTTCATCATTGCTAGTCCCATAGATGGCTTTAGATGATCTGGAATTTTGTTGTAGACGGCATTAAATCTAACACAATAATCTTGGACCGATTCGTCGGCATTCTGTTTGATTTGTTCATACTTGGCCAGAATTTGAAGGGGATTCTTTTTCACTTCCCACTGGTTCAAAAATTGTCTTTGTAGCTCAGCTAAGGTAGTGATACTTACAGCTGTCAAACCTCTGAACCACTTCCTCACATCACCTGAAAATGTCTGTACAAAGAGCCTCATTGCCACATTCTCCGCATCGATCTCATGAAGTTCATAAAAGTCTGCCATTTTGTCGACATGTTGTTGAGCAGTAATGTTGTTAGGAGTGCCATCAAAAAATGGGATTTTACTTTGATAATCATTTGGCATGTCATCTAGGACTTAGGGCAGAACAAGGGGTGTGAAACGAGTAGCCATCATTCTCGGTGGATTTGGCCTTGGAGGTGTTGTGGGAGTGTGCATAGTTTGCAAGGGGCTTGCAAATGGAGTTTGGGGCTGTGTTGCAATGTAATTATCAATTAGTCTATTGGCTCTTTCTATTTCAAGGTCCACAAGAAATTGCAGATTGGGGATGGTATAGTCAACATCTCTTTCATATTTAGACTCAAACAAAGTTATTTCAAATCGTTCATCAAACTCAAGCTCTTCAAGATACTCAAAAATATCAGGACATGAATGGGATTTGAACACGGGAGTTATGGTGCTTTCTTGACGAAGGAGTCTTGGGATCAAATTGGGGTTTTCGTAAATATGAGGAGGGTCCGAGTCTGGATTGCTCTGGTATATCGTCTCGAAGCCAGCATGCTATTGAGAGAAATTACGGGACACAACCAACTTACTCATCCTTTCCAATCCTAAGCTCATCACCCGGAAGCCTAGAATTCTTATGAAACAAGGGGATTTGATTTTCAACTTGTTCCCTAGTGGATTCACCACTATGTTAGCACCTAAATCTGACTTAGGCTGAAGGAAGGCAAAAATTAGGGTAACCACAAACCACGCTCAGTCTGGTAGCTAGCCCTACCAGAGCAGGAGAGGGCTCTCTCTGAGTCACGCTCAGTGAATAGATAATCAAAAACAGTCTGAGATGACTTACAATGAAATATTTACCTTAGGCTAGTAAGTGAAATCGGATACAAGAAACGATTTTTATGAATGACCGAGCTTCGGGGATGTTATGCAACTGGCGCTCAGCAAAGAACAGAGAATTTAATACAAAGGCACAGATTATTCCGTGAGGCAAGGTAGGCAGAAAATGCAGATTTTTTGGTTTAAGTTAAAGCAGAATGGAAAGATTTCTGAAGAGAGTGAAAAGGGCATAGTCGCATGAATCCTTTTCAACAGAAGAATAACACTGTACATGAAATTTTCCCACAGGCAGAGCAATATAAATTGAATTCTACCTAATCTCACTTAGAAAATTTCACTGAAATGAAACATGAATTGAATTATGAAACATAAAAAGATACATATGTAACATAAGAACACATTTTCTACACTCACAACCACAAGAATCTCATGAAATAGAGTCGCTGCCTTTCATTAATTCTCTGTCAAATTTACACAGTGAAGAAACAGAGTTTCTTTCCCACAGTCTCCCAGAAGTTATTAGCCAACCAACCCTTTGCAAATAACTTGCATACAATATATAGAATGTGTGAGGAAGAGATAGAATGCCCAGGGGTTGGGAAGTTACTCAAATCATTACGAAATGGAGATGGAGAGCCAACCATCAGCTACAGGTGCAGTGCTCACAAGCATGACATTTGGTTGAGGTGACCCTTTGCATTCCTTTGCCACTTGGATAGATGCCCATCTGGAGAGAAAACTCTTTAAATGCCACCTTTGGTGCCAAAAAACCAAAGTGCAGATGACCGGGCCCACTTGGAGAAGTCGTGACCCGAAATTTCGCGAAACGGGAGAAAATTGGCAGTTTTTTCCTTTGTGCGCCGCGCCAAATTCTCTGTGCGTCGCACCACTTTGGAGCCTGTTTTGGGGCACTTGTAGGTGTCCAAAATGTGCCCAAGTGGGCTTGTTGGAAACCCTGTCCTGTCTACTTTCTAACTCCACTAGAATTCCCAAATTTGGTGCTCATTTTCCCCTCCAAATATTCATTCTCCCAAGACTGCTTTCTGTGTGTCAAAAAAGTGGGAGAGAGGCCATTTTTGGGTGTTTTTTGGCCTTTAGGAGACCCAGATCTTGTCAAAACTTCTTGCCCAGACACCAATAGTCATAATTTTCAATGCTAAATCCAAATATGCAAGCCATTCCTCGATTAGAGCCCTAGAATTTTACCGTCGTGCCAGTGGTGCGGCGCACAGGGAGGAATTTCCTGTTTTTGTCCAAAAATTTGCCAAGTGACCAAAATTTGCCCAAATTTTTTGAAATTTGGGCTGGAAGTTCTCTATGAAGTGCTATGTTGTGCCAAGGAAGCCTCAACCAAGATTCGAAGCCGATCTTGCTCCTTTTCCTTATTTTCCTCTTTTGTCGCTTTGCTCAATCTTACCTTTAGGCTCCTGATTCTTGCTTTGGAACTCATGTTTCGGGCCTGGTAGTGGTGAGTCATGCATCTCAGCATATCTTTCTCCCTGTTAGCTTTTTCCAACCACTGCTCCAAGTGAATGTTCACTTTCTCTAACACATACTCCCGGTCCTCGTCTCTTTGCTCCATAGGTATGCCTTGTGCTGCCAAGATGTGTTGTCATTATTCCTTGATCATTTGCAACTCTATCTCAGCTAGCCGATCCTCAAGTTGCTTGCTCCTCTGTTCCAGATACTACACGTTCCACTTGGCCCTCTCCAAGTCCAGGGATAAGTTCTCAATCACTAATTTCTGCTCCTGAATGATCTCTCCCAGCTCAACATTCGTAGGTTCTGCATCTGTCTCATCATCCTAGAGGAGAAAAAACTCGGTCTCTTGCTCACCTGATGACCCTTCCTCCTGCACTGGCTCCTTGCCCTTACCCTGCTCCTGTGGTGCTAATGTCAGAAGCGAGGCCCCTTCCACCCCAGGTGGAGATAACACTCACTCTACTGCTGCAAATAAGGGTTGACTGCCCTTCTGGTATGTGATGTATACTGGCACGGTGGCAATCTCATGGCACTCAAACTGATGTGAAGGGCCCCCCACCTCATGCTCTACCTCTGATACCACCGGTGGAGCGCTGAAGAAATCACGGGAGATGAAGTCCTCCCACGCAATACCCTGCAATCCCAACTGATGGTCCACCAAAATCCGGATAAGAGCAAAGTGATAAACGTCGTTGAGTTGTTGTCAAGGAGTCTTTTGCTGCATGAACTTCTTCATCCTCTCTATGTTCCCACAGATGAAAAATGGGAGGTTCATCATCCGCACCCTGGTGAAGTGCATGAGCAACCGGATGTGATAGGCATAGAGGCGGGAAAACCTTCCCTCACAACTAAAATACTTCATGATCAATTTCATGAGCGTGGCATACTCATCCCTCAAAAATCTGAATGGAAAAACTCTGGTGAGCTAGCTCAAAAAGTTGTTCTTGATGTAAGGCTCATAATGATGCCTCTCCACCTTATTTTTCTTATGTCACTGTTCCCCAATGTTTGGTATTCCTATTGCCGCTGATATGGTCTCGAGTGTCAAGGTGAAAGTGACCCCAGCCAAGATAGATCGACCTCCCTGTAGATGAAGTGCAAAAAGGCGGGCCAACGCATGATGGACTCTGACATTCGCCACCCTTTGAAAAAATTCATAACATGCCAAGTGCTGGAAAAAAGACATGGCAAGTGGGCATGCCTGCAGCTCAGTGAGGGTGTTTGGCTCATCTCTAAGATGTCTGTCGCTCCGATGATGTCTTCTATGGGCCCTCTCTCCTGAAGAAGTGTCACTGTGGGTCTCCCCCTCATAATCTGATGAAAATTCTGATGACGTTACTGCTGCTTGTACCCTGAGTTTTATGCTGCCCTCTGAATCCAATGGAACTGGTAGATGCTCTGAAAATTTGTCACCAAGGGGACAATAAAACAGGGAGTGTTAGGAGGGGAATGATGAAAAGGGGAATAGGGGTTTAAAAGGAGAAATTTATCAGGGTTTTGGGAGCGTTTTGGGTATGGTGTTGATAGGGTAGGGTTTGGATATTTTGAGCCATAGGAATAAAGGGCACAAATGGATATGATTACAGTGGAGCTAGGGTGATTATTAGGGGAAACTGCTATAGGGGAATTAGTTGATAGAGGTAGGGTAGGAGCATACTTTAGCAATAATGTCACTGTATCAAAACCCTAGCTTCTTGACCTTCTTTGTGTCATCTTTGTTTTACTTTTAAAAAAAAATTGCATTTGATTCATGGTCATCGAAACCACATTCCTCTTCAAGTTAAATGCCAATGGTGAAGGTAGTTGGGCTACCTCTCCAATTTTTCGGGTTATTCACAAAAATTTTGGGCAATATAGTAAATTTTTGAGCTTATATGTCTGTGCGTCGCGCGCTCTGCCTAGTGCGTCGCGCGCCGGGTATGCGTCGCGCCAGTGTTATATTTATACTGTGGCTGGGCTCCCAGTGTGTCGCGCGCCCTAAGTGTGCCGCGCCACCTCGTGTGTGCGCCGCGCACTGTAAATTCACCCAAATTTTCCTGAAAAACAAGGGGGAGGCTTTTAGTAGCGGTTTTAGGGTGGTTTCCTTAGGAAACATGATGGAATGGAGTGTTGTGGAGGTAAATCCCCTCTGCGGACAAAGGCGATCCCTACTAGCCCAAATGGGGTCTAGCAACAATCAAACAACGATAACATGTAGGTTCCTAATTGCAAATAAAATACCGATGATGAGGACCTACCTGGATTCCAACGCTAGTACTTGTAGAAGAGTCGTCGCTCCCGTTCCTTTGCTCCAGCTGGTCACAATCCCCACGATCCTCGTGAACGGACACCTGCACATGCAAAGAACGACACAAACACAAGCATAAAATCCAATAGATGCAACTATATATCAGTCAAAAAGGATATAACTCAATCATCATTACAAAGACAATAAGAGTGGAACCATAATGATAGTCGTCTATTATTGATAAACAAAGAAGAATACAACCATAGTTCTGACGTCAAATCCTTCTTTGGCTGGGTGATCAGCAGCACATGCCTTGCAAAGCTTGTTGGGAATGGGGAACAAGCCTCTCTCTCCTTGGTTACTTGGACAAGAATCTCCTCACTTTAGATTTAGCTTCATGGGAATGAAGAAGGCTTCTTGTAGCATGTGCTTAGCAATTCTAAGACTTTGGGACTTAGAATTTGGAACTTGGAGACTAACTTGTCAAAGGAAAAAGGACAAGCTTTTATAGATAGAGGAGAAGGAGTTAGGGTCATCCACAAGATTCATGGGATTGGCTTTATCACTAAGAAGCTTCCATGAGAGGTGGAGAAATACTTCCCTTCTATGGAGATTTGAAGCCAAACTGAACTAACTCAAGATGGAATTAGTTCATGAATAGGTTAGGAAGAACCTTCGTAAGTTTTCTTGTTAAAAATGTTACCCAACTGGGCTGGCGCGAGTGCAACTCTGAGACAGGGTGCCAGCTGGCGTGCCCTCTTTGGAGGATTTCCCCCATTAGCACGAGTGATACACAGTGGAACCGCGACAATGGAAAAAGGGCTATTTTTATGGGTATTTTGCAGAAGGTGTCTTCAGGGCATATGAAGTACATACTCAAGGGGATGCAATGCAAGTGTTTTCAGGTTATGTCACCTCTCACAGGTCTCGGAATAAGTCCTCCAATGTGTGGGAAAAGGGGTAACAGGGACGGTGACAAATTACTGTGAAACAGATGCCCCTTAAATCATGAAGCCCAAGAGAGACAGAGGGGTGAAATGCTTTACAAGAACATGGCCAACTGAAAACACTTTCGCCGGAGAACCTGCATGAAGAAATACAACTGATATCTCAAGTACATGATGTATGTGGTATGGGCGTAGCCATCCATAGCAGAGTACATAAAAATCCAGATCCAAGGTATGGACACAGCCATCCAGTAAGGATCGATAAGTAGACTCAAGCATGGCCGCAGCCATCCAGTGAATGAGTCATGTAATGATCATAATAATCCACAAAATCGCAACTTGGATCTCAACAGACAAAATACATGGTCTTGCGCTCCATCTCGACCCAAAGAAAGTACAAGTTCAAGCATGCGAATATGGGAGTCGAAGTCGAACATGCAAGAACAACGTCTGATTACCAGTTAATGATGAAAACTGGTAACAGACACAAGAGGTACCACCAATAAAGACAATGTTCCTCAAGGTACTATAGGTACAATCTACAGCGTGCGAATCAGTGAGCCGGCGTCGAACACCCGTAGAATCATTCGATTGGAGGCCAATGATGAAAACCTCACGTCGAACACGAAGAACCTACCATTGAGGCATGAAGGCTCCAAGGCACCTGAAGGGAGTCTCTAGATCAACTTCTTGGATAATGAGCTGAAGTCGACAGGAAGTGACCTTGATCGAAGGTGGGCCATAATGTTTCCCACATCATCGACATGAAATAGACAAGGATAAGATGTTTTGTGTGAGGTATCAGAGGGAGTTTGAGTATTCTGCAGAGGTCAACCTCTCTTAAACATATTGGCAACACGACATTGGACTTGGTAGTATTTGACATCAAATGATCAGGGGTCATGGTGACAGGGAAATGAGCAGATGAGAGGTCAAACAGGATAACCCAAACCCAAGGAGGCAAGTGTAAAAACAAGATGAGATGTCCCCACCCAGACACGTATGCAAACAAGTGCCATGTTCAAGAGTGACATACTGCCGACACGACAATGATTTTGATTCCATTTTCCCCACCATTTCAGGCGAGTACCCAAGTTATTTTTATCAACAAGCTTGACGGGGATAGCATATTCTTGTGAGCGTCATTTCGACGGAATCGAATGTCGTCAAGTTTTAACGAGCCTGACAGAGGAAAAACTCGGCGTCTTTTCATGTTTACAGAGTTTGAAAAGACAGCAGAAAAGGAAACTCCAGGGGTGTCCTTTTTCGAAAAGTTGTGTCTCTCGAGCCCGAAAAAGTATAAAACAATGCTCGAAAGAACCGCCCGACCATTACGATCGAGGAGTACTTTTCATGAGTAGTGATTTCGACCTGAAAAAATAAAAAAGCGATCGAAACCACGTCGCTTCATAACTGTTAATGAACCTGAAACGACAAGGGCCCAACGATCTTTTTGTTTTTACACGGTCGGAAAAGGGTTTAAAGACGACCGCCTCTCATTTACATTTAACGAGTCAAGACGAATAACTCGGCGTTCTTTTCACGTTTAGAGAGTCAGAAAAGAGCAGAAAGAGGACTCCAGAGTGACTTTTTCATGTATTTACCAAGTCCGAAAAAGTATAAAATACAACTCGTTTCGTCGCCTAAGCCGCACAAACACCTGTCGCTACACAAAAAGTAGTGTAAAATCCATTTTCGACACAAATATACATTAAAACATCCATAAAATGACTTTTAAAACCTATTGAGGGTCGAAAAAGCTATAAAATAGGTGAAAATGGTAAAAAAAAAGAAATTAATTTTCACTTTTACCTCTTGAGAGTGACATTAGGGCTTTTGGTGTGCGACCTTCAAGTGACGATTGCGAAAAATCCAGGTGACCATTCGGAGCGCCATCAGTGATAGGTAAGAGGCCTCTTCCCCTACTCCATTTTTGTCCATTTTGAATTTGTTTTAGATTGTTTTTCATCCTCTCTAGAGGGGATATCAAAAATTAGGGTTGCGCCCATTGGCGTGGGTTTTGGGCATGGACCCGTGCCAATGGGGCAATTTTCCATAAAGGCTCACGCCCATGGGAGTGACTGTTTTAGAAACAGTCGCGCCAATGGTCGCGCGGACTTTTCCTTTAAAATTAACAATTCTAAAGAAAGTTTCACTGCATTTTTAAAGTTCCCAAGGATTTAATTCAATGTTTTGGCCTTGTGATTGCAGGAAGACACGCAAAAATGGTAGTCGTATGGAAAGAAAGAGAACATGACCAAGTAGACACATTGGCCCTAGCAGATGAAAACTGCATGGAAGCACTTAGAGCTTGTGGGCTCAAGAAATACTGCCTCCTGTCTTATCTACGAGCTCAGCCAGAGCTCTTGCAATATTTGATCAACTTATGGGATGAACAGGATCAAGTGTTCCGCATATGGGACCAAGTACTAGAATTAGACGTGTCTGACGTCTATTTCATCACTAAATTGTCGCGTAGAGGGCCGGTGCCCCGATTGACTAGTAGTAGGCCATCCGGGGAGAAGGTGGAAGAGGTGAAGGCTCGAGTTTACCCAGGGGCAAGATATGGGTCGGGCTCTAAAGTGGATATCCCACTGTCCAGGAACTAACACTCAGAGCTCTGTTGTTCACCATCACACGAGCTACGGGGGCACAGGTGCCCCATGAGGCTACGAAGAATCACCTAATACTGGCAACAGAGTGTCTTAACCCGACGGTCTTCAATTGGGCGTCAGCAATGACGACCAATATGAAGAGGCAGCTAACAAAGGCCAAGCGCGTCAAGATGCAACAGTTCGGGTATGGCTCCATCTTGGTGATGTTCTTCTTGGAACGTGTGCCACTCTTCCAGGGCCAAGTGGCCCTTGTTCCTGACCCGGCACCTCGAGAGCCGAGGATGGCTCATTGGGCGGCACTGATGCCGAGAGGGGGGGTCGGTCAGTAGATGTCATTCAAACCTGAGTTTTTTGGGTGGTTTTTCCGCCAATTGATTGTGGTGGAGGACTGGCCATATGTGGGGACAGACTTCACCGGCAACACGGATCTCCCATTGCCAGAGGGAGAGGATTGGGATGAGGAGATAGGTATGACCTCATTTTGATTTTGTGTTTTATGATTGTTTTTTTTTTGTTAATACATGTTCATTCTGACAACGGTTATATGTGTATGCAGATGTTCGCCCAAAGCGTCCAGCTGGCATGTCTCCCATTAGGAGGAGACACCAGACTGCAGCAGCAGATCCTCAGGAGGAGGGTGGTGACAGAGGGGAACTCATCCAGGACCTTGAGGGTATCACTCAAGGGATCCCGAATCATGCTCGGCTAGTGGATGTCCCATTAGCGTATCAGAGGTACACGGTGGGGGTGCCCAATTGCATCCACCGACTCCTGAGACATTTAGTGCAAGCGGTGACATGCTACCATGAGCACCACCAGGACTAGATATCTAGGCTTTCTCTCCATGCATATTTTTTGAGAGACATGTTGTCTCTGGATGTACTAAGACAAACATGTACTATTTTTTGATCTATGTGATGCAAATGTCCAACACAAATGTAATCTAATGTATCAATTGCATAACAAACGACCCAATGCGAAATGTATTTAATCACATATTTTATTTTTACGCAAGCTTAAAAGCACGCATGACAACACATATGCAAACTATGCTTGGAAATGGATTTTATTTTTATGCAAGCTTAAAAGCACACACATGCAAACTATGCTTGAAAACAACGGAAATGGGCATGCCCCCCAGCATGATGTCTCAATTCGAGGTACATGCCCCCCAAGCTTTATTCCATTGAAAATGGAGTGAAGGTTGACAATATTGTGATCGCACTCGAATTGTACGAGCTCATGTTTCATTATTTTAACGAGGTTGACACACTTAAAAGAACTATCCTTGTGACACGTGGTTTCATTTGTTAAGGAGCTTGACACAGGAAAGGAACTATGCTCCAACCAGACCCAATTTCATTTTCTAAGGAGCTTGTCATAGGAAAGCGAACTATGCTCCGGCCAGACCCAATTTCATTTTTTAAAGAGCTTGACATAGGAAAGCGAACTATGCTCCGACTAGACCTAGTTTCATTCTTTAAGGAGCTTAACATAGGAAAGTGAACTATGCTCCGACCAGACCTAGTTTCATTGTCTAAGGAGCTTGACATAGGGAAGGAACTATGCTCCGACCAGACCCAGTTTCATTTTTTAAGGAGCTTGACATAGGAAAGCGAACTATGCTCCGACCAGACCTAGTTTCATTTTTTAAGGAGCTTGACATAGGAAAGCGAACTATGCTCCGACCAGACCTAGTTTCATTTTTTAAGGAGCTTGACATAGGGAAGGAACTATGCTCCGAACAAACTTCATCATAATGAACAGGAAGTCGTTGCTTCCAAGAGTGTCACTCCCGGTGGAAAGAAAACATCTTGGAAGTCAGGACCCAATGCCCCCAGGACATCATGCACGACGGCATCATCATGGGATACAAGCACAGGATAAGTAGCCACGTAGTTGATCTGCGATGGGGCAGATACAACTAGTGGATAAAAACCAGGAGGGGATGACAACTGCGTAGGAGGCACCGAGGGACTAAAGAACAATAATTGATCTATAGTCACGATTCTTCCATCGTGTGGAAAACAAACCACACAGAAACGTGAAGAGACGAGGGCCCCCATGGCATAAACATAGTCACGGCCAAGGAGAAGACTGAAATCTGGAGCACCTTGGGTAACTAGTATGTCTATATAGATGGTTTTGCCTCCCAAAGTAATAGGAAACTTCGGGAGAATCCTTAACGGTTGACTGGTTCCTCCGTCAAACGCCAACAGATTCTGTGCGACTGGCACAAGCTGTGGGGAGCCCAAAGCTTGCCAAGTAGTGAAAGGCATGAGACTGACAGATGCACCCTCATCCAAGACAGTGCCAGGTATTGCCTTATCATAGGCATGTACTGTAATCTATAAAGGCACATGGGATGGAAGGTGGAATGTAGTCAAATGACTCCAGTCAAAGGAAACGACTGAACTACCTGGTGGGGGAATCGTATGATTGCCCCCCTCCGCTACAGGAGATGAAGAAGGACCCTCTTGATCAACGAGGATAGGAGGGTCGTTCATGGACTCAGGAGAATCTGACGAGATGAGAAGAACATGAGTAGTAGAATCATCATGCTCCTCCGAAACAAAGTAATCAACAGGTTGTGAACCCAAGTCGATACTCTTTCCGACCAATGGTTGGTCTGGAGCAGGCTTGGGACAGCCAGGTTCGAAAGGAGGAGGATGAACAAGAGAAGAATCTAAGTCGATCTCTTTGTCCACAAGGAGGGGGTCAGAAGAGAGCCTCTGATAACCAACAGGAAGTTGGGGTGAAGAAGCAGTAAGACTTTCCAAAATAGCGGAAGCTTTATCCATGAGCGGACAAAGGTGAAGGGGATGATTGCCTTCATATAGTCTACAGGGGATTCGAATCTTCCCTTTCTTCTGAATTTTGTCAGTTGATAGGGTGGCATTGCCATGAGCTTCAGAGGATGATGAGGGACGAGTCGAATCATGAGACCATACTTCAAGGATCCTGGGAATACTAGGACAATCACAAAGAAGATGGTCACCCCTTGCACAACTTACAAGGAAAATTAACCTTCTGCGGGGGGGGCGGAAGGTGTTTCGACCTGGGATGGATTTGGAGCAGTAACTGCACTTTTAGCCTCTCGCTTATGAGACTTCTTCTTCTTCGTCTTCTTCTTCTTATTCTTAGCCACCTGGTTACTTGAATCCAGGCTTTCACCAGGAGAAGTAGAAGACGAGGACGTAGAAACAGGTGAAGAAGGGGAGAGGTCCACCTTGGAATCAACATGATGTTGTTCGGGTGGAGGAACTGATTGACTAGTAGCTGAGACATTAGAGACCACAGAGGTTGAGAAAAACCAAACAGGCAACCCGATGGTTAACCCAGGCAAGGACAAAGTTGCCATATATGGAGTACTAGCATTTCCAAAAGAAGGAAATGGACTAAGGTTTCCATCTGGGGGAAAACCTTGGCCGGTAGACTCAAGGAAGGTTTCCATCGAAAACGAGAAATAACCCTACTCAAACTAACGCAAACAAGATCTAACTGGATAAATGTGAATCGTGGCCAAATAAATTTTAAGATGCAAGGACATAACTTGACCTTTTCATTTTTAAAGAGTCGCCTTCGAATGTTTAATGAGCCTGAAGTGACAAGTGCTCAGATGGACCTTTTCTTTTAGGGAGTCCAAAAAGGAACGAAAGTGACTACTCTGGAGAAACTAGGCAAAAGGTTTACCAGACAACCCGTAAACCTGCATATACACCTTGGCAATCATATGAAAACCAAGGACTTTCCGTACCGCAATCAATCTTCCCGAATGCTGTGTTCGGTGCGTTATGGCTTGTAAGGCGGCAGACACAGCTTCCTATGGATAAAGGATGATAACCTAGTGGGGTCTCCCCATATACTCGACAGTACGTGGGAGCTCAAATCCGTACTAGACCACTATTGTGTCACGGAAGGAGGAATCACCCAACCTTGAGTGAAACAAAAGTGACTAGGTTTAACGACGTCGGAGCACGTCTCTAGCCTAGACCTCTAAATGTGTGTGTTATGTTCCAATGCATTGTTAGATTCATTCAGTTCATTTTAAAGTTGATCTTGGATTATGTTTCAGTTTTCAGGCCCTACCGTATGTAATCTCTCAAAATTCCCTAAATGCAAGCTATATGCCACAATATATCATTTCATTCCATGAATGCTAGTTACGAGAGGGTTTGAGAGCTTTCACGCAAACGAAATGATCACAAAACAACAAATAAATTCCCTAATGCAGCTAATGGAAATTAACAAACTTTTCTTTAAGATCACTAATCACTAATCAGAATGAAAAGTTCTAATTCTCATTAACTAATACAAAGCAAAAGAGATTTTTTCTTTTATTGATGGCAAAACACACTAAACAACTTTGAGAAATGATAACAAAAGAGTAAAAACACAAATTTCACTCAATGCAAACACATTTAGTTCCCTAAATCACAAATCAAACCTCCAAAGAACGAGAAAAATCCCAAAGATACCAATGAGCCGTGTAATCTAGGCTCAAAGTAAGACGAAGCGGAATTCAAGTGAAGACAAAGAAAGTCACCTAAATAACGCAACAAAACGATTTACAACCACCAAACAAGTGCAAGGGAGTAATCAAAGAATCGACTGGACCACTAGAAGGTCAAAGCACTTGAGGAACGCTCGACACATAAAGCCACTAGATGCCCTAGGGCTAGAAATGTGAAATCGATAGAAAAAAAGCAAACACCCAAAGGGTAAAGATCAAAGCCAATCAAATCACACTCCAACACACTCAAGTAGTCTAAAAAAGGTACCCAGAACAAAAACTAAGCTCAGAGGGCTCACAGCCAAGCAAGCTTCAAAATTTCACAGGCCTGGCGCAACAGTCAGGCTGAAACAAGCGCCTTTCAGGTATTGGCGCAGGTTGTCAATGTGCAACAAGCGCCGACTGGTGCGACTGTAACGCTATAAAAGAGCGCCAGCCGAGTTTGCTATGGAAAAATAAAAAACAAACGAGCGAAAGCTAAGTCAACAGTACCAAGGTACACCAAGGGGCAAGAAGCAACACAGGGACTCAAACCAGAAAGCTAGTCAAGCAGGAGAAACCAAGAAACAAGGCAAGTTCCAAGCTGTTCAGCTCGTAAACCAAACCAGATATGGACTGAAGTGGCGTTGATCTACTTTGCTAATGCGGAGCAATAGCGTTTCAAAGGCTATCTGGCCGTACTTTAGGCTCCGTCTAAAGTTTACAAATCAAACAACAAGACAAAAAAAACAAGGCAAAAAGCCAACTCCCCAGCGGAGTTGCCAAATTTTTGTGGAGGTAAATCCCCTCTGCGGACAGAGGCGATCCCTACTAGCCCAAATGGGGTCTAGCAACAATCAAACAACACTAACACGCAGGTTCCTAATTGCAAATCAAAGACCGATGATGAGGGCCTACCTGAATTCCAACGCTAGTACTTGTAGAAGAGTCGTCACTCCCATTCCTTTGCTCCGGTTGGTTACAATCCCCACGATCCTCGTGAACGGACACCTGCACATGCAAAGAATGACACAAACACAAGCATAAAATCCAATAGATGAAACTATATATCAGTCAAAAAGGATATAACTCAATCATCATTACAAAGACAATAAGAGTGGAACCATAATGATAGTCGTCTATTATTGATAAACAAAGAAGAATACAACCATAGTTCTGACGTCAAATCCTTCTTTGGCTGGGTGATCAGCGGCACATGCCTTGAAAAGCTTGTTGGGAATGGGGAACAAGCATCTCTCTCCTTGGTTACTTTGACAAGAATCTCCTCACTTTAGATTTAGCTTCATGGGAATGAAGAAGGCTTCTTGTAGCATGAGCTTAGCAATTCTCAGACTTTGGGACTTAGAATTTGGAACTTGGAGACTAACTTGTCAAAGGCAAAAGGACAAGCTTTTATAGATAGAGGAGAAGGTGTTAGGGTCATCCACAAGATTCATGGGATTGGCTTTATCACTAAGAAGCTTCCATGAGAGGTGGAGAACTACTTCCCTTCTATGGAGATTCGAAGCCAAACTGAACTAACTCAAGATGGAATCAGTTCATGAATAGGTTAGGAAGAACCTTTGTAAGTTTGTTTGTTAAACACTTTACCCAACTAGGCTGGCGCAAGTGTGACTCTGAGACACGGCTCCAGCTGGCATGCCCTCTGATGAGCCCTAATTTTTAGTACAATTTGGGCTCATTTGGCCTACTTGCTCTGCTCAAACCATTCATTTTTTATTGCTTATGCATTCATTTCTTTGTTTATTCGTGTTGTTTGTAGGAAGAAGGGTAGGCATTCTATCTACATGACTAATGCATGATGCTTTCAGGTTTTTGGCATTAAAAGGGAGAAAAGACCACGAGAAAGGAGACAAGGAGACAATGAGGTGGCACTGCTGGTTTTTAGGAGAGGATGTCCACGGTCTTGGGGACCTTCCTCGTGATTCCCACCATAGCTCCGAGCTCCAATCCATCTCCCCACCGAGCTTAGAAGCAGCCAGCTGTTCTACAGGAACAGCAGTTATAACTGTTCTACAGGAACAGCAGTTATGACTGTCCTACAGGATCAGCAGTTTAAACTTCAGTTGGACAGCCGAGCTCCTCAAATCAAGGACACCTGTTGGATGATCATTTTGCATAAATACTGAGGCCGTAGCCTTGGATAGAAGCTTTTTGAACTTTGGTATTACTCTTGTAATTTGGAAGTACGAGCTATAGCTCGGTTTTTGTTCCTTTTGTAAGCCATTTTGGCATGTCATCAGACTTTCGTTTATGAATAAAGGCAGGCAGATTTTGATCTCATTCTGAGTTTCTAAGGGAGCTATAGCTCTCAGATTAGGGCCCAACCTGAGAGCAATAGATCTCCTCGGTGTTGTAATGTGTTTGCATTTCGTTCCAGCACTTTGAGCTTTTTACTTTCACATGCAATTCGAATTTACAGGTTGTTAATTTAGACTTTTTCATGAGCTTAGATAGGATTAGTTTATGGTAAATTTGTTTCAGTTGCCTAGATTCGATAGGAGGATAGTTATAAATTATTGGAGCTCCAGCAAAAAGGTTGTTAAGGCTCACTGCCATCTCTGTTAGGGATTGGGGTGCAGTCCATAACCAACCACCAAAAAGAAACGCAGTTCTTCTCACTTCCATGCAAGCTGCAACATAGACATTTTCGTTGAAGATCCATCCATGCACGTTTGACAGTAAACCATACTTCTACATTTCACTTCCATGCACAAGTTTCATTTCTTGGTTTTCCATTGCTGTTCATAAGTTTCATAGCATAGTTATCATAGGTTAATGAATTTCTCGTTTTTGGGTGCATAAGTCATTTGTTTCATTTACGCTGCTCCTTATCATTCCACTTTCTTTTTCTTCTTCTTGATCTCTCCTCAATCCACCTACTCAGCCTCTGTCCAACTCATCTACCCTCCAACTCATCCATTAATCACTTAGCTCCATTTACTTCAACTTTCGTTGATCCCATCCTTCCAACCATCAAACCACTGCATGCACTCTTCCTCCATCTGATTTCTCTGCTCCTGAGCCATCACCAGCTCCATCTCCATCTCACCTATCCTTCCACACCACTCCAACACTTCACCATCTCCCAAAACCTTCCACGGCCAACATCCTGTAGACTTGCACAGACTTCCTATAGAAATCTCTGAGTTTCCTGTAGGATCCCCTGCAGACTTCCTATAGAAGCCTGCAAACTCGGTTGCTGAGCATCCGAACGTGGTAGACTTCTATGGAATGATGCTAGAGACCCTCTGGGACCTCCCTTAGCCATCATGACCTTGCCCATGCTTTCCTTCCATTCCAACCGCTCCTGCACAACCAAACCCTACTCAAAAGCATCATCACAATAAATCCAACCACTTAATGAAAAAATACAAAAACATGTCTTTTCAGATGCAAGTAGCTTAGATGCATGTATTTCATTTCACTGCAAGTAATGGCATTAGTGTTAGTAGTTTCATTCACAGTTTTGCATTGTAAGGGTCTAGCTAGTCAAATTAGGGTTTACTAGGGTTTTCATGCTTTATTGGCTTTCAGTTTCTTTCTGCAACTAGATTAGTCTTCTTTCAGTTAGCTTTCGTCCATCATTCATAAAGCTTCTTCTGTGAGCCTATAGAAGTTGGCTTGAGCCCTAGCGGACATGTGCCAGCTGACCAAGTGACAGCTGCGACAAGAGCTAGTACTTGTGCATACAGCACCGTCGCTTCCAAGTTTGTACGAACTACCGGGTTGATAAAATTAGAGATAGGAAGCTCCAGGAGTTGTAGCATTATTGCTACAATACTGGAGCCCACCATCTTTTTGGCGCCGTTGTCGGGGAAGTGTCAGAGTATTAGTAATTGTTGCTTTTCTTCTACTTTCTTACTCTTGCTTTCTGCTAAGTAGTTTACTTCATTTCCATTCTGCAAAAGTAGCATAGACATTTCCTGCTTTCATAGATTAGCATTTCTTGCTTTCATAGATTAGCATTTCCTTTCTGCAATTTCCTTTGAGCAAAGTAGATTAGTTCTTTCCTGCTTTCAGTTAATTTTGCATCTTTCATAGTTAGTTGTAGATCAATCTGTCTCAATTTTGCAGGTACCAAAAGAAAGCAAAGCAAAAGCAATCAAAAAGAAAAAGAAAGTCTTTTCCATTTCATGCCTCGTAGGAACCGAGATAGATCAGGCAAATTCCTACCAAACACCCCCGCCACATCACTGAGTCACCCTTCTCTCTTCTTTGGTGACAGTGACCCAGAAGAACCTATAGGTGAACATCCTGAGATATCCAAAGACCCTATAGTCGAAGAAGAGTTAGAGACCACTCCATCTGAAGCTATGGCTGACAATAGAAGAGAAGATGAGAGAATAGAAGGTGCCTTTCCCATCCGAGAGACCAATGGAGAGATGAAAATGAAGAACATTAGCCCCTCCGCTTTACCTCACTTCCATGGGCTAACCACTGAAGATCCGGATACCTTGCTGTTTGAGTTTGTTGTCCTTTGTAGAACCTATGACTATACTGAAGATGAGCAAAAGTTGAAACTTTTCCCTTCCACTCTTAAGGATGCAGCACTACGTTGGTTCATGGGCTTACCTGGGAATAGTATCACCACTTGGGCTCAGATGCAGCAAGCTTTCAACACCAAGTACCGGGATTACTGTAGGTCCAAGGAAACAAAGGGGGAAATCTTTCGGATGTCCATGGGAAATGATGAGTCCTTAGAGGATTATGAGGAGAGGTTCCAACTAAGCTATAAGCGGGCCAGGTGCACACTTGACCCTGAATCCCTCAAGTTACCCTGAATCCCTCAAGTTGGTCCTACTCCGAGGAGTCCCTGAAGACCTCTTAGATACCCTTCACATGTTAGCTGGGGGGGACATTTACCAACTGCCTTATGAGGACATCAAGACTGTGTTTAGAAACCACTCCAGGGCAGCTCGGAAACGAGGTAGAGGAAACCACCTCTCAACTAGTGTCCCTTTCTCCAAACATGAGCTTGCAAATCAATTAGAAGATCTTAAGAGTGAGGTGAGACAAACCATTGCCATGCAGCTTGACACATTCAGGATTCAGCAAAAGAAAGAGGAGGCTGAGAGAGCCTTGGCTGTCTTCTGCCCTAGGTGCACAAGGAGGCACCCTAAGAACGAATGTCCATTGCATTCGGTTGAAGTGTGTTTCGTTTGTGAGGAGGACCATCCCACAAATCAGTGTCCAACCTTACCTGGGTTTAAAGCCATGTACCAAGGGACAGAAGCTCCCACAGAGCCTCTCTATTACCTCAACCAAAGGAGGCCACAGGGATCTAGACCTTATCAGCAGGGGATGCAAGGGGCATCTCAAGCTTATTACAGCCCCAACCAATCGACTCCTATGCCTTCCTGGGGTCCCCCTGCTCATCCTTCATGGTCCATGCCTCCTCCATGGTCTTATCCACCTCAGTACCCCACTCAACCTACTTCTCATTCATATCACTCACATGCCAAGCCACAACCTCAATGGAATGCACCTCAGTCGGGGTGGAGGCCCCAATACAACACTCCTCCTGCCATCTTGCCTCCACCACCAGTTCAACCTCAGCCATTACCTCCTGCTCCTCCAAGGCAGCCTCAAATGCCTGCTCAACCGAACCTGAACCCCAACAATAGATAGGCCCAGCAGATATACACTGGGGAAACCTCATGCCCTACCTATGCTGTGGAGATCCAGGAGATCAATCTTCGATCTGGAAAGACTCTACCAGATCGCCAACCTCCTCCCCCAGAGGATGAGGAAGATAAACAGGAAAGTGAACCAAAGGCTATTCCACCCTTTCCTGAGAGACTAACAACCACCACACAACCCAACCCGGAGGAGGAAGAGCTTATGGGTGAGCTCAAGCAGTTGTGTGTAAAAATACCACTTCTCCAAGCCATCAAGGATGTGCCAATATACAACAAGCTGGTTAAGGAGAAGTGTTTCAAACACCCAGGCAGACGGAAGAAAGATGCCTCAACTATCAATGTCATAGGACAACTGTCTGACCTTATGTTAGGACAAGTCATCTGCCCAAAGTACCTAGATCCTGGAAGTCCTGTAGTAGATGTTCACATCAATGGCACCATTATACCTCACACCTTGATTGATCTGGGGGCTGTCATTAATGTGATGACCAGGGATACCATGCTTAAGCTTAATCTTTAGGGTTCCTTGAGGAAGACCTCGACAGTACTGCAATTAGCAGATCGCTCCACCGTGACTCCCGAAGGGATTGTGGAGGATGTCTTGGTCTCTATTGACTCCTGGGAATACCCTGCAGACTTCCTGGTTCTGCAACCAAAGGCCAAGCTTACTGGATATCCTCTCATTTTTGGAAGGCCTTGGTTAGCTACTGCAGATGCTTACATAAGTTGTCGTGCAGGAAACATGACCATCAAAAATGGTCCCATGTCCAAGCAGCTAGTCCTATACCCTCCTGCCCAACCCTCCTTAGAGCATGACTTACCACTCTGGTTGGAAGAAGGAGAGGAAGACGAGGTGTACTCAGCACCTCTGTGCACCTTAGATACCACTAGAAGAGACCCCCCAACCGAGGATGACTTGATCGAGACCTTGATCCAGAATCCACCTTCCAGTGCACTACCCTTAGAGAAATTGGTGGAGGATGCCCAAGCTAGCACCCTAGTGGATCTTTGTACAACCAACCCCGTTACTCCCAGAGTCAAGAATGTGGAGTTCGGCCCTGAGAAAGCATTGAAGATCAGCTCCTCCCTATCTCCTTCCTAGGAAAAGGAGTTGTGTAGTCTGTTGGCCAATCACTTAGATGCCTTTGCTTGGAGCTATAAGGAAATGAAAGGAGTCCATCCTTCGGTCTGAACCCATCATATATACATCAAAGAGGACTGTAAACTGGTTCGGCAACCTCAGAGGAGAATGAATCCAGCCCTTAAGGACATTGTTAAGGAAGAATTGCAAAAACTGTTGGATGCCGGATTCATTTACCCCATCTCAGATAGTGAATGGGTGTCCCCTCTAGTGTTGGTTCCCAAGAAAAATGGGAAATGGAGAATCTGTGTGGACTACCGAGAACTGAACAAAGCTACCAAGAAGGACCATTTCCCTCTACCTTTCATAGATCAAGTGTTGGATGGACTGGCAGGAAAGAAGTTCTTCTCTTTCCTGGATGGGTTTAGCGGGTACAACCAAATCCAAATCAGCCCGGAAGACCAAGATAATACCACCTTCACTTGTCCTTGGGGTACCTTTGCCTATCGAGTCCTTCCCTTTGGGCTATGCAATGCTCCTGCTACCTTTCAGAGAGCTGTCTTGAGCATCTTCTCGGAGCTGGTCCATGATGCAGTAGAAATCTAGATGGATGACTTTACTCCTTATGGGGCCAACTTCCAGGAAGCATTGTCCAACCTGGGAAAAGTCCTAACTAAATGCACAGAGATGAACTTGTCCCTTAGTCCTGAAAAATGTGAATTCCTAATGACTGAAGGGACCGTGCTAGGCCATACCATTTCTTGCCAAGGATTGCAGGTGGATCCTAACAAAATTGCTCTCATCAAGAGGGTTCCACCTCCTCAAAAGGTCAGGGATGTCCGGAGTTTCTTGGGATTAGCAGGATACTACTGGAGATTCATTAAAGATTTCAGCAAGCTAGCCTCGCCATTGTTTGGCCTGTTGGCAAAAGATGTGGAGTTTAATTGGACTGACGATTGTCAGAGGGCTTTAAATGAATTAAAGGACAAGTTGGTGTCAGCCCCAATCCTGAGAGGTCCAAACTGGGCCCTACCTTTCCACATCCACACTGATGCCTCGAACAAAGCCATAGGTGCAGCTTTAGGACAAGTTGAGCAGAAACTTCCATATGCCATTTACTTTGTTAGCAAAAACTTGTCCAAAGCCGAGCTGAATTACACTGTAACCGAGAAAGAATTCTTGGCTGTGGTCCATGCATTGAACAAGTTCCGACATTATATTACTGGTTACCAGACCTTTGTACATACTGACCATGCTGCTATTAGATATTTAATGAATAAACCAGATGTGAATGCTCGTATTATTAGATGGTTACTTTTATTGCAGCAGTTTGATTTGACCATTGTTGACAAACCAGGTAGAGAAAATGTTGTTGCTGACTTTTTATCTAGATTGGATTTGTCTGCAGATGAGGATGGAACAGTGGACGACCAGATGCCTGATGAATATCTGTTTGCTATTTCAGTACTCGCTCCATGGTTTGCTGATATAGCAAGCTATCTTGTTTCAGCACAGTTCCCTCCACACCTATCTTCCAAGGAGAAGAGCAGAATCATCAGAAAAAGTGCCTCATTCACTTGGATCGGGGGCAATCTGTTCAAGCTTGGCCCCGATCAGATCTTAAGGCGCTGTGTAAGGGAGGAGGAAGTCTTTGATATCCTCCTCACTTGTCATGATGGGCCTTGTGGAGGACATTTTGCAGCAAAGAGAACTGCCTTCAAGATCCTGCAGGCAGGCTACTATTGGCCCACACTTCATCAAGATGTCAGAAGATATGTCAGTCAGTGTGACCAATGCCAAAGAATGGGGAAACCGACCCAAAGGGATGAGATGCCTCTCCAACCTCAAGTGACCCTTGAGCCATTTGAGAAGTGGGGCATGGACTTTGTGGGCCCAATCAACCCCTCTTCGAGGCAAAGGACTTACATCATTGTGTGTACTGACTATTTGACAAAGTGGGCAGAGACCAAAGCAATCAAAGCAGCAACAGAAGAAAAGATGGCCGAGTTCCTAAGAGAAAACATCTTCTACAAGTTTGGCTATCCAAGAGCGCTGGTCACCGATCAAGGGAGCCAGTTCACCTCCAACCTGGTTGAAGATCTCCTGGCTCATCACAAGATCAAGCATAGGACTTCCACCCCTTATCACCCTCAAGGAAATGGGCAGGTGGAAGTCACCAATAGAGCATTAGAAGGGATCTTGACTAAAGTGGTGAGCAGCAGCAGAAAGGACTGGGCAGATCGCCTGGTTGAAGCCACATGGGCTTACAACACCACTTGGAAGACCACCACCGGCTTCACACCGTATGAGCTGGTCTATGGGAAGAGAGCTTTGCTGTCCATTGAGTTTGAATACAACACTTTGAGGATGGCAGCTCAGCTGGATCTAGATCTCAGCCATGCACAACAAGAAAGGCTGCTACAGCTAAATGGCCTGGATGAGCACCGAATGCAGGCCCTCCTTCACTCAGAAGTGGTTCAACTTCAGAGAAAGGTGTGGCATGACCAACATCTCCATGACAAGCAATTTTAGCCGAGAGATTGGGCTTTGTTGTATGACTCAAGATACAAAGATTTCAAGGGGAAGCTGAGAACCAGATGGCTAGGACCATATGCAGTGGAGAGATGCCATGACAATGGATCTGTCCTCATTCGAACCATTGATGAGGAAGCCATTCCCATGCTTGTCAATGGGCATCGTTTGAAGATCTACAGGAGACCTCTCTCAAGACAAGAGTTCATCAAAACTATGGAGAAATCTGTATTGGTCATAGAGAAGGGTTCTGCCTCTGCTTTTGGCATACCCTGAAAAAAAAAAAAAAAAAAAAAAAAAAAAAAAATAAAGATCCTTGGGTGAAAACCTCTCTAAGGCGCCCAAGGTAGGTAGTAGGGGTGAAAACCTCATTGAGGCGCCCCTATTGTCTTTCAAAAAAAAAAAAAAGAGAGAGAGAAAAGGTGAAAAAGATCCTTGAGTGAAAACCTCTCTGAGGCGCTCAGGGCAGATGGCACGGGTGAAAACCTCTTTGAGGCGCCCCTGTTATCTTTCAAAAAAAAAAAAAGAAAAAAAAACAATAAGCAAAATATGGTAAAATTGCATGCAGGTTGCAAATGTTCTATGGAGGAGAGGAAGCCCTTCAACTCAAAGCCAAGGGTCTTTACCATGCTGTCAAGGAACCTCACCAGCACCTCCTCCAAGAGTACCCATGTTTTTTCAAGGTATGTGCAATTTTATCATGGTTTGAATCTTCTACAGGAAGATGTTGTCTTTCTACAGGAAGATGCAGTCTTTCTACAGGAAGGCGCGGATTTTCTACAGGAAAGTATAGACTTTCTACAGGAAGGCCGAACTTTCTACAGGAAGCTCTGTGTTCTACAGGAAACTTCCTGTAGGAGTTTTGGACGGCCAAAATTCATCTTACAAGGAGATTTAGCGACTATGGATTGGTTTGGATGCATGCAAGCCTCTGTTGGCACCCTTGCACATTGCTATCACCTTGCTCCACCATCCTTGTCGACATGCGACCAAGTTCCCTGCACCAACAAAGAAGATCGATGAGTTCTCGCGGGAAAAGGCCATTCTCAAAGTTAAACAAATGCTGGATCTCATACCGCAGGCATCAAAAGCTCCGGGAACGTGATTGAAACGCCAGATCCTCCGTCGTGCAGCATGCACCCAAGGAGAAAGGACTGTTACGAGACACCTCGCGGGAATCCTGTAACAGTTCAACCTGCTCAAGTGGATACCATTCACAGCACCGCCATCTGAAATGAAACGCGGGCGCATGCAAGCAAAACATCCACTCCATCGTTGGCAGCCTGTAACCACGAGCCTCCGGGTCTGTGTAAGTCGCATGCAGCAGGTAGATCCACTCACCATCGTCCAAGAACTGGAAAAATCGTGTGCAGACACGCAGGTAAGTGTCTCAACCCTTCCTTCCATCAAATCGCATGAATTTTACTTTGAAATCGTTTTCATAGCGTAAAATTGAATGGTTGAGCGGCCGTATGGCCAGTCGACTGGCCACGTCGGCTAGTTAAAGTGTAAATGGATGTTTGGGTGGCGGCCACGACAAAGAGAATGAACGGCACGCACGTGAGAACACTCTCGTCAGAGCATGAGTTTAACAGGAAAAGGCGGTGGCAAATCTGTGGGAAGGGATGCGGCAGCAAGTGAATACGCAGGCGGATGATGGATGATGTCGCCCAACGGTCCGGCGGGGACAGCTCATCCCCCACACCATGGATTGCGCCGATTCAAAATCTAATCGGCTAGATCGTGCGCATGCATTTATCATCCAACACTTCAAACTCGAGTGGCTATTCTGATCTCCTCTGCACTTTGATACGCCGAGCTGTTGGCTACCAGAACGCCAGTAAAGCACACTTCGAGCGCGGGCCAACTACAGTCCTCCCCGAGAATTGCGCACTGCTTCTACAGGAACGCAGTTCTACAGGAACGCAGTTCTACAGGAACGCAGTCTACAGGAACGCTGTCTTCTACAGGAAAGCGGGTGCCTCACGAAAAAGGTGGCCAATTAAAGAGGTAACCCTGAACTCTTCATGCAACTGGTTAGTAGAAGCGGCAAGACCATCGTCCACAGTCTGGTCATAAAGATATTGGTGAAATTGTTGTTTGCTGTGCCTATGCTGTCGTTCTACAGGATGTCAGTTTAGGTAGACTGTGTTGAATTTTGTGGATTATATGCATGCTCTGCCTTAATAGACCAAATCTCTTTTGCATTTGCCACCTTTAATTAAAACGACCGTGTTCATCATGCCGGGTGGGTTTATAAGACGGGAACCCACTGATTCAACTAAACTAAGGAGAAACCCGGCAGTGGTAGAGCTCTTCACCAGAGCACAATGGATGCCTTTTTGTGATAAGCTGCAGGGCTACGATGATGAAGTGGCCGAAGAATTCTTACAGGCTCTAAAGCCTAAATCTCAGACACTGGCCACAGTGAACTTCAGAGGTCTAAGCCTCAAGCTCACCCCAGAACATATCAGTCAGATCACAAAACTTCCTATGGGTCTGCCGTGGGATAAAGAGGAGAGAAAGTTGAGTCAGCAGGCAAAGAAAGAATTCTTTCCACCTGAGGAAGAATTCTCGGAGGACAAAAATGGGGTGCGAAGAACGAGCCTGTTGCCACCTTGGAATGAAGTCAGTTTGTAAATCATGAAATATATTACTTGTGAAGGTTGTTTCAACATCGTTTATGCATATCACTTTCGGCTGCTCACTGAGTTGAGGCACCGAATTGACCTTCCTGTAGAACAAAAACTGAGCATCCCTTATTACCTCCTGCAGTCTCTAATGGAGTGTGCTACAAAGCTGAAAGAGGGAATACCAGATCAGATAGCCCACCATGGGTTGATCAAGCTTCTTGTGGAGGATGCATTGCATTCATATAAGGTTCCCCTCTCATGGGAATCCTTCCGGAATTTGACAAAAGATGGGGACATTAAGATGTTGATCGAAGAAACGGGTTCCTCCAGCAGTGAGGAACAAGAAGCAGTGGCCGAGAGACAGGAAGAAGAAGGCCAAGAGACCCCGACAATAGTACAGAAGGAGGACAAAGGAAAAGGTGGCACACCTATCCTGTCAGCAAGGGAAAAGAGGATGAAGAGCAGAATGGACAAAGCTGAGGTGGTCCACGTCAGCCCAAGTACCTCAACAGCCCCTGCAACCAAAGCAAAAAGCAAAACTCAGGCAGGCAAGCAAGCAGAGGTAGAGACACCTGTGTCTACAGGAAAGAAAAAACAGGCTTCTACAGGAAGCCCAAAAACAAAAACAAAGGCTTCTACAGGAAGCCCGAAGATCATTGAGAAGCAGGCTTCTACAGGAAGCCCAAAAGCAAAGACCAAGGCTTCTACAGGAAGCCCAAAAACGGAGACAAAGGCTTCTACAGGAAGCCCGGAATTGCAGAAACAGGCTTCTACAGGAAGCCCCGAAAAGGTGAAACCCAAGGAGAAAAAGGTGGATATTCTGGCACAGGAGGCAGCAGCTGTATTAGTTGGCCTCAGCACGCCACCTAAGCCGAAAGGAAAGAGGAAGAGGGAGACCCCTCTATACTTTAAGGCTCGAAGAAGTGTTAGGATAAAGACGGGCAAGCCACAGGCCCAATCCAGCAGCCCGATCGTCATCGAAGATACACCTGCTTCTCCCAAAGAAAAGTCACCCTCCAGGATCACAGTCACCTACGAGAAGGGGAGTCCAAAGAAAAACATGTGGAAAGAAAGGTTAGACTTGTTGACGGAACAAACGCGGCTACAGGAAGCTGAAAATGTTCTACAGGATACTCTGGCCCGGCTACAGGAAACGGAAAAGAAGGAAGGGGAAGGACCCTCATCACCACCAAGGGAGGGTGAGGTAGAACCACCTGAAGAGATAGAAAGAGAACATATACCAGAACCTAGCCCTTCACCTAATCTGAATTCATACTACACCTTTTTAGAGGCGGGCAAAATCATACCGCAGAAATTTACTGTGCCTTTATTTTTTGAACTAGAGAAAGAAAGAGTCCGTTCCCACACATGGATGCAGATCGCCAAATCAAAGGGTGTGGCGGACATAGGCCCTTTACAAGAACAACTCAGGGAGCTCAGGAGTGAATTCACCATGGCTAAACATGTGGCTAATTGCCAACGTGTGCTTCTACAGGAAGAAAATCAGAAACTGAGATTACAGCTACAGGAACTAAAGGCAGAGGCAGGAACATCCTCCAAGGACATCACAAATGAACAACAAGGCAAAAAGGAGCTGACCACTAGCCTTGAAGGGCCAATGACACTTCTACAGGAAGCAGAACAGCAAACAAAAATTGAAGTGCAAGCCCTAAGAGAACAGCTGCAACAAAAGGAAGCACAATTGGCCTGCATGGCCAGTTGGGCCATGGAGGCAATTCAGTGCAGAACACCTTCAAAATCCTAAGGATTGTTCTTAAAAGATCAATGGCTGCAGTTCCAAATAAACACCTTGGCACAAAGAGGTATTTCACATATCCAAAACCCACAACAATTTTCTGAATTGTGCAGTACTAGTTCGTCTGAGGACAAAGCCAAATTAGCAGAGTTGTACCTCCACAATTTGGCTTTGCCTAATGAAGTCTCCTGGGATCCCAATGTTGCCTTGGGTGATATGCAATTGATGGTGTTCGCCTCATAGTTAAACCATGAGGATCAGAGAGCAGCTGAAGCAAAATCGGTCATGAACCGAGAAGTGAGTGAACCACTGTTCATTCGACCAGAACTAGAGGACCCGGTGGCACTCATCTCAGCCCACCAACAGTTGGCTACAGATCCCACAGCTTCCTTGAGATTTATGGACCAACAGGCCCAAGCCATAGCCCACTTTGAAGACATGGAAAGGTTGTTGGGAGAAAGTGCTGCCCAAGCATGTGCACGCAGATGGAATACCCTGGCACACAGCTTGAAAATCAGAGAGTACCATACCCCCATTCGGATGAGGGAAGCTTTGGCAAGGGTTGAACTTTACAAGAAATCCATGCAAAGCCTCCAGGCCAGCTGGATTGGCCTTAAACTCAGCCCACCACTACTGCTAGGACTGACTGAAGGCAATACAGGGGAAAATGACAGTCAACAATGGGAAGAGATGAACAGGAGAGCAGGGTTTCATATCTACAGAGAAGACACCACCACAGAGCCTTGGGATACAAGGGAAGCAGTGAAAGCAATGAAGGATGAGGATTTGGACTAAGTTGCTCAAGGATGAGCAAATAGTTTAGCTGGGGGGTGATGATGAGCCCCAATTTTTGGTACAATTTGGGCTCATTTGGCCTACTTTCTCTGCTCAAACCATTCATTTTTTATTGCTTATGCATTCATTTCTTGGTTTATTCGTGTTGTTTGTAGGAAGAAGGGTAGGCATTCTATCTACATGACTAATGCATGATGCTTTTAGGTTTTTGGCATTAAAAGGGAGAAAAGACCACGAGAAAGGAGACAAGGAGACAATGAGGTGGCACTGCTGGTTTTTAGGAGAGGATGTCCACGGTCTTGGGGACCTTCCTCGTGATTCCCGCCATAGCTCCGAGCTCCAATCCATCTCCCCACCGAGCTTAGAAGCAGCCAGCTGTTCTACAGGAACAGCAGTTATAACTGTTCTACAAGAACAGCAGTTATGACTGTCCTACAGGATCAGCAGTTTAAACTTCAGTTGGACAGTCGAGCTCCTCAAATCAAGGACACCTGTTGGATGATCATTTTGCATAAATACTGAGGCTGTAGCCTTGGATAGAAGCTTTTTGAACTTTGGTATTACTCTTGTAATTTGGAAGTACGAGCTATAGCTCGGTTTTTGTTCCTTTTGTAAGCCATTTTGGCATGTCATCAGACTTTCGTTTATGAATAAAGGCAGGCAGATTTTGATCTCATTCTGAGTTTCTAAGGGAGCTATAGCTCTCAGGTTAGGGTCCAACCTGAGAGCAATAGATCTCCTCGGTGTTGTAATGTGTTTGCATTTCGTTCTAGCACTTTGAGCTTTTTACTTTCACATGCAATTCGAATTTACAGGTTGTTAATTTAGACTTTTTCATGAGCTTAGATAGGATTAGTTTATGGTAAATTTGTTTCAATTGCCTAGATTCGATAGGAGGATAGTTATAAATTATTGGAGCTCCAGCAAAAAGGTTGTTAAGGCTCACTGCCATCTCTGTTAGGGATTGGGGTGCAGTCCATAACCAACCACCAAAAAGAAACGTAGTTCTTCTCACTTCCATGCAAGCTGCAACATAGACATTTTCGTTGAAGATCCATCCATGCACGTTTGACAGTAAACCATACTTCTACATTTCACTTCCATGCACAAGTTTCATTTCTTGGTTTTCCATTGCTGTTCATAGGTTTCATAGCATAGTTATCATAGGTTAATGAATTTCTCGTTTTTGGGTGCATAAGTCATTTGTTTCATTTACGCTGCTCCTTATCATTCCACTTTCTTCTTCTTCTTCTTGATCTCTCCTCAATCCACCTACTCAGCCCCTGTCCAACTCATCTACCCTCCAACTCATCCATTAATCACTTAGCTCCATTTACTTCAACTTTCGTTGATCCCATCCTTCCAACCATCAAACCATTGCATGCACTCTTCCTCCATCTGATTTCTCTGCTCCTGAGCCATCACCAGCTCCATCTCCATCTCACCTATCCTTCCACACCACTCCAACACTTCACCATCTCCCAAAACTTTCCACGGCCAACATCCTGTAGACTTGCACAGACTTCCTGTAGAAATCTCTGAGTTTCCTGTAGGATCCCCTGCAGACTTCCTGTAGAAGCCTGCAAACTCGGTTGCTGAGCATCCGAACGTGGTAGACTTCTATGGACTGATGCTAGAGACCCTCTGGGACCTCCCTTAGCCATCCTGACCTTGCCCATGCTTTCCTTCCATTCCAACCGCTCCTGCACAACCAAACCCTAATCAAAAGCATCATCACAATAAATCCAACCACTTAATGAAAAAATACAAAAACATGTCTTTTCAGATGCAAGTAGCTTAGATGCATGTATTTCAGTTCACTGCAAGTAATGGCATTAGTGTTAGTAGTTTCATTCACAGTTTTTCATTGTAAGGGTCTAGCTAGTCAAATTAGGGTTTACTAGGGTTTTCATGCTTTATTGGCTTTCAGTTTCTTTCTGCAACTAGATTAGTCTTCTTTCAGTTAGCTTTCATCCATCATTCATAAAGCTTCTTCTGTGAGCCTATAGAAGTTGGCTTGAGCCCTAGCGGACTTGTGCCAGCTGACCAAGTGACAGCTGCGACAAGAGCTAGTACTTGTGCATACAGCACCGTCACTTCCAAGTTTGTACGAACTACCAGGTTGATAAAATTAGAGATAGGAAGCTCCAGGAGTTGTAGCATTATTTCTACAATACTGGAGCCCACCACCCTCTTTGAAGGATTTCCCCCATTGGCGCGAGTGATACACAGTGGAACCACGCCAATAGAAAAAGGGCTATTTTTATGGGTATTTTGCAGAAGGTGTCTTCAGGGCATATGAAGTACATACTTAAGGGGATACAATGCAAGTGTTTTCAGGTTATGTCACCTCTCACAGGTCCCGAAATAAGTCCTCCAATGTGTGGGAAAAGGGGTAACAGGGACAGTGACAAATTACTGTGTAACAGATGCCCCCTAAAGCATGAAGCCCGAGAGAGAGAGAGGGGTGAAATGCTTTACAAGAACATGGCCAACTGAAAACACTGCCGCCGGAGAACCTGCATGAAGAAGTACAATTGATATCTCAAGTACATGATGTATGTGGTATGGGCGCAGCCATCCATAGCAGAGTACATAAAAATCCAAATCCAACATATGGGCACAGCCATCCAGTAAGGATCGATAAGTAGACTCAGGCATGGTCACAGCCATCCAGTGAATGAGTCATGTAATGATCATAATAATCCACAAAATCGCAACCTGGATCTCAACAGAAAAATTCCAAGGTCTTGCGCTCCATCTCGACCCGAACAAAGTACAAGTTCAAGCATGCGAATATGGGAGTCGAAGTTGAACATGCAAGAAAAACGTCTGATTACCAGTCAATGATGAAAACTAGTAACAGACGTGAGAGGTACCACCAATAATGACAATGGTCCTCAAGGTACTATAGGTACAATCTATGGCATGCGAATCAGTGAGCCGGCGTTGAACACCCGTAGAATCTTTCGATCGGAGGCCAATGATGAAAACCTCACGTTGAACACGAAGAACCTGCCATTGACGCATGTAGGCTCCAAGGCACCTGAAGGGAGTCTCTAGATCAACTTCTTGGATAATGAGCTGAAGTCGACAAGAAGTGACCTTGATCGAAGGTGGGCCATAATGTTTCCCACATCATCCACACGAGACAGAGAAGGATAAGATGTTTTGTGTGAGGTATCAGAGGGAGGTTGAGTATTCTGCAGAGGTCAACTTCTCTTGAACATATTGGCGGCATGACAGTGGACTTGGCAGTATTTGACATCAAATGATCAGGGGTCATGGTGACAGGGCAATGAGCAGATGAGAGGTCAAACAGGATAACCCAAACCCATGGAGGCAAGTGTAAAAACAAGATGAGATGTCCCCACCCAGACACGAATGCAGACAAGTGCCATGTTCAAGAGCGACATACTGCCGACACGATAATGATTGTGGTTCCATTTTCCCCGCCATTTCAGGCGAGTACCCAAATTATTTTTATCAACAAGCTTGATGGGGATAACATATGCTTGTGAGCGTCATTTCGATGGAATCCAATGTCATCAAGTTTTAACGAGCCCGACAGAGGAAAAACTCGGCATCTTTTCATGTTTAGAGAGTTTGAAAAGACAGCAGAAAAGGAAACTCCAGGGGTGTCCTTTTTCATAAAGTTGTGTCTCTCGAGCCCGAAAATGTATAAAACAATGCTCGAAAGAACCGCCCGACCATTACGATCGAGGAGTACTTTTCATGAGTAGTGATTTCAACCTGAAAAAGTAAAAAATCGATCAAAACCACATCGCTTCGTAACTGTTAACGAACCTGAAACGACAAGGGCCCGATGATCTTTTTGTTTTTACATGGTCAGAAAAGGGTTTAAAGACGACCGCCTCTCATTTACATTTAATGAGTCGAGAGGAATAACTCGGTGTTCTTTTCATGTTTAGAGAGTCAGAAAAGAGCAGAAAGAGGACTCCAGAGTGACTTTTTCGTGTATTTACCGAGTCCAAAAAGGTATAAAATACAACTCGTTTCGTCGCCTAAGCCGCACAAACACCTGTCGCTACACAAAAACCAGTGTAAAATCCATTTTTGACATAAATATACATTAAAACATCCATAAAATGACTTTTAAAACCTATTGAGGGTCAAAAAAGCTATAAAATAGGTGAAAATGGTAAAAACAAGAAATTACTTTTCACTTTTACCTCTTGAGAGTGACATTAGGGCTTTTGGTGTGTGACCTTCAGGTGACGATTGCGACAAATACAGTTGACCATTCAGAGCGCCGTCAGTGACAAGTAAGAGGCCTCTTCCCCTACTCCATTTTTGTTCGTTTTGAATTTGTTTTAGATTGTTTTTCATTCTCTGTGGAGGGGATTTCAAAAATGAGAGTTGCGCCCATTGGCGTGGGTTTCATGCACGGACCCGCGCCAATGGGGCAATTTTCCATAAAGGCTCGTGCCCATTTCCTTCAAAATTAACAATTCTAAAGCAAGTTTCACTGCATTTTTAAAGTTCCCAAGGATTTAATTCAATGTTTTGGCCTTGTGATTGCAAGAAGACACGCAAAAATGGTAGTCGTATGGAAAGAAAGAGAACATGACCAAGTAGACACATTGGCCCTAGCAGCTGAAAACTGCATGGAAGCACTTAGAGCTTGTGGGCTCAAGAAATACTGCCTCCTGTCTTATCTACGAGCTCAGTCAGAGCTCTTGCAATATCTGATCAACTTATGGGATGAACAGGATCAAGTGTTCCGCATACGACACCAAGTACAGGAACTAGACGTGTCTGACATCTATTTCATCACTGGATTGTCGCGTAGAGGGCCGGTGCCCCTATTGACTAGTGGTAGGCCATCCGGGGAGAAGATGGAAGAGGTGAAGGCTTGAGTTTGCCCAGGGGCAAGATATGGGTCGAGCAGCTCGAAAGTGGATATCCCCACTGTTCATGACCTAACACTCAAAGCTCTTTTTTTCACCATCACATGCGTTGCGGGGGCATAGGTGCGCCATGAGGCTACGAAGAATCACCTAATACTGGCGACAGAGTGTCTTAACCCGAGGGTCTTCAATTGGGCATCAGCAGTGATGACAAATATGAAGAGGCAGCTAACAAAGGCCAAGCGCGGCAAGATGCAACAGTTCGGGTATGGCTCCATCTTGGTGACATTCTTCTTGGAACATGTGCCACTCTTCTAGGGCCAATGGGCCCTTGTTCCTGACCCGGAACCTCGAGAGCCGAGGATTGCTCGTTGGGCGGCACTGATGCCGAGAGGGGGGGGCGGTCAGCAGATGTCATTTAGACCTGAGTTTTTTGGGTGGCTTCGCCGCCAATTGATCGTGGTGGAGGATTGCCCTATGTGGGGACAGACTTCACCGGTCACCCGGATCTCCCATTGCCAGAGGGAGAGGATTGGGATGAGGAGATAGGTATGACCTCATTTTGATTTTTTGTTTTATGATTGTTTTTTTGTTAATACATGTTCGTTCTGACAATGGTTATATGTGTATGCAGATGTTGGCCCAGAGCGTCCAGCTGGCATGTCTCCCATTAGGAGGAAACACTAGGATGCAGCATCGGATCCTCAGGAGGAGGGTGGTGACAAAGGGGAACTCATCCAGGGCCTTGAGGGTATCACTTGAGGGATCCTGGATTATGCTCGGCTAGTGGATGTCCCATTAGCATATCAGAGGTACACGGTGGGGGTGCCCAATCACATCCACCGACTCCTGAGACGTTTAGTGCGAGTGGTGACATGCTACCATGAGCACCACCGGGACTAGATATCTAGGCTTTCTTTCCATGCATATTTTTTGAGAGACATGTTGTCTCCGGATGTACTAAGACAAACATGTACTATTTTTTGATCTATGTGATGCACGCTGTGCAAACATTTCGACACATATATATATACATATGCCAATTTTGGATGGATCTTTTACATGTGATGATTTTTTTATATGCCATGCAAATGTCTAACACAAATGTAATCTAATGTATCAGTTGCATAACAAACGACCCAATGCGAAATGTATTTAATCACATATTTTATTTTTACGCAAGCTTAAAAGCACACATGACAACACATATGCAAACTATGCTTGGAAATGGATTTTATTTTTATGCAAGCTTAAAAGCACACACATGCAAACTATGCTTGAAAACAACGGAAATGGGCATGCCCCCCAGCATGATGTCTCAATTCGAGGTACATGCCCCCCAAGCTTTAGTCCATTGAAAATGGAGTGAAGCTTGACAATATTGTGATCGCACTCAAATTGTACAAGCTCATGTTTCATTATTTTAACGAGGTTGACACACTTAAAAGAACTATCCTCGTGACACCTGGTTTCATTTGTTAAGGAGCTTGACACATTAAAGGAACTATGCTCCGACCAGACCCAGTTTCATTTTCTAAGGAGCTTTTCATAGGAAAGCGAACTATGCTCCGACCAGACCCAGTTTCATTTTTTAAGGAGCTTGACATAGGAAAGCGAACTATGCTCCGACCAGACCTAGTTTCATTTTTTAAGGAGCTTGACATAGGGAAGGAACTATGCTCTGACCAGACCCAGTTTCATTTTTTGAGCTTGACATAGGAAAGCGAACTATGCTTCGACCAGACCTAGTTTCATTTTTTAAGGAGCTTGACATAGGAAAGTGAACTATGCTCTAACCAGACCTAGTTTCATTTTTTAAGGAGCTTGACATAGGGAAGGAACTATGCTCCAAACGAACTTCATCATACTGAACAGGAAGTCGTTGCTTCCAAGAGTGTCACTCCCAGTGGAAAGAAAATGTCTTGGAAGTCAGGACCCAATGCCCCTAGGACATCATGCACGACGGCATCATCATGGGATACAAACACGGAATAAGTAGCCACGTAGTTGACCTGCGGTGGGGCAGATACAACCGGTGGATAAAAACTAGGAGGGGATGACAACTGCATAGGAGGCACCGGGGGACTAAAGAATGATAATTGATCTATAGTCACGATTCTTCCATCGTGTGGAAAACAAACCACATGGAAAAGTGAAGAGACGAGGGCCCTCATGGCATAAACATAGTCACGGCCAAGGAGAAGACTGAAATCTGGAGCACCTTGGGTAACTAGTACGTCTATATAGATGGTTTTGCCTCCCAAAGTAATAGGAAACTTCGGGAGAATCCCTAATGGTTGACTGGTTCCTCCGTCAAACGCCAACAAATTCTGTGTGACTGGCACAAGCTGTGGGGAGCCCAAAGCTTGCCAAGTAGTGAAAGGCATGAGACTGACAAATGCACCCTCATCCAAGACAGTGCTAGGTATTGCCTTATCATAGGCATGTACTGTAATCTATAAAGGCACATGGGATGGAAGGTGGAATGTAGTCAAATGACTCCAGTCAAAGGAAACGACTGAACTACCTGGTGGGGGAATCGTATGATTGCCCCCCTACGCTACAGGAGATGAAGAAGGACCCTCTTGATCAACGAGGATAGGAGGGTCGTTCATGGACTCAGGAGAATCTGATGAGACGAGAAGAACATGAGTAGTAGAATCATGATGCTCTTCCGAAACAAAGTAATCAATAGGTTGTGAACCCAAGTCTATACTCTTTCCGACCAATGGTTGGTCTGGAGCAGGCTTGGGACAGCCAGGTTCGAAAGGAGGAGGATGAACAAGAGAAGAATCTAAGTCGATCTCTTTGTCCACAAGGAGGGGGTCAGAAGAGAGCCTCTGATAACCAACAGGAAGTTGGGGTGAAGAAGCAGTAAGACTTTCCAAAATAGCGGAAGCTTTATCCATGAGCGGACAAAGGTGAAGGGGATGATTGCCTTCATATAGTCTACAGGGGATTCGAATCTTCCCTTTCTTCTGAATGTTGTCAGTTGATAGGGTGGCATTGCCATGAGATTCAGAGGACGATGAGGGACGAGCCGAATCATGAGACCATACTTCAAGGATCCTGGGAATACTAGGACAATCACAAAGAAGATGGTCACCCTTGCACAACTTACAAGGAAACTTAACCTTCCGCGCGAGGGCAGAAGGTGTTTCGACCTGGGATGGATTTGGAGCAGTAAATGTACTTTTAGCCTCTCGCTTATGAGACTTCTTCTTCTTCGTCTTCTTCTTCTTCTTCTTAGCCACCTGGTTACTTGAATCCAGGCTTTCACCAGGAGAAGTAGAAGACGAGGACGTAGAAACAGGCGAAGAAGGGGAGAGGTCCACCTTGGAATCAACATGATGTTGTTTGGGTGGAGGAACTGATTGACCAGTAGCTGAGACATAGAGACCACAGAAGATGAGAACAACCAAACAGGCAACCCGATGGTTAACCCACGCAAGGACAAAGTTGCCATATATGGAGCACCGGCATTTCCAAAAGAAGGAAATGGACTAGGGTTTCCATTTGGGGGAAACCCTTGGCCAGTAGACTCGGGGAAGGTTGCCATCGAAAACGAGAAATAACCCTACTCAAACTAACGCAAACAAGATCTAACTGAGTAAATGTGAACCGTGGCCAAATAAATTTTAAGACACAAGGACATAACTTGACATTTTCATTTTTAAAGAGTCGAGAAAAGGACAAAAGATGACTCTAGTCGCCTTCGAATGTTTAATGAGCCTGAAGTGACAAGTGCTCAGATGGACCTTTTCTTTTAGGGAGTCCGAAAAGGAATGAAAGTGACTACTCTGGAGAAACTAGGCAAAAGGTTTACCAGACAACCCGTAAAACTGCATATACACCTTGGCAATCATATGAAAACCAAGGACTTTCCGTACCGCAATATATCTTCCTCAATGTTGTGTTCGGTGTATTACGACTTGTAAGGTATCAGACACGGCTTCCTATGGATAAAGGATGATAAGCTAGTGGGGTCTCCCCATATACTCGATGGTACGTGGGAGCTCAAATCCGTACTAGACCATTATTGCGTCACGGAAGGAGGAATCACCCAACCTTGAGTGAAACAAAAGTGACTAGGTTTAATGACGTCGGAGCACATCTTTAGCCTATATCTCTAAATGCGTGCATTATGTTCCAATGTGTTGTTAGATCCATTCAGTTCATTTTAAATTTGATCTTGGATTATGTTTTAGTTTTCAGGCCCTACCATATGTAATCTCTCAAAATTCCCTAAATGCAAGCTATATGCCACAATATATCATTTCATTCCATGAATGCTAGTTACGAGAGGGTTTGAGAGCTTTCACGCAAACGAAATGATCACAAAACAACAAATAATTTCCCTAATGCAGCTAATGGAAATTGACAAACTTTTCTTTAAGATCACTAATCACTAATCAAAATGAAAAGTTCTAATTCTCATTAACTAATACAAAGCAAAAGAGATTTTTTCTTTTATTAATGGCAAAACGCACTAAACAACTTTGAGAAATGATAACAAAAGAGTAAAAACACAAATTTCACTCAATGCAAACACATTCAGTTCCCTAAATCACAAATCAAACCTCCAAAGAACGAGAAAAATCCCAAAGAGACCAATGAGCCATGTAATCTAGGCTCAAAGTAAGACGAAGAGGAATTCAAGTGAAGACAAAGCAAGTCACCTAAATAACGCAACAAAACGATTTACAACCACAAAACAAGTGCAAGGGAGTAATCAAAGAATCGACTAGACCACTAGAAGGTCAAAACACCTGAGGAAGGCTCGACACACAAAGCCACTAGATGCCCTAGGGCTAGAAATGTGAAATCGATAGAAAAAAGCAAACACCCAAAGGGTAAAGATCCAAGCCAGTCAAATCACACTCCAACACACTCAAGTAATCTAAAAAAGGTACCCAGAACAAAAACTAAGCTCAGAGGGCTCACAGCCAAGCAAACTTCAAAAGTTCCCAGGCCTGGCGCGACTGTCAGGCTTAAACAAGCGCCTTTCAGGTATTGGCGCGGGTTGTCAATGTGCAACAAGCGCCAACTAGCGCGACTATAACACTATAAAAGAGAACCAGCTGAGTTTTCTATGGAAAAATAAAAAACAAATGATCCAAAGCTAAGTCAACAGTACCCAGGTACACCAAGGGGCAAGAAGCAACACAGGGACTCAACCCAGAAAGCTAGTCAAGCAGAAGAAACCAAGAAACAACCAAGAAACAAGGCAAGTTCCAAGCTGTTCAGCTCGTAAACCAAACTGGAGATGGACTGAAGTGGCATTGATCTACTTTGCTAATGCGGAGCAATAGCGTTTCGAAGGCTATCTGGCCGTACTTCAGGCTCCGTCTAAAGTTTACAAATCAAACAACAAGACAAAACAAACAACAAGGCAAAAAGCCAACTCCCCAGCGGAGTCGCCAAATTGTTGTGGAGGTAAATCCCCTCTACAGACAGAGGCGATCCCTACTAGCCCAAATGGGGTCTAGCAACAATCAAACAATGCTAACACACAGGTTCCTAATTGCAAATCAAAGACCGATGATGAGGGCCTACCTGGATTCCAACGCTAGTACTTGTAGAAGAGTCGTCGCTCCCGTTCCTTTGCTCCGACTGGTCACAATCCCCACGATCCTCGTGAACGGACACCTGCACATGCAAAGAACGACACAAACACAAGCATAAAATCCAATAGATGCAACTATATATCAGTCAGAAAGGATATAACTCAATCATCATTACAAAGACAATAAGGGTGGAACCATAATGATAGTCGTCTATTATTGATAAACAAAGAAGAATACAACCATAGTTCTGACGTCAAATCCTTCTTTCACTGGGTAATCAGTAGAACATGCCTTGCAAAGCTTGTTGGGAATGGGGAACAAGCCTCTCTCTCCTTGGTTACTTGGACAAGAATCTCCTCACTTTAGATTTAGCTTCATGGGAATGAAGAAGGCTTCTTGTAGCATGAGCTTAGCAATTCTCAGACTTTGGGACTTAGAATTTGGAACTTGGAGACTAACTTGTCAAAGGCAAAAGGACAAGCTTTTATAGATAGAGTAGAAGGAGTTAGGGTCATCCACAAGATTCATGGGATTGGCTTTATCACTAAGAAGCTTCCATGAGAGGTGGAGAACTACTTCCCTTCTATGGAGATTCGAAGCCAAACTAAACTAACTCAAGATGGAATCAATTCATGAATAAGTTAGGAAGAACCTTCGTAAGTTTGTTTGTTAAAAATGTTACCCAACTGGGCTGGCGTGAGTGTGACTCTGAGACAGGGCGCCACCTGGCGTGCCCTCTTTGGAGGATTTCCCCCATTGGCGCGAGTGATACACAGTGGAACCGCGCTAATGGAAAAAGGGCTATTTTTATGGGTATTTTGCAGAAGGTGTCTTCAGGGCATATGAAGTACATACTTAAGGAGATACAATGCAAGTGTTTTCAGGTTATGTCACCTCTCACAGGTCCCGGAATAAGTCCTCCAATGTGTGGGAAAAGGGGTAACAGGGACGGTGACAAATTACTATGTAACATGGAGGTAGGAACGATGAGGTGTGAGGGGACAAGGGGAGGGGAGCAGAACCTTGGTGGCATCATCTCAAACTTGCAACCCCATTTATCGCTTTCCTTGGTGATTTTTTCCATGGATGGCCATTGTGTTTTTGGGTAACATTAAACATCTTACAAACCCCAAAGCATAGACAAAATTCACGGAGAAGAGGTTTCAAGTGGGCCTACCTCTTGTTTGCTAGCCTCCACCGAGATTTGAAGTACTTTTGGCAAATTTTTATGCCCCTGGCTGTGTGTGTCACGCGCCAAGCCCAATGCGCTGCGTGCTGGGTGTGCATCGCGCTTTTGCAATTTTTCCACTGCGGGCTGGTTGTCAGTGCGTTGTGCCCTCTATGTGTGCCGGGCTCCTTGGTGTATGCACCGCGCTCCTTGAAACCAGCTCTCACTCACTCAAATTCCTCAACCTTCGCTCTCTTACCTTAGCAATGTCTCTCCCAAGCTTGCAAGAGCACAAATGGCTTTGCTTTGGGCCACAACAAGTATATATAGTCTTGGGAGAGATGGGTTTTATTTTTTCTTCCTTGAAAACCCACTTTCTAATGTTTGTGTTTTGCAATTTTTTCATTAACTTTAAAACACCCTGATTTTCATTTTTTCTTTGAAATTTTGGCTCTCATGATGGGATTTTCGAAATTTCCTTGCGGGGACTGTGTGACTGGGCATTTGGCCATAGAAACCATGACTACATCTAAAAAATCAACTTGTGCATGTTTGGAAAATTTTGTCATAAATGACCTTGTTTGACTTTTCTTCAAAACAAAGTTTTGAAGAAGAGTCGATGTCTCTTCAGGTGATGATGAAGCTTTCTGAACCATAGATGTATAAGGTCTCCCTTTGGCCTGCATGGCTTGTTCTGGACATGTTTTCAAAGACCAAATTTATGATTTCCTTGACCCAAGCATAAAAATGATTTTGTCTTGTAAAGGACCAGACCTTGACTGTCATGAGCTTCGGTGATTATGGACCAAGACCCGAACCAGCAAGGGCCAGACATGAGGGAAAATGACTAGCATGACTTTCTCCGTCAGATCATGGCATGTCCCTAGTGAAATGCAACTGAGTGAATGGAGCGGGACACCTAAAATTGAAATGCACAAAGAGTTTTGATCTCTGACGGAGGGTTGACCAGACTGACTCTAACACCACGTTTCATCAAATTTTCACACTGAACCCATTAATAACATTGAAGCTAAAAGTCAATCACCACTACAATACATCCATCAAATACATCTGCATCAAGCAATCACTGAAACTCATTCATCAATATCTAATATAACTGAAACCCAATCATCAATCTCTAAATCAACCAATCACTGAAACCTCTGACATAAAACAATCACTGAACAACTGAATCAAACAATCATTGAACCTCTGACACAACTAAATCAACCATTCATTCAAACTTAATCAAATTCAACCAATCAACTGGGACAGACAGATCATTTTATCCAGTACACAGATTTGAACCCAGAACACTGCATCAACAACTAGAACTAAATGTAACCTCAAAAGGCATGTGTCAGAATGTATACGCTTCTTTAATGAAGAAAACTTGTTCGTATACGCGACTTCCTTTATCCCAACCTGCATACACATCTAAAGATACTGAATCATAAAACCTCTGAACCACAAACTGTACCAATCAATGACATTATAAAGATTGTTGGTTGATAAAAGGTGCCTTTAACAACTCCTAATTATCCTCACATTAATTATCAATCTGGGCAAGTCTTCTTATTTCAAGAGTGTACACAGTATGTGGCTTCTATTTAACTCAGAGACTAGTGTTTTATAGATTGTAGTATATATCTTTAAATTCAAGAGTAAACGGATGCATCTAGTAAATTCCAATTGCAATTAAAGAACTCAATCTTCTAACAAACTCAAATCTTACATTAACAGTGACATCAGTCGAGAGTACAGTAATGATAACTCATCTCTCTTTAACTGATTTAACCTAAATTAACCCAATCTTCAATAAATAATCTGAACAGCAAATCATATCAATCGAAGAGTTTCAACAGCGATAGTTAATACTCTTTATAGTTGATTATATCAAGCGGGATATTTATCTAAGTAACTCAATCCAAAATGAAAGTAAACTAAAACAACGACAATATTGTAAGTTATATAAAGCAAAGATATTCTGTCAACATCGGAAAACAATAAACAGCGAAAGCAATAAAATCACAGAAAGCAAGAATACTATCAAACCATCACACTTGCAAGAATTGGAAATGTATGACACAGAGAAAGTAGTTGAATCCACCAGAGGCTAGGCCCTTAGTCGCTAGCGAACACTGCTAAGTTACTTCAGATGATGCGAGGGAACAACACCTTCACTTATATATTAATCATCAAACTGAATGAGCATTACAATATATTCTTGTTCTTCTCGACAGCAAGAGTTTGTAATTAAAATTACAATTTCAATAATAATAGTGATTCTTCCCCTTCCTTCTTACAAACATCTCCTTTTATAATAAGAAAGTGTAGAATAAGATAAATGATAAACGTGATCCCTCGAGATCTCTCGATCCTGAGGGATTCGCAACAGATTTCCAACTTTAGACATCCTTTCCTTTCTCGCGCTGATTCTTCTGATTTGCTTCGGCCCTATCTGCAACCGTCGCATTCCTTCCTTAGCTTGCCGATTTTTGTTGTTCCTTCATGGGGAATAGCATTTGTCCCTTTTGTCATTTTCCTGCATAAAGAAGGGTAATAATTAGCTAAGTCATAACTGCAGATAATCCCTTCATTTCTTACAGTAATTCCTTAATAGATTAATGCATTAAGATATAGAAAAGATAAGACTAAAGCGAAAGGATGATGAAATTAATAGTAAATGCATACCTTTTCCATGACTCAACATACTCCCTTGCTTACATTGTTTCGTGTCCTCATGAAAAGCAAATAGTTTGTATGCATAGCAGTTAGAGAATAAGCTGGAGAAGGAATGTCGTAAAGTGGTCTAAAACCATGGTTCTTGGCCAAAATCTCAAAGATGGGCCTTGTCTGTCCTTTAGGAAATTCATATATAGCCCGATAACCTTCAGTAGGATACCAAACGATAGGGTTGTGGAACCAACAAACCTAGCCAATAAAGACCTTCCCTTAAAAGGATATTGCTATAAGTGACAAAACGTTTTGCAACTAATTTAAAATTTTTATAATTAAATGGCTCTCTATTCTGTACATTACTAGTGGAAACTGTCCACCTAAGCTTGGCTGCAACCAAGGAACCTTCCTGAATGGAGAGGAAGTATTCTACTCCCTTCTGTACAATCTCTTTCTGAATAGGCCCCAAAATTTTGATTACTCCTTCCCTTTTCATTAGACTCTTGTGATTGGCTAGCATTTGCAAAGGGTGTTTGGGTTCACCTCTGACCCAAAGGTCCAGTCCATGCTCTTGCCTCTGGAATGTGTTATGAGCCTTGAACCATTTCAGTTGATTGGTAGCAAATGAAATAAAAGCTTGGAATTGCACTTCCCCCACAAAAGGGTTGGGATTCCTTTCCACTTCTTCCTCTAATACAAAATTAGGTAGGTAAAATTCACACAGCAACCTTTGAACTTTCAACCCATGTTGTTTGCAACAATTTATGAAATCCTCAATTGTTTTTAATTCTATTGGTTTTCTAGCCCTGACAGATTTGATTTTCAACTGCAAGTATCTTTCAAGAAAAAATAAGGCATAATTATTGGCAGGAGATCTGCATGCCAAGACATCAGTGTACAATGAGAAAATAGTGTCCATTTGATTCATGACCCTCTCTAGTCTGAGCTTCATTTTCTCAATTTTCTCTTCTTCCTTTCGGTATCTGTCGAAGGTCTCGCTTTCTGATGTATTAATGTCCTGAAGCTACCTCTGTAATTCTTGGTATTTTTGCTAGGAGACAGTTTCTAGCTCAAGCCTTTCTACGGCAAGCCAAACCTATGCTGAATATTCTTGAAGATTTAATATACTGGGGTCATTGCTCGTCATGATATCTTTGCTTTGAATGGTTGTATGTGTGCTCCTGCTATGAGAAGGAATGTCTCTTGCCTTTGTTCCTTTATTATGGGAGGTCCATGCCTGTGTCTGGGTAGCCATGCTGCAGGAGGGTACCACCTCCATCTGAATAGCTAAGTCATAAGAGGGTATAGCCTCTATCTGGGTAGCTGCTTTTGCAAGAATTGCATGTTGTTCCTTAAAATTTTGAGTGAGTGTGGGCTCAGTTTGAGTCCCTATAGCTTTTGTTTCATATAATTCAGTTTGAACTGTTGCATTTATTGTTTCCGGGGTTTTGTCTAGAACCATCCCCGCTGATAATTTTATTATCTTTCGTCTGAGCCTTTTTATTGTTTTTTGCAGCCTTTGCTGTTCCTTCCTAAGTTTTTTAATTTTGTCTCTATGCTTTTTAGGAGGAGCAACTGTTCTTTTAATCATCTCTGCTCCTAACGAACCTGGTTGCTCATCCTGACTCTGTTCTACCATAACCATGTCCCCAGATTCATAGTCGTCTCCTTGATTTATTTCTGCTCCTTTTGTTTGGCCTGTATTCTCCATGTTTAGGCCTACCTAGCTGGGTTCTCCTGGAGGCATATCATCAAGTTGGTTCACCTCTTCTTGAGTGGCCTCTACCCTTGTTTCTGCTTCGCAGCTTACATTTTCTGATATAATTCTATCGTGGCCAGAGTTCTCTACAGATTGGGTTGCTCCAATGTTAAAATTGAGCAGGCTTTCGGGCTGTATGAAATCATCCATGTTGGCCAGAATCTGGGCCAATTCGATATCATGCAATAAATCTCCTGGGGGACTTGTATTCGATGTTGAAGGGAGTTCTGATTCATTTCTTTCCTCAACTCCAGAATGCCCTAATTCTTCCTCATGGTCAGATTCAGGGTTATCCTGGTCTTCTATCTGCAAGTGTTGTTCACTTCCTGGGCTAGACAATTCTATGGGTTGGCTGATACTGCCCTGGGGGTTTTCGGCCACTCCTAGGTTTGTCCTCAGCCTAGCGAAATGTCTACGCTTCTCGGGAATGTTTGCTATAAGGGTAGTCCTCTTCCTTTTTAGAATAGGGTTAGGCACAAGCAGAGCTAAACCCCCTTCAATAGCAAATATTAATTCCTCCCAACTTGATTGCTGTTGGGCGAGGTTGTAACTAACTATTAGCCTAATCAAACAGTGGTGGCTTACGACGGTTTCTCTGTGTTGGGAATTTTTTGTCCTTTCAGTGGTGTCATGCAATAGAAAATTCAAATATGCAGGTAAATTCACAGAACATTTTTGTTTCAGGACTGTTAAGAGTTTAAGTTGACGCGGCCTTACCACGTCTTTTCGTCCGTCAAATTTGATAAAATTCTGGATGACTCTGGCTAGTTCTCCTCACAGTTCTCCAAGGGATGATGGTCCAACTCCTTTGCCTTTGATGATCAATTCCTATCCTTCGTCCTTAAAGACTACAATAGTATCCTGTAGCTTCAATCTTTTATTAGCCCATACTGGTCATTCAACTGGTAATCCGGACACTTCAGCTATCACAACATCTGACACTGTGATTTTCCTACCTCTTATCATGGATTGTCTGTTCTGTAAATTTTGTAGGAATTCAATGGCAATTGCTTTGTTGGGCTGCTTAAATCATGTGAACTATGTTATCCATCTAGCTCGGGCTAGAATTTCTCTGGCTGCATCAGAAACAACCAGTATTAGTGGCTCCCTGCGCACTGTTCCTCCTCCCATACTGCCTGAATTCTACAAAAAGTTAGTGTAGCAGATATAACACAGCAATAGATAGAGCTGAGCAATGTAACAGCAAGTTGTTATAATGGTTATATCAAATGATACTTTGCAAGCATAAATACCGTTGTCTAAGATTTGTTATTATTCTACATGCTCTGCGATCATGGAATGTCGTATTTCCCTGCAAGATAAAATAAAGAGCTAACACGCATGCATAGTACACTAGAGGTTGCTCCTCACCCCTCTTTGAAATGATAGGTTGCCTTTGACCGAATGAATGAAGGAATAACATGTTGGTGGTGAAGTACAGGGACGGTCAAAGTGGCAAGGTACACATATTAATGAAGGATAGAAAATGATATCAGAGTACTGAAATCAATGCATATAACGATAATTATCAATAAGTGAGGAGATGCCTTGAGGTGATTCGAAAAGGAAAAGGGACAACTGATGCAGGAAAGATACTTTGCCATCATCATTCCACTTGAAGCTATTATGATTGATTTTTAAAAGATATCTCATGCATAAAAGTTCAAAATAATTTAGAACATAATCTCTCCGTAGTAAAGATAACAAATAAGAAAAGGGAATTATAATAACCATTGATGTTGAAAATATGACTCCAATACCATCAGCAGAGCTTCTGTTTCCCGCAGGCGTTTATGGCCTCGACAGAGTTTCTTTTTTTACCCTTTGGAACCATGATCCTCTATGTATAATTTGGGAAGTGCATTCTAATATCAGAGTAGAGACCAATGTGCTAGCTTGGTAACGAGATGAACACATTGCCATTCACTGGGAAGGAGCGAAAGGTGGGCAGGCTGGCTCGTAATGAGACCTCCTGTTCCAAGGACTTTTTTCTTGATGCATGCATTGGATCATATCCCTGGTGTGGTGGCCATAGTGGGAATGCCACTTCGTTTCTTCCTTATGATCATGGTAGGCTGGCTCATGATGAGACCCCCTATCCTCCATATGTAAAATCATAGAATTGTTAGTAAACATATGTATTTTTTTTGTTTGAACAACACTTCCTATTTATATATAGAGGGTGGCTCAACACTCCTTAGGAGTAGGGATGGCAGAAGAAGTCTGAACATATCAATAGAAAAAGAGTATGCCCTTAACCTTATTTGATGATAATGAACAGAGAGAATTATAGGGGTTAGGGGAGAACCAGCATGGTACAAATAATCAATCAATTCGATTTATAGTGAAAATAAGGACAGTGAAGTGATATAGATGGTTGTGTCCTTTCTTTTTTCAATCAATACAAAGCAATCTTATTAAAGATGATAATATTCGATTTGCTTGTTCCAGTAACCTTCAGATTTGTATCCTTACATATATGTTTGTATACTTGTCCTATAGAGGATCATAAAGAGTGAGCAAAGGAAAGAAATGATATTCACAAAGTGTTATTTCCTAAAGGAAACAACAAAAGAAAACCTCACACAAAAAGTGATGTTCCTTATAGGGAACAGCTAGAAAAAACACACAAAAAGGTGTTGTTCCTTAGCGGGAACAGCGAAGAAAATACATACAAAAATTGTTTTTCCTTAGAAGGAACAATAGTTGTTCCCTGTAGGGAACAACAACGGAAATACATGCCGAAAAAAAATAAATAAATAAATAAATAATTGTTGTTATCTACGGGGAACAATGAAGAAAATACACACAAAAATTGTTGTTCCTTACAGGGAACAGCAGCTGTTCCTTGTAAGGAATAGTAAGAAAAAAGAAAAAATTGGACGTGAAATTGTTGTTCCTTAGAGGGAACAATTGTTGTTCCTTAAAGGGAACAACAGTTGTTCCTTAGATGGAATAGCAGAAAAATAAATACACACGAAATTGTTGTTCCTTAGAGGGAACAACGACTGTTCCTTATAGGGAACAGCAGTTGTTCCTTATAGGAACAACAAAATTTATTGCACGCGAAATTGTTGTTCCTTAGAGGGAACAACGGTTGTTCCTTAGAGGGAACAATGACTGTTCCTTAGAGGGAACATCAGTTATTCCTTAAAGGGAACAACATGAAATGAAAAAATGAAAATTTGTTTGCAAAATTTCTATTCCTTAGAGAGAACGGCAGTTGTTCCTTGGATGGAACAGTAGCTGTTCCTTGGATGGAACAGTATTTGTTCCTTAGAGGGAGCAGCAGCAAGCAAAAAATTGCACACGAAATTGTTGTTCCTTTAGAGGGAACAGTGGATGTTCCTTAGAGGGAACACCAACTATTCCTTAGAGGGAACAACAAGAAAATCTGCACACAAAATTGTTGTTCCTTAGAGGGAACAGCAGTTGTTCCTTAGAGGGAACAACAGTTGTTCCTTAAAGGGAACAGCAAGAAGAAAATCCATACGAACATTGTTGTTCTTTAGAGGGAACAGCAGTTGTTCCTTAGAGGGAACAACAACTGTTCCTTAGAAGGAACAACAAAAGAAAAATTAAAAAAAGAACTTATTTACAATTTATACAAGCAAATTCAATCAAATAGAAAGGAAAATTTTGTACAAATTTCAAAAACAAATAAATTCTTTACTGGGCCAATGCTGTGGATGGGTTGCCCTCCTCAGCAAGAATTTGTATAGTGGAATCTTCTTGTAACTGTTGGAAAAAGGACTCCCCGGTAAGTGGTTTGTGATAGAGTCATACTCGATGTCCATTCACTTTAAAAGAGTAGCCAGACCCATTAATGGTGGCTAATGTTAGGGTGCCATTATCATGCACCTCTTGTATCTCATAGGGGCCTAACCATCTAGTTTGAAGTTTTCCCAGGAAATCCTGGATCCTAGAATCATACAGAAGTGCCCAATCACCTTCATGGAAGATCTTCTTCTTGATAATGGCATCATGCCATTTCACTCTTTGTTGTTGAATCAATGCAGTATGTTGAAGAGCTGATAGCCGAATTTCATCCAATTCATTGATTTGATGTAGCCTATTAATCTATGCTTCATTTAAGCTCAAGCCTACTTCTTGAGCTATCCTCAATGTCTGAATTTCAAATTCGATTGGGAAGGTAGGTTCTTTGCCAAACACAAGCTAGTATGGGTAATATCCCGTGGTATTTCTCCATGTCATGCGGTATGCCCACAGGGCTTCTGGCAATCGGGTAGCCCAGTCATGTCTATGTGATGCAACTTTCTTTATGAGTATTGCCTCGATTACTTTATTGGTACTTTCTACCTGGCCATTTGCCTGCAAGTGGTATGGAGTTGTGATTCTTTACATGATATGATGATTATTTAATGTTGTAGCAATCTTATGGCCTATAAATTGTGGACCTCCATCCGTGATTATTTCTCTAGGCAAGCCATATCACACAAATAGTTGGAAAAGAAAGTGGATTATTGAGTCCTCCATTGCTCTTGGTTATGCTTCTGGCTCCACCCATTTAGTCACATATTCTGTTGCGACTAGTATGTATGTCTTTTGATTAGATGATGGGTTAATTGGACCAATAAAATCTAACACCCATCGTTCAAAAGGTTCAATGACTAACTGCAGATGCAGGGGCATCTCATCGAACTGCCCAGTGCATCCCATTCTTTGGCAACTGTCGCATGCCTGGACAAATTTCTTGGCATCCTTAAAAATGGTGGGCCAATAATAACCCATCTATAAGACTTTGTGACTAGTCCTACGATTTGCAAAATTTCCACCGCAAGGCCCATCGTGGCAAGATTTCAGGATGTCTAAGATTTTGTCTTCCCTGACACATCTTCAATGTGAATATCAGCCCCTGTGTGGAATAAATATCCTCCGATATAAGAGAACCGAGTGCTACGCTGTACTATTTGTTTTCTTTCATTGGGCATCAGGTGCTTGGGTAATTTTCCCACTGCTAGGTAGTTTGTGACATCCGCGTACCATGGTGTTTTCACAGTGATAGTGAATAAGTATTCGTCAAGGAACTAGTCTTCTACTGCTATCGAGTCGTCTGTTTTTGGCATACATGAAAGGAAGTCTGCTACTGGATTTTCTTTTCCTCGTCGATCTTTGATTGTTATGTCGAATTCCTGCAAAAGTATCAACCATCTTGTCACTCTTCCATTTGTAACAGGTTTATTAGCTAGATATTTAATAGCAGAGTGATCAGTATACAAAACCACAAGGTATCCTATTATATAATGTCTGAATTTATTGGTAGCATAGATTACAGCCATAAATTCTTTTTCATTCACAGTATAATTTAATTCAACAGGAGATAGATTTTTGCTAATGTAGTATATTTCATATGGCTTCTTATCTTCCTCCTAGCCGAGAACTGCTCCAATGGTTGTATCTGAAGCGTCGGATGAAATCTGGAATGGAAAATCCCAGTTTGGGCCTCGTAATACTGGGGTTGTTGATACAAGTTGTTTAAATCTTCAAAGCAATGTCACATTTGTCAGTCCAAATGAAATCTATATTTCCTGTTAATGCATATAATGGTGCAGCAATTTGAGAGAAATTCTTTATAAATCTCCTATAATATCCAGAAAATCCCAAGAAACTGTGTACCTCAGTTTGTATGGAGGGGGTAGGTGTTAAAAGAATTATCTGAATTTTTGTTGGATCTACCTGGATTCCAGCTGTTGAGATATAGTGACCCAAGATGAGACCCTCGATCATCATCATGTGGCATTTTTCATGACTTAAACAGAGCCGGTAGCAATGCATCTTTGCAGAATTTTTTTTAATGTTTGTAGTGCCGGCTCGAAGTCATCTCCATAAGGTGTAAAGTCATCCATGTACACCTCGAGTCCTTCGTTTATCAGATCTTAAAAAATGTTGAGTATAGCCCTCTGAAATGTGGCAGGTGCATTGCACAACCCAAAAGGTAAGACCCTGTAAGGAAATGTCCCTCAAGGGTAGGTAAAGGTAGTCTTATCCTGGTCTTAAGGGGCAATTTGAATTTGATTGTAGCTGCTGAAGCCGTCTAGGAAAGAAAAGAACTTTTTTCCTACCAATGTGTCCAAAACCTGGTCAATGAATGAAAGGGGGAAATGGTATTTTTTGGTTGCTTTATTAAGCTCTCTATAGTCAACACATATATGCCACTTTCCATTTTTTCAGGCACCACTACTAATGGAGAGACCCATTTTCTATCAAATATTGGATAGATGAAATTTACATCTAATAGTTTTTGTAGTTCATCTTTAACAATATCTTTAAGGTGAGGGTTTAACCTCTGTTGAGGTTGTCGAATGGGCCTGACATCTTTCTCTGTATAGATGTGGTGCATGCATAATTGGGGATCAATCCCTTTCATGTCTGGGTAATCTCATGCGAAAGCCTCTTTATATTTTCTTAGAAGTTGAACAAGCTCCTGCTCTTGGTCAGTAGTCAAGTTTTTGTTGATATTTAAGGTTTTTCCCTGGCTCAATTTCTATGGTTTTACTATTATAAACAGAAGTTGTTGATATTGACTGTTCGTTAATATATTTTAAGGGATCTTATTCAATTTCATTATCCAGGGCTGCTTCGATCATGTGACACTTTAGATGGGATACAGCATCTGGTTGGTTAATGTAAGTGTTAATGATGTCATCTTCTGTTTGATCCTTGAATTCGAGAGCATCTTCTATAGTTAGTGGTGATCTAATGTTTTCAGTTAGATATGATATAGGTTGTTTTATAGTTTTTATTATTATTAAACTTGGTTGAGCTGGAGGATATAAGTCTAAATTCTTCACATTACTTCCTCTTTCTATAGTCATGCTTCCTGTTCGACAGCTTATGTAAGCATCTACAGTTGCTAGCCAAGGTCATCCTAGAATTAGGGGATGTCTGTCTAGCCGGTTTCTATGATTGATGATCAGAAAATCCATTGGGTATTCCCAAGAATCTACAGACACCATTACATCCTGTAATGTACCTTCTGGTTTGACTACCGATCGGTCAGCCAATTCCAACAAGGTCGTGGTTGGGTCCAAGGATGTAATGCCAATCTTTTGACAGGTTGTTGTTGTGAGAATATTGATTGTTGCTCCTAGGTCAACTAATGCATTGGGGAAGGAGCATCCATGTATTTGCAACATGACTATAGGGTTTCCTAGGTCCTTATATTTTACAAGTGTTTCTCTGCCTGATAATAAATCAGATATAGTACCGACTACATGGACAGTTGGGGTTGTTTTTATTTTCCTCTTCAGATTTTTTGTACACAATTCTTTAATAGTTTTTGCATAAATTGGAATGTCCTGAATAGCCTGGAGGAGGGGTATTTTTACACACAAATTTTTCAATTCTCTTAGAAGATCGAAATCGAGATATTTGATTGGTCGGGGTATGATTAATCTTTCTGGGAATGGTGGAGAAGAGGTGATTGTTTGATCGTGAGTTTTCTGTTTAACCATGTTCTCCACTTGTGGTGCTTGTTCTGAAGGTAACGGATCTTCAATTTGTATATTTTTACCCCCCTCTAATTCTATTATCCATCCAGACCTTAATTTAAGCTCATTACACTCCCTCAACTCTATTTCTAGTTCTAATCCTTCAATAATTTGCACAAATTGGACTGGTCTATTATTGGGGTTCAGGTTGGGCTGGTCTGGGAGTTGTGGTCATAGATTGGTCTAAGGGTTCTATTGCAATGTATAGGGTGCTGGTAGTGTAGGTTGAGGTAGGGGGATTGTTCCTGCTGGTTGGTTTGTAGGTCTTTGCTAGCTTGACTGCCAACTCTGGTTTTGTGAGGTGGAGGGTGGCCATTGGGATTGATATGCATTATTCTGCCAGAATGGTGGGAAGTAAGAGGAATTTGGCCAATTGTTATTTTGATTTGATTGGTTAGGCCAAGGTGGCATAGAGAATGGTTGTTGTGACCAATTGGAAAAAGGTGGCTGGTTCTGCCACATAGCTCCTAGGTATTGTTGTGAATTATATTGTGAGGGTTGAAAGAAAGAAGATGGATCAGTAGGTGTACCTATTTGTCGTGGTTGCCATTGGTGATACTAATTTAGCAGGTAGAATGGTTCTGTTTCTTCCTCTTCCTCCTTATAGACTACTTTTTACCCTGGGAGTGATGGGCAGCTTTCTCTGGTATGATCTTTAGTACATATGGCATAGGTTTGTACCATATCCAGCAAGCACTCTTTGTGATTATGATTCTTCCTGCATTTGGGACAAAATATCACCAAGTTTTGTTCTGCTTCAGCCTGCTTCTTCTTGGCTTGCATGATGTCTAATTGTGTCGTCAAAGTTCCCAAGATATCTGTTTTGAAATCCTCCAGCAGATTGCCAATTTCTGCACGAGTTATACTTCCACCAAATATTTTGTTGTCCCTGGTAGTCATGTCGCATTCTGCTGGTTTCAACCTCATACTACCTCTTGAGCACCTGATACACAATTTAATAATATCAGCATAATCTTCTTGATATATATCACCTTTACCCATAATATTTAATGTCTCTATCCATTGTTCTTTCATTCCTTTAATCAATGTAGTTTTTAACACATTATCAGGCAAAGGAAAAGTTGCATAGGGAGACCATTGGAAGTTATATTGAAAACGTTCTACATATTCTTCCAATGTTTTACTAGGTCTTTCTATCATTTGAAATATTTCGTCTTTCAATTCCCTAGATCTGCAATAGTCCTGATATTTTTTAAGGAAAGCATTTTTCATTTGATCCTAATCATTTATTGTGCCCACACCTAATCCCATAAACCAATGTAGGGCTGCTCCTTTTAATGTAGAGGGAAATAGCTTTAGTTTCTGGGGATCGGTGGTATAATCATAAACCCGACATAATACATCAAATTCAAACAAAAATGCATCTGGATCCTCTGATGTGAGTCCATGAAAGGTGGGAATATTTTGGAGAGGGATAGCTTTCATGGGTGCGTTGACAGCTGTGTCAACGATGGGATACTGCAATGTAGAGGTCTAGGGTGCTTGTGGGTTGTTGGCCATTTGATCAAATATATGCCAATACCCTTCTGGGATCTCTAGAGAGTTATTCCAAGGGTGATTAGAAGGGGTGGGAATGATCTTAACAGCACTCCCTCAATCTGGGATACTGAGTGTTCCTTGTTGAATCACTACCTGAGGGAATCTTGGCTCCTTTGTTTCCACTGTTTCTCCTCCTCCTTCATGAATATTACAAGAATTCCCTTCTTGTGAGGAAATTGGGCACGAATTTTCAATTTCTTGAAAACTCTGCTCAGTTCCTACTATTTTGTTGTGGACCTCAGTGTAGGCTACAAATGGTGAGCCTGTGGCCCGAAGGGAGACATTAGGTTGTCTGGAAGCAACGTTTCGAGGACCTATTGATGGCTAATATTCGGCTTCCTTTAAGATGTCGTCTATGAATGTTGATCGTCCAAGGGTCACCGGTCCCTTAGATCTGTCGAGTTTGGGTAGTGGAATTGGATTGTTTTCGGGTTTTTTCTTCTTAGTCATTCATGCAAACAATTCAAATGTTTATCTCTACCCTAAGTTCCTATCAATTCTGCTGGAAATTGGGAGGCGGAGCAGGCATTTTACGTGCTCCATATGCAGGTTCTTACCTTTCATTTTTAATACCCAGTTCTCTCTCAACAGACAAGCATCAAACCTCAAAAAGCATGTGTCAGAATCTATACGCTTCTTTAATGAAGCAAACTTGCGTGTATACGCTACATCCTTTATCCCAACCTACGTATACCTCTAAAGATACTGAATCATAAAACCTCTGAACCACAAACTGTACCAATTAGTGACATTCTGAAGATTGTTGGTCGATAAAAGGTGCCTTTAACAACTCCTAATTATCCTCACATTAATTATCAATCCAGGCAAGTCTTCTTATTTCAAGAGTGTATACAATATGTGACCGCTATTTAACTCAGAGAGTAATGTTTTATAGATTGCAGTATAGATCTTTAAATACAAGAGCAAACAGATGCATCTAGTAAATTCCAATTGCAATTAAAGAACTCAATCTTCTAACAAACTCAAATCTTACATTAACAGCAGCATCAGTCGAGAGTACAGTAATGATAACTCATCTCTCTTTAACTGATTTAACCTAAATTAAACCCAATCTTCAATAAATAATCTAAACAATAAATGATATCAATCTAAGAGTTTCAACAGCGATAGTTAATACTCTTTACAGTTGATTATATCAAGAGGGATATTTTTCTAAGTAACTCAATCCGAAATGAAAGTAAATTGAAACAACGGCAATATTGTAAGTTATACAAAGCAAAGATATTTTGTCAACATTGGAAAACAATAAACAGCAAAAGCAATAAAATCACAGAAAGCAAGAATACTATCAAACCATCACACTTGCGAGAATTGGAAATGTATGACACAAAGAAAGCAGTTGAATCCACCGGAGGCCAGGCCCTTAGCCGCTAGTGAACACTGCTAAGTTACTTTAGATGATGCGAGGGAACAGCAACTTCACTTATATATTAATCATCAAACTGAATGAGCATTACAATATATTCGTGTTCTTCTCGACAACAAGAGTCTGTAATTAAAATTACAATTTCAATAACAACAATGATCCTTCCCCTTCCTTCTTACAAACATCTCCTTTTATAATAGAAAAGGGTAAAAAAAGATAAATGATAAACGCGATCCCTCAAGATCTCTCGATCCTGAGGGATTCGCAACAGATTTCCAACTTCAAACATCCTTTCCTTTCTCGCACTAATTCTTCTTATTTTCTTTGGCCTTATCTGCAACCGCTATGTTCCTTCCTTAGCTTACCAATTTCTGTTGTTCCTTCATAAGGAATAGCATTTGTCCCTTTTGTCATTTTCCTGCATAAAGAAGGGTAATAATTAGCTAAGTTGTAACTGCATATAATCCCCTCATTTCTTACCGTAATTCCTTAATACATTAACGCATTAAGATATAGAAAAGATAAGACTAAAGGGAAAGGATGATGAGATTAATAGTAAATGCATACCTTTTCCATGACTCAACAAAGATCTACTATCATATTATAGAGTTCTAAACATATAGCAACAAGGATCACCCTTCTTTCTCAATCAATTAATCAATGAGACACAAACTCTTTATGCATTCAGTTTTACTTTCAGATCTAAGAAGACTTCATTGACAGACAATAGTAAAACAGTAGCACTGATCTGATAGATCAGTCATCCTTGAACATCAAGCTTTTCTTTTGCATATGCTACTTGGAAGAGATGAACCAACATGTATATGCATCTTGTTGTTGGGAAAAGTATCCATTCGGAACGCCCCTATCCCACTCTAAGGTGTGATAGTGCCTTAGCAACAAACGAGGAAAACTACTTGAGTATTCTTCTTTATGAAATGTAAATGAGGAGGAGGGATGTAACTAACCTGTGTCTTCCGCTAGTTTGTTGATCCAAATCACTCCTCTCTTCAGTAGCTCCCAGGTCCTCGCTCCTTCACTGGCCCAGCTTCACCGAATTCCTGCAAGATCACAAGAGAGAGGAACTACAGAAAGATACAGATATACATTCATAAAAATCTCAAGATTAGATTAAGCTAAACACGTAAGTATAACAAAACATCATTGATACACAGCATGTAGGAGAAACTCAAATAGTTTATTGATAGAATAAGAAAGTCCAAGAGGAGATACAACCAAGTGAGTTCTGATCCAGCATCTACCTCCCAGCAAAGTAATCCCTTCCTCTCCTCCAACAAAGCATAAATCACCCAATGTACTAATCTCAATCTCAAACCAACAGCAATTCTCTGCAAAGTACAAAATTCCAGCCTCCTGAACCTCTGGGTGAGAGATCCATATATAGATGTAAGCAGAGAGGATGAGTCAGCTTATGTTTTGACTTGTGGCTTCTCTCTGTCAGTTCTTGCTTCCACTTGGAGGTTGAGAGCCTCTTACTCATCACTAGTCGAATTCATTGAGGCAAGTGTCATTGGAGAAGATTCTGGAAGCTTCCATGGTCTTTCCACCTCGTTGAATGAGCTTTCTATTTTTCATTTCCCGCTCAGCGCACCCTGGTAGTGCTTCCACCTGCGTTGCAATGCACCTAGCCAGTGTAGCCTCTGCATTTCAACGCAGGCAGCTAGTGGAGCCTCTGAATTGATCCTGAATTGACTGTTTCTGAGTGGTTTTTGGTGGAGAACTTTTGGGAGAAGCTGTCATTGGTTGACCTTGTTCCTTTATGGGTAGGAATAACTCTTTCAGGGACTTTGCATCCTTTGGATTATGGACATTTCATGCTCAATGTTGTAAGGCACAAAAATGTCTATAACAGTTGCCCCCTAAAGTATGAGACCGTTTATCGGGTGAAATGCTTTATTAGGAGGATCCGAAGTTCTTCCAATGCTGGGAGGAGTCCTGTAATAAGATACAATACAATACATTATTTTTCATACTGCTTTCATGATCTAGTTGAGGCGGGCATTCCCATGCTCAGCTTTATAAATTCATTTTTTTGTACATAGAACAAACAATCGTCTGATGGTAGACTGATGATTTTGATGAAATCATCATCCTTTTGGTAGGATGATTATCTGTGTTGTAATGCTGTACATGTCAATGTCTTTATTTTTCCTGAATATATCGCAGCCTGGATGGATGAAACTAGATCTGGGGTCTTCAATCTCGTCCGATCTTTACTCTAAGTACAAGTCGATCCATGTGAGAAATGTTCTGAAGTTGAACATGGAAAGACATCGCTTGATTACCAGTCAATGATGTAAATTGTTAACAGGTGCGAGAGGAATCACCGATAATGATAATGACCCTCAAGGTACTGCAGTACAATTCACGTGGTGTGAATAAAGGACTTGGCGTCGAACACCACGCAAAATCTTTCGGTCGAAGGTCATTGATGTATACCTGTCGCCGGAAGTGAGAAACTTGCCATTGAGGCATGCAAGCTTCAAAGTACTGAAGGGGGTGTTCCTAGATCAACTTCTTGGATAATGAGCTGATGTCGAAAAGAAGTGATCCATCAAAGGAGGGCCTTAATGTATCCCACATCAGTGACACGGAACAGAGCAAACGATTTTTATGGAGGTGAAAACGATCTGATGATATATGGTTCAAGGTGGCGGTCATGAAAGAATGAAGGATAATGTATGGTAGTGGATGGGACACGGTTGACTTCTCTGGATGACTTCTCTTGAACATATCGGCGACACTTATGTGATGGATTGGTAGCATTTACCCCAAAGATGGATGCTATGGCGAGACCATGGTGATGTGACCGGTGAATGAAACAACCCAACCCGACTCGGGCATGGAGTGGAAGTGTCATGTTCAAGAGCGACTTGCTACCAATAAAGTTCTTTAAGTTTCTTCCGAATTTTTCCCCAGTCATTGCTGACCAATACCTCTTTATTTTTGTCAAGCTTGAGGAGGATAACATATGCTTGTTCTATAATTTTCCCTTCGGGCAAACCCATTGCTATGTTTTAACGAGCCTAGCGATAGTGAAACTCGTTCTCGTCTAAAGACAAGTTTGTCGCTATTAATGTTTTTTAACAAGTCTAACGACAAAGATAACTCGGTCCTTTTCATTTTTAGAGAGTCTGAAAAGGTACGTAAAGTTAACTCCAAAAGTCCTTTTTCGTCATCTAATCCCTTAAGTCCGAAAAAGTATAAAACAATACAGAAGGGATGAATTTTCGATAGTTTTAACGAGCCGAACAAAACAAGCGCTCGATCTTTTTGTGCAATAATCCCTCAGGTCCAAAAATATTAAAATCTAGAGGAGGGATAGCTCTTCCGGTCGCTTTAACGAGCTGGAAGGCCAAAACTCGGCAATCTTTTCATATTTTACGAGTCAGATGAAAAGAGCTTAAAGAAGACTCGTCTTTTGAGGAATGAGTGATAAAACAGGTTAGCAACTGATTCCAGGTAAGGGTTGGAATTTTCCAAGCACGACAGTGTTACAAGGATGGCTAGTGAAATCACTCTTCGCAGCTGTTCCTCAAAATGGGTAAACAATCCAAATGGAGGTGAATGATCGGCCAATGGAAAAGTGGAGGTGATGGTGCAAACACGACCAAGGCTTTAATGGCTGATAATGTTACATTCACGGTGGTTATTTACCGGAGGGTAGTTCATTTTTTAACGAGCTTAAACGCGGAAAAACACTGCTTGGTCTTATGTTTATTTTTTAACGAGCATGAACTATGTGCTAAAACTGCTCGATAACATGGTCTAATTTTGATTTTTTACCATAACTAGCTTTGCTCTTTTCAAAGATAGTACTGTACCCTTAATTGTTGCCTCAAACTAGTTAGAAATGAATAACATTTTCTTGAAAATGAGATTAAAACCCTAATATTTCACTTTGAACTATGTAAAAAGCAATTAAAAGTGTTTTTACCTCTCATTTTACCATTTCATTTGAACTTGGTTTGTTGGAGCTTTGGAGGTGCCTCTTCCCCCTTGATTTTCATCAGCTGATTTCGGGAGATTCTGTGGACGATTCTCGGTGTCGTCTGGACCAGGTGGGAGCTAAACCTGAGCTCTTTCATTTCATGGTTTCCTTTCTATATTCTGTGCTTGATTTCCTGTTTTTCTGAGCCCCTGGGGTTTGATGGGGTCGCTCTGCCATCAGCGCACCTTGTGCACTCGAAACCTACGCTGAATGTCAAGCAGCATGAAGTCAGTTTGACCTTCAACACAGGTGGAACACTGTGCAGGTGCGCTGGGCGCAGAAAAGGATTTTGTTGCACAGTTTTTGATGAAAATTTTTGCCTGTTTCTCATCAAAACCAGGATCTAACTCATCTCATGTTTGTTTTTCAGAGATATTGGAGAAAAATGACCCTTACATGGCGAGAACGAGAACAAGAAGAAGACGACATGATTGCCCTACATGATCCGGTTACGGTGAACGCGCTGCGGAACTATGGTTTGCTGAAATTCTTCCGCATCTCTAGCATGAGACAGCAGATCAACCTACTGCAGTATTTACTCGATTCTTGGGATCCTATCAACCAAGTTTTCCAAATTAGGGGAAAATCTATCCCCTTGACCGCAGTAGACATTTACTTCTTAACTGGCTTGTCGAAGCGGGGTGCCCCCATCTCTTTGTCAGGTTCGGCCCGAAGGAGTGACTCTGTGAGAGATTATGTCTACCAGTATTGCAGGGAAGGATCTCAGCCGAGTAAAGACGGCAAGATCATTATCCGTGAGGTTGCTGACGGGTCCCTCAGGTCTATCCTGTACACTATTGGTAGGATGGCCGGTAGTGCGTCTCTTCATGTAGCCAACAGATCCTATATGCAGCATGCCTTGGAGTACCTCCAACCAAAAATATTCAACTGGTGTGATGCAGTACTTCTTCAGATGAAAAATCAGTTGACCAAGGTAAAGGACGGGAGGTTGAAGAACTTTGGGTTCGGTTCTATTTTGACCGCCTTTGCTTTGGAGAAGATACCACTGATGCAGCCACAGTACATTGCACTCGACTTGCCTTCTCCTACTGAACCACGCATGCAGAGATGGGTTGACCACATGTCTAGGCATGCTGGTCAATCTCATATTTCTTTTTCTGATACCTTCTTCAGGTGGTTTGAGCGTCAGGAGATGGTCTATTCCAAGTATCCATATGTTGGCATGTACTTCCGGGGTGATCCGGATTTAGTACTGCCGAACGGCGAGCAGTGGGGCGCTATTGGTAAAATCTTCGACCATATCACTGTTTACTATTTTTATTTATAATGTCCTTGTGCTTTATTTAATCAAGACTTTAATCAAACTCATGTGTGCATGCAGATGTTGGTCCTGTTCGTCCAGTAGTTCGCCTGAGAGTGCCAGCCGCTACCCCAGCAGGAGAGGCCGCCGGGAGGGTTATCCTTCGTGACCTTGATGTGGCCGAGACCCTTACAGCTGTGCAGGAGCAGGTTGAGAGCCTTACTCTCGGTATTCCAGATGTGAGGATCGACGAGTTACATTTACAGTTGCAGCGGCATACTACTGGTGTGCCTAGACAATGGACTCGTCTCTTACGCATGATTGCACAGGCTGTGACGTGCTATCACGAGCAGCACTAGACTAGGGTGCCCCCTAGCATTTTGAGTTTTTGGGTCATGTGACCGATTTTGTCTTGGTTACAGAACATTATATGTAAACCATAAACAGTTATATATATATATATATATTTTCAGGGTTTTATTCTGGTTAAGTTTTATGATCCACATGTAAAACATTGATGATGTGTTTCTTTTTATAAATGTCGCAAATGTCTATCTAACACATAGTTTGCTAATGAGTCGGTTAATGTGTTTAAGTTGTTAGAAAATTATATATTACGGAGCAATGGAACACATATAATATTGCAGAAATATAAACACAGAAAACGCACAAAACAAGAGACACACAGATATACGTGGTTCACCCAGTTTGGGCTACGTCCACCTCGAACAGCCAGTCCTTCCTTTCTATTATCCAGCAAAATGAAGAGATACAACCTACAGCAAAACCGCTGTAATATCCTCTGTTTTCTCTCACAGTCTCACCTCTATGTTTCTCGCTCACCGAATACACATCTATATCACAGCCTCAAATACAATGCCCTCATATAAAGAGAGGGGTTGCCTTCTAGGGAAAAAAACCCTAAACTAAACATAAGTTCTACCGTCAGATCATCCGCCTAATGAACGGCCCAGATTGACTAGAAATTACTATGCTTTTACAAGGCAATTTTACAGCTGTTTTTAGCTTCGGGGGTGCTGCCCCCAAAACCCCCCGCCAGGGGGGGCTCCCGCAGCAGCGATCATTTTACGGGCGGCGTTGCCGCCCCATTTTGAACTGGGGTCTAATATGCCGGTACTATAGAAGATAATCAGGCTCCACACCCAACAATCTCCCACTTGGAGACTGATTGTAGCAACTCCACCGCTGCTCCATTTGCTGGACAATGACTCCTCTTTGGACCTGGCTGTTTCTCATCTTCATCGTCATCCTTGAAGACCAACTGAAACTGAGCATATTCTCAGTTTCTCCCTGGTTACAACTTTTGTTAGCATATCTGCAGGGTTCTAGCTAGTGTGTATCTTTTCCAGCTTCACCTCTCCATCTTCCAACACTGATCGTATGAAATGGTACTTGAGCTGTATGTGTTTTGTCCTGGAATGAAATGCTGAGTTCTTTGCAAGATGAATGGCACTTTGACTATCACTGTATAACGTGCCCATATCATGCTCCTTACCCAATTCACCCATAAACCTTTGTAACCAAATCATTTCTTTACTAGCCTCTGTAGCAGCAACATACTCTGCTTCTGTTGTTGAAAGTGCAACAACACTTTGGATTTTTGAAACCCAACTAACAGTTGTTCCTCCGACAGTAAATACATATCCTGTAGTTTTCCTCCTATTATCTCTGTCACCTGCCATATCTGCATCAACATATCCTTGTAGGGATATGTTTGAACCACCAAAGCATAATGTCTGATTTGTGGTACCTCTCAAATATCTGAGAATCCATTTCACTGCCATCCAATGTTCCTTTCCTGGATCGTTCATGTACCTGCTTACAACTCCCACTGCATGTGCAATATCAGGCCTTGTGCAGACCATTGCATACATTAAACTTCCAACTGCTGATGCATATGGAACTTTAGACATATAATCCATGTCTTCTTGGGTCTTTGGGCACATTTCTTTGCTAAGTTTGAAATGGCTAGCAAAAGGTGTACTAACTGGTTTTGCATTTTCCATGTTAAATCTTTTCAACACCTTTTGTATGTACTCATTCTGAGACAATGCTAATTTTCTATTTTTCCTGTCTCTAGTTATTCTCATACCAAGGATTTGTTTTGCAGCACCCAAATCCTTCATTGCAAATGAATTTGCCAATTTTCTTTTGAGCACATTTATTTCCTGCATGTTAGATCCTACAACAAGCATGTCATCTACATACAATAACAATATAATATAGCTGCCATCATTTTGCTTTTTCAGATAAACACAATGATCAGAGTGACATCTAGTATAACCTTGTTCAGACATAAACTTGTCAAATTTTAGATACCACTGCCTTGGAGCCTGTTTTAAACCATACAAGCTCTTCTTCAACCTGCACACAAGTTTCTCCTTCCCTTTCACCTCATATCCTTGTGGATGCTGCATATATATCTCTTCCTCCAAATCCCCATGGAGAAAGGCTGTCTTTACATCTAACTGCTCAAGATGCAAATCTTCAGCTGCTACAAGACTTAAAATAGTTCTGATTGAAGTCATTTTAACAACAGGAGAAAATATTTCATCAAAATCAATACCTTTCTTCTGTGCAAACCCCTTCACCACAAGTCTAGCTTTGTACCTTTACTTTCCTCCATCTTCTTCCTTCAGCCTGTAAACCCATTTATTCTTCAATGTAGTTTTTCCTGCAGGCAACCTGACTAAATCCCAAGTCTGGTTATGCATTAAGGAGTCCATCTCTTCTTCCATGGCTACCTCCCACTTCTTCTTGCTTTCAACCTGCATTGCTTCTTCATAAGATTCAGGTTCACCGGAATCAGTCAACAATAAATAATATAATGAAGGAGAGTATCGTTCAGGAGGTCTACTTGTCCTGGTAGATCTTCTAACACCACTTTCAGGTGTTTGGAGTGCCTGTTGTTGTTGTGATGGTTGTTGTTGTTGTGGTTGTTGATTATTATTATTTTCAGGCACCTTTACTTTTTCAGTAATTTCATCAAGAACTGCGTATTCCTTGTTTCCTTTTTATTGTTTCTTTTCCTACAACTGATTCTTATACAAGACCTTTTCATTGAATATTACATCTCTGCTCCTAATGATTTTGTGATTTTCATAATCATATAAGCGATAACCAAAATCATTAACACCATATCCAATAAAGGTACATTTCTTTGACTTTGCCTCAAGCTTTGTTCTATTTTCTTTATCAATATGGACAAAGGCCTCACAACCAAAAGGTTTTAAAATAGAGTAGTTTACCTTTTTCCCTGTCCATGCTTCCTCTGGAACACCACCATCCAAGGAAATTGAAGGTCCTCTGTTTATTAAATAAATAGCAGTATCTACAGCATCTGCCCAAAACTGTAAAGGCAATCCTGCATGCAATCTCATGCACCTTGCACGCTCCATGATTGTTCTGTTCATCCTTTCTGACACACCATTTTCTTGTGGTGTTCTTGGAACTGTCTTCTCTCTACGAATTCCATGCTCTGAAAAGTACCTATCAAACTCTTTGCTGCAATATTCACCTCCATTGTCTGATCTAAGACACTTCAATTTCTTTCCTGTCTCAATCTCAACCAAAGCTTTCCATTTCTTGAAAGTATCAAATACATCAGATTTATTCTTAATACAATAAATCCAAGTTTTTCTAGTTGCATCATCAATAAAAGTAACATAATAACGAGAGCCACCGAGAGATGATACCTGAGCAGGTCCCCATACGTCTGTATGCACAAGCTCTAATTTTTCATTCTTCTTTTCTTTCCCAACTCTGAGAAATCTGACTCTCTTCTGTTTTCCATAAATGCAGTTCTCACAGAAATCCAAATCAACATTCTTCAAACCTGGCAACAAATTCCTTGAGTGAAGAATATTCATCCCTTTTTCACTCATGTGTCCGAGCCTATGATGCCATAATGCTGCATCTGCTCCTATGGAAGTCAAAGCATTAACAGAGTTAGAAATAACATTGCATAAATACAATGTACCAACCTTTTCACCTTTTGCTATTACCAGGGCTCCTTTTGTGACCTTCCAAGCTTTATCTATGAAAGTTGTCACACAATCTTCACTGCCTAACTGCCCTGTTGAAATCAGATTTTTCTTTAGATCTGGAACATGCCTTGCCTCCTTTAGTAGCCATTGGTTTCCATTCTGCTGTTTTACAAGAACCTTACCCATTCCAACAATTTTACAGGGTTTGTCATCACCCAGACGAACTTGTCCAAAATCTCCTTGAACATAGTCATAAAAGTATTTCTTTTCAGGTGTGGCATGGAATGAGGCCCCTGAATCTACCACCCAGGAATCAGTAATATTTTCGAAAGAAAGAATCAAAGCATCTTGTAACACCTCACCTGTCACATTTGCTTCATGATTGTTTTCTTCCTGTGCATCTCCTTCTTTTCCCTTCCGAGATCTACAGTCTTTCTTTAGGTGTCCTTTCTTTCCACATTTCCAGCACACTATCCCTGATCTGGACTTGGATCTGCCTTTCCTTGATTTACTGCGATATCCTGAGCTCTTTCCTCTTTCCATTTTTCTTCCTCTAGACTTTGCACTCAAAGCATTTCCCGATGTCTCACCGGAGCTTTTTCGTCACATTTCCTCGCTAAGGATAGCACCGACAACATCATCAAACTTTAAAGTACTAGATCCAGAAATGGAGTTACTAATGGCCATTACGAAACCATTCCAACTTTCTGGTAATGAGCACAAGAATAACAGAGCTCTAACTTCATCATCAAAGTTTACCCCTACAGAACTTAACTGGCTTGTAACTGTATTAAAATCATTTAAATGGTTTGCAACACATCCACCTTCCGACATATTCATATTAAATAACCGTTTCATAAGAAATACCTTGTTTGAGGCCGAGGGTTTTTCATATAGTTTCGACAACGTCTGCATCAAACCCTCTGTCGTGGTTTCCTTCGAAATGTTGAAGGCGACTGACGCAGCAAGGCACAACCGTATTGTTCCGAGTGCCTTTCTATCGAGAAGGTTCCATTCTTCGTCTTTCATACCCGTCGGCATCTTTGTTTTTCCGCCCAATGGTAGGTATAGATCTTTCTGATACAGATAATCTTCCATCTGCATCTTCCACAGCGAGAAGTTTTGGCCATTAAATTTCTCGACCCTAAACTTACCATCTTCCGCCATTGCTCCCACTCAAACCAGGAACCCTTCTTTCCTGCGAGTTTATCAGCCAAATAGACCTTCGGCTCTGATACCAGTTGTTAGAAAATTATATATTACGGAGCAATGGAACACATATAATATTGCAGAAATATAAACACAAAAAACGCACAAAACAAGAGAGACACAGATATACGTGGTTCACCCAGTTTGGGCTACGTCCACCTCGAACAGCCAGTCCTTCCATTCTATTATCCAGCAAAATGAAGAGATACAACCTACAGCAAAACCACTGTAATATCCTCTGTTTTCTCTCACAGTCTCACCTCTATGTTTCTCGCTCACCGAATACACATCTATATCACAGCCTCAAATACAATGCCCTCATATAAAGAGAGGGGTTGCCTTCTAGGGCAAAAAACCCTAAACTAAACATAAGTTCTACCGTCAGAGCATCCGCCTAATGAACGGCCCAGATAGTACCGGCATATTGGACCCCATTTTGAACTGGGGTCCAATATGCCGGTACTATAGAATATAATCAGGCTCCACACCCAACATAAGTTTCTGGAAATATGTTGGTATTGAATTAAATCAAACTGTCTTTCCAAAATCTTAACCCTTAGGAACATGCGATAAATGGCTGGATTTTGGACGGAATATATACCATTGAGTTGTAGTATTACGAGTTATGAGTCTAGCCTGACAATTAGTCGGCGTATACCATGGGTGATGGCATCAGAGAGCAGTTCTATCAACGTGCTATGCTCAGCGATGTTATTCGTTGATTGACCAATACATACACCTCTGAAACTTACTAACTCGCTGCTTGGATCAAAAATGGCCCAGGCTGCGGAGGACAGGTTTTGCGAACTACGACTCGCTCCGTCGGCATATCCCACACATGTCTCCAAAAGGTTCGACATCTGCAATAAATGTAAAAGGGTGGATTACTTGACCAAAATGACCACTTTAGCGAAAACAAAATACAACAAAAGCATATTGGTTACTATTTAAGCATAGTAACGCTTGAGGTACAACCCATTACGAGGTTGCGCCAGTGGAATTCCGTCATAATCCATTAACTCATAGGCTCCTTTTGCTAACACTCGTTTAACAATGTAGGGGCCCATCCATAAAGAATTGAATTTACCTGCTCCCAATTTATCGGATTCTTGGTCGTAAAGCAAGACCAAGTCACCTTCTGAGAAGACACGGGGTTTGACATTTTTGTCGAACTGTGCCTTGACTCGTTTCTTATGGGCTTCGTTAGCCAAAGCGGCATCACGACGGCTTTCATCCAATTGGATTAATTCCAAGAAACGGGCCTCTTCTTCAGAAGTTCTGGGGAGGAGATCGATTGCGAGTTTAAGAGACGAGATTTCGCACAGGACTGGTAAGACTGCTTCTATGCCATACACCAGTCGAAAAGGTGTGAACCCGGTCGCATTCCTTACCGATGTTCGGTAAGCCCACAGGGCTGAGTACAGGATTACGTGCCACCTTCTTTTGTGAACTCCGATCATCCTTTGCAGCATACGCTTCAGGACCTTGTTGATCGCTTCAACTTGTTCGTTGGCTTGCGGATAATACGGAGTAGAGCTGTCGTGAGATAGCCCTAGCTTGGCAGCTAATTCAACCATCATGTGATTGCGAAAGTGCGATCCATGATCTGTGACTATAGCCTGTGGTACGCCGAATCTGGCGACTACATGATTGAAAAAGAAAAGGGCTGCTGTTTCACCAGTGTTATCTAATGTAGGCATCGCCTCAGCCCATTTGGTAAAATAGTCAACGGCGACTATAATATACCCATGCCCCCCGGTCGAGGTGGGGTTACATCTCATGAAATCGATGCCCCATTTGGCGAAAGGCCCAACAGCAACTATCGGCTGTAACGGTGCGGGTGGTCTTCTGGTTTTGCTATCAAAAATTTGACAAGCATGGCAACTTCTGACTGCGGTTATGCAGTCTTTGAACATGGTTGGCCAGAAGTATCCTGCTCGTAAGATATTTTGTGCTGTAGCATATCCAGATTGATGCCCCCCACACGCGCCTGAATGACACTCATTCAGGGCTTTTTTGGCCCCCTCATGGGTGAGGCACCTTCTCAGAACTGTATCGATAAAACGACGGTAAAGCGTATCACCGACGATCATGTAGTCTTTTGCTTGGTATCGTATACATTTTTGTTCAGAGTGAGAGGTATTTGGCCTGAATTTTTGGGTTTAGAGATAAATTATTATATATCCATACCACTCATTGCTTGTAGATATCAGAAACAAATTCTCATCCACGATTGATTCTTCGGATGTTTCATCGTTGGACGACGATGGGAGATCGCACAATAATTCTGTGAAAACTAGAGCTTTCTTTGATTTGGATTTTACAAATTCCATATCAAACTCTTGAAGGATCGCTATCAATTTTGAATATTTTCCCCCCAGCAACTGTCGCAACAATATATAAGTCATGGGGTTGCAATCTGACAGAATGGTAGTTTTCCGAAAGAGTACATAGTGTCGAAATCTTTGTATCGCTTGAACAGCTGCAAGCGCTAGTTTTTCAACATAAGAATATTTTCTTTCTGTATCATTTAAGTTTCTACTTAAATAATATATTGGGTGTTCAATTCCATCGACTTCTTGAACTAAAACCATTGCGATGGTTGTATCTGCTGTAGCCAGATACAGGTTAAAGTCTCTTTGATAATCGGGTGTGTACATTAATGATGCTTTTATTAAGGAATTCTCTAAAGCATCAAAGGAAGATTGCGCAACCTGATCCCAGACGAAGGGTACCTCCTTTTTCAAAAGACGTGTATAACCTTTAGCAAGTTCAGCATAATTTGCAATGAACCTCCTCAGAAAGTTTGCTTTCCCTTGGAGTTTTTGAATCTAAGCAAATTCGAAGGTGGAGGCAAATTGATGATTGCCTGGACCTTACAAGGGTCGAGACGAATCCCATCCTTGGAGACTACAAAACCAAGTAAACGACCAGAACTGACGCAAAATACCCATTTGTGCGGATTGAGTCGTATCTTGTAGTGTCGGCAACGTAGAAATATCGCTCCTAAATGCTGCGGATGATCAGTCCGCTTTTGCGAATGAGCCGGAAGGTTGTCGAGGTATGATTGAACGATGTTCTTGATGTCATGGAAGGCATAATTCATTGCCCTCTGAAACGTCGCCCCTGCGTTCTTTAAACCAAAGGGTAATTTTCGATATGCGAATGTGCCCCACGGACAAATGAATGCAGTCTTTGACTGGTCCTGTGGGCAGATATTTATTTGATTATACCCGGAAAGTCCATCCATGAATGAAAAGATTTCACATCCGGCGCATTAATCAATTATCTGGTCGATGAAGGGTGTAGGGTAGTTGTCTTTTGGACAAGCTTGGTTTACGTCCCTATAATCGACACACACTCTAATTGTCCCTTGTTTCTTCATAACAGGGACAATATTTGATACCCAATCGGTTAGAGGAACCGGGTAGATGAAACCAACATGGAGAAGTTTTTCAACTTCTGCCTTAATGGCAGCGGCTTTCTTGGGGTGCACCTGCCTGAGCCATTGTCGTACCGGTTTGACATCTGGATACATCTTAATTTCGTATTCAATGATACTCGAGTCAATGCCTGGCATTTCATCATATGACCAAGCAAAGACATCTCTGAACTCGCGAAAAAGAGCATTATATATTTCCAGTTCCGAAACAGAACAACCTTTGCAAACATAAATATTCTCTACAACATTTGTTTTAGTCGAGATATTTATGGCTATAGTCTCTTCAATATTGGATAAGTTTCGCTCGGAATCCACCATATTTACAGTATTTGATAAGAATTCAAAAACTGTAGGGTGATAAAGGTCATCTTGAGTATCTTCTTCATATTCTGGAAGAAGGGAACGATGGTGGCAATCATTCCATGGTGTCCCTTCAATCAACATTGATTGTAGAATTCCTTCGTCGGTTCCATGCACTCTCGACCAAGGATCTAAAGGGGTACCATATTCTCTAGACCTATCTACCCAAACGCTTGATGAGCGTTGATTTGGGTTTACCTCCCATGCCAGAAACATTGATTGCTACAATATTTCTATTGGGTTTGGGGGCAAAACCATTGCATGATCCATGTTGATATCGTCTTCTGAGATCTTCGTGGAAGATATCATATTGCAGGTACCTATCGACGCTACTTCCGCCAAGTCAATTGGAGGTGGAAGAGCGAAAGTTCCCATTAGTATAGGATCTTTTAGTAGGCCTACTCTGATATTCTGAAGCGAATGGGGGCTTCCATGGATCATGGGAATGCTTCCTGTAACTTGTGAACCATTAGGGAGGAAGTTTTGTTGGTCGACGATCGTAATCCCCCCTTGAAAAGGGAATGCAATATTTCTAAAATAGGTCGACACAACAGCTGCCATGGCATAGATCCACGGTCTTCCTAGTAGGATGTTGTAATCAAGATTCCCATCGATGACTTCAACATCTATTTCTACTGTTTTTCCCCCTAGTTCAACCTTCAAGTTATTTAGGATACCATATGGGGTATATGTCCTTCCGTCGAATGCTTTTAATGTCGTTGAAGATCGCGACAAGGTTGGAGATCCTAAAGTTTTCCAGCAACTCATCGACATAATACATGTAGATGCCCCCTCATCAATAATTGTTCGATGAACAGTTTTGTTGAGGGCTTTCACTTGAATAAGGAAATCTAGTTGAGCTGGTAACTGAGGATCGTATCCTTTGTGGTCGAAGGATACAAGATTGGAATCCTTAGGATCAACCCCACCAATGGCTGATAACAAAGCCTGCCTTTGGGATGGGCAATTTTGTAGTACTTCAAGAGTCGACATAGCGGATGGCGATTGGGCCAAATCTTCCACTATGTTATAATGTTGCGCTGCTCTGGCGTGAGGATTAAATGTCGACTTGTGTACTACTCCCTTTGGCGGTTTTATTGTTAATTCAGGAATGATGGGTGGTACAACTTCTGTCGAAGTTGTTGTCGAACAACTCGGTTGATCTTTACCTTTGTCGTTTGACAGCTGCGGATTCCCGTAATCTTTGTTTCTTGTCGAAATCAAAGCATCATTTTGTTGCTTCGAAATCGACAACATTAGCACTTGCGATGGGGAAGCATTTCCACTTTCAACCAGATTTGTTCCTGGATTTGGAAATGGATCAGTTAACACTGCTGAGGTTTTCGAACTTTTAAAGAATCTTTTAAGCTCAGCTTTGTATGGGCATTCTTTCATCCAATGATCCTCATCACATATCTGACATCCTGAGGGGGGTGGTTTCCTATTTCCAGGAGGGTTTGAAGAAGTTTTTCAGGAGATGACTCACCCTGTTTCTTCTTCTTCCCTTTGCTTTGCTTCTTCTTGCTTCCTGGTTGTTTGGTTTCTTTGCCCTTATCTCCTGATACGGCATTTACTTCCGAAGCGAGAATTTCGTCTTTTGCATTTTGATCTGAAATCTTACGGGCTTTCTTGGAGACAGCCTTTGTTGATTTCGTGTTTGTCGTGCCAATCACGCCATCGCCGGCGTGAGAGTCATTGTTTGATTTAGGAGGAGGAGGAATTGAGAATTCCGGTCTAGGGGCGTCGGGTATTTTGTCGTAGAGCGTGCCAGACTAAGTATAGACCAAGTCTAGATATTGCGCATGAGCGATAACTTGCTCTTCCATTACAACTCCCCCCTTCGCCACATCTTCTGTTATGGCAAGAAGTAACGACTTGATAAACCATTCAGCTAATAGCTGATCGGGAACGTACATTTTTACCATCCTACGACGACGTCGCCACTCATGTATATGATCAGATATGTGAGTGGCCGTTGTCTGTTTGAAGTTGGTTAAGATTTCTGTTCCCGTTTCATACCTTATCGGTAATTGAAAATGGGTTAAGAAAGTCATGGCTAAGGTGCTGAAATTGTCGAACGAAGCTCTAGGCAATTCAATATACCATTTTGCCGCTGGACCCGTTAACGTCCTCTGAAAAAGGCGAAGCCTTATCGAATCATCGTTTAGGGTGTTTGATGAACACCATAGATGAAATGTCATCACGTGATTTGATGGGTCCTCACCTGGATTTCCATTAAATTTAGGAATATCTGAAGGAAGTTTGTGAGGAATCGCTGGCCACCAAGGGGCGTAAGCAATTAGATCGTTTGTTAACCGGTGTAAATCAGGTAACTCTAAAGTTGCCACGAATGGTAACTGTTGATTCAGGTTAGGTGAAGCATACCCAGGATACGATGGAATTGCCTGAGCAGTTGGCCTTTGCATACCAGCATAATGTAATTGATGCTGGTATGACTGATACGGTTGGTGGACATGACCACCGTAAAGTGGTTGATTTTGACCATTTTGAATGTATGGTTGTCCACTGTTCGCAAAGATCTGCTGCTCAGAACCTTGGCACACTTGCTGGAATTGTGGTTGTTGGTATTGCACCAGCCACGGTTGTGAAGCCATGCTCTGTTGTGATATACTAACCGTTGGACCAAGATGCGGGGTAATTGTACCCGTTTGGACCTGTGTCGTCCCACCAGTTGGCGATTGTGGTTGAGTCACAGGGTCAATGGGCTGTTGCACTACAACCTGAGAAATCTGAGGTTGACATACAACAGGCAGCGTTTGAACTTGTGACACTGTTACAATAGCTGGTGTTGTCGGGATGTTCGACATAGGTACACATTGTTGCATAGAATACACAACTCTTGGTTGTTGGGGTAGTATAGGTACTCAACCACTTGACGTAACTCCAGTATAACCTGAATACTATTGAGAACTCTTGTATGGATATCCTCCTGGAGGGGGTAATGAAAGGGCATACTGCCCCCCATACGGTGGTAACCCAGAACTCAAGGGGATTGTTTGCCCTTGGGGACTGGTTTTCCCAAATTGACCTCCGAATGGATCAATTTGTCGAGTCTCAACATAAGAGTTGCCGGATATTATTCCGGAGGAACAAACAGGAATGGACCACACTATCGAAATAGTCCCTAGATGGACCCCTTCTAGCGGTTGTGAGCTAGTCGGGACAGATGGTATGCCGGCAAACATTGTCGGAGTGACGGCAGGGAGTTCTGCTATCGCTGTGTCAGTCGACACAGTCTTAGATGTTGACGGTTGTTCATACATTTTGAGTCTATCCAAAAGATTACCTAGCGATTCTACAGGAACTTCCACCGGTGGTAGACTAACTTCTGATCTCGAAGGAAATAGAGTGACCCCGACTCCAAAATGTGTTGGAGTACTTGCTTGCGGATCTTCTACAATTTCCTCTATCGCAATCAAACCAGGTGGAAGGGGAAGACCGTCAGGTCCGTAAAATATTTTTGGTGCCGAAGAAGGGGTTGAATCAACAGCGACAGATGTTTGAGGAACAAGACTCTCTGAACCGGTTACAGATGGAACTGGTTCAGTAACACAAGTGTTTGCTCTCAGACTAGGATCAGTATCACTGTCCCTCTGTGGTTGTTGAACTTCTTCTGTAGAGGCAGGGTTTCCAGAAATGTTTGGAGTAACCGGGATCTCAGATGTTGTTGGAACACTTGTTCTAACTTTGATAGGAGATTTCGAACCGGTTAAACGAGTCCGCTTTGTCCATACTGTTTTCGATTCCGGAGACAAAGACGATTGACTCGTAAGCCTCCGCGAACGACGGGGTTTCAATTGACTTTCTTCCACGATTGCGGATTACTCAATCAACCAAAATACAAAAAGGGGAAAAATGTTTCCGAATTAAATTAATTTTAGACGCTTTAGACACAACTTGCTTTTTCAGTTTTAAAGAGTCGAGAAAAAGCAAAAGATGACTCTAGTCGCCTTCGATGTTTTAACGAGCCCAAAGTGACAAATGCTCGGATGGAATTTTTCTGTTATAGAGTCTGAAAAAGGCAAAAAGGAACTGCTCTGGAGTTCTAGGTAGAGGGTGTGCCAAACTTTTCGCAAAATAGCAGAATACTTTTTAAGGTACGGGCGGTCAATCTTCCCGAATGTTGTGTTCAGTGCATTGCGATCAGTAGGGCGGCCGACACGGCTTCCTAAGGATAAAGGTTTTATGCCTATAGGGGTCTCCCAATATATACTCGACGGTACGTGGGAGCACAATCCGTACTGGCGCTTATCGTCTCTCAGGAGGAATCACCCAACCATCAGCGAGATCGACAGTCACCAGGTTTTACGACGCCGGAACACGTCTCTAGCCTAGACCTCTATGTTGTGCGTTAAGTTACAAAGCGTTGTTAAGTTCATTCAATTTATTTTAGGTTGATCTTTCTTAGAAGTTTGCCTTTTTGGATCACCAGGAGATGTATGATACAATTCCTAAATGCAGTCTAAAGATGATAAGCAAGCATTTATCTCTTTTCAACAATGAAAATCCTAGCTACAAGGGGAAAAGAAAGACACAATCTTTTCTCAAAGAGCATAGAGCACACTGTAAATGAACTTTTCCTAAATCAACATACAAACTATCAATATGCAAATGCACAAATGCATGTATTTGTTTTCACTTTCTTAATATTGATGCCTATAAAGAAAGCTGTTGTACAAAATTTGAATTCGATTTCAAGTGAAAACACAAACAAGTTTCTTTTTGAACTCAAAAAGACGATTACGACACTTTATGATTTTGAAGTAAACACTTGTTTCGACACTAGAAATTCATAAATTCAAACCAAAAGACAAAAGTAAAAGCGCAATCAACTGTCAACAGCAATAAACTTACTCCTAAGATCAAAACGACACTTACGACAGGTCTAGATCTAAGGGCGACAGTATGACTAGTTTACTTTTGTAATGGGAAACTGCAAATGATGTAACAAATACACAAAGAACAAATACAGTTTCTTTATACAACTGAGGCGGAATTGAGGCAAAGAAAAGGGGTTTCAGATAGGTACACACACTGATAACAGGCTGCAAAAACAGAGACAAAACTTAGCAAAAGGAAACAGGGAACCACAGCTGCACAAGGCAAGGGCTCATCAGCGCACCCTCAGCACAGAGAAACTGAACTTCAGCGCAGGTATCCTTCACGGGACCTGCGTTGAAATGCAGAACCTCTTCACAGAGTCTGCGCTGAAGCAGAAACGAGAGTTGTTTTTGGGTTCTGGGTCACGGTTTGCAGTTTAATCTACAGTTTTTGGCCGGATAAAAGCTATCAATTAGGTACAATTAGGAGGATGATTTAAAGGAGGACTAAGATCTATCACAAAGGGATATTAGAGCACTTGTGGATCAGCTATTCAGATCATAAAAACAGGGCCAGTGAGTGGACTAGAGTGGCAGATCTCTACTTTGCATTTGAAAATGGCAAATGCAGTTTGATTCGGCACTCCTGAGTTTATGAGATGAACAATAATAGAAACACAAATAAACTAACAAGATACGATCCCCAGTGGAGTCGCCAATTTGTTGTTGGGAAAAGTATCCATTCGGAACGCCCCTATCCCACTCTAAGGTGTGATAGTGCCTTGGCAACAAACGAGGAAAACTACTTGAGTATTCTTCTTTATGAAATGTAAATGAGGAGGAGGGATGTAACTAACCTGTGTCTTCCGGTAGTTTGTTGATCCAAATCACTCCTCTCTTCAGTAGCTCCCAGCTCCTCGCTCCTTCACCGGCCCAGCTTCACCGAATTCCTGCAAGATCACAAGAGAGAGGAACTACACAAAGATACAGATATACATTCATAAAAAGCTCAAGATCAGATTAAGCTAAACACGTAAGTATAACAAAACATCATTGATACACAGCATGTAGGAGAAACTCAAATAGTTTATTGATAGAATAAGAAAGTCCAAGAGGAGATACAACCAAGTGAGTTCTGATCCAGCATCTACCTCCCAGCAAAGGAATCCCTTCCTCTCCTCCAACAAAGCATAAATCACCCAATGTACTAATCTCAATCTCAAACCAACAGCAATTCTCTGTAAAGTACAAAATTCCAGCCTCCTGAACCTCTGGGTGAGAGATCCATATATAGATGTAAGCAGAGAGGATGAGTCAGCTTATGTTTTGACTTGTGGCTTCTCTCTATCAGTTCTTGCTTCCACTTGGAGGTTGAGAGCCTCTTACTCATCACTAGTCGAATTCGTTGAGGCAAGTGTCATTGGAGAAGATTCTGGAAGCTTCCATGGTCTTTCCACCTCGTTGAATGAGCTTGCCATTTGTCATTTCCCGCTCAGCGCACCCTAGTAGTGCTTCCACCTGCGTTGCAATGCACCTAGCCAGTGTAGCCTCTGCATTTCAACGCAGGCAGCTAGTGGAGCCTCTGAATTGATCCTGAATTGACTGTTTCTGAGTGGTTTTTGGTGGAGAACTTCTGGGAGAAGTTGTCATTGGTTGACCTTGTTCCTTTAGGGGTAGGAACAACTCTTTTAGGGTCTTTGGATCCTTTGGATTATGGACATTTCATGCTCAATGCTGTAAGGCACAAAAATGTCTATAACACATCTTCACCAACGCAAACCAGCGTATAGATCTGCAAATACTTACTTATAACTTTGCTGCAATTCCCAACTTTAGACATACCCAAATCATCACATATAAAGGATAAAACATGTGTTAGAAATCAGATCTAGCCCATAAATTATCATATTTATGATCCTGATCCATCATTAGATCTCATCCATCATCAAACACTCAGGTGCATATTTAGTCTAGATCAAGCAAAGCATCAGAAACCCATAACATGCATACTTGCTTTTGATCTAACACTTCATAAGATATTCATTACTTTTACACTTAGCCCTTTGATCTTCTCCTCCTTATATAGTTTTATGCCTTTCTCAATACCTTGGACCAAAACCACTTAGGACCAATACCTCAAACTAAATACCTCGGACCAATACCTCGGACCAATACCACGAACTAAATACCTCAGACCAAATACCTCGGATCAATACCTTGGACCAAATACCTTGGACAAAATACCTCATACCAAAACCTTGGTTTTCCAACATGTACGCTCTTTTCCTCCTATGGGAGTGCGTGTATACGTATACGCTCTTTTTGCTCTGTGTATATGTTGATTTGACTAAGTAGACCTGCATATACTTCTTAAACTGCTTTTCATCAGCCTTTTCCTTTACCTTCTTTATTCTAATTAGTAGACCTTAGTTCCATCTTCCTGTTCTTTTGTACCACTGCCTTGTTACATCTGAATATACCTATTGTATTGTGAGTTGCCTTTTACCAAAACTAAATTGACCTTTGAGTGAGTTGCCATCTAGAACAAAACTTGTGTCATAATTCCAAAAAATTCTCCGAGTGCCAACTGCCTTAGGCCCTCCTTCCCTTGTGTTCACTGGTTGGTATATGCTCCCTTTTTCTATTTTTCCCTCTGCTTCTTCCAATTTTTCCTCCTTCTCAACAGTCGACACTAGTTCTTGTAGAGTAGTGTCGAATGTGAACCCTATTTCTTCCAAGGGTTCCTTAATCACTCGAGCAGGTGATGTTGGTTCTTATGTATCAACACCACTTGTAACTTCATCCAAGGGTTTTTCATTCTCTTGCATAGGTGATGTTGGTTCTTGTTTGTTAGCACCACCTGAAATTTCATCCAAGGGCAGCGATTTTCTCCTCAAATTGGCAGTCAACGTTGGTTCTTGCGGAACAACATCAACTACTTTCTCTTCTGTCTCATCTGTGGACTCTTCTTCTTGTTGACAAGGTTAAATGTCTCTACACACAGAGACGATCCCTCTAGCCCAGTAAGTGGTTCTAGCAACTAAAGTGACAATCAGCTAGACGTCTTCCTAGGTTATAATTGAAAAGTAGAATGAAAGAGATGACCTACCTCATTCTGATGCTATTCTGATTTCCTTTGTTGAGGGCCTCAAACCGCTTGTGTCATGGACTTGTTCCTACTTTTTTAAGTGCTTATGTACCTTCACAAGTGATTAAGAGACAACAAAGCATGCCAAAACCAATAGCAAATGCAATAAAAACCTACTTAACTGATCAAGGAATGCCAAGCTAATACATACATGAACATATATATTTTTGGAAGATGAACCAGCAGTTGTATATTATTTAAGGAATAAAGGGAAGCTTACAACCACAAACTTGATGTTGAAAGGCTCTCCTTGACTGGTAATCCAAGTCCAAGCCAAGAAACTCTCCAAACACTCTTTCTCCAAGTCTAATTAATAACCTCTAGGCACAAGCTCAGCACAGGGGTGGAAATGGACATAGACCAACCATTTGGGAATGGGAGAGGATGAATTTATAGGCTTGGAGAGGGAGTTAGGACTTCTCCAAAGATAGTATTAGGCCCACATCTCAAGCAGGTAGCTCATAGGGATAAGACAAAGAGGTCAACATGGGAGGATTTGACCTCATCTATTCGAAACCACCTCCAACTCACCACTATGGAAGCTTCTAGATCACGAAGCTTCTCATCCTCTTTGGGAAAATTACCTTTTTGGGATCATCACGGGTATGCAAAGGAACAGAGTGATGCCATCGTGGTTCAAACATAGTGCAATAGGAAACCATCCCTATTTTAAGCCTCATAAGTGTGATGACTCTCATTTTAGGGTTTTAAGATCTATTTCTTCATGGAAAGCCCATGGCATTTTCCAAACAAAGTCTTAGGAGGGATATGAGTTATATACATGGATGAGTATACTATATAATGGTCATATTTCGGGCACTTTGGGGTATGTCATAGGGAAGTGTAGGAGGCATGATAAAATACTATGTAATAGATGCCCCCTAAAGCATGAAGGCAGAACGAGGAGTGATGGCTAAGATGCTTTACGAGCTCTTGCAAGGACGAGGACATGCACTGTCAGGAGACCTGCAAATCAAGGATGCATATACATATACATATATGAGATTAAGACATTAATCCAAAACATGCACGTAGCCACCCGGATGATGAAGGATATATGAAAAGATCCATGGTATGGGCACAACCATTTAGATAACGAGGATCGTCAATAATATAAAGTCTCACGGTAAGGTCACAACCATCTGTATAGTAGAAACATGTGTACAATCATGAATGACATATAACTCCATGTAGCTTGAGTCATAACAGACAAGACTTAGGGTATTGCGCTCCATCCCAACTCGATTAATGTACGAATCCTAACATGTGAGTAAATGTGTTGAAGTCAAACATGCTAGAAAACCACCTGATTATTGGCCAATGATGTGGACCGTTAACAGGCACGAGAGAAACCACCGATAATGACAATGGCTCTCAAGTTACAACAATACAATCCATGAATGTGATAATGAATATGAATTAGAACACTCGTGGAATCACCTGATTGAAAGTCGATAATGAAGACCTATCATTGGATGCGAAGAACTAACCATTAGGGCATGCCAACTCTAAGGTACTGTTAGTGATTTTCTAATTCATCTTCCTAGATAATGAGCTAGAGTTGACAGGAAGTGACTTGTTGAAGGAGGGCAATGATGAATCCCCCATCATCGACATGAAATAAGGAATAAAGTGGAATAATTTTCAAGACTTTAACAGTGACTCAAATAGTGTATAGGTAAATAACTACATATTTGACTTCACTTGAACATTGGCGAAACGCCTCCAGAGTGTGGCAGCATCTGACTCGACATAGGACTAAAGGTCATGATGATAGAATGGAATTTTCAAATGAGAGGAAAAATGGATCACCCAAACTCGAGAGGACAAGTTACTGAGTGAGGATATCCCAAACACGACACGAGAGCATAAGAGTGTCATGTTCAAGAGAAACATGCTACAAATACAAGGTTGTCTCATCTTCATTTTCCCCCACTATTTCTAGCGAGCACCCCAATTATTTTTATCACAAGCTTGAAGGGGATAGCATATGCTTGTCATGTAAGTTCATTCTTTGAATGAATCCATCCTATTAAGTCTTACAATCCCTAGGAAGGAGAAGCTCGAGTTCATCATGGTGACAAGTCTTCATCATAGAGTTTTAATGAGTCCGACACAAGAATAACTAGGTACCTTTTTCATATTTAGAGAGTTTGAAAAAGAAAACTCCATCATGTCCCTTTTCGTAATTTGTCCCTCGATTTCAAAAAGGTAGAAAACAATATCCAAGGGAACCTCTTGACCATGTCGACCAAGGTGTACCTTTTTCATAAATAGTCAATCTCATCCCGAAAAGGGGTAATCGTATACTAAGGTGACGTCGATTCATTTACTTTAATGAGTTCAAAATGACAAGTACTCAGCAATCTTTTCAATTTTTTAGAGTCATAAAAGAGCTCAAAGATGACTCCAGGGGAGTTCCATTTTCGTTTATTTGATGAGTCTGAAAAAGAGATAAAATAAAACTCGCAAGAATCACTCAATAATGATCATTGTTTCCTTTGAAGGTACCTATAGCTCCACAAGAAACACAACCATCACTGATATCGAGAGAAAATATTAAAATATTATGAAAATATTAACAATAATGACTTTCAAAACTTATAAATAGCCAAAAGTAATTTTATTTTTACCATTTTACCATAGTAATCTCTGAAAGTGCATTTTATGCCCTAATCCTCTTGATTTTCTAGTGGCTATTGCGAGAGATCCAAGGTACCGTTTCACGAACCGTCTGCAACAAGTAAGAGGCTCAACCCTGCTCTTTCATTTTATCACTTTTTTATGCATTTTAAATGGTGATTTTTATGCTAAAAGGGATGATTTTAAAATTTTAAGGCGTCGACGACCATTGCGGGCATGGTCATTGGACTCGCGGTGATTGTGCTTGAGCTCAAAGGCTCACACGATGCCATCGCTCTGTTTGTAAAAATAGGTGCGATGGCACCGAGCCGGATTTTTTGGAAAGAAAATCCTATTTTAAAGAAGAAATTGATGATTTTAATCCATGAAAAAAGCATTAATTGATGTTAAATGATGTTTTGCAGGAGAAAATGGTCTTGGAATGGAAGGAAAGAGACCATGAGGCCGAATACCATCAAGCAGCTCAGGATCCTGAATGCATAAATGTTCTGAGGAATTGTGGGCTGCTAAAATTCTTCAGGACCACAGGGTTAAGGGCTCAGATGGAATTGCTTCCCTATTTGATCAGTCTATGGGACGTAGACCAAGAGATCTTCATCATAAAAGGCTAGGAACTAGAACTGGAGGAGATGGATATCTATTTCATCATGAGATTGTCCCCATGAGGGGAGGCAATCCAACTCTTTGGATCTCACTAAGGAGGTGAAAGTACAAGGACTCTAGTTCAGAGGAATTGTCCTGGTGCCGAAATTACCAATGGAGGGAAGGTGAAGATAGTGACAATCACCAACAACCTCTTCTTGAGAACTATTTTGTTCACTATGGCACATGTATCCGTCACGCAAGCCTTGCATGAGGTTTCAAAGTCCCAATTCCAATATGCTATCGCATGCTTGACCCCCACCGTATTCAACTAGTGTGGAGGCCTTTTGGAAAACATGAAACATCAACTGACCAAGGGGAAGCATGGACACCTAAAACAATTTAGGTTCGGTCCCATATTGGTGACCTTATTTTTGAGCGAGTGCCCTTATTCTAGTATCAATGGGTAGAGGTACTAGATCCTGCCCCCCGAGATCCGAGGCTCGTGTGATGGAGTCAACTCATGCCTCGAGAGGAACGGGTCAACATATGCATTACCCACCTATTATCGGGAAATCTAGTGTCTATGCAGAGCTGCTAGTCCCACTAAGACGGGTAGCTATCTTAGAAACAAACAGATTAAAGTTACTTTCGTTTTCCTTTATGAGAAGTAGATAGGAGAGGATCAAAGAATACCAACCTCAATCTTTCGCTCGGTTCTTTGCTTGTTCCTTCTCCTCACCGACAGGTCTTTGCCGCTTCTCCCTTGACCACTTCACTTCAAAGAGTGCCTGTAAATTCAAAGCAGCATAATACCTTCAAAGTGCATAGATCTACAATCATAAACAATATAGGACCATATATATATTGACCACACAAACGCATATACTATCAGACATACGAGAATGTGGAGGAAAACTTGAATATCTTTGTTGATGTAAAGATTAGAAGAGAGGATTACAACCCATTGATCTGACCCAGCATCATCCTCCCAGCATGAAAGCCCTTCTTCACCTCATGAAAAGCTTAGATCACCCAACACTATGATATTCCACCAGGAAACCAACAACACTTCCTTACAAGATACAAAATTCCAGCCTCTGCATCTCTGGGATGAGGGATCCATATATAGATGATTGCAGGGAGGTGAGTCAGCTTTCAGGATTTTGATTAGTGTCTTCTCTCTGATAGTTCTTGATTCCACTTGGAGATTGATTATCTCTTACTCATCCCTGGGTGAATTCAGAGAGGCAAGTGTCACAGGAGAAGTTTCTGGAAGATTCCATGATCATCCACCTCGCAAATTGTCTCTGCCATTTGTCCATTCTCGCCCATCGCACCCTATAGAAGGGCTTTCCAGTATGCATCGCACCTTTTACACTGGGCAGGTGAGATGCATCACACCCTTAGCACTGAGCAACCTGTATGGTCCAGTTTTGACCAGTTCTGAGCAGTTTTCTGTGGAGAACTTCTGGGAGATGATGTAATCAGTTGACCTTGTTCCTTTAGGGCATGAAACAAAACTTTTAGGGACTTAGAAGCCCTTGGTTTATGGACATATATGATTGGGGTTGCAGTACCCAAAAATGTCTATAACAGTTGCCCCCTAAAGCATGAGGTCGTTAATATTTTGATGTCGGGTGAAATGCTTTATCATGAGGATCCGAGGTTTTTCGAACTAGAAGGCGACCTATAATAAGATACAATACAATAGATTATATTCATAATATTTTCATGATCTATCTGAGGTGGGCATTCCCATGCTCATCTTTATAAATTCATTTTCATGTACATAGGACAGACAACCATCTATGTGGTAGACTGATGATTCTGATAGAGCCATCATCCTTTGATTCGGATGATCACCTATGCAGCAATGATGTACATTTGATGTCTTTATTTTCCTGAATATATCACAGACCAGATGGATGAAATTAGATCCGGGGTCTTCAAACTCGTCCAATCTTCGCCAGAAGTACAAGTCGATCCATGTGAAAAATGTTCTGGAGTCGAACATGGAAAGACATCATCTGATTACCAGCCAATAATGTATGTTGTTAACAGGCATGAGAGGAATCACCGATAATGATGATGACCCTAAAGGTATGATAGTACAATTCACATGGTGTGAAAATGGGACTTGGCATCGAACACCACGCAAAATCTCTCGGTTGAAGGCCATTGTTGTAAACCTGTCGCCGAAAGTGAGAAACTTGCCATTGAGGCATGCAAGCTTCAAAGTACTGAAAGGGTTGTTCCTAGGTCAACTTCTTGGGTAATGAGTTGATGTCAACAAGAAGTGACCCGTCATAGGAGGGCCTTAATGAATCCCACATCTATGACACGGAACGAAGCAAATGACTTTTGGAGGTGAAAACGATCTGATGATATAGGGTTCAGGGTGGCGATCATGAAAGAATGAAGCATAAAGGTATTGTAATGGATGAGACACAAGATGGGTTGGTGAATTCTCTGATCGACTTCTCTTGAACATATCGGTGACACTGAAATGGATTGGTAGCGTTAACCCCAAAGATGGATGGTACGGTGGACCAATGGTAATATGACCGGTGAATGGAATAACCCAACCCGACTCAATCATGGTGATGGAGTGAAAGTGTCATGTTCAAGAGCGACTTGCTACCAATAAAGTTTCTTCAAGTTTTCTTCCCAATTTTTCCCCAGTCATTGCTAACCAGTACCTCTTTATTTTTATCAAGCTTGAGGAGGATAACATATGCTTGTTCTATAATTTTCCCTTCGGGCAAACCCGTCGCTATGTTTTAACGAGCCTAGCGACAATGAAACTCATTCTTGTCTGTATCGATAAGTTTGTCGCTATTGGTTTTAACGAGTTTAACGACAAAGACAACTCGGTCCTTTTTTAATTTTAGAGAGTCTGAAAAGGTACGGAAAGGAAACTCCAGTGATCCTTTTTCGTCATGTAATCCCTTGAGTCCGAAAAAGTATAAAATAATACGAAAGGGATGAATTTTCGATAGTTTTAACGAGCCGAACATGACAAGCACTCGATCTTTTTGTGTAATAATCCCTCAGGTCCAAAAAGACTAAAATATAGAGGAGGGATAGCACTCCCGGTAGCTTTAACAAGCTGGAGAGGCCAACTGCTTGGCAATCTTTTCATATTTTACGATTCAGATGAAAAGATCTTAAAGGAGACTCGTTTTTTGAGGAACTAGTGATAATTTCAGGTAGCAGCTGATTCCAGGTAAGGTTTATAATTTTCCAATCATAGTATTGTCACAAGGATGGCTAACATAATCACTCTTCATAGTTGTTCCTCAAAAGGGGTAAACAATCAAATGGAGGCAAATGATCGGCTAAAACAGAGTGGAGGTGATGATGAGAACATGACCAAGGCTCAAGAGCTGATGATAATGCATTCACAATGGTTATTTACCGGAAATTGGTTCATTTTTTAATGAGCTTAAACTCTGGGGGGAAACATTTTCTCATTGCTTAGGTTTAATTTTTAACAAGCTTGAGCTTCACATAAACACTGCTTGTGCCAGTCGTATAATAAGGACATCCCATCGATATATTCCATTTTTTATGGAGCTTGCACCTTTCGAAGCATTGCTCCGCTGCCTCTTGCATGCAAGCTAGGAATGACCAACTACTATCCTAGGGTTTAGTTAACTACTAAGGTTAGGTAGGAAAATTTTTCCTTTACTCTATCGGTGCCACTTGGCCCCTGCGAAGGCGAACGGTCGATTTGACAACTCACCCAACTTAAGCAGTTGAAGCTAGCAGAACTATAGAGTTATCGTTACGCTGGTCGCTTTGCACTTGCACACAAAAGGTTTGCGTGCCCCTAGGTATAGCGAAGCAGAGTTTCCAGGTTATCGTATAGAAGTTCTTGCATTTGCAAGATAGTTTCCATCCGCATAGCAGATAGAAACACTTCCTCGGCTTAGTCCATTTGGACAAAGGCTCCAATCACCTAACCTTGACGAGGGAATCTTATTTCGGTCTAATCCCATTTTCCTAGATGGACGAGTGTCGGACCAGTCATATATCCTTCGCGGAAACCTACCCTATACCTGAAGTTTTTCTGCTGATGCAGACCAGGGTGCATGCCCCCTGGGTTTCAGTCATGGCCACCGAATTACTCGTGTTCTTCAGGTGGACGAACTGGAGATTGATGAGACATTCCTTGCATTAAAATACCATTTAGGGATGGCATTTGACTATTATCTATGTGTGAGACGGGGAACACAAGTTGGTCTACGAGCTGGACCACTCTGCCTTCACACGGAAAACACATTACTCGAAAGAGTGAGGAGACAATGGCTCTCATGCACTAAATATAGTCATGCCCAAGGAGTAGATTATAATCTAAAGGCCCTTGGACTACCATTACGTTCATATATACGGTTTTCCTTCTCAAAGTAATAGGCACATTTGGAAGGATCCCTAACGGTTGACTAGTTCCTTTGTCAAAGCCTGTAATATTTCTCATCTCAGGCATAAGCGATGGTGAACCAGGCGCTTTCCAAGAAATTGAGGAAAGGATGCTCACAGAAGCCCCTTGATCTATAATGGTACCGACCATGACCATTCTGTAAGCTTGTACAATGATTTGGAATGGTACATTAGCCGGTAAACGGGGTCTGCCTAGTAGATTCCAATCAAGGAAACTACTAGGTTGCTTGGAGGTGGGATTGAATAGACAGCTGGATATGACTCTGACGAACTTCCTTCCTGTGGTAAAGGAATGGGTAAGTTTCTCCCATGTTCATCGAAGTCTGTGTTTACGAAAAGAATTTGAACGATGTCGTTCTCGTTCTCTTTGGTGATTGTATCATATGACGATGGACCTTCCGAAGACAAGACCGGGTCGACTGCCACCTCAACCTTTTGACTTTAGTTTGGTATGGATTCAGCGGGTTTATCTTCAATGATAGATGCTTCGATCGACCACAAAGTTGTGTCGGTCAGATTTTCAACTAGCGATGGACTCAGCAAGAGTTTCTTATATCCGGGAGGAAGCCGCACTGGTGAAGCGGGAGGGTTATCCAAGACTCTTTTAGCTTCATCCAGGAAGGGACAACGGTGGATGGCATGATTGCCTCCACACAGTTTGCAAGGAAATTTACATCTTCCTTTCTATCCAGAGACTTCGTTTTCACTAGTTGATGGTGTGCTTTCAACATGATCGTCAGAGGTTGATGACACCAGATTGTGAAAACGAGGAGACCAGTCCCTTAAGATCCGGGGATACAAGGACAATCTCGATGATAGTGGTCCCCTTTGCAAATGACACATGGAGATTTAGGTCTGGACGGTGCCGTGTGTGGATTTTCACTAGATGATGCATGGTTACCCCTTTTTGCCTTTGGCTCCTTCTTCTTCTTTTCCTTCTTCTCCTTCCCCTTCTTCTCCTTCTTAGTTACTTGATTTTTTGCTTTACCAGCTTCATCAAGCGAAGAGGAAGGAGGAGAGGGAGAAACAGATGAAGTAGAAGGTTGAGGGGTAACTCTAGTATCGTCTAGTTGTTGACTTGATTGTTCAGGAATCACGGTATTCTGAATGATGGAGGTCGAGAAGAGCCATATTGGCAAGCCAATCGTCAATCCTGGAAGTGACAATGTGGCCATATGAGGTGCACCAACATCTCCCCAAGAGGAGAAAGGACCAGGATTTCCTCCAAGGGGAAATCCTTGGTTGGTGGACTCCATTTTCTCAACCTAAGACCAATGAGGGAACAGTGACGTTATTCTGATTAAAATAAATTTTAGGCGCTTTGACACAACTTGCTTTTTCAATTTTAAGAGTTGAGAAAAAACAAAAGATGACTCTAGTCGCCTTCGATTTTTAATGAGCCTGAAGTGACAAGTGCTCATATGGACCTTTTCCTTTAAGGAGTCTAAAAAGGAACCGAAGAGACTACTCTATAAATCTAGATAGAGGGATTACCAAACCAATCACAAAACTGTAGAATACTTTTTACGGTACGGCAGTCAATATTCACGAATGTTGTGTTCAGTGCATTGCGATCGATAGGGCGGCAGACATGGCTTCCTATGGATAAAGGATATAGCCTATTGTGTCCTCCCAATATATACTCGATGGTATGTGGGAGCACAAATCTGTACTGGCACTTGTCGTCTCAAAGAGGAGGAATCACCCAACCTACAATGAAAGCGATAGTTACCAGGCTTTACGACACTAGAATACGTCTCTAGCCTAGACTTCAAGGTGTTGTGCGTTAGGTTCCAAAGTGTTTTTATGTTCATTGAATTTATTTTACAGTTGATCTTTCTTAAGAAATTTTCCTTTCAGGTTCACCGCGTGATGTAGATATACAATTCCTAAAATGAAATCTAAGATGATAAACAATCATTTAATATTCTTTTTGCAATGAAAATCCTAGCTACTAAAGAAAGAGAGATGATATTCTTTCAACATAGAGCAGAGAGCACACACTAGATGCACTGTCCTAAATCAAACCAACAAGCAGTCTAAATGCAAATGCACATGCATGTATTTGTTTTCTGCTTTCTTAATGTGTGAATGACATAAAGAATGCTGAGTTCAAATCTAAATTATCTTTTCAAAGTGAAGTACTAACAAATTTCTCTTCAAAAATCGAAAGGAAGATAATGACGACACTTTGCGACTTTGAATTGAAAACTGCTTTCGACACTTGAAAAACTACTCATTCAAATCAAATACAAGAGTAACTATATAATCAACCATCAAGAAGGATAGGATTCTTTTCTTTGACTGAAAACAACACTTGCGACACTCCCAAATCAAAATACGACAGTTTGATTACGCTACTTTTTGTAAAAGAGAATTGTAAACGGCGCACAATACATAAAAAAAATTCACAATTATTTGTACTATGGAGGTGGAATCATGCAAAGGAAGGGAGTTTCCACAGTGGTATATTGATCATAGACAGCAAAACTCTTGAATAAAGCTGAAGAGAGTGAACAAAGAAACCAAAATCTGGAAGTAGAAGAGGTCTTATCTAATCAGCGCACCTGCAACACAGGGAAAGTGCAATGCAGGGCACCTACTACACACAGGAGGTGTGATGCATCCAGATTCCCAAGAGGAGAAAGTGCAATGGTCCAGGGACGAGACTTCAACTTGGTTCTTGGTCACAGTTTGCAGCTTATTTCAGGGATTTAGGCTGAGCTAATGATAGTCAGTAAATAGAAATCACAGGGGCTGATCTAATGAGGTTACTAGAGCCACCACTAGGGCAATTAGGATGTTTGCAAATCGATTGTTCAGTTTATAAACAAAACCCGGAGATAGACTGAAGTAGCATTGATCTACTTTGCACTTGCATAGCAAATGCAGTTCGAAGGCTAGTTGGCTTGACTTCAGGCTCGATATGTAAGTTTATAAAACAAACAAATATAGACAAGCAAACAATCTATTTGCTCCCCAGCGGAGTCACCATTTTGTTATTGGGAAATCTAGTGTCTATGCAGAGATGCTAGTCCCACTAAGATAGGTAGCTATCTTAGAAACAAACATATTAAAGTTACTTTTGTTTTCCTTTATGAGAAGTAGATAGGAGAGGATCAAAGAATACCAACCTCGATCTTTCACTCGGTTCTTTGCTTGTTCCTTCTCCTCACCGACAGGTCTTTGCCGCTTCTCCCTTGACCACTTCGCTTCAAAGAGTAACTGTAAAGTCAAAGCAGCATAATACCTTCAAAGTGCAAAGATCTACAATCATAAACAATATAGGACCAAATATATATTGACCACACAAATGCATATACTATCAGACATACAAGAATGTGGAGGAAAACTTGAATAGTTTTATTGATGTAAAGATTAGAAGAGAGGATTACAACCCATGGATCTGACCCAACATCATCCTCCCAGCATGAAAGCCCTTCTTCACCTCATGAAAAGCTTAGATCACCCAACACCATGATATTCCACCAGGAAACCAACAACACTTCCTTACAAGATACAAAATTCCAGCCTCTACATCTCTGGGATGAGGGATCCATATATAGATGATTGGAAGGAGGTGAGTTAGCTTCTGGGATTTTGATTAGTGTCTTCTCTCTTATAGTTCTTGATTCCACTTGGAGATTGATGATCTCTTACTCATCCCTGGGCGAATTCAGAGAGGCAAGTGTAACAGGAGAAGTTTTTGGAAGATTCCATGATCATCCACCTCACAAACTGTCTCTGCCATTTGTCCATTCTCGCCCATCGCACCCTACAGAAGGGTTTTCCAGTATGCATCACACCTTTTACACTGGTCAGGTGAGATGCATCGCACCCTTAGCACTGAGCAACCTGTATGGTCCAGTTTTGACCAGTTATGAGCAGTTTTCTAGACGTAAGGATATTGACCCTGTTGCTATAGGGGTTGACCTTGGGCTTGAAAAGGATGACCTTACTTATACACAGATAAAGCTTGTTGCTGCCAAGGCTGACCTCATTGCTACAAAGGATGAATTTTCTACTGTAAAGGTTGACCTTGCTGATGCAAAGGTTGGCCTTGCAAGGACAAAGGTTGAGAAGATTGTTGAACAAATTGGTTTTGTGGCTGCAAAGGTTGCTATGACTATAGAAAAGGTTTCCCCTGCTGTTGTAACAGTTTCCCTTGATGGTGCAATGCTTTCCCTTGCTACTGCAAAGATTGCCCTTATTGCTGTGAAGGTTTCCATTACTGCTGCAAAGGTTATCCTTGTTCCTAGAAGGGTAACTAGACAGTTCCTTGGATTATACCCTGAGGGTATTGATAGTGTCTGAATTGAATCTGGCCATATCCACCAGGAATAGCGGATTGACCAAGCTGGACATAAGCTCTGGCTTGAGGAATGTAAGACAGATTAACCAAGGCTTGTGAACCATATGGGACATAACCCTGTTGGAGTGGAACCTGAGCCATATAAGGCTACTGGTATTGGACTTTACCTGACCCAGATGGACCAGCAGGGTTAGGAATACTACCATAATAAGGTTGATCAACTCCAACCATGTGAGTTTGTAATCCACTCACATTAGTTTCAATTGACACAAGAGGACTATTCGGATCTTGCCCCCGAGGTGGTGGCATATTTTGTCCACTTGATGGAGGGGTAGAAGAACTTACTGAAACCTAACTTGAAACAGTCAGTTGAACCGAAAGAATCGGTTGAAATAGTGAGACAGGCTGTGAAGGAATGGTAGGTTGAATAGGAACTGAGGTGACTGTAGTTTTTACAGAAGTTCGAGAGGTCATGTTTGGAATGAATGAACCTGATGTAGGCATAGCATTAGAAGACCAAATGGGGTTCTGATACAATGACGTGGCACTAGGAGTAATCAAAACCAACTGAGCTAAGGTGCTATAACCATGTGGCAACATGGTTCCACTAGTTTCAGGAAAGGTGAGAGACAAGACTCTCCCTGTATAAGTTAAGCCTTCTGGAGGAAATTCATATCCTTTCTCATCATCTACATGAGGAGTATGGGTAGCAGAAACTTTTGAATGACCTGGAGAAGAGACTGGGATTTCACCTTATAACTCCATAGATGGAAAAAATTGATGGTGAGGAACCTGAGATGTACGAGGAGATAACTCCAAAGGTACCATGCCAATTGTAGGGAATGTAAGGATGCTGAGGAAATTTCACAACAAAATCAAATAATGGATTCGACGAATAGACAATAAGCATGTGCGGACTCTCAGGAGTTTGCGGACTCTTAGGGGTCTGAATAGGATTATCAGAGGTATCTGGATTAGATTCTTGAGGTGACCAGGAATCTGATGGAGGTGGATGAGAAGACAAAGTTTGGATACTTGGAATAATCCCAAGTTCAAAACCTTGATCCTCAAGTGACTGAGGAAGTTCCGGATGAACTCCTTGGGAGGACCCTTCAGTATCAGACAATGAAAGGGAACTATGAGATTAACTCAATGGTTCAGCCATGATGACTTCCTCTCAAAAGAGAAAAAGGAAAGGATATTCATTAGGGATTTTAAAAATCTTGAAATTAATGTGGAGTTACTCAATATTGGTCCAAGAAGCAACTACTTGGGTTCGACATGTTTATCGTGGGCGGTTATTTTTAGAAACAAAAACTTTGCCTCTTCATCTTTTAAGAGTCAAGAAAAGGAGTTCGATGATTTAGCGAGCTTGAAAGGACAAGTTGCTCGATGATATTTTCAAATTTAAAGAGTCAAAAAAGATCGAAATGACTGCTCAGGGGAATCTAGGTAAAAGGAGTACCAAGTAACCGTGAACTGCAATATACACCTCAGCAAATAAATTTACCAAGGACTTGACGTATGTGCAGGAAATCTCCCTGAATGGTGTGTTCGGTGTATCACGTTTACAAGGTGGTAGACTCAACTTCCTATGGATAAAGGTTTATAACCTATGAGGGTCTCCCTTTATAGACATGATGATACGGGGAGCACAAGTCCGTGCTAGCACTGTCTAATGCCGAAGCGAACAACAGCTGCTAAGTTTTAAAGACGTTGGAACACGTCTCTATCTTAGACCACTAAATATGAACGTTAATGTTTCAAATTCTCCTTAGATTAATTCATAGATTTTAAAGTTGATCTTGGAATTATGTTTTGATTTCAAGGCCTTAACGATGTTACCTGTTCCTAAAATTCAAACTAGATGATGAAATGAAATCCTTTAATTCGATGAAAGCTATCTATGTAGGGAAGAAGATCACTCAAGTCATGCATCAAACCAAATGAAAAATTGCATCCATGACAATCTCCAAACGCTAAATGCAAAATATGAAATCTAATATTTCATATGATAAGCAAATGCAATGCAAAAAACAAGCCTTAAAGAAAAACTACCTTAAGATATAATGATGATTTTTCTACTTTTCAAAATGCAACTAACGTAATCTAGTGCAAAAGTAAAAGAGAATGCAAGCAAGCCAACAAATATGAAAATCTCTTTCACATTAATGATTTGAATGCAACTCAAAAAATTCTTCAAAAACTATGAAAAGATAAACACTTTCACTTTCACTTTTCGAAACACAAAACTCAAAGAAAACACTTCCTTTTGATTCAAATGAGACAATCAATTTGTAATCTATTGTTTTTCAAAGAGAACTTAAGAAACTTTCATAGTATCTACTAATGAAAACAACTTAAGACACAAGAACCAAAAGTGATCTGCAAAGGATGTCTAAACACACAAAGACTCTTTAACACGGGTAATTGATCTCTGATCTCTAATGGGAAGACCAACGAGTGGATGAAGCTTGACCTAGAAGACCTAGAAACCCTAAAAGGATAATCAAACTTCAAGCACACTCAAACCAAGTTAAAAGGTAATTACAATTAGACAATAGGAGAGTCAATGAAAATCACACTCATAAATCACTGGGAGAAGGCCAACATAACTAAAAATAAGAAGACAAACCCTAAATTTCTTAATCTTCTGCAATCATCACACTTGTCAAGAGGAAAATAGAGATCATCGCTATTGTAATAAAAAAACCTGCGATATCATCGTGACTGTCAGGGTCAAAAACGTGATGGTTGATAAAAGAAAAGAAAAAACACAAAATCTTCAAGAATAGCTCAAATCAATGAGGTCTAAGAATGAATGGTTGATCAAAATCGTCAAAAGACAAGGTGAAGAAAGGGAAGGAAAGGGTCATAGGTTCCCCAGCAGAGTCACCATTTTGTTGACAAGGTTAATCCTCTCTACGGATAGAGACGATCCCTCTAGCCCAATGAGTGAGTCTAGAAACTGAAGTGACAATCAACTAAACATCTTCCTAGGTTATAATTGAAAAGTAGAAAAAAATAGGTGACCTACCTTGTTCTGATTCTATTCTGATTTCCTTTGTTGAGGGCCTTGAACCGCTTGTGTCACGGACTTGTTCTTGCTTCTTTCAGTGCTTATGTACCTACACAAGTGATCAAGAGACAACAAAGCATGCCAAAACCAATAGCAAATGCAATAACAACCTACTTAATTGATCAAGGAATGCCAAGCTAATACATACATGAACATATATATTTTGGGAAGATGAACCAACAGTTGTATATTGTTTAAGCAATAAAGGGAAACTTACAACCATAACCTTGATGTTGAAAGGCTCTCCTTGAGTGGTAATCCAATTCCAAGCCAAGAAACTCTCCAAACACTCTTTCTCCAAGTCTAATTAATAACCTCTAAGCACAAGATCAGCATAGGGGTGCAAATGGACATAGGCCAACCATTTAGGAATGGGAGAGGATGAATTTATAGGCTGGAAGAGGGAGTTAGGACTTCTCCAAAGATAGGATTAGGCCCACATCTCAAGGAGGTAGCTCATAGGGATAAGAAAGAGAGGTCAACATGGGAGGATTCGACCTCATCTACGCGAAACCACCAAGAGCTCGCCGCTCTAGAAGCTTCTAGATCATGAAGCTTCTCATCCTCTTTGGGAAAATTACCTTTTTGGGATCATCATAGGTATGCAAAGGAACAGAGTGATGCCATCACAGGTCAAACATAGTGCAACAAGTGACCATCGCCATTTTAAACCTCATAAGCGCGATGACTCTCATTTTAGGTTTTTAAGAGTTATTTCTTTAGGGAAAGCTTAAGGCATTTTCCAAAAAAAGTCTTAGGAGGGATTTGAGCTATATACATGGATGAGTATACTGTATATGGTCATGTTTTGGGCACTTTGGGGTATTTCATAGGGAAGTGCAGGAGGCATGACGAAATAATGTGTAACACTTCTTCTGCCATCAATTCTTCCATTGGGCCAACAGACGACGTTGGTTCTTGTGGATCAGCGTCGTCTGCGACCTCTTCTCCTTCTACCATCAATTCTTCCATTGGGCCACTAGGAAACGCTATTTCTTGTGGATCAGTGTCATCTGCGGCCTCTTCTTCTTCTACCATCAATTCTTCCTTATCCTCCGTTGTAGGCATCATAGCCGCAAGTTCTTCCTTTGCTAGCTCGATGAATTGTGGCCAAGCCATAGAAGTTTGAGACAGAGCATGCACCACCAATAATATGACCAGCCCAAGATTTTTAAGGACCACTAATTCTTATCAAGACCAAAGCGAAGACTGCACCATTAACTAAAGACTATTCCATAGAAAATATGGCATATCTAAAGAATGAATATGTGCATGTCAAAACCAAAGGAATGCAAGAAGATTGAAATGATACTTAAACAAGGTAGAAAACTGGCCTTCGCAAGTAATATAGCTCATGACAAAATATGCAACCTCAACCCATGGGTGCAGCAATGACTTTCGATCATACCCACTACCCTTCTAGATTGTTGTTTCCCCAGTCTGCAAAAACAATTCTGGGAACTCTGGCAAAGGAGATTTCTAAGAAAACCATTTTTTCCCTCCTTGTGGCAACCCGTTGACAGTCAAAATTACTTCCTCTGTGACAGAAATATCCTACCCACGAACTCTGGAATGATTTCCATCCAAGTTCAATGTGAATTTGATTGTGATAGCTTCGTCAGATCCCAGGAGCCTCTCAAAATACACATACCATCATGTATCTAAAAAGACCTGTCATAAGTCTGGATTGCGTCGAACCCACACTGTGTTTCTAGTTCGTGCCTAATGGCTTGCCCTCCCATTCTGTAGTTTCTCAGTAACAACAATTGGAGTAACATCAAGACCGTTGAGGAGGAGCGTTGATAGGTAAATTTGCAGTGATAGGGTTGTAGTGGCAACGGGGTGCAGTGATAGTGAAATAGGGGAAAATAATGGTGAAATATGGAAAAATCCATAGCGAATAATGATAATAATGAGTGATAATTATGGTTATCGTTTCATAGCATTGGAAAGGACCGTCCAATAACACAATCGTACTTATTTCAATTCTCAGTGCATATAGATAACCGTGCGAAATATGGTGGGGGTCGTGGAGTGTATGCACTAGCACAGGGTTCAATGGTGATAATGACAAGTCATTACTACATTTTAATTATGGCATCTTTGTATTTATTATAATACCTCCCCCCAACTAAGGGATGACCGTCCATGGTCATATTGAGTCATTTCAAATGAATTATCAATCAAATCCACAAATTTGATCAGGGACGTACTTGGCAACTTACCTTGATGGAGTAACAACAACAGAGGAGTAACAACATCAGAGGGAGTAACAACACCCAAGGAGTAACATCATCGGGGGGAGTAATAGCACCTAAGGAGTAACAACACCGCTTGAACACTTAGTCGGAATCGCCACGAATGGAGTAACAACACCGGAGGAGTAAAAACATTGGAGGAGTAACAACACTGGAGGAGTAATAGCACTGAAGGAGTAACATCGCCGATGAAATCACCATGGAGTAACAACATCAGTGTACTTATAAGAAATTTCCATGGAATAACATCACTAGAGGAGTAACAACACTAGTGAAGTACTTAGACAAAATTGTCACGAACAGAGTAACAACACCGGAGGAGTAACAACACCAGAGGAGTAACATCATCAATGAAGTACCTACAAGAAAAATAATGATAAAGTAGTAACAACATATGAATATGAATTCAAGGCTACTATGTGACTAAGAAATTTGATACCTAGGTTATTTCCTATTATCCTTATGAGGATGTTAATATTGCATAATTTTTGGTTATGCATACTCAAGGTTGGGCGCAGAAACATTGTCATTTAGAGTGACATTAGCAGCCATGTCATCGATATATTTATCACAATCAACAAAAGCATTTTCTTCCAATGCCTTAGTTTGAATTCTTCTGACAGTAAATGACACCTTTGTAGTCTCAATAGAGCTAGATGTAGGGAACGAGGCAGCAATATGATCATATCCAAGACTTGCTCTTGATGTCTACACTATAGGGATAATAGAACAACTGTTATAGATCTGCTATGAAAATATAAGATAATGCAAATAAACCCAGAAATAATATGAAATGATTCTTTATTGATCAAAACCCTGATGGTAGGGCAACACCATACATTCACTCCTTAAGGAAGGAGAACACTCCACAAGCCATATGCCTGTTCATACAATAATTCTTGACACCCTTCCTTGACTTCGAGTCTCTAGCTTCTATATAGGCCTCACATATACAATACCATGGATCATTACCATGGTTCCCTCATACCATCGAACTAATACCATGGGCCCATTATTATATTATTACTAACTAGTTGTGGTCCCTTACATGAAATGGGTTAACCACCTTATTTATTACTGTGGCCCATCCCATTATTACATTATTACCTTGGGTACCTCCCTTGGTACCCCATATTATCCCCCATAGGTATATAACATTCCACCCCCCTTAGCATGTTTCGTCCCCGAAACATGGGAAGAACACAAATAATAATATCTACTCAAAAAAGTAGTCCACTGGTACCATGCACGTGCATCTAGCCATCCAAGAGAAAGGTGAACCCTCAGTCTCATTGGCGCCTCGCTTGAGATGGAAGTTGACCGTGGTAGCTCTTTTGTGTTGATGTGTAGTAGTTGGATCTTCGCTCCTCTCTATCCGTCCTGCTGGGGTTGTTGCCCGTGTGGCTAATTGGTTTCCATCTGGATGGTTGTCTTGCGGGGTGATGTGGGTGATAATATGTTGAAGTTTTAACCCACGATGGCTTTTTCTTTAATTCACCCCTTACTGGAGCCTGACTGTTATCTAGTGCATGTTGTGGTGTCTTATCTTTCAATATTACTTCAACCACTGAGCCCTCCTCTGATGTATCAGCACCTGTAACCTTTTCTGCTTCAGCCTCTGTTTATGTTTGATTGTCGATCATCACTGGCTCATCATCTAATATGTCAGACCTAGAACATCTTCTGCTTCAGCCTCCTTGGACTCTACCTGTTTATTAATGGAAATATCCTGTGATGTAATTTTCTTCTTTTTATACCAGAGCTTTAAAAATTTCCTTTGCACATTAATATTGATAGTACCCACTGATTCCGTCCAAGGGTATCCCAAAACAACATCCATGTTATCCATATCTGAAGCATAAAAATCACCATGCAACACATACTTATCCATAGAAATATTCAAATCCTTGTACACTTGAAAATCCTCATCATCCACTTGTGTGTTTTCAATGTGTTTTGCTGGAATTTGCAATTTTTTTGCCAAGTTGACATTTATGAGATTTTGCTTGCAACTCGGATTTATAGACACAATGACTTTCTCCTTCTGAATCAATCCATGAATTTGCAATAAGGATATACCAGTAGGAAATAGCCCCACATGTTTCTTCTTATCTTGTTTTCAAATTCTTCATCGGGCAGGTTGGAACACTTCTTTTGGTTAAGTAATCCCCCCCATGTGGCCGCCTCATCTCTGAATTGCTCCACTACCCACCATTTCCAACGGTTATTCCATAACCACTTCTGTTTTTTTATGTATTCTTCAATAGTATGACCATTATCTTTTCTTGTAAAATATAGAACCTTGCTAGAAGCCATGAAGAGGGTTTTGAAAAAAAAAAAATCACTTACTTGGTGAAAATGTGAATTTGTCACAATTCCGTCAATATTGCTCAGAATCCCTATTATGACCTGTTTTTAGAAATGGAACAATCATTCTTCATCTTCCCATGTGATAGAAATCCTGATCCAGGCACTACAATTTCAGATCTGCGCTGCAGCTCTCTTGTTGTCTCCAAAATTTCTGCAAAAAGAGCTGATTTTAAATCAGCGATATCTCCCTCATCTGGACTCCGATTCGACCGATTTTTTTTTGAAATCGGGTATCTTTTCACATATAATCCAGATCTACAATTAGATTTTGCATAGCTTGCACCAGGACATCCAGATCTGTGCCATAAACTCGTTGCCCTGAAAAATTGTCTACAACCCCACTGATTTTTAGATCAGCGATATCTCCTTCATCCGGACTCCGATTCAATCGAATTTTTTTTTTAAATCGGCTATTTTTTCACAAAGAATCGAGATCTGTAATTATATTTTGTAGATATTTCACCAATATGTACATATCTGATCTGCAACTCGCCGCCCCAGAAATCCTGCACAAAATAAAAATAAATAATAAAAAAATTCTTCACTTTTGTGCCCAAGAAAGTGCTCTGATACCACTTGTTATAGATCTGCTATGAAACTATAATATAATGAAAATAAACCCAGAAATAATATGAAATGATTCTTTATTGATCAAAACCCTTATGGTAGGGCAACACCATACATTCACTCCTTAAGGAAGGAGAACACTCCACAAGCCATATGCCTGTTCCAAGGAAAATTTTAAGGATAGAAAATTTTCTTGAAGTTTAGAAACATTGGCGAATCTCACTAATCCCTAATATGAAAACTATAAAATGTTTATTGATATAAATGTAAAATTATTCAAAATTATAATGGTTTTATATATAACCTCTATATAATGTTGGCGATTTTTAAGGTAAAATAATTTTGTATTCTAAAATTTGGGCGAATCGTCTTTTATAAAATTGGAAATTAGCGAATCTTTTTTGTGGAAAAATCATGGAAAATTAGCCCACTGGGCGAACATTAGCCCCTAAAATTTTCCATGGGGCCCTGTTCATACAATAATTCTTGACACCCTTCCTTGACTTCGAGTCTCTAGCTTCTATATAGGCCTCACATATACAATACCATGGATCATTACCATGGTTCCCTCATACCATCGAACTAATACCATGGGCCCATTATTATATTATTACTAACTACTTATGGTCCCTTACATGAAATGGGTTAACCACCTTATTTATTACTATGGCCCATCCCATTATTACATTATTACCTTGGGTACCTCCCTTGGTACCCCATATTATCCCCCCTAGGTATATAACAACAACGATGCCATGTCCATTCCTCCCAAGTCCTCTGATTTGTCCCATTTTGATCAATATTTGGGACCCAATATTGATTGTGTATTTTTCAGAGCTAGGTGAAGAAAAAAAACCATTATCAACATCACCATGTGAGCTTGACAACTCAATAGTAACATTCTCCTTCTGATCATTTTGAAGGTGACTAACTTCCAATTCAAGGTGTTACTTGCACTCTTACAAGTTATGAAGGGCCTCATCCTTCTCAATCAACTATTTTTACAAGGAATCATAATCTTGTTTGAGAGTTTGATATTGATCCAACATTGAGGATTTTAAAAATCAAAGCTCCATAAACCACTGATTATTTTTCTCCTCCAAGTTGCAAATTTACTTCTTCAAAATTTTAGTTTTTGAGTCAGACAATGACTTAACTTCCTCCTCTAAATAATCAAGGAGTTCAATCTTCTCGATAAACTTGTCTTCAAGCATATGGAAATATATGCTCATGGTTGAGTCCAGATGTTCAACCTTCTTGATTTTCTCAACTATTGTAGTTTGGAATCGATTCTTAAGTGTTGCATTCTCTACTTGCGAAAGATCTATGATTGATTGTAATTGAAGGAACTCATTAAAAATATGATTGGTTGCCTTCTTCTCACAAAGTTCTTGTAATTGTTTACCCATCTTGATAACACAAAGTTTGAAAATGAGTTTCCCCTAGCCACATAAACAAAATTGCTACAAAACAAGGCTCATAGATGTGTAGATCTAAGCTTGATTTTTGCGGTCAAGCCAAGAAATAATATATGAAACTATAATTTAATGTGGTTTTAATATGAAGATCCACAAGAGGATAAAACATATACCCCTTATGTATCAACGCCAAAAAAATTACATAGATAATGTAAAATTGTACACCTCTAACCGATGCCTACAAGCCACCATATGCAACCAACAAAATAGTGATAGTGTATCCATGCTAGGAGATCACCCCAAATCAAATGATATCTATATTTTAAACACAATATCCCTTCACTCTCAAAAACCACCAAAAGAAAGAAAAGTCATCATTTACCAAGGTTGTATAAAAAATATAATTTGTAGGTTGTAATGAAAAATAAATAAAAGCCAATATTATCATGAGTCTCCACGATAATATGAGAGCTAGTGGCCAAGAAGACAATTCAGAACACTGCAATTGTGCTTTAATTACCACTATGATGCATAAGGTAGGATGCAATAACCACCTTCTCAGCTCAGAATGCATGACATATATGTGTTAAATAATATGTATAAATGCTCACAGAATATATAGTGCTAACAACATCTTGACATTGAAGCAAGAAAGCACATGAACCAAAAAACTCCAAAGGTGATAGGGTGTAAGTGTACCAATCCAATCCTAAAATCATGTTGCATAATTGTTGGGCACTTGATAAAATCAATATTCACCCCAACCTCTATAACGAATGGAAGTAATGTTCTCTCTCCAAATAGCACAACTATTACATTTTATCAATGCCATGCTCATGAAGTTGAAATCAAAATGTGAAGGTGAATTTTCTTTCCCAACATCAAGCCAATATTCCCTCATATTGAATCCTATGATAGTGACTGCTTCCTACAACAAGCAATCTGAGCCCTAAATCAGATTCCATCTAGAGATTTATTCCATTGATCCCCCGACAATATGCACTTCTATTTCTGGATATCCCACACGTATATTTGAACTTGCATTGTGCGACTCAAAATGAGTGCAAAAGCACCCACATAAACAACCACAAAACCTTGGTCTTCAACAATTGAGTGAAAGAACACCTATGTAAATGTTAAGTTTTATAGTGCAATTGGGACAACCACAATTTTTTCTAGATAATTACTTCCAATGATACAATTTATACTCTAACACATCCAGATCATAAAGAAATTAAAATTCAAAAAATTTCAACCATAAATCTAGTAGGGTAGCAAAGATCACAGAAAAATAAATATGCACAAGAGACACAAAGTTTACCTTGGGAAAACCCCAAACCAGGGTAAAACCCAACAACCCTTTCTTATGATAAATTGTCCAATTCAAATCAATTTGTATATCTAAAATCTAGTGAAAATATCATTCCAATGACTACGACAAAATCCAATACCAAGTCAAACGAGAGAGAAATTTCAAACTTCTACTCACTCGTCAAATCTAGTCAAAGAGGCTAAATTTCAACCCTACTGCTCCTAGTCAAACAAGGTCAAATAGGGAAGAAGCCTTTCATATTTGAAAAATTGTTGCTTTCACACCTAGAATTTCAAGGGAATGTCAATAGATGGTAGAGTGAATTGGCTATCAATAAAGGGACACTCATGTATCGTTGGTAGAGTGAATTTGCTATCAATAAAGGGACACTCATGTATCGTTGGTAGAGTGAATTTTCTATCAAAAAAGGGACACACATGTATCGTTTCCTACAAAGACTTGAAACCTCAAATAACTTAGATGAAGAAAAATTTTGAGGATATTTTCCAAACCATAAAGGATTTAGAATCAGTAATCACTGACATAAGAAAAAGATCATCACTCATGGAAGATTTGAAGCCCTTTCTTGTTAGAAGCAAGAATTTTCAGCAAAGCTAAAAGAATATTATCAACAAGAAGAAACACTATGGTGGAAAAAGTAATGAGTCAAATGGCTTAAATAGGGAGAGTGTAACTCAATATTCTTCCACAAATTTATGATCCAACAATTAACTTTAAACATAATCACTCATATCAACAATAATCAAGGTAACACGCTACTTCTCATCAATATATTTAGTATGAATTAACAAAAAAAATTAGGTCCCTACTCTTTGAACCCCAACATGATTGATATGTTTCTATTCAAAATATCATGAGACACTCCCCCAAATGAAACTTAGAGGAACCAAATGTTAATCTCATGAAACCTATCATGTAAGCATAAATTTAAGTGGTTTTTATGGATCTTCCTTCAAGAAAATCTCTAGATATTGATGTTTTCATCACAAATGTCTTATACTGTCGTTGCTTGACTATCAAAAATAAGGTATGTGCCTTAGATGAAGAGTCTCAAAAAATATCAATGTTTCTTCCAACCCTAAAAGTTTCCATTCCAAACGAGGAAAAAGTGGTTGAGCCTTCAAAATTCAAACCTATAGCTCTCTATAATGTTATCTACAAAATCATTATGAAATTCATATCCATCTCTCTCAAACCCTTAGTGCCCCTTCTCATATCCTTTGATTATTTTGGCTATGTTTAGGGTAATAAAATTCTTGACAACATTATGCTAACCCATAAAATAGTTAATTCCTTCAACTCTACTAAGATCCCAAGAATGATAATAAAACTTGACATGTCAAAATTTCTTGAAAACTAAGCTAGTAATATGTCTACTCCATTCTTATTTATTTTGGGTTCCACCCCTTTTGAGTTAAAACAAATCTCCTCCTTTATCTCTTCAAACTTTTTTTCTATCCTAGTCTTGAATGGCTCCCCTTCCTCTTCCTTCATTCCTTCCCAAGGAATTTGTCAGGGAGACCTTGTTTCCCCTTGCATCTTCATTTGAATGGTGGAAGGGATTAGAAGGAATTTTAAATATATTATTATTTTTCAATCTCTTAAATCTCTTTGCTACATAAATGTTCTCTTACTATATCCCACAATCAATTTGTAGATGATATCATGTTAATTGGTGTCCCCACTACTCATGAGGCTCATGTTTTTAAACAGGTTCTTGATGACTTTATGGCAGCCTCTTTTACCTCCATTAACCACCTCAAATCCCATTTTTTTCAATACCCCTATTCTAATCCGGTTCCACAACTTTGATATCCTAGGTTTTACTAGGAATTCTGTTCAAAACAAATATCTTAGCATCCCACTCTTAGAATACATGAATCACAAGGCCTCTTTGGAAGACCTCCTCTTGAAGATAGAATAAAACCTTTCTTATTGTACCTTCCACTCCTCAAATATTGCTAGCCACTTCGTCCTCCTGAAGTTTGTACTTAAATCCCTACCCCTATATATTTTCCTAATTTAGTTACTCCTAAACAATTTCTCAAAGCAATTTGAAACCTTTAGGGAAAATTTCTTTGGTGCATGACTAATGTTGCCAAAAAATGGGCCTCAGTTGCCTAGGATACTTTATGCCTTCCTAAGTTGAAAGGTGGACTTGGGCTTCAAGACCTCAAGATTCCCAATGCATTCCTAGGGGACCAAGACTTGATGGATATGGCTCTATATCCAAAGATATCTTTGGGATCAATTTTGCACAATTACTGTAATGTCCCAAATACAATTTTTATAAACTTTTCGAGATTTTGCTCAAGGAAAATATTGTCACAAATTCCAAAAACAAATTGCACAAATTAATCCATAAAATTAATGACAATACCATGAAACATTTCTCTAATACCACTATAATATTCCAAATATAAATTTAGCAGCAAATTGCTTCAAAACTTTTAGCCACCAACTCCATAAACAATTTGCACAAATTAAACCATGAAATTTGTGGCAAAAATGGGAAATAGAATCTATAACTAAATAAAAAACATGCAAAAGATCTCAACCTTATTTTATTAATATGTAAATAAGAAAGAATATGGCTGAGATGATATCCCCAAATAGATCTACAATAATGCCGCAACTAGGCTCCAAAACAAACTGAAAATCAATAAATTGCAACCTGTGAATCCTGAATGGATCCACCAAGGGAAGAGATGGGTGCTCACCTACTCTCATTGAATCACCTGAGGGTTTTCATCCTGGGGCTGCTACAGAAGTATAGAACCGTGTTCTCAAAACCTCACCATAAAGACAATACACAAATCCAAGATGTCTCCAAATGATCTCCTCCTCTTTTATAGACCTGATGGATAGATCTCCAAGCCTCTAGAAGCATCTTATTTTATTATATTATTATTCTAGAAGCTCCTCCATTGAATTTATCTTAAGTGACTCTTAGTTTTATTTTATTTCACTTAAGTCACTTTTGGCCTTTTTTTCCTCCAATTAATCACTTTTCCTTAATTAAATGACTAATTAAAACCATTTTTAATCAAGGAAAATGGTAAATCTCTCACCATACTAACTCCGACCACTAAAATTAACTTCTAAACATCCCATCATGTAGATATTATCATTTCAGTTCCAAAGAGATATTGCACTGAGCTATTCCATCAATATTTCTCCCGAAATGCCACCACAAACAAAATTAATTAAGTCATTCTCAATAATAACCCTATTTTCTGAAAGTTGTCAGAATGCAACAGAATGAAAGGCAAGTTGTGGAGATGATATAATATGCCAAGAAAATGCCATCAAATCCAGTAAAAACTCATCAAAACTCCCCTGGAACCCCTAATGACATAAACAGGCTCCCATGACCTGGCCATTGTTGAACCCCAGAATTGCATCTTTTTGACAACATTCTTATACTCCATTCTCCCCTTTTTTACCTTCATAACTTTAATTTGGGTATCATTTTACAAGATTTATGGAATAGAAGGTACATAATCATATTCTATTTCATAAATATCATTTTTCTTTATTATTTAACTCAATATTTACCTCAACTACTGAATTACAACGATTTTGCAATTAATGTATGATTCTTATGCTAAGTCCAAGGTTTTATGGGTTTCGAAGCTTCAATCAAAGAACAAGGCATATGGGCAGGTGGAAATTAGTTGGTGCAATGATTTTTTCCTACCTTCATAACCTGGATCGATAAGGAAGGCATCATAGCATCTCGATCAAAGCGAAAATCAACCACCGAGGAAGGTGAATCAAGCGAGCGAGGAATTAGTGAATGTAGTTATTCAGCCTCATGATTTGCTTCGTTGATATCAAATCATGAGGTAATCACACTATTTTATCTTTTAAAGTTAATTTTAGTCATTGTCGATTAACATAAGGACATAATACTCTGAAACAGTTATGCGTAGGAGTTTTATAAATTTGTCTCTCGGTGTGACAGAGACAGATTTGGATATTGTTTCTAAATTTTGTTCTTGCAATTAAAGACACTATTATATTCATCTCATATGTGACTTAATGTGTGGTTAATCATCTCATGAAGGCATTGTATTGACACCTACTTCTCACAGGAGGGCCCCCTCGAGATAGTAAAGTTTTCTTTTATTTGCAATTAGTATTTTATTCCATATTTCCTGTAGAATTGATCCAGGTGGATGTTGGTGCCCACCCACCTATCCCATTTGGACCCCCACAGCTGTCTCTTTCAGTTTTTCTGTTTCCTTAATTATAGCACAGTTTACTATTTTTAGCAGTTTTTCGGGTCCTAAACTTCCGGAGCCGTTTTGAGGCCCTAAACGACGTTTTTTGGGAAATCCACTGCCAATGATTTTTCTAACTAAAAATCGTCTTTTCTGTCGTAATCCTCGGAGAGATCTTTCCAACGGGCTATCATGCGCGTCAAACGGAGATAGTACGACCAATTCGCGACCCCGGGAAGTTGATGTACCAACTTACCCAAAAATGGGGCCCACAATTTGGTGTTTCATCTTCTAGGGTTAGGTTTTGGAATGTGAAGGGTTTTCCATTGTTTCTCAACAATAAATAGGCCCTAGAGCCTCATTGTAACACAGTTTTTGGAGAACAGTTCATAGGCATGTAGCCGACACATCTCTTCTCAGAGATAAGCTACCATCGCCCTAGCTGGGTTATTTCCATTTCTATTTGTAAGCATATTTTAGTATTTTACAGTAATGAAATGAAGTATTATTTCCGCTGCATATTTGTCTTTATGGTTATCTCTATATTTTATTGCGTTCCTGTTTAAATCCGGATCAAGAATTTTGTTAATTCATTTAACCACTTAAGTTTTAATTTTTGAATGTAAGTTTAATATTGTTTTGTAGTAGGTTTATTTAATCATTCTATTGTTGAGGGAAACAAGATTTTCTGTGTACATGGACAGAGTATAAGTTGACATAAATCAGTGGCATAGCTTTAAATTGCAGTTGTATAGACTGGATTTTCATTTGCAGAGTTAATCTTTCTTTTTGTCAAGAGTATATCTATTTACATTGTTAAATTTCATTTTCAGTCAAGTGTGATTGCATTTTAAAGCAAGTGTGTGTGTGATTTCATTTTCAAGCAAGTGTGATTTCATTTTAAAGAAAGTGTGTGTGTGATTTCATTTTAAAGCAAGCATGTGTGTGATTTTATTTCAAGCAAAGTGTGTGTGTGTGATTTTATTTTTAACAAGTGTGAAGCAAGTGTGAAGTTTATTTCAAGAAGAGTGTGATCTTTCCTTTAAGCAAGAGAAATAGAATTGATTACATTTTTATGAGTGACTTCTTTACTTACATACGTGTAGAGAAAAATGTGCATTTTGATATCTCCAATTAACTTAGGAATTATTTAAGTAATAAAGACTCCTAGCACAAACAATGCACATACATTTCATCAGTTTACTAGCCTTGGTTGATAATTCATGTAAGTAATTTAACACCAATTAAATTACCAAACATTTTGGCATCATTGTTGGGGAAGTGTATATAGGAGTCTTTTTCTTTTTCTTTTCATTAGAAAAATGATATGCATAGGGAAAGAGATTCTAGAGGTAGATTTATAAGTAGAGATAGGAGTTCAATTCCAACATCACCACTCACCCCACCATGACATCCTAGTGCCACACCATCCACCCAAATTCATATTCCATCAATTGCAAGCAAACATAGACTTCCTGAGGTACTTATATTTGAAATCCAACCTAAAGTTTCACCAAATTCTTCAACTGAAGTTGTAATAGAAGAAGAAGATATTACATCCCCAACTGAAGGAGTAATTTTTCTATATTCAACTAGAGAACAACTTCTAGGACAAGAACTAGAAATCCCTAGTGAAGAGGAAGAAGAAGAAACCTATTTTAACATTCCATTGATAGAAGAACTAGAAGAGCTAGAGGAGGAACTAGAAAATCTAATTTTGGAACCTTACATTAGTTTTGAGGAATCTACAATGGCAAGAGAAGGGGAAGGAGAAGTACATAATGTAAATGGTGAAAAACCTAGGATTGGAGGTGGAAGAGGAGGAAAGATGAGGTGGAAGAGGTGGAGGAAGAGGAAGAGGAGGTGGTAGAGGAGATCCAGAACCTTTTGGATTTCCCATCCTCGATGAAGATACCACAGCCACAATGAAAAATATCTCACCCTCCATCCTTCCTAATTTTCATGGATTAAGAAATGAGGATCCTATAACATTTCTCTTTGAGTTTGAAGTCTTGTGTAGATCTTCTGACTACTTGCTTGATACTCAAAAGTTGAAATTGTTTCAAGACACTCTTAAGGATGCAACATTAAAATTGTTTATGGGCTTAGGAGTACATTCTATAAGAATATTGGAAGAAATGAAAACTAAATTCTTAAAAAAATGAAAGGATTATTGTATGCCTCATAATCTTAAAGATAAAATATTTAAAATGATGCAAAAGGAAGATGAAAATCTTGAAGATTTCGTTGAAATATTTTCTTAAAATATAAAAAATGGATAAAATGCATAATCTAGATGAAGAAACTTTGAAATCTCTCTTGCTAAAATCTATCAGAGATGAGTGGATATATCTTCTCAATTTGATGGGTAAAGGAGATATTTCTTAGTTATCATATGGAGATATTTGTGATTTATGCATACACATTTCAAGAGGAAAGGAAAGAACTAGGAAAAATCCAAGAGATCATGTTATGTCTAGGATTAATCAATTTACAACTAGAACAATAAGTAGGGCTTAAATAGGCAATTTGCATGACAACTTTAAAACATATATTTTGGGAAGTCTTAGTGAACAAATAGATACACTTAAAGTACAAAACAAGCAAAAATTTTAAAATGTTGCATTATCTATATTTTTTCCAAAATGTAGAAAGAAGCATGCCTTGAGAGAATGCCCTCTTGACTTAAAAAGTGTGGAAACCTGTGTTATATGTGCAGAAAATCATGATACAAAGGAATTTCCTTCAATACCGAGTCTTAAAGTTGTCTATCAAGATGAAGTAATTCCAAATCAAGTAGAACCTCTTTTTTTTATTGCCAAGATACCATTTCAAAATCCACAATCAAATATGACCTAAGGTTTCAACACTCAAACGTATGCCCAACCATCACAAAGTAATTGGGATGCACCCATGCCTTGGTAACCTTGGCCTCAACCTTGGGCACAAGGATGGAAAAATCCATATGACAAGTACCCTCAATATCCTCAATTTCAACAACCTTACCCTTTTTTTCCACCACAATATTTTCCTCAACCTGTTCAACGCTCTCAACCTCAAAATCCAAACCCACAACTTTCACTACCATTTCCATAAAATCCAAATCAATTTCCTCCTCAACCACTTCCAAATCCAAATAATAAAAATTCACAGCATGTTTACAACATGGAACTACAGAATTTCCAAACTTACATGATAACATCATTATATCTGAACAATGTCCAACTTAGATCTGGTAGAGTATTGCAAAAGAAGTCACCATCTATTGTTATCCAGGAGTGTGAAAAAGATGACCTCTCTGAGAAAGAGACATCTTCTCCTCAAGAGGGAAAATATCAAAAACAAACCACCCATGTACATTCCAGTGATATTCCAATACACTCAACTCCCATTATATAAAAACCTTTAGTCTCTATTCAAAATCCACCTTTTCCTAAAAGATTGAAAATTGGCAAAGGGGTAGAAAAATAGATTGGGTTTCCTTATTATGATATGATAGATGAACTGAAGAATGTATGTATAAAAATTATTTTGTTACAAGCTATCAAATAAATACCAATATTTGCAAAGACAATCAGGGAGTTAAGTATTAAAAACTGAGGAAGAAAAAGGAAAGAAGTTAAAATAATCCAGTTAGTTGGAAAAATTGCAGATATCATGATGGGAAACACAATAATTCAAAAATACCAGATCCAGGAAGTCCCATTCTGAAAACACATATTAACGGTGTTGATATTATAAATACATTGATTGATTTAGGAGCATCCATAAATATCATGAGTAAACAAATTGTGAATCAATTGAAACTTCCTAATCTTCAATATACACCCACATTATTGCAATTAGTAGATAGATCTATTATTAAACCTGATGGTGTTTTAGAAAATGTATTTGTATCCTTATATTCTTGGGAATATATTGTTGACTTTATGATCTTTACACCCAAGAATAATCTAGGAGGACACCCATTGATTCTAGGAAGACCATGGTTAGCTACGGCTAATGATTTTATAAGTTATAGATTTGGTGATATGTTTATCTCTGATGGAAGTTTGACAAAGCAATTCACATTATATCCTCCTTCAAAAATAATGATAGAAGTATAAAGTTAAGCATGGATAGAAGATGATAATTAAAACTTTTATATACGACCAATTTTTGCCACTTGACAAATAGATGAAGAAGATCAAATTTTGAATTTAATGGAAAATAATGAATCTTCCTCATATTGTGAACAAAATCACAGTTTTCAAGAACAATCTAATATTGAATATCTATCATCTCGTCAAATGACTTTACATTCTATGGAGAAATTCGGCAATTATTTAATAGAAATTTTTCCAACGAAAACTTTGAATATTAATGATAATCTAGGAGAATCTTAGAAGAAAAAATTAATAAAGATGTTGCAAGAACATTCCTCTGCTTATGCATGGGAATACATTGATATGAAAGGAATTGATCCTAACACTTATATGCATCATACCTATATTAAAGAAAATGTCAGACCAATCTGACAACCCCAAAGGAGAATGAATCCAAATCTAAGAGAAATTGTTAAAGAGGAATTACAAAAATTGTTAAATGTGAATTCCATTTATCCAATATCAGACAACCAGTACTGGGTTTCACCATAGGTAATTGTTCTGAAAAAAAATGGAAAATGGAGAGTATGCTTTGATTATAGGGAATTGAATAAAGCTACTTTAAAAGATCATTTTCCACTTCCTTTTATAGATCAAGTCTTGGATACATTGGTAGGGAAAAAGTATTTTTCATTCTTGGATGGTTTTATTGGACATAACCAGGTCCAAGTTGCTCCAGATATCAAGATAAAACAAATTTTACCTGTCCATGGGGAAACTATGCTTACCGAGTACTTGCTTTTGGGTTATATAATGCACCTGCAACATTCCAAAGGGCGGTTCTAGGTATTTTATCTGATCTAATTCATGATTATGTGGAAGTTTACATGGATGAATTTACTGCCTATGGAAATTATTTTGAAGAAGCTCTTAAAAAATTGGAGAAAGTTCTCATTAGGCGTAAAGAAGCAAATCTCTCATTAAGTGATGAAATTTTTTTTATGATGTTTAGTAAGGGAATTGTTTTAGGCCACCATATTTCAAGAGATCGAATCAAAGTGGATGCATCTAAGGTAGACGACATTTCCAAGTTATCAGTTCCTACGTGTCAAAGGAATGTTATAAGTTTTCTTGGTTTTACTGGCTATTATAGAAGATTTTTAGAAAACTTTACAAAGCTTGTCTCTCCACTTTTCAAATTGCTTACAAAAGATTGTGAATTCATCTGGAATTTTGATTGCCAAAAACCTTTTGAAACATTAAAAGAAAAGATTTCTGAAGCACGAGGACCAAATTGGAAGCTCCCTTTTCACATTTCGACTAATGCCTCAGATACAGATTTAGGAGTTGTATTAGGACATAAATATTTAATTCCTTATGTCATTTATACAAGCAAAAATTTGACCGCTGCGAAGTTGAATTATGTTGTAACAGAAAAAGAGTTTTTAGTTGTTGTGCATGCCATCAATAAATTTAGACATTATACCACCGGTTATGAAACATTCATTCACACAAATCATTATGCAATTAGATATTTAATGAATAAACCAATTACTAATGGAAGAATTACAAGATGGCTATTTTTATTACAAGAATTTAATATTACTATTTTGGATAGACCTGGAAAACAAAACACATTTGTTGATTTTCTATCTAGAATCCAAAATGATAATAATGATGTTCTTATGGAAGATAATTTTCCTAATGAATATCTTTTTTCAGTATGTATTAAATCTCCTTGGTTTGCAGATATTGCTAATTATTTGACTACAGGGAAGTTACCATCATACTTGTCTCCTCGAGAGAAAAGGAAGGTTATTCAAACTAGTGCATCTTATTCATGGATAAATGAAGAATTGTACAAGACAGGACCTAACTTAATCATTCGAAGATGTGCTAGAGAAGATGAAGTACCAAAAATATTAAAGGCTTGTCATGATGAACCATGTGGAGGACATTTCGCTGATAAAAAATTGGTTATGAAGTCATTCTCTTAGGATATTATTAGCCTTCTGTTTTTAAGGATGCCAAGGAATATGTTAAGAGGTGTGAAATTTGTCAAAGAATGGGGAAACATGTTCCTTCAGATGAAATGCCTCTACAACCTCAAGTACTTATTGAACCTTTTGAGAAATGGCCTTGGATTTTGTTGGTCCAACCAATCCACCATCAAGACAAAAAAGGCACATTCTTGTTTGCACAGATTATGTCACAAAATGGGTAGAAGCTAAAGCACTTCCTTTTGCTACTAAAAATGTTGTAGTTTCATTTCTTTTTGAGGATATTTTCACTCGTTTTGGTTATGCAAGGGAAATTGTGATAGATCAAGGAACTCAATTTACATCCAAGTTGATACAGAATATAATGGAAGAGTACAAAATCAAACATAGGAATTCAACTCCATATCATCCACAAGCCAATGGACAAGTTGAATCTACCAATAAAGTAATTGAAGCAATTCTTACCAAGATTGTGCATCTTCATAGAAGCAATTGGTTAGAAAATCTTCCAAAAGCTTTATGGGCATATCGTACCACATGAAGAAATACAACAGGACACACTCCTTTTGAATTTGCTTATGGAAAGCAAGTTTTGTTTCCTATTGGGTTCCAAATAAAGACTTTTAAAATAGCAACCAGTTGGGTCTTGATTTATCAAAAGCCCAAAGACAAAGAATGGATAAATTGAATGAACTTTATAAGATACAATAGGATGCTATTCATAGAAACAATATAGTCCAACAACAAATATATAGGTGGCATTATAATTTTATCAAACTCATTGGCTTGGTCCTTATGAGATTGAAATTGTCTTTGATAATGGAGCAGTAAGAAACAGAAGCATTGATGTCTTCTTCCTCCCCAACTTAGCATTCTACTTTCTTTTTCAAAACATATATATCTATATATATATATATATATATATATATATAGATATAGATATATGTGTGTGTGTGTGTGTGTGTGTGTGTGTGTATAGATAAATGAATAAAAAAAATTGTATAAACATGAAAAGGAACATTGTTGCCATGTTTATACAGAAAATCCAGATTGAAAACCAAGAGTTCTTGGCAGTGTATATTTTCTTTGCCCTATTCTAGTCCCATTTTATTTTCAACCATCTTTTCTCTTTTGAAAAATAAAGCAACTACAGAATTTCCAACAATCTGCAGCTCTAATAGAATTCTACAGCTGACTTGACACATTGTGACCAGGGAAAATGAAGATCATGGCAAAAGAAAATTAAATGAAGATTGCAGCTAGAGAAACCTGACAACCTACAAAAGACAAAACAAAATTAGTAAGACAAAATATCTAAGGTATGTAAATATTAAGTTATATAATAAAGGTAAAACATTTGAGTTATGAAATAAATGATGAGTAATCGTTGCTACTTTCATACTAATAATGATTACCCTTATTACTCTCGCACGACTTCAGTTTTAACATAAATATCTATGTCTTGTCAACTAAGTCGGTCATGAACCTTGATATAGTTTGAAATCTTCCCCCTCCTCTTCATTCATCATTCCACTTCATGAACAATACTTCCATTTACCATTTCACTAAGTTGTGTTTCATTGATGAGACTGCGCTCACCTAAATTATGTTTCTCTGACTCAATCCATACTCGAATTTATTCCACTCCTTAACCTTTTCAAAAGAGAAATTACGATTTAAGCTTCTCTAACATGGGGGTCATTGTAAGATCAGAGCCAAATGGGGTTACTTTTCTTGAAGGATACCCACAGGTCAGACAATTGTTGCAGTAGGCACGGTGGCAAGAATTTGTGGAGAAATTTGATGGGCACGAGAAAGAGTTAATAAAGTCTTTCGCTAGGGAATATGATGGCATTGAAGCATGAATTGGGGACATGAAGTTGTTTTTGACAAAGTATTTCGTAGCAGAAGCTACCATATTACCAAGAATCAAAGAGAGTTGATTCAAGAATAAAAAAATTGAAGAGAAAGAATGGAAAACTTTCCTCAGGAATCCAAGTATGGATACTTATGTGTTTAAAAAGGGAATACCAGTCACAACTTGGAAGAATAAATGGAGGAATTTTTTATTGATCATTCAAAAGTTTATAACTTGTGAAGGAAGATTCGATAACATGTTATTTTATCATGCGCGTTTAATGGTGAATTTTCTTGATGGGAATGAAATTAACCTACCATATTTCCTACTTCGTAGCTTACGAAAGATGGTAAGTAATATTCAAAGGAAGATACAATCTATAGATAATTGCCTATACCATCATAGCCTAGTGAAAATCTTGATTGAGGCCCATCTAAGAAACATAGGAGATAATTGGGAAGATTTCTTAGTTATAAATCATTTTAAGGAAGCAAAAAATGAAGAGCCTAGTCATAAGACCACGAAGAGTAGAAGAAAATTGCCCTCAAACCCTAAAGAAAAATCACTTGCATAAGAAACACAACAAGAGTAGTACTCTGATGATGAAACCCCTCTTATAAATGTGTCAGAAACTCTTAAACAGAAGAATGTTAGAAAAAATGTTGAAAATAGGAACAAGAAATGCTAAAAATAGAAATGCCAAAAATAGCATTGCTATAGATAGCATTTCAGGATATATTCCAAGTTTAATTTGTCCTTGAATTAAAATTGAGAATTAAAATTTGAATTTAGTCTTAGCAGTTATTTGAAAAATAATTAATTAATTCATCTTGAGTTAATTAGTTGGAGAAAATCAAACATGAAGTCTTTGTGAAGACATGCAACAATTATCCCTTTGATTGAGGAAGTTATCCCTTAATTAAGGAGATAAGGATGAGTTGTATTTGAGTTGTAATTAGTTAGCTTAGTTAACTGAGTTAAGTCTAGTTAAATTAGTTCCAAACAGTTGGAGGAACTAATTGTGAGTTCAGTCAATTAATGCATACATGCATGCAACTAGTGTTCTCCAAATAACTGAATATTCTCTCATAAATAACTCATGCATGTCAGTTCAGACAAAGACCTAGTTGAGATTAAAGGCAGGGGCAGTGTACTATCATTTGCTAGAATATTCTCATGTGAATATCTCTTGAGTGCAGAAGGAATTCATTCCTTGAGGATTGTGCAGTTAGTATAGAGGTCAGAGCAGTGTGTGAGGTGAGAATCACATAGGTGGCAGCTGGAGGACCCAGGAGAAACTGCGCAAGGAAATAGGAGGCTTGGAGGACTGAAGGAAGGCATATGTGTTGTCTATTTTGTCTATGAGCAGTAGTGAGTGATTGTACTGAGAGCTAAAGCTTTGTGTAATCCTGAGATTTTTCCACTTGTATGATAATACAGATAGTGGGGTTTTTAGTTGAGGCTTTCCCTAGAGTATTCTTCTGTGTTTCATGTGTGATTGAATTTTCTTCTCTGTTATATGTGTTTTGTTTGATCTTGCTCAAAATCGATTAAGCTTCCGCAAGTTTGATTGTAGAAGTAGATTAAGTATTTTGCTTTAGTACATTGCATAATTAGTTTAATCTACGGTGAGAATTTCTACAAGGAAGATAGTCAGAAATAAAAGGGAAAGTTCATCGAAAGAAGAAATAGAGCAAGAAGAAGTTGAAAAGCATCCCTAAACTACTGAAAAACCACCATAAATAATAAGAAGAAGTGCAAGGCTCAATAAAATAGTGCATGAACAGTCTCAACAATCTCTAGAATTTGTCAATTTAGAAGAAGAAGAGGAACCGAGAGTTCCATCACCAGTTGCCAGTCCAGCTAGAAGAACTCTGGAGATTGATCCTGTCCAACAGGAAATTTATGATTATATAGAGTCTTTGGAAAGAAGAGCTACAGTTAAAGTTGTTGTGTCATCCTCAAACCAAGAAGAAAATGAAGGAATTAATTCTAATATTTCAGGAGAACTCCAAGTTGAAGACACTCTCAAGGGAGAAATTTATGAATTGGAAATATTAAATAAACATTTGAAGCAGGGGAATCAAACAATAAAGGCATAAAATGAAATCTAGAGAACTCAAAATGGCAACATGCTACTACATCTTGGTTTATGGTATAAGAAAATAAGAAATTGACAGCTAAAAAAAAAAAATCTTAAGAAAAAGGTGACAAGTTTGCAGAACAGAATCTTGATGAAGAAACTATGGATGGCAGCAGTCAACGTTAGGAAAACAAATAGGAATAACTTGGATGTTCTTGCTCAGGTATCTGAAGAAGCTCAGTGACAGAAAAGAATCACAAATTTTGAAAATTTTCATTGAGGACATGCAATATCTTCTGTGTGGGGGGATGTTGAACCCCAAAATTGTCTATTTTTGACAACATTCTTATACTCCATTCTCCCCTTTTTGACCTTCATAACTCTAATTTGGGTATCATTTTACAAGGTTTATGGCATAGCAGGTACATAATCATCTTCCATTTCATAAATATCATTTGTCTTTATTATTTAACTCAATATTTATCTAAGCTACTGAATTACAGTGATTCTACAGCTAAGTCCAAGGTTTGATGGGTTGTGAAGCTTCAACCTAAGAACATGGAATATGGGCAGGTGGCGATTAGTTGGAACGATGATTTTTTCCTACCGTCATAACCTGGATCGATAAGGAAGACATTGTAGCAACTCGATCAAAGCAAAATTCAACCACCGAGGAAGGTGAATCAAGCAAATGAGGAATTAGTGAATGCAAATATTCAACCTCATGATTTGCTTTTATGATAGAAAATCATGAGGTAATCATATTATTTTATCTTTTAATGTTAATTTTAGTCATTTTCGATTAGCATAAGGACATAATACTCTGAAACAATTATGCATGGGAGTTTTATAAATTTGCCTCTCAACATGACAGAGACATATTTGGATATTGTTTCTAAATTTTGTTCTTACAATTAAAGACACTATTTTATTCTTCTATTGTGTGACTTAATGTGTGGTTAATCATCTCGTGAAGGCATTGTGTTGACACCTACTTCTCACAGGAGGGCCCCCTCGAGATAGTAAGGTTTTCTTTTATTTGCAATTAGTATTTTATTTTGTGTTTCCTGTAGGATTTTGTTAGTTCATTTAATCGCTCAAGTTTTTGATTTTTGAATGTAAGTTTAATATTGTTTTGTAGCGGGTTTATTTAATAATTCTATTATTTAGGGAAGCGATATTTCTTGTGCACATGGACATAGTATAAGTTGACACATATGAGTAGCATAGATTTACATTGCAGTTGTATATATTTGATTTTCATTTCCATAGTTAATCTTTCTTTCTGTCAAGAGTAGATCTATTTAGATTATTAAATTTCATTTTCAAGAAAGTATGATTTCATTTTAAAGCAAGTGTGTGTGTGATTTCATTTTAAAGAAAGTGTGTGTGTGATTTCATTTTTAAGAAAGCATGTGTGTGATTTTATTTCAAGCAAAGTGTGTGTGTGATTTTATTTTTAACAAGTGTGAAGCAAGTGTGAAGTTTATTTCAAGAAGAGTGTGATATTTCCTTTAAGAAAGAGAAATATAATTGTTTCCATTTTTATAAGTGACTTTTTTACTTACATAGTTGTAGAGAAACATGTGCATTTCAATATATCAAATTAACTTAGGAATTGTTTAAGTAAAGCACAAATAATGCACATACATTTCATCAGTTTACTAGCCCTCACTCATAATTCATGTAAGTAATTTAACACCAATTAAATTTCCAAACAACCATATTGTGCCTTGGAAATCAACCCTGGTTATACTATAGAGGAAATAAAAATGGGAACATGACAAATCCTTCAATCCCATGATTGCTTTCCCTCAAGAAATCTATATTTTTCCACTAGAGATGCATCTATAAACTAATACTAGGATCCTAAATGAACCAATGTACCACAACATGCCTCCAAGCTAACTAATAATGAATGGGCCATGTTAGTGTTAGTCTTTATAGCCTTCCTCCAGTGATCAAACATGCTCTTACAAAGTAATTTTAAGGTGTCAAGGTCAAATTTGTTATTTCAGTGAGTCTTCAAGCAAAATTTGGTCACTAGGTATTAGGTCTAGGGTTTGCCTTTACTTCTTCCCAAGTTGTCCAAATGTCTGTTGGAAATAATACTGAGAGGGGGGGTGAATCAGTATTATCTAGCAATTTAATAAATCTTCCTTATTTGATCTTTGAATTATTTTTGCATGTCAGTACCATGAAATAATGAGCATGAACAAAGAAAACAGATAGTCACACCAAAGAACACAAGATGTAAGGTGGAAACCCAATGTGGGTGAAAAACCACCTGCTGCAATATGTCTCTATCTTCTTTCAAATTAGAAACTTCTTTTACAATGATTTTGTACTGGTGCAGTCCTTTACCAGTACGCAGGCTGCAACCTGCAGAGAGCTACAACTCTCTCTCTCTCTCTTGTTTTCCAGTCTACTCCTGGAAGGGAGCTACAACCCCCTACTTCTTTTCATAAAGCATCAGATGATCAACAAGTACATAACAGTTACAGTTCACTACGGATATCAGATCAGCAATAACAGAACTAACCCAGAACACCTTATCAACTGAGAAATTTAATCAACAAAACATCTTAAGACAGAGACGTAGTTTTTCTTTCTGTGGCCTGCGACCAGACGTAGTTAACCTTCTGCTACCCTGCGTCCACACACAGATATCCTTCTGTTGCGCTGCGTGCCCACGCACTATTCCTTTAACTGCCTTGTGTTTTGTTGCTTCAGGGACGCATCCAGAAACACTATCGCGCCGTGTCTTTTTGCTACAAGGACGCACCCAAAAACACTATCGCGCCGCGTCCTTTTGCTTCAGAGACGCACCTGAACCTTGATCTCTCTTCGTCCCCACGCAGATCTCCAGTTACTGAACTGCGTCCCGGACGCACCTGAACTTCGTCTGCCCTGCGTCCCCACGCAGATCTCCAGATTCTGCACTGCGTCCCGGCGCGCTTTCCTTTCACTGTACCTGCGTCCCTTCGGGTATGAATGATTTTAAGACTTTAAGTGTAACCCAAACAGTCAGATCTTCAGATCTGATATTGTGCCAAAGAGATCTCAGTCCTTCAGTAGATTTGACTTCTTTAGATCTAGACCAGATCTCACCCCAAAAAGATATTCAACCAAAGACCCACTCCAACCAAATGATCTCCTTTGCTTTATATAGGCAAGCTCCTCCTCAAATCAAGGAACAATACCACGAGCCGACACCTTAAAAACACAATACCGTCGGCTAGATACCAGGAGTAAATCACAAGAAACCCCCACGTGTGCTTTTCTCTGCCTTAAAAAGTGTGCACTGGGTGGACGCACCTTTTGAACGGCTGGACTGCGTCCCTGGACGCGGTCTATGCATGGATTACCTGCGGGTACGCACTTTCTAAAAGGTGTACCTGCGTCCTTCTTAAATTTTTCAATAAATTAAGAGTTGATCATCAATCTTTGCTGCTGACATGAAGAACAGCGATCTACCACCTGAATGGGTTGCCATCAAGGACAACACCTGAACCATAATGCTAACAATCTCCCCCTTTGGACTTGATGGCAACCTCATAATCTTCAGCTTCATTCTCCCCCTTTGACATCAAGGGCAAAGGGTATGCTCCCCCTAAGATCATGCTCCTCCTGAATATGAACCAGATCTGCAGCGACGAACCATAATCTACCATGAAAGAGATAGAGACATATTGCAGCAATTTCCAAGATCTCCTTCTGACCATCCTCCATAATGCCAACAATGCATTATGTGCTCCCCCTGAGCCTGTATCACCAATAAGAAGAGGTTCAACAATAAGATGATGCATCAACAACCCCTAGCTTTTGCCTGAGGTATTCAAAAGTTTCCCTGGGCAATGGTTTGGTGAAAATATCAGCAACTTGTTCCTTAGAAGGAACATACTCCAATTTGACCTTCTGTTCAAGTACTTGTTCCCGGAGAAAATGGTACTTGATTGGTATGTGCTTGGTTTTTGAATGCATAACAGGATTCTTTGAGATGTTGATTGCACTTGTGTTGTCACATAAGATAGGGATTGGTGGTGTACAAGTGATTTGAAAATCCTGCAATGTCTGCATCATCCAAAGGAGTTGGGTGCAACAAGATGCAGCAGCAACATATTCCGCTTCAGCTGTAGACAAGGAAATTGAACTTTGTTTCTTGCTGAACCAAGATACCAGTCTGGAACCCATAAAGAACGCACCACCACTTGTGCTTTTCCTGTCATCCACGCTTCCGGCCCAATCTGCATCTGTATAAGCATGAAGTGTAAGATCTGCATCTCTAGGATACCATAAGCCATAATTTTGAGTCCCTTGAAGATATTTGAAAATTCTCTTCACTGCCTGAAGATGAGTCTCTTTTGGATTTGCTTGAAATCTTCCAACTATTCCAACTGCATGCATGATATCTGGTCGGGTACCTGTCAAATAAAGTAAACTTCCAATCATAGATCTGTAGGTTGGTTGATGTACTGCTGCAGATTCATCATTTGCACTGAGGCTACATCCTGTGACCATGGGTGTACATACTGGTTTTGCATCTTCCATGCCATATTTCTTCAAAATCTGTTTGAGATACTTGGTTTGAGATAAAAAGATTCCTTCTTCCTTTTGTTGGATTTGCAAACCAAGGAAATATGTCAGTTCTCCTAGTAAGGACATTTCAAATTCTTTCTGCATGACCGAGGCAAAGCTTTGACTCATAGCTTCTTCATTGCTGCCAAAAATAATGTCATCTACATACACAACAAGAATTAGCAATTTTTCATTTTCAACTTTTATATAAAGATTGCTATCTGCTGAACCTTTTGAGAACCCTTGTTGATGAAGATATTTGTCCAAGCGGTAGTACCAAGCCCTTGGAGCTTGTTTGAGACCATAGAGGGCCTTTTTCAATCTGCATACGAGGCTTGGATCATTTCCAAGAATAAACCCATCTGGTTGTTCAATGTACACTTCTTCTTCCAAGTCTCCATTCAGAAAGGCTGATTTCACGTCCATTTGAAATACTTTGAAGTTTTGAAAACTTGAGAGAGCAAGGAACATTCGGATGGCCTCAAGTCTTGCAACAGGAGCAAAAGTTTCTTCAAAGTCTATTCCTTCTTGCTGTGCGTACCCTTTACAAACAAGTATGGCTTTGTTTCTAATTACTTCTCCATTTTCATTCAATTTGTTTTTGAAGACCCATTTTGTCCCGATAACATTCTTATCTTTTGGTCTAGGAACCAGCTCCCAAGTGTTGTTCTTTTCGATCTGCTCAAGTTCTTCATCCATTGCTTTCACCCAACATTCATCTTTGCATGCTTCCTTCACATTTTGTGGTTCAGTCGAGGAGAGTAATGCCAAATAGCTTGAGGCTTCTGCAACTGTTCTTCTAGTTTGTACACCTGCTTCTTTCTGTCCCATAATCTGAGATTCTGGATGGTTTTTCTGAACATATCTGGATGGAGTCTTTTCTTCTATTCTTGTTTGCTCCTCTGGTTCTTCTTGAGGTTCTTCTTGAGGTTCTTCTTCTTCATCATTCTGTCTTTGAGGGTAGCCTTCATCTTCTTCGATATCTTCCCGATGTACTTGCCTAGGAATGTATCCCTTCTCATCAACCACCACATCAATGCTGTCAACAATTCTGCCAAGTCTTTTATTGTAGCACTTGTATGCTTTGCTATGTGGAGAGTAACCAAGAAGAATGCCTTCATCTGCTCTAGGTTCAAGTTTTCCAAGCTGCTCATCAGTATTCTTGATATAGCATTTGCTCCCAAAGATTTTGAAGTGCTTTACCGAAGGAGTTTTACCACTCCAGAGCTCATGAGGAGTTTGAGTGCTGTTTACCCGGACATTTGTTTTGTTGAGAATAATAACCGCAGCATGTGCAGCTTCACCCCAGAAAGTTGCGGGAGTTCTTGATTCATCAAGCATAGCACGAGCCATTTGTTGGATTGTTCTGTTCATTCTTTCCACAACTCCATTTTGCTGGGGAGTTCTTGCTGTAGAGAATTCTCTTCTTATCCCATGTTCTTCACAGAAATCGAAAAATTCATTTGAAGTAAATTCCCCACCTCTGTCGGATCTGAGGCACTTAATTTTGTGACCTGATTCATTTTCAACCAAGGCTTTGAAGGATTTGAATTTTTCGAATGCTTCATCTTTGTGCTTCATAAGTCCTAACCAAACAAACCTGGAGAAATCGTCAATGAATAATATCAAGTATTCTTCTCCTCGAGGTGTCCTTTTTCTGAAAGGACCGCATGTATCTGTATGTACTAGCTCAAGAGGCATGCTAGCTGATCCCTCTTTCTCTGGAAAGTTAGTTCTGGTTTGTTTTCCAAACTGACATGATTTGCATATGGTGTTGTCAGGAATTTTGATATCTGGAAGATCGCGAACTGCCTGATATTTGCATGCTTTCCTTATTTGTGAGAAACTTAGATGTCCCAACCTTCGATGCCATAAACAGTGCTCTTCATCCTTGCTTAGATAGCATTGTTGTTGTCCTTCTTCAAATATGTACAGATTATTTGGAGTTCTTTTGCCTTTGAGCACTGTTTTACCTGTATCAAGATCACGAACAAGACATCCATTTGATCTGAATATAACCTCGGTTCTTTGATCACACATCTGGCTGACACTTAGTAGATTATGCTTCAATCCATCAACATACAAAACATTTCCAGCCTTGACATTTTCTTTTAAAGGAGCAATACCTTTTCCTTTTATAGTTGCAGGAATATCATTTCCAAAAGAGACTTTCTTTCCCTTTTCTAAAGTAGAATAAGACTCAAGTTTTTCTTTATCACCTGTCATATGCTTCGAACATCCACTGTCAATGTACCATAGATTTTCCTGTCCCTCTGCATAGAATGCTATCCCACATCTTTCTGTTTGAGGTTCCTTTATTCTCCATGTTTTGGTGCTTGAGGCTTGTTCCTTTTTCCGCTCTTGTTCCTTTCTCTCCTGAAACCTGCTCCTGCATTCAGAGTCTTCATGACCAAAATTATTGCAAATGGAACATTCAACTTCATTTTCAAGAGCCGAAAAGTTGTTATAGGTCCTTTTTGTAATCCCTGTCATACTTCTTTGTTTTTGAGCTTCCCTAGTCATGATTGTTTTATATGCAACACATTGAGCTGCTTTGTGACCAAAGTTATGACAAGAAAAGCATTGTCCATTGAAGAAACTTCTGTGGTTATCGAATCTACCAGCCAACTGATTGTAATTTCTATTTTCATCTATTCTTGGACCAAATTGAGAAGATTTTACCTGTGGCTGGTTCACCCTTAAGGTGGATTGCCCTTGATAGTTTCTGTTTGTAATTTGTCCCTGCTTTACTTGATGATCTTCATTGTTCTTTTGCTCATTTCTTCTTGCTGCATCAAGATAACTCTTTGAGGTGGATGCTTGAGAGGTTTCTCCATTGTAGCCCAGACCTGTCTTGTTTAGAGGAGACCGCTGCACATTGATAATCTTATCCAAAGTTTCAGATCCTTTGACAAACTTAAGATTAATAGCTTTTGTTTTCTCAATCTCTTTTCTAAGACCAACAATTTCTCCTTCTAGTTTTTCAAGATGTTTTTCCTTTTCATCAATTTGAAATTGTAGAGTATCAATGATCACATTCTTTTCTTCTATACATCTCTTGAGTCTAGTGATTTCATCATAAAGGTTATCCACATCTATAGCATCCATATAATCATCATCTTCAAATGCCATTAATAACTTATATTCATTACCTCGTTCATCTTCATCACTGTTTGATAGACCATCACTATCTTCATGGGTGTAGTAGCTTTTCTTATTTGCACTTTGTTTCTTGTTCCATCTAGCAGGTTCCTTTCCTTTATCCTTATAAGGACATTTTGCAGCATAATGACCTACTCTTCCACAAGCAAAGCATTTGAAAGGTAGCTTACCTCTGAACCTTCCAGAACCCCTTTGAAGATTTTTGACAAAATTTGATTCTTCTTCCTCTTCTTTTGGAACATGGCTTGCTTCATAGTAATCTTCTTTGCCTGATGCCTTGAAAGCAGCTTCCCTTCTGTCTGATGGACCTCCCTTTCTCAATTCATAAGCAGTTAGAATTCCATGTAGCTGAGACATAGTGAGAATTCGGAGATTTTCCTTTTCTTCTATTGCAGATACTTTAGATTCAAACTTGGGGGATAATGATCTTAGAATCTTTTCAACTACTATAGCTTCTTTTATTTCTTCACCCAAATTTTTCATACAATTAACAATCTCATCTACCCGAAGAAAATAATTAGCCACACTTTCATCATTATACATCTTGAGAGTCTCATACTGAATCCTGAGAGTTTGAAGTTTAGCTCGCTTTACCTGTTCATCTCCTTCATAGCTCGTGACCATTTTGTCCCATATCTCTTTTGCTGATTTGAAGTGCATTACCTTCATGAATTCCGTTTGGGATATACTTCCTAATAGAGTATTGACTGCTTTTACATTTGTTTCATACTTCTTTTTCTCAGCTGGATCTGTAGGAGTAGCTGAAGGAAAAGCATAGCTTGTTTCTACAATGTCCCAAACTTCTGTACCAAGAGATTGAAGATATGCAGTAACTCTTACCTTCCAATAATTGAAGTTTGTCCCATCAAAAACCGGTGGCCTGATTGATGCTTCTCTCTCGTAGTTGCTCATGATGAACGATCTACCTTCAAGCGATCAAGCTTCTCTGAAGGACCTGCTCTGATACCAATTGTTGGAAATAATACTGAGAGGGGGGGTGAATCAGTATTATCTAGCAATTTAATAAATCTTCCTTATTTGATCTTTGAATTATTTTTGCATGTCAGTACCATGAAATAATGAGCATGAACAAAGAAAACCGATAGTCACACCAAAGAACACAAGATGTAAGGTGGAAACCCAATGTGGGTGAAAAACCACCTGCTGCAATATGTCTCTATCTTCTTTCAAATTAGAAACTTCTTTTAAAATGATTTTGTACTGGTGCAGTCCTTTACCAGTACGCAGGCTGCAACCTGCAGAGAGCTACAACTCTCTCTCTCTCTCTCGTTTTCCAGTCTACTCCTGGAAGGGAGCTACAACCCCCTACTTCTTTTCATAAAGCATCAGATGATCAACAAGTACATAACAGTTACAATTCACTACAGATATCAGATCAGCAATAACAGAACTAACCCAGAACACCTTATCAACTGAGAAATTTAATCAACAGAACATCTTAAGACAGAGACGCAGTTTTTCTTTCTGTGGCCTGCGACCAGACGCAGTTAACCTTCTGCTACCCTGCGTCCACACGCAGATATCCTTCTGCTGCGCTGCGTGCCCACGCACTGTTCCTTTAACTGCCTTGCGTTCTGTTGCTTCAGGGACGCATCCAGAAACACTATCGCGCCGCGTCTTTTTGCTACAGGGACGCACCCAAAAACACTATCGCGCCGCGTCCTTTTGCTTCAGAGACGCACCTGAACCTTGATCTCTCTGCGTCCCCACGCAGATCTCCAGTTACTGAACTGCGTCCCGGACGCACCTGAACTTCGTCTGCCCTGCGTCCCCACGCAGATCTCCAGATTCTGCACTGCGTCCCGGCGCGCTTTCCTTTCACTGTACCTGCGTCCCTTTGGGTATGAATGATTTTAAGACTTTAAGTGTAACCCAAACAGTCAGATCTTCAGATCTGATATTGCGCCAAAGAGATCTCAGTCCTTTAGTAGATTCGCCTTCTTTAGATCTAGACCAGATCTCACCCCAAAAAGATATTCAACCAAAGACCCACTCCAACCAAATGATCTCCTTTGCTTTATATAGGCAAGCTCCTCCTCAAATCAAGGAACAATACCACGAGCCGACACCTTAAAAACACAATACCGTCGGCTAGATACCAGGAGTAAATCACAAGAAACCCCCACGTGTGCTTTTCTATGCCTTAAAAAGTGTGCACTGGGTGGACGCACCTTTTGAACGGCTGGACTACGTCCCTGGACGCGGTCTATGCATGGATTACCTGCGGGTACGCACTTTCTGAAAGGTGTACCTGCGTCCTTAAATTTTTCAATAAATTAAGAGCTGATCATCAATCTTTGCTGCTGACATGAAGAACAGCGATCTACCACCTGAATGGGTTGCCATCAAGGACAACACCTGAACCATAATGCCAACAATGTCGGTCCATGTCACCATTCATCTAGATGTACCATCATTCAAAGGGTTTTCATCATCATGTCAAGTTCCACTGAGTCATTTCACACCTTGTTCATGCTTCCATTGCGCCTAGGTAAAGTTCATTTCCCTCTCCTAGGGTTTTGAAGGTAATTTCTCTTGGATGGTCAAATCATCGGCAAAAATTGTATCCTGATGTTTATACACCTTCCCCTATCCTTAATGTACCTTATTAAACACTTCCCATCACTAAAATCCCCCAAATTCCTCCTTTTCGCACAAACCCTAGTTTCTTGCTACAACTTGGCAATTTCCTAGGTTGGGACTATGTTTAGCCCTTTTGGACCTCTTCCTCTCACTCAAGCTTTGAAATTCCACTTTCCCCTACTTCCTAACATCCCTCCCTACTTCCCAAAATTTTCTCAAGAATTTATAAGCCCTTATCCCCTTCATTTCGATTCATTTCGACAAATCTCTTGTTCCACACATCGAGATAGGTTTCACTCAAATGATGTTTCTAAGAAATAAAAGATGAATTTTGGAAAATTGAGAGATTTTTTTGTCCAAAATAGGCCAAGGAAGAAAACCCTCCTTCACTTTTTACAGAAGTGTCATTTTTTTATAGAAATGTCAAAAATATCGTTGCCTCAGGAGAATTGAATGCACCTCTGAAGTGACCTTGGGAAAATAAATATTTCTCCTAGCTTGGTTGGCCAAATGACTTTCTTGATGAGTCAAATGATAACTAGACACAAATATCTTTCCAATGAGCTATCATGAGCTCAATTTGGAGTTGAGGAACACCTTCCAAAGTTGACTGCAACAGAACTCTTCCTTGAGGCAGCCTCATTTGGCACATTTTGACTAGTCTTGGGAGATTTGATTTTTGACAGGGTAATTGAACCCCAAATTGAAAAATTACAGTTGGGTTGGAAAGTAGACTCAAAGAAATTTCCAAAACGCTATCCTGTTCCTGATTTGGACATCGGGAATGGCCTAAAAATCAGCTCCAAAGTAGTGCGACGCATAGAGAATTTCGCCGCGACGCATATAGAAATTTGGCCTCATTTTCACTCTTCAGCTCAGAAATTCACCAAGTTTTGACTAGTTTTACTTTTTGATGTTACTCTTGATCTTTTATGATGTAATTTGATGACCATGATGTAATATTGGCACATTTTTACTTGTTCTAGAGGATTCATTCACTAAAAAGTGAAAATTAAATGAATGAATCAGTTTCGTAGCATATAGAGGCAAGTTGTTTCATTGCCTATTTTTCAGTTCCTTGTTTAGACATGGTTGAAACAACTCCTAGAATGATGAGCTCGGCCCCTATAGGCATGGAAAGGAGTTATTCTTATATATGCCATGTAATTTCTTAGTCATTTTCATGGTTGGACACTTGGGATTGCTTGGCACTCCATTGTACATTTGATTTCTGCATTTTTGGCAAAGGAAAGACCAGGATTTTGCAGCACTTGTTGGGATCCTTGTGGCTCTGTGTTTTGATGGTGTTTTTCTTCATGCAAGTGTAAGTTCATTGATGTGTTATGTATGCCATTTCCCTTCTCTTTGCTTTTGAAATTAAACAAATTGAGTGACAAAGGTAGAATTCATTTGGCTTGCTGTGCTCTACATTAAAATTTGTTTAGTTTTATATGTTTTCATCTGTTTGGAGAGGATTCTTGCAGCCTCTTTCCCTCTTCAGCTCCTCAGCAGTATTTTCCATCCATACATTTTATCTAAAGCATCAAAACTACTGCCTACCTTGCCCCAACCTAAACTCTACAAAAATTTTACCTCATCTCAGACCCAAATTTGCCTTTCTCTTTTTCCAACAAAAAACCCCCAAAAATCAAATCAAATCCTTGCACCTCATATATAGCCTAAGATCAATTGTTAAATCAGTCATATCAAGCCCCATCGATTATCTTTTGCTGAGATTGACCCGGAGAGAACCCTCTCCTATCCTCGTAGGGCTAGCTACGAGGCTGAGCGTGGTTTGATGTGGACCTAGAAGCTTACCTTTTCAGCCCGAGGTAAATCTAGGCTCTAACAGGCCACTCAATACCTATATCCCAAATAAATCACTGACTCAATCTATCATCCATGGATCCACCTAGGTCCCAGAACCACCATAACCAATCATCCTCATCCATCCCCCATGGCTCAAGTTGTGTGTTGTCTTTAACCATAACTGCTACTTCACCACTATAATACGAACTCGTCACCTCCCTCAAGTCCAACCCCTGGAATAAACTAAGGTTAATCCCACTATTTTGATGTTGTTTCGAAATGTTAATGAGTTGATGGCCTACATCCCACTACCAACTAAAACATGTAGTATCCCTCACACCTAAGGGCTCTCACTGCATTATGTCCCTAAATAAAAATATCACTCCATCAATAGGATACCAACTCATGATCTCCCACCAATCCATATCATGGGAAGTATTGAATGCATGGGCTCCTGCTTGTGGAATAAGTCGACTATGATGACATTCATCCATGCTCAATTCATGTTTCTATGCCCAATAAATCAACAAAAATTGTACAATAAACCTTACCCCTCTCTCTATAATGGACAAGAGTGGATAATCTGTGCTGCAAGCCTTGTTTGGGTACTCCTGAAGAGGGTTTCTCTGAAACTCCCAAGTGTACTCATCTTGCACCTCGCTAGGACCTTCATCCGCCCCTCAATATTAGACAACTTGTATGATGACTCAGCACACACTCTTTTAAGCTCCTCAATTTTATTTTTCTATTGTAAGATGGTGCCATAAGATAGGCCTTATCCCTATTTTTCTTTTAGTTCAATCAAGCTGACATACATTATCTAATCAACGGAACAACAATAAACTTTTGATTACATGGCGAACAGACTCAATACATATACCTCTCACATCAAGACATACTCATCCCTCACAAGTCACATTTAACAATTACATAGAGGTCTAAATACAATATGAACACCTCATTTAGATTCACCATACTCTATCATTAATTAAGAAAATATTGAAAACTTTCTTTGAGAAATTTTAACAAAAAATTAACAAGTGGTGCTTTTATCAAACATTTTGTAGATAAAGTGGAAACACTTGTAATATAAATAAATTTGATACCACATTGCACAGATGAAAAACCAAGGTGAAATGAATTAGACCCAAGTGTTGGAAATGACCCAAACAGGTAGCACACACTGCCCAAAAAATATTGTTGTTGCTACTTAAGAAGAATCAGAGTTTCTGCCCTCAAAACTACTCAGACAATTCTAAAAATTTAACCTGGAGCTCTTTGCACCAAACCCATAAAAACTCAGAAATAGTTTGGCTTAACTCCGAGTCAAGATTAAGCCCACCAAGTGGTGTGAATTACCTAATTTACCATTAAAACACATTTTTGAATAAATGTTGATTTACAGCTCGAATACTGCCCAGAAAAATCTAAAAATTTAACCATGAACTCCTCTCACGAAACCCAGAAAATTCTTGGGAAAAATACAGATGACCTAGAAAACCCCAATTAGTGCAAATTCCCTTATGTACCCAACTCTACACATTTCTCCAACACTTTAGTCCTACAAACCCACCGCAAAAATCACTTGCTCAAATGAGGGAAATCTCTTGCAAAACCTCTAACGATTAAACTAGGCTCTAACAAATAAATTGGGCTCTAGCAAATAAACTCATCCCAACAAATAAACTTATCCCCAATAGATAAATTTGGCTTTGGGAAATAATTATGATAAATGGAACAATAATATGGCCTTAATAAATAAAATCTCTTCAAAAAATATCTAGAAGTAATTTTGCCAAAACTTTAATAATTTCCAGCAAAAATTGGACAATCGATGAATTGCAATTGAAAAATGCCACAATAGGAAACCCGACCAAATTTGTTAATAATACTGAGGAAGAATCTCTTCACTAATAAATTCAATTGCTACAAAATAATTCAACCCGACAAGAGAAATTTGGCACAACAAGATAATTTTGGCCCAGCAAGATAAATTTGGCCCAGCAAAATAATCTTGGTTCAAAAAGATAAATTGAGCCCAGTAAAACAAAAGTTTCCCAGCAAGATCATTAATCTTGGTCCTACAAACCAATATTACTCCATTCAATATGTTCTCTTTGGCACTTTGAGAAATCACTTGCAACAATTGTTCTCTGGCAAATAGATTAAGAAATTTAACCCACGAACAATAATAGTTTATTTCTCGAGCAAACTGTATTTACTGCAACAAAATCAAAGCTCCAACAAATAGAAGAATTTAATCTTGCTTCCTCTTGAAATAATTTTCTTTTGGCACCTGCAATATAAACCCTCAAATAATCTACAATTAAAACCCTTGAACTTCGTTTTTAAAAAATAAACCACAAATTAATCTGCAATAAAACCCTTGGCTAGCAGGAAAACTAGCTCTGATACCATCATTAGTAGAAAATGAGAAATTAGTGAGTAAGTGACTAAAAAAGTTAGTCACCAGAGCTTTTCCAAGTGAAATACTACCAAAAATTAGCAATCTTAAGTGACCGAACTAAAAACAACTAACATAAATCACTAATTGAGTCGGGTTAAACTATGTGACTAGCTAATAAGTAATGCAACTAAAACTGACTAACATGAATGACTAATTTAGTCTAAGAACAAAAATACTACCTAACAAGTACTACAATAACATGAATCAATTTTTTATGTTAGTCATCTTAATTGTGTCAAGCAATCTAAACTTACAAGTGATAGGGGATTGAAAGGTTGTTAAAGATTGGTTGAAAGGTTATCCTTCCTTAAACACTTCTTCATCCTCACATGGTCTATAGGTGAGCCAACTTTGCATTATTTATCTCTAATAATTTGTAATTTTAAAAATATATATTTTTAATAAAAAAATATTTTATGTATTTTTTAAAAATCTATTCATTGAATCTAATTGGATCTAGTTCCAATTTGAAATTAATTTGAAGAGAAATTTTAATTTTTAAGACTATAATATCAAATAAAAACTACTTTAATTTCATATTAACCAACCTAGAGCCATCTTAACCCCGGATCTATCAAGCACCGAGAGTGATCCAATCTCTCGAGGTCCAAACCTTTTTTTTATAGTGCAAAACTTGAGGAAGTGTTTTCACCTCGAGAGATTGGATCCCTCTCGGCACTTGATAGTTATAGGGTTAATATGGATCTAGGTTTGTTATATAATACTATATAATATATATATTTGTATTTGTGTCTCTTTGTTATTCCCTCTCTCTATCTCACCCCCCAAACATACACACACTCTCTCTCCCTCTCTATCTATATCCTTCTCTCTATTCCCTCTCGCTCTCCTCTCCCCCTCACTCTCTCTCCATGACTCCCTTGTCACCCCTTCTCTCTCTCCACCTTTCTCCCTCTATGTTTTTCTTGTTCCCTCCCTCTCCTGCACCCTCCAATTCCATCTATCTATCCCTTATCTCCCACCTCCCTCTATCTCTCCCTCTCCCTCTCTCTCTTCTGTCCAACTCTATCACTATCCCCCCCTATCCTTCTCCATATCTATGTCTACATCTCTCTCCTTTCCCCTTATCTCCCTATCTCTATCCTCTCCTCTTCTTTCTCTTCCCTCCTCTCCTTTCTCCCTCACTATCTCTCCATTTGTTCCTTCTCACTCCTCTCTCTCTCCACCTCTATCTCTCTATGTATTTGTTCTTTCCTCCCTCTCTCTCCCACTCCAACTCCATCTCTTTCTCTCTCTCCTCGCTCTTCCTTCCTCTCGCTCCCTCTCCCCCCACCCCCCCCCTCCCATCACTCTCTCTTTGCCCTCCAAATTTTTCATTATCTCCCTCTCTCTCTCCGCCCCCTCCCCAACTCTCTCTTAAATTTGATCACATTTTATTGTGTATAATAAATTATCTAAAAAAAACAAAAAACTTATTTGGTTGTAAAATATTAAACCTATATTTTGGATCAATCATGTCAAAGAAAATAAAAATAATGAAAAACTTTAAAAAATCATGCACTATATTTAATCTATTATAATTAGTCAATTTTGCTTGCTCTCATCCCTTGGATCCTTAGCTAATATAAAGAACCGACATAGATCCATCTTAACTTCATTTTGTTAAAACCTTAATTTAATTTCTATGGGAATATTTTTAGTAGTCGTGAGGATAGAGGATTTATATATATCTCAAATTGTAACATTTTCCCTTTTAGATTCAATTAAAAAAATGTTGTAAAATTAAATTAAAATAAAATATATTTTTTTTAAACAAGTTCGGTTGCTATGTATTGATCTGAAAAAAGAAGAGAGAGGCAGTTTGCCATACATATAGTGCTTCTTGAGCCTTGTGGATCCAAGGAATTACAAAAAAGTTCCTTTCCTTGATCCTGATTCTAGTGTTCTTACCTATGAGGCATCTTCTACTACTATAGATTCTTACAAACTGGAAACACCAAAATTTACAACTGCAACACATGGCTAATCTATCTCTATGTGACTAATCTTCCTTGCTGTAGAATCTTCCGGGTTCGGGTCTGGCTCGTTCGGTTTTGCACTGGAGGAGGATGACGCTTCTTTAAACTTTTTATCCATCATGTATCTGAGGACGGTGATCGATTCTTCAGCATGAGCACATCTGTTGCTCAGGTTGCTGAATTGCTCATGCAAAGAGTGAACTCTATGCAGGAAGAGATTCATCTCGGCTCGATACTTTTCATGTAAAATTCTGCATTGTTCGTCGAGTTTTTCTTCCAAATTTCGAACTTGGTCTGCATGCCTTGCTTCCATACTGCGGACATGGTCTTCCAGGGTCCTCTGTTGCGCGCGCACCTCCTCAAATTCTGCCTGCAGATCACGGCAGTGGAAGCACTGTTCAGGACGCTCCATTGGCACTGGGGTATGCCTGTATGTTCTGAGCTTATCTCTGATGCGGGGGCGCTGGACTTGCTGCTTGCCACTAGTGGCTCCCGCTGAATACTCGGAATTCTTGTGATCGGCACCTCTGATAGAAGGGGAATAGACTGTAGCGTCTCTGAAGCGGTGATTACAGTCACAAAAGGCTTCTCCAGGATGAAGGATCCTGAAGCTCAAAATAGGAATATATAACGAATACTTGCTGTTGAGGCGGGAGCAAGCCCGTCTGCGATTTCCAAAGAAGGTCCACACAGCCCAAAGCAAATCCTGATAGGCACAGGGGATCTGTCGGACGGGACGATTTCCCCCTGCTATTCGCCTTATTCCCACGCTCTGAGCAGATCTCCCAATCCGAATTCTGATCAAATTCCTATCAACCATACCTGTTCTGTCCATTGCACTGATTGTTTGCCGGTAGTCATAGATACTGTCAGCAGTGGTACAATGAGCTTTGACTGGATGCGTGTAATTCATGGGAGCGGTTGGAAGGAGGAGGTGTTATTACAGTACAAGTTGCCCTTGGAGCGCTCACAAGCCTTGCTGGCAAACATGTCAGCCTCCTTATTCAGTCCACGGAGGATATGGTAGTAACGGACTTCTTGCATGGAGTCGTGGAGGATTTGGTTCCTGTAGTTGATCTGTTGCTAGAAGATGTTCGGCGTGCTTTGCCGTTGAACCATGAGCCTGATGATGATTGCTAAATCCCCGAGGACTACTGTTGTTCTTATCCCAATCTTGATCAGTTTGAGGAGCCCTTGGTACAAAGCCAATCTGTCTGCCCTGTTATTGGATAATTCTCCTAATCCCCATTCGAATTGAAGAATTTTTTCGCCATTCGCATTGCAGATTAGGCCACCTGCCCCTGCATGGCTAGGATCGGATTTAGATGCGCCATCAAAGAACAGTAAGAATATATTACAGTTCCTCAGCCAAGTTGCGAACTCCTCCTCCTTTAATCTCAACTTCCATGTCCTGTGTGTCTCTTTCGTTTGCACCTTTCTTTGGCTTATCTCCTGAGCACTGATTATATTTTCTTGTACATGGCTAATCAGACTTCTCTCTTCGACACTGCAGTTGGTGACCTCTATCTTGCCTTTGGTACGGGCTGTGATTGTCTCTACCACTAAGATCCTAGCCTTGTGGCACATAACTCTGATGTTGCAATTTTTTTCTTGAAAGATCTTGCCGTTACGGGCTAACCAGATTCGCCAAAGGAGGGTTATTGCCATGGTCCTCTCCAGGGACAGTTTTTCTTCCAGCTATAAAGAGTGTCTGCAATAGATGCCTTAGGCTCCCATGGAGCATTCCCGAGAGATGCCATCGTCCTCCAGCATTCCTCAGCAACAGGGCAATCTATGAATAGATGTTGTAGTGTCTCTTCTGACCTGCAGCAATTTGGGCATCGAGAGGGTCCCATTATGCCTCTTTTTATTAAGTTTTCTGCTGTTAGAACCTTCCCTTTTAAAAGGAGCCAAATAAAGAATTTGATTTTGGGGGGTGCTTCTGCTCTCCAAACCAGCTTCCATTGACTCCAAACATCCTGAGGGGAGAAGTTATCGCATAAGTATTGGTGCCCAGCCTTGGTCGTGTACTGTGTTCCAGTTGGATCCCAACGGTAGCCATCTTGCTTGCCTTTTTGCGTCGGGGCTTTGCTGTGAAGGAGGTTCTTGAGAGCAGCAAAGCTGGTCTCTAGCTCTCTGGGGTATTCCGGAAAATCCCAACCTATCCATGCTTGTGTAGAATTTCCCCATTGTGATATTTGGGACAGGTATACTATTTCTTTACTGCTGAGCCAGTTTATTGCGGGGATTGCCTCCGTTTGTGCTCCGATTGGGTGCTGTCCGAGAATTCTATCTGTAGAGAAGTTGACACTGTTCCCTCCTCCAGGGACCTTTGAGATATTTTGAGTCATGAAGGGTATGGCTTTCTTGCAGAGTTGCCATATTTTTGTGTTGTCTCTGTTGGGGATATTGGTATCCAAAAGTTGCTGCCTCGTACTGTTCAGATATTTAGCCTCTAAGACCTTCTTCCACCAAGTTGTGGGACCAGTGATCATTCTCCAAACTATTTTAGCTCCAAGAACTAGGTTCATAATTTTTGGTGATCTTATTCCTAGCCCGCCTTTTTCCTGAGATTGGATGACATTCTTCCAACTGACAAGGTTGAACTTTCTTTTTTTCGTTTTTCCTCCTTGCCAGAGGAAACGCCTGAGATTCTTTTCCATTTTCTGATGAAAGGTTGCAGGTGCTTGGTATAAAGAGAGACGGTAAATGGGCAAAGAGGCCAAGCCTGATTTCAGAAGAACAAGTCTTCCTGTTGGGTTCAGCCACATGGTGCCCCATTGATGGATTTTTCTCTTTATTTTGTCGAGGATTTCACTCCAGGTATCAGATTTCAATGGTCCCAAACTTACTGGCATTCCAAGATAAGTGAAGTGGGTCGAATTGAGCTTGTAGGAGACTCCTAGAGTGCTTGCAATGTTGTGGATGGTATGGCTGGGAGTGTTCCAACCATAGATACAGCTTTTTAACTGATTAACTTTTTCTCCTGAATATTCCATAAATTGGTCTAAGATCTTCTTGAAGCGCCTTGCAATGGTGATGGACGCTCCTCCTATTAGGAGGGTATCATCTGCAAATTGGGAGTGATTAATATTTTTTGTGCCATGCTCAAATTTGATACCAGTGATAAGGCCTATTCTTCGATTGAAATCCAGGGTTTGGCTAAGGGACTCAGCCATGAGGATAAACAGATAGGGAGACAGGGGACAGCCTTGCCTAAGGCCTCGGGAGGATTGGAAAGCAGCACACGGTCTTCCATTAATCAGAGGGGATATCCAAGGATCCGAAATACAAGCTTTGATCATTGTGATAAAGGAGGAGTCAAAACCCATTCTATGAAGGACAACGAACAGAAAGGAATGCCGAACCCTGTCAAAGGCATTGGCAAGGTCCAGCTTGAGGACAAACCCTTTCTCCTTTCTACTTAGGCTGGAGTGAATGGCCTCTTGCACAAGCACGATAGAGTCAGAGATGTGCCTATTGGGGAGGAATCCCCCTTGGTTTTCGGAGATCAGAGATGAGAGATGAGGTTTGAGCCTGGATGACAGGATTTTTGTGATAATTTTGTAAGATGAGTTGCATAAAGAAATTGGCCGAAATCTTGAAAAGGAGGAAGGTCTGTTCTCTTTTGGTATTAAAGCAAGATGGGTTGAGTTGGTGAATCCCCCCATTTTGCCTTTCTTTAGAACCCAGCGTATCATCTTTAAGAGGTCTTTCTTGATCATTTGCCAATACTCTCTATAAAAACTGATTGGAAACCCATCAGGTCCAGGGGCCTTGTCTGGGTGTAGACTCCAAACTGCATTTTGAACTTCTTCCTCTTCGACTTCCTTCTTGAGACTGTTGTTCATTTCGTGAGTGACTTCCTTATTCATGTGCTGTAAAAAACTTGAGTAATCCTCTTCACTTTTGTCCTCAGTCAAAAGATTTTTGAAGTGATTTGTGGCTGCTTCTTTTATCGCTTCCTGAGTATAATAGTTGTTCCCCTCATTATCTTTAATTGTATTCACAGTGTTTCTGACCTTTCGTACTGTAGCCTGCTTATGAAAATAGGAAGTATTTTTATCTCCCTCCTGTAGCCAGAGCTGTCTTGACTTCAGTCTCCATTTTATTTCTTCATCCTTTGTGATTTGCTGCAGCTGAGAGTATAATTTTGTTTCTCTCTCTTTGGCTTGTTGGGACAGCCCAATGGCTTCTATGTGTTGCTGCACATCCTCTAAATCTTGTTTGATTTTTTTCTTGCTCAACTCGGGCTCTTGATAGTTGTTCTTTGCCCATTCTTTTAGAGCCTGCCTTGTTCTCCTTAATTTTGTTTCCCATATGAAAGATGGGGAGCCTTCCACATGCTGAGACCAAGCCTGCCAGACCACATCCTTTGCTGCTGGGATACGATTCCAAATGGAGCAATATTTGAAGGGAAGAGGTCCTAGCTGGCATTGACTATGCAGAGTAAGCGTGATTGGGTAATGATCAGAGGCGGAGATATTGAGGATGTTGGACTGGCCAGTGGTGAAGGAAGATAAATAAGCAATACTTATGAGGAATCTGTCAAGGCGTTCCATAATATTGCCAGCTCCTATTCGTCTATTGCTCCAGGTGTACCTTCGGTTCTTGGGCCTGATATCGACCAGATCTTGCTCCTGCATTATGTTTTCAAGTCGATTCCTGAAAGGATCGGGGTTGAAATTTCCCCCTCTTTTTTCATTGGAATGCAACACCAAGTTTAGATCCCCTGCAAGAATGAGGTTGTTATCCTGCTCTTCTCCTATACTTGTTTCCAAAGTGTTCCAACACTCTTCTTTCTCTCTATAATGATTCGGGGCGTATATATTGTAAATCTTTACTGTTGTTCCATCTGTCTTATTCTCTAGATTAACACAGATCCAATGCTGATGTATTCTGGAGGACTGGCAATTCCATTTGTTGCAATCCCACATTGTTAGAATGCCACCTGAGGCTCCTCTTGCCTCACTTGCACACCCACTGTAACGCTTTTGCTGGCTGATGAATTTATTAATTTCAGATTGGTCTTGCTTTGTTTCTTGAATAAGTACTATTTCAGGGTTTTCACTTTGGATTAGGTCCTTGAGGGCTACTATCTTGGAGGGGTGCCCTAAGCCCCTGCTGTTCCAGGAAAGGATTTTCATCATGATTTACTGCTTACATGGAGAGGTGCCCGCCTCTCTTTTCCTTTGTTATTATTTTCTTTGTCCGAGAGCCCAAGAATAAAGGATTCTATAGGAGTCTGGGAGCCCATGGCGATGTCTTTCTGGGTGCTTTCTTCTCTATGCTGCTTGGCCGATTTCCTGCCTGGCCCATGCTTTTTGGGGATATCACTGGGAGCTCCATGCTCCTTTGAGGAGCTTCTAGTAACCTGAGCGGAAGGGGTATCAGGGGAAGGATGAGAGATGTGGGGGGGGGGAGGAGTGAAGGGGAGGTTCAGAGAAAGGGATTTCAGGTTCAGTTCCTTCCTCAGAGAGGGAGGCAAAGGGATTAGAAGATGGGGGAATGGGAGGGTCGGAGGTCCGGAGGGGAGATGAAGGGTGCTGGATAGGGGATTGATGGGAGGAAGAGGAGGGGTGGGAGGGGGGGGGATGATGAAGGGGAGGGGGCTGATGGGATGGGCCAGGGACATCAGTATCCATAGATTTAAGGGGAAGGGAAGATTTTTTCCTTTTAACAGTTTCCCATTGTCCTTCCTGCTCTTCAGATTCTACATTAACTATTTTAGGGCATCTATTTGCAAAATGTCCATATTCATGACATACCTTGCATTTGAAGGGGATCTGTTCGTAGTCCAGCTGCTGAATATGGCACCAGTCATCCACTTTCAGTTTGATTGCTTCCGGCAGACCGCGGCCCAAATCAACCTCTACACAGATCCTCGCACAAGCCTGCATGTTGTCTTTGGGTTCGCTGCGATATATGTATTTTCCCACCGCGTTTCCTATTGCTTTAACCGAATCGTCCCCCCAGCAGTGAAGCGGAAGATGTGGCAATCTGACCCAGACAGGAACTGCATTCGGGATGTCTAGCTCTGGATCGAAATCCGGGGTCCATTTGTTAAGATAGAGGCCCCTAGAATCCATAAAATATGGCTTGTTTCTGAAAATAAGGTCTTTATCCTCCTTGGTTTCAAAGTGAAAGGTAAAATACCCTCTGCAACAGAATCTTATTGATATTTTGCCTTGGATCTTGTCCGACCAGTTTCGCTCGACCCATCGTTGCACAGTTTTGGGAGAAGGCCATAATCCTGTAAATTGTCCGATTAACCCTTTCTCAGCAAGGGAGAGGGCTGCCATGCGAGGGATGGTCGGAGGTAGGAGAACTTCCTGTAAAACATCCAGCTTCTTTACAAACTTAGATGTTGCAGGTCTAGGTCTCTGCGGAGGGAGAGATTTAGACAGAGATGAAAATGCTCGTTGCAGCTCCGGATCCCCTCCAGGCGGATCCGGAGGGTCCATGGCGCGGGATCTTCAGACGGCGTCCGGCAGCAAAGGCAGTCCCCAGGCGCGCGCGCGCAGCAGCTTCAAAATAAGTTATGGTTTTTTGACATGTGGTATTGATAAGCCATGGTATTGGCCCATGCTATTGTAACAAAACCAATTTACAAGTTAATATACATGGTAAAGTGACGGTGAATATCCATGGTTAACAATCTTGTCATATTGTTATAAAATATTTTGATTGTGAAATAATTTATGTTTTTTGGGCATGTGGTATTGATAATCCATGGTATTGTAACAAAGGCTATTTTTTACAAGTTAATAATATCTACCGTAATGTGGGGATGAATATCCACGGTTAAGAATCTTGTCATATTATAATCCATGGTATTGGCCCATGGTATTGTAACAAAGCCTATTCACAAGTTAATAACAAAATCAAAATATAACAAATTGATTTTTATTCTTTTTATTAATTTAACTTTTTATTATTAATTGAGGCCATATTTAAATATTTACACTCATCCAAATATCATTTTTAAGTTCTTATTCTTCTTTTAATTTAGCACCTTAAGAAAAAATAACAAATTATTATTAAAAATAAATCATTTAACCCAATTGCAATTTATATATTTTATATTATATTATAAATATTTCTTTTATTTTTTCCATTAGAAATATTTCTTTTCTTTTTCATTTCCAGTTTAGCACTGGGTTCAAATAAAATATTCACAGATTACAACATTACATTGTAGCACATTACATTGTAGCACTGCATTTTTCTCTGCCTTAGTTGATATCTGCGTGGAAATGCTAGAAGAAGGAAGACCATCAACGTGATCTATGGATTTCATGGGATTCAAACCCTGGATGGAGTTTGCATGGGAAACACCTTAGGAGATCATCAACGATTAGATGGAGGAAAGGCATTGTTGGGGGGAAAAGTATCTAATGCAGAATGCCTCTATCCCACTCTGAAGGTGATAGTACTTCAGCAACAACTGAATGCAAAGCTATTCAAAGTTTCTTCTTTATGAGATGAGAGAGGGAAGAAAAGGATGATCTACTAACCGTTATCTTGCGCTAATAGTTGATCCAGTCTTCACTCCTTGCTACTTGCTCCTAGCTCCTTGCCCTTTCACCGGCCCAGCTACACACAGATCCTGTAAAAGCACAAGAAAAGGAAACTACAAGAAGCATACATCCATAATCGATTATAGGATTAGCATAAATCAAATATACAAGCATCTATTCATCATAAAGACACATGCATATAGAAGAACCTCAAATACTTTATTGATAATAGAAGTAAAGTTCTGAGAGAGTTACAACCACAGTAGGTCCAATCCAGCAACACCTCCCAGCTGAAAGAAATCTCCCCTTCACCTCCTTCAAGAAAAACACCCAATAGCTCTATACTCAAACCAACAGCACTTCCTTACTTGCACAAAATTCCAGCCTCCCTAGACCTCATGAGAGAGATCTATATATAGGGTTTTGGAGAAAGGATGAGTCATCTTGAGACTGGCCTGAAGCTAACTTGTGTCCTCTCCCACTTTAGTTAATCTTCAGTTCTTGAGTCCACTTGGAGAATCTTGCTTCCACTTGGAGATCAAGACCCTCTTACTCATCACTAGGCGAATTCCTTGACCCAAGTGTCAGTTTGGAAGCTTCCTGGGCAGTTGACACCTTGCAGAATGACTGTGCCACTTGGCCAATCTCGCCCAGCGCAGGTAGCCTTCATCAGTTTTGACCTTCAGCGCAGGTACAAGGAGGAGCAGTTGACATTCAGCGCAGATGCTCAGTGGAGCAGCTGACATGATCCAGAAATAGCCTGTTTTTGAGTGTTTTCAGGTGGAGAACTGATTTTCAGTGCTGTGGTTTGCCGACCTTGTTCCTCTAAGGGTAAGAACAACATGTTTAGGGACTTTGGATCCCTCAGATTATTGACATTTCATGCTCCATGCTGTTAGGCACAAAAATGTCTATAACAGTTGCCCCCTAAAGTATGAGGTCGTTTATCGGGTGAAATGCTTTATTAGGAGGGTCCGAAGTTCATTCAATCGCTGAGAGGTGCCCTGCAATAAAATACAATACAATACATTATTTTTCATTCTGCTTTCATGATCTAGCTGAGGCGGGCATTCCCATGCTCAGCTTTATAAATTCATTTTGGTACATAGAACAGACGATCGTCTGATGGTAGACTGATAATTCTCTGCTGAAATTATCATCCTTTGAGTAGGATGATCATCTGTTGCAATGATGTACATAACAAATGTCTTTATATCCTGAATATATATCGCAGCCCGGATGGATGAAACTAGATCCGGGGTCTTCAATCTCGTTCGATCTTCACTCTAAGTACAAGTCGATCCATGTGAGAATTGCGTTGAAGTCGAACATGGAAAGACATCGCTTGATTACCGGTCAATAATGTAAACCGTTAACAAGCGCGAGAGGGATCACCAATAATGACAATGACGCTCAAGGTACTGCAGTACAATTCACGTGGTGTGAATAAAGGACTTGGCGTCGAACACCACGCAAAATCTTCTGGTCGAAGTTCATTGATGTATACCTGTCGCCGGAAGTGAGAAACTTGCCATTGAGGCATGCAAGCTTCAAAGTACTGGGGGGGGGTGTTCCTAGATCAACTTCTTGGATAATGAGCTGAAGTCGACAAGAAGTGATCCGTCAAAGGAGGGCCTTAATGAATCCCACATCAGTGACACGGAACGGAGCTAATGATTTTAGTGGAGGTGAAAACAATCTGTGAGATATGATTCAGGGTGGCGATCGTGGATGGATGAAGGATAATGTATGGCAGTGGATGGGACACGGTTGACTCTTTCTGAACACATCTCTTGAACATATAACGACACTAATGTGATGGATCGGTAGCATTACCCCAAATACGGATGGTTTGGCGAAGACCAAGGTGATGAGACCGGTGAATGAAACAACCCAACCCGATGTGGTACGGAGGACAAAGTGTCATGTTCAAGAGCGACTTGCTACCATTAAAGCTTTGAGGTTCTCCCAATTTTTCCCCAGTCATTTTTGAACAGTACCTCTTTATTTTTTTCAAGCTTGAGGAGGATAACATATGCTTGTTCTATAACCTGCCCTTCGGGCAAGCCCATCGCTATGTTTTAACGAGCCTAGCGATAGGGAAACTCATTCTCGTCTAAAGACAAGTTTGTCGCTATTTAATCATTTTAACGAGTCTAACGACAAGGAAAACTCGGTCCTTTTCATTTTTAGAGAGTCTGAAAAGGTACAGAAAGTTAACTCCAAAATTCCTTTTTCGTCATCTAATCCCTTAAGTCCGAAAAAGTATAAAACAATACAGAAGGGATGAGTTTTCGATAGTTTTAACGAGCCGAACAAAACAAGCGCTCGATCTTTTTGTGTAATAATCCCTCGGGTCCAAAAAGATTAAAATCTAGAGGAGGGATAGCTCTTCCGGTCATTTTAACGAGCTAGAAGGCCAAAACTCGGCAAACTTTTCATGTTTTACGAGTCAGGAGAAAAGAGCTCAAAGAAGACTCGTCTTTTGAGGAACGAGTGATAAACATGGATAGCAGCAGATTCCAGGTACAGGTTGGAATTTTCCAATCACGGCAGTGTCACAAGGATGGCTAAGTGGAATCACTCTTCGCAACTGTTCCTCAAAATGGGTAAACAATCATATGGAAGTGAAAGATTGGCCAAATGAAATGGAGGTGGCGGGTGCAAAACACGACCAAGGCTTTTATGGCTAATAAATTTACGATCACGATGGTTATTTACCGGTACTGGGTTCATTTTTTAAAGAGCTTGAATGCGCCAAAACACTGCTCAAAGGCTTATGTTTATTTTTTAACGAGCATGAACTATGACGCTAAAACTGCTCGGATCTCGCTTTTCTATTTTTTAACGAGCATAAATTCCGCGGTAAAACTGCTCGAAATTTTTGTATGCCCCCAGCATAATAATGCAAACGAGGCACATGCCCCCTAGTCTTTAGGGGGGTGTTTCATTTTTTTAATGAGGTTGACACCGTAAAGAACTATCCTCTTGACTCTTTATTTCATTTTTTAACGAGGTTGACCTGAGATAGGAATTATCCTCGAAGTTTTAGATCCATCAGACATAGAAGGTTTCATATTCCACTGTGGCCACTTCCGCCAGATTACTTGGAGGCGGTAGGGAAAAAGTACCCATTAAGGCAGGGTCTTTTAGGAGACCTACTCCGATATTTTGGAGCGAATGATTCCTTCCATGGATCATTGGAATGCTTCCCGTAACTTGTGAACTGTTCGGGAGAAAAGTTTGTTGGTCGACGATTGTAATTCCTCCTTGGAAGGGAAATGCAATCTTCCTGAAGTAGGTCGACACAACTGCGGCCATGGCATAGATCCATGGTCTTCCGAGTAGGATGTTGTAATTGAGGTTTCCATCAATTACTTCAACATCAATTCCTACTATTTTTCCCCCCAGTTCAACTTGCAAGTTACTTAAAATCCCGTATGGAGTGTATGATTGTCCATCAAATGCTTTTAACGTGTTGACGATTTCGACAAGGGTGGTGAGCCTAAATCTTTCCAGCAACTCATCAACATAAGACATGTAGATGCCCCCTCATCAATAATTGTTCGATGAACAGTTTTGTTGAGGGCTTTCACTTGAATAAGGAAAGCTAGTTGAGCTGGTAACTGAGGGTCATATCCTTAATGATCAAAGGCGACAAGATTGGAATCCATTGGGTCAATTCCACCTATTGCTGATAATAAAGCTTGTTCTTGGGAGAAGCAATTTTTCGGTACCTCAAGTGTCGACATAACGGACGGCGATTGGGCCAGGTCCTCTATCTGTGCTATTTTCGCACAAGGATTAAATGTCGATTTGTGTACTGCTCCCTTTTGCGACTTTATTATTGGCTCAGGGACGATGGGTGGCACAACTTCGGTCAAAGTTGTTGTCGAACTACTAGGTTGTTCGTTAGCCTTGTTGTTCGACAGCTTTGGATTCCTGTAATCCGTATTCCTCGTCAAAGCATTATTTTGCTGCTTTGAGGTAGACAACATAAGCACTTGGGATCGGGAAGCATTTTGATTAGCAACCAGATTTTGACCTGGATTAGGAAACGGATCAGTCAATACTGCTGGGGTTTTTGAACTCTTAAAGAGTTTCTTAACTTCAGCTATATGTGGACAATCTTTCGTCCAATGATCCTCATCGCATATATGACACCCTGCTGGGGGTTTCCTTTTTCTCCCTTTCTTTTTCTTCTTGCCCCCTGGTTGCTTCAGTTGTTTGCCCTTGTCGGTCGACATGGCATTTACTTCTGAGGCAAGAAGTTCTTCATTTGCATTTTGACTATAAATTTTGTGCTTGCCAATCACGCCATCGCTAGCGTGAGAGTCATTGTTTGATTTAGGAGGAGGAGGAATTGAAAATTCCGGTCTAGGAGCGTCGGGTATTTTGTCGTAGAGCGTGCCAGACTGAGTATAAACTAAGTCCAAATACTGTGCACGAGCGATAACTTGCTCCTCTGTTACGACTCCCCCCTTGGCCACATCTTCCGTTATAGCAGGAAGTAACGACTTTATAAACCATTCAGCTAACAGCTGATCGGGAACATATGTTTTCACCATCCTACGACGACGACGCCACTCATGTATATGATGAGATATGTGGGTGGCAGTCGTCTGTTTGAAGTTGGTAAGGAGTTCTGTTCTCGTTTCATACCTTATCGGTAATTGAAAATGGGTTAAAAAGGTTGTGGCTAAGGTACTGAATTTGTCAAACGAAGCTCTAGGCAATTCAATGTACCATTTTGCCGCTGGACCCATTAACGTCCTCTGAAAGAGGCGAAGTCTTATCGAATCATCATTCAGGGTGTTCGATGAACACCATAGATGGAATGTCATCACATGATTCGACGGATCTTCACCCGGATTTCCATTAAATTTAGGAATATCTGACGGAAGTTTATGCGGAATCGCTGGCCACCAAGGAGCATAAGCAATTGGATCATTCATCAGCCGGTTTAGATCTGGTAATTCTAGAGTTGCTACAAAGGGCAACTGTTGATTCAGGTTAGGCGAAGCATACCCAGGATAAGATGGGATCGCCTGAGCAATGGGTCTTTGCAAACCAGCATAATGCTGGCAACTTTGACAAGGTTGATGGGCATAACCATTATAGTATGGTTTCCCATTACTTACAAAGACTTGTTGCTCAGGTCCTTGATATGATTGCTCGAATGGCAGTTGTTGAGATTGAACCAGCTCTGGTTGTTGGACCATTTGCTGTTGACCAATACTGGATGATTGACCGGGATGAGGAGTCACAGTACGTGTTTGAGCCTGAGTCGCTCCAGATAAGGAGGCACTACCCTGAGATTGTGATTGAGTCGTTGAGACAAGAGGTTGTTGTATTGCAACCTGAGAAACTTGGGGTCGACATACAACAGGTGGAGCTTGTACTTGCGACACATTCACTATAGCAGGTATGGTGGGAATATTCGACACAGGGTGTAATGGTTGCATTGAATATACAACCCCTGGTTGTTGAGGTAGTATTGGTACCCAACCGCTGGATGTAATTCCAGTTTGACCTGAACTTTGTTGTAAACTCCCATATGGTTGTTCTCTGGGAGGGAACAATGAAAGAGCATACTGCCCTCCATATGGTGGAAATCCAGTACTTAAAGGGTAAATTGACCTTTGAAGACACATTGGATCAATTTGTTGAGTTTCAACATAAGAAATACCAGATGATAATCCGGATGAAGAAATAGGAACTAACCATGTCGTTGTCCCTGATTGGACCTCGGCTTGTTGTTGACAATTGGCCGGGACAGATGGTATACTAGCGAACATTGTTGGAGTAGTAGCAGGAGGCTCTGCTGCTGCTGTGTCGGACGACACAGTCCTAGATGTCGACGGTTGTTCAGACATTTTAAATCTATCCAATAGATTTCCTAGCGATTCTACAGGAACTTCCACTTGTGGTGGATTAACTTCTGATGAAGGAAATAGAGTGACCCCGACTCCAAAATGAGTTGGAGTACTTGCTTGCGGATCCTCTGCAATTTCCTCTATCGCAATCAAACCCGGTGGAAGAGGAAGACCGTCAGGTCCGTAAAATATTTCTGGTGCCGAAGAAGTGGTTGCTTCGACAGCGACAGTTGTTTGAGGAGCAAAACTCTCTGGACCAGTTACAGATGGAACTGGTTCAGTTACACAAGTGTTTGCCCCCAAACTAGGATCAGTATTACTGTCCTTCTGTGGCTGTTGAACTTCTTCTATAGAGGCAGGGTTTCCAGAAATGTTAGGAGTAACCGGAACCTCGGATGTAGTAGGAACACTTGTTCTAACTTTCAAAGGAGATTTTGAACCGGTTAAACGAGTTCGCTTTGCCTGTACTGTTTTTTATTCCGGGGACAAAGACGATTGACTTGCAAACCTCCACGAACGACGGATTTTCAATTGACTTTCTTCCATGATTGCAGATTACTCGATCAACCAAAATATTAAAAGGGGAAATTTGTGTTTCCGAATTGAATGAATTTTATTAGACGCTTTTTAGACACAACTTGCTTTTTCACTTTTTAAGAGTCGAGAAAAAGCTAAAGATGACTCTAGTCTCCTTCGATGTATTAACGAGCCCGAAGTGACAAATGCTCGGTTGGACTTTTTCAGTTATAGAGTTTGAAAAAGGCCAAAAGAAACTGTTCTGGAGATCTAGGCAGAGGGTGTGCCAAACCTTTCGCAAAACCACAGAATACGTTTTACGGTACGAGTGGTCGATCTTCGTGAATGTTGTGTTCACTGCATTGCGATCAGTAGGGCGGCCGACACGGTTTCCTATTGGATAAAGGATTTATTCCTATAGGGGTCTCCCAATATATACGCGACGGTACGTGGGAGCACAAGTCCGTATTATTGCCACCGACTCTCAGGAGGAATCACCCACCTTCGTCGAGATCGACAATCACTACGTTTAACGACGCCGGAACACGTCTCTAGCTTAGACCTCTAGATGTTTGCGTTATGTTTCAAAGCGTTGTTAGGTTCATTCAATATATTTTAAGTTGATCTTTTTAAAGTTTGCCTTTCAAGGTTCACCACGAGATGTATTGATACAAATTCCTAAATGCAGTCTAAGATGAGAAGCAAGCTTTTCAAATCTTTTCGACTTATGAAAATCTTAACTACTGAGGGAAAAGAGAGATAAAATCCTTTTCACACAGATCAAAGAGCACTCGCTAATGCACTTTTTCCCTAAATCAACATACAAACTTAATGCAAAATGCAAAAATGCAAGTATTTCTTTTCTCTTCCTTAATGTTTGTGCAATACAAAAAGAAAGCTGTTGTATAATTTCGAATTCAATTTCAAGCGAAAGCAAACAAGTTTGTCCAAAATCAAAAGAGACCTTACGATTCACTTGTTTCAACACTTAGAAATTTATAAATCCAAACCATATAATGAAAGCGACAAACCAAATCAGCTATGAACAGCAAATAAACTAACTCTTAAGATCAGAACGACACTTAATCACAGGTCTAGATCTAAGAGGTCACAGCAAGACTGGTTCACCTTCGTTATGGGAAACTATAAATGATGCAAGAAATACAAAAGAACAAACACAGTTTCTTTATACAACTGAGGCGGAATAATGACAAAGGAAGATGGTTTCAGATAGGCCCACTGACTGGCAACAAACAGCAAAAACAAGGGTGAAAACAAGGCAAGACACAGCAGGAAACCCTAGTAGCTCAGGCCAAAACTGGTCCAGCGCAGGTGTAACACTGCCTGTTTGACCTTCAGCGCAGGTAGCCCCTTCGAGAACTGCGCTGAAATGCAGACTGCCTTTGTACAGCCTGCACTGAAGAACGAGACTTTCGTCCGTCTTGGTTTCCGGGTCACAGATTGCTCAAAAATTCACAGTTTTTGCTCAAATCAGAAGCTATCAGTCAAGGACACACTAAGGGATTTAAAGGAGGATGAAAAGCTATCACTAAGAGCTTATTAGAGTCCTTGTGGATCAGCTCTTCAAATCATAAACTTGCCCAGAAAACTGAGCTAGAGTAGCTGCCCTCTACTTTGTATTTGATAGATTCAAACACAGTTCGATTCGGTACTCCCTTTGTTTATGAAATGAATAGCAAGAAACACAAACAACCAACAAGAAGATACGATCCCCAGTGGAGTCGCCAATTTGTTGGGGGGAAAAGTATCTAATGCAGAATGCCTCTATCCCACTCTGAAGGTGATAGTACTTCAGCAACAACTGAATGCAAAGCTATTCAAAGTTTCTTCTTTATGAGATGAGAGAGGGAAGAAAAGGATGATCTACTAACCGTTATCTTGCGCTAATAGTTGATCCAGTCTTCACTCCTTGCTGCTTGCTCCTAGCTCCTTGCCCTTTCACCGGCCCAGCTACACACAGATCCTGTAAAAGCACAAGAAAAGGAAACTACAAGAAGCATACATCCATAATCGATTATAGGATTAGCATAAATCAAATATACAAGCATCTATTCATCATAAAGACACATGCATATAGAAGAACCTCAAATACTTTATTGATAATAGAAGTAAAGTTCTGAGAGAGTTACAACCACAGTAGGTCCAATCCAGCAACACCTCCCAGCTGAAAGAAATCTCCTCTTCACCTCCTTCAAGCAAAACACCCAATAGCTCTATACTCAAACCAACAGCACTTCCTTACTTGCACAAAATTCCAGCCTCCCTAGACCTCATGAGAGAGATCTATATATAGGGTTTTGGAGAAAGGATGAGTCATCTTGAGACTGGCATAAAGCTGACTAGTGTCCTCTCCCACATTAGTTAATCTTCAGTTCTTGAGTCCACTTGGAGAATCTTGCTTCCACTTGGAGATCAAGACCCTCTTACTCATCACTAGGCGAATTCCTTGACCCAAGTGTCAGTTTGGAAGCTTCCTGGGCAGTTGACACCTTGCAGAATGACTGTGCCACTTGGCCAATCTCGCCCAGCGCAGGTAGCCTTCATTAGTTTTGACCTTCAGCGTAGGTACAAGGAGGAGCAGTTGACATTCAGCGTAGATGCCCAGTGGAGCAGCTGACATGATCCAGAAATAGCCTGTTTTTGAGTGTTTTTAGGTGGAGAACTGATTTTCAGTGCTGTGGTTTGCAGACCTTGTTCCTCTAAGGGTAAGAACAACATGTTTAGGGACTTTGGATCCCTCAGATTATTGACATTTCATGCTCCATGCTGTTAAGCACAAAAATGTCTATAACAGTTGCCCCCTAAAGTATGAGGTCGTTTATCGGGTGAAATGCTTTATTAGGAGGATCCGAAGTTCATTCAATCGCTGAGAGGTGCCCTGCAATAAAATACAATACAATACATTATTTTTCATTCTGCTTTCATGGTCTAGCTGAGGCGGGCATTCCCATGCTCAGCTTTATAAATTCATTTTGGTACACATAACAGACGACCGTCTGATGATAGACTGATAATTCTCTGCTGAAACTATCATCCTTTGAGTAGGATGATCATCTGCTGCAATAATGTACATATCAAATGTCTTTATATTTCCTGAATATATATCGCAGCCCGGATGGATGAAACTAGATCCGGGGTCTTCAATCTCGTTCGATCTTCACTCTAAGTACAAGTCGATCCATGTGAGAATTGCGCTAAAGTCGAACATGGAAAGACATCGCTTGATTACCGGTCAATAATGTAAACCGTTAACAAGCGCGAGAGGGATCACCAATAATGACAATGACCCTCAAGGTACTGCAGTACAATTCACGTGGTGTGAATAAAGGACTTGGCGTTGAACACCACGCAAAATCTTCTGGTCAAAGGTCATTGATGTATACCTGTCGCCGGAAGTGAGAAACTTGCCATTGAGGCATGCAAGCTTCAAAGTACTGGGGGGGGGGGGGGGGGGGGGGGGGTTCCTAGATCGACTTCTTGGATAATGAGTTGAAGTCGACAAGAAGTGATCCGTCAAAGGAGGGCCTTAATGAATCCCACATCAGTGACACGGAACGGAGCTAATGACTTTAGTGGAGGTGAAAACAATCTGTGAGATATGATTCAGGGTGGCGATCATGGGTGGATGAAGGATAATGTATGGCAGTGGATGGGACACGGTTGACTCTTTCTGAACACATCTCTTGAACATATAACGACACTAATGTGATGGATCGGTATCATTACCCCAAATACGGATGGTTTGGCGAGGACCATGGTGATGAGACCGGTGAATGAAACAACCCAACCCGATGTGGTACGGAGGACAAAGTGTCATGTTCAAGAGCGACTTGCTACCATCAAAGCTTTGAGGTTCTCCCAATTTTTCCCCAGTCATTTCTGACCAGTACCTCTTTATTTTTGTCAAGCTTGAGGAGGATAACATATGCTTGTTCTATAACCTGCCCTTTGGGCAAGCCCATCGCTATGTTTTAACGAGCCTAGCGATAGGGAAACTCGTTCTCGTCTAAAGACAAGTTTGTCGCTATTTAATCATTTTAACGAGTCTAGCGACAAAGACAACTCGGTCCTTTTCATTTTTAGAGAGTCTGAAAAGGTACAGAAAGTTAACTCCAAAATTCCTTTTTCGTCATCTAATCCCTTAAGTCCGAAAAAGTATAAAACAATACAGAAGGGATGAGTTTTCGATTACTTTAACGAGTCGAATAAAACAAGCGCTCGACCTTTTTGTGCAATAATCCCTCAAGTCCAAAAAAGATTAAAATCTAGAGGAGGGATAGCTCTTCCAGTCACTTTAACGAGCTGGAAGGCCAAAACTCGGCAAACTTTTCACATTTTACGAGTCAGGAGAAAAGAGCTCAAAGAAGACTCGTCTTTTGAGGAACGAGTGATAAACAGGGATAGCAGCAGATTCCAGGTACAGGTTGGAATTTTCCAATCACGGCAGTGTCACAAGGATGGCTAAGGGAAATCACTCTTCGCAGCTGTTCCTCAAAATGGGTAAACAATCATATGGGGGTGAATGATCGGCCAAATGGAATGGAGGTCACAGGTGTAAACACGACCAAGGCTTTTATGGCTAATAAATTTACGATCACAATGGTTATTTACCGGGATAGGTTCATTTTTTAATGAGCTTGAACTCTGGTGGAACCCTTGCTCACGCTTTTCTATTTTTTAACGAGCATAAATTCCGCGGTAAAACTGCTCGAACTTGCGTTTATTTTTTAACGAGCATGAACTTTATGCTAAAACTGCTCGATTTGTGGTCAAATTTTTTATTTTTTACCATTACTAGCTTTTCTCTTTTCAAATGTAGTACTGTATTTTTCAATTGCTGCAACAAACTATGTTAGAAATGGATAATATTTGCATGAAAATGAGATTATAACCCTAATATTTCACTTTGTACTATGTAAAAAGCCATTAAAAGGTGTTTTTACCTCTCATTTACCATTTCATTTGCATTTGGTTTGTTGGAGCTCTGGAGGTGCCTCTTCCCCCTTGATTTTCACCAGCTGATTCCGGGAGATTCTGCGGACGATTTTCGGCGCCGTCTAGACCAGGTAGGAGCTGAACCCTAGCTCTTTCTTTTCATGGTTTCCTTTTCCTGTTTTTTGCCTGTTTTCTAGTCTTTCTGAGCCCCTAGGGTTTTGCCAGGGCGCCCTAGGATCAGCGCAGGTTTCCCTTTCGAAACCTGCGCTGAAGGTCAAGCTGCCTTAAGGCAGCCTGACCCTCAGCGCAAGTGGGAGACTTCCTGCCTGCGCTGGGCTCAAAAAGACTGAGTTTTGAGGTCGCCAATCTCTACGAAACCAGAGATTCTGGGTTCGATCGCCAGTGGAGTCGCCAATTTGTTGGGGGGAAAAGTATCTAATGCAGAATGCCTCTATCCCACTCTGAAGGTGATAGTACTTCAGCAACAACTGAATGCAAAGCTATTCAAAGTTTCTTCTTTATGAGATGAGAGAGGGAAGAAAAGGATGATCTACTAACCGTTATCTTGCGCTAATAGTTGATCCAGTCTTCACTCCTTGCTGCTTGCTCCTAGCTCCTTGCCCTTTCACCGGCCCAGCTACACACAGATCCTGTAAAAGCACAAGAAAAGGAAACTACAAGAAGCATACATCCATAATCGATTATAGGATTAGCATAAATCAAATATACAAGCATCTATTCATCATAAAGACACATGCATATAGAAGAACCTCAAATACTTTATTGATAATAGAAGTAAAGTTCTGAGAGAGTTACAACCACAGTAGGTCCAATCCAGCAACACCTCCTAGCTGAAAGAAATCTCCCCTTCACCTCCTTCAAGCAAAACACCCAATAGCTCTATACTCAAACCAACAGCACTTCCTTACTTGCACAAAATTCCAGCCTCCCTAGACCTCATGAGAGAGATCTATATATAGGGTTTTGGAGAAAGGATGAGTCATCTTGAGACTGGCCTGAAGCTGACTTGTGTCCTCTCCCACTTTAGTTAATCTTCAGTTCTTGAGTCCACTTGGAGAATCTTGCTTCCACTTGGAGATCAAGACCCTCTTACTCATCACTAGGCGAATTCCTTGACCCAAGTGTCAGTTTGGAAGCTTCCTGGGCAGTTGACACCTTGCAGAATGACTGTGCCACTTGGCCAATCTCGCCCAGCGCAGGTAGCCTTCATCAGTTTTGACCTTCAGCGCAGGTACAAGGAGGAGTAGTTGACATTCAGCGCAGATGCTCAGTGGAGCAGCTGACATGATCCAAAAATAGCCTGTTTTTGAGTGTTTTCAGGTGGAGAACTGATTTTCAGTGCTGTGGTTTGCAGACCTTGTTCCTCTAAGGGTAAGAACAACATGTTTAGGGACTTTGGATCCCTCAGATTATTGACATTTCATGCTCCATGCTGTTAGGCACAAAAATGTCTATAACATGCATGGTCATTGAGCGTGGAGATTTTGGCCATTTGTACATGGCTATGAATTTGGACTCTCTAGAGTTCTTCCTTTTTACTAAAGATGATTTTTTTTCTTATGGGTAAACAATTTTGAGGGTTTATATGATCAAAGCATTAATTTCATCTAGAGTTGAGGGTTTAATGATTATGATAATGCAAAGTTCTTGATTTTTACTAAAGATTATTTTTGTTCTTATGGGTAAAAAAATTTGATGGCTTATATGATCAAAGTATAAATTTCATCTAGAGTTGAGGTTTAATGATTATGATAATGCGGATCTTGATTGTGGCCAACAATTCATCAAAAGGCAATGCACAAGTAAGCATTTTGCATGTCCTTATTGTACAAAGGGTTTAATGATTATGATAATGCAGATCTTGATTGCGGCCAACAATTCATCAAAAGGAAACAGACAAGTAAGAATTTTGCATGTCCTTATTGTACAAATCAATTCGCTCCTCCCTAACTTTCCTAGGTTCAAAATGCATGAAATTTTATTTTTTTTCTTTTCACCTTTTTTTAGTGGTTGATTGTTTGTGTAATGGACTCTATCATGCCCAAACTCAAAGGGCTCGATTGATGAAAGCAAATTTTTGGTAGGATGAAAATACTAGACCTTCCTCAAACTAACATAAAATATTTTCTATTTCATCCTTAGATTATGATCTTAATGCCTACAGTTTTAAACCATGTTATTATATTTTAAGTAGAATATACTTAGATCCATTAAACCTTACAACTCTCAAAAGATTAGGTTAATTTCAGCTAAAAGGAAGAAACATGAATGGATTTACAATTTAGACTCAATGCTTACAGACAATGATTAAAAATGGAAGAACCCAAACGGTCTAATAACTTTTAGCCACCCATAAATTTCCAAGACCTTTGCTATTATTTTGAACCTAAATAGAGAGAGTAGAAGAAGAAGAGGAGCCTGGATGAGGTGGACCCTGACCTGCTTGATACTTTTCAAAAGTTGGGCATGCCCTTGACTAGAAGAAGAGATTGTTGATGTTGTTTTTAATAGTGTTTTCATTGCTACCATGCATAGGTAGACTCTATAGGCAGTTGAGGTTATATTTTGTTCGTTATAAGAGGTAATTCAGGAATATATTGATCTAGTTAGGAAGTATCTTGGCAGGGTTGTTCCTCCTATTGATAACTATTATGATGCATTGTATTTATTTTTTAGTGATAGCTCCTTCTATTAAATCCCCAAGCACACTTTGTCACCCATGAAAATATCCACTTATTTCACGATGAATGAGATGGAGACCAGGAAGTTTGAGAGGAATCTTATTGTTGTATATGAGAGTAGTTTTGTGAGGTGAGAGGAGTTCCATTACATATATTGAAGGATGCACTGCACCATTTTATGACACCAAACATCTCTATGTCATAGTAGTGGATCTCTATTGCACCGAGGGAGCAACGATAAAGTATTCCACTATAAATAATTTGTATATCGGAGACGAGGAATGCAGACGTGGATTTATAATTTTATTACGAAAGGAGTTTTGTGCGATGGATACAAATCAAGGATTTCATGGACCTGAGTAGAGACTGGTTCGACAATCACCTGGAAATACTCAAGCATTGTTTTGAAAGGTGATGATGCAATTGGAGAGTTCTATTTTGTTGCCCTGAAAAATAACTATCAATGGGGGAGACAAAGATGATCCATATAGGGAGTAATCTCAAGAGTAGGATTGTTTTTAAAATTATATCTATAGGCAAGTCAAGGAACTACTACAGAGGATTAATGTAGGTGCAACCAAATTCTCATAATGCAAGGAATTTTTCAAAGTGTGATTCGATGCTCATCGATGACCAGGCAGCTGCAAATACTTATCGTTACATTCAGGTACAATTTGAGTTTCATTCTAAATTCTCTAATTTCATTTATCGATAGTCCTTCTTGTTTCCTTGTCTCTCTTAATTTCATTGTGGTAGGATTGGAATGGGTTAAAAAATCCAGCATATCATTGAGTAAAATAGACACCCACATGTCACTACATGTCATTGTGCATACTCTTTGTTTTTGATACAATTAGAAGTGAGAAATATGATGTGTGCACAACTAAAAATCCTATCAGGCATGATGAATCCATTCTTAGCCTGTAAATCGAAACCAAGAATTATAAAATATCAATACATTTGTGACACGGAGTAAAAAACACAATAAAAGATTATATGCCAACATTTTCTATTTAGTGCAAGATACTACTAATATTTCATAATTTTCAGAGATGGTGGATGTCATGAATATTCCCTCAAGAAAAGTTACTGACTTGAAGATAAGATGGTCAGTGAAACTATTTACTCTAAATAGGCTAAATTTAGGTAATTAAAACAAGTTTGAAAATCACTAGAACCACCACCCCTCTTTATTTTAAATAGGCCAAATTTAGGTAATTAGAACAAGTTTTAAAATCTTTATAAACACCACCCATGTTTATTTTAGATAGGCTAAATTTGGGTAATTAAAAAAAGTTTTAAAATCACTAGAAACACCATCCCCACATCATTTTATTTCCAGTTGTAAAAATATAATATTGAATAAAATTATGAGCACTTCCATTTAAATTGGCCATACATAAAATAACAAACAAGGTTGATGCTTTTAAAAGCTATATCCATCATATTACTTATAACTCATGCATATTGTATCTTATTGTGCATATGTTAATTATATAACTTCAATCTGGGTAATTTTTTACATTTAAATTGTCAAATATTTAGAAGATACATTACACTAGCTTAAATCCGCACACAAATAAAATATCAGAAATATGGCAGGGGAATGAATAAGAATTTTCACACTGGTTTAAAAGTTCCCCTTGGTTGGTGAAGAACTAATTCAATGCTATTTTTGGTGGAGTATTAAATTATTAACTGAAGATTAAAAACAATGTTTGTCTCTTAAATGACTGAAAAAAGGATATTTAGAATGTTATATAGAAGTTACATTTCACTAACTATATCTACCCTGACGTAACTATAATATTCCAACTCCATTTTTTTATATAGAAGTTACATTTACGTGTTTTAGATAGAAGTTACATTTTACATAGCTATATCTACCGTGACATAACTATAATATTCCAACTCTATTTTTTCACACTTTTCAACATTTTAAAGATTTGTCTATTTTAGTGTGATTATGCAATTAAATAGTAAATATTATTTAAGACATCTCCTTGCAACATTTGGAATTGTTAAGTGGGATCTTGGGTAGGCTTTTATTATTACCATATATCATGTTTTAAGTAGATGGTGTTTTATAATTCACCCAAGAGACTTTAGGAGCAACCTTGAATTGCTTGCTTGTTTCCATTATACATCTAATATTTGCAACCTTTTCCACATGAAGAACCCAATAGCCCATGTTGAACATGAAGCAAGTACCTCAAAAATTTGGGAATATCAGTTATTCTATTTCCAAAGGGGTATATATCCAAAAAAGGCAACGAAAACTATCATAAATGGCTTTTGTCAAGTTGTATTTAATGAAATCCCACTAGAATTTTCTGCTAAAGTAAATTAATTGATGAATTTAAAGCTTGAAGGTAGTGTTGGATAGGTGTTGCAAGGTATCTCTATAACACTATTTATCTACATGATTCTAATTCCATGAGATGGCATCTCAATAACACTATTGTCCAGTGACAGGTGCTAGATATTGATCTGGATTTAAACAAGAACGCAACAAATTACAGATATAACCATACATATAGAGATGCAGCGGAAATAATACTTCATTTCAATACTGTAAAATACTGAAATATGCTTACAAACATAAATGGAAATAAACTAGTTAGGGCGATGGTAACTTATCTCTGAGAAGAGATGTAGTGGCTACATGCCTCTGAACTGTGTTACAATGAGGCTCGAAGGCCTATTTATTGTTGAGAAACAATGGAAAACCCTAAACATCCAAAAACCTAACCCTAGAAGATGAAACGCCAAACTATGGGCCTCGTTTGGGTAAATTGGTACATCAACTTCCTGGGGTCGTAACTTTGGCATACGATCTTCGTTTGACGCGCACAATATCTCGTTAGAAATATCTATCCGAGAACTACAACTTTGGGAAGAGAAATATCGGTCCGTGGACCCATGTTTCTCCCAGTTTTCCCAAAAAATGTCGTTTAGGGCCTCAAAACGGCTCCAGAAGTTCAAGACCCGAAAAACTGCTAAAAATAGTAAACTTTGCTACAATTAAGGAAACTAAAATGCTGAAAGAAACAACAGGGGGGGCCCAATTGGACTTGGCGGGTGGCCACCAATATCCACCTGGATCATTCATCCCCCTTAGGAAGCAATGGTCCCCATTGCATTGAGTTCCTCCATGAGATGAGGAAACTTCTGTTGAACTTGGTCCCTGGTGAGCCACTTGCCCTGGTGAAGGAGTTGGCTTGCTTTGACAACTCGATACAGTTGGATATTCTGTTGGCGAGTGTGTTTGATCTTTGTGTCCATGATCTGATCAGTTGCAACTTGTTCCATGAAATCTGGATTTAACTTTGTGGGTGTGAGTTGTTCTGCAATGTTGGAAGTGTCTAATAATGGTGGAAAGTATGGTCGAAGGCAATCCACATTGAACATTGGGTGCAGGCCAAGGAATGGGAAAATGTTGAGCTCAAATGCATTGTCTCCCACAACCTTGGTAATGGTGCAAGGATCATATCAGAGTGGTCTGAGTTTTCGATAGGCTCCGGTAAGGCGTTCCATTTGCAAATGCAACCAGACTTTGTCCCCCACCTGACACTTGTGTGGCACCCGATGTTGATCATGTCGCTGCTTGTACTTGGCCTTTGATTTCTCCAAAATGTCGTGGACCTACTGGCGAATATGTTGGATGTGCTCAATGAAATTGTTTGCCTTATCTGTTTCAGACTGGACATGAGTCGAATCTGTGTGAGTAGCTGCAAATGGCATGACCACATCAATGGGACATAGTGGTTGGAATCCCAAGCCCACCTCAAAAGGGTTGTGGCCAGTCGAGTTGTGGAGAGCCTAGTTGTAGCTGTGCTGAACATAGGGGAGGCTCTCATCCCATGTGCATGGATGCTTTGAGTTGTACATGTGCAGAATGTGTACAATCATCATGTTGACAACCTCTGTCTAGCCATCAGTTTGAGGATGGAAGGCTGTGGACTTAATGAATTTGGTGTCCAGCATCGATCAGAGACTGGACCAAAATGTATTGAGGAACCTGTTGTCCCGATCTAATATGATAGACTGTGGGATCCCAAATTGTACCCACACTCATTTAAAGAAGATTTTAGCAGTGGCTTCTGTTGTGATATTCTTCTTGCAGGCTGCCATAATGGCCATCTTCGAGAACCTGTCGATGACCACAAAAACACAGTTGTTTCCATGCTTATTAGAAGGAAGGCCTAACATGTAATCCATGGAGATGGCTTCCCAAGGTCGGCTAGGAGTAGGCAGCGGGGTATAAAGGCCTTCCTTCTTGATGGTCAGTTTAGCAATGGCACAGGCAGTGCATGATCTGACGTACTTCCCAACATCCTGTCGAAGATTCGACCAATAGAAATACTTCTGCAGTACTATCACCATTTTCTCGACCCCAAAATGCCCAGCAAGGTGATTGTAGTGTGCTTCCCAAATCATCTTGGCACGCTTTCTTGAAGGAACACAAAGGTGACCCAGGTGGCATAACAAGGTATCCTGGAGGTGAAAATCTGGAACATACTGACCCTCCAGGAGTGTCTGGTATGCGTGGCCAAATTCTGGGTCGCTTTTGTAGAGAAGTGGCCAATCAGAAGTCTCGTGCCCACAAGAGTTGAGCACGGTGGTTAATGCCATGATCGGTGGTCAACTGAGGCAATCTGCAACATTCTTGGTGCTGCCCTTCTTATACTTGATATTAAAATGGAACTGTTGCAGGTATGTGGACCACTTATGATGGCAATCATTCTGCAATTTCCCTTGGGTCTATATGAACTGCAGGGGTCGGTGGTTTGTGTGGATGACCGTTTCCTTCCCTAAAATGTAATGCTTCCATTGTCAATAGGCCTGCACAATGGAATACATATCTTTGTCATAAGTGGGATACTTTCGGACTGTGTCTGAAAGTGTCTCACTGTGATATGCCACTGGATGCCCATGTTGAGTAAGGACTGCCCCAATAGCATAGTCAGAGGCATTTGTCTCAACCTCAAATGGTTGTTGCAATTCTGGTAATGAGAACACTGGTGTTGAGCAGAGGTGATATTTCAACTCTGTGAATGCCTTTTGTTGAGATTCATACCAAAAGAATTTTTCTTTCGCTCCTCCCTTGGTGACTTAACTCAAGGGCCAAGTGATATGAGAAAATCCCAACACGAACCTGCAATAGAAGTTGGCAAGACCTAGAAAGTTGTGGAGCTTTGTCAGAGTGGTTGGAGATGGCTAATCTCAAATGATCTGGATCTTGGCTAGATCCACATGCACCCCCCGCTCATCAATAATGTATCCCAGATACTGAACCTGGGTCATGCCAAAATTGCATTTCTCCAAATTGGCACATAACTTGTGTTGCCACAGTGTTTGAAGAACCTGTCGGATGTGGTGGAGGTGCTCTTCCCAACTCTGGCTGAAGATCAGGATGTCATCCAAGTATACCACTACAAATGAGTTGGTGAATGGCCGCAAGATGTCATCCATTAGCCTCATAAAGGTTGCAGGAGCATTCGTCAATCCGAAAGGCATAACCAACCATTTGAAAAGGCCCTCCTTGGCTTTGAAGGCAGTCTTCCACACATCGGAGGGTTCGATCGGTACCTGGTGATATCCTAACTTCAAATCAATCTCGCTGAAATATTTTTCCCCCTTCCATTGGTCCAGGAGGTCATCGATCCGTGGGATCGGGTACCTATTACGGATAGTGATCTTGTTCAGTGCCCGATAGTCAATACAGAGTCTCCAAGTCCCATCCTTCTTCTGTACCAACACGATCGGGCTCCCACAGGGCGATGAACTCAGACGGATGTGACCTTTCTGCAGTAGCTCCTAAATCTGCCTCTTGATTTCATCATTCTCTAGAACGGAGCACTAATAGATTGGTCCATTGGGCAGTGGCACACCTAGGGTTAGATCGATGGAGTGCTTGACCTGACAGTGTAGAGGAACCCTTGCGGGGGAGGTGAAGATGTCCTCGTACTCCTCCATGACCTTGTCCATCTATAGTTGTCATGTGGAGGGGCCCTGTCTGGAGGTCGTGGCCACCGTCTTCTTCTTTCCTTGAGGGCGTATCATCAAGAAAACAAATTTCCCAGTTTTGGAAATGAGCTTACTGCATTGTTTTTCAGTAACCAAATAGATGGTGGTAGGCAATGCTACCTCCGGTATCCTGTACAACTTATTTCCCAAAGTAACAATAACAACACAAGTCCTCGATTCATACACAGCATGTCACTTCCACAAGTATGGTTGTCCTAATAATACATCACAAACATCAAGGGGAGCAATGTCACACAATACCTCATCTGTGAAGGGCTTGATGTTGTATGGAAGGTGACACTGCTAGCTCACACGAAGATCCCATCCTTGGTGAAGCCACCCGATGGTGTACGGTTGTGGATGTGTTGTGGTCGGTAAGCCCAGCCGCCTCATGACCTCTACCGAAATGAGGTTCTTTTGGCTCCCACTGTCGATAATGAACTATAGCGGGGAGCCCTTTACCCACATCTGGGAGTGGAAGAGATGCTCCTCCTCCTCTGGATCTTCAGGTTCCTCTTTCTAGATCTTCGTGGCGGCAACATTGGCGTTGGGCTCTGCATCGATAATCTACTTCCCTTTGTCCTTCCCCTTGTCGGGTTCTGACTCAGAGTCAAAACATGCATCTAATTTTGAAACCTTTAGCTCAGCCACCATTGACTTCTTGGCCTGACACTCACTTGTGTTGTGAGTGGAGCTCTTCTGGAACTCACACCACTTTCCTATGTCCTTTTTCGGCTTCGCGGTGTTTTTCTTTGCTTACAGCTTTGGGAGGTTGTCTTGGGCCGCCCCGCCTTGGCTTTGTCCTTTATTTTGCGGTTTGGGGCCACCTTTCCCTTGCTTCGGGTTCACAGATCTAAAGTCTCGCTTCTTCTGTTTAAACTTTTGCTCGATCTTGACAGCATATCTGTATGTCGTGTCGAGCAAGGAGATGTTCAGGAATTGTATTTCTTCCTATATGTACTTGTGCAAGCAGCCACAGTATTTGAGTACCAAATGCTGCTCTGAATCCTTGATACCCAACTTTGTGTGAAGGGTATGGAAAATATTGGTAAAGTCTAGCACGTCTATAGAAATTTCCCACTGTAGATCAATAGATTATGCAATATATTAAAGCAAAATACAAGATCTACTTCTACAACAAACTCTGCGGAAGCTTAATCAAATATGAGCAAGATCAATGAGAACACATATAACTGAGAATGATAAATCAATCACAAATAACACAGAAGAATAACCCGGGGAAAGCCTCAGCCTAAAACCCCAATCTCTGTATTATCATATAAGTGGAAATATGTTCAGATTACAAAAAGAATTAGCTCACAAGCTATCTTGCTCTCTCTGCAATCAAACAATACTGCTCATAGATAGTCAAAGGCTTTCACAACCTTCTCCTCTGCCCTCCAAGCCTCCTATTTCCTTGCACAGTTTTCCTTGGAGTCTAGTGTTGCCACCTATGTGAATTGGCCTCTTCACACACTCACTAACCTTTGATCTAATTGTGCAATCCTGAAGGAGATAATTCCTTCCGCATGGATGAGTTTCCTATATAGGAAAATTCCTCCAACTCATAGTACACTGTCCCTTCCTTTGATCTCAACTGGGTCTCTGATTGAACTGACATGCATGAGTTATTTATGAGGGAATATTCAGTTATCTGAAGTGCAGCAGTTACATGCATGCATGCATTAACTAACTGAACTCATAGTTAATTCAATAAACTGTTTGAATTAATCTAACTGGACTTGACTTAGTTAACTGAGCCAACTAATTACAACTCATCCTTATCTCTTTAACTAATGGATAAATTCCTCAATCAATGGAGAAACTGTTGCATGTCCCCATATAGACTTCATGTTTTATTTTCTACAACTAATTAACTCAAGATGAATTAAATAATTATTTTACAAACAACTGCTAAGATCAAATTCGAACTTTTCTTCTCAAATTTAGTTCAAGGACTAACTAAAATTGGAATTTATCCCGAAATACTATTTATAGCAATGCTATTTTTAGCACTTCCATTTTTCATTCCTTGTTGCTAACTCCAACACTGGTACCCGAACTACTATTTATAGTAGTGCTATTTTTAGCACTAGTATTTATAGCAATGCTATTTTTAGCAGTTCTATTTTTAGCATTTCTTGTTGCCATTTTCATCAACATCTTGGTCCCTTCCCTGCCGCGGCGTGGTCCACTTTATGTATTGATCCACATAGCTTCCGACAGGGCAGTACTACTCCTTCATGGTAGTCCGAAATGAATTCCAAGTGGGTGCGGCTAAAACAGTGAGGCCATACTTTCATCTTTCTGCTCGTAGTAGGTTTCCCACCAGTCCTTGACGTGGGGGGCGGCTTTGAGAAGAGCGAAAGTAATATTTTCTTGACGGGAAAAATCATGAACAGGAAAATACCCTTCTGGTAGATTTAATCATTTATCTATGGCGTCTGCATCTATCTAGCCCTAAAATATGGGAATGTCAAAGTTAACTTGTACCTTAAAGGGTGTAGCGCTTCCAGAGTAGCTATTGGAAGTAGATGTGTTGCCCTGGGTAGCCGCTGAAGGATCTTGGCAAAGTTTTCCATCATCGCGTTCCTTTGTCGCTCGAGGGCCTCTTCGAGCAAGATTTTGATAGGATCTCCTACCCGCTCATCTTTATTTTCATCTGCCATTGGAGGCCATCGGGATTTGCGAGGCTGGTCTTGCAAAGGTTCAATCAATTCAAGCCCTAACTCCTTATATCCTGACCTCGTTGGGGACATGTTAAGAAAGACAGAGAAAGAGCAAACCGCTTTGATACCACTGATCCGAATTTAAACAATAATGCAACAAATTAAAGATATAACCATACATATAGAGATGTAGCAAAAATAATACTTCATTTCATTACTATAAAATACTGAAATATGCTTACAAACATAAATGGAAATAAACTAGCTAAGGCGATGGTAGCTTATCTCTGAGAAGAGATGTGGTGGCTACATGCCTCTGAACTATGTTACAATGAGGCTCGAAGGCCTATTTATTGTTGAGAAACAATGGAAAACCCTAAACATCCAAAAACCTAACCCTAGAAGATGAAACACCAAATTGTGGGCCCCATTTGGGTAAATTGGTACATCAACTTCCCGAGGTCGTAACTTTGGCATACAATCTCCGTTTGATGCACACAATATCTCGTTAGAAATATCTATCTGAGAACTACAACTTTGGGAAGAGAAACATCAGTCCATGGACCCTTGTTGCTCCCAGTTTTCCCAAAAATGTCGTTTAGGGCCTCAAAACGGCTCCGGAAGTTCAAGACCCGAAAAACTGCTAAAAATAGTAAATTGTGCTACAATTAAGGAAACTGAAAATCTGAAAGAAACAATGGTGGGGGTCGAATTGGACTTGGTAGGTGGCCACCAATATCCACCTGGATCAGACATAGATAGCTTTCTCATGTCCTACAGGTAAATTGTATCATTATAATTCTGTGAAATCTCGGAATGTGTTCAAAGTTTGTCTCAAATAAGGAAATATGTATGTACTCTTGAAATAATTTATGTTGTAATAAGATCAAGAATAAAGTTTTCATTGCAAATAATTGGGATCTACCATGTAAGTTTACTTTACTACATGACGGTTGAATTTATTTTTGTTGTAATGAGTGTTATAGACATTTTTGTGCCTTACAGCATTGAGCATGAAATGTCCATAATCCAAGGGATCCAAAGTCCCTAAAAGAGTTGTTCCTGCCTCTAAAGGAACAAGGCCAACCAATGACAGCTTCTCCCAGAAGTTCTCCACCAAAAACCACTCAAAAACAATCAATTCAGGATCAATTCATATGCTCTACTAGCTGCCTGCGTTGCAATGCACCTCAGTACACTAGCTAGGTGCGTTGCAACGCACCTAAATGCACTACCAGGGTGCGCTGAGCGGGAAATGACAAATGGAAAGCTCATTCAACGAGGTGGAAAGACCATGGAAGCTTCCAGAATCTTCTCTAGTGACACTTGCCTCAATGAATTCGACTAGTGATGAGTAAGAGGCTCTCAATCTCCAAGTGGAAGCAAGAACTAACAGAGAGAAGCCACAAGTCAAAACATAAGCTAACTCATCCTCTCTACTTACATCTATATATGGATCCCTCATCCCAGAGATCCAGAGGCTGGAATTTTGTACTTTGCAGAGAATTGCTGTTGGTTTGAGATTGAGATTAGTACATTGGGTGATTTATGCTTTGTTGGAGGAGAGGAAGGGATTCCTTTGTTGAGAGGTAGATGCTGGATCAGGACTCACTTGGTTGTATCTCCTCTTGGACTTTATTATCATATCAATAAACTACTTGAGTTTCTCCTACATGCTGTGTATCAATGATTTTTTGTTATAGTTGCATGTTTAGCTTAATCTGATCCTGAGCTTTTTATGAATGTATATCTATATCTTCGTGTAGTCTCTCTCTCTTGTGATCTTGCAGGAATTCAGTGAAGCTGGGTCGGTGAGTGAGCAGGGAGCTGGGAGCCATTGAAGAGAGGAGCGATTGGATCAACAAACTAGCGAAAGACACAGGTTAGTTACATCCTTCCTCTTCATTTACATTTCATAAAGAAGAATATTCAAGTAGTTTTCCTTGTTTGTTGCTAAGGCGCTATCACACCTTAGAGTGGGATAGACATTTTTGTGCCTTACAGCATTGAGCATGAAATGTCCATAATCCAAGGGATCCAAAGTCCCTAAAAGAGTTGTTCCTACCCCTAAAGGAACAAGGTCAACCAATGACAGCTTCTCCCAGAAGTTCTCCACCAAAAAACACTCAGAAACAGTCAATTCAAGATCAATTCAGATGCTCTACTAGCTGCCTGCGTTGCAATGCACCCCAGTACACTAGCTAGGTGCGTTGCAACGCACCTAAATGCACTACCAGGGTGCGCTGAGCGGGAAATGACAAATGGCAAGCTCATTCAACGAGGTGGAAAGACCATGGAAGCTTCCAGAATCTTCTCCAGTGACACTTGCCTCAATGAATTCGACTAGTGATGAGTAAGAGGCTCTCAATCTCCAAGTGGAAGCAAGAACTGACAGAGAGAAGCCACAAGTCAAAACATAAGCTGACTCATCCTCTCTACTTACATCTATATATGGATCCCTCATCCTAGAGATCCAGAGGCTGGAATTTTGTACTTTGCAGAGAATTGTTGTTTGTTTGAGATTGAGATTAGTACATTGGGTGATTTATGCTTTGTTGGAGGAGAGGAAGGGATTCCTTTGCTGGGAGGTAGATGCTGGATCGGGACTCACTTGGTTGTATCTCCTCTTGGACTTTATTATCATATCAATAAACTATTTGAGTTTCTCCTACATGTTGTGTATCAATGATGTTTTGTTATAGTTGCATGTTTAGCTTAATCTGATCCTGAGCTTTTTATGAATGTATATCTATATCTTCATGTAGTCTCTCTCTCTTGTGATCTTGCAGGAATTCGGTGAAGCTGGGCCGGTGAGTGAGCAGGGATCTGGGAGCCATTGAAGAGAGGAGGGATTGGATCAACAAACTAGCGAAAGACACAGGTTAGTTACATCCTTCCTCTTCATTTACATTTCATAAAGAAGAATATTCAAGTAGTTTTCCTTATTTGTTGCTAAGGCACTATCACACCTTAGAGTGGGATAGGGGCATTCCGAATGGATACTTTTCCCAACAACAAATTGGCGACTCCACTGGGGATCGTATCTTGTTAGTTTATTTTTGTTTCTATTGTTGTTCTTCTCATAAACGCGGGAGTGTCGAATCGAAATGCATTTGCCATTTACAAATGCAAAGTAGAGATCTGCTACTCTAGTCCATTCATTGGGCCTGTTTTTATGATCTGAACAGCTGATCCACAAGTGCTCTAACAGCCCTTTGTGATAGATCTTAGTCCTCCTTTAAATCATCCTCCTAATTGTACCTAATTGATAGCTCTTATCCGGCCAAAAACTCTAGATTAAACTGCAAACCGTGACCCAGAACCCAGAGACAGTTCTCGTTTCTGCTTCAACGCAGACTCTGTGAAGAGGTTCTGCATTTCAACGCAGGTCCTGAGAAGGCTACCTGCGCTGAAGTTCAGTTTATCTGTGCTGGGGGTGCGCTGATCACCCTTTGCCTTGTGCAGATGTGGTTCTCTGCTTCCTTTTGCTCAGTTTTATCTCTGTTTTTTGCAGCCTGTTATCAGTGTGTGTACCTATCTGAAACCCTTTTTCTTTGCCTCAATTCCGCCTCAGTTGTATAAAGAAACTGTATTTGTTCTTTGTGTATTTGTTACATCATTTGCAGTTTCCCATTACAAAAGTAAACTAGTCATATTGTCGCCCTTAGATCTAGACCTGTCGTAAGTGTCGTTTTGATCTTAGGAGTAAGTTTGTTTGCTGTTGACAGTTGATTGCGCTTTTACTTTTGTCTTTTGGTTTGAATTTGTGAATTTCTAGTGTCGAAACAAGTGTTTACTTCAAAATCATAAAGTGTCGTAATCGTCTTTTTGATTTCAAAAAGGAACTTGTTTGTGTTTTCACTTGAAATCGAATTCAAATTTGTACAACAACTTTCTTTTTAGGCATCAATATTAAGAAAGTGAAAACAAATACATGCATTTTTGCATTTTCATATTGATAGTTTGTATGTTGATTTAGGAAAAGTGCATTTACAGTGTGCTCTATGCTCTTTGAGAAAAGATTGTATCTTTCTTTTCCCCTTGTAGCTAGGATTTTCATTGTTGAAAAGAGATAAATGCTTGCTTATCATCTTTAGACTGCATTTAGGAATTGTATCATACATCTCGTGGTGATCCAAAAAGGAAAACTTCTAAGAAAGATCAACCTAAAATAAATTGAATTAACTTAACAACGCTTTGTAACTTAACGCACAACATAGAGGTCTAGGCTAGAGACGTGTTCCGGCGTCGTAAAACCTGGTGACTGTCGATCTCGCTGATGGTTGGGTGATTCCTCCTAAGAGACGATTAGCGCCAGTACGGATTGTGTCCCATGTACCGTTGAGTATATATTGGGAGACCCCTATAGGCATAAAGCCTTTATCCATAGGAAGCCGTGTCGACCGCCCTACTGATCGCAATGCACTGAACACAGCATTCGGGAAGATTGACCGCCCATACCTTAAAAAGTATTCTGCGGTTTTGCGAAAAGTTTGGCACACCCTCTACCTAGAACTCCAGAGCAGTTCCTTTTGGCCTTTTTCAGACTCTATAACGGAAAAAGTCCATCCGAGCATTTGTCACTTCGGGCTCGTTAAAACATCGAAGGCGACTAGAGTCATCTTTTGCTTTTTCTCGACTCTTTAAAATTGAAAAAGCAAGTTGTGTCTAAGCGTCGTTAAAATTTATTTTAAACGGAATATTCATACCCTTCTTCCTGCGTTGATCTTTAGGTTGAGAAAATGGAGCCTACCAACCAAGGAATTCCCCTTGGTGGAAATCCTAGTCCCTTCTCCTCTTGGGGAGATGTTGGTGCGCCCCATATGGCCACATTGTCGCTTCCATGACTCACAATTGGCTTGCCAGTCTGGCTCTTCTCAACCAATGTCGTTCAGAACACCACTATTCCTGAACAGTCGAATCAGCAGTTAGACCAGTCCAGAGTTACCCACCAGCCTTCTACTTCCTCTAATTCTTCTTCTCCTCCTTCCTCTTCGCTTGACGGGACTGGTAAAGATAAAAACCAAGTTCCTAAGGAGAAGAAGGAAAAGAAGAAGAAGAAGGAGCCAAAAGCGACTGGGGGAAAACGAGTGTCGTCTAACGAAAATCCACACACAGCACTGACTAGGCCTAAATCGCCATGTGTCATATGCAAGGGAGACCACTTTCACAGAGATTGTCCCTGCATCCCTCAGATACTAAGGGACTGGTCTCCCCGTTTTCACAATCCGGTGGCGTCAACCTCTGATAGCCATGTTGAAAGCACACCGTCAACTAGCGAAAGTGAAGTCCTTGGACAAAAAGGGAGAGCTAGATCTCCCTGTAGACTGTGCGAAGGCAATCACGCCATCCACCGTTGTCCCTTCTTAGACGAAGCGAAAAGAGTTTTGGATGATCGTCTGGTTTCACCGTTACGACTTCCTCCTGGATATAAAAAACTCTTGCCGAGTCCTTCGTTAGTTGAAAATCCAGCTGGCCCGCTCAAGTGGTCAGCTAAAGCGTTGGTCATTGAAGATGAACCAGCTGAATCCATACCCGACAAAAGTCAAAAGGTCGAGGCGGCAGTTGACCCGGTCTTGCCTTCAGAGGTTTTATCTTCGAATGATACAGTCACTGAAGAGGATAAAGATGACACCATCCAAATTCTCTTCATCAACACAGACTCCGACGAGCATGGGGGCAATCCCCCCATTCCTTTATCGCAGGAAGGAAGTTCGTCAGAGCGATATCCGGCCGTCTACTCGGTCCCACCACCAAGCAACCTAGTTGTCTCCTTCGACTGGAACCAACTAGGCAGACCCCGTTTGCCAGCAAGCATACCATTCAGAATTATCGTCCAAATATACAGAATGGTCATGGCTGGCACTATCATTGATGAGGGGGCATCTGTGAGTATCCTTTCCTCTATTGCTTGGAAAGCGCTTGGTTCGCCAGCGCTTTTGCCTGAAATGAGAAATCTGACAGGCTTTGATAAAGGAACCAGTCGACCTTTAGGGATCCTCCCCAATGTGCCCATAACATTGAGAGGGAAGACCGTTCAAATGAACGTGATGGTCATTCAAGGACCCTTGGATTATAACCTACTCCTTGGACGAGACTATATTTATTGCATGGGAGCCATCGTCTCCTCACTCTTTAGAGTAATGTGTTTTCCGCACGAAGGAAGAGTGGTCAAGCTCGTGGACCAGCTTTCATTTCCCGGATCACGCATCGCAAATAGTCATATACCATCCCTAAATGGTCTCTTCACGCAAGAAATGTCTCAACCCACGGTCCGTCCTCCCGATGAGCGCGAGTAATTCGGAGGGATATGACTGGAACCCAGGGGGCATGCGTCCTGGTCTGCTTCGGCAGGAAAACTTTAGGTATAAGGTAGGTTTCCCCGGGAGAATATGACTAGTCTGTACCCTGTCTGTCTTGGAAGAGGGGTTATTCTAGAATAAGATTCTCTTGTCAAAGTTATGTGTTTGGCGCTCGTTGTCACTCACCTTTGTCTATCTCGGTAGACATCGCCGAAGAAGTGTTTTGTTTGAAAGATTAATAAAACAATCTTTGGTAACCTGAAAGAGGTAGGCCTCTCCCGGTTAAACAAATTTTTTTCCTGCAAATTGAGGGGTAACCTTGAAACCATACTTTATACCTGGGGGCATGCAAACCTTTTGGAGTGCAAGCAAGGGGCGGCTATTTATTTTTTAAATTTTTAGGTCCTCCCTTTAAACCTGTAGGTCTAACCCTTTAAACTCGTAGGATTAGTCATTTCCAAGCTTGCATAACGAAAGGATGCGGGGCATAGCTTTGTAAGGCGCAAGCTCCATAAAAAATGGCATCTTACATGAGACATTCTTATCATATGACTGGATAATCGAGCAGTTTTAGCACATAGTTCATGCTCGTTAAAAAATAAACATAAGATCGAGCAGTTTTAGCGCATAGTTCATGCTCGTTAAAAAATAAACATAAAATCGAGCAAGTGTTTCAACCCGCGTTTAAGCTCGTTAAAAAATGAACTATCCTCCGGTAAATAACCGCCGTGAATGTAATGTTATCAGCCATTAAAGCCTTGGTCGTGTTTGCACCGTCACCTCCACTTTTCCATTGGCCGATCATTCACCTCCATTTGATTGTTTACCCATTTTGAGGAACATCTGCGAAGAGTGATTGCACTAGCCATCCTTGTGACACTGCCGTGATTGGAAAATTCCAACCCTTACCTGGAATCAGCTGCTACCCATTTCATCACTCGTTCCTCAAAAGACGAGTCTTCTTTAAGCTCTTTTCATCTGACTCGTAAAATATGAAAAGATTGCCGAGTTTTGGCCTTCTAGCTCGTTAAAGCGACCGGAAGAGCTATCCCTCCTCTAGATTTTAATCTTTTTGGACCTGAGGGATTATTGCACAAAAAGATCGAGCGCTTGTTTTGTTCGGCTCGTTAAAACTATCGAAAATTCATCCCTTCTGTATTGTTTTATACTTTTTCGGACTTAAGGGATTAGATGACGAAAAAGGACTTCCGGAGTTAAATTTACGTACCTTTTTAGACTCTCTAAAAATGAAAAGGACCGAGTTATCTTTGTCATTAGACTCGTTAAAAACATTAATAGCGACAAACTTGTCTTTAGACGAGAACAAGTTTCACTATCGCTAGGCTCGTTAAAACATAGCGATGGGTTTTCCCGAAGGGCAAATTATAGAACAAGCATATGTTATCCTCCTCAAGCTTGACAAAAATAAAGAGGTACTGGTTAGAAATGACTGGGGAAAAATTGGGAAGAAACTCAAAGAACTTTTATTGGTAGCAAGTCGCTCTTGAACATGACACTTCCACTCCGTGCCTGAGTCGGGTTGGGTTGTTTCATTCACCGGTCACATCACCATGGTCTCGCCATACCATCCACCTTTGGGGTAAATGCTACCAATCCATCACATAAGTGTCGCCGATATGTTCAAGAGAAGTCATCCAGAGAAGTCAACCGTGTCCCATCCACTACCATACATTATCCTTCATCCTTTCATGACCGCCACCCTGAACCATATATCATCAGATCGTTTTCACCTCCATGAAAATCATTTGCTCCGTTCCGTGTCACTGATGTGGGATACATTAAGGCCCTCCTTTGACGGATCGCTTCTTGTCGACATCAGCTCATTATCCAAGAAGTTGATCTAGGAACACCCCCTTCAGTACTTTGAAGCTTGCATGCCTCAATGGCAAGTTTCTCACTTCCGGCGACAGGTATACATCAATGACCTTCGACCAAAAGATTTTACGTGGTGTTCGACGCCAAGTCCTTTATTCACACCACGTGAATTGTACTGCAGTACCTTGAGGGTCATTATCATTATCGGTGATTCCTCTCGCGCTTGTTAACAGTTTACATCATTGACTGGTAATCGAGCGATGTCCTTCCATGTTCGACTTCAAAACATTTCTCACATGGATCGACTTGTACTTAGAGTGAAGATCGGACGAGATTGAAGACCCCAGATCTAGTTTCATCCATCCGGGCTACGATATATATTCAGGAAAAATAAAGACATTGACATGTACAGCATTGCAGAACAGATAATCATCCTACCAAAAGGATGATGATTTCATCACAATCATCAGTCTACCATCAGACGATTGTCTGTCCTATGTACATAAAATGAATTTATAAAGCTGAGCGTGGGAATGCCCACCTCAGCTAGATCATGAAAACAGTATGAAAAATAATGTATTGTATTGTATCTTATTACAAGTCTCCTCCCAGCATTGAATGAACTTCAGATCCTCCTAATAAAGCATTTCACCCGATAAACGGCCTCATACTTTAGGGGGCAACTGTTATAGACATTTTTTTGCCTTACAACATTGAGCATGAAATGTCCATAATCCAAGGGATCCAAAGTCCCTAAAAGAGTTGTTCCTGCCCCTAAAGGAACAAGGTCAACCAATGACAGCTTCTCCCAGAAGTTCTCCACCAAAAACCACTCAGAAACAGTCAATTCAGGATCAATTCAGATGCTCTACTAGCTGCCTGCGTTGCAATGCACCCCAGTACACTAGCTAGGTGCGTTGCAACGCACCTAAATGCACTACCAGGGTGCGCTGAGTGGGAAATGACATATGGCAAGCTCATTCAATGAGGTGGAAAGACCATGGAAGCTTCCAGAATCTTCTCTAGTGACACTTGCCTCAATGAATTCGACTAGTGATGAGTAAGAGGCTCTCAATCTCCAAGTGGAAGCAAGAACTGACAGAGAGAAGCCACAAGTCAAAACATAAGCTGACTCATCCTCTCTACTTACATCTATATATGGATCCCTCATCCCAGAGATCCAGAGGCTGGAATTTTGTACTTTGCAGAGAATTGTTGTTGGTTTGAGATTGAGATTAGTACATTGGGTGATTTATGCTTTGTTGGAGGAGAGGAAGGGATTCCTTTGCTGGGAGGTAGATGCTGGATCGGGACTCACTTGGTTGTATCTCCTCTTGGACTTTATTATCATATCAATAAACTATTTGAGTTTCTCCTACATGCTGTGTATCAATGATGTTTTGTTATAGTTGCATGTTTAGCTTAATCTGATCCTGAGCTTTTTATGAATGTATATCTATATCTTCATGTAGTCTCTCTCTCTCTTGTGATCTTGCAGGAATTCGGTGAAGCTGGGCCGGTGAGTGAGCAGGGAGCTGGGAGCCACTGAAGAGAGAAGCGATTGGATCAACAAACTAGCGAAAGACACAGGTTAGTTACATCCTTCCTCTTCATTTACATTTCATAAAGAAGAATATTCAAGTAGTTTTCCTTGTTTGTTGCTAAGGCACTATCACACCTTAGAGTGGGATAGGGGCATTCCGAATGGATACTTTTCCCAACAACAATGAGATTAAGAATAAAGTTTTCATTTTAATCACCGAAATCTACCATGTAAGATTTATTCAGTACATGAAATTGTTTATTTGTTAGAGCCCAAGTTATTAGGATTATGAAGAGTCCTCTTTCATGACAATATTTATGAATGCTCTACTCTTTCTCAAAGAATTACATATTACAGAAAGGTGGGAAATAAATGAGATGTAGCTAAATGGTTTCTATTTTAAAATGTGTGGAGGGAGTATAAAATCATTTTCAATTGCGTTTAAATATTTTGGAGCACCCACTAAAGTGCTTCATTTTCCTCCTAGTTAATTCAATTTCTATTATCCCAATGCTTCTAGAAGTCCTTCTCCAAAGTGATCTCTTAACTTTCTTGGAGGGAAATTAATCACTTGATTAGAAACCACGGATTACAATTTGATTAGGAGTAAGGGATGAGAAATCTTCATATTCTTCAATATATTCCGCAAGTTAAAATCATATCGAACGATTTCGCTTCTATTTAATTGATATGACAATCACTCGAGCATTTGTTAGGATTTTGAGACCTTTTTCAATGATTTTTTTTTTAAGTTATGTTCTCAATTAAAGAAATTAAAGAAAAGGTGAAAATAATGCAATTGAAGGATTTTCTATTTTAATGCCTAAGAATGCCTTGCTAATGTAAAGGGCTTGGTATTTTCTTGACTCAAGATTAGTCGCATTTGAATTCCTAACATTTATTTCAATTTCATTTTTGTTGTGTTTATATTGCTATCCTTGAAGTTTGTGATCTACTATGTGTGTAAGAGGAATTATTAACTACTAAGCACTCTCAAAGGTGATATTGATGGATGACTAACTTTAAATGTCCCTACTTGACACTTTAGTATTACATGATCATGCAAAGAAATTATTAATCAATATTAAAGGGAAGATGATTAATGTGCAGTGTTTCTTGGCTTGTCATATAATTACTACATTTTGGCCCCCAATAATATATTTCAGACTACTTTTTGAAAGTTACTTGTGGAGCTTCCCTTTGGCCTATAAAAACATCGAGGATAAATGTCCATTGAATTGGCATTGGAAATCATCAAAGACGAATTCACCAAAATCAGTAGAGGACATGGGAGAAATTGGTACAATGAGTGGATAACCACTAAAGAAACACTGAGGCACCATAATTTCTTGTGTATTTAGATTCACTTGAAATTAACTAGTCACAAAAAGTACCTTTTTTTGTTCCAAATATTTTCATGTATACATAACTAAAAACACAATTTCGGACTAATTATTCAAACTACTAATTATCTAATAGTCGTAATTTATAATCAAATAGTATAATATGATTAATATTATAGGACACAACTATAGGGTCTAACTGTGAGGGGCATTGTGACAATATATGTACACTTCTCATTATATTAGACAATCATCTCTCAAAGTGTGATATCCATCCAACGAAATGTACTCCCAGAGGCCATTGTGGGATTGAAATTTTTTCTTTCATTGGACAAGTGGTGATATATTTTCTTAGGCCTTAGTGTTCTTCTTCCCTAAAGTTTTGACACTACTCACAGCTAGCACCTTCATTCAACCAAGTGGGGTAATCATCTTGGAAAGTTAAATCATTTTGTCTCCACAATCCAATATGATGTTGGATCAATCTCATGATCCTAAAAACATAGGTCATAATAGCAAGGAACTTTTACTGTGGGCAAAAGAATATCCAAATTTAAGGAACATGGCTCTTTCAGAACAAGAAATAAGGATATTTTTTACACTGATTTTTTTTCCCATTTGTTTTCACAAGTTATCTATTACCTGATATTTTTAACATGTAACTTAGTTGGTATGATTGTGCCTAAGGTTATGTTGAAGGTTGAATACTAAGTTCATAATGTTTTATTTCTGTGGTGACATTTTATTTGCTTTGTTAATACAGGTCATCTAGCCGCATAGTGGCCACTATCGAATGTTGAGGTATATGTTGTATAAGTATTTTATATTCTACTTTATTTTATATTCAAGTATTCATCTTCTTTCATGTCTTATACTCTGCATTGTATCTTCTTTCATTTTCAGGAGAGGAACTCAATATTGATTGTAAGAAGCAACAATTGAAGAAAGAGGAGAGCAATAACAGTTGAGCGACAAATGAAAAATGAGAGAGGGAAGAGAATCTTTCTAGTGATAATGATACCCTTAGAGTCAATATCTTGCATAAGACACACTCATAGAGACTGATGGTCAAGCCTTTAGAGTTGGTGAATTCACTTGCAATGATTTGGAAACACAGTGATAATGTTTTGAAATGATGAAACAATATTTGATGTGTAAATTGAAGTCCAACCGAAATTAAGTTGGAAACTCATATTATAATACTTGATATTTTATATAATAAAATTTATATGGTTGAAATTATTTTTATTTGCACTTGATATTATTTAGTCTTGTAATTAACATATGTAACTTTGCATTATCATACTAGATAAGAATGCACATTGTATGGCATTTATATAAAATTTAGTCGCAAAATCATACTAATAAATTTATGTTGATTAATAATGAACACATAAAATCAATCTAAAACTACTAAATTAGTAGTTTATATTAATTAGTGATAAACACGAATAAAATGAATATATGACTAAATTAGTCGTTTATAATGATTATGAATGAATTTAAATAAAATGAATAGAAACTACTAAATCAATCATTTATATAATGAATATGAAAATACAAAAAAAAAGATAAATGACTACTGCAAATGATAATTTTTTTATTAAAATGATGACTAAATTTTGCATATATACGACTATTAGTAGCTAATTTACAGTATCTTATAACACGACTAAAATTTGGTAATATTTATTTGGTCACTAATTGGTTTCAAATGATGACTAAAATTTTCTATATATGACTATTAGTAGCTAATTTACATTATCTTACAACACAACCAATATTTTGGTCATATTTCTTTGGTCATTAATTAGTTTTCTCGAGGATTCATATAGTAATATATTTTGTTGTATATTTGGTCATTAATTGCGACAATTAATGACTAAACCAATGAAAAATTAATGACTAAATATACTACTATATGGTAAAATTGAGGAAACCATTTAATGACTAAGCTAAAAATGACTAAAAGTTGGTCGCGTTATAAGATACTGTAAATTAGCTACTATTGGTCACCGACTGAAAAAATGGTCGTTTATATACAAATTTTAGTTGTTTTTTTAGTAACTAATTAGCCATTTTGTACTAATGCATTGTATTGTCCCAATTACAATTTTTATAAATTTCTCAGGATTTTTCTTAAGTAAAATATTGTTGCAAATTCCACAAACAAATTACACAATTTAATCCATAAAATTAATAGAAAAACCATGAAATATTTCTCTGATACCACTGTAATATTTCAAATATAAATTTAGTAGCAAATTGCTTCACAAATTTTAGTCATCAACTCCATAAACAATTTGCACAAATTAAACCCCAAAATTTATGGCAAAAACGGGAAATAGAATTTGCAACTAAATAATAAACATGTAGAAGATCTCAACCTTATTTTATTAATATGTAAATAAGCTGGTACAAGACTAGGAATATGGCTAAGATGATGGCCCCAAATAGATCTACAATAATGTCGCAACTGGCCTCCAAAACAAACAAAAAATCAAAAAACTGCAACCTATGAATCTTGAATGGATCCACCAAGGGAATAGATGGGTGCTCACCCACTCTCACTGAATCACTCGAGGGATTTCACCCTGGGACTACTGCTAAAGTAGAGAAGCATGTTCTCAAAACCTCACCACAAAGACAACACAAATCCAAGATGTCTCCAATTGATCTCCTCCTCCTCTTTGATAGATCTAATGGTTAAATCTCCAAGCCTCTAGAAGCATCTTATTTTATTATTTTATTATTATTCTAGAAGCTCCTCCATTGACTTTATATTAAGTGACTTTTAGTTTTATTTTATTTCACTTCAATCACTTTTGGCTTTTTTTCCTCCAATTAATTATTATTCCTTAATTAAAAGACTATTTAAAGTCGTTTTTAATCAAGGAAAATAGGTAAATACCCCACCATACTCTCTCTAGCCACTAGAATTCACCTATCAACATCCCATTCTGTATATATCCTCATTCAGGTTCCAATGAGATATTACACTGAGGTATTCCATCAAATATTTCTCTCGGAATGCCACCTCAAACAAAATTAATTAAGTCATGCTCAATAATAACCTCGTTTTACGAAAGTTGTCAGAATGCAACATAGTGAAAGGCAAGTTGTATAGATGACATATTATGCCAAGTGAATGCCATCGAATCTAATAAAAAATCCTCAAAACTTCCTCGGAACCCCTGATGACATAAACCTGTTCCCATGACCTGGCCATCTTGTGCCTTGGAAATCCACTCTGGTTATACGGGAAAATAAAAATGGGGACATGACAATTACACACACTAACAAAGTCAAAACACAGGAATTGATCTAATTGGAAGGAAAACGACATGTCATCCTCATATGGAACACTACCTATCAAAACAAATCATTAATTCAAAATCATAGTTCTAGGGAAATACAATATAGGAAGACTATTTTGTTCTACGAAGACTCTTAACAATAGCTTCCAAGGCTTTAGGACCACCCAAAATTCATGGTTGTCAAATACATCCTTTAATGTTGATAAGGGATCAATGTCCATCACTGGGCCTGCAACCTTGGCAATCTAACTAGAGATGTTGGCTAGTCAACTCGAATCATATTCCTTTTCTAACTAGACCTAACTTTGTTGCTCTGGAAATTGTGTTACATAATCACCATATCGAGTATTCTGCTAGTCCAATATACAATGTGGCTATCGAATAATAGGAATCTTTAAAATCTATATTGTCTATACTATATTTTTGGTGCATCCCAACATTCCCAAATAAATCATACTAGAAAATATATGGTAAGAAAGTTTATGGTTGAATGTGGCCACCTTTATTTGGTTGAATGCACATGGAAATCTTATAATTTGGCATGATATTCTTCATAGAGGCTATGAAGGTCCAACACTCTATGTAATGTGTAGACAAGTAGGTGGATCATTATAACATCTCCTTAGTTCCTGCAATTTTAGTGGAGCAAGGAGCCACTCTCCTATGTCAGTCAGACCACAATAAATAAAATATCTAATTCACTCTTTCCTCGTGGCTACAATAGTTCTTCCATAATCCGATAATAAATCATATATGGAAATTCTTCCCTAGTTTTATATTTTGGGAACATGGATAGTGAGAAATCACAAGACATTTAATAGTGAATAACAAAGACCTGGATGGTATGGTCCAAGCTACAATCAAACATTATTTGAACAATCAAAATATCCTTAGAGAACTGGAGATCTCAATTGTAACCATATAAAATGGATCATTCTCCGCAACTAGCATCTTAATCTCTCCTCTTCTATTTCTCTCTCAATTTGACTTCCCCCTAAGGGTTCTTATCCTTGTACATGGGCTCCTCCTCCACACAAAAAAATCAAACTCAATTTTGATGGAGCATCGAAATGAAAATTTGGGCTAGAAGGATTTGGTGGTGTCTTTTTTAATTCAAATGTTTAGTTCCTATGAATTTGTTAGGCTACCTAGGCATTATCTCCAATAATGTTTTAGAGCTTCAAGCTCTCATCCATGGCCTCAAGTTATCCAGACTATATAATTCTGCCAAACTATGCATCGGGAGACATTCAAATTATCATCAACATGCTAGTTAGAATCCAAAATGGCTTCAAACTTCCATCCAAGGTATTCTTGTACTCATTCCTTATCACATCAAAAGAGATGCCAAAGAGGTTCAATATTGTTCGGGAAATGAAGGTGTCAACGTCCAAGGAATCAAAATTGATTTAAATTAGACTCGTTTCCTAGACAAAAATCTAAAAGCAAATTGTTTCTTCCTAGCTCACATTAACCATCATCCCCTATCTCAAGTGTTTGCAGACATTAATAGAAAAGAAACACAGTTTTGCATCCAAAGAGACATGCAGTTTACCATGTGTTAGACCCTCCTCACAAGATTTGTGAACCTTCAAACACATCCCTTATGTTTTTCAAAGACCCCATTCACCCGTCAAACACAAAAGGGGTTTACATGATATTTTGCTCCTTTGGAAGCCCTATGTAGGAGAGATTGGTCATTCCATTAAGCTTAGATTTTAGGAACACTCTATGGACATTAGGCATAATCGTTCTCAATCCTTGGCTCTCATTGATCATTTTGTAAAGAATAAACATCACATTTGTATTGAGGATGTTTGCGTCCTTGCTAAGATTTCTCACTATCATCACAAAATGTTTAGAGAAGCAATCGAGAATCATCACAAGGTGTGATGGTTGGAAAATCAGTGGAAACTAGATTCCCGCCCTTTCCTCTAAGTTTATTTCTTCTTGATTATTCTTTCTCCTCCTCTTTATACCCTTGATTTTTGGTCCTTTCTCCTTTTTACTACTTTGGTTTTCTTGTTGTTTCCTCTATTCTTATTCTGGACCATGGCCCCCTTTTTTTGTTGCGTTGTTATGATATATAGTTTTATATATTAGTTAACTATTATTAGTTTTTAAGCCTTCTTAATCATTCTAACAACCTTAGCCCTTATTGATTAGATAAGATTAATTATTACTAGTTATTAATTACTATTAAGGCATTATTAATATTATTAATGATTTTTAATCTTAAGCATCTTCCTTTATTTTTGCTATCCTTAATTGACCCCCTCCTCTTTACCTTTTGGGTTATTACTTATACATTCTGGTTATTTATTATATTTACCCTCTCCTTAATAATATTATTAACCATATTAAATATAAAATTTTATTTTAATATTCCTTTTCGACCTATATATACTTAATTTAGATTTAATATCTTTTTAGTATTTATATTCTTTTAATAATTATTATTTATTATTAAAATATCATATCTTATCAAGAGTAGGAATATATATTATTTTTCTCAAAACAACTATTTATTTTGACTTTTTACCTCACTCTTTAATTCTTAGGGTTTCTCCCTACTTATTCCTTTGTTTAGATAATATTTTCTTCATCTATTCATCATGAAGATGGACCACGTTGGTTGGTTTGAAATCTTGACAAGAAATTTTTTTATATGAAGGATCCAAAACGTGTATTTAAAATTAACTCTACTCACATAAGCCTCCATTCAGTAATGTGTGAACCTTATTAAGGAAATAATCAAATGGATTTAGCTACCACAGGAAGAAGGCTTGAAAGTAGTGGAATGTTATCTAAATGATGTAGTCGGTAACAACAAATGTCATGGTGGAACTAGGTGACATGAAATCCACCCAAGTTTCGTTCATCATGTCAATTCAGTACCTTGAGTCTTATGGTAGTTAGGACTTAAAGCATGCGTCCCAATTGGAAATCTAACATTTGTCTAATTGCTCTAGACATGAAGGTTGGCTTATCATTAGAGATTAAGCTAACAAGTTTTTGCTTATATTTCTTGTGGATATAGCCCCATGAGCTTCATGGCAAGGGATGACCCTTGCTTATTGCTAAAAGCGTAGGATGAGGGCTGAGAAGGGCATTGTGGCCATAACTTTAGCCTATAACAATTCAACCTTGTCCATCATTTAGGACTCTATTAAAGCTTTGGCAGAAGATGTCAAGGTTGAATGGGCCTATATTGAGGATGGAATTGTGGCCCAAGTGAAAGAAGATTTTGTTCTAGACCTTGGCTTTAGTTGCATAAGAGATACCAAATTATTTCTAACAGTGAAATTATATTGGCACACCTAGACCGTTGATGTGCATTCCCTACTCACAAATGATATTGGTCATTAGGAAATTCACCAATGGTTAAATACCTTGGAGTCTAAGAAAAAATGCTCATTGTTCACTCTTTGCACCTAACTTGTTTACAACAATGAATGAACCCTTCAACTAGCACTGATAGGTTCATTTGACCAAGACTATTTTTGATGGGTATGTTCTAGGTTCTTCAAGCCATGGTATCTAATTTTTTTCTTATTGTCTCTAACCTTACATTATATACTATTTTTGTTATTTTTCTATCATATTGGTTTTGGTTTCCCTATGGATGAACAATTTTGTAGCTATGATGAAACCTTGTAACTTGGATGTTTGGTATGGTCTTGTTTCTCTTTGCAGTGAAATCCTTCTTTTAGTCTCTATGTGGATTCTCTAGACTCAGAAGATTTCTAAGCTTATCTCTTGGTCATCTCAACTAGTGTAGTTTCTTATGGGGCACTAGCTTTGAAGTTGTTTTGTTTGTATTGCATTCATGTATATTCTATTTTATAATCTAATAGAATAAAATTGATTTTGTTTTATAATCTAATAGAAATAACTATTTGCAAACAAATGTGAAGGAGATGACAGGAATCTGTCGATATCTTAGATGTATGTCCACAAGATCGAAATGTATAAGCAAAAGATAGATTATTCAATCACTTTTCAAGGGGGGTGCCTACAAATGTAGCTAAAATGTGAATAAATGAAAACTTTCAAAACTTTTGAAATTGAAAAAAGTTCCCTTCCTCCCAGGGAATTCTGTAGTTTCTCTTTATATCCACTATAAAAAAATGCAAAGTCTTCACTCCTTTGCTCATGAAAAAAGTCATTATTTTTTTTACTTAAACATTGGAGTGAATTAATTTATCTCTATTGTATAAATAGATTGGTGGGTTTACAAACTTGTTAATTTTTTTGTTTAAGGCCACATGAAGGGAATCATAAGCTAGTCAATTTGTTGTTATAGGGATGTACGCACTAGTCAATATGGTCAATATAGTCAACATGCTCGTCATCACCATCCATTGTTATTTATGTTCAACTATAATCTAACATGGTCATCCATGGTAAACCATATCACATATTTTTCATTATTAATTATATTGATATGATCAACCTATGTCAACCACAAACAATGTGGTTAAGAAATATTTATGTGGTAAAACATTGTTATCATGGTCAACCATAGTCAACCATAGTAAAGATCATCCCTAATCAACCATTATCAACATGGTCATCCATAATCAACATGATCTTGATTAACCATGATGAACAATAGTCAATAATAGTCAACATGGTAGTCTAACCTAATCAACCATATTATAAAAATTTCTATTATATTAATATGTTCAACCATAATTAATATAATCAACATAATTTACCATAATTATCCCATTCAATTATTTCACAAATATTTTATTATTAATAATATTAATATTAATCAACATATTATCTCATTCCATCATTTCACAAATATTTTATTATTAATAATATTAGTAAACATATTATTTAATTTCATCATTTCACAACTATTTTATTAATAAAAATATTAATATTCTAATTCACAAATATATTAATCTTGCCCATCAATTAACACAACAACATAAATGATGGGCATTACTTAAACATTTAATTGTGCAAACTAATTATATAAACATCAAAAAATTTAAAAATCGCAATCTTGAAACTTATATTACGTAAACCCCACGTTACCCCACGTTATTTATTTTCTTTATCAATTCAAAGTATGTGGTCATTTCCCATCAGCTATATCCTTTTAAAAATCTTTTTGTATTATTCCAAAAAGTGTGATCGACATTTCCCATCAGCTATACCTTTTTTTATAAATATTTTTACATATTCACAGAATGCGGGCATTTTTTAATATTTTTCCCTTTGGATTTCTGTGACATGAAAAAGTTGGATTTTTTTAATATTTTTCTCTTTGCTTTTAGAATTTATCCTTGAATTTCTAATTATTATTAAAATCAGTAATATTAATTAATATTATTATTGTAATATTAATTATTTTATTATTATTAATTAATTAATTAATAATAAAAATTATTATTTTAAGAAAATTAATTAAACATAAATAACCATTTTAATTAATTAATTATCTATATTTATTAATTAATTATTATTTATTAAAAATAAATTTATTAATTATTAATAATAATATATTATTGATGATGATGATGATTAACGTTTAGTGAGACCAAACTTTGGTCTATCGGACCTAAAGAAACGAATTATTTAATTTGATTTAAGATTTTATTCATATGCTCAAAAAGCTTGGAGAGAAGCCTCCCGAGCTCACTATAATTTTGACATCATAAAAGGCTAGGAAGGTCAGTATTGCAACAAAGATTATGGAACTGAGATCTAATGTGGCTGTATGCGGAGCACTCTAAGAGGAAGTGTTTTTCATCCTCGATGTTCATATTCCCATAGAGATGGCAGATCCTTTCCATCCATGGTGTTTTAGGAACTGCCCAACAACCCGTTTCACTATGGAGCTCATGAGAGTTCGTTCTAATCTTCGCTATATTAATTTTCTTCTTTGAGCTAGTTAAAACATAGAGATACTTTTGATCTTCTAGGGTGGGATTGATGGCCTCCTTATAATATCTTAATTTTCTTTTAGTTGTTAAATATTTCTCACACCACATTTTTTCTTTGAACTTAGAAGTAACAATATTTTTAATGTTATTAATGTTTCGCATCATTCTCGTCGATCTCCCAGTGGTTTAGCCAAGTCCTCGTATCTTTATACCACCCTCGTTTGAGCCTTAGGTGGTTTTGGCTAGAATTTAGGAAGTCTATGGTCTCCTATATTATTGAGTTTGTGCTTGTACCAAAAAAGCCTAGTCATAGCTAGGCTCTCGATAGGGGAAAGACCCACTTCTATAAGGAGAATAGGATAGGGTGTATTGCATTTAATTTTTAGGTTATACGTTATAAAACGCTTCAAGATTTGTTCAATCTTTCTCCAGGATTCTCTAGAGATGCTACAACCCCAAACCTCACATCCATATAAGATAACAGGAGTGACTAAAGTTTCAAAGAGGAACTTCTTTCTATTCCACATTACGAGGTTTGTCATTTTACAATTATTTTCAAGACCAAAATAAGCTTTCTACCCCCCATTAATCCTTTTCTCAATGCTATAGTTCCAGTTGAGCTTGTGATGAATATCACTTCCTAGGTACTTGTAAGAATACACTTCCTCCAAGTTATTATTGTCATACATAAAACTAGTGTAAGTGTCCTTCTTGGATTTGATAATCATAACTTTTGTTTTGTCAGTGTTAACAGTCATACCCATGGTAGAGCAGAAATCCTTAAGAAGTCTAAGTTGCTTATCAAGATTAGATGGGAACCTTGCAAGAAGAACAATATCGTTAGCATAGAGAAGAAGGATGATGAATATCCCAGCTAAGATCGTGCCAGCACAACCTACTTCCTCTAAACAACCTTCTAGCTTGTCGATGTAATTGCCAAATAGGGTAGGGGAGAGGGGGCAAACTTGTTTAACTCCGATATTACACTTAATATCTGTCGACCAACCCTCATTTCTCTTTAGCCTGGAAATTACATTCTCATATAACCTTATAGCGGTAACTCTCAACTCAAAAAGAACCTTTAGCTTTTCTAATATATTTCATAGGTTCTTTCTAGGAACCGTATCGAAAGCCTTTCTAAAGTCCACAAAGCAACAAAAGAGATTGGATTTATCATTGCGACATTCCTCCACAATGATCCTAAGCGTAACAAGGTGGTCCGTTGTTGAGTGCTTCCTTCTAAAACCCGCTTGGCCTTTAGCCCACTTACCTTCACTTTCAAGCCATATGCTCAACTTCTTTTCCAAAATAATACCATATAACTTGGCTAAGAGAGGGTTGATCATAATTGTCTGATAATTAGAGGGGTTATTTGTATCCCCACTTTTAAAAATAGGGATAATGAGGCTCTGAGTCCATGGTTTAGGGAACCCTTGCTTGACTGCTTGATTGAAAAGCTTGTGGATGTGGGGGATGAGGGCAGGACCTCCAATTTTTAAGATTTCTGCCTAGTAACCTTCAATGTCCTTAGTTTTCCCATTTGTCAGGTGTTTAACCCCAAAATCAGTGTCTTCTAATGAGAAAACTTCTTTTGTTGTGAGCAGGGTTTCAAAGTTATCCATGACATTTGGAGATTCATAAAGCTTTTTAAGATAGGAATTCCAGTCACTTAAAGAAATTTTATTATTATCTTTAGTTTCCTAGTTAGAATCTGCCTCCAGAATTTTTGAGCTATCTTAGAGAGGGGTAAGAGATTCTCTTTTCTTTTAAGAATGTACTGCCTTTTTTCCCTTTTAGTTAAGGCTTTGTATATTTTATCTTGCCAATTTTAAGAGATTCATCAACAACTTCCTTAATTGCTCTCCTCGCACTTTTACAATCTTTGTCACACCATGGGTTGGTTTTGCTATTTCTTTTATTATTGTTATTATAATAATAGTAGTAGTATTATTATTATAATAATACTATTAATGTTTTTTTGTGTTTTCAAACTATATATTTGTTAATATGATTATGCATGTGATTTAATTTATTATTATTAAAATATTATTAATGTTTATTGGCCTTTTCAAATTATATATTTGTTAATATGATTATGCATGTGATTTATATATGTCTTTTACATTATATCAATCATAATCATATAATTGTGCAAATTTTAAGGAGTCGTCAAGGAATTCTCTTGCACAGCCGAATTTCGGCAAAAAAATTTCAAAAAATCTTGTAGATGCATTGTTTGAATCATGTTTTTGATGGTGGAAATGGATTCAGCACCATCAAAAAGATTTAAAACACTTAAAATTATGAATTTTGACATTTTTTACTTTGATGTACAAAAATCCAATTTTTTTCACAAAAATTTTCATAACTTTCAAAGCAAAAAAACATAATTTTTATACTAAATTAATTTTAACATGAATTTATTATTATATTATCATAGAAATAATTTTTTATATTTTTCTCTTTGGATTCTTGTCAGAGAGAAAACGTTGTGGGTCGCCATCATCCCGCTTATCTCAGCGTCATCCATTCATTCTGCCGGGCATCAAAAGTCTTTCTTCTACCAAAAATATTATGCTCCTGTGTAAAATATTCACGGAAGCTCAACCTCTCAGCCATTCTCCTTGACAACACCAGGAAGGATGGAAGGAGTGAACCACCAAATCCTGAAAATGGCCGCCGCAATGATCAATGTCCAGGCAACCACTGTGTGCGTGACGGGAGCGACTGGTTACGTGGGCTCCTGGCTAGTGAAGTGCTTACTCAACCAGGGTTACACCGTTCACGCTACAGTGCGCGATCCAGGTAATTTCAATCCCATAAGTTAATAGACTTATTTTTTAACTGAATCAGTGATTTTTTCCCGGGGGGGGGGGGGGCGGGTGTTGAAATTCGTCATATAGATTAATGCAATCAATGATTTAATAGGCAATCATGATTCCCAACGAGTATTCCAAGGATTTTTTCTCTTTAGTTTAGTATAGGTCCATTAATATTCTTGTGTGGACACGCAGAGAATGAGACGAAGGTGCGCCATCTCCTGGACATCCCGGGCGCTGCAGAAAGGCTCAAGCTCTTCCGAGCGGAACTGTTGGAAGAAGACAGTTTTGACGCCGCCGTCACTGGCTGCGGCGGTGTTTTTCATGTGGCGACTCCTACCGAATCCGCACCCAAAGATCCAGAGATAAAGTCGTTTGAATCTCCGTTTACGTTTTAAATTCAATACACTGTGCTACTCAATGTTCGCCCCACACAATTCAAGGTACAGAGTTAACTAATGGTTTTATTTGATTGGGCTTGCCACAGGAGGGTATGATCAAGCCGGCAGTCGACGGAACGCTGAATGTTCTGAGGGCGTCCACGAAGGCCCAAACCGTCAAGCGCGTGGTGGTCACATCATCTTCGGCGACGGTCACCATGAACGAGTCAGAGGAGCAGAATGAAGACATTGACGAATCTTGCTGGACAGACACCGGTTTCCTCGAGACTAAAAAGCCAAGCCGTCTATGGGTGAGCTCTTTAACTTAGTTCCATTCGGATTAGATTTTGGGAATATTTCAGAATCTGATAGTAAAGATTAGATTTAGGGAATATTTCAAAATTTGATAGTAAAGAGAACAGTAAATTGTTTGTTTTTTAATTATCAAATTTTGGGATATCCCAGAATTTGCAATATGCTTTGGCCAGTTGGGTGAGTTGGTGTTTCACGAGTTGATAATTTTTTAAAAAAAATATTGTGGATTTTTCCTGTCTAATTTCTATAAAATCTGACAAAAATTCACTGAAATCATAAGTTTGATTGGTAACCCCTGTACAATAAAAGTACTCTAGGAGTCTAAAGGTTTTTCAGCATTTAAAATAGAATCCATATATACACTCAAAAAATTAGTTTAAATAACACACCCCAAAACTACTTCGAATAATAAAATAACTCCAAATTTGAACTTGTTTCTGGTCTATTTTAAATTTTAAAGTCTTTCTTGACATATTTTCTTGATAAATCTATACTGGTTTAAACGGTGCAGGCATACTTCGCTTCCAAAACTCTTGCAGAGAGAGCAGCGTTGCAATACGGAAAGGAACACGATCTGGATGTGTAGACCATCATTCCTGTCCTTGTCGTCGGCTCTTCCATCACGCCAACCGTTCCCATCAGCGTCCAATTGACGCTTTCCTTGCTCACTGGCATCCCAGACGACTTGCGGGTTTTGAAGGAGCTACAATTATCATCGGGCTCCATCTCATTGGTACACGTGGACGATCTGTGCAAGGCCCACATCTTCTTGATGGAGAACCTCGCTACAGAGGGCCGCTACATTTGTAGTGCCATCAATATCTCTGTCCCACAGCTGGCACTTTACTTATCCAAACGCTATCCGCAGTACAATGTACCTACGCAGTGAGTATTTCATTATATGATTCCAAATTCAATAAGTATTTAAAGAGGAGTCAAAGAAGTAAAATTGAAATAAGATTAGTGTTAAAACTGATAATATAAATCTCAGTAATTACCCTGCCTAATGAAATGCCTGTGTCTATATATATACAGATTTGAAGATGTACCGCCGATCTCAAAAGTAAACCTGTCATCTAAGAAATTGGTGGAGAGCGGTTTCTCCTTTAAATTGGGGCTGGATGAAATCTTCGATGACGCTGTTGAATACTTAAAGATCAAGGGCATGCTTAATCAATAAGATTTTAGTTTTTTTTGTTTGGAAAGTTGTGCCTTTTCTTTCAATGATCCGAATGACCACACCTGGGTTTAGGTTTATGTTTATGTTTTTCCATTTAAATTTACAATGTTGATTAAAAATGAATATTTCCATTTAAGTTGACCTAGCTGAGAGATTATGATGACCTTGTGAGCGAGGATTTTGGTCCCTAAAGTTCTGTTCAAATCCTTTCTGAATAAACAATATAATCAGGTGTAATGACTTTAGTGTAATGACTTTAGTCCCGGAAGTTCTCATTTCACCATGAAATTATAAGTAATTTGTTCAGAACATATTTGGATTGTTATTTTCAACTCATTTTTTCTTTTTTTGCAACTGAAGAAATTGTGCATGGAGCATCTCTCAAGCATACATTGCCCTGACCCAAGTTTGGACTATAAAATCCAAGGAGCATTTTTTAAGCATACATTGTCCTGGGCCAGGATTGGACTATGAGACCCATGGAGCATCTCTCAAACATATGCTGTTTTGGCCCACGATTGGACTATGAAGGATTGGACTAGGAGACCCGTGGGAACCAAACCTCCCACCCAACCATTGCAGCGCAATCTTAAATTTAGTTGTTAAAAAGTGCAAAGGTAGTTTTTGAAACATACAACTCATATTTTCAATTCAAAGTTATATCTACATTTCAATTAATTAACTGTTTTTATATTTCTCAATAATATTTTTCTTTTTGTTGGTTAAATGAGGTTTGTTGACTGAAATTTGAAATTGGACATTAAACATAAGTACTTATCAAATAAAAATTTAATATAATTGTTTGTTATAATTATTAAAATATGATCTAAAACTAACAAACCACAAGCAATTACTCTCTATGTTGTCATGGTAGATATGAAATCTATGTAACCATGTTTTATATTACATTTTAGGATGGAAAAAAAAACGTGAAATGTTTTTTTCTCTATTTATGTTTTTTTAAATTATTTATTGTGGTTAATATTAATTTTATAAGTAAATATTTCTTATGTTATTATGATATATGCCCATGGGTTTTGAATTGATGGCAATGGGTGCATTGTTAAGGCAGTCCATGTGAAAAGGTCATTTGTTCAAATTTCTTGTGGGTTAACCGACAAAAAATAAAAAAAAAATTGTTATCATATTCATGAGACTATGCACTATTTTATATCTTGACATGATGTGAATATGGGAAAAAAACATAATTTTGAAGTGTTCCTCTTTGTCCATTCATGTTGTCCTTTTTCTTTCTTTTATTATTTGTTGTGATTAATATCGACTTGTTTATGCCCCATAGAGGTTGTAGTCATGACAATCAACAATCCACCTACTTAAAGTTTTATGTTAAATGTGCCTATACATTGAGAGGAGGATGCATCACACTCTTAACTAGGATAATTTCTTGTAACGACCCCTCCCACATTTACCCAATTTGACTGGCCTGGCAGGGTAAAAATGAGACGAAGAGTTACAAGGACATGACTCGACCTCCAAGCTTTAGTTATGGAAATGGGGTCGACAATGACAACTTACAGACATCCCTTAAGGCTTACAGGACACTCAGGGGCCAAATAACCACCCCAGGTGACCAAACCCTGAGTTGGATTGCTTTTTCACTGATCTGGGCCCACAACCATATGCATGACAAGGCAAGGGTGCAGTTATAGGCCTCCAACCGCACACACAAACCTCCTTCCCTGCAATTGTAGCCCAAAATCTTCAGTTCGGAGGATGTGGTCCCGAGATCGGACCCACCTTTTCAGATCAGTTTCCAAACCACTACCTAGAACTGCGTGTAACTTCTAAGAATGATAAATGACATAATGAAAATGTTATTCATACAAAACTTGAATAAGTACTTGACTAACCAGGCCTAACCATGACATTCATTTCGTCAAACATATGGTGAACATGTAAACTACAGGTCATGAATGCATATTTGATCATAGGAGTCTGAAACTTATCTGAGAATCACCAAGAAGGTCTAATTCCATATCATAATAGTTGCAATAACACTTGTTAGCCCATGCATTCATTAACCATCAAATACTTATCAAGTCTTGAACAAAGCGATATTTAGAGCACATTACAGATTCATAACTATAACCAACATATAACCAAATTATTAACGATGACATAAAAGCCATCAAATCATCATAATATCAAGTATAAGTGTTCATAGAATACAATAGGAAAATATATCTTATTAACTGATGCAAAAGTCAACCAAGTCAGGGACTTCCACAAACCACCCAACCATAGATTGGGTTGAACCAAATCTTTCTTTCAGCTAATCACCCTCATGCCATATTCTAAGCATGAATGTGGGATCTCAAGTCATAAACAACCAAGTCTTCCCGAAGATTAAACCACCTCCACCCTCAGGCTACCATGATCCTGCCAAAACCAGTCAAGATATCACAAACCTAAAACAATCTTGGGCGCCTCATAGTTTCTTCACCATTACCTTGAGGAAGTTTCTAGTCTCCACCCATTTGTTGAGGGCTTCCCGGAGATTAAACCACCTCCACCCCCAATCCTTAGGAATTTTTGATAAGACCACCTCGCTTGGTTCCAAAACCTTCCAGCAATCCAAAGCTCAACCAAGAAAATAATCCCATCACACCATGGTTATCCAGGAAATGGCAAGGCAAGGTTGAAACCACTGTCAAACCAGGAAAAAACCATACCAATGAAAGCAAATGAACCAAATAAACAAATGCATGTACCATGTATTCACACCTCAGCTAGGAAATCACACATGCAACATGTTACCTACAAAATCTTCTTGTTGAAGTTGCTTGATCCAATCTTCCTTAATCGTCCTTTGATTTTCTTTCCTTTGCTACACCTACTCTAAAACTAGGCAAAAGTTGTCAACTGATTCTTAGGTGCCTTTTTATCATTGATGTCCCAAATTTCTTCATTTTCCTTCAATTTCCCTCTCCTGCAAATGTGTCTCTTCACCTTCCTTTCTCCTATTTTCCTGTATTTTCATAAATAAATGTCAATTAATGCCTTTTTGTCTTTGTCAATTTCCTTAGCCATAAATAAATCAAAGTGATGCCCACTAGGATGTTTTTCCCACCATTCAGCTTGGAATACATGTCCCATGATCTTGGTCTTATTCTTTTTCATTTATTATACTTTATTACATGAAATTTTAACCTAGGGATGTTACAAACTTGATTAGGATTGGATCATTATATTTTTTGTCATCCCTTGTGCAGTCCTTGACTGTTGCGTCTAATGTGGCAATCCCTTCTTTTATCACTTCTCTGCGCTACTCTTGGACCTATGGCAGAGTTGACGGTTGCAACTCCAAAATCTGTAGTTGGAGTTCAAATTAGACATGGTCGATTTCATCCTTTGATTCTTTGACTGCCGCAGCCAACTTCTATATCTTTTCTGTGGATTCTTCTTCTGTGGAAATATTGAGTTCAGGCAGTGCATTATAGGCCTGTGTAATCGTTGCTTCCAACTGTTGGATGCGCGTAGAAAGTTCTTCCTTTTCCTTCAGCGCCTATGCTTTTTCTACAAAGATCTACTGGTTGTTGGTTTTAACTTCGCTAATTACCAGCAGCGCGCGCTACTCCCTTACCCTCGGTTCATCGGATACACCTTGGTGTAATTCGTGTAGGGTCTGGATAGGGAGTGCCGCGAGATTGACACCCAGATCCTTGATCTATGATAGTTGGGTGTTTGCTTCCTCTGATTGGGCATGCAGGGTCTCGTCTGGCAATTGAATGACTCTGAGATCCAGAGTTTGATATGTATCTAGCATGGTTGCGCTTGCTTGCTGTAGGCTCGCCTGAATCCTGCTTGCCTGGCCAATGCTCGCTTATAGTCGCCCCATCTGGATCTGTAGGTCATGCATATCCTTCTGCACATTTCCCAGCACCTGCTAGTACTGCTGCTCGAACTACATCCACAATTCTGTTGTCGTGTCGCGAACCTTATCTCCAATCTCGTGTAAGTTTCCCTCAATGAGGACTAGCGGATCCACCTAGGAGAATCTAATGGACTTCTGCTTCTTTCACGGCCCTGATGTTGTCTGCTTCAGTCTCTTCTTGCACTCAAAGGGGGTTTCCTGCTCCTCGCCCCTTCCTCCTTCGACATCTAACTCCTCCTGGTCTGGAGTATGTTGGGAGTCAGACCCCTCGACTTTTATGGTGGTTGCCTTGTCCGCCCACTCTTTTTCAACAACTACCTTAGCAGTAGTTTCCTTTTGCTGCGCAACTTTCTTTAAGGTTGCAGCTTGCTCTACCTCCTTCTAATTTTGTTTTGTTGTGGTCTACACAGAGGTAATTTCCCTTGCCTTGCTTGTGCCCGCACCTGGATCTAGTGGAACCAGCCACTCGCCTAGCCATTTCCCAACAATCTCTTGCACATTTGCCTCACCCACAAAGTCGGGTAACTTATACCAGGTCTTCTTAGGATCCTGTCGTGCGCGGATTTAGACATTGTGGAAATCCACCTTGAATTCTACATAATTCTCCAATTGTTCATATAGAGTAGGTGATATCCTCAGCCTCTGGCTAATCACCATGCAAAGATCCATCTATACAAGCACCCAAAACATTTTGGTCTCCGTAACACGCGTGGCATCCTTGGTCACCCAGAGTGAAGCGAACTTCGTTACCTCCGGAAGGTCTCGGTCTTGCAGAGGAAACAGGCTATCCTCCAGCATTTGCCATGCTACCAGTACGATCAGAAATAATAACCAAGCATAATGGAATGCCTTGCCCTCATCCTAGGCTTCGTGATAGTTTGCCAAAAACTCCTTACAAAGATACTATGCCTAGTTTTACTGGACACCTTCAGCACATTGTGTATCTAATGAAACCCCGGTGCCGGAACCTCATCCATGCGACACCTCTGCATGATTTTGCAGGCCAAGATCTACATGGAAAACTACACCACATTTTTTGTAATGGAGCGGATAGAATATCTGTGTGACTTCTTCACCAAGCCAAATTTGTTCTTCATCTTGTCCGCGAGGTGTGTTTCTTTTGATTTTTCGCCAAATGCCTCAGCTAGATCCACACCTTGATAGGGTAACAAAGTGACCATGTGGATCGGCATGTTAGTAATAGGGGCGGGTTCTCCCAGCTAGAGACACCCATCATGCACCAGGGTGAGTAATTTTCTAACACACATGGTGTTAATAATCGTTCGGTTGAAATGCGGCACGCAAAGCATATTTAGCAAGCCCGCTTTCTCAACTCTCGAAACCCACTTCATTGGCTCCAGTTGCGTGGCTCTAGTTTCATCATAGTAAATTTTCACCAAGGATTTACTCAGTGTAAGTTGCGGGAACTTCTCATGGTCTGCCAAATCCCAATCTTCCATCTTGAGTGATGGAATGCGCCCTAATAGCATGCCCTCAAACACCACCTTCTCTGGCAACAGTGGTGTAGAAACCATGAATTTGGCGGTATCCAAGTCTTTAGGTACCTTAGCTTTGCCTTTTCACGGTGGGATATACATCAGGAGCCAAGTGATAGGCTCACCCTCTTCGACATCCATTTCCTTAATGCCTCCACGAAGTTCTTCTCCATCTAGGTCAAGGGGTTCATGCGGTTGTTATGACTTGTCCATTTTCCGCTTTTGAGGAATCTCTGGGGGGGTTTTCCATGATGAATGCCTCACCAGAACTTGTTGCGGCTTCTTTTTCTTTTTATCACTAGCAAAGGGCTTAGGTGGAGAAGACCTAGGCGACGAAACTCTCGTAGGAATAGGGGGTGGTACTTCGGTGGGTGTAGCTTCAGATGTTGCAGCTTCAGAAGTTGTATCCTATGTGGGGCAAGTTGTAGACATTCTGTTTAGGAAGGCTTTATGGAAATTTCTGGACAAGTTAGCTAACCTTGGTTGTGAGAAAAGATCTTCCCAGTCGGCCTTGGACATAGAACTCTTCTCTTGGTGCAACACAAGGTGAGAAATATCACAATCAATTTTCAGAGAGTAAAGTGTTTTAATGCAGGGCAGCATGTCAGATTTATAGGTGATTTCAAATTTGAATCCGATTGTTCCCTCCAAAACCCCATCATCAATGCTCCTTTGGCGGCAAATTGCTGAAGATTTTCCCAATAAATGCGGCTCCCCCGCTCCTCCTAACGGAAAATGTATCATTCAATCATCTACAGTATCTTCAATGGCTACTTTTTGAGTTGTTTGCGCGACACCCATCCCTATCGCGCAACTCCCCTTGGTGCCCTACTTTCCTCCATTGCACAACCTTTTTTCTTTGTCTGTTCGCTATCTGGGTAGAGTAGTTTAAAGTCCTATACCTCCTTGCAGCTGCCTGGAGTACTAAGACTATCCCACCATCATATAGTCATTGTGCAGGGAAGGAATCACCCTTGTACAACTTCAACCCGCTGCCATTAACTCTTCCTAGGAACATCTCTTCATTCAGCTTCACAAGCTGAACTGCGCCACCATCTGTAATTTATTTGATGACATACGGCCCCAACCAATGCATTTTAAATTTTCCAGGAAACTTCATCAATTTTCTATCATAAAGTAACAATAAATAATTCACTTGGAAGGTGCGTTGCTTAATATGTCGATCGTGCTAGGCCTTTTTGCGCTCCTTTTGCACCTGTTGATGAAATCCTGCTAAAAACCTATCTTCCTCCAATTCCATTAGTTGCATGAGACACTCCTCCATAGTGTCGCGATCAGCCATATCGGTTAGTGCTGCAATCTGCATGCTCAGCACAATATACTCCATGAGCATCACGACCTCTATCCCATAGACCAACCTAAAAGGATTTTGGCATGTGAACTTTTTACACATTGGCCCATAGGAGTACTGGTATGCGTACATCCTAATCATTCCTTTTCGCATTGCATACCTTTGTCAATGTGCTCTCGAGGATCTTATTGAAAGCTTCAACCATACCATTAGCTTGAGGACGATAGGGCGTGCTCTTTTGATGATAAACTCGGAATTCATCCAGCGTTGCAACAATAGTTTCATTTAAGAAATGCGTACCCCTGTCGCTCATCAATATCTTTGGGCAATTGAACTAAGTTAAAACAAACTCAAAAATGAACGTCACAGTTGTAGTAGCTCTACAGTCTTTCACCGGTTGTGCTTCTGCCCATCGCATCAAATACTCGGTTGCAGTAATAATGTATCATGCGCCTGTCATTTTCCCTAGTGGTCGTATCGGACCCACAAAGTCAATCGCCCATTTGTCAAACACCTGTAAAGAAATCTACAGGTTTAAGTGCAGTTCGTCTCTCTGCGATGGCTTCCCCATCCTCTAACAAGCATCGCATGCCCTACAATATGCATTATAATCCTTATGCACCATAGGCCACCACAATCCTACGCGGTTGCTCTGTCAGCGAAATGTCCTCCTACCACACCTCCATGTGCTTCGGCAAGAATGCTAGATCGTTCAAACTCCGAAACATATCGGCGCAGTATTTCATCGATACCTTAAGTTGCGAGAACTTCTCATGGTCTGCCAAATCCCAATCTTCCATCTTGAGTGATGGAATGCGCCCTAAGAGCATGCCCACAAACACCACCTTCTCTGGCAGCAGTGGTGTAGAAACCATGAATTTCGCAGTATCCGAGTCTTTAGGTACCTTATCTTTGCCTTTTCGTAGTGGGATATACATCAGGAGCCAAGTGATAGGTTCACCCTCTTCGACATCCATTTCCTTAATGCCTCCACGAAGTTCTTCTCCATCTAGGTCAAGGGGTTTATGCGGTTGTTATGACTTGTCCATTTTCCCCTTTTGGTGAATCTCTGGGGGGTTTTCCATTATGAATGCCTCACCAAAACTTGTTGCGGCTTCTTTTGCTTTTTAACACCAGCAGAGGGCTTAAGTGGAGGAGACCTAGGCGACGAAACTCTCGTAGGAACAGGGGGTGGTACTTCGGTGGGTGTAGCTTCAGATGTTGCAGCTTTAGAACTTGTATCCTATGTGGGGCGAGTTGTAGACATTCTATTTAGGAAGGCTTTATGGAAATTTCCAAACAAGTTAGCTAACCTTGGTCGTGAGAAAATCTCTTCCCAATCAGCCTTGGACATAGAACTCTTCTCTTGGTGCAACACAAGGCGAGAAATATCACAATCAATTTTCAGAGAGTAAAGTGTTCTAATGCAGGGCAGCATGCCAGATTTATAGGTGATTTCAAATTTGAATCCGACTATTCCCTCCAAAACCCCATCACCAATGCTCCTTTGGTGGCAAATTGCTAAAGATTTTCCCAATAAATGCGGCTCCCCTGCTCCTCCTAATGGAAAATGTATCATTCAATCATCTACAGTATTTTCAATGGCTACTTTTTGAGTGGTTTGCGCGACACCCATCCCTGTCACGCAACTCCCCTTGGTGCCCTACTTTCCTCCATTGCACAACCCTTTTTCTTCGTCTGTTCGCTATTTGGGTAGAGTAGTTTAAAGTCCTATACCTCCTTGCAGCTGTCTGGAGTACTAAGACTATCCCACCATCATATAGTCATTGTGCAGGGAAGGAATCACCCTTGTACAACTTCAACCAGCTGCCATTAACTCTTCCTGGGAACATCTCTTCATTCAACTTCACGAGTTGAACTGCACCACCATCTGTAATTTATTTGATGACATACGGCCCCAACCAATGCATTTTAAATTTCCAGGAAACTTCATCAATTTTCTATCATAAAATAACAATAAATAATTCACTTGGAAGGTGCGTTGCTTAATATGTCGATCGTGCTATGCCTTTTTGCGCTCCTTTTGCACCTGTTGGTGAAATCCTGCCAAAAACCTATCTTCCTCCAATTCCATTAGTTGCATGAGACGCTCCTCCATAGTGTCGTGATCAGCCATATCGGTTATTGTTGCAATCTGCATGCTCAGCACAATATATTCCATGAGCATCACGACCTCTATCCCATAGACCAACCTAAAAGGATTTTGGCATGTGAACTTTTTACACATTGGCCCATAGGACTGCTAGTATGCGTATATTCCAATCATTCCTTTTCGCATTGCATACCTTTGTCAATGTGCTCTCCAGGATCTTATTGAATGCTTCAACCATACCATTATCTTGAGGACGATAGGGCGTGCTCTTTTGATGATGAACTCAGAATTCATCCAGCATCACAGCAATAGTTTCATTTAAAAAATGCGTACCCCTGTCGCTCATCAATATCTTTGGGCAATTGAACTGAGTTAAGACAAACTCAAAAATGAACTTCATAGTTGTAGCAGCGCTACAGTCTTTCACCAGTTGTGCTTCTGCCCATCGCGTCGAATACTCGGTTGCAGTAATAATGTATCATGCACTTGTCATTTTCCCTAGTGATCGTATCAGACCAACAAAGTCAATCACCCATTTGTCAAACACCTGTAAAGAAATCTGCAGGTTTAAGTGCAGTTCGTCTCTCTACGATGGCTTCCCCATCCTCTAACAAGCATTGCATGCCCTGCAATATGCCTTATAATCCTTATACACCATAGGCCACCACAATCCTACGCGGTTGCTCTGTCAGCAAAATGTCCTCCTACCACACCTCCATGTGCTTCGGCAAGGATGCTAGATCGTTCAAACTCCTACCGAGTCGGCCCCCAAAGATCCAGAGGTAAAGTCGTTTGAATCTCTGTTTACGTTTTAAATTCAATTCACTGTGCCACTCAATGTTCGCCCCCACGCAATTCAAGGTACCAAGTTAACTAATGGTTTTATTCGATTGGGCTTGCACAGGAGGATATGATCAAGCCGACAGTTTATGGAACAATGAATGTTTTGAGGGCGTCCACGAAGGCCCAAACCGTCAAGCACGTGGTGGTCACATCGTCTTCGGCGACGGTTGCCATGAACGAGTCAGAGGAAGATAATCAAGACATTGACGAATCTTGCTGGATAGACACCGGTTTCCTCCGGACTAAAAAGCCAAGCCGTGGATGGGTGAGCTCTTTAACTTAGGTCAATTAGGATTAGATTTATGGAATATTTCAGAATGGAATGAGATTTAGGGAATATTTCGGAATCTGATAGTAAAGAGAAAGGTAAATCGTTTGTTTTTTTAAATTATCAAATTTTGGGATATCTCAGAATATGCAATATGCTTTGGTCGTTTGGATGAGTTGTTGTTTCTAGTTGTTAATTTTTTTGAAGTTTTTTGGTGGATTTTTCCTGTCTAATTTCTATAAAATCTGACAAAATTCATTGAAATCATAAGTTTGATTGGTAACCCCTATACAATAAAAAAATAAAAGTGCTCCAGGGATCTAAGGGTTTTCAGGATGCCAAATAGAATCCATATATACACTCAAAAAACTAATTTAAATAACACAAATCAAAATTTCACCTCAATTTTTTAGCGAAATTCTGACACCCCAAAACTACTTCTAATAATAAAACAACTCCAAATTTGAACATGTTTCTGGTCATTTTAAATTTTAAAGTTTTTTCTTGACATATTTTCTTGATAAATCTATACTGGTTTAAACGGTGCAGGCATACTCGGCCTCCAAAACTCTTGCAGAGAGAGCAGCGCTGCAATACTGAAAGGAACACGATCTGGATGTGTTGACCATCATACCTGTGCTGGTAGTTGGCTCTTCCATCACGCCAACCGTTCCCATCAGCGTCCAATTGACGCTCTCCTTGCTCACTGGCATCCCAGACGACTTGCAGGTTTTGAAAGAGCAACAATTATCAGCGAGCTCCATCTCATTGGTACAAGTGGACAATCTGTGCAAGGCTCACATCTTCTTGATGGAGACCCTCGCTACAGAGGGCCGCTACATTTGTAGTGCCATCAGTATCTCCGTCCCACAGCTGGCACTTTACTTATCCAAACGCTATCCGCAGTACAATGTACCTACCCAGTGAGTATTTCATTATATGATTCCAAATTCAATAAGTATTTAAAGAGGAGTCAAAGAAGTAAGCACACTGTTAAAATTGATAATATAAATCCTAGTGATTACTCTGCCTAATGAAATGCCTGTGTGTCTATCTATACAGATTTGAAGATGTACCACCCATCTCAAAAGTAAACCTGTCATCTAAGAAATTGGTGGAGAGCGGTTTCTCCTTTAAATTTGGGTTGGATGATATCTTCGATGACGTTGTTGAATACCTAAAGATCAAAGGAATGCTTAATCAATAAGATTTTAGTTTTTTTTTTCCGGAAAGTTGTGCCTTTGCTTTCAATGATCCGAATCTAAAATCTTTTTAAAGATAAACATTTCTACCCATGTTTAAGTTTTCTCAAATGACCATCGACACCTAGGTTAAGGTTTATGTTTATGTTTTTCAATTTAAATTTACAATTTTGGTTAAAAATTATATTTCCATTTAAGTTGAACTAGGTGCCAGATCACGATGGCCTCTGAGAGAGGATTTTGGTTTCTAAAATTCCATTCAAATCCTTTCTAAATGAACAATATAATTCTATGTAATATCAAGACTTTAGTCTTAGAAGTTCTTATTTCACCATGAAATTACAAGTAATTTGTTCAAAACATATTTGGATTGTTTTTAAAACACTTGAGCTTTATTTTTTTTTTCAACTGAAAAAATATTTTCAGTCCAATTTTTTATTTCAAGTGAAGAAATCATGCATGGAGCATCTCTCAAACATACATTGTCATAGCCACGATTGGACTATAAAACCTATGGGGCACCAAACCTCCCACATAACCATTGCAGCTCAATCTTAAATTTAGTTGTTAAAAAGTGCAAAAATAATTTTTGAAACATACAAGTCATATTTTCTATTCAAACCTATATCTACATTTCAGTGAATTAATAATTAGTATTTTCAATTACCATTTTCTAAGTAATTAGTATTTTCAATTCAATCTTATTTTTATATTTCTAAATAATCTTTTTGCTTCTTCTTTTTTATATTTCTCAATAAAAATAATTTGGGTTAAATGAAAATTGTTAAGTAAAATTAGCAATTGGACATTAAACATGATTACTTATCAAATAAACATTTAATATAATTGTTTGTCATAATTATTAAAATATGATCTAAAATCTAACCATGTTTTATATTACATTTTAGGATGGAAAATTTTCTTAAATTGTGAAATATTTTTTTCCTTTATTTATGTTTTTTTGTTTCTTATTATTTATTGTGGTTAAAATTAATTTTATAAGTAAATATTTCTTATGTTATTATGATATATGCCCATGGGTTTTGAATTGATGGCAGTGGGTGCATTGTTAAGGCAGTGCTTGTGAAAAGGCCATTTGTTCAAATTTTTTGTGGGTTAATTGACAAATAATAATAATAATAAAATTTGTTATCATATCCATGAGACTATGCGCTATTTTATATCTTGACATGATGTGAATATGGGAAAAAACATAATTTTGAAATGTTCCTCTTTGTCCATTCATGTTGTCTTTGTTCTTTCTTTTATTATTTGTTGTGATTAATATCTACTTGTTTATGCCCCATAGAGGTTGTAGTCATGACAATCAATAATCCACCTACTTAAAGTTTTATGTTAAATGTGCCTATACATTGATAGAAGGATGCATCACACTCTTAACTAGGCTAATTTCTTGTAACGACCCCCTCCCACATTTACCCAATTTCACTGGCCAAGCAACGTAAACATGAGACGAAGAGTTACTATGACATGACCCGACCTCCAAGGTTTAGTTATGGAAGTGGGGTTGACAACTGAAAACTTACAGACATCGCTCAAGGCTTACAAGACACACAAGGGCCAAAGAACCACCCCAAATGACCAAACCCTGAGTTGGATTGCTTTTTCACTAACTTGGCCCCACAACCGCACACATGACAAGGCAAGGGTGCAGTTATAGGCCTCCAATCGCATGCACAAGCTTCCTTCCCTATGGTTGTAGCCCAAAATCTTTAGTTCCGAGGGTGTGGTCCTGAGATCTGACCCACCTTTTTAGGCCAGCCTCCAAACCACTTCCCAAAACTACATATAACTTCTAAGAATGATAAATGACATAATGACAATGTTATTCATACAAAACTTGAATAAGTACTTGACCTAACCAAGCCCAACCATGACTGCCATTTCATCAAACATATGGTGAACATGTAAATTACAAGTCATGAAAGCATATATGATCATAGGAGTCTGAAACTTATCTAAGAATCACCAAGAAGGTCTAATACCCTCTCATAATAGTTACAATAACACTTGTTAGCTGGTGGGCTCCAGTATTGTAGCAATAATGCTACAACTCCTGGAGCTCCCTATCTCTAATTTTATCAACCCGGTAGTTCGTACAAACTTGGAAGCGACGGTGCTGTATGCACAAGTACTAGCTCTTGTCGCAGCTGTCACTTTGTCAGCTGGCACAAGTCCGCTAGGGCTCAAGCCAACTTCTATAGGCTCACAGAAGAAGCTTTATGAATGATGGACGAAAGCTAACTCAAAGGAGACTAATCTATTTGCAGAAAGAAACTGAAAGCCAACAAAGCATGAAAACCCTAGTAAACCCTAATTTGATTAGCTAGACCCTTACAATGCAAAACTGTGAATGAAACCACTACCAATAATGCCATTACTTGCAGTGAACTGAAATACATGCATCTAAGCTAATTGCATCTGAAAAGACATGTTTTCGTATTTTTTCATTAAGTGGTTGGATTTATTGTGATGATGCTTTTGATTAGGGTTTGGTTGTGCAGGAGCGGTTTGAATGGAAGGAAAGCATGGGCAAGGTCAGGATGGCTAGGGGAGGTCCCAGAGGGTCTCTAGCATCAGTCCTCATAAGTCTACCACGTTCGGATGCTCAGCAACCGAGTTTGCAGGCTTCTACAGGAAGTCTGCAGGGGATCCTACAGGAAACTCAGGGATTCTACAGGAAGTCTGTGCAATTCTACAGGATGTTTGACCGTGGAAGTTTTGGGAGATGGTGAAGTGTTGGAGTGGTGTGGGAGGATAGGTGAGATGGAGATGGAACTAGTGATGGCTCAGGAGCAGAGAAGTCAAATGGAGAAAGAGTGCATGCAGCGGGTTGATGGCTGGAAGGATGGGATCAACGAAAGGTTAAGTAAATGGAGCTATGTGAGTAATGGGAGAGCTGGAAGGTAAACGAGCTGAACAGAGGTCAAGGATGTGGCTTTAGGCGTGGTCAAGACGAAGAAGAAGGAAATGGAATGATGTGGAGCAGTGTAAATAAAACAAATTGTCTATGAATGTCACCAAAAACGAGAACTCTTTAACCTATGTTAACTGTGCCATTAAACCTATGAACAACAATGTAAATTGTGAAGAGAAGTTGTGCATGAAGTTGTGATGAAGGAGTATGGTTCAAGACTGAAGTGCATGGAAAGATCTATAATGAAAACGACTGTGTTGCAGCTTGCATGAACGTGAAAAGACTGCGTTTTTTGGTGGTTGGTTCAGACTGCATCCCAATCCCTAACAGAGATGGCAATGAGGTCCTTTCAACCTTTTCTGGAGCTCCTCTGTGTTACAAACCTCCTATCGAATCTAAGCAACTGAAAGCAAAGTAACCATAAGCTAATCCTACTCAATCACATCAAAAACTAAATCAGCAGACCGTAAATTCGAATTGCATGTCAAAGTAAAGAATCAAAGTGCTGGAACGAAAGGAAAATAACATTACAACACCGAGGAGATCTATTGCTCTCAGGTTGGGCCCTAACCTGAGAGCTATAGCTCCCTTAGAAACTCAGAATGAGATCAAAATTTGCCTGCCTTTATTCATAACCAAAAATCTGATGTCATGCCAAAACTGGCTTACAAAAAGAACCAACACCGAGCTGTAGCTGGTACTTCCAAATTACAAGAGTAATGCAAAAGTTCAAAAGCTCCTATCCAAGGCTACGGCCTCAGTATTTATGCAAAATGATAGTCCAACAGGTTTCCTTGATTTGTGGAGCTCGGTTGTCCAACTGAAGGTTAAACTGCTGATCCTGTAGAACAGTTGTAACTGTTGTTCCTGTAGAACAGTTGGCTGCCTCTAAACTCGGTGGGGAGATTGGTTGGAGCTCGGAGCTACGGTGGGAATCACGAGGAAGGTCCCCAAGACTGTGGACATCCTCTCCTAAAAACCAGCAGTGCCACCTTACTGTCTCCTTGTCTCCTTTCTCATGGTCTTTGCTTCCTTTTAATGCCAAAAACCTGAAATCATCATGGATTAGTCACGTAGATAGAATGCCTACCCTTCTTCCTACAAACAACATGAATAAACCAAGAAATGAATGCATAAGCAATAAAAAATGAATGGTTTGAGCAGAGCAAGTAGGCCAAATGAGCCCAAATTGTACCAAAAATTGGGGCTCATCATCACCCCCCAGCTAAACTATTTTCTCATCCTTGAGCAACTTTGCTCTGGCTCCTCGTCTTTGGCCGAGAACTAGAGCCTGGAGCATGCTTTTCCTTTCCTGTTTTTGGCGGCCCTGCCTTTTCTGCCGAGGGTGGCGCTTCTTCCTTTCCTGTTTTTGGCGGCCCTGCCTTTGCTGCCCCTGGTGGTGACGAAGGTGGTGCTTCTTCCCCCTTTCCTATTTCCTTGAGCCGGGCTTCGGAAGGCGATTGGCCTATTTTTCGTGTCCAGGAAGTTATTTTTGGGCTTCCCTTCTCAGGGGTGGCTAATGTTTTAGAGGGGGTTCTTGCACTGGGTGAAGTAGGGACATCCCCTAAAATGGTTTGGCTGTTGGGTGGAGGCTGTGGCTTGCCCGTGGTTATCCTCTTGCTTCTCCTGGCTTCAGATGGTAGAGGGTTCTCCCTCTCTCTCTCTTCTCCTTCGGCTTTGGAGGTGTACTGAGGGCGGCCAGCGCCGCTGCTGCCTCCTTTTCGAGAATACCAGCCTTCTCTTTCTTGCGTTTTGCTCTCTCGGAGCTCCTTGTAGAGGGCCCCTCCCTTTCAGATTTCGGGCTTGCTGTAGAAGACCCTGCTTTGCCCACTTCCGGGCCTCCTGTAGAAGATTCTTTCTTTCCCGATTTTGGGCTTCCTGTAGAAGACCCGGCTTTAGCCACTCCCGGGCTTCCTGTAGAAGCCCCTGTTTTGGTAATCTTCGGGCTTCCTGTAGAAGCCCCTTTTTCCAATTTCGGGCTTCCTGTAGAAGCCCTTGTCTCTGTCTTCGGGCTTCCTATAGAAGCCTGTTTCTCAACGATTTTCGGGCTTCCTGTAGAAGCCTTTTTCTTTGTTTTCGGGCTTCCTGTAGAAGCCTGTTTCTCAATGATCTTCGGGCTTCCTGTAGAAGCCTGTTTCTCAATGATCTTCGGGCTTCCTGTAGAAGCCTTTGTCGTTGTTTTCGGGCTTCCTGTAGAACCCTGTTTCTGCTTTCCTGTAGACACAAGTGTCTCCACCTCTGCTTGCTTGCCTGCCTGAGTTTTGCTTTTTGCTTTGGTTGCAGGTGCTGTTGAGGTACTTGGGCTGACGTGGACCACCTCAGCTTTGTCCATTTTGCTCTTCATCCTCTTTTCTCTTGCTGACAAGATAGGTGTGCCACCTTTTTCTTTGTCCTCCTTTTCCTCATGCTTCTTCCTTTGTTCTTTCTTCTGTACTGTGGTCGGGGTCTTCTGGCCTTCTTCTCTCTGTCCCTCGGCCACTGCTTCTTGTTCCTCACTGCTGGAGGAACCCGTTTCTTCGATCAACATTTTAATGTCCCCATCTTTTGTCAAATTCCAGAAGGATTCCCATGAGAGGGGAACCTTATATGAATGCAGCGCATCCTCCACAAGAAGCTTGATCAACCCATGGTGGGCTATCTGATCTGGTATGCCCTCTTTTAGCTTTGTGGCACACTCCATTAGAGACTGCAATAGGAAATAAGGGATGCTCAGTTTTTGTTCTACAGGAAGATCAATTCGGTGCCTCAATTCAGTGAGCAGTCGAAAGTGATATGCATACACGATGCTAAAACTGCCTTCACAAGTGATATATTTCATGATTTGCAAACTGACTTCATTCCATGGTGGCAACAGGCTCGTTCTTCGCACCCCATTTTTGTCCTCCGAGAATTCTTCCTCAGGTGGGAAGAATTCTTTCTTTGCCTGCTGGCTCAGCTTTCTTTCTTCCTTATCCCACGGCAAACCCATAGGAAGTTCTGTGATCCGGCTGATATGTTGCGGGGTGAGCTTGAGGCTTAGACCTCTGAAGTTCACTGTGGCCAGTGTCTGGGATTTAGGCTTCAGAGCCTACAAGAATTCTTCGGCCACTTCATCATCGTAACCCTGCAGCTTATCACAAAAAGACATCCATTGTGCTCTGGTGAAGAGCTCTACCACTGTCGGGTTTTCCCTTAATTTGGTTGAATCAGTGGGTTCCCGTCTTATAAACCCACCCGGCATGATGAACACGGTTGTTTTAACTAAAGGTGGCAAATGCGAAAGAGATTTGGTCTATTGAGACAGAGCATGCACATAATCCACAAAATTCAACACAGTCTAATTATACTGACATCCTGTAGAACGACAGTATAGGCACATCAAACAACAATTTCACCGATATCTTTATGACCAGACTGTGGACGATGATCTTGCCACTTTTACTAACCAGTTGCATGAAGAGTTCAGGGTTACCTCTTTAATTGGCCACCTTTTTCGTGAGGCACCCGCTTCCTTGTAGAAGACTGCGTTCCTGTAGAGACTGTGCTCCTGTAGAAACTGTGTTCCTGTAGGAGCAGTGCGCAAATTCCGGGGAGGACTGTAGTTGGCCCGCGCTCGAGGTGTGCTTCACTGGCATTCTGGTAGCCAAAAGCTCGGCGTATCAAAGTGCAGAGGAGATCAGAACAGCCACTTGAGTTTGAAGTGGTGGTTGATACATGCATGCGCATGATCTAGCCGATTAGATTTTGAATCGGCGCAATCCGTGGCGCGGGGGGTGAGCTGTCCCCGCCGGACCATTGGGCGACGTCATCCATCATTCGCCTGCGTATTCACTTGCTGCCGCATCCATTCCCACAGATCTGCCGCCGCCTTTTCCTGTTAAACTCTTGCTTCCAACGGGAGTGTTCTCACGTGCGTGCCGCTCATTCTCTCTGTCGTGGCCGCCACCCAAACATCCAATTACACCATAACTAGCCGACGTGGCCAGTCGACTGGCCATACGGCCGCTCAACCATTCACTTTTACGCCATGCAAACAATTCAAAGTAAAATTCATGCGATTTGATGGAAGGAAGGGTCGAGACACTTACCTGCGTGGCTGCACACGATTTTTCCAGTCTTTGGACGATGGTGAGTGGATCTACCTGTTGCATGCGAACTTACACAGACCCAGAGGCTCGTGGTTACAGGCTGCCGACGATGGAGTGGATGCTTGGGTTGCATGCGCCCGCATTTCATTGCAGATGGCGGTGTTGTGAATGGTATCCACTCTAGCAGGTTGAACTGTCACAGGATTCCCGCGAGGTGTCTCGTAACAGTTCTTCCTCCTTGGGTGCATGCTGCACGACGGAGGATCTGGCCTTTCAATCACGTTCCCGGAGCTTCTGATGCCTGTGGTATGAGATCTCAACATTTGTTTATCTTCGAAAATGGCTTTTCCCGTGAGAACTCATCGATCTGCTTTGTTGGTGCAGGGAACTTGGTTGCATGTCGACAAGGATGGTGGAGCAAGGTAAGAGCAATGTGCAAGGGTGCCAACATAGGCTTGCATGCGTCCAGACCAATTCATAGTCGCTAAATCTCCCTTTAAGATGAATTCTGGGCCGTCCCAAACTTCTACAGGAAGTTTCCTGTAGAACACAGAGCTTCTTGTAGAAAGTTTGGGCTTCCTGTAGAAAGTCTGCACTTTCCTGTAGAAAATTCGCGTCTTCCTGTAGAAAGACTGCATCTTCCTGTAGAAAGACTACATCTTCCTGTAGAGGACTCAAACCATGATAAAATTGCACATACCTTGAAAAAACATGGGTACCCTTGGAGGAGGTGCTGGTGAGGTCTCTTGACAGCATGATAAGGACCCTTGGCTTTGAGTTGAAGGGCTTCCTCTCCTCCATAGAACATCTGCAACCTGCATGCAATTTTACCATATTTTGCTTATTGTTTTTTTCTTTTTTTTTCTTCTTTTTTTTGAAAGATAACAGGGGCGCCTCAAAGAGGTTTTCACCCGTGCCATCTGCCCTGAGCGCCTCAGAGAGGTTTTCACTCAAGGATCTTTTTCAAACCTTTTCTTTTTTTTTTGAAAGACAATAGGGGCGCCTCAATGAGGTTTTCACCCCTACCACCTGCCTTGGGCGCCTCAGAGAGGTTTTCACCCACAGATCTTTAGTATTTTTTCTCTTTTTTCTTCTTTTTTTTTTTTTTTTTTTTTTTGATACCCCTCAGGGTATGCCAAAAGCAAAGGCAGAACCCCTCTCTAGGACCAATACAGATTTCTCCACAGTTTTGATGAACTCTTGTCTTGAGAGAGGTCTCCTGTAGATCTTCAATCGATGCCCATTGACAAGCATGGGAATGGCTTCCTCATCAATGGTTCGAATGAGGACAGATCCATTGTCATGGCATTTCTCCACTGCATATGTTCCTAGCCATCTGGTTCTCAGCTTCCCCTTGAAATCTTTGTATCTGGAGTCATACAACAAAGCCCAATCTCCCGGCTGAAATTGCTTGTCATGGAGATGTTGGTCATGCCACACCTTTCTCTGAAGTTGAACCACTTCTGAGTGAAGGAGGGCCTGCATTCGGTGCTCATCCAGGCCATTCAGCTGCAGTAGCCTTTCTTGTTGTGCATGGCTGAGATCTAGGTCCAGCTGAGCTGCCATCCTCAAAGTGTTGTATTCAAACTCAATGGACAGCAAATCTTTCTTCCCATAGACCAGCTCATACGGTGTGAAGCCAGTGGTGGTCTTCCAAGTGGTGTTGTAAGCCCAGGTGGCTTCAACCAGGCGATCTGCCCAGTCCTTTCTGCTGCTGCTCACCACCTTAGTCAAGATCCCTTCTAATGCTCTATTGGTGACTTCCACCTGCCCATTTGCTTGAGGGTGATAAGGGGTGGAAGTCCTATGCTTGATCTTGTGATGAGCTAGTAGATCTTCAACCAGGTTGGAGGTGAATTGGCTCCCTTGATCGGTGACCAGCTCTCTTGGATAGCCAAACTTATAGAAGATGTTTCTCTTAGGAACTCGGCCACCTTTTCTTCTGTTGCTGCTTTGATTGCTTTGGTCTCTGCCCACTTTGTCAAATAGTCAGTACACACAATGATGTAAGTCCTTTGCCTCGAAGAGGGGTTGATTGGGCCCACAAAGTCCATGCCCCACTTCTCAAATGGCTCAAGAGTCACTTGAGGTTGGAGAGGCATCTCATCCCTTTGGGTCGGTTTCCCCATTCTTTGGCATTGGTCACACTGACTGACATATCTTCTGACATCTTGATGAAGTGTGGGCCAATAGTAGCCTGCCTGCAGGATTTTGAAGGCAGTTCTCTTTGCTGCAAAATGTCCTCCACAAGGCCCATCATGACAAGTGAGGAGGATATCAAAGACTTCCTCCTCCCTTACACAACGCCTTAAGATCTGATCGGGGCCAAGCTTGAACAGATTGCCCCCGATCCAAGTAAATGAGGCACTTTTTCTGATGATTCTGCTCTTCTCTCTGGAAGATAGGTGCGGAGGGAACTGTGCTGAAACAAGATAGTTTGCTATATCAGCAAACCATGGAGAGAGTACTGAAATAGCAAACAGATGTTCATCGGGCATCTGGTCATCCACTGTTCCATCCTCATCTGCAGACAAATCCAATCTAGATAAAAAGTCAGCAACAACATTTTCTCTACCTGGTTTGTCAACAATGGTCAAATCAAACTGCTGCAATAAAAGTAACCATCTAATAATACGAGCATTCACATCTGGTTTATTCATTAAATATCTAATTGCAGCATGTTCAGTATGTACAAAGGTCTGGTAACCAGTAATATAATGTCGGAACTTGTTCAGTGCATGGACCACAGCCAAGAATTCTTTCTCGGTTACAGTGTAATTCAGCTCAGCTTTGGACAAGTTTTTGCTAACAAAGTAAATGGCATATGGAATTTTTTGCTCAACTTGTCCTAAAGTTGCACCTATGGCTTTGTTCGAGGCATCAGTGTGAATGTGGAAACGTAGGGCCCAGTTTGGACCTCTCAGGATTGGGGCTGACACCAACTTGTCCTTTAATTCATTTAAATCCCTCTGACAATCGTCAGTCCAATTAAACTCCACATCTTTTGCCAACAGGCCAAACAATGGCGAGGCTAGCTTGCTGAAATCTTTAATGAATCTCCGGTAGTATCCTGCTAATCCCAAGAAACTCCGGACATCCCTTACCTTTTGAGGAGGTGGAACCCTCTTGATGAGAGCAATTTTGTTAGGATCCACCTGCAACCCTTGGCAAGAAATGGTATGGCCTAGCACGGTCCCTTCAGTCAAGAGGAATTCACATTTTTCAGGACTAAGGGACAAGTTCATCTCGGTGCATTTGGTTAGGACTTTTCCCAGGTTGGACAATGCTTCCTGGAAGTTGGCCCCATAAGGAGTAAAGTCATCCATATAGATTTCTACCGCATCATGGACCAGTTCCGAGAAGATGCTCAAGAAAGCTCTCTGGAAGGTAGCAGGAGCATTGCATAGCCCAAAGGGAAGGACTCGGTAGGCAAAGGTACCCCAAGGACAAGTGAAGGTGGTCTTATCTTGGTCTTCCGTGCTGATTTGGATTTGGTTGTACCCGCTAAACCCATCCAGGAAAGAGAAGAACTTCTTTCCTGCCAGTCCATCCAACACTTGATCTATGAAAGGTAGAGGGAAATGGTCCTTCTTGGTAGCTTTATTCAGTTCTCGGTAGTCCACACAGATTCTCCATTTCCCATTTTTCTTGGGAACCAACACTAGAGGGGACACCCATTCACTATCTGAAATGGGGTAGATGAACCCAGCATCCAACAGTTTTTGCAATTCTTCCTTGACAATGTCCTTAAGGGCTGGATTCATTCTCCTCTGAGGTTGCCTAACCGGTTTACAATCCTCTTTGATGTATATATGATGGGTACAGACTGAAGGATGGACTCCTTTCATTTCCTTATAGCTCCAAGCAAAAGCATCTAGGTGGTTGGCCAACAGACTACACAGCTCCTTTTCCTGGGAAGGAGATAGGGAGGAGCTGATCTTCAATGCTTTCTCAGGGCCGAACTCCACATTCTTGACTCTGGGAGTAACAGGGTTGGTTGTACAAAGATCCACTAAGGTGCTAGCTTGGGCATCCTCCACCAATTTCTCTAAGGGTAGTGCACTGGAAGGTGGATTCTGGATCAAGGTCTCGATCAAGTCATCCTCGGTTGGGGGGTCTCTCCTAGTGGTATCTAAGGTGCACAGAGGTGCTGAGTACACCTCGTCTTCCTCTCCTTCTTCCAACCAGAGTGGTAAGTCATGCTCTAAGGAGGGTTGGGCAGGAGGGTATAGGACTAGCTGCTTGGACATGGGACCATTTTTGATGGTCATGTTTCCTGCACGACAACTTATGTAAGCATCTGCAGTAGCTAACCAAGGCCTTCCCAAAATGAGAGGATATCCAGTAAGCTTTGCCTTTGGTTGCAGAACCAGGAAGTCTGCAGGGTATTCCCAAGAGTCAATAGAGACCAAGGCATCCTCCACAATCCCTTCGGGAGTCACGGTGGAGCGATCTGCTAATTGCAGTACTGTCGAGGTCTTCCTCAAGGAACCCTGAAGATTAAGTTTAAGCATGGTATCCCTAGTCATCACATTAATGGCAGCCCCCAGATCAATCAAGGTGTGAGGTATAATGTTGCCATTGATGTGAACATCTACTACAGGACTTCCAGGATCTAGGTACTTTGGGCAGATGACTTGTCCTAACATAACGTCAGACAGTTGTCCTATGACATTGATAGTTGAAGCATCTTTCTTCCGTCTGCCTGGGTGTTTGAAACACTTCTCCTTAACCAGCTTGTTGTATATTGGCACATCCTTGATGGCTTGGAGAAGTGGTATTTTTACACACAACTGCTTGAGCTCACCCAGAAGCTCATCCTCCTCTGGGTTGGGTTGTGTGGTGGCTGTTAGTCTCTCAGGAAAGGGTGGAATAGCCTTTGGTTCACTTTCCTGTTTATCTTCCTCATCCTTTGGGGGAGGAGGTTGGCAATTTGGTAGAGTCTTTCCAGATCGAAGATTGATCTCCTGGATCTCCACAGCATAGGTAGGGCATGAGGTTTCCCCAGTGTATACCTGTTGGGCCTGTCTATTGTTGGGGTTCGGGTTCGGTTGAGCAGGCATTTGAGGTTGCCTTGGAGGAGCAGGAGGTAATGGCTGAGGTTGAACTGGAGGTGGAGGCAAGATGGCAGGAGGAGTGTTGTATTGGGGCCTCCACCCCGACTGAGGTGCATTCCATTGAGGCTGTGGCTGGGCATGTGAGTGATATGAATGAGAAGTAGGTTGAGTGGGGTACTGAGGTGGATAAGACCATGGAGGAGGCATGGACCATGAAGGATGAGTAGGGGGACCCCAGGAAGGCATAGGAGTCGATTGGTTGGGGCTGTAATAAGCTTGAGATGCCCCTTGCATCCCCTACTGATAAGGTCTAGATCCTTGTGGCCTCCTTTGGTTGAGGTAATAGAGAGGTTCAGTGGGAGCTTTTGTCCCTTGGTACATGGCTTTAAACCCAGGTAAGGTTGGACACTGATTTGTGGGATGGTCCTCCTCACAAACGAAACACACTTCAACCGAATGCAATGGACATTCGTTCTTAGGGTGTCTCCTTGTGCACCTAGGGCAGAAGACAGCCAAGGCTCTCTCAGCTTCTTCTTTCTTTTGCTGAATCCTGAATGTGTCAAGCTGCATGGAAATGGTCTGTCTCACCTCACTCTTAAGATCTTCTAATTGATTTGCAAGCTCATGTTTGGAGAAAGGGACACTCGTTGAGAGGTGGTTTCCTCTACCTCGTTTCTGAGCTGCCCTGGAGTGGTTTCTAAACACAGTCTTGATGTCCTCATAAGGCAGTTGGTAAATGTCCCCCCCAGCTAACATGTGAAGGGTATCTAAGAGGTCTTCAGGGACTCCTCGGAGCAGGACCAACTTGAGGGATTCAGGGTCAAGTGTGCACCTGGCCCGCTTATAGCTTAGTTGGAACCTCTCCTCATAATCCTCTAAGGACTCATTATTTCCCATGGTCATCCGAAAGATTTCCCCCTTTGTTTCCTTGGACCTACAGTAATCCCGGTACTTGGTATTGAAAGCTTGCTGCATCTGAGCCCAAGTGGTGATACTATTCCCAGGTAAGCCCATGAACCAGCGTAGTGCTACATCCTTAAGAGTGGAAGGGAAAAGTTTCAGCTTTTGCTCATCTTCAGTGTAGTCATAGGTTCTACAAAGGACAGCAAACTCAAACAGGAAGGTATCTGGATCTTCAGTAGTCAGCCCATGGAAGTGAGGTAAGGCGGAGGGGCTAATGTTCTTCATTTTCATTTCTCCATTGGTCTCTCGGATGGGGAAGGCACCTTCTATTCTCTCATCTTCTCTTCTATTGTCAACCATAGCTTCAGATGGAGTGGTCTCTAACTCTTCTTCTACTATAGGATCTTTGTATATCTCAGGATGTTCACCTATAGGTTCTTCTGGGTCACTGTCACCAAAGAAGAGAGAAGGGTGACTCAGTGATGTGGTGGGGGTGTTTGGTAGGAATTTGCCTGATCTATCTCGGTTCCTACGAGGCATGAAATGGAAAAGACTTTCTTTTTCTTTTGATTGTTTTTGCTTTGCTTTTCTTTTGGTACCTGCAAAACTGAGACAGATCGATCTACACTAACTATGAAAGATGCAGAATTAAACTGAAAGCAGGAAAGAACTAATCTACTTTGCTCAAATGAAATTGCAAGAATGGAAATGCTAGTCTAAGCTTGCAGAAAGGAAATGCTAATCTATGAAAGCAGGAAATGCTAATCTATGAAATTAGGAAATGCTAATCTATGAAAGCAGGAAATGCTAATCTATGAAAGTAGGAAATACTAATCTATGAAAGCAGGAAATATCTATGCTACTTTTGCAGAATGGAAATGAAGTAAACTACTTAGCAGAAGGCAAGAGTAAGAAAGTAGAAGAAAAGCAACAATTACTAATACTCTGACGCTTCCCCGACAACGGCGCCAAAAAGATGGTGGGCTCCAGTATTGTAGCAATAATGCTACAACTCCTGGAGCTCCCTATCTCTAATTTTATCAACCCGGTAGTTCGTACAAACTTGGAAGCGACGGTGCTGTACGCACAAGTACTAGCTCTTGTCGCAGCTGTCACTTGATCAGCTGGCACAAGTCCGCTAGGGCTCAAGCCAACTTCTATAGGCTCATAGAAGAAGCTTTATGAATGATGGATGAAAGCTAACTCAAAGGAGACTAATCTATTTGCAGAAAGAAACTGAAAGCCAACAAAGCATGAAAACCCTAGTAAACCCTAATTTGATTAGCTAGACCCTTACAATGCAAAAATGTGAATGAAACCACTACCAATAATGCCATTACTTGCAGTGAACTGAAATACATGCATCTAAGCTACTTGCATCTGAAAAGACATTTTTTGTATTTTTTCATTAAGTGGTTGGATTTATTGTGATGATGCTTTTGATTAGGGTTTGGTTGTGCAGGAGCGGTTTGAATGGAAGGAAAGCATGGGCAAGATCAGGATGGCTAGGGGAGGTCCCAGAGGGTCTCTAGCATCAGTCCTCAGAAGTCTACCACGTTCGGATGCTCAGCAACCGAGTTTGCAGGCTTCTACAGGAAGTCTGCAGGGGATCCTACAGGAAACTCAGGGATTCTACAGGAAGTCTGTGCAATTCTACAGGATGTTTGATCGTGGAAGTTTTGGGAGATGGTGAAGTGTTGGAGTGGTGTGGGAGGATAGGTGAGATGGAGATGGAACTAGTGATGGCTCAGGAGCAGAGAAGTCAGATGGAGAAAGAGTGCATGCAGTGGGTTGATGGCTGGAAGGATGGGATCAACGAAAGGTTAAGTAAATGGAGCTATGTGAGTAATGGGAGAGCTGGAAGGTAAACGAGCTGAACAGAGGTCAAGGATGTGGCTTTAGGCGTGGTCAAGACGAAGAAGAAGGAAATGGAATGATGTGGAGCAGTGTAAATAAAACAAATTGTCTATGAATGTCACCAAAAATGAGAACTCCTTAACCTATGTTAACTGTGCCATTAAACCTATGAACAGCAATGTAAATTGTGAAGAGAAGTTGTGCATGAAGTTGTGATGAAGGAGTATGGTTCAAGACTGAAGTGCATGGAAAGATCTATAATGAAAACGACTGTGTTGCAGCTTGCATGAACGTGAAAAGACTGCGTTTTTTGGTGGTTGGTTCAGACTGCATCCCAATCCCTGACAGAGATGGCAATGAGGTCCTTTCAACCTTTTCTGGAGCTCCTCTGTGTTACAAACCTCCTATCGAATCTAAGCAACTGAAAGCAAAGTAACCATAAGCTAATCCTACTCAATCACATCAAAAACTAAATCAGCAGACCGTAAATTCGAATTGCATGTCAAAGTAAAGAATCAAAGTGCTGGAACGAAAGGCAAATAACATTACAACACCGAGGAGATCTATTGCTCTCAGGTTGGGCCCTAACCTGAGAGCTATAGCTCCCTTAGAAACTCAGAATGAGATCAAAATTTGCCTGCCTTTGTTCATAACCAAAAATCTGATGTCATGCCAAAATTGGCTTACAAAAAGAACCAACACCGAGCTGTAGCTCGTACTTCCAAATTACAAGAGTAATGCAAAAGTTCAAAAGCTCCTATCCAAGGCTACGGCCTCAGTATTTATGCAAAATGATAGTCCAACAGGTTTCCTTGATTTGTGGAGCTCGGCTGTCCAACTGAAGGTTAAACTGTTGATCCTGTAGAACAGTTGTAACTGCTGTTCCTATAGAACAGTTGGCTGCCTCTAAACTCGGTGGGGAGATTGGTTGGAGCTCGGAGCTACGGTGGGAATCACGAGGAAGGTCCCCAAGACTGTGGACATCCTCTCCTAAAAACCAGCAGTGCCACCTTACTGTCTCCTTTCTCGTGGTCTTTGCTTCCTTTTAATGCCAAAAACCTGAAATCATCATGGATTAGTCACGTAGATAGAATGCCTACCCTTCTTCCTACAAACAACACGAATAAACCAAGAAATGAATGCATAAGCAATAAAAAATGAATGGTTTGAGCAGAGCAAGTAGGCCAAATGAGCCCAAATTGTACCAAAAATTGGGGCTCATCATTAGCCACCGCATCCATTAACCATTAAATACTTATCAAATCCTGAACAAAGCAATCGCTAGAGCACATTACAGATCCATGCTTATAACCAACATATAACCAAATTATTAACAAAGACATAACAACCATCCAATCATCATAAGATCAAGTATAAGTGTTCATAGAATACAATAGGAAAATAACTCTTATTAACTTATGCAAAAGTCAACGAAGTCAAGGACTCTCACGTACCACCCAACCATAGATTGGGTTGAACCAAATATTTTTTTCAACTAACCACCCTCATGTCATATTCTAAGCATGAATGTGGGATCTCAAGTCATAAACAACCAGGGATTCCTAGAGATTAAACCACCTCCACCCTTATGCTATCGTGATCTCGCCAATACCAGTCAAGATATGACAAGCCCAAAACAAGCTTGGATGCCTCAAAGTTTCTTCACCATTACCTTGAGGAATTTCCTTGCCTCCACCCACCTGTCAAGGGCTTCCCAGAGATTTTACCACCTCCACCCCCAACCCTTGGGAATTTTCCTGAGACCATCTCACTCAGTTCCAAAACCTTACGGCAATCCAAAGTTCAACCAAGAAAAGAATCCCATCACACCATGGTTATCCAGGGAATGTCAAGGAAAGGCTAAAAATACTATCAAACTAGGAAAAACCCAGGCCAATGACAGAAAATGAACCAAATCAACAAATTCATGTACCATGCATTCACACCTCGGCTAGGAAATCACACATGCAACCTATTACCTGCAAAATACTCCTGTTGAAACTGCTTGATCCAATCTTCCTTGTTTGTCCTTTGTTTTCCTTTCCTTTGCTACACCTACTCTAAAAATGGGCAAAAGTTGTTAACTGATTCTCAGGTGCCTTTTTATCATTGATGTCCCAAATTTCTTCATTTTCCTTCAATTTCCCTCTCATGCAAATGTTTGTCTCTTCACCTTCCTTTCTCATATTTTCCTTTATTTTCATAAATAAATTGTAGGTTTTAACCCTGTACAGAAATTAACTGCAGACGAATTCTAAAAAACAACAAATAAACAATGACGAGAATATAAAACAAATATACAGATATTTCCCTTGAATCCCAAAACCAGCACTACCAGATTGATTTTCCATTATGTTCCTTTCAATGTTACAATACATATATATACATGTTGAAGCATTCATAAGCCCCAATCCATTAACCCTGGATTAGAACATAATCGTAGTTCCTTTAACTAGATCTACAAAATACCATGGGCAGAAAACCATCATGCCAAAACCATGTGCAAAACCCATGCACCAAACCATACGTAGGTCCGCCCACCTAATATAGGGTCAAAAAAAAAAAACTTGGGGTGTTGCACCCGGCACAACGAATAGGGGGCATTTTCACCCTCCTATAACGCCCCGCGCATGTGACTTGTCGTGGAAAAAATATAACACACACCTAACATAAATGTCAGTTAATGCATCTTTGCCTTTTCCAATGCCTTTTTCAATTTCTTTATCCATAAATAAATTGAAAGTGATGCCCACTAGGATGTTTTGCTCACCATTCAACTTGGAATACATGTCCCATGACCTTGGTCTTATTCTTTTACCTTTATTATACTTTATTACATGAATTTTTAACCTGAGGATGTTACAACTTTATCCAGATTAGATCATTATATTTTTTTCCATCCATCGCGATGTATTTGGAGTGGAAAAAGTGAAGGAATCAGCTCACAGAACTGTTTTTACCAGTGGGACCCAGTTTGGCAAAAGAAGGCCTGAAACATTTTGGGAGCATTTTGAGGCATCAAATGACATTTTTAGGGGTAAAAATTTTTCACACTAATGTTTCACCTTTCCATGTTGTTACACTCACATATATCTTTCCAACGGTGCAAGAAGTGTGTCAATCCGAGTTCGTATGCAAAAGTTTTTCCACTCAGACGTTGATCTTCCTATTTTCACACCAATAATTCGAGAGGGTGTCGCGTCAGCCCCCATTATTCATGGAAAAGGGGCTAGACATGTGTTTGTGATGTAAAAGACTCTAGAAGAGTCTATACTGTAACTCTAGTTAAGAGTTTATGTAGTCAAACGTAACCACTAGTAGGATATTGGGCTGTGTTATAACTAGGCCACTAAGAGGAAGATGCATTCCATTCTTTCGAGACCATTTTGTTCCATAGTTTAGCAAAGATAGCCAAGATAGATAGGAGGTAGAGCACATATATAGGATTTGTGCACTATAGCAGCTCACGAGCCACATACATTATTTCTTTGTACCTGCAGCCATATTTCCAGACAGAGAAAGAGAGTGAAGCGACCTCACCTTCCAACTAGGTTTTCTCCCGAAAGGGTTTCCCAACGCATATATTTTGTCTTATGTGTGTGTCTGAGATTATTTTTTTGTTCTCTACTTTTATGCATAATTTTCATTCCCATGTATGCACTACTTACAGTTAAATTTACAAATCTATTGTAATAGTGTAAAATTTCATAATTTAAATATATTATTATCATATCTATTATGACAAACTTTCCAATGGTATATCCATGGTAGTTTACAAATCATTTGGTATAAGAGCATGTTTCTTTGGGTATTTTTTGGAGATTGTAGGGATCTAGATTGGTGGGACCAAAAATCGTAAAACTATAATCACGGTTGACGTATCTATAAACGAACCCCGTGATCTTGCAGAGATGAGGTTTACACGGCTGTAACAACAAGTCACATCCTCATGGCGGCCTTGAATCGCAATTTTGGGATATTTAGAGAAGATGGGGGTTCGAATGCAGAGGAAAAATCTGAACAAGGATCAAAAGATCAGGGAGAAATGAAGAACTAGTTGAAGAAAGAATCCAGAAAAGATCAACCTGGTTCGAGGGTCGTGAATCAGTCCCTATTTAAAATGGAAGCAAAAGTCGATATAAATTCATACCATAGCGCGTTCAACACTCTAAAGTTGAACCATTGGTTGCAGCAACTGGAATTTTATTTTAGATTCCATCAGATTGAGGAAGGATAGAAAATATCATTTGCGCGACTGAAATTGGAGGGTCATGCACTGACTTGGTGGGAGTGCCACATGGAAACCTTTAGATTGGAGGGAGAATATCTGGTGACTAAGTGGGAAGATTTCAAAACTTTCATTAAGTCATAGTTTTATCCCATTAGGTACGTGGAGTACCAATTGATCTGGTGGCATTACTTCAAGCAAAAGCAGGGCCAAAGCATGCAGGAGTGCACCACGGAATTTAGAAAGAAGGTTAAAATGTTGGGTATCTCTCCAAAGAACCCAGATGTACTCCTCAAGTATTTGGGGGTTCTGCACTGCCATCTACGTGATAAAGTGATGGTATTTAAGCCCAAACTGGTGGACAAGGCTTATGTGCAGGCATAGTACTTAGAGAACATAGGCCTGAAGAGATTGTAATCAAGTGGATCGAAGCAGCAGGAGCAACATGACACTTCTAAGGAGGGGAAGAAGAAGGGAAAAGGGGAGAAAGATAGGAATACGGTGGCCACAACACACCAGTGCAAATATCCTAACAACCACTGCAATATCGATGGCCATACGAAGGAGAAGTGTTGAAGTTGCATCCAAAATTAAACCTGAAGAACAAGAAGAAAGATAATAAGAAGAAGAATCACATGGCCTCGGATTTGAGCAACCAAGTTGAAAGTAGCTCGGACATGGATGAGAAGATTGTTTGTATGTTAGTGCAGAAGGAGGTGAATCTGAGTGTTCTTCAAGAATAGGAAGAGAAAGAAATGACCAAACTCTTCCATATAAAGATACAGGTTAGGAAGACAAAGATTGATGCTCTTTTGACTCAGGATTGTAGGAGAATCTCATTGCAGCAGAGTTGATCAGGAAGTTGGGGTTGGAATTTCGTGATCATCCAAACCCATATCCATTGGGATGGGTAAATAAGGATGCAAAGCTGAAGTTAGCAAAATAGTGTAAAATTATATTTTCTATCAGTGTTGATTTTATTGATGAAGTAGATATAGATGTGGTTCCCCTTGATGTATGTGGAGTTGTGTTTGGGAGTCCATACATGTACATGTGAGACGAAATATTCATGAGGATAATCAATCAATATCGGCTCGTTAAGGATGGAAAATTATTCATCATCAACGCGCACAAAGGCAAGTAACAAATTTCATTGGTAAGTTCCAACCAAGCCAATAAATTGATAAGCTCCAGCTAGAAGTATGTTTTATTGTTTTTAAGAGAAAGTCAGTCTAAAGAGAAGTCATAAGCATTAGAGAACTTTTGAGGTCTAAAATGGGCCTCGTAAGAAAAATATACAACCAAAATAAACTTTATAAGAACAAATAAGATTCAAGATGATGATGCCAACCATGGGGGATGATTCACCATTTTGGGGTAAAAAGGTAAAAAGATTAAAAAATAATAAAATAATAAAACTATTTTTTCAACTTGTATTTTCAACTTAGCTCCCTAATGTTTTACTCAAATTTCGAGCAGGGGTACTCGTTGGATGAAAAATTTAATTCTTCATCAAGGAGTACCCATGTTGTATACTTTCGATAGACCCTACTACAGAAAAAATGAGAAATACATAAAAAAGTGCGATTGCAATCACGTTTTTCATGTATTTCTCTTTTTTCATGTAGCAGGGCCCATTGAAAGTATGCAACATGGGTATCCCTTAGATGAGGAATCAAATTATGCATCCAACAAGTGTTCCTGCTCAAAATTTGAGTAAACCCATAGGGCGATAAGTTGAAAATACGAGCTGAAAAAATAGTTTTTTCTCTTTTTCCTCTAAAATTTGATGATGTAATCTAATCTTATTTTATTATTTTCACTATTATTTTATTCCTCAGGAGACCCATTTTAGACCTCAAATTTCCCCTAATGAGGCAAGGCATCCTTGGAGGGGTGTAATAAGAAGCATAAACAACAATTGGAGGTGTTGTTACAGGCATACAGGGATGTGTTCTAAGATCCTAAAGGGTTACCACGTAAGAGGGAAGTGGAACATGAGATCCAGCTATTGCTACACTCCCCATTGTCAAATATTGCCTTGTACAGACATTCTGTTATAGAAGCAAGTGAGGTGAAGAAACAGATGCAACATCTACTGGAACAAGGTTTCATTTAACCGAGTACATGACCATCTGGGTCACCCATCATTATTGTGTCAAAGAAGGACGAGATATGGTAGATGTGTATAGACTACAGGGCGTTGAATAAAATCACGCTCAAGAACAGAAACCCCTTTCCCAGGATAGACAATCTGCTAGATCAGTTGCAGTAAGAAAGGTACTTCACCAAGCTGGACTTGAATTTTGGATATCACCATGTTCGAGTCGAAGAAGATGATACATGCAAGACTAACTTCAAAACCAAACGAGGTTTGTAAGAGTGGTTAGTTATGTCATTTGGCCTATGTAATGCAACAGCTACATTTATGAGATTAATGAATGATGTATTGCACCCTTTTATAGATTCATTTGTTATTCTTTATACTAGTATTATTATAGTTCTACCTAGGAGGAGCATATTTCACATTTGATGTGGGCATTGCAAACATTGAAGAAGCACCAACTGCTAGCAAATCTCAAGAAGTATGAATTTGTGTAACAACCTCCTCCCAAGTCTACCCAAAGTAACCATGCCAACCGAGGTAAACATGAGACAAGAGGCTACTATGATTAGATTCGACCTCCTATGTGACCTTAAGGAAGTGGAATCGACGGAACATCACACACAATCATCCAACGTCATCAACAAAACCCTCAAGAGACAAGTCAGCCACTTAGACAACCTGCCCCTAGGTCCCACTATTGTTCTAGACCTCTTAGGCCATAGTCACTCTCATGCTCATGCTCATGCTATGGAAAAGGGAGTGGCCAGAAACCCAAAGTTGCTTCCATAGGCCTACCTGCCAGCGAATGTGGACCAAAATTGCTAGTTCTATGCCAACGACCCCAGGATTTAATCCACTTTTTAGGCGCAGAGCCTAGGCCACTGCCCAAAATGGAATGATATCTTAGAATCAGGAAATGTACAAGGAAACAATGATGCAAAAGCAATAATTTTCTCAAAACCTTAACCTCACCCCACCCCTACTAGCCATGATGGGTATTTCATCAAACATATCATCGACATGTAACCTACAAGTGTAAACAACAGAATTAAGTGTAGGGATCTAATACTTATCTGAGAATCACTATGAACCATTTTTCCCTCATGAAATTTGTTGTATTATCATCTATTAGGGAATAAACACATTATCCATTCATGTACAAGTAAAAACATGTTGAGAGCCATACATAGTTGCTGCCATAAAATATACATATAACCATCATAATAGGAACAGAAATACAATAGACGTATTAGCCATCCAAATCTATCGGTACATGTACACATGAAAATCAAGGGAATATATTTCTCATTAATGAATGCAATGAACCAACTGGGGATGGAACTACCATGTTCCACCTGACCATAGAATGTTTGAGCCAAATCTCTCTTCATCCATTCAGCCTCATGCCATATTCCAAGCATGAATGTGGGATCTCATAGAACACATCAATCAAAACTCATCAAGGGCTTTCAGAGGTCATCCACCTCAACCCATCAATGGTAATTCCCCTTCACAGTTGGACATCACAAAACCATCATCAAATCGGTCTCTATCCCATCCATCCAGGGCTCCAGAGCGTTTGTCCAACTAAGGCTCCAGGACTAGTAACTCAACCCACAATGTTTACTGGGCTCTAGAGCATTTGTCCAATCAAGGCTCCAAGACTAGTAACTCAACCCACCAAGGGTTCCAGAGCATTTTTCCAACCAAGGCTCCAGGACTAGTAACTCAACTCACGCTGATACAGGGCTCTAGAGAGTTTGTGCAACCAAGGCTACGGGACTAGTAGCTCTACCAAAACTAAGGAAACATGAGAACCAACCAAAAACAAAAAACGAAAGTAAACCCACATGGCTATCGAGGAAATGGCAAGGCTAGGCAATCCATTGTCACTCCAGGAACTCCTCCATGCTAATAACAAACCATGACCAAGAATGCACATGCACATGCCATGCATTTAAAAAATACTGAAGAAATAATACTTGCAACTCAGTACCTGCAAGAAAATATGATGTAGTTGTTGATGTCAATTCCTCATTGTGCTTTCTTGCTCTTCCTTTGCCTTCTTGCTCCAAGAATCCAAGTATTCCACGCCCTCCAAGAGTGCTCCAAGAAAACTCTAGATATGCAAGAGTATGAGAGATAGGAAGAATAATGAGAGAGAGCTCCAACACTGAACTGACAAAAGGTTACCAACTGATCCTCAGAAGCCTTTTTATAAATGAGGCCTCTATTTTTTGTTCTCATTGTCAAAGAACTGGTCATATGGAAGATCAATGTTTTGATCTCCATCCATGTTGCCATTGTGGCAAGCCCAATCATTCTTCAGAAAGATGTCGCAACCAACAAAAATCAGGCAGATTGAAGATACATTATGAATGGATTGATCCTTGGGAATGGTCATCCACAGTCAAACGGTTGTCTCAGTTCTACAACCGACTACAATCACACATAGTGCAGCCAGCAGTGAATTGATGATGGTACTCTCCTGCAGTTGAACGAGGGAGTACAACAGTGAAACTCTCCTACACCTGAAGGGGGGGAGTTCAAATACATTTTGGAGAAGATTGTCTCTCCTTTCAGCTGACAAAGGGGGGGAAAATGTCAATGAAATTGACAAGTGGTTGTCAGACTGAAAGTCTCGACAACATCAGCGAAGCAGCCAGTGGGCATCTTCATCAGCCAGTGGAAATCTTCATCAGCCAGTGGGCATTTGTCATCAGCAGTGAGCATCAGCAAATTCGCCAGTGGGCGATCGACAGCCAAAGCAGCAGTGAGCAGCTTTCATCATAGCAAAAGCAACATTGAGTTGTTTTTCGACATCTTCAGCCAGTGAGCAATCGTTCATCCAATTGTTTCAGTGGACACCGGATGTTGTTTTCAAGCAAAGGACAGTTGGATCCTTTTGCGGCTTGGCACATGATGGATGACCATTCCCAAGGATCAATCCATTCATAATGTATCTTCAATCTGCCTGATTTTTGTTGGTTGCGACATCTTTCTGAAGAATGATTGGGCTTGCCACAATGGCAACATGGATGGAGATCAAAACATTGATCTTCCATATGACCAGTTCTTTGACAATGAGAACACTTTGATTGGACTTCAACTTTAGGTTGCGTGAAATTCTGTTTGTCGGCAACTTTCTCAGATCCTGCTGAGGTGAGTGGTTCAAGAAATCCTGCACTCACAAACTTAACTGGCTTGGAATAATCTGGGATTTTTAAGTTGGTGTCATCAGGGACATATCCTAAGCCTCGTCGATTCTTGTTATTTTGAATCTCTTCCCAGGGCTTGATGATGGGTTTGGAAGAAATTTGAATTTGATCATGAACAACTTCAACACTTGAAGTTGTTTGGATGAGTGATTTGGAATCAACATCTTTATCTTCATCTGCATGGTTGAATGACTTGGAAGAAGCACTCTTCTGTTGCAGCTCATCTCTTTGTAGTTGTGATTCTAGCTGAAGAAACTCAATGGTTTCATGTGTTTGTTGTAGATGCCGTGAAAGATCAGCAAGAGTTTCTTTGCTGACTTGCACCATGTCTTCATCACTGGAGATGATCAAACTGTGAAAAATGTTTAACAACTGAATATGCTGTGCCATCTGAACTTGCTCACTTGAAGTCAGGCTCTCTTGTCATAGATGTCGTGCTTTGAATTGTTTCACTTTAATTGAATGACAGGCTCGCTTGCTATGGGATTTGACTGGCACGCTCGCTTGATTTGTTGATCTCAACTTGCTTGATTGGTGTTAGAGTTGAACTTGTTGTGGTTGCTGTGATGGTTGTTTCAAGGAGTTAAAACTCATGGACTCACTTGATTGTGCTTTAAAGGAAGGGTGTCGAACACTGTCGAAAATGCACCCAAAAAGCTTACAATGATTTCAATGATTCACTACAATGACTCAATTCAAGACGTGGGTGTCGGTTTCAACCGAGAATGCACCCTTACAATTCAATGTGATTTGAGTTTGATTACAAGTTCAACAATGTTGATGTAGACTGTGCGCTGAAACGTTGAAGTTTACAGATTCATTAACTTGATTGTAGTGATGTAGACTTTGCTTTGAAATATTGGAGTCTGCAGATTCATGAACTTGATTGTATTGAGTGAAATTGATTGTTGATGTAGAATGTTGATGTTGACAATCTATGATTATGAGTTGTATTTGCACAGATGCAAGTGTCGAGTTCAATTGTCCTTCCTTGACGCTATTCTTTTACAAGTGTTGTGCTTGCTTTATGTATGCCATATTAGATGAAATTATTGATGTGTCACAACTAGACACAGATCAAAAAGCAAAAACATGAAGCCATAAAACACATGCGCCATCAAACACACACAGTGTACCTTAGATCCCCTTATTCAATTTCGGGCGGATCTAGGACACAATCACCACAAATAATATGTCTTTATTGAGTATTGAGATCATCAACCTTTCATCTTTTACAACATTTCCAAGAAAGCTTTCTCAAACAATGAGAATTTGACACTCACAAATTTGAAAGGAAATGCGTTCAAAAACTTGACTCAACCTCCTATATCAATGAACCTTCCATTGAAAAAATTTATCACTCCAAAGATTTCAAAACATCACCCTTATTACTCCATGACAAAGCTTTAAAAACTATTTTTATAAAGGTCACCTTATTTCTCCCCAAAAAACACTATAATTAAAAAAATACACTTTTCAATTTCAATTTCAGCTCAGCTTAACTTTCACTCAACCATATTCCACTCCTTATCTCTCCAAAAATAATTTAATAAACAACTTTACCTTTTCCTTACCCAACGTGACTTATGCATTTAACTCCACTCAACCATATTCCACTCCTTATCTCTCCGAAAACAATTTATGATCACTCTTTAAAAAGTGCCTTTACATACTTCCCATTCAAAAAATAATTATGAAAACTTTATGAAATCACTTGAATTCACGTTGCTTATGTATGTAAAAGTGTATGTGCCACTCCCTTTATGCATATAAAAATAGACGTACCATACAATGTGTCTTTTCAAAAACTTTTCACCGTATACTTTGAGCAACGCATAACTTGCAACGATAAAAAAAAGACGCAGACATGTTAGCTGATCCAATGCAGAGACATCGAACAACGCACACCTCACGCAACTAAGTTCCACACATAGTCCTCCGCAGCTTCTAGCAACTGCAACTGCAACCCAATATCGACTCCTCCACCTCAGAAATTCACTTACAATGTTGATTCTCCTCACGGTGATTCACTGTTGGCTACACTTCCACGTGGTTCATTTCTTGAAACTGAACTCCACGCTGGATTCTTTGCACTGCTTCTCTTTATTTTTCTTGGCAATTGTAGTTTGTATACGGCAACGGCTTCATTGTGGATTCTGCAATGGTGATGATTAATAACAGTATAAAACTACACTATTTCATACAAGCTATGACTTTGGGCATTCAAGTAAACTGAAAACGTGCAAAAAAAGGTGATTTTCACATTTGTATGGATTCATATTAGCACCAATCGACTCAGGCGCACACAGATCTGCAAGTCTGCATCAATATATATGCACAATGATATATCATGTTGCGCTACCTCTCTCGATCAACCAAAATACAAATCTCGTCCATTAGCCGCACAAACAACAGTGAAACTTATAATTTAACAGAAGCTTTACTGTTCCTAACACAGTCGGCACCTCGAACATCTCGTTTTACTTATGCTGAAGAGCAATCAACATTCAATTCAGATGGTCTGTCTTCCTCTGGTCATGTTTTGGCACCATCCACTAGTGTGGATTTCTTCTCTGATTTCAGTACTTCAGGGAGTCGAAAATCTGGAAATTCCAACCGCTCTAAACCTCAGATTGAAGAAACTGGTGAGGCACAATGGAAGTTTTCAGGTGCAAAATCCATATCATCTTCCCAATTCTTTGATGAAGATAAGAAGGCTATTGATGCAGATAGTCAAATGCGTCTGCAGAAATTTGTGCTTACAGGTCTACGAATCTCGATACATGGACCATGGAGCAGTTGAAATTGATGAGCTTTGATGATAATGGCCGTGCACAATTATTCTTTAAGCAACATGGTTGGACTGAAGGTGGGAAGATTGAATCAAAATATACATCAAGAGCAGCGGAGCTATACAGGCAGCTTCTTGCAAAAGAAGTGAGGAAGAGTCTGTCTAGTATTCCTTCATCGTCACCTATCGTTAGCGTTATTCGAATTACAAGCGCATTCACGCAAAACAAACAATCCGACGCAATTTCAATCTTGCTTTATGACACTACACAATTAGGGAATTCGCCTGATCTTCAACGCCAGATCTTCAACGCTTTCAATATTAAAAAAAAATACCTTCCAAATTTACATTAAATTCCGGTATGGGCATATATTCCAGCATCAAAAAAATTAATAGAATCTGCAAAATACCTTACTCCCAAAGAGCAAACCATTAGCTCCGATCTCATTGTTCTGCGCTCCACCGCTTAGACTTATCTCATGATGATGATGCTCCACGACAGCCTCCACAACGCACCAGTCTCCAACGCATGCTCATCAAACATAGCCAAGATAATCTACGCTTTTAATCTCCTACAGCAGATCTTAGCCGCAGGGCTCCTGAATGTGCACTTTAATTATCCATCTTCAACAAAATATCGTTTGCTGCCTTGTGGGAGATCAGTGTGGGTTGTCTTTGTAGCGTACCTCCAAACTATGCAGAAATACACCCACGAAATTCAATATAGTAGCATTACGCCATTGCTACTCACTCACAACAGATTCAACATTTCAAAGCTGCGCTCACTCACAGCAGGCACACCTAACTCATACTGTCCATACCTCGCTCTGATACCACATGTTGAAAAAGCAATTAACTCAGAAAAATATATAAATCACAGAGACAAAATCAAAGACACAATATTGACGGAAAAAGGCTGAAGCCTCATGCTTCTCTCACTCTCATTCTTACACAAAATAATTGAAATAGTGTTACAAATAAATAGATGAGAGATATTGGTCTCAAGATAGTGCGTGCTATCTTGGACACTTTTGGTTGAGATAATTTCTCCTTTGGTTGAGATAATTTCTCACCAGACACACCAATATAGGAGTTACCTAAACTAACTCCTATCTTAGAGGAACAACCCAAGAGTTAGGCACAAATTCCTAACTTGGAATATTTAATTAATTTATTTATTTTTGGATTGATTATTGTTTTATGAGAGAGTCTAACATTTTCTTCATTTTCCATTATTTTCCTTCATCCTCACATGCAACCTTTGACCTTTCACCTCCTTTTCTCCTAATTTCCATTATTTTCTTAAATAAATGTGCCAAAAATGCCATTTTGCCTTTCCAAAACCTTAGTCATTGCCTTTGCCAATTTCCTTAGCCATAAACAACCAAATGAACACCCCCTAGGATGTCTTTCCCAACATTCATCTTGGAATAAGTGTCCCAACGACTGTGATTATTGTTTTTCCTTTATTTACTCTTATTACATGGAATTTTCACTAGGGCTGTTACAGAACCCTTCCCCTTGGGGGACCCATCCTCAGTGTTCAACCACACATATACCTCAGCAACCTGCTGAAAGAAGACATACTGATCATGGAGTTTTATAACACAACTCGATGTAGTATTTACAATGAAAGATCTGCCCAACAGAAAAACATCATGACAACATGACAACATACCGCATAATGGAGCTTTAAAACACAGCTCATTACAGTATTTACAATGATCATCCTACTGAGTGCCAACTCATATGTCATCATAGCATCATGATAACATAACCACATGATAGCATAATAACATGACACCCATATCACACAGTGGAGTTGTATAACACAACTCGTTATGTTATTTACACCCATACATAGGTGTACATATAGCAACATCATAAAAAAAATGTATATAGCCACAGGAAGGGAATAATAAGCTAGTCAATTTGTTGTTATAGGGATGTACGCACTAGTCAATATGGTCAATATAGTCAACATGCTCGTAATCGCTATCCATTGTTATTTATGTTCAACTATAATCTAACATGGTCATCCATGGTAAACCATATCACATAGTTTTCATTATTAATTATATTGATATGGTCAACCTATGTCAACCATAAACAATGTGGTTAACAAATATTTATGTGGTAAAACATTGTTATCATGGTCAACCATGGTAAAGATCATCCCTAATCAACCATTATCAACATGGTCATCCATAATCAACATGATCTTGGTTAACCATGATGAACAATAATCAATAATGATCAACATGATAATCTAACCTAATCAACCATATTATAAAAATTTCTATTATATTAATATGTTCAACCATAATTAATATAATCACCATAATTTACCATAATTATCCTATTCAATTATTTCACAAATATTTTATTATTAATAATATTAATATTAATCCACATATTATCTCATTCCATCATTTCACAAATATGTTATTAATAATAACATTAATATTAGTAAACATATTATTTAATTTCATCATTTCACAAATATTTTATTAATAAAAATATTAATATTCTAATTCACAAATATATTAATCTTGCCCATCAATTAACACAACAACATAAATGATGGGCATTACTTAAACATTTAATTGTGCGAACTAATTATATAAACATCAAAAAATTTAAAATGCGAGGTATGTCAAAGAAAATCGCGATCTTGAAACTTATATTACGTAAACCCCACGTTCCCCCACGTTAAACCTAACGTCAAAGACACGTTATTTATTTTCTTTATCAATTCAAAGTATGTGGTCTACATTTCCCATCAGCTATATCCTTTCAAAAATCTTTTTGTATTATTCCAAAAGTGTGATCGACATTTCCCATCAGCTATACTTTTTTTTATAAATATTTTTCCATATTCACAGAATGCGGGCATTTTTTAATATTTTTCCCTTTGGATTTTTGTGACGGGAAAAAGTTGGATTTTTTAATATTTTTCTCATTGCTTTTAGAATTTATCCTTAAATTTCTAATTATTATTAAAAACAATAATATTAATTAATATTATTATTGTAATATTAATTATTTTATTATTATTATTAATTAATTAATTAATAATTATTATTATTATTTTAAAATAATTAATTAATAAAAATTAATTAACTATTTTAATTGAACTTAAATAACTATTTTAATTAATTAATTATCTATATTTATTAATTAATTTATATTTATTACAAATAAATTTATTAATTATTAATAATTAATATTAATAATAATATATTATTAATGATGATGATGGGTAACATCTATTGAAGCCAAATTTTGGTCTATCGGACCTAAAGAAATGAATTATTTAGTTTAATTTAAGATTTTATTTCTATGCTTAAAAAGCTTGGAGAGAAGCCTCCCGAGCTCACTAGAATTTTGACATTGTAAAAGGCTAGGAAAGTCAGTATTGCAACAAAGATTATGGAACTGAGATCTAATGTGGTTGTATGCGGGGCACTCTAAGAGGAGGTGGTTTTCATCCCCAATGTTCATATTCTCACAGAGATGGCAGATCCTTTCCATCCATAGTATTTTAGGAACTGCCCAACGACTCGTTTCACTATGGAGCTCATGAGAGTTCGTTCTAATCTTCGCTATAGTAATTTTATTCTTTGACCTAGTTAAAACAGAGAGATACTTTTGATCTTCTAGGGTAGGGTTGATGGCCTCCTTATAATAACTTAATTTTCTTTTAGCTACTAAATCTTTCTCGCACCACATTTTTGCTTTGAACTTAGAAGTAACAATATTTTTAATGTTATTAATGTTTTGCAATGCATCATTCTCGTCAATCTCCCAGTGGTTTAACCAGGCCCTCATATCTTTATACCACCCTCATTTGAGCCTTAGGTGGTTTTGGCTGGAATTTAAAGCTAGCTTAGGAAGTCTATGGTCTCCTATGTTATTGAGTTTGTGCTTGTACAACAGAAGCCTAGTCATAGCTAGGCCCTCGATAGGGGAAAGATCCATTTCTATAAGGAGAATATGATAGGGTGTATTACTTTTAATTTTCAAGTTATACATTATAAAACACTTCTGGATTTGTTCATTCTTTCTCCAGGATTCTCTAGAGATGCTGCAACCCTAAACCTCACATCCATATAAGATAACAAGAGTGACTAAAGTTTCAAAGAGGAACTTCTTTCTATTCCACATTACAAGGTTTGTCATTTTATAATTATTTTCAAGACCAAAATAAGCTTTCCACCCCCCATTAATCATTTTCTCAATGCTATAGTTCCATTTCAGCTTGTGATGAATATCAATTCCTAGGTACTTGTAAGAATACACTTCCTCCAAGTTATTATTGTCATACACAAAATTAGCGTAAGTGTCCTTCTTGGATTTGATAATCATAACTTTTGTTTTGTCAATGTTAACAGTCATACCCATGGTAGAGCAGAAATCCTTAAGAAGTCTAAGTTGCTTATCAAGATCAGATGGGCACCTTGTGAGAAGAACAATACCGTGAGCATAGAGAAGAAGGATGATGACTATCCCAGCTAAGATCGTGTCAGCACAACCTGCTTCCTCTAAACAACCTTATAGCTTGTCGATGTAAATGCCAAATAGGTAGGAGAGAGGGGGCAACCTTGTTTAACTCTGGTATTACACTTAATATCTTTCGACCACCCATCATTGCTCTTTAGCTTGGCAATTACATTCTTGTATAACCTAATAGCGGCAACTCTCAACTCGAAAGGAACATTTAGCTCTTCTAATCTATTCCATAGGTTGTTTCTAGGAATTGTATCAAAGGCCTTTCTAAAACCAGAAAGCAACAAAAGAGATTGGATTTATCATTGTGACATTCCTCCACAATGATCCTAAGTGTAACAAGGTGGTCCATTGTTGAGTGATGCCTTCTAAAATCCACTTGGCCTTTAGCCCGCTTACCTTTACTTTCAAGCCATATGCTCAACTTCTTTTCCAAAATAAGACCATATAACTTGGCTAAGAGAGGGTTGATCATAATTGTCCGATAACTAGAGGGGTTATTTGTATCCCCACTTTTAAAAAATAGGGATAATGAGGCTCTGAGTCCATGGTTTAGGGAACCCTTGCTTGACTTCTTGATTGAAAATCTTGTGGATGTGGGGGATGAGGACAGGACCTCCAATTTTTAAGATTTTTGCCAGGTAACCTTCAATGTCCTTAGCTTTCCCATTTGGCAGGCATTTAACCCCAAAATCAATGTCTTCTAATGAGAAAACTTCTTTCGTTGTGAGTAGGGTTACATTTGGAGATTCATAAAACTTTTTAAGATAAGAATTCCAGTCACGTAAAGAAATTTTATTATTATCTTTAGTTTCCTAGTTAGATCCTGCCTCCAGAATTTTTGAGCTATCTTAGAGAGGTGTAAAAGATTCTCTTGTCTTTTAAGAATGTATTGCCTTTTTTTCCTTTTAGTTAGGGCTTTGTATACTTTTATCTTGCCAATTTTAAGAGATCCATCAACAACTTCCTTAATTGCTCTCCTCGCACTTTTACAATCTTTGTCATACCATGGGTTGGTTTTGCTATTTCTTTTATTATTATTATTATTATAGTAGTAGTATTATTATTATAATAATACTATTAATGTTTATTTGTGTTTTCAAACTATATATTTGTTAATATGATTATGCATGTGATTTAATTTATTATTATTATTATTAAAATATTATTAATGCTTATTGGCCTTTTCAAATTATATATTTGTTAATATAATTATGCATGTGATTTATATATGTCTTTTACATTATATCAATCATAATCATATAATTGTGCTAATTTTAAGGAGTCGTCAAGGAATTCTTTGGACAGCAGAAGTCCGGCAAAAAAATTTCAAAAAATTCTTGTAGATGCATTGTTTGAATCATGTTTTTATGGTGGAAATGGATTCAGCATCATCAAAAAAATTTAGAACACTTAAAATTATGAATTTTGACATCTTTTAATTGGATTTACAAAAATCCAAATTTTTTCAACATATAGCAAAAATTTCCATAACTTTCAAAGCAAAAAAACATAATTTTTATACTAAACTAATTTTAATATGAATTTATTATTATATTATCATAGAAATATTTTTTAATATTTTCCTCTTTCGATTCTTGTCAGAGAGAAAACGATGTGGGTATCCCGCTTATGTCAGCGTCATCCATTCATTCTGCTGGGCATCAAAAGTCTTTCTTCTACCAACAACATTATGCTCCTGTGTAAAATATTCACGGAAGCTCAATTTCTCAACCATTCTCCTTGACAACACCAGGAAGGATGGAAGGAGTGAACCACCAAATCCTGAAAATGGCCGCTGCAATGATCAATGTCCAGGCAACCACTGTGTGCGTGACGGGAGCGACTGGTTACGTGGGCTCCTGGCTTGTGAAGTGCTTACTCAACCAGGGTTACACCGTTCACGCTACAGTGCGCGATCCAGGTAATTTCAATCCCATAAGTTAATAGACTTATTTTTTAATTGAATTTTGTTGGGAATGGGACAAATCAGTGTATTTCTGGAATGCAATCAATGATTTAATAGGCAATCAATGATTCCCAACGAGTATTCCAAGGAATTTTTCTCTTTAGTTTAGTATAGGTCCATTAATATTCTTGTGTGGACACGCAGAGAATGAGACGAAGGTGCGCCATCTCCTGGACATCCCGGGCGCTGCAGAAAGGCTCAAGCTCTTCCGAGCGGAACTGTTGGAAGAAGGCAGTTTTGACGCCGCCGTCACTGGCTGCGGCGGTGTTTTTCATGTGGCGACTCCTACCGAATCCGCACCCAAAGATCCAGAGGTAAAGTCGTTTGAATCTCCTTTTACGTTTTAAATTCAATTCACTGTGCCACTCAATGTTCGCCCCAAACAATTCAAGGTACCAAGTTAACTAATGGTTTTATTTGATTGGGCTTGCACAGGAGGATATGATCAAGCCGGCAGTGGACGGAACGCTGAATGTTCTGAGGGCGTCCACGAAGGCCCAAACCGTCAAGCGCGTGGTGGTCACATCGTCTTCGGCGACGGTTGCCATGAACGAGTCAGAGGAGCAGAATCAAGACATTGACGAATCTTGCTGGACAGACGCCGGTTTCCTCCGGACTAAAAAGCCAAGCCGTGGATGGGTGAGCTCTTTAACTAATGTCAATTAGGATAACATATAGGGAATATTTCAGAATGGAATGAGATTTAAGGAATATTTAGGAATTTGATAGTAAAGAGAAAGGTAAATTGTTTGATCTTTTTAAATTATTAAATTTTGGGATATTTTAGAATCTGTAATATGCTTAGGCTGTTTAGGTGAGTTGTCGTTTAACTAGCTGTTTTTAGTTTGATTTTTTGGAAATTTTTCTTGTAGATTTTTCCGGTCTAATTTCTATAAAATTCGGCAATAATTTATTGAAATCACAAGTTTGATGCGTAACCTCCTGCACAATAAAAATGCCCTAAGGGTTTTTCAGGGCACTGAATCCATATATACAGTGAAAAAACTAGTTTAAATAACACAAATCAAGATTTGACCTCAATTTCTTCTGTCCGACACTGAAAAACTCTAAAAAATTATACTAAAAACAACTCAGTGGTTTAATGTTGCTCTAGACATTGCCTAGTTATTCTGCATTTTAAATCTAAAATTAAATAATGTTGTTTAATTATGATAAATTATAAATTTTTTTCCTACAATTATAGTTGAGAGTATCCTAAAAACATCCTTGGACTGTGCCGATTACAAAACTCGAATTCTTAATTTTAATAAATATGTGTTAAATTTCAGATCAAAATTGAGTATAAAATATGCTCCCAAAACTCCTGATAATTAGACAACTTCAAATTTGAACATGTTTCTGGTTTATTTTAAGTTTTAAAGTTTTTCTTGACATATTTTCTTGATAAATCTATACTGGTTTAAACGGTGCAGGCATACTCGGCCTCCAAAACTCTTGCAGAGAGAGCAGCGCTGCAATACGGAAAGGAACACGATCTGGATGTGTTGACCATCATTCCTGTGCTTGTCGTCGGTTCTTCCATCACGCCAACCGTTCCCATCAGCGTCCAGTTGACGCTCTCCTTGCTCACTGGCATCCCAGACGACTTGCAGGTTTTGAAGGAGCAACAATTATCAGCGGGCTCCATCTCATTGGTACACGTGGACGATCTGTGCAAGGCCCACATCTTCTTGATGGAGAACCTCGCTACAGAGGGCCGCTACATTTGTAGTGCCATCAATATCTCCGTCCCACAGCTGGCACTTTACTTATCCAAACGCTATCCGCAGTACAATGTACCTACCCAGTGAGTATTTCATTATATGATTCCAAATTCAACAAGTGTTTAAAGAGGAGTCAAAGAAGTAAAATTGAAATAAGATTAGTGTTAAAATTGATAATATAAATCTCCGTAATTACCCTGCCTAATGAAATGCCTGTGTCTATATATACAGATTTGAAGATGTACCGCCGATCTCAAAAGTAAACCTGTCATCTAAGAAATTGGTGGAGAGCGGTTTCTCCTTTAAATTGGGGCTGGATGAAATCTTCGATGACGCTGTTGAATACCTAAAGATCAAGGGCATGCTTAATCAATAAGATTTTAGTTTTTTCTGTTTGGAAAGTTGTGGCTTTTGATCCGAATCTAAAATCTTGTTAAAGATAAACATTTCTACCCATGTTCAAGTTTTCTCAAATGACCATTTACACCTGGGTTTAGGTTTATGTTTATGTTTTTCGATTTAAATTTACAAGGTTGGTTAAAAATGAATATTTCCATTTAAGTTGACCTAGGTGAGAGATTATGATGGCCTTGTGAGCGAGGATTTTGGTCCCTAAAGTTCCGTTCAAATCCTTTCTGAATAAACAATATAATCAGATGTAATGACTCTAGTCCCAGAAGTTCTCATTTCACCATGAAATTATAAGTAATTTGTTCAAAACATATTTGGATTGTTTCTAAAACACGTAATTTATATTTTCAGCGTAATCTTTTTTTTTCAAGAAGAAATATTTTCAACTCAAATTTTTTTTCAACTGAAGAAATTGTGCATGGAGCATCTCTCAAGCATACATTGTCCTGGCCCAAGTTTGGACTATAATACCCATGGAGCATCTCTTAAGCATACATTGTCATGGCCCAGGATTGGACTATGAGACCCATGGAGCATCTCTCAAACATACATTGTCCTGGCCCAAGATTGGACTATGAGACCCATGGAGCATCTCTCAAACATACATTGTCCTGGCCCAAGATTGGACTATGAGCCCCATGGGAACCAAACCTCCCACCCAACCATTGCAGCTCAATCTTAAATTTAGTTGTTAAAAAGTGCAAAGATAGTTTTTGAAACATACAACTCATATTTTCAATTCAAACTTATATCTACATTTCAATTAATTAATTGTTTTTATATTTCTCAATAATATTTTTCTTTTTGTTGGTTAAATGAGGATTGTTGACTGAAATTTGAAATTGGACATTAAACATAAGTACTTATCAAATAAATATTTAATATAATTGTTTGTCATAATTATTAAAATATGATCTAAAACGGCAAGGGCTAACCAGCCTGCCATAAGGCATTAAATGCCCGGTTCCCTGCATACTCTATAACAAAATAACACACCGCGCGTATTTTTTATTTATCTAGCCACAGCGCGCATGTGTTATTTTGTTATAGAGTATGCAGGTAACCGGGCATTTAATGCCCTATGGCAGGCTGGTTAGCCCTTGCCATCTAAAACTAACAAACCACAAGCAATTACTCTCTATGTTGTCATGGTACATATGAAATCTATGTAACCATGTTTTATATTACATTTTAGGATGGGAAAAAAATTTGTGAAATGATCTCTTTTTTTTTTTTTGGGGGGGTTATGGTTAATATTAATTTTATAAGTAAATATTTCTTATGTTATTATGATATATGCCTATGGGTTTTGAATTGATGGCAATGGGTGTATTGTTAAGGCAGTCCATGTGAAAAGGTCATTTATTCAAATTTCGTGTGGGTTAACCGACAAAAAATAAAAAAATTGTTATCATATCCATGAGACTATGCGCTATTTTATATCTTGACTTGATGTGAATATGGGAAAAAAACATAATTTTGAAATGTTCCTCTTTGTCCATTCATGTTGTCTTTGTTCTTTCTTTTATTATTTGTTGTGATTAATATCGACTTGTTTATGCCCCATAGAGGTTGTAGTCATGACAATCAACAATCCACCTACTTAAAGTTTTATGTTAAATGTGCCTATACATTGAGAGGAGGATGCATCACACTCTTAACTAGGATAATTTCTTGTAACTAGCCCTCCCACATTTACCTAATTTGACTGGCCTGGCAGGGTAAAAATGAGACGAAGAGTTACAATGACATGACTTGACCTCCAAGCTTTAGTTATGGAAGTGGGGTCGACAACTGACAACTTACAGACATCCCTTAAGGCTTACAGGACACTCAGGGGCCAAATAACCAACCCAGGTGACCAAACCCTGAGTTGGATTGCTTTTTCACTGAGCTGGGCCCACAACCATATGCATGACAAGGCAAGGGTGCAGTTATAGGCCTCCAACCGCACACACAAGCTTCCTTCCCTGCGGTTGTAGCCCAAAATCTTTAGTTCGGAGGATGTGGTCCTGAGATCGGACCTACCTTTTCAGATCAGCCTCCAAACCACTACCCAGAACTGCGTGTAACTTCTAAGAATGATAAATGACATAATGAAAATGTTATTCATACAAAACTTGAATAAGAACTTGACCTAACCAGGCCTAACCATGACATTCATTTCGTCAAACATATGGTGAACATGTAAACTACAGGTCATGAATGCATGTCTGATCATAGGAGTCTAAAACTTATCTAAGAATCACCAAGAATGTCTAATTCCCTATCATAATAGTTGCAATAACACTTATTAGCCCATGCATTCATTAACCATCAAATACTTATCAAGTCCTGAACAAAGCGATAGTTAGAGCACATTACAAATTCATAACTATAACCAGCATATAACAAAATTATTAACCATGAAACAAAAGCCATCGAATCATCATAATATCAAGTATAAGTGTTCATAGAATGCAATAGGAAAATATATCTTATTAACTGATGCAAAAGTCAACCAAGTCAGGGACTTCCATGTACCACCCAACCACAGATTGGGTTGAACCAAATATTTATTTCAACTAATCACCCTCATGCCATATTCTAAGCATGAATGTGGGATCTCAAGTCATAAAAAGCCAAGTCTTCCCGGAGATTAAACCACCTCCACCCTCAGGGTACCGTGATCCTGCCAAAACTAGTCAAGAGATCACAAACCCAAAACAATCTTGGATGCCTCATAGTTTCTTCACCATTACCTTGAAGAAGTTTCTAGTCTCCACCCACCTGTTGAGGGCTTCCTGGAGATTAAACCACCTCCACCCCCAAACCTTAGGAATTTTTGCTAAGACCACCTCGCTCGGTTCCAAAATCTTCCAGTAATCTAAAGCTCAACCAAGAAAATAATCCCATCACACCATGGTTATCCAGGAAATTGCAAGGCAAGGTTGAAACCACTGTCAAACTAGGCAAAAACCATACTAATGAAAGCAAATGAACCAAATAAACAAATGCATGTACCATGTATTCACACCTCAGCTAGGAAATCACACATGCAACATGTTATCTGCAAAATCTTCTTGTTGAAGTTGCTTGATCCAATCTTCCTTAATTGTCCTTTGATTTTCTTTCCTTTGCTACACCTACTCTAAAACTAGGCAAAAGTTGTCCACTGATTCTTAGGTGCCTTTTCATCATTAATGTCCCAAATTTCTTCATTTTCCTTCAATTTCCCTCTCATGCAAATGTGTCTCTTCACCTTCCTTTCTCCTATTTTCTTGTATTTTCATAAATAAATGTCAATTAATGCCTTTTTGTCTTTGTCAATTTCCTTAGCCATAAATAAATTGAAAGTGATGCCCACTAGGATGTTTTTCTCGCCATTCAGCTTGGAATACATGTCCCATGACCTTGGTCTTATTCTTTTTCCTTTATTACATGAAATTTTAACCTGGGGATGTTACAAACTTGATTAGGATTGGATCATTATATTTTTTGTCATCCCCTGTGCAGTCCTTGACTGTTGCGTCTAATGTGGCAATCCCTTCCTTTATCGCTTCTCTGCGCTGCTCCTAGACCTTTGGCGGAGTTGACGGCTGAAACTCTAAAATCTGTAGTTGGAGTTCAAATCAGACATGGTCGATTTCGTCCTTTGATTCTTTGACTGCCACAGCCAACTTCTATATCTTTTCTGCGGATTCTTCTTCTGTGGAAATATTGAGTTCATGCAGCACATTACAGGCATGTGTAATTTTTGCTTCCAACTGTTGGATGCGCATAGAAAGTTCGTCCTTTTCCTTCAGCGCCTATGCTTTTTCTACAAAGATCTACTGGTTGTTGGTTTTAACTTCGCTAATTACCAGCAGCGCGCGCTGCTCCCTTACCCTCAGTTCGTCGGATACACCTTGGTGTAATTCGTGTAGGGTCTGGATAGGGAGTGCCACAAGATTGACACCCAGATCCTTAATCTATGACAGCTGGGTGTTTGCTTCCTCTGATTGGGCATGCAGGGTCTCGTCCAGCAATTGAATGACTCTGAGATCCAAAGTTTGATATGTATCTAGCATGGTCGTGCTTGCTTGCTGCAGGCTCCCCTGAATCCCGCTTGCCTGGCCAACGCTCATTTGCAGTCGCCCCATCTGGATCTGTAGGTCATGCATATCCTTCTATACATTTCCCAGCACCTGCTAGTACTGTTGCTCGAACTGCGTCCATAGTTATGTTGTCGTGTCACGAACCTTATCTCCAATCTCGTCTAAGTTCCCCTCAATGAGGACTAGCGGATCCACCTAGGAGAATCTAGTGGACTTCTGCTTCTTTCGCGGCCCTAATGTTGTCTGCTTCGGTCTCTTCTTGCACTCAAAGGGGGTTTCCTGCTCCTCGCCCCTACCTCCTTCGACATCTAACTCCTCCTGGTCCGGAGTATGTTGGGAGTCAGACCCCTCGACTTCTATGGTGGTTTCCTTGTCCCACCACTCTTTTTCAACAACTGCCTTAGCTTAGTTTCCTTTTGCTACGCAACTTTCTTTCCGGTTGCAGCTTGCTCTACCTCCTTCTGATTTTGCATTGTTATGGTCTGCACAGAGGTAATTTTCCCTGCCTTGCTTGTGCCCGCACCTGGATCTGATGGAACCAGCCACTCGCCTGGCCATTTCCCAACAGTCTCTTGCACATTTGCCTCACCCACAAAGTAGAGTAACTTATACCAGGTCTTCTTAGGATCCTGTCGTGCGTGGATTGAGACATTGTGGAAATCCACCTTGAATTCTACATAATTCTCCAATTGTTCATATAGAGTAGGTGATATCCTCAGCCTCTGGCTAATCACCATGCAAAGATCCATCTATACAAGCACCTAAAACATTTTGGTCTCCGTGACACGCGCGACATCCTTGGTCACCCAGAGTGAAGCGAACTTGGCTACCTCCAGAAGGTCTCGGTCTTGTAGAGGAAACTGGCTATCCTCTGGCATTTGCCATGCTACCAGTACGATCAGAAATAATAACCAGGCATAATGGAATGCCTTGCCCTCATCCTAGGCTTCATGATAGTTTGCCAAAAAATCCTTACAAAGGTATTGTGCCCAGTTGTACTGGACACCTTTAGCACATTGTGTCTCTAATGAAATCCCCGGTGCCGGAACCTCATCCATGTGACACTTCTGCATGATCTTGCAGGCCAAGATATACGTGGAAAACTACACCACTTTGTCTGTAATGGAGCGGATAGAATATTTGTGCGACTTCTTCACCAAGCCAAATTCGCTCTTCATCTTGTTCGCAAGTTGTCTTTCTTTTTATTTTTCGCCAAATGCCTCAGCGAGATCCACACCTTGATAGGGTAGCGAAGTGATCATGTGGATCGGCATGTTAGTAATAGGGGCGAGTTTCCCAGCTAGAGACACCCATCATGCACCAGGTTGAATAATTGTCTAACACACATGGTGTTAATAATCGTTCGGTTGAAATGCAACACGCAAAGCATATTTAGCAAGCCCGCTTTCTCAACTCCTGCGACCACTTCATTGGCTCCAGTCGCGTGACTCCGGTTTCATCATAGTAAATTTTCACCAAGTATTTACTTGGTGTAAGTTGCGGGAACTTCTCATGGTCTGCCAAATCCCAATCTTCCATCTTGAGTGATGGAATGCGCGATAATAGCACGCCCTCAAACACCACCTTCTTTGGCAGCAGTGGTGTAGAAACCATGAATTTGGCGGTATTCGAGTCTTTAGGTACCTTAGCTTTGCCTTTTCGTGGTGGGATATACATCAAGAGCCAAGTGATAGGCTCACACTCTTTGACATTCATTTCCTTAATGCCTCCACGAAGTTCTTCTCCATCTAGGTCAAGGGGTTCATGCGGTTGCTGTGACTTGTCCATTTTCCCCTTCTGGCAAATCTCTGGGGGGTTTTCCATGATGAATGCCTCACCAGAACTTGTTGCGGCTTCTTTTGCTTTTTATCACCAACAGAGGGCTTAGGTGGAGGAGACCTAGGCGACGAAACTCTCGTAGGAACAGGGGGTGGTACTTCGGTGGGTGTAGCTTCAGAGCTTGTATCTTATGTGGGGCGAGTTGTAGACATTCTGTTTAGGAAGGCTTTATGGAAATTTCCGGACAGGTTAGCTAACCTTGGTCGTGAGAAAAGATCTTCCCAATCAGCCTTGGACATAGAACTCTTCTCTTGGCACAACACAAGGCGAGAAAGATCACAATCAATTTTTAGAGAGAAAAGTGTTCTAATGCAGGGTAGCATTCTAGATTTATAGGTGATTTCAAATTTGAATCCGACTGTTCCCTCCAAAACCCCATCATCAATGCTACTTTGGCGGCAGATTGCTAAAGATTTTCCCAATAAATGCGGCTCCCCCGCTCCTCCTAACGGAAAATGTATCATCCAATCATCTACAGTATCTTCAATGGCTACTTTTTGAGTGGTCTGCGCGACACCCATCCCTGTCGCGCAACTCCCCTTGGTGCCCTACTTTCCTCCATCGCACAACCCTTTTTCTTCGTCTGTTTGCTATTTGGGTAGAGTAGTTTAAAGTCCTATACCTCCTTGCAGCTGCCTAGAGTACTAAGACTATCCCACCATCATATAGTCATTGTGCAGGGAAGGAATCACCCTTGTACAACTTCAACCGGCTGCCATTAACTTTTCCTGGGAACATCTCTCCATTCAGCTTCACGAGCTGAACTGCGCCACCATCTGTAATTTCTTTGATGACATACGGCCCCAACCAATGCATTTGAAATTTTCCAGGAAACTTCATGAATTTTCTATCATAAAGTAACACTAAATCATTTACCTGGAAGGTGCGTTGCTTAATATGTCGATCGTGTTAGGCCTTTTTGCGCTCCTTTTGCACCTGTTGGTGAAATCCTGCCAAAAACCTATCTTCCTCCAATTCCATTAGTTGCATGAGACGCTCCTCCATAGTGTCGCGATCAGCCATATCGGTTAGTGCTGCAATCTGCATGCTCAACACAATACACTCCATGAGCATCACGACCTCTATCCCATAGACCAACCTAAAAGGATTTGGCATGTGAACTTTTTACATGTTGGCCCATAGGACTGCTAGTATGCTTCAACCATACCATTAGCTTGAGGATGATAGGGCGTGCTCTTTTGGTGATAAACTCGGAATTCATCCAACATCACAGCAGTAGTTTCATTTAAGAAATGCTTACCCCTGTCGCTCATCAATATTTTTGGGCAATTGAATTGAGTTAAGACAAACTCAAAAAGGAACGTTGCAATTGTAGCAGCGCTACAGTGTTTCACCGGTTGTGCTTCTGCCCATCGCGTCGAATACTCGGTTGCAGTAATAATGTATCATGCGCCTGTCTTTTTCCCTAGTGGTTGTATCAGACCCACAAAGTCAATCGCCCATTTGTCAAACACCTGTAAAGAAATCTACGTGTTTAAGTGCAGTTCGTCTCTCTGTGATGGCTTTCCCGTCCTCGGACAAGCATCGCATGCCCTGCAATATGCCTTATAATCCTTATGCACCATAGGCCACCACAATCCTACGCGGTTGCTCTGTTAGCGAAATGTCCACCTACCACACCTCCATGTGCTTTGGCAAGGATGCTAGATCATTCAAACTCCGGAATATATCGGCGTAGTATTTCATCGGAGCCCATCCTATGCAAGTGTCCAGTGATCACAAAAAAATCAGTCGCACGGACCACCAATTCCTTTTTTTGCTGTGTAGAATATCCCTCTCGGGCTATGCCAGTGGTTAAAAACTGTATTATGTCAGCGAAGTGATCATCTGCGACACGTACAGCGAAGAGTTGCACATCCAGCAACCATTTTTCTAAACTAGTGAGCTCTTCAACTATCTCAATTCTGGATAAGTGATCTAGTCCTGCATTCAATCGTACGGGCTTCACAATCACCTCAAAGTAGTATTCTTGGAAAACCAACAGCCACCTACAGATATTCCCCCCCCAACATAGGCTTGTTGATGAAGTACTTGAGAGTGGAGTGATCTGTATACATTTTGAAGTGTGTGCCTAAAATATAGTGTCAAGATTTCTATAGCGCATACACCATAGTGAGTCTTTCGTGGTCTGTAGTCAAGTAGTTCTTCTCCGCTTTAGAAAACTTCCTACATGTGAATGTTATAGGATGATCAATATCGGATTCACCTGGTTGAGTCAGCACCACACCTATCGCAATACAAGAAGCATCCACATGCACATGAAATTCTTTCTTCCAGTTTGCGAACACCAAAATGGGTGTAGTTACCATCTTTTCCTTTAAAACGTCCAAATTGTTCTGACAATCCTCATCCCAGCAAAAAGTCGTGCCCTTCTTCAGTAATTTCTCCATTGGTGCAGTTATTTGCGCATAAGCTTTGATAAACTTCCTATAGTATCCGGTGTGGCCCAGTGTTGCGCGTAGTTGTTTTACATTCTTTGGAGCCTCTAAATTGACAATAACAACTATCTTCGTAGGGTCTACCATTAATCCTTGCTTACATACCACATGGCCTAGCAATATCCCATAGGGCACACAAAAGATACATTTCTTCAAATTCAAGGCAATCTGGTATCTGCGACAAGTATCCAACATAAGGCGCAGACTTGCAACGTGGCGCTTTACCAACCCAAACAGTCCAGTCATCAAAATAAACTTCTAAGAATTTATGGATGAATTCCTTAAAATCTGCAATTACGACCCTTGAGAAGATCGCAGGCGCATTCTTCAGCCCGAATGGCATCACTATGTACTGGAAGCATCCCCACTCCGTCGTGAAGGTGGTCTTGCTGCGGTCTTCCGGAGCGATCTTAATCTGGTGGTACCCTGAGAACCCATCAGTGAATGAATAGGCTTCTTGCCCTCCAACATTCTCTAGGACTTCATCTGTAAACGGTGTTGGAAATGGGTCATGGACGCACACATCATTGAGCTTTCTCAGATCTATGCATATCCTGATTTCATCCTGATGCTTTTTCTTCTGAACTACCATAGGACTTACCCATTCTAATTCCTCGACTGGCTCAATGATCCCAGCATCAAGCATCTTATCCAACCCCTTGCGCACCTTTTCCTTATATTTGGGATTCAAACAGTAGGGTCATTGTTTTACAGGGTTCGTGTCAAGCTTCAAAGTAATCTTCATTACTCCTAGGTCCCCTACTATTCCCTTCAAATCTGAGAACTTGGTGGGAAATAAGTTCTGGTATTCACGCAACAGTTTTGCGACCTTATCAATTGTATCCTCATCCCAATAGTCGCCTATTTTAGCAAACTTCGGCTACGCGTCTAACCCAATGTTTACTTGTCTAGTCTTTAAAGGTTAGTCTATGTCCAGGATAAATGCTTTGGGTCCTTCAACTTCACATTGTCTCTCAGACTCTGGGATGTTGATATTTCTAGGATCATCTTCTTCTTCTTTTGTAGTCACATTATAGAATTCCAGTGTGTGGCACAGCTGCATATTCCAATCTGGTTGAACCCATTCCACTGGTTCCTCAGGCATTCGAAAGATTACAGCGTTATTCAATTTTTTCCCAAATTGAATAAGGAGTTTTTAATTGAAAAGTAAAATTATGTTACAAATTCCTCAGGATTTTGTCCATCCTCTTATTCCAAGGATTTTTTTCTCTTTAGTTTAGTGTAGGTTCATTATATTCTTGTGTGGACATGCAAAGAATGAGACGAAGGTGCACCATCTAACTCCTTCCATCATCAAAGTTGAAATTTTTCTCATATCTACCAAAATAAAATTTTAAAAATTAAAAAATCTAAAAGTAAAAAAATAAATAAATAACTATACAAAACTTTTAAATAATGTCCGGTCATACAAAAAAATTCCAATTCCACCAGAGAAAATTAGATCCCTCTCCACTCAGGTTAAATCAATATTTAAAATAAATCTACATTAATTTAAACGTTGCAGGCATACTTGGCTTCCAAAACTCTTGCAGAGAGAGCAGCACTGCAATACGGAAAGGAACATGATCTGGATGTGTTGACCATCATTCCTGTGCTCGTCGTTGGCTCTTCCATCACGCCAACCATTCCCATCAGCGTCCAATTGACGCTCTCCTTGCTCACTGGCATCCTAGACGACTTGCAGGTTTTGAAGGAGCAACAATTATCATCGGGATCCATCTCATTGGTTTACATGGACGATCTGTGCAAGGCCCACATCTTCTTGATGGAGAATCTGGCTACAGAGGGCCGCTACATTTGTAGTACCATCAATATCTTCGTCCCACAGCTGGCACTTTACTTATCCAAACGCTATCTGCAGTACAATGTACCTACCCAGTGACTATTCCATTATATGATTCCAAATTCAGTAAGTGTTTAAAGAGGAGTCAAAAAAGTAAAATTGGAATAAGATTACCGTTAAATTGATAATATAAATCTCAGTAATTACTCTGCCTAATGAAATGCCTGTGTGTCTATATATACAGATTTGAAGATGTTCCAGCGATCTCAAAAGTAAACCTGTCATCTAAGAAATTGGTCTAGAGCGGTTTCTCCTTTAAATTGGGGCTGGATGAAATCTTCGATGACGTTATTGAATACCTAACGATCAAGGGCATGCTTAATCAATAAGATTTCAAATTTTTTGTTTGGAAAGTTCTGGCTTTGCTTTCAATGATCCGAATCTAAAATCTTGTTAAAGATAAACATTTCTACCCAGGTTCAAGTTTTCTCAAATGACCATTTACACTTACACCTAGGTTTAGGTTTATGCTTTTTCAATTTAAATTTACAATCTTCCTTAAAGATGAATATATCCTTTTAAGTTGACCGAGGTGAGGGGCCATGATGGCCTTGCGAGTGAGGATTTTGGTCCCTAAAGTTCCATTCAAATCCTCTTGAATGAACAATATAATCATATGTAATATCAAGACTTTAGTTTTGGGAGTTCTCATTTCACCATGAAATTACAAATCCTCTTGCATGAACAATATAATCATATGTAATATCAAGATTTTAGTTTTGGAAGTTCTCATTTCACCATGAATTACAAGTAATTTGTTCAAAATATATGTGGATTGTTTTTAAAACACGTAACTTATATTTTCATCTTAATCTTTTTTTTTTTTTTTTCAGCTCAATCTTTTTTTTTCAATTGAAGAAATCGTACGTGGAGCATCTCTCAAGCACACATTGTCCTGGCCCACTTTTGGACTATGAAATGTGAGGAGACCAAACCTCCCACCTATCCATTGCAGGTTAATCTTAAATTTAGTTGTTAAAAAGTGCAAAGATAGTTTTTGAAACATACAACTCATATTTTCAATTCAAACTTATATCTACATTTTAGTTAATTAATAATTAGTATTTTCAATTACGGTTTTCTAAGTAATTAGTATTTTCAATTCAATCTTGTTTTTATATTTCTAAATAATCTTTTTTCTTTTTGTTTTTATATTTCTCAATAATATTTTTTTTGTTATTGGTTAAATGAAAATTGTTATTGGTGAAATGAAAATTGTTGAGTGAAATTTGAAATTGGACATTAAACATAATTACTTATCAAATAAACATTTAATATAATTGTTTGTCATAATTATTAAAATATGATCTAAAACTAAAAAACCACAAGCAATTACTCTTTATGTTGTCAGGGCAAATATGAAATCTACTCTCTATGTTGTCATGGTACATATGAAATCTATGTAACCATGTTTTATATTACATTTTAGGATGGGAAAATTTCTTAAATTGTGAAATAATTTTTTTCTCTATTTATGTTTCTTTTTGTTTTTTATTATTTATTGTGGTTAATATTAATTTTATAAGTAAATATTTCTTATGTTATTATGATACATGCCCATGGGTTTTGAATTGATGGCAATGGGTGCATTGTTAAGGCAGTCCTTGTGAAAAGGTCATTTGTTCAAATTTCTTGTGGGTTAATCAGCGAAAAATAAAATAAAAAATTGTTATCATATCCATAAGACTATTGCTATTTTATATCTTGACATGATGTGAATAAGGGAAAAAACATAATTTTGAAATGTTCCTCTTTGTCCATTCATGTTGTTTTTGTTATTTCTTTTATTATTTGTTGTGATTAATATCGACTTGTTTATGCCCCATAGAGGTTGTAATCATGACAATCAATAATCCAGCTACTTAAATTTTTATGTTAAATATGCCTATACATTGATAGAAGGATGCATCACTCTCTTTAATAGGTTAATTTCTTGTAACAACCCCCTCCCACATTTACCCAATTTCATTAACCTGGCAAGGTAAACATGAGACAAAGAGTTACTATGACATGACCCGACCTCCAAGGTTTAGTTATGGAAGTGGGGTCAACAACTGACAACTTATAGACATCCCTCAAGGCTTACATGACACTCAAGGGCCAAAGTACCACCCCAAATGACCAAACCCTGAGTTGGATTGCTTTTTCATTGACCTGGCACCACAACCACACACATGACAAGGCAAGGGTGCAGTTATAGGCCTTCAACCGCACACACAAGCTTCCTTCCCTATGGTTGTAGCCCAAAATCTTCAGTTCGGAGGGTGTGGTCCCGAGATCTGACCCACCTTTTCAAGCCAGCCTCTAAACCACTTCCCAAAACTATATGTAACTTCTAAGAATGATAAATGACATAATGACAATGTTATTCATACAAAACTTGAATAATTACTTGACCTAACGAGGCCCAACCATGACCGCCATTTTGTCAAACATATGGTGAACATGAAAACTACAGGTCACGAAAGCATATATGATCATAGCAGTCTGAAAATTATCTGAGAATCACCAAGAAGGTCTAATACCCTCTCATAATAGTTACAATAACACTTGTTAGCCCACACATTCATTAACCATCAAATACTTATCAAATCCTGAACAAAGTGATAGCTAGATCACATTATAGATCCATGCTAATAACCAACATATAACCAAATTATTAACAAAGACATAACAACCATCCAATCATCATAAGATCAAGTATAAGTGTTCATAGAATACAATAGGAAAATAACTCTTATTAACTTATGCAAAAGTAAACCAAGTTAGGGACTTCCACATACTTGAACCAAATATTTCTTTTAGCTAACCACCCTCATGCCATATTCTAAGCATGAATGTGGGATCTTAACTCATAAACAATGAGGGCTTCCTAGAGATTAAACCACCTCCACTCTTAGGCTATCATGATCTTGCCAAAACTAGTCAAGATATCACAAGCCCAAAACAAGCTTGGATGCCTCGAAGTTTCTTCACTATTAACTTGAGGAATTTCCCTATCTCCACCCACCTGTCAAGTGCTTCCCAGAGATTTTACCACCTCCACCGCCAACCCTTGGGAATTTTTTTGAGACCACCTCACCTGGTTCCAAAACCTTCCAGCAATCCAAAGTGCAACCAAGAAAACAATCCCATCACACCATCACTACAACAAAACATACAATTTGCACCAGATTTAGCACTAGATTTTAGTGAATTTTTTTTTTTTTCAATTAGGATGAGCATCTTGGTGCTAAATATGGCTCTATTGTACAATTTTTAAAGCGCCATTTTTTGCACCAAATTTTGCATCTTTTTTTCTACCAAAATTTCCATAATTTTTTGCATCATATTTTACACCAAGATTTTGATTTGGTTTTACAACAGGTTTTTCTTCTAGTTTTGTGCCATTTTTTTCATCTATTTTTGCATCATTTTTTGCTTCCTGTTTTGTTTCATTCTTTGCTTCTAGTTTTGTGTCATAATTTGCATCGAGTTTTACACCATCTTTTGCATCTGATTTAGTGCCTTTTTTTGTATCCAGTTTGTGCCAGTTTTTTCATCTAGTCTTATGCCATTTTTTCTTCTAATTTTGTACCTATTTTTACATCTATTTTGCACCAGTTTTTTTGCCTTTTTCTGCAACATTTTTTGCATCCACTTTTTAGTTTTATTTGTCTCCATTTTTTGCATCTTATTTTGCACCATATTTTGCATCTAATTTTGCATCATTTGTCGCATCCAATTTAGCATCATTTTTAACACCATTTCTTGCATCCAATTTTGAATCCTTTTGAGCATCTAAATTTGCATCCTATGTTGAACCATGTAATGTGTCCACCTTTGTATCCTCCCATTTTGTGTCTAATTTTACGTTCAATTTCGAGTCATTTTTTTCGTCTACTTTTGCATTTATTTTTGCACCAAGTTTTGAATCATATGTTGCACCTCATTTTGCATCCAATGTTGCATCTCAATTTGCATCCAAATTTGAGTCATTTTCATGCCCATTTTTTCACCATTTTTTCTACTTTGCGTTGAATTTTGCACCATTTTTTATGTCCTATTTTGCATATTTTTTGGTGTCTAATTTTTCATCATTTTTGGAATCCAAATTTGCATCATTTTTTCTACCACATTTTGTGTCCACATTTGCATCTCATTTTGTACTTAGATTTTAGTTTTAATTTTCATCTAGTTATGCATCATTTTTGGCATCCTTAGTTTCATCCCTTTTTAGTCATATTTTGCATCTTGTTTTGTGCCTTTTCTTACATAATTTTTGCACGCAATTTTGCATCCTAATTTTACACCATTTTTTGCATCCTCATTTTGGTGTCCATTTTTGAATCCTTGTTTGTGCCCAATTTGGTATCCTTTTGTATACCATATTTTGTTCCCTTCTTTGTGTCTAGTGTTGCACCATTTTTAATTCTACTTTAAAACCCTTTTTGTGTCATTGTTTGCATCTTGTTTTGATGGCTAGTTTAACGTCCAATTATACTCCCAATTTTGCATCCATGGTTACATCCACTTTTGGATTCTTGTTTAGAGTTTTAGTTTTATTTTCATTTATTACCCCCTTTATGGGTTCAATTTACTAATTTCAATTACATGGTGAAATATATTACAGTTTCTAAATATCATTTTGGTGTAGGATTAATGCACAGTTAGATGAACATAAAACCCTCTCAGTTTATCCCAAAAACCTAGGACAAACCGAGTAATAGAAAAAGTTGTTCTAAGCCTCAGGATTCTTAGTTGATCAAGATGTAGACTGGAGATTAAGAAGAATAGAAGTAATTCCTATGAGTCCTCGCATGTAGGTCTTGTTGGAGTTTTTAGTGTAGCTGAGAAGCGCTCCTAGCTAGCTCCAAAGCTTGGTCCTACACATAAGAGAGAGAACAAAGAAACCTTCACAATATAATATCTTGATAATCAAAACTATCATAAACATATAAATATTACTAAATAAATAAATATAAACTAAAATCTCATACATTCATTATTTAAACAAAAGAAGTAATGAATGAATAACAGCATATGGAAGGAAGAACAACTAATCTATTTTAATAAAGGAGTTGGAGGAAAGTTACAACCATAAGATGTAGTTGTAAAAACACCTCCCCCAACTCCTAGCTCCAAAACACTCCCTCTCAAGATAAATCTTAGCAGCGTGACAATATAATAATTCCCATCCTTTTCTCAATGGCCAAGCCTCCAATATATAGGAAAGTGAAGGCTATGCAGATTTCCCAAATTCCTCATTAGTTCAATTTGGGCAAAAATCATTTGGGTGAATAATGTTTCCTCATATAAAAATGGTTTTTTCCACTTTTTAGATGTTTTTGTGCTTAGGAAAAAACTTCCCCGTGCTTTATGGCTCTTTCTCCCTTTTGTATGCTTTTATTTTTTAGGAAAAAGCTAAAGATGAGGATAAAAAAATCACATTCCACCATATGAGTTTCTGAAAGTTAACAAGAGTGTGAAATTATAGTTAACTCGAGTTTTTTTCCTCGTGGCTGAGTGAGAATTTTGGTAACAAAAGTTAGATGAAGGGGACAATTTGTTATAGACTAAGATAACGTGGTCCTCATGGTACATAACATGTATTATAGTCTTATATAGTCTAGGACAAGGGATATTTCAACCAACAACATAGTATTATCCTCTGAGCTGACAATGAGGTATTTTCATGTATAACACATTTAAAAGGATATCACAATTCAAATTGATAACTTAATATTTGTAAACAAATTTAAGGGTAATTGACAACATTCATAAAAAGGATAGCAGTATCCTCATATATAACAATTCTCCATGAAAAAACCATTGACAATTTTCAATATACATATATGACTACTAAATCAACGCTTATCACAAATATCATTATTCCAAGGTAAATTCACAACATTACATCCAAATAGTAATATCATCATACATAATGATTCTCCATAAAAAAGCATTGACAGTTTTCAACCCATATATAAAATAACAAGATAATACTAATAATATCCTCATCATCTTTAATCAAATGAACTAATATTCAAATGTGTGATTATTAGATCAAAATCTTTCATGAATTTTATGAAATTTAGGTAAATTCACAACATCCATCAAAAGATAGTAATATCATCATACATAATAATTCTCCATCAAAATAATGTTGATAACTTTCAATATATACATAAAATAACAAGATAAAAATGATAATATCATCATCATATTTAATCAAATCAACTAAAAGTCAATGTACGATTACCAAAACAAAATGTTTCATAGATATCATTATTCTAAGGGAAATTCACAACATCCATAAAAAAAAATAAAAAATAGGAATCTCATCATACACAATAATTCTTCATAATAAAAAAATGTAAACAATTTTCAACATATTCATAAGGTAACAATATAGTACTGATAGTATCATCATCGTTATTCGAATAAACTAAAATTAAAATATATGATTACCATATTAAGACATCCCAACTAAATATAAAAAATAATGCATGGCTAGCTAGCACCACGAAAATCATAGTCAATGTCATCCTCATGATCGTCATCTTGACCATCCTGATAATCTCATCCACATAATCAACACCAATTCCATCGCCATCATCATCATCGTCTTTGATATATGATGTAATCTAAACATAGTCTGTATCATCATCTTCACGGTTATTATCTGTAGCATGCTAGAAAAAAAATCAATATTACATGTTAGTACTAAATCTATAGCACAATGCATACTTTTGTTACAATGCTAACCATAAAATGAGGTAGGACATAATAACATTTAACATTACTGAAAAATAAAATGAAAATATGGTTTACGATATATTGGAGATCTAACTAAGATTACACTTATAATTCACATTCCTAGTAGAAGCATTTCTTAATACATATGAAGTAAGTACCGATTTCTTCTTCATACTATATTTTGAATGTTTCTTATGATGTCCATTCATGGTTGGTAAATTATTATTTGCTTACTAAAACTAAATATATATTAAAAAAAAACTAAAACATAAGCAAATAATTATTTTCTTATGTTTTGGTTTTTGTTTTTTTGTAATATATATTTAGTTTTAGTATTTTATTTTGATTTTCTAAAAAAGTATATTTAGTTAGTTAGTTTGTTTGTTTTTTTTTAACAATTTTTTTTTTTTATATATATATAAATGGATTTTAAACATTCCATTCATGCTAAATTTGTGATTTTATGATAGAAGTTTAAATTATATATAAAAGTAATTAAATGCCATATGTTGTGTCGCTGAGATGGGTATTATACATCTCTTCCTTGCTAAGCTATAGAATGTGCTTGGGTTTTCTTAATGCAATAAAATTAATTCTGCTCTTCATTATATATTGAGATATTAAACTTGCACCTAATAAAACAATAAAGTTAAAATAGGTTTGCTTGTGTCCTTTGTAGATCTTTGTCCCCATTAATCTTGATCTTAATAGATTCATTGTCTTATGGTGGCCTTGAGTGGTCACTCCCATTAGTTGCATGCCTTTTAGTTTTCTGTTAGTGACATTTCTTAGGCTTGATAACATGTCATTTAATTTATGAAAATGTATTATTGTCCATGTTGTTGTTAAATATTAATATTAAATATGTTGGCTTTGAGCATGGTTTAGCAAAAAGTTTATATATTGTATTTTATTATGTAATGATTCATTGCTTGATAAAATTGTTTTGGATGTTTTTTTTAATGATGCATTGATTGATTAAATTGTTATGGATATTTTTTTAGTATATTACCTTGTATGTGATAAATTCATAAGTCAACTCTTTTTGACATTTTCATTGGTCAATTTCCCTTAAGGCCATCAAGTTCACCATTCGGTCCCGGGTTAAGGAAATATAGGAGTCATGAAGTGGCATTGTCCAAGCACGTAAATCTTGAAACATGTTTTTTTTGTCACATTATACTTCCTTTCTGTGTAATTCTCCATGAAAATAGTCTCATGGAACACGAGGGGCCCCAATAGTAAAGGAAAACAAAGACTCCTAAAGGAAAAATGGTATGCAAAGTACCCATCAATAATGTTGATATAAGAAACAAAAATATTAAGTGAGGTTCTACCTCATATAATTAGCAAATGGGGGAGGAATCACCAAGTAGTAGTGATTGATTCTTAGAGATACTTGGGTGGAACAACTATTATTTGGAATGATCAGGTCATTAAGGTTACCAATATGTTTCCCTCTTTTAGCATTATGACAATACAATTTTAGTTAATTGGCATCGAGGACTACTACCATGTATCCAATGTCTATGATTCCAATATCACAAATGTAAAACCTCTATTTCTCAATTCTATTTCCAGCACAATTAATTTATACTCCCCATCTCCATGGATTATTGGGAGTGACTTCAATATTATCAAGTGTCTTAAGGAAAAGAAAGGATGAATCACAATTCTTACCAAGATATTTTGTAAGATATACCATCAAAGCCCTAAAGTAGTCTCCATTAAATTTCTCAAGCAACGAGTCTCCAATCCACACATGTGGATCAATGAGATGTAATACATGTCTGTGTGGTGACTAATTTAATACAATGTTCTAATAACTCAACAACCTTAAGTATTTCACTCCATCATAGAAATTGATCGTAGTGTGACATAAGTAAACCAGGAGTAGACACGAAACCCTTAGGCAACAAACATTCCCTAGATCCTAAATTAGGTGCTTAAATGATGAAGTGAAAATGCAAGGGGAAAATAGGGCTTCACTATTTAACCATTAAAAACATGTGAAGTGTGACTAGGAGTGTATATATTCATATGTTTTCCAAAGTTAGAGTGAATAAATGAGTTACCATTCATTGGGCCTTATTTTTCTTTCTTTTTATTTTTCTTATAAATCGGACTTAGGGAATGAGGTTTTCATAAGTTTGGAACAACTCATAGATATAACATTTACATGAAATTTTACTTCAACCTAGAGTTTAGACTTAGATAAATCATTCTAGTGTATGCTTAATGATTTGGGCTTTCACTTTTTGATTTTATTTCATCACAAATGACAAAAGGGGAAATATTTTTCCACAATTCTATGGATGCTTAATCATAAAGGCATGATGCGATGAATACAAATTAATGATGTTATTCTCTATGAAAATGATGGGTATTCTTGAGAAAATTTTATGGTTGTGGATGTATCTTCCCTGGTTGAGAGGGAGTGAGGGTGAACACCATAGTATCCATGTGTCATGTACAATGGCCATGACTAACAATCATAAGAGTAGTAAACACACTAATAGGGATAATGGTGGATTGGATAAACATCTGGGGTCGATATTCTTTGATAATTTGTACTTTGACTAGGACTAACTGCCATAAGTCAAGTACATTAATTCAAGATAAGAATAGTCATGAGGATCAACATTTCCCAGTGTCAAATATTATGACAATGCATTAGGAAATGATCATGTGAGGAGAACCTAGTCAACATCTTGGTGTGTTAAGCGCCTAGAGAGGTAGTGGTGTCTAAATTTATGCCTCCCAACATTGTGCTCTGATCTAATGGAGAGATAAAACATGTTAGTCAAGGCCTTTCTATTTTGATAGTGTTGGCTATGATGATGTAAATCACCATTGATGCTTATCAATCCAGATCCCTTCTTATATGAATATTTTAACTTTAGAGTACTTTTTTTGTCTCATTATGAGTACCTCCCTAGTTTAGAGGGAGTGTTGAAAAATGTAACTAGTGTTAGTCTTCATAATACAATACAATGTATTTTTTATCATTAATATTTATTATTATATTCATTATTATTATTTAATTTTGGTCAAATCATGTTCTTTGTCCTTATAGAGTCAAAAATAAATTATTTTGAGTCAAGAGAAATGTATTTGAGTCAAGTCTCATTTGGACTTTTGAAAGGAAAAGAAAAGGAATATTTTTTTGAGTCAAAGAATCAACACAAGAGCAAGTCATCCCTCCTTTAACAAGTTGGCCTATGAGGCAGCTATTCAACCCTCTTGGATAAGTATATATATATCATTCAAATTATCACTTGGGATACCAATCACTTATCATCATAAAACATTGTTTCTTATGCCAAACAAGAATAAAAGACAATTGGAATTAAAGGATAGATAAACTATGATTTTTATAGCCTATTTCTGCACACACGTGTGAAGATTTTGTGGCTTCTCTATGAAAATTATAGGTTTGAACTTCATCCTTTACTACAGGTCCAAAAATTCTATTATTTCACCTTATTTTAAGGTGTTAAATCAATGCTGAATTTTGTTAAAGGAGACTTGGAGTAGGGTTGACTTGGATATTTGTGGCAATCTTGGTCTTGGTCTTGTGTCTTGTATATATCATTTTGATCTAATTTTATAAGAGAATTATTTTTGGGTTTTCCCCCTTATGGGGTTTTGTCCTGGATCAGAGCCTAATTCTTGGTGTTCTTTGTTTCCTTGTGATCTTTATTTTTGCATGTTTGTGTAATTACGTGATGAGGAAGACCATCTAAGTAATAGGAAGCCAAAAAGCATTCACAAGTAATTATCAAATTAAGATAAATCAATCATTTTCTTCTAACACTTGGTTTCTCAACATGAAGTAGGGTACTAGGTATTATTAAATCCAACCTGCAATCTATGATGGGAAATCCTCAATAGTCTCTCTAAAGAAAGATGTCCTATTGGAGGGGTCAAGAAGAGATATGAGGCATCACCAATTTTACTGTTGAAGAAGTTTAAATCTTGGTTTGTTAATTTTGGCCCTATGTAGGAAAGTGTTGAAGGCTTGAAAATCATTGCCTCAACAATGGGGGATAACCACCCGGTTCGAACCTTGGTTGATAGCTCCTTTTCCATTTGGAGTAGTGGCTCCGACTGGGGATGATGGGACCAGTTTCCCAATCTATTTTTATGATTGTGCAAATGGGGTGATGTTTGAGATTTGGAATAATGCTTATCCTAAAACTAATCTAATTTAAACTAACAATCATGTGCAATTTATCCTAATCTAAAACATTATCTAACTATAACTATCCCGGGAGTAACGTGATATATGTGATCTACAATAATGTCTGAAAGCAATTGATAATAAATATTATTCAATTGCGATGAGAAGTGAATCCATTTAACAATAATCGTTTCATATAAAAAGTTAGCTAAAATGATTGTGAGAGATATATCGCATAAAAATCATTCATGTACTCAGCATAAACTATAGATCATCATCATACAAAAGTGCAATAATGGCAATCAACAATTCAAACTTTCATACATAAACAACTTGAAGATAAGTTATTGCTTGACCCATAAGTAAAAAGAATTAAGAGATAAAAGTACCATTTATAATATGTCCTACTCATATGCTCCAACAATATTGATCTACTTTCAAGTCACCCAACATCATCTAAGAGTACAGAAGTGCAATTTTAGTAGAAGATGTTAAATCAAGTAGAAAATAAATCTTGTTCCATTAATTCCACCAGAACTTCCTCAAAGGGACATAAGTGCATGTTCTGAAGAATGTTTATGATAAAATTTCTGGACCCCTCTCTAAATGCATGAGAGGCATTTAAATACTAAAACTATAATGTTAAAAATAGATTATTACAAAAATAGTTGAGGAGGTTTAAACGACCTGCCTCAATTTATGCAAAAATAAAATCAAAATTAAAGTAAACAGGGTGAATAACTACGCTGTATTCGATCCTTCAGATCGCAAATATCCACCATAGGCTGCAGCTGAGTAGGTCGGCCGACTTCAGCTTTCAACTATCCATTGAATACGACATCTGTTAGTGTTGGCGCCATTTTCTCGGCTGAGGTGGTTAGGCATTGCAGGGTCATCCATTGGTTGTGAGGCTTAATTAAATGTTGCCAATATGCCTCCCAGTCTAGCCTAGTCGTTTGCCTTATCACTTCCGCTTTGTCTTCCGCTGCCTATTTTCATTGTTGTTCGAGCTGTTTTGCATCTGGAAGGAACCCTGGAAGTAATTCTTTCTAATGTGTCAACCGGGAATTAAGTGCGAGTGCTCCGGTGATAAATTGATCAATTTTTGGATTGTCTTTATGAAGATCAGTTATCACCTGCACCTGTGCTTCCTTCTTGGCTAAGTTGATTCGATGTTCTATTTGCATCTTTTCAAATTCCTATTGAAGCTTGGCCAACTGTATCTCTGCCTGCTGGTCGGATTTGACTTGTTGTAACTGTTGCTCGAGCGACGTTATTTTATTTTCCTTTTCTCTAAGCAATGTTTGGACTTCTGTTTCTTTGTCTATGGTCGTTGTAGCATAAGCACTTGCAAACTACGAGAGTCTAGTTAAGTTGGCAGATGGATCAACTAGTGAGTCCTTCCATAGAACATCCATTAGTTCGTTTTCGGGGCTTGTAACAGCTATAGAGTCCAATTTTCTTTTCTTTCTTTGCCTCTTCACCACGGCCTTATGCTATGGGCTACAGAATACATCCAGAGGGGATATTTCTTCAATTTTCAGAATTATCTCGAAGGTGGGGGTAACAGGGATATGCTCTACTTCTGGTTCATTTGCAGTTTCTTCCACTGTAATTTCCAGAGCTGTCTTGTGTTGTAGCATTTGTAGCTCTGGCACCTATTCCTCTATATTAAGACTTTTATTAAAATTATCCCACTCTTCCTCTAAATCAATTACCGTGGGTTTTATTGGTTGTGCAGAGGTAGTAGGGATTTCAACCTACTTGCTAGTTGAAGCTTCTTCAGCTATCTTCTGTGTAGATTAGGTCGTATCCTCGATGCTCCTTCTTTTACCATTCTATGATGAATGTCACGATTCCCCGATAGATTTTTCTTGAGACTCTGCTCCAGAATCGAGATTGGAGTTTTCTTTGGAGTCACCTTCTATAGTTACACTAGGAGTAGGCTCCCTTATTGGTTCAATTAACAATTGGTCCAATGGGACCATTGCGAGCCTTCTTTCTCTGTAACTATAAAACTTTTCCAGATCTTCATGGTCAAAAAGTAGTTGGGTCATGTGTTTCACCTCTGAAAAGGTGTTTTCTGCAAAAATATATCATCAAAAGCATCCTCCTCATTGGTGAATACTTTTATTTTCACCATGGTGGTGAAATTCTTAACTGTTCTAAACGGGTCATACTGCCATCCAGGGAATTTGGGTAACTGCATAGATAACATGTTCTCTGCTTCTTTTAACGTGTGTCCCAGGTTGTGTAGTGCAAATTCTTTGCACTGTACAGGGAATTCAGGCCAAATGGCCTTCTTTGACTCTTTCAATGTATGGCTCATTCCTCCCTCACTACATGTCTAATAGGCTATTTCCTTAGCCATCAATTTATCTAGAACATAGTATGGGAGGATGTGGGGGGAGGTGATGCTGCCAAAAACTCTGATATATGTAAATGTCTCCTCCTCGAACCATCTGGCCACTGGGAGGATGTCAACTTCAGCTTCTTGGGAAAATCTGGGGGCGTCTCGATTATACAGCCGCTTGTAAATAGGGAGCATAACTCCATGGCAAATCTTGAAAAAATGTGGTTGAAAATTGGATTCCCACATGACCTTGTGGTACACGTGAATGGGAAGTGGATTCTAAACAGTCTATTTCCAACCAATGATGGGGAACTTTGAACTAAAACAAATAGTGTCCATAACATAGGCGCTCATAAAAAATGGAGGGTAAACCCTTGAAACAATGCTTCTTCTCCTTCTATACTCGATAATTGTTTTTGCTAAATTATCTGACAAGATTTGGGCCCAATTCATGATAGTTGCGTTAACGACTGCTTCTATGAATGGAAACTGATCTGGGGAGAACATGGTACTATCAGGTCTACCAAACAGTCGACATAACATAGCTGCGGCAAAATTATAAGGGGGACAAATAGATGCAGTAGTGTACATACCATTTTTGTCTTTCTTGATCTTCTCTTCATTATTCGACCAGGCACAAGTTCTCTTTAACAAAATTTTCTATGAATTGCCTATTGTAGATGACCTGTTGCTCTGGTAAGTGGTACATAAGCTGTAAATTGTTCGGGGTAAAATATCTGATGGCCCCTTGGCTTCTCGTCCTGAATTGTTTGTCTGAAATATCTGCTTCATCGATAACCCATTTTACCATATCGTTATAAGGGATTATCTTCGGTCGAGCAACTATGAGGTGCAAAAATGAGCAATTCGTCTCTAGCATGGAGACGTCTGAGGAATCTTGACTGTCAACTATAACATTTGTTTCCATAATCCTCGGCTGTTCCTCCTCTAATATGTTGTACATAGTCTCCCTGTAGAGGTTCCTCCCTCTCTGCTGCATGTCGTGTATGTGAACAAGGGAGTCATCTTTGTCTTCTCAGAGGCTACAGCCTTGCCTTTCTTCCCCATTCTTCTCAATTCTCTGCTCTGCGGGTTTTTCCTGAAATGAAGAACAAAAGCTATCAGACACTCAAAGATGAACGTAAAAATGAAATAATGCAGATAGCTTGTAAAGGTGGTAAAAGAAGCATTATTTGAATGCACGTAACAAGATATCGTATCAAGCTAAATGGCTTTTCACACATAAATGCAGTTATTTCCCACTAATGCCCACTAATGATTCGTTATCCCTTATCTTTATTGCTCATAAATGTTTGCATCGAAAAACAGGATGAAAGTTTTTAGGGTAGCGAGCCATTATACTGCGATGATAGCAATTGTGCGATTTGCGAAGAAATATCGCAAGGTGTGCCTTTTAGCATTCTTACCTCCTGTTGTGTGTCTACGAGATGCGAGATGCGAGTTTTCCATTAGTTGTTTCACGTATGGTTACTTACTAGGCTCATATTAGGGGATAGACTTGACGGACTCAAAATATTTGCTTTTAATACTTTACGGTGTGGGTCCGGGCGCAAATCACATATCGCAATATCGGCTTATGGTAAGTGCAAAGTGTTTTCTTGAATACCTGAAATGTGATGCGATAAAAGCCAAAGCGCCATTGTGATTTCACAACTCGCAAACCTTGCTATATCGTATTTAAGAGAGAACTCTTTATGGGTTGTGTTATGGGATGCGAGACTTAAGCCTAAAAAAGTTTAAGGACTTTTGTTTTGTCATATTTATGATAATTTAGACCATGGAGCCCTTATTTTAAACGCTTTGCTTGATTTTGGAGGTTTTTTAGAAAGTTCCTTTAGTGGGTTTTTAGTAGTTCCCAAAAAGGTCTTGATTATTATTTTTTTTTTATTCAAAAAATAAAAGAAATGACTAAATTCTAAGTTTTGTTTTTTTGAATAAAATTTTTAAAGGGTCCCCATTTAGTTAATGTAATGTTAACTACTATTATTACTAAATGGGGGGTTGTTGAATACCACAACAATTGGCGATTCACTTGGAAGAACAAGTTATTTCTTAGAGTTTTTTGAAATTTCTAAAACTTCCAAAATAAAGATAGTTTTGAAAATAAAACAGATTATATGGAATATAAGGTAAGAATTATTGCTTTCGTAATAAAACAATCATCTGCATAATTACCATTCTCTTGACTATTCTTTTCTTATAAAAAGTAACATTGTCTACTTCAGTCTTTACTTGGTTTTTTAAAGATAAAGTCATGAGTCTCTCCCCAAATTGGTTTTTGGTTTACTCCGTTATCGTAGGTAGAGCCTCTATTTCTAGCAGGCGTTCGTAGCCTCAATAGGGTTACCTTTTAACCAGCGATGACCCAATATTCCACTTAAATCAGAATGCAATTTTAAAGATAAGTTCATAAGTATACTTATTGCTTTCTTTATTTCCTGGAGTAATTCATTTGTTGCTTCAGCTTTTCATTTGTATTTCCTAAAGGACAATGTCTTGGTTTGGTGACCAATATTAACAATGCCATTCACTTGATTCATAACTTAACTGAACAAGCCGGTTCATGATAAGACCCCTTGTATTTTGATTATTATAATCATAAGTCATCACTGTGTTTTGGTATGCAGTTTTGGTAATGTTAGTTCAGTTATAATCTTATGATCATGGTAAGCCGGCTCTTGATGAGACCTCTTATCCCTTAAGTTTAGGTATATTTTAGAATTACACTCTAAAAATGAAAATTGACTAAGTGGGGAGGATCATTGGCCCCTTAAGAGGTTCTGAACGACAGTTGTAGAGTTTTTTAGAGACGCCTTCGTGGAGAGAGACCTTTCTTTGTATAGATACTTTTCTAGATTGATATAAAGGAGTAGTTTCTCTTTCAAAGTTAAGTTTCATCAAAATCAGATAATTTAAGGAGGAAGACAGTCAATTTAAAAGCAATCAAACTTAACTATACATTTCATATGTGAAGATTACTTTCATAAAAATATTTACTTATACAAGTGAAAAGTCAAAATTAAGAAGAGAAACTTATTCTTTGTAAAACCAAAAGTAAATGTTTTCAACTTGTATTATTTTTTCAAAAGAAAATTAACTAAAGACTATAATATATAGTGAACAGAAGAGATCATCTTCTATGGAAAGTATTTCTTTAGGACCTGCCCATTAACAGGTAGAGATTCTCTCTTACCTGCTAAATCTTGTAACAGAAAAGTTGATGGGCCTATTAACTCGACAATCTGGAATGGGCCAAGCCACATTCGTTGGAACTTGGTATGCTTGCCTTTCTCTTCATGGGATTTATCCCATTTTAATACTAAGTCTCCAAGTTGGAAATTTTTTGAAGATACAGAATTTGAATCAAAGGAGGCTTTGACTAACTGTTGATGATGTGCATGCGTGGTCCTGGCTTTTTCCCTTTCCTCTTCAAGCTTAAGAATTTGTAATTGTCTAACCTGCATAGATGAGGAAGGGGTTTCTTCAATGAATTGAACTAAGGAAAATGAGGGAATAGCTATGTTTGTTGGTAAGACAACTTCTTTCCCATAAACCAGATTAAAAGGAGAAGTGCCAATGGAAGTTTTCTGAGTTATTTGATCTGCCCATAGAGCAAACACTAAATGTTTATGCCAGTTCTTTTGACTTTAATCAACAGTTCATTTAATCATCCTGGTAAGGTTTTTATTTGTGGATTCGGCTAACCCATTTCCTTGCGAATAATAATTAGCAAAATATTTAAGTTTAAATCCTCTTTTAAGAGAAAACTCTGTCATAGCATTGCCCGGAAAATACAATGCATTATCAAACATTAAGGCAGAAGGTAAGCCCAACTTGGTGATGATAAATTGATCTATAAATTCAATAATATTCTTGGAGTTGGCTACCATGAGTGGAATTGCTTCTACCCATTTGGTGAAATAATCGATGGCTATAAGGATATATTTATGCTTCTTAGAAGAATGAGTAACGATCTCACCTATTATGTCCAATCCCCACTATTCGAATGGTTGATCAATGTTGACTGGCTATAGTGGTAATGCTAGTTTCTTCTATCTTCCAGCAGTTGTCTGACCAATCTTACATTTCCTTACATAACTGTGTGCATCTTTGAATAGAGTTGGCCAGTAATAGCCAGCACGCAGGATTTTATGTGCTGTAGCATCTCCTCCAAAGTGCCCGTCGGCTGGTCCATCGTGAAGTTCCTGCAATACTTTCTTTGCTTCAAAATTTTCAAGACATCTAAGAAAAACAGAATCATAATTCATTCTAAACAACACATCATTGACAATTTGATATTGTTTAGCTTTCAGTCTCAAGGCTCTTTTCTTTGTGTAATTCAACTGTGGAGGGGCATATCCATTTTTTAAGTAGAATATAATATCAGCATATCTTGATTCAGTGTCATTAAGGCTTACCTCATAGACTTGTAGCTCATCACCTGAATCCTGTAATTTTGATATATTTGATGCTCCTACCAACATCCTACAAAAACCTTGACCTTTTACAATGTTTGTTGGTTTGATTTCAATGTCATATTCTTGTAGAGCTGTAACCCAATTTTCTCTCTTTTCACCCACATCCCTTTGTATTAGAAGCTTTCTTATTGCTAGGAATGGCACTATTACCTTGGTGTGGGTTTTGAGAAGAAAAGGTATAAAGTGTTTTATTGAATTGAAAATAATGTAAGCTTGTTTTTCAACATCTAAGTAGTTCAATTCAGCTCCCTGTAAATTTGAGCTAAAGAAAGAGATCAGGGCTTCAGATTTTTCTTGATTTACTTGTGTCAATATGGTTGTGTATGATTTCTCGGAAGCGAAAGTGTACAAAATGAAATGATTGGAAAAATTCGGCATTGCTAAAGATGGGGCGTTTATGATTGCTTGTTTTATCAAGCTAAAAGATTCATGTTCCAAATGACCCCATTTAAATAGATAATTTTTCTTTATCATGGCTTGAAGGGGTAATACAATTCTTGAGAAGTCAGGGACAAATATTTTGACAAAATTTATTTGACCAAGGAAAGATTGCATTGATTTCTTGTTATGGGGTAAAGGTATTTCAGAAATTTCTCTAATTCTGTCTGGGTCAATATGAATTCCTATTTTGGACACAATAAATCCAAGGATCTTTCCTTCACTTAACACAAAAAAATACTTCTTGGGGTTAATAGAAATTCCATACCTTTTACAACGTTCAAATATTTGTTTAAGATCTCTTAGATGATTACTACATTTTCTGGAATACACAGTTATATCATCTAAGTAGATTACCACTGACCTGTTTACTAAACCTTTGAAGGCAATGTCCATGGCTCTTTGGAAAGTGGCACCAACATTGATTAGTCCAAATGGCATCTTTTGATAGGCATAAGTGCCCCATTTTGTTCTGAATGTAGTTTTTAGCTGATCATCTAGATGGACTAAGACTTGATTCTAACCTGAGAAGCCATCTAGAAAGGACATTAGTTATGAGCCTACAATTGATTGCAATATCTGTTCCATAGGAGGCAATGGAAAATTTTCCTTTTGGAAAGCTTTGTTGAGATTGTGAAATTCTATACAAATCTGAATATCACCATTCTTCTTTCTGACTGGGATGAGATTGGAGACCCACCTGGAATGCCTGACAAGAAAAATAATCTTGGCTTTCAACAGTTTATTTAACTCAAACTTAATCTAGCTTTCCAAATTAGGATGAATTTTCCTCAATTTCTGTTGAACAAGTTTTTCATTAGAAGTCAAGGGAATAGTATGTTGAATAATAGACGTGTCGTAGGTTTTAAGATCATCATAATTCCAAGAAAATACATTCTTATATTGTTTCAACAGACATATAAAAGCTAATTTATCTTCTGATGTAAGTCCGAGACCTAGATTAATGTTTTGTGGTTTTGTGTCAGTTCCAAGATTAATCAATTCATACTTCAGAGTTGAACTCTGAAGTTTTGAATTAGTAGATCGTTTAAATCTATCTTTGAGGTCATATAAATCTTCCAACTTAACTATGGATTTTGGTATAGCATTGTTGGTGGTTTCTTGTTTCAGTTGGTCATCATGCTAGTCTTCATCAACTATCTAGTCATCATAAGAGCCTTCCGAAGTAAGGAAGCTTACGATATCTGGATCATTATTAAAGACTCTCCAGTTGGTGATATTATCAGGAATAGAAGGCCTAAAAATTAATTCAATGGAAAATCGATCTGGGTTGTAATCTTCTGGTGGAATAAGCTTGGAAGCCACATTAGCTAGGAGATCGACACTAGCATTTTGGAGTCTTGGAATAGGGGAAATATTAAACACTGTAAAATGTGAGGTCAGGTCTTGGACTAATGATTGATAGTGTTTCAAATGTCCCGACAAACAGTGTATAGTATTTCTTACTTGCCTAATGACAATTTCAGAATCTCCAAACACTTGGAGGTATTTGATATTAAGACCAATTGCTTTGTACAAACCTTGAACCAACGCTTCATATTCAGCAGTGTTGTTTGTGCAATCAAATTCAAGTCTGCATGCTAACATAGTCTTTTCTCCCTCTAGGCTAACTAATATGCATCCTACCCCTGCTCCATCATTGGATCGAGATCCATCAAAAAATAATTTCCAAAATAAAGATTTATTTACAGGTTTATCTACAAAATTCACACATTTAGAAGTGTCTGTTTGGGAATAATTTTCGATTTGAGATACAACAGAGTTTTCTAAGAAAGGTGAAGTACGAGCATTGAAATTCCCTAGGAATGACTCAACAGAATAGTTTCCGATTATATTGTTGCTATATGCTACTGGCTCATTTTCTCCTTCCAGCTCTGTTACTATATACTTTTGATGTTTCTCTCGGTCAACCCTTATTTGATTTGGCTTGCCATTATAGGGAAGCCACATGTGAGACCAGTTAGTTGCGAAGTAACCATGAAGTTTTTCTGACCAGTCCCTACTAAGGATTAAGCCATAGAATTCAGGAATATCAGCTACAAGTATATCAATGATTTGACAAACTTTTGGGTTTGATGAAAGTCTAATGGTTACTTGATTCAGTTCCCCAACAACTTCAACTTGAGACTGATCTAATTGTACTATTCACACTGCAGATTTTTGAGGCTGAACATTTAACTTAGTGTAGACTGTTCTAGGAAAAATGTTAGATGAAGCACCAAAATCAACTAAACAGTTGTGTAAGTTCTTATTAAAGACTTCAAAAGTAAGGAGAAATGGTGGAGTATGGGATTTAGATCTTCCGCCTATTAGAGCGATGTCAGTTGGATCAATTTTGCTTGAAGAAGTGCTAGGGGGTCTTCCCATTTCTTGAGCAGCCTGTGATATTACTGTGGCAGGAAGCGGTGTAGTGGGTACTGCTTTGAGTTCTTTCAAAAGTAGCTTTTGTTAATGTTTTAATTTACTAAGCTCATGAAAGGTGATGTTTGCCCTAGTTTTCTTCATATCATCAATAATATTGTATTCCATTTTGTCAGAAACTATCAGAGTTTTAAATGAAGGTGAAGAATCCAATTGGGTAGGGTTTGTTTGAGTGGATTCCGCTGAAGATTTCTTTCCCACAAATTTATCTCTAGGAGGTGAAATTGAAGTTTTCTGTTTTGAATTTGATTGGGGTGGGTCAAGCTGATTTTTACTTCTAGTAGCAACAGGTAGTGCTTCTTGATTTTCCTCGTTGGGAAGGATAAAATCCCACATCCCTTGTAATTCTGCTACTTCTTCATCGTCCGTTTGTTTTTCATTTGAAACCTCTTCCTCATCTCCATCTGATTCAGCATTTGATATAGCATTCGGAGGTTTAGGATCAGTTGGGGAATTAATTTTAAATGGTCTAAAAGGTTTGTTAGAGGAAGTTTCTGCTACTTGTTTTTTTATGTCAACCATTTCCTTAGACATGGTCTTGAGGACTTTCTGTAATCCTTCCAAATCGAAAGGATACTTTGGTGGTTTCTTCCTAGAGTCATCTCTGAAGGTTACTTTCTTAGATTTTCTTTCTTCTAATGCGTTTTTATTTTCTACAGCTAGAATGTGTTTTTCCACAGTTATTGCCTCTTTCATATTTTTTGCTAACATTGGTTTGGCATCTCTATCAACAAAGATGGCAGTGTTTGAAGGTAGAGTGAAAATGTACCATTCATTTTGGACCTCATCACTAGGCTTGGATGCTGTAGGTATCTTATTTAATAACTTATTGAAGCGAGAGTTGAAGTCCTTAATGGGTTCTTTAGGTTTGGCTTTCAAATTGGAGAGATCATTGATTAGAGTTGTTGTAGATCTATCATCTCCAAATTTAGTTAAAATTGCTCTTGAAAATCATCCCAGCTATTAATAGAGCCTGATGGTAACGAAAAGTACCATGATCCTATTGTTCCTTGTAGAGTATATGGGAATAATCTTACAACTGCATCTTCTTCTACTACTCCATTCAAATTAATGGACAACATGAAATTATTTATATGTTCTTCAGCTAGGAGGCCATTATTAGGATTGAATTTAGGTAACCATTTCTCTGATGTGCTGGCAATTGGGATAAAGGTCCAGCCATTCTAATAGCTCCTGGGTTGGTCCATGGCCTAGGATGATTCTATACCATTGTTGGGATGTGAGCATAAGAGGGTGTAGCAGTGGTTGAAGGTGATTGGGTAGAGGAAGGTGTAGCTCCTGTACCTGTGTGAATCACGATCTAGAGTTGGGAGGTGGATGTGTGACCTTGTGATGTTATAGATGGAATGGACGTAGATGATGAAAGAACCTCGTTGTGAGATTTTGATGGTGTTTTCTTAGCTTTCTTACAACTTGGTAGAGGGAATTCAAATGGTGGGATTCCAAGTTTTTCACTCTGTGCTCTAGTTAGTCGTTGAGATGGGGTAAATTGAGAAGTGACACTGCCTTGGGATAACTTAGATTCTTCTTGAGATATTGAAATCCCCTGCAATTTATGAATCAAAGATTGTACTTCAGGGGGTTCGGAAGAAGAACTGTCTGGCTTGTTTAGGATTTCAGCAGTGGGCTATGTATTTTTCTTTGCAACTTCTCACTTGGGATTAGGAGATTTAGAATGCGAACGAGAAGTTGGAGGTGATGGTGAGGGAGTTTTACTCTTAGAATGGCCTGTAGATTTATATTTACTTTCCATTCACAGTCAGGCCCTCCTTCTAGTGCCAAAAATGTTGAAGGCTCGAAAATTGTTGCCTCAACAATGGGGGATAACCACCCGGTCTGGACCTTGGTTGACAGCTCCTTTTCCGTTTGGAGTAGTGGCTCTAACTGGGGATGATGGGACCAGTTTCCCAATCTATTTTTATGATTGTGCAAATGGGGTGATGTTTGAGATTTCAAATAATGCTTATCCAAAAACTAATTTAATTTAAACTAACAATCATGTACAGTTTATCCTAATCTAAAACATTATCTAACTATAACTATCCCGGGAGTAACGTGATATATGTGATCTACAATAATTTCTAAAAGCAATTGATAATAAAGATTATTCAATTGCAATGAGAAGTGAATCCATTTAACAATAATCGTTTCATATAAAAAGTTAGGCGAAACAATTGTGAGAGATATATCGCATAAAAGTCATTCATGTACTCAGCATAAAATATAGATCATCATCATACAAAAGTGCAATAATGGCAATCAACAATTCAAACTTTCATACATAAACAACTTGAAGATAAGTTATTGCTTGACCCATAAGTAAAAATAATTCAGAGATAAAAGTACCATTTATAATACGTCCTACTCATATGCTCCAGCAATATTGATCTACTTTCAAGTCACCCAACATCATCTAAGAGTACAGAAGTGCAATTTTAGTAGAAGATGTTAAATCAAGTGGAAAATAAATCATGTTCCATTAATTCCACCAAAACTTCCTCAAAGGGACACAAGTGCATGTTCTGAAGAATGTTTCTGATAAAAATTTTGGACCCCTCTCTAAATGCATGAGAGGGATTTAAATACTAAAACTATAATGCTAAAAATAGATTATTATAAAAATAGTTGAGGAGGTTTAAACGAAATGCCTCAATTTATGCAAAAATAAAATCAAAATTAAAGTAAACAAGGTGACTAACTACGTTACATTCGATCCTTCAGATCGTAGATATCCACCATAGGCTTCAGCTGTGTAGGTCGGCCGACTTCAGCTTTCAACTGTCCATCGAATACAACATCGGTTAGTGTTGGCGCCATTTTCTCGGCAGAGGTGGTTAGGCATCGTAGGGTCATCCATTAGCTGTGAGGCTTGACCAAATGTTGCCAATATGCCTCCCAGTCTAGCCTGGTCATTTGCCTTATCACTTCTGCTTTGTCTTCCACTACCTGTTTCCATTGTTGTTCGAGTTGTTTTGCATCTAGAAGGAACCCTGTAAGTAATTCTTTCTGATGTGTCAACTAGGAATTAAGTGTGAACGCTTCGATGATAAATTGATCAATTTTTGGATCATATTTATGAAGATCAGTTATCGCCTGCACCTGTGCTTCCTTCTCGACTAAGCTGATTCGATGTTCTATTTGCATCTTTTCAAATTCCTGTTGAAGCTTGGCCAACTGTATCTCTGCCTGGTGGTCAGATTTGATTTGCTGTAACTGTTGCTCGAGCGACATTATTTTATTTTCCTTTTCTCTAAGCGACGTTTGGACTTCTTTTGCTTTGTCTATGGTCACTGTAGCATAAGCACCTATAAACTGCGACAGTCTAGTTAAGTTTGCAGATGGATCAATTGGCGAGTCCTTCCATAGAACATCCATTAATTCGTTTTTGGGGGTAGTAACATCTATAGAGTCTAATTTTCTTTTCTTTCTTTGCCTCTTCACCGCGTCCTTATGTTGTGGGCTATATAATACATCCAGAGGGGGTATTTCTTCAATTTTCAGAATTATCTCAGAGGTGGGGGTAACAGGGGTATGCTCTACTTCTGGTTCATTTGCAGTTTCTTCCACTGTAATTTCCAGAGCTGTCTTGTGTTGTAGCGTTTGTAGCTCTGGCACCTGTTCCTCTATATTAAGACTTTTATTAAAATTATCCCACTCTTTGTCTAAATCAATTACCGTGGGTTTTATTGGTTGTGTAGAGGTAGTAGGGATTTCAACTTGCTTGCTAGCTAAAGCTTGTTCAACGATATTCTGTGTAGATTGGGCTGTATCCTCGATGCTCTTGCCTTTGCCATTCTGTGATGAATGTCACGATTCCCCAGTAGATTTTTCTTGAGACTCTACTCCAGAATTGGATTTGGAGTTTTCTTTGGAGTCACCTTCTATAGTCACGCTGGGAGTAGGCTCCCTTATTGGTTCAATTAACAATTGGTCCAATGGGACCATTGCGAGCCTTCTTTCTTTGTAACTGTAAAAATTTTCCAGATCTTCATGGTCAAAAAGTAGTTGGGCCATGTGTTTCACCTCTAAAAAGGTGTTTTTCTGCAAAAATATATCATCAAAAGCATCCTCCTCATTGGTGAATACTTTTATTTTCACCATGGTGGTGAAATTCTTGATTGTTCCAAATGGGTCATACTATCGTCCAGGGAATTTGGGTAATTGCAGAGATAGCATGTTCTCTGCTTCTTTTAATGCATGTCCCAGGTTGTGTAGTGCAAATGCTCCGCACTGTATAGGGAATGCAGGCCAAATGGCCTTCTTTGACTCTTTCAATGTATGGCTCATTCCTCCCTCACTACATGTCTGATAGGCTATTTCCCTAGCCATCAATTTATCTGGAACATAGTATGGGAGGATGTGGGGGGAGGTGATGCTGCCAAAAACTCTGATATATGTAAATGTCTCCTCCTCGAACCATCTGGCCACTGGGAGGATGTAAACTTCAGCTTCTTGGGAAAATATGGGGGCATCTTGATTATACAGCTGCTTGTAAATAGGGAGTTTAACTCCATCGCAAATCTTGAAAAAATGTGGTAGAAAATTGGATTCCCACATGACCTTCTGGTACACGTGAATGGGAAGTGGGTTCTGAACAGTCCATTTCCATCCCATGATGGGGAACTTTGAACTAAAACAAATAGCTTCCATAAGATAGGTGCACATAAAAAATGGAGGGTAAACCCTCAAAGCAATGCTTCTTCACCTTCTATACTCAATAATTGTTTTTGCTAAATCATTTGACAAGATTTGGTTTTGATACCTCTGCGTGGAGATGTGTTGTTGATGCGTGAATATTTGAGACTATGCTGATATGCGTGGTTTTGATACCTCTGCGTGGATATGTGCCGCTGATACGTGAAGCCTGACATGCGTGAAGACTGAAATGGTATGCTGCTGATGTGTGGAGATGACATGGTATGCTGTTGATGCATGGAGAATCCAGAGACCGATGAGTGTTTGAAGTGGGAGAAGTCGCTTCCCTTGAATGGTACTTTTGAATGGTGTTGATACCTCTGCGTTAGATATATTTTTAACGCAGCCATATGTATTTTGTTGAAGGCAGCCATATGTATTTTTTAAACATTGTATTATTTGGTACATTGCACGAGTTTTCTAGCTCGAGGTTATGTGGTTCTCTAAAGCTTTGTGTTGTGAGTGATATCATCTTCACCATATAGGAATTGGTAATACCTTTGTCCTATATATATAAGAGGGCAATCTTTTTACAATTTTTTACACTAGAGCTGCACTATTTCCTCCACGAGAAGTACAATTTTATACATTAATAGCAGAAGTATTTTTCTATCAGCAGAAGTATTTTTTTTACAGAATGCATTCAATCATATCCATGGTGGGAATAGTTCTCACTGACAAGGAGAACTATCCTGAATGGTCCCGGATGATAAAACACACCCTCATTTCAATGAGTTGTGGAAAGGAGTGTGTGTCGGAGAAGGAGACAATGACCCAGTGCAGCCTACCTTAGACAAAGAGCTTGTCATTTGGGAAAACAAGAACAGCAAAGCTTATGCATTAATCGCAACATCTATAAATGAAGAGGTGAGTCGCCATATTTCGTCATATTCAACTGCCTTTGAAGCCCTACAAAAGCTGAAAGAACTCTATGACTCACATTCTGCACTTGAAGTTGTCAAACTCATGATTAAACTCTTCACTCTTGAACTACAAAATAATGATCCTCTTGCTCTTGCATCTGAAGTAAAGTCTATAATGCATGATATCAAATCTACTAAGGTTGATTTGGATATTCCTCTTATTGCTTTTCTCAAGGATCTTTATCCTACTTACTCCAATTATCTTGAATAATTGCAAGCAAATGGAAATCTCAAAGATATAACTTTTGACTCTCTTGTGAAAAAAGTTTGTTGAAAGAGAGAAAGCTTTTGGAAAAAAGACAGCCCCTGAATCTTTTGAAGAGACTGTGTGCCTTGATCATAAAGAAAAGCATCCTGCTCAAGATTCTACAAGAAGAAGAGGTGGATGAAGAGGAAGAGGAAGATATTTCAGAGGCAGGGGGGGCAGACATTCTCAAGGAGAAAAGGTAGATTTGCACTGCATTCACTACAAAAGAAATGGATCACATGATGCCTCTACATGCAAGCTACCATGGGACAAAATTGAGCAGAAAAGAAACCAACAGAAAGGTAAAACTGATGATACAGACAAAGGTAAAGCACCTGAATCCACTCACTATGTTGAGGCACAATGTAACATTGGAGTAAATGAAGATTTGTTTAATGCTTCACTTGCTTCATGGAAAAATGACTGGTTGCTTGATTCAGGAGCAACCTGCCACATGACTCATAGAAAAGATTTTTTTGAAGATTTCACTAACAATGTTGATGGAGCAGTATACTTTGCAGATCAATCAAAAATCAAGCCATCAAGGCTTGGCACAATCAGGCTTAAACTACCTGGTCTTCCAGACTTTCTTCTGGATCATGTTCTATATCTCCCACAGCTCAAGAGAAACTTGTTGTCCTTCGTCCACATCCGCCAGCAAGGTCACTCCATTCATATGTTTGATGGCAAGCTTGAGGTAAGAAAAGCATCTGACCACTCACTTGTCATGAGGGGAATAGAAGAAGAAAGGCTTCTCAAACTGCAAGGAACATCTGCTCATGCACAACATTTCTCATACAATTCTCATCATGAGGAAGGTACACTTCCATCAAGTTTATTATGGCATGCTAGATTTGGACATTTGAACTATGACAGTCTTCGCTTATTGAAGAAAAATGGTGTTGTTGGTTTGCCTACAATTCCTAGAAAACTTAAGCAATGTGATGCTTGCATTCTAGGAAAGCATAGCAAACAGTCTTTTCATGATTCACATTCAAGAGCACATAGGAAACTTGAACTCATTCATTCAGATTTATGTGGTCCAATGCCTGTTCCTTCTGCAAATGGAAATAAATATATCATGACGTTTATTGATGACTACACTAGAATGTGTTGGGTTTATTTATTGAAGAACAAATCTGATGCTTTTCAAACATTCAAGAATTTTCATAAATGGATTGAAAATGATGCACAATCTCATATTGGGTCTATTCGCACTGATAATGGAAAAGAATACACATCAAATGAATTTGAAAACTATCTTCGCCAACATGGAATCAAACATCAAACAACTGTGCCTTATAATCCCCAACAGAATGGTGTAGTTGAAAGAATGAATAGAACAATCTTGAATATGGTACAATCCATGCTTTTCTTCAAAAATGTAAAGATAATGTTTTGGGCTGATGCTGTTTTATGTGCTGCATATATAAAGAATAGATGTCCATCTAATGCTATAAGAAACAAGACTCCTTATGAATTGTGGTATGGACATGTTCCTTCGGTAAAACATCTCAGGGTCTTTGGTTCCACTTGTTATGCTTTGATACCAAAGGTACATAGAAACAAACTTGGTGCTAGAAGTTGTAAGTGTATCTTCTTGGGGTACTCAAACACCTCCAAAGCATACCACCTCTATGATGAAGTAAATAAAAAGTTTGTTGTATCTATAGATGTAATTTTTCTTGAATCATCCAAAACTGACAATGTTGTTGAGCGGCAACTTGATCGATTGGATAGATTCGCAAAAGCAAAATCATTTCAAGAATTTGATAATCAGACTCCCGATCTTGAAGGGGGGATTCCTATACTATATCAACATGTGGAATCTTCTTCTGAAGAACACTCTCCCCCGCATGAAACTCCAACAACGAATGATGCTTTAAGTGATGTAATTAATAGAATTGGGAGACTCAATCTTGATTCAGTCCCAACTCAATCAACAGAGCAGCCTGGACCATCTCAGAAAGGTCCCCCAAAGTGGCTGACAAAGACACTTGAAAGTGTTCATCCTGATGAAGTTGGAAAGACAGGAACCAGAAATTCAAACCGGCAAAATGGAGGTGATGTAGATGACTCTAATTCACCTGTTGATATGGATGCTTCTTATGATTGTGAATTGAACTTGTCTACAGATTTTGAACCAACTTCCTTCAAAGAAGCTGCTTCTCATGATGAATGGAAAGAAGCGATGCAAAAGGAGTATGATGCCCTCATAAAGAACGGCACTTGGAAGCTGGTTAATCCTCCATTTGGAACCAAACCAATTGGCTGCAAGTGGGTTTACAAGAACAAGTATAAATCGGATGGCTCACTTGACAAGCACAAAGCTAGGCTTGTGGCAAAAAGTTTTGCACAGAAGGAAGGGGTCGATTATGAGGAGACTTTTGCTCCCACAGCGAAATGGGCTACCATCCGGACACTCTTTGCACTAGCAACTCAGAACAGTTGGCAAGTCCATCAAATGGATGTAAAAATTGCTTTCTTGAATGGAGATCTAAAAGAGAATGTTTTATGACCTAGCCTGAAGGATTTGCTGTGAAAGGACATGAACATAAAGTATGAAAACTTGTGAAGTCCCTGTATGGCCTCAAACAAGCACCGCGAGCCTGGTATGAAAAACTAACTGAGCATCTTCTGAAACTCAATTTCAATCATTTTGATCTTGATGATGCAACTTTATTTGTCAAGAAAGTTGGCAAAACAGTTGTATATCTTGTAGTATATGTAGATGATCTTTTAATGACAGGGAACAATGAAAGCTACATTGCATCCATAAAGAAGGAATTGGGAAAAAGTTTTGAAATGACTGATTTGGGCTATGTTCATTACTATCTTGGCATTGAAGTAACCCAACATCCAAAGTCCATATTTCTTTCTCAAAAGAAATACATTGGAGATTTGTTTAATAGGTTTGGCATGACATAGTGCAATCCTCTTACTACTCCAATGGAACAAAACTTAAAGCTCACATCTATTGAAGGAAAGGAATATGAGGATGCAACAAAGTATAGACAGCTTGTAGGAAGTCTCAACTACCTAACTACTACCAGACCAGGCATTTCATTTGCTGTTGGAATCCTCTCCAGGTTTATGAAAAAGCCTTGTGAGGGACATTGGTCTGCTGCAAAAAGAGTTCTAAAGTACTTGAAGGGAACTCAAGACTTTGGAATCAAGTACACACAGGTGGATGACTTCACCTTGATCGGATACTCTAATTCAGACTTCGATGGAGACAAAGAAACTAGGGTATCTACTTCAGGATATGCTATGAGTCTTAGATCAGGAGCTGTCTCCTGGAGATCACGCAAACAATCAGTTCCAGCAGATTGCACAACAGAAGCAGAATACGTGGCAGCAGCTGAAGCAACAAAAGAAATTGTGTGGCTCAGGAAAATTCTTGAAGATTTGCAGGTTAAACAAGTACAATCAACTCCACTCATGATTGACAACACCTCTAAAATAAAGTTGGCCAAGAACCCAAAGTTCCATGATCGAACAAAGCACATCAATACTCAATATCATCTGATTCGACATCATGTTGAGGCCAAAACAATCCATCTCCGTCATTGTTCCATAAATGAGCAAATTGCAGACATCTTCACCAAAGTGCTTGGAAGGGAAAAGCTTGAACGATTCAGAATGATGCTTGGACTCACCAACATCCCTTCAGATTAAGGGGGGGAATGTTGACACCTAATCTTCATGTTTGGGTGAATTTATGTAAATAATTAAATTAGGAATGTGAATAGTCATCGGGAGATGAACTGAACAGTCACTCCCTATTGTATATAACAAAGACCTACCTAATGGAATAATACGAATCAATTTTCTGCCTAATGGAGTTACTGCCTGGCCTGACAGAAATGAGCTCCTTAATATTTCACTCAACAATAGCCTTAAAATAATAATGATGATCTATTATATATATATATATATATATATATATATATATATATATATATATATATATATATATATTATTTAAATTTAAAAATAAAGTATTTATACTTTTCATATTACATAATCAAATTATTATTTAATTTATTAAAACTTTATACTTTTCATATTACATAATCAAATTATTATTTAATTTATTTTTTAATGTAATAAATAAATAATATATATATATATATATATATATATATATATATATATATATATATCTCTCTCTCTCTATATATATATATATATATATATATTAATTTTATAATTTTTTCCCAAAGGGAAAAAACCCAAATTATTTTCGAAAAAGGAAACAAATTTACATTTTGTATATGTTTATAACATTTCAATATGTGCAATCTTTCAGCTCAGAAGGGAAAAAAACTAGAATGAAAAATATAAAGGGGAAGATTAAGTAATATAAAAATCGCTTATCTTCCTTTTCTTTCCTTTCTTTTATATGGACCTTTTGTCATTCCCCTAAGTTGGGGCCAATTTTTACTATATCCATTTCACCCACGATTATCTCTAATAGTTTTTTGGTCTAAATTTGAGCTTTCCGAGACATGATCTTGCTTTGTGCCCACTGTCCCATCCTTCTTGTGTGTTATGTTTGTTTGTTGTTTAGATTCATGGATTGTTGTTGAATTTTCCCCGTTCTAATTGTGGGTTGCATTGCCATTTTGAGCCTGAGTAATCCCTTCTTCTTGGTTTGGAGGGTTATCTGTGATTTCCCCTTCTTCTTCCTCCATTAGGTAGGGATCGGAAGGTTTTCATCCTTTTCTTTTGTTGGCCAACCCCTTTTTTGTTTTTGGGTGTTTTTTTGCCTTCGGGCATGTGTCCTACAAATGTCTAGTTTGATAGCAAAGTCAACATCAAAGTGTCATATTTTCATAATCCAGTAGTTGGGTCTACTAGAAATTTTGATGTTTCATTTACATGCAATTAGGTATATCTTTACTAAGATATATTTCTACACAAATTCTGGCAAAAGTAAATAACCCTTTCTCTATCCTCTCAATGTCCATCTTTTTGATAGACTCCATAGTGTTTCCGATTTCCTCAAGGACCTTATGATGCCAGAAAAGAAGGGGAATATTTGGTAGCCTCACCCATATTGGCATTGTTGAGACACCAATGTTGTAGCATCAAAGTCTTAAAACCAAGGGGTAATGAAGAGCCATGCATTTCCCCAAAACCAGGGCCCTTATTTCAATACTCTCTCCAGATCCTCCTGGGTATCAAACTAAACAATGAAGGAGCCTTTTGAATAGAGATATATGTCACAGTTGGTGACCCAAGTTGTAAACACCCATTAACGCAGAGCATTAAATTTGGGCCAAAAACTGTTGAATCTACAAATCATTGCCCTATATTAAAGAATATAATAGAGCTAATTTACCTCTTTTAGGTTTACCTCCATGGAAGATACTTTTTTCTATTGTTCAACAATGTAGCATCCAGGGATATATTGTGGCTTATCCAATGGGTATGGACTTTACCCCATGTTACATCCTTGTAACAGGTTGAGCCTCCCTGATTACCAAATCTCGAGGCACCCCCACATAGCCTCAACAACAAGATGATGGTAGAGTTTTGAGCAATACCATAATCCTTCAATTCAGAAAAATATTGCAACCTCTCCCTTTATAAAGAAGATGTTGCACAACTATAGGAACCCCTAATCGATTATTGATAAATTGCTTTAGATCTATCCCCATGACCAATCTATAGACCTAGGTTTGGATCATGTTTCCACCAAGGGTATTTATACAAATTTGGAAACCTACCATCAGAAAAGAATCTTCAAAACCCCCTAGTAATCTAGGTAGAAATGGATCATGAAGGTTTACAACTTGTTCTGCTTTATCTGGATAGATTGAGGCTAAAGGGGAAGGCGTCTGAGGTAAACCATTTGGAAGATTGAGTGTATAGTCTGATGAAACAACATAATGTAAGTTGTACCCTTGAAATGCCAGCCATACCCACACATGGGGATGGATAAAACATAATAAACAAGGGCTAACACATGTGTCCTGGAGACATGAAGTGTTCCCTTCGTATCCATGCAAATACCCACCATAGCCTCATCATAAATAAACAAAAGGGATCGAAAAAGAGTGGAATTCATCACCCAACATTCAACAATGATCTTCATATATTGAATCCATACTACGAGCCTGCGTGTGATATCCCATAGGTAAATATTTCTCTCAACATAAATAATTGTAATTATGTTAATTGGCTCAAAGAGGGACAAATTCTGTTGCTTGAGGTAGGAGATTGATTGAGGAATTGGTCATTTAAATGGTAGGCATGGGTTGGGTAAGAAGATTAAATGAGCTAACTGTGCATTCAATTTAACCAAAGAAATGAAGACATGTCTAGGTTTCCTTTACCCCCAACCATAAGCAAGAAGAGGAAAAAATTTAAAGACAAGCATGCGTTACGTTGTCAGGTGGTTGACTATTATGCACTCGTGGGGGCAAGATAGGTAGTTAATCCATTTGAGAAAAGAAGGACCTTCATACATGCACATTGATTCACTCTCACGCACTCACAAAGGAATATGTAGTGAAGGAAGCTTCCCGAGTTGTTGTGGAAGAGAGCAGAGCTGAAAGAAGAGAAAATTGATCTATGTCATTAGACTGACTAGGAGAACCAACTAAGGAATCCTCTGAGAGAGCCTTGTTGGGTAAAATATTATAGAGAGTGGAGGCTTGCCTAATGGCTAAATAACCCACCGGAATCTTGGGATTGAAGAGCCTATTGTATTGGGAAGAATCACTCGGGTGCATGTGAGATTGGTGAACCACCAGGAATAGCATTTGGTGATAAAGCTCTGTGTATAAATTTAATAGAAATTGCAACTTCTTAAGCTTTCAAATTGAAAACAAGAGACACAATTCTACTCTATTAATCTATGGAATGGAAATCACAATTTAGAACAATATGCATAGACCTGCAATAAGAAAACCAAAAATACACAGTGATCCATCTTTAACCGATCATTGATTTCCCTTCTGGTCTCGGCACCACCTCCCATACACTATTCTTCGTGATGGATTTGTATTCTTCCACCATGGCATCAACCCAAACAAGTTTGGAAATTACTTCCTAAAATGAATAAGGATTTGTCTCAATGAGCTTTGTCATGAGAGCCATGTAACAAGTGTACCTATTAGGTGACCTCCTCCACTTGCACTATGATGTGGGGGCTCCTAGATTCTCCCTAGCATCTTGCAACAATGTATCAACTTCTTTGGTTCTCTTTCTCCCATCTCTAGAAGATTATGGTTGAGTGGGTGCCTTGACTCTACCTCTTGTCTGCTCCACTGCATATGGTTGCTCCACAACCTCCTGAATCTCATCCTAAGTCTCCTCCTTTGGAGCTAAAATCTCTTGCTCCGGTGGGATACTCAACTCTTGTTCTAGAGAGCATCGCATAAACTCTTCCTCATCGATCTGGACATCTCTCCTCACAACTGTCATCCTCAATGAAGGAAAATACACCCGGTAAGTGTGTGGAGTTTTGGTGTATCTTACAAAAATTCCCAACTCTGTTGTAGCTCAAGTTTCTTCCTCGAATCCTTGGATACATGGCATTAAACTGAAGCTCCAAAAATTATGAAATGAGACACATCATGATTTCTCCCAAAGAAAGCTTCATCCTCTGTGATCATGCCAAGTATTCTATGAGGACTTTGGTTTTGTAAGTAGACTGATGTGTTGCATGCTTCTACCCATAGATGCAATGGAAACCCCTAATCATGCAACATGACCCTTGCTTCTCCCACTATGCTCCTATTCTTCCTCTCATCTACCCCATTCTCCTGTGGGTTATGGGGTGTTATCTATTCCCTTCAAATACCTTCGTTCGCACATAAATCCTTGAAGGTATGCAAAACAAATTCACCTTCATTATTGCTCCTGAGAGCCTTCACCTTCTTCCCAGTATCCTTCTTAACCAATGCCTTGAATTCAACAAATTTTGAGAAAAAAATCATCGTTATTTTGCATGAAGAAGATCTAGCATTTTCTAGAGAATTCATCAATAAAAATAACATAGTACTTATGTTTTGCAGTGGAAGTTGTGGAAAAGGGTCCACAAACATCATAGTAGACTCGCTCCAAGATTGCATCTACTTTGTTATCTCTGCCATTGAAAGTAGATTTGACATATTTCCCCAATGTACAACCCTTACATACATCCCACTAGTCAAGTGAGCCTTTAGGGAGACTGGTGGTAATTTGTTACATGATTTTTAAAGCACCATGGTGTAGATGACCCAATCTCTAGTGCCAGAGTTCTCTAACATCTCGACTTTGCACTTTTTCTGCCTTACTGCTCAATGCAGTGCAATATCCCACCTCAAGTTTGTATATGTTCTTCACACGAACCCTAATCTGCTTCACTTGCTCGGTAGCTATGTGTCTCAGAAAGACTTTCCCTTTACTGAAAATAACATCATAGCCATGATCCTCCAATATTGCTATAGAGATCAGGTTCTTCTTCATCCAAGGTACAAACGTAATATCTTTGAGGCGAAGAGGAGAGGCTTTCTCCCTCTCAAAAGTGACAGTACCAATTCCTATAGCATTATACCTTCCATCATCCCCCATTTCGATATGCGTCTAGAGATCCTTCTCCTCCAGACTACTAAAAAGCTCACTGCACCCTGTCATATGGAACGAGGCACCATAATCAAGGTACCACACACTCCTCATAACAGTGTTGACCATGCATGCTATTAGGGTGAACTCTAATTCGAGTTGTAAAACTAGTGCATCACGTGTTGCTCCTCCTGGAGGCTTCTTGGTATACTTCTTGTGTGGACATTTTGTTGCATAGTGCCCGAATTTGTGGTAGTGGAAGCATTTTATCTTGCTCAAGTCTTTCTTCTTGCCATTATTTTGGTTGGATTCAGGTTTTCTCTGGGTCTTCTTCCCTTTTCCCTTCTTCCCCTTTCCAACCAAGGAAAAATTCTCTTCATCCTCAGCTTTGGATGATGTCCCATCTCTGTTATTTCTCCTGAACTCTTCTTGAACCAAATCAGACCACAACCTTTCCCAATTCGGTAATTTTTCCCTTCCATTCACAGAGTCTTAGTAGTTGTGCCAGGATTTTGGAAGGCCTAGAAGAGCTAGGCTCACCAAGTCATCTTCTGCAACATTCACCCCAACCCCTCCAAGCTCATCACGAACTTGAGTAAACCTAGAGAGATATTTTGGAATAGTATCATTCTTCTGCATTCTTATGTTTTGAATTTTGTCTTTCAAGGCCAATTTTCTATGGTCACTATTATTTTCTAATAGCTTAGTTAGTGTCTTCCACATAAAAAATAGTGTCTCTTTTCCATGGATATTTGAGACCACATGGTCTCTCACACCTTCCAGAAGAATTTTCCTGGCCTTCGGAATATCCTTCTTCGATTGGGATAATTGTTGTGCATCAAACTTCTGGGGTTTTGCAATGTCAGTTTTAACATATTCTAACACACCATTGTCATTAAGCACTGCTTCCATTTGATTCTTCCAGGTTATGAAATTCGAGCTACCCTCCAGGACATATTCCAATCTCAGTCCTTTGAAAGACATTCCCCTGATCCTGAAGAAAAATTGTTGCACTGAAGCTACCAAATCGAAATTACTAAGAGACAAATTTGAAATACTGGTTCTAATGTGATTTTAGGGCTCTAATACCATGTAGAAATTTGATAGATATCGAAACTTCTCAAGATTTCGAACTGAAAAGAAGAGACACAATTCTAATCTACTGATATGTGAAATGGAAACCACAATTTAGAACAACATGCATAGACATGCAATAGGAAAAACCACAAATATATAGTGATTTTTAGGGGAACCCAACTGGGAAAAACCCTTCAAGCCTCTTTTCATTAATCAGTTGAATAGAGAAACTATTACAATTTCTAGCTCCAACTCTGAGCTCAACCTACAAAAGAATAATTGTTCTCTCTTCTCAATGACAAACTCTGGCCAACACTTAGCCAATTATTTTCTCACCAAGCCTCCTATTTCCTTGCGCAAATCTTGAGGAAATTGCCCCTAAAAGATAGGAATTTACTCCAAATTGATTGTGTAACTCCCAAGGATTGATCTTCTTACTCATGCAACACCTGTGCACTCAAAACTAGTCTACAATTTATGTTACGTTGCCTTGTCATCTCCACTTCAGCTGAGGAACTCGAATTCCTTGCATGCACTAGCTATTTCGGGTTGATTTATCAGTGAACTAACAAATCTATGAGTTAGATTGTTGTACCATTGCATAACTAACCTTCAACTGATATGAAATTATGACTCTTAAAGAAAAAATTGACTTTATTTCATGTCATCATATATACAGGGAAAGGAACCAGATTTCTGACAGCCTTTCCAAGGAGGCAGTGCAGCAACCTCGTGGTCATTGGATAATTCAGGAACAACAGGGACAATATTTCTATCAGTATTTCCATAGGCCATTTATAGAACATCAGCAGTTGGTGGACGAAGCATCATGATTTACACATTTTTTATTGACAGAATCATTTTTGCTACACATGTTTTTGATCAATTGAACTATTTATGTACATATTTATGCTATTGTGCTTTTGAGCGCTACTCTATGTAACAAACTATATTAGAATTTTTACAGTATAGTGGCATATGGGCCACAATTTTGGCATATGCTATATATGCAACAACTTTAACATGTAATTTTCAATATTGCAATATAATGGAAATTACGATTTTTTCCTGGGAAAAAAAAACCGACCTTCAACTAACTCTATAAATAGTTAGAGGTCATTTAACTAAATACAACTGAAAATAACTGAACTAGATTACTAAAATTTAGCAATCACACATGCATATTTGAAATCAAACCCCTCTAACTCGAATTTATTGAACTAACTAAGTGACAAGATCCATGTCACACTAGTTAACTACCTCCAAGTTATCCTGCTAATGTGAAAATTTGATTTACTCAATTTGACTAAGGCTAAAGTCAAATTGAGCCTTTCTTGCTACATTTTTTCAACACTATGGTGCTTGTCTCACTGATGAACCACTTGAAGAGGTGATTTTTTCCACCTATTAATAGTTTATCCAGTGATGAAACTTCCTTATTGTGGACTCCCTTTATACTATGATATCCTAGCATGGATGTTCATAATGTATGAAAAGTCTGAGATGATTGAGGGAAAAGTTTATGTAGCTGGTGGATGAGAGAAGAGTGGTCATGAGAGATCTTGTTTTAGTTGTTGCTTTGGTTGAAGTTCCCTCTAAAAGCACTTCACCTCAAGCTTTGGAATCTGGCTCAAGGGTGACAACTACAAGTAATAGTGGTAGTAGCTTGTCTATGGTTGGGTGGAGAGTTGTAGTCTTGATCTTAGTTGCCAACTCTAGTGTTGAATTCAAATAAGTGTTTGTAAATGAATTTTTGGTTATTTATTTCATGTTGAAATGTTATATTAGTTTTGCATTAATTGTATGAAATATTCTTGGTTCAGTGTGATTGAAATGGAAATTTTGATGAATGTGTGCCTTGTTGTTGTAATGTTGAACTAATGCCCTTTATGCAGGAAATACATAAGCATAACCACCTATATGTGTTATATGCATTTAATAGTATCATTATATGTGGCATCAGCATTGGATGTTCAATATGTGGTTCAGGTGTAGGAAATCAGGGTATAGTTAATTTGTTATGATATACATAATTACTAATAATATAAAAGTTATGTGTTTGTAAAAATAGAATAATGATTGTATAATAACATTCTAAAAGAGGTTTACATTTTGGTCAAGTGTGTGTGTATATATATATATATATATATATATATATATATAATGAGATAAATATATGTATTAAAAAAAAGGAAGAAATAGATGGTTTTTGTAAAATTAATTGGGAGATGATATAAATAAAATAAAAAAATTGTATTTATGATTTGCCAAAAAAAAAAAAAAAAACTATACATGATTTTTGAGCCACACATGTCAAATTCAATTTGTTTAGAAGAGTAATGATTTTTCTTTTTACTATGGATAGATTTTCATGAAAATCATATCAACCAGCCTAGATCCATCTTAACATCGGATCTATCAAGCGTCGAGATGGATCAAATCTCTCGAGGTGCAAACCTATTTTTTGAGTGCAAAACTTGAGGAAAGGTTTGCACCTCGAGAGATTTGATCCCTCTCGACGCTTGATAGATCCGATGTTAAGATGGATCTAGGCTAGTTTCAGTCATGTGTGGTCATACAAAATTTGTTGAACATCTAATTATTTTGATCATTTTAAATATGCTAAATATGTCTAAGATTAATTTGGTCAATTTAATTTAAAATTTTCTTAGTTACCTCAGTTTGTTGAGATGAGAGAGACTGTTAGTAACTTGAATGATGAAAAATGATGAAATACAAATTTTGAGTGAAAAGTGTTAATGTAACAATTTTGATAGATAGAAAATGTGAATACTAAGAATATAGTCAATTACAAACAATCTTCATTGCAATCAATCTGAAACTATTTTTTCCATTTTCTCATATTGATCATATGAAAAGAGTAGTTGGAATCATAGACCATTCAAATATTTAACTCGAGCTACTGTAGTAAACAACATACCTTGTCTCTATTGCTCTCTAATATTAATAGTAGTTTTCTCCAAAGTCAATCATTGTGACTTATGGAGTGTTAAACCCCAAATAATTTTCAATGGTAGTTATTTTCTATTACTGCATTTGAATGCAAAGTAATTAACAATGTTGAATGATGGAAAATGGGAATAATAAGAATGTACCCAATTATAAATTCAAGTAAGCAAACATTTTATTTAGGATGAAAATTCAAGTATTGTATTTATGGTTGAATAATTTTTATGTGCTTACACTGAGAGAGAGTGTGTATGTTTTGGGGGTGAGAAGGAGAGACAAGGGGAGATAGAGATATAGATGGGGGGAGAGGTAAGAAGAGAGAGGAAAAGACAGGGAGGTAGGAAGAGATATGGATATGCAGAGAGAAATGTTAGAGACAGAGAGAAGGGGAAGAGAGAGAGAGGGAGGGGAAAGGGACAGAGGGAGGGAGAGAGAGATAGATATATATCGAGAGAGAGTGTGTATGTTTAGGAGCTGAGATAGAGAGATAGAGAAGGAGAGACAATGGGAGATAGAGATATATAGGGAGGAGGTAGAGATGTGCTTACACTGAAATCAATGCACATTATTAATCTAATTACTTTGAAATTAATGTACATCATAAATCTTGTTGCATCAAATCACAAATCAACATCTACACTAAAATCAATGCATTTAGTGCAAACAATCAAATAGGATTAGAAATCAACATCTAAACTAAAATCAATGCATCTAGTGCAAGCAATCAAATAGGATTATAAATCAATATCTACACTAAAACCAATGCATCTAATGCAAGCAATTAAGTATGAGTAGAAATCAACATCTACACTAAAATCAATGCATCTAGTGCAAGGTATTAAATATGATTAGAAATTGACATCTACACTGAAATTAATGCATCTAGTGCAAGCGATCAAATAGGATTAGAAATCAATATCTACACTGAAACCAATGCATCCTGTGAAAACAATCAAATAGGAGTAGAAATCAACATCGACACTGAAATCAATGCATCTAGTGTAAGGTATTAAATAGAATTATAAATCGACATATACACTTAAATCAGTGCATATAGTGCATGTTATCAAATAGGATTATAAATCAACAACTACATTGAAATCAATACATATATTTTAGTGAAAATATAAAATATACATGACTTTCTAGATCTAACTTCTATGTCTGTGAGACTCTTTCTTCTTCCCTCTCTCTCCACCTTCCATTCTGTGTCTATCTCCCTCCTCCTCTCCTTCTCTCTCTTCCCCTCCCTCTCTCCCTCGTCTCACTCTATCTGTCTCTCCCTAACTTTCTCTATCTTTCTCTTCTTTCCTGTCTCCCCCTATCATCTATATTTATACCTCCCTCCATCTCTCCTTATTTGTCTCTCTATCTCAACCCCCTAAACATATGCCTCTCTCTCTCTCTCTCTCTCTCTCCCCATATCTATCTATATATCTATCTATCTCTCCCTCTTCCTTTCCCTCTCTATCTCTTCCCCTTCTCTCTCTCTCTCTCTCTCTCTGACTCTCCATCTCTCCCTTGCCACTCCCTCTCCACCTTTCTCTCTCTATGTCTTTCTTCCCCTTCCAACTCCATCTCTCTCTCCCCCTCTCTCTCTCCTCTCTCTCAAGTCCTCTCTCTTTTTCCTTCCTCTCTCTCCCCTTCTCTTCCCCCATCATACACACACTCTCCCTGCACCCTCCAACTCTATCACTATCTCCATCCCTCTCTCCTCTCTCTCCCCCTCTCTCCCCCCTCCATACATACGTCTCCTTGTCTCTCTCTTCCCCTTCCTTCCCTATCTTTATCATCTCCTTTTTCTCTCTCTTTCCTTGTCTCCTCTCTCCCTCATTCCATCTTCATCTCTCCCTTGTCACTCCCTCTCCCTCCCTCTCTCCCCCTCCTCTCTCCCTCCCTCTCTCCCCCTCCTCTCTCCCTCCCTCTCTCCCCCTCCTCTCTCTCTTCCTCTCTCTCCCTCACTGTGTCTCTCACCTCTATGTCTCTCTCCCACACTTTATTCCCCCTTCCATCTCACTCTCTTTCTTAAATATGATCCCATTGTATTGTATTTAAGAAAGTATTTAAATAATAAAAAAACATAATTGGTTGTAAAATATTAAACCTATATTTTGGATCAATCATGTTAAAGAAAATACAATAATAAAAAGATTAAAAGAATCACCCACTATCTTTCCTCTATCATTGTTAATCACTTTGCTTTCTCACTTCGCTTGGATCCTTGGTTAAGATGCATCTATCCTAGTTCTTTATAATATTATTTATATTATATAAATTTCACATATGTATATATAAAAGTATTCTCATTTTTTAATTTATTAAAACCTCCATTTAATCTCTATGAAAATATTGTTAGTAGTCATGAGGATGGAGGGTTTAGATATACCTTTTATTATTTATTTACAAGGTACTTCTATTTTTTTAAGGGTTTAGATATACCTTAAAATTTAGATATAAGTACTTCTATTTACAAGGTACTTCTATTAAAATTTATTTATTTACAAGGTACGTAACGATGAGGGAGATGGAGGGTTTAGATATACGTTTTATTATTTATTAGAAGTACTTTGTAATATTTCATTGCATGAAGGTTTATAAAATTATTATTTATAATATTTATGAGTGTGGTATTTGATTTAATAAAAATTTGAGTGTAAATTAAAAATTGATAAAGAATTTGTTTGAATATTAAAAAAAAAAAAAAAAACCTGATGGGAGTGAGGAACCCAGCGCATGAAGCATCACGTGGCTAATGTTTGTAAACAATTCGCATAAGGGTGGAGGGTCAGCCTCCCCACCCTCTAAAATATTCTGGCGTACAAGGGAGAGTTATGGCGTCCATGTGAAATACCTCAACACCTCGACTAGCGCAGGAGGCAAAGATCTAAGACACAGGATGGGTTACGGCGAATTCATTTGCGTTGGAGTTTCAATAAGTTTCACGATCCCTGTTGGTATTCTGATCGCCGGTGAAGGAAGTGTCACCAGTTTTTCTCGGCATGGTGGCAACCCTAGAGTTTCTTCCCAGACTCTTGTCTTTGTAGGTTAGTATCCTTCCTATTGTAGGGTGGTATCTTGTGTTATCTGTGCATGCACAGTGCGGCTTTAGAAGGTGCCGACTAGTTTGTATTTCTGGTTCATTTGGAAATTGGAAGTTGTGGGTTATTGGTTTCTTGGAGGTTGGTGGGGGCAATATAGTTGGCGGTGCTTTTGGGGGTGGTGACGCTCCTTTGTAGGTTGTTGGGCCTATAATTGGGGCGCTCTACTTCTTAGTGTATGGTTTTTTGTGTGTTCTAGGGCGAAGGGAGTCGGGTCCTTGAAGGTTGTTGTGGTTGCATGTTGTTGGTGCAGTTGGGGAGGTGCTCCTTGGAGTGCTTCGGGCAGGGTCGGGTATTGCTCGACCCTTCTTCTTCTTAATTTTCAAAATTACAGTGAGTTTATGTGTCGGAGCCTAAGGTGGAAAGATTGGTGGGGTGGCGGAAGTTTGGTAGGTGTGTGTCGCTACTTCGGGGAGGGAAGTGCTAGCTCTCAACCCTACCTGGGTGACTGGCGGTTTTAGCCTTAGGTGAGGCAGGCCTAGTGGTCAAGGTTCGAGCGTATTTGGAAGGTTGTCAGGGGTTCCTACATTCTTGACTCCAATATCGATAGTGTCTTTGCCGGTCTAGCCAGTATGTGCCCATCTCCGCGGTAAGGGCGGTCCTTCCTCCCAACAAATCCTAGCTCGGTTGGACAAAGGGACCCAGAAATGCAAACACAATCTTTGGACTTGGGAGTGGAGGCGTAAGGGGCTTGCCGAGGTGGTAATACAATGAGGCGCTCCCGACAGAGGGTGGTTGGTGTGCGAGGTGGTCATGTAGGTGGCGATTTGGTGACGCAGTGTGGGGGTGGTTGCAACTAACACAGCAGAGCGGTGGCATGGTGTCATGGGAAGGCACAGGTCTGCAAGGCATTCAACACCTAGTGCGAGGGAAATTCGGCATTATTGTCTGGAGAATTTTCATGAGCCGATACAATACATATTGGAGCAGTTAGAAACTATTGAACAGATCCAAAGAGAGGAGCATGCTGAACTGGTAGCCACCTTGGACAAAATGCACTACTTCCAGTGCTAGGTTTGAGAATGAGTGGTGGTGGTCTAGTGTGGACAGAACCTAGTATCAGAGAAGTTGGAGAAGCTGGAGTCCTAGATGGCTCACTTTGAAGGGCATATCCAATGCTCCTTCCGTCCTCCGCCTCCTCTTGGGACAGCCCCGGACAAGCCAGCTTCCATCATGTCGAATGACTAGTGTGACTACAAGTGTTCTCTTTGTGTTACTTGTCTTATGGTGTCTCTGGCCTTCTTATTTATGGACAATGTCCTTAGTCTCCTTTTTGTTTTGTTGTCATATGCTGCAAACAATAGTCAACAAACCTGGTCGGGGTGAGACCACTTGCCTTTTGTTAATCCTGATGTACATCTTTTTCAACGAATGAATAGAATTTTGACTTACAAACAAAATGAAATAAAAGAAGAAAAGATGCAAGGATTGAGATCATATTTGATTACTTACATTGGAGGAGAAGTGAATAAACAAAAACCTAGTAATAATGATGTGGATTAGTTGGTTAAGTAAGATGGAGTGATTGAAATTTTGGATTCATGGTGAATATTGGTAGTTTGTTGGTTGACTTTTCCCTATGGATGTAGCCTCTTGAAGAAGGAAAGAATGGTAATGAAATCCTAACTATTAACATTAGGAAGAGGTCATCCAATATGAAGTAACATTCAAGACTAATAATATGCTAAATTTGCCAAGTTACATGTGCAAACTAGGTGTGGAAAATCATATTTGAGTGAATTAAGGTGGATTATGTACAAATTGATTGTTTTGAAATTAATGTAAATCACGTGTATATTAAATAGGTTGTATTAAAAAATAACTATAGGAATTGCATTGTCACTAAGATATTTATGTTTGCACTTCTTAAGAGACACACCTTTTAGAGTGATGAATTGTGGAAACTTAACGAAATATTGGAAGGTTGAAGTGTTTTAAGTTTTTTATATCCCAATGAGATGAGGACAATCCACAACAAACTTTTCAAACTTATTTATGATGAAACTATAAGGTGGTGATTATTATGACAACCTACTAGGAATGATGTAATTTGGAAGTGAGAATTTAGCAATATAAATGAAAAGAGGTAATGTTTATCAATTATCATGTTTTCTTATCAAAGCGAAAATATTAGTACGGTATACAATCCATAAAGGATTGGGAGTTTTGTGTGGAAAGTATTTAAAGTGGATGTGGAATATATTTAAAGTGCCTATATAATAGAATTCAAGATGTTATGACCTTGTTTCGAGGATATCTCCTCTTAAAAATGGAAAGAAAATGATACAACAATGAAACACTAGTGCTAACAACTAGCATTGCGCAAAAATAAGTATAAGGAGATAAGGATATTAAAAACTATTAAAAGAAAAAAAAGGAGGGGTTCTAAGATTGCTCCTTAATCTTAATGGTATATGTTTAATGAAGTTATATAAGAAGGAATGACAATGGAGGAACTTACAAATTTATTATTAATGATAATGAATGGTAGTCGTGGTGGCCATGACCAGCTTGGAACAATGAGATAAATAAAGAATAGTACTGGATAGATAAGGGAATGAGTGGAAGTTTCACAAACAAGTGTAAGAAATCAACAAGAAGTAATAAACTGTCCTAGAATATGATGGAATATTTTGCAATAGGCATTGATAACAGTTAATGAAGTTTAATGATTGTGATGATTATGAAGTTCATTAGAGTTGTAGGAATTATGGTAACCTATGATTACATAATCCATGAATGTCTGCATGACGGGAATAAAGAAGCTAAAAATAGAATTTGGGAAGATTTTGCGAGCAGAAACTGGGAAAATGCCTTAGCATTAAGGTATTGTTTTCATGGTAAGTCCAACATTAGTGATAGTGAGCATGGTGCTAATGTGAATAACAACAATATGAAATTTTAAGATTGGAGTAGCTAATTAAAGTTCATACAGTTCTTAAGGTGCATAGCATTAAAGTGTGAAGGGAACTTTGAAAATGTAATAATGTCTAAGGCTAAATTATGGGGTATATCTTTGGAAAGTTCTCTTAAGGATATTGATGAGTGGATTGAACAACATGATTGGTATGGGTAATAGTGATGATCTACAAAATTTAGAAGTGTCAAGATTGGAATTTGTGAATACTTGTAATTGGTGAGAAATGACAAGTGATAAACTAGAGAAACGTTCCAAGGCTAACAGTTGTAACTTTTGGAAAAAGGAAATAAGCTACGTAGACTAGTGAGAAAACATTGAGTATGAAGTGAGGTCAAGTGGTATCAATATGGGAACTCGATGAGATAAGTAGATATTTTGAGGATGCACAATAACAATTATGTGTGTGATGGATAAATCACCAAGGGACAACAAGCCCTCATGAAGGTGGATTAAACATGACATAAGACTTAAATAGTGATGACCTAGTGTATCTGTTCCATTTGAATAAGCAAAATATGCATAGTGATCATGGAATTTTAATTGACATTGATAATTTAGAGAATGATTGTACAACTGTAATATCTTAACAATGAATTCCACTAAAATTTCCTTGGGGAAGGAAGATTACATGACAAGAGATTAAGTCTCAAGATAATGAGGCTCATTTGAAATTTAATGATGTACTTAAATCAGTATACCTACGGTGTAAATGGTCAACTTCCTAGTTGACAGAAGTGGAAATGATTATTGAAAAGTAATTGGTATCTTGATGAAAACATGACACTAATAGTATTGGTGAGATAGCCTACAACCTAGAGGGATGTTGAATAATCTTATTTCCTAGTTGGTTTTCATTGTTTATACAAGCAAATGAAATTGATTTTGATGAACTATGATAAGAATGCTTATAGTGTATTATTGTTCTATATCTGATAAGTATTGAGATGATTCTCATACTAATGATGTTTCATGATGTGATGGTATGTGGTAAATGGTATTGTTTTGATGAGAGGTTTAATGATGCATATGTGGTGCTTATTTATTTATTTGCTATGATAATGATGTTGTACGTTTATGATGAATATGATATGCATAGGGATTATGATGTTATGATATGAGGTATATTGACATGTGCATTTATTATGTGATGATATTGATATGTTGATTTTATAACTTAGGAGGATATTATGATGTGAAGCATGTGGTAATTGTATGTAGATTTATGACATGCAGAATTTTGTGATAACAAGGATGTCATGTTTTCATGATGGCATGCAAGAGTTGGCATGTGGGCTATCTTCTATGATGTTATAATTATAACTAATGCATCAGATGTATGTTAAGATATGGTGATTGACAGGAAATCCACAAATGGGCCGCGAGGGCTAGTTATTTGATGATCTCGTGGTAGCTCATACCTATGAGGGAGAATATGTAACACCATATGGGTTGGGAAAAACTCAATCAATACTACATATGACAGTGGTTCCTTTGCCTTATAAAGCTCTTGATGGATAGCTCTTGAGGGGCTATGGAACCATCTTGTGGAGATCAAGTGCCTGATATTGGATTGGGATGCGGAAGTCTAGTGGGGGTGTAAAGACTTCGATGCTTAGGGTTGTGCACCTTAGTGAGTGTGGAGGGAGTGAGTCAGCCTTGCGAGATGCTTGAAGCCATTGAGTATTGGGATTGGATGCTTGCCTTGGGGCAGATGAGGTCTAAGCCGGGCGCGAGCCTTAGGGCCAGCCTTGGGCTATGGTACAGACCGATGAGGGTTATGTCTCGTTCTAAAAGTGGGAAAAAGGACAAAGATTCCTTCGGATTTCCTGGGTGTTGTGGAAACTTTCAATGTCTGCTAGTTATACTAGTTCAGTAGAGGGTGTGGAGCAAACGTGAAGTAATAAATAACTAAATAAAATAAAATGTTAAATTATTCAACTTAACTTCAAGACGAAGTTCCTTAAAGAGGGGGAGTATGTAATGTCCCCTAATAATAATAAAAAAATGAATAATAATAATTAAATAAAATAATATTAAAATATAAGTAAATAAATAATAAACAATACATAAAAAATAATAATGGTAAATAAATAGTAAAAAAGAAAGAAAGATAATAATAGTAAATAAATAATGAATAATGAAGAGAATCTAATAATAATAAATAAATAAAATAGTAAATAATAAATTGGAGTTTTAAATAAATATATAAAAGTAACCTATAAAAATAGTAAAAATAAGTAAAGTTAACAAAAAGTAAAAAAGAATAAAATAAGAAATAGTTAAATTAAAAGAAATATTAAATTAAGTAAAACTTAAAATAAAGAAATAAAAGTTACATGTTGACACATGGGATGTGTGCATGCGGATTTCTTTCCATTTTAATCTATTTAATGGACGATGAGGAGGATGAGGTTTATCCATTTCATCCATTCTCTTGGGAGAAAAGTGTTGTGAGACAAAAGATTCTTTGGCAGTAGTACATTGATTGAGGGCTCAGGGGTGGTCAACTCTAAAAAGATTATGTGCAACTGAGTCTATGGTTGGGTGGAGAGTCGTCCCCAAAATATTTGTTGTTGTTAGGAGAATTCAAAGAGCATTCAACTCGAAAAGCACAAGTAAAGAATATCGTTGATACAGGTAAGTTGCCTCTACTCCTGTTTTTTGAAAATTCTATGTTAAATAGTTGAATAAATGGGTGTTGATTATTAATCATATAAATTGATGTAATTATTTGTATATTTTAAATTGGGGTTGTTACATATATGTAGCAACCCTAGATTAAAACATGCATTAATTCTATCAAGTATGTGATTTATATTCAACACAACTATTCAACTAATTATCATAGAATTTCGAAAAAAACATGAACAAAGACAACTTAGTTGTAGCGATGATATTCTTTACTTGTGATTTCGGAGTTGAACATTATTTGAATTCTGCTAACCGCAACAAAAATTTTGAGGACGACTATTCCACTCAACCGTAGGCTCAGCTGCACATAATCTTTCTACAGTTGGCCAACCCCGAGGCCCCAATCACGTAATACTGTCACGTAATCCTTTGTCTCACAACACTTTTCTTCTAAGAGAAAAGATGAAGGAATGATGAATCTCATCTTCCTCGTCGTCCATTAAATAGACCAAACAATGGAAAGGGATCCGCATGCACACATTCCATGTGTCAACATGCAACTTTTATTTATTTATTTAAGTTTTACTTCATTTAACATTTCTCTTAATTTAATTTTTTATTTTTTATTCTTTTTTACTTTTTGTTAATTTTACTTATTTTTACTATTTTTATAGTTTACTTTTATATATATTTATTTAGAACTTCAGTATATTATTTACTATTTTATTTATTATTATTATTATATTCTCTTCATTATTTATTATTTATTTACTATTATTATCTTTTTATTATTATTTATTATTTATTTGCTATTGTTATATTTTCTTTATTGTTTATTATTTATTTACTATTGTTGTATTTTCTTTATTGTTTATTAGATGATCAACTTATTAACAGATCAACTCAACTTATTATTTATTATTATTATTAGGGGACATTACATGCTCCCCCTATTTAAGGAACTTCGTCCCGAAGTTATGTTGATTCATTTAACATTTTATTTTATTTAGTTATTTATTACTTCACATTTTCTCTACACCCTTTGTTGAATTAATATGACCAACAGACATCGATAATTTCCACAACCCTCAAGAAATCTCAAGGGATCTTTGTCATTTTTCCCACATTCGAAACCAGGCATAAGCGTCATCGATCTGTACCCTAGCCCAAGGTTGGCCCTAAGGCTCGTGCCCAACTCAGACTTCATCTGCTCCAAGGCAGGCATCCGACTCAGTACTCCATGCAATAGTACTCCAGGCATCTCGAAAGGTTGGCCCACTCCCTCCACACTCACTAAGGTGCACATCCCCAGGCATCAAAGTCCTTACACCCCACCAGACTTCGGAATCCCAATCCAATATCAGGCACTTGGCCTACACTATTAGGCGCTTTGCCTCCTCAAGATGGGCCCATAGCTCCTCAAGAACAATCCATCAAGAGTTATACAAGACAAAGGAACCACTAGCATATGTAGTGTTGATTGCATTTGTTCCCAGCCCATATGGTGTTACATATTCTCCCTCGCATGTATGGGCTCCCATGAGATCATCAAATAAACCGGCCCATTTGTGGAGCTCCTGTCAGTCACCACATCTCAACATGCATCTAATGCACTAGTTATAATCATAACATCATAGAAAATAATCCACATGTCAAGTCTTGCATGTCATCATGAGAACATAACATCATTGTTAATCACAACATTCTAAATAATAACCAACTGCATGCTCGTGCATGTCATAAAATTTGCATGTGATTACCACATAAAATATCCTCACAAGTCATAACATCAACATATCAACATCAAGGCATATCATGACATCACATAATAAACTAACCACATGTCAATATGATCTCATTTCATAGCATCATAATCCCTATGCATATTGTCTCCATCATGAGCATACAACATCATTATGATAACAAAATAAATAAATAAGAACCACATATGCATCAGTATCCCCTCATCAAAACTATGTCCATTTACCACATACCATCATATCATGAAACATCATCTCGACATTAGACTCAATAATCATAACAGTTAATTGAAATCATAGTGTATGATTTAGATGTATCAATAGAATTTAAACAAGACATGATTTAGATGCTCCGCAAAAGTATCTATCTAAGCTAAGCTATGCAATCCTATCTAGTTCACCACACAATTTAATCAAATAAATAAGGAAAGTCGTGAAAAATACATCTACATCCTTCTAATTAGTTGACCCATGACTATGTTGGTCTCACTGAGCTTTGACTTATCAACTGCATTTCATAAATTTTCTATTATATAATTATGTCTAGTGTTGTCCACTTTACACGTATTTATACAATTACACAATATCATTAATATTATATATTTATATACAATTATACAATATCATTAATATTATATATATCACTCTATGAATTTAAACATTCCGAATGTGAATTGTGAAATTTAAACTTAAGAATTTCTATATTCTTATATGCTTCATTTAGTATTTTATTTATTATTATATCTTTAAAATATTTACTTTACTTTTCTTTTTTTACAAGACTATATATATAGATATATATATATATAATTTCTCTTAATTATTTATTTAAAAATAAAATTTTGAAACACATTTTCAAAAATAATAATCATTATTAATACCATGATTAGTATTATAATAATCATAATCTTACATTTTAAATTCCATACATTTTAAATTCCATACATGTTGAATTTTATGATTTCTAAATTTAAAATGAGAATTAACAAACCACACATTTTAATCTAATAAAATTAGAAGTAAAATTAAAATTCCACATTTCTATTTACCAAATAAAATATGCATTTAATTATTTAATCAGAAAGAAAACACAAAAAACTCACACTATTTCAATTTTATAAAAATAAACTTGTAATAAAGAAATTAGCATACAATAGCCAATAAAAAATAATTATTAATCTTAACATATACAAATATATATTCAAATTATCAAATTAATATTAATGTAAAAATAAGAATAACTTCCACTTAAGATAAATTCTTAAATTAAACGTAAATACTATTATTAATTTATTCTATTGTTTCACGTTATCCCCAATTTTATTTTATTTTTTGAAAAATTGAATATTGATAACAAAAAGAACAAAGGAGCATACTCACTATGTGATAACCGTTTTTCCACTTTATGCGTTATAACTTTTTTCAGAAAGAAAATCAAAATAGATTATATTAAGGGCATATAAAGATATGAATACAAACAGAAGCTGTAAATAGCTTGTTGGAGCGGTCCAACAGAGAGACTGCCGAGACATGGATCCATATGAAGAGGAAAGGATAATAAGCATAATAAGCATAAGAAGCCGCATAAACATGAGAAGTCCAGATGTAAGCCAGATAAAGAAAACCTGAGAGCCCGAAACCAAAAGGCAGTTATGACAGTTAATGCAGCAAAAGAACTCTCCAGATGAAGCGAGAGCGCATGTTCAAAATTCAAGGGGGCAGGAGGCCCATTATGGAATTCAAAATGGAGGCCAGAGACCTGCTTGAGTTGTTGAATATACAGTCGTTCCTCCATGACCATAGGAACCAGCAGGAGATGACAAAAAGGGAGCGCCAAGCAGGGCATTGAGAGCTCCACCAAGAAAAAGCATCCTGTACAGAGGAAAACGACTGATGAGAGAAACCAAAATGTAAAGAAAGTTCATACCAGATAGAAGAAGAGGTTGCACACTGGAAAAACATGTGCAGGTTCGATTCTGTTTCTGAGAGGCACATCTGACACCTGCTCGGCCCTTGCCAGCCTTTCCTTTGTAGGACCTCCCATGATAGTTTTTTGTCTGAGAAGAGGAGCCAGGCGAAGAGGATCATCTTTAACGGACAGGTCGCTTTCCAGAGCTTGAGAGGGAAGGAAGGGGAAGCCTGTTGGAGCCCCTTTGAGATTGCTGCATAGATTTCTTTAACACTGAAGGACGAAGATGATTTCTTCAGTGACCAGATCAGTTCGTCCCTGGAGCCCGAAGGCGAGATACCTTTACCTATAAAAATGTTAACAGCGGCTTGCCAGCTGGGACAGAGATGGGGGGGCAGAGAGAGCTCGTCCACATCCTTCCAGACTGGGCCCAGAGGGGACCAGGATCTAATAAGCTTGTTCCAAGTACAGATGCCCCGAGCTAGAAGGAAAGCTAGCAAGTCAGAAGGGATCATCGATTCCAGGTTGAGGACTTACGTTTATCACTTGACGTTTTATTTTTTTAACTTGACTTTTGTGCACTTAACTTGCGATAACTCAACATTTTCTCACTTACATTTTATTTTTTCATTTAACTTAACGTTTTCCACTTAGCTTCGCGCATTGGAATTTCACTAATTTCGTGCGCGTACGTGGATTTCGATTTCAATAGAAGAATCTGTGTAGTTATAATGGAATAGTTGTGGATTTAAGTGAAGTTAATTGGCATAATAGGGGAGGCGGTAGTTCGAAATCCAGCTTTGCGCTCCATCTAATGTGGAATAAGGAAAATTTTGTAAAAATTCCTTTACCTTGGACTTCTTTAATTAGGTAGTCGAGGGTTTATAAGCGTTAGAGAGGATAGAAAGAAAGAAAAAAAGAGATTATTTTAACATCCACGAGGCCAAAGATAACCTATGGGGCAAATTGTTTCTTCATCTGCTTGATGTATATGGTCTTTTTTCTGTGAAGCTTCAAGATAAATGCTCCCAGCTTCTCAACAAATCCCTCGCTAAATAGATTATCCCAAGAGTTAACTGCCAACATATCTGCATAACTTTTCATGTTGTCTCTGAAGGCCTCACATTTTAAAATGAAATGTTTTTCTGTTTCCACTTTTCCGAAAGAACAAAAAATGCATACCCTTTCCTCCCACACTTCCTTTGGCCTTTTCCAGCGCCTTGTTTCACAATGGAGTTGATGAGAATTAGTCCTTAACTGAGCAATAAAAATTTTGGCTCTCCAAGAGATATTGGCCTCTATGTATATTTTTGGTTGATGATTATGAGTAGGATTAAACACTTCAATATAGTAATTTTTCTTTCTTCCTAGCTCCTTATCCCAAGTACATTTGTGGAACTTTTCCATAACAAAGCTTTTATTTCTTTGTTGTTTATGGGATACACATTCAAGCAAATGCCCCATTTACTAAACCATTTGTTATTTCGCTGCATCCAAGTTTTTTTGCTCTTGCACAATCTATCATTAAAGACAACCTTAGGCCATCCAGCCTCTTCCATTTGCTTAATTTTTTTTAAATACCTTATAACTTGCACCATAGCAATTGCTTCAATAAAATATACATGTACCACTTTCAGATATCAAGCAGCCTGACCAAATAAAAAAGATCCCACTAACTTTCTTACCTTTATTGCATAAAGTTTTTCCTACATGATTGATTCTCTATGGAAACACATCACTGAGAATTAATATTTGGATGTGCTAAAGTAATTAACGCTGAGGGTAGAAAATTGCACCCTACGAAATTTTGTGCGGAGCTTTTATGCATATGGTTGGGTGAGTTGTATATTCATTCATGCATTTTATTCACAAAGTCGTATTTTTTTTCCCTTTTAATATTATATAGAAATAAATTATAAAAATAATATATTAATTGATTTTTTATTTTTTATTTTTTATTTAAATATTTATCAACATGCACATATTTTAATTTAATAACATTTTTACTAATAATATATATTTTGAATAAGTTTCAAACACAAACACACATTTTAATTTAATAATATTCTTGCTAATAATATATATTTTGAATAATTTTCAAATACAAACAATGGTTATATTCACATATTGTAAATTTTCTTTTTAATTCCAGTGGTTTCATATTGAAGAAATCCCAAAGGCCATAATGGGTTGGAGCTTGGCCTCTGATACCATATGTAACAATCTCAAATTAAAATATGCATTAATTCTATCAATTATGTGATTTATATTCAACACATAATTATTCAACTAATCATCATAGAATTTCAAAAAAATATGAGCAGAGACAACTTACTAGTAGCGATGATATTCTTTATTGGTGATTTCATAGTTAAACGTTATTTGAATTCTGCTAACCTCAATTAAAAAAAAAAATGGAGACGACTCTCCACCTAACCGTAGACCCAGCTGCACATAATCTTCTACAGTTGGCCACCCCCAAGCCTTCAATCAATATATTACTGCCAGGGAATCCTTTCTCTCACAACACTTTTCTCCCAAGAGAATGGATGAAAGAATGATGAATCTCGTCTTCCTCATCGTTCATTAAATAAACCGAACAATGGAAAGGGATCTGCATGCACACATTCCATGTGTCAACACGCAACTTTCTTAATTTAACTCTTCCATTTTTATTTTTTTTATTTTTTTGTTAACTTTACTTGGTTTTACTATTTTATAGTTTACTTTTATATATATTTATTTAGAACTCTGGTTTATTATTTATTATTATTATATTATCTTCATTATTTATTATTTATTTACTATTATTATCTTTTCTTTATTATTTATTTACTATTATTATATTTTCTTTATTGTTTATATTTATTTACTTATATTTTATTTATTTATTATTTATTATTTTTATTATTATTAAGGGACATTACATCAGGCATGTAGTAATGAATATTTGATGACCATATATGTGGCCTATGTTTGAAAATTGAACCAACCTAAATATGATGACTATAGGCTTGTCACAATGCTAATCGTGTGCCTGAATGTATCGTCTGTGATTGTGATCAAATTGAAAAGGGGGATTACATGTTTGTTTGTAGAATGTTGATTTCCATGTGATCTTCTTGGGGCATTATATGCTCTTGGGTTGCATTTATAAGTTTTATTATGCTTATTTGTTTCTTAGAAGAGACCTGCAAATCTCTGGAACGATATCAACCTACTTCCTGCAAATAATTAAGATTAGAGGGACCACAGACCTCTAAGAGGATGAATGGGTAAGTCTTTGGACTACATTATGCATTTCATTCATTTAGAACCCGAGAAGGGTAATTTTGTTGTAAGCTCAAGAGGGATAGCACCAACATGTGCTTCAGAAAAATTTGATGGGCATGGCTAAGTTTTGACACAAGTCCAACTGCTTGCAGAACCACTATATCCGAGCCATGGTCGAGTACCTCCGCAAAAGACTCATAGTGTAGAGTGGGTGGAAAGATCTTGTCTCTTACCTTAGCCTCATAGCCTTATCCCTTAATTGTAGTGGGATTTATTAGGTTACTTACAGGTTAGTTGATGACTAAGCTGTTGGCCCATACAATCATGACACATAACCACGAGCGAAGCTAGCATCTTGAATGACTGAAATTGATTGGGAGAGATCGATAGCTCAAAAGGAGCCTGGGGTGACATGTCTCGAAGGTCACAACCCCAGGACTTCATAAGAAAATGCAAAAAGGGAAGCCTGGGATGATCTGATGGAGTCATCTACGTGGAAGTGTTTAGGGCGAGTTGGAGCCCTTACACTGGTTAGTGGGAGGGAAAATCACCATGTCAAAGGAGTATCATGTCGTCAGAAGGCTTATGTAAGGGCTCACATTGACAATAATTGGTTATGGGAAACGATGGGAAAGTTTCCATCTTAGAGTTTGTCTCCTGGATTGTAGCCATGCGCAACACTTAAGGAAGAGCTAGGATGAATCAATGTTGGGATGACATGGAAGGAATGGACCCGGGTGTGTTGTTGTCAACGCCTGTTATGAGAAGACGCATGGAGAGAAGGTGTCAGAGTTATTATGCACGAATGGGAGCCATGGACCAATCAAGAGTGTTAGATGCATAGAGGAGTGGCCCACGAGGACATGTAAGCCCAAAGGCTGCTTCCCAACATTTCAAAGGCAAAGCGCATTTCGAAAGGAGTAGGATGACGCAAGACCGAGACACGATGACCTCCACATGATCCCATCCATAATTATATTGGCACAGGGTGGAACTACGAGACAGGTCAACCCAAAAGAATGGCCCTCGAGCAGCTCGGGGAAGCACATAAGGTGAAGGTCTAGGTAACAGAACTCGAAGAATGGGAAAAACGTTGTTAACAAACAACCCATCAAATAACCGTATAAAAGCATATATTAATATGGATGGCGTGAATGGTTTGGATGATATATATATATATATATATATATATATATATATATATATATATATATAAAGAGAGAGAGAGAGAGAGAATCCATGCTAAGAATAGGTCAACAACTAGTACGCTATTTGTTGGGCAATTTAATTGCTTAAATTGCTTTCATTAAATTATCAACCAGGGATACTCGTAAGCTTGTGATGATGCCAACAAAATATATGCAGGAGTAGGCAACTAACTCTATGTCTGACTAAATGATTTATGATTCAATATAATATGCAAGGGAAGAGGCTCCTAATTGAGGAGTTCCTGGTTGTCCTTCCCTACAGTATTATAGATTGAAAAGAAATCATTGATTACATAAAACCAGAAACTTGAAATAAAGACAAGAGAATGAATTTTGATTGTTGTTTAGATTCAAATAGAGAGAGAGACTATCTTAGTCCCTTGATTGTCCCCTCGTATACTGATCCAAACTAAACTAAGATTCATTCATAAGCATAAGAAATGAAATAACATGAATCTTAAAAGCAAAGAATGAATTTCAATTATCATGCAAATCAAATAGAGAGAGAGCCTAACTTAGACCCTTGGTTGTCCCCTCATATGCTGATAAGATTTTAATTTAAAACTCATTCATCAATCACAAAAAAATCCTCAAACATCTAAGCAATTAAATGAAATAATATCTATTATGAAATAAAATGTTTCTTGGATCCTTTTAAAGTGAGCTCAATTCTCTTAAGAACAAAGTGACAAATTATTCCATATACTACATTAAGACAATTTATATCTAAAACTATAGAATGGAAATTTATGTAAAATGAAGCTTTATTCTATTCCATCATAAGTTGGATACATGCTCCAACTGTCCTTCCCTTGGAATGGAGGAGGTACTCCTATTTATACAAAAACTATGATAACAAAATCATAATGACCCACTATTCCCTCCTTTGACCCACATATTTCTCAACCAATGGTGACACATAACCCTATCCTCCATGATCTCCTCCATGAGGTCCATGATCTTCTCAAATTCGAATTTGAACATAGAGTGCCACATAAAGATGCCTTGGAAGCTTCCTTTGTACCTACACATGTCAACAAACTCATTCTAATTGTTAGGTATAAGTATAAGCATATTATTTTCTAAAGTTTAACCATAAATCCACTTTAAAATGTTAAGAATTAATAAACTTTGGAAAAGCATAGTTATAACCCAATGATGAGGTAAATGTAATGATGTGGAGGTGGAATGGAGGTGACATGAAGGTAATATGGAAGTAATGTGAAGGTATTGGTGAATAATGGAGTGAGAATAAGGACTATTTTGAGACCCAACACCATTTCCAAGTGTTGGGAGGTGGGTTAGGTAGCCAAGTGGGCACTACACAACGATTTGATGGCATGGCGCTATTTGATTCGTTTAAGTAGTCATATCTCTTGCTCTGGAGGTCAAATTGAGACAAAATTTATATCACCAGAACTATCTCGATGAGACGAATGCATCAATAATGTCTATCAAAATTTTGAATAGGTTGAAAAGAGATCGAAATTTTAGACTCCATTTCCATAACACTATCTTGGTTCTCGAGTCATCATAGTGACGACCTCCTTCTAACCTATGTTTTGGTGGGACTTAGGAGGGGGTGCATTACACTACAACTATGTGTGCCAGAGGGAATGAGTTGGATGTTGCCATACCTTACAAACTTCACGATGCTTCAGTCATTGCATTTAATTTTAGAAAGTTATACATTAATTTAACATCTAATTACACTTCTCATATATATATATCTATATATATATATATATAGATATATATATATATATATATATATATATATATATATATATATATATATATATATATAATTCACGGTGCTCTAGTCGTTGCATTTAATTTTAGAAAGTTGTACATTAATTTAACATAAAAAAGAGAGTTTAATAACATTTGAAACAAGGGAAGTTGTGAAGCAACAAGTCCTTATAATGAGTGGAATTGGGAATGAAGAAGTTAAAAGTCTATGATGTTGTCATAATTTAGTAAGATAACAACACTTTGTGAATGGTTTATCAACAAAGAAATGTGTAATTAATGTTTCTAGCCTTGGAAGTTCTGCAACTAAAAATTTGATAAACCGGAGGTGACAGGTATAACTTAGCTAAATGTGATACGTGTTATCATAATTAATTAGTAGTCAAATCAACATGCCACGTGCCACTTGCCATGTCATTTGCTAACATCACTGTGACATATTACTTATGTCATCATGTTGTGTCAACATGCCATGTAAACTACCACCTGTGCGCAAAGTCATACTTGCCTTCCAATCGAATTGTGCCAACTATATCCCACCGTGTCCATCAAGCATGGAAGCATGTTTCACTATCGTGTACCTTAGTTCCTGATGGTGATCCTGTACTATTGAATATGATTAGCTCACTTAGTTGGATCCATGAGGTGTTGGAAGGGTGTTGTGTTGAGTCCACACCCGATGGTAATCCCAACTGTCTGATAACATTCTCTTCTACCATTAGATCATATCGGGTGGAGGTTCATTGTTAAATCTCTTGCTAGTTTACTACCCAATGTGATTTGCACCATTGGATCAGGCTCTTCTTCGTCGTCGATCTCATTGGGTGAAGGACCATTGGTTAACCCCCACGTGGTTTAGTACCTAACCGCCATTGATTTTAATAGATTGACGAATCTCCTTCACAAACTGCAAGGTGTTTCTTTCGCCCATATTTTGAGAACAAGTACATAGGTGTGTGGGGTTTCGTTTTATATTTATGTGGTGGTCAAAATAAATTATCATAGGCATTGAGGATAATTGGTTTTTTATGGGGTCTTTCCATTGTCATGAATTGAAAGGAAACTATATATGCCCAAGTGAAGTATTGTTGGTACCATTATGGAGGGGTGGTAACAACATGATAATTAGAAGCCAAAAGGAGTTTATAATCCAATAAATTAGTTCCATTGTATATACTCTGGTAGTTCCACTATTTTTGCGTACTAATGGAAATATTTAGCTCATTTATGAGCACTATCATATTTTTTTTAGATAGCGATTTTGATATATATATGTGTATGTGTGTGTGTGTGGAGCAATCATATTTCATGATTAGAGATCAAGGATGTATGACAACAATTCAAATTCAAGATTTTGGTGTCGTTCATTAGCTTTTACCTTCAGCGAAAGGATGAAAAAACTGTCAGTAAATATTAGACTAACTTTGCAACAACATATTTATGGTCAAATCAATGTTTCCTCTCAAGTAGAACATGTGTTTTAATACACCCCGAGTTTGATGATTGCACTGCCATTAGAGGCATCCCCAAGTTTGACCATAAGAACATTGTAAGACTTATCGAGTCAATGGTGTGATGTGTAGAATGGTGCACCATGTTGAAAATGCAACAAGATGATGGAGCTTAGTGGAAAGGAGTCGCCTTCACTAAGTGGGCCCGTAGGCTATTTTTGGTGCAAAGTCTATTTTTAGACTATGTCTATTTTTAGACATATGGATCATGGTCTATGAGTTGCAGGATGCTATTTGTGGATGATTGGTCATGTTGGTAAAAATAGATGGACTTCTATTTTTAGACATATGGGCGGAGTCTATTTTTAGACTGCCAGTCTAAAAATAGAACAGTCGAATATTAGCTCTTAATAATATTTGGACTATAAACATTATCTTATCCTCTTGGAGCACTTCAGTTCGAGCTATGGATGTGGCACATGCAACTTCCAGAAGGAAATTCGCTTTTCTTATGGGTCAGTTGAGTTATTGCATGATGGACTTCAGTTAGAACTCAAGTGATTGAGTTTGGTGGAGTTGATTGAGGAGTTGATGGAGTTGTGTTCAGTTTGACTTAGTTGAACTAGTTGTATTTAGTCTAACTACAGAATACACTAGTGATGAGTGATGTGAATTAATTATTAATTACTTCACTAATTATTAACTCATAAATCAACTAAAGAATACATCAGTTAACTCAGTGCATGGACAGTTCAGTGGAGACAAGTGTTAGAGGTGAGTGAAAGGGCAAGACAGCTGTCAGTTGTGACTATAGTTATGCATGAGATTTGCACAATCAATGAATTGAGTATTGCCAATGAGGATTGCGTGGTTCAACCAAGGGAAATACGAGTTTGGGTCAACCATTCTCTTCTATTCTCATGCAGGATTGCACAGTGGAGGCAGGCAAGCAGCAGAGGAGATTTGAACCTGTGATTGATTCAGATCTGAGCTAGTTTGTGTGTAACAGGTGGAGATAGTATTGAGTACTTGTGAGGAGTATTGTACTATGTATTGTTACATGTTCTCAATCAATATAATATACAGATAGTTGGGGGTTTTCAGCTGTATGCTTTCCCCGTGATATATTGTGTTG